>OY776680.1:90636404-95436404 GCA_963675555.1 Leptura quadrifasciata | reverse complement strand
ATGTCTGTCGTGCTTTTGAACTTTTCTCAACAAAATACTCTTTCTCTAAATCTAATTTTTATATGCTTACTTGTCAAATACAAATGTAAATAAACACTGTTAAAATTCATCGAATTGCATGCTATCATTGTTCATATATTTTCATTACAAAATACTTCCCTTATGTATTTATTGAAATGACCATTAAAAAATTAAAGGATGATGATATGAACGACATTATCCGTAACTTCAACTGTACCTTCTGAATGTAAAAGAATAACTTTCTCATATTGTCAAATTATTATCATTTTTATCATCTTCATGAAATATAAAACATTTAGCTCTCAAAGGCACCTAATTTCTTTTCTGCATATAGTTTTTATTATTTTCAACATAATTAATTCTTGAACTAAGACAACGGCAATGAAAATCTGCATTCTACTAAATTCACTTATTTAAGACTGCGCTTCAGCCGCATAAAGATTAGTTACGTCCAACATCAAATATCGATAGATGCTTACCAATTCTGGAAGGCACTGCGCTATCATTTTCTTCATCATAACGTCTTGCTCTTCAACACCAAGATATACAGTAGGATGATTATTTACCAGACCCATACAAAATCCACATATGTCCTGATCCTCTGGAACGCCAATGCCAGTTACATTTCTGCTCAGATAGATATCCTTTAGATTTAGTTTGCCGTCGTCTTTAGTGCTGAGAAATGGAACTATATAACTCTGAGTACTCAAGCACATTGTTTTAAAATCAAAACATTTTATAAGCATTTCTTCACAGTTTCTACACATCACAGGTTCTGTTATTACAGTAAAATCCTAGAACAAAATTTGAAAGTGCCACACACAAACAAAATGCGCAATACTTAAACACTGAATTGGTGCAAATTTATTCGTACATAACCTTAGCCGATATTTGGAGCTTTAACTGCGACACTTACTAGTTTCAGTAGAAGTATGTCCATGATGTTTTCTGTATCTCCAGCTATAGCTTTAAAATCCTCACAATTCTCTAAACAAAGTGTGCATATTCCTCCTTCAATTTTCATGTTGCACAATAAAATTAATCCCTTCACTACTGGAGCACAATGGGCTGATATAGTATAGTAGAGAGACTGATAATGACCAGTGTTTTCACAAAGCTACTGACATTGAACCGTATACAAAGAACTTTTCTCTTTAAATCCTCGAAATTTTCTGAATACTCTTCCTTTCTTGAGATCGTAGAACATGAACGAAAATTTTAGTCATGTACTTTTTCATTCACCTATTTATACATCAAGAATAATGCAGAGAGATTTCATTCATTGCAAACAACTCAGTCTTAACACAGACTACGGTCTTAAAAAAGCCAGGCCAAAACAGGATTCACAAATTTTGTCATAACAAAGTCTGTGACCTGTGATAACAATCACACATCCATAGAGAAAAAAATAGCTAGTTGAAATAGAGTAACTTTCTATGCAAAAAATTGTATACGTGACTACAGCGCCATCGCTTCTGTCTGAGGAACTATAGTTTTTTTTTTGGGGATTCATGTGTTATATTGTTAAAATAAATATTAGTAACTTATAAACACAGAATAAAACATATTTTTATGTAAACAAAATCAATTGAAAACTGAAAATTTGTGTAATTTATGGACACTATCTCTATAACCATATATGCGAAAATCACCCAATCACCCAATTAGAAGGCGCGTTAAAAATAATATAATGGAGTGAACAATGTTTTACCAATAAGGATATAAGTATTTATACGATAGCTAGAAATAAAAAAAAATACATGCAAACTACATAAAAAAGCCTACGACTGGAAATTATTTTCGAATATACCAGGATGAGTAATGACGATATTGTATACAGAACGTCCTCAGTAGAACCAAGTGCCATTTTTCTCATTTCAATGCTATAATAATATTATTAATTATCTCCCAACCGTTTGGATGTAGTGATTTTTTTTTTGGTTAAAATAATGCCATCTGCATAGATGCATTTTGAAAAAAATTACTACAGTCACCACCATGGATTTTAACACCTTAGACCATTCAATGTGCTGCTGCGACCTAATGGACTGCCAATACATTAGCGAAAACCATATACTTATTAACTAATAAGTATATGGCGAAAACTATCCTTACGCTATAAGAGATAGAAAATCCCAACTATCTGTATGCGGAAATAGTATGACGTCATAAACTTTGATCGTAACCAAGTTGCTGAATTTAGGTATATTCCTCAACTGACGATTGACATTCATATTTTAACGAAATTTGGATAAATAATATGCATATCTTCAACTGCAGCGTCGGACTGGGCCTAAGGCCCGCCGCATATTGAACACAGCCCACGGTTTACTATGTATCACAGAATTCACCCACGCATGGGAGAGGGTTGCATTGTGCTAGGTCCAATATGCGGCGGACCTAAGAGGTCCGGGTGTGGTATGGACTCAATTAGTGTTACGTCACATACTAAGCAACCCAACATACTACTGTCATGACGCTAACGGCGCGAAATTAATGCACTGGAACTCGACTCTATGCTCTAGTTAATATAAAGACTATTATTAAGAGGGTTAAAATACAGCTTAGAATTTCATTTTATTTCTGCCTCATAGAAAATATTTAAGAACTTTCAGTACCAACTAATTGACATTCACAAAAAGTATGTGAAAGTATATATATGTAAAATACATTAGAAGAAATTAACTTTTAATTAAATAAATTGTTTATAATAAATCTTGTATAGAATTAATGTAAATAGTAAAATTAACGTAATTTTTTGTATGAAAATCGGAACCGGAATAATAATATAAAAAGAAAATTGTTTCATAAATTTTAATAACTTGTACTGCTGTACTCTTAACTGTAAATCAACATTTTACTGTCAGAAAAGTATATAACAGTAAAATATAAATAACCCTAACCTATACCTAATAAGTAGCTGCCACTTTTCTTTTAACTTGGCATCCTTTGGAAAATTAAACGTTTTACATCCACTATTATTAGTATGATTACATTTAGGAACAAAACATAAACCCAGAGTTCAAAAAATTTAAAATGAATATAAAATTTGGTTACAGAACGAAAGATTAGGTTATGAACCGTAAACACAGCATGCTGTGCCGTAAATCCAAGACAGTTCCTAATATATCCAATAGATGACGCCATGCGTACTCGGTTCAATGTCATTTTCAATTTGTATAATATGATATACAAATTGAAAATGACATTAAACAGTAACAATTTAAAAGTTATTTATAACTTTTAAATTGTTGAAATTTCCCGATTTCTGAGAGTTTTCCAATCTCTTATTCGTAGAAATGAGCCAAATTCATAAAAAGAATGAGGAACAATCCAAGCCAGTTCCTAATATATCCAATAGATGACACCATGCGTACTCGGTTTAATGTCATTCCCAACTTGTATCATATATAACGTTTAAATAGTTTGTCGGAAACGGTCATTTTTAAGAAATAAATGTCCTACTGTGTTAGAGCACTTTGGTACATAACAAGTTTACATTTTACATCCTAATTATTAACTTTGTTTATACATATTTTTTTTATTGACATTGACGGACAAACAACCGAGAACAGCTGGTGCACTCTGGCGGATAAAACACAAAATACAGGAGAATGTTCCCCATTCAAACAATAGTACTGAAATTAGCTGCAATTGCATTGCATTCTTAAATTTTCACATTCTTCATTCTCATTGGAGGAAACTGTTTCCGTTGATAATCAAATAGACAAGAGTTTTTGGAAGTTTTTATTTTCAAAGACGTACATAATTTATGTAAAAAGTTCCAATTAGTTATAACTGAAGCTAGCCAATCAACATTTTTTTTAAAGAGAAGTCAATAACTCGTTCATAAAAGCTATTATTTTCGTCATCCTTGATAAGATCCGATTCTGTGTTTAGGATAATCAACGAGTCCAACAGTTCTTGCCCCAGTGGAGAACGACGTTTCGTCTTAATGCGTTTCGGCGCGGAAAATCTTCTCTCGCAAGTTACTTGCGTCAACGAGATTGAGGATTACAAAAATAATAAGCGAGGTATAAGTTGGAGTATATATACGTACTGACGTGCATGTTATATTGGGACAAAAGTTTACATGCATATGGTATGCAACTTCGGCAGGCATTCGAACCTTTTCGAAACAAACAAATAGCGTTCTTTGCTGCTAGATATCTTTGCCCAATAGTAATCTTGATCTTTGCCGATCTCTTCCTGCCCTTCGTTTTCCTCCTCGCTCTGAGAATCAGAATCACTTGTATGTTGTTGGAACGTGTTCGTCGGGTGGCTATTCTTGAGTTGCGCGATCAACGTTCTCATGAGAAAGTGGACGGAGTTCAAGGTTTGTAAAGTAAGATAGGTAGCCACTGAGTATAGAGGATATAGAGCTGGCATACCGGCCATTGATTGAAGCCGGCCGCCATTATGAGTATGACCTGTCAATAGTGTCAACTGGATGTATAGGTTAAAATCATTATTTAGTGAATTTGAGTGTTAGAAACTTTATATTAAACTTATAAGTGTGTTCATTGGACTATAAAAAACTGTATTAATTATCAAAATGCCAAATTGTAGTGTGCTTGGATGCGTTAATAGGAGTGATCGGAAAAGTTCTAAAGTTGTATCTTATCACAGGTACGTATTCAGAATTTTTTAATAAATACCTAGGTGTATTTGAGTCTTGTATGTGCTTTAAGTGACTCTTTATATGCCTCAACAACTAATAACATTCGAGTATTATTATTTTTTAAATAGTTATTTGCAAAAAAACTATCAAGATACTAATTATTAGTCGGTAGGTACCATCATAGATATGAATTTTATATTCGCTATATATAGTATTCTCTTAATATTACTTTTATGTAGGTAGTACAAACTTTATTGGTAAATTAAACATGTAGGCTTTGTATATATGTTGTTCAGTACTTTTCAACAGTTTGATTTATGATTGTCCTAAATGAACATTTTATTGTTTCAGATTTCCAAATGAACAAACAAGACGGAATGAATGGCTTAAAGCTATCAATAGGGAGATGTGGAATCCATCAAAATATGCAGTGATTTGTTCAGAGCACTTCAGAGAAGACTGCTTTGATCGTTCTGGCAATATAGTTAAATTACGATCAGATGCAATTCCATTAACTATACATTTAGAGGTTGGGTCATAAGAAATAATTTTTAGATAGTTGTTAAGCACATAGGTGGTGTAGAATTAAATCACCCTAACTAAATGTTATATTTGAAGAGCAACAAAGATGGCGTGCATAATATATCTCTTTTTTATGTAAATTACTAAAATCGTATGTAACTAAAACGAAAAATTTTAACCTCAGTAATTGAAGAAGCAGGCTTTATTAATCTATTATGCTTATATGAATCTTATTTGGATTTTCAAAAAATCTCAATGCACATTTTTTTTAAACAAATCACCTCGATATAACTTATTTTAAATTGTTAACAATAAATACCTACACAATTCTGTTATCATCTATTTAGACACTCTGACTAATTGATCCTACCAAAGCCATTGTCGAAACACACGTACGTCATATTTAGACACACAAGATATTTTCAGTGTACATAAAATGATAAATATAGGTACATATTAATTACCATTCTTTAACTTTTTGTTCTGTTGTTGACAATGTATGTTATGTCTGTAGAACAGTGAGTATTTAGAAATTATGGATTTTAGGAACAGCAGCCAAGATCGTCGGTGATGGTTAACCTAGAATTAGCTGGTCCTTCCTCCATGACTAAAATTCAACCTACTTCATCAGCTGACACATCGAGTATGGATATTCCTTTGATGAGTCCTCCTATTACAGAAACCCCAAGAAAACGTAAATTACGAAGTCAGTTGAAATCAGCACGTAAAAGAATCAAATATCTCCAACAAAAAAGTCGTAGGCTAAATAAAAGATTAAGTACGTCACGGGAAATGTTAAAACATTTGAAAAAGAAAAATTTAATAGACGCAGATGACATCAACATCTTAACAAATATAAATGTAACAAGTCGAGAACTGTTTCTTAAACAAGTAGGAAAAGTTGGAAAAAGAAAAAGAGAGAGAACTTACTCACCGGTTCTGCGAAAGTTTGCTTTGACTTTAAATTTTTACTCTCCCAAAGCGTATCAATATGTCCGCGAGGTTTTTGATACTTGTTTACCACATATAAGGACAATATCCAGATGGTACAGCAGTATAAATGGAAAACCTGGTTTTACTTCAGAGTCGTTTACAGCATTACGGTTACGACAGAAATTAAAAGGAGATAACAAAATGTTGTGTAATCTCACTTTTGACGAAATGGCGATTAGAAAGCATGTGGAAACTAATGGACAGGAATTTTTTGGCTTTATCGATATGGGAGAAGGTTGTGAAATAGAAAATGTACCAGTTGCCTCACAGGCTTTAACTTTTTTATTAACGGCTATTAATGACCACTGGAAGGTTCCAATTGGCTACTTTTTTATCGATAGCGTATCAGGGGAGCAAAAGAAGAATTTGCTTATCAATTGTCTACTAAAAACTAATGATGCCGGTGTTAAAGTTACATCCATTACTTTTGATGGCCTTCAGTCTAATTTAACAATGGTAAAAAGTTTAGGATGTAATATTGAAGATCCATTAAAAACAAATTTCCAGCATCCAACGACGAAGGAAAACATTTATATATTTCTAGATATGAGCCATGTAATAAAATTAGTGCGAAATGCATTCGCCAATAAAAGGATCCTTTTAGATAGTGAGGGTAAGCGAATCGACTGGCATTTGATCGAGAGACTTCAGAAGCTACAAGATGAAGAAGGTTTACGTTTGGGTAATAAATTAACTAAAAGACATATTTATTTCAAACAACAAATTATGAAAGTAAAACTAGCTACTCAATTATTTAGTAACTCAGTTGCCGATGCATTGTTAGTATGTAATGCATTAAAATTAGAGGGTTTTGAGGATGTACAGGGTACAGTACAATTTATTAAGATAATGAATAATCTATTTGACATATTTAATTCAAAACATATTAGTCAGTTGGGTTTTAAGAAACCAATCTCTCAGACAAATTCGAATGATGTGTTTAAATTTTTTGATACAGTGGACAAGTACATAAAAGGGCTAAGGATTATGTCAACAAATGAACAAATATTGATGTCAAAGAGGAGAACTGGATTTATAGGTATACGAATTAATATGAATAGTTTACGTTTAATGTATGCCGATATGAGACTAAGCCAAAAATTGTCATATATACCAACACACAAATTGAGTCAGGACCATGTGGAGTTATTTTTTTGTACAATTAGATCAGCAGGTGGTTTAAATAATAATCCTACAGCGAGACAATTCACCTCGGCTTACAAAAAGATTTTAATTCATACTGAACTAAAGGAATCATCCAATGGGAATTGCGTTCCTCTTGAAAATATTAATATACTAAATGTAACACCTAAAAATGAAGATCCTATCCAAATAATTAATGACACTGCTGATAGAAGGAGAATATATGACGCTGTACAAACCATAAATTTATGTTCTTTGGAAAATGAATATATGAATGAGCATTCATATGCCTTTAATACCAATCTGAGCGAATTTTCCGAACAAGTGGTAACATACATTGCTGGGTTCATAGTTCACTCTTTAAGTTCTAGTTTAAAATGCGAAATATGCATAAATGCAATCATCGATAACAAAAAAGAAAATGTTTTATTTTCTTTAATTAGTGAAAAAGATAGAGGTGGACTTAAATATCCATCGCATAGCGTTTTAAAAATTTGCATCGCAGCCGAAGATCTTTTTAGAAAAGTTGTTAAGCAAGATTCACTCAAACTACTAAATGGACAAATTTTAACTATGACGATTCTAAAAAATGTATTACAGATGAGTATATTTGAGGAATTATACAGTCATAATTTTGAGCAAGAGGTTTTATCGAATCATCGTGTCAATTTAATTAGATCGATAGCTCAAAAATACATATCGGTCAGAATTAATTATTACACAAAAAATGTCATTGATCATTCAAAAAGTTTACGAACACTGTATAATAAGCTAATATTATTTCAAGGTTTTTAATGCCCTGTGTTTGTGAGTTGTAGGTGGACCATTAATAATAGGCCATAGTTTAAGAGTAGATTCTTTCAACCAAAATATAAGGGGATAACCAACATGCTTTAGTAAATTGTTGCTATGGAAAAAGATAGAGGTGGTTTGGTTATATCCTCCTATTTTGGCCCAAAGAATCTACTCTTGAACTATGGCCTACTATTATGGTCCACTCTGTATAATAAATATTAATATATTTTTTTATTTTCATATTTTAAATTAATAAATTATAATAAGGTTGTATTAGTTATTTAGTTTATGCAAAAATCATACCTAATTATTTTGATAGAAAACTAGTTTTGTGAAATTTAAGAAACTAAAATACTACCTATTTCTGTAAACTTTCTGATACTTATTTCTCTCACATAATTGGTACTATAACTAAATATATTTTCTTGGCGTACCTAATGAAAAATACACACTTCAATATTTGTGTATTTATTTATATGTAGGTATATTGACATTTTTTTTATAAGAGCATCTATAGTAATATGGTTCAATTTGTACGTAAATAGTTTAATTTCTTGACGATACTAAACAACTGCCTTTTCTGTTTGGTAAAAGAATAATAAATATTCCTTTAACATTTTTGTTTCGATTCTCTGAAAATAAATGATTTCTTATAAGCTGTCGTATTATTTAAATCTTCTAAAAATAGCTTGGTGTAAAATGACAGTTTTAATTGAAAAACCGATATTTTGCACCAACTATATTTACAATAATAATTTAAAAATTTCCTTAATGAGGTCCTGGTTTTCCGCCATATTTAGTCGGCCCTGTGACGTCACAGTTGGCTTCAATTTATGTTTACATTATCAAATGAATATGTCGGCTCTATATCCTCTATACTCAGTGTAGGTAGCATGGTAACTTGCACGGAATGGAGCGGTTACGATGAAGGCGGCCATCTTGCGCGTCATCGTGCCTGCTGAAACATATGCATTTTTTGAGACGTTGCGCTTCTTTGTTGAGTTATTTCGAAATATTTGTTGTTTTTGTGTTTACAATTGTGCAGTTATAGTTATTTAGTATATAATCTAATTGACAATTACTGTAAAAGAGAAAAGACTCATAGTATATAAAAGTTTGTAACTTGTGTATTTACAGAAATAATTTTAAGGTAAACAGTTTTTATTATTTTCCGTTCATAATAATAACAAATAACAATGTTACATACAATTATTAGATGACTGGAGGAAAGGTTTGTAGTGTAGCTGTTTGCAAAAACAACTTAAAAAAGGCAAAAGAGAGTAGTGAGATGTTGATGTTTTTTTCCTTCCCTAAAAAAATTACTTAATACAGGAAATAAAATTTATTTTCATATGACACAAAGAAATATTAGAAAAACCAATGAGTGATTTTATCTTATTAATTGCTGTGTCTAATATGACATGATAAAATTTAATGGCCCTCATGTTAAATGTTATTAATAAATTATTGTATGCACATCTTAATTCTAATAAAAAATTTGCATTAAAATTTTTTAATACTACATAATGCACTGGAAGAAACCAATTCTGTAGACGTCGCTACTACCTGGACACAAATTAAAGACAGTTTAAAAAGCGCGAGTGAGGAAATTCTTGGCACTGCAGCAAGTAAAAAACAGGAGGACTGGTTCAATGATAATGAAGCTTTTATACAAGAACTTCTTGACCGCAAACATATTGCCTTCCAAAACGCTATGAACCACCCCAACGACTCATCAAAAGCAGAAGCTTTTACCCAATCTAAGTATGAAACGCAACGCGAAATCAGAAGAATAAAGAACGAGTGGTGGGCAAGCAATGCCAGAGAAATTCAAAGGTACGCCGATTCACACGACTACAGGAATTTCTTTCAAGGAGTAAAAGCAGTGTACGGCCCCAGTCGGAAAAATATGTGCCCTATTAAAGATTTGAATGGAAATCTCCTCAAAGAAGACCAGGAAATAAGAGCCCGATGGAAAGAACACTACTCTAACATTCTTAACCAGCAAAGTCAAGCCGATCACGATATTATAAATCTTATCCCTCAATATGACACCTTCGAAGACTTAGATAAACCACTAACAACAGAAGAGATCTTAACCGCCATTGGGCAGCTAAAAAATAACAAATCTCCCGGCGCCGACTCACTCCCAGCTGAGATCTTTAAAGCTGTGTCGTCAGAGCTCATACCCTACCTCAAAAAACTGTTTGATGTCGTGTGGGAAAGTGGTCAAGCTCCGCAGGAGTTTCGTGATACACTTTTCATCAACCTCTTCAAAAACAAAGAGAGCGTTGCGGACTGTGGAAATTACAGGGGTATAGCTCTCCTGGCTGTTGGAGGGAAGATACTCACTAAAGCGATGGCAAATAGGCTAACACTTGTTATGGAAAAGTTACTTCCTGAAACACAGAGTGACTTTAGACCAAACCGAGGCACATCGGATTTAATCTTCACACTTAAACAGCTTCAAGAAAAAGCACTCGAACATCAAGGAGAAATTCACATGGCCTTCATTGATTTAACCAAGGCGTTTGACTTGGTGGACAGGGAAGTGCTCTGGAAAATTATGCTCCGCTTAGGTATCCCTAGAAAATGTATGGAAGTATGTTGCAGTCTACATACAAACAACAACGCCCAGGTTATGTATAATAATGAGGCAACCGAACCTTTCCAAGCCCTCACTGGAGTTAGGCAGGGATGTGTCCTGGCACCCCTACTTTTTAATTTGTTTACCACTGCTCTAACAATTATTGTTGACAACAAACTGACAGTCAGAGGAATAGGTCTCAGATACCATTCTGATGGCAGTCTCTTTAACATAGGGCGCTTTAGAGCTTTCACGAAGACACGCACACGATTCATTTGTGATCTCCAGTATGCGGATGACTGTGCACTTTTAGCCTCTACGCCGGAAGAGCTTCTAGAACTTTTAGATGTGTATGCCCAGAGCTATGATTCCTTGGGACTTAAAATCAACATTGAAAAGACTAAGATTTTGTCAACTCCTCATCAAGTGAACCAAATAGACATTACACTTAACGGAAATTCTCTTGAAGTGGTGGATCAGTTCAATTACTTAGGCAACGTTGTTAATGACAAAGCAAACATGGACAGCGAGATTCGCAATAGAATTAACGCTGCATCTAGAGCACCCTGGGAACTTAGAGAGAGAGTATTTGACAACCACGACCTTGCTTTGTCAACGAAAATGGCTGTCTACAGAGCAGTTGTCATTCCAACACTGCTATATGGATGTGAAAGCTGGGTCACTTACCGTCGTCATGTGAAAGAATTAGAACGTTTTCAGCAAAGACACCTCAGAAGTATGATGAAAATCCGTTGGTTCCATCACATATCAAACGTGGAAGTACTCAGGAGGGCAAACAGCCTTCCAGTTGAGGTGCTTGTTCCAAGAGCACGCCTAAGATGGGCAGGTCACGTTCATCGTATGCATGATAACCGCCTTCCTAAATGTACACTTTATGGTGAATTGCTAAGCGGTAGAAGAAGGCGTGGCGGTCAACAAAAGAGGTTCAAAGACGTTCTCCATGAAAATCTAAAATCCTGCGGTATTCCAGACGAGCAATGGGAACAACTTGCAGCGGACAGAACCGAATGGCGAGGGGTTGTGGCCAGCTATCAAGGAAATGTTGCTGCAAGAAGGCCGAATCCAAGACCTAACCAGGTCTATGTTTGTCCTGACTGCGGTCGACATGTGCTCTCCCGAATTGGCCTCTATAGCCATAGTCGTATGCACCGTAGATGAATGAGAATTACAATAGACTACACCTTTTACTTGTTTTTTTATTACACACAATCAATCGACTGTAACATTTTTTTTTATACTCGGACTCGAGTAAAGGCTAATAATAATACTACATAATTGTAAAGGTTGGCCTGGGGAAAAATTTCTACTCAGTACGTCATAAAATAAGAAACTTTTCTAAGTAACTCTTTTCGTTAGGGCGAAAATTAGTATCACGCATGTTTCTTCATCTATCTTATAACTTATTAAATTCGCTAAGAATTATATAAAGCAATGAAATCAAGACTGAAGTCTCGGGCAAGAAATTGCACACAAGATTAAAAGAACCTACTTCAGTCCCTTGATATAAAATGTACTTCTTTAACTGCATACATTAATTGATTATAAATTTGATATATAGTAATTTCAATTTTAAATTCCAAGGAAAACGTTATCGATGTTAATAATCATTAATCAAAAAAGTCAATTTATTAATTTGTGCTTGTACATTAAAAAATACAAAATACGGAATTCAAATTCATAACTAATTATACTTCTATACTAATGGTTTGAATGCCAGAAATTCGAATGAGCAGGCGGAGTGACGCGTTCCCCCATTTTAAATAGTGAGCTCTGATTGGTCGAAAGTTACCATGCTACCTGTCTTACTTTACAAACCTCGGGGGGGAGTTCACACGAAAATTTGACGCACAGCAAAGGATCTCGCACATTTCTTATGGGAAATGGCCCCGGTGGAACTCGCTGGAATCGATATATGTTATTCCCCTTGAGCTCCTGATCAAAAGTCCTCATGGCCACAAGGTCGGAAAATGTAGTTTTCCAGATAGGAGGGAAGTCGATTTTTTTGGGATATCTTCACTAATAGTATGGAGCTATAGCCCTTTCAATACGGCTTCGCTAGTGTTCTACGGGGGTTTTTCGGGTTGCTAATTTCAAATCCGTTGTCAAAAGTGGCATTTGGCAGTTGACAGCTGTCAGTGGCACTGTCAACTCGCCTTATTTTCCGGAAAAGATTTATCAGTATACAAGCAGGGGTTTTTCGGGTCGCCAATTTCAAATCCGATGTCGAAGGTGGCATATCAAATCAAATCATTTGACAGCTGTCAGTAGCAGTGTTAGCTGTATTATCCGGAAAAGATTTATCACATTTTCTTCTTTGTCAAAATGCTAATTCGACTGGAGTATCTTTTGAGATAACGTCTTTGTCTCGCCGAATTGAGCTTGTATCATGTTTGTGCATTGTTACTTACGACGAGTTGGATGGATAGATGTAAGATGTCTCTTAAGGCAGTATTTATGCTTTGTCTGGAATGAGCAATTGTTGCATTTGTACATTATTGCCGATGAAGGATCTTTATGCCTCAGCAAATGTCTATTGTAGCATCCTTTATGTTTATTCTGATATGAACAAGAGTCACATTTGTACACCATTACTGCTGAAGGATCTTTATGCCTCAGCAAATGCCTTTTGTAGCATCCTTTTTGTTTTGTCTGATATGAACAAGCTTCACATTTGTACACCATTACTGCTGAAGGATCTTTATGCATCAGCAAATGACTTTTAAAGTAATATTTATGTCTTGTCTGAAACGAACAATAGTCACATTTGTACATTGTTAGTTCGGAAGGATCCTTATGGTTCAGCAAATGTCTCCTAAAGTTAAGTTTAGTTTTTGTCTGATACGAACATGTGGCACATTTGAATATTTTTTCTGTTGGTGGATTTTCATGCAATACGAGATGTCTCTTGAGACAATGCTTACGTTTTGTTTGGAAGGAACAAGTGTCGCATTTGTACATTTTTGCTTCTGAAGGATCCTTATGTGTCAGTAAATGACTTGTGAGGTAACGTTTCTGTTTTGCTTGAAATAAACAAAAGTTACATTTGTACATTGTCACTTCCGAAGGATCCTTATGTGTCAGCAAATGAGTTTTGAGGCAACCTTTAAATTTCGTATGAAATAAACAAATGTCGCATTTGTATATTATTTCTGAGACATGTTTTTCCGTTGTGTGTGTAACGTACGAATTCGATCGATCCCTCTCAAGGTTCTGCACTGAACATGTCTCGTTTTTATGCAATCTTCTAGTGACTTTTGATTGTGGCAAAACCATGCCATGTTCCAACCTGGAAATTATAAAAACTATTATTACATTACTACTCAACTGCGAACTAATAATTAATTATTTAATATAATATATTCCCAAATGATACTGAAATGGCAAATTTTTGCAATAATTATTTTGTAAATATAGGCGTGAACATGGCTTCAGTGATAAAGGAACCTATTTCTAAAGTTAATATAGTTTATCCTAACTTAATGAATTCTATGGCCTTAAATCCGGTATCGAGTAATGAATTAATTATGCATATCAACGCTTTAAAAAATAATAGTGCACCAGGCATAGATGGCATAACATCAAAACTTATTAAAAAGTTCCATATATACATTCTTGATCCTCTAGTTCATATTATAAATCTTATTTTTGTAACAGGCAAAGTTCCCTCTTCATTTAAGATGTCGATTGTAAATTTTTAAAAAGGGCTGCAAAACTAATATTACAAACTATCGTCCAATCAGTGTTATTTCTACATTTGCAAAGATATTTGAAAAGTGCCTAAAAAAAAGGTTACTTGATTATCTTACTTCAACAAATTTATTAAATGATAACCAATTCGGGTTTATGAAAGGGATCAGTACAAATGATGCTATGTTCAAACTCATAAATAATATAAAAAATTGCCTCGATAATAACCAAAAAGGCATTGCAGTCTTTTTAGATCTAGCAAAGGCCTTCGACACTGTACCCCATACAATGCTCATTGATACTCTTGAGCATAATGGTATCAGGGGTACGGTGTTTGAAGTCTTCAAGAATTATTTAGCTGATAGGAAACAAATGGTTAAAATTAGAAACATATTTAGTGACCCTCTGGATATTAAGATTGGTATACCACAAGGGACGGTACTCGGTCCAATTCTTTTTATTACTTATATAAATTCACTGCTGAATTTAAATATAAATGGCACCTCAATTTCATATGCAGATGATACTGTTTTATTCTTTGAGGATAAAACATGGGAAAATGTGAAAAATAAGGTGATAAAAGGATTAGAAAGAGTCAAATGTTGGCTTGGCCAAAATAAATTAACTTTAAATTCTGATAAAACATTCTACACTGCGTATTCTATAACTGATGCAAATAGACCGAATTTTAATTACATTAAATTAAACGAATCTGACCTTACTATTAAAGAAACTAACTCTATAAAATATCTAGGCATCGCAATTGACAAGAATTTAAAATGGGCCGACCATATACATGATTTAGCCAACAAAATTAGGCATTTAATTCATAAGTTCTACTTAATACGTAATATTTTAACTAAAAAATTGTTAATTCAAATGTACAAGTCTTTAGTGGAAGCACTACTTAGATATGGTATCATTGTTTGGGAGGGGGCTCTATAACAATGCTTTGAAACAATTGAATGTGGTCCAAAACTATATTTTGCGAATTATCTTCTTCAAAGATAGACTGTACTCAAGTAACCTTCTATATAATGAATCAATACTAAATATCCGATGTTTATATTATTTCAATATTTGTATATTTTACTTTAAATTGATAAACAAAAATTTAGTGAACCACTGTTATCAAACCAGACAAGATGTTAATAATATGATGGTTATACCATTTAGAAAATACGATGCCAACCAACGCTTTGCTTCAATCTTAGCACCAAAAATTTATAACATCCTGCCTCATGAAATAAGAACAATAACTAAATACAATTTTTTTGTTAAAAAATGTAAGTTTTATATATCAAAATAGGGACTACATTAATAACCTCTTATAAAAATTTGTAACTATTTCTTACACTATTTTACTCTCTTCATCTTCAACCCCTCTATTATTTTCTCCTATTCCTGCTTACTTTAAATAATCTTAATAATAATGTAATTGGATATACGATATTCTGTCTAATATTGCACATACAGGTGTTTACTCACCTAGGTGCACCTTAAATTTTTATTTTTTTAAATTCTATTATTTTGTATTGTAATTTGCAAATTGTAATTGTAATAATAAATAATAATAATTGTAATAATAATAAAATAACTCATAGTCAAAGCATAATAAATTTGGTCATGGTTAATACACTCGACGGCCAATCATCAAAGGGTCTGGTTACAGTTTGTATTTGTGCATTGAAATGGGCAAAATATTAGAAGAGCCCAATAAATACCAACCTGTGGTCGACTGTCTGGTCGATAGCCGAGGGGATTGACGCGAGGTGGCAATCGCGATTAATCACACAGACATCGCACCGCCGGGTTCGAATCCTGGCTCCGGCACTGTCGGAGGAAATGGTTGTATGTCCGCGTTTTTTCAATGTGTAACCCCCTTCTGCACAAGCCCCTGGCCTCTGGAATTAGGGGTCGTCTAATTTCTGTGGTGTTTATTTATTTATTATAATACGTAATATATTTTATCCACAATCACATAATTGGAGTTTTATCCGCACTTATGAAGCATATAAAGTACCACATTATCCACTAGTGGAATAATGAAAAATAAAATCTTAAATCAATTACATTTTATTTATTTTTTATTAATATTAATAGACATTTCCTTATTTGTTTTATCATATTTCACTTTGTTTCCATTAATAACAAGGTTGTAGTTGCCATCGGTTTCAGAATGCATAGTGCTTGTCGAAGTTTCAACACCGTCCAAATTTTTTTATGAAATCTGATTCTAAATGACCGTGATTGTGGATAAACCGTTGTATTGTATGTGTTTTAGTCGCGTTTTATCCACTCAAGAAAATTAAACATTCTTGCGTGGATAAAACGCTATCTAAAACACTTGTACAATAAATAACTATTATCTACTCATATTAGATTATATATTCATTAATGAACTGCTTTTAAACAAGTAATAGTATCCATAAACAAATACCGTGAGTTATTATAACTCACTGGTACTGTCGTGAGCAGAAAAAATAGGACAACTTTCTTTTTATAACGTAAATCTGTCTCTATTTGAATATGTAATGAGTAGCCGAAATAAAACAGATATCACTTTTAATTTATTTTTTATTTTAATGCTGTAGTTATTGCTATAGTAAATGATGGATGGTTAATGAGACAAATTGCACTGCGTTATAACATTAACAAAAATTTGGTGTGTAACATTTTAAGTGGAGAATAAACGGTACGATTAGTAGAAATCCTGGATCAAAGGACAAAGGATATCCTACTTAACAAGAAACCAACTATTAATATTTCATTATTGCACCATTTCTATTTATAACTTCTATAAGTCTGTTTGGCATAGAACTAAATAACCTTATACAATAATCATCACAGTAATAATATTTTCCCATGCATTATTTACTATTTCCAGTAATTCTTCGACATTCCGTGGTCTCACATTTCGTTTTTGGGTACTTCTTACGAGTAGTTCCCATATTTCTTCCACAGGGTTAAGATCCGGACTATGACTGGGCCAGTTAAGAACACTGATGTTGTTATCTTGAAACCAGTTAGTTACGGTATGAGCAGTATGAATGGAACAATTGTCTTGTTGAAATATGAACTCATTATTAGGAAATAATTGTGACACAGAAGGGAGCATAATATTGTGTAAAATCCTAATATACGTTTCACTATTAAATCGTTCCTCAATATGCCACAAAACACCAGGACCAAGTGCCGATATCCAAGCCCACATATTGACGGAAAATCTACCACTTTTATCATTGTTAGATATATATTTCTCATCGAATCAAGTATTTGGAGGGCGACAAACACGAATACCACCGCTGTGTGTTGACCGGAAAGTTTTTTCGTCTGTAAAGATTACATTGTTCCAAAAATTTACATCATGCGCTAAAAATTCAAGCGCAAATCCTACTCAAGCTTCTTTATGTTCAGTTTTAAGGAAGTATTTCTGTGCTGCTGCATGACAGAGTAGCTCCGATTCTCTTACTCGCCAGCGACCGGTACTATTCGATCCAGGAGAATTCGTTTCTTCAGCAGTCCGAAAAACCGAGCATATCCTATACCTAATCCTAGCCGTTTCAGAGATATTTGACATTTTATGGAAAATTTGACACGTGCAACGGTTTGCAAGAACCGTTATAACTTTCTTCGTGTAAAAGATCCTCATTTGCTTCTTGTCACGTAAAAAGAACACAAGGAGAACTACGTTCTACAAATGAATTAAATTCAATAATATCATACCATGTGTTCCGTTTTTCGCGTTACATTTTGTCAACTTCAAACCGCGAAAACTTGTTTAGGTCAAATGCAACACCCTGTATTTTTTACGTCAAGTTGTGTAAAATTGAATTCCCTTTTTTCTGATATTAGCATTGTGGGGGTTAAAGTTACAACTTTTTGAAATATTTGCGATTTTATTAGAAATTCATGAATTGTTGTAATCATTTCATCAAAATAGCCATAATTAGAAACAATCAGTCATTATCTTATGTCAAAAAATGCCAGCACGTTTAAATTATACCAACGAAAACTTTTTAAATTTGTTTATTATTTATGGGGAATGTGATAAAGTAATATCAAGAACTTGCAGCACATTTGCTACTCGATATCCACAAAAACGCAAAATAACACTAACACTGTAACATGCGTATTAATCGAATTGAAGATTGTGTGACGTGCCATCTTCCGCCGGTGTCCGCAAGATCATAAGTACATAAATTCATCAAAATTACCTATAGTAGAAATTACCTTTAGCGATAAATGTCACCACGCTAAATATTGGGTGCAAATTACCACTTAAGCTTTTCTCCAACAGATGGCTCTCGGTAGAAAATATATAAATTTATTAAATAATGGTGTATTGTTGTGTATATTTTAGGGCAATTTACAATATAGATTATTGCAATAATTAGCGTATAAAAATTGTTTACAAAGTAATAGTGTAAGGATGGTTAATGATCGAAAGTCCATAAAAATCGATTCAGTCTTTTACCCTTCACAAGTTGGTACCCTGACTGTCGAACTGTCAGCTGTTGAATCTCTAAAATTGCCTAAAACTTCCTCTTTTTAAATCAAGAATTTGAGCTGAAAACTTCGCTAAGGATTAATTTAGTTAAAAGGCACGTGATTGCTAATCGGTTTAATACCGGATTAATAACTAGATTTAACCTAATATTTCAATTTATATTTTGGTTTGTTAAATTGAATTTTCGAATTATTCGAATAAGCAAGTTATCGTCTAGAAGTAATATTCTAGGTAAGTTTGAATTTCTTTGATTTATTAAAGACACGTGCTCACATTAGCGGTTAATCTTGAGAATAATTTTGTAATTTAATTGTAGACGATTTGGGATAGGTCAGATTTTGACCACAGAACTTGCCTACTGTTCTGTTATTTTCGGATTGTTGGATTTTTGGACTTTGGATCATTGCTATTCTTTGGTACACGAATTTTGGTATACGATTGGCCTTGCATTTTGATTTTACATTTCGATTAAGAGAAACACCTAACTATTGTGAAGATTGGTAAAACCTATGAAATTGTGTTGTAAAGACTTCTCCTCGACCAACCTTCAAGTCTGGAGCGCCAGGAAACTCTCCAATTTTCTGTGTAAAAGTTAAGTAACCATTGTATCTCATTCTTATTGTCAATTGTATCAATTTATTAATCATTTTTTTTCCATAGCGTTAACCTTAAACCCTAGACTTGTCTGTATTATTTTGTCGTTAAATTTTGTGTACTGTCTTACTGATTTTTATAATAAATTGTAATTGTTTTTACTTGTTCTTTTATTTTGTCACTCTCACTACAAGGATTTGTAAGATCTGGGACCTCGTATACTATTCCCGACTATAGGTCGTAATTAGATATGGCATGAACTAAAATAGCAGAGATAAGATCAATTTAAAATATGATTTCATTTTAATTTAATAATTGCTCAAAATTCCGCCCTCGAATCTCGACACATTTTTCGCACCTTCGGATTAGTTCCTCATGGGTAGCTCTTCTAATTGAATCCTGTGATATGTTTTGAAATGCATTTCTTACTCTTTGCATACAATCTTCAATGGTTGTTAATTGGCTCTCATAAACTTTATTTTTAATAGTTCCCCAAATGAAATAATCCAAAACTTATAAATCGGGCGAGCGAAGAGGCCATAAGAAAGGTCCATTATTGGTAATCCATTGATCATAAAAAGTTTCTTGTAAATAATTATTAATTAAATATGCGTTATGTGGGGGAGCACCGTCGTGCTGATATAAAATGTTTCTATGTTCGGTGAGAAGTAAATTTTCTAAATAGTTGTTATTCAAATTTTGTAAGATATCTCACCTAAAAAAAAAAAAAACAAAAATTTACCTATACATATTAGCAGAAGATAAAATTTAATTTACCGTTTCAATTTTCCTGATAAAATTGTAATGCCACCACTCTATCGTCGTTTCTTATGGCATTGAACTGCCAACTTTCCTGAAAGTTTCGCTCTCTGAACATATGAGGATTTGAGTCACTCCAATAATGCGAATTGTGTCTATTAAAAAGTCCATTTTTAATAAATTTTACTTCATCTGTCCATATAATATGTCCCAAATAAGAATCGTGACCCTCAGACCGTATTAGAATAAATTCACAAAAATTCTGTCTTCTTAGGAAATCTGTTTCTTTTAATCCTTGAACCATATGCAATGAAAACGGGTGAAACTTACGTTTTAATAAGATTCTGTGAATTGAATCCTTGCATAGTCCCGATTCCAGAGCAGCTTGTCTTAATGACATACTTGGAAATGCATGAAAATATCCCAGAATGACTATTTCAATGTTTTCGACATCAACAATGGGCTTTCTTCTTTGCATTTTTGCCTTGAGCCATAATTTTTAAAATTTTCCAGTATGCGTTTTACAGTGTTTGGTGACGGTTTCCGTTTTTCTGGATATCGAGTAGCAAATGTGCTGCAAGTTCTTGATATTATCACATTCTCCATAAATAATAAACAAATTTAAAAATTCTTCATGGGTGTAATTTAAACGTGATGGCATTTTTTGACATAAGATAATGACTGATTGTTTCTAATCATGGTTATTTTGATGAAATGATTACAACAATTCATGAATTTCTAATAAAATCGCAAATATTTCAAAAAGTTGTAACTTTAAACCCCACAATGCTAATATCAAAAAAAAGGGAATTCAATTTTACACAACTTGACGAATAAAAATACAGGGTGTTCCATTTGACGGTTAGGTTTAGGTATAGGATATGCTACATCTTTTCGACTCAGAATTTTATGCTCTTTTCGAAAACCGTAAAATATATAGGGTGTTCCATTTGAAATAAGCAACTTGGTATCGACTTCCGGTATAAGCGGAAGTGCCAGCTGCTTGTAATTATTTTAGTTGGATTGGCCACACCGACATAAGTAATTATCTAAATTTTCAAAATTTTCTGATGCGTACTTTTCTCTATATCGATCGATTCAGTTCCCGGTGAGACACCCTATATATGCATGTATTGTATTTTTGTAAATTTTTTTCTTTGTTGACTTGTGTAAAACACTGTTTCTTGGCACCAATAAATTTTCTATTCTATTCTATTAATATCATGTTCTTTTAGATAATCTTTACATCCCGCCTGATGTGAACAGCAGTTATATTTGTAATAATAATAATAATAATAAATGTTCTTTAGTAAGTATAATACATATTACACTCAAAAGGCCTAAGACTGAGGTCCTGTGTGCAAAATATGAATTGTATAATTATTTTATAAATTACTTTAATTATATATAATCAATTACAGTAAAATATAAATAAAAGCAACCTTTTAAAAAAAAATTATTATTTGAGGAAGTATGAATAACATCAGTATTTTTCCTACAATGTTTGTTCTGGACTCCTGTAGTGGTTTCTTCTTATACAATCAGGCGAAATTAGGTCTATGTTCATAGGTTTCTCCTTAAATTTAGATGTTAATTCGGCCAATCTCTCTTCTATGGGTTGCACTTTAGTCATCTGTAAAGTAATGCACTGGAGGGGTTGATTATATTTGTATATTCTCTTTTCTAAAGGACAAACAGGGGTCACCTTTGTGCACTGTTACTTATGATGAATCATTGTGGGTCTTTTGAGGTATCTGTATTGTCCGGGATGAGCTAGTATCATATTTGTGCGTTGTCACTTACGATGGGTTGGATGGATGGATGGATGTAAGATGTCTTTTAAGAGAAAATTTAAGCTTTGACTGAAATGGACAATTGTTGCATTTGTACATTATTGCAGCTGGAGGATTTTGATGCCTCAGCAAATGTTTTTCGTAGCGTCCTTTATGTCTTGTCTGAAATGAACAATAGTTGCATTTGTACATTATCACTTCCGAAGCATCCTTATGCTTCAGCACATGACTATTAAGGAAATGTTTATGTTTTGTCTGAAATGAACAACAGTCGCATTTGTACATTGTTATTTCTGAAGGGTCCTTATGCTTCAGCAAATGATATTTAAGGTGAAATTTAGTTCTTGTCTGAAACGAGCATGTGGTACATTTGAATACTTTTTTTACTGGTGGATTTTCATGCAATGCAAGATGTCTCTTGAGACAATGTTTACGTTTGGTCTGAAATGAACAACAATCGCATTTATACATTGTCACTTCTAAAGGATCCTTATGCTTCAGCATATGATATTTGAGGTTGTCCTTAAGTCTTGTCTGATGTGAACAAAAATTACATTTGTACATTGTCACTTCTAAAGGATCCTTATGTGTGAGCAAATGAGTTCTGAGGTGACCTTTATGTTTCGTATGAAATAAACAAATGTCACATTTGTACATTATTGTTGAGACATGTTTCTCCGTTGTGTGTTTAATGTATGGATTCGATCGATCCCCCTCAAGATTCAGTACTGAACATTTCTCTCGTCTATGTAAACTTCTAGTGACTTTCGATTCTGGCAAAACCATGCCATGTTCCAACCTGGAAATTATAAAAACTGTTATTACCACTGAACTGCGAACTAATATTTAATTATTTAATATAGTACAAGGCGACCGAGGGAGTCAGGCGGTTTTTAAAAGGAGAGTACTCTGTAGATTTTCAACTTATAATGCATTTATTTATACATACATACAGGACAAGACATGCCATTTGATTTAGGTATGGAAAATAATGTCATTTAGGTGACTACCATCATCTTGAATGCAGTTTTCAATCCTCCGTTTGAAATCGTCAATCACTCCAGCCAACATCGGATGGCATCCTACAACTCTTTCAAATTACGGGGTCTGTGAGTGAACACACAGCTCTTCAGGTATTCCCAGAGAAAGAAATCGCATGAAGATAAGTCCAAAGACCTTGGGGGCCATGGCACATCACCAAAACGTGAAATGAGGCGCACAGGGAACATGTTCAAAGAACGTTCATTGATGCGTACGCAGTGGCACCATCCTGCTGAAAATACACATTTCTATATAATGTCAAATAAGTTTCCTCCTTCATAAGTTTCCTCCTTCATGGATGCACATGTTAACCCGTTTAATTATTTATTCCCCAGTTACTTTCAATAAGGCATTTCTATCTCCTGTGGCAATACTCGCACATATTTTGTTGTATAGATCTTCCATATCATCGATTGGTTCAGTGTAAATTAAATTTTTTAGATGTCCCCATAAAAAGAAATCTAATGGAGTTAAGTCAGGTGATCGTGCTGGCCATCTGATTACTCCATTGGTTCATATCCATCTTCCAGGATATGTTTGTTGCAAGTGTCTAACTGCTATTCTTGAATTATGTGCCGGTGCCCCGTCTTGATGAAACCAGATTATGTGCCCATCATGAGGAATGTTTCTTAATAAATTTGGCAGCTCCTCTTGTAGGAGCCTCCAATATCTAGCACCATTTAACGTTTTATCAAATAGATAAGGTCCGACTATGTATTCGTTCAATATTCCACACCACACATTTACTTCAAAAACTGTTTGAAATCTGGTTCTTTGTACCCACCTCGGATTATTTTGAGACCAATACCAAGCTTTCTATGTAGTCACGAGCCCATTACTATGGAAGCAGCTATGGACGAGAGCCAACAGATTGGAACTGCAGTCTGCAAGTGGTGTGTGACGACTGGCACGATAGCTAAGTAGGATCAGTCTCTCGGCTGGTGTTTGTTACAATCGAAGCATTTGCATTTAGAGGGTAATATGCAATTATTACACTTAACGCGCCAGGTTTGTAACTTGTAATTCAGCGCTCGGCGGGCCACATAGCCCGGAGAGTAGCTGTTGGTTGCAGTCTGGTTACATTCCTTATAGTAAAATAAGGATTTTATAGAGGAGTTTGCGACTAAAAATATTGTGTTTTCTTTAAACTAAGTTCAAAAACCGTTATATTAAGCAGCAATAAAAACACTATACAGTAAGTACAAAGTTATTTTATAATTGACTTAAAAGTACATCAGTTTGCCCCACTATAAATAGCTTGTAGGGCAAAAATATAGCCTTCTAGGATAAAATTATTGCAAATTCTAGTTATAAATTTGTTTACATAACCTCATCTTATGCTATATAAGATTGGGCTAATTTTGATAGTTAATTTTATACAATGGATTTAACAATATCTCACTGGAAGAGAATTAAAAGGCGTGGATTTTTTAAAAGTGAGGTTTAAGAAAATTATCATCGAATTCTCCAAAGTTCCAATTCTCTTGGTCAATCCTTAGAAGTCGCAAGTAATAGTGCACAGACTACCAGACTGGCAACTCAATGTTAAATTTTTGTCCAGAAATCTATCTCTCTCTCTCTCTCCGATTTGCAGAAGCCAAATTCAGAGGGCGCCACAGTTGCAGACGCGGGAGATTTGACCATTTGTTTACTTTAACTTACAGTTTATGTACATATTTGACATTTAAAATTTGTGACCAAAGTGCAATGCCGTTTCATGCTTAATCTTTGATCACAAATTTCAATGTCAAATACGCCATATTATATATATACTATAGGAAATTAAAAGTCAAATTTGTAATACATCATAGAACTTTATTTTGTCAGACATAAATAAACATGTAATAAAAAGTATGACAAAGGAAAAATACATAGTAAAAGAAAGCATAAGAATTAAGAACACACATATCCTTAACCTAAATAGATACTTTAAAAATTACATCATAAAACTTGTATTTTTATGTGGTCGAGTGGAAGAGTAGCTTTGCTGAACTCCGCCACAAATAAAGACAGTTTATTATTATTATTAATATTTAAGGCACTTTTGTTTTATTATATTCAATTAAATTATCAATATCAAGAGAACCATATTTATATTTTACAATAACTCTCTTGCTAATTTCTTTTCGTGTGCATTTATTAATTGTAGTAAATACTCGCCTTGCAACCTCTTACATGATAACAATGTTCTCCAAATTCGAATTTTCAGTGATGACGAGGTTAGTACCTCAATAAAAAAAACTCAAGGCAAACATGACTACAGTGGCCGGATTCTAAGTTCCTATCGAATCGAATCGATATGATAGCAACGAATTTCAAACACGTGTCGTTTGAAATTCTAAGTTGTTATAGAGTAAACTGTTATAATATCGTAAGACTGAAACAATAACTTCTTTGGTATTAAGCGTATTCTGTCGATTAAGAGTTAAAATTGTTATAAGATACGTACTTAGAACCAGTAGTATCGTATCGACTTAATACGATAGCAACTTAGAATCCCGCCGCTGGACCTGATGAAATATATGGTTTTGCACAGTGTAGTTGAGATATTAAAAAGTCAACAGTACTTGACTTTAGGTCCTTAAAAATATTTCTGACAACATCAGAGTTACTCAGGTCACACATTTCTTTTATTTTATTTGCTCGCTCTTTACACAACTTTTTTAATTTTCGTATGTGATCTGCCTTTCTTGAAATTACCTTAAACATAACTTTCTTCCTTGGGGTTGTTCTCCTTGACACAATTTTTTAAAAATTGAACTTTGGCCTTTGAATCCCCCAGATTTGGTATACGATGGTAGAGGTGTTGATGAACGATCAACTGGAGTACTTGGCACACTACTAGATGTGTCTGGATGCGGGTTTTCTAATTCCTCATTATGTGCAGAAGAAACACGAAGACCATGTGATGTCGATGGCGTATAGTATTTTCTGACACTTTCATTCCCATTAAGTCCTGCCACATTTTCGATCTGAAAACGATAATATTTATTTATTTATTTGAAGTAGATACTGTGGTAAGGCAGAACAATAATTTGAAGTAGTCTTACGATATTTAGAAATATGTATTGCACTGTGCAAAAACTAAAAACAAAGACTGGAGCAAATGCACACTTACTTATGAAGGTTCCTGGGAAAATAGTGCAATTTTTGCACATCAACTTCTTCAGTTTCACAAACAATGCAGAAGGCAGAAGACATTTTAAGAAATAATCTGTAAAATGCAATATTATATATTACTGTAATCCAATGTATATTTGCACAATAACACTCACCTAACTCATCTTTGGAAATAGAAATTTTTAAAGGGCACTAAAAACTACGTATTCTATGTTAAAAAGTCAAGTTTCTTTAAAAATAATATCACCAGCACAACACAATCACAGTACACAATATAAATAACATAATAACAATGGACGACGTTTGACGTTTCAAACGACATTTGCGTTAAGAGCGACATCTGAATTTGGCTTCTGTTGCCTCGACCTTGACCGGATAAATTTCTCAGGGAAGTTGCCAGTCTGGTAGTCTGTGAATAGTGCATCAAATAGAAGTAGCCACGGGGTTAATTTAGAAGTGACCACAATATCTACCACTGAAAACAGTGACATTACAGAACAAGTTGACACAAATGAAAACCTAAAACTCATTGTAGAAGACGATAACATTAATAGGGGAGGAATGTGTAGATACGGATGACGCCGACGAAGAAAACATGATGAATTCTTTTTCTAGAATTGAAATGAGGATTGAGATAAAAAGAGAATTAAAGTTATGGGCAACGTCTTTTAACATTAATCAATCTGCATTAAGATCACTTTTTAATATATGGAATCAAGCTATTCCCAATCTACTTGCTAAAGACGCGGTGCCATTGTAGTTTATAAGCAAATTTTCTGGACCAGAATAATGTGCCATGAATATATACATATTTTGTCAAAAAAATTGGTTTCTTATTAAATAAATATTATTATTATTATATAAAATCACTATATAATATATAGGCTGTCCATTTTATCAGGGCCCTCGAGAATATCTCACTTAATATCGGTCGTACAAAAAAAAATATTTTTATGAAAATTGTGCCGATTTATATAACCTACAAAATGGTTTAAAGGTATTTGAAATCCATGGCCTGCTTTAAGAGTTATGGCGGAAAATATCGAAAATGCGGAAAACGTCTAGGCCAAATATCTCCGTTATTTGAAGAGATACGAGAAAAATTCTAAGGCGAAAATTTTTTGCAAAACAGAGTGTTTCAACGACGTTTTATCTAATTTTTTTTCAAAACCGCTGTCTTTTGAGATTCACTCTTCAGGCTGTTAAAAAAATTATTTTGAACGGAGAGGAAATGACGCCATTAAATAGAGTACTTTCCTCCCTTTTCAACGCTATACCACATGCCGTATTTATTCATTGGTAACACGTTAGTAATTATAAAAACATTTTTTTAAAACCAATGAATTTTTTTTTAACAAGCATTATACTTGCCGTGGAGAAGTATGATTAAATAAAACGATAAAATAATTCAATAAGTTGTCCAAATCTTTGCTATAACAAAACATTAACACAATTAAGAAGAATAAAGTAAATTCAGGTAACAAAAACAAATTAATAATAAAAAGAATATAGCACACAGAACATTAATATTTATCTAATCCTCAAAATAATTTTTAAGATATCATATCAAGTGTTCAAAGTGTCCACCCCGATTTCTTATGCACAATCGAGCGCGGCGAGGCACTTCAATTAAAACATTACTCAGCATTTCGGGGGTAATCCATTGGGATTATATCTGGAGAACGAGGGGGCCATCGAATAAATCCATTGGTACCTATCCAATGTTGAGGCAAAATTTCGTCTAAATAATCTAGGCAAATCTGGGAATTGTGGGGAGGAGCTCCATCTTGTTGAAAATATTGAAAGTTGGGTCGATTCTCTAAAGGTAGGTCATCTAAGAATTCATTAAATTCATTTCTCAAAAAGTTTAGGTACCTTTGACCACTGAGGTGACCATCATAAAAATAAGGACCTATTAAATTGGTGCCTAAAATACCTATTCACACATTTATTGAAAAACGATTTTGAAACCCCGTCGGTCTATGCCAGTGTGTATTTTCAGAAGTCCATTTGTAATGAATATTGCGATTAAAAAATCCATTATTGGAAAAATTTGCCTCGTTGGACCAAAGTATATTACTACATATTAATGGATCGGCATCCTTATTTTCCAACAGCTACCTACAAAAAGTCGCCCTCCTTGGTTTGTCCCCCGCATGTAAATTATGAATCTTTTTGGCTTTATAACACCGGTAACCATTTTTCTTTAAACTTTTTCTAGCACTTATTTTATTTATATGACAAGCAATTTGAATTTCTCTTAATGATATTTCCAAATTTTCTGTATTTTTATTTCTTACATAATTAATAATTCAGTTTACCTCATTTACATTATCAGTAGCACTGTTCAACCTTGTCTTCCTCTTTAAAAATGAACCATTATTTTTCAGTTTCGTACCTAATTTTCT
Source organism: Leptura quadrifasciata (assembly GCA_963675555.1). Classification (NCBI taxonomy): domain Eukaryota; kingdom Metazoa; phylum Arthropoda; class Insecta; order Coleoptera; family Cerambycidae; genus Leptura; species Leptura quadrifasciata. The sequence goes on along the minus strand of OY776680.1, from coordinate 95,407,789 downwards.
GAACAGAGTTTTATTCAGCTGTAGTGCTTGTGGACATCTGTTTCTAAATTCTACTTGAGCTAATCCAGAGTTAAAATTGCATTGGCAATATGTAGCGAACATATTATAACGATCAATGTGAGTGAAAATCATTCTTGAAAATTCTAAATTCTTAAACGAGTGTGATTGAGTGAGAGTTTAAGTATTAACTCAGATGATCTGTCAAAAAATTAGATTGTCAAGTTTGTTCATAGCCAACTATTTTAAAATAATTGAAATAATAGTGAAATCATGAAATACAAACAAATGGATATTATTCTTAAATTAATTGGTAAAGATATTTTAACTTTCTGAGGAAGGAGTGACGCTTTTATGGAGGACCTCTATACAATGGCATAACTGCGAATACTCTTTCTATAATTACTTCATGTTGCTTTCTTGATTATTATTTTGTTTTTGTTACCTGAATTTACTTTATTCTTCTTAATTGTGTTAATGTTTTATTATAGCAAAGATTTGAGCAACTTATTGAATTATTTTATCGTTTTATTTAATCATACTTCTCCACGGCAAGTATAATGCTTGTTAAAAAAAAATTTATTGGTTTTAAAAAAATGTTTTTATAATCACTAACGTAGTACCAATGAATAAATATGACATGTGATATATCGTTGAATAGGGAGGAAAATACTCTATTTAATGGCGCCATTTCCCACCTGTTTGAAAATAATTTTTTTAACAGCCTGAAGAATAAATCTCAAAATACAGCGGTTTTGAAAAAAATTAGATAAAACCTCGTTGAAACACTCTGTTTTGCAAAAAATTTTCGTCTTAGATTTTTTCTCGTATCTCTTCAAATAACGGAGATATTTGGCCTAGAGGTTTCTGCATTTTCCGCCATAACTCTTAAAGTAGGCCATGGATTTCAAATGTCTTTAAACCATTTTGTAGGTTATATAAATCGGCACAATTTTCGTAAAAACATTTTTTTTGTACGACCGATATTAAGTGAGATATTCTCGAGGCCCTGATAAAATGGACAGCCTGTATGTATAGCAGTTCCCAAATGCATATGTGTATTTGTTGTATAAGTAATCCTAAATACATACATATAGGACAGTTTTATAACCATCACTTATAGTTGTTTCATAAGAGTTGTATAGTTTTCAAATAGAACTCTTATAGTATCCAAATGTTCTATAAACTTGGGCCCTTTTTAGTTGTATAGATATTGTATAATGGTATTTAACCGCATTATAAAATTTTCACAGTCTGTAAGATTTATTATATAGCAGTTCTAACAACCTTTATAGAACTTATTTTGCTATTTGGGACCTAATTACAATAAAAACATTTATTATCATTATTATTTTTACCTGCTGAAGTCGTGTTCATCCGTTTTTATTTCAATTTCTTTGTTAAGTAAAAATTGTTGTTGATCCTCTTCAAAAAGGTTTTCCTCTTTATATTTAGCATCGTTTATCTCTTCTATTTTAATAGAGGTAACTTTATTACTCTCCTCTTCAGGGGCCGACATATTTTTTGATACAAACTGTTGTTCATTATTAACCTCATCCAATTCCATAAAACGGTCACTTTGATTTTTAACATCCTTATCAGCACATTCGATACCATCAAAGATATTTTTTTCTAATTTTACTGTACTTTCAACATCACAAATTTCTCCTCCATCAAATAATAGGAAAGAAAGTGTTTCTTTCTCACAGAATTGTTCTTCTACTTTGATTATATCAGACCAGTTACCATCTACCTCCCTTGTTGTTTCATCTTTTATTGCAGGCTGTAATGAACTGCTATGCTCTATTTGAACCTTACTTTCGCAGTATTGCTTAATTTTTTCTGTTACAATCAAATAGTTCATCACGAAGTGGAAATACTCCTCTAGAGATCCATGGCAGGATGCACAGATTACAGGCTTCTTGATTATACTTAAGTCCTATTAACGAAAAAAAAAAAAAACGAATATTAAAAATGATATCCAATACTAGAAAAAGAATATCAGTCAAGATCATTATTTTTTATTAGTAATGGTATGTGCATGCCTACGTCAGTCACTGCCTCAGATGAATTTCTACTGGCAGATATAATGAGGGCAAAGCACCAAACTTAAGAGGATATTTGCCCCACATTCCTAGGGTATGACTCTCCGCGGGGTGAGAGACGAAGACGTATTAAAATTATAGTAAAGACCGCCTTCGAAGGTCAGGTCACAGGTTCTTTGGGACGACTTCGCTATACGTTCATAACAACGTACAGGTCCGTACTAGATATATTGCACAATAGAATTGTTGGTTTGCATATATGATCATGTTTTTTAATTTTATCTTTTTCTCCTCTCATCTGGCTTTAGGTTGGTTACCCTCAAATGTTGTAATTAATTTTAACCCACATTCCTATGTCCAATAATTTCCATTTGCATATTGGTGAAAATACAAGAAAAAATTCGATAACATTAAAGTTCAAGATGGCGGTTTTAAAATTGCGGACGTTTGAAATGACTGACACAGCAAAGCCTAGCACAAACCGCAGGAGCTAGCTAAGAAGGGATTTTTGAAATTCTACACCTACGCGGTAAAATGTATGCAACAAAGAAAAATAAATAAAATTTGACCAGTATTGCTAAGGAGAAGTTTGATATACAGGGTGTTGCATCATGAGAGGGACATAGTTTAATAGGAGGTAGAGAACATCAGTGGTAACCGGAACCTCCCATAGAAATGTCTCATTGGGCCTTCATTACGAAGTTACAGGGTGTTAAATAATTTTTGGCCAAACCTGTTTTTTGTCATAACTTTGACAGGGAATGAAATAACGGATTCATATTTGGTACGGCTAATGTACTAACGAGCTCCAAGAGGTACATGTATAAAAAAAAATATATCCAGGTCCGGACTCACTATAATTTATGTTTCTTCTTTGCATCAATAAAACATCACCCTGTATATATTTTTTTGAAATTTCGATACGATATTCGAAAAGAGCAAGAAAAAACAAACAAAATGGCCTATTTCATTTTTTTGTTACACCTTCGTGGTTATTTAAATACGTTGTTAAATGTGCAAGAAAATGGATTACAGAACCCTATTAAATGAGAGGTACGTGAAATAAATAATTTTATAACTAAAATTTGCAAAAATTCTATTGAGCCTAGGTGGTCTGGGAGAATCCTAATTCCGGCACGTTTTAAAGGTCCATTTTGGTAAAAAACTGTGGTCCTAATAAGTAATCGGGTATGAAATAACAAAATTTTTAATCAATCACAGTAGGCTTGTTCAAAGTGACAGATAATAAAAAGAAATCTCCTAAACAGTTGAATAATTGTTTGTTAGTAATTTAATGTGTCAATAATCCAGCATTTAGTTAGTGAAAACTTGTTAAAATATTTTAACTATGCCAGTAAAATTTACAAACGTGGAATATGCTGACATAATATTCATCTATGGTTTCTGTAATGGAAATGGTAGGTCGGCGGAAAGAGAATATCGGCTGCGTTTTCCTGGTCGTCGATGCCCTAATCATTAAAACCTTTAGTACGGTGTTCCAGTATGCAAGACAACACGGAAAGTTTCCTACTTCTGCAGTTGTGGAGCGTGTTTTACAACAAGGTGTGCAGGAACAAAACAATATTATAAACGTAGTTCAAGAAAACCCAAATATGAGCACTAGACGAATCAGTTTGGCAACTGGTATTCCTCATTGGCGAGTATGGAGAACCCTAAAAAGAGAACGTTACCATCCATATCATATCCAGCAGGTACAGCGTCTTCAACAAGGCGACGATATCCCCCGCCTGGCATTTTGTCATTGGTTGTCTAACCATCGCCCAGTCATTTACAGAACCTTATTTACGGATGAGGCACAATTTACAAGGGATGGAGTAAACAATTCACGAAATAATCATAAATGGGCACAGGAAAACCCACATGCGGTACGCCAACGCCGTTCGCAGCACAGGTTTTCTGTAAATGTTTGGGTCGGACTTGTGAATAGACATTTGATAGGGCCACATTTTTTTGAAGAAAGATTGAATGGTGAAATTTACTTCGATTTTCTTCAAAACATTTTACCGAATATGTTAGAAAATATCGGTATAAGAGGCATGTTGTTTCAGCATGATGGGGCCCCACCACATTTTAACCTTCAAGTAAGAGAACACTTAAACAATGTGTATCCTAATAGATGGATTGGACGCGGGGGTCCACATGAATGGCCACCAAGATCTCCTGATTGTAACCCTTGTGATTACTTTTTATGGGGCCACTTAAAAAACGAGGTTTATAGCAATGAAATTGAAAGTAGACAACATTTAATCCAGCGCATCGTTACAACCTGCGACGAAATACGGAATAATCCAGAAATGATACGTCGAGCAATTGGTGACCTTTCTAAACGCGCAAGAAAATGCACAGAATGTGGGGGAGGACATTTTGAAAATTTACTTTAGTGTCAATTACGTTTTATTTTTAAACACATTTAGTTATTGTTTTGTTATTTATTGTTAATTGAATGGAAAATATTTTATTTATTTAGATTTTAGTTTGTTCTCTTTTCCAATTTTTATTAAGTATAAAATGTTGATGATTTTCTTGATCAAAGTAACTGGTTGCTTAGGCCTAGATGGTTTAAATTATCTGTCACTTTTATTCTTTGAACAAGCCTACTGCGATTGATTAAAAATTTTGTTATTTCATACCCGATTACTTATTAGGACCACAGTTTTTTACCAAAATGGACCTTTAAAACGTGCCGGAATTAGGATTCACCCAGACCACCTAGGCTCAATAGAATTTTTGCAAATTTTAGTTATAAAACTATTTATTTCACGTGCCTCTCATTTAATAGGGTTCTGTAATCCATTTTCTTGCACATTTAACAACGTATTTAAATAACCACGAAGGTGTAACAAAAAAATGAAATAGGCCATTTTGTTTGTTTTTCTTGCTCTTTTCGAATATCGTATCGAAATTTCAAAAAAATATATACAGGGTGATGTTTTATTGATGCAAAGAAGAAACATAAATTATAGTGAGTCCGGACCTGGATATATTTTTTTTTATACATGTACCTCTTGGGGCTCGTTAGTACATTAGCCGTACCAAATATGAATCCGTTATTTCATTCCCTGTCAAAGTTATGACAAAAAACAGGTTTGGCCAAAAATTATTTAACACCCTGTAACTTCGTAATGAAGGCCCAATGAGACATTTCTATGGGAGGTTCCGGTTACCACTGATATTCTCTACCTCCTATTAAGCTATGTCCCTCTCATGATGCAACACCCTGTATACTTAGTGAAAAAATATACAGGGTGAACGTCTTAGAAAATAATTAGTAAAATAATATGAGACACGATAATATTTGACATATAGTTGATATAATTGCAAAAAAGAAGAAACTTTCTTTACTTTTAATAAAAAATATACTCAAAAATTGAAGGTGGCAGTTTCAAAATAGCGGACATTTCAAATATGTTTTCCGATTTTAATCAAAATCAGTATCCTGGGGTATATAGAGTTGTTTGATGTGAACATGAAATCAGTTTTTACAAATAGCAAATAGCAGATTCAAAATACAGGTAATAAAGAGGAATTTTAATTTTCACGGTTTTATTTAATAAAGTGCCACCATCGTATATGTGGGAGGAGCATTGCATAAATGAGACGAAGAAACAGACATGTAGTTGAATATTGATTACAAAACGGCTAATGCCTAAAAAGTGTAAAATAAAATATTTAAGAAAAATTTCTAAAGGCAAGGTTTTATCATATACATTAAAAACTAGAAATTAATGGTTTTTACTATCACAGTAGATTCAGGCTTATATACAATACAATTAAAATAAAAACAGGCAATTAAGAAAATGCAAAAATTTTCTGAACAGAAACAGTAAAATATTCCTTACAACACGCTTGTAACGCCCCATGCTTTTATTTTAAACATATAACAGCCTTAAAATGTTGTGATAGTTAAAAATATTATTGTCTATAAATTTTTAGTGAAAGCATTTGTCTTTAAAAAGGTTTTTCAAATATCGTCTGCGTCTGATTTCTTTATTAATTATAAATACAGATACGTCAAATAAAAAAATAAAAAAAGGTAAAACCACAATAAATAAAACCACGCTGACTATTCAACAGTGTTATATTGTAGAAAATTACAAAACTTTTTAAAACCGTCATTGAGATTCAAAATAAGTAAATAATAAATGAAGTGGGTAGGTAAAGATTACTGAAAAAATGTAATTAGAAAATAACGAAGTAATCATTTCAGCATTTTTTACAATTTTATAGATTTAGCGTCTTTGACATTTATAATGTAATCAGAATTTCTAATTTTCATGTTTTTGCTATGTCTGGGATAAATGATTTCAGACAATAAACAATTATAATGAAAATGATTTAGTTTAGGAATCATTTTTGTCTTAAAAGATGCAGAAGAATTTTGAATGTTAACACATTTTTTGTTGTCCACACACCGAAATTAAGTTTTTTAAAATGCCTTCTATTTCAAACTGTCTGTCATTGAAAAATGTCTTTGCAGTACAGAGCCATCTACATTCTAACATATTAATAAATGATCTGATCGAAAACTGAAGCAATTCACACATTCTAGCAACTGGCTTCTGTAGAACTCAAATACCTATATTATTTGCCAAAATAATACGCCTGGGAGTTTCTATTGGTGCACCCTGTATATTTAGTCAATGCCTATTGTTAGTCTTATTCGGTCTATCTATGACACGAAACTACAATTTTCCTCTAGAATGTACTATTGCGGTCGAATTGAAGTAATCGATTTTTTATCAAGTAGTATGTTTTTTCAAAAAAAGTCTGTTGTACATGGGAATTTTTATATCAGTCATGTCAATTAAATTATTTTAACAAGAAATCATTGGTGGGTCACACAATGACATTAATACTAATAAAAATAATAAAATATATTATTATTGATGCGTCAATGGTCAGAACCATATTTACAACGGGAAAATCAGTAGATTACTGTTTTTTCGGCCGCAAAAGTACGTATGTAAAATTTCGTCAGTTGCTCAAAACGGATTCTCGAGTTACCATATACAGACAGAATTATAACGAGAGAATTTCCAAGAAGACAATAACTGCTGTTAGTATATATATATAATATCGTATTAAAATGTTCATTCAAATGTTGAATTCATAATATATATTAGACTTTTTTACGTTTAGCTGAAACCGCAGTCTATATTTTTTTCCTTTACGATAGTCTATAGTTCGATCTAACTACATAACTCAAAAATGAATAAAATGTTCAATTTTAAATATCTGCAATTTCACCACCGTTTTACTAAAATATAACGCACGAAATACCACAATAATAAACTGCATAAATCACATAATAGATAAAAAGCAGAAGCCGTTCCTGAAACTGATCACATCACCACAGGTATTTACAAATAGAGAATAGGTATTAGTAGCTAACGACGTCAATGAGGGCACCACTTTCCACTTATAAAATATCTCATATTTGCTAGCAAGATGCCTATAAGTTTGTGTATAGATTAATGGAATACAATAATTTTTTTACCAAAATGTATTTTTTTTTTTATTACACAAAGCATCAATCTAAGTCCGTCTTGTGGCAGAATTAATTCATTTTGTCATTAAATATACGTTTTGAAGCGTACAAAATCAGCCATAATCACCTATTTTCCTAAATTCAATCATAAAATAACCAATAACTATGAGAAAATTAAAAAAATGTTACACGGGAGGCATAAAACAATCTTTCTTCTTTCCAGTACATTTTGTTTGATATTTCTATCTTAGTTATTTATATAGAAATTAGGTATTTTCTGATACTCGTAATACATCGTGTGAGCAGAGCAAATATCCTCTTAAGTCTTTTTGTATTGCTGGCTCGAACGTTAGTGTAATAACAGTAGTAAAATGCTTTGAACATAAAAATCTTAACGTTTTATCTTTGAATGCAGTTTTTATGAGTGTTTATCAATGTATATTTTATAGTTTTTATATATATATATATATATATATATATATATATATATATATATGTACCTATGTATTTTAGCTTTTGTATCTAATGCTATTTGACGTATCTTATCTACAAATGTATGTGGCCCCAAAAATGAATAAAGTATTATTATTATTATTATTATTAAAAATAATTTTGAGCCATCATCTATACCGTTCACCAAATTACACACTGTCATTCAATTTTGTAGTGTTTCTTTATCGATGGGAAACCTTAAAATTAAAATTTAAAAGTAATTGGCCAGCATACATTACTCACATATAAATTAGGTTATGTTATGAAAATTACTTTCTAACGGATAATTTCCAATCACTTACTTATTCATCGATAATTCTGCAATTTGTTTTTTATTGCATACAAAACAAACATAATTTTAAGACAGATTGCAAATTAATTAAATATTTCAAAATAATCTTGCCACAACGGAGTACCCTACGAATTTGATAATACGCATACACTACAAATCTGAAATCTAACCGCCAAAAGTTTAGCGCATGAGTAGAAGGGTCACGATATGCGAAGTGTTGGCCTAATTTTACTGTATAGGAGATATAGGAAGCTACCAGTATTGGTTCTAATAAGTGTATGCAACTAATTCACAGGGACAGTATTGATATTTTGTAAAGTATAGAAGATACAGAAACAGTTAAATGGGGAAAAAGCTGCGCAATTTCGGGACAAATAAAATTACTGATGAAGTAGTTTCTTCTGGGTCTTGCCATGGTCGTCGAACTTGACTTGATGTTCCGCTGATCATCCTGTCAGCTTCTTCAGAAGGATTCTAAAGACTGAATTTGTTGTGTTACACTTCTCGTTATATACCTAGGCGCCGCTTCGCTGGTCATTGGTCGTACTTGGTTCGCTTCGCTGCTCATTCGTCGTGTTTGGTTGACCGTGTCTTACTACGGTGCTGGTACTTGGCAATACCAGTCTCCACGTGTTACTAAGTCGATACCCATCCTCTCTGTTAAAGTTGTTCATGTTTTTCATAATTTCCAGTGATTTACTAATGATTCGCGGATAATAGCGTGTATTCCTGTCTAATATATTGACGTCCTTGTAGTCGATTTTATGGTTGTCGTTATTATAGACATGCTCTGCTATCGCCGACCTATCCGTATATCCAAATCTGGTATTCCTCTGGTGTTCTTTAGTTCTGCACTGGATACTCCGTCCTGTTTGTCCGATGTAGCTCTTACCACATGTGCACTTCAACTGGTAAACACATTTTGATAACAGTTTGGGGACAGGGTCTTTGATTGAGGGAAGCATCTGCTGTATTTTCTTCACTGTTCGAAACCATACACCTACTTTCTTTTTGAATAAAATCTTTTTCAGCCTATCTGCGACTCCCGCGACGTAGGGGCATCGTTGTTGGTTGTTGCTGTTCTTCTTCTGTTGTTCTCCTCTGGTTATTTACTATTCGTTGTATATTGCATTGACTGTATCCGTTCTTCTCTAAAGCTTGTTGGACATTCTGTAGTTCCTCGGGTTTGTTATCGTCGTCGCATATTTTGTTGGCTCTGTGAATCAAGGTTCTAATTAACGCTCTCTTCTGTTGTAGATGGTGGTGAGATGTCGCATATAGGTAATTATCGGTGTGCGTTATCTTTCTGTAGACACTGTGGGCCAGCTTGCCATTGTGTGACCTTTTCACTAATACATCTAAGAAAGGTAAAGCTCCATCTTGCTCGGTCTCCATTGTATATTTGATACTTGGATGCATTCTACTAAATAAAATTACCTTGAGGTTCCTAATATCTTTTATAGTTTTTGAGACATCTTACAAAGTGAAAAATTTAAGATTTTCGTTTTTTCACTTTTTTGTCCTTATTTTACAAAATATCAAAAAAATCTATTTAGGTTTCTCATTAGGTGTTAATGTAGCTACAACTCTATATAATCAGATATTAAATAGAAAGTTTCGTTTAAGCTGGGCCACCAGCAAATATTTTTTTAAATACGGCCGTTTTTTAAAAAAATTTGTTTGTGATTTATGATTGTCAATACGGCTATCATCAAAAATATTGAAAATAGAGCGTTTTGCTGCTATTAAGCCACTAATAACGCATGTGGCTGAATACGGCACTGGATTATCGCAAAAAAAGAACATTAGAAATAATACTATGTACTATGCAAATAACTTCAACAATAATAACAAAGTGTAACACTGGTTTAATTTAGTACAAATAATGATTTATAAAAACTGTTCAAATTGTCTACTACTGTTCTCGATACACGTGTTCTCGCTGACATTTGTGCTGTGGCATTAGCTACCATATCTGGAGTTATGTCATTAAAAGCGTCAATAATTATTTTACACAATTAGTCTCCATCACCTACGGCTTCATAGTAAATTTTATTTTTAAGTACCCCAATAAAAATAGTCCAAGGGGTTTAAACAAGGAGAGCGAGGTGGCCACCTTACGGGTCCATTGGTGCCCAACCACCTTCGATGGAACCTTATATTCAAATATGCCCGGACGACTATTGAATTATGTGGCCTACATCCATCTTGCACAAACCAATTAGAATTTTGAAAAAATGCAAGAGGCAATTTGTCAACAACTTCTTCTAATAAATTTAGGTATTTTACACTATTTAAATTACCCTCTATGAATTTGGGCCCAATTAGAGTGTTTCCAATTAAACCACACCATAAATTGATGGGGTATCGTATCTGGGGTCTCACATCTAGGGTACGGTGAGGATTAACGGTGGCATAGAAATGTTTATTCCTCCTATTAAAGACTCCACAATTTGTAAACGTTCTTTCATCTGACCATAAGATCTTATTATGAAAGCATTGATTGGCATTTAAGTTTCCTCTGAACCAATTGCAAAAAGTGAATCTTCTGTTTTGGCCACCTGGATGTAATGTCTGCGCAGTTTTAAATAGATATTTGTTTTTTTAAAATTTTACCCGTACAACTTTTAGCCAGATGATTCAAAAGTTGGATGAAGATCCTGATTTTTTTACTAACAAGATAAAAACGCAGTCAAAAATATTCTAAAAGATATTGATGTTGATATGTCCAATATTTTGGTCTTTAGAGTCAAATTTAAGATAAATTATACAAGAAATTCTAAGAATTAGAAAATATGAAATCGGTTTCAAATGAACTACCTTTCTTTTTACATTTTTAGTGAAAATTTTATTAAACAAAGTTTTTTCAATTATGAAGATAAGGAGTCATTAAAGGAAACCATTTTTTAAAACTAAATTCACGCTCTAGTCGACTGAGATAGTGCCAGTAAAACTTTTTAAAAAGAATGGCTTTTTCTAGGCAAATCAAAAACTAAGAACGTTTCCAATAAGAGTACAGTACTCCTAACGGGGACACGTGCACTCTATATTTAAGGCTGGGCTTTAGCGGCATGAAGGTTAATCATGTCTAACATCGGAAATATTGATACCTACCAATTCTGGAAGGCACTGTTTCATCATTTTCTCCAACATATCGTTTCCTTCAACGTCGAGAGATACGGCAGAACAGTTATTTACCAGGCCCATACAAAATCCACATATTTTCTGATCCTCTGGAACATCAATACAGGTTACATTTTTGCTCAAATAGACATCTTTTAGATCCAGTTTAATATTGTCTTCGCTGTTGAGAAATGAAACTGCATAATTCTGAGTGTGCATGCATGCTGCTTTAAAATCAAAGCATTTCATAAGCATTTTTTCGCAATTTGTGCACATGAGAGGTTCCGTTATTATAGTAAAATCCTAGAACAACATTCGAAAGTGTATCACAAACACAACGACGATTTATATATATTATATATTTATACTTGCAACTTACTATTTTCAGTAGAAGTATATCCAAGATGTTTTTCGTATTTCCAACAATGGCTTTAAAGTTCTCACAATTCTCTAAACAAAGTATACATGTTCCTCTTTCAATTTTCATCTTCTAGAAGACCAATCAAGAACACCCCTTTTAGATCACACTGGACCGATGTAGAAGATAGATTGTTAATGCCCATCTAACTGTTTAAATCAATTAAATATAGCATAAGCTCGAACTTTTGTGGCTTTTTTCCAAATCTAATGCGGCAAAAATAACCAACAACACATTTCCCAAAATACCATGAATGTCATAACTGCACAGATTAGATCACAGAAGACCCTCACTGGATTAGATAGTTATATACTGATGCCACCTGATCACCACCTGATGCATAACTGGTCATAACCAGTCTGGTAGTCTGTGACCACAGTAACGGTCGAAGGTCATAACAAACCATAGCATACTTTTGCGCATTAGAAGCAATAAGCGGTGCCATTCGAGCGAATAACTCATGTCGTCATGTTTAAAGGCACTCGCAGCGGTATCGCGCGGCTTCAGGATTACGCTAGGAAATGACGTCACGCTTCAAGGCTCTTAAAGACACTAGTGTAAGCCGCGAGATCGCAAAAATTTAACTCATTTGTTGCACGCAGAGGGTTGCAACTGCAAGTACTCTCATCTGAGCTATATTTTTGTGCATTAGACGCGATAAGCGGTGCAATTCTAGCGAATAAGTCATGACGTCACAATTAAAGATATTTTCAGTGGTATCGCACGGCTTCAGGACTACGCTAGAAAATGTGTAAGTTGTAAGCGGAAAACAGTGGGGATATGGCAGTCAACAGAGACAGTTGATACTCGTTGTGTTTTGTAAAGCTGAACGATTTTTTTTTTTAAGATTTATTCGAAATAACAAGAAAAAGCCATAATTTAAATATCTGGTAATGAATTCATCATGAAAATTGATCTAATGTGTTGTTCTCTTTCATACAGTAATGTTTTGTACTGCTCATCTGTATCGCCTCTTTAAAAATATTGTTAATAAGGGAAGCACTAATTCCTGATCAATATCCAGGCGAGAAGACACAATTTCGTAACTTGCTGTCATATTTCTTAGTAAAAAAGAGAGAAGGTTTGATAGAATTTAAAAACTGTCATTTTAGGTTATGCTTAAAAGACTCCCATTTTTGCGGAGGAATGTATGATGATGTGCTATACACAGACACCATAGATAAGAGATGGATTCCAATGCTCCTCTTTCTTTTCAAGTTCTCGAAGCACTGAGTTTTTTAAAACAAGAATCTGGTTGGCTGATAAAAGTTGGAAACTGAACTGTCAATTATGCACCAATCTTAGTGTTAATTTTGAAACCTCCAGGGCAGGGCTCCAAGCACTTGCTGAGAAACCGATTATTACTCAGACAAACATCTGAAAATTATTAGGAAAACAAGATCTATCTAGGCTTCTGTGGTAGCACGGTATTCGGTGGTAGTAGGATCAAGTCGATATCTACTATATCCATGGTCCGGCTGAAAAATTAACAGTACTGCCATAATCACAAAATAAGTGACAAAGATAAGTTTACCCGTTAAAGCCTCTTTACACTTTGCAATTTCATTACCGGCAAGATTTTGCGGATTTGAACTTGCAGCTCACTTTACATTTGGAATGGGAACAATCCACGCAAGTTCCTAGTATATACAATAGATGGCGCCATACGGATTCGGTTTAATGTCATTCTCAACATATTAACCTTTAAATATCCAATTCCGAGAGTTTCCCAATCTCCTGTTAGTAGAGGTGAGCGAAATTGACAAAAAGGATTATGGTAGTTGATCATTAAATCGTTTAAAAGCGGAGCTGACATACTTTTTCGTATTGACATTGACGGCGGAACCACAGCACAGACTAATACAGACTTCCAACTCTGTCGGAACGCTTTGAAGTTATTTTTACAGATATTTTTTTTCATTTAATGCGCCAAGTCTGGTATGACGTAGTTCTCAGTTTTGACGATCATTTTATATATAAATGTTATTAAACAATTTTATTACAGAAAATATTTTCAAAAAAAGTTTTTATTTTATTTGTAGAATATACAACATTATAAATTATTATGAATTTTAATTTGTTATTATTTTATTCTCCTTCACGTATTACTTCATAACATCACTCATAGTCAGTCTATTGTCTTTCCGAATCACTAATATATTATTACATCTCTCTAAAATATTTGGAGAAAATGATATCAAAGTTTCACTTTTCTTGAAAAAAAATACACAAAATTGCTTTACTTCCCTGGTCATTTTAAACGTTTGCAATGTAGACACTTCAAAGGCAAAAATTTAACTGGAAAATAGGATGTGTTAAAACTATCTAGTGACGTTTTCAGTTGTTTTCGGTCAGCTTAATAGCCTTCTTGCAAAATTTTGTCCATGTCTCCAGTAATTTATACGAAACAATTTTAAAAATATTTTATTTTACTTCTTGAGACAGTTGAAGTTTGTTCGGCCTCGTCTGTGTCTCGGCCGCAAACTTCGAATTCGGCCGAGAAAGATCACCTTTATGGCCTTGATACACAAATAACTATTATGGCTATTTCAAAAGAATTCCCGGGTAATCTAAACGGCCACATGCTACTAAAAGAATAACAAACATTCGCCGACTGATGAAGCAGAATGGTTTGTCAAATTATGAATGACTGATATTCTGGAATAAAACGTAATACAAAATCAAAGTTTTTTTTTATCCATGATGATTTCGAATTACCTCAATTATTATGCTTACATAACAACATATTAGAATCGGTGGCTTATATATTTTCTTTGGAGCAAAACTAGATATAATCATACAGATTTCGGAGCGTGAGCCCGAAATCTCTGTCATTTCCTTTTAACTATTCGGAGCATAATTATATAATTAACATTTATATATAAAATGACCCACATCTACTCCATAATATTTAATAATTAACTGTTATTTGACATATATTTCTTAATTTTTTAAAACAACTACCTATACTTTTCATCATAATATAAAAAGAAAGATTAAAGCGGTAAAATAATAAAATTAATTTTATCATGGCTGAAATTTTCATAATAACTACCTGAGACATTGTATTTAATGAAGCAAATAGTCAGCTGACGATCAAATAGGGGAAAGATCGTCAGTCAAGCAGATAATTAAATTACTCGAGGCTTAAATGCTATGCCCACTCGATACCTATAACCCCCTAACCGACGGTCTTGCTCCCACAGGATGGACAGCTGATTATTGTTTTTAACATTAAGACAATGTCACAAACCACTATATAAGTTCCATGCTTGATGAAATGAATTTACACCCTCACTTTTTATTACTGGTTCATAAGGGTAGCTGACGAGTAATCCCCCGTTTTCAGAGCAGTTGACTGCTATTTTTCTAATCTTTATTACTTAAATATAAATTCTACAAATTTTCAAGTTTGATAGAATGACTTTATTTTTCTTTTTTTTTTACATGTTTCGAATTTCCTCACACCCACCCCCACCAAGACGCCAGCCACTGACGCTTGTTTCATTTATTATCTATATCTAAACTATCATTTTTTATAAAAATTATTTTTATAAACACTTGCAAAATTGCAAAAAAAAAACTGGTACAACTCTTGTAATCGAAAATCTTAATAGTTTAGTTGTGTGCATATGTCTGTAAATAGGGCTGGCCAGGCATGTCGAGAGGGGGGGTGGAGAAGAGGTGATTTACCCCGGACCTGGGTATTTTTGGAGGAGATCGGTTTTCTTACAGCCAGTACCATAAAGGACAGTAAAGTGCCTTTAAACGTAAAGGATTCTTTTTACCTGTCAGACCTGTACCATAAACCGGTTTTAAAGAAGGATTAAGCAATAAAGCTTCCTTTTTGATAAAGTCTCGATTTTGGCCCTTTTGCGATAGTAAAAGTCACTTTATTGTGAAATATAACCTACAAATTTGATGACAGCAATATTTCAATTTGTATTCAATTTTAAAATATAATAAAATGGGAGATAATGGGGTGTCAAGCAGTAGTTCCAGTTCTTCTGAAGAAGAAGATTATATTGTTTTGAGAAGACCGAAAATTTACAGGCCGCGGCAGCAGTATTTTACGAAATACGATGATATAGATTTTTTCGACCGATTCCTATTAACAAAGTCTACCGCTTTAGCTTTACTACAAAAAATAGCGGATGTGATAAGTTTTCCTACAAATAGGTATGTAAAAGTATCTACCTACCTAATGTCTCATGTTTGTACCTACCTAGATCAAATGTAAATAACTTTTAGGGGGGGCTGTATTCAGCCGATGGAGCAGCTACTACTAACATTAAGATTTTATGCTTCTGGAAATTTATTAATCTCTGTTGGAGATTTTATTGGCGTTTCAAAAATGTCTGCTAGCAGAATTGTACGAAGAGTTTCTTCGGCCATCGCATCATTACGACCCCAATACATAAAAATATGTAGTAGTAATGAAGAAATGGAATTCAATTCTGCAGAATTTTACAGAATTGCGAGTTTTCCACGGGTAATTGGTGCAATAGATTGCACCTTGGTGAAAATAGATTCTGTAGGAGGTCCTGAAGCCGAAATATATCGCTCAAGAAAGGGGTACTTTTGCTTAAATGTACAAACAATCTGTGACGCATCATTAAAAATTCGGGACATAGTGGCACGTTGGCCAGGTTCTTCTCACGATCAGACAATTTTCAACAACAGTCGTGTGAAACGAGAATTTGAAACCGGCAGATATGGTAGATTTCTTTTGGTCGGTGACAGTGGCTACGCAGTTGCACCATATCTGATGACAAAGTTGGCTCATGTAAATTCTGAAGCAGAAAATCTTTATAATGAATCGATAATACGAACACGAAATGCAGTTGAAAGACAATATGGAGTCTGGAAGCGGCGATTTCCAATATTACGGTTTGGAATGAGGGTCAACTTGCAGACAATTATGACTATTATTGTGGCAACAGCTGTGTTGCATAACATAGCTTTAGATATGAACGAACATATTCCTGAGGAGTGGTTTAACGATCTAGACGGAGGTGAAGAAAATGGCCAAAATGTTGATGACGCTGAGAACGCAAATATTGGTATCGCAGGATACAATATTCGAAGATTAATTATTAATGAACATTTTGCAAATTTATAAAGTTTTTTTAATAAACATATTTTTATTTAAAATAATTATGTCTATTTATTGTCCTTAATTTTACGTAATTGTTCTTTTTTTAACGCTATTTCTATATCTAGTAGTAATAACTTTTTTGTATGTTCTTCCTGTTCTCTCATGTTCTGAGCTTTTCGCAATTCGGTCTCTGCTTCCAAATACAATGCCTTCTTTTTATAATATTCCTCTTTAGTTAATGCAAGTGGACTAATGATTGTGGGCCTTAATTTTTTTGAAACGGGTTCCTTCAAGTTTCGCGGTGTGTAACTGTTCCACGTCCCTATTTTGGATTTTCCTTTCTCACACTAAAATACAAAATTAAATTAAGTGTTTTTAAACTTATTAAACCTTTCTTTTTAATTTTATTCAAATGAAATTTTAAATAATAATTAGAAAATAACTTTTTCAAAACATTTTCGAGTCTGCCATATTATTGTTTAAAAAAATAACATTTGTTACGGATAATTCTACTAATGGTTGTAATTAAAATACTAACTGAATAATGATAATTCTATTGCATTTACTGCAGTCTGAAAAGGATTTTCATGTTCTTGATTGTTGCTCTTTCTGGGCCTACCGGAACCAACTTTACGGGATACCGTTTGGTTAGTTTCCCATTGTTTTTTAACACTCATTATCGTGGTTTTACTCACATTGCATTCAGCAGCAAGTCTTCTTATGGACCAACCATCTTCAATTTTAGAGTTAGATGTCGAACCATTTTTAATAATGACGCCACTGATTAACGTCAAAGTGACATTTGTAAGATTATTAATATTGAAGAAGACCGCCCTGGGGGGCGTCCTATTTTAAAAATAAGTCTTAAATTTGTTTTAAATTCAGGGAAATATCGCTTTTATAACTACAATTAACCAGAAATTATTTAAACATTACATTCTTAATTTCATTTCCAAATTTATGCAAACATTAATTTTACAACAGAAATTATTTTCTCAATACCAGATAATAGCCGACTTCAGGGCGCCGTTACGTTTTAAATTATTAGGGTAGAAAGTTGTACATATGTCAAGTGCCACTTTAAAATAGCTTGTAAGATGGTTATTAATTCTTATCTAAAACTTGGCAGTTTTAAAAACAAGACTAATGCATTAGTAAAACCAGCAAAGCGTCGAGAGTTGTGTATGAAGTGAATAGGGAGACTTTAAGCAAACGTATAAGACGAAGATAGGGCAGGATACCGGAGCCACGTCTCATGTGTCAAATATACAAGCAACGTTCAGCTAATGGGAGAATTGGCACTGTGATTTTGGAACCGCGTTGTTGGAAGAACAGAATAAAAGCCAGGCAATGCTATACCTCCTGGCAGAACTGATAGAGGATGCTTGCCGAGTGCCGACGTTTACCTACGAGCCCTCTCGGTTTGCCCGGAATAATGCTTATTCATCGAGGATGTTTGTCGTCGATTTTCGAACCCTCTGAATTTGCTAATTAGAGAACTAATTGCAGGATGCTTGTCGACGATCAAAACTCGAGCCCGCCTTAGTTCTCTAAATACATCCATAAATTCTACGAATAAATCCAGGCTGGCTACTAAAAGATTTGGGCTGCTAGAACATAACTTCGCAATTTACACGACGACAATTTCACCAACATAACTATCTAAGTATCAAACCTATTTACTTCTCTGCGTTATTATTTAATATTGACTTTACATTCTGGTTTGGGGGGATAGGGGAAATTGGCTTATTTGTGGTACTAAAGGAATATTAGTTTTTTATGAAATACTAGCTTTGATTTTTTATTATAAAGAATATTATATTACCAGTTATTCAGTTATGATTTCATTCACGAATTTAATTCATAAAATTTCACTTTCTGAATGTGTTTTACTAGGGAAATTTGTGTTTGCAAAATAACAAGTTTATATTCAAGAACTATATATTTAGAGCTATGCAATAACAAGATATTTTATCATAGACTCGTCCAACTTCATGTTAATAATTATTCTGCAGTTTTTATAAAACAAATAGTTGACTCTCATGTCCACCTCATCTCTCGTAAGATTTTTCAAGAATGCTTTATATTTAAAGTACACTAGGAATGTTTTCCTACTGTAACCACAAGGTTGTCTAATTGTTTAACATCTACCTACAATTGAAAATTATCGTCACGCGAATTCGGTGTACTTTGCGTTAACAAAGGTTTGAACCATTGACTACGGCCAATTGGCTGGTTCTGTTCTCCTATTGGGCTCAGTTACAACGAGGGATGTCAATATTTCAGGCAATGCCTGGTCACTTGTTCGATTGAAGGGTGATGCAACCGCACTTTCTTACCTTCGCGGCTTCATATGTTTGACAATCATAGGCAATCTTCTGGTTGCTTCTCTATTTAATGACTATAGGGAGATTTCCCCAGCAGCATTCTAAAAGATTTTACGTAAGTGTAAATTCTCACCTCAGCAAGATTAATATGATTATCTGAACGATTGTTCCTACTCTAATTTCAATCAATAAACAATGTATAATTAAAGGATATTTCCTCAACACTCTATGATCTCTTACATGAGTATTTAATGGTCATTTCTCAACTTACTATTGATAATGTATAAACATGACATGATTCTTGTCCTTGGTTTTGCATTCGATTCATTATTTGGCTATTGCTAACAACTTTAATTATAAATCATTATTAGCGATTGCTAACAACTTTCTTTAATTATAAAACATTATTACCTAGCAATTGCTAACAGCTCTATTAAAAAAATTATCATTTACAGACTATTGTCACAACTGTTCAAAATAAGTATTGTCTGGCCGATAGTCGTGTTGTTTGAGATGCGAGGTGGCAATCGCTATTAATCACACGAGTTTCGCGCCACTGGGTTCGAATCCCGGCTCCGGCCTTGGCACCGTCGGAGGAAATGGTTGTCTTATTTCTGTGTAGTTCAATTATTAATTATTATGTAGGTACATAGACTATTGTCACTGCTCTTATTCTTGTCTATATTAATTTCTCAATGTAGACATGTGATATGTTTATTCAGGCATTTGCCACAACTCTAATTACTATTAAAATAACACAGCATACTTTTGTATCTCAGTTCTTGTTATTGCATCAAAACACTCAGCATATTTATAGTATGGTCATTACTATAGCAGCGCAAATTTTCCTATTATAATATTTAGGCAATTGTCTCAAATATTTGGATTGTTTTGATTTCATGTACGGCTATTTGCCGCATCAATTTATATAAAATAAAAATGGGTTTTTTTGACTACTTTTTCCCATCAATTATTGTCTTTGCTTTCACCTTTACCTTTTTCATCCCGCAAGTAATAAGCTAAATAAATGGTTTCAGTCTAATCAAATAAATTAGAAAACAAACTTCAACTATAAATGTACAGTGCAACCTTGAGTAATAAAATACTACATAAATAATATATCAAATTAACTAGGTTTCTCAGTTAATAGACAGTGTGTTCAAGTTTACCAGGTATTTAGATTAACAGAATGATAAATTTTCTAAAGTATATCGTATCAGACAGAAACAAGTAATACCAAACTTTAAATCAAAGAACCTGGGGTAATTATAAAGGGTTACTACACACACACAACGTAATTAAAGTCCTAACCACATAAAACTAGACGATCACATAAATGGCCAATTTGTTTATTTATTTATTTATTTATTTATTTATATAATTCATCCAACGGGTGAAACCCAATTACAGGACAAATAACAACAGATTTAAATAAAATATCGATAAATAGAACAATATGGTGTAAGTAAAAGGTACACAAATGACACAAATATAAAATGTAACAACTACAATCAAGATATATACTCTAGTAAAATATATATATATATATATATATATATATATATATATATATATATACATATATATACATACATACACACATATATACACACATACACATATATACATACATATACATATATACACATACACACACACATATATATATATATATCACAAGTGTAACACAGAAATATAGACAAGAGCGTGTTTAAATGGGGTTTAAGTAAATGTTCTTTATGTCAGCAATATTACAGTTAAATATATCCAGGCTAGCCTCAATACTATTATAATTTAAACACATTTGATGTAGGGGAGATGATTCTAATATATTAGTGCGTGGAGTAGGAAGCATGAGTACATTATTTGTTCGAGAATTTAATCTCGGAATTCGATACCTAGGAAGTGAGGTGAGGCAGGTGCAGCTAATTTTATTATTGATAATTTTGTGTAAGAACATTATTGAATGCATTACACGTCTCCTTATTAAGCTACTCATACTAAATTTATTTAAAAAAAATTCTTGTTGTGTCCCTCTCATTGGATATGTGCCCTCCAGAATAAAAGTTGTGGACTTAAAAAATCTTCGTTGTACTTTTTCCAAGGACGCTATGTGAATGTTGTAACTAGGACTCCAAACAATGGACGCATATTCCAGTTTGGATCTGACAAATGTAACAAATAACATACGTAGAGTAGATAATTCAGTAAAATCTTTGCTGTTTCTCAAAACAAAACCTAAATTTCTAAATGCACTACTGGTGCTTTCCTCGATATGTTTAGAAAAAGTTAATATAGTATCAAAAACAACGCCAAGATCTTTTATAAACTCAGGTCTATTTAGAGTGCAGTCGTTTAATTTATAGTTAAATGAAATTTTATTTACTTTACGTGTGAAAGACATGACATTACATTTAGCAGCATTAAGAGGAAGACGGTTATTAATGCACCAGGTACTAAGAAGATCCAGGTTACGCTGAACCCTCAGGCAGTCATAGTCGGAATTTATAGGAAAGTATATTTTTAGGTCATCAGCATAAAGCAAATAGTGAACATCCAAGTCATCAACAATGTCATTGATAAACAGTACAAAAAGCAATGGTCCAAGTACCGAGCCCTGTGGTACTCCAGATGATTGGCTATAATGATCAGACCGATAACCACGATACTGAACATATTGAGACCGATAGGACAAATAAGACATAAATAAATTTAGTAGCGAAGTACTGATTCCAAAGCTTTCTAATTTAGTCAATAAAATGCCATGGTCTAGTCTGTCGAATGCTTTAGAGAAGTCGGTATAAATCACATCAACCTGACCCTTACGATCTATGACTTCAGAAATAAATTGGGTGATACATACCAGGTTTGTAACAGTTGACCGACCGCCCATAAAGCCATGTTGTTCTTCAATTGTTGAACTTTTAGTATGGAAGGATACGTAATCATGCAATAAGAATTCAAAAATTTTAGAAAAATTGCATAAAATTGCGATGGGACGATGGTTCTCTATTTCATTTTTACTGCCCTTTTTAAACACTGGACAAATTCTGGATAGTTTCCACTTATCAGGGAATGTTTCTGTGCTTAAGATTAAATTAAATATAATACAGAGAGGTTTGTAAAAAACATTAGCGCAATCTCTTATAATAAACGCGGGTATTTCATCAGGTCCTGTAGTCATAAAGTTGAGATAAATAATTACTGGGTAGGAATTAATAAGTTCTTGATTGCTCCACGATTAAGGATTTTGATATTAATTAACACCCCTGGGGTTGAGATGTTTCACTGGTTCACGTGACCAGGATTTTTGTTTATAATTAATCGAGGGGGGGAGGAGGTGTTTCAATATCAATCAAAGAACGAATGATTTACATAGCTAAAAGAAGGTGTACCAGTTTTTTTTTAAATCAACTGTACAATTTACATAAGAACGTTCTATTACATTGCAATGTAGTACTGTCGTGAGCAGAAAAAAATAGGACGACGTTTTTTTTCTAATGTAAATCTGTCTCTATTTGAATATGTAATGAGTAGCCGAAATAAAACAGGCATCACTTTTAATTTATTTTTCACTTTAATGCTGTAGTTATTGCTATAGTAAATGATGGATGGTTAATGAGACAAATTACACTGCGTTATAGCATTAACAAAACTTTGGTGTGTAACATTATAAGAAAGTGGAGAATAAACGGTCCGATTAGTAGAAATCCTGGATCAAAGGACAAAGGATATCCTACTTAACAAGAAACTAACTATTAATATTTCGTTATTGTACCATTTCTATTTATAACTTCTATAAGTCTGTTTGGCATAGAATTAAATAACCTTATACAATAATCATTAGTAATATTTTCCCATGCATTATTTACTATTTCCAGTAATTCTTGGGGATTCCGTGGTCTCATATTTCGTTTTTGGATACTTCTTACGAGTAGTCCCCATACTTCTTCCACAGGGTTAAGATCTGGACTATCACTGGGCCAGTTAAGAACATTGATGTTGTTATCTTGAAACCAGTTAGTTACGGTATGAGCAGTATGAACGGAACAATTGTCTTGTTGAAATATGAACTCATTATTAGGAAATAATTGTGACAGGGAAGGGAGTATAATA
Source organism: Leptura quadrifasciata (assembly GCA_963675555.1). NCBI lineage: Eukaryota > Metazoa > Arthropoda > Insecta > Coleoptera > Cerambycidae > Leptura > Leptura quadrifasciata. The sequence continues at coordinate 95,384,372 of OY776680.1, read as the reverse complement.
TTGTCTAAAATCCTAATATACGTTTCACTATTAAATCGTTCCTCAATATGCCACAAAACACCAGGACCATGTGCCGATATCCAAGCCCACAAATTGACGGAAAAACTACCACTTTTATCATTGTTAGATATATTTCTCATCGAATCGAGTATTCGGAGGGTGGTAAACACGAATACGACCACTGTGTGTTGACTGGAAAGTTTTTTCGTCTGTAAAGATTACATTGTTCCAAAAATTTACATCATGCGCTAAAAATTCAAGCGCAAATCCTACTCGAACTTCTTTATGTTCAGCTTTAAGTAAGTATTTCTGTGCTGCTGCATGAGAGCATAGCTCCGATTCTCTTACTCGCCGGTGACCAGTACTACTCGAGCCAGGAAAATTCGTTTCTTCAGTAGCCTGAATAACTGAGTAAAATGGATTTTCTACTAAAGTATTTACCAATTGCAAATCTTGTTGTTGAGCTGATATCCTTCGTCGCCCTTTCTTAAAATGTTGCACACCGAATTTTTGTCAATATTATAACGCAGTGCAATTTGTCTCATTAATCATCCATCTTCTGCTTTAGCAATAACTCCAGATTTAACTAAATCGCTTATATGAGGCATATTACTTTTTTGTACACTTGCAATAAATTATGACAACTAACCGACAATGTCACAAAAATTAAAGTTAGACGTACACAAGCAGATTTTAGCAAAATACCGTTATCAAGACTTGTCCTATTTTTTTTTTGCTCACGACCATACTGGTAATAATTTTACACTACATAAATAACTCTTCGATAACACACACTACATTCATCACACCATATAATTCTACATCTGAACTCCATTACTACACACGTACTACATGATACTACACCGGTATTACAAATACTACATGATATACTGCATGATACTACATTGGTACTGCATGAATACTACACAATACTTCACACAAGGGTGGCCGATATACTTCACGAGTGATTACCCCTCGATTATCCACAAAAAAATTATCTTTCGTTGGGTCTTAATAGTCGTGCTTTAAAATGACAGATTTTGTGCATTGATACGGCTTAAATTTCACTAGCCCCTAACAGATTGGGGGATTTAGAGGACAGTTTAAAAAAAAAATGTAACTAGCCCCTAACAAGACTGACACATTTTGATAGCTTGGAGTTTGTTGGGTATATAAAGTTCTCTTATAACATGGACAAGTTTAAACTAAATCAAATAAACGTAACTTACATATTTTAAACATTTATTCTCTCTAATAACATAATGACATCATTTAAATAATAAAACCTACAAACTTGTACAACTTCCCTGTCCAAATTATTACTTCAATTTACTGAAAAGATCTTTTGTAACGCAATGATCTATGGCATGTAATAAATCGAAAAGCTCCTCGGTGCAAGTTTCAGTTGTGCGCTTCCTAGAATGAACTCTATCATTACATTTTTCGTATTTTTCAGCTAAATGACGGCAGTGATCTGTTTCTCTACATTTATCCTAAGGAAAATTATATTAACAAAACATACTTGAAAGAGGTTAGGAAAATTTACCCTCAGAACTTGTTGGGGGTCTTCTAACTCCGCCTCTTCATCTTGGGCTTTTACGAATGGCAACTTTGGAATAAATTTATCAAAAAACATGTTTGTAATTAGTCTGAAATGTGTCTTAGGAGAAATTAGTTTTTACGTAACAACACAACCACAGAGAGCAAATCGCTACTCTTTCGTCTTTCTCTTTCTTTCACGATCACAGAATACTTCACGATCCCGGAGAGTTGTCAAAAATGTCAAAACCGAGAACGATTCGTGATTGGTCAAACAGTTATGATGGGAATACGGCACACTAGTCAAAACAGATAATGACAATTTGTTTTCTATGCATGTTCTTATAATTATGTAACATTCAAATCTAAACTAAACTGCAATGTTTCTACACATCGATTATTATATTGAACAATGCTGCAGTCTAGACTATTATTATAGCAAAGATTAAATATATATTTACAAAGATATGACACTCTGTGTCTGTAGGCATCCTTTGATCACTGGACGTTGTATTCAGTGACCTCGAAGTAGTAAGGGTTTCAAATGCTACATATGCGTAGTACACAGAGCTGGCCCTCTAAGGGTTAGTTCTCATAGCTGCGGATTGCGAATTTTAGTTTGTGGATTTTTGTTTAATCGACATATGCGTTCCAGGAGAACTTAATTTGCGAATTTAACTTATAATTAAAAGTAAACGAATTGTCTTACGAACATTTCGCTACACCTGCAAGTAAATCAGACTGTTTTAGAACAAATTTTATAAAAATTCGCATTCCGATGCTTAAATCCCTTTAAATTGGTAAGATATTTCTGTCTCTCTCGAAAATATGTTTCCTTTTTCAAGTGTCATATTTTATAAAATATTATTTAAACTTTGGTTATAGTAAGAAATCCGCTTTTTATTGGTAAATATTGTTGGAGGACAGTGATTTAGAGCTGGAATTGAGTGCAAGGTAACATCGGCTGTTTCAAGTTTTGAGGTTAGAGCCGTCAGAAACATTCCTACATGTATGATGTTTTACGATGATTAGAGTTATCTAGCACCCTTAAATAATCACGAAACGATAAACTTTAAAAAGGAAATGACCAATTTAGCAACTTTCAGTTATTCTATATTAATCATAGTATAATCTACTGAACACATTTGTGTCTCATGTCTCACAACACATTGGAGCGAAGAAAAAGCTAATGAAAAATACCAGTAGGCGCCTGAGCATTGTTTATTGTAAAGAAAAAAAATTACTTAGCAACTAGCCTCACAACAATTTTGTATTTATGATGCATTTTTCAGCCACACAAACTACGTTGAGAATTTAACAGCCAATTTAATTCGACACAAAATTATTCTTGGCGATAATAATTTCATCGGGCGTATTTCTGAACGTGCTCCAACGTATTAAAAAAAAAATAATTAGACAAGTTTACGCATGTACTGTGATTACCGCTTTGCTCAGTGTATAATAGAACTACATTTTTAGCTAGCCATTGAACGGGCGTTCTCTGCATTACTTTTATTCTTTTCTAATAACGTACATCCATACATTTCATTTTCGAAGTTAAGAATGTTGACATTTGCTGAACGCAGCCCACATTTTGTTAGATGGCGCTGTGATCACCATATTCATGTATCGGCGACGATAGCATTGTGACCTGTATTCTGTATTAGTGACAGATTGTCAGAAATCGTGGACAACGTTAGTCAATAAGTCAATGGTGTTTCGTTAATTTCAACAAATCCGAATTGAATATACACCAATTATCAGAAAATTGCCTCTTCGGTTATTTATTATATGAATTCAAGTGATATCCAATGTTATTTCACAAATTATGTTAACATTATTTTATTTTGTGTAATGGTGTGTGTTATGATTAGGTCGGTACCTTTTTGACACAAACGGAGGTTATGAAGTTTTGTGCTTCTCGCTGTGTATTTTTCACGTAAATCGCGTGTTTTTTAAGAATACAAATTGATTTCTGAATTACAAATTAATGATATTTACTTTGTTGGCGGATTCTTTATAATTATTTCGGTGATATTAACATGCCCGCCTTTTTTATTTACGAACCCAGTTGATTCCTAAATGTTTACTATTATACTTATTTATTAATTTTATAGTTTTACATTTAAATTTACCAGTAGCGGTAAGTATTCGGTGAAAGATCAAGTCGACTTTGTAATCTAACTCAAAATTTTTCCAACATCTTGCAGAATTATGAATGGAACTACGATGGATCGTCATGGTCAAGCCAGTCCTAAACAACCCAGGAACTACAAGCTTCTTGTTGATCCCTTTCTTGTTAAGGGAGCAGCCAAACTATACAGATACGACGGGGTGGTGCCAAATGATCCGTCCTACCCTCCAGTTATTCCTAGAGATCCGAGGTCACACTTGACACGCATCTGGACCAGGTTGGAGACGCTGGACCTACCTGTACCTAAGTATGTATTGTTTTGGGGCCGAAAAGCCTTAAATTCATCAAAATTAATAACAATAACTTGTCACTTCTCTAGTCTGTGTAGCAAAGTTTTTATACATGTCTTTAATGTTCAATGTGTTGAAGTGAAAAGCAGCAGGGAGTAATACCTTTAAAAATTCTTTGCCACACACTAATAATAAACATATTTCGTTTTTAATATTACTAACAACTTTCTATGACTTAGTAAAAAAAAAACATTTTTTCATTGTAAAATTGTAACTGCTAATGTTTATAAATAGTAACTTGCTTCGAGGCACATCATCAAAATCTAGTGCTGATTTCATATAACAGGCACAATTTTTGACGTTTTAGGTGTATTTCACTTCAGAAAAACTCTTTTGTTTTCTCTTCAGTTGACATAACCTCACTTTTAGTTTTTTTTTCTAATTTTGTTCAATTAACTAATTTTTTAAATGCAATTTCATAGAAAATGTGCCCATTCATTATTAATAAGTAAATTATTGATGACATTTTACCAACATTTATCATCAAACGTGCTCGATTTGAAAAACATGATTTTTTATATATTTTTTACATTAGTCGCCTTTGGTTAACATAATTATAATCCTGATAGAATTAATTTTGAGAACTGACAATTCTAATACGTTCAAAATACATATTACTCTCTAATAAACGTATTTTGAGGGTTGAAAAATATACATAACCTCACTTATTTTATTCTACCCTTTTCAGTTATTATTCACAGTAATAAATGAATTTCCAATAGCCGAAATAGAACCTGCGGAAGATTATTTAGGTCTTAAAATAATATTTTTTGTGAATGCAGTTAAAAAAAATAAAAATACATTTTACTTTGTCTAAAGAAATAGTAAATATAAGGAAGGAATTATAGTGTTTCTTTATACGATTTTGTTAGTAATCAATATTTCGAAATAGTATTATTTATAGCTGGTGGAAATATATGTATTACCTACAAACTTTTCTTAGGAGGAAAATTAATATTTTCGTTTATTTAATTTTTTTGTTCGTCAAATAAAACGTTTTAATAGAAGTAGGAAAAAAAAGGATGAACTTTTAATTGATTTTTTTTACAAATAACTTGATTCGTTATACTGAATTTAATTCTAATTTTCTGACATAAATTGGGTAATACTAAGGGAGAAAAACCTCGAATTTTTGCGTGATTTTTTCAGGATATTCTATTTTGGGGTCGTAGAACACGAATCTGAAATTAGTTTTGCGTGCATACCAACCGTTTATACACCAACAGCACTTGTATATCGTCTTTTTTCTTATTAAGATCACACTATGTCCCTTATAGAACAATAAACCCTTCACTTATGGCAGAAAACTCACTTTCTTTTGCATAGAAATCAGAATTTTATTTACAGAAACTGTATTAGATGAACCTCCATCTGTCATTTGATTACATATATTTGCATGCGTGTTTGCGCATGTGTAAGGTTTGGTGTCTAAAGGCACGTTTAAAAGAATTGAAAGTTACTGGGTTGAACTAATCCATTTTTAGTGTTGAAAGATATATGCGACGTTACTTTTCCAAACACATTCGCGACCGGTCGACGCTTAGAAAGGGATATATATGTTTATAAATAATACTTAACGCCGTCTGCCCCAGATTTAATAAGGTGCTAAGTACTATTATATATTCCTTGCCCTTCAAGACACTTTCGTAGCGTCGACGGGCGCGGGCGTGTCTTGAAGGGCAAGGGATATATAATAGTACTTAGCACCTTATTAAATCTGGGGCAGATGGCGCTAAGTATTATTTATAAACATACATATCCCTTGCCCTTCAAGATACGTTCGCGCCCGTTGACGCTTTGAAAGTGTCTTGAAGGGCAAGGGATATATAATAGTACTTTAGCACCTTATTAAATCTGGGGCAGATGGCGTTAAAGCATTATTTATAAACATAAATCAAGACACGTTCGCGGCCGGTCGACGTTTCGAAATCCGCGTCATTTAGTATTTCTGTTTTTTCGGCAGAAGAGGGGGGTGTTCTATAGAATGACCCATACCGCTTTCACAAGGAATATTAATTTAACATTGCAAACGTGAAAAATCGCCTAATGATATTGATCGGTGTCGGTACTTTAGACACAACTTTGTAAATGCATGCGCATCGGGTTGACAGTTCTATAGTTTTGAGTAGCTGTTTTGTGATGTTTTACAAACTATCTTTTTATTTTTATGCAAAAGAAAGTGAGTTTTCTGCCATAAGTGAAGGGTTTATTGTTCTATAAAGGCCATAGTGTGATCTTAATAAGGAAAATGACAATATACAAGTGCTGTTGGTGTATAAATTAGTGCATGAAAAAGTGCGTGTCATAAGAAAAATTTTCAAAAATTTTTCTTGGAGAAACGGTTTGTATGCACGCAAAACTAATTTTGGATTCGTGTTATACGACCCCAAAACTCTAAACTCGAATTAGTTTATATATTTTTTTAAATCACAGTCTCATTTAAATACATCACAAATAGCCGACAGTACATCAACGTTCGCTATTTTGAAGCATACCAGGTATCAAACTGACATAATTTTTGTTGTACATTTATTAATTTTAAGGCAAATTCAAGCATCTTTGGGAAAATATGTTCCGTTGATAATAAAAACAACTCATTTTTAGGTTTAAAATTGACTTAAACTATATAGGAGAGCCTCCCTCCATAGAAGTTACTATATTCCACTTGAACGACAACATTGACAAACAGTTCCTTCGCGATATGGTACAAAAATTCGGTGTTATAGAGGAATTATTCATATATTACCACCCCGCCACAAACAAGCATCTCGGTATAGGCAGGGCGGTATTTGAATCGATAAAAGGTGCAAAGGCATGCGTTGAAAAACTGAACAAGACCAGCGTCATGGGTAAGATCCTAGAGGTGTTCCTGGACCCGTTCGGTGAACAGTGCAAGAAGAAGTTTGAAGAGTATACTGTCGACAAGAAGCAGGCTGCACCTGCGACTGTGGTCGCAGAAACTACCCCAACACTAGACGAGAAATCCAAAAGCAATGACGACAAACCATATGACCCGGCCGATAATGATTTTGATGAGAAGGATCGTTACAAGGGTAAGGATAAAGAGAAGGAGGTTGAAGAATATGATTCCAGTAAGAAGGTCAGAGACAGGGAACGAGACAGGGAAAGGGATCGTGATAGTAGGGACCGAGAGAGGGATCGGTACAGTAGTAGGAGTTTTAGAAGCAGCGAGTTTGCGACGCCTAGTAGCGGGGACATGGGTTATGGGACGGCACCCAGCGAATTTTCAGCTAGTTTTGGATCGGCAGGCACAACTCCTTTGACGTAAGTTTTTACATTTGATATTGAACAGTACTGATAGCACTTATACACTTACAGAAGCAGAAAAAAAAATTGCATGCATTTATATAATAATAAATAATAATAATAATAAAAGATCTTTATTGGTCATACACATATAACATATAACCAAAAGGCCATCGACCGAGGTCCTTCAGCCTGTCTGTCACATCATTTTCTAATTATTTTATAAAAAATTAAGTTTTCTTGAAAAAGTGATAAATCATCGGATTTAAGTATACGTAAAAAAGAAAAAAAAAACTTCATTAATACATATTACATATTAGCATTTTACAAATTAGGATGAAGAATTAATTAACGTCCTGCAGGGAATTTAGTATTTCTTGAATGGTTCTTTCGTGAAATCGACATCTGGGCCGCTGTATTGTTCTCGTTCTCAGTAGGGGATTCATGATGAGGAAATTATGAGGTCATTGTGCAAACTTTTTAGAAAGCATATTGAGTCTCTCCTGAATTGGACTGATTTTGGAAATATCATAAAGATAATTGTTAGAAGGCTTGTGGAGTGGATTCCTCGGATGGCGCATCTTAGTAATTATTCTCAAAGCTGAAGTTTTGGCAACTTGAATATTTTTTATAATAGATTTCCGGCAATTTAGGTACAGCGTATGTCCAAAAACTAACAGTGGAGGGCATATGGGCTTGTAGATTTTGGCAGCAGATTGTGTTGAAATTCCCTCTTTTTTATATGTTAGAGAATGAAAAACTTTTGTTCCTGTTGTAATTCTTTGTTTGAGCAGCTTAGTATGTTGTTTTAGGTTGCATTTGTAATCCAGTTCGATTCCTAGGTACTTTGTAGATACAGAGTGTTGTATTCTTGAATTTAAAATACTAATGGAGGGTGAATGTATAGATAGTCTATGATTGAAAATTATAAAACGAGCTTTAGCAGGATTTAATTGTAGTCTCCATGTTTTAAACCATTTTTCAGTGTCATTAATCATCTTTTGTACATTATCGATGGCCTTGGTCAGAGTTTTGTGGTGAAAAATTAATGTGGTATCATCTGCGTATTGCTGAAGATAAGATTTTGGATCAATTTCGGAAGAAAAAATATGACAGTAAATATTATATAGCACTGGTCATAATGCAGATCCTTGTGGCAATCCTTGCTCAGCAACAAAACCATCTGAAAAGGAGTTGTTTACTTTGACATAAAGATTCCTCATTTCTAGAAAGCTTCTCAGAATATAAACAAGGTAGGCTGGGATCTCTAGTTTGCTCAATTTGTAAAGCAAACCCAAATGCCATACACTATCAAATGCTTTTTTAATGTCTAAGAAAACAGCAGCTGATTTTAAGTTATCTAGTTTGGCCGACTGGACATTGGACACCAGGTTGGTAAGAGGGTGTAGGGTCGAACATTTTTCTTTAAATCCAAATTGAAAAGCTGGAATTTTTTCACTTATGCACTCCAGAATTCTACCTTTGATAATTTTTTCAAAGAGTTTTCCAAGAACAGGTAATAAAGTAATTGGTCTGTAATTTTCCGTTTTTGTGTGATCAGTGTGGGATATAATAATAATAATAATAATAACATTCCTTATTAGCATACCATAGTAAACTCATATACACAAGTAAATACAAATTAACGGATACTAATGCAAAATATTTACAATACATATATGCATAATCCTAATTAAATATTGGCGAATTAAAGCATTATTGAATTTTTGATATGTTCAAGGCATAGCCTTTTGAAACTATGTAAGTTGAAGCTATCCTTTATTAAATTTGGTAATTCGTTATTGGGATGGGACGGATATCCGGTCCGGCTACTGTATCCGGCCTATCCAGTCAATATCTGGCCAAATAAAAACTGTCTAAAAAGCATGAAACTTAAAGTTATTTATTAATTGTCAGTTATATATCAAAATATCTATAAAATTAACAATGAACTAGAAACTACAATCAAAATAAATAACAAATATAAAAAACTGCTTCCACATCCAGATATTTATTTCCACGTCCAGTGGAAAAGAAAAATAATTTTTTTTTTTTTGAAATAGGCTTAAAATGTCATGAGACGTCGAGATTTTAAATTTGAGCGAAAGAACATTCTGTCTCTGTCGGTCTGTAACTTTTTTTGTGCGCCCGTTTACTCTAGAACCGTTTATGATATTGACTTGAAATTTGGTATACCTATGTATTGTAATGAGATCTGGAACTAGATTATATTTTGATCTAATTCCGTTGAAGGGTTCGGGGTAAATAAAGGTAAAAGGCAAAGCAAGCAAGTAAGAGTCCATAAAATTTCAATTTAGGGCATGTACGAAAAGTCAAGGTCTCAAAATTTTTTTTGGCATCCACCCCCACTATCCCCCCCCCCCCCAATACCACCCCTACACTATTATGAAAGGGAGTAAAAAAAATTAAATGTGATTTAATGTGTATACAAGAACGAAACGTTTAAGAAATTTTTTTGGCGTTAGCTACCCCCTCTACCACCCCATTGCCACCCCCACCCTATTATTAAAGACAGTTAAAAATTAAATTGGCATTTAGTGTGTATATGAGAACCAAGGGACGCCCATTGTCGCCCCCACCCTATAATTAAAGGGAGCAAAATATTACATTGGGATTTAGTGTGTATAAGACTTGAATAGAAAATCTGGATGTGGAAGTAGTGATTCCTTGGACAGCGGTTTTAGACTCTTGCTTGCTTTGTCGACAGACATAAAAAAAAAATTCGCTCAATTTTAAAAGCTCGACATTGCATGCCATTTGAAGTCTATTTCAACAAAAAAAATAATTTATTTTTGCGTTTTTACCCCGTTTACCCCCGATCCCTTTTTTTTGCGTTACTATACTTCCACTAGACGTGGAAGTAAAAATAAGTCTTAAATTCTTCAATATGCCTACATATCGATAATATGGATATATAATAAATTAAATAACATTGAATACAAAAGATCAAAAAATCAAAACACAGCATAAATTCTTAATATATAATAAATAATATTAAAATTTAAAATCAAATTCTTTCATCCTAATAGACTAGTAGGTACGGTCGGGAGCAAAAAAAATAGGACAAGTCTTATAAAGGTATTTTGCTAAAATCTAGTTGTGTACATCTAACTTTAATTTTTGTGACATTGTCAGTTAGTTGTCATAATTTATTACAAGTGTGCAAAAAACTAATATGCCTCATATAAGCGATTTAGTTAAATCTGGAGTTATTGCTAAAACAGAAGATGGATGGCCAATGAGACAAATTGCACTGCGTTATGATATCGACAAAAATTCGGTGTGTAACATTTTAAGAAAGTGGAGAATAAACGGTACGATTAGTAGAAATCCTGGATCAGGGCGACGAAGGATATCAACTCAACAACAAGATTTGCAATTGGTAAATGCTTTAGTAGAAAATCCATTTTACTCAGTTATTCAGGCTGCTGAAGAAACGAACTTTCCTGGATCGAGTAGTACTGGTCACCGGCGAGTAAGTGAATCGGAGCTATGCTGTCATGCAGCAGCACAGAAATACTTAAAGCTGAACATAAAGAAGCTCGAGTAGGATTTGCGCTTGAATTTTTAGCGCATGATGTAAATTTTTGGAATAATGTAATCTTTACAGACGAAAAAACTGTCCAGTCAACACACAACGATCATATTCGTATTTACCACCCTCCGAATACTCGATTCGATGAGAAATATATATCTAACAATGATAAAAGTGGTAGATTTTCCGTCAATATGTGGGCTTGGATATCGGCATGTTGTTCTGGTGTTTTGTGGCATATTGAGGAACGATTTAATAGTGAAACATATATTAGGATTATAGATAATATTATGCTCCCTTATGTGTCACAATTATTTCCTAATAATGAGTTCATATTTCAACAAGACAATTGTTGCGTTCATACTGCTCATACCGTAACTAACTGGTTTGAAGATAACAACATCAATGTTCTTAACTGGCCCAGTCATAGTCCAGATCTTAACCCTGTGGAAGAAGTATGGGGACTACTCGTAAGAAGTATCCAAAAACGAAATGTGAGACCACGGAATGCCGAAGAATTACTGGAAAAAGTAAATAATGCGTGGGAAAATATTATTACTAATGATTATTGTATAAGGTTATTTAATTCTATGCCAAACAGACTTATAGAAGTTATAAATAGAAATGGTGTAATAACGAAATATTAATAGTTAGTTTCTTGTTAAGTAGGATATCCTTTGTCCTTTGATCCAGGATTTCTACTAATCGGACCGTTTATTCTCCACTTTCTTAAAATGTTACACACCAAATTGTTGTTAATGTTATAATACAGTGCAATTTGTCTCATTAACCATCCATCATTTACTATAGCAATAACTACAGCATTAAAATAAAAATAAATTAAAAGTGATATGTTTTATTTCGGCTACTCATTACATATTCAAATAAAGACAGATTTACATTAGAAAAAAAAGTTATCCTATTTTTTCTGCTCACGAGAGTACCTATATATAAATATTTATTATTGATTAATATTAGTTCTGTTCTGGTGTACCATGCGCATTTCGTGTAATTACAATTAATTGCAGCAATGTGCAAGATTGGCAGGACAGGACAACACGGGTGCGACTTGAATTTAATTGTAAATTTCATGGCCTGCTCGTAGATAAAATGACTGCTTAAAAAAGCAAAATATCCGGCCGGACGGGATTTTGAACTAGCCAGACATACTGTATCCGATTATCCGGCCAAAAGCACATCCGTTCCATCCCTATTCGTTATATATTTTCGATCCATTATGATACAAATTGTTTTGACAGAATCTCGCACAAACACTTTGAATATAAAAATTTTCTCTTGATCTTGTGAAATGGTTGTGTATGTCCCCTAGGAATGCACAATTTTCTAATAACTGATTTGGAAGTACCTAACTTAAGTAATATTTTGTTGATAATTATTAATGTCTTAAAAATAACAGTTTGTATTACGCTGATGAAGTTCGTATCAGATAATAGCTGTCTTATATTAGTGTACCTGTCCTTTTTCAATATTATACGTAGGGCTTGGTTCTGTTTTATTTTGTAATGTTAGCAATTTGATGTCTTTTTAGTAAAGAAAGTATTATTGAACAGTAATTAAATTGCGGTTGAATAATAGATTTGTATATAGTTGTCTTCGTCCACTGACTGAGCTCTGATCTTATTCTACCTAATAAGTTTACTTTTTTGCGACTTTATTTGTGATATATGTTGCATGGCTAGAAAATATTGGGTGTTCGTCAATTATAATTCCCAGATATTTGAATTCACCAACTTGTTCAATTTTTGTTGCCGTTAATTGTTACTCCTATATTATTACTCGTATCTGTCACATTATAACTACTTTTTAAGATAATAAATTTAGGTTTATCAATGTTTAATTTTAAATTATTGTCAATGTGCCATTTACATAGACTTTTCACCACACTGTTTAATACATTACCAACACTAGTCCCATTTATGTATAGTAGGGTATCATCAGCAAAAAGTTGGATATTGCAATCTTTCACATGTTTAACTATATCATATACAGGGTGTTGCATTATGAGAGGGACATAGCTTAATAAGAGGTAGAGAACATCAGTGGTAACCGGAACCTCCCATAGAAATGTCTCATTGGGCCTTCATTACGAAGTTACAGGGTGTTAAATAATTTTTGGCCAAACCTGTTTTTTGTCATAACTTTGACAGGGAATGAAATAACGGATTCATATTTGGTACAGCTAATGTACTAACGAGCCCCAAGAGGTGCATGTATAAAAAAAATATATCCAGGTCCGGACTCACTATAATTTATGTTTCTTCTTTGCATCAATAAAACATCACCCTGTATATATTTTTTTGAAATTTCGATGCGATATTCGAAAAGAGCAAGAAAAAACAAACAAAATGGCCTATTTCATTTTTTTGTTACACCTTCGTGGTTATTTAAATACGTTGTTAAATGTGCAAGAAAATGGATTACAGAACCCTATTAAATGAGAGGCACATGAAATAAATAGTTTTATAACTAAAATTTGCAAAAATTCTATTGAGCCTAGGTGGTCTGGGTGAATCCTAATTCCGGCACGTTTTAAAGGTCTATTTTGGTAAAAAACTGTGGTCCTAATAAGTAATCGGGTTTGAAATAACAAAATTTTTAATCAATCACAGTAGGCTTGTTCAAAGTGACAGATAATAAAAAGAAATCTCCTAAACAGTTGAATAATTGTTTGTTAGTAATTTAATGTGTCAATAATCCGCATTTAGTTAGTGAAAACTTGTGAAAATATTTTAACTATGCCAGTAAAATTTACAAACGTGGAATATGCTGACATAATATTCATCTATGGTTTCTGTAATGGAAATGGTAGGTCGGTGGAAAGAGAATACCGGCTGCGTTTTCCTGGTCGTCGATGCCCTAATCATAAAACCTTTAGTACGGTGTTCCAGTATGCAAGACAACACGGAAAGTTTCCTACTTCTGCAGTTGTGGAGCGTGTTTTACAACAAGGTGTGCAGGAACAAAACAATATTATAAACGTAGTTCAAGAAAACCCAAATATAAGCACTAGACGAATCAGCTTGGCAACTGGTATTCCTCATTGGCGAGTATGGAGAACCCTAAAAAGAGAACGTTACCATCCATATCATATCCAGCAGGTACAGCGTCTTCAACAAGGCGACGATATCCCCCGCCTGGCATTTTGTCATTGGTTGTCTAACCATCGCCCAGTCATTTACAGAACCATATTTACGGATGAGGCACAATTTACAAGGGATGGAGTAAACAATTCACGAAATAATCATAAATGGGCACAGGAAAACCCACATGAGGTACGCCAACGCCGTTCGCAACACAGGTTTTCTGTAAATGTTTGGGTCGGACTTGTGAATAGACATTTGATAGGGCCACATTTTTTTGAAGAAAGATTGAATGGTGAAATTTACTTTGATTTTCTTCAAAACATTTTACCGAATATGTTAGAAAATATCGGTATAAGAGGCATGTTGTTTCAGCATGATGGGGCCCCACCACATTTTAACCTTCAAGTAAGAGAACACTTAAACAATGTGTATCCTAATAGATGGATTGGACGCGGGGGTCCACATGAATGGCCACCAAGATCTCCTGATTGTAACCCTTGTGATTACTTTTTATGGGGCCACTTAAAAAACGAGGTTTATAGCATTGAAATTGAAAGTAGACAACATTTAATCCAGCGCATCGTTACAACCTGCGACGAAATACGGAATAATCCAGAAATGATACGTCGAGCAATTGGTGACCTTTCTAAACGCGCAAGAAAATGCACAGAATGTGGGGGAGGACATTTTGAAAATTTGCTTTAGTGTCAATTACGTTTTATTTTTAAACACATTTAGTTATTGTTTTGTTATTTATTGTTAATTGAATGGAAAATATTTTATTTATTTAGATTTTAGTTTGTTCTCTTTTCCAATTTTTATTAAGTATAAAATGTTGATGATTTTCTTGATCAAAGTAACTGGTTGCTTAGGCCTAAATGGTTTAAATTATCTGTCACTTTTATTCTTTGAACAAGCCTACTGTGATTGATTAAAAATTTTGTTATTTCATACCCGATTACTTATTAGGACCACAGTTTTTTACCAAAATGGACCTTTAAAACGTGCCGGAATTAGGATTCACCCAGACCACCTAGGCTCAATAGAATTTTTGCAAATTTTAGATATAAAACTATTTATTTCACGTGCCTCTCATTTAATAGGGTTCTGTAATCCATTTTCTTGCACATTTAACAACGTATTTAAATAACCACGAAGGTGTAACAAAAAAATGAAATAGGCCATTTTGTTTGTTTTTTCTTGCTCTTTTCGAATATCGTATCGAAATTTCAAAAAAATATATACAGGGTGATGTTTTATTGATGCAAAGAAGAAACATAAATTATAGTGAGTCCGGACCTGGATATATATTTTTTTATACATGTACCTCTTGGGGCTCGTTAGTACATTAGCCGTACCAAATATGAATCCGTTATTTCATTCCCTGTCAAAGTTATGACAAAAAACAGGTTTGGCCAAAAATTATTTAACACCCTGTAACTTCGTAATGAAGGCCCAATGAGACATTTCTATGGGAGGTTCCGGTTACCACTGATGTTCTCTACCTCCTATTAAGCTATGTCCCTCTCATGATGCAACACCCTGTATAATATAAATAAACTTGGACCTAAAACAGTCCCTTGAGATATACCATATTGAGTATTTCTTGTATCTTTCGTTTTTTGAGTTTGATTTTTGAGATAACAAGTTATCCATCCTCTTTCTGCTTGTTTTCTTTCCTTTGACAATATCTTTTATAGTTTTCCACATCTCGATTGGGGTATTTTTTACCTCATCTATTTTTCTTTTATAGTTCTTGCTTTTGTATTCTTATTACAGATACTACGTTATTTCTTAGACGTTTATATTCTGTCCGGTCTTGCACTTCCCTTGTTAATACTGCCCTGTTGTATAAGTTATCTCTTTTTATTTATTTCTTCTTTAATTTCCAAAGTCCACAATTTTTTTGTGGTGGTAGTTAAAATTATATACATTATGTCCCATATTAGGGGTGGAAACATTGTTATCTCGGTTATTGTCAGAGATAGGGCAGCGATAAAACAAAACATTTTTTTAAAGAATGTTATGACTACTTCGATGAAATTTTTGAATTTGACCTAGATATTTTCAAAAAATTTAAAATTTGCATTTTAAAAACGTCCAGTATCTGGTTAATTTAATGACTGGTGATATTTTAATAACTACATCGTTAGAACACTTCTATTAAAGTCCCTTTGTTGATGTTACCAGAAACGTTCTTATATTGAATTTTTTTATAGTTGATTAATGCACTTAATTCACTTTTCCAAGACGCATCATCATGTCAGTTGCTCTTTCAGTTTCGACTATCACAGCCACAGCATACCGCCCCTCCCCAATCAGTATCCGTTCGCCACGCCCACCTACCATCCGATGGGTGCACCTCCCCCCACCGTGTGGCCGATAGCTACGCCCCAGTGGCCTCAGGATAGTTGGGAGAGGTCGCCGGCTAGCCTGGCGCCTCCACCGAAGTGGCCTGAGGACAAACACTCTTATAAGAGTAAGGAGAAAGACTGGAAAGATAGAGACAGCAGGGATAGAGAGCGGGAGAAAGAACGGGGCAGAGAGAGGGAAAAGGACAAGGACAGGGACAAGAAGAGGAGTAATAGCATTACGTCGAGCAGTAGGAGCCGAAAGGAGAAGGAGAAAGAAAAAGACAAGGTTGGTATATGGGTGTACGGGAGGGTATATTGTTTATTGCCTGTCAGTAGTGTTGTATGTTATCCTAAAATGAGTGTCTACTTCATATATGTGTTCGGAAAATGTATGATTTGGATACTGTAACGTGCGATGTCACCACTTCATTCTATACCACACAGTTTTCGGGCAACGCAAGTCATTGTTGAATGGGAATGTCAGTTGAGTTCTTACATCTTACAATAATGTGTGCTACATTATAATAATTGTATATTTTTATATGGCCACCTGGATCGCCAGATTTGCCATCAGTTATTTTTTTCTACTCAAATGTGAGAAATAATTTTATAATAGATTGTGATATTTTAAAATTGAGTTTTAGTTATTTAACAACAGTGGTTCTCACTGCTTACTTCATGTTTTAAAATTTGGCAGATGGTGGTTAAAGAAAAGATTCTATTAGTAGAGGAAATGAGTGCATTAAGTCTTAATCGTTACTACTTCAATATAAAGACTTGAAACCTTTCGCATTATGTTCAGTTTCGGCAACATATGAAATGTATACAGTTGAAAATTAGTGCACTCACACCGGGGGTTGCAGCCCCCAACCCCCATTTTACACCCCCAATTCAATAACTCGCAAAGTTTTCAACAAAATCAGTTAAAATTCATATCGTGGGGGGTTTTCGGAATCACTGATTACAAATCCGAAGTGAAAATTGAAAAATTCAAAATGACGGACTTTAAGAATTAATTCCTGATTTACGCTGGTTCTTTTTTTTTGATTTTACTGAAAAATATGTGGAGTAAAAATGTGTTTAGAATTCTATTTTGCATAAGAATACACCATTTTGGCAACCACATTATTTAACCCTTTTGCCTCTCCCTCATGGAGAACTTTTTATGCCTGACCCTTTCGCAAAAATTGGGATAAAAACTTTTTTTTAAAATTTTTTATTACTGTTAATAATATTGGACTAATAAAGTTGAAATAACCCTAATCATTTCAACGATTTTTCCTAAATTTTTACTACAAACTGATGGGGGCAAAAATATTTTTTGTACTCCCTACAGAGAAAATACTATTTTGCTCCTTCATTCCAGGGAGCAAAGTAGTACTTTTCCTCCCACGGAAGGAAAATACTTTGCCTCCCTAGGGAGGAGAATACTTTGGCTCCCTCTGGAAGCAAACAAGTAGAAACTTCAAATAGCAATAAACTTCCTTCTTTGAAAAAGTATTGGCGTTCTTGGCTTTATATCCAGCAGATTTTCTTTTTAAAAAAAGCTACTAATTTAGGAAACTTAATGTGTAAATTTTCTTTAATTTGGTTTCAAATCGGCGCATTTTTTGGAGAAGTAAAATAGGACCACTTCAAACTATCCGCGGGAGGAAATTATGCACTTTTTTCCCTTGTCATACAAATGGTTATTCTCTAATAACAACACCACAACCTTGCTTTGTCAACGAAAATGGCTGTCTACAGAGCAGTTGTCATTCCAACATTGCTATATGGATGTGTAAGCTGGGTCACTTACCGTCGTCATGTGAAAGAATTAGAACGTTTTCAGCAAAGACACCTCAGAAGTATGATGAAAATCCGTTGGTTCCATCACATATCAAACGTGGAAGTACTCAGGAGAGCAAACAGCCTTCCAATTGAGGTTCTTATTTCAAGAGCACACCTAAGATGGGCAGGTCACGTTCATCGTATGCATGATAACCGCCTTCATAAATGTACACTTTATGGTGAATTGCTAAGCGGTAGAAGAAGGCGTGGCGGTCAACGAAAGAAGTTCAAAGACGTTCTCCATGAAAATCTAAAACCCTGCGGTATTGCAGACGAGCAATGGGAACAACTTGCAGCGGACAGAACCGAATGGCGAGGGGTTGTGGCCAGCTATCAAGGAAATGTTGCTGCAAGAAGGCCGAATCCAAGACCTAACCAGGTCTATGTTTGTCCTGACTGCGGTCGACATGTGCTCTCCCGAATTGGCCTCTATAGCCATAGTCGTGTGCACCGTAGATGAATGGAAATTACAATAGACTACACCTTTTACTTGTTTTTTATTACACACAATCTATCGACTGTAACATTTTTTTTATACTCGGACTCGAGTAAAGGCTAATAATAATAATAATAATAATAATATTCTCTAATGCAAAATCGCATTCTAGACACTTTTTTACTCTAGGCATTTTTCATTAAAATCAATAAAAACCGCGCAAATCGTATTTTTATGTGAATCCTTAAAAAGGAAAAAAGTGAGTCAACGTAACCAGACTGCAACAAACAGCTACTCTCCGGGTTATGCGTCCCGCTGAGCAAGTTAATTGATGGTGCTTCCAAAATTTGTATTCTGATACAAAATGGCATTCTAATAATTTCTTTTCCTCTTGTTTGTGGAGTAAAAGCCAATACTAACGGAGATATTCGCGTTTTGAAAATATAATTTTTTTGACGTATCATGATTACCTACGAGGACAGAACGAAAGGGTTAAGGACTAATATTTCTAAAGTTATGTATTCTTATGCAAAAACGCATTCTAAACATTCTTTTTATCATGATATTTTTCCTAAAAAGTAATAGAAACAGCGTAAATATCTTTTGCTCTAAAAGAAAACATTTATAAGGACACATTTAACCCTTCCACGAAATTGACCAAAAATGAAATAAAATGTTGAAAATTTTCTGTCAAAGTTCAACAACAATACAGATACAAAGTGTATTTATTGAAAAACGTACAAAACGAGAGAAAACAAAATCATAATAACAGCGTAAACTCTTTCTCACTTTGTTATGAATTAATGGATTATTTTTATGGTATTGAGATAAATACATAAATCAAAAGATTGTCTAAAATGAGGATCTAATCTTATTAGAAGACCAAAAAATAACGTAAAAGTTGACTTAATGGCATTATAAACTTTCCCCCCATGCAAAAACCCCATTGCTGCAACTTAGAGTAAATGTTCGATATGGTGCCCACCTACTTCTATGCCTTTTCTAATTCTATTCATGAAGGATTTTCTTACATTGAAAAATACATTTTCCTGTCCTCTAATAAAATTTGCTGCGTTTTGTATTTTGTCCCACAGTTCTTCTCTTGAGTTGATAGTATTTGCATAGATTAAGGACTTCATATGTCCCCACACAAAATAATCCAAAGGATTGTAATCAGGACTCCTTGGTGGTCAAGCAAACTCACTTCCTTGAGCAATCCATCTGGGTGGGAAAGTCTCATCAAGATAATTTCTGACTTCAATGGAGAAATGAGGGGGAGCTCCATCTTGCATGAACCACATTCTGTTCCGTATGTCTAGCATAAAAGCATGTAATCTATCAGTAAGAGTATTTTGAAGAAAAAACAGATAAGATTGTCCATTGAATAATTGATCGCCGATGATACCATACTAAATGTTAATCTTAAATTCTTGCTGAAAATGCCTTTCTTTAACGGCGTGAGGATTTTCTACTTCCCTGTAATGGATAATTTCTCCAGTTAAAAACGCCCCGGCGAGTAAAAGTTGTTTCGTCAGTAAATAAAGTGTTCTTAACAATATTTCAATCCCTGTTGTGTTTGTTTAGAACAAATTGACAAAATTGTAGCCTTTGTGGATGATCCCTTCGAAGTAAGTTTTGTACTACAGGAGTGAGATGATATGGGTAGAAGCGTTCTTTACGTAAGACTCTTAGGACATATTGTTTACTCACCCTTGTTGCCCAATAAAATTGTGAGAGGTTACTAAAATTGGTTCAAAAACGAAAATTGAGATAACATCAAATCTTTACGTTTTGAGGTCCTAGGAACCCAAAAAAGTGGTTTTTGAAAAATGTCTGTGTGTGTGTGTATGTGTGTTAGCACGATAGCGCCGAAACTACTGAACGGATTTGAATGAAACTTTGCATGTGCGTTTCTTTAGTGCCCCAGAAGATCTGAAAAGGTTTTGGTTGAGGTCGGATTACGTTTAGTGCCATTTTGACGCAACAAGTTGTTTATTTTATAATTACTTTCAATTTGCAATGGAACCATTGAAATCAGTTAAAATTCTGATTTCAACGATATATCACACTTCCACCCTTTCGATTTGGTTTCCATGAAAAAAATTGAAAACAAAGCAAATATGAAGCATAGATCGCATTTCGCATGACATGATCGATGCGCGTAGCCGTTACGTCGTGAAACTCGTCACATCACGTGTCAGTTCACGTGCGAGGGTTTCTTCACTGCTCTAGGAGTAGAGCGGATTACGTTTAGTGCCGTTTTTAAATATATATTGTAACGTGTTTACAATTTTCAGTAAACACTTTGTGGATTCCAAATAACTTGCAACAAGAATTTTCACAAACCACTGATTTATTTAATCACTAAAATTACACTAGCAAATACTTAAAAATCACACAACTAATAATAACTTAATCTAATATAATTTCACTACTTTTAAAACACTAAGCACTTTACTTTTCTTCTTAAACTTGTCAACTCTTGTCTAACCTAAAAACTCTCTTGTCTGTTTACTTTACTAAACTGCATACTTCACTCAACTGAACTGTTCCCCCATCTGCTGGAGTCACCTCTTTATATACACACTTGGAATCCTTCTAGAACTCTTTTCTAGAATTCTCCATAGTTTTCTACCATGTAATAGATGATTGTTCGTCAATTGGCTCATAGACGGCGCCACCCTACTAGTCAGGGAAGTAACTAAGCTTCTGAGGAAAACTTTGAACATGAACTTAATCACATCTTTCCTTGTTAGAGGGCAGCACATAACAATATACAGACAAATCGAAGAATTAAACTACAATTATTCCTCTAAAATCTAGTAAAATTATTGAAATGCTAATGTTTCATTTAACAAAGACAGCCGCGAGCGATCGGATTGCAATGAGCAAATTTTGACTATTGTCATTGTCATCGTTTGTCATCCGATAACGTTGGTGTCATGTCATGTTAATAAGATTTCGGCATATTTGTAACTTTTCGTGGATTGTCACAAACTTTAAAGGTAGATGTAACAATATCAATATCATATGCTTTCTGTAACTTCGTTGGTGAATTTATTATAGATTATCACTTTACCAATTTTCAGTTTGTTGCTTTACAAATCTGTAGTATCTAGGATAACTAGACTTTCTTAGTCGTTCAAGTGATGTTAAAGTTGTTAATATCCTAATAGTATATTATTCAACGAGCGATAATGTAGGTAATAATTCGCATAGATGATTGTAAATCCATTAAGTTGAGAGTTTTTTTAGTGCCCCAGAAGATCTGAAAAGATTTTGGATGAGATCGGATTACGTTTAGTGCCGTTTTGTCACACAATTTAATGCTCTTTTCAGCTTCAAAAATCCACCGAGTGGGGAGGTTCCAGCCGCTTCCAATGGCTGCCGATTTTTTAGCCTACATACTATTCAGTAATGTCAATAGAAATGGTGTAAATCAGGAATTAATTCTTAAAGTCTGCCATTGTTAATTTTCCAATTTTCACTTCAGATTTGTAATTTAGCCGATTTCGCTGAAAACTTTGCGAGTTATTAAATTATGGGTGTAATCTCTCCAGGGTGAGTGCACTAATTTTCAAATGTATACATTCCATATGTTGCCAAAACTTAACATAATGCAAAGGTTTCAAGTCTTTACATTGAAGTAGTAACAATTAAAAACTAAACATAATATTTTTAGTCGCAAACTCCTCTATAAATCCTTATTTTACTATAAGGAAAGTAACCAGACTGCAACCAAAGTTACAAATCTGGCGCGTTAAGTGTAATAATTTCATATTACCATCAAAACGCTAATGCTTCGATTGCAACAAACACCAGCCGAAAGACTGATCCTACTTAAAGGAGCTCCCTTGCCAGTCGTCACACACCACTTGCAGACTGCAGTTTCGAGCTGTTGGCTCTCGTCAGTCCAAGGTAGGTATGCAACGACCGACATGAGAATCCTTTGACTATAGTACATCCCGGTATTCTTACAATAGCGACATGTAAAACAGCCAGCAGGCGCCATCTAGCGGTCCAGTGTCTGTTGCAATCGAAAAATAAATAGCCTGATTGAACTATGCTAAGCCAAGTCAGGCTATTTATTTTTCGATTGCAACAGACACTGGACCGCTAGATGGCGCCTGCTGGCTGTTTTACATGTCGCTATTGTAAAAATACCGGGATGTACTATAGTCAAAGGATTCTCATGTTGGTCGTTGCATACCTACCTTGCACTGACGAGAGCCAACAGCTCGAAACTGCAGTCTGCAAGTGGTGTGTGACGACTGGCAAGGGAGCTCCTTTAAGTAGGATCAGTCTTTCGGCTGGTGTTTGTTGCAATCGAAGCATTAGCGTTTTGATGGTAATATGCAATTATTACACTTAACGCGCCAAATTTGTAACTTTGGTTGCAGTCTGGTTACTTTCCTTACAGTAAAATAAGGATTTATAGAGGAGTTTGCGACTAAAAATATTATGTTTAATATTCCGCCCTCTAAAAGCACATTTGAACGATTAAAAACTACCCTTTGTTTGCATTCATTTCCTTTACTATATGCCCAAATTGAACGTTTTCCCAGCATGTATTTTAGCCTTCAAAAAGATATGCCACACGTATATGTGATCAATGCCAAAATAAATGTCTTAACTTTTTTTTTATGACCTGCTCTTCTCTTTCAAAGAGTTTTAAGTAAGTTTCAAACGATTTATTTTTTTTCTTTGGTGGCTAGTATTTTTAATGATATTGCTTAAAGGTGAATTCCCAGGTTGAGGAAGAAAACAAACCCCTAGACCTGGACACTAGGATAGCTTTGCTGTTGAAAGAAAAAGGTTCGGGAGGTATGGCGCCACCTTTCTTAGCCCTGGGCGCCGACTCAGACGACGAATCCAAATGCTCCGACAAACTTCCAAAGTCGGTGCCTATACCTACCTCACTTGACAGCGACGACGATGATCGTTCTAGTATTTCATTGAGCGACATGCCTATCAATCCGCCGGCGCCTGACTTTGACTTTGAATTCGCGTCGAGGGACAATGAGAATGCTCCTCTGTCCGTGCCGCCCTCGCCGTTCTTATCCAAGGAGATTTACTTAGAGTGCTTTCGGCAAGCTGTTGAGCAGGTAAATTATGAGATTGTGTTACTTAAGACGTTTAATTCTCAAACATATCCTCCATTAAAGGCTCTGGTAGCGCGGCAGCGGGAAGCTCTGGAAACTACGGCGCTTTTGAACAAAGTTAACATAGAAATGAACAAAATCGGCAGCGACATCTCTTCCAGTGAGGACGAATTTCTCACGGGGGACAGCATAGAGAACAATTACAGCCCGATAGAGAGGATGGAATTCAAGAACGAGTTTAAAATGGAAAAGGACGACGACAGGATGAGTCTGTCGTCGTTAAGCAGTAATGACACCAAAATTGAGGAGGTTAAGCCTGATCCGCCACCTCCACCATTGCCGCCAAATCCACCGACTACCGTGCCGCCTCCCATGCCTCCGATACCCGGCGTTTACCCGCCGCCGCAGTACCCGGGAATCCCTCAGTATCCTAGTAAGTATTCTTACGCTTGATTAGCTAGCTTAATATGTATTTATTTGTTATTATTACCCAACAGTTTAAAACCCAGTTACAGAGTAACACTATAGAAAGAACTACATTACTTTATAAGTAAATACACTAAATAAATGCATACATTTGAATAGATATGTACTGTCGTGGGCAGAAAAAAATAGGACAGCTTTTTTTTCTAATGTAAATCTGTCTATATTTGAATATGTAATGAGTAGCCAGAAATAAAACAGATATCACTTTTAATTTATTTTTTATTTTAATGCTGTAGTTATTGCTATAGTAAATGATGGATGGTTAATGAGACAAATTGCACTACTTTATAACATTACCACAAAAATTTGGTGTGTAACATTTTAAGAAAGTGGAGGATAAACGGTACGATTAGTAGAAATCCTGGATCAAAGGACAAAGGATATCCTGCTTAACAAGAAACTAACTATTAATATTTCGTTATTCCACTATTTCTATATACAGTGTGTCCAACTAAGTCGGCACCATATGGGAAACTTTTTTATTATTGGTTTTATGAAAAAAAGTTATTCTTGATAAAAAGTTCTGCATGGCCTAAAACCCAAAATGAAATAATCAGATATCAATTTTTTGCAGTCGTATGCAGGTATGTCGAAAAATGTAAATTTTGCTCAAGAGTAAAATACCTTTTTTTATTACAATATCGACAAACGTTATTAAGAAAAGTTGATCCTAATTGAAAATTACGGTCAGATATCCAATATTATCCATCTACCATGAAAAAACAGATTTTGTTATTTTTACACACTCTTCTCTGTAATTAGCATTGATAATTTATGTCTACAGATCGACATTTAATCTAGGATGCACTGGCAAATTCTGTATAGTAGTAATTTGTCTCTACGTTGACATTTAATCTAGGATGAACCGAAAGTTTATCATGTTTTTCAATATAATAAATGTTTTATGATTTGCAAAATTAAATTATGTATAATTTATAGCCAAAAATTATTAAAAATCATTTTTTCATGGTAGATGGATAATATTGGATATCTGACCGTAATTTTCAATTAGGATCAACTTTTCTTAATAACGTTTGTCGATATTGTAATAAAAAAAGGTACTTTACTCTTGAGCAAAATTTACATTTTTCGACATACCTCGTATACGACTGCAAAAAATTGATATCTGATTATTTCATTTTGGGTTTTAGGCCATGCAGAACTTTTTATCAAGAATAACTTTTTTTCATAAAACCAATAATAAAAAAGTTTCCCATATGGTGCCGACTTAGTTGGACACACTGTATAACTTCTATAAGTCTGTTTGGCATAGAATTAAATAACCTTATACAATAATCATTAGTAATAATATTTTCCCATGCATTATTTGCTATTTCCAGTAACTCTTCGGCATTCCGTGGTTTCACATTTCGTTTTTAGATACTTCTTATCATACTTCTTCCACAGGGTTTAGATCTGGACTATGACTGGGCCAGTTAAGAACATTGATGTTGTTATCTTGAAACGAGTTAGTTACGGTATGAGCAGTATGAACGGAACAATTGTCTTGTTGAAATTTGAACTCATTATTAGGAAATAATTGTGACACAGAAGGGATCATAATATTGTCTAAAATCCAAATATACGGTTCATTATTAAATCATTTCTCAATATGCCACAAAACACCAGGACCTCATGCCGATGTCCAAGCCCACCTATTGACGGAAAATCTACCATTTTTATCATTGTTACATATATATTTCTCATCGAATCGAGTATTCGGAGGGCGGTAAACACGAATACGACCGCTGTGTGTTGACTGGAAAGTCATTTCGTCTGTAAAGATTACATTGTTCCAAAAATTTACATCATGCGCTAAAAATTCAAGCGCAAATCCTACTCGAGCTTCTTTATGTTCAGCTTTAAGTAAGTATTTCTGTGCTGCTGCATGACAGCGTAGCTCCGATTCTCTTACTCGCCGGCGACCAGTACTACTCGATCCAAGAAAATTCGTTTCTTCAGCAGCCTGAATAGGTAACGGAGTAAAATGGATTTTCTACTAAAGCATTTACCAATTGCAAATCTTGTTGAGTTGATGTCCTTCGTCGCCCTGATCCAGGATTTCTAGTAATCGTACCGTTTATTCTCCACTTTCTTAAAATGTTACATACCGAATTTTTGTCAATATTATAACTCAGTGCAATTTGTCTCATTGATCATCCATCTTCTGCTTTAGCAATAACTCCAGATTTAACTAAATCGCTTATATGAGGCGTATTAGTTTTTTGCACACTTGCAATAAATTATGACAACTAACTGACAATGTCACAAAAATTAATGTTAGATGTACACAACTAGATTTTAGTAAAATACCGTTATAAGTCTTGTCCTATTTTTTAGGCTCACGACCGTACCCATGGAGGAGAATTATTGTACTGAGAATTGCATCAGTTTCTGTTATTTGAGTTATTAAAAACACTACTAAAATATTTCGCAAAAGCTGTAACAATGGAGAGCGGATCCTGAAATTATAGTCATATATAGTAGAGGATTTTTTAAATTTTTTTTTAATTCCAAAATTGTGTAGTAGTGTATATACCGGGTGTAACAGGATCATGGTATACCCCCTTTTTCTCTACATACTTAATAAGCAGCACTTTTTGGCATACAATTGATTTTTTCACTTGCGGTTTCGCCGGAAGTGGCAATAACTTTCGATTATTAAATCGAACACCCTGTATATAATTGCATAATTTTCTGAATCCAACGATGCCAAATAAGTGACATTTCAAACATAATTTTTTTTTTATAATATAATTTTTAGTTTTCCATTTAAGCGTGCCATGACGGTTCCGATTTATTTTAAATGACCCGTGTAATGCTACAAAAATCGAAATTCCATTAAAAACACTTAATTACGTGATTTATGAGCAAATAAAATTCACCAAAATTGTTTTTGGGGCAAAACTCAATTACTTCCACGTCCAGTGAAAGTGTATAGTAACGCAAAAAAAATTATTTATTTTTTTTTGTTGAAATTGAATTTTAAATTTGAGCGAAAAAAAAAAAAAAATTCCTGTCTGTCAGTCTGTCTGTCTGTAACTTTTTTTGTGTGCACGTTTACTCTGGAACAGTTTGTGATATTGACTTGAAATTTGCTACACTTATGTATTGTAACGAGATCTGGAAATAGATTATATTTTTGATCTAATTCTGTTGAAGGGTTCGAACATTTTTTTTGCATTTTCGCTGGACATTGTCCATCAGGATATCGCTGGGCATAAAGGTCGATAGCCGCAACTGCATTTCTTTTATATTCCCCATAGATAATTAACATGTCCACTTATATCTCTTGTATAAATTTGCGGCATTTTGAACATAACTGACAAGAATTTTAATAATAATAATAATAATAATAAATCTTTTTATTTTGTAAATACAAGAAATCTACAAAACAAGGCATGTTACAATTTGAAAAAATTGGTTTACCTTAGGACCCATACAATTTTAATGTAGAATGACAACACATAAATTAACGAACACACAAAAAATTATGAATGAACTTGCAAGAACGCGTAAAATTAAGTATAGAAATGTCTCATGTCAACATATTATTACCGTTTAAGAGGTTAGAAGGTTAGCACTAATAAGATGGATCAACTTTTCCTTGAACACGCTTATACTAAGTTTTTTAATATTAGTAGGCACTTGGTTATAGATGTTTGCCGCCTGATAACTGAAGCTGTTTTTAAAAAATTCCGTATGGTGCAGGGGAACACTTAATCTTAGGTCACTCTATCTAAGTTCTACATTATGGGCTTCTGAACATTTCTCGATTTTGGCATATAAATAAGACGGACTCAGGTTAATTACTACTTTATGAATTAGACAGCATAAGTGATGTAATCTTCTTTCTTTCATATTTAGCCAGCCAATTTGTTTAAGGTATGGGCTAATATGCTCACGACGGGCCACCTGGCAGGAGTACCTTATACACGAATTCTGTACCTTTTGCAGTCTGTTTGCATCTTCCATTCGTAGGCATGGACCATATACCACGTCACAGTAATTTAATCTCGATAATATTAAAGAGTCACAAATTTTTATTTTGGCTTCTTTTGATAGATAGTCTTTTAAATGATACATACTTTTAAGCTTGATGAAAGCTGTTCTACTAAGAGTGGAAATATGTGCTGCATAATTCAAGTTATTATCCATTCGTAGTCCTATAGGTTACAAACAACCACTAAATGCTATTGGCACATTATCAATATATAAATCATTCACTGCAGTATTTTCCTGCATTTTTTTTACCAAAAATTATGGCATGAGTTTTATTACTATTAATTTTTAGACCATTTTTATTTGTCCAGCAATGTATGTTATTCAGGTCTTCATTAACTTTTTGAGAGGCAATTGCGGCATCTTCCGGTTTGTAGTTCAACATGATTTGTATATCGTCAGCATACAGATGAATATCACAGTGTTTTATAATATTTACTATATCACAAATAAATTAAACAATACAGAGCCGAGTATTGAACCCTGGGGGACTCCTTTTTCAGTTTTACATTCATTCGAAAGCATTACGTCGTTTCCACTGTTGATTTCAACTCGTTGCCTCCTTTCTGATAGGTAATTTCTAAACCATTCCCATACATATCCTCTGCAGCCATAAAAATGCAATTTTGCTAAAACTAGTTCTGTGTTTATACTATCAAAGGCTTTGGATATGTCGATCAAAACTGCTACTGTCATCTGGCCTTTGTCTATGGCTCTTATTATTTCATCATTGATTTTGGTTAGAGCTGTAATAGTACTATATGCTTTGCGAAACCCTGATTGTGCTTCTAATAATATTTTATTTGTTTCTAAATGATCAATTATTTGTGCATGTACTATTTTTTCTAAAACTTTTGATCCTGGAGGTAGTATGCTGATGGGCCGAAGGTCCTTAAATTCAATGGAATAGTCTTTCTTCTCAAGAGGTATTACTTTAGATGACTTCCAGATCAGTGGAACAATTCCTGTATACAGTGAAGTGTTTATAATGTGACAGAATTCATTTTTGCAGAAAGGATAACAAATTTTGAGCATTTGAGCTGATATGCCATCAAGACTTGTAGCATTTGATTTTATTTGTGACAGAATTTTTTGTATCTCATAAGGCTCGACTGCTGTAAATATATTCATTTCATTTTCTCCCAGACGGTTATCATAGAAGTAATCTGTAAGAGCATCATCACTGTTTATTTCTTTTGCACAATTTATGAAGAAGGTATTCACTTCATTGGGATCGAACTCTACGTACTAACGCTATTTCCATTTTTCTTATTTATAAAACCCCACTGATGCATTTTAGTCCAAAAGCACTTAGAGTCTTTTATGTTCTCTTGTGTAGTAAATATATAATAGTTTTTCTTTTCCATTTTTACTGCCCTGTTTATATAGTTGCGTAAGTCACAGTAATACCTTCTGTCTACTTCTTGTCTTGTCCGGATATATTTTTTATAAGCTTTATTGCACATTTTGAGCATATTCTTAATATTGTATGTCATCCAAGGTGCTTTTTGCTTTTTTCTATTCGTAGGAATTTTGGGAGCATAAAAGTCAAATAAGGCTGTAATACAAGAGTTAAAATATTCCACTTTTTCGTTGATATCTTCTAAAAAATATATTCTTGACCAATTTATTTTCAGAGCATCTTCTGCAAACTGATCCATGTCTATATTTTTAAAGACACAATAAAAACACCGTTAAACCAACAAATGTTTGACAAGCTAAATATTTCATTGTTTTCAAAGCCATCTTAGTCACTTCTTAACATTTAATTAGAACAAAATTGTATTTTCTTATTTTCTTTTAGCTGTAATTTTGTTTGTATTTATCGCACATTTTAATACGACATATGAGTAAATTCCTTATTAATAGTGCTAATAAATGGTACCACGGTACCGAAAAAATTGAGTTTTGCCCCAAAAACAATTTTAGTGAATTTTATTTGCTCATGAATCACGTAATTTAGTGCTTTTAACGAGATTTCGATTTTTGTAGCATTACAAGGGTCATTTAGAATAAATCGGAACAGTCATGGCACACTTAAATGGAAAACTAAAAATTATATTATAAAAAAAAATTTATGTTTGAAATGTCACTTATTTGGCATCGTTGGATTCAGAAAATTATACAGAATTCAAAATTGTAATAATATACAGGGCGTTCCGTTTAAAAATCTAAAGTTAATGTCACTTTCGATGAAACCGGAAGTGAAAAAACAAATCAATTGTATTATGTATGTAGGATATCCTAAATTTCAATCAATTATCTGCAAAACTAAAAGAGAAAAGGGGGGTATACCATGATCCCGTTACACCCGATATTGTTCGTATGTTTCGCTTGAGCACTGTTGGATAAATTTAGTTTATATCAGCATTAAACTTTACAATTTTTGGTATGCCATGAATGTGTCATTCTTATATCATTTTCTCCATTTGCTTTGCGTTCTTAATATATTCATATGTAATTTTTTTTGTGCAGCTTTATTGGGAACAGGTAAAAAGAAAATTTTAATTATTATTGCGATATTTTTATATACTGTTTTCATGAATGTAATATGTCTTAATTTTCTTCCACAAGCTGTAATACAGGCGGTTAGAGGTAATTTTTTAAGTAATGATATTGGTATTAATTTCTTATTATACAGGGTGAACTTTAAATGATCCTTAGCGTGTGGACAAAATTATTGATTAGTCAATTGTATTTAATAAAATATGGCGAGAGTTACAAGGTATCTACTCTTTTAAAATCGCCCTGTGTAGAAAGATATTATTAACTGTTAATAATCTCTGAGATAAATATTTCGCACATAGACATAGACATTATTTCATCCTCATATGTAGTTTTTTGTTGCTCAGGTTACCCCGCTCCTCAATATGCGGCCTACCC
This sequence comes from Leptura quadrifasciata, assembly GCA_963675555.1. Taxonomy (NCBI): domain Eukaryota; kingdom Metazoa; phylum Arthropoda; class Insecta; order Coleoptera; family Cerambycidae; genus Leptura; species Leptura quadrifasciata. Next base: position 95,353,329 of record OY776680.1, on the reverse strand, counting down.
CCAACCGTTTGCTTACGCTCCCCAGGATTGGCGACAAACCTACCCTTACGGACAGCACATGTATCTGCCTCACCCCCAGTACCCGCAGTTTCCACAGCTGCACCCCACGCAGCAGTACATCCCCTACCATCTGCCGCCGAAACGACCGGAGAACGACAAGAACGATCCTCATGCAGCTACGATAAACTCGATCGTGCAGCAGGTGACGCAGGAACTTAAAAACATACTTAAGCGGGATTTTAACAAGAAGATGGTGGAGATGACGGCCTTTAAGAAATTCGAGTCCTGGTAAGTGGATAGTTTGGCTTGGGGCAATCCTTGGGCAAATGGGGAAAGTTTGTTAATTTGAATTGTCATTATATAAAATTGTTAAAAATTTCTAAATTGAGCATTACTGTTTTTTTGACAATGAATCATTCATTTGACAGTTATTTCAGCCAAGGCACTCTTTTAAATACAATATTCCATGCAACAGTTAAATTTCTGCGGTAATTTCTGAATTTTTATTTCTCTGAGGAAAAAATCCAAGAATACGACTTTTTCAACGAGATTTGGTACAAACACATTTGGACGGTTGCTGAATCCAGTGGCACACTTAATGTAACTCGAAGATGCGTTTTTCAAAGATCTTATTTAAAAAAAATATATCTAAATGGGTATTAAATAAACAAAATGGGACAAGATATACAGGGTTACTAGTAATTCGATACATTCCTTTGGAGATGTGATGGGGCATGAACTAAGGAGTAAATCTAGCCCTAACATACATTATGCAAAACTCAATAGTTTTTGCGATATTTCAATTTTTTTGTTTTTCTCAAAAAGTAGATCTTAATATCCTAAAAGTTAATTTTCGAAAAATCTATTTGACATTTTAAAATTTTTTTTTTACTGGATTGCTTGTCCAATATTATAATAGATATCCGTTTGGAATGAAAAATATCTGGAAACATTTCGATCATGTGAACATCTGAAATAAAAACTTAAAAAATTTTTTTTTTTAAATCAGCCATGAAATTTACCTATCAGGTTTTTTCAAAAAAATATTAACTTAACACGCGTATAAATTATTATAAAAACTGCCTTATTTCAATAGCTATCTAACAAGGTACAAATGTCCAATGTACCCTTAATAGTTCTAAAAAAATACTAGTAAAAATAACACAAGTAGTACGGATTCTATTTTTAGATAAACAATAATAATAATAATAATAAGGAAGAATTATGTAAAAGAATTATTGCACAAAATGATTTGAATATGGATAACCAAGATTTTAAATTTGATATATTTCACATTACAAAAGTCTATAAAGATGCATATTATAACATATTAGTTGAAGTAGATTCGGAATCCTTTACGAAACTTGTATCAAAGGAAAGTATCAATATTAGTTTATATAAATGTAAGGTGTATATATATAAACAGTAAAAAACATTTTAAAAGTAGAGTTTAATTCTTCATTAATTTCAAAGTTGTACTTTATTTTTTATATGTCCTGCTCAAAATGGGAGCCCCTATTCCGTATACAGACATGGCAGCGTCTTCTTATTTCCGTCCTTGTTACTCTGGTTGTCAGATTATGCCTTATGTGTTGGGCAGCATCGACTATCCTTTGTCTAAGGTTTTCTATAGTATTAACTGGTGTGGCGTAGACCATCTCCTTCATATGACCCCATACGTAATAATCAAGGGGTGTTAAGTCAGGGCTTCGCGCTGGCCAAGGTATTGGGCCCGCTCTTCCAATCCAACGGTTAGGGAAACGTTGATCAAGTAACTGCCGTACTGTCAGCCGATAATGTGCTGGACAACCGTCGTTCTGAAACATCATTCGCTGTCTGACGGCGAGAGGAACATCTTCTAAAATCACCGCCAGATCATTTCTTAAAAAATTTTCATAGATTTCCCCGTTTAAATTTTGAGGAAGAAAGTGTGGCCCTGTTAAATAGTGGCCAATGACTCCCATCCACACACTAATAGAAAACTTCATTTGGAAACTAGTTTCACGTGTTAACTTGGGATTTTCCTCTGCCCAATAATATAGGTTGTTGAAATTTGTTATACCCTCGCGATTTAATTTCGACTCATCCGTCCATAAAATACTTGTTAAAAAATTTGCACTTTCTGCATCTGAATTTAACATAAAGCGGCAGAATTCCACTCTCCTTCTAGGATCACCTTCCTCCAAGCCTTGGACAGGGGTATAGTGGTAAGGATGACATCCAACTCTACGTATCGTAGACCAAACTTTCCATTGTGACGCTCCGGTTAGTCTTGCGACTTTATTAGTTGAAATAGTTGGGTCTTCCTCAAAATACCTCAATATTTCTTCCTCATCATCTGGTTCATGAACGGGAGGAGCACCAGCGTCACTTCTTCTACATTTCACGGAGCCAGTTTCAGCGATATTTCGATATGCCGTACTGAATACACGTGCATTTGGTAAGCGGCGGTTAGGGTACCAAAGACCATATTCTTGGCGAGCTTCGGCAGCGTTGCCGCCACAGTATCCATAGACAAACAAGATATCAGCGTATTCTGCGTTGGCATACGCGGCCATGACAGAGAAAATACAATAACAACAACTAATAACAACAACTAATAACAACAACTACGAGCAAAATCAAAATCTTCAATAACTAATTTAACAAATCTACAATTACTGCCTAACAAATTCATTTTTTCCTCCAGAATTTAAAAAAGGTACTGTAATTACAATTCCGAAAGCAAACCTTGACCATTCTAACCCAGCCAACTACCGACCTATAACATTATTGCCCGTAATTGGAAAAATTTTTGAAAAAATTATTAAAAACAGGATTGAGATATCTATTGGTAATTGCATACCTAACTATCAGTTTGGTTTTAGACAAGGATCAGCTACAATTCATCCCTTGATAATATTAACAAATAATGTCCAAACAAATAATAAATTAGGAAACAAGTCGGCTGCCATATTTCTTGATATTAATAAAGCATTTGATAGTGTTTGGCATCATGGACTTTTGTATAAATTACATCATATTCATTGCCCAGACTATATTATATGGATTTTAAAACACTATCTTTCAAACCGATCTCTACAAGTACGAGTTAAAAATAAATTATCTGCTTCATTCACTCCTGAACAAGGCTTACCACAAGGGTCACCTCTCTCTCCAGTACTATACAATATATTCTGTTATGATATATATAGTTACGATCTGGAACATCCACAGAGTATTGACCATAACGCATACATACTCCAATTCGCTGATGATAATTGCCTTGTATCTCATGGAAAATCTTTGAAAAAAACCATGGAAAATCTACAACATCTCTCGGATAAGACACTATTTTGGATGAGAAAATGGCGAACTACTCCAAACCCAAATAAATCTCACCTGATTATATTTAACCATAAGGTTACGAACAACTCTCCATCGATTAATTTACTTCAACAGACACTCCAGCCTTCTCTAACTTGCAAATACCTGGGTATCAATATTGACAGTAAGCTAAACTTTAAGTCACACACCAAATTATGCAAGCAAAATATTATATCTAGGACAAAACATTTTAGATCTCTCACATATAAAAATGAAGGCATAGACACAGCAACAGCATCCAATATCTATAAAATGATTTGCCGACCGATATTGGAATATGGTTTTATTCTATTTGGGAATTGTCGAAAACCAGCATTATGTAACATTGAAGTAGGGGAAAGAAGTAGCTTGAGAAAAATTACGAAAATTAGGCATCCTAATAATCCTTTACACAATCCCTCCAATAACCTTCTCTATCAAAAAACCAAAATTGAACCTATACTCAACCGATTCCAAAGACTTTCACAAAGATTTGCCAACAATTCGTTTAACATCGAATTAATAAGTCCTTTAACTTTCCCTACCAACCCCAACATTCCGCCCAGAAGAACATTCCCTACCCAAACAATATATGAATCTCTTATGTTATTACGTAATCTTTAATAATATAAAACAGTTACGATAACACATTGTACATATATATACACTTTTTTTTTTTTTTTTTTTTCAAAATGCTATTATAAACATGATGTATTAAATTTTATTTTAAATTAATATATACTGTAAATATAATATTATTGTAGACAGGCTGGAAGACTTAGGTCGTTGGCCAGTTGGAATTTCCAATAAAACTTTATACTACTACTAATTTAACAAGACCAACAAACTTAAGGGACACGGAGATAAGAATGTCAGTTAATGACATATATGCACAGACGTCAAAGTCAAGGGCTGACTGACTTAAATGAAAATGAACGATTAGTCGTTTAATAAATTCCGCCACCAGCATTATCTTACTAATTTTTTATTAGAACTATCAAGGGTACATTAAACATTTCTACCTAGTTAGATAGCTATTGAAATAAGGAAGTTTTTATAATAATTTGTACGCGTGCTACATTAATATTTTTTTGAAAAAACCTAATAGGTAAATTTCATAACTGATTTAAAAAAAAAAATTTTACAAGTTTTTATTTTAAATGTTCACATGATCGAAATGTTTCCGGATATTTTTCATTCCAAACGGATATCTATAATATTGGACAAGTAATCCAGTAAAAAAAAATTTTAAAATGTCGAGTAGATTTTTCGGAAATTAACTTTTAAGACATTAAGATCTACTTTTTTGAGAAAAACAAAAAAATTGAAACATCTCAAAAACTATTGAGTTTTGCATAATTTATGTTAGGGCTAGATTTACTCCTTAGCTCATGCCCCATCACATCTCCAGAGGAATGTATCGAATTACCAGTAACCCTGTATATGATTTTTTGCTATTACCGTCATTTTCTGATCTACTTTACGTGGAATCCCACAATTTCGTTTGTGTTTCTTACTGACTGTATTTAACTAGGTGGGAAGAAGAAAGCTCTAAAGAGAACAAGACGAAAGAGAGGGAAGAGCAAATAGAGAAGCCCATCCTGCCTAGGGACAACATTAACGTCCTCCTCGAATCGAATCGCGAGAATCTGTACAGCAACATAAGCCTGGACACGATAGGCGTAGGTCTGGGCCTTCGCGCCTCGCTGCCGAAAATGCCCAGTTTCCGGAGGAAGAAAATTCCATCGCCTGTACCCGAGGATGAAGATGAAACTCGAAAGGCGTCGGACAATGAGGAGATCGTGCACGACTCGGACTCTGACGCCACCAGGCCTACGCAAAGGGTGCGGAAAGCTTCCACCAGCAGCATGAGTTCCTCGTCCAGCTCTTTCTCTTCGGACAGCGAGAGCGAAAGTTCAGACGAGAGTTCCTCGGACTCGGAAACCGAAGTTAAGCAAATCAACAGGCGTAGCGCTAGTCCTCGGATACCGGAAGCCCCCAACGTTGAACTGTTGGACGATAACATCTCTCCTCTTAGGGATGGTATCGAGGCTCGAAATAAGACCCCTGAACCGATGCAGGTGAGTATTAAGTTCTGGACGCTTTCGTTTAAGTCGTTTTCCGTTTGTATACAATATAGCGATTTGGTACTCACTCACTGTTTCCTAAATCGTTGAAATATGTTCAAAAACATGTACATAAATATTTTTTTTTAACTCATTTAGATCGATTCTTGTGACGTGATAACTTCTAAGACCAACGAACGTCCACCTAAACCAAAATCTTTCGCCCCTGACCTCTTCGATAGCGACAGTGACATCAGCGACACTGAGCGTCTGATCCTAGAGCGAAGGCGACTAAATACAGAGTACATGGAGCAAATAGAAAAGGAACGTGAGGAACGAGAACCCAAGGTCGTTGCCACAGAGTCGAAGTCGATCGACGCGGTTAAGGAAAGCATGAGCGAAAGATTGCCTGCGGAGAAATCCGTCAGCGAGGTGGATGAGAGCGTTGTCGAAAAGGATGTCATGGAGAAATCCTTGGAGGAGTTGGAGGCGGAACGGGACGCTTTGCTGCAGGCGGTACGTAACCCCGAACCGCCAACTAGCATGGATGTTGATGAGGAGTTGTCGGAGCAAACGGCAGCCGAAGTGTTGACTGAGCTTTCTAAGAATAAGGGCAAGTCCCAGAGCGACTCGGACGAGGAGAACTTGGAAGCCAGAAGGATAAAGAAGGCGAAGAAGACAACCGACGTTAACGGAGCCCTCGAATTGGTCAAGAGGCTGTCGGAGAGCTCGGCAGGCGAGAGCAGTCCCAGCAGCCAGGTTAGTTCACATAGGTTTATTAGTGTCGCTGACTTAAAACGGTTTTGTGGATATCTTCGGTTTTATAGATTTATTGTCGATGTTTGAATGCAACAAAACCGTTTTATAGGTGGTTATTTGCAGAGCAAAATGTATAAACCCTGATGTTTAGGTTGCAATCGAGCATTCTTACTGTATGCAGAGACCGGAGAAGGAGAACCTGGAGGTAGCCCAACAGCCTGTACCGAACACGCAAATCATCCACGATCACGGTTACACGAGAGAGGAGAAACAGGACGTGAGGAAGGAGAAACCGAAGCAGCCCAAGCAGAGGAAGCAGAAGGAGCACAAGAAACTGCAGGAATTGCAGAACACCCTTAGTTACCAGGACCAGTTGGACAGGAAGAAGGCGGCGGTGCCGTACAATCTGCACGGTGGTGTCATGCACAAGGTGCGGGACCAGATGTCGGAATTCGGTGTTTTGTACGAGTTTCTTACCAAGGGTGAGTTGATAAGTGTTAATTTAGCTTTAATAATAATAATAACATTCTTTATTAGCATACGCTATGCAATAGTAAACTCATGTACACAAGTAAATACAAATAGATAGATACTAATACAAACTAATTACAACACATGTATGTAGAATCCTAATAAATATTGGTGAATTAGATCCCTATTGAATTTTTGATATCTTCTAAGCATAGTCATTTGTAAGTTGGAGCTATCCTTTATTAAATTTTGTAAAATGATATATTTTCAATTCACTATGAAATAATAATAATAATAATTTATTAATCCTGAGCATGATATATAGGATAAGTCGATTGCAAATAATCAAAAATCATCAGTTAAAATACAATAAAAGAAATAGTGAATTAGGTCAAACAAGAAACTTAAAAAAGAAAAAATAAATAAAATAAAATAAGGTACATATTATACAGGGTGTCTCACCAGGAACTGAATCGATCGATATAGAGAAAAGTACGCATCAGAAAATTTTGCAAATTTAGATAATTACTAATGTCGGTGTGGCCAATCCAACTAAAATAATTACAAGCAGCTGGCACTTCCGCTTATACCGGAAGTCGATACCAACTTGCTTATTTCAAACGGAACACCCTATATATTTTAGGGTTTTCCAAAAGAGCATAAAATTCTGTGTCGAAAATATGTAGCATATCCTATACCTAAACCTAGCCGTTTCAGAGATATTTGACATTTTATAGAAAATTTGACAGGTGCAATGGTTTGCAAGAACCATTATAACTTTCTTCGTGTAAAAGATCCTCATTTGCTTCTTGTCACGTAAAGAGAACACAAAGGGAACTACGTTCTACAACTGAAATAAATTCAATAATATCATACCAAGTGTTCCGTTTTTACATTTTGTCAACTTCAAACCGCGAAAACTTGTTTAGGTCAAATGGAACACTCTGTATTTTTTTACGTCAAGTTGTGTAAAATTAAATTCCCTTTTTTCTGATATTAGCATGTGGGGGTTAAAGTTACAACTTTTTGAAATATTTACGATTTTATTAGAAATTCATGAATTGTAATCATTTCATCAAAATAGCCATGATTAGAAACAATCAGTCATTATCTTATGTCAAAATATGCCAGCACGCTTAAATTATACCAACGAAAACTTCTTAAATTTGTTTATTATTCATGGAGAATATGATAAAGTAATATCAAGAACTTGCAGCACATTTGCTACTCGATATCCACAAAAACGCAAAATAACACTAACACTGTAACATGCGTATTAATCGAATTGAAGATATGGCATGAACTAAAATAGCAGATATAAGATCAATTTAAAATATGATTTCATTTTAATTTAATAATTGCTCAAAATTCCGCCCTCGAACCTCGACACATTTTTTGCACTTTCGGATTAGTTCCTCATAGGTAGCTCTTCTAATTGAATCCTGTGATATGTTTTGAAATGCATTTCTTACTCTTTGCATACAATCTTCATTGGTTATTTATGGGCTCTCATAAACTTTATTTTTAATAGTTACCCAAATGAAATAATCCAGTACTGATAAATCATAAGGCCATAAGAAAGGTTCATTATTGGCAAGCAATCCATTGATCATAAAAAGTTTCTTGTAAATAATTATTAATTAAATATGCGTTATGTGAGGGAGCACTGTCGTGCTGATAAAAGATGTTTCTATGTTCGGCGAGAGGTAAATTTTCTAAACAGTTAATCATTCAAATTTTGTAATATATCCAGATATCTTTCACCTAAAAAAAAACAAAAATTTACCTATACATATTAGCAGAAGAGAAAATTTAATTTACGGTTTAAATTTTCCTGATAAAATTGTAATACCACCACTCTATCATTTCTTATGGCACAGTAAACATTGAACTGCCAACTTTCCTGAAGGTTTCGCTCTCTGAATATATGAGGATTTGAGTCACTTCAATAATGCGAATTGTGTCTATTAAAAAGTCAATTTTTAGTAAATTTTGCTTCATCTGTCCATATAATATTTCGCAAATAAGAATCGTAAACCCTCAGACCTTTTTAGAATAAACTCACAAAAATTTTGTTTTCTTAGGAAATCTGTTTCTTTTAATCCTTGAACCATATGGAATGAAAACGGGTGAAACTTATGCTTTAATAAGATTCTGTGAATTGAATCCTTGCATAGTCCCGATTCCAGAGCAGCTTGTCTTAATGACATCCTTGGAAATGCATGAAAATATCCCAGAATGACTATTTCAATGTTTTGTTTCAGTTGTAGAACGTAGTTCTCCTTGTGTTCTTTATATGTGACAAGAAGCAAATGAGGATCTTTTACACGAAGAAAGTTATAACGGTTCTTGCAAACCGTTGCACCTGTCAAATTTTCTATAAAATGTCAAATTTCTCTGAAACGGCTAGGTTTAGGTATAGGATATGCTACATATTCTCGACTTCGAATTTTATGCTCTTTTCGAAAACCCTATAATATATATGGGGTGTTCCACCGTCACCGACATTAGTAATTATCTAAATTTTCAAAATTTTCTGATGCGTACTTTTCTCTATATCGATCGATTCAGTTCCCGCTGAGACACCCTGTATAGTAGGGTATCATCAGCAAAATGTTGGCTATTACAATCTTTCACAAGCTTAACTATATCATTTCTATATAATATAAACAAACTTGGATCTAAAACATTATATCGGGTATTTTCTGTATCTGAAGTGGTCGTTATATTTAGTTTTCTGAGTTCGACTTTCAAGATAATAAGTTTATCCATTTTAATATATCATTTGAGAGTCCCATATTTTCTAGTTCCAGCAACAGTAGATCTCTGTCTGTTGTTGTTTGCGAAAACCAGCTTGATGTTTAGGTAAAATGTTATTATTTTCTGTATAATCCACAATTTGCTCGTTTGCAGCAAGTTCTAAAACTTTTTTATATGTAGGTATCATATTAACTGGTCTAAATTCTTTACAATCACTGGTTTTCTACTGGAACTATGGTTGATGTTTTCCATGTGCTAGGAAATTTTCTCGATTGTAAAGAACTATTTATAACTTGAAGAAATCTGCCTCGAATAGATTCAAAATCGAATTTTAATATTCCTGTATTTATACCCTCAACGCTACTTCTTTTATTCTGCATTTCATGTATAAGTTTTCTTAATGCCTATATTCCAAAATCTTAAATTTTTGTAACTAACGAGTAGTGCCCCGTCTTTTGTACAGGTATCGACCGTGAGGATATAGAATACATAAAGAGGTCGTACGAGGAGATGTTGTCGAACGACTCTTTGGGCTACTGGCTTAACGACACACACTGGGTGGACCATTGCATCACTGACCTCTACTCCAGCCCTCCGAAAAGAAGGAAAAAGGACGAACGGTTGCACACCACTGGCTGCGCCAGGACGGAGGGTTACTATAAGATTTCGGCGCACGAGAAGTCACGGTACAAGTACCACCATGCCAAATCGCACGCCGTTTCCATGGCTAACGTACCTGCTGCCACAAAACAAGGTTAATTTGTTGTTTTATGCACTGCTGCTAATGCCAATGACTTGTGACTTTCTTTCAGGGTTGTCGAGGGAGGCGAGGTCGAACCAGAGGCGGCTGCTCACCGCGTTTGGAAGCGACACCGACTCCGACTTGCTCAAGTTCAACCAACTTAAATTTAGGAAAAAGCAACTCAAGTTTGCCAAATCGGCCATTCACGACTGGGGCTTGTTTGCCATGGAGCCGATCGCCGCCGATGAAATGGTAAGTTGAAGCTTGTTCGACGATTCTTGTAGCAAATGTAAATAATTTTTTTCGTAGGTTATCGAGTATGTGGGTCAAATGGTTCGGCACAGTGTGGCTGACTTAAGGGAGCAGAAGTACGAGGCGACTGGAATCGGTAGTTCGTATCTGTTTAGGATCGATCTGGAGAATATTATAGACGCAACGAAGTGCGGGAATCTCGCCAGGTTTATTAACCACAGTTGTAATGTAAGTATTCTGATTCTCATTTGTATGTGATATTAGTATGTAACGAATCACTGTGTCACTGTACGATGTCTAAGTTCAAAGTTATTTTGAACCTAATTTAATGAAATAAATAATACCTAGTGTTTATAGGAACTGGTGTTATAAGTGGCCTTCCAGTACGTCTATGCATTTCTGTAGAGGATTTTCGAATGATCTACCGACATTTCTTAAATGCTGTCTTGCAAAAATTCCAAATAAATTTGATCATTCACACGTCGGTCACAAAAATGTGGTCCTATCGCATAATCCCCAACAATTCCTCCCCAAACATTCAACGACCATCTTGTTTGGATATCTGTTCGTGAGCTGTAAGAATTGGTTGTGTCGTAATAATAAAAATTATGATGAACGATTAACATGTCCATTTTCATGAAACGTTGCTTCATCGGCAAACAAAACAAAGTAAAAAAATTTATTTGTTTCCTATTTTTTGTTTTGCCCATTGACAAAATTGTATTCGGTTTTCATAATCCCTATCAATCAGTTCCTGATTAGTTGAACATAGTAGGGATGAAATTTGTTTTTTGTGGGACTTGATGGACTGAAGATCGGCTTATATCGATTTCTCTTGCCAATATTCTTATACTAAGATGAGGATCTTCAATCACACTTAAAATTATTAGTTTCATTTACTACATTTTTTCTTCATTTTTTTATTTCATATTTATTCCACTTTCCCCGTATTGTCAAATCGTTCCGTCAACCTCTCAAATGATTTTTTAGAGAGCTGTCTTCTTTCCGGACATCGCTCCTTATAAATTCGAGTTGATAGCAAACAATTTTTATCACTCGTGCCAATTCAAAAATATAATAATATACAGAGTGTTCCATTTGAAAAAATTGAGGTAATTCACTTTGAAATGTCCTGAATTAGCGCTAGCATAAAATATTCCCTGTATAATTATAATCAATATTTAGTGATGTGTCGTTATAGTACATATTTACATAATTCCCAAGCAACACCCAATGGTTTAATAAACGTTTTGATTTCGTTTATATGACTGGTATATATAATGTTTATCGCAACCTATATTCAACGTTCGAATGTCCGCGCTACAAACGTATATATTTGTTTTATCATATCTTAAATATATACGTTTTAAAAAAACGTATATATATGGTACAACATATTCTAAATATATACGTCTTAAGAAAACGTTATATTGTTGTTACATCATATATGAGATATATACTTTTATGTGGAACCTCAAATAAACGTATTCCATATACGTCGATAATACGTATGATCTAAAGGTTTTTCTCACGGTTATGAAAAACCTTTTCTCCAGTTGCTGGTATACGTGTAATAAACCTTTATTATCCACTGTAATTTATTTTTTATAGTGTTGCTTCAGCTTATCAAACTTTTTTTGGCAATGCCAAAATGTAGGTAATATATTCAGAGAATATAAATATCTGACCTGGCGTAAGGTGAACATATTTCAAATTAAAATTATAGAAGTTTCAAAGCCTCATAAAGCTGGTGAACTATATAGTTAAAAGGAAATTAGATGTAATCGTAAATTATAATTGTTTTTATTTAAATTTTTTTTCTTTTCTTTTTCTGAAGAATTTAGTTTTTCTCAAAAAATTTAGAACAAAAAGATAGAAAATATTGAGGGATTTTTTAAAGGGAATGCACCCTTGTTCTTTGTTAATGAATATAAGCTATAAGTTCTTTAGACCTTTTCTTATATTGTTTTATAAACTAAGAGCTTATTTAATAAATGATTAAATAGTTTCCATCACTTTACTTTTATCAAAATTACCTTAACTTTCAAAATTTAAATGGGAAATTCTGTTATAAGGTATTATAGACTAATCGATTTCGAATAACTTTGCAAGTCAAATCATGTCTTAAATCAGAAATCATTTGCTATTTATGATAAAATTGTTAATATATGTTGCTGCATAACAATAATAAGATGACATTGAAACAAATTAATTTCTAAGTGCCTTATTTTGTAAAATATAATAATTTTTCTTTAATGATAACAGGAAAATTAGAATTAAAATTTTTTTTTGACTTGCGATACATTTCCCTTTGCAAAATTATTTAGAGCTGATTGGTCTACAAAACTATAAAAAAGTTAGAAGGTACCCGTTTTTAAATTCGAAAGTTAATATTATAATCTCCAATTTTTTAAAAGTACATATTTTAAACCTCCTACCTATATATAACTACTAATATCAAGGAAAAATAATTCAATTGCTTATATGTGTGCAGATAGTAATTTTTTAAAAATATTTATTATTTAGTACTAGCTTTTTTATGTTATATTAAGCTTTACCTATTCTGCGGGATTGGCTAAATATGTAAAACTATTTTATCATTTACTATTTCACCCTTGGGGACCTAGGATGTTTGACAACGATAACAAAACACAACATTGTTCATTACTCTTTACTAAAATCCAAAAATACAGTCTATTTATTATTATTATTATTGTAACTATAGCGGCTTTTAGCAAGCTTTAACCAATCTTGAATCGTCCCTCTAATTTTATTGTCACTGGTCTCACCCACGCCTTTAACGCTAGCCATGCAGAGTTTTACACCTTCTGTGATAAAAAAAATGCAGTTACTATGAAATCGCTCAGATAAACAATAATTCTTACCAATCACAAGTTGGTTCATTCGTGTAACTTTAACCCACTACAATGCGATAACTCAAGGATAAGGGCGGCTCATCAACACTTGTTGAATTTAAATCAACTAGTATATACACAAAAACAAACAAGTAAATATTCTTTGTTTCGATCACAAGGCCACACTACTAAGGTTGACTACCACCACACAAAACAGCAATTAACACGAGGATCCACGGTTGCTCACCAGCTATACTGTTGAGACAATGAGAGAGATGCATATATTTATGAGAAATACTTATGTGTTCTGCAGCAAAGACAACAATGCTAACCCGATTGCTGGCGACTGCGCAATCGATGCAGATTGATATATGTTTAAAAACCGTATATTATAAACTGCAATATTACTGAACAAATATTTTCATCATCTATCTATAACAAATTTTGATTAATGTAAATATTTTACTCATATTTCCAGATATTGTTATAATCTTCAATTTTTTAGTTGTAATTGTTTATGACATGCCTATAAAAAATGTAGCGCAAATACATATTTATCGTATACATTTAAAAATCGTATATTAAAAACTTTAATATTGCTGAAAAAATGCAAGTAGTGTCAATTTCACCAATTTACAATTTAAGCATTTGACTGAAGTGTAGTCTCAACTCACAATTAAATATTTCTCAAATATTCTGCGTTACTCCAAAAATTTTCGGAGAAATACATTTATAATATACGTAGAAAAATCGTTTATAAAATAAACGCTTTTAATAGACGTTGATTAAATATACAATAACGAAATTTAAACCATAATTTCATATAATAAACGTTTATTAAACCATCATGTGTTGCTTGGGTATGATGAGGATCTTCAATCACACTTAAAATTATGAGTTTCATTTCCTTCATTTACTAAATTTTTCTTCATTCCTTTTTTTCATATTTATTCCACTTTCCCCGTATTGTCAAATCGTTCCGTCAACCTCTCAAATGATTTTTTAGAGAGCTGTCTTCTTTCCGGACATCGCTCCTTATAAATTCGAGTTGATAGCAAACAATTTTTATCACTCGTGCCAATTCAAAAATATAATAATATACAGAGTGTTCCATTTGAAAAAATTGAGGTAATTCACTTTGAAATGTCCTGAATTAGCGCTAGCATAAAATATTCCCTGTATAATTATAATCAATATTTAGTGATGTGTCGTTATAGTACATCTCTTGTTTACATAATTCCCAAGCAACACCAAATGGTTTAATAAATGTTTTGATTCGTTTATACGACTGGTATATTATAATGTTTATCGCAACCTATATTCAACGTTCGAATGTCCGCGCTACAAACGTATATATTTGTCTTATCATATATTAAATATAGACGTTTTAAAAAACGTATATATATGGTAGATCATATTCTAAATATATACGTCTTAAGAAAATATTGTTGTCACATCATATACGAGATATATACTTTTATGTGGAACCTCAAATAAACGTATTCCATATACGTCGATAATACGTATGATCTAAAGGTTTTTCTCACGGTTATGAAAAACCTTTTCTCCAGTTGCTGGTATACGTGTAATAAACCTTTATTATCCACTGTAATTTATTTTTTATAGTGTTGCTTCAGCTTATCAAACTTTTTTTGGCAATGCCAAAATGTAGGTAATATATTCAGAGAATATAAATATCTGACCTGGCGTAAGGTGAACATATTTCAAATTAAAATTATAGAAGTTTCAAAGCCTCATAAAGCTGGTGAACTATATAGTTAAAAGGAAATTAGATGTAATCGTAAATTATAATTGTTTTTATTTAAATTTTTTTTCTTTTCTTTTTCTGAAGAATTTAGTTTTTCTCAAAAAATTTAGAACAAAAAGATAGAAAATATTGAGGGATTTTTTAAAGGGAATGCACCCTTGTTCTTTGTTAATGAATATAAGCTATAAGTTCTTTAGACCTTTTCTTATATTGTTTTATAAACTAAGAGCTTATTTAATAAATGATTAAATAGTTTCCATCACTTTACTTTTATCAAAATTACCTTAACTTTCAAAATTTAAATGGGAAATTCTGTTATAAGGTATTATAGACTAATCGATTTCGAATAACTTTGCAAGTCAAATCATGTCTTAAATCAGAAATCATTTGCTATTTATGATAAAATTGTTAATATATGTTGCTGCATAACAATAATAAGATGACATTGAAACAAATTAATTTCTAAGTGCCTTATTTTGTAAAATATAATAATTTTTCTTTAATGATAACAGGAAAATTAGAATTAAAATTTTTTTTTGACTTGCGATACATTTCCCTTTGCAAAATTATTTAGAGCTGATTGGTCTACAAAACTATAAAAAAGTTAGAAGGTACCCGTTTTTAAATTCGAAAGTTAATATTATAATCTCCAATTTTTTAAAAGTACATATTTTAAACCTCCTACCTATATATAACTACTAATATCAAGGAAAAATAATTCAATTGCTTATATGTGTGCAGATAGTAATTTTTTAAAAATATTTATTATTTAGTACTAGCTTTTTTATGTTATATTAAGCTTTACCTATTCTGCGGGATTGGCTAAATATGTAAAACTATTTTATCATTTACTATTTCACCCTTGGGGACCTAGGATGTTTGACAACGATAACAAAACACAACATTGTTCATTACTCTTTACTAAAATCCAAAAATACAGTCTATTTATTATTATTATTATTGTAACTATAGCGGCTTTTAGCAAGCTTTAACCAATCTTGAATCGTCCCTCTAATTTTATTGTCACTGGTCTCACCCACGCCTTTAACGCTAGCCATGCAGAGTTTTACACCTTCTGTGATAAAAAAAATGCAGTTACTATGAAATCGCTCAGATAAACAATAATTCTTACCAATCACAAGTTGGTTCATTCGTGTAACTTTAACCCACTACAATGCGATAACTCAAGGATAAGGGCGGCTCATCAAGACTTGTTGAATTTAAATCAACTAGTATATACACAAAAACAAACAAGTAAATATTCTTTGTTTCGATCACAAGGCCACACTACTAAGGTTGACTACCACCACACAAAACAGCAATTAACACGAGGATCCACGGTTGCTCACCAGCTATACTGTTGAGACAATGAGAGAGATGCATATATTTATGAGAAATACTTATGTGTTCTGCAGCAAAGACAACAATGCTAACCCGATTGCTGGCGACTGCGCAATCGATGCAGATTGATATATGTTTAAAAACCGTATATTATAAACTGCAATATTACTGAACAAATATTTTCATCATCTATCTATAACAAATTTTGATTAATGTAAATATTTTACTCATATTTCCAGATATTGTTATAATCTTCAATTTTTTAGTTGTAATTGTTTATGACATGCCTATAAAAAATGTAGCGCAAATACATATTTATCGTATACATTTAAAAATCGTATATTAAAAACTTTAATATTGCTGAAAAAATGCAAGTAGTGTCAATTTCACCAATTTACAATTTAAGCATTTGACTGAAGTGTAGTCTCAACTCACAATTAAATATTTCTCAAATATTCTGCGTTACTCCAAAAATTTTCGGAGAAATACATTTATAATATACGTAGAAAAATCGTTTATAAAATAAACGCTTTTAATAGACGTTGATTAAATATACAATAACGAAATTTAAACCATAATTTCATATAATAAACGTTTATTAAACCATCATGTGTTGCTTGGGTATGATGAGGATCTTCAATCACACTTAAAATTATGAGTTTCATTTCCTTCATTTACTAAATTTTTCTTCATTCCTTTTTTTCATATTTATTCCACTTTCCCCGTATTGTCAAATCGTTCCGTCAACCTATCAAATGATTTTTTAGAGGGCTGCCTTCTTTCTGGACATCGCTCCTTATAAATTCGAGTTGATAGCAAACAATTTTTATCACTCGTGCCAATTCAAAAATACAATAATATACAGAGTGTTCCGTTTGAAAAAAATTGAGATAATTCACTTTGAAATGTCCTGAATGAGCGCTAGTATAACATACTCCCTGTATAATTATAATAAATATTTAGTGATGTGTCATTGTAGTACATCTCTTGTTTACATAATTGCAAAATAAATCTTCTTAATTAATAGTAATACACACACAGCGAATTAAAACCTTATTCCGACCAAAATTTTCATATTTTTTCGAATAACTCGGCAACGCCATGTCAAAAACCAAAAATCTGGAGGTCGTTGGTAAGGTAATTTCAAGCTGAACCCATAAACGGTTATCTCTAGTAGTTTTTGTAGTGTTAGATTGTGAAATCCCAAGTATTATTTTATTTATATCTACTTGCGAGAGTTTTTTAATTTTTTTTTTGTAGATCCAAGTTCGTTGTCATCCGTAAGGTCTCTTTTCTTTTTCGATCTCATTATTGACCAATCATCTATTGCTACTTCCATTTCATCACAAGTTCTATCACTTTCACAGGATATTTTAATTAAAACTAATAATTTTCTTTAAGCAAGAGCTATGAAATTCCAATTGTCCTTTAACACTGCGGCTTTAAGACTGTTTACGAATTATTTTAGCTAAAATTGAAATATAACAAAAGCACTTCTTTTAAAATAAACTGTTAATATCGACGTGGGGCCAGAAATTGTATGGGAATGGTTTAGAAATTACCTATCAGAAAGGAGGCAACGAGTTGAAATCAACAGTGGAAACGACGTAATGCTTTCGAATGAATGTAAAACTGAAAAAGGAGTCCCCCAGGGTTCAATACTCGGCCCTGTATTGTTTAATTTATTTGCGATAGATATAGTAAATATTATAAAACACTGTGATATTCATCTGTATGCTGACGATATACAAATCATGTTGAACTACAAACGGGAAGATGCCGCAATTGCCTTTCAAAAAGTTAATGAAGACCTGAATAACATACATTGCTGGACAAATAAAAAATAGTCTAAAAATTAATAGTAATAAAACTCATGCCATAATTTTTGGTAAAAGAGAAATGCGGGAAAATACTGCAGTGAATGATTTATTTATATATTGATAATGTGCCAATAGCATTTAGTGAAGTTGTTTGTAATCTAAGACTACGAATGGATAATAACTTGAATTATGCAGCACATATTTCCACTCTTAGTAGAACAGCTTTCATCAAGCTTAAAAGTATGTATCATTTAAAAGACTATCTATCAAAAGAAGCCAAAATAAAAATTTGTGACTCTTTAATATTATCGAGATTAAATTACTGTGACGTGGTATATGGTCCATGCCTACGAATGGAAGATGCAAACAGACTGCAAAAGGTACAGAATTCGTGTATAAGGTACTCCTGCCAGGTGGTCCGTCGTGAGCATATTAGCCCATACCTTAAACAAATTGGCTGGCTAAATATGAAAGAAAGAAGATTACATCACTTGTGCTGTCTAATTCATAAAGTAGTAATTAACATGAGTCCGTCTTATTTATATGCCAAAATCGAGGAACGTTCAGAAGCCCATAATGTAGAACTTAGACAGAGTGACCTAAGATTAAGTGTTCCCCTGCACCATGCGGAATTTTTTAAAAACAGCCTCAGTTATCAGGCGGCAAACATCTATAACCAAGTGCCTACTAATATTAAAAAGCTTAGTATAAGCGTGTTCAAGGAAAAGTTGTTTCATCTTATTAGTGCTAACCTTCTAACCTCTTAAACGGTAATAATATGTTGACATGAGACATTTCTATACTTAATTTTATACGTTCTTACAAGTTCATTCACAATTTTTTGTGTGTTCGTTAATTTATATGTTGTCATTTTACATTAAAATTGTATGGGTCCTAAGGCAAACCAATTTTTTCAAATTGTAACATGCCTTGTTTTGTAGATTTCTTGTATTTACAAAATAAAAAGATTTATTATTATTATTTTTCAATTACGAAAACCATTACATTTAAACTCAATTACTTTTCCAGCCCAACTGTTACGCCAAAGTCATTACGATCGAGTCGCGGAAGAAGATCGTGATATATTCCAAACAGAGCATAGGCGTCAATGAGGAAATAACGTACGATTACAAGTTCCCTATTGAGGATGAAAAAATACCTTGTCTGTGTGGCGCTACTGGATGTCGGGGAACCTTAAATTAAGGAAGGAGCAGGTTTCTCGTGACTTTGTATATTTCGGAGATAGTTTTGGCATATTCAGTGAGATCACAACGCATTGCGTATCTTTACCATTATTTTGTGCATGGCGATAGTTAAAGAAATCAACTGGGAACATACCTGTAATTGGTCGTAATGCGTAAAACTCGAGACTTGAAATTTTTTATAATCATGATAATTTATGAGCTGAGGCACGCGATCGAGTTATTTTTCAAGTTGATTTCTTTGGTCATGGGCAAACACTGGGTGTTACATTGGAGCTGTACATATTTTCGTCGTGTATAAAGTGAGTTTGATAATGAATTGTTAAGGACATCTAATCGTATGAACGTTTTATGATAAACATTAATTTTACAGGAGCTAAGTGTGTATTATATCGAAGGATGATTTGTGGAATTTTAAATTATATGTTTTTTATCTGTACATATTTTCATGTAAATATTAGTAATAGCTGTTAAATATTGTGTTTATATTTCAAACACTATAAAGCGTAATTAAAAAAATGTCTTATGGATGTGGTTTTTTTTTTTTTTTACCTCCACCTGTAGGGAGAGTGTAAGTCGTCAACTTTTGGTGAAGGCACTTAAGTAAGTTTTAGCCATCTGCAGATGATACCTATAGAAGGTGGCTACAATTTATATTGAACAGAGTTGAGACAAGTACTTTTAAAAAGTAGTCCCAGCACACAGTACGAGTAGTCCAAATTTTTATTTTTACTTATTGTCTGAAAGTTATTTGTGACATTCTACGAATATTCTTTCCTATTATTTGGGTTTTCTACCACATGTATTATTATCCTCTTCAAAAACAAATCACCGAATCTACAAAATAATAGAATTATTGGAAAAAAGCCCCTGCGCCTGTGATGTTTACGTCAAAGGAAGAGTCAGAGGTTATGTTTTGCAAATAATATAAATCGAAATAAAACACAGAAATAATGTATTTTGCTGACGTTTCGGAAAGTAATCTCTTTCCGTTTTCAAAGCTTTTTTTGGAAGAACTCTTATTTTGCTGTGTATGTCAAATATACAGCTTTAAGATTCTGTTTATGTTATTTCCATAGACACTTACTACTTACACAGAACACAGAACGATGATAGTTTCTTTTAGATAATATTTAGTTTGTTAAGTTCTTCTTTTAACATTGGTAGCCAGGTTGTACAAATATCTACAGAACAATGCGATACGCACATATCTTCATTTAATAAGATTATTGCTGATTCTTTAATTTTTCTTTTTTTGGTATCTGTTTCTTTTGTTAAAATTTTTGCCGAGTCCCAGTTTATTCTATGTCTGTTTTCCCAAGCATGTTCACGAATCTTTGATTTCTGAATTTCATTCTTTCTAATGTAATTCTTGTGCTCATCCAACCTCACATTGAAAGGTCTGAATGACTCACCCACATAACATTTATCACATTCGTACGGGATATTGTAAATACAGTTTTTTGAATTCTGCTCCCTGTTTATCGGTTTTGTTTTTGTTAAAATAGATCTGAAAGTGTTCCCCGTTTGAAATATCGTCCTAACATCAAATTTGTCACCTATACGGCGTAGCTTTTCCGATAGTCCGTACACATAAGGAATTATTGCTGTAGCCGTATAGGTGACAAATTTGATGTTAGGACGATATTTCAAATGGGGAACACTTTCAGATCAATTTAACAAAAACAAAACCGATAAACAGGGAGCAGAATTCAAAAAACTGTATTTACAATATCCCGTGCGAATGTGATAAATGTTATGTGGGTGAGTCATTCAGACCTTTCAATGTGAGGTTGGATGAGCACAAGAATTACATTAGAAAGAATGAAATTCAGAAATCAAAGATTTGTGAACATGCTTGGGAAAACGGACATAGAATAAACTGGGACTCGGCAAAAATTTTAACAAAAGAAACAGATACCAAAAAAAGAAAAATTAAAGAATCAGCAATAATCTTATTAAGTGAAGGTAAGTGCGTATCGAATTGTTCTGTAGATATTTGTACAACCTGGCTACCAATGTTAAAAGAAGAACTTAACAAACTCAACATTATCTAAAAGAAAATATCATCAGTTCTATGTTCTGTGTAAGTAGTAAGTATCTATGGAAATAACATAAACAGAATCTTAAAGCTGTGTATTTGACATACACAGCAAAATAAGAGTTCTTCCAAAAAAAAAGCTTTGTAAACGGAAAGAGATTACTTTCCGAAACGTCAGCAAAATACATTATTTCTGTGTTTATTCCGATTTATATTATTTGCAAAACATAACTGACTATTCCTTTGGCGTAAACGTCACGGGCGCAGAGGCTTTCTTCCAATAATTCTATTATTTTGTAGATTTGGTGATTAATTTTTGAAGAGGACAATAATACATGTGGTAGAAAACCCAAATAATAGGAAAGAATATTTTATTTTTACTCAGTATTAAGTGCAAATTCTTTGAAAAAGTACTTAAAGTATTAAGTAATTTACTTGAAATTTAAAATTTAAGTAACCAGTAGAAAGTAATTACTCCGTGAAATACTCTAAGTACTTAAAATACTTAAGAGTTTCTTTAAATACTCTAAGTATTTTTTTAAGTACAAGCAAAATTGTTATAAGTACTTAAAGTAATTATTTTTTGTATTGTTTTGAATGTACTGTAATACTTTTTTAGGTAGTCGATACCAGTAATTTCTAAATTAAGGAGTGTATTATGCTGCAGTACTCCTTTTCAAAATCATATTTTTCGTTTCAATACAAATTGCATATTACTTTTTAACATTTTAAACAAAAAGCCATTTTTTTCTTTGCATTTAGATATAAACATATGCAGCATAGAGGAGAAGAGAACGTGTCTTGTGTTCGCTTTTAGGTAAAATCGACATATCTCCAGTGTAAATAGCATAATGGAACTCAGGATTTTGGTGTGGCAATGGGGTCTCCATTATCACCAATTTTAAGCAACATATTTATGGAGAACTTTGAGAACACACACATTCAAAATTGTATAAACAAACCGGTTGTCTGGTGGAGATATGTTGACGACATCTTTGCAATTTGGCCTCATGGTGTCGATTTACTAGATAGTTTTTTTAGAAAATATAAATAGTAAGGAACCGTCTATTAAATTCACATTAGAAGTAGAAAGTAGGAATGAAGTACCGTTTTTAGATGTAATTAAAAGGGTAAATAGTTCAATTGAAACAAGCATTTACAGAAAACCAACACATAAGAATAGATATCCAAATCTTAACTCAAATCAGTTAATAAATGTTAAAAGGGGTGTTGTAAAATGTGTATGCGATAGGGCTAAAATAATTTCATCTAATAATGAGAAAATATATAAATCTAAATACAAGCCTGGCGCGTTAAGTGTAATAATCGCATATTACCAGCAAAACGCTAATGCTTCAATTGCAACAGACACATTGCCCAGAGAGTAGCTGTTGGTTGCAGTCTGGTTACATTCCTTATACTAAAATAAGGATTTTATAGAGGAGCTTGCGACTGAATTATTATATTTTAATATTTCTGCCCTCTAGAAGCATACTTCAACTATGCTAAGCCCAGTCAGGCTATTTATTTTTCGATTGCAACGGACACTGGACCACTAGATGGCGCCTGCTTACTATTTTACATGTCACTATCGTAAAGATGCCGAGATGTACCAAATAGTCAAGGGATCCTCCTGTCGTTCGTCACATGCCTACCTTGCACTGACGAAAGCCAACAACTCGAAACTGCAGTCTGCAAGTGGTATGG
The DNA here is from genome assembly GCA_963675555.1 of Leptura quadrifasciata. Lineage (NCBI taxonomy): Eukaryota > Metazoa > Arthropoda > Insecta > Coleoptera > Cerambycidae > Leptura > Leptura quadrifasciata. Next base: position 95,330,200 of record OY776680.1, on the reverse strand, counting down.
GACGACTGGCACGAGAGCTCCTTTAAGGAGATATTATGTTTTAATATATATGTATATATATCTCAAAACGCTGTATGTTGCTGGTGGTTGCGTGTATGATATATGTTTTCTAACCTCAAAACCTACACTTCCATAAAAAATCTCAGTGTAAAAAAATTCACTCTTCCCTGGAGTATTGTATTCACCAGCTTATTTATGAATAAGAACTACTTACTAGATTAAAACATCTTTTATTATAAAAACACTCTTATTGTATTAAAAAAAATAATTGTATCACCTTGAAATTACATTAATCTAATGAACGAACTTAACGTACAATGAATCAACATTGATATTCAATACTTTGAGGTCGCCTCGGAGATCACTTGCCACATTATTTTGTCTGAATCTTAACACGGATGATGTACTTGAAGTATACAAAACTGTAAAAATGAAAGGGTAAGGGAATCATTCTTTTCCTCCAGTCACAGCTTTCGTCAGGTGTTGCATGTCAAGTTGTGCTTGAGCGATATCGCTAAGGGCAGCTTGAATCTTCTCCAGAAGATCCTGGCCATTTCTAACAACGGCCTCTAAACAATCCGCTGCCACTTGATTTTCTCTCTCAAGTTCCTTTAAACTTGCCAGCTAAAAAAAGAATAAACGTTTACTATAAATTTTTTGATAATCACGTATCATCATTTACTTGTAATTCGGTGGAGTTTTCTTCACTTGGCAAAGACTCAATAAGCGTATCAATGTCCTTTGCACATCGTGCTATTAAAGTAGTAAACAACTGAACATAATCCTCCTGCGTTTGCTGCTGCTGCGGGGTTTGAGAACCGCTTCTATCAAAATTTGGAAACTTACTAGGCGGAGCAAACTGCTGTAGAATTCCAATGCTGTTACAGAAATGCTCGGCTTGCTGAAAACCAAATGTAAATGTACCAGGGTTTATTTCAATCTTTATTTATTTTTACCTGGTTAATGCAGTCTTGTAATTGCGTAAGTCTATCGGCCATTTCTTATTGCTATCAGTGTAAATTAGGTACATGCATGAGACAAACAAAAGGGAAAGTGTAAAGGTTTCAAATCAAAAATAAAGCACATAGAAAAATGAGGTTAAATACCAGGGGAATCTTGAACAATTCCTAACGCTTGGTATCACTGAATACAGAGAAGTGACAGTCAGTGGCGTGCATCTATCATTAAATTGGTACCGAGTCCGTATGTATGACGTCACAATTGTCAAATGGGCAGGGGTCGGCAATGGAAACTAGCAACTACTGACGTCATATCAAGCTGTAACTTCAGATCTGTACTCGCTGAAAGTTTTTGTTGTATTTCAGGTTAATTATTTCAAGTTTTAAGAGATTTTTAGAGTTTCTAAAAACATATAATGGACTGCCCATTAGTATACCTGTCAATGTGCTGAAAATATTATAATGTTTGAGACAGTACACTACACGATATTGGTTGTTCCTTGTTATCACGGAAATCCATACTGAGTTGCGCCTGAAATTTGGAGGGATATTTGATAGATGATAAACGCCGGTCTTATAACAGGCATACAAATATAGCCATAAAACTTACCTTAATAAATTACAATAGAGAAAAAAATACACCAACGTTGAAAATATCGTATGACGACTTCTTGATATCATTCGTGGCAGAGACCGTAAATTGAGGTTACAATAACATTGATGCCAAGAGCCACAATATTTAGTTTCTTTTAGGGACATTAAGGGTGCGTTACCAAGCTCAAATAATGCGTAAAATATCCTCATTCTTATTTTACACAATTCTTAAAGACGAGGCAACAGAATTCAGAATTGATTTCATTATGTAAAATAGCAAATTTAAGACAAGGATTCCATAAAATCGCGTCGCGATTATACAGTTCGTACGGCCCTGTACGCCGCCTAGACTAGCTAGACTGGTGTGGCTTCTGTGTTATCGACAGGATGATGTAGTTCGATTACTTACAAATTTACTCGCAATTTCCTAGTGCTGTTACATGGCCTATGTCCATTTAACAGTTTTATATAAAAACTAATATTTTGGTTATATTTAGCACGATCTGTATAACATTTTTGTTTCAGTTTTTGTAAGTGAAACTGTTTTCAACTAGCAGAATTTTACTTGTATAACTGGTACGCCATTTCACACTGTTTTATGTACATATTTTTATATCTTAGGAACTCAGTCATGTTTTTCTACACTAATATGTATCTCTGTTTCATTGTAATACAGCATCCCAGGAAACAAAACAATTTGTCTACAAAACATTTATTTACATCAGATATCTATTTTCCAATTTTTATATATATATATGCTATGTAAGTACATATGGTTATTTTCCTTATCTTTTCTCGTTACTATATATAGTATATCCTATAAGATGTAATATATTTACTGAGTTCACCCTATAGTCAATACGTTTTACTATTTATTTACATCTGTTCATATTTGTGGTTATGTATAAAATAGAAATTACAAACTGTGGTATGGAAGTAATAAAAACTTTTATTATTGATTCCTTTTATCGATCATATGCCACTATTTTAGTTGTGAGTTGCGAAAATTGTAGAATTGCGACCCGCAAATTGTTGCGCTTAACTCAACCATTGACAGATGGACATACTTGTACTATTTTTATATTTTATAGCTTTCAATTTAATTAGGGAATTAAATTTATTTATTTATTTATTGGTAGCATTATTTCCCAGTAAGTAGTACAAAAAGTTTACCTTATCAGTAAAACTCATCAGGAAATCATTTGCTTGCAGCCTTTGTACTGATTCGAACGTATATAATTTTTAACTGTGGACTTCAGTAATTGATATCACAATTTTTATATCCCAGTTAACAAGTGCTTAACATACAGGTAATTTCATTTATTACTCATTTAAAATTTAATTAATCTTCAAGTTTTGTCTTTGATGTAATTTCAATTACTTTTAAAATAAATTTAAATTCAAGGTCAATTCTTTTTAATTTAATAAGTAGTTAAAATACTATATGTACCACATGGTTTTAAAAATATTTTTCTCTTTCCTTTTCATTTTTTTGGCAATTTATAGTTTTTATGAAATCAGCTTTTGTATATACTTATATGCTTAGATGCTTACATGCTTAGATGCTTAAATTCTAGATGCTTAGAAATTTAAATTCTTAAATACTTATATATTTCTATGCATTTATATGTACTTATATGTTCATGCACGTATATACTTATACATTTCTGTATACGTTTCTGCATAGCTTATTCATTCCTGCATAGCTTTTGCACAGCTCATCTTTCATATAGATAAAATTTCGTAAACTCTTCATAAACCACATAGTTGGTTGATTTCCCTACGACTTTCGCTCCATTTCATTAAGAGACGTAAATTTCCAAGGAAACATTTGAATCCATTCTCGCAACAAGAGACAATTGTGGGCCTGGATTGTTGTCCCAGAACCAATCACCTCAACAATAATCCGACAATAATCAATCTTATATTATTATAGTTATAATATAACTTTTAAGTTGTTGTTTAATGTCATTCTCAATTTGTATCATATTGTATTAAATGATCTGGCGTAATCTATTGGATATATTAGGAACTGGCGTGGATTGTTCCCCTTTGGATATTTGCCTAGGTTCTTTAAACTGTTTAATTTATATAAACACATTGTGACACATCCCATGTGAAATTGTCAAGTAGTGTGAAACACTTTTCGAACCTATTCCTTAATTTACGTAAAATTAAATTTAACATTCAGGTAAATGATTTCTACAAAATGGTTTTTTAAATGATTCGGCATATATTATTAATTACGTTTTTCCGACTTTACATTATTCGATAGTTAAAATGGTAGTAAATGTGAGTTTATTTTGCGACGTTTACTTATATTATTAGATTTGCCGTCAAACGACGTAATATTGGAATTCTCGATTATTCAAATGAATGATGGAGGTGGACGTTCTTACCCCTAGAAAAGAAATTATAGCAAAATCTTACAATAAGTATACCAGTATTTTTTGGAGGGTGAGCGCAGATGCGTCTTTACTATGTATATATTTCGATACGCGATAATAACGTCGGATGCTGTTAATGCTTAGATGGGCGATTGTTTCAAAGGAGACCGTGTTCTCGTCTCACATCTTCCAGCGGCTTATGTATATCCAGTAATATCAGTGTATGTGCGGAAGCTATGTAATGTAATCTTAGGCGAGGATTGTGTAGTGGATATATTTTCCTTAAACTCTTGTCTGTTAAATGCTAGGCAAGTAGAAGATCCCCACTCTTCGAAAGAGAAGAGGTTAAATAGGCGTTAAAAGAGAGTATTTTTTGAAGGGGGGGGAGGGGGGCAGATTAGGTGCAACCCTCTCTCTAATGCCATTCCTACGCCCTAGAATTAAAATTTAGAACAGAGACATAGAACGAACCAACATTTAGAAAATGAAATCCCTATTCCACATTCCACCAGAGTAGGCGTATTAACCAATTAACCTTGAGGGGTATTGACGTTTGACAGAAATTTGATATTTGTTTTTATTTTATTTTTTAGCGCCTAAGCAAAACGGATAAAGTTATTAGTTAAAAAATATATCTTCTAGATTTAGGCGTAAGCATTCCAGTAGATGTGATACATAATAATAATAATGGCAAGCAATAGTGATAAAAATTGGAACCGGCCGTGGTCTATGGAAGAAATTATAGAAAATTCTGAAACTTGGTCTCTAGCAGGAGATGTGGCTCTTTTAAACAGTATAAAAGCCTTCGCAGATGTAAGTTATTGTTAAATAAGTCGTCGGTTAGCATTTTTGTTTCTCTTATTTTCTTTGCTGGAAGAAATTGGCAACATTTTGGTGCTTGTTTTATTTGTAGAATATGTTAACAAGGACTGTAGCTATCAGCGACAGTGTAGATGATCTATTGAACAATCTAAGCGAGGTTAGCTTAAAACTGGATATATCGCAGAATGAATTTCAGAGTTTGAGAAATACACAATTCATCGAAAGTAGGGTTTACGAGGACGATGAGACACTGGATAGTATGCAAGAGGTTAAGGTTAGTATTACAAGCACTGGCATCGTTATTTTAGAAAGATCAATCAATGTTTATTTCTAGGTGGAAGAGAAGGAACCATCTGAAGAGGAAAAAGAGAAAATGATCAAGGAATCTATACTTGAAGGCTTGGCAGTTGTCGAAAAATACTTTGATAAAATTGAGGTTTCTATAAGTGATAGTGAAGAAGAATCTGAAAAAAGGTATTATATATTATATATACGCACTGCTTATGGTTTGAAGTGCAATACGCATATGGTAGACATAAATGAAGTACTTTCTTTCTAGCTATGTTTTACAAGCTACAGACTTATATGCAGATCGTTCTTTGCCGCTTATTATTGGGACAGAGGAATGGTACAAGAAATGGCATGTGGGCTTGGCCGATTCATCCAGCGATAGCGAAACCGAGAATGTTACTGAAACGTACAGCGATTCTGATTCGGAGGATGATTTACCGAAAGATATGGTAAGTTGTCATATTCTACTTTATATTGTCGAGTAAACTCGAACTTGGCGGGTCCAAAGGTCGCTTCGTCGTATGAAGTAAGAATCTATTTACTCGATAGCTCAGGTATGACAGTGGTTCTCAAACAGTTTACAACAATTTACAAATGATTATATGTCTGTAACTGTAATTCAATCGCTAAATAATTATACAAAAATATTAAAGGTGTTAGCTCGCTCCCGGAATAAAGCCATCTGATGTTCCTGCATGCAAAATAATGAATCGCTTTCCTACAGTTGATTTTTTGTGTTTGACACTTTTTTTTGATAAATCTTGCCGCAATTTTCGAACACTTCCATTGGCAAATACCCATGTTTCGTCTATAAATACAACCCTTCGAAGGTTACTGTCATAGTTTTCCATATATTTTCTTTAAAATACAACCCTTTGCTGAACTATTTGCATTTGTTCACATAAATAGCGACGGTTACAATCTTTTTTATACTTAAATCCACAATGTTTTAATAGTTTTAGGAGACTTACCTTAGAGACGTCAATGATTCCCTTATTTTTTAGCACTTCCTTCAAAGTATCTAATGTAAAATGTGTCTTCGATTCATAAAAATTATAAATTACTTCCCTTATTTGCATTTTAACGCCTTCACGTACATCTAATGTTTTTGGTTTCTTTTTAATTCGTTTTTTTTATTGTCAAGGATACATTATTAATATGTTGGTGCTTAATTCTGCTAACTGTTCTGAGACTTATGTTTAAGGTTTCAGAAATTCTTTCATGAATTTGTTCAAGAGGTACCAAGGGTCCCTTGTTTTCCTTTTCTTTTGTAAAATAATCTATTAAATTTGATACCAATGTCATTGACTGTTCATTTAAGACGCCTAATTTAGTTGCCATATTTACCAAATATTGTATTTTTATAATTTAATGTTATTCGAAATAAGTATTTACACACGTATCTAATTTAGAAACCCGGACACATTTAACGTTAAATAGAATGGCCGGCTTAGCGACCCTCCAATCCGCAAACTGTAGATGGTACATCTGTTTATTGGATAAAAACTATAGGTACGCCACGCCCATATCATCAGGTGATATAGGAATGTGCTGGGACTACAGCTTTGGCACACCGCGGTAAACTGTTCGGTCTAACTATTTATTTAGCAAGAAATAAAACTCAAAGGATTGAAGGCCTATGGCCTATGTAATGTATAATAAATAAAAAAAAATGGCTGTGGATATTCGTCTGACAAGCGAATAAATAACCAGGCCATTAAATACCAAGGGATAAACTCGCGCGGAATAATACAAGAAAAATGTTTAACGAAAAGAAAGTTTTAACAAAACTTGCGGAGCGGATTAATAAAATAGAATATTTAGAAGAAAAATGTTTAACTTTTAATATAATAACATTTTTTAAAAAATCGGTAGGCAACAGGATTTGAATCCGGGTGTTTTATTCCCTTTACTTACACACTTCCCTTTACTTACACACTGAGCTATTCCACGACGTACAATTCATGTAATATGTAGATACCAGAAAATTGCAAGTCCTAGGTATAGTGGTTTTTCAATGTATGTTTGTCGGATGAATATCCACTACCACTAAAAATAGCTTATATATTTCATATAAAGATGAATTTAACTCTAATATGAGACGATTGTTAAATAACCAATGACAAATCTTCAGAGTTTGAGAATCGCTGAACTTATTGAAAACGTAGATTAAAATTTATTTCTCTCTTCACTGTGTATCGCAATATTTCTGTCTCAAAATAGGTGAGAGAGAAGCTTGGGAGACATACGCGACCGTGTTTTTGGGCTATTACTTTGACTTTGTGTGCGAGAGAAATGAAATCGTATGCGCATTATCAACTCATACACATGCTAGTTTAGAGTTTACTAGTCTATAGGTATTATATTTTCATGAAAATCTTGAATCATATTTATGTACACATTTTTTACTTGTTTTTCTCATTCTGATCTGTTCAAATTAAAAAAAAAAAATGAGTTGCCAAAATTAAATTTAATCAATAGGTGCTTCCTTCACCCATAAATTTTTTTTAAGACTGCGTTTGCATGCACCAGTTAATTGCGAGTAAATTTGTAAGTATTCAAATTACATCGTCCTGTCGATAACACAGAAGCCACACCAGTCTAGGAACCAGATTCGGCGTACAGGATCGTGCGAACTGTAATCGCGACACGATGTTATGTTTATATGTACCAGTTACAACAAAATTTTTGCAAAACCTCAGTGACACACACAACATCTTGAAGTATTGTGGGTTGCGTATTTAGTTGGCATAAAAGACGAAATATTAGTAGATCACCAAATTTAGCTATCAGGAACACATAAATCCTGTGGTATTATTTGATATAAGTATAGTTTGAATAATAAATACGTAGGTATTTAGAATATCAGGAAATGTACAGAGTTTATTCATGTTTGTGTGTAATACTTAAATGTTTATAGTTGTTTAATAAAGATGAAATTGGTGAGCCATGTAGATACTTTTCTGTACACCCTTAATAAGAATCTGTATAAATGGGAAAGTAAAAAAATTACTTTTGAGCATTTTCCATCTCAAAAACAATGTTGTAGTATACTGTGATCTAAGAGTGCTACTTTAATTGTCATTTTCGAGGACTAAAGTGTAGAAAGTGGCTTCTGTCCCTCGAGGAGTAAAAGAAATCTTTACTTTATTCCTTAAGAATGATTATTACAATAGCAATAGCCCATTGTTAGACTGTGGAGTGCAAAAAATTAAATAGTTTGTACCAATATACCACAAAGCGAAAGTACTTTTTAATTCCTCCTGTAATTGATCCTTCACATTCGGTGATAAAAAATGCACTTAGTCCCTTGGTATAATTATGTATGTATAACTATCATTCTCCCTCCCATACTTGCTATACATGAGACGGAGACTCGTTAGTCTGGCAGTTGGTTCCTTTCCTTTGGTGTCACTCAGGTAAAGCTTTTGCCTTGTAATACTGAGGTCGCAGGATCGACTCCCGGCGGAGGTAAACATTTTTTTTGTAGTATAACATTTAAAAAATTATGAAATATTAAATAAAGTAAGGAAGTAGCCATGTATTAATTTTGATCAGTCGTTAAAGTTGATAAAAAAAATTATTAAAACCTTTAAAGCCCATCCCCCTACAGCACCCCTCCCTGTATTTTCTAGGAGCAACTTGCTATGCCATCTTATGCTGGTGGTAAGGGAGTATTTATCTGTAAAATTTAATTAAAATCGTTAGAGCCGCTTCAGAGATTAAAATTATTTACTATTTTTTTTCCATTTTCCTGGCAGATAATTTTGAAAGTACCAAAAACAGTGTAATTTAAATTATTGTATTAAAACTGAAATTTATATACTTTGTTAATGATGGTATTCTAGGTCTGTATTTAGCACGGCAGACACTTTATGTGGTTCTAGCATCCAGGCAGACAACCGAACCTTTATCTATAAAGAAACTCATATAAATATTTATGAACTCAAGCTTTCATTGATTTTTTACCAAATGTTTTCATTTCCGATCCGGAAGTGGCATCAAATTACTTCATATGCAGTTTTCTGAATGGCTCTAGATCCTCTAGTTTCATTTCAATATGTTCAAAGATTAAAAAGTATAGGGGTAAGCCGCTACTTTATAGATTTCCGTGAATAACCCTGTGTATATAATGTACAAACCTTCGTCTGGTGATTTTAACACATTTTTAAATTTATATAATGGTTTACTGAATATCTTTATAGTACTGAAAAGTCAATAATTATTGGCGGAGATTTTAACATTAATTTTTTAAGTCATAGTATGAATTTGTCACGGTTTAAAGACCTTCTCTGTTGCTTTGATCTTCACATTACTGTTAACTCACCAACAAGAGTAACTTCGGTTTCCAGTACATTAGACAATTTATTAGTCACAACAAATATTAATAATTTTAAAGTCAGTGTTGTTGATCTGTATTTATCGGATCATTTTTCTCAGTTTCTTTCCATTAAAGTAAAAAATAAATGTAAAAATGAAACCAAATTTATATACCGTAGAAATTTCAGCACAGAAAATATTACACGGTTCCATGATTATTTGCAGAATGAAAATTGGCAAGATGTTCTTACCCAAAATTACCCTAATACTGCCGTAGACAAGTTTTATGACATAATTTTGTATTATTTTGAAGCAAGTTTCCCTGTAAAGCATTTTAATATTAATAATAGAAAACTAAATGAAAACAAATATATGGCACCTGAAATAATTAGACTAAGAAACCAAGTAAACTTATATAGTGACATAACAAAAATAGATAATAATTATAAGGGCCTTAGTACACGTCTGAATAACTTATATCGTAATAAATTACAGACCGCTAAACGGGAGTATCATGATCGTGAAATCTGCAATTCAAGTAACAGGACTAAAACTATGTGGAACATAATTTAAAAAATTCAGGGGTCAAGTTCAATTTCTAAAGATATATGTTTTAAAAAAGATGGCGATGAAATACCGATTGAAGATGTAGCTAATGGCTTTAATATTTCACTTCACAAGCACCACAAATATAAATACCTTGCGTGAATTTAATTTCTTAGAATCTAATGTGCCTAATTTTCATAGATCTATATATATATCTGCAGTTTCTACTACTAATGTTGAATTATTTATAGATAAACTAAAATCCTCAAATCCTAGTGGCGATGATAATATTTCTAATAATTTAATTAAAAAATGCAAATGTGTCATTAGCTATCCGTTAGCTTACATAATAAATCTGGCCATAGAGAATGGTATTTTTCCCAGCAAATTTAAAAGGGCTATCGTCCATCCCCTTTATAAGAAAGGAGATCCAAATGAGGATAGCAATTACAGAGCTATTAGTTTATTATGTAGTTTTTCAAAACTTATCGAACTCCATCTCAAAGAGCAGTTATTCAACTTTCTGCAAAAAAATAATCTGCTTTCTCCTGCTCAACATGGTTTCACTACTAATAAAAGCACTGAGTCGGCATTATGTGATTTCCATCACCAAATTATTAAGGCGCTGGACAATAAAAAATTTGCTCTAGGTCTTTTTCTAGATTTCTTGCGAGCTTTTGATATGGTAGATTACCAGTTGCTCAAAGGTAAACTCGCACGACATGGTGTTCGAGGGAAAGCTTTGATCTTGACAACAGAGCTCAAACTGTAAAAATGGCCTGTGGAGCTGAAAGCGAGACTTGCTGCGTCAAGCAAGGAGTTCCACAGGGTTCAATTTTGGGACCACTATTGTATATTTTGTTTGCTAATGACATTATCAATTACTTGCAAAGAACATCAAATGTTCATGTCGTGTGCTACGCAGATGATACAAATGTTCTAATTACAGGAAATAACTCAATGGAAGTAAAAACAACCACCGAAATAATTTATCAGGAAATTATATGCTGGTCTTATAAGAATAATCTAAATTTAAATAAAACTAAAACCGTTTCCATACAATTTACATTAAATAACAATTCCGAAGGCCTAACACTTTTTAATGGTACTGACCTTGAGTTAAATACCTGTGATGCTAATAATTTCTTAGGTGTCACTTTTGACAAACACCTGCAATGGGCTCATCACATTGAAAATCTGTGTATAAAGCTACGAAAAAGTTGTTTTGCTTTAAAATTTATGTTTAAGCATTGTAGCCAGGATATCCTTAAAACCCTTTATTTTGCCAATTTTCATTCTCATTTGAGGTATGGAATTGTAAACTGGGGTAATAGTACTAATGTAGCCAGGGTATTTTTAATGCAAAAATATGCAATTCGTATACTGTTAAATTTGAGCTACAGAGAAACTTGTAGAGATGCTTTTAAAGTTTTAAAAATTTTGACTGTTGCTAGCCTATACATTCTGGTAGTATGTTCATATGTCCACAAACACAAATACACTATAATCAAGTTGGACATTCGATCTAAACATCTCCTACTGCCTGACTATCATAGAACTACTATGTATCAGAGAAGTTTTCTGTATCAAGGGTGTAAATTCTACAATTTATTAGACGAAGATATTAAATCCTCTGGTAGTATACGTGTTTTTAGAGGGAAACTGAAAAAATTGTTGCTAAACAAAAACTGTTACAGTCAATGAATTTTTTAATTAATTGAATTTTAATATCTCCTTTTTCCATATTATTGTTTTTTCCGCTTTTTAAATTCATATGGCATAAATCTAATCTATTTTTATAATTATTTTAGGGTCTGACTAAGTCCAAAAATGTCTTATATATTTTAGCCACATTATATTGTTTTCTATTTTTGGTACTGTTTTTTTAATTATTTATGTGACATTTTCTTCATCGACCTTATGTATACCTTTTTGGGTACATATGTTTTTTCAATGGAGAAATAAAGATTAATATTATTATTATTATTATTATTACTTTCTTCATTTTTAATGGTGGAACACTAAACTAAACAATAATTTCGAAATACAAAGAAGAGTGCTCTGCTGTTTCCAAAATACTTTGTGAAAGACTAATTCGAACCAGACCTCATCTGTCTCACCTCGTACGTTTAGTATTGCAAGTGAATGGTACATTTAGACATTCACCAGATTAACGGTCACACATTAATGGTCTTAAAAATGATTCTACGGTGAATTATATGAATTTACACACCTTTTAACATAACATTTGTCGCTCCAATGCCCCCACAACCTAAATTAACAAAGAAGGCACTTTAATTAAATCATTGACCATCTAGTTAATTTACAAATAAATCTTTCAGTAACCATCTGGACTTTATTTCATGGTCCGGTGTCATTGCTTTAATAGTATGTTGTTTGTACTTGCCAAAAGCTGTTGGAAAAAATATATTGTGTTAATTGCATTGAGACATTTCTCGGGTGCTGTGGAAGACGAAAATACATATTCTTGTGATGGGAAACATACTTTTCTTCTTCTTCCAGTTGAAGGGGTCCTACACTAGCTCTGAATTGGACTTTTCAAGCCAAGCAAGCGAGAACCGACCAGCTGCCAACTCGACATTCAACGATTCCACGAAGAAGCCCGACATATTTGCATCGGATGAGGAGAGCGACGAGCAGGGTTCTTTGCCGGTTAAGGTAGGTCTCCATTTTTAAATAAACGTGTGTTTTTTTTTTAAATATAGTACTATTATCAACAAAATATAATAGAAACAATTTTATAAAATATACGGGGTACACCAATGAAACTCTCGGGCGTAATATTTTGAGAAATATTATAGATATTTGAGTTCTGCAAAATCCAGTTGCTAGAAAGTGTTCATGGCTTCAGTTTTGGATACAAATCTTTTTTTTTAAATATATTAAGATGTAGATGGTGCTGTGCTGCAAAAATTTTTTTTGATGACAGGCATTTAAAACAGTTTTAACCTTCATGTTGCTGAAATTTGGCCATGAGGACACTTATATCTCCACATGTTTATATTTTAAGTACACATGTTTCTTTTCATGCCTTAAATGCGTCTACACAAACACATGCTTCCATAAAGTTGAGTTTTAGACACATTTTTTCAGTTTTGTACATAAATTGTTTGTGTGTATACTGCCACCTGCGAGTAGGTCATTTTTGACAAAAGTGTACTTTGGTTACATAAAGTATTTTGTAAAAATTCCAAAAGTAGTTAACAAGCAATCAAAAATTTATAATACAGCATGCTATAGAGATGTAAAAAAATGTGTACAAGAAAATGAAGCGAAGTTGTTAACTTCTAAGAAAGAGGCGAAGAAAAGGCCATATCTGTCTTTATTATCATTAAAAGTACCATCAATAACAAGAAATCTGCCATTTACTCTGACCCAGGTGGGCTCAGTAGTGATACAGATGGATCAAATGCCGATTTGCGGCTACAATCCACCAATGAAAATGATGCAGGAAGTTCTTATGATGTAAGGCAAGATGAACATTCAAACATACTTTTTAATAATGTAGAGGTATCAGATGGTATTATATTAATAGTTCTAGCGATGATGAGATTGATCAATGATTAGAAATGTCTTGTTCCTTCCCAAGCAACACCAAATGGTTTAATTAACGTTTTGATTTCGTTTATACGACTGGTATATATAATGTTTATTGCAACCTATATTCAACGTTCGAATGTCCGCGCTACAAACGTATATATTTGCCTTATCATTTATTAAATATAGACGTTTTAAAAAAACGTATATATATATATATATATATATATATATATATATATATATATATATATATATTACATCACACTACTTATTCTGCGTCTGTACATTGCATTTTTACATATCTTTCTGCGACCACCACTTTTCTGCAACCGTATATGGACGCAGAAAAGTAATCCCATGTTATTCTCAATCTCTATACTTTTACTGACCTCTATTGAAATGCCATTGATAGTGTTAGTTTCATTAATTTGAATGCCGCAAAATAGAACACTGTAAATTAAATAATTTAAATAATATAACCCATTGAAATTTTCTCTGCCGGTCGCAGAAACATAACTAAAATGTAAAAACTTGTATAAATTTAGTTCATGTATTTGAACGGCAGTTAGCGCTGCCACTATACGTGTATACTTTCTTGCTGTATAGTTTTATTCAATTTGAAGATGTTTCTGCGTCCTACGAGCTGACAACAGTGTATTCCTTTGATACATGCATGCACAAGTAAGTAAATATGTTTCGTTAAATTTATTGAGAAGATATGTGAAAATAAGTGTCTTTTACTTTAGTCATAATATACTTATTATATCTACGAGTGATAAACATTGGATTTTCAATAATAAATATTTTGCAGTTTTTGTCGTAGATTTCTAGTTTTATAAGTGCCATTCATAGAAGTAAAATGTAATCGATCTTACTTACATAATATGTACAAGGAATGATCAGAAAATCTTTTATGTAAAATTTTCATTTCCGTTATTTTCTAACAACATGGCACATGCTAATTGCAAGACAACGTCGAAGCCAAAGTAATTATCATAATTATTTCACAAACTAATAACATAAATGTAGCAGGAAAATTAAAGAAATTTAGAGATTGTTGAAATACCATAGGCATAGAATAAACACTTAAACGTACCATGTTCTAATCTAATAGCTAAAGCTTTAAAATATCAGCTTGCATTCAAATGGTTGGGAGTTCGAATCTCAATTTGCATCAATATTTTTTATACAATTTTAGAAAATAAAATGTGGTAACTTCACACTACTTGTCCACTAACTAAACCGTTGGTTAATTGAAATCCCAAGGCAAATTCTTGAATAAAAAGTAAAATAATTTGAAAATGAGACCGGATATCAATATAGAATTTAAGAGATAATTTATTTCTCAAGGCGTAAAACTTAAGAACCGCATATTTCTCAAAATATTTGACTTTAAATAAAAAATAAATAAAATTAATGTGTTTTGTAGTCTTGAATTGATGCTACATGTTTTTACTTCCATGCCCAGTGGAAGTATAGTAATGTATATGCTTAAAATCTCATGAAATATCGAGATTTTAAATTTGAGAGAAAAAAATGTTCTGTCTGTCGGTCTGTCTGTAATTTTTTTTGCGCACGTTTACTCTGGAACCGTTTATGATATTGACTTGGAATTTGGTACACATATATTATAACGGGATCTGGAACTAGATTATTAAATCATCATGTGTTGCTTGGGTTAGTGTAAACCGGATTTTTATGAAATAAGTGTTCAATGAAAGCATCCATTTTTTTTGCCAAAAATGTCATTCTCTTTTATAGACTCCTATTTCCAACAAAACCTTCGCAGAGGAACTGGCCGCCAAGTTAGGCAATGTTATAAGTGAACGAGAAGATATACCGGAGCAAATCAATAGGAAGCCCATCCAACCAGCGCAAACCAGCAAGTTTGTAGGTATGACCAGAATGAACAGAATTTTTCTACAAACATTTTTTTTATTGATTTATTTTGTAGGCGATCTGTTTTCTGACGAGCCTCCGCCTCTGGATGACTTAGAGGACACGATCTTGCCAAAAAGCGTACAGTCTGGTCTCTTCTCTGGAGGTCAGGGTCTCTTCGATGATAACGAGGATGAGTTATTCTGGGGACAAGATAAAACCCAAAATACCAAACCAGAAGAAGATAAATCGTTTAAAGTTAAAGACAAGCCTGAAATTGTGCCCGCCATTCAAGACACAATTAAGAATGCCACTTTACTGCCAAAATCGTCCCAGGTAATGTTCTAGATTTTATAATAATAATAATAATGAAAGTACTCTATTGAGCAAAAACCCAAATGGCCATTGACCGAGGTCCTTCAGCCTTTTTACAATAAAATATTGTTTACATTTTATATATTATGTGAATAGCAAATAGATATAGAAATGTGAAAAAAAAAAAATGAAAAAAGTCTATGTGTATAATGATTGATGGTTCTTTATTATGGGGTTCTTAGTTCATTGATGTGTTCCCACAATGTTTTTTGAGGAAACTTTCTGTAGCCGATTGTTTGACGATTTCTAATTTTACAGAGAGGTCGGAGTATTTCCATGTTGTGATCCGCCCTGGAAAATTTTCCATGTTGTGATCAGCCCTGACAAATCTAGTGGATAATTTGGATAGTCTCTGTGGAATTGGTTCTGTCTTGGTTATTTGATATAGAAGAGTGTTAGGTTGGTTGTGCAGCGGATTTGTTGGGTGTCGGTATTTCGTAATGGTTCTCAGTGCTGATGTTTCCGCAATGTTGATATTTTTTTATTGCTGTTTTTCTGACATTTGAAAAGAGGGGGTCGTCGTATTCTAGTATTGGTCTACATATTGATTTATAAATGTGAGCTGCTGTCTTTTTACTGATTCCCTCATTTTTATGCAGCGAAAGTATTTGCTCCTGGTAATGCATCTTTTCTTTATGTATTTGGTATGATTGTTGAAGTTCAACTTGCTGTCCAAACTTACGCCCAGGTATTTGACTGTCGACTCAGCAGGGAGAATATGATGGTTAATGGTAACCGTTGGTTAGTTGTTGTTTATTGCATGGTTAAAGATAATGTATTGGGATTTTGTTGGGTTGGGTTTTAGTCTCCACTTGTTGAACCAGGTCATTGTTCTGTTCATTAGTTCTTGTAATTGGACAACAGTTTTTTCCAGGGTGCGATCATGACTAATTAGAGCCGTGTCATCAACATACTGTAGAATATATGTATTGGGATTAAAGTATTGTAGGTGTTTTTCAAAGTTGTAGATGTCATAGCAGTAGATGTTGTATAGCAGTGGTGAGAGCGGGGAGCCTTGCGGCAGTCCTTGTTGTGTTTTAAATAATTTTGAGTAACTTGTGTTTATTTTAATTTGTAGGGTTCATTCCTTTAGATAATTTTTTATAATGAATATAAGGTACTGTCGTGAGCAGAAAAAAATAGGACAACTTTTTTTTTTCTAATGTAAATCTGTCTCTATTTGAATATGTAATGAGTAGCCGAAATAAAACAGACTTTTAATTTGTTTATTTATTTTAATGCTGTAGTTATTGCTATAGTAAATGATGGATGGTTAATGAGACAAATTGCACTGCGTTATAACATTAACAAAAATTTGGTATGTAACATTTTAAGAAAGTGGAGAATAAATGGTACGATTAGTAGAAATCCTGGATCAAAGGACAAAGGATATCCTACTTAACAAGAAACTTCAGGAAAAAATAAGGTACTTCTGCTCTAGACTACAAACAGAAAATTGGTCTGATGTATTTGACAATAATTTCGATGTTAATACAAAATTTAACAATTTTCTTAATAACTTTCTATACCACTTTGATATGACTTTTCCGGAGACTTCTATAAATATTGTAAAAAAGAAATTAAAAAATAATTGGATGACACAGGGTTTGAGAAACCTGGCGCAAAGGCTTAAAGACTTGTATTCATTGACTTTATCAGGTAATAATGACATGATAACATACTATAAAAAATACAAAGCGATATATAGGCAACTTATTAGAAAGGCTAAAAAAATGTGGAATATTTCTCTATTGTCTAACTCAGCAAATAAATCTAGAACGGCATGGAATATCATCAAACCTAAAATTAACACGAAAAACAATGTCCATCTAAATATAGATAATAAAGTAGTGAATGATTCTCGAACAATCAGTAATACATTTAACAATTACTTCATTAATGTACCTCGTAAGCTTATTGAAAGTGTGTCACTTACTAATAACGCTGATTGTAATAACATTACTATAAATCCTTCTTGTATCTTCATAGACCCTATGACAGAATCAGAAGTTATCGACATCGTTATCAATTTAAAGAACTGAAATGCCGCTGGTTCTGATAAGGTTAGTTCAAGTTTATTAAAAAAAGGTGCACAACACACATTGTGACGTACTTAATAAATCTCTCAATTAGTGAAGGTATCTTTCCTGACGAATTGAAACTTTTTAAATCGGGTGAAGTTAACAACATTGAAAACTACAGACCAATTGCGATCCTGACTGCGTTTTCAAAAATGTTTGAAAAAGTCATAGCTATTATAGTTACAAATTTTTTTGATACTTTCCGGCTATTCAATGTAAACCAATTTGGTTTCCGGAAGGGCCTCCACTATTAGTGCTATAAACAAATTTTTGAATTTATTGTATGAAAATATGGACAACCAGAAAAATGCTGTTGAAATTTTTCTGGATCTCAGTAAGGCATTTGACTTGGTATGTCACAAAACTCTTCTAATTAAAATGGAAAAGTATGGGATACCTGGTCAAGCCCTAGAATGGTTTAAAAGCTATCTAAAGGATAGGACACAGTATGTTGAGATCAATAATTACAAATCTGATATACCACCCACAACCATAGAGGTTCCACAAGAGTCAATTTTAGGACCTTTGCTGTTCTTAATTTATATAAACGATCTAAAATTTTCTAACATTTTTATGTTTGCTGATGACACATCCATTCTCTGTAGTGATAATACTCTAAGTAATACTATTAACTCATGTAACATCCAAATGCAACATCTTCAGTCATGGTTCTCGAATAATAATTTGTTACTAAATAGCAAAAAATCTGTATGCATTAGATTCAATAACTCTAATACCAATTAAAATGAAAGTATTCTAATTAAATCAAAATGTGGCTCCTTGCGACAAGTTGAGTCTACTAAATTTTTAGGATTATATATATCCGAGGATTGCAGCTGGAGAACACATATTGACTTTGTAAGAAAATCGCTACTACTTGTTACTGCATAAAGCAACTATCTCATATAGTTGATACTGACTCCTTAAAAATGTACTATTATGCACAATTTCATTCAATCATATCTTACAGTATAATTGCGTGGGGGCATTGTGGTGAGAGTCAAAGGGTATTTACACTACAGAAAAGGGCCATTAGATATTTAGTTGGCATCGGATATAGAGCTAGTTGCGGGGGCTATTTTAAAGCTATGCAAATTCTAACACTACCATCAATATTTATAATGCATCTCTTATTGTATGCCAGATCTAATCTGGAAGAGTTAAATAATTTAAATATCTACCACTCATATAACACAAGAAATAATCAGACCCTGAAGATTCCTCGACACCGTACCAGTTTGTTTGAACATAGTCCTAAATATTTGGCTATTAAAGTATATAACAAATTACCTCACCAATACAAGTCTCTAAATCAAAAAACAGTTCAAAACAAGTATTAAAGGTATGTTAATTGAAAAATCTTATTATTCTTTTAATGAATATGTGACTGACAATCCGTGATATCACTATAATCTATTATAATTTATTATGGTTCATTAGTTTTATTCAATATTGTTTTATGACCATATTAAGATGATCATATCTTATGCTTGCATATTTAAATGTACCTATGTATGTAAATGTATGTTCTAAATAATAATGTTCTCTATTGCAACCAGACAATTAGCATGTGTAAAATACGTGAGGGTGATATAATATCTCTACAGGCTAAATTAAAAAACTCCAATTCATATGGCATTGATAATATTTCAAATAATTTATTAAAAAAAATGTAGTTTAGAGTTGTGCAGACCTCTAGCATATCTAATAAATTTAGCTATAGAAAAAGGAAGATTTCCAAATAAGTTAAAACTGGCCGCAGTTATACCACTCTATAAAAAAGGCGATTCTAATAATTATGCCAACTACAGAGCAATAAGTCTACTCTGTAGTATTTCTAAACTTTACGAACTAGTAATAAAAGAACAGCTAACTACTTTTTTTAACCAAAATAACATTCTTTCTAAGTCGCAACACGGTTTCATAAAAAACAAAGTACTGAATCAGCGCTCTGCGAGTTTCAAAATATAATTGTTGATGCTTTGGATAATAAGCAACAAGTTTTAGGCTTATTTGTAGATTTCTCACGTGCTTTTGACTATGTTGATCATGATCTATTGCTAGCAAAATTGTCGAGATATGGAATTAGAGGCACTCCGTTAAGTCTCTTAACATCGTATTTAAAAGGAAGAACACAAATTGTTAAAATAAATAATGTTACAAGTACTAGTTGTGATATTAAACAGGGTGTACCGCAAGGGTCGATTCTAGGACCTTTGCTGTTTATAGTCTTTGCCAATGACATAATTAACTTTCTTTCCTATTATTTGGGTTTTCTACCACATGTACTATTATCCTCTTCAAAACAAATCACCGAATCTACAAAATAATAGAATTATTGGAAAAAAGGCCTCTGCGCCCGTGACGTTTACGCCAAAGGAAAAGTCAGAGGTTATGTTTTGCAAATAATATAAATCGGAATAAACACAAAAATAATATATTTTGCTGACGTTTCGGAAAGTAATCTCTTTCCGTTTTCAAAGCTATTTTTTGAAGAACTCTTATTTTGCTGTGTATGTCAAATACACAGCTTTAAGATATTTGACATACACAGCAAAATAAGAGTTCTTCAAAAAATAGCTTTGAAAACGGAAAGATTACTTTCCGAAACGTCAGCAAAATATATTATTTTTGTGTTTCTTCCGATTTATATTATTTGCAAAACATAACCTCTGACTTTTCCTTTGGCGTAAACATCACGGGCGCAGAGGCCTTTTTTCCAATAATTCTATTATTTTGTAGATTCGGTGATTTGTTTTGAAGAGGATAATAGTACATGTGGTAGAAAACCCAAATAATAGGAAAGAATATTCGTAGAATGCCACAAATAACTTTCAGACGACATAATTAACTTCTTAATCAGCAACTACCCAACAACTCGTACTGTATGTTATGCCAACGATACCAATGTTTTAGTAGTAGAAAATGATTTAGACACTCTTAAAAGTACAGCCCAACATGTATATCAGAGTATAATTCTGTGGTCAGAAAAAAATTGTTTGCAATTAAATAGAGATAAAACAAACTCAATTTTATTTAGAATGCGAGGAGATGTTAATAAACTTTGTCTCTTTGAAAATGAAGAACTTGAGTTTACTTGTACTGAGTCAGTTAAGATGTTGGGTATTGTTTTCGACTACAAATTAGTGTGGTTACCACATCTTGACATGTTATGTTGCAAATTGCGTAAAAGCTGCTACGCTCTAAACTATATGGCAAAACATTGTAGCCCACACGTGCTCTTAATATTATATTATGCAAATTTTCATTCGCACTTAAAATATGGAATAGTTAATTGGGGAACAAGTGTTCAGGTAAATAGAGTATTTATACTTCAAAAGTATGCTATAAGGGTAATTGCTGGATTAGACTATCGCCAGTCATGTCGTAATGCCTTTAAGGACTTGAAAATTTTAACGGTTGCGGGAACCTATATTTTAGAAGTGTGTACTTATGTATATAAAAATATTTCACTGTTTTTGGCAAACCAACAGGATCATGGTCATGATACTAGGTTAAGAGGCTTGCTACTACCCAATAACTTCCGCACTACATTTTATCAAAAAAGTTTTTATTACACTGGATGTAAATTTTATAATGCGTTAAACCCCGAAATTAAAAACTCTTCCAATGCTCATACTTTTAAATCGAAATTAAAAGAATATTTGCTGCAAAAGAACTGTTATACCCTTCAAGAATTTTTTTAAAACAAAAACATCCATTTAAAATTTTAAAACTATGCAATTATATTAATATATGTCATGTTTGTAATATTTTATTACCATATGTTTATGTCATTTACATATAAATGTGTGTGTATGTACTTATAAATATAGTTTATGTGTGTGTTTACTTTTAAATGTTATATACCTACTTTTCTTGACTTTTTCTTTTGTAAGTGTATTTTATACATTTAAATGAAAGAAATAAAATATATTATTATTATTATTATTATATATTATTATTACCTACTCTTGTATATTCGTTTGCTTGTTACACTCGTTATTCTTGTATCTCGTTATTTAGAACTTTGTAAATTTTACATTTTATACATTTTATTTATTTACACTTGACCTGTCCTATATTATGTAAACATAATCAAAATGGACGAATAAATACTTACTTACTTACTTACTTACTTACTATTAATATTTCGTTATTGCACCATTTCTATTTATAAGGGAGCATAATGTTGTCTAAAATCCTAATATACGTTTCACTATTAAATCGTTCCTCAATATGCCACAAAACACCAGGACCACGTGCCGATATCCAAGCCCACATATTGACAGAAAATCTACCACTTTTATCATTGTTAGATATATATTTCTCATCAAATCGAGTATTCGGAGGACGGTAAACACGAATACGACCGCTGTGTGTTGACTGCAAAGTTTTTTCGTCTGTAAAGATTACATTGTTCCAAAAATTTACATCATGCGCTAAAAATTCAAGCGCAAATCCTACTCGAGCTTCTTTATGTTCAGCTTTAAGTAAGTATTTCTGTGCTGCTGCATGACAGCGTAGCTCCGATTCTCTTAGTCGCCGGCGACCAGTACTACTCGATCCAAGAAAATTCGTTTCTTCAGCAACCTGAATAACTGAGTAAAATGGATTTTCTACTAAAGCATTTACCAATTGCAAATCTTGTTGTTGAGTTGATATCCTTCGTCGTCCTGATCCAGGATTTCTACTAGTGGTACCGTTTATTCTCCACTTTCTTAAAATGTTACACACCGAATTTTTGTCCATATTATAACGCAGTGCAATTTGTCTCATTGACCATCCATCTTCTGCTTTAGCATTAACTCCAGATTTAACTAAATCGCTTATATGGGGCATATTAGTTTTTTGCACACTTGCAATAAATTATGACAACTAACTGACAATGTCACAAAAATTAAAGTTAAATGTACACAACTAGATTTTAGCAAAATACCGTTATAAGACTTGTCCTATTTTTTTTTGCTCACGACCGTACCTTGGACAGTTCAGTACTGCCAACTTGTACAACAAACCCTCATGCCGTACACTGTCAAACGCTTTGTTAATGTCGATAAGGATTGCTGCGCTATGATATTCTTCAAGTGTTGATGTTTGGATATTTGATGTAAGTATCGTCAGTGGATGTGTGGTGGAGCACTTTTCACAGAATCCGAACTCATAGTTAGGAATATTGTGACCAATGGCTTCAGCGATCAGTTTTTTACTTATCTGTTCTAGATCTTTTGCCAGCTCTGATAACAACACTATAGGACGATAGTTGTCCACTCTATGATGATTGGTGTTTGATTTAGAGATGGTGATAACAATTCCTTGTTTCCATTGTGTGGGAAAGTACTGGTCGTTAACACAGTATTCATATATTCTAATTATATATAGATGTACGTTGTGTCCTAATTTAGATTTTATAGAAAATCGAATTTATTGAAATTGTCTACGCTCCTCACCCAACCTTGACAGTAATTGCTTGTTTGAAAGTTTATAGTCAGTGGTATTTAACATAAATGTATTTGTCAATATTTATGTTCATTTTAGGTGTATTTCATAAAGTGGTTTCTTGAAAGTTAATATTGAATTTCTAAATATAAACATATTAACATAAATGTTAAGTTTGTGTATGTCCTTGGCCAGTTATCATGTTTGTATTTCATAGGTCAGCAAAGGTCTTTTCGATAGCGATGACAGCAGCGACGATGATATATTTGCGGCAAATAGAAAACAACTTGCGAAGCAGCCATTTTTGAAACCATACAACACAACTGCTCCTCTGTTTGATGAGAAACCACCAGAATTGGATAAGCAGAAAAAAACAACGGATGAACTCACAAAAAAGGTGAAAGATTGCCATAACTTGTAATTGCTTAAGTACGTTAACGGTAACAATTTTTTTTTTAGAAACCTGTTGGTGGAGTGTCGATATTTGGCACTTCTAACTTATTTGGTGATCAAAAAATCGAGAACATACTCAAAAGTCAACCGAAAACCGTGCAAGGCGATGAAAGTGTAACCGCAAATCGAACAAAGTTCACCCAGGAGAATGTTTTGGATGAGAAAAATGTCAATTCCAAAAAAATCAGCCTTTTCGATGATGAGATAGACAATCCGGTGATAGCGCCTCTAATAAAACCAGAAGTTACAGGCAAAACCAAGAAAATAAGCCTCTTTGATGATGACGACGATCTGTTTAAGGACGACCTGTTTTCCAACATAACCTCAAAGAAGCCAATGTCAAATTTATTTGACGACCAGGAAGGAAACGAGGATTTGTTCGATACAAACGTTAAAAACAACAACACTCCCAACGTCCATCTTTTTGCCGATTTAGACAATGTAAAACACCATAACGAGACAATTTCTAATAAAAACAAGACAGAACAGAAACCGGAAGAGCAGGGCTTGAATAGACCAAAGAAAATTCTTAGTTTATTTAGCGATAACGAAGAAGAGGAAGATATATTTGGTAAGAAACCTAACGTTTCTGTTGATAAAGAAAGTAGAACTGATGTAGCCAATAATAATGCGGTAAACGTTGCAAGAGAAAAGGAAAATGATGATTTAACGACGAAAGAAGGCACGGAAAAGAATGTCAGTGAATCTAATACAACTATACTTCAGAGGCAAGTGATTGGTGCGGAGAAGAGAGTTCAGAAAGGCCTATTTGATAATGAAGACGACTTAGCCGGCGATTTATTTAAAGATATTAACGTTAGTAAGACAGAAAATAAGGCGGACCTTTTCGAGAATAAACTTACAACTGAATCTGGTAAGTGTGTAATAATAATAATAAATAATAAAATAAACACCACAGAAATTAGACAACTTCCAATTCCAGAAGCCAGAGGCTTGTGCGGAAGGGGGTTACACATTAAAAAAACGCGGACATACAGCCATTTCCTCCGACAGTGCCGGAGCCAGGATTCGAACCCGGTAATGCGATACCTGTGCGATTAATAGCGATTGCCACCTCGCGCCTTAACCCACACGGCTATCGACCAGATAATAATAATAAAAGATCTTTATTGGTCATACATATATAATATATAACCAAAAGGCCATCGACCGAGAGGTCCTTCATCCTGTCTATCACATCATTTTATAATTATTTTATAAAAATTAAGTTTTCTTGAAAAAAGTGATACATCGGATTTAAGTATACGTAAAAAAAAAATTGATTAATACATATTACATATTAGCATTTTACAAATTAGGATGTAGTATTAATTAACGTGCTGCAGGGAATTTAGTATTTCTTGAACGGTTCTTTCGAGAAATCGACATCTGGGCCTCTGGATTGTTCTCGTTCTCAGTAGGGGATTCATGATGAGGAAATTACGAGGTCATTGTGCAAACTTTTTAGAAATTATATTGTGTCTCTCCTGAATTGGACTGACTTTGGTAATGTCATAAAGATAATTGTTAGGAAGGCTTGTGGATTGGATTTCTCGGATGGCGCATCTTCATAGTTATTCTCAAAGCTGAAGTTTCGGCAACTTGAATATTTTTTATAATTAGGATACTATTTACACTACTGACCCAATAAATGTTGATGTAGTCTTTAATAAATTTCTGGAAATTCTGATGGAGAAATTAGATGGTTCGTTTCCTCTGGTAACTAAAAAAATCACTAACAACTATAATAATATTACAAACTCTAAAAACTGGGTCACGCCTAATATCAAACGAGAAAGGGAATATCTTAAAAATTTGCATTGGCTCATTCAACGCCACAATACTCCTGACCTTATCAGTCTCTATAAATGTACAAAACGGGAATACTACAACCATATAAAAAACGCCAAGCATGAATATGCTTCCAACAGAATTTTAAATGCCCTAACCCCACAAAGGAAGTATGGAGGCTCATTAAATCTGAACTCCATAATAATAATTCTTCCCCAGTCAGTGTCAAGCTAAACATAAATGATAAAGTCACAGATAATCCTAAAGATGTAGCGGAACATTTGGCAAACTATTTCTCTTCAACCACTGTAGACAAAGTAAAAATTCACTTTAGTGTTAACCTATGCACTTCCTGTGAACTCGGCGAACAATCCATTTTTATCTATCCACTTACACCCGATGAAATAAGGCAGGTTATATCTGAATTAAAAAATAAACAAGCTTTCGGCCCTGATGGTTTGTCCACTAAGTTTGTCAAATATGCATGTGATTTCATTATTGAACCATTGTGCTTTTTGATTAGTGAATCCTTTCAGTCAGGTGTCTTTCCATCTATCTTAAAAATAGCTACCATCATTCCTATCTATAAAGAAAATGATCACTTGAATCTGTAAATTACAGACCAATATCCATCTTAAGTGTACTGTCCAAAATAATTGAAAGAATAGCATTTAATCGAATAATGGCATTTTTAAATTCTTTCAATATCCTGACGGATCGCCAACACGGATTTCGTAAAAACGATTCTACTGACACAGCCATCATACAGTTCTTGCAATTTGTTTATAAAGAAATGGACAAAGGTAACCTCATCATAGGATTATTCTTTGACTTATCACAAGCCTTTGATTCACTCAATCTGTCTTTTATTGAAGCAAAATTGTTTAAGGTAGGCATTCGAGGAATTTTTTTAAAGTGGATCATGTCATCTAACGGGCAGGTCTCTTCATGTAAAAATCAATCAAGAGACTTCAGATGACCACGAAGTGAGCCTTGGAGTCCCGCAGGGCTCGGTACTGGGACCTTTGATTTTCTTGCTTTTTGTAAATGACTTACTGTCATTTATGTGAAAAGGCAATATCACCATGTTTGCCGATGACAACTCATTTGGCATATCTGCACCGAGCCTTACGGAGCTTCTTGATAGTGCTAAGGAGGTTATGACGCAATTTGGGGAATACTGTAGCTTGAATAATCTAATATTAAACATCGGGAAAACTGTATGTATGTATTTCTCACAAAGAAAATCACTACCTAATAACACCCAGTTATCATTTAGCTCAAGCACAAAATTCCTAGGCATTTCAATCGACACAAAATTAAACTGGGACATGCAAATTGATGAAGTATCCAAAAAACTTAACAAAGCGTACTACTGCATACGCAAGCTTAAAAATTCCTAAGACACTGCAGCCTTACTACAAGTATACTATTCTATGGCTTATTGTCACATCGCCTATAATATTATATTGTGGGGGCGAGCCACTAATCTCCAGCGGGTTTTTGTCTGCCAAAAGCGTATAATTAGATTAATTTTTAATCTCAATTTTACTACATCTTGTAAAAACACTTTCAAAAATCATGGAATATTATCAGTACCGTCTATATATATTTTCTCCTTGTTAAAATATATTAAAAACAACATGCATCTATTTAAAAGAAATTCTAGTTTTCATAGTTATAACACTCGCCATGATGACTTACTGGCTCTACCGCATCATAATACTACTCTCTTTGAAAAGTCACCTTACTACTCGGGTATTACTCTTTTCAACAAATTACCTAATGAGATTAGAAACATCGATAATCTTATCAAATACAAATCTAGTCTTAAAAAGTTTTTAATTGAAAAATGTTTTTATTCTTATAATGAATTTTAACTTGTGTTGCAATTATTGTATTTTATATTTTATAATTTCTCAGTTTAATACTTATCATGTACTGTATTTGTTGACGTTTACATCTGTATTGTAGCAGCTTAAGTGATTATATATATAAATAAATATATATTAGATTTTCGGCAATTTAGGTACAGGGTATGTCCAAATTCAAAAAAAAATCTCCTTTACACAGGAAAATCTCTTCAAAGTTTATTTTCTACTTCTTAGAGCATTTAAATGAAAGCTTTTTTTAAAAATGTTTTTTTATATAAATTTTTACTTTTTATTTTAATTACCTTGGTTGCTTCATTCGTTCATTTACACTTAGATTTATGTTTTCTTAGAATACATTAATTGCATTTTTGGGTTTTCTTTCTGCGTATACAGGGTGTTGCATCATGAGAGGGACATAGCTTAATAGGAGGTAGAGAACATCAGTGGTAACCGGAACCTCCCATAGAAATGTCTCATTGGGCCTTCATTACCAAGTTACAGGGTGTTAAATAATTTTTGGCCAAACCTGTTTTTTGTCATAACTTTGACAGGGAATGAAATAACGGATTCATATTTGGTACGGCTAATGTACTAACGAGCCCCAAGAGGTACATGTATAAAAAAAAATATATCCAGGTCCGGACTCACTATAATTTATGTTTCTTCTTTGCATCAATAAAACATCACCCTGTATATATTTTTTTGAAATTTCGATACGATATTCGAAAAGAGCAAGGAAAAACAAACAAAATGGCCTATTTCATTTTTTTGTTACACCTTCGTGGTTATTTAAATACGTTGTTAAATGTGCAAGAAAATGGATTACAGAACTCTATTAAATGAGAGGCACGTGAAATAAATAGTTTTATAACTAAAATTTGCAAAAATTCTATTGAGCCTAGGTGGTCTGGGTGAATCCTAATTCCGGCACGTTTTAAAGGTCCATTTTGGTAAAAAACTGTGGTCCTAATAAGCAATCGAGTATGAAATAACAAAATTTTTAATCAATCACAGTAGGCTTGTTCAAAGTGACAGATAATAAAAAGAAATCTCCTAAACAGTTGAATAATTGTTTGTTAGTAATTTAATGTGTCAATAATCCGCATTTAGTTAGTGAAAACTTGTGAAAATATTTTAACTATGCCAGTAAAATTTACAAACGTGGAATATGCTGACATAATATTCTTCTATGATTTCTGTAATGGAAATGGCAGGTCGACGGAAAGAGAATATCGGCTGCGTTTTCCTGGTCGTCGATGCCCTAATCATAAAACCTTTAGTACGGTGTTCCAGTATGCAAGACAACACGGAAAGTTTCCTACTTCTGCAGTTGTGGAGCGTGTTTTACAACAAGGTGTGCAGGAACAAAACAATATTATAAACGTAGTTCAAGAAAACCCAAATATGAGCACTAGACGAATCAGTTTGGCAACTGGTATTCCTCATTGGCGAGTATGGAGAACCCTAAAAAGAGAACGTTACCATCCATATCATATCCAGCAGGTACAGCGTCTTCAACAAGGCGACGATATCCCCCGCCTGGCATTTTGTCATTGGTTGTCTAACCATCGCCCAGTCATTTACAGAACCTTATTTACGGATGAGGCACAATTTACAAGGGATGGAGTAAACAATTCACGAAATAATCATAAATGGGCACAGGAAAACCCACATGCGGTACGCCAACGCCGTTCGCAACACAGGTTTTCTGTAAATGTTTGGGTCGGACTTGTGAATAGACATTTGATAGGGCCACATTTTTTTGAAGAAAGATTGAATGGTGAAATTTACTTTGATTTTCTTCAAAACATTTTACCGAATATGTTAGAAAATATCGGTATAAGAGGCATGTTGTTTCAGCATGATGGGGCCCCACCACATTTTAACCTTCAAGTAAGAGAACACTTAAACAATGTGTATCCTAATAGATGGATTGGACGCGGGGGTCCACATGAATGGCCACCAAGATCTCCTGATTGTAACCCTTGTGATTACTTTTTATGGGGCCACTTAAAAAACGAGGTTTATAACATTGAAATTGAAAGTAGACAACATTTAATCCAGCGCATCGTTACAACCTGCGACGAAATACGGAATAATCCAGAAATGATACGTCGAGCAATTGGTGACCTTTCTAAACGCGCAAGAAAATGCACAGAATGTGGGGGAGGACATTTTGAAAATTTACTTTAGTGTCAATTACGTTTTATTTTTAAACACATTTAGTTATTGTTTTGTTATTTATTGTTAATTGAATGGAAAATATTTTATTTATTTAGATTTTAGTTTGTTCTCTTTTCCAATTTTTATTAAGTATAAAATGTTGATGATTTTCTTGATCAAAGTAACTGGTTGCTTAGGCCTAAATGGTTTAAATTATCTGTCACTTTTATTCTTTGAACAAGCCTACTGTGATTGATTAAAAATTTTGTTATTTCATACCCGATTACTTATTAGGACTATAGTTTTTTACCAAAATGGACCTTTAAAACGTGCCGGAATTAGGATTCACCCAGACCACCTAGGCTCAATAGAATTTTTGCAAATTTTAGTTATAAAACTATTTATTTCACGTGCCTCTCATTTAATAGGGTTCTGTAATCCATTTTCTTGCACATTTAACAACGTATTTAAATAACCACGAAGGTGTAACAAAAAAATGAAATAGGCCATTTTGTTTGTTTTTTCTTGCTCTTTTCGAATATCGTATCGAAATTTCAAAAAAATATATACAGGGTGATGTTTTATTGATGCAAAGAAGAAACATAAATTATAGTGAGTCCGGACCTGGATATATTTTTTTTTATACATGTACCTCTTGGGGCTCGTTAGTACATTAGCCGTACCAAATATGAATCCGTTATTTCATTCCCTGTCAAAGTTATGACAAAAAGCAGCTTTGGCCAAAAATTATTTAACACCCTGTAACTTCGTAATGAAGGCCCAATGAGACATTTCTATGGGAGGTTCCGGTTACCACTGATGTTCTCTACCTCCTATTAAGCTATGTCCCTCTCATGATGCAACACCCTGTATATAGTTATCCCATTTTATTACTGCTACAGTTCTTATAAGTTTATTGTTGTCTATTTTTTTATTAAATGCTCCGGTTTGAGCTGTGAGGTTTCATTAAATTGTAAATTGAGAATTACTGGATAGTGGTCTGTTATGCTATTTTTTAGTACAATGGACGTAGAGTTTGCATTTAGCTTTACAAAAATGTGATCTATTATTGAGGAACTGTTTTCGGTTTCCCTTGTGGGTTGATTTATTTGCAAACAGAACCCATTTTTGTCCATCATGTTTATAAAAGCAGTGACGTCCGATAAGTCTCCTATTTTTATATTCATGTCTCCGATCAAAGTTATTAGGTTGCTGTCGTTTATTGATTTTAGGTAGTTGTCAATGTCTTTAATAAATATATTTGTATTTGTAGATGGACGTCGGTAGACGCCCGTTATCGTACATTTAACTTCATTATAGGTAAATTTGCATTGCAGTGAATTTTATTCTCTTAATTCCTGGGCATAGGTCATTTCTTACAAGAATTATCACGCCATCATTTTGGTTGTAGTTACCCTCATTATAATATGGTTTATACCCATCGACAAAATAATCCTGTGCATCTGTTACCGACCACGTTTCAGTTAGGACTATTATACCTAAGTTTCCCTTTGCTTTATTCATTACGTCTATGCTCACACAAAGCTTGTCAAAGCTATTGATATCTTCTTGTGATAACCTTTTCTTTTTATTTCCAGCTCGTAAGGTGTCTGTTCTTCATTTTCTTTTGTCTCATTTTTTTTCATTAGCCATTGTCTTCAATTTCAGTTTAACTTACATCACTTTCTGAAATCATTTTGATATTGAATTAACACTCTTAACTATTCAGTACGGTCATGAGCAAAAAAAGTAGGACAAGTCTTATAACGGTATTTTGATAAAACCTAGTTGTGTACATCTAACTTTAATTTTTCTGACATTGTCAGTTAGTTGTCATAATTTATTGCAAGTGTGCAAAGAACTAATATGCCTCATATAAGCGATTTAGTTAAATCTGGAGTTATTGCTAAAGCAGAAGATGGATGGTCAATGAGAAAAATTGCACTGCGTTATAATATGGACAAAGATTCGGTGTGTAACATTTTAAGGAAGTGGAGAATAAACTCAACAACAATATTTGCAATTGGTAAATGCTTTAGTAGAAAATCCATTTTACTCAGTTATTCAGGCTGCTGAAGAAACAAATTTTCCTGGATCGAGTAGTACTGGTCGCCGGCGAGTAAGAGAATCGGAGCTACGCTGTCATGCAGCAGCACAGAAATACTTACTTAAAGCTGAACATAAAAAAGCTCGAGTAGGATTTGCGCTTGAATTTTTAGCGCATGATGTAAATTTTTGGAATAATGTAATCTTTACAGACGAAAAACTTTCCAGTCAACACACAACGGTCGTATTCGTGTTTACCACCCTCCGGATACTCGATTCGATGAGAAATATATGTCTAACAATGATAAAAGTGGTAGATTTTCCGTCAATATGTGGACAGGCACATAGTCCTGGTGTTTTGTGTCATATTGAGGAACGATTTAATAGTGAAGCGTATATTAGGATTTTAGACAATATTATGCTCCCTTCTGTGTCACAATTATTTCCTAATAATGAGTTCATATTTCAACAAGACAATTGCTCTGTTCATACTGTTCATACCGTAACTAACTGGGTTCAAGATAACAACATCAATGTTCTTAACTGGCCTGGTCATAGTCCAGATCTTAACCCTGTGGAAGAAGTATGGGGGACTACTCGTAAGAAGTATCCAAAAACGAAATGTGAGACCACGGAATGCCGAAGAATTACTGGAAATAGTAAATAATGCGTGGGAAAATATTATTACTAATGATTATTGTATAAGGTTATTTAATTCTATGCCAAACAGACTTATAGAAGTTATAAATAGAAATGGTGCAATAACGAAATACTAATAGTTAGTTTCTTGTTAAGTAGGATATCCTTTGTCCTTTGATCCAGGATTTCTACTAATCGTACCGTTTATTCTCCACTTTCTTAAAATGTTACACACCAAATTTTTATTAATGTTATAACGCAGTGCAATTTGTCTCATTAACCATCCATCATTTATTATAGCAATAACTACAGCATTAAAATAAAAAATAAATTAAAAGTGATATCTGTTTTATTTCGGCTACTCATTACATATTCAAATAGAGACAGATTTACATTAGAAAAAAAAGTTGTCCTATTTTTTTCTGCCCACGATAGTACCTGGAGTAAACATTTACACTTGTTCACTCTGTCACTCCTTCTTCAAATAAAGGGAAAAAAGTTATTATGGCAATCGCAAGCTTTTGCTTAAAATAACTAAATTATATGGATTGTATTTACAAAAAGTATTTGTTGAAAATAGTTTTATTCATGAAGTTGTTTTCAGATCGAGATACTGCTTCATCACCACCAAGAGTCCAAAAACTTGATTCGGAACCACCAGTGTTGCAGGTGACTAGCCCTACTCCTAAAGCATCAAACGTCACAAGGAAATTGCAAGAGAAAAGTGCCATAAGTCTTTTTGGTTCATCACCGCCACCACCAGACGATGACTGGGACACTAAATCCGACAATTTCTCAGATAACGAGGAACAGTTTTCTTATCGCATAGACGACCATTCTGGAGGACTGAGCGTGTTCGACAACGAGCCTCCCTCCCTGGGACCAAACGAATCTAGCGGTATAGTCGGTGATTATAACACGAGGTGAGTAGCTAAGTTATATTACACAGATGCAAGTCAAGTTACCGAACCGGTTGGTTTCTCCTAATTTGGCTAAATAAATGTACTTTTTTTAAATGCACATACCAAGGAAATCATTGTATCTTTAAATTTCATCAGTTTATTTGTATGCTTTTACGTCGATCAATTTTACAGGGTTGACACGGATGATTCTTCTTTTTATCCGTATGCCTCTTCCTCGAGAAGATTTTCTTCCGACATTTACAACGAACAACAATCTCAAGATAGCTTTTTTGTTACCAAAAACAAAACAGAATCCATCAG
The DNA here is from genome assembly GCA_963675555.1 of Leptura quadrifasciata. Lineage (NCBI taxonomy): Eukaryota > Metazoa > Arthropoda > Insecta > Coleoptera > Cerambycidae > Leptura > Leptura quadrifasciata. The sequence goes on along the minus strand of OY776680.1, from coordinate 95,296,758 downwards.
TGATACCCCGCAATTGGGTATCATACCGGAAGACACGAAGTCCAGTGTTCTTAATATTACTCCCAGCGGTAATGTGGAAGACTTGGAGGAGACAAAAGGTAGGATTTTTCTATATGGGGTATTTTAGTGAAGCCAAAATCAGTTTTGTCTGAGAACTGTTTTAGACGGGTCTCATTTTATTATCACTTGTTCAAGATATCAAATTTAAGATAAGATAATTTTATTCGTTTTTAAAAGTTTATACAGAATATAACGTACAATGTATAGACTTTAGTAAACTAGTCACCACAAAACATTCAACATAAAATTAATAAAATAGGTATAGAGGTGAGCAAAATCAACAATTAAGGAACTCATCTATGTCATAAAATGTTTTATTGTACAAAAATTTAAATATTTTATTCCTAAATGACATGTTGCTGTCATCGTTGATACACTGACTAATTTTGTTAAAACATTTAGTACCAATATGTTTCGGCGACTTTTCTCCAAGTGCAAGTCTGGAATATAGCTGATACAAATTATCCTTGTTTCTCGTGTCATACACATGAATATCACTATTTCTAAAGAATTCAGATTCATTTTTTTTACGTACATTATTAACTGGTAGATATAAACTAGGCAAGGTAAGTATTTGCAAATCTTTAAATAGTGGTTTACAACTGGTTAAGGGGTCGATCTTACACATGGTTCTTAAAACCCTTTTTTGATATTGAAATGCCCTATTAAAATATGAGAAATTTCCCAAGAAAATGAGTTTATACTGTAGTTGAGACTGAACCAATCCATAATAGACAGTTTTTAGGATGTTTATGGAGACGGTATCTCTTAGATTTCTTATAATATAGCAGACAGTGCTCAATTTTGTGCAAACCATATTTATATGCGCTTCCCACGTAAGCTTTCGATCCAAGGTGACACCTAGGAACTTGGTAGTTGTTATACTCGGGATGGATTCATTTAAAATTTTAAGGTACAGATCATAGTTAATCACAATATTTTTTGTCAGAAAACGTATATAGTATGTTTTATTTACATTTAAATTTAGTCCGTTGTTGCTACAGTAATGACTCATTTCCTGTGATGCATTGTTACTATTTATGACAATCTGTTCAATGGAGTTAAGGGACCTTAGCATATTTGTATCATCTGCATATAGAAGAAGTTGATTTGAAGTGATACATGTGTTAGGTATATCGTTAATAAAAATTATAAAAAACAGAGGTCCCAGAATCGAGCCTTGAGGCACTCCCAGGTTTATATTTCTAGTTTTGGAGTTAACGCCATCTACAACAGTAGTTTGCGCGCGATTTTGTAGATATCAGGCTGCCCAGCTGTATGGTGCCCCTCTTACTCCAATGCCCTCCAATTTTCTGAGTAACAAACTATAATCTATAGTATCAAATGCACGACTTAAATCATAAAAAAGACCTAAGGCGTGACACTTGTTCAGTGCATTATAGATAAAATCTATGCAATCTAAGATAGCAGTGTTGGTGGATTTATTTTTTTGAAAACCATTTTGGACATTTGAGATCAAGTCAAAATTCTCTAGATAATTGGTCAGTCTTATGTAATATGACCGTTCAAAAATTTTAGCAATTTGACTTGGTATGCATATAATAATAATAATAATAATAATAAATAATAAATTGCCTTTATTTGTGGCGGAGTTCAGTAAAGCTGCTCTTCCACCCAACCACGTAGAAATAACAAAATACAGATTTATACATTGATTTTAAAAGTAGAAAATTAATAATGGACTAACTTAATACTTAACTAATCTAAAAATTTGTAATCAAGTAATAGAAAGTAATATGAGTATTATGAGTAAATGAACTTTATTGTGAAAAGAATAGAAAAAAGAAAAAGAAAATGCTTAAGATGAGTTGTTACATCAAAGTCAGCTGATCACTGAATAATTGAGCCATATATTTCTTTTTAAAAGAACTTAAACTATTAGATTTTATTAATGCTGGTATTGAATTATAATTTTGTGCTGCAAAATAAGAAAAGGACCTCCTGAATAAAGTAGATGAGTGTCTTGGTATATCGAGCATGTCCACCGATTTTAAGTCACGTGCATGTTGCGCTTGTCGTGTGACAAGATGCGCCTTTAGGTACGTAGGTGTACCTGTTGTAATAATTTTGTGGGTAAGAGTGGATAAGTGTAGTTTACGTCTATTTTTCATATTCAGCCATTTTGCTTCGTTGATTTTAGGTGACACGTGCTCTCTTCTACCAAGGCCATATATAAATCGAATGCATGTGTTTTGCATGCGTTGTATTCTATTAATAGAGACAACATCAAGACAAGGACCGTAGATTACGTCACAATAATTAAAAAGAGATAAAATCAATGATTCGCAGAGCATAAGCTTAATTTTTTTTGTTAGAAAATGCCTATTTGAATATAGACGTCTTAATGTTGAGTAGGATTTTTGAATATTTTTGGTTATATGTTGTTTAAAACGTAATTTATTATCTATATATAAACCTAGATTTTTGACAACATTTTTGTGTTCAATCTGCTGTCCCTCGATATAAATCTTAACATGGTTCATGACATCATCATGAAACCTATCACTACAAAAAACTATTACAGATGATTTAGTTGAATTTATTTTGAGAGCGTGATTTTGCGAAATTTCTGTTAATTTGAGAATATCTGTATTAATGTGCTCAACGTGTCTCACTATGTCTTTGATATTAAAACTCTGTAACAATTGTGTATCATCAGCATACTGGTGCATATAACAGCTGACAAGTTCTTTTTGAAAGTCAGATACGTATATAATAAACAACAAAGGTCCCAGTATGGACCCTTGGGGAACACCAGTTTTAATGTCGATAAAATGTGAATGTTGATCATGAATGACAACTTTTTGCCTCCTGTTACTTAAGTATGATCTTACAAAATTTAAAGCTACAATATTTAAACGCTATATATGGCTCTATAATTAGTAATGTCTGTCGTGGGACCTTTGTTTTTATATACAGGTATACATTTGGATTCTTTTATGTTGGGAAATACACCAGCTAAGAATGATTCATTTACTAAGTGTGCTAATGGCTCATTAATAATATCTTTTACTGATTTCATCACTTTTCCGTTGATGTCATCGCTACCAGCGGTCGGTTTAAGAGTAGTTTTCCCAATTATTTCACTTATTTCTTGTGGTGTCGTCGGTGTGAGAAAAAAACTGGTACTTGTCTTTTCAATGTTGACATTACAGTTAGGTTTTGATTGATTTGAGGCAAGATTTATAAAGTAATCATTGATAAAATTACTCTTCTCCATGGCATTTGATATTAGAATACCCTGGTTATCACATATGTCTATGGATGGCTTCTTTTCATTGATTGATTTGGATTAGTTAATAATTTTCCAACTATCCCGCATTATATTATTGGAATTAATTAGGTGTTGGTCGTTACATTGTTTCTTGTGCTGCTCAACTAAGTTTTTGTACATTGACTTAAACTGCATATACCTTTCAGTATAGGCTGGATTATTTAATCTTTTCCTAATGCTGTTCATTTCACACAGTTGGTCATGCATTGACTTAATAGCGGGTGTAAACCACTTTTTATTCTTGAATTTATTAAAAGATTTCATAATAGGAAAAGCACAATTGTAGTGAAATAAAAAGGTACTATAGAATGCAGTGAATTTCTGTTGAAATGTGGAGGCAGTATACATTTCCTTCCAGTTTTCGACGAATATTAGATGTTGAAATCTTTCAATGTTTGCGGTGTTGTAGTTTCTTCTGTAGGTGTAATTTAGACTTCTATCATTATGTAGAAATAGATGGAATGAACAAATTTGAAAAGTGTGATCAGATATGAAAAACCTACAGAGTTTTATGCTGTTTGCTGTTAAGTTGGAGAATATATTATCGATACATGTAGAACTATTGCTTGCTATTGTAGGTTCCTGTATGTGATTTATGACTTCGTATTCAGCTAGTAAGTTTAACAGCAGATTTTTCTCTGAACTTGTTTGCAAAAAATCTACATTTACATCACCACAAATAACATAGTAGTTTTTTGGGTTGTAGAGTCTATGAAAAAGTATTTTTAATTTCGATTATATTTCATTATGTAGAAAAAATTGTAAAATCCAACCATTTTCGAGAAATTTGAGTTTAAAACATTTAATATAGTTCATGCTTACCATTAACTTTCTTACAGAACACAATTCAACAACAACAGACAACAGCTCCACGTTCAACCAAAATCCACCGGATAAGCCTAAAAAACCTGTCTCTTTATTTGATGACGATTATACCGGCAACTTGGACTCGGACGACTTATTTTCATTCCCGAGCCAAGCTAAGAACCTACCCAAACTGTCTGAGAAGAGGCTGTCACTTTTTGACAATCTAGACGATATACTGGATGAGAAAAATATGAAATCGAAAGGACCACCTTTAAACAAGGACAATCCACGGAAAAGTGAACCTCATGTCACTGTACCTGAGGCTACGAATACAGCTGGTGGAGGGGATTGTGTCCAGCCAACTGACTCGGATGTGAAAAGCAAAGTTGCGAATATTGCCGGGCAGCTTAAAAGCGAATTCGATAAAGAAGCTCCCAAGGCGCCCAGCGGTAAGTAGCTTCCCCCTGCCTGAAACACCTACCTTGCACGATGTCTGTTTCTTACAGGGTCGCCCGGAAAACTGAAACACAACCTCACCATAAACGTCAATGCACTCATGCCAGGTTACGCACCGCCAAAACTGAGGGATATGCCCAAATCTCAAAGCTTGGATCTGGCCACTGAACAAGGAACTATGCCGACGAATCTGTCTAACCCTGATGTCAGCTTTGTCACTCCTGGCTTGCGAAGTCGGCTGAAAGAAACTGGAGGTTTGAGCTCGGAGAAAGCGGTGAGTTTCGGGGATGCCCTGGATAACGTGGAAGTACTGCACAGTGTAACAAAAGTAAGTTTGATTTGGAACCTTTATCAATTAATTAACACTCTAATAACAATAACACACACACACATGACTTAATCCTATCATGGTTAAGAAGTTTTCTAACAGGCCGTAAACAACGGGTCAAAATTGGGAAAAATAAATCTAAGGAAATAGAGGTTTTATCAGGAGTGCCGCAACGGTCACATTGTGCACCACTCTTGTTTAATTTATTTATTAATGATATCTCGTTACATATAAAAGTGTGATTTTGTATTATTTGCTGATGATCTAAAATGGGCAAGTAGACAATTTTTTTATTATTATTTTAATAACATCTACACATAAAAACAGGTTACCCGTATTTTTTATTTTATTTTTTTAATAATGCCTTATAGCAGAAAAAAAGTCATGAAGTTTAAACTATGTTTAAACGGTTAGATATTGCCGCAAATGTTCGGGCTATTCTATTGGCTATGACGTAATAGCGTAATCGGCAGAGAAACGAGCGCTAGTGGAAGGGCGGAGCCAACAAAGTTTTGCAAGACGTATGAGTGGCTCTGTCGGGTTATATTGAATGCGCACGCATGTTACGCTATAACGTCACGAGATAACCGGCGAACTGTCTTATTTTAAATCCACTCTAATCTTAAGCATATTCATTTTACAATAAAACCAATAATAGTGGTAAAATTACCTTGAAATTATGTTTATAACATATTGAAGAGTCAACCATAAAATGCTATATTATTACTTTTGTCATTTTCGATATTGTCTACTAGCCCATTATATAGAAGTATTAATGCCGAAGATCAGGAATTTTTACAGGGGGATTTGGATGGTTTGCAAAATAAATAAGCTATCTCTAAATATAAACAAATGCTGCCACATCAGTTTTTTCAAAGTAAATAAAAAATTTAATACTTCTTATGATATAGATGGCATCATTATTAAATCAGTGTCGTCTATAAAAGATCTTGGTGTGACTTTTGATGAGCAATTGAACTTTGTTGATCATATTACCAATATATCCATTAAAGCATCTAAAATGTTAGGCTTTCTCTTACTTAATAGCAATGAATTTTCGGTTAGTTCTATAAAAACTGTTTATTGTGCCTTGGTTAGATCACAAATTGAGTATGCCTCAATGATATGGTCTACTATATACATGGTGCATGTGAAAACCCTAGAAAGAACGCAGCATAAATTTTTGAGGTTTTGTTCGTTTAGGCTCAATAATCCAATAATCGATCACAATTATACAGACATTTTGACTTTGCTCAATTTAAACACCTTAGAAAAACGTAGAGTTCACACTGATATTTTATTTATATTTAAATTGGTTAATGGAATTATCGTATGTCCGGATTTGTTACAAATTATTAATTTTAATGTGCCTATCAGAATACTAAGAAATCAATATACCTTTACTACTCGGCATCACTCAACTAATTACGGTAGAAATTCTCCAATCGACAGAAGTCTGAGAGCCATTGATGATCATAATTTGAATATATTTGACTGTAGCTTAGCAAGGTTTATGAGACTGATCAAGAGTACTATTTAGTCATTTCGCTCATGCATTCTTGTTATAATAGTTTCGGTTTTTAGATAACTTATAGTTTACAGTCTGTAATTTTTAATTGTGATGATGTGTGTTTGTGTACAACTTATAGTTTTGCGTGTATATATTTATCTTATGATATAGTTATTGTATATGTATTATTATTTTATTATGCTCTATACCTTTATTAGGTAATATTTATATGTATATGTTCTTTTCTCTTTTTTAACTGTACACTATATAATGGGGTTATCCCGTCAATTAAATAAATAAATAAACACTCTTTATTACCATACCCTATACAATAGTAAACTCATATACATAAGGAAATACAAATAAATAGATACTAATACAAAATAATTACAACACATATATTTATAATCCTAAAAATAGAAATTTTCTCTTGATCTTGTGGAATGGTTGTGTATGTCCCTTACGAAATTTTCTAATAACTGATTTGGAAGTAACTTATGTAATATTTTGTAGATAAATATTAATGTGTTAAAAATAACAGTTTGTTTTACGTCGATGAAGTTCGTATCAGATAATAGCTATCCTATATTTGTATATTCGAGAAGCACCTCTGTTACTCTTTTTGTTCTGTCAAAGGCCTTTGATTGTCACATGAATCTTTACTAATAAAACTCGAACACTATGGCATCACGGGCCTATCCCACGATTTTAATTCTTACTTATCGCATCGATACCAGTCTGTACATTTCAATGGAGGATCTTCCTATTGGTCTCTAATTAAGCACGGAGTCCCTCAAGGGTCTGTCTTAGGACCCGTGCTATTTATCATTTATTAATTATTATAAACAAATGGTTTATGTCAAATAATTTTAAACTAAACACTCGTAAAACTCAAAAAATTACCTTCTCTACGAATCACAAATGAAACAAAGGCGACTGTGTGAAATTACTCGGATTCACACTTGATGAATCATTAAAATGGCACAATCATATTTACATACTCTGTAAAAAACTAAGTACACAACTCTTTTCAATGCGGCAGCTCAAGAAACTCGTAAATAGTGAGTCTCTAAGAACAGCATACTCCTCACTCTTTCATTCGCATCTGAGCTATGGCACCACAGTCTGGGGGAGCTCATCCAAGTCGATCCTTGTGTTCAGACTACAAAAAAAGGCCGTTAGAATCTTGGCTGGTGCTTCCTTTAGGGAACACTATAGGCCAATATTTATCAAATACAGAATCTTATGTGTCCCATCTTTGTATATTTACGCCTCTCTACTTGCAATCTCCATAAAAAACATAGTGAGTACGTATCAGTAACACATAATCACAATTATAATACACGAAATGGTGCTCGCCTATTGCCACTTAAATATAGATTGACTACTTCTACTAAAAATTCAATAAATCTAAAACTTTGCAATAAACTTCCTCGTGAAATCAAGTCGGTTTGCTCAACCAAATTCAAAAGTACAATAAAAAACTTCCACAGAAGTGTGCAGAAACCAGTTTGATATTTTGTTAAAATGTTATTACTTTCTATATAATCCACAATTTGCAGCAAGTTCTAAAACTTTTTCATGTTCTAGGAAATATTCCCGATTGTAAAGAATTATTTATAACTTGAAGAAATCTGTCTCCAATAGATTCAAGAGCTAATTTTAATATTCCTGTATTTATACTCTCGACATTACTTCTTTTATTTTGCATTTCATTTATAAGTTTTCTTAACTCCCTAAATTTCAGCATCTTAAATTTCTATAACATACAATTTGGTTTGTCCATTGCATTTAGTATATTATCATAATTTTTATTAACATTTAAATATTTTGTAATTTCCTCAACACTTGTTATGAAATATGTATTAAATTCATTAGCAATTTGTAAATTTTCTGTAGGTAATTATGTTGTCATTAAATAAATACAATTCCCTCTTTTACACTATTTTTCTTTCCTTTGAAAATATCTGTTAAATAGTTTTCCACATGTCGATTGGATTATTTTTTATCTCATCTATTTTTCTTTCATAGTATTCTTGCTTTTGTTTTCTTATTACAGATACTACTTTATTTTTTTAACGTTTATGTTCTGTCCAGTCTTACTCTTCCCTTCTTAATACTGCCCTTTTGTATAAATGATCTTTTATTTATTTCTTCTTTAATTTCCAAAGTCCACTTTTTTGTACCCCAATTTGACTTAATTGTCATTTCTTTTTCCTGTGCATAGTCTCTGTTAGAGTATCAACTAGTTTTCTTGAAAATAGTTCTGTATCTGTAGAATTTGGTATCCATTCTTCGCTCATTAAGTCTAATGTGGGGTATAATGAATGCACATAAAAGTAATTAATAAAGTCACCGAAAAACCTAACATTACTTCCACCGAATTTAATAATTTTTTTGTGCATATCACGGAAGATATTACTAGCAGTCTGCAAGCTACTAACATTAATCCATTACAATACAGGGAATTCGTTAATTTTAAGATTTATGGAACACACTTTAGAATGCTTCGAAAGTGGTATGTACTCGGCATTTTGACTGTGTCGCACATGCCATATTACTAAGAAAACTAAACACATTTAACTTTAACGCAATTAGTATAAAACTGATAAATTCATATCTTGAAAACCGCAAACAATCAGCCCGGTTAGAGGGTGAGAACTCGAGTGAGTTGTATGTCAAGGCAGGTGTCCCTCAGGGTTCGATTCTGGGCCTAGTGCTCTTCCTGATGTATATTAATGATCTACCAAACGGTCTTGGAAAGATTGCTTGTTTGTTTTACGCCGACGACACAACTCTTTCGATGTTTCATCACAACCTGGAGCATTTAGAAAATCAATGTAGAGGCACAGTCAATTGCTAAAACTTGGTTTGCCCCAAATGAGCTCTCATTAAATAATAATAATAATAATAATAATTGCTTTTATTGATAGATAAAGAAATACAAAAAGGGATTGGTAAAATTTAAACTAAATATCTATCAAACGGCAGAGTTCGCTGTTCATCGGAGTACGAAGAACCGCGCTCTTCCACTCAACCGCAACGCCCACCGTCAAATGAAACTAAAACAGTAAAGATGATTTCATCCACGCGTGATATCAGTGATGTTGTGAACAACCCTGCTAGCGCCAAATTTTTGGGTGTATTTCTAGACCCGACTTTAAAATGGGATGCTCATGTTAATTATATATCAGATACTCTGACGAAAAATATCTATGCCCTACGGCAACTTTCAAATTCCGTATCGAAAGAAGTACTTAGATCAGCCTACTTTGCCCTATGCCAATCTAGATTGTCATATGCCATTCTTGCATGGGGGCATGCTACAGGAAAACAAAGACTTTTTGGTCTGCAGAGGAAGGCTGTCCGAATTGTAGGTGGGGCTGGGTATTGCGATGACACTAAAGTTTTGTATACACGCCTAAAAATTTTAACTTTCCTTAGTATCTATGCACTACAATGTTTACTATATGTTCATAACCACCTAAAAAATTTCCATACACATGCTCATATCCATGATTACAATACACAAAATAGAAATCTATACACGGATTACACCCGATTGTCTTGAGGCCAAACGGGTACCTCCTATCATGGTGTTAGCTTTACAATGAAATCCGAACTATGCAAAATTACTTTCCCCAACAAATTTCAAAAACAAAATAAAGGAGTTTCTCCTAAAGACTGCCTATTTCTCAGTGGATGATATGAGAGATTTAAAAAATATGTAGGCCATTTTATACTTTGTATTTTAGATTTTAGGTTTATCTCTGTAGTTCAGAAACTTTATTTGTGTGTGAGTTGGTTACCTATTTAATTACTATATGTATACATATATTGATGTACAATGTTTGTCTTTTACAAATCCCGCATTTCTATATCTACTTCTACTTTATATACTGTTTGACTTGTGCATGTATTTTTATACTTTTAGCACTAATAAATTTCTATTCTATTTCTAATTGAAACAGCGCTTCATTAAAATTTTTAAAATCTTTAATAGTTTTTTATAATTATAATCTACTAGATTTATTGCTATTATTGATTGATCTGTTATTTTAGTAGTTGAGTGAACGTTAAATTTAATATTGTTTTCATTAGTTACCAGAAAATCCATAATCGTACTACTGTCTTTAGTTATTCGGGCGAATGTATCAATTTTTTAGTATAATCCAATATTAAATTCTTTAATTTCTTACTCTAGAATGAGTCACTTGCCATGATAATAAATATTAAGATCTCCCAGTAATATTAATTTCCATTCTTTAATGTCCATTAGATTAGATTTTAATTAAAAATTCAGTCGCCAGCATTTGGAGAATGATGGCAGTTAAAATTAAAATACTTTTTTTGTTTATTACTATTTCTGCCAAATATTATGGACATTGGCTTGGTTCTTATTTTTGACTTTGTCTCAGTACCTTAAAAATTTGGTATGTTTTTTTTTTCTATAGGATCGTGCCAAAATTCCTATTAAGAGAAGGCCGTCAACAAGGAGAGGGAGACGGCAAGCCATTAGTAGATCTGAAGCAGACGTTTCGCAAGAAAATGAAGGCGAAATAGACCCCACACAGCTAAAAACACCTGACGTTGAAAATAAAGTTGAAGAAAGTGGAAGAACAATGGAAACAGGTATTTATCTATTACCCTGTATGTTTGTCTGTTCACTCATAACTTTAATATAAATGAGGAAGTTGCATGATTTTTTTTTATAACGAAAATCGAAGCATCAAAAACATTTATAAAAATTTAAAATTCAGGATTTTTCCGATATTTAAAGCGAAAAAAAATATTTTCTTCGGCGACGAAATTAAATTTTGCGAATCAGCAGTTATTTGAAGCCAATAACTGTGACGTCACACGTCATCATTCGTGTACTGTTAACTAGGTTAATCTACTTCAATTTCTTGTTTGTGTTGGTATTATTTGGTTAGTGAGCTATAGTTAGTAACATATTATTTATTTATTTATTTATTTATTTATTACCCAACAGTAAAACCAATTACAGGGTAAAACAAATAGTGTATATAACATAAGACAAAAGATAAAAGAGAGTAGAGAATAAATCAATATTACAAGTTAATAAGGATATTTAAAACAGGATATCGTTACGTATTAATATTATCACAATATAATATAGATTTGAGACTTGAAAAATTTATATCACAGTTATTGCTTAAATTATTATAGTTTGTGCACATGGTATTAATTGGAGACTTTAACATCATATTTGTTAAACATAGATTTGGTTGAAATGTAGTGGGATGCCTTGTAGATATTCTTGGTATATTAAATTTGATTTCACTTAACAAGTTGGGGCAGTCAATATGATAGTGAATTAAATTATATAAGAAAGTTAGAGATGTATTAACTCTTCTAGTACTAAGAGATAATAGGTCAAATCTATCCAACAGAGAAATATGGTCTGCACCTTGAGGCGGGTATGTCCGATCCACTCTATAGGCCAGAAACTTGACAAATTTACGTTGAATCGATTCAACTCTATTTATGTAACAGTCATAAATTGGATTCCAGATTAGTGAGCCATATTCCAACTTAGATCGAACATAAGCGAAGTATAGTGTTTTTAGGCACTCTATGGTAATAAAAGACTGAGAGTTACGTATGATAAATCCCAGCATTCTCGACGCGAAATTACATATCTGATCAATATGTGTACAGAATGACAGTGATGAATCAAAGTATATGCCCAGATCCTTAACCTCTGTGCATCTTATAAGAGAAACGTTGTTAATTGCATAGTTGTATAACAGTGACATACTTTTATGAGTGAAAGTTACTATTTTACATTTTGAGACGTTTAAAATCAGTTTATTTGAGTCACACCATTGATTAATTTTATCTAAATTAAGTTGCAGGTTTCGGCAATCATCTACAGTGCAAATCGAGGAATAAATTTTCAAATCGTCAGCAAACATAAGTCTATTACAATCTAACAACTTAAGTAAATCATCAATAAATATAAGAAATAGTAATGGGCCAAGGTTGGAACCTTGCGGAACTCCAGATGTTGATATAAACATATTTGATTTAAAACCGTTGTAATAAACATATTGCTCTCTGTCCAGTAGATATGATTCGAATAACATCAAAAGATTTAAGCTAAAACCAATTCTATCCAGTTTTTCTAACAAGATATAGTGATCGATTTGGTCAAACGCTTTCTGAATGTCAGTGTAAATAACATCAACTTGGCCTCTAGTGTCCAATATTTTAACGGTATATTCAGTAAAACTAGCCAAGTTACTTATAGTGGACCTTTTCCCCATGAAACCATGCTGCCAGGGAGATAGGATAGTTTGTATATTACTATATATAGCCCTATATAATATATCTCCAATAATTTGGCGAAGTTACAAATTATAGATATAGCACGATAGTTATTTACATCGTTTAGATCACCAGTTTTAGGAATAGGACATAGTTTAGCTATTTTCCAGATAGTTGGAAAAGTAGATGTTTCCAATACTAAATTGTACAATATACAGAGGGGGAAAGCCAAAGCACCTATACAGTCTTTCACTAGGAAACAGGGCACTCTGTCATCACCAGCAGTTAGACGATCTTTCAGTTTTTTTGCCGCCATAATAATGTCATTCTCAGAGATACTCTTAAGGTTTATGTTTTGCATAACATAAGGTTCAATTGTTGGAACATCTAAGGGGTGAGATTGTCTAAAGACACTAGAAAAATAGTGGGCAAAAGCATTAACTATGTCCTGGGGATCTTCATAAGTTACATTCTGGAAGTTCACTTTGCCAGGAATTCTAGTATTACCTTTTTTGGTGTTAATGTATGACCAAAATGCTTTCGGATCGGAATGGATACTCTGTTCGATACTGATTAGGTGCTGTCTATACGCTTCAGATATACTATTTTTTATTTTGGCACGAATTAATTTGAACTCGTTGTGGTACTGGATGTCATTAGTCTGTCTGTATCTTTTTAGTATACTTTCTTTTTTCCTAATATCGTTTATAATATTTTTAGTGTACCAAACCGGATATTTCGTTCTGTTATTTCTCGGTGTTGTGTATAAAGGAACCCAGCGATCAAAGGCTGATTCTAAGATAGTATAAAAATATGAGCAAGCCTCATTAGGACATTTGAAAGTTTTGAGGGGTGACCAATCAATAGGGAGTAGATGATCATATAGCATAGGAAAATTACTTTTCCTGAAATTATAATTTTTCCCAACATTCGCGGTGGGAAAATTTAGATATTTAGGTTTATCCGTATATACAATAATATTTAATGGAGGATGATGGGGGTCTACTTTAACAATACCATCAATACTGAGTGAGACATTACATTTTATATTAGCCACTATAAGGTCAAGTAGTCTGTTATTTATATTCAGAATTGTATTATATTGCGTAAGATCTAGGAATTGTACACTGTTATTAAATGTGATGCATTTACTATCCAATACTTCAGGGTTATGATAGTTAGGAATGTTAAAGTCTCCTAGGATAACAATATTCTTACTATACAAGTATTCATAAGTTGTTAGTAGTTCGAAAAATAATTCAAATTCATTTAGGTGAATATTGGGAGGGATATAAACAACTAGTATAATTATAGATGAATGACTACAGTCCATTTTAAGACCTACAATCTCAATAGAATGTATTAAATTGGTTATATATGAAAAGTCTAATCTGGAACTTAAGAAGTTCGATCTAGCAGCCACTAAGACACCCCCTCCACGTGAAATCTCAGATTCATGAAAGTTACGATCACAGCGAAACACTACATACTCATCATTGAATAGTTCAGAGGACAATTGATCCATTACTATTATTTCAGAGAATTTCGCAAAATATCAGCAGCACAGATGATATGAACAATTATTTACAGTACGAGCTTGCTCCATTTCCTGTGTCGTTGTTTACAGAGAATGACTTCAGAAAAAATGTTAAGTCACATTTATATACAGAATATAAACGTTTATTTACAATAAAGAAAAAGAAATTCATGATTTTCACCGAAAACTCGATTTTTAAAAAGTAGTTTTTCGGTTTTTCGCTTTTTTAACGATATTTTTGTATATAAACAATATTATATTTTAATTCTATATTAAAGTTGAGATTTCAACGAAAAAAATGAGCACTAGTAAAGTTCATTAATCGAAAATTTGCTAACCAAATTTTTCGACTGAAAATTAGGTCTTCTTTTTTTATTTTTTTCATAAAACATCGTAAATTAAATATTTCGCTTTTAAAAAATTTGGGCTTGTTTGAAACACAAAAAAGAACATTTTCACCAATTTTCATGAAAATATAAACATTTTTGCGACAGTTATAAATTAAAAACCGAAAAAACGATTTTTTTGAAGAGAATTAAATTATCTGTAAAATGAGCTCCAAGTGACCTTCATACGATGAATGGTTCACGAGTTAAACTGTTCAAAGCTATGAGCAAAAATTATTTTTTTATTGTAAATTAAGATTTTCCTGCAAGAACTGTGCATAACAATTTAAAAAAAACTAGTTTTGACCTATTTTTATTAGTTTATATACATATGAAAGTAATGCAATAGCATAAGTCGTTCACAAGGTATATTTTATTTAAAAGAAAGGTTCTTGAAAACTGTTTTTGTTCAGAAAAATTTAATCAACATTATTTTTTATTTCCTTTTTTTTGCATATATCATCGTTTCTTTTGACTTTACGACAAAATTTCATAAGACCTAAATGAAAACTTACAAAATTTCCTACAAAAAAACACTTTTTTCATGTATGATTTTCAATAAAAGTGAAGAGATTACTAATATCACAGCTCAATATGGGCTACATAGTATGGTGCATGATAACGCCCGTAGTACATCACATAGTAATACAAAAATTGAGGATATATTTGCTAATGCGGATGCCAGGGCATATGTATCTGATACTCATTTGTCTGATCATAGTGCCTGATGATGCAGGTGTCCTGCAACCACATTTAACCAAAGAAAACTTTAAGTTCTGTAGAACATATAATAAAAATAACAAAAAACTATTTGAACAACTTCTCAAGAATGAAACTTGGAAGGTAGTGTACGATGCAGAGGACATAAATAATAAATATGAAGCATTCATAGGTACTCTATTGAATTATTTCAATAGAGCATTCCCAATAAAAAAAAACTTCGAAAGGTCCACTGAAAAAACGTGGGTATCTGACAAAATCAAATTTTCAAGTACCCAACTGAAAGATTTGCATAAACTGTAAAGATATAAGGAACGAAAATGTGAACACAAAATCCTAATCGAAGACAATAGGAAAAGACACTACGATAAAATCATTCAAAATTCCGCCAACAAGAGTAAGTCTTGGACAATTATCAAAAAATTAAGAAATAAAAATAACTACCCTATCAAATTTAGAAATATTGTACAATGGTGAAACAATACAGTAACTTTTCAAATGCGCTTTTTATTATTATTATTATTAGCCTTTACTCGAGTCCGAGTATAAAAAAATGTTAGTCGATAAATTGTGTGTAATAAAAAACAAGTAAAAGGTGTAGTGTATTGTAATTCCCATTCATCTACGGTGCACACGACTATGGCCATAGAGGCCAATTCGAGAGAGCACATGTCGACCGCAGTCAGGACAAACATAGACCTGGTTAGGTCTTGGATTCGGCCTTCTTGCAGCAACATTTCCTTGATAGCTGGCCGCAACCCCTCGCCATTCGGTTCTGTCCGCTGCAAGCTGTTCCCATTGCTCGTCTGGAATACCCCAGGATTTTAGATTTTCATGGAGAACGTCTTTGAACCTCTTTCGTTGACCGCCACGCCTTCTTCTACCACTTAGCAATTCACCATAAAGTGTAAATTTAGGAAGGCGGTTATCATGCATACGATGAACGTGACCTGCCCATCTTAGGCGTGCTCTTGAAATAAGCACCTCAATTGGAAGGCTGTTTGCTCTCCCGAGTACTTCCACGTTTGATATGTGATGGAACCAACGGATTTTCATCATACTTCTGAGGGTGTCTTTGCTGAAAAACGTTCTAATTCTTTCACATGACGACGGTAAGTGACCCAGCTTTCACATCCATATAGCAGTGTTGGAATGACAACTGCTCTGTAGACAGCCATTTTCGTTGACAAAGCAAGGTCGTGGTTGTCAAATACTCTCTCTCTAAGTCCCCAGAGTGCTCTAGATGCAGCGTTAATTCTATTACGAATCTCGCTGTCCATGTTTGCTTTGTCATTAACAACGTTGCCTAGGTAATTGAACTGATCCACCACTTCAAGAGAATTTCCGTTAAGTGTAATGTTTATTTGGTTCACTTGATGAGGAGTTGACATAATCTTAGTCTTTCCAATGTTGATTTTAAGTCCCAAGGACCTTATACAATAATCATTAGTAATAATATTTTCCCATGCATTATTTACTATTTCCAGTAATTCTTCGGCATTTCGTGGTCTCACATTTCGTTTCTGGATAGTTCTTACGAGTAGTCCCCATACTTCTTCCGCAGGGTTAAGATCTGGACTATGACTGGGTCAGTTAAGAACATTGATGTTGTTATCTTGAAACCAGTTAGTTACGGTATGAGCAGTATGAACGGAACAATTGTCCTGTTGAAATATGAACTCATTATTAGGAAATAATTGTGACACAGAAGGGAGCATAATATTATCTAAAATCCTAATATACGTTTCACTATTGAATCGTTCCTCAATATGCCACAAAACACCAGGACTACGTGCCGATATCCAAGCCCACATATTGACGGAAAATCTACCACTTATCATTGTTAGATATATATTTCTCATCGAATCGAGTATTCGGAGGGCGGTAAACACGAATACGACCGCTGTGTGTTGACTAGAAAGTTTTTCCGACTGTAAAGATTACATTGTTCCGAAAATTTACATCGTGCGCAAATCTTGCTCGAGCTTCTTTATGTTCAGCTTTAAGTATTTCTGTGCTGCTGCATGACAGCGTAGCTCCGATTCTCTTACTCGCCGGCGACCAGTACTACTCGATCCAGGAAAATTCGTTTCTTCAGCAGCCCGAATAACTGAGTAAAATGAATTTTCTACTAAACATTTACGAATTGCAAAAGTTAGATGTACGGTGGTGAGCAAAAAAAAATAGGACAAGTCTTATAACGGTATTTTGCTAAAATCTAGTTGCAGTGCAATTTGTCTCATTAACCACCCGTCATTTACGATAGCAATAACTATAGCATTAAAATAACAAATAAATTAAAAGTGATATCTGTTTTATTTCAGTTACTCATTACATATTCAAATAGAGAAAAAAAGTTGCCCTATTTTTTTCTGCTCACGACAGTACACAACTAGATTTTAGCAAAATACCGTTATAAGACGTCCTATTTTTTTTTTACTCATGACCATACATATTATGGAAAAATATAAATTTAATAACTTTTAAAATTCATGCGTCTTCCTCATTTTGCTATAGTTTTCTGTAAACGTTAGATAATCCCTCGAAATCTATGTAAAAAAAACAAATCTCGTCTGACGTTTTCGTTTTTGGCAAGGGCGATTGTTTTTCATATGAACTTTGTTCGTTTTCAAAGATCTTTTGTGTATTTTCAGAACCAGTAACTAAGGACTTGCCAGCAACGGCAGCGAAAGAATCACCATCTGTTTTCGAACCCCCGAATGTGAGCTTGAAGGAGCCAGAGATGACCGATATTTTTCATGACCATAAAAATGATGCCTTATTTCCCAGTTTACCGGGGAAGACCGTCATAGTTTCTAATAAGTCGAAAAGCTCTATTTTTGACTCTGCCGATTCAGATAGCGAACTTTTTGGACCGTCCAACGTTAAGAAGTCCAAAACGGACAGTACGAGCAAGGTTAAGTCTGACATGTCGAAAAAGTCCTTGTTCAATGACAGCTCCAGCGACGACGATCTGTTTTCGACGAGCACCAGTAGCAGGAGGAAAGGTAAGTAAGGGCTGTGGTCACATCCTTATATGTAAGCTACTGTTCATTTTTAGAGCATGTTGTCAAGCCTGCCATTCAAAAAACCTCGGCACTTCGTAAACTTGAGAATATAGAAGCGGAGGATGACCCTCTGTCCTCGTTGTTAAAATAATGCGTATGTGTTAAATTTATCTTTGTTAGCAAATTGAATTTTATCCCAGTATACAAACTCATGTTCTAGAATTATATTATTTTATATTTTATTATATATATTTTGGTTATGAAATGTTAAAATGAAAAGAATTACTTTAAAGTTTTAAATATGTTGCTCATTGTTTTTGTTTTAATTGAGCAGTGCCCCAAGTTCCAATCCTCAAACAAAAACCATTTACATCTGTACATGGTAACCTCTGTTTAAGAATTTGACTCAATTAGCTGTGATGTCACATCTTATACAACCAAACATACTACTCAGAAATGTTGGTCCCGTCCAAGGATTGTAAACAAAGAGGATGGCCAGATCGATCAATTCTGTGAGCGCGATGCAGCCATCGCTGTGACGTAGTCGCGAGGCCTCTTTCAGCGTTCGTCCGTTTAAAATGCGTGGAGGAAAGCATATTTTCTTTATAAAATTAACACACACACATACGATTTATTGATATGATTGAGAATTGTACTCAGGAGAGCAAACAGCCTTCCAATTGAGGTGCTTATTTCAAGAGCACGCCTAAGATGGGCAGGTCACGTTCATCGTATGCATGATAACCGCCTTCCTAAATGTACACTTTATGGTGAATTGCTAAGCGGTACAAGAAGGCGTGGCGGTCAACGAAAGAGGTTCAAAGACGCTCTCCATGAAAATCTAAAATCCCGCGGTATTGCAGACGAGCAATGGGAACAACTTGCAGCGGACAGAACCGAATGGCGAGGGGTTGTGGCCAGCTATCGAGGAAATGTTGCTGCAAGAAGGCCGAATCCAAGACCTAACCAGGTCTATGTTTGTCCTGACTGCGGTCGACATGTGCTCTCCCGAATTGGCCTCTATAGCCATAGTCGAGTACACCGTAGATGAATGGGAATTACAATAGACTACACCTTTTACTTGTTTTTTATTGTACACAATTTATCGACTGTAACATTTTTATACTCGGATTCGAGTAACGGCTAATAATAATAATAATAATGATTGAGGAATGCAACATTTTCAATGATTTTTGTATATAAATACGGCAATAAAATGAAATAAACTTAAATAAAAAGCTCTATTTTATCACGTTTATATCCGTCACGATATGAAACAAATAATGTAAAACTCAAATTAAAATACCTACTTATCAGACAAGTTAAAGTAATAACTAAGTATTATACTAAAGGTAATAGGTAAATACACAATAATAATAACGATAGTCTTTATTGATAATAAATAATTGATATATATGTCTACAGAGAGGCTGGACATAAAAGTAACTTAACTTACATATTTTTTACCAAGCGACAGAGTTTGCTTTCTTATATACAATATAAGAAGTACACTTACAGTCAACCGGAAAAAGCCAGCTATAATCATGCATGCAAATATACAGGGTTACTGGTAATTCGATACATTCCTTTGGAGATGTGATGGGGCATGAGCTAAGGAGTAAATCTAGCCCAACATACATTATGCAAAACTCAATAGTTTTTGAGATATTTAAATTTTTTTGTTTTTCTCAAAAAAGTAGATCTTAATGTCTTAAAAGTTAATTTCCGAAAAATCTACTTGACATTTTTAAATTTTTTTTGACTGGATTACTTGTCCAATATTATAGATATCCGTTTGGAATGAAAAATATCCGGAAACATTTCGATCATGTGAACATTTAAAATAAAAACTTGTAAAAAATTTTTTCTTAAAATCAGTTATGAAATTTACCTATTAGGTTTTTCAAAAAAATATTAATGTAGCACGCGTACAAATTATTATAAAAACTTCCTTATTTCAATAGCTATCTAACTAGGTAGAAATGTTTAATGTACCCTTGATAGTTCTAATAAAAAATTAGTAAAGATAATGCTGGTGGCGGAATTTATTAAACGACTAATCGTTCATTTTCATTTAAGTCAGTCAGTCCTTGACTTTGGCGTTTGTGCATATGTCATTAACTGACATTCTTATCTCCGTGTCCCTTAAGTTTGTTGGTCTTGTTGAATTAGTTATCGAAGATTTTGATTTTGCTCGTAGTTGTTGTTATTGTATTTTCTGTACCATGGCCGCATATGCCAACGCAGAATACGCTGATATCTTGTTTGTCTATGGATACTGTGGCGGCAACGCTGCTGAAGCTCGCCGAGAATACGGTCTTTGGTACCCTAACCGCCGCTTACCAAATGCACGTGTATTCAGTACGGCATATCGAAATATCGCTGAAACTGGCTCTGTGAAATGTAGAAGAAGTGACGCTGGTGCTCCTCCCGTTTATGAACCAGATGATGAGGAAGAAATATTGAGGTATTTTGCGGAAGACCCAACTATTTCAACTAATAAAGTCGCAAGACTAACCGGAGCGTCACAATGGAAAGTTTGGTCTACGATACGTAGAGTTGGATGCCATCCTTACCACTATACCCCTGTCCAAGGCTTGGAGGAAGGTGATCCTGGAAGGAGAGTGGAATTCTGCCGCTTTATGTTAAATTCAGATGCAGAAAGTGCAAATTTTTTAACAAGTATTTTATGGACGGACGAGTCGAAATTTAATTGCGAGGGTATAACAAATTTCCACAACCTACATTATTGGGCAGAGGAAAATCCCAAGTTAACACGTGAAACTAGTTTCCAAATGAAGTTTTCTATTAATGTGTGGATGGGAGTCATTGGCCACTATTTAATAGGGCCACACTTTCTTCCTCAAAATTTAAACGGGGAAATCTATGAAAATTTTTTAAGAAATGATCTGGCGGTGATTTTAGAAGATGTTCCTCTCGCCGTCAGACAGCGAATGATGTTTCAGAACGACAGTTGTCCAGCACATTATCGGCTGACAGTACAACAGTTACTTGATCAACGTTTCCCTAACCGTTGGATTGGAAGAGCGGGCCCAATACCTTGGCCAGAGCGAAGCCCTGACTTAACACCCCTTGATTATTACGTATGGGGTCATATGAAGGAGATGGTCTATGCCACACCAGTCAATACTATAGAAAACCTTAGACAAAGGATAGTCGATGCTGCCCAACACATAAGGCATAATCTGACAACCAGAGTAACAAGGACGGAAATAAGAAGACGCTGTCGTGTCTGTATACGGAATAGGGGCTCCCATTTTGAGCAAGACATATAAAAAATAAAGTACAACTTTGAAATTAATGAATAATTAAACTCTACTTTTAAAATGTTTTTTACTGTTTATCTATTAATAAAATTCGTACTTGTGTTATTTTTACTAGTATTTTCTTAGAACTATTAAGGGTACATTGAACATTTGTACCTTGTTAGATAGCTATCGAAATAAGGCAGTTTTTATAATAATTTATACGCGTGTTACGTTAATATTTTTTTGAAAAAACCTAATAGGTAAATTTCATAGCTGATTTAAAAAAAAATTTTATGTTTTTATTTCAGATGTTCACATGATCGAAATGTTTCCAGATATTTTTCATTCCAAACGGATATCTATAATATTGGACAAGTAATCCAGTAAAAAAAAATTTAAAAATGTCAAATAGATTTTTCGAAAATTAACTTTTAGGACATTAAGATCTACTTTTTGAGAAAAACAAAAAAAATTAAATATCTCAAAAACTATTCAGTTTTGCATAATATATGTTAGGGCTAAATTTACTTCTTAGATCATGCCCCATCACATCTCCAAAGGAATGTATCGACTTACCAGTAACCCTGTATATATCTACGTACAAGCAAACAAAAATAATTAAAAACTAATTAAATGATTACAAATTATATTAAAGAAAAAAGATATGTTTTACATATTTTGGGCCTAAAAGAAAAAAAATGTAAATGTACTTACTGAATGAATTAGTATATTGCAATTTAGTGATTATGAACTATTTAAACAGCCTGAGAAAATTAGTTTCTTTATTTGAAGTTTTAATTGAATTGGTTTAAGTTCTTTATATTATAGAGAGTTTTATGGGATATGTTATAAATATATTCAAGTAATTCAAAGTTAAACTATAGCGTATTAAAGTTAATTGTAAAATCTGAAATCTATTAATACTCCTTCGGGTTTTATCTCGTCCAGATCTTTCTGCAAAATTAGCTGCAGAAGTTGTAGGACTTTCAATTTCCAAATGCCTACAAAATTGATTGCCCACTGTTACCAGACACAGAGTAGTTACGAGCTCAACTACTTCCTGTTTTCTCTTTCTCATGAAAAGCCTACCAGACTGAGCTGAGTTAGTTTTCGTTGCAGTATTTATTCCCAGTGTAGGAACTGCCGTTTTTTTTCAATGCCCTTTTCAAAGGTACCTATACTTATAACCCTAAAACAAAAGTAAATATAATTTCAATTTTATGTTAGGGCTGTATGACACTAACTACGTGAAATTTTATATAAAATGTATTAGAAAATTAACCGTACGATATGACAACTTAAATGATAACATCTCAGTCAATCCGAAAGATATAAAATGTAATTTAAGTTGTAGTAGATTTTTGTTAAATTCTCCATAAAATTCCATGTAGTGTCATGCAACCCTAAAACATATGTAAAGGTACAAGTATATATGGGAAATGTAAATTTTTACCTAGTAATTCATTTTGTAGGTCTCGTTCATAATCACTTTCCACAAAATGAACCGAGAATATCCTATTTGTATCTGAATTAAATTTAGTTAAATTTATCCTGCCGTTTACACCTGTTTATCCACTCGCCTTTCATAGGAACGCCAGATCTTTGGATTTCGGAAAAACATGGAAAATTATATTTTGCTCAGTACTTTTCTTTGTAAAATAAGTGTCCTTACACGCACGCCTTATTCCTGGCATTTCCTTTTAGGTCTATAAGTGAAAAATAACGTTTAATATGTAAATTTGATAAATAAAACCTGAAGTCTCTTTTACCTTACATAAATATATACAAAATTACTATAGAACACTAACAATAATTATCTTTGAAATCTGAACAAAGTTCGAAGTAGTATAGGAAATATTGTCCTTCCACACACGAAATTACTACTAAAAAAGGTTTTTATTATAATTTAAAAAACGTATAAAACACAAAAGATCTATAAATACACAATTCACCACGAAATAACAAGTCCAATGGATTAAATAAACTCCGATATAACACCACCAAACACGCAGAAACGAATGTAAACAAAACTCTCCAGGCTTCGCCGTGACATCACAGCTCGTTGAGAAGTGGCGAACATTGAAGCATAGGGATCTGGCCATCCTCTTTGTTTACAATCCTTGGGTCCTGTCGAATAACATTGGCATTGGAGCCTTGTTATCTTGTACATAAAAACTATAAAATATGATGCGATTTTCTGTACATTTTATCGAATTTCTCAGTTGAAAAAAATATTTACGAACTTCCAGTGTCACTCATATACACAAGATATATTAAAATATATGTATTTGTAAAAGATTTAATAAACCTTTAATTTTATTTTGATAATGCCAAATATAAAACAGCAATAGTTTCCTCCAATGGGAATGAAAAATGTGAACATTTAAATTATGTGGGCGGAAGGCAGCGCAATTGCAGATGACTTCAATACTCTTGTTTGATTTGATCAA
Source organism: Leptura quadrifasciata (assembly GCA_963675555.1). Classification (NCBI taxonomy): domain Eukaryota; kingdom Metazoa; phylum Arthropoda; class Insecta; order Coleoptera; family Cerambycidae; genus Leptura; species Leptura quadrifasciata. The sequence continues at coordinate 95,272,641 of OY776680.1, read as the reverse complement.
ATTTTGTATTCTTTTTAGTGTTTGAATTATGGGTTTATGTTTTGTTCCCGAATGTCATACTAGCAAAAGTGGATTTAATGTTTAAACCGCTAAATATTCGAAGCAACAGGCGAACCTTTTGTTCACCAAATTTATCAATAATTATGAGTTATAAATTTAAGTGGCCATTACCTTTGGTGGCAAGGAACTCTCCGAAAAACGTCCAAAGGCCTGGTTTCTTCACATCCACTTCTTGCCTCCAGGTACCTAGGTTTTTGTTGATACGAATTTAAGGGAAGGAACACCACACAGCATAAAATGTGTATAAGAAATATTAAAAAACGTGAAGAGCGGCAAGACGCGTCTTTCACCACAAAAGTTACAAGTGAATCTCTTTCTTCTCAAAAGCGGCAAGGCGTGTATTTTATTACCAAAGTCATAAATCAATCTCCATTAGTTGTTTTACGTCCCTCTGCATTTTTCCGGATATTTCCACGCATGTATAATAAGTCACGCGTTGTTTGGCCCATAAAGATTTAGAACAAAAGTGTAAAACTAATAATTTTAAAAACCGCATGAACGGAACATGTGAAAATGTTTAATTTTCCAAAGAATGCAAAGTTAAAAGAAAAGTAGGAGCTACTTATTAGGTAGGTTAGTGTTATTTATATTTTACTTTATTATTTAGTTTTCCAATAGTAAAATGTTGATTTACAGTTAAGAGCACGGCAGTATAGATTATTAAAATTTATGAAACAACTTCCTTTTTGTAATATCATTCCGGTGCTGATTTTCATACAAAAAAAATTACTTTAATTTTACTATTCACATTAATTTTATACAAGATTTATTGTAAACTGTGTATCTAGTTAATTTTATTTGTTCTATTTTCCGCAGAAGAGGCAATAGGAAACCTAATAAATTTTCATTGATCTGTTCTTGCCACTTTAAAGATGGTGACAGAAATTATTTACCAGCGATATTTAAACATATTCACATATGTATGTATGACTGATGGTCGAGAGGTGAGCACACTTGCCTCTCACCCAAAAGTTCCGGGTTCGATCCCCGGTCGTGGCAGTGGAAAATACTGTGAGAGGGATTTTTTCACTATACACGAATATTGGGTGTGTGTCCCTTGTCTCTAAATGTGTAGCCCCCTCCCACACAAGGCTCTTCTAGAGCCTTCCGGGATAAAGGGGGTCGTCATTACCTGTGGTGTATTTATATACCTGTTAGCTGTATGAGGTTATAAACTTTTTAAAGAACTGACAGAACAAACTGTAAACTAACTTGAAATTAGCAACAAACTAAATGACAATGTTTGTATCCTCGATTCCTATTGGGGGATACAATAATTCATTCATGTAATATCAATTTATTTAATTAAAAGTTAATTTCCTCTAATGTATTTTGCATATACAGGGTGTCTCACCGGGAACTGAATCGATCGATATAGAGAAAAGCACACATCAGAAAATTTTGCAAATTACTAATATCGATGTGGCCAATTCAACTAAAATAATTACAAGCAGCTGGCACTTCCGCTTATACCGGAAGTCGATACCAACTTGCTTATTTCAAATGGAACACCCTATATATTTTATGGTTTTCGAAAAGAGCATAAAATTCTGAGTCGAGAATATGTAGCATATTCTATACCTAAACCTAGCCGTTTCAGTGATATTTGACATTTTATAGAAAATTTGACAGGTGCAACGGTTTGCAAGAACCCTTATAACTCTCTTCGTGTAAAAGATCCTTATTTGCTTCTTGTCACTTAAAAAGAACACAAGGAGAACTACGAGAATAGTTCTAAGAAAATACTAGTGAAAATAACACAAGTAGTACGGATTTTATTTTTAGATAAACAGTAAAAAACATTTTAAAAGTAGAGTTTAATTCTTCATTAATTTCAAAGTTGTACTTTATTTTTTATATGTCTTGCTCAAAATGGGAGCCCCTATTCCGTATACAGACACGGCAGTGTCTTCTTATTTCCGTCCTTGTTACTCTGGTTGTCAGATTATGCCTTATGTGTTGGGCAGCATCGCCTATCCTTTGTCTAAGGTTTTCTATAGTATTGACTGATGTGGCATAGACCATCTCCTTCATATGACCCCATACGTAATAATCAAGGAGTGTTAAGTCAGGGCTTCGCGCTGGCCAAGGTATTGGGCCCGCTCTTCCAATCCAACGGTTAGGGAAACGTTAATCAAGTAACTCGTACTGTCAGCCGATAATGTGCTGGACAAGCGTCGTTCTGAAACATCATTCGCTGTCTGGCGGCGAGAGGAACATCTTCTAAAATCACCGCCAGATCATTTCTTAAAAAATTTACATAGATTTCCCCGTTTAAATTTTGAGGAAGAAAGTGTGGCCCTATTAAATAGTGGCCAATGACTCCCATCCACACATTAATAGAAAACTTCATTTGGAAACTAGTTTCACGTGTTAACTTGGGATTTTCCTCTGCCCAATAATGTAGGTTGTGGAAATTTGTTATACCCTCGCGATTAAATTTCGACTCGTCCGTCCATAAAATACTTGTTAAAAAATTTGCACTTTCTGCATCTGAATTTAACATAAAGCGGCAGAATTCCACTCTCCTTCCAGGATCACCTTCCTCCAAGCCTTGGACAGGGGTATAGTGGTAAGGATGACATCCAACTCTACGTATCGTAGACCAAACTTTCCATTGTGATGCTCCGGTTAGTATTGGGACTTTATTAGTTGAAATAGTTGGGTCTTCCTCAAAATACCTCAATATTTCTTCCTCATCATCTGGTTCATAAACGGGAGGAGCACCAGCGTCACTTCTTCTACATTTCACGGAGCCAGTTTCAGCGATATTTCGATATGCCGTACTGAATACACGTGCATTTGGTAAGCGGCAGTTAGGGTACCAAAGACCATATTCTCGGCGAGCTTCAGCAGCGTTGCCGCCACAGTCTCCATAGACAAACAAGATATCAGCGTATTCTGCGTTGGCATACGCGGCCATGGCACAGAAAATACAATAACTACGAGCAAAATCAAAATCTTCGATAACTAATTTAACAAGACCAACAAACTTAAAGGACACGGAGATAAGAATGTCAGTTAATGACATATATGCACAAACGTCTCAAGGACTGACTGACAAATAAAAATGAACGATTAGTCGTTTAATAAATTCCGCCACCAGCATTATCTTTACTAATTTTTTATTAGAACTATCAAGGGTACATTAAACATTTCTACCTAGTTAGATAGCTATTGAAATAAGGAAGTTTTTATAATAATTTGTATGCGTGCTACATTAATATTTTTTTGAAAAAACCTAATAGGTGTGATGGTTGTTTTGCTCGGGTAGCTGGTTTGGAGATTATTCCAGGGTTCAATGTTAATATTAATTAAAATCCAGATCCAAAATAAGACATTTATTTTCCTAATAATTATATGTACAATGTGGCCATATCTTTTATGGCTTAGGTTGCGACAATCTTGTTATTACATAAGTACATCATAGTAATCGGAGCGAGAGAGAGAGAGAGAGAGTGTAACATATTTCCTCTATGTACGTCGTCGTAACCCCAATTCTCTAATCGAAGTTCCAGGACATAACAGACGCGACTAAGAAATCTGTTTTAGGAGAGATCCAGTTCAACACACTCGAATGAATCTGACAGGAGGTCCAGTTCAACGCACTCCCTAACAGATACTTGGCCAGCGGCTGCCACGATGCCGGAGAAACTTGAGCTTCCGGTTATCTCAGTTCAACACACTCGAGAAAGGTGAAAGTCAAGCTCTGAATTTACTGGTTTCTGGCTAGCTATTTTATACCCAAAAATCACGGTCACGTGGTTTTGCACCCGGCACGAAATGCACACGGCACGCAAGTTGCTGGTGAAATTAGAATTAAAAGTTAACAAAAGAACTAATCTGGTATTGAACTAATCTAAAACTGAACTACTTGATCCATGCATGATTAAAATAAGTTAAACTGGAACTGGAACTAATCTGGTATTGAACTAATCTAAAACTGAACTACTTGATCAGTATTCCTGTAGTATTGTATACTTCATTACATAGGCAAATTTCATAACTGATTTAAAAAAAAATTTTTTACAAGTTTTTATTTTAAATGTTCACATGATCTATTTTTTCATTCCAAACGGATATCTATAATATTGGACAAGTAATCCAGTAAAAAAAAATTAAAAAATGTCAAGTAGATTTTTTGGAAATTAACTTTTAAGATATTAAGATCTACTTTTTTGAGAAAAACAAAAAAATTGAAATATCTCAAAAATTATTGAGTTTTGCATAATGTATGTTAGGGCTAGATTTACTCCTTAGCTCATGCCCCATCACATCTCCAAAGGAATGTATCGAATTACCAGTAACCCTGTATATCTTACAAATCCTGTACCCACCTAGAGAGCGATAATAACCTGATTTGCTATTTCTTAAAATTCAACAATACAGGCCGGAACTACGAACTTAATTTCATTACTGTGTCTAGTACAGGATTGTTTATAAATTCTGTTTGTGTGTAACGTTTTTATGGTTTCTTAGGGCCTTCTTAGTTTCTAAAATTTCAAGCATGTCTAGGATTTTCCTTTGTTTGCATTATGCAAAAGTTTAACACTACTACCGTTAAAAACGTGATTTTGCTCAATGCAATGTTCACGAAACCAGTTGATTTTTTATTATGTAAAATAGACTGTTTGTGTTCTCTTAATCTCACATCTATGCTACGGCCACTCTGACCTATATATACGGCATCACAGTCATCACACTTTATTTCATATACCCCCGGTTTTTTAATATATTCTGTTTTTCTTTATTATTAACCAACCAAAAACTAATGAAACAATAAACCAAGTGCGTATTGTAACTATTCTTTTGAATATTTATAATTATTCTACATACAGTATTACAGAAGCGTATCAACCAAATGACCCTATGGATAAACCGCTATTGGAAAGAAGGTGCAATGCTACATATCTTTCTAGTTTATGCATCCATGGTCCCAACACTGTTTTATTCATAATTTTGTAATGGTTGTAAAAAATTTCACCGAATGAGCTATAAAAATATTTATTTTCAAGTGTGAGTGTCCATAATATGTAATATTCTAGGTACAGCTATATATATATAAAAATACATAAAGAAAATTTGGCAAACTTAATACATGATAAAGTAAATAATAAAATAAAATAAATTCTACTTGTGGCTGTATGATGTAGAATTTTGTTTAAAATTTAGTATAAAACACTGACTGACATCTGGAAATAATATCATCTAAAGGAAATAAGGTTGATGACGTTAAGTTGTTCCGTACCTTATATTAAATTTTACGTAAAACTGACATATCATACAGCCTAAACAGAAATAAAACATTTTAAAATCTAGAAATGAAATCCTTGATTGTTCCTTTAATCACTGTAAAATTTGGCCTCTTTTTGGGGTTCTTTTCCAGCAATTGTGCAAAGATATATGCATACAGGTTGTCTGGGCACAGTTTTGGCTTAACTAATCTAAAAAGACACACATAAGTTGTTAGTTCTGAGAATGCTGCTCGAAAAATCACTCATTCCTTTAATTTGGTGTTCTTGAATTTACAATGAATAAACATGCGATTAGAGATGGGTTTTACTAATATACACAGTTTTCTATGGGTTCCATACCGGGTGGTCACGAGACCCGGTTCAGAGGTTTATAGCTGTTTCTGTGTTTATGAACCAGTTATTTTGAAATTTGGAACATATACAGAGTGACCCATTTAAAGGCGGGACACCGCTCTAAAATTTTTATTTGTTGGCCAAATTAAACGTTTTTTTTTTAATGATAGAGCTTCAATAATTCTACCGTGGTGTAAAATTTCAGATCAAAATTTCAAAGCCTATTTCGACTTTTTTTTTTCGAGGCCAAAATCCAAGAGTGTTGGCAATTTTTTTATGTCCAATTTGACTATGCCACTGGGTTTAGGAACCTTCAAATGGATGTGACCGAAAGGACCCCGTACAAAATATATTATGGGTTTTGGGTCCCGCTCAAATTGTCTGCACTTGCCAAAAGTTCCCATAGGCACAAAGTCTAAAAATGAACCGTTTTTGAGATATCAAGGTCGTAAGGACTGAAAATAGACTGTTTTCTGAATATCAAAGAATCCTTCTAACTTGAAAAGTAAGATCTTTGCTAAAATCTGAATAATTAAGTTGTAGGTAATTAGATGGGGTGTTCGAAAGAGACCTTCAAGGTCACTGATTTTCATAATAGATTTGCACATTTTTTAATAACGGAAGCCAAAAGTTTTTATTTTTGTTAATATATGTACTTGTAGTTGTACTTTAGTTAATATATGTAATATATCACAGGAATGTTTGCCTTTCAACTATTGTGAGATATTTCTCACCTGCGAATGCCCGATTGTCTATGATTGTTTAATAACGATCCATCAAATCAATTACCTTGCGGACTACAACCTGTACAGGCTATCGGTCAGTACTGGGTTAATTCCCGTAAACTTGTTCTGATTCTGAAGGGTTTACTTTTCGTTGGTTAGTGAACCGGGTCGTCTGTTTGATTTACATCTACCCAACCTGTTCGTGTTGTTGAACAGTCATATACAATTTGGTATTTCCAATTTGTTTATTCAAGTAAGGGAGCTTTCCCCCAACATTCTATGATCTTTTACATGAGTTTTAAATTCTCAGTATCACTTCAATTCTATAATGCACGAACATGACATGACGTTTGTCCTCTGTTTTGCATCCAGTTTATTTTATCATATCGATTGCTAACATCATAATCTCAATAACATTTTAATTAAAAGTTATTCTTATTGCATTTCAATAAACCAAGTCGTTCTCGAGTAATTTATGTTCAAAAAACAACGTGTATTTTGAGACTGCTTGTGGGTACCCTATTTGATTACTAAAGAAAGTACTGGTAATTTTTGTCAACAGGAAACTAAGTACTATTTATTTATCTGAAGGATAAACAAATAAGATTGGCCATTTGCGTGATCGTCTAGTTTTGTTAGTGTAGGACCCAAATTTTGTTGTGTGTGTAGTAACCCTTTTTAATCACTCCAGGTTCTTTTTTATAAAGTTTAATATTACTTGTTTCTGTCTGATACTATATACCTTAGAAAATTAATCACTCTGTTAATTGAAATACCTGGTAAACTTGAACACACTGTCTATTAATTGAGAGACCTAGTTAATTATATATGTTATTTATGTAGTATCTTATTACTCAAGATTGCACTGTACATTTGAAGTTTGTTTTCTATTTTGCTTTTGAAATTAAAGCATTTATTTAGTTTATTACTTATATGACGAAAAAGGTAAAGGTGAAAGAAAAGACAATAATTGATGGGAAAAAATAGTAAAAAACCCCTTTTTATTCTATATAAATTGATGCAACAATAGTTGAACATGAAATCAAAAGTAATCCAAATATTTGAGACAATTGTCTAAATATAATAATAGGAAAACATGCGTCGCTATAGTAATGACCATACTATAGATATACTGATTGTTTTGATGCAATAACAAGAACTGAGATACAAAAGTATGCTGTGTTATTTTAATAGTAATTAGGGTTGTGGCAATGGCCTGATAATAATATCTATAATAGAGCTGTTAGCAATCACTAGGTAATAATAGTTTATAATTAAAGAAAGTTGTTAGCAATCGCTAGATAATAATAATTTATAATTATAGTTGTTAGCAATAGCCAAATAATGAATCGAATGCAAAACAGAGGACAAGAATCATCATGTCATGTTTATACATTATCAAAATTAAGTTGAGAAATGAGAATTAAATACTCATGTAAAAGATCATAGAATGTTGAGGAAAAATCCTCTGATTTTAATTAAAACAAGTAGTCTACTAAATTTTGTATGACTGTCCAACAACGTAAAACAAGGTGGGCAGTTGTAAATCAAACAGACGAGACGTCCCAGTTCAGTACTCGACGAAAAGTAAACCCTTCTGAATACGAACAGGTCTACGGGCTAATTAACCCAGCACTGACCGATGGCCTGTACAGTTTGTGAGCGCAAGGTAATTAAATGAGTGGATCGTTATTAAACAATCATAGAAAATCAAATAGATCGCTGGTGAGAAATCTCAGATAATCATTTGAAAGATAAACATTACTATGACATTTGACATGTCCAAAATTAGGCACACAGTAGCAGTAATAAGTACATCAAATGAAAAATAATGGAAGTGAAAGTTTCTTGTCATTGCATAAACGCGGAAAATATATAGTTCTTGAATATAAACTTGTTATTTTGCAAACGCAAATTTCCCTAGTAAGATATTTAGAAAGTGAAATTTTGTGAATTAAATTCGTGAATGTAATCATAACTGAATAACTGGTAATATAATATCATATTTTCTGATTGAAAATCAAAGCCAATATTAAAAAAAAATCTAATATTCTTTTAGTACTACAAATGCGTCAATTTCCCCTATTACACCCCGTCGAAACCAGAATATGAATGCAATTGCAAATAATAAAATAGAGTTTCGAAATACGCAAGCGATCACCTTTAAAATTTATGCCTGCTGAATTTCTGTGCGCCCTGTATAGCGCCACATCGCCCGTGAATGCTTTCCCCCAGGTTCTTCTACATGTTGAACTTCCTCGTCGAGCATGTCGGTGATTGAGAAGAATTCGTTAAAATAAGATGTAAGTTATAATATTGTTTGGCTAGTAGTTTAGACGGCTGATTTAGTGGAAATATTCACAAGATAATTTATTAAGCTCGGCGAAACTCGCGACGCAGCTTAGAATGGATTTCAAAGGCAAATATAAAAGTTCGGCGAAAATATCGCGACGTAGCTTAAAAGGTGCTGTCTTCAGATGTCGTCTATCTTCTCTTCCTTTCAATACCAAGCCGTCTTCCTTTTATATGGTTCCTGATGTCACCCTTCTACCCGGATTATGCATCTCCGCTTGTTTCTTGTGGGAATATGTTTATTTTAACGCTATTATAATATTCGACACGATGTAGCCCTGTGCAGCACTTTAGAGTGACGCTCAACTTTCTATCTTTTTCTATGGTTAAGCTAGAAACGTGTAGGCGATTCCATACTATGGGAATACACGAAGTACTTGACTTTATCTGAATATACGATAAAAAAACCCGACTCGACTAGATTTTATGTAAATTCTGTCTCAAAATTGTAGCGTTTAACTTTACTTTAAAAATATAATTTTAAAAAAGTATTCTAGTAACTTTATCGTGTTCAATACTAAATGACTAAATAAATATAAAAATGAAATGAATTAACTGCAATAATTACTTGAATTTGGAAACATCAATAGGAAAAATTTAAATTTGTAAATGCCCTATATACTGGGCGTTTCAATTTAGATTTTATTAATGAATTCTAATCCTAGATTCAAATGGTCAATGTTACTGTTCTGCATCAACTAATGTTGAGGGATACATAAACACACTTACTGTTGATGAGATTTGTGGAAACCTTGGAGGTGGACATTTTTCGTAAGCACTGCTGGAGGAATTTTGTTGGCATTTTCCATGTTATAAAATAATTCCCAACAAAGAATTCCCATGGCCCAGACATCATTTTCTATTGTAAATTCTTTGGAAAATTGTGTTTCAGGGGATAAGTTATAACCAGATGGCATCTGTGCCTGAAATATAAATACTGGTATAACATTTGGCATCCACAAATAGCTTATTGTCACAAATAATCACCGTTTCTAGATAAACTCCCTCGGAATCACCCACATACACACATAATCCGAGATCGCCAATTTTGCATTTCTTCTTGGAATTCAGAAATACATTGTAACAAGCCAAATCCCTATGGAGGTATTTTTTTCCATGTAGGTACTCCATGCCGCTGGCAATGTCATTCAGTACCTTGAGCAAGTTTAATGGGCTGAAGCTCATTTTCTACAAAAAACGATGTGAGAGAAAATAATATGCACTCTGTGACAGTCAATAAGGAAATGTTATCTGTTCAGGATATGTTTTAATTAATTTGATACCTACCTGAAATTTTGTATAGTACTGAGTTATTCACTATACATATTTTGAACCTCCTTCATTTCTGGTATTATTTGAGATAAAAAAAAGAGTTTTGTATAAAATTTATAGGGTTATAAATTAGTATATTTTTTAAATTGAATTAAAAGCAAAAAACAATTGTTTACATAGATCACGTGGTATAGCAATGAAGGTTGTTTTTTTTTTAATGAAAAACACCATACAGGCTGTCCATTTTATCAGAGCACTCGAGAATATCTCACTTAATATCGGTCATACAAAAAAAAATATTTTTACGAAAATTGTGCTGATTTATATAACCTACAAAATGGTTTAAAGATATTTGAAATCCATGGCCTACTTTAAGTATCTCCGTTATTTGAACAGATAACAGGAAAATATTAAGGCGAAAATTTTTTGCAAAACAGTGTTTCAACGAGGTTTTATCTAATCTTTTTCAAAACTGCTGTATTTTGAGATTCACTCTTCAGGCTGTTAAAAAAATTATATTGAAACAGATGGGAAATGGCGCCATTAAATAGAGTATTTTCCTCCCTTTTCAACGATATATCACATGCCATATTTACTCATTGGTACTACATTAGTAATTATAAAAACATTTTTTTAAAACCAATAAATTTTTATTAACAAGCGTTATACTTGCCGTGGAGAAGTATGATTAAATAAAACGATAAAATAATTCAAATTAATAAATAAATAATAGTTGTTCAAATCTTTGCTATAATACATTAACACAATTAAGAATAAAGTAAATTCAGCTAACAAAAACAAATTAATAATATATATATTAGCCGTTACTCGAGTCCGAGTATAAAAATGTTACAGTCGATAAATTGTGTACAATAAAAAACAAGTAAAAGGTGTAGTCTATTGTAATTCCCATTCATCTACGGTGCACACGACTATGGCTATAGAGGCCAATTCGGGAGAGCACAAGTCGACCGCAGTCGACACAAACATAGACCTGGTTAGGTCTTGGATTCGGCCTTCTTGCAGCAACATTTCCTTGATAGCTGGCCACAACCCCCCGCCATTCGGTTCTGTCCGCTGCAAGTTGTTCCCATTGCTCGTCTGCAATACCGCAGGATTTTAGATTTTCATGGAGAGCGTCTTTGAACCTCTTTCGTTGACCGCCACGCTTTCTTCTACCGCTTAGCAATTCACCATAAAGTGTGCATTTAGGAAGGCGGTTATCATGCATACGATGAATGTGACCTGCCCATCTTAGGCGTGCTCTTGAAATAAGCACCTCAATTGGAAGGCTGTTTGCTCTCCTGAGTACTTCCACGTTTGATATGTGATGGAACCAACGGATTTTCATCATACTTCTGAGGTGTCTTTGCTGAAAACGTTCTAATTCTTTCACATGACGAAGGTAAGTGACCCAGCTTTCACATCCATATAGCAGTGTTGGAATGACAACTGCTCTGTAGACAGCCATTTTCGTTGACAAAGCAAGGTCGTGGTTGTCAAATACTCTCTCTCTAAGTCCCCAGAGCGCTCTAGATGCAGCGTTAATTCTATTGCGAATCTCGCTGTCCATGTTTGCTTTGTCATTAACAACGTTGCCTAAGTAATTGAACTGATCCACCACTTCAAGAGAATTTCCGTTAAGTGTAATGTCTATTTGGTTCACTTGATGAGGAGTTGACATAATCTTAGTCTTTCCAATGTTGATTTTAAGTCCCAAGGAATCATAGCTCTGGGCATACACATCTAAAAGTTCTTGAAGCTCTTCCGGCGTAGAGGCTAAAAGTGCACAGTCATCCGCATACTGGAGATCACAAATGAATCGTGTGCGTGTCTTCGTGAAAGCTCTAAAGCGCCCTATGTTAAAGAGACCGCCATCAAAACGGTATCTGAGACCTATTCCTCTGACTGTCAGTTTGTTGTCAACAATAATTGTTAGAGCAGTGGTAAACAAATTAAAGAGTAGGGGTGCCAGGACACATCCCTGCCTAACTCCAGTGAGGGTTTGGAAAGGTTCGGTTGCCTCATTATTATACATAACCTGGGCGTTGTTGTTTGTATGTAGACTGCGACATACTTCCACAAATTTTCTAGGGATACCTAAGCGGAGCATAATTTTCCAGAGCACTTCCCTGTCCACCGAGTCAAACGCCTTGGTTAAATCAATGAAGGCCATGTGAATTTCTCCTTGATGTTCGAGTGCTTTTTCTTGAAGCTGTTTAAGTGTGAAGATTAGGTCCGATGTGCCTCGGTTTGGTCTAAAGCCACTCTGTGTTTCAGGAAGTAACTTTTCCATAGCAAGTGTTAGCCTATTTGCCATTGCTTTAGTGAGTATCTTCCCTCCAACAGCCAGGAGAGCTATACCCCTGTAATTTCCACAGTCCGCAGCGCTCCCTTTGTTTTTGAAGAGGTTGATTAAAAGTGTATCACGAAACTCCTGCGGAGCTTGACCACTTTCCCACACGACATCAAACAGTTTTTTGAGGTAGGGTATGAGCTCTGACGACACAGCTTTAAAGACCTCAGCTGGGAGTGAGTCGGCGCCGGGAGATTTGTTATTTTTTAGCTGCCCAATGGCGGTTAAAATCTCTTCCGTTGTTAGTGGTTTATCTAAGTCTTCGAAGGTGTCATATTGAGGGATAAGATTTATAATATCGTGATCGGCTTGACTTTGCTGGTTAAGAATGTTAGAGTAGTGTTCTTTCCATCGGGCTCTTATTTCCTGGTCTTCTTTGAGGAGATTTCCATTTAAATCTTTAATAGGGCACATATTTTTCCGACTGGGGCCGTACACTGCTTTTACTCCTTGAAAGAAATTCCTGTAGTCGTGTGAATCGGCGTACCTTTGAATTTCTCTGGCCTTGCTTGCCCACCACTCGTTCTTTATTCTTCTGATTTCGCGTTGCGTTTCATACTTAGATTGGGTAAAAGCTTCTGCTTTTGATGAGTCGTTAGGGTGGTTGATAGCGTTTTGGAAGGCAATATGTTTGCGGTCAAGAAGTTCTTGTATAAAAGCTTCATGATCATTGAACCAGTCCTCCTGTTTTTTACTTGCTGCAGTGCCAAGAATTTCCTCACTCGCACTTTTTAAACTGTCTTTAATTTGTGTCCAGGTAACAGCGACATCTACAGAATTGGTTTCTTCTAGTGCACTCAAATTCTCTTAAACTTTTTGCTTAAGCTGTTCGACGGTTTGTTGATCACGCAATTTACTAATACAGAGACGGAGTCTACGTTTTACTTGAGTTCTTCGGTGTTTGGGTCTCATAACAATTTTCATTTTAGAGACAACAGGACGATGATCGGTCCAACATTCGCTATCAATGCGCGCCTTTGTAATTTGGACGTCCTTGAGATGCTTCCTACGTACGATAACATAGTCCAGTACATGCCAGTGACCTGATCTGGGGTGACGCCAGGTGCCTTTAAATTTATCCTTTTGTCGGAAAATGGTGTTTGTTATAACTAAATCATGTTCGGCGCATTTAGTTAGGAGTAGTTGACCGTTAGCGTTCATGTTGCCTAAACTGTTCTTGCCTATGATGCCTGGCCAGGTGTCTGCATCTCTCCCTACTCTAGCGTTAAAATCACCAAGAATAACTCGTTAAATTAATAATAAAAAGAATATAGCACACAGAACATTGAATATTTATCTAATCCTAAAAATTATTTTTAAGATATCATATCAAGTGTTCAAAGTGTCCACCGCGATTTCTTATGCACAATCGAGCGCGGCGAGGCACTGCAATTAAAACATTACTCAGCATTTCGGGGGGGTGGGTGGTAACTGTAATACATGCCTGTTGAATTCGAGTTTTTAGGTCCTCTACATTTTGCGGTGTCGTCGAAAACACCTTAGCTTTAATATATCCCCATAGAAAAAAATCCATCGGGGTTATATCTGGAGAACGAGGGGGCCATAGAATAAATTCATTGGTACCTATCCAATGTTGAGGCAAAATTTCGTCTAAATAATCTAGACAAATCTGGGAATTGTGGGGAGGAGCTCCATCTTGTTGAAAATATTGAAAGTTGTGTCGATTCTCTAAAGGTAGGTCATCTAAGAATTCATTAAATTCATTTCTCAAAAAGTTTAGGTACCTTTGACCACTGAGGTGACCATCATAAAAATAAGGACCTATTAAATTGGTGCCTAAAATACCTATCCACACATTTATTGAAAAACGATTTTGAAACCCAGTCGGTCTATGCCAGCGTGTATTTTCAGTAGTCCGTTTGTAATGAATATTGCGATAAAAAAAATCCATTATTGGAAAAATTTGCCTCGTCGGACCAAAGTATTTTACTACATGTTAATGGATCGATCGGTACGCTTCTTTTCCAACAGCCACCTACTCCTTGGTTTGTCCCCCGCTTGTAAATTGTGAACTTTTTTGGCTTTATAACACCAGTAACCATTTTTCTAGCACTTGTTTTATTTATATGACAAGCAATTTGAATTTCTCTTAATGATGTTTCCAAATTTTCTGTATTTTTATTTCTTACATAATTAATAACTCGGTTTACCTTATTTGCATTATCAGTAACACTGTTCAACCTTGTCTTCTTTAAAAATGAACCATTATTTTTTAGTTTCGTAGCTAATTTTCTGAACAGAGTTTTATTCGGCTGTAGTGCTTGTGGAAATCTGTTTCTATATTCTACTTGAGCTAATCCAAAGTTAAAATTGCATTGGCAATATGTAACGAACATATTACAACGATCAATGTGAGTGAAAATCATTTTTGAAAATTCTAAATTCTTAAACGAGTGTGATTGAGTGAAAGTTTAAGTATTAACTGAGATGATCTGTCAAAAAATGAAATTGCCAAGTTTGTTCATAGCCAACTATTTTAAAATAATTGAAATAATAGTGAAATCATGACGCGGAGTGACGCTTTTATGGAGGACCTCTATACATTGGCATAACTGCGAATACTCTTTCCATAATTGCTCCATGTTGCTTTCTTGATTATTATTTTGTTTTTGTTACCTGAATTTACTTTATTCTTCTTAATTGTGTTAATGTTTTATTATAGCAAAGATTTGAACAACTTATTGAATTATTTTATCGTTTTATTTAATCGTACTTCTCCACGGCAAGTATAATGCTTGTTAAACAAAAATTTATTGGTTTTAAAAAAATGTTTTTATAATTACTAAAGTAGTACCAATGAATAAATATTGCATGTGATATATCGTTGAAAAGGGAGGAAAATATTCTTTAATGGCGCCATTTCCCGCCCGTTTCAAAATAATTTTTTTAACAGCCTGAAGAGTAAATCTCAAAATACAGCGGTTTTGAAAAAAAATAGATAAAATCACATTGAGACACTGTTTTGCAAAAAATTTTCGCCATAGAATTTTTCTCGTATCTCTTCAAATAACGGAGATATTTGGCCTAGACGTTTTCCGCATTTTCGATATTTTCCGCCATAACTCTTAAAGTAGGCCATGGATTTCAAATGTATTTAAACCATTTTGTAGGTTATATAAATCGGCACAATTTTCGTAAAAATATTTTTTTTTGTACGACCGACATTCGAACGTTGAATATAGGTTGCGATAAACACTATATAATATACCAGTCGTATAGACGAAATCAAAACGTTTATTAAACCATTTGGTGTTGCTTGGGGCGATAGTTGGATCCACGAACAAATAACATTTATCAACATAAATCAGTATGATCGCCCTACCTCTACTACCGTAACTAAATCGCCCAAATCCATGAATTCCATAATGATCTCAGGTTCCGACTTAGTAATCCCCAATATTTTTATAATATTCTTGTGATTAAATTGGGACATTACCGAGGCTTCATTTTCTATTATATCCTGGTATTGAGGGTGTCTTGCCCTCTTAATTGACACTTCAGTAGCGGTTCCTCCAGACCCCTTCAAAATACCTTGGGTAACAATTCCAAATCTTCCTTCACCTGCAGGAGATATTTTAATTACTTACAGAAGTCTGGAGATCCAAACATTCAACAAAACCCGTGTCGAGTGTTAGTCGAAGCTACTTTGGCACACAAACTTACCCAAAACTTCTTTACGGACTATAGCACTGTTGTCTACCCACAACTTTTTCAGTTCTCTTGTGCAGAAAATTTCTGAAAAATAACACAGGATGCGATCAAGTCTATCTACATCAATAATTTGTTTTTATTTGACCAAAATATACATACTTTTAAAATCAGCTTTTATTAACAAGAGCTCTTCTTTGTCAGCATCCATGATATTTGACATTACTTTGTCAATTAGCTCATATTTTGCTTCTCTAGAAGAGAAAAACGGGAGTAAAAATGGAAAAATAGCAGAACCAAATGCATTTTTGTGTGACCTTGTAGTGGGATCTAATAAATAGGATTAGTGGAGTAAAAATAGATTTTGAGAGAAAATTTTACATAGAGCAACGCGACATAGAAAAGTAAGTTTGTTTTGGTGGAACTAAGAATAACCTGAGTTTTCTACTTCGCGTAAGTGGGCGAACCCTTTTTTTTGCGGAAAAGGGGTAAATTGGTCATTTTTAAGGGTGGTTCTTCAGTTTTCATTTATCGTGGACCCTTTAAAATGCTAGTTAAGAAACGAGATTGGTACTCTTTAATTGTAGATGTTCAAGGAACCTTCAGTTCAAATTTCGTGAAAACCGGTTTGCCGCCTCCCACGATATTTGTATACAGGGTGTCTCACCGGGAACTGAATCGATCGATATAGAGAAAAGTACGCATCAGAAAATTTTGAAAATTTAGATAATTACTAATGTCGGTGTGGCCAATCCAATTAAAATAATTACAAGCAGCTGGCACTTCCGCTTATACCGGAAGTCGATACCAACTTGCTTATTTCAAATGGAACACTCTATATATTTTAGGGTTTTCGAAAAGAGCATAAAATTCTGAGTCGAAAATATGTAGCATATCCTATACCTAAACTAGCCGTTTCAGAGATATTTGACATTTTATAGAAAATTTTACAGATGCAACGGTTTGCAAGAACCGTTATAACTTTCTTCGTGTAAAAGATCCTCATTTGCTTCTTGTCACATAAAAAGAACACAAGGAGAACTACGTTTTACAATGGAAATAAATTCGATAATATCATACCAAGTGTTCCGTTTTTCGCGTTACATTTTGTCAACTTCAAACTGCGAAAACTTGTTTAGGTCAAATGGAACACCCTGTATTTTTTACGTCAAGTTGTGTAAAATTGAATTCCCTTTTTTCTGATATTAGCATTGTGGGGGTTAAAGTTACAACTTTTTGAAATATTTGCGATTTTATTAGATTCAAGAATTGTTGTAATCATTTCATCAAAATAGCCATGATTAGAAAAGATCAGTCATTATCTTATGTCAAAAAATGCCAGCACGTTTAAATTACACCCACGAAGACTTTTTAAATTTGTTTATTATTTATGGAGAATGTGATAAAGTAATATCAAGAACTTGCAGCACATGAGGACGTTTTACACGAAGAAAGTTATAACCATTTATACAAACCGTTGCACCTGTCAAATTTTTTATAAAATGTCAAATATCTCTGAAACGGCTAGGTTTAGGCATAGGATATGCAACATATTTTCGATTCCATTTGAAATAAGCAAGTTGGTATCGACTTCCGGTATAAGCAGAAGTGCCAGCTGCTTGTAATTATTTTAGTTGGATTGGCCACACCGACATTAGTAATCATCTAAATTTTCAAAATTTTTTGATGCGTACTTTCCTCTATATCGATCGATTCAGTTCCCGGTGAGACACCCTGTATGTATACTGAAAAAACGTAAAAAATTGAATTACGGGGCTAACTTGGCCAAAATTAATCCGGATTTGATTAAATTTTAGATGAAAGTAACCTATATAACCAAGAAATAGCCTGCCAAATTTTAGCAAAAAATATCCAATAGTTTGGCTGCAATCCCATTTTTAGTCCAAATTTCACAAAATTTTCACAACGTTCCCCAATTTGTCCAAATGGTCGTACAAATTTTTTTTTTTACCAAAATGAAGGTTGTTGTATTTACTTTCACGTGATGTAACTAAAAAAATATATTTTTTTAGTTACATCACGTGAAAGTACATTTTCGGGTTAAGTGTAAGAATAGCTAGATATACTAGCTAAACTTCGCCCTTTACTCAAGTTACTGTGTATGTTATACCTGTATCTTAGTGTAATAAAGACGTTTATTATTATTATTATTAAAAAACCTTCATGTTGGTAAAAAAAAATTTCGTACAACCATCTGGACAAATTGGGGAACGTTTTGAAAATTTTGTGGAATTTTGACTAAAAATAGAATTGCGGCCAAACTATTAGATATTTTTTGTTAAAATTTAGCAGGCTATTTCTTAGTTATATAAGTTACTGCCATCTAAAATTTCATCAAACTCGGTTTAATTTTGGCCAAGTTAGCCGTAATTCAATTTTTTCACGTTTTTTCGGGATAATATACACATATCGGGGAGGTGGTGAACCGATTTTCACGAAATTTGAACTGAAGGTTCCTTAAACATCTACAATAAAAGGGTACCATTTTTTGTTTTTTAAGTAACTAGCATATTAAAAGGTCCAAAATAAATTAAAACTGAAGAACCAGCCTTAAAAATGATCAATTTACCCTTTTCGTGAAAAAAAAAAAAGTTCCCGCACCTACTCGACGTAGAAAACTCAGGTTATTCTTAGTTTCACAAAAACAAACTATTTAGCATTGCCCTATGTAAAATTTTCCCTATCGCCTTATTTTCGGCTATTTTTACTCCAGTAGATGCTATGTAATCCAGTCAAATAGTTATTCAACCTCAGAATGAAAGATAATAAGCTATAAACTTGTATAAACCTTTGTTTTGACATTTTATAAGTTAGCTCAAAAGTGTCACAGAATTTAGTGTACATGACATGACATTTGGAGTTATTAGAAAAGTTGTAGACAGACCATAACATTCTCTGCAAATTCGGTCTTAGGCAATATTTTATACAATTAACCATTGTTAAGATTGAGCGCGAAGAGTGGGGGGAGGGAGAAGGAGAGAGAGAATTTTGGCAAGATAAACACTACAAACACATAAAAATCTGGATATATAAAGATACGAGATACAAACACTATTGTTTACTCGTTACAGCAGTTGTACCTACATACTGCATGATCCCCAAAATGGAATACCATATCTTAAATGGACTTCTATCAGGGCAAAATAGGCTGCCTTTGCAGTGGAGTAACCCAGATCGTTAGATATTATTCGAATTGCATAACATCCCTTAGCTAATTTCTTATTTAGGTTCGTTATATGTTCATTAAAGTTTAATTTATTATCGATATACAATCCTAGAAACTTTATATAAGTTCTAGTTTCAAGTGTATTGCTATCTAAGGGAATGCAGTCTAAATTGCATCCAAAAGTTACCACGTTGGTCTTGGTTATATTAAGAGAAAGCCGATTCACATCGCACCATTTTTTTACCAATTGTATGTCAGAGCATATTACTTCATGTAATATGTCTAGGTCTTTAATTGTGCCATAAAATTGATGTATCGTCAGCAAAAAGAGTGAAACTACCTGTTATATTTATAGATGCAAGGTCGTTAATGTACGGTAAAAAGAGAACTGGACCAAGCACGGATCCTTGCGGGACGCCGCAACTTATATTAACTTCATCAGAGTAGTTCTCTGGTGATTTTACTTTCTGTCTGTGACCACTAAGGTAGCATTGGAACCAGAGGAGAGATGTGCCCAAGATTCCGTAACACTGGAGTTTGTCAAGCAATATAACGTAGTTCACGCAGTCAAGGGCTTTTGACAAGAAACAAAACACATCTGCAACTGCCTCGCCCTCATTTCTTTTTGTGTAGAGTTCAGTTAAAAAACCAAACATAGCATCCCCAGTGCATTTATTACTTTGAAATCCAAATTGATTCATATTTAGTATGTTTTTAGGAAATCTTGCAACCTTTTTTTAACAAGTTTTTCGATTATCTTAGAAAAAGTACATAGTAATGATATAGGTCTGAAGTCCGAAGGGTCATCAGTACTGCCGCCCTTGTGAAGTGGAATTACAATTGAGGTTTTTAACGAGGGGGGAAATACGAGTGGTTTTTTAGCCAGACTAATGCATTTAGTGTTCTATCTGGTAAGTTATCCAAAATGTTTGCAGATAAGTTGTCCACTCCCCAACTTTTTTTATTATTAATATCCTTAATAATTTTTTTTAGTTCCTCAATATTGGTAGGGGTTAAATTAAAGTTAGAGGGAATACTAATATCACTAAGGTAATCTATAGGATCATTTGTTGCAACGATACGTTCGGTAATTTTTTTTTCCTATGCTACAGTAATAATTGTTAGTATCATCGAGATTGAGATCAAATTGGGGAGGAGCTTGACTGTTTTTCCCCCTTAAATTATTAATAATGGCCCAGCTCTCTTTTGGTTTATTTGATGCCTATATATGATTCCCAAATACTTACTCATCAACATTCCTATAAAGGTAGACTTAAAGTTTATGTCTCAACGCGGTTACGAGCTGAGATTGAAATACGAAAATTTACATCCTTTATGCTTAAACATAATATTTTTAGTCGCAAACTCCTCTATAAATCCTTATTTTACTATAAGGAAAGTAACCAGACTGCAACCAAAGTTACAAATCTGGCGCGTTAAGTGTAATAATTGCATATTACCATCAAAACGCTAATGCTTCGATTGCAACAAACACCAGCCGAAAGACTGATCCTACTTAAAGGAGCTCCCTTGCCAGTCGTCACACACCACTTGCAGACTGCAGTTTCGAGCTGTTGGCTCTCGTCAGTGCAAGGTAGGTATGCGACGACCGACATGAGAATCCTTTGACTATAGTACATCCCGGTATTTTCACAACAGCGATATGTAAAACAGCCAGCAGGCACCATCTAACGGTCCAGTGTCTGTTGCAATCGAAAAATAATATAAGATTTGTGTACAAGTTTATAGCTTATTACCTTTAATTCCGAGGTTTACACCTTTTTTCACTGTATATGAATTTATTAATACCACTCATATCTCAGTACACAAAAAACTTTCAATTTTATTTTTTTCTTTTATAACAAATTGTGTTAAATATTTAAGCTAACACCAGACCTGGAAAGACATAAAATGTAAAAATCAGTATTCAATAGACTCACAAATTAGAAATTTTCTCTGATGATGGTTAATAAAACCGAAACGTTGGAAAATATAATCACCTTTAATTTAATTTAATGACCGAAATCGCGAAATTCTAAGAAAATACACATCAATCAATTTCATTTTCACGGTCAAGAAAATGAAAACATCTAGTTATTATATGTAGTTGATCACCCTGAATCAATACTATTAGAATTATTGCATAGTTCTCATACCTGTCCATAGTTTTGTCTTCAACCACAGCAAGAATTTTTACCAGGACATCAACAAAACCGCTCGTATCAGATTTTAACTTCGAGGCGATTTTTCCGATCAAGTCCAAACATCTCATGGCGTCTACATTTTCTTTAAGACTTTCTTGTTCACCTAAACACGTATGCAAGGTTTCCTGTGAGGTTGAGGGGAGAGCCAGCGCTTGGTTCGAATCCTAAAAATTTGAAAGTAATATACAAGGTGGTCCAAAATAGTATACCGATATTTCTGCGGCTGATAGTGCATCCAAAAATAATGGTAGTCATTTATATAGACTTATTTCTGAAAATGAATAATAAGGGAGGCATACCCTTTAAAAGAGGATAATAAATTTCATAGTTATACAACCATTATCCTATTATATGGATTGGCCGGGGCGCAGATGCACCGATCAAATGGCCTGCTCGGTCTCCTGACCTAACTCCTCTTGATTTCACTGTGTGGAGTTATATAAAATCATGAGTTTATAATACTCAAATTGTCATGATGGAACAATTGAGAGAAAAAAATCGATTAGAGTTTACAATGCTACAGGATGATGAAGAAATTTATAGGGTATTCAGCGTTCCTTAAAAAAAAGACTTAGTTTGTGCATAAGCGAAAATGGAAGTCATTTCGAATAGTTTTTTGTAATTGATAATTAATTTATGAATAAAATGTTGTAAATGCACGTTGCTTTTAAAACATAAATTACTCGAGAATGGCTTGATAAATACAATAAGAAAACATTTTTTATTTCTAATGATCTGAAAATTAGTTTTTTATAATTTTTAGAAATATGAAAAAAATATAAAGTTATGAGGAAGATATTAATATTCACCCCCTAAAACTACCCCCCTTAAGCAGAAGAGAAGGTTTGACTAACATGTAAACTACTTTCCGGATGGCCTATCACATAAGTTTAAAATATGAATTTGATATTTAAGGGAGTCGAAAAATATTGCAGAAAAACTGAAATTTATTATCCCCCTTTTAAGGGGTATATCTCTTTTATTATTCATTTTCGAAAATAAGTTTATATAAAGGATTACCATTATTTTTGGATGTACTATCTGTTGTTTACGTTCAGAGGGATGAGGAACGATGTTAATCAAACAAGGTCTGGTTAGCAACTGCTTTATTTAGGCATGTGCCGTGGTCCTTATTACATGCGTAGGGTATGCACCCATATAGGTATACATTTTGGTGTGCATACATTTGCCTGACACTATCAGCTGCAGAAATATCAGGAGACAATTTTGGACCACCTTGTACGTTATTACTTGGACTTATTCTATCTAATTTTTATAATTGACATTTTAAAATGAGTAAAGTTTGTCTATCTATCTACCTAGTTTTAGATAATAGTTTGTTGTTATTATTATTATTATTCAACAAATAAATATCTTATAAATATAGCATTGGTCTTAAAGTGAAAAGCAAAAATGAAATGAAAAGTAAAGGCAATAGAAAATAGGCAGTGGAAGGAGCAAAAATCCTTTCTTTGGCCCTGAGCCACATTTGGTCTGCCAAGAAATCTGATTCAATCAGGACTTAAGAGACCGGGCCATGGCGTCGAATTTCTATATAAAGTGACTGGTTAGGCTCAACTGAGAACAAATGAGCCGGATAGTAGGCCCTTTAACAGAACGCTGTCTGTTAAACAAGCACCTACATTTGATGAAAGTGAAAGAAGCATTTGAAAATAAGGGTAGAAAAAAAATGGCCAAATTCGGCTTCCCATATCTTGCTTATTCCTTGACCAAATTTAATGTTTGTGGTCTTAAAAGATGGAGCTTTAAGAGTACTAGAAACTGTCATACTTGATAATTTTCATAGAAATTAACGAGTTTCAAGAAAAACGCGAAATATATACGTATTGTTTTTCTTTGGGGGTTAATTTGAGAGAACTCCCAAGATGTTTCCTCGAGCTTTCATTATGTTATTGGTACTCCAAATGCTATAATGGAAAAGCAAAAAAACTTTTTATGAGTCCAAATTATAACGCTTTGCTTTCCTGAGGTAAGCACACAAAATTTTGATGACTAAGATCAACGTATTTCGGTATTGGAAAATAATAATAACGCACTTTTTTTTAAACAAATGCTTATTTCATTTTGTTACTAATATGCTTGAATCTGTGTAAAACTTAGTAATACCTACGCGTTACCTTTCCCCATTTACCTATAGCATAGCTTTTTTGCACGTTTCTTTAAAATAAGCAATAAGATCTTTATAATAAATCGAATTGTATTTACGCCGTAGAGTAATATACTTTTCAATTATATACGTCCGAAAGCTTTTTCTATATAGTCACAGAACATTCAAAGTCATAAATAAATTGTAATGTAATACTCACCATTATTTAAAGGCAGACGTTAAGTTGAGAATAAGATAATTTAGAACAGAAAATAGGTAATTAAAAATGAAAACAGTACGTGTGATGATCGAATTTATCACTGAATTATGTTATCAACTTTTCGTTCCTTGAATTCACCGTTTTGTTGCGCAACAGAACAATAGAGAACTAGAAAAATTCTAGATAAAGTGCATATAACCGTCTGAAGTCTGAGAGAGATATCATTTATAAACGTTAAAAAAAGTGCAACGTAGCCAAACCGAACGCAAACGACCGAAATCCGAATTATTTTGTTGTCTCTCTCTTTTGACCTTCGGCGGAGAATGGTTATTCTGGGGAATTACAGACAATCCAGGTGTAAAGCCTGGTTTAGACGCAGCCAAAGACCGCTTTCTTTTCAAGTATTTGGAGTAGGTTTCAAAATTAATATTGTGATTGGAACATACTTTCATCAGCCACTCAGCATTCTTGTTTCAAAAAGCTCAGGGCACCAAGCTCCAAGAACTTGAAAAGAAAGAGGTCAGTCGTCGGCATCCTAAGTGCAGTCTGTAAGTCGGACAGGAGTATGACTATGAATTTTTCTTAGCCTAACCGCCTAACGAGACCCCGTTTTCGAGGATGCTGAACACGATAGCGGCGGCTAAATCTCTTTCCGGCTTACTCCACCCACCAAGTGGCCAAAAACCCTCCCTTAAAGAGGTAAACCTCGTATCCGCCGTCTCCAACCAACCAAGCATGTGTTACCCCCGTTTTCGAGGATGTTGAGCACGACGGTAATGGTGGATCTTCTCCCCGAGGCGAATCCACCCCTTCAAACGGACAAAAACTACCCCTTTGATTCGCGGTTTTATGAAGTAAGTGAATAAGTTCACAGATCATTGAATAAGTATCGGATGATAATTACAGGTACCTTGATTGACTGTTCAGCTGAAAAAAAATGAGGGCATACTTTGTGTCTAGGTTTTAGATGGGAAAATCAGGTATATGCAATCATTGGCACAGGCATCTCATGAACAGTTCTATTGACGCATAAGTCTCTTCATTACCATCGTACTCAGCATCCTCGAAAACGGGGGTACCCCACTGAACTCTATTACAGTACTGTAATAGAGTTCAGTGGGGTACCCACTTACAGTGTTGTCATTTTTTTCCTCAATAAGTCTGGTTTCGGTAGGCTCCTAAGGATTTTCTTCGTCCGATGCATGTGAAAAGAGTTAAGAGGAAAAACATAGAAAAGAGTCATTTATTACCATGCATTTCAAATGAGGAGCATATCTCAAGAGCATCAATGGTGACGTCACATCGGTCGACCTTGAAGCTAACGGATTTACCAATGTAGGCCTTTATGGCTCAAAACCACTGAGTATACTCAGTGCTCAAAACTTATCTCCTTCAGTGACGATCTGAAGTTAGCAACACTTTGTTTGATTACCTACCGCTATGATCATAAATCATAACCTCCTTCTGTTGATAACTCGGAAGTGATAGAGTTTACTATTTGTAATATACATACACCCAGCCAACAGTTCATAAATTGATTAATTGTAATGAACGTAAATCTATGTATAGACTATTTTACTAAAACGCGTGGAAATATCGGCCTAAAAAATTAAAAGAATAGCATCTTTAAAAGTAAAAACAAACGTCCATTTCTATACT
The DNA here is from genome assembly GCA_963675555.1 of Leptura quadrifasciata. NCBI lineage: Eukaryota > Metazoa > Arthropoda > Insecta > Coleoptera > Cerambycidae > Leptura > Leptura quadrifasciata. The sequence goes on along the minus strand of OY776680.1, from coordinate 95,247,242 downwards.
GGGTTTTAATTTTAATATTTGTTTCTATTGGTAGGATTTAAGTATCATCACGAAACCTGCAATCTGTCCATCCTCTTATGAATTTGTGTAGAACTGTTGCCAAATTGTAGACGAAATTTAAAGGAATATTTTTGTGAAACTCTGGATATAAACAGTAAGGCCTAATAGAGCTAAACAGACTATTACAGTTTTACGATGGGAGACGTAAGAACAAGTGAAGTAGAAGATAGCTTGATTAATATAATTAAGGTAGAAAACCAATCTCTTGAAGAAAATGGGATTACTGGTGAGAGAGAAATTGATAACGGAAGTGATATATCTAATCAAATGCTCTGTGAGGATAGTAAAGAGGAAGTCGAACATAAAATGAAAAGTTTTATGGACATTGATGATGTGAAATTTAACAATGAAGAGCAGTTTACACCAGAATATACGTTGGGCTGCAAAGAAGAAAGTAGTGATGCGGAGATGATTAAAACAGAAGACAATTTTAATTCAGAATATGAATTTGAGAAGGAAAGTCTTGTTGAAGAGGTGGATCAAAAATTTGTGCCTAATGAAGAAATTGAAATGAAAACCGATGATTCCGATTTCATAAGGTAATAAAATTAAGTTTCCTTTTTTTAAAATAGTATAATCCTTGAATTTTGGCGAAATTTTTTAAACACAACATATTTCGAGGTTGTAGAACTGATACTAAAAATTAGTTTTGAATATCTAAAAACCATTATCAAAAAACTAAAAACCATTATCAAAAAAAAAAAAAATTTACACACTATGGCTTGACTACGAGACACTTTTGATAGTGTCTCGTGCATATCATATAAAGAATTATTAAACCAGTTTTCTGGAGCTTTTTGGTTAGCGTTATTTATTCTTTTCAGAGGAAAGTGTTTTTTTAACTAGATTAGAGTAAGTAGTACTTAAAAAATCTGCTAATAAGTTGGTTGTGTATTTCGGTATTCATATGTTCATTGTGATAGAAAATACTCCAATCCACCTCATTTAGAGAGCTTCTAAACTTGTTTAGGCTGTTTTTGGTAATGTGTCTCTTATGAGTTGGCTGAACAGTGTTTTTAATCATTTTAATGGTAAAAGTTTGCCCGTGATGCTGCAGTGGCGGCCGGTGCGAGTGGGTTCTGGGGCGCCGTCCTCTCTGCCAAATTTAAAACAATAAATAACAATAACAATAGACAATAACCTATCTCCCGATAACCTGATTTACGACTATTTTTTAGAAATAATTAAAAACAAACAGCATACTCTCCTCACTTGCGATCAATTTAATTTAACTTCCGAATTGCATGTAAAAACGCTGAAATGGGCTCCAGATATTCCGCCTAAAATATGTACGGCGGTCGTCATGGCAACAAGTGAAAGAATGGGAGGGGGTTACGCGTGGTTTCGTTATCTATTGGGGCTCTGGTCAGTCCGCCCACGGCTGTGTAGGAGTTAATTGCTTCGTCGTTTATGTTGTTTTACCGGACCGACTCATATTAAATAATTTGTATTTTTCCAGATAACTGGTTAGTCTATCGTTAAATGTAACTTCAGTTGGCTTTGAGAGGGATGGTATTATACACAGAGGGCGGTGATTATTCATACATGTTTTAGATCCTTTCTTTTTATATATAGGAGTTATTTTTGAAATTTTAAGTTTTGATGGATATTGCCCATTGAAAAAATATTTGTTTATGATAATTGTAAGTGGTTCAGTGATTCCTTCTCTGATTAATTTTAGCAGTTTATTACTAATTCCACATATATATATATATATATATATATATATATATACATATATGGTATAGTGGTGAGAGGTAATTGAATCCTCTCATGTGGTCTAATGCTACTATGCACCAGACATGATAGATGTCTCCGTGGTGCATAGCGACTTGCCATTTTGCAAGTACCGAGAGCGGCGACCTTCAGCCCTTGGCGGACTTAACCTATATACTGTTATTATACATGATTTGCAGGAAACAACTACTCAGCGGGCAAATACCCCGACCTGCATTGAATTACACCTTACAAATCATGAAAAGACATCTATGATGTCTGGTGTATAGTAGCATTAGACCACATGAGAGGATTCAATTACCTCTCACCACTATACCATTTACATTAGTCTGTATAAGACTAGCAGGTTGGCCACTGTCATTTGTCTGCTCCATGACCTATGGCATACTGAGGAGAACTAATAAGTTCGAAACCGGTCTATGTCTGGTCAGGGAGTTGACAAGTGACATTGGCTACCAATTTTTCATGATTTGTAAGGTGTAATTCAATGCAGGTCGGGGTATTTGCCCGCTGAGTAGTTGTTTCCTGCAAATCATGTATAATAACAATATGTATATATATATATATATTTCGCTGACCTATTTTAAAGATTTCTGATGATAGTGTCAACTGTAGCTTCGACAACGGGCAGTGAATAAATATTTCAGAGCATTGAATATGTTGATAAGTTATTTCTGCTGGATTCATAGTAGATGCAGACAAGTTTTTGGATTCATTATTTGCAATGTTTGTAATAAAGACTTTGAAGTCAGCAGCACTAAATGAATGGTTAATCTGCTTATGAGTTTCATTTTTAGATTCATTGATAATAGTACCAAATTGTTGTTTTATTTGTCGAGTGCAATAGTTCATTGAAACTTATTTACTTTTGTACTGTTTAATTTTGGATCTGTATTATTTTTTTAATCTTTTTACATAGTTACAGAGGTCAGTGTCTTGTTGATCTTGCCTCGATAATTGCGCAATAGAATTTAAATTATTCCCAGTGTTTTTAATTCATGGCTATATCATTTATTATTTTTATTATTATTTTGAACCGTTTTTGTTTTTAATGGAAATGATTCATTGATAATTTGTGGGGTGGTTTCCATGAAATATTTGAAAGCATTATCGAAATTATCTATTATGTTTAATATATCCCAGTTAATTTGTTTCAGTGCATTAATGCTGTATTATGCTTGAGCTTGGGAGTTAGGTCGAATTCTACAATATTTGTTTTCTTAAGATTAGTGGATATACGTTTCTAGGAATATCGAGGCTTGAGGTTGTGTTACATTATTAATTAAGAATTCATAGTTGTATGATTCTACTAGATTACAAAAATATCATGTGATATGTCAATATTAGTCGTATTTTTACTTGGTTTAATTATCAAAGAGTTTTTTTAGAATTTCAAAAAATATACGAACATTTCTATTGGTAGACCTGTAAATGTTTATAATTATGCTATTTAGAGTGACTATTTCTACTGTCGTGATTTCACAATGTAGTTCTTGCTACAATTTATTTAGACGATCAATTTTTATAAATTCATAGTTACCTTTTACATATATACAGGTTGTAATTAGTTTCATGTCATTAAAAAAAACTGGTAATGAGGACATATTAATAAGTCTGGTATGGACGTTCTGAGGTCCTCTTTACAGGAAATTGATTGGAGCACTTTTGTTGCCCCAAATTATATATCTATGGTATTAGAGGTTTACTTACCTCTTGAACTTATTAAATCCTATCTTAAAAACAGGTCACAGTGTGTAGAAATCGACAATAAGCAGTCAAAACTAAATAAGATAAATCATGGTGTTCCCCAGGGTTTTCTTTTGGGGCCATTATTATTCATTATTTATGTTAATGACTTATGTTATTTCATGTTGCCTAAAAATTGTGTCCTGTATGCAGATCACACAACATTAATACATTCTGACAAAGATTTAAATCAACTAATAGACTCATCAAATGACACTGTCTCTCGAGCTGAAGAATGGTTCATCGCTAATAAGCTAAAACTAAATCAGCAAAAAACTCAAAAACTTATATTTTCTTCACACGTGGATATTACGCAAGGTTTGAGTGCAAAATTACTGGGTAACGTCCTGGATGACAAACTAAACTGGTCCGGTCATGTAGAACAGTTAACCCACAAGTTAGCCAGTGTGATCTTCCTCATTCGTCAGTTGAAGAATTTATTGAATTTTGATATTCTTAAATCTATATACTTTTCCTTATTTCACAGCCATCTAACTTATGGTACTGTACTTTGGGGAAATTCTTACAGTGCACAAACAATTTTTCGTTTGCAAAAAAAAGTGGTGAGAATAATGGCAGGTGCTGAGATAAAGGATCATTGTCATCCCTTTTTTGCCAGTTTTGGCATAATGCCTCTTCCATCTGTTTTTATTTACTCCACTTTATTAGATATCCATAAAAACATTAATGACTATGACATACAGTCAAATTCTCATAATTACTGGACAAGATCTGGTTTTCTAATAAAGAAGCCTCGATTTAAATTAGCGATGTCAGAGAAAAACTCCATTAAATTAGATTTATACAATAAACTGCCTTTTAAAATGAGATCCTTGAATTTCCGCTGTTTTAAACGTACATTGAAATCGTTTATGTTAAGAAACTGCTTCTACTCTGTGAGCGAATATTTAAACTCAAACAATTTTATTGAATTAATGTGAAGTTCACCTTTTCTATATTTAACACCTATGTTATTTTATAAGCCTATTTTTAACGTATTTGTTCTATTTTACTTGTTTCTGCTTGCATATTTTTTTACTCATATTTTAATCTCAAAAAATTGTTTTCTTCTTTTTTATTTTTGTTTGTATGTAATATTGCTATATATCGTGTATTTTTATATACTGTACTGTTTTTTTTGACCTCCTACAAATGTATTCTGTATGTAATGTAGTTAATAAAGTTCTATTCTATTCTATTTTCAATAGTTTCTACAAAAAAGTTTGAGAACCTCTGCATTATGGGTCAATGAACGACATTTTTCACTTACTTTTAAAAAAGTCATAAAAGCGGAAAAAGACTTTTGATCTTGAGCTGGCCGCCGGTGCCGGCATTCGCGGCTTGGATTAACAAAGGAGAGAAAGGGTGCGGACTTCTTGGTTCTTAAAAACCGAGTGAAATAAAATAATTTTCCACGAAAAAAAAAATTGCAGTGACAGGCAACAAATGATAACTTGCCAATGTTGTTTATTCACATAAATTGTTCGAAATGTCCTCCATCTACATTAATACACTTTTCAGCACGACGAAGTAAAGAGATACGCATTCCGTTCAACGCATTGGGTAAATTAGGATCATTCTTTATGCTCTAGATGCACATTAAAACACGATGCTGCAATTGTTCCAAAGTGTCAATTGGATCACGGTAAACAAGCGATTTGAGATGCCCCCAAAAATAAAAATCCTTTGGATTTAAGTCGGGTGACCTAGCAGGCCATCCAACCGATCCACCACGTCCAACCCATTGTTGAGGAAATTGCGTATTTAAAAAATTTCGAACCGCCAGACTAAAATGCACTGGTGCGCCATCATGCATATACCACATACATCTGCGCGTCAGCTATTAAGAAATCAAATAATATACAACTCTAGGTCTATATATTTGGAAGAAGTGGATGAAAACGAGATTAGAAATGTTATACAGAACATCAAGACTAAAAAAGCAGAGGAAATATATGGTATATAAACTAACATTTTAAAGAAAATTGGAAATGCTCTGGTAACACCAATTACAATAATAATAAATAAGTGTATCCAAGAGGGAATATTTCCTAACGATTTAAAACATGCAAAAATTATTTCGATATGTAAGAAAGGTAACATCAATAATTATAGACCTATCTCAATCCAACCAGTCATTTCAAAAATATTTGAAATTATTTAAAAAAAAAGACATTTTTTCAAAAATTTAATATATTACATAGCAGTCAACATGGGTATCGTAAAGGGAAATCAATTACCACTGCTATGATAGAAGCAGTAGAAAAAATAACAGAAGCTCTCGACAGACAAGAAGAAACAGAAATAATCTGCTGTGACTTAAGTAAAGCTTTTGATACGGTTGACCATAAAGTCTTACTTAGTAAACTATACTATTATGGTGTGAGTGGAACTCCACATAAATTGCTCGAATCACATTTATCAGATCGATATCAAACAGTATGGTGGAGTGATAAAAAATCAAACCCAAAGCAACTAACCCGAGGTGTACCACAAGGCTCTGTGTTGGGGCCAGTACTATTTATAATATACATCAACGACTTACTCTCTAATGTTAAGAGTTATGGGGCTTGTTTATATGCCGATGATACACAAAATTCATAACAAAAGGGAAAAATAAAATTGAGTTAACAACCCTATCACAAAATATATTGCACGAAGCAAATATCTGGCTCATGGCGGACTCATTGGCTTTAAAAAGAGAAAAAACGCAAAATATAATTTTATCTACAAAAAGAGAAACTGGGAGGTTATCGTTGAAATTCTTAGGCTTAACATTAGACAGTAAATTAAATTGGAAAGGCCATATTGAAGAGCTCTGCAAAAAACTTGCCGCAGCTATTTACACCATTAGAATACTAAAAAACGTATCCACCAACCAATCCGCAAAAATAGCATATTACTCAAATTTTCATAGCATCGCAGCATATGGAATACTACTATGGAGAACATCATCTGACACTCAGAAAGTCTTCATCCAACAAAAGAAAGCCATCAGAACATTATGTGGCATCAATTATAGAGAGAGCTGCAGAGATGCCTTCAAAGAACAAGGTATTCTCACTATGCCAAGTTTATATATACTCAGTTGCCTTAAGTATGTGCATTTGCATAAAGATAAATTTAGTCCACATCTTGAAAATCACCACTATAACATGAGAAACAGGGAACAGCTGCAAATTCCGTATCACCGACTGAATATAACTCGACAGGGAGTGGACTACTGGGGTCCAAAATTGTATAATAAAATTCCTCTCGAGATAAATAAAAAATTTAAGGCGTTCTCTAGTTGGGTAAAAAGCTTGTTGATGTGTTGAAGTGTTTTACTCTCTTACAGAGTTTCTAGAACATTAACACGTTAAGTTGTATTGTTATTTATATTTGATTTTATATTACTGTATTTTTTACGCTTCCTGTAATATTCTTTTTACAGAATAAAGTACTATTATTATTATTATTAATGAGGTATCGTAAGCCCCTACTTCCCATTTAAAAATTTAGGGGCTGCAACTGCCACTCGAAGGGGGTTGAATTTAGGAATGAAACTTGTAGTTGCAGGATGTCATTTCAGAATCCAAAATCGACGTGTCTCGGAATTTTTCATAAACATACACAATAATTGGAATAGTGAATTTATTCCAAATTGCTGTTTCACACTGTATATTGATGTGATAGCGATATATCATATTGCTGAGCGTCTGTTAGTGCCTCGTAATGATTAGATAATAACTTAAGAATTTGTCCATATTTCATTTCTAAAAATCATTATTCAAAATAGCACATATTTCAAAAATATGATAATGCAGTAAAATAATATGAACTTACACTTCAATAATAACAACCATTTTTCTAATTTTTAGTCTTGGATATGAAACTGTCTTACAACAACCAGATGTCACCGCTAGGCTAGTGACAAATCTTGAAGGGGGACAGTCAAAACCATACATTAAACAGACATTTACAAGCAAAAGTGTCTCCGCTATAGCAGTGTACCACTGTGAATTCTGCTCATTTCAGACAAAATACAAACGAAGCCACAAAATACATATCATGGAGCATAAGAACCCTTCAAATATAACAACGTATAAATGCTACTCTTGTTCATTTCAGACAAAACATAAACAAGACCTCAAAACTCATTTGTTGCAACATACGGATCCTTCAAAAGTAGCAATGCACGAATGTGAGTCTTGTACATTTCAGACAAAACGCAAGGAACTCCTCAAAAATCATTTGTTGGTACATAAGGATCCTTCAGAAATAACAATGTACAAATGTGACTCCTGTTCATTTGAGACGAAACGGAGCTCTGATCTTAAAAGACATGTGTTAGTTCACAAGAATCCTTCAAAAGTAACCATATATAAATGCGACTTTTGTCCATTTCAGGCGAAACTGAAACATGAAATCAAAAGGCATTTACTGGTACATAAAAATCCTTCAGAGGTACCCATGTACAAATGCGACTCTTGTTCATTTCAGACAAAACGAAAAGAATACCTCAAAAATCACTTTTTGAGACATAAGGATCCTTCAAGAGTAACAATGTACAAATGCAACACTTGTTCATTTCAGGCAAAACATAAACAATACCTCAAAAGTCATTTGTTGAAGCACAAAGATCCTTCAGAAGTAACAATGTACAAATGTGATTCTTGTTCATTTCAGACAAAATATAGAAAGGACCTCAAGTCACATTTGCTAAAGCATAAAGACCTTTCAGAAGTGACAATTTACAAATGCGACTCTTGTGCATTTCAAACGAAACGTAAACAGGGTCTTAAAAGCCATTCGCTGATACATAAGGACCCATTGGAAGTAACGGTGTACAAATGTGACTCTTGTTCATTTCAAACAAAACGTAAACAAGGTCTTAAAGTCCATTCGCTGATACATAAGGATCCTTCGGAAGTGACAACTTACAAATGTGACTCTTGTTCGTACCAAACGAAACGAAAACAAGGTCTTAAGGACCATTCGCTAATACATAAGGATCTCTCAGAAGTAGAAGTGTACAAATGTGACTCTTGTTTATTTCTGACAAAAAGCAAACGTCTTCTCAGTTGTCATTTGGTGAAGCATAAGGATCTTTCGGAAGTAAAAGTGCACAAATGTGATCTTTGTTCGTTTCAAACGAAATATAGAAATGGTCTTACAAGTCATTTGTTGACACACAATGATCCTTCAAAGGCAATAATGTACAAATGTGATTCTTGTTTGTTTCAGACAAGACATAAATGTAGCCTAAAAAGACATTTGCTCGCGCATCAGAATTAATGATGTGCAATGAAAGTTGTTTGTTTCAGACAAAATGTAAATGTAATGTCAAAGATCATTTGTTGCCACAAAGATGCTGCAGAAGTAATAATAATAATAATAATATGGCTTTATTTTTTGCTGATATAAGTTATTTACAATAATCTTTTATAAAGGGGGGCGTCGTTCAAGTAGGCTGTTGGTCCAAAATTGTCTACCGGTATTTCTGGAGTACTTGAATGTAGTGGCTTAATATTACCATCACATAAAATGTTAATTGTGTTTTGTATTGGCCACCGTAGGGCCGGATTAACATGGATGGGGGCCTGTAGGCAGAACTGTGTTTTTTTAGATGTCGATAATAATCCTCACCATAGTAAGCATTCATCTCATTTGTAATAAAATAAATTTCAAGGAGATAAGTTGGTGGGGGCCCCGAGGCAATGCCTCATTGCCTTAGGGTTAATCCGGCACTGCCTGCAGAAGACTTTGGATTATTCTTAAACTTATTTGACGACTTAGTCAATGAAGTGTCCAATAGTGATAATTTAGTAATTATACGGGGGGATTTTTTCTTTCTAGTAGCACAATCTTTCACGTTTTAAATGATTTATTATACTCTCATAATATGACCATATGTGTAAAATCTCCAACAAGGGTAACTCACCTGTCTAGTACTTGTAATGACAATTTTTAGTGAACTCCAATATTGTGCACTTATTAATATTTTTCATCATATTTATTTAGTATACGTTGCATGGCTCTTACATGAGCTGGCGATGCTGATGCAGTCCGAATGGCACGACCCTAAATTTATAAATGTTTTCTTCAATACTGACGGCAGTATTATTGACTCCGGAGCAAGTGGAATCAACCAGAAAGAATTTTTTAAGTCTAATTTGGAGAATTTTACCGAACCTACTAAGTAACTTGCGTGCATCCAAACATAACCTAATTTCATTTTTTTTTTCTTAACTATTACTAGCGGATTTATATAATTAGTCTTTGCTTTTTCGATTATATTATCTATTAACATATTTTCGATTTCGCATTTTACTTATGCTTTATATTACATGTTATACATTATATAAAGTGCAATTTATACGTTTATAAATTGCAATTTATTTTTATAACATTTTTAATAGGTATCTATGTGAATAATTCGAATGCCTCGCTTGCATAAAAATTGCATTTTAATATAATGTATAACATGTAATTTACATTATATAAAATGCGATTTATATGCAGCGCCGGCGCTGGATAAAATTTTGCTACAAGTGGCAATAGCGCCCATAAAGGGATTTTTTAAGTTCCATATTAACATGTTTTTGTTAATTTAACTGTTTGTTTGTTTTTTTAATACTACATACACCAAATTATCATATGCTTTAGGAAGTGAAGAGCGGAGGGGGAATCATTATCTTCTATGAAGAGTAAGGGAATTTGAAAAATGTCCATCTTTGTCCCCGTCCCCCGCTAGATTTGGCAATGCGTAGCGCCCTAGCAGGCCAGCGCCCCAAGCAGGCGCTTGTATTGCTTGTACCTACAGCCGGCCCTGTTTATACGTTTATAAATTATAATTTATTATTATAACATGTTTAATAGGTATCTATGTGAATAATTTGAATTCCTCGCTTGTATATAAATTGCATTTTATATAATTTATGACATGTAATATACATTATATAAAATGCAATTTATATGCAGCGCCGGCGCTGGATAAAATTTTGCTACAAGTGGCAATAGCGCCCATAAAGGGATTTTTTAAGTTCCATATTAACATGTTTTTGTTAATTTAACTGTTTGTTTGTTTTTTTAATACTACATACACCAAATTATCATATGCTTTAGGAAGTGAAGAGCGGAGGGGGAATCATTATCTTCTATGAAGAGTAAGGGAATTTGAAAAATGTCCATCTTTGTCCCCGTCCCCCGCTAGATCTGGCAATGCGTAGCGCCCTAGCAGGCCAGCGCCCCAAGCAGGCGCTTGTATTGCTTGTACATACAGCCGGCCCTGTTTATACGTTTATAAATTCCAATTTATTATTATAACATGTTTAATAGGTATCTATGTGAATAATTTGAATTCCTCGCTTGTATATAAATTGCATTTTATATAATTTATGACATGTAATATACATTATATAAAATGCAATTTATATGCAGCGCCGGCGCTGGATAAAATTTTGCTACAAGTGGCAATAGCGCCCATAAAGGGATTTTTTAAGTTCCATATTAACATGTTTTTGTTAATTTAACTGTTTTGCGCTCTTAGCGCCAGTGCTGGATCTGGACATTTCATGTGGGGGGCAAGATTGAATTTTGCCGAGAGAGAGAGAGAGTATTGAAAAGTTTAACAGTCTTTCTTAAATCATTCTCATTTTGTCGCCCCAAAGTGCCTCCCGAGGTGTTTACCCAACATACTACAGTGTAGGGTTTCAAATTGCTACTTTTATAGTTAAGGATTTATACAAGGTGGTCCAAAATTGTCTACCGGTATTTCCGAAGTACTTGAATGTAGTGGCTTAATATTACCGTCACATAAAATGTTAATTGTGTTTTGTATTGGCCACCGTAGGGTCGGATTAACATGGATGGAGGCCTGTAGGCAAAACTGTGTTTGTTTAGATGTCGATAATAATCCTCACCATAGTAAGCATTCATTTCATTTGTAATAAAATAAATTTCAAGGAGATAAGTTGGTGGGGGCCCCCAGGCTATGCCTCATTGCCTTGGTGTTAATCGGGCACTGCCTGCAGGAGACTTTGGATTATTCTTAAACTTATTTGACAACTTACTCAATGAAGTGTCCAATAGTGAAAATTTAGTACTTATAGGGGGGCATTTTAATGGTGACTTTCTTTCTAGTAGCACAAATTTTCACGTTTTAAATGATTTATTATGCTCTCATAATTTGTGTAAAATCTCCAACAAGGGTAACTCACGCGTCTAGTACTTGTAATGAAGTCATTTGCTTGCAGCCTTTGTACTGATTCATACGTTTATAATTTTTAACTGCGGACTTCAGTAATTGATATTACAATTTTTATATCCCAGTTACAAAGTGTTTAACATACAGGTAATTTCATTATACTTATTTAAAATGTAATTAATCTTCAAATTTTGCCTTTGATATAATTTCAATTATTTTTAAAATAAATTTTGAATTCAAAGTCAATTCTTTTTAATTTAATAAGTAGTTAAAATACTATATGTACCACATGGGTTTAAAAATATTTTTCTCTTTCCTTTTAATTTTTTTGGCAATTTATAGTCTAAGAAATCAGCTTACTTTTGTATAGCTTAAATTACTTTTGTATAGCTTAAATAAATTTTGTATAGCTCACAGAGAAAAATGAACCAAATAAACTTTTTATTTGAGACTTTTTTATTAGTAGGAAATATTTTTTTGTTAAGTAATAATAAAGTCCACTAATAATGCCAAATAAAAACTTTCTTTTAACACAAGTTTTCTAGTACAAATAACCGTGATATTATGATTAACAAAAATGCATTAATGGTTAAGATATGATTATTACTGACAAATATGCATTTCTATTTATTCCATTTTATTAAGTACTAATAATTAAAGTTGTGGCATTAATAGATTGATTTGTAAAGTAAATAGTCATGAACTAAGCACAAATTACCTAATTTATTAGAATTTAAATCTCGTTGATATTCGTGTCATTTCGAGAGCTCTTAAGCTCATTTCGTCCATTTTGATGATCGTTGTTGAGACGTGTGCCAGTGTCTCGGGTGTATACCTAGTAGTGTTATGTCTAAGTGCAATAAATAGTCTTCTGCAGTGTACATGCAATTCTAAAGTTATTTTATTTTAGTTTCTAATTTGTCTTCATGTGGTCATTACATGACTGATCCAGATTGTAGGGATGGTAAAGTGCATGCATAAAACTATTTTTCACTAATTACGTTCTCTTTATGTTTTAGACAATAATCTCGATAATTGATTTCTTAATTAGTATATAGAAATATTTTCAAACTCCTCCTTTTTTTCATACCAACTTCAGTTTTGGCCAGCAGCTATATTAGTATTCATACAATTCTTTAAATCCAAATAGTCTAATAATCTGTGACGGTATTTTAGTTTTAAAATAATTTTTATATGCAGAATAGTTTAGTTTATATGCGTTGTATTTTGTTGATAAACATTGAGAGAAATATCTTTTCTTTATTTCACATGAAAATTTATGGCCGCCATATAAATTGACCAGATCCTTTCTCTCAGTGTTTACACCTGGCGAATTTTTATTTATGTATTTATATGATCTCTTTTTCACATTTAAAATCGTTTAATATTTTGCAACGCAGTGGTGCATGCGGCTGATGGATTTTGAAGACACTGTATCTCAGGTTAGACATGAGATCTACACCAAATCATAAGAGGTTTCATCGAACATTAAAATTACAATATTAATCAAAAAAATTTCGATAGGAATCTGCGCAAAAAAAATTGAAAAATCCTGGGCTCATACCCCAAAAAGTGCCAAAAACTACTGATGATTGAGAAAATATTAATTTTTGGAAAAATATATAGGTACCTATTTGATATTTTTTGACACCAAGTTTAACTCCCAGTTTAACACTTAAAATTACTTTGTGTAATAAAAATAATATTGTAATTTTAATGTTTGACAAAAACCTCTTGATTCGATTTAGATCGCATCATCATAAGTCTTATATTCATCAAAATCCATCAGCCGCCATTGCTGTAATGTGTACTTTATGCATGCACTAATTTATAGTTTTATATAAAGATAATCCTTAAGTTATTTTGATGTTTTTCTATGTATACTTACCTCTAGAGTATTTTTGAATTTTAATTTTAATCTAATGCGGGTATGTACCATCAGGATACACGCCGCAATAAAGTTTTATCTTAATTTTGGTCCAGAATTTTGTGAATGTAGATTAATGTACAATTTAGAATTTTATTGCCATCTGTTACTATTTTGAAGGTTAAATTGTATATTATTTCATGAGGCCGTGGTTTGTCGATGATTTTTATTTTTTAAATATAAATATTTTTTATTATTAATGCTGTTTTTATTTGTTACAAATATGTCCTGCTTTACTAAAATAAATATTTGAGAGAAATAATATTTTTCTTCTAAATAAACAATATGTTTATAATAAATAATAAATCTACTTGTCATAAGTAAGGAATATAATTAACAGTAAAATTAAAAAGTAGTGCCAATATTTTTATATAATTGCTGCTAATAAACTGAGCATTAGTGGTTGTTATCCAATAACATTAGTTACGAAAACACAGTATTCTTAGTGTTATTGGTTTACTTATTTAGCAGAAATAAAAAAATGTAGTAATAACAAGGATATACACGATTATCGTTAATAACTTAAATATTAGCGACAAATGTTTAGTTCATTATTCATTAATATTTTTGTTCATTAAACAGTTTATTTGCCAGTAATGTCAAATTTTGTTTACGCTTTGTATATTTATCCCAAATATACACTATCAGAAACCTCTTTTTATTAATCGTAATTAGATTTGGTTCTTGTCCCATATTTAGCTAAATTTTTTATTAAGGAGCCATATAAAAATATTTACCAGCAATATTAATTTTTCTCTGTGCTTAAATAAATTTCATGCAGCTAACTTAAATATATTCGTGCATAGTTAATTAATTAATTTTGGACAGCTAACTTGCTTAATTTTGTACAGCTAACTTGCTTAGATGCTTATATTCTTAGATATTTAAATTCTGAGATACATCTTCTACATTCCTGCATAGTTTTTGCACAGTTTATCTTTCATAGATAAACTTTGGTTATCTTTTCATTAAACCACATAGTTGGTTAATTTTCCTACAACTTTCATCCCATTTCATTGAGAGACGTAAATTGCCAAGGAAAATTTAGAATTCTTGCAACACGAGACAATTGTGGGCCTGGATTGCTGTCCCAGAACCAGTCACCTCAACCATAATCCATCTAGGATACTGGTATCAATTTGTCTTTTATATATATATATATTTTTTTACATTTCAATTTGTCTCAAACCGATTTGTCTATTTTTTTTATGTAATATATTTTGTCATTCATTTTAAACTATCTTTTTATTTCTCTTACCAACAATTTCAGTCTGATCTATAGCAGACTGGTTATTCGAGAAAAAGAGACAATTTTACTTATTTTACTATAGATGGTGCCCAATTTAACATCAATTTTTCTTTGTCTCCTTTTCTCGAAATAAACAGAAATCTGTCGCTTATGCTGTACATGTCAGAAAGGGTAAGTTTCTCCACTCTTACGAATGCTCTGGACCCACGGCTCTCTGCTCCGGCTTAAACCAGCTAGTCGTCCGCACATGTTGCCTCAATTCTTTCTCAAAAATAAATAATAAGAGAAAGGAGGTAACAACTGGCCCGCCAGATGGCGCCTGCTGACTATTTTACATGTCGCTATCCTAAAAATACCGAAATGTACTAAATAGTCAAGGGCTCCTCGTGTCGGTCGTCACATGCCTACCTTGCACTGACGAGAGCCAACAGCTCGAAACTGCAGTCTGCAAGTGGTGTGTGACGACTGGCACGAGAGCTCCTTTAAGTAGGATCAGTCTTTTGGCTAGCGTTTGTTGCAATCGAAGCATTAGCGTTTTGATGGTAATATGCAATTATTACACTTAAAGCGCCAGCAGCGCTATTCTTGACATCCTTCGCAGTTGCGCGTATACGTGCTAATGCGAGCGGTGTATTTGCGAACACTTCCAACATATGGTATTCTCGACTGCACTTCGCATATGTACACGAACGAAATCAATCGCATGTAAAATAGCACTTGGCAACATCTCAGTTTCGAAAAATATCTAATTTCACTCTGTTAGGGATGACAGGACAGCATTGTCGACTGACATTTCTTGATTGTTAGCTCATGTTAGTTTGTTGTAGGTTATATTTGTATTTACAAAGAAAAATATTTGTTTGCTAATAATTTATTGTGTAACGGAGACTCCATGCAGAACTGCTACTGCTTCAACTGAACAAAAACGGTTAATACTGAAATTTATAAAGAAAAATCCAAAACTCGCTTCTGGTAAATTTTCTAACGAATTTACTCAAAAAGATGGCCAACGTAGAAAGCTGGAGGAGGGCCCCATAAAATAAATACATTTTCTATATCATCAATGTTCGCAGTATATCGTAAATCGTCCATTATCAACAAATTACAATACAAGAGACTTTTTGATTTATACCATATCACGAACATAATAAATTTAAAGATTTAGAAATAAAAAATTAGGTTATATCATCGTTAATGCGAATACTCGAATGTCTTGCGAATGATCAAGAATGTCTAGTATGAATTTTCATTCGCATTATGTTGGTATGCGAGTAACTTTTAAAAATGCGAACAGTCAAGAATAGCGTTGCTGGCCTGTAACTTGTAATTCAGCGCTCGGCGGGGCACATAGCCCGGAGAGTAGCTGTTGGTTGCAGTCTGGTTACGTTCCTTATAGTAAAATAAGGACTTTATAGAGAAGTTTGCGACTAAAAATATTGTTTTAACATATTGGTATGTTTGTTCTGCATTATCATTTGTTAAGGTAAGTTTCCTGCTATAAAACCTTCTGAAGATAAAGATATTATTTTTATCATCGATCAAATATCCCTCCAAGTGGCAGGTGCAGCTCAGTATGCATTTCCGTGAGAGCAAGGCACAACCAATGTCCTGTGCTTTTTTTAAAATTATAATATTTTCAGCACATTGAGAGATATACGAATGAGCAGTTCATTAAAGCGTAAGCAGCACATTGAATGGTCTAAGGGGAGGCCTATATCTAAAAAATACTCATATAACCTATATCTCTATGCTCTATCTGTCTATCTACAACCTAGATAAGGCTTACTACCCATATTGGGTAATTCTGGAGGATACCGACTTTTGTTTTTTTCACAGTTTTTTGGTTGGTTCATGTAGTATTCATTATAAGAAGTAATTTGTGTATATCGAAATGTTGTGCAAATGAATAGTAACCCCAGAAATTGACGGGACCGTGGAGCGAATAGGGCATCTGCACGTGACGTCACATTTTTCAAGGTCGTGGCTTGGAGGATATACAAATAAATAACATAACCATAACAGAAACAAGGCACATTTATATCTATTTGGGTTTTTATTTCCTCACATTTTACTGAAAATGCCAAGTTTTTGTATGGTAGTTGGTTGTGGAAGCAACGGGGCGAGAGATGCTGTCAGTTTTTTTCGAATTCCCTCAGTTTTTAACAATCATAAACAATTTACTCAACTTGCCTGTGATAGACGGAATGCTTGGATAAATGCCTTAAAAAGGGACGATCTAACCAAATCAAAGATTGATTATGGTAGAATATGCTCCAAACATTTCATTTCAGGTAATATTTTACACTATTGGTATCTAATAAATACATGGATGTACCTAAATTATTGTTTCGTAAGTATGACAAATAAATATATTTAGGTAAACCTTCAAAGTTAGAAGATCACAATAACCCAGACTGGATACCGTCTTTAAATATGGGTTATAAATCTATTAGCTTATCAAAACCTTCTAGTAAAGATAGATTTGTTAGAATGGAGAAAAGGAAAAGATTACGAGACGATGTAGAGGTTGCAGTGAATTTTGAAATTTTGCTTTTGCATGATTTTTTTGTCTACATCAATAAATATGTAGGTTGCACGTTTAATATGATTTATTTTGTTTTCAATTATGAAATGGTTGATATTCAAATATTAGGAAGATAATGCTTTGCTCTTTCCTGTGCCTTTGTTTTATATGTGATACGAACGTTTAAATATTTGCTTTGCTATACTTTTTTGAATAGGTAGGTATGGTGCTTTAAAAAATATTTTAGAGTAGATTATGTGTACATTTACATTTCAGAAAATTATTTTATTTTTAGAGGTTGGGAAATCTTTTTGAAAACATATTATGCTTTTTATAGATAGTTCTTTTTTCAGCAAACCAGATTAGGTCAAAGACCACCACCAGAATCTGTAAATCCTGAAATTGAACATGAGAACATATTTCAAGAGACCTTCTATGTGCTACATCTAAGTAAAACAATACAGCACAAACATGAGTACATGTTTCGCCTAGCCCTGCCATGCAATTGCAGTGAGCGCATATTATACTACCATCACTTTTTGTTATAATCCACGGTTTTAAAAATTGCTCACTTAGTTTTTGGGAATGCATAACCTGTAAAAAAGTAGAATAATGCTTGACATGCTTAAACCTCAACTATAGTAACTTACTCTTCCCAATATCAAGAAGTTTTCATACATTTTCTTTACATGTATATTTTTAACCCATCCACAAGTAGCTTGTTTGTAGGCATCAAGTCCTTTATAAGCTTTAAAATCTTCATGGGTGTACGCACTCTTAGTATATAGTAAATAATTAACAATATCTGGATATATCGTCTTGGGAAAATCTTCGATTTTACTACTGCATTGTTTGATGTCTACCAAGTACGGATCTATACCAATTACAGCGATTTTTTCCCTATATCTAACCGCACTTTCAGCGTCTAAGGTGTAGTAATAATCACTAAACATTATTAAAATAAAATTTTTGTTATAGGCACACAAACTAAGCAAATATAGCGTTCACAATAAACTGAAACTTTTCACACAATGCTATCCAAATGCGTTTAGGTTATGGTATCTGCTTTGTTTATCCTCCAAGCCAATTAGCCACGCCCATATGATCACGTGCCGCAGATGCTTTATAGGGGTGCTGGGGGATGGGGTAAAGAACGTTAAAGGAGACGGCTGACAATAGCAAATTTGGGTTATTGTGGCATTTTTTTTTACTTGCGAAAAGGGCAAGGAAAATTTTCTGGATATTGTTGGCCTTGTTGAAGGTGGAGAGGGGAGGGAGGGGGTATTAGATGTACAACATGCAGCTATGTGATAAGGTACTTACATTGATTGTGCTGTTGCTAATGTGATATTGGACGCATTTGTGATTTAAATGGACGTACTGTGAGTAATTTTATCGAGCAAAGTCGATGGCACGTTAGACAGTAAAAAGCAGATAGTACGTGGCAACAGCGCATTTGGACTGGAAACGATCATGTGAAGTACAAGTGCCTGGGTCTGCGATGTTGATTTGAAGATAGCAGGTGCACAATGTAAACAGTGAATGGCGAAACTTTATGAATTTTTTGTGGAGTTATACAGCATTTGCACAACATTTAATAGGTGGGAAATTGTTGCGGACGTAACATGTGACACGTGAGTATTTTTAATTTTTTGCTAGCGTAGAAGTCGGTATCCTCCAGGATGACCCCATATTGTCTGAAAGTTATTTGTGGCATTCTTCGAATATTCTTTCCTATTATTTGGGTTTTCTACCACATGTATTAGTATCCTCTTCAAAACAAATCACCGAATCTACAAAATTATAGAATTATTGGAAACAAACTACTACCCACCGGCACCGACCAAGATCTTTATTATGGCTCAAAATAGTCTGTGGCTCAAAACTAATTGTCTTTAGTGACGATGTGAAGTTAGCAACACTTAGCGCCCTAACCTCTATTGATGACACGTAGTAGATGTATTTGGTATTTACATCATTTTCACTAAGTATACTTAACTTTTATTGTTTCAATGCCCACCTAGACAACACTTCAGAAATTGATAAGTTTTAGCGAACATAAAATTATTTATAGACTACCTATATTACAGAAACGCGTGAAAAATATGATAGTAATAATTTAGGAGAAATAGCATGTTTAAAAGTAAAAGGCTAACGTTTCTCTCTGTACCGTTTTAATTTTTGTTTCTATTTATAGGATTTAAGTATCATTACGAAACCTGTAATTTGTCCATCCTGTTATGGAATTCTAGAGAACTGTTTTCCTTTCGCGCAAAATTGTTTTGTAGACTAAAAGATGTAGACGGTAAAGTTCAAATAGAGCTAAACTGACAGAACTGACTGTTACAGTTTACAATGGAAGACGTAAGAACAAGTGGAATACAAGATAACTGGGTTCATATAATCAGGGTAGAAAACCAACCCCTGGAAGAAAAAGGAATTACTGATGAGAGAGAAATTGATAAAAGAGATGATATATTTAATCAAATGTTCTGCGGCGATAGTAAGCAGGAATTCGAACATAAAATGAAAAATTCTATGAACATGGATGATGTGAAATTTAACAATGAAGAGCAGTTTAAACCAAAACATATCTTGGCCTTCAAAGAAGAAAGTAGAGATCTGGGAATGATTAAAACAGAGGAAAGTTTTTGTGAGGAAAACAAACTTGAGAAGGAACATCTTGTTGAAATCGTGGATCAAAAATGTTTGCTTAATGAAGAAATTGAAATAAAAACAGAAGATTCTGATTTTGTAAGGTAATATTAAATTATTTTTATATTTGGTAAACCTTTAAAATAGTGTAATCCTCGAATTTTCGAGAATGTTTTTCATGACAACTTAGTCTGTGGTTGTAGAACGGGAACCTGAAATTAGTTTAGATTACGTACGTACTGTTATAAAAAAAAATGCAAAATTTATACACCAAGAAACAATTGATTATCGTCTTATGTACTTGTTGTGGAGCACTTTTGCCAATAATGTTCACCAACATAATGGATTGATAGATACTTTATTGGTGCCAATATACATAACAAACGCTTATTACACAAGTCAGAAAATATTGGGGTAAAAGAAGTGTATAAAACATAATTACATGCAATGTGTGAAATAGAAAATGTGAGTTAAACATTTAATAATGGTAAAATACATTTTTAAAAAAGGTTTAGAGATAGAAAAACAATAGACGAACAATTCTTACTGGGGTATACAGAGCCTAGGCAGGTTAAGTCAGAGAAGTCATTCTCTAGGAATTCATTAAACCTGTCTAAAATTTAAAGTAGAAAAATTACGGCGATTTTAGTCTAAACTCAAATTTTTCGAAAACGGTTGGATTTTCGATTTTTTTCCATATAACGAAATCTAATTGAAATTAAATTATCTTCAACATACAGTGTGCATATTTCAAATGGAAACCTCTCTGTAAAAAATGTATTTATAATCCTATGTTAACGCTTTTCTTTTTAAATGATACCATCGAAAACCCCACTTTATGACAAAAATTTTGAGATAAATTTCAATTTTCAAAGCCTTCTGTGATTTATTTTCAATGTCGAAAATGGAGAAATTTAATTAGCGATTTTTTTATTGAAATTTTAACTAGACCACTGAATTCAGTAACCTCTCAAATGGGTAAATCTCAAGTTTCATGAAAAAATATTGAAAAATAACAGATTTATGACAAAATTAATGTAGGCTCATAGTAACTTTTACTTGATTTTTTCTAAAAATCGAAGTAGCCCATTAAAAAGTAAACAAAAGAAAGATAAATTAAGTGAATAGTTTTAATAAATATTGTCATTTAAACAAACTTAATCATATTGGACTTGAAAACATATGAACAATTAAAAGTAATAATAATTAGATACCTATTAAATAAAAAAAATAACACATTGTACAACATTACACTAAAACTTCTTAAATTTTTGTAGCCTCTACAAGGGCGCCGTTTATTTCGATGCACTTATCGAATCGTTTTTTAATATTTTTTACGACATTCTGTAATTGTTGCCGGGTAACTTCTGCACAAGCTTGTCTTATTCTTGCACACAAGTCTTCTCTATTACTCGGGCGTGACCTGTAAACTTTAGATTTTATTAAACTCTATAAAAGAAGTCCATCGGTGTTAAGTCTGGGGATCGGGGTGGCCATTCAATTAACGGGCTACCATGACCTATCCATCGATTAGGAAACTTAGCATTCAGCCATCCGGTAACCACTCTGGCATTATGGACAGGGCTTCCATCTAATTGAAAATGTAGATTTACTCTTTCTTGTATTGGAAGTTCATGTAGAATATTTCAAAATTCACTTCTTAGGAACTGTAAAAACTGCATGCTATTCATATTACCTTCAAAAAAGAAAGGGCCAATGATTGTTTCATTGAGCAACCCACACCAAACATTAACTTTTTGGGAATATTGTCTTTTACAATTAATGACAAACTGTGGGTTTTCTATAGCCCAAAACCTAGAATTTTGTGACGATACTACCCCGTTTGGTGTAAAAGTTGCTTCATCGCTGAATAAAATATTTTTATTAAAATTTCTGTTATTAAGATACTCTCCTTGAGCCCACAAGGAAAACTCCATCCGTCTGTTATCATCACCAGGTTCCAACGTGTTTAAAAATTTGGGTTTGAATGGTTTTACCAAATTTTTCTTAAGGCATCGGCGAATATTTTCTCTAGGTAAATTCAAATCTAAACTAGCTACTCTTACACTGGCGTTTGGATTGTTGTTAAAATAATTTAAAACTGTCTGCTCGTACCTGGTTCTTCTTTGTATATTATCTGTTCTTATAATACCCCGTGTCACAGCGCCACACTCATTAAAAATTTTGTTTATTTTATAAAAAGTACTTTTAGTAATGTTTGGCCTATTCAGATGCCTGTTATTGAATATCTCGCATACCTCTTTCAAAGTTCTGTCATTATCCCCTCTGAGGCGCACAAGTTCAAATTTTTCCTGTACACTTAGATTATCCATAATTAACTACAAACTAATAAACTAATACTTGATAATAATTATCGATTAATTTTATAATTCAATAACAATGAATATGAGAATATGTGAATTTTAAAGATTTGACGTTTGACTATAAAATTTGTTTTCCATGGCACCCTATTATTATCTGCCATTACTCAATAAAAATGTAATATTTATTAAAACTATTCACTTAATTTATCTTTCTTTTGTTTATTTTTCATGGGCTACCTCGATTTTTAGAAAAAATCAAGTAAAAGTTACTATGAGCCTACATGGATTTTTTCATAAATCTGTCATTTTTCAATATTTTTTCATGCGCTAAACGTTCTGATTTCTAGCTCAACACGGGGAGATCCTGAATCGGCCTCCGGCTAAGGGTCTCTTTGGTTTTCCGCGCTCGACCTGACCAGTCGTCTTTTGGTAGGGATTTGCTATTTTAAAGTCATATCCAATTTGTGGTAATTTTGGACTTAGAATATTTGCCGTAATCATTTGAATACCGTTAATTTGTCTTTGTTACATTTCGATAATTTGCGCCTTCAGCGACTTGTAGTAATTTTTTTCAAAACTTCATTTTTGCAAATTAACTAAGTGACTGCGAAATCCTCAGTCGGGGACGCTGCCTTTAAGTGGGATACCCCACCTGAGTCGCACTGTCACTTTGCCAGAAAAGATACACCGTTAACGAAATAAGTCATTTTGCATTCACGATCGCAAATAACAAAGGCCAATTAATTCCTGATAAACTTGATGTCCGAACCTGTTTGCTTAGTAGCTTATTTTCTTTGAGGCTCTTTAGGGGACGCTGCCTTTAAGTGGGACACTTCAACTGAGCCGTACCGACTTGTTTCATTCAGTAAAAATCCGATAACCAGGTTCGCAACGTCAAGTAGTAAATTGTAGCTTCTCCGAAATATTCTAGATTAATTCATTTTGTTAAAATCCATAGAGATTTAGTAACTTGTCTGTCTGTCGTGTAGTCAGTCCTAAATTACTCACATTTGAACGTGTTGAGCCACCGTTTTGCTTTGCTAGTCATACCCGTTATTTTGCTTTCACTTTTCTGTTTGCCCTGTATATGCCGCGTCTACTTACTTAATATCATTTTGTAGTAAATCTAGCCAGAGAGTAAAAATAGAAATTTTGCATAAAATTAGGGTTACAAAACTTGGATAATTGAAAATTCCTTTTCATTTTCACGAATGTCAACTACCTGTATTAATTATTTTTATGTAGATAAATGTACCAGAAGTTTTAAATATATTTCTATATGATATATCTTAAGATTTTCCTTCTTGACATGTACATAGTTTCAATATATCATTAAAACGTTTTGTGTGTCTTATTTTGAGTCACTCCTCTAAGTTAGACTGTCCTGAAAAGTAAAAGTGTCACAGATATAAAAATCTTTACAGCTGTCCATTCCTTGAGAAAGACGGCCTACGTTTCGACCCTTGGTAATAAACCGTCTTCACTGATTCTATTTGGGGCCTCTATTATACCGCTAATAGAGAAAGTGGTGTTTCTACACTTAAAATCAGAAACTGGCGCTCGAGGCAAAAACCGCTTGCACTAGTTTCAAAGTGCAAGTTGCAAAACCGACGAAGAGGCGTCACAATATACAGAGTGCTATTTAAAATAAGAAAGTTGTGGCAATTTCCGGCCATACCGGAAGTGATTTTTTTTACCACCGAATGGTCGAAATGTGGCCATTGACACATATATTTGATTTACCAAATTTCAGAATTTTATTTTCAAAACTGTAGAAAAAAGTGGGGGGCAGGTACTTACTTTCTGTGTCACCCGGCATACTAAAATAATATGAACTACAACACAGTAATGATACACGTTTTTGTAATTTTCAGGCTAGAAAATGAAACTGTCTTACAACCACCGGATGTCACCGCTAGATTAATGACAAATCTTGAAGGGGATGAATCAAAAACATATATTACACAGTCATTTACAAACAAAAATGTCTCACAAATAGTAGTGTATCACTGTGAATTCTGCACATTTCAGACAAAATTCAAACGAAGCCACAAAATACATTTGATGGAGCATAAGAATCCTTCAAAACTAACAGTGTACAAATGCGACTCCTGTTCATTCCAGACAAAACATAAGCAAGACCTAAAAAGTCATTTGTTGCAACATACGGATCCTTCAAAAGTAACAATGCACAAATGTGAGTCCTGTTCATTTCAGACAAAACGTAAGCATCACCTCAATAACCATTTATTGAAGCATAAGGATCCTTCAGAAGTTACAATTTACAAGTGTGAGTTTTGCTCATTTCAGACCAAATGGAAGCATGATGTTATAAGGCATTTACTGGTACATAAGGAACCTTCAAAAGTAACCATGTACAAATGCGACACTTGTTCATTTCAGTCAAAACGCAAAAAAATCCTGAAGAATCATTTGTTGGTGCATAAGGATCCGTCAGAAGTAACAATGTACAAATGTGACTCCTGTTCGTTTCAGACGAAGCGAAGCTATGATTTTAAAAGACACGTGCTAGTGCACAAGAATCCTTCAGAAGTCACCAAGTACAAATGTGACTTTTGTCCATTTCAGACGAAATATAAAGATAATATCAAACCGCATCAGGTGGTGCATAAAAGTCCGTCAGAAATAATAATGTACCAATGCGATTCTTGTTCATATTCGTCAAAAAATAAGCGTGGCATCAATAGTCATTTGTTGAAGCATAAGAATCTTTCAGAAGTAACAATTTATAAATGTGACTCCTGTTCGTTTCAAACGAAACGTAAACAGGGCCTTAAAGACCATTCGCTAGTACATAAGGACCATTCAGAAATAAAAGTGTACAAATGTGACTCCTGTTCATTTCTGGCGAAAAGCAAACGTCTTCTCAATTATCATTTGGTGAAGCATAAGGATCTTTCAGAAGTAACAGTATTCAAATGTGATTTTTGTTCGTTTCAAACAAAATATAGAAAGAGTCTCGCAAGTCATTTGTTGACACATAAGGATCCTTCAGAGGTGATAATGTACAAATGTGATTCTTGTTCGTTTCAGACAAAATATAAATATGGCCTCAAAAATCATTTGCGCACGCATAAGGATACATCAGAATTAACTATGTACAAATGTGAGACTTGTTCGTTTCAGACAAAATATAAATGCAACATCGGGAATCATTTGTTGACACACAAGGATCTCTAAGAAGAAACACAAAGCCTCTGGTGTAGTCTCCACAAAAACTAAAATGCTTGAACACCGCGCTCATAGTATTCTACGCAATGCGCCTTTCACTAACCTCAATAATAATAATAACTTTATTTCCTTTAGACTTGTTCAAATACAAGTATAGGACAAGTAAGAATGTGAATACATTAACAATAAAAAAGAAATGATATACTAATAAATAATAAAATAGAATAGATAGTCATAATTATATACATAAAAATCATTGCTTTTACATAGTCATATACAAAAACAAATAAATAAATAAAATACATTCAAAATAATATACAGGGTTACTGGTAATTCGATACATTCCTTTGGAGATGTGATGGGGCATGATCTAAGAAGTAAATTTAGCCCTAATATATATTATGCAAAACTCAATAATTTTTTATATTTAATTTTTTTTGTTTTTCTCAAAAAGTAGATCTTAATGTCCTAAAAGTTAATTTTCGAAAAATCTATTTGACATTTTTAAATTTTTTTTACTGGATTACTTGTCCAATATTATAGATATCCGTTTGGAATGAAAACTGGAAACATTTCGATCATGTGAACATCTGAAATAAAAACTTTAAATTTTTTTTTTTTAAATCGGCCATAAAATTTACCTATTAGGTTTTTTCAAAAAAATATTAACGTAACACGCGTATAAATTATTATAAAATCTGCCTTATTTCAATAGCTATCTAACAAGGTACAAATGTTCAATGTACCCTTAATAGTTCTAAGAAAATACTAGTAAAAATAACACAAGTAGTACGAATTTTATTTTTAGATAAACAGTAAAAAACATTTTAAAAGTAGAGTTTAATTCTTCATTAATTTCAAAGTTGTACTTTATTTTTTATATGTCTTGCTCAAAATGGGAGCCCCTATTCCGTATACAGACACGGCAGCGTCTTATTTCCGTCTTTTTGGTTGTCAGATTATGCCTTAATTATGTGTTGGGCAGCATCGACTATCCTTTGTCTAAGGTTTTCTATAGTATTGACTGGTGTGGCATAGACCATCTCCTTCATATGACCCCATACGTAATAATCAAGGGGTGTTAAGTCAGGGCTTCGCGCTGGCCAAGGTATTGGGCCCGCTCTTCCAATCCAACGGTTAGGGAAACGTTGATCAAGTAACTGTCGTACTGTCAGCCGATAATGTGCTGGACAACCGTCGTTCTGAAACATCATTCGCTGTCTGACGGCGAGAGGAACATCTTCTAAAATCTCCGCCAGATCATTTCTTAAAAAATTTTCATAGATTTTCCCGTTTAAATTTTGAGGAAGAAAGTGTGGCCCTATTAAATAGTGGCCAATGACTCCCATCCACACATTAATAGAAAACTTCATTTGGAAACTAGTTTCACGTGTTAACTTGGGATTTTCCTCTGCCCAATAATGTAGGTTGTGGAAAATTGTTATACCCTCGCGATTAAATTTCGACTCGTCCGTCCATAAAATACTTGTTAAAAAATTTGCACTTTCTGCATCTGAATTTAACATAAAGCGGCAGAATTCCACTCTCCATCCAGGATCACCTTCCTCCAAGCCTTGGACAGGGGTATAGTGGTAAGGATGACATCCAACTCTACATATCGTAGACCAAACTTTCCATTGTGACGCTCCGGTTAGTCTTGCGACTTTATTAGTTGAAATAGTTGGGTCTTCCTCAAAATACCTCAATATTTCTTCCTCATCATCTGGTTCATAAACGGGAGGAGCACCAGCGTCACTTCTTCTACATTTCACGGAGCCAGTTTTAGCGATATTTCGATATGCCATCATCTGGTTCATAAACGGGAGGAGCACCAGCGTCACTTCTTCTACATTTCACGGAGCCAGTTTCAGCGATATTTCGATATGCCGTACTGAATACACGTGCATTTGGTAAGCGGCGGTTAGGGTACCAAAGGCCATATTCTCGGCGAGCTTCGGCAGCGTTGCCGCCACAGTATCCATAGACAAACAAGATATCAGCGTATTCTGCGTTGGCATACGCGGCCATGGCACAGAAAATACAACAACAACTAATAACAACAACTACGAGCAAAATCAAAATCTTCGATAACTAATTTAACAAGACCAACAAACTTAAGGGACACGGAGATAAGAATGTCAGTTAATGACATATATGCACAAACGTCAAAGTCAAGGACTGACTGACTTAAATGAAAATGAACGATTAGTCGTTTAATAAATTCCGCCAGCAGCATTATCTTTACTAATTTTTTATTAGAACTATCAAGGGTACATTAAACATTTCTACCTAGTTAGATAGCTATTGAAATAAGGAAGTTTTTATAATAATTTGTACGCGTGCTACATTAATATTTTTTTGAAAAACCTAATAGGTAAATTTCATAACTGATTTTAAAAAAATTTTTTTACAAGTTTTTATTTTAAATGTTCACATGATCGAAATGTTTTCGGATATTCTTCATTCCAAACGGATATCTATAATATTGGACAAGTAATCCAGTAAAAAAAATTTAAAAATGTCAAGTAGATTTTTCGGAAATTAACTTTTAAGACATTAAGATCTACTTTTTTGAGAAAAACAAAAAAATTGAAATATCTCAAAAAACTATTGAGTTTTGCATAATGTATTGTTATGTGCTGCCCTCTAACGAGGAAAGATGTGATTAAGTCCCTGTTCAAGGTGAAGGGAAACCTGTTATTCTGTTACTCCCTGACTAGCAGGGTGGCGCCATCTATGAGCCAATTGACGTGCCTAACTGTGCCTAATATGCTAATATGGCCCTGGAAACACCCTCATATAGTAGGGTAGGGGAGGGCATAATAGTGCCTTTTGGCTATAGCTCTTATCCGGATGTATTTATACTCTTCCCTATCTCTGTCATCAGAAATAAGTTCTGTACGGCAAATTTTGCAAACACCAATTTTCTTCATTAATGTTTTACCTACGAAGCCTTCCACATAAGCATTTATACCAGTCACATCTTCAGCTTCAAAAGGTGGTAACGCGCGTAGATGCAATTATATTGTCAGTTCCAACAGATTCTGCAGCAGATTCTATACTGGTAGGGACAAGAGCAATGCAATGCTTCGATTGCAACAAACACCAGCCACCACACTTAATGCGCCAGGATTGTAACTTGTAATCCAGCACTAAACGGGGCACATGGCCCGGAGAGTAGCTGTTGGTTCCAGTCAGGTTATTACTATTCTTATAGTAAAATAAGGATTTTATAGAAGAGTTTGCGACTGACAAATTATGTTTTAATATTCTGCTCTCTAGAAGCACCTTTGAACTATTTCGTTTGATAACCACGATTTTTCAATGATGACTGCATAGATAATAAATGATCACTTTTAAGGCTCAAAACTTACTGCCTTAGGTGACGATATGAACAATATGAAGATAGTAACAGAGACTACCGCCAGTTGTGTTTCAACTTCATCCTAACCTCTGTTGATAAGTGATGACTCGTTGTGGATGTAGTACTTAGTACTTGGTATTTACGTGGTTTTCATTAAGTGTACGTAACTTTTATAAAATTGTTCATAGACTATTTTACGGAAAAACGTGAAGAAATATCACCGTAATAAACTAAAAGGGATAGCATCTTTAGAAGTAAAAAACTGACGTATTTTTTTTATACAATTTGTAATGGGAGATGTTAAAACAAGTGAAATAGAAGATAACTTGGTTAATATAAGGGAGTGTCTACAGCTCCGGGTAAATCCGTATGAATAATTTTTATTATTCCTCCGTCTAAAACCGGGCATGCGCATGATTGGCTGCCGTCGAGGGCAAGGGACATTATCTATCATAAACAACTATACTACATCAAAAAATATTAACATATTGAACCCAACGAACTAACCTAAAGAAATATTCGTATTATGTATTTTAGTTAACAAAATGTGGTAAAAAAAAAACTGTAGCAAGCGGATTCGAACCGTCTACCTCACGTGTGAGAGTCGGGAACACTAAGTATTACACCACAGACTGCTGATGGTTAACCTTATAATTCTTAGTATATCAATATGTTTGAACGTCATCGCGCATGTGCGGCGTGAATTGCCTGGACGGAGGAATAACAAAAATTATTCATACGGATTTACCCGGAGCTGTAGACACTCCCTTAATATAATTAAGGTAGAAAACCAACCCTTTGAAGGAAAAGGAATTACTGATGAGAAAGAAATTGATAAAGGAGGTGAAATGTTCTGTGATGATAGCAAACAGAAAATCGAACATAAAATGAAAAATTACATGGACATGGGTGATGTGAAATTTAACGATGAGGAGTACTTTGAATCAAAATATATCTTGGCCTGCAAAGAAGAAAGTAGTGATCTGGTCATGATTAAGACAGAGGAAAGTTTTTGTGAAGAAAACAAACTTGAGAAGGAAGATCTTATTGAAACGGCGGACCAGAAATTTATACTTAAGGAAGAGATTGAAATAAAAACTGATGACTTCGATTTCGTAAGGTAATATTAAATTGAGTTTCTTTTTGGTAATCCGTTAAAATAGTGTGTAATCCTCGAATTATCGAGAAACATTTTCATGACAACTTAGCTTGTGGTTGTAGAGTGGGAACTTGAAATTAATTTTGATTACGTACGATCTGTTAGAAAATAAAATCGGAAAATTTCATTGTGACACATTTTCATGCACTTATTTATACGCAAAAAATACTTGATTTTGCCTTATTTCCTTGTGATTACATTAATGGCTTCACAGGACAGCACAGACTCATTGGGAACAACTCAAAATTGAATATCAATAGCTATAATACATAATTAATTCATCGTCTGTCATCGAAACTGCATGATCATTGTACAAGGTACACTGACAAAGGTTCTTTCATCGAGGATATTAATAATCATTTCTCTCAAAATACAAATGAACACATAGATATATTCATTGGTGATATTAATATAAATATTAGAAAATTAGAAGACCCTATTGTTAACAACTATATGTCTACTTTAAACCATTGTGGGTTTGTACCATATGTACACACCGATACCCGTGTAACCCATGAAACAAACTCATGTATTGACCATATTTTTGTTAGAGAAAAAATTAGAATTAATAATTTAAGCTTTAAATCATTCGTGATCACATCCAGTATTACTGATCATTACCCGATAATTTTACACATAAGTTTAAGAAATTATCTTAACATGGATGATAAAACTAAATATCGGAAAACTGTAAAAACCGATTATGTAAAATTTACTAAATCTTTGGAAGAACAAGACTGGAATAACGTTTTACACTGCAATGATGTTGAACTTGCTACAAATATCTTTGTTAACACATTTTTAGATATCATAGAAAAAAGTAAGGTAATTAAAACAATAAAAATTAAGCACTATAATAGACTGAAGCCTTGGATAACTGATAGTATAATAGTTTCTATTAAACGCCGAGATAAAATGAAAAAGAAACTATTGAAACATTACAGTCCAGACCTAGATAACCAGTATAGAACATATAGAAATAATTTAAATAACATCATCCACTATACCTATTAAAAATAAGTACTATAAAAATGAGATTTTAAACAGTGATAATAACATTAAAAAAATATATAAAGTTATAAATGATGCAACTAATGGAAAATATAACAAAAGTAATACAGATATACACATTCTAGATAATGTAGGAAATACATTTATAAATGATAAAGAAATGGCAAATTTTTGTAATGAATTCTTTACAAATGTTGGTGTGGATATGGCAAAAACCATTCACACACTGCAGAATGCTTATAACCCTAGCTATGATACAAATGCGTCTACGTTCCTAATGCCACTGAATAATAACGAGCTTATAGAACACATTAATTCATTAAAAAGCAACAGCTCGCTGGCTAATGATGGTGTATCATCCATAATAGTAAAGCAATTTCACATGTATATATTAGATCCCCTTAGACATATAATTAACCTTATTTTCAAATCTGGAATAGTACCTGGTCATTTTAAAACTACCATCGTCACTCCAGTATACAAAGCCGGTAACAAAACAATCATTAACAACTATCGTCCTATCAGCCTAATAAACGCCTTTGCCAAAATATTTGAAAAATGCTTGAAGGATAGGCTTATAAATTTTCTATCTGCTAATAACATCTTGAGGAAAAACCAATTTGGTTTTACAAGAGGATTTAGCACATCTGATGTGATATATGAACTTACTAAACAAATAACTGACAACTTAAATAATGATGATAGATATATTGCAATATTCCTAGATTTGGCAAAGGCGTTTGACACAGTGCCCCATGACACACTCTCAATACATTATCGCAGTATGGTATAAGGGGGAATGTGCTGAACGTCTTTAAGAGTTATTTATCTATTAGGCAACAGATGGTCAAGATCAGAGATGACTTAAGTGAACCGACTTTAATAAGGATGGGAGTCCCACAAGGAACAGTTCTAGGTCCAATCTTGTCCATAACATACATAAATTCATTAACTGAACTTGACATCAATGCCTCCATCATATCATATGCCGATGATATGGTAATTATATTTAAAGGTAACTCATGGGCGGAAGTAAAACATAGAGTAATTTGTGGTATTAGTAAGGTTAAAAACTGGCTAGACACATACAAATTGTCTCTCAATGTAAAAAAAACCAACTATATAGCCTTTTCACTGACGATGGCAAATAGGCCAGATTTTGACTCTATTTTAATTGACAACTTACATGTGATTAAAGAAACACCAAATACAAAATATCTAGGTTTAATTATAGACAACAATTTAAAATGGGAACAACACATTTATAAACTAACTAATAATATTAGGAAACTAATTCACAAATTTTACCTACTAAGGGAATTTCTGGATAAGAATCTGCTAATACTAATCTACAAAGCACTGGTAGAATCATTAATCCGTTATGGAATAATAGCTTGTGGTGGTACGTATGACAATAAAATAAAACGACTCAAGGTAGTGCAAAACTATATACTAAAAGTTATCTATAAGAAAAACAAATTATACTCCACATGTTTACTATACTCTAGTAAAATCTTAAATGTACGCTCACTTTATATACTGGCGACCTGCTCATATGTACACAAATGTAATAAATTAAAAAATTATGTATCTCATAAATACGAAACCAGAATAAAAACCAATAAACACTTGAAAATACCAGTCAGCAATAGAAATATCAATCTCAGATTTATAAATTACTTAGCACCTAAATTTTATAACCTTTTGCCACTAGAAATCAGAAATACAAATAACATAAAAAAATTTAACAAAAAATGTAGGAACTATATCTCCAATAACTACGAAAATTTTGCAATAGTCTTCTAAGTCATTACTTTCTTGTTCTTCCAGATATTTTATTTTGTTACTAATAACATATATGTATTCTTCTATCGATATTTCAGCTAGTGTAATACATTAGATTCTATACTTCTGTTACAAATAGTATCTTATTATTGGTGTTATCAGTTTAACTATTATCTATAATTTTAATTCTGTAATTAGGTATGCTACTCTTTATAAGTATTAATTTTAAAATATTCTAAATCATAGATTAAAGGTGTTCATTCACTTAGGTGCCATGAAGCAATTTATTGCATAATTTAAACATTCTAACTGTAAAGCATTATTGTATATTGTACACGATCTTTTTAATAAAGTCTGTAATGGAGGATCATACGATAAGTACTAGAAGATTGTGTTTAAGAATAGATATATCTCACCAAAGTGTTTTATGAACAACAATTGCACCCGTTCCATTACCGAAAAACTCAAGAGTTATTTACCTAAGGACAGTTGATTTTTGTGAAATATTGCGCGAACGAACGGGGCATGCTCAGATTTTTTTAGGTAAAATACATTTTACTGACAAGGCTATATTCACACGCTAAGATATTGTTAATTCTCAGCAACTCTAGGGAATCAGTTGGCTGGCTACCATATATTTCCTAGAAATTTAAATAGCGATATGTATTATGATGTTTGGAAAACACCTTACATGAAATATTAGGTAATATTTCATTGCGAAGAAGAAGAAATATGTCTTTTATACCAGAACATGTAGAACATGGTTACACAACCACTATCCTAATAGATGGATTGGCCGGGGTGCAGCACCGATCAAGTAGCCTACTTGGTCTCCTGACCTAACTCCTCTTGATTTCACTGTGTGGAGTTATCTAAAATCACGAGTTTATAATACTTGAATTGCCACGGCTGAACAGTAGAGAGAAAAAATCGACCAAGAGTTTACAATGCTTCAGAATGATGAAGGAATTTTACAGGCTATTCAACATTCCTTAAAAAAGACTCGGATAGTGCATAAGGGAAAATGGAGGACATTTCGAACAATTTTTGTAATTGATAATCATCTATTTTCTATGTTTAATTACACTTATTTCAAAGCATTCTTTATTTGTAAAAAAGTTTATTAATAAGATGTTGTAAATGCACGTTGTTTTTTTGGTAATACTAAAGGAGAACGGAAACCTCGAATTTTTGCATGATTTTTTCAGGATACCCTATTTTGGGGTCGTAGAACACGAATCTGAAATTAGTTTTGCGTGCATACGAACCGTTTTTAAAAAAAAAAATTTGAAAATTTTTCTTATGACGCACTTTTTCATGCACTAATTTATACACCAACAGCACTTGTATATCGTCTTTTTCCTTATTAAGATCATACTATGTCTTTTATAGAACAATAAACCCTTCACTTATGGCAGAACACTCACTTTCTTTTGTATAAAAATCAGAATTTTATTCATAGAAACTGTATTAGATGAACCTCCATCTGTCATTTGATTACATATATTTGCATGCGTTGTTTGCGCATGTGTAAGGTTTGGTGTCTAAAGGCACGTTTGAAAGAATTGAAAGTTACTGGGTTGAACTAATCCATTTTTAGTGTTGAAAGACATATGCAACGTTACTTTTCCAAACACATTCGCGACCGGTCGACGCTTAGAAAGGGATATATGTTTATAAATAATACTTAACGCCGTCTGCCCCAGATTTAATAAGGTGCTAAGTACTATTATATATCCCTTACCCTTCAAGACACTTTCGAAGCGTCGACGGGAGCGAAGGTGTCTTGAAGGGCAAGGGATATGTATGTTTATAAATAATACTTAACGCCGTCTGCCCCAGATTTAATAAGATGCTAAATACCATTATATATCCTTTCAAACACTTTCGAAACGTCGACGGGCGCGAACGTGTCTTGAAGGGCAAGGGATATATAATAGTACTTAGCACCTTATTAAATCTGGGGCAGATGGCGTTAAAGCATTATTTATAAACATAAATCAAGACACGTTCGCGGCAGGTCGACGTTTCGAAATCCGAGTCGTTTAGTATTTCTGTTTTTTCGGCAGAAGACACCCCCCTCTTCTATAGAATGACCCAACCGCTTTCACAAGGAATATTAATTTAACATTGAAAACGTGAAAAATCGCCTAATGATATTGGTCGGTGTCGGTACTTTAGACACAACTTTGTAAATGCATGCGCATCGGGTTGACAGTTGTATAGTTTTGAGTAGCTGTTTTGTGATGTTTTACAAACTATCTTTTTATTTTTATGTAAAAGAAAATGAGTTTTCTGCCATAAGTGAAGGGTTTATTGTTCTATAAAGGCCATAGTGTGATCTTAATAAGGAAAAAGACGAAATACAAGTGCTCTTGGTGTATAAATTAGTGCATGAAAAAGTGCGTAGATATTAAAAAATTTGTGTCATCTGCAAAAACAATTGCAGCATTCGGTGAGGTACAAGAATTGGGCATGTCGTTTACAAAAATTAAAAACAATAGGGGACCTAGAATAGAGCCTTGAGGCACACCAGTAGCAACGTCCCTAACATCCGATTTGTATGAGCCTATGACTACAGCCTGCTTTCTGTTGTTTAAATAAGAAGTGATCCATTCGTGGGCCACGCCACGTATTCCAAATCTAAAGAGTTTATCTAAAAGTAAACCATAATCAACGGTATCAAAAGCTCTGCTGTTTGTTGTTCAGTGCATTATAGATATATTCACATAACTGTTCAATAGCGGTTTTGGTTGACTTATTTTTTCTGAACCCATTCTGACATGAGGTTAAAAGATTGTGATCTTCTAAAAAGCTGATTAATCTATTGTTATAGCAAAGTTCAAAAATTTTAGCTAACTGGTTTTGGACACTAACATTTCTATAATTACATGCTTCTAGTCTAGATCCCTTATTTTTATAATTCGGTATGGATTTCGAAATTTTAAGAACATCTGGATACTGGCCACTGACAAATGATTCATTAATCAGATAAGACAGTGGGGTACAGATTTCATCAACTACCACCCTTAGTACTTGACCACCTATTTCATCTATCCCTGCAGCAGATTTTTTCGTTGTTTTGAGCAACACTTCTCTAATTTCTGCCGGGCTGGTCGGTAATAAAAAGAAATTATATATATAACTTGGAGGTAATATCAACTTATTAGAATCTGGTTTAGGACACTGAAAATTTAAAAAGAAATTATTAAAACCATTGCAAATGTCTGGTATCACTAAATGTTTGCTCCTTAACTGTTATCCTTGTAATATTTTGTTTCAGATAGTTTTTTGCTTCATTAATTATTTTCCAACTTTCTTTCACTATATTTTGTGTATTATTTATACGCTCATTGTTGTGATTGGCTTTATCCATCAAAACCTTTTCCGAATACAGCTGTTTTAACCTAACATACCTGTTTTGAATTATTATATTGTAAGGATAATCTTTACTTAGCTTATGTAGTTCACGCAAAAGATGGTGTAATTGTTTTAGGTCATTGTTGAACCATTTTTTCCCTTTAAAGCGTAGTTTAATTTTTTTATACGTTATGGCATTATTAAAATGAAACATAAAAGATGCGTAAAATGAATTAAATTTTTCAGTAAAATTCATACCATTAATCATTTCTTGCCAATCCTCATTGTTTAATAGATTTTTTAAGGTAATTAAATTACTCTCTGACATGTCACGCTTAAATTTTGGTATATTATTAGCATTATTAATGTCAAAGGGGCTTTTAAATTTGCACATCTGGTAGGTATGATCGGATAAATAAGTATCATTAACTGTAATTTCACAGGCTGTTAAATTTGAAAAGATTACATCAATTGTAGTTGTGCTTCTACCAGTTATGCGTGTAAAGTAAAATACATTTCAGTAGTAATGAACGTTTCTGTATTTTCCAGGTTTGAAAATGGAATTGTCTTGCAACAACCCACTATGTTAATGGCAAATCTTAAAACAGATCAATCGGAACCATACATTAGACAAACGTTTACAAACAAAAATGTCTCAACTATAGTGATGTACCATTGTGGATTCTGCCCATTTCAGACAAAATACAAACGAAACCACGAAATGCATTTGCTGAAGCATAAGAATCCTTCAAAAGTAACAATGCACAAATGTGACTCTTGTCCATTTCAGACAAAATTTAAACAACAACTCAAAAGGCATTCGCTGAAGCATAAGGATCCTTCAGAAGTAACAATGTACAAATGTGACTCCTGTTCGTTTCAGACGATACGGAACTATGATTTTAAAAGACACATGCTAGTGCACAAGAATCCTTTAGAAGTAACCAAGTACAAATGTGTCTATTGTCCATATCAGACAAAATATAAAGATAATGTCAAAACACATCAGGTGGTGCATAAAAATCCGTCAGAAGTAACAATGTACAAATGCGACTCTTGCCTATTTCAGACAGTGCATAGAAATAGTTTAAGAAATCATCAGATTGCACATAAAAGTCCATCAGAAATAACAATTTACAAATGTGACTCTTGTTTGTTTCAAACAAAACGTAAAGATAGCCTTAAAAAGCATTCACTAACACACAGGGACCCTTCAGAAGGAGCAGTGTATAAATGTGACTCTTGTTTGTTTGAGACAAAAAGTAAATATACTCTCAAGAGTCATTTGCTTACCCATAAGGATATTTCAGAAGTAACAATGTACAAATGTGATACTTGTTCGTTTCAAACAAAACGTAAAGATAGTCTCAAATATCATGTGCTGACACATAAGGATCCTTCAGAAGTCACAGTGTACAAATGTAACACTTGCTGGTTCCAAACAATACATAAACGTCGTCTTAACAGTCATTTGCCAAAGCATAAGGATATTTAAGAACTAACAATATACAAATATGCCTCTTATTAATTTCAGTCAAAACATAAAGGCAACCTCAAAAATCATTTGTTGGTGTATAAAAATGTTTCAGAAGGTGGAAATGTTAAATTTGGGCATTAGGCGGGGGCGTTACCTTTTTGAGATGAAAAAATTAATAGCAGGCAACGGCCGGATGGAATATATAGTTGAGGTCATAAAAGATGAAAAAAAATACTTTGGAACTTGAGATGAAGGGAAGTAGTGAAATGGGGTGCTATTTAAGGGATGAAAACCGTTTTTCGTGATTTGTGACGAAACGTGACCTCCTAGAGAAAAGTGTTTCATACAAAAGTTGTAGATAATAAAAAAATCTAAAACTTTTATTGTATATATTTTTCGACATAACCTCAAAGTTTGCGAGAAAATGACGAAAAACCGATTTATCTGTTTTTATTTTTTTTCTCGCGTGAAAATTATTTAATTTAAATGAAACTTTGTGAAAGTACGTAATTGTTTGCATATAATAAGCATGAATTTTTTGAATTATGGGAAATAAATATTTTTCGAGATGTTACCATTTTTCCGAAAAAACACCCCTATCTTCGGCGAACAACTTTATTGATTTTTTTTTTGGATTTTGATGTTCTACTAGTGCTCATTTTTTTTGTCGAGATGTCTACTGTCAAATGGTACGTCGATGTTAATGATTTATTGTCATTTAGCAGCTTAAAATTAAGAAAAACCGAAAAAAAACTTTTTCGAATCTCGAATTTGTCGATTTTTTCATTATTTTCAATGTTTTAGCATATTTATGTTAATAATTCATAATATTTTAATGAAAAAACTTACTTTGGTATAAAATAAATAAAGTTGAATGAATTTCATCACGGAAAGGCAGGGAAAACTTCATGAAACTTAACATTTACATGGAAATCAGTAGTACTTTATTAATTTTCATAAGCTACAGTTAAGTTTCGAAAACTTTATATGCATATTAAATTATTCTAAATACATATGATACAATACAACATACAATTTATTTTTATTGGCTACGAATTCTTTACTTTATTTACAAATATTTACTATATTAATATTGGTTGTGTATAGCTTAAAAAATCAATAAAATAATTGTTAAAATCTAATCAATTTTTAGGCCTTTTTTGTTGTGGTTCGTTTTCTTCATCGATCAAACTCTCAAATTCTATATTATCTTCAAAATCATTGGCATTTTCAGGCTCTTCAATTTCGATGTCATTATCTTTGCTGGCTCTTAATCAATATCTTCAGAATCACTTAAATCTACAAATACTTCCCTGTCTATTTGAACAGTTCTCAGTGCATGTATTGCATAGATTGGTACATTTTAAGCCGTGTTTTCGGCTAACGCTTTTTAACAACTTTCCGGGAATCAAGTCGGAACTGTCAGAGATGTATTTTGGCACAAGTCTTCCTACATTTTCGTCCCAGCCCCAGTCCTTTGCCTTTTTGTTGTCCTGATCGTTGTCAAAATTACCCAACCAACTTTGCAATTGGTAATAGACTCTGTAGGAGTGTTGTGCAGCTGCTTCTTCAGTTGAGTGGAGTTTTTCCAATTTAAAAGTGGATTTGTTTGTAACTTGCTGATACAGCTCAAATCGTAATTGATTTAATGAGTTATAAATTTTCTTGCTTTTGTAAATACTAGCTGTAAGTTGAGATCCATTTTTTGCTATGGTTATGTGGTCTGCATCTTTTTGATAATAAACACTGGCTAGGTTTAATAAATTTTTATTGTCCAATAAAGATCTTACTATTGTTTTTTTCCCTTTTCCAGCAAAACTTGAAGTTGTATCACAGTCAGAGAAAGCATGAAGAAACGCTATTACACTTTTTTTAATAAATTTTTTTGTTTGTTTGAATATGTAACAGTATTTTTTTTGTTTGTATTCAATTTTAGCGTGGTTTTCAATAACTAAATTCATTAAACTTTAGTTATTTTATA
Organism: Leptura quadrifasciata; assembly: GCA_963675555.1. Lineage (NCBI taxonomy): Eukaryota > Metazoa > Arthropoda > Insecta > Coleoptera > Cerambycidae > Leptura > Leptura quadrifasciata. The sequence continues at coordinate 95,207,503 of OY776680.1, read as the reverse complement.
CCAAATTAAGTTTTCCATTAAAATATTATGAATTATTAACATAAATATGCTAAAAAATTGAAAATAATGAAAAAAATTGACAAATTCGAGATTCGAAATTTTTTTTCTTCTGTTTTTCTTAATTTTAAGCTGCTAAATGACAATAAATCACTAACATCGACATATCTTTTGAAAGTAGACATCTCGACGAAAAAAATGAGCACTAGTAGAACATCAAAATCCAAAAAAAAATCAATAAAGTTGTTCGCCGAAGATAGGGGTGTTTTTTCGGAAAAATGGTAACATTTCGAAAAATATTTATTTCCCATAATTGAAAAAATTCATGCTTATTATATGCAAACAATTACGTACTTTCACAAAGTTTCATTTAAATTAAATAATTTTCACGCGAGAAAAAAAAATAAAAACAGATAAATCGGTTTTTCGCCATTTTCTCGCAAACTTTGAGGTTATGTCGAAAAATATATAGAATAAAAGTTTTATATTTTTTTGATTATCTGCAACTTTTGTACGAAACACTTTTCTCTAGGAGGTCACGTTTCGCCCCAAATCACGAAAACGGTTTTCATCCCTTAAATAGCACCCCATTTCACTACTTCCCTTCATCTCAAGATCCAAAGTTTTTTTTTCCGTTGTGTATGACCTCAACTATATATTCCAGCCGGCCGTTGCCTGGTATTAATTTTTTTTTTTCAGCATTAAAAATCCGTAACGGCCCCAGACTACATGGCTGTTATCCGTATCACTTACATAAGATAGGTATAGTAGCATCCAATCTATGTGAAGAATGTAATGAATTAGGAGACCTAGATCACATTTTCTTTAAATGCCAAAAATATATACAAGAATCTAATGAACTATATAACAACCCAATTAAAATGAAAATAGACACCCCTTTCAATCTTTTGCATCACTTGGCGTTAAATAAAAAAAAATTGTAGATTGCTTAATTTTATTTATAAATCAGAAATTTAGAATATGTTTAGCTTGTCACCCATTTGTCTGTCCCATTGTGTTTCAACCCAATTTATCCGTGGTCAGTAAATGTGTATGTGTATGTGATTAAATGCCCTGATCGACCCCTGGGCGAGAAGCGTGTGTCCCTGTCCCTATCCTTTTGTGGTCTATCTAAAACGTTTATACTCGATTGGTATAGGTTAGATTGTAGCGGTTACTTTCTTTGGGCCACTGTGTGCAAGTAAGTTTTGAGCTCACTCTGTATAAATTACATCTTTCCACAGAATGAAGCAGTAAGGTATGCAACACAAACTACATTTTAGTCTCTAAAATATATATTACATTTATTACTTCAAGTAATACTGAAAATACTTTAGGCCTAAAGTTGCACAATCGCCTTTGGTTCATTCCCTGAAACAATGAAAATGCTTTAGCATTTATTTGTGGATGCTAGGTAGGTATTTCTACTAATATCAGTTCAGATTTAAATCTCCATGATAGTAAATTGTTAAATTGATTGGTAGCCTTGTACACAGGGTTATAAAAAAAAGTATGATAATACAGGAAAGGTCCTTTTTTGTTCCAACCAAAGCGGCCATATGTAGACTTGACCATGCTGCAGTAAATTTTTAGGAATTTCATGAATTGTGGAAAAAGAAAAACCTCAGAACAACTAAGGTAAATAAAATATCCTTGCAACAATTTATACAATTTATGTAATTTCCCATAACTGAGGTGAAATTAATATTTCAGGTTTTTTTTTCTATACGTTAAAAATTACTAGTGTTCTGATGCCAGGACAGAAAATCTACATCTTGAATGTTTTGTAATGAAATTTATGATTGGAGACATACATTGTTAATGTACTGGATATTTAAGTTGGAAATCTGGTATTGAGATAATACCTACCTACATGTGATTTGTCCTGTTCTGTGCCCTTATTGTTAGTTGCCAAAGCCATATTCGTCGGATGTCGGTGAAGTATCACAGAATTTCACTACAAGCAGTTAAGCGTAATAGTCATAGATACTGTAAGTACAATATTTATATTTTCTTGTCATCGTTGTATGTATCCAGGACTACGTGATACCTAGCGGAAGCCTCTGCGAGAAGTTTATGCTTAATTTAAAAAAAAAAAAAAAGGGAAGGTTCGCTCAATAGTAATACGCCACGTTTCTTTGTTTATCACCACCTAAAACAGAAAGAAAATGCGCCTCAACGACACAGAAGTAACGTTCATGTGGAAAATGATCTGAGTATGTGAACTCCTAACAGCTGTTACGGTAGTACCAATCAACTTGCGCTAAAATACATAGATTATATCATTTACCTGTAGTTTACATAATATTAGCGATACACACTTACCTACCTTTATACGTGAGACAAATTTTCTGCCCGTAGTTGTCATCTTACTTATAGGTGTAAGCTTCTTATATAATCTAGCATAATACGAGGCATTGCATATTGCATTGAACATATTGTAGGGTTATATCTAGTCACTGATGTCATAGAGGTAAAGCGCGCTATTAAGTCCATTTGCACTAACTTGCATAATCCCGAAAGACATTCTGGCGAGTAGGGAAAACATAACATAATTTTAGTGTTATATTTATACATTTAGTAGTATAGTTATTTACTTGTTTTATATATATATATATATATATATATATATGTTATATGAAAATATACCCTGTATCTCTGAGACATTGGCCTCACCACTCTCAGCGGTATTATATTACATAGATATCAAATAACGACTCCTCTCAGCATCCGCTCTCCCGAGAATTAGATAAGATTGTATTCTTGCAAAACTGCATAATTGCAGTTCCTTTGTTCCCAAAGGTTATAAATGGGAGTAGTGTACTTTCAGACGGCAGTCTTAAACTCATGTTGGAATAAACAAGTCAAAATTATTATTGTTCTAATTTATAAAGAGTCAACGTTGACTCCATTAATAAATAAATAAAGTTTTTAAAAAGTGATTTCAACAATCGATTATCTAACATTGGCGCAGTCGTACGGATCTGAAAAACACCCTGTAACCCAGAGGTGGTGGATTTCAATCCTTCAATCAGCAAAGAATCTACGAGAAACAAGAAAAATACAATTTCAAGCAGACAAGCAACGTCTCAACAAGCTCACAAGAAGCATCATATACACATCGAGAAATAATTAGCAAGTAAGAAACATTCCTGGCCCCTGAAAGTCGGTGTCTTCGGCACTTGGAACACGTCACCGTGGATAGGAACACCTAGTGATACCCCTGACGGTACATCCCAGTGTAGCAACGCTTACGAAACCTCATTCGACCTTCCATCTGGACCCCAGGCATGAAGATAGTAATGTAAGTAATTTAAGAATCATCTCGATTTATTTTCTATTTCAAACTGCACTAAACATTTATATTTTATCATTCGTACATTGCATTCACATTTGCATTAAACCCACGACAGTTCTGCAATCTAATTTAGTTGAATATATTATCTAAATATCGTATTACTTTAGCCGATATTTTATTTTATTTTAACACATAAATATTTTCATTGCAATCAATATATTAATTTGACATATATCAAGTTTAATCTTTATCTTGTAACGTTTTTATTGCAATTTAATACTACTACTACTAATAAAGGTTAACGTATTGTTTATACCATATGACTATAATATCTGAATAAGTGCAAATACCATCGCAAAAATAATTTGTTACATACTTTATACAGAAAAGAATACAATTTCGTTTCCTTTTATTCATTATTATTGCCAGTGGCGTACTCTTGCACCTTTTACAATTAATTTTTATTATTTTTTGTGTGTACCAAATTAATTTTTGTTTGTTTATCTGAAATTTATATACAAATCTTAATAATACAAAATGGCGAACCAACCAAATACTACAGCAAATAATACCAATAACGCTGACGAAACCCTTACCATAGAACCCTACAGGTTAAGTGAGATTTTCTCAATAGTTCCAGAGTTCGACGGGAACCCCATTTTCCTACAAACCTTTATTTCCGCGAGTGTTTACGCATACGGTATGTCCATAGAAGACCAGCGTATTTTACTCACCCTGCATATTAAAAACAAACTTCGCGGAAAAGCTGCCGAATTAATAAATTCGAGGAACCCTGCCACTTGGGCAGAAATTAAAAGCCTACTTGAGGCGCATTTCGGTGATTCACGCGACTTGACAGCCCTTATACAGGACTTACAACGGATTCACCAACTACCTAATGAAACTGCCCTGACATTCGTATCTCGTTTACAAACACATAATGCCAAAATGCACGCTGCTGTGCAAAAACAGACTTTGACGTTGGAAGAAAAGACAGCCCAATCATCCCTAATTGAAACCATGACTCTAACAACACTACTTACCGGACTAGAACCCAAACTTGGACAAATAATCCGTGCCGGAAATCCCAGCGACATGCTAGAAGCAATCAATAGAATCAAACGCGAACTCCAACTGTCCTACTTCGAGTCACAAAAATTCCCAAAACAAACTATCAACAAAAACCCCATCCAGAACCAACAGAGGCGTCCCAACTCCCAACAATTCTGTAATTTTTGCAAACGTAACGGGCACAATTTTAATGAGTGCCGTACAAGACTACAATTCTCACAACAAAATCAGAACTTTAGACAAAACAATTTTGCCAGTCCTCCACAATTTTCTAGACCGAATTTCCAAAATTCTCCCAACCAGCAATATCAAAGAAATTTCACGCCGCAACAAGATTTTCAACAGAATAGGCCTTCTGTAATAAGACCTAATCCGAACTTTCAGAGATCCCCAAATCAACAAAATTCAAATTTCAATCCTAACTTTAACAGACGAAACCCGCAGAGAACACATCACGTTAATTTTGACAATCATTTCGACTCTCAAAATTATGATACTAATTTTTACCATGAAACTGATAATTTCAGTGACCCACAATTCCATAACTTCGGAAACTATCAAACTAATTCTAGCCTTGATAATATGGCAAACATGCCACAAGTAAATTATAATGATTACCCCCATTTCCCGCAAAATAACGACGATAACATGCCATACCAAAATGAGAATTATACAGCTAATTCTCAGATGTCGCAGGATTATACTGCTAATCCTCAGGATTTTCCATTAGGCCCGGAGTATTTAATGAATACTCCAACCCAAGAAATAAATTTCGAAGTGGACCAAATGTCCAACCAAATCCAAACATTAAACCTGAACGACAATTACAACCCCCTACTGAATTTCTCAGACCAGAACTTCGCTTAAATTGGCCTACACACACACTATTGACCGTGAATTCTAGTAATCTTTATTTCATAAATGACATTTCGAACAAATTTAAACTCTTAATTGATACTGGCGCAGGTATTTCGATTTTTAAGCATAAGACAGCGGAAAATTTTAAAAATAGATCTCCAGAAAACGCGATTATACAAGGCATAACCGACGAAAAAATTAAAATTAGCGAATCTGTTCTTATACCATTTAACGCACGCGACCCGCACAGAGTCTATATTCACGACTTGGACATAGACTTTGACGGATTATTAGGTGCCGATTTCATGGAACACTACGAATGTAGAATAGATTTCAAAACCAGGCAACTAATTACAAATTTTAAAACATTGCCCATCTTCAAAGTAACTGACGATTCTCCAACACCCGAAATCAACAAAATCCGACAAAATTATAATTCTAGCCAAAATACTATCCAAATTGACGGTCGCACGGAAAAGGTTTACAAACTAAAATGCAATCTTAGAAACACTGACGCTGTACTGTCAGCGCAGGAAAACGAAAAAGTTCGTTTGCCTAATGCTCTTGTTAGGGTAAACGAAAATGGAGAATTTTTGACAACCGTAATTAATGCAAACGCCATTCCGAAAATTATAAATTTTTCTAACCTAAAATTAGAACCATTGCAAAAATTTAAATCGATTTTTAATTTAAATGTTCAAAATTCCGACTCACACATACAGACCGACAGATCATCTGAAATTATTAACCAGTTACGTTTAGATCATCTAAACTACGAGGAAAGTGAACTAATTACACAACTTTGCCTAGACTTTTCTGAAATATTTTACCTGGAAGGAGACAACTTGACTTTCACTAACGAGATTAAACATTCAATCGACACTAACAATTCTAAACCTGTATTTACAAAATCGTATCGCTACCCTCAATGCCATAAACAAGAAGTCAAAACACAAGTTTCTAAAATGCTGGACCAAGGCATAATCAGACCTTCAATTTCTCCCTGGTCATCTCCCGTTTGGGTTGTACCCAAAAAACTCGATGCCTCTGGCAAACAAAAATGGCGAGTCGTAGTAGATTACAGGAAATTAAACGAATTGACTATTGACGATAAATACCCTCTCCCAAATATTTCTGACCTTTTAGACCAACTAGGCAAATGCCAATATTTTACCACACTAGACTTAGCTTCTGGATTCCACCAAATAGAAATTGACGCGAAAGACATTCAAAAGACTGCTTTCACAGTCGAAAACGGTCATTTCGAATTCGTTAGAATGCCATTCGGTTTAAAGAATGCTCCATCAACGTTTCAAAGAGTGATGGATAATATCTTGTTAGGAATCCAGAATGAACGCTGCCTTGTTTACATGGACGACATTATCATTTACTCCCCTACTATTCACGATCATATTTCCCGACTGACAGAAGTATTCAAACGCTTAAGGAAAGCTAACCTCAAAATTCAACCCGACAAGTGCGAATTTCTACGCAAGGAAGTCGCTTATCTAGGACATCTTATAACAAAAGACGGTGTTAAGCCAAATCCCAGTAAAGTAGATGCCATTTTAAACTTTCCTCATCCGAAAAATCAAAAGGACATTAAATCTTTCTTAGGTTTAGCGGGCTATTATAGACGCTTTATTCCAAATTTCTCTAAGATTTCAAAGCCCCTGACCAAGCTACTACAAAAAGACACTCCCTTTAACTTTGACAATGATTGTATGAATTCGTTCGACAACTTAAAGCAAACATTGACGACGACTCCGATATTAATATATCCTAATTTTGATGAGCCTTTCATCCTAACTACCGACGCGAGCGCATTCGCCATCGGATCGGTACTCTCTCAGGGAAATATAGGCAAAGATCTACCAATTGCATACGCTTCCCGAACTTTATGCGGTGCGGAAACAAAGTATTCCACCATTGAAAGGGAATTATTGGCCATAGTATGGTCAGTAAAACACTTTAGACCATATTTATTCGGTAGAAAATTCAAACTAGTCACCGACCATCGACCACTTACCTGGTTATTCTCAATAAAAGACCCAGGAAGTAGACTTGCCCGCTGGCGACTCAAACTAGAGGAATACGACTACGAAATCGTTTACAAGCCCGGAAAAATCAATAAAAATGCCGATGCCCTCTCTAGAATCAAAATAAACCATTTTTCCAAATGTTCTAAATTCCATTCCAAAATCTTAGCCGCGAACGAAGACACAGACGATGACGGAAATCCAGACAATGACGATGAAATCACAAACGAACAAATAATTCAAGAATTTAATACTTTCTCCCGACTATACAAGACCAAATCTTTAATTGACTACTCTAAAATTCAAACTTCGAATAAACAACTCCTAGACCGAGAAAACAAACACATCATAACTTTCTTTCAACAAAATAACCTAAGAGATTTTCATCACCAAATTATTGACGACATTTTCGAGGAAAACCCTGAATTTTACGACGACAAAATAAATATCCTCTCTAGTAGATCGGTTAGACATAGGAAATACTATATCATTCCTCTACCCTTTGACCCTGAATCTGTAGTAGAACATTTGTTCTTAGCAATATACAAAAATCAAAATGAATTAGATCTTTCTAATACTTATCATGTCGAAAATAACTTAGACCTCCCCATACTCGAAATTCTGTCATTTATCTTCGCAGAAAAGGACCTAAAGCTCATTATCTGTCAAAACCTAGTACAAACACCTGACGAAGACCAAAGACCGATAATTCTTGACCAAAACCATACCGGCAAAAACAACCTACATCGCGGAATAAACGAGACGATGCGTAGGATCAAAAACAAATACAATTGGCAAGGACTAACCAAAGATGTTGAAAATTTCATTAAAAATTGCGAAATTTGTCAACGGACTAAAGTTTGCCGTAAAAATCTTAACAACCCTCTAGTAATCACTGAAACCCCGAGAACACCTTTCGAAAGAATTAACATTGATCTATTCGAATTTCCTACACGAAATTACGCTCTAACTATCCGCGACGAACTTACAAAATTCACACAAGCCTACGCAGTACCGGATAAAAGCGCAAAATCTGTGGTAAATACCCTATTGTTATATTTTCAACATTACGGTACCCCACTAAGGATTCACTGTGATTACGGCGGTGAATTCGACAACAACTTACTAAAAGACCTCTGTACCCTCTACGATATAAAACTGACATATTCTAGCGTAGGACACCCCCAATCTAACGGTTCTATAGAACGCTTTCACGCTACCTTAGCCGAAATGATCCGAATTCACAAAACTGAAAACCCAAATGAACACCCTTTTACCATATTACCATATGCAGTAATATGCTATAACAATTCGGTTAATAAAACGCATGGTTTTACACCATACGAACTGGTTTTTGGACACACAGCTAATAGACCACCAGAGACCCTGTACAACCAAAAAGACCTAATAACTAAATATGTTAGGGACTTAAATAATAGGATATCTCACTATTACCAAATTGCACGCAGTCGGACCGAAGCGCAAAAACAAAAAGCTAAAGTCAGATTCGACAGAAATATCCCAGAAAATCGCCCCACGTATAACGTTGGAGACGAAGTATATGTAAAGGAATCCCAAATCAAAAGTAAGTCACAAAATAAATTCAACGGCCCTTTCGAGATCAAAGAAATTTTCCAAAATTCTGCCACTTTGTTAAATCCCGAGACAAATCAAACAAGTAAAGTAAATTTTGATAGAATGAAACCATATACTGAAGATTAAAATTTATTTTCAGGTTTCTACTGCTGTTCGGATCAGCATTTTCTCAATACGAAATAACACCAATAAACAATACTATCGGTGTTTACTATCACAAAGACACGGACATTGTCATCTCACACAAGAAATGGACGTTACTCGTACATAAAAATATATCGACCTTTAAGACAGCTCTTGACAGAAACGACAAAATCTTACAGACAATCCTTACCACCCTTGACCCAGCATACAAAAACATGAACGAATTCGCGAGTGAGGTTAAAACGCATTTAAGCCTCCTAGGACAAATCTCAAAATCCATACAAACTAAATTTGACGAAATACATCTCGACACGAAACGCTACAAACGCGGAATCATAAACGGAATTGGTTCAATATTCAAAGCAATTACCGGAAATTTAGACGCAGAAGACGGTAAATACTACTCTGACTGTATCAATAAACTAAACCAAGACGAACGTCAGATAGAAAATTTGATGAAAAATCAAATATCAGTTACAAATTCAGTTATTAAAAATTTTAACACGACAATTCAAAAACTACTAATAGACGAGGAGACATTCAACAAAGACATAAAAGAAATCGAATACGCAATCTTAGACATTACGTATAACGTACGAGCAGTTGAAACAAAATTAAAATTCTTGGAAATTTGTGAACAACTCATGGCGAGCTACCTATTTATAGAGGACAACCTCAACGATATTTTAAATTCGATCACTTTCGCGAGACTCAAAGTAATTCATACGTCTATCATTAATCCCCAGGATTTGGTAAACTCATTGCAGGAAATTTCACAAAACCTACAAAAGGACAATTTGCCACTCCCTATTAAACTTTCAAATATTGCACAGTATTTAGATATTATTGAATTAAAAGCTTTCCAAATGAACTCAGAATTAGTATTTGTATTAGATATACCCCTAGTAAACCCTCAAACGTACTCTGTTTTCCAATTATACCCCATTCCTATCTTAGATAGTAGAACTGGTCTGTATCATATTTTGTCAACTTCTCAAAAATATATCGCGAGAGATGATGATTCTTTGATGTACATACCCGTTGCTGACCTCAGAGAATGCAAGCCACTCCATACCAATACTAAATTATGTCCAAATTTGTTTGCATATCCAATTGACAACAACGCCATATGCGAAGCCCGCCTTTTCAAGGATCTACAAACCCTACCAGAAAACTGTCAAACGTTAACTATCATCGGCCAAGGATACAACATCCAAAAACTAGATGAAAACGTGTGGATGATCATCAATACAGAGCCACTACAAATGAATATCAATTGCCCGAAGGAGACTTCAAAAACCGACACCATCTTCAAAAACTCTATAATTAAATTACAACCAAATTGCTACGCCTTCATAGGCATCACGAAGATCCAAGCTAGCACAGACGAAACGACAGACGTGAAGAACGACGCTCACCCCATACAAATCCCTTTCGAGTGTTGCAACCAGGTTCCGGACAAAGTTCGAGTGCCCAATCTGAAACCACTAAAACTAAGTGATCTGAACACCGAAGACCTCGATATCGCCAGACACCAATTAGACCAGTATTCAAAAGACTTAGACGACCTAATCAAGGAACCCTTCATCACGAGACACATTTCTTGGTTTACCTACCTTACCATAGTGCTAATTTTCGGACTCTTATTCTTGTATCTATTCTGTAAGTGTAAAGCAAGAAGACGAAGACTAGCCATCAACGTTTCCACGACTCCTTCATCTCCACCAAGGCCTAGTGAACCCCTCAGGACATTTACTAGCCTATTTCATCAACGAAGACGACCCCCACTAAGAATAGAGGACGAAGAAGGTGAAGACATCGAACTTAATTAAACCAGACTGTTTGTGCCTTTTACTGACTTTTTGTACCAAGACTCTTCAGTGAATTTTTACTTCATTTCATTGTTTATTTAGTGTATTTTATTATTCCTATTTTTTTGTTAGTTTCAAATGACTAACATTTTAACATGCTTTTCGTAACACAAACAAGCTAATACGCTTGCGTCTTACGCCTAGCATTTTTTACATTTTATGCTTTTACATTTTACGCTTTTTGTATTTTTACATTTTATATTTTACATTTTATATTTTTATATTTTTCAATCTTACAATTTTACCATTTTACATTACTTTATATTTTTGAATTCTTGTTAAATCACAAATTTTGTTCAACTTAAAAGTTGCTGTATAAACAACAACTTTTTTTATAAGGGGGAAGTTGTTATATGAAAATATACCCTGTATCTCTGAGACATTGGCCTCACCACTCTCAGCGGTATTATATTACATAGATATCAAATAACGACTCCTCTCAGCATCCGCTCTCCCGAGAATTAGATAAGATTGTATTCTTGCAAAACTGCATAATTGCAGTTCCTTTGTTCCCAAAGGTTATAAATGGGAGTAGTGTACTTTCAGACGGCAGTCTTAAACTCATGTTGGAATAAACAAGTCAAAATTATTATTGTTCTAATTTATAAAGAGTCAACGTTGACTCCATTAATAAATAAATAAAGTTTTTAAAAAGTGATTTCAACAATCGATTATCTAACATATATATATATTCATATACCAATTATTAAAGTGTCAAGCTAATGCCATCTTGGTTTAATTTCGCCATCTTAATAACCTGCCTCATCTAATTTTTTTATAATTTTTTTTTAAATTTAATTGTTAGTAGTCTAAACAATTTGTTAGGGCTACTGATTGGCGCCCAGGCATTTATTTTAACCCTTAGCGAGTCTCTAGAAGACTCACAACTCTCCCCGAGTGTTAGAGCTGCCGTGAGCACTTTATGTGACAAACATAGTTTAAGATCTAATCTTGTGGGTCACAAGATTTAGGTTAAATTTAATTAATAGTATAATAAATATTTAACGAATTAGTGTCTGGCTATGGGTCAATCGCCCTAATGCCATTTCAGGAAAAAAAAAGTGGAAATTCACACTGAAGCGTCTATAATTAATAAATGCATTAATCATAATGTATCTTGTATACCTGTCGACCATTTCCCAAGAATAATTATACTCTACATTAATATATTTCGTTGTATAGCATATATACAGTGTGTCTCATTTTTCATCACTACATCCCAATCCCAGCCATTTGTTGATCGATTTAGATCAAATTTGGTATACTTCTTTTTTTTCAGATTGTGAATAAAAAGTTATTTAATTTTTTTTTTTGTTACCCTACTGTTCGAGTTATTTATTGTCGGATATTTACATAACTTGGTACATCTAACTATCTAACTTTAATTTTTGTGACATTTGTCAGTTAGTTGTCATAATTTATTGTAAAAAACTAATATGCATCATATAAGCGATTTAATTAAATCTGGAGTTATTGCTAAATCAGAAGATGGATGGTCAATGAGACAAATTGCACTGCGTTATAATATTGACAAAAATTCGGTGTGTAACATTTTAAGAAAGTGGAGAATAAACGGTACGATTAGTAGAAATCCTGGATCAGGGCGACGAAGGATATCAACTCAACAACAAGATTTGCAATTGGTAAATGCTTTAGTAGAAAATCCATTTTACTCAGTTATTCAGGCTGCTGAAGAAACGAATTTTCCTGGATCGAGTAGTACTGGTCGCCGGCGAGTAAGAGAATCGGAGCTACGCTGTCATGCAGCAGCACAGAAATGCTTTCTTAAGGCTGAATATAAAGAAGCTCGAGTAGGATTTGCGCTTGAATTTTTAGCGCATGATGTAAATTTTTGGAACAGTGTAATCTTTACAGGCGAAGAAACTTTCCAGTCAACACACAGCGGCCGTATTCGTGTTTAGCGCCCCTCGAATACACGATTCGATGAGAAATATATATCTAACAATGATAAAAATGGTAGATTTTCCGTCAATATGTGGGCTTGGATATCAGCACGTGGTCCTGGTGTTTTGTGGCATTGAGGAACGCTTTAATAATGAAACGTATATTAGGATTTTAGATAATATTATGCTCCCTTCTGTGTCACAATTATTTCCTATTAATGAGTTCCTATTTCAACAAGACAATTGTTCCGTTCATACTGCTCATACCATAACTAACTGGTTTCAAGATAACAACATCAATGTTCTTAACTGGCCCAGTCATAGTCCAGATCTTAACCCTGTGGAAGAAGTATGGGGACTACTCGTAAGAAGTATCTAAAGAGCACGGAATGCCGAAGAATTACTGGAAATAGTAAATAATGCATGGGGAAATATTATTACTAACGATTATTGTATAAGGTTATTATTTAATTCTATGCCAAACAGATTTATAGAAGTTATAAATAGAAATGGTGCAATAACGAAATATTAATAGTTAGTTTCTTGTTAAGTAGGATATCCTTTGTCCTTTGATCCAGGAATTTTACTAATCGTACCGTTTATTCTCCACTTTCTTAAAATGTTACACACCAAATTTTTGTTAATGTTATAACGCAATTAAATTTGTCTCATTAACCATCCATCATTTACTATAGCAATAATTACAGCATTAAAATAAAAATAAAATTAAAAGTGATATCAGTTTTATTTCGGCTACTCATTACATATTCAAATAGAGACAGATTTACATTACAAAAAAAAAGTTTTACTATTTTTTTCTGCTGACGACAGTACCAACAAAAGTTGCAATTTAAGCTCCGAAACAACTTCCTACGATAATTACAGTCTCTGTAATTAAATGGCAAAAAATGGCCATATTTATAGCTGTTTTTATTTTTTTGTGCAAAATGTAATTGACAGGTTTCAATTGTCAAAAACTCGTTTTCTTCGTCTTTTTACTTCGTCTTTATCACTCTGTAGTATTTTTGGTATAAAAAAAAAAAAACAATTTCTTTCGCATTGGGAACGTGGAAAAACCTGTTTTCGGCACTTTCATGCCCTTTTTTCAACAGATTCCAAATAAAATTTGATTTCCAAAACATATACATCTAACTCTCACTATTTTTCTCCTAATTATCACGTTTACAAAGTGCACTGAGGAATTTTTCGAAAAATGCATTCTCCTTTGCTATCTGACCTGGATTATGTTTTTTTTTTTTTAATTTTTTTTCCTCTATAATAGGGCATTGAGATTTAACGGCGGGTACTGTTGGCAAACACGCAAATAATAATAATAATAATATATATTTACCATTTGAGATGCATACAGTATATATGGCAGGTCATTATAAAACTAAAATTAAAATAGAATAATTAACATGCATGTGTATATAACAAAAAAACTTACAAACAAATCGACAAACAATTAACAAAATATATATATACAAGCAGTCATAATCAAGATATGAATACATAAATAAGTATAAGGCTCTAGTTATAACTGTTAGTTTATGCTCCTCTGTTTAAAAACTCAGTGACTGTGTAAAATGCGTTTTCCAATAATAATTTTTTCACAGCTTTTTTATACTTTACATATGTGGAAGCAGACTTTATTTCATCGGGCAGAGCATTATATAATACTGTTATGTGCTGCCCTCTAACAGAGAGGAGAGTTGTAATTACTCCCTGGCCAGAAGGGTGGCGCCATCTGTGGGCCAACTGGCGAACCACCATTTAGTAGTGCCTAAGAAAATTATAGAGAATTCCAGTATATTTCTGGAAAGTTCTACAATGATATTCTGGACATTCCAAGTGGGTATATAAAGAGGTGAAGCCAGCAGATGGGAGAACAGAACAGTACAGTTTAGTGAAGTTAAGGAACAGTTCAGTATCCAGTTCAGTTCTGGGTAATCTGTGGTTCTGGTTACAGAGACAGTTTGTGGAAGAAGAGTTCAGTTGAGTGAAGTATGCAGTTTAGTGAAGTAAACAGACAAGAGAGTTTTTAGGTTAGACAAGAGTTGACAAGTTTAAGAAGAAAAGTAAAGTGCTTAGTGTTTTAAAAGTAGTGAAATTATATTAGATTAAGTTATTATTAGTTGTGTGATCTTTAAGTATTTGCTAGTGTAATTTTAGTGATTAAATAAATCAGTGGTTTGTGAAAATTCTTGTTGCAAGTTATTTGGAATCCACAAAGTGTTTACTGAAAATTGTAAGCACGTAACAATACTATGCAGTTATAAATTGGAGAAGGTTTAAATGTAATTGTACGATGCTTAGGGATACATAAGAGGTCTCCATGTCTAGTGTTATATACATGAGTCTCGTTACACTTCTGAAAACTGCTCAAGTTTAGTTTGACATATGTTCAACATTTCATGATATATATACACGGAAGTGTTAAAATTTGTTTTTTCTTAAAAATTTCTCTACAGCTTTCTCTAAAATTCATGTTGAACATTAGCCTAACTAATCTTTTTTGAATAATAAAAATTATTTCAATATCTCTGGTACTACCCCAAGATAATATATTAAATGACATATGGCTGTAAGCCAACGCGTAATATATTTTAAGTAAACCATTTACATCCAGTGAACTTTTCATTTGTAAAATCGCAAAATATGCAGAATTTAATTTATTACAGACATGCCCAGTATGCAATGACCATGTCAGTTGTGGATCGAGGTGAGTACCAAGAAATTTAGCCGAACCAGAAATAGTCAGGTTGTCATTCAGGCTTAAAGTGGGAGGTATTGATTTTTGTATATTAAAATTTAAACGTGCCGGTTTGTTATTATTGAAAATCAGTCTGTTTCTCTGACACCAAGAGTTTAATTCGATAATTATGGTTGACACATTATGTTGCAGCCCATCCAAGTTTTTAGAGGCTACAGTGATGGTAGTGTCGTCGGCAAACATAGTTACTCTGCCGTGGCTAATGTGGTTCGGCAGTTCATTGACGTACAACATGAATAGTAGAGGGCCCAAAACCGACCCCTGCGGAACACCCAGTAATACGTCAAAGATCTCCGAATTTGTCTCCTGCAATTTAATCATCATAGATCTGTCGCTCATAAAGGAAATTAACCAGGATTGAATATGTACTCTAATTCCTAAGTATAGGACAGTTTTTCTTTAAGCATATTTTTGTCAACGGTATCAAAAGCTTTGGATAAGTCGAAGAACAGTGATACTACATAATGGCCCTGATCCATGTGTGTATATACATATTCCAAAAGATGCAAACTAGCCGTTTCAATAGATTTTCCAGACCTAAACCCATGCTGGGATCCCGTTAAAATATTTTTATGTTCGATGTAATTACAAATTCTATTATGAACAACTTTTTCAATCATTTTGGAAAATATACTTAGTACAGAGATTTGTCTGTAATTCTCTACATCTTCAGGACAACCTTTTTTAAATAGAGGTATAACAGAAGCTAATTTTAATACGTTAGGGAACTGCCCATATTCAATCGACTTATTTATTAAATATACTAAATGAGTTAATATGTTTTATAATATTAGATGTAAGACCATCAAATCCTGCAGAATTTTTATTTTTAAGAGCTATTATTACGTCATTCAGTTCATCAATAGTAACAGAAGTAAAATACATCGACTGCGTATTATATTCCGATAAAGTGCAAGCTAAAGATAAATTAGAACCAAAATGTTCACGAATTTTATCCGAGGCAGCTGTGGAAAAAAAATTACCAAAAATCTTGACTATTTCCGATTTATTCGTAACGACATCATTATTATAATTTAAAACTATAGGAATATTATTATTTCTATTGTTACGCCCCAAGTTATTATTTATTATACTCCATATGTTTTTATAGTTTCTTTATTTCAAATGAATAAAGCGAAAATAAGCGATATTTAATAAATAATCCTAACCATTTACGAAACGCAAACTGCTAACCGGTAGCTCCTACGCAGAAAATGAGTAGAAAAACGCAGAATATATGGAACCGGAGAACTAAAAATTTGTTTTCCTTTTTCACCGAATCAGATATACCTACCGATACGCGATTACAAAGGAGATTTAGTCGAAGCCGTTGTAAAGAGGCATGACACAATAGATCATTTAGTGGTGGTATCGTGAATCGACATTCTTAAAATCCATCAAAGTAATTTTGATTCATCTGTTAACAAAAAAAAAACAAATGTTGGTCGTTACTTGCAAGTCGATATTCCTAAAAATGTTATTCCTGGCAAGTTTACTGGCAGGACTATTTATTCTTGGCAAATACCAGTAATTACTGGCAAAACGGCAACCCCACAAATAACTCGGGTAAGTAGTCTGTGGGCAACCCTGTTGACCACAGCTGACACCATTTCAAGACGGTGTACAATATTTGGTGACAATACCGAAGCCTCCACCTCGAACTCTACTATAATTGATGATAAAAATATTACTTCTGCAAATAGTAGATCTAAATCATATTAACATTATATCATCTGTTCAATTTATCAATTGTAGCAACATTAATATACATTTTGCTGCAAAGTAAAAAAAATGCATAATTTTTTATTTCTAAAAATCTTGTAATTATAATCGGGAATAATAATATTCATTATAGCATAGTCGTGTGATATACTATAACGGACGGGTATTGCTATTTTCAAATTATAAACTGAATTTTAATTTATTAATAATCTTAACTGCACATGCAAATTGTGCAAGATAAAAGCTTGAATATTTTGTTTGATAACCAGGATTTATCAATGACAGTCTATTTTGTCTGTCAGTAACTGCATGGCACAGATAAGAAATTACCGCCACCGCCTTTATGGCTCAAAACTTATTGCTTTTGATGATGATGTGAAGTTAGCAACATTTTGTGATACTTGAGACTATCTACCGGTAGTTGCGTTTAAACTTCATGCAACCCAACATTCCTAACCTCTACTGATACTGATGATCAATGACTCGTGGTGGATGTAGTATTTGCTATTTACATGATTTTAATGAAGTGTACTTAACTTTTAATGTTGCAAGGTCCATCTAGCCAACAATTCTCAAATTGATAATTTGTAAAATTGTTTATAGACTATTTTACAGACAAACGCGAAGAAATATCACCATAATAAATTAGAAGGGATAGCATCTTTGGAAGTAAAAAACAGGTATTTTTCTAAATTGGATTTCAGTTTTAATATTTCTTTCTATTGATACAGTTTGCAATGGGAGATGTTAAAACAAGTGAAATAGAAGATAACTTGGTTAATATAATCAAGGTAGAAAACCAACCCTTTGAAAAAAAAGGAATTACTGATGAGAGAGAAATTGATAAAGGTGATATTATGTTTAATCAAATGTTCCGTGACGATAGCAAACAGGAAATCGAACATAAAATGAAAAATTACATGGACATGGATGATGTGAAATTTAACGATGAGGAGTACTTTGAACCAAAATATATCTTGGCCTGCAGAGAAGAGAGTAGTGATCTGGTCATGATTAAAACAGAGGAAGGCTTTTATAAAGAAAACAAACTTGAGAAGGAAGATCTTATTGAAACGGCGGACCAAAAATTTACATTTAATGAAGGGGTTGAACTGAAAATTGATGAGTTCGATATCGTAAGGTAATTAAATTCCGTTTCGGTCATTCTTTAGTTTATCCACTTCTCGATTTTTAAGTTTTTTCTGTGAATACATTGATAAGATAGTTATATGAAGCGTTTGTAGCTAATGAAACGTTGCGCAAATGTATAATAATCGAAGAAATTGACGGAAAAGTGGAGCGAATAGGGGGTGGATAAAAATACGACGTTTTTAGGTCACTTTGAAACAATTGGCATTGCAAAACGCCATTTTAGGGCAAGGGTAAATAAGATAAGAGTCATTACAGCATTATATCTACTAAATACGTCTAACCTAACTTTTTCGATTTGCAATGACCAGTAAACGACTCAACAAGGAGTAAAAATACGAGAATTTCGGGTAATTTTCATATGAAAAGCATTTAAACGGTCATTTCAGGGCAACGGAAAATAAGCGTCATGACAAATTTGAAGGTTTATTGGGGTTCGACAGGACTCAATGAAGTGCAGTAATAAGCAATCAAATGCCATGACTCTTATTTACCCTTGCTCTAAAATGACTCTTTCAATGCTAATCATTTCAACATGACCTAAAAACATGTATTTTCACTCGTTTTTACACAGCCAGCACCCCTATTTGCTCCTCCACTTTCTTCGATTATTAAACATTTTACGTAACGTTTCATTAGTCACAAACTCTTCATATACTCTCTTTTTAACGTATCCACAAAGAAAAACTTAAAAATCTAGAAGTGGATAAACTGCAGAATTACCCAAGTTTCTTTTTTTTGGTAATCCTTTAAAATATGTAATCCCCGAAATTTTGAGAAATTTTTTCATGACAACTTAGTTCATGGTTGTAGAACGGGAACCTGAAATTAATTTTGATTACGTACGTTCCGTTATAAAGAAAAATTCGAAAATTTTATTGTGACATACATTTTTATGCACCTGTTTATACACAAAAAATACTTGATATCGCCTTATCTTTTTGTTGTGATTATGTTAAGGGCATTACAGGACACCACATCTTAAAATCATTGGGAGCAACTCAGTTTTTTTCCCAAAAACTGATTATCAATAGCTATAATACACATAATTAATTCATCGTCTGCGAGGAGGTGGGGAGATAGAAAGTTATGTTAAGTTATGCAGTTATTCTAGGGACATGAAAGTTTAATTTCGCTACAATATTTGGACAATCGATTTTATTGTGAATGATTTTAAACAGAAGTACTTGTGAGTGATACTCACGCCTCTGAATAAGACTCACCATTGAATGCCTTTCAAGCAGTTCATTTTTAAGTACGCCTATAGGCGGGTACACGCCGTCAGATTTAAAACACAACAGTTTAACAAGTCTGCGCTGAACACGTTCGAGGTTATCAATGTGAACATTATAATGCGGATACCATATAATCCCAGCATATTCAAGTTTTGATCTAACAAAACAGCAAAACAGCATTTTAATTGTGTTAATATCCGCAAAATCCATGCTGTTACGTGATATAAAACCATATGATTTGTTTGCTTCACAAATTAGTGCCTCAATATGATTACTGAATGACAGTTTCTTATCAAAAGTGACTCCAAGATCTCGAAAAATATTAGGATGTTCAAGAGTTGTACCTTCTAGAGAATAATTGCAAATTAGAGTGCTAGACTTTAATGTGTAAGACATTACCTTGCATTTTTGAAGATTAAGCGGTAATTTATTTACTAGACACCAGTTACAAATTTTGTCCAAATTGTACTGAATTTTTTCACAGTCCTCAACATTCCTAACTACGTCAAATATTTGTAAGTCATCAGCATAAAGAAGACAATTCACATCTAAATCCATGACGATATCATTAATAAATATGTTGAATAGCAGGGGACCAAGAACAGATCCTTGGGGAACCCCCGAAGTTGCAAGGTACTCGACAGACTTGAAGCCATTAAATACCACACATTGCCTTCTGTGAGACAGATATGAAACAGACAGCAATATAAGTGAGGAGTACAGTCCAAATGATGTAAGTTTTCTTAGTAATAAGTAATGGTCAAGTCTGTCGAATGCCTTTGAAAAATCGGTATAAATAACGTCAGCTTGAGCCTGCATGTCAATGGATTCAGAAATGAATTGTGTGACGACAGCTAGGTTAGTCGTGGTGGATCGGCCTTTCATGAATCCGTGCTGATACGGCAAGAGTCTATTGCTGACGTAATGATATATACTACTGTGCAATAAGAATTCGAGAGCTTTACTAAAATTGCACAATATAGAAATTGGACGAAAGTTCATTATATCATGTTTATCCCCCTTTTTGTAAATGGGGCAAACTTTAGAATGTTTCCAGATTTCGAGAAAAGTACTAGTTTCCAAGCACAAGTTAAACAAAATTGTCAAGGGAGCGTCAAGTACATAAGCACAGTCCCTAACTAGGAAAGCTGGAATTGCATCAGGTCCGGTCGTCATCTTAGGTTTAATCTGTTTTAGAACAGTAAGGACATCATTGAACTCAAACTCCCTTATGTGTAACTGTGAATTAAGCACAAACTCTTTATAATCTATCGATATTTCATGTGGAGGTGTAAATGAATATTCTTTCCTATTATTTGGGTTTTCTACCACATGTACTATGTAAATGATTTGCTAAAAAAATCAGCATAGGAATTTGGGATATCTTTGAGATTATCAAGCTTTAGATCGCCATAGAACATGCTATTGGAGATATTGGTTGACCCTTTTTTATTTTTTATAAAAGCCCAGAATTTATTTGGATCACGCTGTATATTATTTTCAGCTGAGCGTACATAGTTTTCATAAGAGGTACTAATATCTAGTTTTACCTTATTCCGCAATCTCTTAAATTCCTCTAAAGTATTAGGGTCATTATTATGCTTACAAGTGGATATGAGTTTAGATTTCAATTTGATATTTTTAATTATCTGATATGTAAACCAAGGCGGATATTGTTTTTATGTTGCGAAGCAAATTTAGGAACATACTGATTAAAAATATTATATAACTTATCGTAGAAATAGGTACAAGCATCCTCAACGTCGTGAAAAGTAGGCAGAAAGCCCCAGTCAATGTTAGAAATAGATTCATATAATAGTAAAAAATTGGCTTTCTTAAAATCGTATGAATTGCTATAATTGGCAGGAAAGTTACTCTTTAAATTATTGCTAAAGTAAATTTTAAACGAGATCTCTAACCTGGATGATGACTATCTTCATCCACTAACGAATCAGGGGATTTTTCAACATTGCACATCTTGTTATAAAGAACAAAATGAAGAATCCTGTTATTGCCATTGTAAATAAAATTATGTTGTGACATATTAAAGATAGGTACGTAGATATTGATAATATACAACGTATATGAATGGCAACTGATTTTTACACCAACGATATCGATCGGCGATAAGTTGTCAAACTGCGGTGTGTCCAAATCTAGGACACATGAGGTGAAGGCATCGTTTACGGCTATTAAAACTCCGCCACCTTTCTTAAGATTACTACTGGAAAAATCATGGTCAGAGCGATATACCAGGGATATACAGTAGTAAAGAATTCACTACTGTCAATAGATGGGTCCAGCCAGGTTTCAGTTAACGCAATGGCAGAGTAATCACGGAGAGGCAGTGAGTTTAAAATGAATATGAAGTATGCTGATTACCTTTTGAAGGAGTGATTACCTCCTCAATCGTCTGTCATCGGAATTAGGTGATAATCGTATAAGGTGTCTATATTAGTATATTAGTGGGTATTTTATAAAGGATGTGTTCACTTTTAAAGCATTTCAAAATTATAAAGCCTTTTAAAATGGACTCGTATCTGGGATGATACGTCATATATGTAAAAACTTCATGAAAAATCGCTTGGTGCTGATGAAAACGTGGGGCAACTGTTACCTCCTTTCTCTTATTATTTATTTTTGAGAGAGAATTGAGGCAACATATGCGGACGACTAGCTGGTTTAAGTCGAAGCAGAGAGCCGTGGGTCCAGAACATTCGTAAGAGTGGAGAAACTTACCCTTTCTGACATGTACAGCATAAGCGACAGATTTCTGTTTATTTCGAGAAAAGGAGACAAAGAAAAATTGATGTTAAATTGGGCACCATCTATAGTAAAATAAGCAAAATTGTCTCTTTTTCTCGAATAACCAGTCTACTATAGATCAGACTGAAATTGTTGGTAAGAGAAATAAAAAGATAGTTTAAAATGAATGTTAAAATATATTACATGAAAAATAGACAAATCGGTTTGAGACAAATTGAAATTTAAAATATATGTATATGTATAAAACAAATTTATACCAGTATCCTAGATGGATTATGGTTGAGGTGACTGGTTCTGGGACAGCAATCCAGGCCCACAAATGTCTCTTGTTGCAAGAATGAATCCTAAAGTTTCCTTGGCAATTTACATCTCTCAATGAAATGGGGTGAAAGTTGTAGGAAAATTAACCAACTATGTGGTTTAATGTAAAGATAACGAAATTTTATCTATGAAAGATAATTGTGCAAAAACTATGCAGGAATGTAGAAGAAGTATCTCAGAATTTAAATATCTAAGAATATAAGCATCGAAGCATGTATATGCATCTAAGCATCTACAAAATATATAAGCATGTAAGTAAGTTAGCTGTACAAAATTTAAGCAAGTGAGCTATACAAAATTTATTTAAGCTAGCTATGCAAAATATATTTAAGTTAGCTGCACGAAATATATTTAAATTAGCTGCACGAAAATAAGCAAGTTAGCTGCACGAAAGCTGATTTCATAAAAACTATAAATTGCCAAAAAAATGAAAAGGAAAGCGACAAATATTTTTAAAACCATGTGGTACATATAGTATTTTAACTACTTATTAAATTAAAAAGAATTGACTTTGAATTCAAATTTATTTTTAAAATAATTGAAATTATATCAAAGGCAAAATTTGAAGATTAATTACATTTTAAAGGAGTAATAAAGGACATTACCTGTATGTTAAACACTTTGTAACTGGGATATAAAAATTGTAACATCAATTACTGAAGTCCACAGTTAAAAATTATATATGTTTGAATTAGTACAAAGGCTGCAAGCAAATGACTTCCTGGTGAGTTTTACTGATAAGGTAAACTTTTTGTCCTGTGTACTGGAAAACAACGCTACCAAAAAAATGTGAGAAATCTAATTCCCTATTTAAATTGAAAGCTATAAAATATAAAAATAGTACAAGTATGGCCATCTGTCAGTGATTAAGTTAAGCGCACCAACTTGCAGGTCGCAATTTGGATATACTGTATATAGAATGAGAACAGGTAAGGAAAATTACCATATGTACTCCATAGTAAACAAAAATATAAAAATTGAAAAATAGATATCTGATGTAACTAAATTTTGTAGACAAATTGTTAATTGTTTCCTGGGATGCAGTGTAGAACGGAAATACATACATAATTTAGAAAATGACAGTTCCTAAGATATAAAACTAAGTACATAAAGCAGTGTGAAATGGCTTAGCAGTTATACAAATAAAATTCTGTTAGTTGAAAACAGTTTCACTTACAAAAACTGAATCCAAAAATGTTATACAGGTCGTGCTAAAAATCCACAAAACACTAGTTTTTAAATAAAACTGTTAAATGGACATAGGCCATGTAACACAACGCCCGGGGGCTTATGAATCAGGAATGATTCTTATTAAAATGGCCATAATTTTTTTTGTTTTAAAATTGCTTCTATTTTTGATGTAAAGATGATTTCTGGGGTGTATTTTTAAAGTAAACGTACTCTTGGTCAAAATTCATTTTCCTTTAAAATCCCATTGAAAAGTTCAATGTGAAAGGGGCGATTGTTTCAATTGCGCCTTTAAAAAATAAAAGTTGTTTTGTCGACTAGATAGAAATGTCATTATTAATAAAAATAATCTGTTAAACCTGTAAAGTTCTAATTAAATACTGAAATATAGTACACTATTCTTTTTAAGAAATGACAGATGCGCATTTCATGTATGATAAGGCCAACAGGAACATTTCCAAAGTCCCTAAGTAAGTTCTTTAAAAATTCAAATATGTGGTCCAAAATTGTCTGTGGCTGATAGTACATTCAAAAATAATGGCAGTCTTTTAGAAATAAACATGAGTATATTTAGATAGTTGCACCCGAATACACTAAATATGTTAGATAAGACTAAAGTCGCTATTTAAATATTCATGTGTGGTGTAGAAAGCGCCATCAAGTAAATACTTCTTTATTTTCCTCTTGAATTGTGTTTCATTTAGAGCCCTTACCTGAGGTGGCAAGGCATTATAAAACTGAATTCCCAAGTAACTAGTGCCGTCTCTGGTTCTACTTAGCCGTAGGAAATTATTGTTTAGATTGTTCTTAGCTCTGGTGTTTTAACAATGGACTTGGCTTCTGGTGCTGAATGAATCTTGATTTAATTTTATATATAAAAGACACTGAAATATGTACGTACAAGTTACAGTCATGATTCCCAACTTTTTGAACTGTGGTTTACAGTCGTCCCTATATTTCAACCCCCAAATAATTCGTATAGCCCTTTGGGCGGAAAATACATTTGCACAGGTTGTTGCATGTCCCCAAACTAGAATCGCGTACGAAATTGTAGAGTGGATGAAGCTGTGATATGTAGTTATTAAGATGCTTTCGGATACTTTCCCCACAAGATTTCGGAGCAGGTAAGTATATTTCGAAATTTTGGCACAAACGAAAGCTGTGTGATTTTCCCACAACAACCTTGGGTCAAAATTCACCCCAGGAATTTAATTGATTCAGGATTGTTCACTTCCTCCGTGTTACGTAAGCTGAATAGTCTCTGTTTTGGATGTGTTCAAGCACAACTTATTAGATGTAAACCAGTTCAGTATAGTTGACTGAGTTTGTGGAACCTTATTTGTTAGATCTTCTTTCCCAAGACAGAGCCCTGGGGAACGCCATGATTTAATTTTTGTAAAGTGGACTTATTCCCGTTATAGATGACAAATTGCTGTCTATTAGTGAGGTAAGAACTGATAAGTGTTATACTGTGTTTTGAAAAGCCATAATAGTTTAACTTGTTAATAAATATGTCGTGGGACACGCAGTCGAAGGCCTTTGTGAGATCTAAAAACTGGGAACACATATTTCCCTTCTGCAAATCCAACATTAATTGCAGTTGTTAGTTTATCAATGCAAGTGTTGTAGATAATTTATTTCGGAAACCATACAGGGTAGACCATTAATAATAGGCCATAGATCAAGGGTAGATTCTTTGGGCCAAATATGCTTTAGTAAAATGTTGCTGTGGAAAAAGATACAGGGTGTCAAAATTCAAATTATGTTTTCGTTTTTTTGCCATAACTCAACAGTCGTCTCTTGTCTGATCTTTGCCTGATTTGCTAGAGGACCTTTTTAATTCTAAGAAACAATAATTTATGTACTATATCATGTTAGATGATAGAGGGCGCCGCAGGACCTGTATGTGATGATGAATTTTTTTCATATTTTTTTTTTGACGAAACGTGGTACTTCTGATCAGAAAATTTCATGAGGGCATCATTTCCACGTATAAAAGGTACACTTGGTAGAACTTGATTTCCGTTTTCGAGGAAAGTGCCGTTAAACATTTCAATAATTTTTTTGAGACAAATTCAAATTTGTGAAAATAATTGTTGCAATTTATCTAACCTACAGGGTGTTTACTGGGCGATGTAGATTAGATTAGATTAGCAAGGGAGCTGGTTGTTTAGCCTTTACCACCGCAACCTTTTCAGGTCTATTGTGATGTTCCCAGGATATCTTCCTTATAGTACCTCATCCAGCTTTGTCCTTGGTAATAGACTCCATAGCTTTGATAAAGGCCCTTTTATATAGCTGTCCGCCCTTGGTTTTTCTTCTCCGAGTACTTGGAATCTCAGCCTCACCAGGCCTTCACAGTGGCACAATACGTGAACTGAGGTTTCCTCTTCCTCTTGGCAGAATCTGCATGTCGCGTCCTCTGCCAGGCCCATTAGACTCATGTGTCTGTTGAGCCGGCAGTGGCCAGTTAGAAGGCCTACTATTACTCTGATGGCCTTCCTATTCTGGCTTAGTAGGTCTTCCGTAAATTTGGCCGAACGTTCTTTAATGAACTCTTTGGCCTGTCTCTGTTCTGGGAGATTCCTCCACCATTCCAGAGATTTATTTTGCACCCATTCCTTAATGGCTGCTCGTATGCATGGCTTTGCCACGCCACAAAAGGGATCGGGTCCTATTGGGGCTTCAAGTGCGCCTTCCTTGGCCAGTTGATCAGCCTTTTCGTTCCCTCTGTGTCCCTCGTGTCCTGGTACCCATGCTAGGGTCACTCTGTTCTGACTTCCCAGCTCTGTAAGGGCCGTCAAGCAGTCCCACACCAATCTTGAGTTGATTTGCATGGAACTGATTGCTTTTATTGCCGCTTGGCTATCAGAGAAAATGGCTATCGACTGGTTAACAGTACCTTGTCCTATTATCTCCCTTGCGCAACAGTGTATGGCGATCACTTCAGCCTGAAACACCGTTGCGTATTTCCCTAGACTTATCGGGATACTGGCTTTTGGCCTTGTCCCGTAAATCCCGGCTCCGACTCCTTGTTCTGTCTTGGAGCCGTCAGTGTACCAGACTGTTTGTGCTGTTATGGGAGGACCGTTTTTCCAATCCTCCCTGTCTGGTATAACAGTCTGAAAGTTTTTGTTGAAGCTATACCTGGGGACCATTACATCCGTGGGCATGCCTAGAATGGGATCTGCCCTCATCTCCGAGTATAACTTCTGGTACTCCGTCCCGTGTTGCTGGCTAATTGGCGTTTGGCCTTACATTAACCTGTGCGCCACTGACCGAGCTTCGCCTTGTATGAATACGTGTAAGGGTGGTAGGTCCAAGAGGACCTCAAGTGCAGCCGTAGGAGCAGTTTTTATAGCCCCCGTGGCGCACAGGCAAGCAAGCCTTTGTACGCCACTTAACAGCCTTATTGCTCCTGACTGCACCGTCTTAGTCCACCACACCACTGATCCATAGGTTATCATGGGTCTCACTACCCTGGTGTATAACCATAGGTTCATCTTGGGATTTAACCCCCAGTTTTTTCCACACATTTGCCTACACCTTCCCAGGGCGATTGTGGCTTTCTGTGTGACTACTGGACGATGTAAATACGCAACGCCTTTTTTATTTCTAATCTGAAAATTAGTTTTTTATAATCATTTTTAGAAATATGAGAAAAAGAAGAAAAGTTATAAAGACAATACTGAGTCACCCCCTAAAATTACCCCTTAAACAGAAAGGAGGGTTTGATTGATGCCATGTAAACTAGTTTCCTATGATTAAACTTAAAATACAAATTTGATATTTTAAGGGAATCTGAAGTTATTGCAGAAAAACTGAAATTAATTATCCCCCTTTAAGGAGTACATCTTCCTTATTATTTATTTTCGGATATGACTATATAAAAGACTACCATTATTTTTGGATGTACTATCAGCCACAGAAATATCGGGAAACAATTTTGGATCACCTTGTATATACATGTGATAGAGCGATAGAGATATATCATACTGTTAAGTCCCTGTTTAATTAATACCTAGTAATGTTAGCATAATGCTATTAGAATTTGTTCATATTTGATTTCTAAGAATTGTTATTCAAAATAGCACATTTTTTTTTTATATGACAACATAGTAAAATACATTCCAGTGATAATGAACGTTTCTGTAATTTTCAGGTTTGAAAATGGGATTGTCTTGCAACAACCGGAAGTCCCCACTAGGTTAGTAGCAAATCTTAAAGCGGATCAATCAAATGTCTCAACTATAGCAACGTACCAGTGTGGATTTTGCCCATTTCAGACAAAATACAAACGAAACCACGAAATACATTTGCTGAAGCATAAGAACCCTTCGGAAGTAATAATGTACAAATGTGACTTCTGTTCGTTTCAGACGAAACGGAGCTATGATTTTAAAAGACACATGCTAGTGCACAAGAATCCTTTAGAAGTGACCAAGTACAAATGTGACTATTGTCCATATCAGACAAAGTATAAAGATAATGTCAAAACACATCAGTTGGTGCATAAAAACCCGTCAGAAGTAACAATGTACCAATGTGACTCCTGTTCGTTTCAGACGAAACGTAATTATGTTTTTAAAAGACATATGCTAGTGCACAAGACTCCTTCAGAAGTGACCAAGTACAAATGTGACTATTGTCCATATCAGACAAAATATAAAGATAATGTCAAAACACATCAGGTGATGCATAAAAACCCGTCAGAAGTAACAATGTACAAATGCGACTCTTGTCTATTTCAGACAATACATAGAAATAGTTTAAGAGATCATCAGATTGCTCATAAAAGTCCATTAGAAATAACAATTTACAAATGTGACTCTTGTTTGTTTCAAACAATACGTAAAAATAGCCTTAAAAAGCATTCCCTAACACACAGGGACCCTTCAGAAGGAGCAGTGTATAAATGTGGCTCTTGTTTGTTTCGCACAAAATATAAATATAGTCTCAAGAATCATTTTCTTACACATAAGGATAGTTCAGAAGTAACAATGTACAAATGTGATACTTGTTCGTTTCAAACAAAACGTAAAGATAGTCTCAAATATCATGAGCTGACACATAAAGATCCTTCAGAAGTAACAATGTACAAATGTAACTCTTGCCGGTTCCAGACAATGCGTAAACATCATCTCATCAGGCATTTGCTAACACATAAGGATATATAAGAAGTAACAATGTACAAATATGCCTCATTAATTTCAATCAAAACATAAAGATAACCTCAAAAATCATTTGTTAGTGTATAAAAATTCTTCAGAAGGTGTAAAACCATACTGAAACGTCTGTAATTAATAAATGCATTAATCATAATGTGTTTCTTATACCTGTCAACCATTTCCCAAAAATAAATTATACTCTATACCGGGTGTAACAGGATCATGGTATAAATAAATCGGAACCATGATGGCACACTTAAATGGAAAACTAAAAATTATATTATAAAAAAAATTGATGTTTGAAATGTCACTTATTTGGCATCGTTGGATTCGGAAAATCATGCAGAATTCAAAAATACAATAATATTAGGGTGTTCCATTTAAAAATCGAAAGTTAGTGTCACTTACGGCGAAACCGGAAGTGAAAACAAATCAATTGTAAGAAAGTGCCGCTTATTATGTATGTAATATATCCTAAATTTATATCAATTACCTTCAAAACTAAAGGAGAAAAGAGGGGTATACCCAAGGATTGTAAACAAAGAGGATGGCCAGATCGACCAAATCTGTCAGCGCGATGCCGCCATCGCTGTGACGTAGTCACGAGGCCTCTTTCAGCGCTCTTCCGTTTAAAATGCGTGGAGGAAAGCATATTTTCTTTATAAAATTAATACACACATACGATTTATTGATATGATTGAGGAGTGTAACATTTTCAATGATTTTTGTACATAAATGCGGCAATAAATCGAAATAAAAAGCTCTATTCTATCATGTTTATATCCATCACAATATGAAACAAATAGTAATACTCGAATTAAAATACCTACTTATCAGACAAGTTGAAGTAGTAGCTATGTATTATACTAAAGGTAATAGGTAAATGCACAATAATAATAATGATAGTCTTTATTGATAATAAACAATTGATATATATGTCTACAGAGAGGTTGGACATAAAAACAACTTAACTTACATATTTTTTACCAAGCGACAGAGTTTGCTTTCTTATATACAATACAAGAAGTACTCTTATTACAGTCAACCGGAAAAAAACCAGCTATAATCATGCATGCAAATATACTTATAACAAGTAAACAAAAATAATTAAAAACTAATTAAATGATTACAAATCATATTAAAGAAAAAAGGTGTTTTACATATTTTAGGCCTAACAGAAAAAAAAATGTAAATGTACTTACTGAATGAATTAGTATATTGCGATTTAGTGATTATGAACTATTTAAACCGCCTGAGAAAATTAATTTCTTTATTTGAAGTGTAATTCCCACTAAACATGTGAACATTGTAATGCTGTTTAATTATTGTTCTAACATAACAACCGAACGTTCTCCAAAAAAGCTGATTGACATTAGAATAACATTCACCTCATAGCAAATGTCCTGCAAATAAACGTTGCCATTATTACGTTAAAAATTGAACATCATATTACTGTTTATCATACAATAGCTGAATGTCTACATAACATTAAAATTACTATGTTAGAACATAGAAACAACGTTAAAACTTACAACATTTTTACTTTAAAGTTTCCTTTCTAAACAGCTAATATACAAGTAGGTAATAATTTTTTGTGCTTCAGCTCCACATCCTGTTAACATTATTGTAAAGTAAGTTCAGTAATATTTGTAAAATGTTTTTGTACGAACATAAGAAAGTAGGATTTTTTTATTGATTTCAGTGCGAAAGATGTCACTTTTTTCAGTTTTACTTTTGTAATATTGCTATTGACAATGTAAGAGAGTATTTGTTTAACTGGCAAAAAATGGCAAATTTTCTGCTGTGGCTGGCGTTTCATAGTAGAGGTAAATCCACAAAACCAAGGCTGTGATTCCAGCGAAGACAGTAAATCTGCATTTGATGAATATATAGCTTTTTCGCAGTTTGTTTAGAATTATCATTAACTGTGATTGTTTTTATTAAAAGTTTGATTTTATGTATCAACATACTGTAAAATTATCAAATGTCCATAAATTTTTACAACACAATGGCTAACGTTATATTAAAAATAACCACAATCTTAACTTCTAATTCCAAACAATTGGCAGAAGAAGACTTGTTCAATATGGAAAAATACATATTTACTGCCTTGGCTACAATCAGAGCATCGGTTATGAAACACAGCTGTCATCTGTATTTATGTTTGTTAAACAAATTTAATTATCACTTAACATCGTCAGTACCAACATTAAAATCAATAAAACTGAAAAAGTGACCTCTCTCACACTGAAATAAAAAAAAATAATCCTACTTTTTTAATGGTCATAGAAGTAATTGTGTGCATGAAACTTCTGTTTTCAAAGCATTTTTACACTCGTCCAATAAACCTCTCATTAGTGACAAAGAGCAACGCTTCCAACACTGGTTCTATAAGTATTTATGGAAGTTTATTATTTATTCATGGAAGTATTCTGCAATAATAATAATAATAACTAATATAAAAATAGACTGAGCCACTGCTAGCGCTTTACTATATATCTATTTTATTATAATTTTCACACCGATTTTGAATTCATGCCACCACAAATTTAGTTGCCGTTTTCTTTAGATATGAAACATATAATTCTGCATCCTCCTCATAATTATCCATGTCCGTTGTCTTAAATATTATTGATAAATAAAAGGTTGCTACGTATCAATAAATATTGACAGATATATTACAAGTTTATTTTTGTAGATAACAAAAAAAATACTATGTGAGCCGTAAACAGAGAAAAATCTTTATGAATTCAGTAAAATTAAAGAACCCAAGAATAAGTTAATAACATAGGTACCTACCGATATTATACTTTTCCATTCAAATAAAGAATTAATAATTTTGTAAAAGGTTTAATCGATGTAGGTAATTTACTTTGATTTTACTCATATTTTCATTACTAAATTTTTACACTGCTATTAATTACCATACTAATAGAAAAATATGTGTATTAATTTTGTTTTCTTTAAAAATGTCTGCTTGCATAAATAAAAATATAGACTTGCTTTTTGCAGATAAATTTATTCAAATGTATTTTTAATAACATATTTATTACCTATATGACACAGTAATTTATGCTACACATTATGTTGTCCCTGATGCACACACATATCTGAAACAAGAAATGGCAATATTTCAGTAGAAAATTTCGGTGTAAATGATAAGAAACTTATTTGTTAATAAATACAGTTATAATTCAGATACTTTCTCTAAGCGGCGTTATTAAAGTATATAAATTAAGCACAAAACCCTAAAAAATAAACCAACAATAAAAAAGCAAACTATTCATAAACCACTATTCTGTACTACAGACATTTGAATTTTTTGTCAATTGCATTACAACCGTATTGTTATTAACTAATAAGTGCGCATACAGATAAATATTATTATATTAGGGCCCATGCAGCATGCAGTTTAAATAATATTTCTATCAGCTCAGCTTTGACAAATATATGCTATATGATGGTATTTTGTCATATATTATATTACACAGGTAACAGAAAGTAACTAGGTATCATCAGTATTTAACTACTAGATAGACCCTATAGGCTATAGGTATATAATAATACAATAAATCGGATACATTGTTTTGCACAAGGACAAAATAACTAAAAACAGATAAACAATCTATATATCTCACAAAATCAATCAATATAGGTTAGGGCACAGCATAATATGTAATTGTCTATGTAAGGAATGATAAAAATTAAATAATCATTTCAATTTTCATAATAGCACAAAACAAACAATGTAAAGTCACAAAAGAAAAGAAGAGCCGTGAATTTCAAATAGAATAAATTGAAAGATCAAAGTTGTGTGAATGGGGTTTTCCAAAAAAAAGCTTTAATTATTATGTGCAATATTCAGTTGCATCTTTTTAGTCTTTTTTACCCGACATTACTTATTAGCCGATATTGACACTAGGTAGGTACCCAGCGTATAGACTATAGATATAACATTACTAATTTTTACCACCATGCAACGACTGCACCGCCAAAACTCATGCTGCAATCTAGTTGAAAATTCCTTGCAAGTATATAAAAACATTTTACTTACATTATTTTGCTCTATTTTTATCCACACACGGCACGTACACAATACAAAACTTTTATAAATACCTAATGATCTCTTGTAACACTAATTAATTTACGCAGCACCCTACAGATGCACAAAACCAACAAGAACAAACATTCAAAATGGCAGTTATAGTCTATATTTTTTAACATCGCACTGCGCAAATGCGTTTTAGATAATGCATATGAGGAAATGTGTGAGACATTAAAATTACATACATAAAACGTTTGATTATGGATATTCTTCGAACTTGATGATGAAAATATAGTTAGTACAACATAAAATTTATTAGGTTACAAGAACGTTTAGATAAAATGTAGGATGAGGGAATGTTTGACAAACGTTAAAATTACAATTATAAAAATGTTTGTTTAACAATTACTCTTTACTTAATTTTTACCTTCAACAAATGTTGAAAGAATGTTCTATAAATGTTGCTTTTCAATGTTAAAATTCCAAAAATTCGTAACATAATTTGAATGTTCGACAACAGAATGTTTTTTAGAAAACGTTTATGAGATAATTTGAATGAGGTTATTGAAATACGTTTTAAGTATTACCTGTTTAAAACGTTACACAACATTATTCTCATGTTTCATGTTTAGTGGGTTGAATCGGTTTAAGTTCTTTATCTCATAGAGAGTTTATTGTATATGTTATAAATATATTCAAGTAATTCAAAGTTAAACTATAGTGTATTAAAGTTAATTGTAAAATCTGAAATCTATTAATACTCCTTCCTCAAAATTGACCGCTTACTCGCTTACTGTTACTAGACACAGAGTAGTTACGAGCTCAGTTACTTCCTGTTTTCTCTTCCTGATGAAAAGCCTATCAGACTGAGCTGAGTTAGTTTTTGCTGCAGTATTTATTCCCAGTGTAGGAACTGCCGTTTTTTCAATACCCTAAAACAAAAGTTAATATAATTTCAATTTTAGGTTAGGGCTGTATGATACTATGTGAAATTTCATATAAAGTTTATTAGAAAATTTACCGTACAATGACAACTAACGTCTCAGTCAATCCGAAAGATATAAAATGTAATAGTAGTTTGTGAAATTTCCCATAAAATTCCATGTAGTGTCATGCAACCCTAAAACATATGTAAAGGTACAAGTATATATGGGAAATGTAAATTTTTACCTAGTAATTCATTTTGTAGGTCTCGTTCATAATCACTTTCCACAAAATGAACCGAGAAAATCCTATTTGTATCTGAGTTAAATTTATCCTGGCTTTTACACCTGTTTATCAACTCGCCTTTCATAGTTTGGAACACCAGATCTTTGGATTTCGGAAAAACATGGAAAATTATACTTTGCCCAGTACTTTTCTTTGTAAAATAAGTGTCCTTACACCCGTAAATCGCACGCCTTATTCCTGGCATTTTCTTTTAGGTCTATATAACTGAAAAATAACGTTTAATATGTAAATTTGATAAATAAAATCTGAAGTCTCTTTTACCTTACATTAATATATACAAAATTACTATAGAACACTAACAATAATTGTCTTTGAAATCCTAAAAAAATTCGAAATAGTATGGGAAATATTGTCCTTCCACACACGAAATTACTACCTACTAAAAATGTTTTTTATAATTTAAAAAACGTATAAAACACAAAAGATCTATAAATACACAATTCATTACGAAATAACAAGTACAATAGATTAAATAAACTCCGATATAACACCACCAAACATGAAGAAACGAATGTAAACAAGACTCTCCAGGCCTCACCGTGACGTCACAGCTCGTTGAGAAGTGGCGAACATTGAAGCATAGGGATCTGGCCATCCTCTTTGTTTACAATCCTTGGGGTATACCATGATCCTGTTACACCCGGTATATCGGGTGACAGGAGACATGTAACACTCTGTAACTTTGCTATTTAGGAAGTTAAAATTTTGAATTTTGCGCGAGTTGTATATTATCCACTTCAAAGTTATACCAAATTTAGCGCATCGATTATACGCAAATACTCTTAACAACAGTTTTAGAGTGGTGGCAGCACTGAACTCTATTACAGTAAATAGAGTTCAGTGGGTGGCAGTAGGCGAGGTGACCTTGGGAGAAGTTAGATGGTGCAAATAATGCACATTATATGCTCTAATTGCTCTCTTGCCATATGTCAACAACAAATAGTCCTTTAGCTCGTTTCATTTTACAATTAAATGCCACGTTTCCGAATTCCTGCCCCACTGTGTGGCGCCTCATACACATAATACCTACCTCGTGGCGAAAAAAGTACTAGCTTACGAGATTCTGACAATTCATTCCTGAATTTCATTCTGTTTCTATAAAGCCTAACTATAAATAACCCTTCCAATGACAAAACATCAATAAACGGCGCAATAATAATCAAGTGTGTATCAGAACTGCAATACAAATTTAATGTTTTAATGGACTGCTGTTTTCAAATTATAAACTGAATTTTAATTTATTACTAGTCCTAGACTGCAAATTTGACGTATATACAAACAAATTGTGCAAGATATAAGCTTGAACATTAGAACATTTTGTTTGAATGGTCAAAACTTATTGCCTTTCATGAAGGTGTGAAGTTCGCAACACTTTGTAAGACAACCTTGAACCGTTGAGTGAGTCGAGTTTCAACCTTTCAACTAATGATTTCTGTGCTAATGACTTGTGCTGGTTGCAGTATTTGGTATTTGTTTATAATATGATTTTCACTAGGTGTACTTAAATTTTAATGTTGTAATGTCCACCCAGCTAACAGTTCTGAAGTTGATTAAATTGGAAGGATTAGCATCTTTAGAAGTAAGAAGCTGGCGTCTTTTTCTATACTGGATTTCAGTTTTAATATTCGTTTCTATTCACAGGATTTAAGTACCATCACGAAACATGTAATCTGTCCATCCTGCCATGGAGTTCTAGAAAACTATTCCCATTTTGTAACAAATTATTTGTAGACTTAAAAGGTAAGGGAGTAGTGAGAATTTTTAGATGTAAACTGCAAAGGTCAATTAGAGCTAAGCTTACAGATTGCAATGGGAGATGTTAAAGCAAGTGAAGTAGGGGATAACTTGGTTAATATAATCAAGGTAGAAAACCAACCCTTTGAAGAAAAAGGAATTACTGACGAGGGAGAAATTGATAAAGGAGGTGATATATTTAATCAAATGTTCCATGATGATAGTAAACAGGAAGTCGAACATAAAATGAAAAATGACATGGATGATGTGAAATTTAACGATGAGGAGTACTTTGAACCAAAATATAGCTTGGCCTGCAAAGAAGAAAGTAGTGATCTGGTCATCATTAAAACAGAGGAAAGCTTTTATGAAGAAAACAAACTTGAGAAGGAAGACCTTGTTGAAACAGCGGACCAAAAATTTACATTTAATGAAGAGATTGAAATGAAAACTGATTTCAATATCGTAAGGTAATATTAAATTACGTTTTGGTCATTCTGCAGTTTATCCACTTCTCGATTTTTAAGTTTTTTTCTGTGAATACATTAATAAGAGAGTTATATGAAGCGTTTGTAACTAACGAAACGTTGGGCAAATGTATAATAATCGAAGAAATTGACGGGAAAGTGGAGCGAATAGGGGTGTTGGGTGGATAAAAATGAGTGAAAATACGTTTTTAGGTCACTTTAAAACAATTGGCATTGCAAAAAGTCATTTTAGGGCAAGGGTAAATAAGATAAGAGTCATCACAGCATTATATCTACTAAATACGTCTAACCTAACTTTTTCGGTTTGCAATGACCAATACGTAAAGGACCCAAAAAGGAGTAAAAATACGAGAATTTCAGGTCATTTTCACATGAAAAGTATTTAAACAGTCATTTCAGGGCAACGGAAATGACAAATTTGAATGTTTATTGGGGTTCGACAGGACTCAATGAATTGCAGTAATAAGCAATCAAATGCCATGACTCTTATTTACCCTTGCACCAAAATGACTTTTGCTAGTCGTTTCAACATGACCTAAAAACGTCGTATTTTCACTCGTTTTTACACACCCTATTCGCTCCACTTTCTTTGATTATTAAACATTTGCGCAACGTTTCATTAGTCACAAACTCTTCATATGCTCTCTTTTTAATGTATCCACAAAGAAAAACTTAAAAATCGAGAAGTGGATAAATTGCAATTGTTTCTTCTTTTTGGTAATCCTTTAAAATGTGTAATCCTCGAATTTTTGAGAAATTTTTTTATGACAACTTAGTTTGTGGTTGTGGAACGGGAACCTGAAATTAATTTTGATTAGGTACGTTCCGTTATAAAAAATAATTCGAAAATTTTATTCTGACATACATTTTTATGCACCTATTTATACACAAAAAATACTTGATATCGCCTTATCTTTTTCTTGTGATTACATTAAGGACTTTACAGGACATCACATCTTAAAATCATTATGAGCAACTCATTTTTTTTCTTTTTTCCCAAAAACTGATTATCAATAGCTATAATACACATAATTAATTCATTGCCTGCGAGCGTTTAATCAATTAGATGTAAAATTATATGGTGTGATGAATGTAGTGTGCATTATCGACGAGTTATTTATGTAGTATAGAATTATTACTAGTACTACTTTTCAATGTAATAGAACGTTCTTATGTAAATTGTGAATTGGAACTTTTAACACTGTGTATAAAAACAACTTATTTTCAATTGGACAATGAGTTCTATCAGCAGGATTTTGGTATGACTATGGAGTCTGCATTATCACCAATTTTAAGCAACATATTTATGGAGAACTTTGAGAACACACATGTTCAAAATTGTATAAACAAACCGGTTGAGATATGTTGACGACATCTTTGCAATTTGGCCTCATGGTGTCGATTTACTAGATAATTTTTTAGAAAATATAAATAGTAAGGAACCGTCTATTAAATTCACATTAGAAGTAGAAAGCAGGAATGAACTACCGTTTTTAGATGTTTTAATTAGAAGGGTAAATAATACAATTGAAACAAGCGTTTATAGAAAACCAACACATATTAATAGATATCTAAATTTTAACTCAAATCAGTCAATAAATGTTGTAAAATGTTTATACGATAGAGCCAAAATAATTTCATCTAATAATGAAATATTAAATAACGAGAAAAAATTTATCAAAGAGGTTCTAGTACAAAATCAATATCCTGAAGCCTTTGTTGATAGAGTTTTCATAAATGTTGAAAATAGGGACAATCAAGTACGACAAAAACCTGAACGTCATTACACAGCAATAATTCCTTATGTATATGGACTATCGGAAAAGCTACGCCGTATAGGTGACAAATTTGATGTTAGGACGATATTTCAAACGGGGAACACTTTAAGATCTATTTTAACAAAAACAAAACCGATAACCAGGGAGCAGCATTCAAAAAACTGTATTTACAATATCCCATGCGAATGTGATAAATGTTATGTGGGTGAGTCATCCAGACCTTTCAGTGTGAGGTTGGATGAGCACAAGAATTACATTAGAAAGAATGAAATTCAGAAATCAAAGATTTGTGAACATGCTTGGGAAAACGGACATAGAATAAACTGGGACTCGGCAAAAATTTTAACAAAAGAAACAGATACCAAAAAAAGAAAAATTAAAGAATCAGCAATAATCATATTAAATGAAGACAAGTACGTATCGAATTGTTCTGTAGATATTTGTACAACCTGGCTACCAATGTTAAAAGAAGAACTTAACAAACTCAACATTATCTAAAAGAAAATATCATCAGTTCTATGTTCTGTGTAAGTAGTAAGTATCTATGGAAATAACATAAACAGAATCTTAAAGCTGTGTATTTGACATACACAGCAAAATAAGAGTTCTTCAAAAAAAGAAAAAGTTTTGAAAACGGAAAGAGATTATTTTCCAAAACGTCAGCAAAATACATTATTTCTGTGTTTATTCCGATTTATATTATTTGCAAAACATGACCTCTGACTTTTCCTTTGGCGTAAACGTCACGGGCGCAGAGGCTTTTTTCCAATAATTCTATTATTTTGTAGATTCGGTGATTTGTTTTGAAGAGGATAATAATAATACTTGTGGTAGAAAACCCAAATAATAGGAAAGAATAAATTGTACAACTTGCGAACAAACGAATACGTTAATTATTTCATTAGGACACCTGACTTTATTAATTATAATTATTATTTAACATTTTGGGTACCCACAATATCTGTACACCTCATCGTCGTTGCCACTATCTGGGATCTGGAATTGGTTGGGAGGGTGGTCAATTCTGTTTATTTTATTTTTTTTCTCTTTCCAACGATATAAAACGTGTCACAAAAATTTTAACTGATACTGTCAATATTCCATATTTTACGAAAACCACAATACACATCATTGAATCATAAAAATCAGCTATGCCATGATTAGTGAAAAACAATGTATACAGTTATTAACAAATTTGACAGATTGTCACTGTTGTATGTTGTATTGTCGAGTTACAAAAGATAAATGAATAAAAAAAAACTTTAAACCTGTAAACTTGCACTTAAGTGACTTAACACTTGATTTGTGCAGTGAAAGACATTAATTAAATAATAGACATTAACAAATTTAAAAATAATAAACAATAAACATCAACAAACCAGCAATCAAAAAAATCAATTCAACAGATTAACAAATGAAACATAATTCTTATTTATGTATATTTTACATTGATAGGAAAATGTTTTGTAGCTTTTAATATTTCTAATATTAATCGGTAATAAGTTACAGGTTCTAGAGGCTAGATGGCCTGCAAATTTTAAATTTGCATTTTTGTGACAAGTAGGCATTTCCACAAGTTTTTGAGTCATACTATGAGTTACAGTTTCATGGGAGATAGCATTTTTAAGATTTTCTTTTTTATAAATATAAATGGACAAGGTGTGAATATATAATGAGCTTATGTTACATATATCATTTCCATAAAGTAAGCTAGTTGAGTATCGTCGGCATTTTTTGAAAATAATTTTTAATATATAATTTTGAACTGTAGATAGAGTTTTTAATGAGTTCATGTATAGGGCTCCCCAAACCAATATGCCATATCTTAACAAAGATTCTACCAAAGATTTATACACTAGAATCAATACATTTTTGCTGAGAATATGCCTTAACTGATAAAATTTGTGAATTAATTTCCTAATCCTCTTTGTTAGATATGCTGCATGTTCCTTCCACTTTATGTTTAATACCTAAATATTTAATATATTCAACCTCTTTTATTTCTATTCCAAGTGCATTAATATCAATTTTTTTGTAGTTAGGTCTATTTACATTGGTGATTGAAAAGGCTATATATTTTGTTTTATCTACATTAAGAGACAATTGGTACTCATCTAACCACATTTTTATAGCATATATACCATTATAAACTTTTTCTTTAATAGCTTCCCAGTCTACCCCACTAAATATTACAACAGTGTCATCAGCATATGATATTATTTTGCTGTCTATGTCGAGAGTTAACAGAGAGTTAATATAAATTATGAATAGGATAGGAC
Source organism: Leptura quadrifasciata (assembly GCA_963675555.1). NCBI lineage: Eukaryota > Metazoa > Arthropoda > Insecta > Coleoptera > Cerambycidae > Leptura > Leptura quadrifasciata. The sequence continues at coordinate 95,166,849 of OY776680.1, read as the reverse complement.
CAAGGACAGCTCCTTGTGGCACACCCAGTTTCACTAGTTGCTGGTCACTTAAGCATCCATTAACTTTAACATATTGTATGAGATCACTTAAATAACTTTCAAAGAGATCCAACACAGTACCTCGGATTCCATTATGCTCCAATACTTGTAGTAGCTTTCCATGGTGTACTGTGTCGAAAGCCTTTGCGAGGTCAAGAAATACTGCAATACATTTTTTGCTGTTATCAAGACTGTCTGAAACTTCCTTAATTACCTCATACATAGCATCCGACGTATTTTTGCCTTCTTGAAAACCATACTGATGTTCATTCAATATCTTATTATTCTTAAAAAAATTTATCAGGCGTGTTTTTATACATTTTTCAGCAATTTTTCCAAAACTATTTATTAGGCTAATTGGACGATAGTTTGAAATTTTATATTTATCACCTGCTTTATAGATTGGAGTTATTATTGAAGTTTTGAACTGCTTAGGAAATTTTCCACTGATAAAAATTAGGTTAATTATGTTAGTAAGAGGACGTAAAATGTATTTTGCACATAATTTTAACAACATATGGGTAACTCCATCATGGCCAGGAGCACTAGTATTTTTTAAAGAATTAATGTGAGCTTGTATTTCGTTTTCTGTAACAGGAGTTAGAAATATAGAGATATTATTCATAGGCACATTGTTTAAAGAGTTGTGAGGTGTTTTTATTTTTTCAATCATTTTAGTACCTATGCTAATGAAATAATCATTACAGAAATTTGACCTTTCTTTATTGTTAGTAAAAATTTCACCCTCATCATTAGTTATATCTAAAGTAGTTGTGTTTTTTCTCGTTTTTTCATTTGTGGCTTCAGAAATAGCTTGATACATTTTTTTCATGTTATTTTGATTTTCTTTATTATTTTTTTATAATAGTCATGTTTACATTTATTTTAAAAGACTATCTAAAGAATTTCTGTATGTTTTATATTGCTCCTGCAATTCTGTAGAATAATTATTATTTAACCGTTTTTTTAGTTTATCCCTTGTGATAATAGACTTTATGAGTCCTTCAGTGATCCATGGTTTTAATTTTTTTGATTCTCTTTTCCTAACGGTTTTTGTGATTGTGCTTTCTCTTATTAAGTTTTCAAAAGTTTCTGTAAAAATATCTGCTGCTACTTGAACATCATTTGCTAATATAACATTTATCCAATTTTCATTTTTTACTAACGCTTCAAATTTTTCTGTATTAATTTTTTTGTATACATGAAATTCTTTATTATTATCATTATTATCTTTAGAGAATGTATCTTTAATAAAAGTGGCCATTACAACGTAATGATCTGTAATGTCACATGTCAATATATATGATTTAATTTTTATGTTTTTGTTTAATAAATATATGATCCAAACATGTAGCAGTATCTTTAGTAACACAAGTAGGCAACTGTATGTAGGGTACAAAACCATGTTTGGCCAATATCGATAAATATTTATTAGTATTTACATCCTTTTCTAAAATATTAATATTAGTATCTCCTGCAAGTAGTTGAAAGTGGAAGTGGTCAGAATTCATATCAAAGTAGTTATCAATTTCTTCTAAGAAGGACAGTAAGTTAGATGGATTTGGACAATATAATGCAATAATTTGAAATGACGTTCCATCCACTGCAACGCTTACGGTACTCAACGTAACTCCACAAATTATAAGTTTCCTGTTATTAACTGTACCATTTAAATGTGATTTGATAAAAATTACAACAAATAGCGCCATTAGAATTTGTTCATATTTCATTTCTAAGAATTTTTATTCAAAATAGCACATTTCTTTTTTATATGACAACATAGTAAAATACATTCCAGTGGTAATGAACGTTTCTGTAATTTTCAGGTTTGAAAATGGAATTGTCTTGCAACAACCGGAAGTCCCCACTAGGTTAATAGCAAATCTTAAAGCGGATCGATCAAATGTCTCAACTATAGCGATGTATCAGTGTGGATTTTGCCCATTTCAGACAAAATACAAACGAAACCACCAAATACATTTGCTGAAGCATAAGAACCCTTCGAAAGTAACAATGTACCAATGTGATTCCTGTTCGTTTCAGACGAAACGGAGCTATGATTTTAAAAGACACATGCTAGTGCACAAGAATCCTTTAGAAGTAACCAAGTACAAATGTGACTATTGTCCATATCAAACAAAATATAAAGATAATGCCAAAACACATCAGGGGATGCATAAAAATCCATCAGAAGTAACAATGTATAAATGCGACTCTTGTCTATATCAGACAGTACATAGAAATAGTTTAAAAAATCACCAGATTGCACATAAAAGTCCATCAGAAATAACAATTTACAAATGTGACTCTTGTTTGTTTCAAACAATACGTAAAAATAGCCTTAAAAAGCATTCCCTAACACACAGGGACCCTTCAGAAGGAGCAGTGTATAAATGTGATTCTTGTTTGTTTCACACAAAAAATAAATATAGTCTCAAGAATCATTTGCTTATACATAAGGATATTTCAGAAGTAACAATGTACAAATGTGATAGTTGTTCGTTTCAAACAAAACGTAAAGTTAGTCTCAAAGATCATGTGCTGACACATAAGGATCCTTCAGAAGTAACAATGTACAAATGTGACTATTGTCCATATCAGACAAAATATAAAGATAAAGTTAAAATACATCAAGTGAGGCATAAAGATCCATCAGAAGTAACAATGTACAAATGCGACTTTTGTCCATTTCAGACAAAACATAGAAATAGTTTAAGAGATCATCAGATTGCACATAAAAGTCCATTAGAAATAACAATTTACAAATGTGACTCTTGTTTGTTTCAAACAATACGTAAAAGTAGCCTTAAAAAGCATTCCCTAACACACAGGGACCCTTCAGAAGGAGCAGTGTATAAATGTGACTCTTGTTTGTTTAACACAAAAAATAAATATAGCCTCAAGAATCATTTGCTTACACATAAGGATATTTCAGAAGTAACAATGTACAAATGTGATACTTGTTCGTTTCAAACAAAACGTAAAGATAGTCTCAAAGATCATGTGCTGACACATAAGGATCCTTCAGAAGTAACAATGTACAAATGTAAGTCTTGCGGGTTCCAGACAACGCGTAAACGTTATCTCAACAGGCATTTGTTAACACATAAGGATGTATAAGAAGTAACAATGTACAACTATGCCCCTTATTAATTCTAGTCAAAACATAAAGATAACCTCAAAAATCATTTGTTAGTGTATAAAAATTCTCCAGAAGGTGTAAATCCACACTGAAAGGTCTGTAATTAATAAATGCATTAATCATAATGTGTTTCGTATACCTGTCAACCATTTCCCAAGAATAAATTATACTCTATGCCGGGTGTAACAGGATCATGGTATAAATAAATCGGAACCACCATGGCACACTTAAATGGAAAACTAAAAATTATATTATAAAAAAAATTGGTTTGAAATGTCACTTATTTGGCATCGTTGGATTCATAAAATTATGCAAAAAATATATAGGGTGTTCCATTGTAAGAAAATTAGTGTCACTTCCGGCGAAACCGGAGGTGAAAAAAAAATCAATTGTATGTCAAAAAGTGCCTCTTATGTATGCAATGTATCCTAAATTTCAATCAATTATCTTCAAAACTAAAGGAGAACAGAGGGGTATACCATGATCCTGTTACACTCGGTATATACCGGGTGACACAGGAGACATGTTACACTCAACTTTGCTATTTAGGAAGTTAAAAGTTTGAATTTTGCGAGAGTTGTATATTACACAGTTGTCCTTGTTTTGAGCCAATCAAACATTTTCCTTAACTTCCGGTTTAAGCTGAAGTGACCCGAACTTTGTTATTTTGAATGCTACCCTGTATATTTTTTTTACTTATCTGATTCGTATTAAAACTCTTTTTTCAACAATGTATCGCAATATGACACTTATTTAGAAAATGGCAGTTAATAGCTATTTTATGTATTAAGTCTAGATGGCCATCATATAAACCTTGGCAGATATATTGATGTCTAGTGTGCCGTGATATCGAAAGACCTCCGGTACGCAACTTTGTGTCTTTTATTATTATTTTTTTTAAATCTCTAAACAACCCACGATATCATGGAAACCAAGATAAGAAACCCATTTTTTTATTTGCCCTATTTACAAGGGGCCATCCATAAATTACGGCACACGTTAAGGGGGAGGGAGGGGGTCAACAAAGTGTGACAAGGGGGGGACGAGTCATATGCTTCGTGACGTCACACGCATAAATCTAAAGTATTAAAATCCTAAACTTCAACGCACAAATGTGACCATCTGTGACAAAGACGAGGGGCTTCTAAAATCATGACATTCGTGTGACGTAATTTATGGATGGTCCCCAAAATACTCATTTATCTTTTATTTTTGTCCAATACAATTGCTGTACCTAACCTATTTTGCTTACTTCACTACTAAAATTAGTATCGAAAATTATTGCATAGAAATTATTTTCGATATTAACTTTATATTAATAATAAATCGGCAGCTACTGGAAGCGGCTGGAACCTCCCCACTCGGTGAATCTTTGAAGCCGAAAAGAGCATTAAATTGTGTGACAAGACGGCACTAAACGTAATCCGATCTCATCCAAAACCTTTTCAGATCTTCTGGGGCACTAAAAAACCCTCAACTTAATGAATTTACAATCATCTATGCGAGTTATTACCTACATTATCGCTCGTTGAATAATATACTATTAGGTTATTAACAACTTTAACATCAGTTGAACGACTAAGAAAGTCTAGTTATCCTAAATACTACAGATTTGTAAAGCAACAAACTGAAAATTGGTAAAGTGATAATCTGTAATAAATTCACCAACTAAGGTACAGAAAGCATATGATATTGATATTGTTACATCTATCTTTAAAGTTTGTGACAATCCACTAAAAGTTACAAATATGTCGAAATCTTATTAACATGACATGACACCAACGTTATCGGATGACAAACGATGACAATGATAATCGGCAAAATTTGCTCATTAGCATTTCAGTAATTTTACTAGATTTTAGAGGAATATTTGCAGCTTAATTCTTCGATTTGTCTGTATATACATTTAAAAACGGCACTAAACGTAATCCGCTCTACATCTAGAACAGTGAAGAAACCCTCACACGTGAATTGACACGTGATGTGACGAGTTTCACGACGTAACGGCTACGCGCATCGATCATGTCATGCGAAATGCGATCTATGCTTCATGTTTGCTTTGTTTTTAATTTTTTTCACGGAAACCAAATCGAAAAGGTAGAAGTGTGATATATTAAAATAAGAATTTTAACTGCTTTTCAATGGTTCCATTGCAAATTGAAAGTAATTATAAAATAAACAACTTGTTGCGTCAAAATGGCACTAAACGTAATCCGATCTCAACCAAAACCCTTTCAGTTCTTCTGGAGCACTAAAGAAACGCACATGCAAAGTTTCATTCAAATCCGTTCAGTAGTTTCGGCGCTATCGTGCTAAGACACATACACACACACACACAGACATTTTTCAAAAACCACTTTTTTTGGGTTCCTAGGACCTCAAAACCTAAAGATTTGATATTATCTCAATTTTTGTTTTTGAACCAATTTTAGTAACCTCTCTGACATTAAAATGTAGATATTAAAAATGGCTGTTTCAATATGGCGGCTAAAATATTTAATTAATTTAAACGTTTTTAATAAACAGGTTTGTGGTGTTATTGAAAACAAAAAAGTTTGCGTGTTATAAAATAAAAATTTAAAAATGCTGTTTTCTAATATGGCGGTTGAAGTAAAGTGGAATTTTTGAACTACTATTTGTATTTTTATTTTTTTCTATGATTTCTAGCTAATTTCACATTTTGTTGTCTCCCTAAGTACAAAATAATACACCTAATTTTAGTGGTGCTGGTGCAAATAATGCACTTATGCTCTCTCGCCATATGTCAACAACATATAGTCCTTTAGCTCGTTTCATTTTACGATATTAAATGCCATGTTTCCGAATTCCTGCCCCACTGTGCGGCGCCTCATACACATAATCTCTGGTGGCGAAAGAAGTACTTGCTTACGAGATTCTGACAATTCATTCCGGAATTTAATTCTGTTTCTATAAAGCCTAATATAACCCTTTCAATGGCAAAACATCAATACAACAGCAGCAATAATGATCAAGTGTGTATCAGGACTGCAATACAAATTTAATGTTTTAATGGCTGCTTTTTGCGCCTCTGCTATTTTCAAATCGTAAACTGAATTTTAATTTATTACTAGTCCTAGACTGCAAATTTGACGTAAATACAAACAAATTGTGCAAGATAAAAGCTTGAACATTTTGTTTGATAACCACAATTTGTCAGCGACTGCATAGATTTAGAACTGATTATCCGCCTACTGACCGCCTTTATGGCTCAAAACTTATTAGTCGCGTTCATCACGCGGTAGCGATCACATATCATTACGTATTACGTCATTTAACCACAAGATGCCAATGAGGACAGCGCAAGAAGCGTAGTTATCGTGATGAACGCAACCATTGCCTTTCAGGAAGGTGTGAAGTTCGCAACACTTTGTAAGACAACCTTGAACCGTTGAGTGGGGTGAGTTTCAACTAATGACTTGTGCTGGTTGCAGTATTTGGTTTTGGTATTTGTTTATAATATCACTAATATGATTTTCACTAAGTGTACTTAAATTGGAAGGATTAGCATCTTTAGAAGTAAGAAACTGACGTCTTTTTCTATACTGGATTTCAGTTTTAATATTCGTTTCTATTCACAGGATTTAAGTACCATCACGCAACCTGTAATCTGTCCATCCTGTCATGGAATTCTAGATAACTATTCCCATTTTGTAACAAATTATTTGTAGACTTAAAAGGTAAGGGAGTAGTGAGAATTTTTAGATGTAAACTGCAAAGGTCAATTAGAGCTAAGCTTACAGATTGCAATGGGAGATGTTAAATCAAGTGAAGTAGGAGATAGCTTGGTTAATATAATCAAGGTTGAAAACCAACCCTTTGCTGAAAAAAGAATTACTGACGACGGAGACATTGATAAAGGAGGCGATATATTTAATCAAATGTTCCATGATGATAGTAAACAGGAAGTCGAACATAAAATGAAAAATGACATGGATGATGTGAAATTTAACGATGATGATGAGCACTTTAAACCAAAATATATCTTGGTCTGCAAAGAAGAAAGTAGTGATCTGGTCATGATTAAAACAGAGGAAAGTTTTTGTGAAGAAATCAAACTTGAGAAGGAAGATCTTGTTGAAACGGCGGACCAAAACTTTATGCCTAAGGAAGAGATTGAAATAAAAACTGATGACTTCGATGTCGTAAGGTAATATTAAATAAAGTTTTCTTTTGGTAATCCTTTAAAATAGTGTAACCCTCGAATATTCGAGAAAATTTTTCTTGTCAATTTAGTTTGTGGTTGTAGAATGGAAACCTGAAATTAATTTTGATTACATTCGATCCGTTATAAAATTTTATTGTGACACATTTTCATGCACATATTTATACACAAAAAGTATTTGATTATCTCTTTATCTTTTTGTTGTGATTACATTAAGGGCTTGGTAATTCTGGAGGATACCGACTTTTGTTTTTTTCACGGTTTTTTGGTTGGTTCATGTAGTATTCATTATAAGAAGTAATTTGTGTATATCGAAATGTTGTGCAAATGAATAGTAACCCCAGAAATTGACGGGATCGTGGAGCGAATAGGGATGCTGGGTGGGGTAAAGAACGTTAGAGGAGATGGCTGAGTGACAATAGCAAATTTGGGTTATTGTGGCTTTTTTTTTACTTGCGAGAAGGGCAAGGAAAATTTTCTGGATATTGTTGGGTTAAATGTACAACAGGCACGTTAGACAGTAAAAAGCAGATAAAACGTGGCAACAGCGCATTTGGACTGGAAACGATGATGTGAAGTACAAGTGCGTGCGATGTGCGATGGTTCTGTGGTGCGATGTCGATTTGAAGATGGCGGGTGCACAATGTAAATAGTGAATGGCGAAACTTTAAGAATTTTTTGTGGGGTTATACAGCATTTGCACAACATTTAGTAGGTGGGAAATTGTTACGGGCGTAACATGTGACACATGAGTATTTTTAATTTTTTGCTAGCATAGAAGTCGGTATCCTCCAGAATGACCAAGGGCTTTACAGGACCTCACACATCTTAAACTCATTGGGAGCAACTCAGTTTTTTCCCAAAAATTGAATATCAATAGCTATAATACACGTAATTAATTCATCGTCTGTCATAGGTCTAGGTGATCATCGTATAAGGTGTCTTAAAGTAGGGTCATGTTGTTTTTTGCCATAACGTAGGAGTATTAATGAATATTATATAAAGGATATGTTCATTTTTAAAGCCTTTCAAAATTATAAAGCCTTTTAAAAAGCGACTCGTATCTGGGATGATAAGTAAGTAAGTAAGTATTTATTCGTCCATTTTGATTATGTTTACATAATATAGGACAGGTCAAGTATAAATAAATAAAATGTATAAAATGTAAAGTTTACAAAGTTCTAAATAACGAGATACAAGAATAACAAGTGTAACAAACAAACAAATATATAAGAGTACATTTAAATATGCATGCATAAGATATGATCATCTTAATATGGTCATAAAACAATATTGAATAAAACTAATGAAACATAATAAATTATAATAAATTGTAGTGATATCACAGACTGTCAGTCATATATTCATTAAAAGAATAATAAGATTTTTCAATTAACATACCTTTAATACTTGTTTTGAACTTTTTCTGATTTAAAGACTTGTATTGGTGAGGTAATTTATTATATACTTTAATAGCCAAATATTTAGGACTATGCTCAAACAAGCTGGTACGATGTCGAGGAATCTCCAGGGTCTGATTATTTCTTGTGTTATATGAGTGGTAGATATTTAAATTATTTAACTCTTCCAGATTAGATCTAGCATACAATAAGAGATGCATTATAAATATTGATGGTACTGTTAGAATTTGCATAGCTTTAAAATAGCCCCTGCAACTAGCCCTATATCCGAAGCCAACTAAATATCTAATGGCCCTTTTCTGTAGTGTAAATACTCTTAGACTCTCACCACAATGTCCCCACGCAATTATACCGTAAGATACGATTCAGTGAAATTGTGCATAATAATACATTTTTAACGATTCAGTATCAACTTTATGAGATAGTTGCTTTATGCAGTAACAAGTAGTAGCGATTTTCCTACAGACAAAGTCAATATGTATTCTCTAGCTGCAATCCTCGGATATATATAATCCTAAAAATTTAGTAGACTCAACTTGTCGCAAGGAGCCACATTTTGATTTAATTAGGACACTTCATTGTAGTTGATATTAGAGTGTCATATATGTAGAAATTTTATCATGAGAAATGGAATGGTGCTGATGAAAACGGGGGGCGACGCCCAGGGGCTTATGAATCAGAGGGGTGCTCCTTATTAAAATGGCCATAATTTTTTTGTTTTAAAATTGTTTCTGTTTTTGACTTGGAAGATGGTTTCTCAGGTGTATTTTTACAGTAAATGTACCCTTGGTGAAAATTTGTAGAACGTATCGTTTTCTTTTAAAACCCTATGGAAAAGTTCGATGTAAAAAGGGCGATCAATTGCGGCTTTAAAAGATAAAAGTTGGTTTGTTTCGACCGAATAGAAACGTCATTATTAATAATTTTTTTCTGTCAAACCTGTAAAGGTCTAATTAAAGTCTGAAAATTGGTACACTATTCTTTTGAAGAAATGACAGATATGCATTTCATGTGTATGATAAGGCCAATGGGAACACTTTCAAAGTCTGTAGGCATTATGAAGAAGCAGTCGATGATGGCAAACAGTTTCGCTGTGACAAATTCTTCGTGAGTTTACATATCAGATTTTGCAAAAGAGATACTTTCAAAGTTTAAAAATATTGTCTTTGCTAATATCTATTATTTGATATCGTTTCTGGTAAATTCAACAATCTTAACCTATTTTGTTTGTGTCAAGATAGAAATATATTATATATTGGTGAAGCATTGATTATAATTATTTTGGTACTCTAAATTAAAGTTAATATTTGATTTAAATATTTCACAATTACCTTTACGGTTATTAATGGTATTTTAATGAAGTCGTAAAGTATTTATATCATTTTTTCAGTGCCGCAAAGTGTTGCATTGGACTATAGATATTTGTGATTTTTAAAATTGTAACCTTTAAACAGATTTGAATAAATTTATTATTATTGGTAACAGTCGCATAGCGCCGTTTATTTACCTGACGATGTGTGATGTCTATTTTACATTTTTAGTAATAATTTTTAACAGGGTTGTCGAGCTGAGAGATGTAGAGTGCCAATAGAAAGTGTTTATTACAATATTTTTCTTTTGTTGATTCGTTCACCGCTTGTTACGTCACACTGAGTCAGACCCCGTCCCTCCCCTTTATCACATTTAGTCACGTAATTACGGACCCCCTGGAGCGTGACGTCATTTATGGATGGCCCCCAAATGGAATGTATAAACAGCCAAACATGTAAATTTGAAATCAGCTGCTATCTTTCTCGATATAAAAAAAGCTTTCGATAGTGTCTGGCATATGGGATTATTGTTTAAACTGAAAAACTTGGAAATACCTGACTACTTAATTCACATTGTTAAAACTTTCCTAGAAAACAGGCAATTACGGATGAAAGTAAATAACAGCTACTCGCAAGAATTTACCGCGGAACAAGGAGTACCCCAAGGATCCCCCCTCTCACCAATATTACACAATATTTACTGTCACGACATCTTAACAACAACAATAGGACCTAATGATCCAAAAACATATATATTACAATATGCCGATGACACATAATGGAAACATGACAACCACTGTGGAAAAACTGCAAACTTTAATGGGTAACATACAGATTTGGTTTAACACATGGAGACTACAACCCAATCCAACAAAATTCCAGTTCCTAGTTTTCAATCATACTCCCAATAACACTTCCCCCACAGTCTCAATCTCAAACCACCAATTACAACCTCCAACATCTGTAAAATACCTTGGTTTCCACTTGGACAACAAACTGAACTTCAGTCTTCATACAAAACAGATCAAAAAAAGAATAACATCAAGAGCAAAACATTTTAGATATCTAACGTACAGAAACAAAGGCATAAGCACATTAACTGCAAGTAAGATATACAAGGCAATTTGTAGACCCATGCTAGAATACGCCCATATTCTATATCTGAACTGCGGATGACTAGCGCTAAAAAACATTAAAGTAGCAGAAACATCTGCCCTCGGATTAATTGCAAAAATACGACACCCTACAAATCCCCTTCACAATCCATCTAATGAGCTATTGCACAATAAAACTCAATAGTTTTTGAGATATTTCAATTTTATTGTTTTTCTCAAAAAAGTAGATCTTAATGTCTTAAAAGTTAATTTCCGAAAAATCTACTTGACATTTTTAATTTTTTTTTTACTGGATTACTTGTCCAATATTATAGATATCCGTTTGGAATGAAAAATATCCGGAAACATTTCGATCATGTGAACATCTGAAATAAAAACTTTAAAAATTTTTTTTTTAAATCAGCTATGAAATTTACCTATTAGGTTTTTTCAAAAAAATATTAACGTAACACGCGTATAAATTATTATAAAAACTGCCTTATTTCAATAGCCATCTAACAAGGTACAAATGTTCAATGTACCCTTAATAGTTCTAAGAAAATACTAGTAAAAATTATTATTATTAGCCGTTACTCGAGTCCGAGTATAAAAATGTTACAGTCGATAAATTATGTACAATAAAAAACAAGTAAAAGGTGTAGTCTATTGTAATTCCCATTCATCTACGGTGCACACGACTATGGCTATAGAGGCCAATTCGGGAGAGCACATGTCGACCGCAGTCAGGACAAACATAGACCTGGTTAGGTCTTGGATTCGGCCTTCTTGCAGCAACATTTCCTTGATAGCTGGCCACAACCCCTCGCTATTTGGTTCTGTCCGCTGCAAGTTGTTCCCATTGCTCGTCTGCAATACCGCAGGATTTTAGATTTTCATGGAGAGCGTCTTTGAACCTCTTTCGTTGACCGCCACGCCTTCTTCTACCGCTTAGCAATTCACCATAAAGTGTACATTTAGGAAGGCGGTTATCGTGCATACGATGAACGTGACCTGCCCATCTTAGGCGTGCTCTTGAAATAAGCACCTCAATTGGAAGGCTGTTTGCTCTCCTGAGTACTTCCACGTTTGATATGTGATGGATCCATATAGCAGTGTTGGAATGACAACTGCTCTGTAGACAGCCATTTTCGTTGACAAAGCAAGGTCGTGGTTGTCAAATACTCTCTCTCTAAGTCCCCAGAGTGCTCTAGATGCAGCGTTAATTCTATTGCGAATCTCGTTGTCCATGTTTGCTTTGTCATTAACAACGTTGCCTAAGTAATTGAACTGATCCACCACTTCAAGAGAATTTCCGTTAAGTGTAATGTCTATTTGGTCCACTTGATGAGGAGTTGACATAATCTTAGTCTTTCCAATGTTGATTTTAAGTCCCAAGGAATCATAGCTCTGGGCATACACATCTAAAAGTTCTTGAAGCTCTTCCGGCGTAGAGGCTAAAAGTGCACAGTCATCCGCATACTGGAGATCACAAATGAATCGTGTGCGTGTCTTCGTGAAAGCTCTAAAGCGCCCTATGTTAAAGAGACCGCCATCAAAACGGTATCTGAGACCTATTCCTCTGACTGTCAGTTTGTTGTCAACAATAATTGTTAGAGCAGTGGTAAACAAATTAAAGAGTAGGGGTGCCAGGACACATCCCTGCCTAACTCCAGTGAGGGTTTGGAAAAGTTCGGTAAAAGTAAAAATAACACAAGCAGTACGAATTTTATTTTTAGATAAACAGTAAAAAACATTTTAAAAGTAGAGTTTAATTCTTCATTAATTTCAAAGTTGTTCTTTATTTTTTATATGTCTTGCTCAAAATGGGAGCCCCTATTTCGTATACAGACACGGCAGCGTCTTCTTATTTCCGTTCTCGTTACTCTGGTTGTCAGATTATGCCTTATGTGTTGGGCAGCATCGACTATCCTTTGTCTAAGGTTTTCTATAGTATTGACTGGTGTGGCATAGACCATCTCCTTCATATGACCCCATACGTAATAATCAAGGGGTGTTAAGTCAGGGCTTCGCGCTGGCCAAGGTATTGGGCCCGCCCTTTCAATCCAACGGTTAGGGAAACGTTGTCGTACTGTCAGCCGATAATGTGCTGGACAACCGTCGTTCTGAAACATCATTCGCTGTCTGACAGCGAGAGGAACATCTTCTAAAATCACCGCCAGATCATTTCTTAAAAATTTTCATAGATTTCCCCGTTTAAATTTTGAGGAAGAAAGTGTGGCCCTATTAAATACTGGCCAATGACTCCCATCCACACATTAATAGAAAACTTCATTTGGAAACTAGTTTCACGTGTTAACTTGGAATTTTTCTCTGCCCAATAATGTAGGTTGTGGAAATTTGTTATACCCTCGCGATTAAATTTCGACTCGTCCGTCCATAAAATACTTGTTAAAAAATTTGCACTTTCTGCATCTGAATTTAACATAAAGCGGCAGAATTCTACTCTCCTTCCAGGATCACCTTCCTCCAAGCCTTGGACAGGGGTATAGTGGTAAGGATGACATCCAACTCTACGTTTCATAGACCAAACTTTCCATTGTGACGCTCCGGTTAGTTTTGCGACTTTATTAGTTGAAATAGTTGGGTCTTCCTCAAAATACCTCAATATTTCTTCCTCATCATCTGGTTCATAAACGAGAGGAGCACCAGCGTCACTTCTTCTACATTTCACGGAGCCAGTTTCAGTGATATTTCGATATGCCGTACTGAATACACGTGCATTTGGTAAGCGGCGGTTAGGATACAAAAGACCATATTTTCGGCGAGCTTCAGCAGCGTTGCCGCCACAGTATCCATAGACAAACAAGATATCAGCGTATTCTGCGTTGGCATACGCGGCCATGGCACAGAAAATACAATAACAACAACTACGAGCAAAATCAAAATCTTCGATAACTAATTTAACAAGACCAACAAACTTCAGGGACTCGGAGATAAGAATGTCAGTTAATGACTATATGCACAAACGTCAAAGTTAAGGACTGACTGACTTAAATGAAAATGAACGATTAGTCGTTTAATAAATTCCGCGACCAGCATTATGTTTACTAATTTTTTATTAGAACTATCAAGGGTACATTAAACATTTCTACCTAGTTAGATAGCTATTGAAATAAGGAAGTTTTTATAATAATTTGTACGCGTGCTACATTAATATTTTTTTGAAAAAACCTAATAGGTAAATTTCATAACTGATTTAAAAAAAAAAATTTTGCAAGTTTTTATTTTGAATGTTCACATGATCGAAATGTTTCCGGATATTTTTCATTCCAAACGGATATCTATAATATTGGACAAGTAATTCAGTAAAAAAAAATTTAAAAATGTCAAGTAGATTTTTCGGAAATTAACTTTTAAGACATTAAGATCTACTTTTTTGAGAAAAACAAAAAAATTGAAATATCTCAAAAACTATTGACTTTTGCATAATGTATGTTAGGGCTAGATTTACTCCTTAGCTCATGCCCCATCACATCTCCAAAGGAATGTATGGAATTACCAGTAACCCTGTATATATAGATATATAATATATTACATTTTTTCTTTTTTTTACAACATAATATGCATTTACTTCTTACTAAAAACAATAAATTTACACACGCAATTGTAAAACACTGGTTGAAGGACTTCGTTCAATGGCCAATTGGTATTTTCTCTGTATTTTACCAATAAAGAGCTGTTATTATTATTATTATTATTATTATAAAAGACTACCATTATTTTTGGATGTACTATCAGCCGCAGAAATATTGGGATACAATTTTGGACCAACTTGTATATACATGTGATAGAGATAATAATATGTCGTACTGTTAAGTCCCTGTCTAATTAATACTTAGTAATGGTAGCATAATGCCATTAGAATTCGTTCATATTTCATTACTAAGAATTGTTATTCAAAATAGCACATTTTTTTAAATAAGACAACATAGTAAAATACATTCCAGTGATAATAAGAATTTCTGCAATTTTCAGGCTTGAAAATGGAATTGTCTTGCAACAACGGGAAGGGGCCACTAGGTTAATGGCAAATCTTGAAGCGGATCAATCGAAACCATACATTAGACAAACATTTACAAACAAAAATGTCTCGACTATAACAATGTACGACTGTGGATTCTGCCCATTTCAGACAAAACATAAATGTAGTCTCAAAGGACATTTGCTCACTCATAAGGATATACCAGAGCTAACAATGTTCAAATGTGATTCTTGTTCATATCAGACAAAACGAAAACAGTACCTCAAAAATCATCTGTTGAAACATAAAGATCCTTCAGAAGTAACAATGTACAAATGTGACTCCTGTTCATTTCAGACAAAACGGAGCCATGATTTTAAAAGACACATGCTAGTGCACAAGAATCCTTTAGAAGTAACCAAGTACAAATGCGACTATTGTCCATATCAGACAAAATATAAGGATAATGTCAAAGCACATCAGGTGGTGCATAAAAATCCATCAGAAGTAACGATGTACAAATGCGACTCTTGTCTATTTCAGACAGTACATAGAAATAGTTTAAAAAATCATCAGATTGCACATAAAAGTCCATCAGAAATAACAATTTATAAATGTGACTCTTGTTTGTTTCAAACAAAACGTAGACATAGCCTTAAAAAGCATTCGCTGACACACAAGGATCGTTCAAAAGGAACAGTGTACAAATGTGACTCTTGTTTGTTTCAGACAAAAAATAAATATACTCTCAACAGTCATTTACTTACACATAAGGATATTTCAGAAGTAACAATGTACAAATGTGATACTTGTTCGTTTCAAACAAAACGTAAAGATAGTCTCAAAGATCATGTGCTGACACATAAGGATCCTTCAGAAGTAGCAGTGTACAAATGTAACTCTTGCTGGTTCCGCACAATACGTAAACGTCATCTCAGCAGGCATTTGTTAAAGCATAAGGATATTTAAGAAGTAAAAATGTACAAATATGCCTCTTATTAATTTCAGCTGAAGCATAAAGGCAACCTCAAAAATCATGTGTTAGTGCATGTATAAAAATCTTTCAGAAGCATCTGTAATTAATAAATGCATTAATCATAACGTGTTTCGTATATCACTGAACCATTTTCCAAGAACAATTATGCTCTATACAGGGTAGACCATTAATAATAGGTCATAGCTCAGGGGTAGATTCTTTGGGCCAAAATATGAGGATATGACCGAATATGCTTTAATGAAGTAGATTCTTCAGGGTCTTGCCGTGGTCGTCGAACTTGACTTGACGTTTCGCTGATCATCCTGTCAGCTTCATCAGAAGGATTCTAAAGACTGAATATGTTGTGTTACACTCCTCGTTATATACCTAGGCGCCGTTTCGCTTCGCTGGTCATTGGTCGCGTTTGGTTCGCTTCACTGCTCATTCGTCGTGTTTGGTTGACCGTGACTTAGTACGGTGCTGGTACTTGGCAATACCAGTCTCCACGTGTTACTAAGTTGATACCCGTTCTCGCCTCACACATCTTCCAGCGGCTTGTATATCAGTGTATGCGCGGAAGCTATACAACCTTAGGCGAGGGTTGTATAGGAGATATACCATCCTTCGGAGGGGATGTAAAGCCGTCGGTCCCTTGTCTATTAAATGTTAGGCAAGTAAAAGATCCCTACTCTTCTTAAGGGAAGGGGTTCGGCAAAATTCCTGGTTGGGGGTAGCTCGTCTACAGGCGTCGGTGTTAGGCCTCAGTAGCGGAAATAGGCCGACGTTAAATAAATGTATAAAAAAAAAAAAAAAAAAAATAAGTTGATACCCATCCTCTCTGTTAAAGTTGTTCACATTTTTCATAATTTCCAGTGATTCCCTAATGATTCGTGGATAATAGCGCGTACTCCTGTCTAATATATTGACGTCCTCGTAGTCGATTTTATGGTTCTCGTTATTATGGACATGTTCTGCTATTGCCGACCTACCTGTGTATCCAAATCTGGTATTTCTCTGGTGTTCTTTGATTCTGCACTGGATACTCCGTCCTGTTTGTCCGATGTAGCTCTTACCACATGTGCACTTCAACTGGTAAACACCTTTTGATAACAGTTTGGGGACAGGGTCTTTAACTGAGGAAGCATCTGCTGTATTTTCTTCACTGTTCGAAACCATACACCTACTTTCTTTTTGAATAAAATCTTCTTCAGCCTATCTGTGACTCCCGCGACGTAGGGTAAGCATGCATACGTTGTTGGTTGTTGCTGTTCTTCTATAATTCTCCTCTGGTTATTTACTACTTGTATATTGCTTTGACTGTATCCGTTCTTCTCTAAAGCTTGTTGGACATTCTGTAGTTCCTCGGGTTTGTTCTCGTCGTCGCATATTGTGTTGGCTTGAACCTTGGTCCACAGAACCAATGAAAGTTGCGACACGCTATATATATTTTTTTACCTATCTAATTTGTCTTTAAATACTCGTTTCAATGATATGAACCTCGGCAAATATTGAAACTTAGTATAGTGTGCCATGATATCGAAAGATCTCTGGTAAGCAACTTTGTGTCTATTTTTTGGGCATAATCAGTAACTGAGCAACCTAACTGTTGTAATGCTCATGTTCGATTTATCAAAAGCTTTTGATACAATCAATAAAAGCTACTTAAAAGATAAATTACATAACATGGGTTTCCGAGGAAACATTGAATTGGATTATGTCTTACATGAGCGGAGAAACATTAAGAGTCAAATTAAATAATGAATTTTCAACAGTAAAAAAAATTAAATCTTGGAGTTCCTCAAGGCTCCGTGCTTGGTCCATTTCATTTTCTACTTTACGTAAATGATATGCCTTATTATATAAAAAGTGGACATATAACTATTTTTGCAGATGACATCACATCAGTAACTGTCTCTGCCGACACCCCTGAAGAGGTAGAAGGGCTAGTTCATAACGTTATGGATGAATTACGAATGTGGTGTTTGAGGAATAGGCCCACCTTAAATAAGAGAAACACCGTTTGTTTGAATTTTGGCGTACAAAGGCGGCTATGATTTACAGTAATCCATGACCATCTAACTTTGTCAGAATTAGGTAATTGTGGCGGAAAAATACCCCTGTTGTAACATCTTCAGGCTGTCAAGTTAAAGCTACCCAGAGATTAAATTTTTAAATTAGAAAAGGGGATGTAAGGTAGACATATTTCCATACGCATGTATGCACAGACTGTGTATGGCTGCTTGCATAACGCACAGTATTCTATCTTAAACTAGGAATAAAGTGTATTGTCCTTTACTTGTGAAATTATTAAATCCACACAATACGGAATTGCTGTACCTATCCTATTTTGCTTTCTCACTAAAATTACTATCGAAAATTATTGCATAGTAAAGAACATTGTTACTACCTACTGCAATAAAAATATTTAGTAGACAGGCGGTGAAAAAAAATAAAAGGTAAATTTGTTTAATAAATAAAAGACATTAGTAAAACAAATTTGAATAAAATTAATAAAAAACCATTACATTTAAATTTTTTCAACGAAGGAATAAAATTAAAATAAAAGATTTACTGAAGCACTAATATCTAGAGCTCAAAATGAAAAGAATCAGAAAATATATTATTGTGTGCCGTTGCCCAGTGCCGATTATGTTCCACTATTCTGTGTTCCGTGGCTGAATCGCCAGCGCTCTACAGCAACACTTTGCAGGTTGGTTCTTTAGTATTGGATTTGTGGTTCTGGGTTTCTGAAACATAGGAATACACCAAGGTTTGTAAAGTAAGATAGGTAGCATAGTAACTTTCGACCAATCAGAGATCACTATTTAAAATGCGGGAACGCGTCACTCTGCCTGGTCATTCGAATTTCTGGCACTCAAACCATTAGTATAGAAGTATAATTAGTTATGAATTTGAATTCGGTATTTTGTATTTTTTAATGTACAAGCACACATTTTTGATTAATGATTATTAACATTGAAAACATTTTCCTTGGAATTTAAAATTGACATTACTATATATCAAATTTATAACTAATTAATGTATGCAGTTAAAGAAGTACATTTTATATCAAGGGACTGAAGTAGGTTCTTTTAATCTTGTGTGCAATTTCTTGCCCGAGACTTCAGTCTTGATTTCATAGCTTTATATAATTCTTAGCGAATTAATAAGTTATAAGATAGATGAAGAAACATACATGATACTAATTTTCGCTCTAACGAAACGAATTACTTAGAAAAGTTTCTTATTTTATGACGTACTCAGTAGAAATTTTTCCCCAGGCCAACCTTTACAATTATGTAGTATTAAAAAATTTTAATGCAAATTTTTTATTAGAATTAGATGGCATACAATAGTTTATTAATAAAATTTAACAAGAGGGTTATTAAATTTTATCATGTCATATTAGACAGCATACGATTAATAAGAAAAAATCACTCATTGGTTTTTTCACCACTCTCTTTTGCCTTTTTTGAGTTATTGTTTTTGCAAACAGCTACACTGCAAACCTTTCCTCCAGTCATCTAATAATTGTATGTAACATTGTTATTTGTTATTATTGTGAACGGAAAATAATAAAAACTGTTTACCTTAAAATTATTTCTGTAAATACACAGGTTACAAACTTCTATATACTCTCTTTAACAGTGATTGTCAATTAGGTTGTATCAGCTGACGTCACAACCGAGCTGCAACTTCAGTTCAGTGGATAGATAAGTTTTTGCGACATTTACAGTCATTTAGCTATCCCAAATTTTAAAGAATTTCAGAGCTTTATTAAAAGCTTTTTTGTGTAAAATTAACAGTTAGTGTTTCCTTTTACTAATACGTTTGGTGATTTGTTGAACTGACTTTAATTTTGTGTTTTATTTGTGTTTTTTAACCGACGTGTTTTTTTCCGTACTGTCAACAGGTTTTTATTTTCGAAATGGTGAGTTAATTTTAGCAATTAGGATTGTTAAATTCATTGAAATTTGATCTATACACTTCATTTCAGGAGTCACCAAATTATATTTTTAAGTTGCGAGTATATTAATGGCGTTGATCCATATAGTTTAAAAGTGGCAGACATAGAAAATATCCCAGAGATTTATAAAAGTGTGGTGATGGATTATTTATTATTTCGAACGAGCCCTATGACCAATGATGAAATTAGAGCATGTAAATTTTAGATGCCTTTGCCCAGCTTGCCTGTAAATGGATAGAATCTCTGGGGGCAAAAAAAATTAGCAAACGATATCTCATTGTTGGTAAAGTAAGTGTAGATCTGTATGAAATTTAACGTTTATTATCAAAGTATATTACTTTTGTCTGCAATGTTTAATCACAAATTACTGTTTTTCAAGCATTAGAATATTATTAAAATGGGTTAAGGATGAATATAATTTTTGTTTTAGGTTCGGCATTCTCAGAGAGTGTCAGAAGCAACACTTAAGCCTTGGATTGTTGTATGATTATACGTCTGTGACGGATGTATTGGCTTATTGAATAAAACTCAGTAACAAGAACATTGATATGGCTGTAGTATTAAAAAACAAGGCCAGATGCTTAGAGTATGCAGTGCGCTTTGGCATTTCACAAAGATTTTTATGTAATCTATACATTTGTAAATTATGCAGTTATGATATTTAAAAAGTTAATGGCTTTATATGATGTATATACAGATGTATGTTTCCTAAGTTTACATGTAGAATCTGTTAATAAAAACAACAAAACCACAATGTATTGCTACAAAGTAAAGTATTTTGCACTATGCTGCTCTATCAACATTTAATATATTTAATATTTTTTCTTCCTGAATTTAAAAATGTTCAGATACATTGAAAATCCAACGAAGTTATTCAAAAAGTTAGGGTTTTATTTTTCATTCTTCCATGTATTTTGCATTGTTTAGTACACTCAGTTTAAAATCTGATTTGATCTTAAAACCCACCTTCATTTATCAACCCAAAACTATGTCTATTCGCACGTTACTGGAGGAGGATGTAATTAATAACCATATAACTACATATTCAATCAGTTTTATTTGTGTTATTAACAATACTTTTTTACACAAGTCAATATAATACTATAATAGAATACATGTTAAAATAATGTGTAAAGCATACTAAAAAAACGTTACATATCACCTTAAGAACAATCTACACTTTAAGTGAAATCTTAAGAACATTTATGCATCCTATTTTGACTAAATAGGCAAATTCACTGTCAACATTGCAATATCTTATAAATGATGTAAAAACTATCGTATAGGTACCCATGACAAAATGTTTGGAACATATTCTTGCATTTTTTATTTTTGATTCGAGAAAATCATCTTTACAGAATGCTGCTGGGCTGAGTACGTATTTCTATTCTTGTAAGCTCTATTTGTCGTCTGGTTTGAGCAGATGGAAATCCCAAAAATCTAACTGTTCTTTTTCGATTCCATCGATTAGTGCACACAACAACAGCCGTCGTTGACATTCTGTTTCTAAAATGGTAACAAATTCAAACTCATTAGAATCTTTTGAGCTTGAAGTACAACCCTGCCAAAAATGCTCATAGAAACAGATAAAAAAAAAGCTATAAGGTTCTATGAGACCGATAACATTTTTTGAACGAAATTAGTCGATTTCACATACAGTCATATTAATAACCATAAAAATCCCAAGAGATATTCTTCCTCAGTATGACGGGAAGTCGTTGTGCAATAGAATGGCATAGAAACTCATATGTAAAACTGTTTCATCATCTACATAGATCCTCTCCATAAAGTATGTATTTTAAATTACTTTGGAGATATTTCTATATGCCATTTTTGGCAGGGAATTAATAATATTGTCAGAAAATATAAATTTCACAGCAATGGATATTAATCTTTTATAAAACCATTAATATTAGTAAATAGAAATTACTACTACCTAACCTATTATATCCTATGTCAATATTGGCTTATACCAAATCTATTAATACATATATTAAATGAATATTTAAGCAAATAAGTTATACAATATACATACTTAACAAAAAAAACCGAAAAACTAAATTATTAGCGTTATTAATGCTTATATTTACAATTTACGATTTAACAGGGATGTTAACATACCTGACAACAAATTTTTCTTTTCCAATAATAGCACTGATACGATAAAAAAAACCTTAATAAATGTCTCCACACAAATTTGTTATTAAAATTATGCACCACTAATTTTAGAATTGATCACAAACTAAGACTTGCTCTTATGTCAAATTCATCAACAATCCACTTAACCGTTTTCAGGCTGTCAAATGATGACGTCACTGATACTACCTCATTAGATATACACTAAATAACTATAACTGCACGATTATAAACACAAAAACAACAAATATTTCGAAATAACAAATAAGCGCAACGTCTCAAAAAATGCATACGTACAATTAAGTTTCAGCAGGCACGATGACGCGCAAGAAACTTTGTAACTTTGTTTACAATCCTTGTTCCATTCCGTTCAAGTTACCATGCTACCTATCTTACTTTACAAACCTTGGGAATACACCTTAATTTTTGGTCAAATATCCATAAATGTGGAAGAAGAAGGAGATAACCTTATTCCAGATTTTGCTCATTACTTTTTGGAAGAGTCACGGAGTCCGTAAATTGCGTATCTTTATCCTGTTCATTGGGAGTCCGCAAATGTAAAATATATGGGCAGTTTGCGGACCTCTATTCTGTAGGTTACGATTCCGCAACTTGCGTTCCCCTATTTCCATTTCTTCAAGATCCTCCGAAAATCGTAACCTTACTTTTTACAGCATTATGTGTGTTGTAGAATTGTAGTGTTGTGGGTAAAAGACTTATGAAATCTATTAAAGTAGGAGGTAATAGTTCGGTTTAGTGACTTCTGTGAAAATAGCCAAAATTTAATAGCGTTTTTTGCTAAAATTTTTGGTATTACCGTAAAAGGTGATTTTAAGTCGGGGGAATAAGGTTTTTTTTGTTAAAAATGCAAAAAGATGTGAAATATTTGATTGAAGATATTCACTAAAGAACCCAAACTAACCTTTAAATGGAAATAAGTTAGGCTAGGTTTGGTTCTTGTGCTTTGCGTTCGTGTAAACAATTCAGATTTGTACTTTGTGTGTATGTAATTCGTTGACAAATAAACAATTTTGTATTTTAACTTTTACATTTTTAGGGTTCCGTACCTTAAAAGGAAAAACGGAACCCTTACAAGATCACTCTCGTGTCCGTCTGTCACAGAAGTTTTTCTCATGTAACGGAGGAATTTGAAATTTGGCATATAGGAACTCTATTATACATAATATAGATCCTCAATTTGTGAAACTCTATTATACATAATTCAGGTCCGCAATTTGCGGAACTATTATACATAATTCAGGTACGCAATTTGCAGACCCCGAGACTTCCTTACTTCTTATTAAAAATATTTTGCTGTAGAAAATGGGAACCCGAGAAAAAATATGTAGATTTTGTTTAAAAATGAACAGCAACTTTAAAGCTGTGGAGGATCTGAAAGCCGTTTTGGATACACTTCTGCCGAAAATTGTAAGTAGTAAATGAGGTTAGGTGATTACGCAAGTATATTTGACCAGAATCAATATTCACTGCGTATTGCGGTTGTGGGATGTTTTCAGAATATTTTATTTTAGGATTTAGCTGCAGTACAGGAACCCGTGATGTGTATCTATTGTGCCGATATGCTTTTAAAGTACCTCGATTTGAAAGTAGCTTTCTGCGATTTGCAATATTATACAGTTCCGTTTGTAAACAAGGAGAATGTTAAACTGGATCTAAAAGACGTCTATTTAAACAGAAATGAAAATGGTGCTTGCATTCCAGAAGATCAAGACGTTTGTGGATTTTGCATGGGTCTAATAAAAAGTTGTTCTGCCATATTGCTTGATATTGAAAAGAGAAACATTGTTTTGGAGACGATGATAGACAAATGTCTACCTGAATTGGTGTGTATCATTTTAATGTATCTTTAAACAAAAGTCCTCCTGTTTATGATGGTCATTCGACAAACTTTTTTTTCCTTTGTACTGGATTTCAGTTTTAGTATTTGTTTTTATTGACAGGACTTAAGTATGATCAAGAAACCTGTAATCTGCCCACCCTGTTATGGAAATCTAGAGAACTGTTTTCATTTTGTGACAAATTGTTTCACTGTAGAAAGAAAGATGAAGGAATATTGTGAAACTTTAGATATAAACAATAAGGGTCAAATAGATTTAAGCCAACTATTACAGTTTACGATGGAAAATGCAAGGACAAGCGAAGTAGAAGATAACTTATTTAATATAATCAAGGTAGAGAATCAACCCAGTGAGGAAATAGGAAATGATGATGAGAGAGAAATTGGTAACGGAGGTCAAATGTTATGTGAGAATGTTAAACAGGAAGTCGAATATAAAATGAAAAGTTCTATGGACATAGATGATGTGAAATTGAACAGCGAAGAGCAGTTTACTTTAGGACATATGGTGGTTTGCAAAAAGGAAAGCAGTGATCTGGGTGTTGTTGAAATGGTAGATCAAAAATGTATCCTTAATGAAGGAATTGATATAAAAACAGAAGATCCGGATTTTGTAAGGTAATGTGTTAAATTTGTTTCTTTTTGGTAATTCTTTAAAATAGCATAATTGTCGAATTTTCGCGAAATTTTTTCAGGACAAACTACTTTGAGTTCGTAGAACAGCAGTTTGAAATTAGTTTTAATTACGTATGAACCGTTTATCCAAAATCAAATCGAAAACCTGGCTATGATCTTTTTTTGTGCACCTCTGTTTATACACTAAAAAAAAATTTACGAAAAAAGAATGAATTAAACATCGAACATCACTTTTAGTTTTATCATCAATGTTGTCAAAAATTTCTCGTTGTCGGTGATACATTTTCGGCGCCAGAAACATGCGTTTCCTGATATTCACGAATAGTTTTGAAAATACTCTGGACACTGACACCTATATTAAAATGTGTAATTAATATAGATAATAATAATGAATTCAAACAGAAACTATAATAAATATGTATAGTTAAACTAAGAATGACTCAGTGAAAAAGTACTTTGACGGACTAATTACCATGCCTGTATAATACAAAAATGATAATTACCTGCTGCATTTGTAGTAAACTCGACGCTTTGTGTCTTAGACTTATCTGGATTCTGTCCAACACAAGCCTTATAGATATTTAAAACACGTTGCTTATCTTCAACTCAAAAATGACTGGCTCTCCTTTTTTTCAAGGGAGAAACAGTCCATAATTAATATGAATCGAAAGAATTTCTAACTTCAAATAGAAAAAGTGGTTCTGATATTTAATCAATATTAAGTATTTATTTTCATTATGTATCTTTATACAGGGTGTCTCACCGGGAACTGAATCGATCGATATAGAGAAAAGTACGCATCAGAAAATTTAGATAATTACTAATGTCGGTGTGGCCAATCCAATTAAAATAATTACAAGCAGCTGGCACTTCCGCTTATACCGGAAGTCGATACCAACTTGCTTATTTCAAATGGAACACCCTATATATTTTAGGGTTTTCGAAAAGAGCATACAATTCTGAGTCGAAAATATGTAGCATATCCTATACCTAAACCTAGCCGTTTCAGAGATATTTGACATTTTATAGAAAATTTGACAGGTGCGACGGTTTGTAAGAACTGTTATAACTTTCTTCGTATAAAAGATCCTTATTTGCTTCTTGTCACATAAAAAGAACACAAGGAGAACTACGTTCTACAACTGAAATAAATTCAATAATATCATACCAAGTGTTCCGTTTTTCGCGTTACATTTTGTCAACTTCAAACCGCAAAAACTTGTTTAAGTCAAATGCAACACCCTGTGTTTAAATTATACCAACGAAATCTTTTTAAATTTGTTTATTATTTACGGGGAATGTGATAAAGTAATATCAAGAACTTGCAGCACATTTGCTACTCGATATCCAGAAAAACGGAAACTGTCACCAAACACTGTAAAACGCATACTGGAAAATTTTAAAAACTATGGCTCTGTCAAGGCAAACATGCAAAGAAGAAAGCCTATTGTTGATGACGAAAACATTGAAATAGTCATTCTGGGGTATTTTCATACATTTCCAAGGATGTCATTAAGACAAGCTGCTCTGGAATCGGGACTATACAAGGATTCAATTCACAGAATATTATTAAAACATAAGTTTCATCCGTTTTCATTCCATATGGTTCAAGGATTAAAAGAAACAGATTTCCTAAGAAGACAAAATTTTTGTGAGTTTATTCTAATAAGGTCTGAGGGTCACGATTCTTATTTGGGAAATATTATATGGAGAGATGAAGCAGAATTTACTAAAAATGGACTTTTCAATAGACACAATTCGCATTATTGGAGTGACTCAATTCCTCATATGTTCGGAGAGCGCAATTTTCAGGAAAGTTGGCAGTTCAATGTTTACTGTGCCATAAGAAACGATAGAGTGGTATGGCATTACAATTTTATCAGGAAATCAGGAAAATTTAAACGGTAAATTAAATTTTCTCTTCTGCTAATATGTATAGATAAATTTTTATTTTTATTTTTTTTAGGTGAAAGATATCTGAATATCTTACAAAATTTGAATAATAACATTGAACATAGAAACATTTTTTATCAGCACGACGGTGCTCCCCCACATAACCAATATTTAATTAATAATTATTTACAAGAAACTTTTTATGATCAATGGATTGCCAATAATGGACCTTTCTTATGGCCTCCTCGCTCGCCCGATTTATCAGCTGGATTATTTCATTTGGGGAACTATTAAAAATAAAGTTTATGAGAGCCCATTAACAACCATTGAAGATTGTATGCAAAGAGTAAGAAATGCATTTCAAAACATATCACAGAATTCAATTAGAAGAGCTACCCATGAGGAACTAATCCGAAGGTGCGAAAAATGCGTCGAGGTTCGAGGGCGAAATTTTGAGCAATTATTAAATTAAAATGAAATCATATTTTAAATTGATCTTATCTCTGCAATTCTAGTTCATGCCATATCTTCAATTCGATTAATACGCATCTTACAGTGTTAGTGTTATTTTGCGTTTTTGTGGATATCGAGTAGCAAATGTGCTGCAAGTTCTTGATATTACTTTATCACATTCTCCATAAATAATAAACAAATTTAAAAAAATTTCGTTGGTGTAATTTAAACGTGCAGGCATTTTTTGATATAAGATAATGACTGATTGTTTCTAATCATGGCTATTTTGATGAAATGATTACAACAATTCATGAATTTCTAATAAAATCGCAAATATTTCAAAAAGTTGTAACTTTAACCCCCACAATGCTAATGTCAGAAAAAAGAGAATTCAATTTTACACAACTTGACGTAAAAAAATACAGGGTGTTCCATTTGACCCAAACAAGTTTTCGCGGTTTGTAGTTGACAAAATGTAACGCGAAAAACGGAACACTTGGTATATTACTGAATTTATTTCAGTTGTAGAAGGTAGTTCTCTTTGTGTTCTTTTTATGTGACAAGAAGCAAATGAGGATCTTTTACACGAAGAAAGTTATAACGGTTCTTGCAAACCGTTGCACCTGTCAAATTTTCTATAAAATGTCAAATATCTCTGAAACGGCTAGGTTTAGGTATAGGATGTGCTACATATTTCATATGCTTGTAATTATTTTAGTTGGATTGGCCACACCGACATTAGTAATGATCTAAATTTCCAAAATTTTCTGATGCGTGCTTTTCTCTATATCGAGCGATTCGGTTCCCGGTGAGACACCCTGTATACGCAAATGTACACCAAAGTAGTTAAAAAATACTGTTTTATTAGACGAATGAGAATAACAACAAATAAAGATAAGGAATAACTTAACAGCAATTTTTAACAAACGCCAAAAAGTAAACATCAAAAACATAAAATGGTTGATTGTATTGACCGCTTTCTTTTCAAGTGCTTGGAGCCCTGGAGGTTTCAACATTAGTACTGTGATTGGTGCATAATTGACAGTTGTCAGTTTCCAACTTTCATCAACCAATCAGCATTCTTGTTTTAAAAAACAACCAAAAGAACAGTTCTATTTAAATATGTCACACTTTTTTAGGGAGTGGCTTAACTATTTCTATTCAACATGAGGTATAATAGGTTCTTAGCTATATGAAAGATAAGCGTGCAAAAGCTATGCAGGAATGAAGAAGCTATGCAGAAACGTATACAGAAATGTATAAGTATATACGTGCATAAACATATAAGTACATAGAAATATATAAGTATATAAGAATTTAAATATCTAAGCTGATTTCATAAACTATAAATTGCCAAAAAATGAAAAAGAAAGGAAAAAATATTTTAAAACCATGTGGTACATATATGAGTAATAAATGAAATTTACCTGGATGTTGTTGTTAACGCGGATATAAAAATGTAATATCAATTACTAAAGTCCACAGTTAAGCTTATATATGTTCGAATCAGTACTAAGGCTGCAAGCAAATGGTTTCCTGGTGAGTTTTACTGATAAGGTAAACTTTTTTTGTCCTATTTACTGGAAAATAATGCTACCAAATAAACTTGAGAAATCTAATCCCCTAATTAAATTGAAAGCTATAAAAATATAGAAGTAGTACAGGTATGGCCATCTGTCAATGGTTGAGTTAAGCGCAACAACTTGCAGGTCGCAAATTCTACAGGTTCCTTTAGTCACAACTAAAATAGTGGCATATGATCGATAAAAGGAATCTATAATAAAAGTTTTTATTATTTCCATACCACAGCTGATTTGCCTTTGCCTCAGTTTGTAATTTTTATTTTGTACATAACCAACGATATGAACAGCTGTAAATAAATAGTAAAACGTATTGTGATAACTCAGTAAATATATTACATCTTATAGGATATACTATATATAGTAACAAGAAAAGGTAAGGAAAATAACCATATGTACTTACATAGTAAACAAAAATATAAAAATTGAAATATAGGTATCTGATGTAAATAAATGCTTTGTAGACGATTGTTAATTGTTTCCTGGGATGCTGCATAGAACGGAAATACATAATAGTGTAGAAAAACATGACTGAGTTCCTAAGATATAAAACTAAGTACTTAAAATAATGTGAAATGGTTTAGCAGTTATACAAGTAAAATTCTGTTAGTTGAAAACAGTTTCACTTACAAAAACTGAATCAAAATGATACACAGATTGTGCCAAACATAAACAAAACACTAATTTTTATATAAAACTGTTAAACGGACATAGGCCATGTAACAATATCCGTGGCGTTTTTTCTCAATTCGTCTATTTCACTTCACTGTTCCGGACAATTTCGCGAAGAGAGCGTGGGCATGCAAATAATAATAGATTAATAAAAACGAACTACGTTTCAGTGATAAAAACGTTTTTGTAATTTTCAGGATTGAGGATGGAGTTGTTTTGGAAAAACCGGAAGTCACCACCGAGTTAATGCTAAATCTTGAAGCGGATCAGTCGAAACCGTATATTAAACAGATATTTACAAACAATAATGCTCCAACTATAATACTGTATCGTTGTGGATTCTTCCCATTGCGAACAAAACACAAAATACATTTGTTGAAGCATAAGAATCCTTCAGAAGTAACAATGTACAAATGTGACTCCTGTTCATTTCAGACGAAATGGAATAGTGTTTTTAAAAGACATTGGCTAGTGCATAAAAATCCTTTAGAAGTAACCAAGTACAAATGTGACTCTTGTCCGTTTGAGACAAAATATAAAAATGGCATCAAAGTACATCAGATCGTGCACAGAAGCCCCTCAGAAGTAACAATGTACAAATGTGATTATTGTTCGTTTCAAACAAGATATAAAAAGAATCTTAAAGGTCATTTATTGACACATAAGAATTCTTCCAAAATAACAACACCTTTGCATAGTTCCCACAATGTCACATTAAAATACTCTACCGAGTGTGCATTTCGCTGATTATGTTAGGATCATCTGGTGATTAAAATAATATATATATATATATATAATGCCGGGTGCTACAGGAGACATGTAACACCCTGTAGCATGTTTATTTAAAAAGATATTATTTTGAAATGTGGTACACTTATATAATGCGTGATTGTCCTTTTTTAAGTACAATTTTTTTTTTTTTCACCACTTCCGGTTTCACCGGAAGTGACATCTACTCTGTTATTTTAAATGGCACCCTGTATATTTTTTTTACCTATCTGATTCGTCTCTAGATCCTCTTTTCAACCATGTATCGGAGCACGGCATTTGTTTTTAAAATGACAGTTAATATCAATTTTAGTTTGTTAAGTCTAGGTGGCCCTGATATGAACCTTGGCAGATATTGATGCGTAGTGTGCCGTGATATCGAGAGACCTCTGGTATGCGACTTTGTGCCTCATATTTTTTTGGGAATAACCAGTAGCTGAACAGACTAATAAGATCTAACTTATTTTAAAAAAATATCTTTAAACAACCCACGATATCATAAAAACCAAGATAGGAACCCCATTTTTTTATTTCACCTATAGTTAAAAAATACTTATTTATCTTTTATTTTTGTCCAATACAATTGCTGTGCCTATCCTATTTTACTTTCTTCATTAAAGTTAGTATCGAATGTTATTGCATAGTAATGAATATTGTACTGCAACAAAAATAGTAAGCAGGCGGTGGAAACAAAAGAAGGTAAAATGAGGCGTCATTTTGATTTGACAATTAAGGATTGTTTACTTGGCAGCAATTTAAGTATTTTTCATTAAATTATACCTAAGTTATCACGTTTTTAACTCTGTTTTGCCATGTATTCACGAAATGAAAAAGTAGATATGCTACTAATCTATGGCGAATGTAAGAAAAATAGCAAGCGGGCTGCAGACATATCAAGAAAGATTTCCCGAAAGAATTCATCCACCAAGCAACTATTTTGTAAGAGTTGAACGGCAATTCAGAAGTGAACCAGATGTACCAGAAAATAATGTCATTATCGATGAAGAGTCGGAAATCAATGTATTTGCAATTGTCGAGGCAGATCCCACGATTTCGATAAGACAGATTGAGGACCAAACTGATGTAAATCGGGAATCAGCTCGACTCATTTTGAAAAAAAACAAATTTAAATCATACAAGTACCAAATACACCAGCATTTATACGAGAATGATTTTCAAAGCAGATTTTTAGACAATAATTTTCATGAACAAATTTTATTTTCCTATGAGTCCAGGTTCACTAATTTAGGATTATTTAATCTTAACAACACCCATTATTGGGCACAAGAAAATCCCAGAAATATGAGAGAAACTGCATATCAGGAGCGATTTAGTTTTAATGTATGGTTAGGAGTAATTGGCAGAAGAATTATTGGGCCAATAATTTTTGATGGTCCATTAAATGGAGAAAGATATTTGGGATTTTTACAGAACCAGATACAAGATTTTTTGGAAGAACGGCCACCTAATGTTAACCCAATGATTTTTCAACAGGATGGGGCTCCACCACATAACAGCGGAGTTGTGGTGAATTATTTAAATGAAAGGTTTGGAGAAAACTGAATGGGAACAAATGGGCCCGTTTGATGGCCTGCAAGGTCACCAGACCTTACGCCGCTTGATTTTTTTTGTATGGGGCCACCTCAAGGAAAACGTTTATAGAGCTCCACCAACAAACAGAGAAGACATGGAAATGAGAGTCAGAAGAACAATCGATGGGATTACTGAATTACAGTTAGATAACGTGTTTAGGGCTGCCGCCACAAAAACACGATTGTGCAGAGATAATAACGGACAACATTTTGAGCATCTGCAGTAAAAAATGCTTTTGTATGTAGTACTTCAGTAAATATTTCGTTTTAATTTCATTCATTTGTTGTAAAAATGTATTACATAGTGTAATGGTTTTTCATCAATTTTGTTCAAATGTGTTTTATTGATGTTTCTTATTTATTAAAAAAATCGTTTTACCTACTTTTATTTTGTTTCCGCCGCCTGCTTACTAAATATTTTTGTTGAAGTAGAATATTCATTACTATGCAATAACATTCGATACTGATTTTAATGAAGAAAGTAAAATAGAATAGGCACAGCAATTGTATTGGACAAAAATAAAAGATAAATAAGTATTTTTTAACTAGGTGAAATAAAAGACGGGGTTCCTATCTTGGTTTTTATGATATCGTGGGTTGTTTAAAGATATTTTTTTTAAATAAGTTAGATCTTATTAGTCTGTTCAGCTACTGGTTATTCCCAAAAAAATATGAGACACAAAATTGCATACCAGAAGTCTTTCGATATCACGGCACGCTACACATCAATATCTGCCAAGGTTCATATCAGGGCCACCTAACAAACTAAAAGTGATATTAACTGTCATTTTAAAAACAAATGCCGTGTTCCGATACATGGTTGAAAAGAGAATCTAGAGACGAATCAGATAGGTAAAAAAAATATACAGGGTGCCATTTAAAATAACAGAGTAGATGTCACTTCCGGTGAAACCGGAAGTGGTGGAAAAAAAAGGTACTTAAAAAAGGACACTCACGCATTATATAAGTGTACCAAATTTCAAAATAATATCTTTTTAAATAAATATGCTGCAGGGTGTTACATGTCTCCTATATCACCCGGTATATATAAGAAGAAATAATATACAAATGCGAGTCTTGTTAGTTCCAGACTAGGCCATAATTAAAAAAGAAATTCTAACGAGTATATAGGCACCTGATTTTGATAAGTACATTTTCAACAAGCGGGTTAGTTTCATCATTCTTATTAGTTTGTCTATAATAAGTGGGCCATACTTGTCAGATTTTTGGAATATGATGTAAATGGCGATATTTTTTTGTAATTAAAATAGTTAATAAATTGTTACTCAAATATTTTTTTATTTTCGAATCATTTTCCATTTAGATCTTTGCGGTAATCAAATAGATATGCATTTCCATTGTTGTGATCCCAAAATAAATTAATCATTTTTAGATATTGCCAACATTAATAAACTGGTCATATCATATTGTTACGTGTTTACAGTCTTCAGTAAACACTGTGGGTTCAAATAACTTGCAACAAGAATCTTCATTAACCACTATTTTATTAATCACTAAAATTACAGTAGTAAATACTTAAAAATCACACAACTAATAATAACTTAATCTAATATAAATTCACTACTTTTAAAACACTATGTACTTTTCTTCTTAAACTCGTCAACTCTTGTCTAACCTAAAAACTCTGTATACTAGAACTGTACTGTATACTTCACTAAACTGAAATGTTCCCCCATCCCATCTGCTGGATTCACCTCTTTATATCCACCCATAGAATGTACCAGAATCCTATTCCATAACATTCTGTAATACTACAGAGTTTTCTACTATGTGCTAGATGACTGTTCGTCAATTGGCTCATAGATGGCGCCACCCCACCTACTGGCCAGAATAACAGGTTTCCCCTCATTTTGACCAGGGACTTAATCACATCTTTCCCAGTTAAAGGGCAGCACATAACATTTTAAATTATGTGCTATGGTACTCGCACATAATTCGTACAACATTCATCCTAGTCATTAAGCCATAGTTATACTTTTATAAATTCACGCTATTAAGTTGTAAGCCTGCCTGAACTTACGATTTAACCTTAAAAACACTCATGTACGATTGATTTGACAAGTTCTATTTAAAATGCAGAGTACAAGTGCCGAAGTCAAAGGGGCTGCGGTCAAAAACGTTGCAAAATTTCAACGAAAGTAATATATAGTTGATTATAAAGTCCAAGCAACTGAAGGAAATGTAAAAACATCATTTATTAGGTTATAGGTTCTTTAAAGCATTTAAAGTCTCCCACATATTACTACACTATTGTCTGTGAGTGATAGGGTCATAGTAAAGGCCAATGTTGCAGCGGTTATGAACAAAAATTGTTTATAAAATTAATGTTACACTTTCTAGTGGTGGAAATGTAAATATGCAACTGTATTGGTAGAATATCTGGGAGATGTAAACATGCCTTTTACTGCGTGACCTTATTAGGGTAATACTAAAGGAGAACGGAAACCTCGAATTTTTGCGTGGTTTTTTCACGATACCCTATTTTGGGGTCGTAGAACACGAATCTGAAATTAGTTTTGCGTGCATACGAACCGTTTCCCCAAAAAACTTTTTTTAATTTATCACCAACAGCACTTGTATATCGTCTTTTCCTTATTAAGATCACAGTTATGTCCTTTATAGAACAATAAACCCTTCGCTTATGGTAGAAAACTCACTTTCTTTTGTATAAAAAATCACAATTTTATTCACAGAAACTGTATTAGATGAACCTCCATCTGTCATTTGATTACATATATATGCATGCGTTGTTTGCGCATGTGCAAG
Organism: Leptura quadrifasciata; assembly: GCA_963675555.1. NCBI lineage: Eukaryota > Metazoa > Arthropoda > Insecta > Coleoptera > Cerambycidae > Leptura > Leptura quadrifasciata. The sequence continues at coordinate 95,132,360 of OY776680.1, read as the reverse complement.
GTTTGGTGTCTAAAGGCACGTTTGAAAGAATTGAAAGGTACTGGGTTGAACTAACCCATTTTTAGTGTCGAAATAAGACATATGCAACGTTACTTTTCCAAACACATTCGCGACCGGTCGACGCTTATAAATAATACTTAACGCCGTCTGCTCCAGATTTAATAAGATGCTAAGTACTATTATATATCCCTTGCCCTTCAAGACACTTTCGAAGCGTCGATGGCCGCGAACGTGTCTTGAAGGGCAAGGGATATATAATAGTACTTATCACCTTATTAAATCTGGGGCAGATGGCGTTAAAGCATTATTTATAAACATAAATCAAGACACGTTCGCGGTAGGTCGACGCACGTTTCGAAATCCGAGTCGTTTAGTATTTCTGTTTTTTCGGCAGAAGAGGGGGGTGTTCTATAGAATGACCCATACCGCTTTCACAAGGAATATTCAGTTAACATTGGAAACGTGAGAAATCGTCTCATGATATTGGTCGGTGTCGGTACTTTAGACACAACTTTGTAAATGCATGCGCATCGGGTTGACAGTTGTAGAGTTTTGAGTAGCTGTTTTGTGATGTTTTACAAACTATCTTTTTATTTTTATGCAAAAGAAAGTGAATTTTCTGCCATAAGTGAAGGGTTTATTGTTCTATAAAGGCCATAGTGTGATTAATAAGGAAAAACACGATATACAAGTGCTGTTGGTGTATAAATTAGTGCATGAAAAAGTGCGTGTCATAAGAAAAAATTTCAAAAACATTTTTTGGAGAAACGGTTCGTATGCACGCAAAATTAATTTCGGATTCGTGTTCTACGACCCAAAAATAGGGTATCCTGAAAAAATCACGCAAAAATTCGAGGTTTCCGTTCTCCTTTAGTATTACACCCCTTATCCCACCACTTATATTTTGTTTTACAATAAATTTTGTATCGTGACGTGACCGAAGAACAAAGATTTTTATCGTGACCGAACATAATCGTCAACCAATGAATGACGAAAGAATTATTTAATTTTTACCAATTAGTTGTGTGAGTATAATGGCGCGTAATTTAAAACATGACATGACAATACATTATTTATGTTGGCAGTATCTAACCTTGATTTATTTATTTGCGAATGGCTACACTGGAAAAGCATAAAAAATTACATGCTAATGGTCCATTGCCATATCGTCTGCAAAACTTATACCTTTTGTATTTATAGTTCTCTGTAGTAAGGTTAAACGACCGTGTTGAGCAACAGCGAGAAGGTGCGATCTTCCAATATAATTAAAGATGTTTTTCATCGTGACCCTATAGCCTCTCACCTGTGACGCGCTTTAAACATTTCTAGTCTTATTAATTTTGACTTATTTCATCAATTATGAAGAGTAAATATGAACAATACTTACATATGAGAAACAGTAGACATTTAAAGCAACACCAGCGTAGTAAACGCAGAACTATATATACGTAAATCCAGGTCTTAAATTGAGATAAAGCACTGTTTGAAACGTAACGTATCTACTGGACTAAATTTCAACGAACCTTATAACCATAACCGCTTAATCCAACACTTTTCATTGGTGTCTTTGTTTTATTTATATTGCATAGTTTTGTAAATAGGCCAAAAATAAGAAAAATCTATATATACGGTTACGCGAATGTGGCATCTTTGACAGTTACAATGATACAATCGGGTGCAATCGGTGGTCCCATCGCCATTACTCGGCTCGTTTTAGGTGTACGTAACCGTAGCTGTCATTTTATACGTTTACGTCTACGTTCTTCTCTGTGCTTAAAGTGTCTAGTATTGAACGAACTTTTACAGTGCTGCCGCTACGTATTACTAATGCCATAGAACACTCTGTGCATAGAACCACAGACTGAACACTTCAGGTCCAGTACAAGCAGGAGCCATAGAAATTGAATGAAATATGACCAGCGGAGTTTGACGAATTCTATTTATAAACTTAATATTGAAAAAAATAACCCGTATTTTTATAAATAAAAATCTACTAGCTACCTCGGAATCTTACTTGGTACAGTAACAAATACTTTGAAACGAATATTTTGGATCCATCACAGCACTACTGAAGTTAGCAACGCCTTTGTTATTTTTTCATTGCTCAGTCTCATTTTATTTTGACAAAGCAAAGATTAAATAAATAAATAATATTTATATGTTTTGTTATACATTTGTTCAATTTACTGTAGAACATGGAAACCCATGAAAGAATATGTAGACTTTGTTTGAAAATAAACAACTGTAAAGCTATAAAGGGAGATATGAAAGACGCCTTGGATACATTTCTGCCGAAAATTGTAAGTCGAAAATAAGGTTAGGTGAATGCATAATGAATATACATTTGACCTGAATCAATATCTATCATTCTATCACGTATTTCGGCTGTGGGACGTTTTCAGAGAGTTTTGTTTTAGGATTTAGCTGCAACACAGGAACCCATGATGTGTATCAAGTGTGCTGAAATGCTTATAAAATGCCTTGATTTTAAAGTAGCTTGCTGCGATTTACACTCATATACAGTTATGTTTGTGGACAAGGAGAATGTTAAACTGGATCTAAAAGATGTCTACCTAAACAGAAATGAAAATGGTGCTTGCATTACAGAAGATCAAGACGTATGTGGATTTTGCATGGGTCTAATAAAAAGCTGTTTTGCCATATCGCTTGATATTGAAAAGAGAAACATTGTTTTGGGCACAATGATAGACAAATGTCTTCCTGAATTGGTACGTATTACTATTTTCAGTATTAACCATTACATACTTCTTCATGTACCTTGCAACAGACCTCCTATTTGAAATGATCATTCGACATATTACTAGATTTTAGTTTTAATTTTGGTTTTTATTGACAGGATTTAAGAAATATCAAGAAACCTGTAATCTGCCCATCCTGTTATGGAAATGTAGAGAACTGTTTTCATTTTGTGACAGATTGTTTGACTGGAGAAGAAAAGCTTAAGGAATATTGTAAAACTTTGGATATAAATAGTAAGGGTCAAATAGATCTAAGCCAACTATTACAGTTTAAGATGGAAAATGCAAGGACAAGTGAAGTAGAAGATGACTTATTTAATATAATCAAGATAGAGAACCAACCCTGTGAGGAAATAGGAAATGAAGAGAGAGAAATTGGTAACGGAGGTCAAATATTTTGTGATGATAGAGAACAGGGAGTCGAATATAAAACAAATAGTTTTATGGACATAGATGATGTGAAATTGAACAGCGAAGAGCAGGTTACTCTAAGAAATATGGTGGTTTGCAAAAAGGAGGGCAGTGATCTGGGTGTCATTAAAATGGAAGAAACTTCTTGTGGAGAAAATAAACTTGACAAGGAAAATTCTGTTGAAATGATAGAACAAAAATGTTTGCTTAATGAAGAAATAGAAATAAAAACAGATGATGATTTTGTAAGGTAATGCGTTAAATTTGTTTCTATTTAGTAATTCTTTAAAGTAGCATAATTTTCGCGAAATTTTTTCAGGGCGAGTTACTTTGATGTAGTACAGCAATTTGAAATTAATTTTGATTACGTATTTTTTTCCAAAAATATGTAGGTAACATTTAAATTTTTTGTGTACAGTTTATTTATTTATTTATTAAGAAGCAGGCCACCCAACACTCCCAACAGACAGTCGAGCTGTCCAATGACAGGGTGACACAAAATACACAAGAGTAAATATTACAAATTGTAAAATGCATGTTTTATGTAAAAAGAAAAGAATAAACTTCTAAAAAACTACAAATAACCAAACAAGGTAACCTAAAAGTATGACATAGTACAAATAAGATAACACCAGAAACCTAAACCTGAACAATAGATACTAACTCTAAAAAAAAAGAAAAAGATTAAAATCTAAGAAAGAGGGAGAGAAACATCAAATAAACTTCACATTTGAAACAAATGCCAATATGAATTCCAAATAACAGTAATATTATCGATTTGAGTATTTTTTAAGATGTCCGAAAACTGAGTATATATACAGGTCTCACTGGGAACTGAATCGATCGATATAGAGAAAAGTACGCAACAGAAAATTTAGATAATTACTAATGTCGGTGTGGCCAATCCAACTAAAATAATTAAAAGCAGCTGGCACTTCCGCTTATACCGGAAGTCGATACCAACTTGCTTATTTCAAATGGAACACCTTATTTTAGGGTTTTCGAAAAGAGCATAAAATTCTGAGTTAAAAATATGTAGCATATCGTATACATAAACCTAGCCGTTTCAGAGATATTTGACATTTTATAGAAAATTTGACAGGTGCAACGGTTTGCAAGAACCATTATAACTTTTCGTGTAAAAGATCCTCATTTGCTTCTTGTCACGTAAAAAGAACACAAGGAGAACTACATTCTACAACTGAAATAAATTCATTAATATCATACCAAGTGTTCGGTTTTTCACGTTACATTTTATCAACTTCAAATCGCGAAAACTTGTTTAGGTCAAATGGAACACCTGTATTTTTTTACGTCAAGTTGTGTAAATCTTAGTCAAAAAATGCCAGCACATTTAAATTATACCAACGAAAACTTTTTAAATTTGTTTATTATTTATGGACAATGTGATAAAGTAATATCAAGAACTTGCAGCTACTTGATATCCAGAAAAACGGAAACCGTCACCAAACACTGTAAAACGCATACTGGAAAATATTAAAAATTATGGCTCTGCCAAGGCAAAAATGCAAAGAAGAAAGCCTATTGTTAATGACGAAAACATTGAAATAGTCATTCTGGGATATTTTCATGCATTTCCAAGGATGTCATTAAGACAAACTGCTCTGGAATCGGGACTATGCAAGGGTTCAATTCACAGAATCTTATTAAAACATAAGTTTCATCCGTTTTCATTCCTTGTGGTTGAAGGATTAAAAGAAACAGATTTCCTAAGAAGACGGAATTTTTGTGAGTTTATTCTAATAAGGTCTGAGGGTCACGATTCTTATTTGGGAAATGGACAGATGAAGCAAAATTTACTAAAAATGGACTTTCTAAAAGAGACAATTTGCATTATTAGAGTGACTCAAATCGTCATATGTTCAGACATCTAAACTTTCAGGAAAGTTGGCAGTTCGATGTTTACTGTGCTATAAGAAATGATAGAGTGGTGGCATTACAATTTTATCAGGAAAATTTAAACAGTAAATTAAATTTTCTCTTCTGGTAATATGTATAGGTACTTTTTTTTTTTTTTTTTCTTTTTAGTAGGTGAAAAATATCTGAATATCTACAAAATTTGAATAATAACTATTTAGAAAATTTACTTCTCGCCGAACATAGAAACCTTTTTTATCAGCACGACGGTGCTCCCCCACATAACGCATATTTAATTAGTAATTATTTACAAGAAACTTTTTATGATTAATGGATTGCCAATAATGGACCTTTTTTATGGCCTCCTCGCTCGCCCGATTTATCAGTTCTGGATTATTTCATTTGGGGAACTATTAAAAATAAAGTTATGAGAGCCCATTAACAACCATTGAAGATTGTATGCAAAGAGTAAGAAATGTATTTCAAAACATATCACAGGATTCAATTAGAAGAGCTACCCGCTACCCATGAGAAACTAATCCGAAGGTGCAAAAAATGTGTCAAGGTTCGAGGGCGGAATTTTGAGCAATTATTAAATTAAAATGAAATCATATTTTAAATTGATCTTATCTCTGCTATTTTAGTTCATGCCATATCTTCAATTCGATTAATACGCATGTTACAGTGTTACAAGATAATGACTGATTGTTTCTAATCATGGCTATTTTGATGAAATGAGTACAACAATTCATGAATTTTTAATAAAATCGCAAATATTTCAAAAAGTTGTAACTTTAACCCCCACAATGCTAATATCACAAAAAAGGGAATTCAATTTTACACAACTTGACGTAAAAAAATACAGGGTGTTCCATTTGACCTAAACAAGTTTTCACGGTTTGAATTTGACAAAATGTTACGCGAAAAACGGAACAGTTGGTATGATATTATTGAATTTATTTAAGTTGTAGAACGTAGTTCTCCTTGTGTTCTTTTTATGTGACAAGAAGCAAATGAGGATCTTTCACACGGAGAAAGTTATAATAGTTCTTGCAAACCGTTGCACCTGTCAAATTTTCTATAAAATGTCAAATATCTCTGAAATGGCTGGGTTTAGGTATAGGATATGCTACATATTTTCGACACAGAATTTTATGCTCTTTTTGAAAACCCTAAAATATATAGGGTGTTCCATTTGAAATAAGCAAGTTGGTATCGATTTCCGGTATAAGCGGAAGTGCCAGCTGCTTGTAATTATTTTAGTTGGTTTGGCCACACCGACATTAGTAATTATCTAAATTTTCAAAATTTTCTGATGCGTACTTTTCTCTATATTGGTCGATTCAGTTCCCGGTGAGACACTCTGTATATATCTATTTCGAAATGATTAAAAGTTGATATATTATTGTACACACGGGAGCATCTTAAAAGTGGTGAATTTGATAGGTAATTTGTATTATAGTGTTTAGTTATTAATATGTTCCTATTCCTACATAAATATGGATTGCAATTTAAGTTAAAAAAGCTTACACAGAAGGGGAATCAATCATATTATTGAAGGTTTTGTAAACAAAATAAGTATCGAAGAAAACTCTTCTATCTGATAAGGATTGTAATTTATAAATGGTTAAATCATTTTCATAAGAAAAATAGTGCGTGTTTCTATTATATCTATAATTCAGTGCATTAACAAATTTCTTTTAAATTCTTTCTAGTCTGGAGATGCATTTGTTATACATTGGACCCATATAGTTGAAGCATATTCTATGATAGGTAGAACCTCTGATTTAAATAAAGTAATGATAGATAACGTCCTTTTAAAACCATGTGTTACACTGAATATAAAACCGAGATGACGCAATGATTTTTTTTTACTATGTAATCAATATGATTTTCAAATGATAATTTAGAATCTAACAATAACCCCAAGTCCTTAACTACATTAACGGACTTAATTTGAAAGTTGTTTAAGCACAAAGAAGGCGAAGAAGATGGAGAATTCAAACACCTTGAAAATGGGATACAGAAACATTTATCTATTTATAAAAAATCTGTATAATTTGCAAAATTTGTCAAAATTATTTAAGTCGTATTGAAGGTTGTTATAATCCGCCATTGAATTAATTTTCTTATAAATCTGTAAGTCATCAGCATAAACAACATGTTTAGAAGCTGTGAAGCACTTGTCAAACATCGTTGATAAATATATTAAAAAATGAGAGGACCCTGGGGAACTGCGGATGTTACGTTAATGCAGTGGGACTTTGAACCATTGATAGCAACATATTGCGACCTGTTATTAACATAGGAGGAAAGTAGCATCAGCAGCTAACCATGCACACCGAAATCTCTATGTTTTACAATTAGTGTAGGATGGTCGACTTTATCAAATGCTTTTGAAAAATCGGTGTACATGGCATCCTCCATCGTTTCAAGTATATCCTGCACATAAGGTGCCAAATTAGTTAGCACAGATCTCTCGCTATAGAACCCGTGTTGATTGATGTTGATATGATTTTTTACGAGGAAGAATAACTCATTAGCAATTATTGACTCAAAATTTTTACCAAAGTGATCCAATAACGAAATAGGCCTATAATTCTTTACATTATTCTTATCGCCGGACTTAAAAATAGGAATTAGTTGGGCAATTTTCCACTTGTCGGGAAAGTATCCTGTTTGAAGGGATTAATTATATATAATATACAACGGTTTCACTAAACTCTCACAACATGATTTGAGAAACAAAGCTGGAATACCATCGGGACCTGGTCCCTTCTTAATTTCTTATTTCAAGAATTTGTTTCCGTGTGATTTGTTATGTTAAATGCAGTACAATTTTCAACTAAACTAAGTTGAATATTAAACATAATATTTTTAGTCGCAAACTCCTCTATAAAATCCTTATTTTACTATAAGGAACGTAACCAGGCTGCAACCAACAGCTACTCTCCGAGCTGTGTGCCCCGCCAAGCGCTGAATTACAAGTTACAAGTCTGGCGCGTTAAGTGTAATAATTGCATATTACTATCAAAACGCTAATGCTTCGATTGCAACAAACACCAGCCGAAAGACTGATCCTACTTAAAGGAGCTCTCTTGCCAGCCGTCACACACCACTTGCAGACTGCAGTTTCGAGCTGTTGGCTCTCGTCAGTGCAAGGTAGGCATGTGACGACCGGCACGAGGATCGTTTGACTATTTGGTACATCCTGGTATTTTTACAATAGCGACATGTAAAATAGTCAGCAGGCGCCATCTAGCGGTCCAGTGTCTGTTGCAATCGAAAAATAAATAGCCTGACTGGGCTTAGCATAGTTCAAATGTGCTTTTAGAGGGCGGAATATTAAACATAATATTTTTAGTCGCAAACTCCTCTATAAAATTCTTATTTTACTATAAGGAACCTAACCAGGCTGCAACCAACAGCTACTCTCCGAGCTGTGTGCCCCGCCAAGCGCTGAATTACAAGTTACAAGTCCAGCCCGACTGGCAAGAGCCTGACTGGACTATTTATTTTTCGATTGCAACAGACACTGGCGATGCGGAATTTGTAGCTGTTCCCTGTTTCTTGTGTTATAGTGGTGATTTTCAAGATTTGGACTAAATTTATTTTTATGTGAATGCACATACTTAAGGCAACTGAGTATATATAAACTTGGCATAGTGAGAATACCTTCTTCTTTGAAAGCATCTCTGCAGCTCTCTCTACAATTCGTGCCACATAATGTTCTGATGGCTTTCTTTTGTAGGATGAAGACTTTCTGAGCGTCAGATGATGTTCCCCATAGTAGTATTCTATATGCTGCGACGCTATGAAAATTTGAGTAATATGCTATTTTTACGGATTGGTTAGTGGATACGTTTTTTAGTATTCTAATGGTGTAAATAGCTGCGGCAAGTTTTTTGCAGAGCTCTTCAATATGGCCTTTCCAATTTAATTTACTGTCTAATGTTAAGCCTAAGAATCTCAACGATAACCTTTCCGTTTCTCTTTTTGTAGATAAAATTATATTTTGCGTTTTTTCTCTGTTTAAAGCCAATGAGTTCGCCATGAGCCAGATATTTGCTTCGTGCAATATATTTTGTGATAGGGTTGTTAACTCTGTTTTATTTTTCCCTTTTGTTATGAATGTTGTATCATCGGCATATAAACAAGCCCCATAACTCTTAACATTAGAGAGTAAGTCGTTGATATATATTATAAATAGTACTGGCCCCAACACAGAGCCTTGTGGCACACCTCGGATTAGTAGCTTTGGGTTTGATCTTTCATCATGCCACCATACTGTTTGATATCGATCTGATAAATATGATTCGAACAATTTATGTGGAGTTCCTCTCACGCCATAATAGTGTAGTTTACTAAGTAAAACTTTATGGTCAACCGTATCAAAAGCTTTACTTAAGTCACAGCAGATTATTTCTGTTTCTTGTTGTCTGTCGAGAGGCTCTGTTATTTTTTCTATTGCTTCTATCAGGGCAGTGGTAGTTGATTTCCCTTTACGATACCCATGTTGACTGCTATGTAATATATTAAATTTCTCAAAAAATGTTATCAGTCTTTTTTTTTTAAATAATTTCAAATATTTTTGAAATGACTGGTAGGATAGAGATAGGTCTATAATTATTGATGTTATTGATGTCACCTTTCTTATATATCGGAATAATTTTCGCATGTTTTAAATCATTGGGAAATATTCCCTCTTGAATACACTTATTTATCAGTATTGTAATTGGTGTTACCAGAGCATCTCCAATTTTCTTTGAAATGTAATTTGGTATACCATGTATATCCTCTGTTTTTTTAGTCTTGATGTTCTGTATAACATTTCTAATCTCGTTTTCATCCACTTCTTCCAAATATATAGACCTAGAGTTGGATATTATTTGATTTCTTAATAGCTCATCAGGTTGTTTGGATGGTTTTAATTGGGCAGCAATGTTTAATCCGATATTTGCAAAAAAGGTACTAATATTTTCAGTTGTTAGAGTTGTTTGCTCCTGGTTGTTATCACAGTTTTGATTTTTTCTGGTTTCTGACTTAATTATTGTCCAAATTGCTTTAGATTTACTTTCACAATCAACTATAAAATTTTGATTTACTACCTTTTTTTGTTCATTGATCCGCTTTATGTAGGCCTCTTTGAGATTTTTATAGGCATTTAAAGAATCTTGATCTTTTCTTACATTTTGTATCGTAGATAAAGCATCTAATTGATTTCTCATTTGTTTCAATTCCTCTGTGTACCACTTGTTATTCTTGTTGTTTTTTCCTATGACTCGTTTCCTCATTTTTGGCCCATGAGTTCCAAAAAGTTTTGTGAAGATATTATAATAACACTGATATTGTTGTTGATATATTTTATATTATTATGTTTTGTAATATTTACTGTTAAAATGATTGAAAAGATCAAGTTAGTACAATAAATAAAGTCAGTTATATGAAGTAAAAATAGACTAGAATTAATGACAAGAGTTTTTGATTCTAATTTAAAGAGAAATCATAAAAAGTATATTACAGATATGTTTGAGAGGCATTTTTTACTTCTAATAATGTATTCCAATCTATGGCCACCATTTTGCATCTAAATTGGTAAATATTGTAGTCATTTATTTCTCTATATTCAATCTCTTTCAGTTTATTGGAATTACCGACTTCATGTGGAATTTCAAGGAGCTGTCCCAAATGGTCTGATACATGTAGATTCACTGTATTTGTTTTAACTTTATAATACTTTATATCTATGTTGGTGAAAATATTATCAATACAACTCTGTGAGATATTTGTATCGATTTTATCATGAAACAAGTGTTCTGATAGCACGCTATAAAGATGTTTAAAAATTCATATCTATGCCAATATTGATCGAATGGAAATGAAAAACAAAAGGAAATTGTTCGTAATCGAATTCTCTACAACTTTCATTTGAAACATTTTGCGACCCGAATGACCATTTTCGGGATTTACCGAAAAACGCGCGCGTTTTCGTTGCCTCGCAAAACTGAATTTCAAAAAAATCTATCTCGGCTCCAATAGGGCGTACGAAGTTAAAAAAAAACGAAATTGTGCGGATTTGTATTACCTATAATTTTCATACGTACATGTTTTACAGTATAACTTATACTTTCCTAGTTCTTTGCGAAAAACCGATTTTTTTTTTCATTATTTTCTCCCCTCATCCTCTCCGCCGACATCTACAGGTGAGGACTTTGCTACGATTTACACGTACATAAACAAATGAATACGTTGGATATTAATGATTATAAGATATTACATAACGAAATCACTTGGGCTACTGTAGCGTAGCAGATATCGTAGGGCACAAACTTAACCCGGATAAGCGATGTACGTGCCTACGATAAAATTTCTCTAGCTCAGACTATCTCAGGGCGTTAAGCCCAAGTTTACATAAACTATGACAAATTATTAGTTTACTTACTTAACAAATCACTGAGGCTTCCATAAGTAGTGGTCGCAGACGAAATAATGACACTTTCTTTAAAAATGAAATGCACTATATTACACAAGTTACAGATATTGGTTCTCTAGCATGTAACCTGGCGATGTTCAAAAGGTGTGGCTAATTTCTCGATTAATAAGTTACAACATTAATAAAATGCCTCGTGTAGCTACACATCGGTTTACAATGTGAGGATAAATGGTCATAAATTCTGCCACAATGGGTCTGATTTAGAGAACCTCCTTAAATAACTATAAATGCATAAAATCTTTAAATATGTACAAGTTAAAATACAAAAGTATGAATCGAATATAACCGCACAGAATCACTGAAGGTGGTCCCTGGTAAATAAAACAACAACACACTTATCTAGGGTAGTACGATACCGACTTCGACGTGGAAGAACTGTAGCCCTACGGAGGTGTCTTCGGTACAAAAGAAATGGACCCAAGGATGGAGTTGATTATAGTCTCTCCAGCCCTGGAACTTTCTACTGTGTGTGGATGCCCCGTCCGTGGAACTTCACTGATGTGTGTAGAAGCCCCGTCCGTGGAACCCTAAAGATATCACGATTTAAGTTGCAAAGTCGGAAATGCACGTGAAGCGTGCCTAATGTGGGCAATTCAAATCTGACATAACCTACAAAAGAAATATAATTTACCTCACTGATGAGGGAACAATCCACCAATGTTCCTCGAAAGCCACAGTTGGATGAATGGGGTCGAGTCCGCCTTTCAAGTTGACACGATACTTCCAAAGGAAGGCCTGCAAATTTGCGAAACACGTGGGTAGAGAACGGGTAAGATGGCGTGAAGAAGTTAGCTTACCTTGTATACTTAAATATCCTGCTTCCGCAGTTAAAATTCACTCACAACAACAAAATATTCCGCTAAACGGAACAACAACAGATTGAGAAAATTCTCCTGTGTTAGTAATTCCAAAATCCACCAGGATGCCTTGGATAAACCGAGGTTCGTAGAATTATCAACTATATACGCCAACAAAAATGGTTGCCTTCCGTCTTCTTCCGCTTGTCACGAGCCGCAAATATATCGCCCTCCCGTGGAGAATAGCGAAACTGTGTTACGGACGTAGCGGTTGTTATTATGCGGCCCACAAAACGCTAAGGCGTATGGTGAGTCGCATACGCTAGAGGTCCGCAAGATATGTTAAAAAGCACCACAAAATAAGCCTGTTCCCAAAATTTCAGCTCGTCCCATTTTATTGTGCTAATATATTTTTGTAATTTTCAGACTTGAAAATGGAACTGTCTTACAACAACCAGATGTCACCGCTAGGCTAATGACGAATCTTGATGGGGGTCGATCAAAACCACACATTAAACAGACATTTAAAAGCAAAAATGTCTCAGCTATAAAAGTGTACCATTGTGAATTCTGCCCATTTCGCACAAAATGCAAGCGAAGCCGCAAAATGCATTTGAGGGAGCATAAGAATCCTATAAAAGCAACAATGCACAAATGCGACTCTTGTTCATTTCAGACAAAACATAAACAAGACCTCAAAAGTCATTTGTTGCAACATATGGATCCTTCAAAAATAATAATGTATAAATGTGAGTCTTGTTCATTTCAGACAAAACGTAAACAGCACCTCAAAAATCATTTATTGAATCATAAGGATCCTTCAGAAGTTACAATGTACAAATGTGACTTTTGCTCATTGCAGATGAAACGGAAACATGAAGTTAACAGGCATTTACTAGTACATAAGAATCCTTCAGAGGTGCCCATGTACAAATGTGACCTTTGTTCATTCCAGACGAAACGTAAACATGAAGTTAAGAGGCATTTACTAGTACATAAGAATCCTTCAGAGGTGCCCATGTACAAATGTGACCTTTGCTCATTTCAGACGAAACGTAAACATGAAGTTAAGAGGCATTTACTAGTACATAAGGATCCTTCAGAGGTGCCCATGCACAAATGTGACCTTTGCACATTTCAGACTAAACGAAAACAATACCTCAAAAATCACTTGTTGAAACATAAGGATCCTTCAGAAGTGACAATGTACAAATGTGACTCTTGTTCGTTTCAGACAAAACATAAACAATACCTCAAATGTCATTTGTTGAAGTATAAAGATCTTTCAGAAGTAACCATATCCAAATGTGTTTCAGACAAAAAATAAATGTCACCCTCATTTGCTGCTGATCCATAAGAATGAGATGATATTTAATTTTTGTCTGATATGAACAAGTCACATTGTTGCTTCTGAAGGACTGTTGTGCAGGATCTGATGTCTTTTGGCAGCACCTTTATATTTTGTCTCAAACGGACAAGATTCACATTTGTTTTTGGTTACTTTTGAACGATTTTTATGCACATTTGTGCTTTGTTACTTCTGAAGGATATCCTTCAGAAGTAACAATGCACAAATGTGACTCCTGTTCGTTTCAGACGAAATGGAATAGTGTTTTTAAAAGACATCGACTAGTGCATAAAAATCCTTCAGAAGTAACCAAGTGTAAATGTGAATCTTGTCCATTTGAGACAAAATATAAAGGTGCTGGCAAAAAGACATCAGATTCTGCACAAAAGTACTTCAGAAGTAACGATATGACTTGTTCATATCAGACAAAAAGTAAATATCACCTCGGAAGCCATTTTCTCTAACATAAAAATCTTTTGAAAGTGACAATGTACAAATGTGACCTTTGTAGTTTCAAAGTAAATATAAAAATGAACTTAAAATACATTTGTTTGTACGTAAGAATCTTTCATAAACAACCATATACAAATATGACATCCATTTTAAATAAATCTTGAAGGGAATCTCAAAAATATTTGATATTGTCACGAGCTGACATACGGCACCTACACCATGTGTCACGTCTGCGCGACGGGGGTTAGTAGGACGTCCACGGATATCGCCAGCATCACCCTGTAGAGGGTAAGTGCCGACGATAGCCATGGCTAAAGTCACTTTACTCGCTTGGCATGTCGAGAGGGTAAAATTACGTTACTAATTGAACACACAAATAAAACATAGTGGTAACATAACAGATTGAACATTTATTGTAATAGAATAAAATCAAACAATGAAATGGATAAAATATACTACTTACATTGTACTACATCTAGCCACCCTGAGGCATGGCCTCTGGGAGGGAGTTGCCCCACGCACCACCTAGGCCTGCTTCTCTAAAACCCCAAACGACAACTAACTCATTTACTTGTTTCCATTTCGTTTCCCGGTACTTGCACTCTCAGCATTCCTGCAACTAGCGTGCCGTGTGCACCCGTTGCTGAGTTTGCTGGATTTCCACGGTACATTGTAACAAGCAACCTGGTTTTACTTTTACTAGATTTGTTTCTGCAGCAGCCCATAACGGTTTCCAACCCAGCTGTTATTGTACTATGGTTATATAAGGTTCCAAGTTGTCCCTGGGCCAGATAATTTAAAAAGATATTTAATCCTAGCGAGACGCCTCATTCTCATAATTGTATTTTCAAGTCATCGTATTATCAAGTTATTAGTTTGTGTGTTATTATCTATCTGTAAGTGGGCCCATACAGTTGGCAGATTTTTTGAATGTGATGTAAATTAATAGTTAATAAATTAATAATAATATATTTTATTTCTTTCATTTAAATATATAAAATACGCTAACCATTTGAATCTACCAGGGAAGTCTTTAATGATAAGACTTCAGCACTCGACTATGTAATCACTGAAGCCCCGCCTTTCACCACTTTTAATTTAGATTTAGGAATTGCTGGTCACAAAACCCAATTTATTAGTGCATCAATGCCCTCGGCACTGTTGTCGTGAATGGGGGTTGAGACCAAGGTTTGTAAAGTAAGATATAGTTAGCATGGTAACTTGAACGGAATGGAGGGGTTACGATGAAGGCGGCCATCTTGCGCGTCATCGTGCCTGCTGAAACTTAATTGTAGGTATGCATTTTTTGGAAATATTTGTTGTTTTTGTGTTTATAATTGTGCAGTTATAGTTATTTAGTGTATAATCTAATTGACAATTACTGTGAAAGAGAAAAGACTCATAGTATATAGAAGTTTATAACCTGTGTATTTACAGAAATAATTTTAAGGTAAACAGTTTTTATTATTTTCCGTTCATAATAATAACAAATAACAATGTTACATACAATTATTAGGTGACTGGTTGTCAACATAATTTAATTGACATAACTGACGTAAGAAGCCCTATTTACAACAGACTTTTTTTGAAAAAACATACTAGATAAAAACTCGATTACTTTAATTCGGCCGCAAATAGTACATGTAAAAATATAGGTATGTGTATATTTTGCATTTTGTTGTGTAAATACTGATCTAATATGAAAGTTTTATTTTAAAAATAGTAGTATGTATGTATATATAAATAATATATTGTAATATTTGTAGAAATAAATTACTTAATACAAGAAATAAAATTTATTTTCATATGATACAAAGAAATATTAGAAGAAACCAATGAGTGATTTTTTCTTATTAATTGCTGTGTCTAATATGACATGATAAAATTTAATGGCCCTCTTGCTAAATTTTATTAATATATTAGTGTATGCACATCTAATTCCAATAAAAAATTTGCATTAAAATTTTTTAATACTACATAATTGTAAAGGTTGGCCTGGGGAAAAATTTCTACTCGGTACGTCATAAAATAAGAAACTTTTCTAAGTAACTTTTTTCGTTAGGGCGAAAATTAGTATCATGTATGTTTCTTCATCTATCTTATAACTTATTAAATTCGCTAAGAATTATATAAAGCAATGAACAAGACTGAAGTCTCGGGCAAGAAATTGCACACAAGATTAAAAGAACCTACTTCAGTCCCTTGATATAAAATGTACTTCTTTAACTGCATACATTAATTGGTTATAAATTTGATATATAGTAATGTCAATTTTAAATTCCAAGGAAAATTAACGTTATCGATGTTAATAATCATTAATCAAAAAAGTCAATTTATTAATTTGTGCTTGTACATTAAAAAATACAAAATACTGAATTCAAATTCATAACTAATTATACTTCTATACTAATGGTTTGAATGCCAGAAATTCGAATGAGCAGGCAGAGTGACGCGTTCCCGCATTGTAAATAGTGATCTCTGATTGGTCGAAAGTTCCCAGATAGCACTATAGGACATACCAAAGACGTCTTAGGGACGTCTGCATGGGACATTCGAGGCATCTTAAAAACGTCCACTTTAAGACGTAAGTCGTACAGAACACGTCTTGGGGATGTCCATTGTTACTAATCAAAACGTCTTTAAGACGTCTTATTTTAGTCCATTTTAGGCCTAAAAAAGGCATTTATATGACATTATGGAGACGTTGTTAAGACATTTTATTCTGGTCCATTCTAGTCCCAAAAAAGACCTTCACGGAATACTATTCAGATATTCACAAGTAGGTGAAAAAATGTCATCTTTATTAGCAGCGATATACTTAGTCAGGTAAAGTAATTTGGCATGTGAATGAGTTGATAATATATGCATGCGATTACACGTGTGGCACACTCTGTAATAGCTAAAAATTATTGTCGCATAAGTCTACTGAATTTTTCTGCTATTACAATAACTTTGTGTGCAATACATACAAAATTGTACGCATATTATCAACCCATCCACACATCAAAATATACTTTACCTAATTATATACAGCTTGGCTGCCAATAAAACGAATGCAGCATTGTGCGATGAATCGGTCTTTCCTCTGTTTATTGTAAACTGCCTGCCTGTCGCCATATTAGTGGTCAATTTGTATACACCATATACCAGTTACACCACAGAGACTAGAAAGGTTGAATTAGAGGCAAATTCTATACCCAAGAATACCGCCTCGACTCAAAAGTTTACACAATTTTCACTGTTTTTAGTCCTTTATATTCAACAAACTTATAATTAAATCAAGTATGGAATAACAATACAGTAGGTACTGGGAAATAAAACAAAATTTTGTTCTTCTAAATTTTAATTTTGTGCCAGAAAATGCATGATATAATCGAAATAAATTACCTTAATTATTAAGTCAGGACAATATTGGCCAACTATATATAAAACCACAGCATAAAACACTGCAAAACAAAGGAGTTGAAATGAAATGATCAACTCAACTGTCAGACATAAGACGTGATAAGGCCAACCCGAAAACATGACGAAGTCAAACGAATGCGGTCGTGCCGGAATGACAATCGCTGGAAAAGCGCGGTAAATTCAAAACTTAGAAGTTATTAATTTGCTATTTTTTAGAATTTCCAAGTTCTACAACTACGACGAAATTCTTATTTCACGCAAAGAATTATTGATTTGGATATGAATGTATTATTTTTCAAAACACAATATAAAAAAGCTAGGAGACCTAATATGGACATACTAAAGACGTACATTTTTTGATGTCCCAAAGACGTCCCACTCTGGACGTCTTAAGAACGTCCATTTTAGGTCCTAAGACGTTCAGACTAAATTAAGACCAAAATTGGACGTCTCTCTGGGACGTCGTGTGCTATCTGGGTTACCATGCTACCTATCTTAGTTTACAAACCTTGGGTTGAGACTACGTTTTTTGATTGATAGAGGGCGCCAGTAGTCTAGTTAAAGATTCCGACAAGCTGGTGAGGACGGCTTTCAGGGTCGATTTTTATAGATGTGGCATGAGACTCCAATTGTAGGATGGTGTTGTTTATGATATCAGAGTTCTCGAGACTTCTAGTGGATTCTACAATGACGGAAGAGCCCAGACTGACTGATTACAGCGCCAAGCTTCCCGAGATGTTGACTATTTTTATTATGGGTGCTAATACCCGTAGTTGCAATAAGGTTAAGTAAATAAAAGACGAAAATCCATTAAAAAAAATAAGTAAAAGCAACTCGAATGGCGTTCGTACTATTACTAAAATGGTATTTGTTTAATAATTTAGGCCCTAACTGTACTGAGCTAACACTGATTTTAACTCCCCTCACTACTATGCACCAATGAAACGGTTATAAGTTGCGACTGTCGCTGTACGCTGTTCGTAATCTTCTCCGCATCAACAGAACCTTGGATCGTGCGCTGGGCGGCAGACAAAGCGTCGTATTGAGGGTTGGTTCGTCGATTAGACACTGGTAGGCTGGACTGGTTGCTTCTTATTGATCTGCTTTCACTGGACTGATGGTTATAGTTGATGTTGTAGCGACGAGAACTGCGGAAGAACTGCCGCTGCAGAAACCTTGCTGCACATAATTAGACATCGGGTCGGACGGGGCTCTGGACGTCAGGGCGGCTGGAGTATTGAACGTTGTGGACGGCCTCTGGCTTGATTTGGTGTTGGGACCGATGCGACGAGCCGAACCGGACGGGAGTCTAGACGGCAGGAGTATTGAGCGTTGTGGAAGGCCCGTGGTGTGTTTTGATGCTGTGATTGATGTCTTTTGTGCATTGTAGTGGTTTAAATTTTTTTGTATGACTTGTTATTTTACTCCTACATGTATTGTATAACTCATACCTAATTACTAGTAATCAACTGACGTTGTCAATATCTTTTATAAGATCTTACGACTAAAGTTGTTATTATTATAATAAAGAAAGAAAAAGTAAAAAAAGTAGGTATATAACATTCTGAAGTAAATACAGGCATAAAATATATTTATAGGCAACTGTCACAAAAAATACTTTTATCGGATCTGACAATATTCCTAAAGTGTAACGAGTACCAGTGGTGACGTCAAATGAGGTGCCTGCATCAGCTACGAAATTTTAAAAAAGTGATGTGAAGTTTTCTAAAAATGTGTAGTTTTAAATGTTGTTAAATCTTTTATGTTAGATGTAAGTAATTTTAATACCTTTTTCACAGACTACTTACAGACTGGCAACTCAATGTTAAATTTTTGTCCAGAAATCTATCGTTCTCTCTCCGATTTTCGGAAGCCAAATTCAGAGGGCGCCACAGTTGCAGACGCGGGAGATTTGACTATTTGTTTAATTTAACTTGCAGTTTATGAACATATTTGAGATTTAAAATTTGTGATCAAAGTGCAATGCCGTTTCATGCATAATCTTTGATTACAAATTTCAATGTGAAATACGTCATATTATACATATATTATAGGAAATTAAAAGTCAAATTTGTAATACATCATAGAGCTTTTATTGTCAGACATAAATAAACATGTAATAAAAAGTATGACAAAGGAAAAATACATAGTAAAAGAAAGCATAAGAATTAAAAATGCACACGTCCTTAACCTAAATAGATACTTTAAACATTACATCATAAAACTTGTATTTTTATGTGGTCGAGTGGAAGAGCAGCTTTGCTGAACTCCGCCACAAATAAAGACAGTTTATCATTATTATTAATATTTAAGGCACTTTTGTTTTATTATATTCAATTAAATTATCAATATCAAGAGAACCATATTTATATTTTACAATAACTCTCTTGCTGATTTACTTTCGTGTGCATTTATTAATTGTAGTAAATACTCGCCTTGCAACCTCTTAGATGATAACAATGTTCTCCAAATTCGAATTTTCAGTGATGACGAGGTTAGTACCAATACAAAAAACTCAAGGCAAGCATGGCTACAGTGGCCAGATTCTAAGTTCCTATCGTATCGAATCAATACGATAGCAACGAATTTCAAACACGTGTTGTTTGAAATTCTAAGTTGCTATAGATTAAACTGTTATAATATCGTAAGACTGAAACGATAACTTTTTTGGTATCGAGCGTATTCTGTCGATTAAGAGTTAAAATTGTTATAAGATAGTATACTTAGAACCACTAGTATCGTATCGACTTGATACGATAGCAACTTATAATTCCGCCGCTGGACCTAAACAATGATTGATATGTTGGAATAAATGAAGATTTATACCAGTGTCGAAAGAAATGTGTTCCAGTAATGCAGTCAATGTTCTTCTCGATGGCAAATAAACAATTTTTCTGAACAATGAATAACATCTAGGGTTTCGTTTCATTAGGGCTAGGGCAATTAGCTTCTCATCCAAAGTCCATCTCCTACCTTTAGAAGAGCGTTTTGCACAGCATAGTTGAGATATTAAAAAGTCAACAGTACTTGACTTTAGGTCCTTAAAAATATTTCTGACAACATCAGAGTTACTCAGGTCACACATTTCTTTTATTTTATTTGCTCGCTCTTTACACAACTTTTTTAATTTTCGTATGTGATCTGCCTTTTTCGAAATTACCTTAAACAACTTTCTTCCTTGGGATTGTCTCTTTTTGACACAATTTTTTAAAAATTGAACTTTGGCCTCTGAATCCCCCAGATTTGGTATACGATGGTAGAGGTGTTGATGAACGATCAACTGGAGTACTTGGCACACTACTAGATGTTTCTGGATGCGGGTTTTCTAATTCCTCATTATGTGCAGAAGAAACACGAAGACCACGTGATGTCGATGGTAGACATATATAAGTTATCATCTTATTCCTCTTTATTTGTTTATAGACTTTGATCTACACCAACAATTTCCAGAAAAATGTGCTCGCTCACCGAACTCAATCGAAATTTCACGAATAAGAGTACTGGCGCCAATGCGAGTGCAGTCAACATTTAAATTTCCCCTTCATCCCCCACGGTAACTGTCGACACCACCAGGGAAGTTAGTAACACTTTATGAAATTATTTCCCGGGGTTTACGAAAATTGATTCAGAACATTCAGATCACTTGTCTCTGTCTTTGTTATACTTCAATTTACTCCGTGTGAAATTTCGTAAACCCCTATAATGTCAAAGATTAAACACAAATAAGTAATATTTGGTTATGTTGTGTGATCATTTCATATGAATTACATCATAGAAAATATATAAATATTTTTTGTCTATGGATTGTATGTAGGTACTTTTATTAAAAAAATATTTTGTTACACATTTGCTCAATTTGCTGTAGAAAATGGGAACACAAGAAAGAATATGTAGACTTTGTTTGAATATAAACGACAACTTTAAACCTATGAAGGAAGATATAAAAGACGCCTTGGATAAACTTCTGCCAACAATTGTAAGTTGAAAATAAGCGTAGGCAAATGCGTGAATACATTTGACCTGAATCAATATTTATCACGTATTTCGGCTATGGGACGTTTTCAGAGTTTTGTTTTAGGATTTAACTGCAACACAGGAACCCATGATGTGTATCAAGTGTGCTGAGATGCTTATAAAATGCCTCGATTTTAAAGGAGCATGCTCTAATGCACGTGATTATATTGTTCGGTTTGTGAACAATAAGGAGGAAATTAAACTGGATCTTAAAGATGTCTATCGAAGCAAAAATGAAAATGTTGCTTGCATTTCAGAAGATCAAGACGTATGTGGATTTTGCATGGGTCTAATAAAAAGTTGTTCCACCATATCGCTTGATATTGAAAATAGAAATATTGTTCTAGGGATAATGGTAGATAAATGTCTTCCGGAACTGGTATGTATTATATTTTCGGTGTTATATATTAGGTACCTACTTCTTAATGTTTCTTTAAACAAAAGTTTTCCTGTTTTCAATGATCCATATCCAGACAACCCTGCCAAAAATGCCTGATTAAGGACACATAAAAAAATATAAACGATTTATAAGTCTCCTTAAGGATTTATAATCTTAATCTGTAATGTATGAGTATGTGCTATCTGACGTATACACTTTCCTATGAGTTTTACTATGGCTTATTGAAAATAAACGAGTTTTAATGAAGCAATACAGTTCCATTTTTTTTTGTTTTATATGAGTTTTTATAAAACGAGAAATGTTTGAAAGTTTACCAGTTATAATTAGATAATACAGTTTGAATTTTTATCGTATTCTATTAGCATTCATTAGAAAAGAAATTGTGATGGATATATCAGTCTTCTTTCTTTTTATTTGGGTTTTCTACCACATGTATTTACTCTCTTCAATAATACCGAATCTACAAAATAATAGAATTATTGGAAAAAAGCCTCTGCATCTGTGACGTTTACATCAAAGGAACAGTCAGATTTAATTTTTTACAGATAATATAAATCGGAATAAACACAGAAATAATGTATTTTGCTGATGTTCCGGAAAGTAGTCTCTTTCCATTTTCAAAGCTTTTTTCGAAAAACTCTTATTTGTTGTGTATGTTAAATACACAGCTTTAAGATCCTGTTTATGTTATTTCCATAGATACTTACTACTTACACAGAACTGATGATATTTTCTTTTAGATAATGTTGAGTTTGTTAAGTTCTTCTTTTAACATTGGTAGCCAGGTTGTACAAATATCTACAGAACAATTCGATACGCATCTATCTTCATTCAATAAGACTTGCTGATTCTTTAATTTTTCTTTTTTGTTATCTGCCACTTTTGTTAAAATTTTGCCGTACCCCAGTTTATTCTATATCCATTTTCCCAAGCATGTTCACAAATTTTTGTTTTCTGAATTTCATTCTCTCTAATGTAACTCTTGTGCTCATCCAACCTCACATTGAAAGGTCTGGATGACTCACCCACATAACATTTATCACATTCGCACGGGATATTGTAAATACAGTTTTCTGAATTCAGCTCCCGGTTTATGGATTTTGTTTCTGTTAAAATAGATCTCAAAGTTGTTTGAAATACCGTCCTAACATCAAATTTGTCACCTATACGGTGTAGCTTCTCCGATAGTCTGTATACATAAGGAATTGTTGCTGTATAATGACATTCAGGTTTTTCTCGTACCCGATTGTCCCTATTTTCAACATTCTATCTCCATCAACTCTATCAACAAAGGCTTCAGGGTATTGATTTTGTACTAGAACCTCTTTGATAATTTTTTTTTCGTTATTTAGCATTTCATTATTAGATGAAATTATTTTGGCCCTATCGTATAAACGTTTTACAACACCTCTTTAAACATTTATTGATTGATTTGAGTTAAAATTTAGATCACTATTAGTATGTGTTGGTTTTCTATAATAAAATAAATAGTAAACGTTTTATAGAAAAAATTTATGAAAACGATATTCATGAATCACACCTGATGGTTAGTTTTGATGTAGTTAGTCTTTTTACCAATGTTCCGGTAGATGAAACCTTAAAAAAACCGCTGCCCAAAGAATTACTACTTCCACGTCCAGATTTTGTAGCCAAAGTCTTATACACACTAAATCCCAATGTAATAAACACCACAGAAATTAGACGACCCCCAATTCCAGAAGCCAGAGGCTTGTGCGGAAGGGGAATATTTTATTTCCTTTAATAATAAAGTGGGGGTGATAGAGGAGGTGGCAAATGAAAAAAAAAATTAGAAGTCCTTGGCTCTCGTATACCCACTAAATTCCAATTTAATTTTTTTTCCCTTAAACAATAGGGTGGGGGTGGTAGAGGGGATAACTAATGGCAAAATAAATTTTAGAGTCCTTTGGTTCTCGTATACACACTAAATCCCAATTTAATGTTTTACTCTCTTTATTAATGGGTTGAGGGTGGCAATGGGAGTGGTAGAGGGGGTAGCTAACACCAGAAAAATTTTTTGAGACGTTTCGTTATTGTATACACACTAAATCGCATTTTAATTTATTATTTTTTTTTACTCCCTGTCATAATAGTGTGGAGTGAAAGGGGGGGGGGGACTTTTCGTACATGCCCTAAATTGCAATTTTATGTACTCTTACCTGCTTGGTTTGCCTATTTCTCCTTATTTACCCCATTTAACTCCGAACTCTTCAACGGAATTAGATCAAAATATAATCTGCTAGGTCCAGATCTCGTTATAATACATAAGTGCACCAAATTTAAAGATAATATCATAAACGGTTCCATGGTAAACGTGCTTTTTTTGCTCAAATTTAAAATCTCGACGTTTCATGACATTTTAAGCCTATTTCAACAAAGAAAAATTATTATTTTTTGCGTTACTATACTTCTACAATAGTTAAAAATGGGTTGCTGAATGATAATAATTTGGAAACTAGAACTAAATTAAGTGTAAATAGCACAATGGAACTATTAACAATGTGTATAAAAACAGCCTATTTTGAATTGAAAAATGAGTTCTATCAGCTGGATTTTGGTATGGAAATGGGGTCTCCATTATCACCAGTTTTAAGCAACATATTTATGGAGAACTTTGAGATCACACATGTTCAAAATTGTATAAACAAACCGGTTGCCTGGTGGAGATATGTTGACGACACCTTTACAATTTGGCCTCATGGTGTCAATTTACTAGATAGTTTTTTGGAAAATATAAATAGTAAGGAACTGTCTATTAAATTCCCATTAGAAGTAGAAAGTAGGAATGAACTACCGTTTTTAGATGTTTTAATTAAGAGGGTAAATAAATACAGCGTTTATAGAAAACCAATACATACTAATAGATATCTAAATTTTAACTCAGATCAATCAATAAATGTTAAAAGGGGTGTTGTAAAATGTTTATACGATAAGACCAAAATAATTTCATCTAATAATGAAATATTAAATAATGAGAAAAAATTTATCAAAAAGGTTCTAGTACAAAATCAATATCCTAAAGCCTTTGTTGATAGAGTTTTCATAAATGTTGAAAATAGGGACAATCAGGTATGACAAAAAACCTGAACGTCATTATACAGCAACAATTCCATATGTATACGCACTATCGGAGAAGCTACGCTGTATAGGTGACAAATTTGATATTAGGACGGTATTTCAAATGGGGATCACTTTGAGATCTATTTTAACAAAAACAAAACCGATAAACCGGGAGCAGAATTAAACAAACTGTATTTACAGTATCCCGTGCGAATGTGATAAATGTTATGTGGGTGCGTTATCCAGACCTTTCAGTGTGAGGTTGGATGAGCACAAGAATTACATTAGAAAGAATTAAATTCAGAATTCAAAGTGAATATGCTAGAGAAAACAGACAGAATAAATTGAGACTCGGCAATAATTTTAACAAAAGTGGCAGATAACAAAAAAGAAAAATTAAAGAATCAGCAATAATCTTAATAAAAGAAGATAAATGCATATCGAATTGTTCTGTAGATATTTGTACAACCTGGCTACCAATGTTAAAAGAAGAACATAACAAACTCAGCATTATCTAAAATAAAATATCATCAGTTCTGCGTAAGTAGTAAGTATCTATGGAATTAACTTAAATAGAATCTTAGAACAAATAAAGAGTTCTTCGAAAAAAGCTTTGAAGACAGAAAGAGACTATTTTCTGAAACGTTAGCAAAATACATTATTTCTGTGTTTATTCCGATTTATATTATTTGTAAAACATAACCTCTGATTGTTCCTTTGACGTAAATGTCACAGACGTGGAGGCTTTTTTCCAATAATTCTATTATTTTGTAGATTTGGTGATTCTTTTTTGAAGAGGATAATACATGTGGTAGAAAATACAAATAAAAGGAAGGAATATTCGTAGAATGCCACAAATAACTTTCAGACAATATATCAGTTTTATTAAGACAACGCAGATCAAATTCTGATAGTTATCTAAGAGTAATTATTCAGCAAAAATATGTAAGAATTTATGAGTTTTTCAGAGAAACTGCAATTCTAACTTATTTCCTATCAATTGTTCACCAGTCTAGAAGTTTGTGAGGGATTTATGAGTTTTGAAGAGTATAAGAGTATTAATATTTTATCGAATCCTACAAGTTTTTATCAGACATAAAATTCTTGTTATATCTCGTGTTTTTGTAAGATAGTACAGTTCTAATTTTTATCATATTCTGTGAGTTGTGTAGCGTACCTACTTACACAGACTTTCAGTTATCTTGTTTTTTTATGTATTTTAAGTATCATGGCAACAAGAAATACTATATAATAAGAAATCAACATAAAATAATTAACAAAAAACGTTATTTTTGAATTGTGATAGTTTGAATAAAACACCTTTTTCTCGAAGCGCCGATGTCAATTCTCACAGTGCTGGGGTCAATTCTTGAAGCGTTGGGGTTTTTCTCCAATATAAGGAGCATCTATCAGATTCCATTTATTTCATAAGCATTGAAACCCATAATTGGTGACCCCAACGTGCTGGGGTCAATTCTCGAAGTGCCGATGTCAATTCTCACAACGCCGGGGTAAATTCTTGAAGCGTTGGAGTTTTTCTCCAATATAAGGAGCGTCTATCCGATTCCATTTATTTCATAGGCATTGAATCCCATAAGTTGTTCAAGAGATAAAAAATACTTGAAGATTTATTAATTTTTATTAGAAAACAGAGCTTCTGTTTTTATCATATCCCAAGAGTTTTTGTCCGACAAGAAATAATTGACTTTCTTATAAGTCAATGCAGTTAAGTTTTCATCATATCCTTTGAGCTTTTATTTTATTTCATACTCGAGGATTTAGGAGTACTTATAGGACAATACGGATTCAGTATTTGATTAAAGATATACAGAGTGATTCACATAAAACTCCCCAGGCACTTTCCGTAATAACGAGAAGAGGTATTTAATTTTTGGTGGCTTTATTTTGTTGTTCAAATATTATCAATGACAGTGGCGTCTGCGACATCGCGACGCTGGAAAGAACATTTTCGATGACTGGAACTTTGAAAGTATAATATTATTAAAGTAACCAGATGGCAGAATATAACTTTGTCAGCACAATTAACGCAATAACTAAAGAACATGATAAAGGCGGTACAAACTTAGACCATAATTTCATTAGAACTACTGAAAATATATCAGAGATGTGTTTGGCGTGTGTACTGAAACTAAAATTAACAGATCATGTCGCAACCACATTTAGTATTAAAGGTAAAAAATATTTAGATAACAACACAAAACCTTCTAAAAGGTACAAAAACTTATCGATCATAGGCAAATAAAGCAATATCTTAAAACATTCAATTGGGAAATATTTTATAGAATAATAGATAGATAGATAGAGATAGATATGCTTTATTTGTTCCTTTGTACAACAGGACCCAAATGGGTGTAGAACATGTCAAATTATTAAAGATATAGAGATTTAAAACAAGGTTAATAACAATAGAGAAGAAATAAAAAACAATACACAGTAAGCAAAAGACTCTGGACATTTTTTAAGACAAACCTAACACTAAACACTTAGTTTTTTAAAAAAAAAGCATATATATATAAATGAATAAATAATATGATGTATAATTGAATATAAAATGTATATAAAATATATAAATGTAATCCTACACGAAGAGAAGAGGAAAAAAAACATAGAATTATAAGAATGCATCGTCAGTGATATATTCATCTATCGTATAGTAAGCCTTTCGTATGAGAATTTGTTTTAGTTCATGTTTCAGTTTATTGATTGGCAAATTTTTCAGCTCCGAGCATAATCGATTATATATTTTAATTATCGAATATTCAACATTTTTTTGAATATAGCTATAATTGATTTTATCAATGGCTATATTATCTTTATACCTTGTGTTGTATTTGTGTTCTAAAGATTTGAAGAGAGCAGTATTTTGTTTGACAAAAATTACCGCTTCATAAATATACAAGGATATAAATGTAAGAATTTTCCTTTCGCGAAATACAAGTCTGCAACTATCCCTTGAACCCATATTAAGTATATACCTTAAACATCTCTTTTGCATTTTAAATATTTTTTGTGGATTACTTGAACTCGCCCAAAATATGATCCCATATCTGACACGGGATTGGATATATGCATGATATGCAATAAAGGCCGCTTCCACATTTACAAAATGCGCAATGACCTTCAGTGCATAACAGTATTGTGCCATATTCTGAACTAGATTGTCTATGTGAAATTTCCAGTCTAATCTAGAATCCAGATTTATTCCCAGAAATTTTATAGAGCTACTACTTTTTATATTACTGTTGTCATAGGTAAGTATAGTTTCATCTCTTTGGCGCAAGTATGAGAATTTGGTGATTTGAGTTTTATTTAGATTTAATTGCAGATTATTATATGTAAACCATTGATTTAATACATCCAGGGCATCTTTCATTTCTTTTTCAATATCGGTTTCCGGAAATTCGCTAAAGATGAGTGTAGTATCATCTGCAAATTGTACAATTGGTTGGTCTACAACAGAGGGCAAGTTGTTTGTGTATAATATGTATACTATAAATTATTTTATTAACACCTTAAAAAATATAGAACAAAAACATACAAAATTCATAAAGGTAAAGTGTGCCAAAGTAAAGCAGAAAAACTGGATAACTGACAGTCTTATTAAATATATAAATACTAGAGATAATCTTTATAAAATGATGAAAAAATATCCCAATAATGAAAACTTAAAAAAGAGTTGAAAACTTACAAAAACACCCTTCATTGCCTTATAAAAACAGCTAAATCAAACTGTAACACGAATAAAATGAACAATAATAAAAATAATAGTAAAGCATCGTGGGATACCGTAAAAATAAATTTTTATGAGCCATTTTTGGCAGGAAAATGTTTCTTTCATACTGGATTTCAGATTTAATGTAAGTTTTTATTGACAGGATTTAAGTAAGATTAGAAAACCTGTGATCTGTCCGTCCTGTTACGGAACTCTAGAGAACTATTTTCATTTTGTGACAAATTGTTTGACTGTGGAAGAAAAGATAAAGAACTATTGTGAAACTGTAGATATAAACATTAAAGGTCAAATAGAGCTAAACCGAGTATTACAGTTTAGAATGAGCGATGTCAGAAGTGAAGTAGAAAATAACTTGGTTACTACTATCAAGATAGAGAACCAACTCGATGATGAAATAGGGAATGCTGATGAGAAAGAAATTGGTAATGGGGGTGGTGCATTTAGTCAAGTGTTCTGTGACAATAGTAAAGAGGAAGTCAAATTTCAAATAAAAAGTTTTACGGACACAGATGACATGAAATTTAACACTGAAGAGCAGTTTACTCCAAGACGTCTGGGGGCATCCAAGGAAGAGAGCAGTGATCTAGGTGTCGTTAAAATGGAAGAAACTTTTTATGGAGGAAATGAACTTGAAAAGGAGAATGTTGTTGAAATGATAGATCAAAAATTTTTATTCAATGAAGAAATTAATATAAAAACAGATGATCCGGATTTTGTAAGGTAGTGTGTTAAATTTAGTTCCTTTTTGGCAATTCCTTAGAATAATCTTCTCATTTTTACATAGTTTTTTCAAGACAAAGCGCATTGAGATCATAGAATTTTCATTAAATATGAACCGCTTATCCAAGAAAAAAAAATTGACAATTTTGCTGACGTATTTTTTGGCCTTTGAAATCCTTCTGAAATGGCTGGCAGAAGGAGGTGAGATGTTGAGTCGGTCGCGGAGGACTACTTTGTGGGAGTAGTTTATAATATGGGAGGTAGCGCTGCAGTCAGCGGCATAAACATGCTGCTCGCTCAGTGCATCTGAGCATATATTTATGATCACTTGTATTGAATCTATGTAATAAGTCCCAATGTGGAAAACCTCTCATTGGATAATTTCCAAAACTTTTGAACCAAAGGTATTTAAGTAAACGTTTCTGAGGTTTTCAATACTATATTTATGATTTTCGTAACCAGGAATCCATTAAGCCAAGCCAATGACGATATCATTTATAAAAATGTTAAAGAGCAAATGCCCAAGCACAGAACCTTGGGGAACACCTGATGTCGCTGAGATATCTATAGACAAAAATCCATGGTATTGTACATTTAGGTTAGGTTGAAATGTGAGTGGGTCTATACCAGACCCTCCACCGCGACCAATCGGTCTATTGTGGCTCACTCCTAATTTATATTTCACCCAATAGGTTCAGCCTTTTAATAAAGCTGATAACTTTGTTGGGTGAGAGATTATCCAAGTCCTCAGGCAAAAGCTGACCTTTGCCAAATAATGAGAACCGGGTTATTTCTGCAGCGGGACAAGTGCACAAGACATACCTTGCCGTTTCGTCTTCCTCTAGACACAGATGGCATTTGGTGTTTTCCACCAGTCCAAGTCTGTGTAAGTGATGATTTAATCTGCAGTGCCCAGTATATAGGCTGATTAAAGTGCTTAGGTGTAACCTATTCAACTCTAGCAGTTTTTTAGCTCTTGATTTCAAAGGATATGTAATGAACTCCTTCGAATGAGCTAATCCTGGTAGTTCCTGCCAGTGGTAGAGAGTCTTGCTCTCGGCCCAGTCTAGAATATTTGTTTTGGCAGTGCTTGAGGATATGCCAAGAACTGGTTCTGGTCCTATAAATTTTGATGCCGCACCCTCTCTAGCTAGGCAATCGGCAATTTCATTGCTCTCCAGCCAAGAGTGGCCAGGCACTCAGACCAGAGTCAGTTTGTTGTTCTTACCCAATTGGGTTAGAGCTTTTTGGCAGTTCCACACTGTTTTAGAATTACAGCGATAGGATCCAAGAGCTTTAAGGGCTGCTTGGCTGTCTGAGAAGATTTTTATTGATCTGTGTCTAGGGTGGGTGATTCCAGCCTCCATACACACAGTTCAATGGCATATATTTCAATTGTCGCGGTATCACCCAGGCTCGAAGTTATTCTTACCTTTGGGCAGCGACTGTAAATTCCAGCTCCTGTTCCTTCAGGAGTTTTGGAACCATCTGTATACCAACAGCTGTCTGCCTTCTGTAGGTCGGTTTTATTCCGATCCCACTCATCTCTTTCAGGAAATAGGATGTTGAAAGGCAGCTCATGGTTGGTTCTGGTAGGCATCACATCAGAAGGCATACCTAGGATGCTGTGACTGTTTAGGTCATCAAGCAATCCATTGCGTTCCATGATGATAGCCTGCGACATATTGATTTCCGATTGTTGGAGTCTATATGTTGCCCACCTAGCTTCTCTCTCCAAGTAAATATGGAGAGGTGGTAAGTCTAGGAGGATTTCCAAAGCAGCTGAGGGTGTGGTGCTTATAGCACCAGTTATTGCCAGGCATGCTAGTCTCTGTAAACCAGAGAGTTTGGCTTTGGCCGACTGTTGTAGCCCTTTCGACCACCAAACTATGGAGCCATATGCTATCATTGGTCTAATGACCGTAACGTATATCCAGTATATTTGTTGGGGACCCATACCCCAGGACTTTCCACAAATTCTACGGCATGTCCACAGGGACAGCCTTGCTTTGTGGATTACCTTTTCCAGGTGGGAATTCCAGTTCAGTGATCTATCCAGCATAATGCCTAGATATTTCACCTAAAATGGAATGGTTTCACCTAGTAAGGAAGGCGGTTCTAAGTTATCCAGCTTCCTTTTCCTGGTGAAGGGTACTATTACAGTTTTGCGGGGATTGACAAACATCTGTTCCCTCTCACACCAGATGTGCACTGTATCTAGTACCTCTTGAAAGGTATGAGAGAGTACCTCTTCAGATTTATCTTTAACCATGATGACTAGGTCGTCTGCATATGCCAGAATCTCGGCTTCCCACAGAGATAAAATGGCCAGCAGGTCATCCCCAAGTAGTGACCACAGAAGGGGGGAAAGAACCCCACCTTGTGGGCACCCTCTCGCGGCCCTGAAGCTGACCGTTTCCCCCTGTAAGGTTGTCGTTATGATTCTGTTTTCCAGCATAGCTCGGATCCAGTCAGTTATGGTTAGCTCAATTCCTCTAGCAGCTGCCGCTGTGTATAAGGAATCAGGCAGTGCATTATTGAATGCTCCTTCAATGTCGAGAAACGCAGTCACTGCAATCTCTTTTTCCTGAAGGGATTGAGTGATTTTCCCGACTAGGTTTCCATTTTTGGTATATATACCACTTTAACCGCCGCCCAACTGGATGGTATATGATTCCACACCAGACTAGCTCTGTAGAGTCTGATGAGGAATGGTAGTATCTCCAGTCCATTTTGCAACAGCGCTGGAAAAATACCGTCCTCACCAGGCGATTTGAGTGGTTGGAAAGATTTAATAGCCCACTCAATCGTTGTTGCTGTACATTTAGTCATCTATTTACTAAGTAGGATTCAAAAAAGTTTAAGAAGTGCTCAGTTAGTCCAAATTCGGATAATTTGTTACTTGACCTCCAGCATCCAAATGTTCAGCTATGAACTAAGTAATGCACACTAAATCGCTGGTGGCAGTTCAATTTGGCATGAATCCATGTTGATTGAGGCCAATTTGAAATTTGATGTGATTAAATATTGTATATTATGTTTTCAAATAATTTACTAAAATTGCACAATATTACTATAGGTCTGTGGTTTTCAATAGCGCATCTGTCATTTTTTTTTAATATCGGACAGATTCTAGATATTTTCCAGACTTCTGAAAAAGTAGCAGCTTCAATAGATAAATTAAAAATACTAGCTAACGGTTTTGCAATTAAAATGGCACAATCTTTAAGGAGAAATGCCAGAATACCATCAGGACCTGTAGTGTTTTTGGGTGTAGTTTTCTAAAGTGCCTTGAGTACATCATTTTTGGTAATACAGAGAATGCATAAATTGTTAATATCTTAGTATGGCAATGAGTGCTATTTACATCATAAGAAAAGTTTATAGATGCGGAATATGATTCTTGAAAGTAACTATTACTTGTGGCTCGTGAAATATGAAAATCTATTTTATCTATAGCGAACTCAGTCGGAGAACACACTGTAGATGTGGAGATGTTGGCCACATATTGTCATAATTCCTTACCACCAAGATTTATTAAGATTGTACTGAGATTTATTCAAAATATGTTGTATTTTAAATATGATAATATAATTAAATAATGAATGTTACAGTTCGATGATAATAAACATTTTTGTCGTCACGGCCATGAGTTTGTGACTAAAAATGTTATGTTTTAATATTCCGCCCTCTAAAAGCACATTTGAACCATGTAAGCCCAGTCAGGCTATTTATTTTTCGATTGCAACAGACACTGGACCGCTAGATGGCGCCTGCTGACTATTTTCCATGTCGCTATCCCAAAGATACCGAAATGTACTAAATAGTCAAGTGATCCTCGTGTCGGTCGTCACATGCCTACTTTGCACTGACGAGAGCCAACAGCTCGAAACTGCAGTCTGCAAGTGGTGTGTGAGGACTGGCACGAGAGCTCCTTTAAGTAGGATCAGTCTTTTGGCTGGTGTTTGTTGCAATCGAAGCATTAGTGTTTCGATGGTAATATGCAATTATTACACTTAACGTGCCAGGCTTGTAACTTGTAATTCAGTGCCCGGCGGGGCATATAGCCCGGAGAATAGCTGTTGGTTGCAGTCTGGTTACGTTCCTTATAGTAAAATAAGGATTTGATAGAGGAGTTTGCAACTAAAAATATTATGTTTTAATTTTTGTAATTTGCAGGGTTGAGGATGGAATCATTTTGCAACAGCAGGAAGCCGCCACTAGGTTAAAGACAAATCTTAAAGCGGATCAATCAAAATCATGCACTAAAAAGATATCCACAAACCAAAGTATGTCAGCTACAACAATGTACCAATGTGAATTCTGCCCATTTCAATCAAAACACAAACGAAGCCGCACTGCGCATATGCTCCAGCATAAGGATCCTTCAGAAGTAACAATGTTCAAATGTAAATTTTGTCCGTTCCAAGCACGATATAGACAATACCTGATAAATCATTCGTTGACGCATAAAGATTCTTCTGAAGTAACAATGCACAAATGTGAGTCCTGTTCATTTCAGTCGAAAAGGAAAGCTAACCTTAGAAAACATTTGCTAATACATAAGGATCCTTCAGAAGTGACCATGTACAAATGCGATTTTTGTTCTTATCAGACAAGAAATAAAATGTATCTCAAAAAGCATTTGATGGTCCATAAGGACTCCTCAGAAGTAGAGATGTATAAATGCGACTATTGTCCATTTGAGGCAAAGCACAAACAATCCCTCAAAAATCATTCATTGAAACATAAGAATTCTTCAGAAGTGACTAAATACAAATGCGACTCTTGTCCATTCCAGACGATATATAAAAATAGTCTCAAAAATCATCACATTACACATAAAGATCCTTCGGAAGTAACCATGCACAAATGTGATTTTTGTTCTTTTCAATCTAAAAACAAATATTGGCTCAAAAATCATTTGATGGTCCATAAGAATCCATCAGAAGTAACAATGTACAAATGCGACTCATGTCCATTTCAGACAATACATAGAAATAGTTTCAAGAATCATCAGATTGCACATAAAAGTCCATCAGAGATAACAATGTACAAATGTGACTCTTGTTCGTTTCAAACAAAACGTAAACAAAGTATTAAAGAACATTCGATGTCGCATAAGGACCCTTCAGAAGTACCACTGTACAAATGTGACTTTTGTTCCTTTCAAACAAAACATAAAACTAGTATGAAAGGTCATTTGTTGACTCATAAGGATCCTTCAGAAGTAAGAACATACAAATGCGATTCTTGTTCGTATCGATCGACACGTAAATATCACCTCGAAAGACATCTTATATTACACAAAAATTCATCAGAAGTAATGATGTACAAGTGCGATTCTTGTTCATATGAGACAAAACATAAAAATTATCTCACAAATCATTTGCTGAAGCATAAGGATCCTTCTGAAGTCACAATGTACAAATGTGATGTTTGTTCATATCAGACGAAACATAAAAATCATCTCACAATTCATTTGCAGAAGCATAAGGCTCCTTCTGAAATAACAATGTACAAATGTGACCTTTGTTCATACCAGATAAAAAATAAACAACATCTCAAAAACCATTTGCTGAAGCATAAAGATCCTTCAGAAGTAACAATGTACAAATGTAATTTTTGTTCGTTTCAGACAATATATAAAAATAGCGTCAAAACTCATTTGTTGACACATAAGGATCGTTCAGAAATGACAACGTACAATTGTGAGTCTTGTTCGTTTCAAACGAAAAAGAAAAGTTACCTCAACAGGCATCTTTTATCACATAAAAATCCATCAGAAGTAATAATGTATAAATGCGACTCTTGTCCATATAAAACAATATATAAAGATTATCTCACGATTCATTTGCTGAAGCATAAGGATCCTTCTGAAGTGACAATGTATAAATGTGACGTTTGTTTATATCAGTCAAAACATAAAGGTGATCTTAAAACTCATATGCTGAAGCATAAGGATCCTTCCGAAGTGACATTGTACAAATGTGACTCTTGTTCATTTCAGACGAAATATAAAGGTAACGTCAAAAGTCACATCCTCAAAAATCATTTACTGAAAGAGCCTTCAATAACCAATGTTAGTATCATCTGAGATGTTTGAATTAACAAGTAACAATATACGAATGTTGCTCTTATACCAGACCAAATGGAAAGATGAACCTAAAAGACATTTGTTAGCGCATAAGAATCTTTCAGTAGTAACCATGCACGATTGTCTTGTCCACTTTAACTTTGAAGGAAATCTCAATGACAAAAGACATTCAACTAGGCTCGTAATGAAGGAGGGGGTGCCCTTAATTTTGGTGACGAAATATGACTGATCAAAATTACAATATAATGAATGGTAATTTTCAAAAATTAATTATTTAATGAATAACAAATATGCAAAGAACAGGAAATACAAGGTGGTCCAAAATTGTCTACTGATATTTCTGGGGCTGATAGTGCATCCAAAAATAATGGTAGTCTTTCATATAAACTTATTTACGGAAATTAATAATAAAGGAGATATACTCCTTAGCTGGGGTTCTTTCCCCCCTTCTGTGGTCACTACTTGTGGATGACCTGCTGTCCATTTTATCTCTGTGGGAAGCCGAGATTCTGGCATATGCAGACGACTTAGTCATCATGGTTAAAGGTAAATCTGAAGAGGTACTCTCTCATACCCTTCAAGAGGTACTAGATACAGTGCACATCTGGTGTGAGAGGGAACAGATGTCTGTCAATCCCCGCAAAACTGTAATAGTACCCTTCACCAGGAAAAGAAAGCTGGATAACTTAGAACCGCCTTCCTTACTAGGTGAAACCATTCCATTTTCGGATTAGGTGAAATATCTAGGCATTATGCTGGATAGATCACTGAACTGGAATTCCCACCTGGAAAAGGTAATCCACAAAGCAAGGCTGTCCCTGTGGACATGCCGTAGAATTTGTGGAAAGTCCTGGGGTATGGGTCCCCAACAAATATACTGGATATACGTTACGGTCATTAGACCAATGATAGCATATGGCTCCATAGTTTGGTGGTCGAAAGGGCTACAACAGTCGGCCAAAGCCAAACTCTCTGGTTTACAGAGACTAGCATGCCTGGCAATAACTGGTGCTATAAGCACCACACCGTCAGCTGCTTTGGAAATCCTCCTAGACTTACCACCTCTCCATATTTACTTGGAGAGAGAAGCTAGGTGGGCAACATATAGACTCCAACAATCGGAAATCAATATGTCGCAGGCTATCATCATGGAACACAATGGATTGCTTGATGACCTAAACAGTCACAGCATCCTAGGTATGCCTTCTGATGGGATGCCTACCAGAACCAACCATGAGCTGCCTTTCAACATCCTATTTCCTGAAAGAGATGAGTGGGATCGGAATAAAACCGACCTACAGAAGGCAGACAGCTGTTGGTATACAGATGGTTCCAAAACTCCTGAAGGAACAGGAGCTGGAGTTTACAGTCGCTGCCCAAAGGTAAGAATAACTTCGAGCCTAGGTGATACCGCGACAATTTTTCAGGCTGAAATATATGCCATTGAACTGTGTGTATGGAGGCTGGAATCAACCCACCCTAGACACAGATCAATAAAAATCTCAGACAGCCAAGCAGCCCTTAAAGCTCTTGGATCCCATCGCTGTAACTCTAAAACAGTGTGGAACTGCCAAAAAGCTCTAATCCAATTAGGTAAGAACAACAAACTGACTCTGGTCTGGGTGCCTGGCCACTCTGGGCTGGAGGGCAATGAAATTGCCGATTTCCTAGCTAGAGAGGGTGCGGCATCAAAATTTATAGGACCAGTACCAGTTCTTGGCATATCTTCAAGCACTGCCAAAACAAATATCCTAGACTGTGTCGAGAGCAAGACTCTCTACCACTGGCAGGAACTACCAGGATTAGCTCATTCGAAGGAGTTCATTACAAATCCTTTGAAATCAAGAGCTAAGAAACTGCTAGAGTTGAATAGGTTACACCTAAGCACTCTAATCGGCCTATATACTGGGCACTGCAGATTAAATCATCACTTACACAGACTTGGACTGGTGGAAAACACCGAATGCCGTCTGTGTCTAGAGGAAGATGAAACGGCAAGGCATGTCCTGTGCATTTGTCCCGCTGCAGAAAGAACCCAGTTCTCATATTTGGTAAAGGTCAGCTTTTGCCTGAGGACTTGGACAATCTCTCACCCAACAAAGTTATCATCTTTATTAAAAGGCTGAACCTATTGGGTGAAATATAAATTAGGAGTGAGCCACAATAGACCGATTGGTCACGGCGGAGGGTCTGGTATAGACCCACTCACATTTCAGCCTAACCTAACTTAACCTTAAAAGTGGGATAATAAATTTCAGTTCCTCTGCAGTATCTGTCGACTCCGTTAAAATACCAAATTCATATTTTAAACTTGGTCATAGGCCATGCGGGCACTAATTTACATGGTATCAGTCAAAGAATCTCTTCTGCTTAAGGGGTAGTTTTAGGAAGTGAATGTCAGTATTTTCGTCATAACTTTTTAAATTTTTTCATACTTCCAAAAATTATTATACAAAATTAATTTTCAGATCATTAGAAATAAAAAAGGTATTCTTATTGCATTTCGATAAACCAAGCCGTTCTTGAGTAATTTATGTTCAAAAAACAACGGACATTTACAACATTTCATAAATAAATTCTTTTACACATAAAGAATGCTTTCAAATTTAATAAAACGTAGAAAATAGCTAATTATCAGTTACAAAAATTGTTCGAAATATCCTCTATTTTCTCTTATGGATAATCTAAATCTTTTTTTAAGAAACGTGTTTCTCCAAAAAAGAAAAACTCAATGTAGATATATGTATAATCTAGTATACTTTAATTTGACGTGTGTATGTATGAGTTAATATTTCCGTACGATTTCATTTTCTCTCATATTGTACACAAAGTCAAAGCAATAATCCAGAAACATTGTCTACGTGGACAATATTTCTGGATCTTTATGTACAAGAGAAAATGAAATCGTACAGAAATATTAACTCATACATACACATGCCAAGTTAAAGTATACTAGACTATATTAGATTGATTTAAAAATTATTTATTAGTTGTAGTGTATTTTGCGTTGGGCGAGTACTCACTCTTCTGATATTCTCATGTCATCTGGTTATAAATTCTTGTAATATTTTCATGTTAATTGGTCTCGTTGCAAATTTCTTAGATAGTCCATGAAGATAGCCAACAATCCGAGATAAGTTTGTATGAGACTGCTATTATTTTTGGATGTACAGTTGTGAGCAAAAAAAAATAGGACAAGTCTTATAACGGTATTTTGCTAAAATCTAGTTGTGTACATCTAACTTTAATTTTTGTGACATTGTCAGTTAGTTGTCATAACTTATTGCAAGTGTGCAATGAAAAATTAAGATGCCTCATATAAGCGATTTAGTTAAATCTGGAGTTATTGCTAAAGCAGAAGATGGATGGTCAATGAGACAAATTGCACTGCGTTATAATATTGACAAAAATTCGGTGTGTAACATTTTAAGAAAGTGGAGAATAAACACAGTACGATTAGTAGAAATCCTGGATCAGGGCGACGAAGGATATCAACTCGACAACAAGATTTGCAGTTGGTAAATGGTTTAGTAGAAAATCCATTTTACTCAGTTATTCAGGTTGCTGAAGAAACGAATTTTCCTGGATCGATAGTACTGATCGCCGGCGAGTAGAGGAGAGGAGCTACGCTGTCATGCAACAGCACTGAAATACTTACTTAAAGCTGAACATAAAGAAGCTCGAGAAGGATTAGCGCATGATGTAAATTTTTGGAACAGACGAAAAAACATTCCAGTCAACACACAGCGGTCGTATTCATGTTTACCACTCTCCGAATACTCTATTCGATGAGAAATGAATATCTAACAATGATAAAAGTGGTAGATTTTCCGTCTATATGTGGGCTTGGATATCGGCACGTGGTCCTGGTGTTTTGTGGCATGTTGAGGAACGATTTAATAGTGAAACGTATATTAGGATTTTAGACAATATTATGCTCACTTCTGCATCACAATTATTTCCTAATAATGAGTTCATATTTCAACAAGACAATTGTTCCATTCATGCTGCTCATACCGTAACTAACTGGTTTCAAGATAACAAAATCAATGTTCTTAACTGGCCCAGTCATAGTCCAGATCTTAACCCTGTGGAAGAAGTATGGGGATTACTCGTAAGAAGTATCCAAAAACGAAATGTGAGATCACGGAATGCCGAAAAATTACTGGAAATAATAAATAATGCATGGGATAATATTTATTTATTTATTTATTTGAATTTACAAAGTTTAAGTTTACAATTGGTTATCATTATTGCACTTCAGTTATTAAGATCACGTCTATCTATTGCACCTAGATGCATGACCATCTGTATGTGCACCTTACAATCTATAATATATATCTATATATATATATATTTTTTCAATTCTAAGGGGCTGGCATGAGTGAATTAAGTATTACATGGTATTACATAAGAGTCTTATTGGGTAGGTAGGTTACTAAAGTAAACTAAAACTAAAGGAATATTTAATAAAGTCAGAATTATTTTGTGTAATATATTTTTTACACACAATAGTAAATTTTCTTATGTTTCTTATTATTGTATAAGGTTATTTAATTCTATGCCAAACAGACTTATAGAAGTTATAAATAGAAATGGTGCAATAACGAAATATTAATAGTTAGTTTCTTGTTAAGTAGGATATCCTTTGTCCTTTGATCCAGGATTTCTACTAACCGTACCGTTTATTTTGCGCTTTCTTAAAATGTTACACACCAAATTTTTGTTAATGTTATAACGCACTGCAATTTGTCTCATTAACCATCCATCATTTACTTATAGCAATAACTACAGCATTAAAATAAAAAATAAATTAAAAGTGATATCTGTTTTATTTGGGCTACTTATTACATATTCAAATAGAGACAGATTTACATTAGAAACAAAAAGTCCTGTTTTTTTCTGCTCACAACAGTACTATCAGCCGCAGAAATATTGGGAGACAATTTTGGGCCACAGTCTGTACAATCTGTAATATTAATGGACCACAGAGAGAGGGTACTTAAACAAACAAGATTTATTTTGTGTCACACCCTCCCTATTACTCCCCGTAAATAAATCTTTTACCAACAGCTACCCTCCGGGCCATGTGCCCCGCCGAACGCTGAATTACAAGTTATAAGTCTGGCGCGTTAAGTGTAATAATTGCATATTACCATCAAAACGCTAATGCTTCGATTGCAACAGCTGTTGGTTGCAGTCTGGTTACGTTCCTTATGGTAAAATAAGGATTTTATAGAGGAGTTTGCGACTAAAAATATTATGTTTTAATATTCCGCCCTCTAAAAGCACATTTGAACTATGCTAAGCCCAGTCAGGCTATTTATTTTTCGATTGCAACAGACACTGGACCGCTAGATGGCGCCTGCTGACTATTTTACATGTCGCTGTCCCAAAGATACCGAAATGTACTAAATAGTCAAGTGATCCTCGTGTCGGCCGTCACATGCCTACCTTGCACTGACGAGAGCCAACAGCTCGAAACTGCAGCCTGCAAGTGGTGTGTGTGACTGGCACGAAAACTCCTTTAAGTAGGATCAGTCTTTCGGCTGGTGTTTGTTGCAATCGAAGCATTAGCGTTTTGATGGTAATATGCAATTATTACACTTAACGCGCCAGGCTTGTAACTTGTAATTCAGCGCTCGGCGGGACACATAGCCCGGAGAGTAGCTGTTGGTTGCAGTCTGGTTACGATAATGACTGCAAGCATTCTAGCGTTATCTCCGCTAATGATAGAGGTGGGTTGTCTTATCCTACTGAAGAGATTGTAATTTGTGCAGCCTATGCATATGTCATAATAGGAAACATTCTTAGTGAAAGTGAGAATATTTTCTTGAAACAATCCAATCAGCGTGAAATTTTAGCGGCGTTAGTGTTTCATACATTGGGTGAGCAAGATTTTCTACTATTTCAAGAACATGTATGACTGCCCCAAACATAAAACTACTAACATCTTACAGAAAACTGTTATTATTCTATCAAACATACTTTTAAATAATTATTGTAAAAAACAAAATGATATTTTGAAAACTAAAACCATGCTGACTGGAAAACAATAGATCATTGATTTGGAAATGTTTTTTTCTTAAGTTTTGCCAGATTGTTATTTGCCATAATTATTTTTAATTTATTAGAAAAATGTAGTTAAGTTTATTTTCTTTATCTTTGTATAAATTTCATTAATTTGTTTTATCCGATGGTGTTCATTATTTATTTGAAATAAAATTTTAAATAGTACAATGTTGTATTAATTTTGTATCTCAGGTCCAGTTTATTAATGCAGGGTTAACTTTAATTAGAAGGTAAATGTCAAATTGAAACAATAAATATGTATTGTTTTGTTTGATATTTGTGTTGTTATAGTTCACCCTGCATTGATAAACGGGATCTCATTCGTTTAGCTATTTGAGATATAAAAAAAAAATCGTGCACCTTCCTCATTACATAGTTTTGTTAATCAATGTTTTGTCGTTTCACTCTGCTTTTAAACATTGAATTCAATAGTTCAAGTGTGCTTTTAGAGGGCAGAATATTAAAACGTAATAGGTGTTTTTTAAAGGTTTTACAAAAAAAGTGCTTCAAAAAGGAAAGGTATTCACTTACTAAACCACATTTCGTTAATCAGTAATTTTCAAGCATTTTTCAGATGACAATGTTATTTTTATTTGGTGCGATTGTTTCTATAATTATATTGTTCATTCAGACGTTGTCTCTGATTCAGACAATGGAGTAGTATCAGTGACGTCATCATTTGACAGCTTGAAAACGGTTAAGTGGATTGTTGAAGAATTTGACATAAGAGCAAGTCTTAGTTTGTGATCGATTGTAAAATTAGTGGTGCATAATTTTAGTAACAAATTCGTGTGGAGACATTTATTAAGGTTTTTTTAAAAGCCTAGTGTGAAAGAAATTTCGATTCATATCGTATCGGTGCTATTATTGGAAAAGAAAAATTTGTTGTCAGGTATGTTAACATCCCTGTTAAATCGTAAATTGTAAATATAAGCATTAATAACGCTAATAATTTAGTTTTTCGGTTTTTTTTGTTATGTAGGTATAGTGCGGGAAACCTATAATTGAGAAGGGGGTGCGAGGTGCAAACACATAGTTAACCTTCTCTCTCATTTTAATGCAGGCGACATAAAAGACGTAAAACTTTCATCGAAAAGGGAAGTGCTAGGTGAGACACTAAGAAGACAAACCCCCCAAACCTTCTCTCATTTTAATGCACGCGACATAAAAGACATAAGACGTGATGATGCATCGCCGCACTACCCACTACGCCTGTGATTGTTTTCATTTATCGTTTTCCTCTACAATATATTGTATAACTTATTTGCTTAAATATTAATTTAATATATGTATTCATAGATTTTGTATAAGCCAATATTGACAGAATATAACAGGTTAGGTAGTAGTAATTTCTATTTACTAATATTAATGGTTATGTAAAAGATTAATATCTATTGCTGTGAAATTTATATTTTCCGACAATATTACTAATTCCCTGCCAAAAATGGCATATAGAAACATGTCCAAAGTAGTTCAAAATGTATATTTTTCTATAAACATGACGAAGATCTATGTAGATGACGATAACAGTTTTGCATATGAGTTTCTATGCCATTCTATTGCACAGCGACTTCCCATCATATTGAGGAAGAATATCTCTTGTAATGTTTATAGTTTGATATGACTGTATGTGGAATCGACTAATTTCGTCCAAAAACTGATATCGGTCTCATAGAACCTTATAGCTTTATTTTTATCTGTTTCTATGAGCATTTTTTGGCAGGGTTGTACTTCAAGCTCAAAATTTTCTAATGAGTTTGAATTTGTTACCATTTTAGAAACAGAATGTCGACGACGGCTGTTGTGTGCACTAATCGATGAAATCGAAAAAGAACAGTCAGATTTTTGGGGGGTTTCCATCTGCTCAAACCAGACGACAAGTAGAGCTTGCAAGATAGAAATACGTACTCGGCTCAGCAGTGTTCTGTAGAGATGATTTTTTCGAATGGAAAATAAAAAATGCAAGAATATGTTCCAAACATTTTATTATGGGTACATAGGTATATGATAGTTTTTACATGATTTATAACATAATATTGCAATGTTGACAGTGAATTTGCCTATTTA
The DNA here is from genome assembly GCA_963675555.1 of Leptura quadrifasciata. Taxonomy (NCBI): domain Eukaryota; kingdom Metazoa; phylum Arthropoda; class Insecta; order Coleoptera; family Cerambycidae; genus Leptura; species Leptura quadrifasciata. Next base: position 95,088,614 of record OY776680.1, on the reverse strand, counting down.
ATCAAAATAGGATGCATAAATGTTCTTAAAATTTCACTTAAAGTGTAGATTGTTCTTAAGGTGATATGTAACGTTTTTTTTAGTACGCTTTACATATTATTTTAACATGTATTCTATTATATTGACTTGTGTAAAAAAGTATTGTTAATAACACAAATAAAACTGATTGAATATGTAGTTATATGGTTATTAATTACATCCTCCTCCAGTAACGTGCGAATAGACATAGTTTTGGGTTGATAAATGAAGGTGGGTTTTAAGATCAAATCAGATTTTAAACTGAGTGTACTAAACAATGCAAAATACATGGAAAAGTGAAAAATAAAACCCTAACTTTTTGAAAAACTTGGTTGGATTTTCAATGTATCTGAACATTTTTAAATTCAGGAAGAAAAAACGATGAATATATTAAATGTTGATAGAGCAGCATAAAGCAAAATACTTTACTTTGTAGCAATACATTGTGGTTTTGTTGTTTTTATTAACGTATCGTCACCCTAGAGTTACACTGTTGTATGTCGCATTTTTCTTGATTTTGAGTTTTCAGTGTCAAATAGTTGTATGTGCATTGGACTTTGGCCCTACAGAGTTTCAAAGTTCTATCTCACATCCTTAAATTTATATCACCAGAAATACATAGTTGCATCGCTTTTCATTGGAATTACAAAGTGGTATGTGACACATACAACTTTGTAACAGCAGTAGTGAAACAGATGTTTAATAAACACTACATACAACTTTGTTATACTCAAATGAGACCTTCCGCATAGCGTGTCATGCAATAAACATAGTGAGATAAATTGCCTAAAAAATATAAGAAAACTGCTGTGCTACTCTAAATAAGCTGTGGCAGAACGTAAAGATATATCTTTTAACGTTTTAAATAAGTTGCAAGAAGATTTAGAAGATATATCACAGAAAATAAAAAAGTGAGGTTAGTTTAAATTATTGGGAGATATGGAAAGTCATTTATTAACCGATTCTGAATCTGATAACGAACCTCTTGATGGTTTAAGGTAATTTTGTTAATTATTATTATACCTATCTTAGTATCAATAATGTACGTATTTTGTTATATTTTAGAAGAAAGTTTAACAAAAGTGAGGCTGCTGCAAGAAGTAGTTACCTAGAAAAGCACCCAGAAATGTTTAATGACTTCGATGGATATGATTCCGACATTGATAAAGAGTATTTACCACCAGAAGAGTCTTCTAATAGCGAATCTGGCGATGAGTCTACAGAAGATCTTAATACTGTTGCGGATCAACACGTTTGTGCTGGTAATGCAGTTGAACTTGCCCAAATGTTGCCTAAAAAATCACTGAAACGGAAGAGAATAAGAAAACCGGAAACTTGGAAATGTAACGTGAGAAAAGCTGCCCACGAGGCTGGTAAGGAATATATTTCAATTAGAAAGAAAGTAATTCCTGAGAAGCGTATAAAGACAATGAAAGATTGCAGACATAATTGCTTATTTAAATGCAAAAATAAAATTACTGAAGACGAAAGAAAAAGCATTGTCTGAAAGTTATTTGTGGCATTCAACGAATATTCTTTCCTATTATTTGGGTTTTCTACCACATGTACTATTATCCTCTTCAAAACAAATCACCGAATCTACAAAATAATAGAATTATTGGAAAAAAGGCCTCTGCGCCCGTGACGTTTACGCCAAAGGAAAAGTCAGAGGTTATGTTTTGCAAATAATATAAATCGGAATAAACACAAAAATAATGTATTTTGCTGACGTTTCGGAAAGTAATCTCTTTCCGTTTTCAAAGCTATTTTTTGAAGAACTCTTATTTTGCTGTGTATGTCAAATACACAGCTTTAAAGAACAGAAAAAAACAGAACCTTAAAGCTGTGTATTTGACATACACAGCAAAATAAGAGTGCTTCAAAAAATAGCTTTGAAAACGGAAAGAGATTACTTTCCGAAACGTCAGCAAAATATATTATTTTTGTGTTTATTCCGATTTATATTATTTGCAAAACATAACCTCTGACTTTTCCTTTGGCGTAAACGTCACGGGCGCAGAGGCCTTTTTTCCAATAATTCTATTATTTTGTAGATTCGGTGATTTGTTTTGAAGAGGATAATAGTACATGTGGTAGAAAACCCAAATAATAGGAAAGAATATGAAAGAAAAAGCATTTTCAATAAGTATTATACTTTAAACGAACATGGCAAAAGACTTTTTATATTATATACAACAAAAAAATTTAACATTGAGCGTCACAGAAAAAACAAAAACGATGCGAACAGTAGAAGAAAACAATCATTTGCATATCATTTTCAAATTGGAAGTAATCAAATCCAAGTATGCAAAGTATATTATCTAGGAACTTTATGTATCAGTCAGACTCCAGTGTATACCGCCCATTCCAAGACAGACATTTCAAATATACCCGACACGCCGAAAGTTGGCAAACATATTAAACATAAAATACCTGATGAGGATGTCAATTTCGTGAAACAGCACATAGAGTCTTTCCCCAAGGTCGAGTCGCATTATTGCAGGGCTAACACACAAAGGGAGTACCTAGATTCTACCCTCAGTATAAAGAAAATGTACAGTCTATACGTTGAAAGTTGTACCGCTGCTCATAAGAATGTTGTAAAAGAGTCTTTTTACAGAAATATATTTTCTACAGAGTACAATTTATACTTTCATGTTCCAAAAAAAGACAGGTGTGACGTCTGTGAAGAGGAGAAATTAAGAAAAACTGAGAATACTCTAAGTGAAGAAAAGGCTAAAGAATATGAGAACCACATTAAAGAAAAAACTGCAACGAGAAATGAAAAAGAAAAAGATAGAGAACGCAAAAATACTCCATTTTTGGTGTTTGATCTGCAAAATGTTCTGCCGTGTCCCCAAGCAGAAATTAGCAACTACTATTACAAAAGCAAACTTAATATATATAATTTAACGGCAATATTGTCAAGTACAAAACAAGTTTACTGTGCTGAGTGGCATGAAATGGTAATGGGTAGAGCCGGCAATGACTTAGCTAGTGCTTTAATTCAAATTTTGGAAGCGGTTTTTGCAGACAACAAAACTTTAAAAAGTTTAATAGTTTGGAGTGACAGTTGCGTCCCACAAAATCGAAATTCTCATATGTCCTATGCTATAGCATATTTTTTAAAAATGAACCCTTCAATCCAGTCTATAACTATGAAATTTTCAACTCCGGGACATTCATGTGTCCAGGAGATAGATTCCGTGCATAGCTGCATTGAGAGGGTTCTAGCCAAAATTGAATATTTTTCACCAGTTTCACTCTTAAGAATTCTTCTAAAGATTAATTCTGCTAGGCCTTACAAGATTATACAGATGCGCACAGAAGACTTTAAAGATTATAAATCATGTACCTCTGCTTTTAATTATAAAGTCATACCTTTTTTAAAAGTAAAAGCTCTAAAATTTACAAATTCTTTTACCGAGGTAGAGTAAGTATCACACCAATCACTAAATTGGGAAAAAGTCTCAATAAGATCATTACAAAAGACCAGGTCAATGAATGTTATACTAAAAGCTCCAAAAGTTGTAAAAGAAAAGAAAACTCTATCTGCAGAAAAAATAAGAGCCATTAAAAGTATGTATCCTTGGATGCCACAAGTAGACAAAGAGTACTTTGAAGCAATATTGCCAAAATAATATAAGATCTTTTACCAATTTTTCTTAATAGTTTGTTAATTTGGATCAGTTTAACATATTTTTGTATATTTAGTATTTTGATTTAGCCTAAATGAACGTGTTACAAAGTTGTATGTAACATTTTTTTAAAAATACATCGTTTTTTGAGATAACAAAGTTGTATGTGTTCTTTTCAGCACCAAAAAAACTAAAATCTAACAACTTTTTTTATACTTTTTTTACGAAATCCGTATAACAAGTAAGTCAATTTTAATAATTGGTAACTACAATAACATTACTTGCAGTGATAGAGGTGTTACATATATGAAAATTTTCTTTTTGCGATAACTCAAAACAAACATTTATGTACATACAATAGTATAACTCTAGGGTGACGATATTCTATATGTAAACTTAATAAACATACATCTGTATATACATTATATAAAGCCATTAACTTTTTAAATGTCATAACTGCATAATTTACAAATGTATGGATTACATAAAAATCTTTGTAAAATGCCAAAGTGCACTGCATACTCTAAGTATCTGGCCTTGTTTTTTAATACTACAGCCATATCAATGTTCTTGTTACTGAGTTCTATTCAATAAGCCAATACATCCCTCACAGACGTATCCTCATACAACAATCCAAGGCTTAAGTGTTGCTTCTGACAGTCTCTGAGAATGCCTAACCTAAAACAAAAATTATATTCATCCTTAACCCATTTTAATAATATTCTAATGCTTGAAAAACAGTAATTTGTGATTAAACATTGCAGACAAAAGTAATATACTTTGATAATAAACGTTAAATTTCATACAGATCTACACTTACTTTACCAACAATGAGATGTCGTTTGCTAATTTTTTTTGCCCCCAGAGATTCTATCCATTTACAGGCAAGCTGGGCAAAGGCATCTAAACTTTTACATGCTCTAATTTCATCATTGGTCATACGGCTCGTTCGAAATAATAAATAATCCATCACCACACTTTTAGAAATCTTTGGGATATCATCAAAAGATGCTGTCAAATCTGCCACTTTTAAACTATATGGATCAACGCCATTAATATACTCTAACTTAAAAATATAATTTGGTGACTCCTGAAATGAAGTGTATAGATCAAATTTCAATGAATTTAACAATCCTAATTGCTAAAATTAACTCACCATTTCGAAAATAAAAACCTGTTGACAGTACGGAAAAAAAAAGTCTGTTAAAAAACACAAATAAAACACAAAATTAAAGTCAGTTCAACAAATCACCAAACGTATTAGTAAAAGGAAACACTAACTGTTAATTTTACACAAAAAAAGCTTTTAAAAAAGCTCTGAAATTCTTTAAAATTTGGGATAACTAAATGACCGTAAATGTCGCAAAAGCTTATCTATCCACTGAACTGAAGTTGCAGCTCGGTTGTGACGTCAGCTGATACTACCTCATGTAACCAAGGATTGTAAACAATCCTTGCATTGTAACAGCTTTCTTAGAAAAATGTAACAGCTTTACAGGAAACTGTAATAGATTCGCATTTCGCTTGACTACGCGCTACACGTTAATAGATGGCGCTGTAAACAATTCTCTACTTTAGCTTTAGAGACTTCTACTTGAATAACAAACTCAAAAAATACTAAAGATAGAAACGAGCACTGTATTACCGACATGTAATTTCTGTGGTGTTTATTTATTTGTGTATAGTTTATTTTATATTTTTTATTTGTTGTTATTATTGTTTATGTTGTTTCCTATTATTTTTATAAGAATATTATTTGTTTTGTTATAGCTCAACCAAAAGAAAATAATGTAACAGATTTTATACGAATATAATAGCGTAATAGAAATTTGTCAAATGTAATAGATCTAGTACGTGCAACACTGTCTCTGGGAGGGAGGGAACCTATGCGATATCTAGTGATCAATTGCTCAACTCTTGGAACCCTTATGGCTCAAAACTTATTTTCGTTAGCGTAGGTGAAGTTAGCAACAATTTATGAGATTTCCATTTTGTGTGATTGGAACTCTAACCCTTTTTATCGAAGAAAGATATATTGTTTGGAATAGAAAATGGAAGTCCAAGAAAGAATATGCAGACTTTGCTTGAAAATAAACGCCGACAGCTTTAATGAAATAAAGGGAGATATTAAAGACGTTTTGAATAAACTTCTGCCAAAAATAGTAAGCCTGAATTTGACCAGAATCCATATTTTTTACGTTTGCCGATTGTGCAACGTTTGTAACAAGAATTTTTTTTAGAATCTAGATGCAATGCAGAAACGTGTGATGTGTAACGACTGTGCCAAAATGCTTTTAAAATATTCTGATTTTAAAGAAGCGTGCCGCTGCTTACATGATTATACTATTCCATTTGTAACCAGCACGGAGAATGGAAAAGTGGATCTAAAAGATGTCTATCTAAGCAAAAATGAAAATGATATTCACTTTCCAGAGGATCAAGATGTATGTGGATTTTGCATGAGTCTAGTAAAGAATCATTCTGCTATATCACTTGATATTGAGAAAAAAGGCGTTATCTTGGAGACAATGATAGACAAATGTGTCCCAGAATTGGTATGTATTTATAATTTTCATATTGGTAATACTAAAGGAGAACGGAAACCTCGAATTTTTGCGTGATTTTTTCAGGATACCCTATTTTGGGGTCGTAGAACACGAATCTGAAATTAGTTTTGCGTGCATACGAACCGTTTCCCAAAAAAAAATTTTTTAAAATTTTTCTTATGATGCACTTTTTCATGCACTAATTTATACACCAACAGCACTTGTATATCGTCTTTTTCCTTATTAAGATCACACTATGTTCTTTATAGAACAATAAACCCTTCACTTATGGCAGAAAACTCACTTTCTTTTGTATAAAAATCAGAATTTTATTCACAGAAACTGTATTAGATTAACCTCCATCTGTCATTTGATTACATATATTTGCATGCGTTGTTTGCGCATGTGTAAGGTTTGGTGTCTAAAGGCACAAAGAATTGAAAGTTAGTGGGTTGAACTAATTCATTTTTAGTGTTGAAAGACATATGCGACGTTACTTTTCCAAACACATTCGCGACCGGTCGACGCTTAGAAAGGGATATATATGTTTATAAATAATACTTAACGCCGTCTGCCCCAGATTTAATAGGTGATAAGTACTATTATATATCCCTTGCCCTTCAAGACACTTTGCGCGAACGTGTCTTGAAGGGCAAGGGATATATAATAGTAATTTAGCACCTTATTAAATCTGGGGTAGATGGCGTTAAAGCATTGTGATATTGGTCGGTGTCGGTACTTTAGATACAACTTTGTAAATGCATGCGCATCGGGTTGACAGTTGTATAGTTTTGAGTAGCTGTTTTGTGATGTTTTACAAACAATTTTTTTATTTTTATGTAAAAGAAAATGAATTTTCTGCCATAAGTGAAGGGTTTATTGTTCTATAAAGGCCATAGTGTGATCTTAATAAGGAAAAAGACGATATACAAGTGCTGTTGGTGTATAAATTAGTGCATGAAAAAGTGCGTGTCATAAGATAAATTTTCAAAAATTTTTTTTTGAGAAACGGCTCGTATGCACGCAAAACTAATTTCGGATTCGTGTTCTACGACCCCAAAATAGGGTATCCTGAAAAAATCACGCAAAAATTCGAGGTTTCCGTTCTCCTTTAGTATTACCTTCATATTAAATATTGTGATCAATCGACATACAAACTTTTTTTTTTTTGTTAGATTTTCGTTTTAACATTTGTTTCTATTCACAGGATTTAAGTATCATCAAGAAACTTGTAATCTGTCCACCCTGCTATGAAACTTTACAAAACTGTTTCCATTTTATAACGAACTGTTTGATTGTAGAAGAAAAGATAAAAAAATATTGTGAAACTCTAGATATAGACAGTGAAGGTCAACTAGAGCTAAGCCGAGTATTACAGTTCACAACGGGTGATGTAGGAATATGTAATAAAGTAGAAGACAATTTGGTTAATGTAATCAAGGTAGAAAACCAGTCCTATGAGAGAAGTGAAAACGCCAATGAGAGAGAACTTGGTAACGGTGATATATTTAATCAAATATTCTGTTACGATAGTAACAATGTTAAAGAGGAGTTTGTACATAAAATTGAAAATTTTGTGGACGTAGATTCTGTGAACATTAACGATGAAGGGCAGTTTACACCAAAACACATGTTAGTATGCAAAGAAGAATGTGATAATCTGGGTATAGAAGAAGCTTTTTGTGAAGAAAATGAAATGGAAAATCTTGTTGCAATGGGGGATGAGAAATTTTTATTTAACGAAGGAATTGAAGTAAATACAGATAATTCGCATTTTGTAAGGTAATATTAAACTAAATTTCTTCTGGGTAGTTTGGTGTAGTCTGGTGTAGTCCTCCAGTTTTTGCGATCTACTTTAGAGTTATGGGACATGAATCTGAAATTAATTTTGTTTTATACAAACAATTTACGTCTATCAAGTTAGCATGACCATATCGAATTTTGCAATGTCAACATATGGATTAATTGTAAATTTGTCATAAAAAGATTTGTCGTGCCTTATTTAAAAAAAAACCATGGTAATGCCAACTCGATGGTCAAGTTAATTAATTAGAGCTTTATTTATACTGCACATCATACAGAATACAATATTCCACTTACATGGTGTACATGGTTTTAGTAGTGTGTATACTACAGGCTAAAACTAAGAAACAGTAGTATGGAGGAAAAATGTACATTTGACATGTAAAGCTAATATTACATATAATTATATACAAAGCTAATATAATATATAATGTATCATATTATGCTTATATTACATACAATTTAACAGTTTACTTCTACTTATGTTAAAAAAGTCAATGTCATGATTTTTTATAAATTCATTTGTAGTAATCAAACATTGGCTAACGGGCGAAATTGTGTTTGTTATTTTAAAAGTATTATCTCTCCTTCTTAATCTAATATCAGGAACATTAATAGCAATTTCTGCTAAGATAACAGGATCATTAATCTTATTAAAAACGTTAAATATAAACAATATCTCAGAGTTATTTCTTCTATTCTGAAGTGAGTTAATATTAAAATCTAGTAGTTGCGTTGTGTAAGATATAAATAATGGCCATGAATTATGTTTTCTAAAGAATAGGGTTCTCAGTGGTCTTTTTTGGATTTTTTCTAGCATATCAGAATATAAAATAGTTTTTGGATTCCATATTATAGCCCCATACTCTAGTTTAGAACGGACATATGAATTGAATAATAATATACAGGTATCATAGTTAAACACTTTACTAGATCTAGTAATAAAACTAAACTTTCTGTAACCCTCGGATATTAATTCTAATACAAGACTGTTGAAGCTAAAGTTACTAGTAAACTTGACATCTAGATCTTTTATCTCACAGACACGATCTAACGTCGTGTTATTGATCTTGTAGTCATTTATAATAGGATTTTTTTTTCTTGTGAAACTGACTGTTTTACATTTGGACTCATTGAGAGTAAGGTCACTTTTGCTGCAGTAGACAACAAGAGCATCTAGGTCATTCTGTAATAAATTACAGTCTTCCAAAGTATCTACTCTAAGGAACAATTTTAGATCATCTACATACAGTAAAAATTTAGAGTGTTTAATATAAAGGTTTATGTCATTAACAAATAATACAAAAAGCAAAGGTCCCAGAATGGACCCCTGTGGGACTCCTGATGTGGGATTAAAGTTATATGATTTATCACTATTAAATTTTACAAACTGTGTCCTTCCTGTTAGGTATGAGTAAAGGAAGTCCAAAGTGTTTCTGCTAAATGAAAATGATTCTAATTTTAGGATAAGTACTTGGTGATTGACCCTATCGAATGCCTTCGCCAAGTCTGTATAAATGACATCAAGTTGTGATTCATGTTTAATCTCGTTGGCAACTGAGTCACTAAATATACACAAATTGGTAACTGTTGATTTACTATGTACAAAGCCGTGCTGTTGGTTGATTATGACTGGGCTAACATGCAAGTACATTCTGTTATATATTACCCTTTCAAATATTTTTGATGGACATGGTAGAACTGTTATGGGTCTATAATTGTTTATAAAGCTAGTGTTTCCGCTCTTGTGAATAGGAGTTATACGTCCTATTTTAAATTTATTGGGAAATACTTTTTCTTTGAGACACAAATTAAATAACATGGCAAGTGGTTTCGCGATCAGTTCACCATATGCTTTGAAAAAATAAGCAGGTATGCCATCTACACCAATGGCTGCCTTAGGCTTTAGTGATTTAATTGCTATTAATATTTCATTTTCAGTTATATTGTTTATGTCACAGTTATTTAGATTATAGCTAGGAAAATTCGAGTCAAAGTTGTTAGGCAAATTACTTGGACTGTGCACAGATTTGAAAAAGTCTGCATAGCCATTCGCTATTGCTTCATCATTATCAAGATCAATATCGTTATAATTAAATCGGTATGATATGTTACAGTTCTTTCTTTGTTCTTTTATATATGTCCAGAAATTAGTCGGGTTATCATGTATGTTATTCTCAATATTTTTTACATAATTATTGTGACAAGTTTTATAAAGACGTTTTACTTGTGTTCTCAAACAATGAAACTTTTGTGTATAATAGTGCTCATGTAATTGTGACCTTTTCTTTGACATTCTAAAGTAATGCTCTTTTTCTTTTATTTTAGAGATTAGTTCTTTGTTAAACCATACTGGGAATCTGTTTTTGTGAAAACTTTTCTTTTTTGGTAAGCATTGCTCGAAAATGTTATTTAGTGTACTATAAAAACTATCTACACAACTGTCGGCATTATCTATACGTAATTTTTCGAACCAATTACATTGTGAGAGCAACTGATATAGCCGGATATAATCACCTTTTCTAAAGTCGAAGGGATTATTATCGTTTACAATGTTTGTTTTATTTTCAGGTATTGCATTATTTAAATTAAAGGTAATATCTAAACATGGATGAAAGGTATCAATGCTTACCATAGGCATATCACATTAATTTTCCCTTGCTTCAGTTACATTTGTTAAAACCAGGTCTAGAATACTTGTTCCGTTATTAATATTATTGATAGAGTACAGGTCGTATTCACTTATTAGCTGATTAATTATTTTTGCTTTGGACGTACCATTGCCGAGGTTAAATGCCGCCGCAGTATTTCCGTAATATTAAAGTCTCCTATTATAAATAACTTACTAGCAAAATTAAAATCTTCGGAAGTTTGTAAGGATTCCAGAAAGCTTTCATAAATATATAATGGTGATCCTGATGTTATATATACACAACAAATGAGTGTTTCGAGGTTTTTTATAGTAGTTCTAACAATAATCCACTGAAAGTTAATATTTGCACTTTTCGATACTAAAACAGGCTTATATTTTCGTTTTACACAATACAAGACACCGCCACCACGGCTGACTTCAGCTTCGTTATAGTTTTTATCATTCCTAAACACTATGTAACGCGAATCACATATTTTGTTGTCATAGAAATTGTTATTTAACCATGTTTCGGTTATACAGAGTATATCCCAGTTATTTTGATGTACATTGTCATAAAACTCTTTGACTTTTGTTCGAAGACCTCTTACATTTTGGTAGAAAATATTTATACTTTTTCTAACTTTTATCTTCTTGTTTAGGCTAAAAAATTGCTATCTTTTGTTACATTAACTTCTAGTGACTCGTTGCCAGTATCTGTGTTCCGCTTTTTTTGCGGCCAGTAGTTGAAACGCCTAATTTCCACTTTCGGTGGCCAGTAGTTCTCGTCATTCAACTTATTCAACATATGGAGCGGAGCGCCTATTTTAAATGCTGCAAACCTACCTAGTGTATTTAACTTTTCAACTGTAAAATCAGTTTCTTTGTCTTTTAATTTTAGATAATCCGAAAAAGGCTAAAATGGTGGAAAAGAGAGCTCTGAGTATCAAAATAATTTGTCGTGAGAAAATAATATGCGAAAAACCACCCCTTCATGATTTACAGGGGTGGTAGTGCTCAGTACAGACAAAAATGTATTCATTCTCCTATTTCTGCGTAATGGAAATTCACTACAAACTGTTTTCTCATACGACAAATTTGTAGGCCCCATATGATAAATCCCTAAAAAAGAATCAGTACAAAAAATCACCCCTTGATGATTTACGGGGATGGGAGTACAAAAGAAAATGTAATAATTACCTTATTAATAATAATAATAGACTTTATTAGCAATTGCTAATTACAATACAAAAAAAAGTAGTACAATGTACGAGACAAACATTTAAAAAATGTATATAAACATAAACATCAAGCATATAAATATAATAAAACAGTTTAAATATCTATATTATCATATATAATAATAACTACTACTACTAAGCTAAAAAAAGAATAAGATGTACATATTAGGATAGGTATGCAAAGTGTAATTTTTAGGTACTCTATGTACGTTTAGATTTTATACAGGGTGTTGCATCATGAGAGGGACATAGCTTAATAGGAGGTAGAGAACATCAGTGGTAACCGGAACCTCCCATAGAAATGTCTCATTGGGCCTTCATTACGAAGTTACAGGGTGTTAAATAATTTTTGGCCAAACCTGTTTTTTGTTATAACTTTGACAGGGAATGAAATAACGGATTCATATTTGGTACGGCTAATGTAATAACGAGCCCCAAGAGGTACATGTATAAAAAAAAATATATCCAGGTCCGGACTCACTATAATTTATGTTTCTTCTTTGCATCAATAAAACATCACCCTGTATATATGTTTTTGAAATTTCGATACGATATTCGAAAAGAGCAAGAAAAAACAAACAAAATGGCCTATTTCATTTTTTTGTTACACCTTCGTGGTTATTTAAATACGTTGTTAAATGTGCAAGAAAATGGATTACAGAACCCTATTAAATGAGAGGCACGTGAAATAAATAGTTTTATAACTAAAATTTGCAAAAATACTATTGAGCCTAGGTGGTCTGGGTGAATCCTAATTCCGGCACGTTTTAAAGGTCCATTTTGGTAAAAAACTGTGGTCCTAATAAGTAATCGGGTATGAAATAACAAAATTTTTAATCAATCACAGTAGGCTTGTTCAAAGAATAAAAGTGACAGATAATTTAAATCATTTAGGCCTAAGCAACCAGTTACTTTGATCAAGAAAATCATCAACATTTTATACTTAATAAAAATTGGAAAAGAGAACTAAAATCTAAATAAATAAAATATTTTCCATTTAATTAACAATAAATAACAAAACAATAACTAAATGTGTTTAAAAATAAAACGTAATTGACACTAAAGTAAATTTTCAAAATGTCCTCCCCCACATTCTGTGCATTTTCTTGCGCGTTTAGAAAGGTCACCAATTGCTCGACGTATCATTTCTGGATTATTCCGTATTTCGTCGCAGGTTGTAACGATGCGCTGGATTAAATGTTGTCTACTTTCAATTTCAATGCTATAAACCTCGTTTTTTAAGTGGCCCCATAAAAAGTAATCACAAGGGTTACAATCAGTAGATCTTGGTGGCCATTCATGTGGACTCCCGCGTCCAATCCATCTATTAGGATACACATTGTTTAAGTGTTCTCTTACTTGAAGGTTAAAATGTGGTGGGGCCCCATCATGCTGAAACAACATGCCTCTTATACCGATATTTTCTAACATATTCGGTAAAATGTTTTGAAGAAAATCAAAGTAAATTTCACCATTCAATCTTTCTTCAAAAAAATGTGGCCCTATCAAATGTCTATTCACAAGTCCGACCCAAACATTTACAGAAAACCTGTGTTGCGAACGGCGTTGGCGTACCGCATGTGGGTTTTCCTGTGCCCATTTATGATTATTTCGTGAATTGTTTACTCCATCCCTTGTAAATTGTGCCTCATCCGTAAATAAGGTTCTGTAAATGACTGGGCGATGGTTAGACAACCAATGACAAAATGCCAGGCGGGGGATATCGTCGCCTTGTTGAAGACGCTGTACCTGCTGGATATGATATGGATGGTAACGTTCTCTTTTTAGGGTTCTCCATACTCGCCAATGAGGAATACCAGTTGCCAAACTGATTCGTCTAGTGCTCATATTTGGGTTTTCTTGAACTACGTTTGTAATATTGTTTTGTTCCTGCACACCTTGTTGTAAAACACGCTCCACAACTGCAGAAGTAGGAAACTTTCCGTGTTGTCTTGCATACTGGAACACCGTACTAAAGGTTTTATGATTAGGGCATCGACGACCAGGAAAACAGCCGATATTCTCTTTCCGCCGACCTACCATTTCCATTACAGAAACCATAGATGAATATTATGTCAGCATATTCCACGTTTGTAAATTTTACTGGCATAGTTAAAATATTTTCACAAGTTTTCACTAACTAAATGCGGATTATTGACACATTAAATTACTAACAAACAATTATTCAACTGTTTAGGAGATTTCTTTTTATTATCTGTCACTTTGAACAAGCCTACTGTGATTGATTAAAAATTTTGTTATTTCATATCCGATTACTTATTAGGACCACAGTTTTTTACCAAAATGGACCTTTAAAACGTGCCGGAATTAGGATTCACCCAGACCACCTAGGCTCAATAGAATTTTTGCAAATTTTAGTTATAAAACTATTTATTTCACGTGCCTCTCATTTAATAGGGTTCTGTAATCCATTTTCTTGCACATTTAACAACGTATTTAAATAATCACGAAGGTGTAACAAAAAAATGAAATAGGCCATTTTGTTTGTTTTTTCTTGTTCTTTTCGAATATCGTATCGAAATTTCAAAAAAATATATACAGGGTGATGTTTTATTGATGCAAAGAAGAAACATAAATTATAGTGAGTCCGGACCTGGATATATTTTTTTTTATACATGTACCTCTTGGGGCTCGTTAGTACATTAGCCATGAATCCGTTATTTCATTCCCTGTCAAAGTTATGACAAAAAACAAGTTTGGCCAAAAATTATTTAACACCCTGTAACTTCGTAATGAAGGCCCAATGAGACATTTCTATGGGAGGTTCCGGTTACCACTGATGTTCTCTACCTCCTATTAAGCTATGTCCCTCTCATGATGCAACACCCTGTATATACAATGCATAAATTTGTAAATTGTCTGAAGGTGTTACACATTTTTATTATGTCTGGAACACTATTATATACTTTGAAACCTTTACAGAACAGTGATTTTGTAGTTATCGATAAATTATGTCGTTCAATATACAAGTCATCTCTCCTACGAGTATTGTGATCATGAATATCACCGACATATGTTATTTTATTATATAGGTAGCTCGGTAACATATTGTTACGTGCTTACAATTTTCAGTAAACACTCCGTGGGTTTAAATAACTTGCAACAAGAATTTTCACAAACCACTGATTTTATTAATCACTAAAATTACACTAGCAAATACTTAAAAATCACACAACTAATAATAACTTAATCTAATATAATTTCACTACTTTTAAAACACTAAGCACTTTACTTTTCTTCTTAAACTTGTCAACTCTTGTCTAACCTAAAAACTCTCTTGTCTGTTTACTTCACTAAACTGCATACTTCACTCAACTGAACTCTTCTTCTACAAACTGTCTCTATAACCAGAACCACAGATTACCCAGAACTGTACTGGATACTAAACTGAACTGTTTATCCTTCACTAAACTGTACTGTACTGTTCCCCCATCTGCTGGCTTCACCTCTTTATATACCCACTTGGAATGTCCAGAATATCATTGTAGAACTTTCCACAAATGTACTGGAATTCTCTAGAATTTTCTTAGGCACTACTAAATGGTGGTTCGCCAGTTGGCCCACAGATGGCGCCACCCTTCTGGCCAGGGAGTAATTACAACTCTCCTCTCTGTTAGAGGGCAGCACATAACACTGCCCCCTCCTTAAGCCTGAACGTCCCGGTCAGGCATTTCAGATACCCCAGTATACTTTGCCAACCTGTCCAGGTGCACGATCTTCATCTTGGACTTCTTTCTACGCTGAATCCTATAAACAACGTCGTTGATCCGAGTGATGACAGAATACGGTCCTTCCCAAGGAGAGCGAGGCTTCGAGAATCCTTCTTCACTCCGCTGTGGGTTATACAGCCAAACCGAGTCCCCCACCTTGAATCCTGCTGAACTGGCATTGCGGTCATATCTAGCCTTCATTCGATCACCACTCCCTGTAGGTGACCTCTTGGCAGCCACATTTGCGCAAACCTTGCAACTGCGACACCAAGCCTCTACATCCTGACAGCTATTTACCCAGTAAAATCGCTCCCGTACTCTAGCCAAAGTCTTATTTCTGCTAAAGTGCTCTCTGGATATTCCCTCGTGCACTTCCCGAAGTACTTTTGGTACTCGGCACCTGGGTATCAGCAACCGCATGGTAACTTCTTTCCCATCCGGGCTCTCCCATGCTCTCCGTAATAGGCCATCTATAACCCTAAGTGAATCCCATTGCGCCCATAAAGCCTTCAGTCCAACACTTGTACTGGAAACGTCCTTCCATTCCGGGCGGATTCCTTTTTCTTTCGCCTTCAACATTGGTCCAATTTCATCGTCGTTCAGTTGTTCCTCTCTTAGAACTTTCTTTGACCAGTCCTTCGGAACCTCTATCTTAACTGCCTTCACTTCTGCTATATCCTGCTGCGTTTTTACATTCTCGGCATTCACTTCCTTAGGGCTCCTCTGGCGACAGTACCTCTTGACATGCCCCAATTTGCCGCAATTATAACAGCGGATTACTTTTATCGGACCTCCAGCACTTCGCTGCTGCTTCGGCTCCTGTTTCGGCAGTTGCGGTTCCTGTTTCAGCTCCGGTCGCGAACTTAATTCGTTTAGTAATTGTGCGACCATTTTCTGTATGTCTGTTAACATAACAATCAATCTCATCTTATCAGAGCGAACTTCCTCTTTCTTTGCAGTGTTTACTTCCCCAGGATTCCGTTCTCGACACTGCCGCATCATATGTCCTGGTTTGCTGCACTGATAACACCGAATCACCTTCCTTGGCTGTCCATCGCTCTGTTCTCTTTCCTGCTTCCTTGGAGCATCTGGTTTTGTCATCAACTGGCTTATCATTTTGTGCATGTCAGCCATCAAAGATTCCATATTTGATTTTTCTAAACGGTCCTCTTCCTCTACCTTCATGGTTCGTACTCTCGGACGTGCAGTCTCTTTGTAAGCGGCTTCAACCTCGAGGGCATGGATCAAGGCTTCACTACCAGTCTTATCTCGAGATAATCTAAGGACTCGCCTGATCTCCTCGTCTCTTATACCATCGATGAAAGTACCAACCGTTAATTGTTCCTGGAATTCTTTGGGCGCATCCGGGTAAGCCAGGTATGTCAGTCGCTCAACAGCTGCTTCAAAATCTTGTAAACTTTCCCCAGCCTTTTGTATGCGTGATTTGAGCTGAGTCCGGTATACTTGGGCGAGGTGTTGGTCACCATATCTTAGATCTAACGCAGCCTCCAAAACTTTAAAATCCCGTTGCTGCGTCACTGGGATACTCTGGAGCAACTCTGAGGCTTGGCCCCTTAATGCTAGCACCAATGCCATAGCTTTGTCTTCATTACTCCAATTGTTTGCGTATGCCGCTGCCTCAAATTGTCTTTTATAGGTTGACCAAGAAGTTTGACCATCAAAGGAAGGCGGTTGTAATCGAGGACCTGACGATGATAATACCAGCTGGCGCCCTTGTTCTCTTAACAGTCGCTTAAGTCGTTCTACCTCTCCTTCAACTGCACGAAATTTTTCTTCCATATCAGTAACTTTCCCTTTAACTCCACTAACTTCCCCTTCGACCTTATTTACTTTTCCTTTGACATCACCTACTTCTTCTTCGACTGCGGTCACTTTTCCTTCGACGCCAGTCACTTTTTGTTCAACTTTATCTACTTTTTCCTTGACCTCATTAGTGGCTGACAAGATAGCATCTTGTTGCACCTGTATAATTTTTCTCAATTCTTCCTTTTCTTCTTGTCGTTTTCTTTCTTGTTCTTCCCTTTCTTCTTGTCGTTTTCTTTCTTGTTCTTCCCTTTCTTCTTGACGCCTTCTTTCTTTTTCTTCTTCACGTCTCTCCTGTTCTTCTTTCTCTCTCTGACGTCGTCTTTCTTTTTCTTCTTGACGTCTCTCTTGTTCTTCTTTCTCTTCTTGGCGTCGTTTCTCTTGCTCTTCCTTTTCTTCTTGGCGTCGTTTCTCTTGTTCCTCTTTTTCCTCTAGCATCATTTTTCTAAATGCGGCGAACATGTCTTGCATTTGTTTTTCAGCAGCCATGCTTCTTGTTTCCATTCAAAAACTAACAAACAACACTAACAAGCCTTATTTACAGTCTATGCCAGGTACAAGTCACACTAACACAAATTAGTCTTGTCTAATGTTTATTACTTCCCAGTTCAACTCACTTCACTATCTCCAGTGGTTTCCAAATAGAACACTATGGAACTTCGTCAAATTCTTCAGAAATTCTGTTGCAATTCCGCTTCTGACACCAATTGTAACGTGCTTACAATTTTCAGTAAACACTCCGTGGGTTTAAATAACTTGCAACAAGAATTTTCACAAACCACTGATTTTATTAATCACTAAAATTACACTAGCAAATACTTAAAAATCACACAACTAATAATAACTTAATCTAATATAATTTCACTACTTTTAAAACACTAAGCACTTTACTTTTCTTCTTAAACTTGTCAACTCTTGTCTAACCTAAAAACTCTCTTGTCTGTTTACTTCACTAAACTGCATACTTCACTCAACTGAACTCTTCTTCTACAAACTGTCTCTATAACCAGAACCACAGATTACCCAGAACTGTACTGGATACTAAACTGAACTGTTTATCCTTCACTAAACTGTACTGTACTGTTCCCCCATCTGCTGGCTTCACCTCTTTATATACCCACTTGGAATGTCCAGAATATCATTGTAGAACTTTCCACAAATGTACTGGAATTCTCTAGAATTTTCTTAGGCACTACTAACTGGTGGTTCGCCAGTTGGCCCACAGATGGCGCCACCCTTCTGGCCAGGGAGTAATTACAACTCTCCTCTCTGTTAGAGGGCAGCACATAACAATATTGTGTCTTATTTTAAAAATAAATTGCAAAGTTTTTAATATTATTCTTTGTTTCACAGTCATCAAATGTAATACCTGTAACATGCTGATTATTGGAGTATACCCATTGCATTGTAGAATAACCCTCATTGCCTTATTTTGCATTTTTTGTAAAATTTGCATTTCATTATTGTTGAAATAAATTAAAAGAGTTGCACAGTATTCGAAATGGGGTGCGATTATTGTCTTATAAATGGTTAACCTAGTGAACATTGACAAATCTTTTGATATTCTCCTTAAGAAATTGATTTTTTTTTAAAATCTTTTTTACAATATATTTTGTTTAAAACTTAATTGTTCGTCTAAAACTACACCTAAATACTTTATTTCAACTACTGTTACCTCCTTTCTCTTATTATTTATTTTTGAGAAAGAATTGAGGCAACATGTGCGGACGACTAGCTGGTTTAAGCCGGAGCAGAGAGCCGTGGGTCCAGAGCATTCGTAAGAGTGGAGAAACTTACCCTTTCTGACATGTACAGCATAAGCGACAGATTTCTGTTTATTTCGAGAAAAGGAGACAAAGAAAAATTGATGTTAAATTGGGCACCATCTATAGTGAAATAAGCAAAATTGCCTCTTTTTCTCGAATAACCAGTCTGCTATAGATCAGGCTGAAATCGTTGGTAAGAGAAATAAAAAGGTAATTTAAAATGAATGACAAAATATATTACATAAAAAAATTAGACAAATCGGTTTTGAGACAAATTGACATGTAAAAAAAATATATTTATATAAAAGACAAATTGATACCAGTATCCTAGAGGGTTTATGGTTCAGGTGGCTGGTTCTGGGACAGCAATCCAGGCCCACAATTGTCTCTTGTTACAAGAATTCTAAATTTCCTTGGCAATTTACGTCTCTCAATGAATGGGGTGAAAATTGTAGGAAATTTAACCAAATATAAGCACATACAAAATTTATGCAAGTTAGTTATGCAAAATTTAAGCAATGTTAGCTATGCAAATATAAGCTAGTTAGCTGTACAAAATATATTTAAATTAGCTGCACGAAACATTAAGCTAGCTATACAAAGCTGCAGGAAATTAATTTAAGCTATACAAAAGTAAGCTGATTAGCAGTACGAAAGTAATTTTAGCTATGCAATAGTAATTATTAGCTATGCACGAGTTATTATTAGCTATGCACGAGTATTATTAGCTATGCACGAGTTATTATTAGCTATGCACGAGTTAGCTGATTTCTTAGACTATAAATTGCCAAAAAAATGAAAAGGAAAGAGAAAAATATTTTTACAACCATGTGGTACATATAGTATTTTAACTACTTATTAAATTAAGAAGAATTGACTTTGAATTTATTTTAAAAATAATTGAAATTATATCAAAGGCAAAATTTGAAGATTAATTAAAATATTTTAATGAGTATAATGAAATGAAATTACCTGTATGTTCAACACTTTGTAACTGGGATATAAAAATTGTAATATCAATTACTGAAGTCCACAGTTAAAAATTATAATGTTTGAATCAGTACAAAGGCTGCAAGCAAATGACTTCCTGGTGAGTTTTACTGATAAGGTAAACTTTTTTTTGTCCTGTTTACTGGAAAACAACGCCACCAAAAAAATGTGAGAAATCTAATTCCCTATTTAAATTGAAAGCTATCAAAATATAGAAATCGTACAAGTATGGCCATCTGTCAGTGGTTAATTTAAGCGCACCAACTTGCCTTGTAGATTCCCATACTCAACTAAAGTAGTGGCATATAATCGATAAAAGGAATCTATAATAATAGTTTATTTTCCATGCCAGCTGATTTGCCTTTGCAATTTCTATTTTATACATAACAACAAATATTAACAGATATAAATAAGTAGTAAAACATATTGATATTATTGATAAATCAGTAACATATTACATCTCATAGGATTTACTATATATAGAATGAGAGAAGGTAAGGAAAATAACCATATGTACTCCATAGTAAACAAAAATATAAAAATTGAAAAATAGATATCTGATGTAACTAAATTTTGTAGACAAATTGTTTCCTGGGATAATAATGCTGTATTACAACGGATATGAGATACATAAGAGTGTTAATAGAAAAACAGGACTAAGTTCCTAAGATATAAAATTAAGTACATAAAACAGTGTGACATGGTTTAGCAGTTATACATGTAAAATTCTGTTAGTTGAAAACAGTTTCACCTGCAAAAACTGAATCCAAAAAATATACAGGTCGTGCTAACTATCCACAAAACACTAGTTTTTAAATAAAACTGTTAAATGGACATAGGCCATGTAACACTACCTTCTCTAGCATCTGATTATCTAATAGTTTCGTTATGTACAATTTTATTCAGCAAATGTTTTTTTCCTAGAACCATCCACTTACATTTGTTAATGTTTACTTTAAGACTATTACCACAGAGCCACATAAACAATTTGTTTATGTCCTTATTTACAATTTTTATAATTTCATTAACACTTTCACCTGACAGATATAACAGGGTGACATCTGCAAAAAGATGTATTTTACAATTGCATATTGATTTGATAATGTCATTGATAAAAATAATAAACAATAGTGGGCCGAGAACGGATCCTTGCAGTACTCCGTATTGCGTTTCTTTTTCACTTGACACACTTACACCAAATTTAGTTCTTTGTTTTCTTTTACATAAGTACAATTTAAACCAGTCTAACACCATTCCGCAAACACCAATAGCTTCTAACTTTATGAGAAGTAAGTTTCGATTTACTGTCTCAAAAACCCGCTTAAAGTCCAGAAAAACTACTACAATAACATTGCCATTTTCAATTTCTTTTACCCAGTCTACCAATATAAACTGAAGAGCACTTTCACAAGAATGTGCTTCTCTAAATCCTGACTGTGCCGATATTAATATATTATTTTCTTCACAATGGTTTGTCAGTTTCTCCTTAACTGTTAATTCTAATATTTTTTCACAATTAGGTAATGAGTTGATGGGTCGATGTTCTTCACTAAGTATAGCATTATTTACTTTTGGAATTGGTGTAACAAGCGAGTTTTTCCATGTGTCTGGTAAAACACCTGTCTGCAATGAGGTGTTTATTACGTCTAGGAATCTATTTCCAATAACTTTTCTGCGTAATATAATTTTGCGACAAATTCCTGAAAAACAATCGGTCCAAAAAACTACCCCTTGATTATTTACAAGGATGGTAGTGAATACGGAGAAAAATATACCTACTAATTCTCCTATTTCTGCGTAATGAAATTCGCGACAAACTGTTTTTGGGCACGACAAATTCATAGGCCACTCACGACAAATTCCTAACAAAGAATCAGTTCAAAAAAACCATCCCCTGATGATTTACGGGGGTGGTAATTTTCAGTTCGGGAAAAATGTATTATTTTTCTTATTTTTGGAAACTAAAAATTTACGACAAATTCCTACTTCCCTTGCGACAAATTTCTTTAAAAGAATCAGTTCAAAAACCACCTCTTGATAATTTACGGGGAAAGTAGTGATGAGCGCGGAGAAAAAAATCTATTAGTTTAACTATTTTTGTAAACTAGAAATCCACAACAAATTGTTTCGAGGAACGACAAATTTCTACACCCCTTACGGCAGACCCCTAAAGAAGAATCAATCCAAAAAAACCATCCGCTGACATACGGGGGTGGTAATGATGAATATAGAGGGAAATTTGTTAATTTAACTATTCTTGCAAACTAGAAATTCGCAGCAAATTATTTCGTGACACGACAAAATGTCAAATGTCATTAATTAATTCATTAATCACATTAATGGTCATCAAGTTGACATGAACAACACATTTAAAAAACACAATTATCTTTCTTTTAAATACAACTTTCACCAGCATCCTTATAAGATAAGATAAGATAAAATTTATTAATGTTAAAATTATAAAATATACACAGGTCAAAAAAGGTTTACACAATTTCATTTTAGAAGCTTACATACAAATAATATAAATCACGCCTAAACTTACTTTAATTTGTATAAAAACAGATGTAGTTACTAATAAGACAGAAAATAGAAGACGATACAGTACAACAATATAATAATATCACATTCTTATATGTCCAATTTCTCGTTCAATTTCTTCTAATGAGAAGAATGCGTTTTCTAGAAAAAAGTCTTTAATTGTAGATCTAAATTTTCCTGGAAGCAGAGTTTTCCCACTGCTAGGTAGTGAATTAAAGACTTTAATGCCATAATATTTAACACCGGTTTGTCCCCTGGTAAGCCTAGTGAATTCAGGACATATATTATCTTTATATCTGGTCTCATGCTGATGTAAATCAGCATGAGTACTAAAATTATTTAAGTTATTATGTATGTATGAGATACATTGCAGCGCAAACAAACAAGGTAAAGTAAGTATCTTAAGTGTAATAAAAAGGTGCTTAGTATCATCTCGGTACCCTATACCACCCACAATCCTTATGGCCCTTCTTTGAAGACCAAAAAGTCTGTGCTTGCCAGTAGAGTGGCCCCAGGCAAGAATGGCATAAGACAATCGAGAATGACACAATGCAAAGTAGGCTGTTTTAAGCACATTGGGTGATACGGAATTAGACAATTGCCTTAGGCAATATATATTTTTTGATAACTGTTCTGCAAGATAATCAATATGAGCATCCCAACGTAGAGATTGGTCGATGAATACTCCTAGAAATTTAGTGTCTGTTGGGTTATTCGGTAGCTTTCCCAGATCGCGTGTACTTGAGACCATTTTAACTGTTTTTTCTTCATTAAGTGCTAGAGAGTTAGATGTGAACCACTTTTTGGCATTGGAGAGCGCATCGTCACATTTCAGCATTAAGTTATCCAGATTATAATCTGACATTAGAAGTGTTGAGTCATCAGCATAAAATATACAAGTGAAATTCTCAAGTGCATTTGGCAAATCATTGATATAAATCAGGAATAGGACAGGGCCCAGGATTGAGCCCTGTGGTACTCCTGATCTAATATTTAACTCCTCTGATGTTTTTCCGTTTAACCTGACTGTTTGTTTTCTAAGTAGGACTTGATAAGTGAAAGATTAGAGTTACTGAAATTATATTTGGACAACTTTTGAATTAATAACTTATGTGATACACAATCAAACGCTTTGCTGAGGTCGCAAAACAAAGAAGCAGAGTAGAGTCCTTTTTCGAAACACTCTAATGTGTATTCTGTAAATTTTAATATAGCATCTGTTGTTGACAAATTTTCACGAAATCCAAATTGATGTTTAAAAAGTATTTTATGTTTCTCGAGATATTCAGCTATTTGATTTTTTATGGCCTTTTCAAAGATTTTCGAGATAATTGGAAGTAGAGAAATTGGCCTGTAATTGCCTATTTCCTCTATATCACCTTTTTTGAAGACTGGAATAACAGATGCAATTTTAAGTGCATCTGGAAATATGCCAGCCTTGAGACTTATGTTTATTAGTTTGGTTAAGGGAATTACAATATGATTTTATACAGTTTTTATCAAGTCAGTATTTAGGCCATATATGTCCTTACTGTTATTGTTTTTTAAGGAATTAAGTATGTCTCTAACTTCATTGTATGTTACCTCACGGAAACAGAAAGATTTAGTGATAGTAGTCTGTTCGATATAATGCAGGGGGTCAATATCTAGTTTGGGGAGTCCAGCAATAACATCCCCAGCAACATTAATGAAGAAATTGTTAAAAGTATTTGGCTCAATGTGTGATGCCTGTATAGAGCTTTTTTTCCGAGTAGAATTTATTATTTGCCACATGGTTTTTACAGGATTACTAGATTTTTTTATATTATTATCATTTGATTTGATTCTCTCAGTTTTTAATGCATTTTTGTATCTTAGTTTAAAATCATTTCTAAGTTTTTTATTTGCTTCAGTGTTGTGAGTTTTACAAACTTCATTGAGAAAGTGCAAATAATCTCGAATTCGTCTTAAGTCATCTGTAAACCATGCGACTTCAAAAGAGTCGCTGTTTCTGAAACGAACTAGCTTTTCTGGAAAAGATACACTGTAGGCTTGTAAGAGTATATTTAAGAATAATTGAAATTTTTCATTTATGTCATGAGTGTCATTACCGATAAAATCCCATGAACATCTAGATATAATTTCATGAAACTTATTCCTACCGTTAGCTGTAATGGGTCTAATAGGTTTTTGGTGCTCTTGATTTTTTACGTTATAATATACTGGAACCTCAATAATCTGACATAAATGATCAGACAAAAGTGGTTCTCTATTATAGCAATTGTAATCATCTACAGAAAAGTTTATAAAAATATTGTCAATACAATTGTTTAATCTAGTATTATCAAACACAGTTTGCTCGAAGCCAAATGTTTTGAGTAGATCAATTAATTAAAGTGGTATTGAAGCGATCAGATGTGTTAAACCTTACATTAAAATCACCAGAAATGATTACCTTGTTGGTGCTAATTTTGCTTAATAATATTTCCATTATTTCAGTGTAGACATTAAAATCTCCATTTGGGGAGCGATAGATGTTTATAACAACAACATTAAAATCTTCTATTTTCACAGCAGCTATTTCACAGTGTTTTTCAACAGAGATGTTATTTAAATAAGATAAAGGTTTATAGTTTAAAGTTTCTTTGACTGCAATTAAGGAACCCCCATGACAGAATTTAGATCTACAAGATATGCTAGCTATACAGTAATTTTTTATTTGAAAGAAATCAGATTCATTGCTATTTAACCAGTGTTCGGTGATACATATGATGTCCAATGGCACCCTTTCAGTAACAATAAATGTTTCTAGTTCATTTATTTTATTTTTAGCACTCTGGATGTTGATATGCATTAACCTTATTGTATCGCTTTTCGCTGGTTTGATGTTACGTTCCCGATATTTGTCGGTAGATATATTCTTATTTAAAAATCTCGTGTATGTCTTTGGTAATCTTTGTATTTTTGAAAATCAAAACGTCTGTACGCAACACCTTTAGGCCAAGTTGACGGTTTATATAGCTCTTCTTTTAAATTAAAGTCCGCACCCAACATGAAGCATTTATTTTGTGATTCTCTGGTAGGAAGTTCTTTAACAATTATATCTGCTTGTTTGAATTTAGGTTGATCTTTTATGAATTTTATTATTCTGTCAGCTGTAATATGCCTCTTTAGTCTGTAGAGGTATAACCACGCTCTTTTTTCCATACCAAAACCTTCTACCTCTTTTTCGCCAAATTTTTTGTTATATTCAGTGGTTTTCTTATTTTTTTCTTTATTGTGATGGGAAACAGTTTTCCATCCATTGTTATCAATATTATTATCATTCGTAAGATTTATTATGTCATTCATTTTTTTCGTTTGTGTCTCAACAAGATCCGGGTATGTATTATTCTGGACGTCAGAAGTTGATGGTTTTAAGTTCTTCTCTATAGTGTCCATGTGCCTTGCCTCTGAACTTTGATTAGAGGGATTAACTGTTGAAAGGTCATTGCTATTTATTTGAGATGGTACCATTTTTTGTTTCACCACTGTATTATAAGATAGTTTGTTTTGATTAGTAATGAAGGTTGATTTTTTGTTAGTGTCTTTTTTCATGTTCTCAACTTTTTCAGCTAGCAGTCGATTATTTTCTTTTAAGAGTTTATTATTCTCAAATAGTAGGTTATATTTTTCATCCTTTTCTTTTAATAAATTATTCAATCTCTCATTATCCAACTTTAAGATTTCAATTTCATGTAGTTTTTTAATTAGTTCTTCACTATTTGTTACTTGGTTTATCTCCTGAATGTCCTTGCTTGCTTACAACATCTGATTCTTGTTTCACAAATTTTCACAAATTGCATTTTACTTTTAAGTGCACATGATAGATGGTATACATTTCCACAAACCACACACACCAAAGATTTATTTTGTTTAGTCTGGCAGCATTTAAATGTTTTAACCACTGATTTCACAGGAGCTACATCATTTGCTTCTTCCTCAGAATCCGCCATTTTGAACTGATGAAAATGATAATGATTAAAGATACAATACTGTGAGTGGTTAGTTAATAAATATGAACATGATAACGATGGAATGTTTAATAGGCAGATATGGGATGAAGTTGCGGAGTTACCATTAGCTCAATTTAGAAACTTATACTTTCAACAACATGGTGCTCCTCCGCACAATAGCAGAATTGTTTTAAATGATCTCACTGAGACGTGTGGTGAACAAGTGATAATAATAATAATAATAATAATATTAACTTTATTTCATGTAAGCCTACAGGATATGAAACATCAATATCAAAATATAAAGACAGTCTTATATAGCATACAGCAAATATATAGAATCTTAGATGTACCATATGACTGAAATATTTTATTCTTATGAATTATTACACAATATTAAAGCTAAATACATTTAAGATAAATCGCAAAAAGTTATTTGGTATTTAAAATTTTAAGAGCGCTCCGGATATAAGCCGGAAAGACGGTGCAAATTACTCTCATATAAATCATTATTTTAAAAAACGGCTTTCACTAAAAGACATTAAAAACATGTTACAATGTGGGACGATGGGAGAAAAAAAAGTATATATAAAAAAAAATCTTTTTTTCTTCTATTATCGTAGGTATAGGTATCATTAAAATAAACATTTTCCCTTTTGTAGAACTAAAATAAAATTAGCCCTAATGTCCTCAAATGCACAGAGAAATTTAAAGATTAGGTATAATAAATTTGTCCAATGTCATATTCTACTACATCTCTATCTCTCACCTTCCAAGCACACCGTACATTCAGCTGCGTCATTTTATTGACGTGAAGTCATTTACAATTAAAATTGAAAGCATGGATGACTAATACACTCCGACCAACTCTTAAGCAGAACATGACATGTAAAATGGTGTAGATAAAAAAATAAATAAAAAAGTTAGATAAAATTACATATTGAATTCATAAAATTCGTTTAAGGTATAAAAACAATTGGAACATAGAAAAGATCGTAATTCCCTTTTAAATTTAGTTTGATTATTACCATCTTTTAAGGATTTTGGCAGCATATTATAGATGGTACTGCAGGTATAATGTGCACTCTTCTTATAAAGGGACAATCTGAAATAATTTATATATATGTTATCAGCGGATGTTGTGTCATAGTTATGTATATTTTGTGTCTATGGAATATTTCTAAATTATTTTTTACGAATAAGCTAGCTTCATATATGAATATGGAAGAAACTGTTAATATATTGTTTGTTTTAAATAGAGGTCTGCAGGGTTCCAAAGGTGCATATGAGTAAATAAGTCTTAGGATTCTTTTTTGTTAAACAAAACCCTATTTATGTCTGTTGATTGACCCCAGTACAGGATTAAATATTTTAAGTGGGAGTACACTACTGAGTAATAGATATTTAGCAGATAATCAACATCCATTATAGATTTAACATTGTGTATTACATAGTAAGCTGAATTTAATTTAAAAATTACATGGTCAATGTGTGTTCTCCAAGATAGGTTTTCGCCTATATAGAGACCCAGAAATTTAGTGCTCGCGACTTTCTCAATTTTAGCATTGTTGAGCTGAAGTGTAACATTTTGTAGCTCTGCAGTTTTGTTTTGAAATATCATTAGAAGTGTTGATGATTAATTTATATGATGAGCACCAGGTATAAAAGCTGGATAGTAGATTGTCAGAAGTAGTTTCAAGCATTTCAATAGATTTGGCAGCGATACAAATGGTAGTATCGTCAGTATTTAATATGTGCCCTATTAAAGATTTAAATGGAAATCTCCTCAAAGAAGACCAGGAAATAAGAGCCCGATGGAAAGAACACTACTCTAGCATTCTTAACCAGCAAAGTCAAGCCGATCACGATATTATAAATCTTATCCCTCAATATGACACCTTCGAAGACTTAGATAAACCACTAACAACGGAAGAGATCTTAACCGCCATTGGGCAGCTAAAAAATAACAAATCTCCCGGCGCCAACTCACTCCCAGCTGAGATCTTTAAAGCTGTGTTGTCAGAGCTCATACCCTACCTCAAAAAACTGTTTGATGTCGTGTGGGAAAGTGGTCAAGCTCCGCAGGAATTTCGTGATACACTTTTATTCAACCTCTTCAAAAACAAAGGGAGCGCTGCGGACTGTGGAAATTACAGGGGTATAGCTCTCCTGGCTGTTGGAGGGAAGATACTCACTAAAGCGATGGCAAATAGGCTAACAACTGTTATGGAAAAGTTACTTCCTGAAACACAGAGTGGCTTTAGACCAAACCGAGGCACATCGGATTTAATCTTCACACTTAAACAGCTTCAAGAAAAAGCACTCGAACATCAAGGAGAAATTCACATGGCCTTCATTGATTTAACCAAGGCGTTTGACTCGGTGGACAGGGAAGTGCTCTGGAAAATTATGTTCCGCTTAGGTATCCCTAGAAAATTTGTGGAAGTATGTCGCAGTCTACATACAAACAACAACGCCCAGGTTATGTATAATAATGAGGCAACCGAACCTTTCCAAACTCTCACTGGAGTTAGGCAGGGATGTGTCCTGGCACCCCTACTCTTTAATTTGTTTACCACTGCTCTAACAATTATTGTTGACAACAAACTGACAGTCAGAGGAATAGGTCTCAGATACCGTTTTGATGGCGGTCTCTTTAACATAGGGCGCTTTAGAGCTTTCACGAAGACACGCACACGATTCATTTGTGATCTCCAGTATGCGGATGACTGTGCACTTTTAGCCTCTACGCCGGAAGAGCTTCAAGAACTTTTAGATGTGTATGCCCAAAGCTATGATTCTTTGGGACTTAAAATCAACATTGGAAAGACTAAGATTATGTCAACTCCTCATCAAGTGAACCAAATAGACATTACACTTAACGGAAATTCTCTTGAAGTGGTGGATCAGTTCAATTACTTAGGCAACGTTGTTAATGACAAAGCAAACATGGACAGCGAGATTCGCAATAGAATTAACGCTGCATCTAGAGCATTCTGGGGACTTAGAGAGAGAGTATTTGACAACCACGACCTTGCTTTGTCAACGAAAATGGCTGTCTACAGAGCAGTTGTCATTCCAACACTGCTATATGGATGTGAAAGCTGGGTCACTTACCGTCGTCATGTGAAAGAATTAGAACGTTTTCAGCAAAGACACCTCAGAAGTATGATGAAAATCCGTTGGTTCCATCACATATCAAACGTGGAAGTACTCAGGAGAGCAAACAGCCTTCCAATTGAGGTGCTTATTTCAAGAGCACGCCTAAGATGGGCAGGTCACGTTCATCGTATGCATGATAACCCCCTTCCTAAATGTACACTTTATGGTGAATTGCTAAGCGGTAGAAGAAAGCGTGGCGGTCAACGAAAGAGGTTCAAAGACGCTCTCCATGAAAATCTAAAATCCTGCGGTATTGCAGACGAGCAATGGGAACAACTTGCAGCGGACAGAACCGAATGGCGAGGGGTTGTGGCCAGCTATCAAGGAAATGTTGCTGCAAGAAGGCCGAATCCAAGACCTAACCAGGTCTATGTTTGTCCTGATTGCGGTCGACATGTGCTCTCCCGAATTGGCCTCTATAGCCATAGTCGTGTGCACCGTAGATGAATGGGAATTACAATAGACCACACCTTTTACTTGTTTTTTATTGTACGCAATTTATCGACTGTAACATTTCTATACTCGGACTCGAGTAACGGCTAATAATAAGTATCGTCAGCGAAACATTGTTAGAAAGATATTTAGTTCATTAGAAATTTGAAATTCTAAGTCATTGATGAATAAAATAAAAAGTACGCTCCCTTGCGGAACTCCTAACTTGAGGTTGCAGGTATTTGAAATGGTATTACCTAATTTTACCGAAATTTGCCTATTTGATAAAAATGACATAATCCACTTATTTAACGATCCTAATACCTAGGGTTTGTATTTTTTTAGACAAAAAGTTGGCTAGAACGCAGCCGAACGCACGAGTTAGGTCGAAGAACAAAACAAGAACTAACTATTTTTTGTCAATTGCGTTATATATAAAATTTGTAAATTCATAAGCAGCTGTATTTGTAGAGTGCTCACCTCTGAATCCATGCTGACATTCTGATAGTAGTCTAAAACTATTGACGAATTCCATAATCCTATTATGAAAAATTTTCTCAAATAGTTTTGAAAAACAACATATTTGCCTATAATTTTCTACTAATTCAGGATTACCTTTCTTATGAAGTGGTATTATTAATGCGTATTTCAGTTTATCAGGAAAAATTCTTAGTTTAATAGATAAATTGAAAATGAAACACAATGGATATATAATGAATCGGGATATATATTTGAGTGCTTTTATACCAATATTATCAAAGCCAGTGCTTTTTTTGTTTTGTATATTGTTTATAACATTTGATATTTCATCTGGTGTGATATCATTAAAAAACAGAGAAAAGTTGCACAATGTACCAACTGTACAGTCCCCATCGAGGTTACCATATGTTTTCCAATATTTTCGGTGTAATATTTACAAAAGGAATTGGTGATTTTTTCATTGTGATTTATACAACGAATCTCAATAAGTTTCTTTATTCTACCAGTATTAGTATTCAAAATATTCCAAATTTATTTTGGGATATTGGAAGAATCGTTAAGTTTATTGTGGTAGTAGTCCTTTTTTTTATTTTAATTTTTTCAGCATAGGCTTCTTTGCTAAGTTTATATGGTTCCTTAATATTAGGATCTTTGCTATTTTTTGAGAGCCAGTATAAATTTTTTAGTACGTTACTTTCTTCTATAATGTTTGTATCTACCCAGTTGTTTTTCAAATTTGTCTGAGGGAATTTTTACTTTAATGAGTGGACATGTTTTGTCCAAGCAATATAATAAATTTTGCCAAAAAATATCCCAGGCTCGATTAGGTTCGCGTGCATTATATAGATGGCTTAAATCAGTAACGGAAAGTAAGTTATATAAGTTAAAAAGATTTTGTTGTGTAAAATTCCTTTTGTATACATACACCGGTTTACTTTTAACACTGTGAAAGATTTGGAATATTCATTGTGAACATTTGTAACTTGTGATCTGAAATACCAATATCTTGGTAGTTTCTTCCGGGTCTTGCCGTTGTTGGTTGTTGCTGTTCTTCTTCTGTAGTTCTCCTCTGGTTATTTACTACTCGTGTATATTGCTTTGACTGTATCCGTATTCGACGTCAGACTAGTAGCCACGTAAAGAACTCCAGACACTTCGTAAAAATTTTGGAAAACTTGGAAATAACGAGTAATGATATCATGGTTAGTTTTGACGTCGAATCTTTGTTCACAAATGTACCAATTGAGGAAACAGTTAACCTGATTCGTCAGCAACTTGTACCTAAAGGTTTAAGAGAAGACATACCTGATCTGGCCCAATTGTGCCTGTCTACAACATACTTTCTATGGAATGGAGACTTCTACGAGCAGAAGCAAGGAGCAGCCATGGGATCACCACTTTCACCTGTGATAGCCAACCTATTCATGGAAACTTTTGAAGAGGAAGCTATATGCTGCAGTGAGAATAAACCAAAGTGCTGGCTATGCTATGTAGACGATACGTTCATCATATGGCTACATGGAAAATTATCTTTATCTGTTTTCTTCGACCGTTTGAATAAACAACATCCAAGTATCAAATTTACAATGGAGACCGAGCAAGATGGAGCTTTACCTTTCTTAGATGTATTAGTGAAAAGGTCACACAATGGCAAGATGGCCCACAGTGTCTACAGAAAGAAAACGCACAACGATCATTACCTACATGCGACATCTCACCACCATCCACAACAGAAGAGAGCATTAATTAGAGCCTTGGTCCACAGAGCCAACATAATATAATATACGACGATAACAAACCCGAGAAACTGCAGAATGTCCAACAAGCTTTAGAGAAGAACGGATACAGTCAAAGCAATATACAACGAGTAGTAAATAACCAGAGGAGAACTGCAGAAGAAGAACAGCAACAACCAACAATGTATGCATGCCTACCCTATGTCGCGGGAGTCACAGATAGGCTGAAGAAGATTTTATTCAAAAAGAAAGTAGGTGTACGGTTTCGAACAGTGAAGAAAATACAGCAGATGCTTCCCTCAGTCAAAGACCCTGTCTCCAAACTGTTACAAAAGGTGTTTACCAGTTGAACTGCACATGTGGTAAGAGCTACATCGGGCAAACAGGACAGAGTATCCAGTGCAGAATCAAAGAATACCAGATAAATACCAGATTTGGATACACGGATAGGTCGGCGATAGCAGAACATATCCATAATAACGGGAACCATAAAATCGACTACGAGGACGTCAATATATTAGACAGGAATACGCGCTATTATCCGCGAATCATTAGGGAATCACTGGAAATTATGAAAATCGTGAACAACTTCAACAGAGAGGATGGGTGTTGACTTAGTAACATGTGGAGACTGGTATTGCCAAGTACCAGCACCGTAGTAAGTCACGGTCAACCAAACATGACGAATAAGCATGTCCAATGACCAGCGAAGCGAAGCGGCGCCTAGGTATATAACGAGGAGTGTAACACAACACATTCAGTCTTTAGAATCCTTCTGAAGAAGCTGACAGGATGATCAGCGAAACGTCAAGTCAAGTTCGACGACCACGGCAAGACCCGGAAGAAGCTCCTTCATCGAATTACATGTTGTTGTCTATCTTGTAAGAATGATTGTATTAACTTTAATGTACAGCCACCTACTCCGTATTTTTCCAATTTCATTATTAAGATGTCGTGAGATACACTATCAAGGCTTTAGACAAGTCACACATAATGGGCTAGTAGACAATAACGAAAATGACAAAAGTAATAATATAGCATTATAGTATGACTCTTCAATATGTTATGAATATAATTTGAAGGTAGTTTTACCGACTATTATTGGTTTTATTGTAAAGCGAATAGGCTTAAGATTAGAGCGTATTTAAAATACGGCAGTTTGCCGGTTATCTCGTGACGTAATATCGTCACATACGCGCGCATCTAATATAACCTCGACAGCGCCGCACATACGTTTTGCACAACTTTGTTGGCTCCGCCTTTCCACTAGCGCTCGTTTCTCTGCTGATTATGCTATTACGTCATAGCCAATAGAATACCTCGAACAATTGCGGCAATATCTAACCTTTTAAACATAGTTTAAACTTCATGATTTTTTTTTTACTATAAGGCATTATTAAAAAAATAAAATCAAAAATACGGGTCAACTGTTTTTATGCGTAGATGTTATTAAAATAATAATAAAAAAATTGTCTACTTGCCCATTGCACGTGTGTATGTTCCAACATCATGGTTATTTACTATTGAATGGACAATATCTAATACTGCTTGAGAAGTGGACCTTAGTGAACGAAAGCCATAATGCTGATCGCTTAGTTGATTATTTCTTTCAAGTTACTCAGTCAGCCTATTTTTAATCAGTATTTCAATAATTTTAGATATTACCGGAGCTATAGTAATATATCTATAGTTATCGCAGTTATTTGGGTAATAAGTATATGACATCCATACAGCACAGAGCAAGCAATATATCATATCACGGAGCCCCTCTGTGGTTCCTATGATTGTGTAATATTGTCAGGATTTCTTTATATTGGATTTCTAAGAATTATTAGTCAAAATAGCATCTTTTTCTGAGAACACTATAATACAGCTTAATAATTAATGTGAATTACTTTTTAATGATATAAACATTTTTGTAATTTTCAGGTGTGAAGATGGAGTGGTTGTGCAAAAATCGGAGGCCATTCTTAAGTTGATGCCAAATCTTGAAACGGAACAACTAAAGCAAACAGTACCCGAAGTAATAATATACAAATGCGACTTTTGTTCATTCCAAGCAAAACGTAAACATAACCTCAAAGATCATTTGTTGAAGCATAAGGATCCTTCAGAAGTTACAATGTACAACTGCGACACTTGTCCGTTTCAAACAAAACGTAAACATAACCTCAAAAAACATTTACTGAGGCATAAGGATCCTTCAGAAGTTACAATGTACAATTGCGACACTTGTTCGTTTCAAACAAAACGTAAACATCACCTCAGAGACCATTTGTTGACGCATAAGGATCCGCTAGAAGTTACAATGTTCAAATGTGATGTTTGTTCTTATCAGGCGAAACGTAAATGTCATTTGGAAAAACATGAATTGATTCATAAAGATCCGTCAGAAATAACAATGCACAAATGTGATTATTGTTCATTTCAGACGAAACATAAATATTACATCAAAAATCATTTGCTGACACATAAGGACACCTCAGAAGTAGCAATGGAACAAGACCTCAACGGTCAATTGTTGCAACGTAAGGATCTTCCAGAAGTAACAATCTATAAATGCGACTCTTGTTCGTTTCAAGCGAGACGGAAAACCGATCTTAAAAGACATTTACTAGTGCATAGCAATCCTTCGGAAGTAATCCAGTACAAATGTGAATCTTGTCCATTCCAGACAAAATATAGAGATACTGCCAAACTTCATCAAAAGGTGCATAAAAGTCCGTCAGAACTGACCATGCTTAAATGTAACTTTTGTTCGTATCAGTCGAAATGGAACACTTGTTTTAAAAGGCATTTGCTAGTGCATAAGAATCCTTCAGAAGTAACCACATACAAATGCGACTCTTGCCCATATCAGACAAGATATAAGGATGATTTGAATAAACACTTGATAGTACATAAAAATCCTTCAGAGATAACAATGTACAAGTGTGATTCTTGTCCATTTCAGGCGAAAAAGAAAAACCAGCTCGATACTCATTTGCTAAAGCATAAGGATCTTTCAGAAGTAACAACATACAAATGTGATTCTTGTTCGTTTCAAACGAAATATAAAAATTGCCTCAAGCAACATTTGCTGAGACATAAGGATCCCTCAGAAGTAACAATGTACAAATGTGACTTTTGTCCGGTTCAAACAATACATAAGAGTAATCTGAGACAGCATATGTTGAAACATAAGGGCGCCATTAAGAAGTAATAATGTATAAATGTAACGCTTGTTGGTTTCAGACAAAACCTAAAATTGAACTCAAAAAACATTTGTTGGCATACCCATTCTGCAGATGTAACAACACCTCTTTCATAGTTTCCACAAAAAAAAAAATTGCCACAACTTTCTTATTTTAAATACCCAAGCAACACCAAATGGTTCAATAAACGTTTTGATTTCGTTTATACGACTGGTATATATAATGTTTATCGCAACCTATATTCAACATTCGAATATCCACGCTACAAATGTATATATTTGTCTTATCATACATTAAATATAGACGTTTTAAAAAAACGTATATATATATATGATACATCATATTCTAAATATATACATCTTAAGAAAACGTTATATTGTTGTCACATCATATACGAGATATATACTTTTATGTGGAACCTCAAATAAACGTATTCCATATACGTCGATAATATATATGATGTAAAGGTTTTTCTCACGGTTATGAAAACCCTTTTCTCCAGTTGCTGGTATACGTGTAATAAACCTTTATTATCCACTGTAATTCATACATATATAGGGTATCCCTGTATGGAATATCTAATACTTACAAACTTTTTTATTTAAAATTTTTTGAGAGTCATTTTTTAGTGTTGCTTCAGCTTATCAAACTTTTTTTGACAATGCCAAAATTTAGGTAATATATTTAGAGAATATAAATATCCGACTTCGCGTAAGGTGAACATATTTTAAATTAAAATTATAGAAGTTTCAAAGCCTCATAAAGCTGGTGAACTATATAGTTAAAAGGAAATTGTAAAAAATAATTGTTTTTATTTAAATTTTTTTCTTTTGAAAATCTGAATTTTTTCTGAAGAATTTAGTTTTTCTCAAAAAATTTAGAATAAAAAGATAGAAAATATCGAGAGATTTTTTAAAGGGAATCCACCCTTGTATCTTTGTTAATGAATACGCTATAAGTTCTTTAGACCTTTTTTTTATATTGTTTTATAAACTAAGAGCTTATTTAATAAATGATTAAATAGTTTCCATCACTTTATTTTTACCAAAATTACCTTAACTTTCAAAATTTAAATGGGAAATTCTGTTATACAGTATTATATTATGGCCCACGAATGGATCAGTTCTTATTTAAACAACAGAAAGCAGGCTGTAGTCATAGGCTCATACAAATCGGATGTTAGGGACGTTGCTACTGGTGTGCCTCAAGGCTCTATTCTAGGTCCCCTATTGTTTTTAATTTTTGTAAACGACATGCCCAATTCTTGTACCTCACCGAATGCTGCAATTGTTTATGCAGATGACACAAATTTTTTAATATCTAGTAACACCTTGGAGTTGACAACCAGTAGAGCCAATAAATCAGTAGGTGAATTTTCTGATTGGTGTTTGAGCAATGGTTTGGTTCTAAATGCTGGCAAAACGTTTTGTATGACATTTTTGCCCAAAAATGTTGGTCACAATTCAGGTGTTTTAGTTAAGGCAGGTCATCAGTCAATTGTACAAACAGATGAAATAAAATTCTTGGGACTAAGGATAGATCACAAAATGACATGGGAGAAACAAACTGATGATTTATCAGAGAAATTAAGTAAATCCTGCTTCATTATTAGATATCTAAAATCCACTGTATCACTTAATATGCTGAAGCTAGCTTATTTTGGTCTGGTTCAGTCTAAGATATCTTATGGATTGATGTTCTGGGGAAACTCTCCATATGCTTCCAAAGTTTTTGTAGCACAAAAGAAAATTATACGGTGTATGCTTGGTTTACCTGCTCAGACTCACTGTAAAGAGGCATTTATAGCACTATCAATTTTAACGTTACCATCTCTGTACATATTCTTAATTACAACAAATATAAAAAGAAAGGAAAATATCTTTTTAAAAAATAGTAATGTTCACAGCTATGTTACTCGCAGCAACAATCAGCTTCGGGTGCTTTTCTCGAGACTAAGTGTGGGCCAAAATTCTCACATCTTTCAAGGCATTAATTGTTATAATAAATTTACCCAACTGTTTGGCCAATTCGATAATTTTAATTTATTTAGAAATGCCCTGCTAAAATTTTTAATGAGTAGAGCTTTTTATTCTGTAGATGACTATTTACACTCTTAGTTTTATATTTAATTTTAAAGTGTAATATATTGTACTTAATATGTTTCAGTACTGTATGTCATATGGTTGCTATACTTGTATGTTTTATTATTGTTATTATTGTCTGTTTTTTACCTTTATTTATTATTTACCACTGACTTGTCTAATAAGTTATACCATGTGTGTCACTTGATATGATGAATAAAATACATTATTATTATTATATAGACTAATCGATTTCAAATAATTTTGCAAGTCAAATCATGTCTTAAACCAGATATCCTTTGCTACTTATGATAAAATTGTTAATATATATTGCTGCATAACAATAATAAGATGACATTGAAACAAATTAATTTGTAAGTGCCTTATTTTGTAAAATATATTAATTTTTCTTTAATTATAACAGGGAAATTAGTATTAAAATTTTTTTTGATTTGCGATACATTTGCCTTTGCAAAATTATTTAAAATTGATCGATCTACAACACTATAAAAAAGTTAGAAGGTACCCGTTTTGAAATTCGAAAGTTAATATTATAATCTCCAATTTTTTAAAAGTACATATTTTAAACCTCCTACCTATATATAACTACTGATATCAAGGAAAAAATAATTCAATTGCATATATGTGTGCAGATAGTAATTTTTAAAAAATATTTATTATTTATTATAGCTTTTTTATATTATATTAAGCTTTACCTATTCTGTGGGATTGGCTAAATACGTAAAACTATTTTATCATTTACTATTTCACCCTTGGGGATCTAGGATGTTTGACAACGATAACAAAACCACAACATTGTTCATTACTCTTTACTAAAATCCAAAAATAGAGTCTATTTATTATTATTGTAACTATAGCGGCTTTTGGCAAGCTTCAACCAATCTTGAATCGTCCCTCTAATTTTATTGTCATTGGTCTCACCCACGCCTTCAACACTAGCCATGCAGAGTTTTACACCTTCTGTGATAAAAAAAATGCAGTTACTATGAAATCGCTCAATAACAATATAGACAAACACATCACAAGTTGGTCCATTCATAACGCACTACAACGTGATAACTCAAGGATAAGGGCGGCTCATCAACATAACACTTGTTGAATTTCAATCAAACAATATATACGCAAAAACAAACAAGTAAATATTATTTGTTTCGATCACAAGGCCACACTACTAATGTTGACTACCACCACACGAAACAGCAATTGACACGACGATCCGCGGTTGCTCACCAGCTGTACTATTGAGAGAGATGCATGTATTTATTGAG
Source organism: Leptura quadrifasciata (assembly GCA_963675555.1). Taxonomy (NCBI): domain Eukaryota; kingdom Metazoa; phylum Arthropoda; class Insecta; order Coleoptera; family Cerambycidae; genus Leptura; species Leptura quadrifasciata. Next base: position 95,049,539 of record OY776680.1, on the reverse strand, counting down.
AAATGCTTATGTATTCTGCAACAGAGACAATAATACTAACCCGGTTGCTGGTGACTGTGCAATCGATGCAGATTGACATACGTTTAAAAACCGTATATTATAAACTGCAATATTACTGAACAAATATTTTATATCATCATTATATCATCTATCTATAACAAATATTTTACTCATATTTCCAGATATTGTTATAATCTCCGAACTTTTAGTTGCAATTGTTTATGACATGCCTATAAAAAAATTTAGCGCATATACATATTTATCGTATACATTTAAAAATCGTGTATCAAAAACTCTAATATGGCTGAAAAAATGCAAGTAGTGTCAATTTCACAAATTTACAATTTAAACATTTTGCGGAAGTGTAGTCTCAACTCTCAATTAATTATTTCTCAAATATTCTGCGTTACTCCAAAAATTTTCGGAGAAATACATTTATAATATACGTAGAAAAATCGTTTATGAAATAAACGCTTTTCATAGACGTTGATTAAATATACGATAACGAAATTTAAACCGTAATTTCATATGATACACGTTTATTAGACCATCATGTGTTGCTTGGGTACAGCTTTATGAGAAAAGTGACTTAAATATACAGGGTGCTATTTAAAATAAGAAAGTTGTGGCAATTCCCGGCCATACCGCAAGTGATTTTTTTCCCACCGAATGGTCAAAATATGATCATTGATACCTATATTTGAATTCCCAAATTTCAGAAGTAGGTACTTTCTGGTTCACCCGGTATATACAGGGTGTTTCAGGTATGCGGTCGTTAATTTCTAGGGCCGATTCTACATAACAAAAATATGAAAAAGTCCATATAAACACGGTATTAAATAAAATCTCAGGTGCTCCCTTCAGAGGACCGCAGCGCCCTTAGGAGGGATTTCCGGACCTATATTTATATGAATTTTTTTTTATGTAGAATCACCTCTAGATATTAATGACCACTTACTTGAAACATTCTGTATAGAAATAAAAGAAAAATAAAATAGTTACAAGATTATCGCCTAAATAATATCTGTGGGGGTGCTTACAAGGAACTATTTAATATCTACTTTAAATTTAGTTTAGGGAACTTATTGTAAACTTTTATACCCATGTAATATGGACCTTCCTCGTATAAAGATGTAGAATGTGAGGGCATAACTAAGATATCATTATTTCTTATATTCATTGTGAAAGATCTCTATTTTTGGGAACTTTGTTATTTTCATAAACAAATGCACATAAATTGTATAGGGTGTTTCATTAATCATTGTACATAAGCTAACTGAAGAATCCTTGGCCTAAAATAAGAAGATGTACCGTAAACTCGGGTGGCTTTGGTCCATTTTCAAACTTCAAAGTCATATATCTTATTACTAGATTAACGTAAATTAAACTTCTTAGTCTTGCTTTTCTTGTCTCTATAAATACATTTAAATTTGAGAATGTGGAGAAAAATAATTAATATTTTCTCCACTTTTTTTAAAAAAAAGTGTGTGGCCAAAGTCACAAGATAAAATCCGGTGACTTTGGCCGGGTATCGTTTTACGATGGAAACGGAATGTACGCCCTGGCAAATGATAACTTTGGCCATCTATAATGTTTTTAAAAAAGCAGGATAATTATGTCTCAAAAAAAAGGAGAAAAATGATTATATTATATAAAAATAAACTTTATTATTCATGACATAAAACATAACATGAAAGTTTCTAAATATAAAAATAAAATAAATAATAATAATAAATATAAATTATAATATTATATTATAATAAAATATCACATTCTAATACCAAATAAAATAATAATTATCTATTACAGTCTCATAGGTACCTATTAAAACAAGCGATTTAAAAAACTATAAAACTAAATAAACTTGATTATCTATCTACCTAAATTTTTCTAGTTCGGGAACCTTTGAACACTGTGGTGGCCCAATTCTTTCCACAATATTGTCGATGTCATACCAAAGAATGTCTTCAACTTGCGGCCATTTTCACTGGTAGAGACCACTGAGCACCATTGATTTTATTTTAAATCGATTTTCTATTTGTTCAACAATTAGTCCTGGAAAATATAATTTGTTTTGTAGTGTCGAGCGAACAATATTTTTACTAATTATTTATTAAAAGCCTAACTACTTTGTAACATACCTTAGTTGTATGTAGTAAGTGTCTCTTCAACGGATTTCAGCAAGTTTGACACAAAAACGTTGTGGCCAATGTAACCCATGTAAAGCACTTAAAAGCATAGGGTGACTATGGCCGCCCTCTGGCGGGGAGGGGAGAAATTTTTTTATCAATATGAGTAAATAGAAATCCTCACAAGGGTTACATAGTTTAGTGTTTTAGGTATCAACTATCAGATGGCAGCCGATTTGTCTTGGCGATTGAAGTGTTCGGGATAAAAAATTTGACGATTATTCATACCTGACTTTAAAAATCTACCACAAATACAAATACAGAATAAAAATTCTCAGAGCACTAATTTCTTATTCACAAAACATTGCTGAATCATATGAACACATTAAAATTAATATTATGCATTTCTACATAGTGATTATTTAACAAATAAACAAAATATTAAAATCGGCCAAAGCCACCTAGGCAGGCCAAAACCACCCGAGTTTACGGTAACCCATAAGACTTGGATACAAAAATTCCTCCTTACTGAGATACAGGGAGGGTGTTTTATTGCAAATTTTAAAAATTATTTTTGCCAATTATTTTGTTACTGTTTGATATTTCTTTTTCATATTTGGCAGAAAGTTCATGTATTTTAGGTAACATCAGACCATGGTAAGAGATAGTTTCTCACTATTGCCAGAGGCGTACGACAGGAACAGAGGAGTAGTTTCCCCCTCTAAATTCTACGCCACTGGTGGAATCGTCTTTTCAGTATGATTATTTAATTTTAAAACGTTTTTTACGAAAATAATGTACTCTTACTTCATAACGATAAAGTAATTATTTTTCGAGATAATTGAAGTTAAAGATAAGGCTGCACAATATTCTGATTGTAATGTTTAATTTATTTTTCATATTCGTACTGATCATTTCGGCATCTTTACTCATAAAACTGCATTGGTTACGTGAAATAAGTTTTACAGTTACATCCTTATAACATATTTAATATAAAAGTGAATACTTACAATGTTAGGTAGGTAACAATTTGAAATAAACACAACTACAGAGCAGTACCGGGTATCGAAAAATAATTACTTTATCGTTATGAGGTAATAGTACATTATTTTCGTAAAATACGTTTTAAAATTAAATAATCATACTGAAACGACGATTCCACCAGTGGCGTAAAATTTAAGGGGGGGGGGGGTAAACTACTCCTCTATCCCTGCCGTACGCCTCTGGTAATGGTGAGAAACTATCTTTTACCATGGTCTGATGTTACCTAAAATACCTAAACTTTCTGCCAAATATGAAAAAGAAATATCAAACAGTAACAAAATGATTGTAATAAATAATTTTTAAAATTTGCAATAAAATATCCTGTATCTCAGTAAGGAGGAACATTTTATCTAAGTGTCTTGGGTTACATCTTCTTATTTTGCGCCAAGGATTCTTCAATTAGCTTATATATGCAATTATTAATGAAACACTGTATAAATACAAGGAGAAAATGTTCATGATTTTTAGTTATATAAGTAATGGTTTGCAATGATCATCATAATTAGCTTTATTGATTGTATTTTGCTAAAATCTAGTTGTGTACAACTAACTTTAATTTTTGTGACATTGTCAGTTAGTTGTCATAATGTGTTGCAAGTGTGCAAAAAACTAATATGCCTCATATAAGCGATTTGGTTAAATCTGCAGTTATTGCTAAAGCAGAAGATGGATGGTCAATGAGACAAATTGCACTGTGTTATAATATTGACAAAAATTCGGTGTGTAACATTTTAAGAAAGTGGAGAATAAACGGTACAATTAGCAGAAATCCTGGATTAGGGTAACGAGGAATATCAACTCAACAACAAGGTTTGTTTGCAATTGGTAAATGCTTTAGTAGAAAATCCATTTTACTCAGTTATTCAGGCTGCTGAAGAAACGAATTTTCCTGGATCGAGTAGTACTGGTCGCCGACGAGTAACAGACTCGGAGCTACGCTGTCATGCAGCAGCACAGAAATACTTACTTAAAGCTGAAGATAAAGAAGCTCGAGTACGATTTGCGCTTGAATTTTTAACGCATGATGTAAATTTTTGGAACAATAATCTTTACAGACCAAAAAACTTTCCAGTCAACACACAGCGGTCGTATTCGTGTTTACCGCCCTCCGAATACTCGATTCGATGAGAAATATATATCTAACAATGATAAAACTGGTAGATTTTCCATCAATATGTGCGCTTGGATATCGGCACGTGGTCTTGGTGTTTTGTGGCATATTGAGGAACGATTTAATAGTGAAACATATATTAGGATTAGACAATATTATGCTCCCTTCTGTGTCATAATTATTTCCTAATAATGAGTTCATATTTCAACAAGACAATTGTTCCGTTCATACTGCTCATACCGTAACTAACTGGTTTCAAGATAACAACATCAATGTTCTTAACTGGCCCAGTCATAGTCCAGATCTTAACCCTGTGGAAGAAGTATTGTAACTATTCGTGAGAAGTATCCAAAAACGTAATGTGAGACCACAGAATGCGGAAGAATTACTGGAAATAGTAAATAATGCGTGGGAAAATATTATTACTAATGATTATTGTATAAGGTTATTTAATTCTATGCCAAACAGACTTATTGAAGTTATAAATAGAAATGGTGCAATAACGAAATATTAATAGTTAATTTCTTAAGTAGGATATCCTTTGTCCTTTGATCCAGGATTTCTACTAATCGTACCGTTTACTCTTCACTTTCTTAAAATGTTACACACCAAATTTTTGTTAATATTATAACGCAGTGCAATTTGTCTCACTAACCGTCCATCATTTACTATAGCAATAACTACAGCATTACAATAAAAAATAAATTAAAAGTGATATCTGTTTTATTTCGGCTACTCATTACATATTCAAATAGAGACAGATTTACATTACCAAAAAAAGTTGTCCTATTTCTTTCTGTTCATGAGAATACATATAATTTTTTTTCAATTAAAAATAATCTATTGAATAATGAGTACACAGGCCGTAGCTTAGCCAATTCTGAACCTTTGTATAGTAAAACAATAATGTTGACTCTGGAACAAAACCTCGGATGTTACGTTGTAAAATTTGCTGAATTTAAAGTGTTTGATAATGTATTGACATGTTCTGACCAATTTAAATTTTCATACATGTAAATGCCTTTTATTGTATTTGTTCTATTGATGCATCACCACACCTTACGCGCAAACTGTATAGTCAGCCAGAATTGGAGATATTCTGTAATGTATTATATTAGTTTTTGAAACATTTAACTGTAGTTTTTTTTTCTTCACACCACTCTATCACTTATTTATTTACCACATTATTTGGAATTGCAACAGCATCATTTACATTTTCAGTTGAGACATTTATTGATGAGTCGATCACAAATTGGCGAACAGATGATAGTGACACGTGTTAAGCATTTGAAAATATGAGGATTAATAGTGGTGCCAGAATAGACCCGCCGGAGGGTTTCGGAAGGTAGCTTTGTTCTTAAGGGGTAGTTTTATGGGGCGACTGTCAATATTTTCCTCACAATTTTTTCATATTTCTAAAAATAAATATAAAATAATATTTTTTAGATTAGAAATAAAAAAAAAATACCTTTCTTTGCATTTCGATAAACACAGCTGTTCTTGAATAATTTATGTTTAAAAAACAGTGTGTATTTACAGCATTTAATAAATTTCTCTACAGATAAAGAAAGCTTTGAAATATAATTAAACGTAGAAAATAGCTAATTATCAATTACAAAAATTGTTCGGATTATCCTCCATTTTCCCTTTTTTTTTATTATTATATATTATTATTATTATTATATTTACATTTATTACAATTACAATTATAAATTGCAAATTACAATACAAAATAATAGAATTAAAAAATAAAAATTTAATGTGCACCTAGGTGAGTAAACACCTGTATGTGCAATATTAGACAGAATATCGTATATCCAATTACATTATTATTAAGATTATTTAAAGTAAGCAGGAATAGGAGAAAATAATAGAGGGGTTGAAGATGAAGAGAGTAAAATAGTGTAAGAAATAGTTACAAATTTTTATAAGAGGTTATTAATGTAGTCCCTATTTTGATATATAAAAGTTTTACATTTTTTAACAAAAAAATTGTATTTAGTTATTGTTCTTATTTCATGAGGCAAGATGTTATAAATTTTTGGTGCTAAGATTGAAGCAAAGTGTTGGTTGGCATCGTATTTTCTAAATGGTATAACCATCATATTGTTAACATTTTGTCTGGTTTGATAACAGTGGTTCACAAAATTTTTGTTTATCGATTTAAAGTAAAATATACAAATATTGAGATAATATAAACATCGGACATTTAGTATTGATTCATTATATAGAAGGTTACTTGAGTACAGTCTATCTTTGAAGAAGATAATTCGCAAAATATAGTTTTGGACCACATTCAATTGTTTTAAAGCATTGTTATAGAGCCCCCCCCAAACAATGATACCATATCTAAGTAGTGCTTCCACTAAAGACTTGTATATTTGAATTAACAATTTTTTAGGTAAAATATTACGTATTAAGTAGAACTTATGAATTAAACGCCTAATTTTGTTGGTTAAATCATGTATATGGTCGGTCCATTTTAAATTCTTGTCAATTGTGATGCCTAGATATTTTATAGAGTTAGTTTCTTTAATAGTAAGGTCAGATTCGTTTAATTTAATGTAATTAAAATTCGGTCTATTTGCATCAGTTATAGAATACGCAGTGTAGAATGTTTTATCAGAATTTAAAGTTAATTTATTTTGGTCAAGCCAACATTTGACTCTTTCTAATCCTTTTATCACCTTATTTTTCACATTTTCCCATTTTTTATCCTGAAAGAATAAAACAGTATCATCTGCATATGAAATTGAGGTGCCATTTATATTTAAATTCAGCAGTGAATTTATATAAGTAATAAAAAGAATTGGACCCAGTACCGTCCCTTGTGGTATACCAATCTTAATATCCAGAGGGTCACTAAATATGTTTCTAATTTTAACCATTTGTTTCCTATCAGCTAAATAATTCTTGAAGACTTCCAACGCCGTACCCCTGATACCATTATGCTCAAGAGTATCAATGAGCATTGTATGGGGTACAGTGTCGAAGGCCTTTGCTAGATCTAAAAAGACTGCAATGCCCTTTTGGTTATTATCGAGGCAATTTTTTATATTATTTATGAGTTTGAACATAGCATCATTTGTACTGATCCCTTTCATAAACCCGAATTGGTTATCATTTAATAAATTTGTTGAAGTAAGATAATCAAGTAACCTTTTTTTTAGGCACTTTTCAAATATCTTTGCAAATGTAGAAATAACACTGATTGGACGATAGTTTGTAATATTAGTTTTGCAGCCCTTTTTAAATATTGGTGTTACAATCGACATCTTAAATGAAGAGGGAACTTTGCCTGTTACAAAAATAAGATTTATAATATGAACTAGAGGATCAAGAATGTATATATGGAACTTTTTAATAAGTTTTGATGTTATGCCATCTATGCCTGGTGCACTATTATTTTTTAAAGCGTTGATATGCATAATTAATTCATTACTCGATACCGGATTTAAGGCCATAGAATTCATTAAGTTAGGATAAACTATATTAACTTTAGAAATAGGTTCCTTTATCACTGAAGCCATGTTCACGCTTATATTTACAAAATAATTATTGCAAAAATTTGCCATTTCAGTATCATTTGGGAATTGTGTGTTATTATTATCAAGAATGGTTAAATTGTTGTTAGTTTTATTTTTAGTTTCATTGGCAGCGTCAGAGATTATCTCATAGATTTTTTTTATATTCTTAAGGTTTTCATTAATGTGGTTAGTGTAATAGCTGTTTTTTGCCTTTTGTATGATTCCATTGAGTCTGTTTCTATAATTTTTATACTCTTGAAGTAAGTTAATATTGTTTTTATTTCTTAAAACTAGTGTTTTTAGTTTATCTCTATGCTTAATTGACTCGATTATGCCATTTGTAATCCATGGTTTAAGTTTCTTGTATTTCCTACATGGTACTGATTTGGTGGTGGTACAAATTTCATGTAAGGACATGAAAATATCAATAAATTTTTGATAGGCCAATTCAGGATCACTTAATGAAATAATATTATCCCATTGTAGTGAACTAATCATATTTTCAAATTTTTTATCATCAAATTTGGTAATGGTTTTTTGTTCAATACCTTTTTTCTCATTACTATTTTCATCAAGACTAACATTTAAGTAGATCGGGAAGTGGTCAGTAATATCTGTATCTATAACCAATGCATCGAGTAATAAATTGCTCATTTCAACATTCTTTCTTATGAAAATATGATCAATACAAGAGCTACTGTCCGGAGTTACTCTAGTATATGAATTTATGTATGGCTTGAAACCAAAAAAACTCAACATAGACAAGTAACTATTAATTGAAGCCCGTTTGGGGTTAAGTATATCAAAATTTATGTCTCCTATGAATATATCTATTCTATTACTTTTTAATTTGGTGAAATAGGCTTCTAGATCGGTCAAGAACAAGTTATCATTTATGGAGGGAGATCTGTAACAAGGCATGATTGAAAATTCTATGTTAAATTTTTTGAAGGTGATATCAGTTATCGTTACATTGGTTAAGGGTAGAACAGTATGATTTATCTTATAGTTAATATAGTCTCTAATAAATATAAGTATTCCATCATTTTGATTGATCATGCTATTATTATAAAGAGTTTGGAAACCAGGAATTGCAAAATTATTTATATTGGAAATGCACCGAGTTTCACCAAAAATTATTACATCCAAATTTTTCATTTGAAAGGTTTCAAGGAAGGTTAAAAACATATCAAAATTTTTTTGGGCACTTATGTATAAGGTTTTTTTAAAAGGATTGAATACCCTGTAAAATGCATTCATCATTCTGTAGCATTAATTGTAAACTCTTGATCATTTTTTTCTCTCAACTGTTCAGTTGTGCCAATACTATAAAACTCGTGATTAACATAATTAAAGACCACTTGATTGGTGCATCTACACCCCACCCAATCCATCTATAAAGCATCTGCGGCACGTGATCATATGGGCGTGGCTAATTGGCTTGGAGGATAAACAAAGCAGATACCATAACCTAAACGCATTTGGATAGCATTGTGTGAAAAGTTTCAGTTTATTGTGAACGCTATATTTGCTTAGTTTGTGTGCCTATAACAAAAATTTTATTTTAATAATGTTTAGTGATTATTACTACACCTTAGACGCTGAAAGTGCGGTTAGATATAGGGAAAAAATCGCTGTAATTGGTATAGATCCGTACTTGGTAGACATCAAACAATGCAGTAGTAAAATCGAAGATTTTCCCAAGACGATATATCCAGATATTGTTAATTATTTACTATATACTAAGAGTGCGTACACCCATGAAGATTTTAAAGCTTATAAAGGACTTGATGCCTACAAACAAGCTACTTGTGGATGGGTTAAAAATATACATGTAAAGAAAATGTATGAAAACTTCTTGATATTGGGAAGAGTAAGTTACTATAGTTGAGGTTTAAGCATGTCAAGCATTATTCTACTTTTTTACAGGTTATGCATTCCCAAAAACTAAGTGAGCAATTTTTAAAACCGTGGATTATAACAAAAAGTGATGGTAGTATAATATGCGCTCACTGCAATTGCATGGCAGGGCTAGGCGAAACATGTACTCATGTTTGTGCTGTATTGTTTTACTTAGATGTAGCACATAGAAGGTCTCTTGAAATATGTTCTCATGTTCAATTTCAGGATTTACAGATTCTGGTGGTGGTCTTTGACCTAATCTGGTTTGCTGAAAAAAGAACTATCTATAAAAAGCATAATATGTTTTCAAAAAGATTTCCCAACCTCTAAAAATAAAATAATTTTCTGAAATGTAAATGTACACATAATCTACTCTAAAATATTTTTTAAAGCACCATACCTACCTATTCAAAAAAGTAAGCAAAGCAAATATTTAAACGTTCGTATCACATATAAAACAAAGGCACAGGAAAGAGCAAAGCATTATCTTCCTAATATTTGAATATCAACCATTTCATAATTGAAACCAAAATAAATCATATTAAACGTGCAACCTACATATTTATTGATGTAGACAAAAAAATCATGCAAAAGCAAAATTTCAAAATTCACTGCAACCTCTACATCGTCTCGTAACCTTTTCCTTTTCTCCATTCTAACAAATCTATCTTTACTAGAAGGTTTTGATAAGCTAATAGATTTATAACCCATATTTAAAGACGGTATCCAGTCTGGGTTATTGTGATCTTCTAACTTTGAAGGTTTACCTAAATATATTTATTTGTCATACTTACGAAACAATAATTTAGGTACATCCATGTATTTATTAGATACCAATAGTGTAAAGTATTACCTGAAATGAAATGTTTGGAGCATATTCTACCATAATCAATCTTTGATTTGTTTAGATCGTCCCTTTTTAAGGCATTTATCCAAGCATTCCGTCTATCACAGGCAAGTTGAGTAAATTGTTTATGATTGTTAAAAACTGAGGGAATTCGAAAAAAACTGACAGCATCTCTCGCCCCGTTGCTTCCACAACCAACTACCATACAAAAACTTGGCATTTTCAGTAAAATGTGAGGAAATAAAAACCCAAATAGATATAAATGTGCCTTGTTTCTGTTATGGTTAAGGTTATGTTATTTATTTGTATATCCTCCAAGCCACGACCTTGAAAAATGTGACGTCACGTGCAGATGCCCTATGGTTGTGTAATCTTGTTCTGGTATAATGCGGTGTTGCGCCGTCATGCATAAAACATATTTCTTCCCCTTGGCTATGAAATACCTAATATTTCATGCAAGGTGTTTTCCAAAATTCCCTAGAGTTGCTGCCCATATATTTATTTTGGAGGTATATGTTGAAAATGGGTTTGTATTGTTACATTATTAGGATTTTCCTCAGCCCAGAAATGCAAATTCCGAGAACTAACATGCCTTGTCGTGTGAATGTAGCGTCATCAGTAAAAAGAATTTTACTAAAACAACATTTTCCGTTCATTCATAATAATAATAAAAAAATTTATTAATACTTTTACAAGTATTGGAATTATCATGTATATAATACATAAAAAGAAAGCGGTATATACAAAATATATATACATAAATATTTAAAAGGAATAAAAAAACATACATACATAGGTATATATATAAAACAATACTCCGCAGAGACAAATTGATCATTATTTCATATAAGGACTATTAAGGAAATACTCTGGCATTTAGTAAAAACTCATCAAAACTGTAGGGACATGATTCAAGAAGGTAACACTTTAATTTCTTTTTAAATAAAAAAATATTAGAGATAGATTTTATCTCCAGCGGAACTGCATTAAATGCTCGCACTGCTCTGTAAAATATACTCCCTTTTCGAATGATGATGTTTGATGATGAGGAACTCTCAGTGCATTTGAATTTCGAGTTACCATCATCATACCATTGTACATATCCTCGTTTGTTCTAAATTTATCAATATTTTTTTTACAAATAAAATCAACAGGTATATATATAAGGTGGGTAATGTCATTAAGTCCAACATTTTGAATAGTGGCTTACTAGGCTCTCGGTTGTTTTTCCTAAGCATACATCGTATAATATTTATAATATTCTTTTGAGCGATAAACACATTTCTGGCATGGATACTAGACCCCCAGAATATTAAACCATAACTAAGTATGGACTGCACATGGGCAAAGTAATAGACCCTTAACACATCAAAATCGACAGAAGATCGTATGTTTCATACTGAGTAACATACTTTGTTAAGTTTAGATATTGTTGAGTTAACATGGTATTCGAAAGATAGTTTTGAATCGACCACGACCTCCAGGAATTTTGTGTTATTTGCAACAGGAATAGATTTTTCTCTAAACTTCAAGTAAGTGCTTGAATCTTGGGTTTTATTACTAAATTGGATAAGTACAGTGTTTTAGCTTCATTTAGGATAAGTGAGTTGCCACGACACCAATTATCCATTTTATTTACCACAGTTGTACCTTTGTATGATGTAGCAGTAGTATCTCTTGTAGATATTACACAGGAGGTATCATCAGCATACTGATATATGAAATGTAATGCCAAGTTCTCAGGTAATTCGTTGACATACAATAAAAACATTAAAGGCCCCAATACCGAACCTTGGGGTACCCCTGTAGTTATCTGTCTTGGTTTAGAACAGATGGTAGTCATGTTATTACCCTCTTTCGTACTAATACAAACTCTCAGTGTTCTCTTAGAAAGATAAGACCTAAAGAAGTTTAAAGCTGTACCTCTACCATAGCACTCCAATTTGTAAAGCAGCAGTTGATGGTTAAGTGTATCAAACACTTTCGATAAATCAAAGTAAATGCCTGCGACACATTCGCCTCTATCCAGACATCCTACAATATAATTAAGACTTTCATATATTGCCCCTTCAGTTGATCGTCCCTGTATAAAACCATGTTGAAATTGAGAAAGTATGTTAAATCGTACCAGAAACATAAAAAGACGCTTATACACAAGTTTTTCGATTATTTTGGAAAATACTGATAATAAAGAAATGGGCCTATAATTTTTTGCTGTCGATCTGGACCCTTTTTTATAAATGGGTATAATTTTAGCATGCTTCCATTCGTCTGGAAAAACCTATTTAAAAAACAGTGGTTAATAATTAATGCTAACGGTTCAGATATTTCATGAGCAATCGTTTTTAATAAAGAACAGGGAACATCGTCTAAACCAGCTGAATTCTTGTTAGGTAAATTCAGAATAGTACTTTCAATTTCTTCACTGTCAGTGGGTGTTAGAAAAAAACTGAATTGAACTTTATTTTTGTGAAAAAATTGAGGATTATCCTGCAAACAACAATTCACAAAAATCAACTATCGGCATATCTTTGGGTAATAATTCTTGAGTTTTTCGGTAATGGCACGGGTGCAATGAGGTAGTATCAGCTGACGTCACAACCGAGCTGCAACTTCAGTTCAGTGGATAGATAAGTTTTGCGACGTTTACGGTCATTTAGTTATCGCAAATTTTAAAGAATTTCAGAGCTTTTTTAAAAGCTTTTTTTGTGTAAAATTAACAGTTAGTGTTTCCTTTTACTAATACGTTTGGTGATTTGTTGAACTGACTTTAATTTTGTGTTTTATTTGTGTTTTTTAACCGACTTCTTTTTTTCCGTACTGTCAACAGGTTTTTATTTTCGAAATGGTGAGTTAATTTTAGCAATTAGGATTGTTAAATTCATTGAAATTTGATCTGTACACTTCATTTCAGGAGTCACCAAATTATATTTTTAAGTTAGAGTATATTAATGGCGTTGATCCATATAGTTTAAATGTGGCAGATTTGACAGCATCTTTAGATGATATCCCAAAGATTTCTAAAAGTGTGGTGATGGATTATTTATTATTTCGAACGAGCCCTATGACCAATGATGAAATTAGAGCATGTAAAAGTTTAGATGCCTTTGCCCAGCTTGCCTGTAAATGGATAGAATCTGGGGGCAAAAAAATTAGCAAACGATATCTCATTGTTGGTAAAGTAAGTGTAGATCTGTATGAAATTTAACGTTTATTATCAAAGTATATTACTTTTGTCTGCAATGTTTAATCACAAATTACTGTTTTTCAAGCATTGGAATATTATTAAAATGGGTTAAGAATGAATATAATTTTTGTTTTAGGTTCGGCATTCTCAGAGAGTGTCAGAAGCAACACTTAAGCCTTGGATTGTTGTATGAGGATACGTCTATGACGGATGTATTGGCTTATTGAATAGAACTCAGTAACAAGAACATTGATATGGCTATAGTATTAAAAAACAAGGCCAGATGCTTAGAGTATGCAGTGCGCTTTGGCATTTCACAAAGATTTTTATGTAATCTATACATTTGTAAATTATGCAGTTATGATATTTAAAAAGTTAATGGCTTTATATAATGTATATACAGATCTATGTTTCCTAAGTTTACATGTAGAATATGTTAATAAAAACAACAAAACCACAATGTATTGCTACAAAGTAAAGTATTTTGCTCTATCAATATTTAATATATTCATCGTTTTTTCTTCCTGAATTTAAAAATGTTCAGATACATTGAAAATCCAACGAAGTTTTTCAAAAAGTTAGGGTTTTATTTTTCATTCTTCCATGTATTTTGCATTGTTTAGTACACTCAGTTTAAAATCTGATTTGATCTTAAAACCCACCTTCATTTATCAACCCAAAACTATGTCTATTCGCACGTTACTGGAGGAGGATGTAATTAATAACCATAATTACATATTCAATCAGTTTTATTTGTGTTATTAACAATACTTTTTTAAACAAGTCAATATAATAGAATACATGTTAAATTAATGTGTAAAGCATACTATAAAAAACGTTACATATCACCTTAAGAACAATCTACAATTTAAATGAAATCTTAAGAACATTTATGCATCCTATTTTGACTAAATAGGCAAATTCACTGTCAACATTGCAATATCTTATAAATGATGTAAAAACTATCGTATAGGTACCCATGACAAAATGTTTGGAACATATTCTTGCATTTTTTATTTTCGATTCGAGAAAATCATCGTTACAGAATGCTGCTGGGCTGAGTACGTATTTCTATTCTTGCAAGCTCTACTTGTCGTCTGGTTTGAGCAGATGGAAATCCCAAAAATCTAACTGTTCTTTTTCGATTCCATCGATTAGTGCACACAACAACAGCCGTCGTCGACATTCTGTTTCTAAAATAGTAACAAATTCAAACTCATTAGAAACTTTTGAGCTTGAAGTACAGCCCTGCCAAAAATGCTCATAGAAACAGATAAAAATAAAGCTATAAGGTTCTATGAGACCGATAACATTTTTTGAACGAAATTAGTCGATTTCACATACAGTCATATTAATAACCACAAAAATCCCAAGAGATATTCTTCCTCAGTATGACGGGAAGTCGTTGTGCAATAGAATGGCATAGAAACTCATATGTAAAACTGTTTCATCATCTACATAGATCCTCTCCATAAAGTATATATTTTAAATTACTGTGGAGATATTTCTATATGCCATTTTTGGCAGGGAATTAATAATATTGTCAGAAAATATAAATTTCACAGCAATGGATATTAATCTTTTATAAAACCATCAATATTAGTAAATAGAAATTACTACTACCTAACCTATTATATCCTATGTCAATATTGGCTTATACCAAATCTATTAATACATATATTAAATGAATATTTAAGCAAATAAGTTATACAATATACATACTTAACAAAAAAAAAACGAAAAACTAAATTATTAGCGTTATTAATGCTTATATTTACAATTTACGATTTAACAGGCATGTTAACATACCTGACAACAAATTTTTCTTTTCCAATAATAGCACTGATACGATATGTATCGAAATTTCTTTCACACTAGGCTTTTAAAAAAACCTTAATAAATGTCTCCACACAAATTTGTTATTAAAATTATGCACCACTAATTTTAGAATTGATCACAAACTAAGACTTGCTCTTATGTCAAATTCTTCAACAATCCACTTAACCGTTTTCAGGCTGTCAAATGATGACGTCACTGATACTACCTCAATATTGCTGTTCATAAAGCGCTTTGGTTAGATATATCAACGCCACCTAGGTGGTATTGGATATATCAATTCGCAAGCGTATCTTCCATATATATATATATATATTAAGACTTAATATATATATTAAGTCTTAATATATATATGGTATCTTCAAGTACTTCACTACTTCTTCTTCCACTAATTCTTCTAATTTTCTTCTTCAACGTCAACAGTTCTTACGTTTCTTGACGGCTAGCGTCAAGGTTTGTAAAGTAAGATAGGTAGCATGGTAACTTGAACGGAATGGAGGGGTTACGATGAAGGCGGCCATCTTGCGCGTCATCGTGCCTGCCGAAACTTAATTGTACGTATGCATTTTTTGAGACGTTGCACTTATTTGTTGAGTTATTTCGAAATATTTGTTATTTTTGTGTTTATAATCGTGCAGTTATAGTTATTTAGTGTATAATCTAATTGACAATTACTGTTAAAGAGAAAAGACTCATAGTATAGAGAAGTTTTTTTGTTTTATTTACAGGAATAATTTTAAGGTAAACAGTTTTTATTATTTTCCGTTCATAATAATAACAAATAACAATGTTACATACAATTATTAGATGACTGGAAGAAAGGTTTGTAGTGTAGCTGTTTGCAAAAACAACTCAAAAAAAGCAAAAGAGTGGTGAGATCTTGATGTTTTTTTCCTTCCCTAAAGACCCTCTTATTAATTGCTGTGTCTAATATGACATGATAAAATTTAATGGCTCTCTTGTTAAATTTTATTAATAAATTATTGTATGCACATCTAATTCTAATAAAAAATTTGCATTAAAATTTTTTAATACTACGTAATTGTAAAGGTTGGCCTGGGGAAAAACTTCTACTCAGTACGTCATAAAATAAGAAACTTTTCTAAGTAACTCTTTTCATTAGGGCGAAAATTAGTATCATGTATGTTTCTTCATCTATCTTATAACTTATTAAATTCGCTAAGAATTATATAAAGCAATGAAATCAAGACTGAAGCCTTGGGCAAGAAATTGCACACAAGATTAAAAGAACCTACGTCAGTCCCTTGATACAAAATGTACTTCTTTAACTGCATACATTAATTAGTTATAAATTTGATATATAGTAATGTCAATTTTAAATTCCAAGGAAAACGTTATCGATGTTAATAATCATTAATCAAAAAATCATAACTAATTATACTTCTATACTAATGGTTTGAATACCAGAAATTCGAATGGGCAGGCAGAGTGACGCGTTCCCGCATTTTAAATAGTGATCTCTGATTGGTCGAAAGTTACCATGCTACCTATCTTACTTTACAAACCTTGGGCTAGCGTCTCTATTTTTAGAAGGCGATAAATCCAGCTACTCGTGCCTAGATGTCAATTCACCGTGACGTCCATGCGCGATTGACGAATAATAAGTATGTAGGTTTGTCAACAGCAGTCCATGGTGTAGTGAATATGATGCCCGGTTCTCACACTGGTTCCCGGAATAGGTTCTGGGGCGGCACATGTATACCGCAATAGATAATAAGGAAGTATTGAATTGGATTGGTTCTCGTTCTCACACACGAGCTCCAGGATTCGAATCCTTTTGTATTTTTTTTTTATATTAACAACTAAAATGCGTAATACGAGTATTTCTTTAGGTTAGTTCGTTAAGTTAAATATGTTATATAGTATTTGATGTAGTTTAGTTGTTAATGATAGATAATTTCCCTTGCCCTTTATGAGTAACGTCACACGGCACGAGTTGCTATTGGTGGATTACCGCTTTCTCCGACAAATGCACTTACCGAAGTTTGGAATGGAAGTTTGATCTTTTGTGGTTATGTTACTATGGGTGTATTTTTATATTTGCATTGTGGTTTGTGTTTGTGAATTAAGTTTCTTTTTGAAATGGAGAACCGAGAAAAAATGTGTAGATTTTGCTTTGAAAAATATGACACAGATTTTAAAGTAATAGAAAGAAGGACGCTTGATCTCTTGAATATACCTTTAGTCACAAAAGTAAGTTTGAGAAATCGTAAAAGGTGGCGTACTGACGTGGCAATTATTTGTCTAGAGGGCTCATGTCTACGAAGGTTTTCAAATTAGTAAGGGCATAAAAAGGGCCTTAAGAGCACTCCCTGGAACTGAGGGCATATGACAATCGTCGCTGCTCCACAATAATCTGTCTGCCAGTGACTAAATATTGTAGAATAATTGTTAAGAGTAATATATAATACTGAACTTTCAATTTGTTTTAGAATCTAGCAATAAGTGATGAACATGTGGCGTGTAAAAACTGTGAAGAAGTGCTTATAAAATGCTCTGATTTTAAGGCAACATGTTTACGCACTTATAGTTATATAGTTCAGTGTCTTGATAGGGACCATATCCAGATGAATCTAAGGGATGTGTATCTAAGCAGAAATGGTATTGCTTCTGGTGTTCCAGCGGAACAGAATGTATGCGCATTTTGCATGAGTCTTGTGGAAAAATGTTCTGCTGTATCTCTGGATGTTGAAGAAGGAAACGCTATATTGGAGGAAATGATAAAACAGTGTCTACCAGAATTGGTGAGTAACAATATTTTTATTCTTCTCTTATTTTTATGGGCTTTCTACCGCATGCATCTTCTAATGTGAACGTTTAGACAGTAACAGTATTTTTGATGTTTTGTTTATGTGTCTTTGGTAAGCTTTGGCTTACATAAAAAAAAGACACATATTCCTTTAAGACCAATTGTTAGTTCTATTAATTCACCATGTCATAATTTGGCAAAATTTTTACTTAAAATTATTGTCCATTATCTGGAAATATGATTCATATATTAAAAATAGTAAACATTTTATAGAAAAAATTGATGAAAACGATATTCATGAATCACACCTGATGGTTAGTTTTGATGTAGTTAGTCTTTTTACCAATGTTCCGGTAGAAACCTTAAAAATAGTTAAAGACAGGTTGCTAAATGATAATAATTTGGAAACTAGAACTAAATTAAGTGTAAATAGCATAATGGAACTCTTAACACTGTGTATAAAAACAACCTATTTTCAATTGGACAATGAGTTCTATCAGCAGGATTTTGGTATGGCTATGAGGTCTGCATTATTACCAATTTTAAGCAACATATTTATGGAGAACTTTGAGAACACACATGTTCAAAATTGTATAAACAAACCGGTTGTCTGGTGGAGATATGTTGACGACATCTTTGCAATTTGGCCTCATGGTGTCGATTTACTAGATAGTTTTTTGGAAAATATCAATAATAAGGAACCGTCTATTAAATTCACATTAGAAGTAGAAAGTAGGAATGAACTACCGTTTTTAGATGTTTTAATTAGAAGGGTAAATAATACAATTGAAACAAGCGTTTATAGAAAACCAACACATACTAATAGATATCTAAATTTTCACTCAAATCAGTCAATAAATATTAAAAGGGGTGTTGTAAAATGTTTATACGATAGGGCCAAAATAATTTCATCTAATAATGAAATATTAAATAACGAGAAAAAATGTATCAAAGAGGTTCTAGTACAAAATCAATACCCCGAAGCCTTTGTTAATAGAGTTTTCATAAATGTTGAAAATAGGGACAATCAGGTATGACAAAAACTTGAACGTCATAACACAGCAATAATTCCTTATGTATACGGACTATCGAAGAAGTTACGTCGTATAGGTGACAAATTTAATGTTAGGATGATATTTCAAATGGGGAACACTTTAACATCTATTTTAACAAAAACAAAACTGATAAACAGGGAGCAGAATTCAAAGGACTGTATTTACAATATCCCATGCGAATGTGATAAATCTTATGTGGGTGAGTCATCTAGACCTTTCAGTGTGAGGTTGGATGAGCACAAGAATTACATTAGAAAGAATGAAATTCAGAAATCAAAGATTTGTGAACATGCTTGGGAAAACGGCCATAGAATAAACTGGGACTCGGCAAAAATTTTAACAAAATAAGCAGATACCAAAAAAAGAAAAAATAAAGAAACAGGAATAATCTTATTAAATGAAGATAAATGGATATCAAATTGTTCTGTAGATATTTGTACAACCTGGCTACCAATGTTAAAAGAAGAACTTAACAAACTCAACATTATCTAAAAGAAAATATCATCAGGTCTGTGTTCTGTGTAAGTAGTAAATATCTATGGAAATAACATAAACAGAATCTTAAAGCTGTGTATTTGACATACACAGCAAAATAAGAGTTCTTCCAAAAAAAGCTTTGAAAACGGAAAGAGACTACTTTCCGAAACGTCAGCAAAATATATTATTTCTGTGTTTATTCCGATTTATAGTATTTGCAAAACATAACCTCTGACAATTTTTTTGATGTAAACGTCACGGGCGCAGAGGCTTTTTTCCAATAATTCTATTATTTTGTAGATTCGGTGATTTGTTTTTGAAGAGGATAATAATACATGTGGTAGAAAACCCAAATAATAGGAAAGAGACTTGTTATTTGGTTGGATATTACAACTAAACGGTGTTTTATCAACATTTTTTAATAACTCAGATATCACATTCACAAGGAAACTTTTATAACCATTGGCCACATTTGCTGGGTCCCCTTTAAACTTTACATCGTTCCTCGTATTTTTTCCGATAATTTCATTGTGAATGCTCCACATGGTCTTGATTTTATTGTCTGATTTTTTAATTTTCTCTTCAAAATTATTTTTTCTTGCATGTTCTAATAACTTTTCATATTCTTTTTTTTTTTTGTCTCACTGTATATACATTTCTATAATTTGGATTCATTATTTGACAATACTAATGGAGTATCTTCTATTTCTTGGTCTGTAAAATGAGTAACCTTTTTTTTCTTTTGTTGTGTGTATTGAAGTGGAAAATTTTCATTAAATATATTCAAAAGACTATTTATAAAAATTCCCATTGTCTAGTTACATCATTAGGGGATTTAAACAGTTTCTTTTTCTGCACATTAAGTTTATGTAGGTACCTTTATTAAAAAAGACATTTAATAATTTCTGAGCTTCACGGGTGAGTTACGGGGACAGTGTGCTATTGGTTATCTGAAATTAAAGCATGAATTCTCCTTAAATGCCGAATATGTTTAGAACATAAAGTGTGGAGTAAAGCTTATTCTACAGTGTTAATTGTAGATGAAAATAAGGAAATAACTCACTATAAAATGATCTTCACAACAGTAAAATACTGATGCCATTGTAGGTGCATCACAATCACGTCTGGCGCTTTAAATCGCTTTATATTACGATGTATTTGTTTTGATACTGTCACAAAAACTTTGTCAGGTGTGTTCTTGGATGTATTTTTGCATCCTGGCACAAAACACCACTTGCTTTCCGTTATAAAACATTAACACATTGTAAAATAACATTTATTTATAAAATAATCAAAAGAGTTTGTTTACAACAGTCAGACCAATGATGTCATCAGCGTGCGCGCTAACGTGACGTAGTGTTTTTGGCGGTTAAATTTCAATTCAAATTTAAATTAAGTATTGTCTTCCTAGTAAAAAAGATTTTAAAATTTGTGAAAAAGCCGAATTATCTTAAATTAGACAATTGTTTACAACTTTCTAAGACAAGCAAAATTTTTGATGAAGAATATCTTTTTCTCACCAAATCAAAAATAAGAGGGTTTACAAAGTTGCGGTACCCCGGAGATACACCATATTTTGCGTTTATAAAGATCACTCGACAAACCCACTTTTTTATATACCAAATTTCATTGTTAATATTCGTTGTTTGGTTAACAGGATTTGAATATAATCAAGACACCTGTAATCTGCGTATCCTGCCGTGGGTCTCTAGAGAATTGTTTTCATCTTGTGACGAACTGTTTGGATGTATCAGAAAAGATTAAGAATTGCTGTGAAGCTCCAGATGTAAATAGTAAGGATCAAGTAGAACTTACTAGCCGTTCATTAGGGTTTACAATAGGAGATACTGTAAGGGAGGTAGACGGCAACTTGGCTGATGTAATCAAAGTAGAAGAAGAATTTTATGATGACAGAAAAAGTTCCTATGACATTAAAGTTGGTAACGAAGGAGGCAAATTTAAATTAGAACAGTGCGTTCTTGACATTATGGATTGCCAGAATGTTAACAATGAACAACAGTTTACACCAAAAAACATCGATACAGGAGAAAGTAATAAACTTGATTCCATTAAAGTAGAACAAATATTTTTTGAAGGAAATGAGAGTAAGCCTAATGGGGAACACCTGGTTGAAATGGAGGACCAAGAATTTTTATTTAACGACGAAATTGAAATAAAAACAGATGAACACGACTTCAGCAGGTAATAATACTGTATTAAATTCTGAAAATTCGTTCTCCCACCTCAGTTCTTTTTTTTTGTATATTTACATATTTATTCACCCAGCAGATTAAACAATCCATATCGGGAATAATTGACGGCAAACTTAAAAAAAAAAACGGATATTATTAAGAATAGCAAGACTACCGCAAAATAGAAAGTGGTAACACCGGTATAAATCATATAATGTGAAGAAAGTTGTTTTCCATTTTCACATCTGTATGATAATAATATATTTATTTGAAAGTAATTGACATAATAGTATATATTATTAGTTTAAATATTGTGCCAGCTCTTATAATTGTGTTGTTCTTATTCATAAATTTTTTAAAAATATTGTTATTTATTAAATACCAAATACTTATATACTAAGACTAAAAGGTTCAAATGTAACACATAAGCTCATAGGGACCTTGTCTTGTGTCTATCTATTCCTATGTGTTTAATTACCGAGCACTAAAAATATATATATTTGTACATCATATTAATACATCTAAATACAATAGAGAAAAAAATAAAATAAAAAGTATCTATACTTATGGAATGAAACGAATACAGATTGTAACCAAATATATTGTTTTCTCAAAATTTGTTCGAATTTATCTATATTTTCATTTTAGTTCTTCTCTTATATTTTTTAAAAGTATGTTATGTCTTTTATTGATACTGGTAAGACGTTATGCAATTTAATTCCCGTATAGTATATACAGGGTGTCTCACCGGGAACTGAATCGATCGATATAGAGGAAAGTACTCATCAGAAAATTTTGAAAAGTTAGATAATTACTAATGTCGGTGTGGCCAATCCAACTAAAATAATTACAAGCAGCTGGCACTTCCGCTTATACCGGAAGTCGATACCAACTTGCTTATTTCAAATGGAACGCCCTATATATTTTAGGGTTTTCGAAAAGAGCATAAAATTCTGAGTCGAAAATATGTAGCATATCCTATACCTAAACCTAGCCGTTTCAGAGATATTTGACATTTTATAGAAAATTTGACAGGTGCAACGGTTTGCAAGAACCATTATAACTTTCTTCGAGTAAAAAATCCTCATTTGCTTCTTGTCACATAAAAAGAACACAAGGAGAACTACGTTCTACAACTGAAATAAATTCAGTAATACCATACCAAGTGTTCCGTTTTTCGTGTTACATTTTTTCAACTTCAAACCACGATAACTTTTTTAGGTCAAATGGAACACCCTGTATTTTTTTACGTCAAGTTGTGTAAAATTGAATTCCCTTTTTTCTGATATTAGCATTGTGGGGATTAAAGTTACAACATTTGGAAATACTTGCGATTTTATTAGAAATTCATAAATTGTTGTAATCATTTCATCAAAATAGCCATGATTAGAAACAATCAGTCATTATCTTATGTCAAAAAATGCCAGCACGTTTAAATTACACCCATGAAGACTTTTTAAATTTGTTTATTATTTATGGAGAATGTGATAAAGTAATATCAAGAACTTGCAGCACATTTGCTACTCGATATCCAGGAAAACGGAAACCGTCACCAAACACTGTAAAACGCATACTGGAAAATTTTAAAAATTCTGGCTCTGTCAAGGCAAAAATGCAAAGAAGAAAGCCTATTGTTGATGATGAAAACATTGAAATAGTCATTCTGGGATATTTTCATGCATTTCCAAGGATGTCATTAAGACAAGTTGCTCTGGAATCGTGACTATGCATGGATTCAATTCACAGAATCTTACTAAAACAAAAGTTTCACCCGTTTTCATTCCATATGGTTCAAGGATTAAAAGAAACAGATTTCCTAAGAAGACAGAATTTTTGTGTGTTTATTCTAATAAGGTCTGAGGGTCACGATTCTTATTTGGGAAATATTATATGGACAGATGAAGCAAAATTTACTGAAAATGGATTTTTTAATAGACACAATTCGCATTATTGGAGTGACTCAAATCCTCATATGTTCAGAGCGCGAAACTTTCAGGAAAGTTGGCAGCTCAATGTTTACTGTGCCATAAGAAACGATAAAGTGGTGGCATTACAATTTTATAAGGGAAATTTAAACGGTAAATTAAATTTTCTCTTCTGCTAATATGTGTAGGTAAATTTTTGGTTTAGGTCAAAGATATCTGAATATCTTACAAAATTTGAATAATAACTATTTAGAAAATTTACCTCTCGCCGAATATAGAAACATTTTTTATCAGCATGACGGTGCTCCCCCACATAACGCATATCTAATTAATAATTATTTACAAGGAACTTTTTATGATCAATGGATTGCCAATAATGGGCCTTTCTTATGGCCTCCTCGCTCGCCCGATTTATCAGTTCTGGAGTATTTCATTTGGGGAACTATTAAAAATAAATTTTATGAGAGCCCATTAACAACCATCGAAGATTGTATGCAAAGAGTAAGAAACGCATTTCAAAACATATCACAGGATTCAATTAGAAGAGCTACCCATGAGGAACTATTCCGAAGGTGCGAAAAATGTGTCGAGGTTCGAGGGCGGAATTTTGAGCAATTATTAAATTAAAATGAAATCATATTTTAAATTGATCTTATCTCTGCTATTTTAATTCGTGCCATATCTTCAATTCAATTAATACGCATGTTACAGTGTTAGTGTTATTTTGCGTTTTTGTGGATATCGAGTAGCAAATGTGCTGCAAGTTCTTGATATTACTTTATCACATTCTCCATAAATAATAAACAAATTTAAAAAGTCTTCGTAGGTGTAATTTAAATGTGCTGGCATTTTTTGACATAAAATAATGACTGATTGTTTCTAATCATGGCTATTTTGATGAAATGATTACAACAATTCATGAATTTCTAATAAAATCAAAAAGTTGTAACTTTTAACCCCCACAATGCTAACACCAGAAAAAAGGGAATTCAATTTTACACAACTTGACGTAAAAAAATACAGGGTGTTCCATTTGACCTAAACAAGTTTTCGCGGTTTGAAGTTGACAAAATGTAACGCAAAAACGGAACACTTGGTATGATGTTATTGAATTTATTTCAGTTGTAGAACGTAATTCTCCTTCTGTTCTTTATATGTGACAAGAAGCAAATGAGGATCTTTTACATGAAGAAAGTTATAACGGTTCTTGCAAACCGTTGCACCTGTCAAATTTTCTATAAAATGTCAAATATCTCTGAGACGGCTAGGTTTAGGTATAGGATATGCATATTTTCTACTCAGAATTTTAAGATCTCCTCGAAAACCCTAAAAATATATAGGGTGTTCCATTTGAAATAAGCAAGTTGGTATCGACTTCCGGTATAAGCGGAAGTGCCAGCTGCGTGTAATTATTTTAGTTGGATTGGCCACACCATTAGTAATTATCTAAGTTTTCAAAATTTTCTGATGCGTACTTTTCTCTATATCGATTGATTCAGTTCCCGGTGAGACACCCTGTATACTTTGAGAAGGCTATATTTGTTGGTTTTGGTCTTATACTTTCTTTGTTTGCCATCGAGCGAGTTAAATAGTTAAGATCTGATTTATTCTTTATTTTCGGATTTTTTTGTACATAATTCAGAATATCTATAAATATATACACTGTCAGTATCCAATGCATTAATATTTTCAAATAATGATTGTGTTGAATAATATCTAGGTTAGTTTAAAATAAATTTTAACATCTATCTTTGAATTATTTTAAGGGTATTTTTTTGGAGTACTGTCATATGGCCCGCCCCAAATTATTAAACCATACTTAATTATAGACTCTACTAAGGCTTTACAAATATTTAAACTGATAAAATTTATATACTAACTTTCGAAATTTTCTTATTAATATTTCCACGTTCGTCCCATTTCAAAAATACAGGCTGTCCATTTTATCACGGCCCTCAAGAATATCACTTAATATCGGTCGTACAAAAAAAATTACAGTTGTAGCTGTAGCTGAGTATAGACATGAATTCACAGAGCTCTGAAGTTTTTAGTTTTAAGTGTTGTAAAACCAAAGTTAATTCTAATTATGTTTGTACTAAGTGCTTTAGTTTGTTTCACAAAAGTTGTGTACTCCGTAACAAAGATAAATTTTCGTTCCTTAATGACAATAAAATTATTTGTTGTAAGGATGATAGTGATACAAGTGATTGTAATGATGAGACAAGCTTATTAGAAAAAACTGTTAGTGATCTAAGTGATGAAAATCAAATGCAGAATAACTACATCCTAAAACTGAAGAATGAAAATAAATTATTAATTCATGAGGCTACTGAAATGGAAACAGACTTAAACAATCAGATTCTGAAGCAGCAAAAACTAATTGGTGACTTAGAAGATCAGATAAACATTCTGAAAAAAATGACAAAAAATTTGAATAAAACAGTTGGGACTAAATCATGCCAAACTGATAAAATTTCGACAAAAAATCAATTCACTTCAACTGACAATATTATCTTGCAAACTGACAGTGGTGTAGTAAAGGAAAATGTAACTAATATTACTATAAATAATGTAGCAGAAAATAACAAATTGCAACTTTCCAACAGCTCACATAGTAATGGCAATCAATATGACGTAAATCCAAATCTACCCATAAAATCGAAAAATAGAGTTTTATTGTTATCTGATGAACTTGGGAAATACATCCGACCCAAACTTCATAATATTCTGTTTGAATTTGACATAATGTCATTTGTTAAACCTTCTGCAAACATGTATAATATTATTGAAAATATTGAACTGCTTACTAATGATTTTGATTGCAGTGACTATATACTCATAATTGCAGGGAAAAACGACATACATAATTATAAATTTCCATCTTTCAGATTTATAAACAGTAAACTTAAAAAATGTGGCAACACTAATATTATCATCTTTTCCGTTCCGTATTCAAAAAATCGTAATCTGAATCAGCGCATTTATAAGTATAATTGCAAGCTTAATGCATACATACAAAAACTGAACAAGATTGTAGAAGGTAGTATATTATATTACGAAATAAATAAAGAAAATTATTCTATTAATAATGGTGTTATTTGCAATGACTTGTATAATCTTGTCACCAGCAGGCAGTGCAGTCTGAAGAAATCATTGATTTTTATAAAAAGATGTGAATCACCTGTTTCACATCAACAATCAAAAGGAAATGACATCGCAGAAGAGGTAGACAATGGAAATTCCAATGTGGTTGGCAGTGAAGTGATTGAATTACAAGAAAATATTAGTCTTGATGAGCAAGTTGTTGATAAAAATAATCAAAAACATTTTTTATATCCAAGACTATCCCAGATGAATGTAATATCCTAGAATTTAATGTTGATGATGAATTGGGTACTGAAGGTATTGATACGCTTAAAATTTTTTATATCAATATACAGTGTTTAAAAAATAAGGTAAACGAAATTGAGTATTTTTTGTCACAAAAGAGGGTTGATTTTCTATGTTTTACTGAAACGTGGACTTCTGAAATGGAAATAAAAAATTTAAATATTACTAATTTTCAATTAGTATCATATTATAGCCGTGAACATTTTCGACATGGTGGTATTGCCATATACAAAAACAATGATTTTGAGTCCGTAATGAATACCCACTGCAGCATAAGAAATTACTGTATTGAACAACATGCAGAATTTGCCTGTACAGAATTAATTAAGGAAAAAATTGTAGTGTTATG
This sequence comes from Leptura quadrifasciata, assembly GCA_963675555.1. NCBI lineage: Eukaryota > Metazoa > Arthropoda > Insecta > Coleoptera > Cerambycidae > Leptura > Leptura quadrifasciata. The sequence goes on along the minus strand of OY776680.1, from coordinate 95,021,798 downwards.
CACCTATAGATCACCACTTGGTGATTCAAATTTATATTTTAGCTTACTGAATCAAGTTCTTGACCAGTTTTCCTTAAATAAACATATTGTACTATTAGGGGATTTTAACATTAATTTTAATATGAATTGTCAAAATGTACTTGCCTATAGAAATTTGTTTCTATCCTATAACCTTTTAGAAATGGTTTATGATGATACCAGGGTAACTGTAAACTCGAGTACTAAAATCGACAATGTATTTAGTAATTTATCTCACAAGATCAAATGTAAAGTAATTGAACCTCATCTTTCTGATCATAAGGCCATAATGTCCATGATTGAAAGTAATGATTTTGTTTTTTGCAGACCCATGACGAAAACTAATATAACAAAATTTACCAATAAGCTTGAAGTATTTAATTGGTTTAATTTTTTTCAGTTACATTGTCCAAATGACAAAGCTAATTATCTCTTACATATATTGTCTAATACATATAATGAGTGTTTTCAACTAAAGAAGGTATATATTAAAAATAATAAGAAGAAATCCACTGTACAATTTGATAATCGGCTAATAAATTTGAAAAATACTCTTGACGCTGTTCAAACGGTAGCTGTTGCTAGTGGCAATATAGATTCGATGAATGTCTACAAACGACTAAAAGCAGAATATAAAGCGGAAATAAATAAAGTCAAATTGAGAAGTAATGATAACTATATAAATAAAAGTTCAAATAAACAGAAGGCTGCCTGGAAAATAATAAACAATAAACGTAAGAATATGCAACCAATGAGATCAAATGATTTAACTCCTAATCAATTTGCTGATTACTACACTGATGTCATTGAGGATATTATGTCTAAATTTAAAAATATGAGTAGCACTAATTATCTGAACAGTCTAACAAAATTTCCTAATCCTAATTATTCTTTCTTTCTGTCTCCAGTTAGCTGTGAGGAGATTCGAAATATTATTAATAAATTAAAAAACTCAAGATCCAAGGACATTTATGGTTTAAGTAATGAGCTCATAAAGTTAGTGGGTGATACGCTGCTTGAACATATTACAGATCTGATTAATTGTTGCATTGTCAATGGTATTTTTCCAGAAGCTCTAAAGATTTCATTAATAACTCCCATCTATAAGAAAGGTGAATATAATGAACCATCTAGTTTTCGACCAATTTCAGTAATACCTGTTATTGGAAAAATATTTGAACTAGTTATTAAAAATCGATTAATAGATTATTTTGAAAAGAATAAATATATTAGCAAGTCTCAATTTGGCTACAGATCTGACAAATCAACGGTACTGGCACTTTGTGAAATTATTGAAAATGTTTTTGAAGCTTTTGAGAAGAAAGAATTTTGTACAGCAAAATTCTATGACTTGTCAAAGGCTTTTGACACTGTTGAACATAATATTTTATTGACAAAACTTGAATACTATGGTGTACGAGACATTACACTAAATCTTTTTGCATCATATTTATATAACAGATCTCGGCTTGTTAAATGGAATAATGTAGTATCTAACCAGAAGTATGTTAAATTTGGTGTTCCTCAAGGATCGGTTTTAGGACCTGTTCTTTTTATTATATATGTCAATGATTTCTTCTTAAATATTGACGATAACATTCTTCCAGTTGCCTATGCTGATGATACAACTTTGTTATTTAAAAGTAAATCTTCAAATGAAATAATAAATGACATTGAACGTTCTGAAAATCTGTTACAAAAATGGTGTTCTAGCAACTTCCTAAGTTTGAACTTGGATAAAACTAATACACTTGACTTTACAGTGGTACCTTCTAATGTAAATAACAATCCTGTAAAGTCATTAGGTGTCTTTCTTGATAGTTCTTTAACTTTTGCACATCATACTAATGAACTGTGTAAGCGACTATCAACTATAATATTTCTTCTAAGGCAATTACAAAGTGAACTTAGCGCTAATTATTTAAATATTTCATATTTTTCTATTTTTCATAGTGTAATGGTGTATGCTATTATTCTGTGGGGTAATACTTGTCATGCTCAACAGGTCTTCATATTACAAAAGAGAGCAATACGTGTTTTAGCTAAAGCCAAGCCTACTGACTCTTGTAGACCTTTTTTTAAGGATATGTGTATTATGACTCTACCTTCATGTTTTATTTATTATTGTTTGCTGTACATTAAAAAGAGAATTATGCTGGGTTCTATTCTAACTCAGGAGGATGTTCACGGTTATAATACTAGAGAGAAGAAAAGCTTATGCCTGAAAAGTGTACGCTTGACAAAGACAAAAAACTCCTTTTTATATATGTCCAGTAAATTTTATAATGCTTTGCCACGACATTTACAAAATGAAAATATAGGTATAAAAAGTTTCAAAAAAAATGTTAGGACATTACTACTAAAAAATTGTTTTTATAGTAGTGAAGAATACTTTCAGTATTGCAATTCATTATCTATCTGACTTCTAGCCTAGCCAGTTTTTTATTTTTTATGTTATAGATTTGTTTGTGTTTTACTTATGCATGTTATTTATTTAATTGTTGTATGTTATTTACTTAACTGTTTTTATTATATACATTGTTTTCTTGTATATATATATATATATATATATATATATATATATATATATAACTTAGTACATTTGTATGCTACTAGATTTATTTTGACGACTGTATACACATTGTGTGAAAAAAAAAAGAGAGAAATATATTCTATATTCTATTTTTACGAAAATTGTGCTGATTTATATAACCTACAAAATGGTATAAAGACATTTGAAATCCATGGACGAGAAAAATTCTAAGGCGAAAATTTTTTGCAAAGCTGAGTGTTTCAATGGGGTTTTATCTAATTTTTTTCAAAATTAATTATAAAAACATTTTTTTAAAACCAATATTTTTTTTTTTAACAAGCACTATACTTGCCGTGGAGAATACGGGACAAATTAGTGACATCATGTTACGGGCCTACAGCGAACTGGCCACGTTAATATCGCTCAATCATAGGCAACCCGCTGTACCTCATAATATATGTAAAATAGTGTGCTAAATAGTTGAACATAGAGGGCACTGAAATAACTTGCATCTCGACCATTATTCCATTCGACCTTCCTCTTGAAAAGCACGCGGCCGATTTGTCGTGATTGTCATATTCATCTGTAGCCACCCTCGTGAGATTTGTGAATTCAGGCGATCATCAGAAGTTTTCCCTTATTTTGGATATTGAGTTATTTTGTGAAACTAGTCTTGAGGGAAAATTGTCACTACTTAGTAGGATTTTAGGCGACAAAACGGTAAGCATGCTTTCTCCATTGTTGCTCGTTCACCTGTTGACATGTGATTGTTGCTATTTTAGGCCACTACCGCTCCCGGCAAGCTGTTAACACCCACGATTTTGGGTACGCTGCTGTACGTTGTTATTAAATATCACTTCTGGTTTATTTCCTTATATCCATCTGGGTACGATTGGAAGAGCGCCTTCGTCGCCGTTAGGACCACGCCACAGCCTTCACCATCACCTTACAAGGGCCTAAGGAATCGTCGAAAATCCTGTCCTATCTTTGGGGGCTCGTCGCTGATGACTCCAGTTGGTAAATACTGTATGTAAAACTTCATTTATACTCACCTGATTTCATATTTGTTATTTTACATGGAAATTAATCGCTACTCATATTTTTTTTAACATACTTAGTTTAATTTATTTCTGTACGCCAGCGCTAGCTACCAAACGGTAATCTATAATTTATATTTTAATATTTTATCTCATAGTACAACATAACCTACAATTTCCACCTTTTGTGTTACATACGTTGTTAAAACGAAATTTATAGTCTGTCCCATGCCAGTTGTCGCAGCAATGAAGTGTTTGTATTGAGAGTCGGGTACTTTTATTTTATTGTCATGCCAGGAAAAGAGACAGCAGTTACTAATCCATCCCGTATGTATAGGGTACAGATAATCCCAAAGTTTACTGAGCTAGATTACTTTTCTTTTGTCATGTGCACTACACCAAAATTCTGGGCCGTGTGCAGTGACTATGCTACACCCTGTGCCCGCTTGGGTGATGTCAAACAAAAATTTTGAGACCTTAACTTTTCATACATGCCCTAAATTGCAATTTTATGGACCTGCTTGCTTTGCCTATTTACCCTTATTTACCCCCGAACCCTTCAACGGAATTAGATCAAAACATATAATCTAGTTCCAGATCTCGTTATAATACATAAGTATACCGAATTTCAAGTCAATATCATAAACGGGTCTAGAGTAAACGTGAGCATAAAAAAAAAGTTATTATTATTATTATTATTAGCCGTTACTCGAGTCCGAGTATAAAAAAATGTTACAGTCGATAGATTGTGTGTAATAAAAAACAAGTGAAAGGTGTAGTCTATTGTAATTCCCATTCATCTACGGTGCACACGACTATGGCTATAGAGGCCAATTCGGGAGAGCACATGTCGACCGCAGTCAGGACAAACATAGACCTGGTTAGGTCTTGGATTCGGCTTTCTTGCAGCAACATTTCCTTGATAGCTGGCCACAACCCCTCCCCATTCGGTTCTGTCCGCTGCAAGTTGTTCCCATTGCTCGTCTGGAATACCGCGGGATTTTAGATATTCATGGAGAACGTCTTTGAACCTCTTTCGTTGACCGCCACGCCTTCTTCTACCGCTTAGCAATTCACCATAAAGTGTACATTTAGGAAGGCAGTTATCATGCATACGATGAACGTGACCTGCCCATCTTAGGCGTGCTCTTGAAATAAGCACCTCAATTGGAAGGCTGTTTGCTCTCCTGAATACTTCCACGTTTGATATGTGATGGAACCAACGGATTTCCATCATACTTCTGAGGTGTCTTTGCTGAAAACGTTCTAATTCTTTCACATGACGACGGTAAGTGACCCAGCTTTCACATCCATATAGCAGTGTTGGAATGACAACTGCTCTGTAGACAGCCATTTTCGTTGACAAAGCAAGGTCGTGGTTGTCAAATACTCTCTCTCCAAGTCCCCAGAGTGCTCTAGATGCAGCGTTAATTCTACCTCGCTGTCCATGTTTGCTTTGTCATTAACAACGTTGCCTAAGTAATTGAACTGATCCACCACTTCAAGAGAATTTCCGTTAAGTGTAATGTCTATTTGGTTCACTTGATGAGGAGTTGACATAATCTTAGTCTTTCCAATGTTGATTTTAAGTCCCAAGGAATCATAGCTCTGGGCATACACATCTAAAAGTTCTTGAAGCTCTTCCGGCGTAGAGGCTAAAAGTGTACAGTCATCCACATACTGGAGATCACAAATGAATCGTGTGCGTGTCTTCGTGAAAGCTCTAAAACGCCCTATGTTTGGTATCTGAGACTTATTCCTCTGACTGTCAGTTTGTTGTCAACAATAATTGTTAGAGCAGTGGTAAACAAATTAAAAAGTAGGGGTGCCAGGACACATCCCTGCCTAACTCCAGTGAGGGTTTGGACAGGAAAAAAAGTTACAGACAGATCGACAGACAGGAAATTGTTTTTTGCTCAAATTTAAAATCTCGACGTTTCATGACATTTTAGGCCTATTTAATTATAAATTTTCTATTTTTTGTGTTACTATACTTCCACTGGACGTGGATGTAAAAAAATAATAAATTAAAGGATTTTTAAAATTCATGCATCTTCCTCATTCAGTGGTAATAGCCATTTTTATAATTTTCAGGTTTGAAGGGGGCGTTGTTTTGTCACAATCGAAAGTCGCTGGAAAGTTACAATGGAAAGAGAAACATTCAAGACTGGATAAGACGAATCCGCACATTAACACGTCGATTAAAAAACATGTTTCGCAAAAAGAGCTGTATCGAGGTGAACCTTATTCATTTAAGACAAATCATAATAAACGTTTATTAGTACATAAGGATCCGTCAGAAGAAACAACGCACAAATGTGATTCTTGCTTATTTCAGACTATACATAAATATAGTCTGAAGAAACATTTGCTGAAGCATATGCAACCCTCAGAAGTAACGATGTACAGATGTGGCTTTTGTTCATTTCAGACAAGATATAAAGAGTACCTTAAAAAACATGTGATGGCACATATAAACCCATCAGACGTAACAATGTACAAATGTGACTTTTGTCCGTTTCACACAAAACATAAAAATAGCCTCAAAACTCATTTGCTGAAACATAAAGACGCTTCACAGGTGACAACATATAAATGTGATTCTTGTTCATTTCAGACTATACATAAACATAGTCTGAAGAAACATCTGCTAAAGCATATGGATCCATCTCAAGTAACAATGCATAAATGCGGCCAATGTTCGTTTCAAGCAAAACACAAATTTCACCTCACAGATCACCAGATAGTGCATAAAGATCCGTCAGAAGTAACAATGTACAAATGTGACTGTTGTTCGTTTCACACAAAACATAAAAGAAGCCTCAGAAGTCATTTGCTGCATCATAATGATTCTTCAGAAGCAACAGTGTTCAAATGCGACTCTTGTTTGTATCGGACAAATCATAAACAAAACTTGAAAAAGCATTTGCTGACGCATAAGGATCCATCTAAAGTAACAATGCATAAATGCGACCAATGTTCGTATCAAACAAAACATAAACAAGACCTCAAAAGTCATTTGTTGCAACATACGGATTCTTCAAAAGTAACAATGCTCAAATGTGAGTCCTGTTCATTTCAGACAAAACACAAATTTCGCCTCACACAGCACCAGATAATCCATAAAGATCCTTCAGAAGTAACAATGTACAAATGTGACTCTTGTTCATTTCACACAAGACATAAAAGTAGCCTCAGAACTCATTTGCTGATACATAAGGATTCTTCAGATGTAACAATGTACAAATGTGACTCTTGTTCATTTCACACAAAACATAAAAATAGCCTCAGAAATCATTTGCTGATACATAAGGATTCTTCGGAAGTAACTATGCTCAAATGTCACTCTTGTTTATATCAAACAAGACATAAATACAACCTGAAGTTGCATTTGCATACGCATAAGGATCCATCGGAAGTAACAACATACAAATGCGACTTTTGTTTATTTCAGACCACAACTAAAGTTTACCTCAAAAAACATCAGAAGAAAATCCATCAGAAGTACAATGTACAAAAAATGTGATGCTTGATTCAACCTCAAAAAGCATTTCCTGACACATGGGGATACTTCGTAATTAACTCTGCGATGCTTGCTTAAGATAACCTCAAAAAGCATTTCCTGGCACATGAGGATACTTCGTAACCACTGAACTCTATTACAGCAAATGGAACGCCATTATAGACATATGCGCGTAAACAAAATGTGATAATCATGCGATTTAAAATGCATAGACAAGCGCCGATGCAGTAGGAAATCTAAGGTTAAAAGTATGTCGGAGCCTGACTCAAACAGCTGTGTACGGAAGTTATGTGCTGACGCAAGTTTGTGTTTTATTTGTTTCTAAAGCGTAGGTCTTAAATTGAATGCGAATTACAGATTGGTTATTTTGTATATAATTTTGTGACTTATAAACAGTGTGTATCTTAATTAAGACAATAGGTGCGCACTTGTATGGTACTGTTTTGTAAGAACCGGGGCGAAATCCCGGGTTTGTTATATTTTAAGTAAGTATACCTATTCAACTTTTGTCTGTTGTATTAAAATAAGCTACCATCTAAATATTGACAAGACAGTCCGATTTTGGATTTTTTTTCTTTTAAAATGAGTACTTTTGCCTACTTAAACACGAATTTTTATTAAAAATAGGCTGTGTATACTTCCCGAGATATCAGGATGCAAAATATTCTAACCTCACATTTTTTCATTGCTGCTATTTTTAAGTTTATTATTTGTGAATTGTTACCTAAATAGTATTAATATAAATACGTATCCAACATATTCGGGATAATAATAATGATTCCAAGATCTTTTTGAAAACACATAACGTTATCATACCTTTTATAAATTAATATTACAATTTTATGAAACAAGCAAGTTCAAACTGTGAAATGTGAGTCCAATCAGCCAACGTGGTAAATTTGACAATAGGAACACTCAAGTATATTACTAGTAAGTTTAATAAACTGCGGCAGCAAGGCATCTCAATTATTTGTGTATTATGCGAAATAAATAAGGAACACATTACACCCTCCTTTGCTTAGCGCAGTCGGTTAAAAATAATGCAAATATGTGTCAAATGTTTATGGAAATAGAAACAGAATGACAATGTTTGACATGTAACAAAGCGTTTTGTGAATAAAAAGAGAATTTCCTGCAAATTTTATAACTGTGTTAATTTATATTTTTAATTATGTAATAATTTATTTAAAAATTTTGTTTTAATTTATATACTTTACTAGCAAGACATTTTGTAATATTCAAAAACCAAGTTCTGCTATTTTTAAGCAGAAGTTTCATTCATTAAAATTTTTAAATATTTTTTGCGCACCATGGCAAGATACCACTGAAATCTATTATAGCAAAACAGGTAAGGACGAGCGCAGCTCTGTCTTTATGGCATTGTACTGCGATACTAAATATAAAGCAAGAGGAGCCGCAGTTTGTGCTTGAATGGATGACTTTCAGAGAAACGCAGCAATCTTGACACACCTTCTAGCGGCTTGTATTTCAGTGTATTCACAAATGCTATTTAATTCTAGATGGGGATTGTGTAGTGGATATACCATCTTTGGGAGGGTATGTAAAACAGTTAATCCCCTGTCCATTAAATACTAGGCAAGTAAAAAAAAATCCCTACTCTTTGGCAAAATTTCCAGTTTGAGGGTTGAGGGTTTGTCTCCTGGTATTGGTTCTTGCCCTTGGTAGCGGAAATAAACCGATGTTAGAAAAATCAAGGAAAATAAAGCAATAGAGTTCAGTGCAAAATACTTAATAAAAAGTAAGAAAATTGTTGTTTCCCTTGGTTCATGTTTACATTGTATTTGTCAAAAGTACAGTACAAAGTTTTATCAGATTTTCCACGTTTCAGACGAAGTATATTACGAATTTTAGTTATTCAGTTACTTTGTCTGAAACATTATTTAATGTAGCAAGTAAACATTTGGTATATGTACACTACTACCGGGGATGAAACCACATACTTTTAGTCAAAATATAAATGGACATTATATTTTAATTTTCTCTTGCAAATAGAGAAGGAAGTTTTACGTAAACACCTTTACATATTCTTTTACAATTCATTGTCTCATGAGTATGTCATATTTTTATAAACAAACGAGTAAAACAATCTATCACTTATATATCAAGGCATTTGATCTTAAACAAAAAAGCTAAGCTATTTTGAAATTCAAATAATAATACCACACCAAGTATTTGAAAATAGTTAATTATTACCTTTTCCTCATTTCATTTGTCAATTCAAACATGTAAATATAAAATGCATGATTTTAGTTTTCAATAAAAATTCACTAGTACCTACTCATATATTTACTGATTGATCGTAGAAAAAAAGTATAGGTTTTTTCAGGCCTCAATTTTAGCTTTTATTAATTTTAAAATCATATTTTGACCCGAGAGATAAAAAACATATGACTGTTTTTTGTGAACTATATATTGAACTTATGATCATACATATTCGACATTTGCTACAAGAAATTGAAAATAAAATGATTGTTTTGGGAATAACGATAACTTTGATTTTTTTTATAACCATCAAGGCAAATAAATTGTTATATTTATTTATGCGATTTCTAAAAAAAGTTAAAAATATGACACGCAATAAAAATAAGGCCGGCTCTGACGTATTTCATAGTGCGATTGCGCGCTACTATGTGGCCGCCATACTTGCGCGATATTCAATTGTAAGTAGAAATTTTTGTGGGCATTGGCATTCCATTTACTGTAATAGAGTTCAGTGGTTACCTTTGGGAGATTTAAGCACTTTCTATGACAGATCACATTGTGCATTAAGCTATATTTAAAAAAAATATAAGGGAGAACAAATAGTCCTGTTTGAAGATTATAATGCCAATTTTATCATAGAATCAAATGCAAGGAAAGATCTTTAAAATTTACTATCATCATTCAACCTCTACAAGATTTTTACAGAGCTGTCAAGAATCACAAACATTTCTCAAAGTTGTATTGATAACATTTTTAGCAACATGGATATCAAAAATTATAAAGCAAACACTATGAATTTTCATATATCGGACCATTTGGAACAGCTCCTTGAAATAACACACGAAGTCCGTAATCCTAAACAATAGAAACACATTAGATACAGAAAAATAAATGAATATAATATTCACCAATTAAAATCCAAAATGGCTGTCATAGACAGGAAAACAATATTAGAAGATAAAAATGCCTCTCAAGCATGTCAATATTTTCATAACATCTTTACAGAACTCTTTGAAATGATCAAAAAGAATAACAAATGATACACAGTAGAGCTGAAACAAATGAAAAATTAACTAGATGCTTTAGCTACGATATACAGGCTGTCCATTTTATTAGAGCCCTCGAGAATATCACTTAATATCGATCGTACGAAAAAAATTATTTTTACGAAAATTGTGCCGATTTTATATAACCTATAAAATAGTTTAAAGACATTTGAAATCCATGGCCTACTTTAAGAGTTATGGCGGAGAATATCGAAAATGCGGAAAACTTCTAGGCCAAATATCTCCGTTATTTGAAGAGATACGAGAAAAACTCTAAGGCGAAAATTTTTTGCAAAACAGACTGTTTCAACGAAGTTTTATCTAATTATTTTCAAAACCGCTGTATTTTGAGATTTACTCTTCAGGCGGGAAATGGCGCCATTAAATAGAGTATTTTCCTCCCTTTTCAACGATATATCACATGCAATATTTATTCATTAGTGCTAAGTTAGTAATTATAAAAACATTTTTTTAAAACCAATAAAATTTTTTTTAACAAGCATTATACTTGCCGTGGAGAAGTATGATTAAATAAAACGATAAAATAATTCAATAAGTTGTTCAAATCTTTGCTATAATAAAACATTAACACAATTAAGAAGAATAAAGTCAATTCAGGTAACAAAAACAAATTAATAATAAAAAGAATATAGCACACAGAACATTAATATTTATCTAATCTAATCTAAAATAATTTTTAAGATATCATATCAAGTGTTCAAAGTGTCCACCGCGATTTCTTATGCACAATCGAGCGCGGCTAGTCACTGCATTTAAAACATTACTCTGCATTTCGGGGGTAACTGTAATACATGCCTGTTGAATTTGAGCTTTCAGGTCCTCTACATTTTGCGGTGTCGTCGAAAACACCTTATCTTTAATATACTCCCATAGAAAAAAATCCATTGGGGTTATATCTGGAGAACGAGGGGGCCATCGAATAAATCCATTGGTACCTATCCAATGTTGAGGCAAAATTTCGTCTAAATTATCTAGCCAAATCTGGGAATTGTGGGGAGGAGCTCCATCTTGTTGAAAATATTGAAAGTTGTGTCGATTCTCTAAAGGTAGGTCATCTAAGAATTCATTAAATTCATTTCTCAAAAAGTTTAGGTACCTTTGACCACTGAGGTGACCATCATAAAAATAAGGACCTATTAAATTGGTGCCTTTTTAGGTATTCTACCTATCCACACATTCATTGAAAAACGATTTTGAAACCCAATCGGTCTATGCTAGTATGTATTTTCAGACGGAAATTTAAATAACAACAATGTAGTGGACTTAACCTATTTTACTTGGTTCCACTTAACAGGTTATATCAATAGTCAGAACTACATGACATGGGCTACAGAAAACCCTCACACTTATGTAGAAACAAGTTTACACCCCTTAAAAGTTGGTATATGGGCAATATCCAGAAGGCAAATTATAGACCCTATATTTTTTCATGAAACAATTAATGCCCAAAGGTATCAAACTCTTATTTTAGAGCCATTTCTGGCGCAGTTGCATGAGGATGAACTGCAAGATGGTTATTTCCAGCAAGACGGCGCTACTGCCCATACAGCAAGAGCTTCACTTGATTTTTTACGGGAGTTTTACGATGACCGATTAGTCAGCCAGGGACTATGGCCTGCACGGTGTCCAGATCTAACGCCCTGTGATTATTTCTTATTTGGACACATGAAGAACAATGTTTTTAAAAATAGATTACATACCATTGACGAATTACAAGAGGCAATAGAAAGAGAAATCCACAATATTACTGTTGATCAGTTACAGAACGTATTCGAAAATATGAAACGAAGGGTCCATGTGTGTTTAGAAACTCAAGGCAGCCACTTTGAGCACTTGTTATAATTTCTTGGCATTTCGTATTAAAATGTATTCATTCATCTTCTAATTTAAATCTCACGTAACAAAAGTTTTTATTATGTAATTTCTTTTATTTACTGTGAATTGTTCGATTCGAATGTTTATATTCATGTTGTCTGTGGAAATAAAGATTATTTTGAATTAGGTGTATTAATTTATTTCTTGCGAACATTTTTTTATTCAGATAAAAGGCATCCCGTCTATATTTTTGCGGTCACGTGTCTTGTGATCATTACTGAAAACTCTGTATAAATTCACCACTATGGTTTTTTTCTAAGTCTTCTAGATTCTCTAACACAAAATCTTCATTTGAAATTACCATTGATGAGTGTTGTAGTCAGTTTTGCTTTTCAAAACGTCCATTTGGAACTTCATTGTTGGACATCCCATATCAGTGGATTCATGATTATGTTTCTGAATCCACCTCTACTACCAGATAATGATAATAAAATAATTAGTGCAAACTACGTTTCTGTTATAACATTCTTGTAATTTTCAGGCTTGAAGATGGGGTTGTTTTCCAACGACCAGAAGTTGCCATCAGTTTAACGTCAAATCTTGAAGCGGATCAACCGGAACCACACATTAAGCAAACATTTACAAACGAAAAAGTCTCACCTACAACAATGTACCACCGTAGATTCTGCCAATTTGGGACAAAATACAGACGAAACCACACGATACATTTGCTGAAGCATAAGAATCCTTCAAAAGTAACAATCCACAAGTGTGACTTTTGTTCATATCAGACAATCTATAGAGGTAACCTCAAAAACCATTTGCTGCAGCATCAGGAACCCTCAGAAGTAACTATGTACAGATGTGGCTCTTGTCCATTTCAGACAAAACATAAAGGAAACCTCAAATATCATTTGTTGATGCATACAGATCCTTCAGAAATATCGATGTACAGATGCGGCACTTGTTCATTTCAAACAAAACATAAGGGAAACCTCAAACATCATTTGCTGACGCATAAAGATCCTTCAGAAGTAACAATGTACAAATGTGAGTCTTGTTCATTTCAGACAAAACGTAAGCAGCACCTCAAAAACCATTTATTGAAGCATAAGGATCCTTCAGAGGTTACAATGTACAAATGTGACTCTTGCTCGTTTCAGACGCAACAAAAAAATTATCTCAGAATACATCAGATTGTACATAAAAGTCCGTCAGAAGCGACGATGCACAAATGTGACTCTTGTTCGTTTCAGGCAAAGAATAAACGTTACCTGAAAAGCCATCTTATATTACATAAAAATTCAGCAGATTTGACAATGTACAAATGCGACTCTTGTTCGTATCAAACAAAACATAAGCGTAATCTCGGATGTCATGTGCGGACACATAAGAATCCTTCAGAATTAACAATGTACAAATGTGACTCTTGTTCATTTCAGACAGAACGTAAGAATAGTCTCAAAATTCATTTGCTGGCACATAAGGATCCTTCAGGTGTTACAATGCCTGTAGCATAGTTTCAACAAAACACCAAGATGGCTGAACATCACATTGTACTATTCTGCCAGCACGCCATTCGCTAACCACGTTAGTGTCATGTGCAGATAATGAAACGAACTCATCACTTTAAATTTGATTTGGATAGTAAGTATATACAGTAATGGCATAAAGAAACCTTGGGTGGGCCCTATAATAAGATAGAGTGAAATATAAATAGAAAGTGGGCAAGCGTAATAATAATCTTTATTTCCATCAGACTATTACAAGTATTGGAATTGTCATGTTTACAACATAGATAATACACAGAATATATAATACATAAAAAGAAAACGGTACATACAAAATATATATACTTACATAAATATTTAAAAGGAATAAAAAACATACACACATATATATAAAACAATACTCCGCAGAGACAAATTGATCATTATTTCATATAAGGACTATTAAGGAAATATTCTGGCATTTAGTAAAAACTCATCAAAACTGTAGGCGCATATTTCAAGAAGGTAACTCTTTAATTTCTTTTTAAATAAAAAAATATTAGAGATAGATTTTATCTCCAGTGGAACTGCATTAAATGCCCGCACTGCTCTGTAGTATACTCCCTTTTCGAATGATGATGTTTGATGATGAAGAACTCTCAGTGCATTTGAATTTCGAGTTACCATCATCATACCATTGTACATATCCTCGTTTGTTCTAAATTTATCAATATTTTTTTACAAATAAAATCAACAGGTATATGTATAAGATGGGTAATGTTATTAACTCCAACATTTTGAATAATGGCTTACTAGGCTCTCGGTTGTTTTTCCTAAGCATACATCGTATAATATTCTTTTGAGCGATAAACACATTTCTGGCATGGACACTAGACCCCCAGAATATTAAACCATAACTAAGTATGGACTGCACATGGGCAAAGTAATAGACCCTTAACACATCAAGATCGACAGAAGATCGTAAGTTTCGTACTGAGTAACATAGTTTGTTAAGCTTAGATATTGTTGAGTTAACATGGTATTCAAAAGATAGTTTTGAATCGACCACGACCCCCAGGAATTTTGTGTTATTTGCAACAGGAATAGATTTTTTTCTAAACTTCAAGTAGATGCTTGAATCTGGGGTTTTATTACTAAATTGGATAAGTACAGTTTTAGCTTCATTTAGGATAAGTGAGTTATCACGACACCATTTATCCATTTTATTTACCACAGTTATACCTTTGTGTGATGTAGCAGTAGTATCTCCGGTAGATATTACACAGGAGGTATCATCAGCATACTGATATATGGAATGTAATGCCAAGTTCTCAGGTAATTCATTGACATACAATAAAAACAAAAAATGCCCCCAATACTGAACCTTGGGGTACCCCTGTAGTTACCTGTCTTGGTTTAGAATAGATGGTAGTCATGTTATTACCCTCTTTCGTGCTAATACAAACTCTCAGGGTTCTGTTAGAAAGATAAGACCTAAAGAAGTTTAAAGCTATACCTCTAATTCCATAGCACTCCAATTTGTAAAGCAGCAGTTCGTGGTTAAGTGTATCAAACGCTTTCGATAAATCAAAGTAAATACCTGCGACACATTCACCTCTATCCAGGCATCCTACAATATAATTAAGACTTTCATATATTGCCCCTTCAGTTGATCGTCCCTATATAAAACCATGTTGAAATTGAGAAAGTATGTTAAATCGTACCAGAAACATAAAAAGACGCTTATACACAAGTTTTTCGATAATTTTGGAAAATACTGATAATAAAGAAATAGGCCTATAATTAGCTGTCGATCTGGACCCCTTTTTATAAATGGGTATAATTTTAGCATGCTTCCATTCGTCTGGGAAAAACCCATTTAAAAAACAGTGGTTAATAATTAATGCTAACGGTTCAGATATTTCATGAGCAATCGTTTTTAATAAAGAACAGGGAACATCATCTAAACCAGCTGAATTCTTGTTAGGTAAATTCAGAATAGTACTTTCAATTTCTTTACTGTCAGTGGGTGTTAGAAAAAAACTGAATTGAACTTTATTTTTTGTGAAAAAATTTAGGTTTACCCTGCAAATTAACTTGAGATGTAATAAATTCCTTCATGAACATTTTAACAGTCTCAGTTTGGTCTTCAACTAATTTCCCATTATTATTAATTAGATTTATTTTTGATGGTTTGTTATTTTTACCATTAGCTGCGTTTATTATTTGCCACACGGCTTTAGATTTATTATGAGACGACATAATTTTATTGGTATTATATCTCACCTTGGACGAATCCACAAATTTATTGTATTCCTGTTTGCGAACTTTAAATAGTTGTAATAAATCGGGATTGCGTCTTGCGTGGGTGCGTCTTTACTATGTACATACTTCGATATGCGATGTAAAGCAATGTAAGACGCGGTTAGTAGTTGGATGGTTGACCGTTCCAACTGTTATAGGGTATTCCCCCTATAAGTCAAAAGCAAAAAACAAAAGAATGCAAAATTAGCAAATAATTCAGATCAATTCAAGCATCATGGCAAACCACGATAAAAAAGTCAACCAGACCTAGTTTACATCAAAAAGCTACATCCAAAGTCACAAAAATCAGAAAAAATTCACGAACGTTCCATAATTCTCAAGTAATGTAAAACCATCGAAAACACACTTCCAACATTCGATCTAGTAATTTTATAAAAGAAATTTCACGAAAAACATCCCTTAAAAATACAACCCCCTCACAGTCATCAAATTGGTCAAAACCACCATCCGCACCCAAAACAGCTATAGTTCATTTCGTTTCATTCATTTGTTAAACCACTTTTACATTGCAAATCTCATTACTTCTTGACGATCCCTCGTATACTTCAACTTACCTTAAAACTCCCCATTCAACTTCACTTCATTCAATTCTCGCATCCGTTTCAATTTCTTAATCTTATTTAAGTGGCCCCCTTTTCAATTTTCCCTTGCCTACGAGGCCCCATTGTCAAAGTTAATTTTTCGATTTAATTTTTTTTTTTTTGTTTTAACATTTTTTAATACATTCTCAAACCAACTACAGACAGAATTTCTGTTGTCGATTAGTTACAATTTCCGAAAAAGAAACTTGTAAAATTAAAAGCGAATCATATCTCTGTTCAAAAAATCGAATAAATAATTTTATATTTTCCTTTAAACCGCAGTGTTTAATTTCAATAAAATTATCATACAGGGTGTAGCCGTTGGCCCTAAAATAGCTGTAAAAGTCAAATCAGTGATCAATTAAACCAAGTGATTAAACATAGTGCAAGACACAATATACAGGGTGTAGCAGTTGAACCTAAAAAGCACTCCCAGAAATCAACCCTGATACTCAACCAATCAAAAAATTAAGTGCATGGAAGCTCTCTGGGCTCTCAGCTCTAAACCCCCACTGCTCCAGATTTTTTATTTCACCGAACAGAGGGATAATCCGTGTCCACAAGGAAGACCGCGTCCTCGCCTCACACATCTTCCAACGGTTTGTATATCAGTGCATGCGCGGAAGCCATACAACCTTAGGCGAGGATTGCATAGGGGATATACCGTCTTTCGGAGGGGATGTAAAGCCGTCGGTCTCTTGTCTATTAACTGTTAGGCAAGTAAAAGGTCCCTACTCTTCATAAGGGAAGAGGTTCGGCAAAATTCCTGGTTGGGGGTAGCTCGTCTACAGGCGTCGGTGTTAGGCCGACGTTAAATAAGTGTATACAAAAAATAGAAAGTAATGCACGCGAAAGAGAGCGGTATATTAACATTGACGCCAGCAGCTCAGCAAGCATGTTAGAGTTTAGCCCGCTAAAGAGAAAAATGGTTCTGTTTCTTTTCAGCATATTATTTGGCCATTTTCCTCCTTCTATCTTATTGCGTATACCGATACCCAAGTTTTGTACTTGCCAGCACTGTATGTATCGAGCTAGATATATGAATTACTTTCTAAAACCATAAATTGCTAATTACCATGATTATAAACTTGCCAAATAAAACTTTAGCTGTATAATTTGTCTTCTATTACTACACGAGATAGATGACCTGCCATATGTACAGATTGTATCAACCCTGGCTAATAAAATTATTATTATTATTATTATTATAGATCAAAATGCTTTGAAATAGCTGCGAGCTGTTGAGGCCATTTTTAATTCAGGCGAGCTTAACTAATATGAGGATAATAGGAGCACGTTCAGTAAAGGCGCAGGGCAATTATCAACCAAATTTTACCAGTTGAGAAACATCGCTCGGTAAAAATATGGCCCTTCAGTAAGTCAATGTGTTTTGTCCGATGTGCAACGTCGTTCTACCTATCTAAAAATTAGGATAGGAATTCTTGCATTAGTACCTATAGTTTGTTATTGCTATTTTTTAAAGGTGCTAACGTTAATAAAGTTGGGCTTCAATTTCCTCGTCGTCAGACTCTTATGAATCAGAAAAGATTGATAGGTTCCTTTGAAAGTCTCTACAAGGCCTGAGTATGGACTTTTTTTGTAAAATTCGGTAGGCCATATCCTTATTTTTGCTGTTATCACATACTGATTAAAAGCTATTCTTTTGCCTCTTTGTGGGTGGAGACGGCCCTCAGTCCCCCCCACATTATCTATATTACTCGAGTCCAGTTGAAACAGATACTTTTCTTCTGGACATGGTTAATTTTAGATAATGTGCAGTTTACCAAGACTATTTCCTTTTACTGTCAAAAATCGGACAACATATTCTTTAAATTGCTTCTAAGCCACGTAATAAAATTAAATGCCCATCTTTGGAAACGGCTGTCATCAAAATAGCCGAAATCGACATTTTTACTTTTCAGATACTGCATGACACTACTACACAAAACTCAGAAATTCCATTAATTAAAAATATGCTAGGCATAATTTCATACTTGTTCGTCTTTTTAAATATTTTACGAAATTATGTATCTATCATAAAACACAATTTTCATTCAAAAAAAATGCTTTCTTTATTGTTACAATTACTTATATCACAGACTAGTCTGTGCTTATATCTCTAATGGTAAAACTTTGTTATTCACTATTGATACTGTCAATTCAGAAATCAGCAGCGCCATCTATTGATGCGCAATTTTCGCCTGTATATGTGTAATATGAGAAGTTATGGTCAAAAACAGTAAATATTTCCGTATCGGATCTCTCTTTCTCTTGGATATGACGGCCTTAGGGATGTTATGTGTATTTAAGTTTTTAAATTTTTCCTGAGTTTATATATAGATTGTTTATATTTGTTTATTTCAACGTATGTTATAATAATGCGGCCCAAGATAATCTATAAAGTTTTGTTCTTTAGTTCTATTACACTTTGGAAATAAGATATCTTTATTCACCACAGGTCTAGTGTTTTGAAGCGCGTTTCTAATTTCTGGACTGAAAAGACGGATATCGTCCAGAGCAAAGAGGATTAGATAGAGTGGAAACTTTCATAAGACCACAATGTATTTTTTCGTACACGAGTTTCAGCGCTCGCGGCGAGTCGGATGCGTAACTAAATTCCCCCACTACCGTCTGTCAGCTTTACCGGCAAATTTAAATTACGAATTAGTGTGGTTAGGATTTCTTCCAGTGGCGTTACACGGGAGAAAATTGAAGGAAAAAGCATATTAAAAAAATATATTTTTATTAAATACCTAACTAAAATACAAATATAGTTTGTACATAAATATGATGTACAGATATTTATACGCTAATTTAAGCCAAAAACAGTTAACAATACTTGAATATAATGACATTGTCATCATTCCTATTAAATAGCTCTAGGTAAACATATATAAAAATATTTTTTAATTATTTATATATACTTAATACATTGAAAAGATAATATTTGTATAACATACTCATTATCGTACATGTATGTTAGAAGGTGGTTGGACACATTAAAAACTCTATTTACAATTATGTATATGGTGACTTTTCGGCCAAACAATTTGATGGCAACTTATTTAGGGTGAGTAGGTACACAATTTCACACCATAAACCTGCAATAAAAAATTAAAATGGTAATGTGCTACACACATACATTATCAATAGCAAGATTGAACATCAGGCTCTAGTTTACTACTCTACCATGCATCAAATATTAGAAAGCAAAAGAAACATCTACGCTATATACATTTTTTACACAAACATCTTAACTACATAATATCTTTGCACTCGTCATTATATCTTTGGCCGCGATTCGTACATCTACTCAAGCGTAGCTGTGTTATTAATAAATTATGTGCTTCTCGGGGTAAGAATTTTGAAGTCTGTTGGATGAGATCTTCAATCTCGGCTACTTTTTTGTTTTTATTTCCCGGTCTACCATTCTGCATCTGTTTCAGCCCGTTAATTTTACTACACAACGCAGCTATTGTTCTTCTTTGGGAATTAATTCGCCTGGTTTTTGGTGACTCAGGCTTTTTCTGGGGTAAATTCGAACAAGGAGGAGTTAACCCGCGACTAACCTCAGTGGTTGAATCATCATTCTCTGGTTCAGACGATCCTGAAGGCACTGGGTATATGCATTTTCATGAAGTTCCTTTTCATTCCCCCCACTGTAATACAATAAACAATTTTTACCATTAAATATTTAACAAGAAGGTGCTGGTATAAAGAAAGATGTAACATTTTTGTATGGTATAAATCAAAGTTGTTTACAAGTTTTACAAAATAAATTATTTCGTATCATCCTATACTATACACCTATATGTCTGCAAAAAAAATGGTAGTTTTACACTAAATAGTAAAGGCAAAGGTGTATAAACCTCTCCTTTCTTAAAATATTTACAAAATTTCGCTGATCCTTAAATTTGTTTATTTTATTTGGCAGAATGTAGGTGAGGAAAAATAAATATTGTGAATTTCTGCATATACCTATGACGATGATAATACATACCTTCTTTATATGTATCAACATTTGTCTGATGCTTATGTTTCCTTTTGACAATACAACTTCCAATTGTCGGAATTGCATTTGGAATTAGCAGCCTCGGATGTCTCTTCCAAATCATTTGTGGCTCGAAATGGTCCTCACACAAACGATAGTAGGTACAAACCTTGCTCCATCCACCAAATTGCATCCATTTTTTGCGACTGAAATAAGTTAAATTGTTTGAGATTTTTTAATTAGAAGAATGTATAAAAATATTATATATATATATAATTATAATCTGCTAGCTTTCAATAACAATTTCAAAGCAAACTAGCAACTAGCTATCTGGGGTACAATGTAACAGGTCGTGTGTCTACATTACTACTCACATTGCGGGTTTCTTCGGCACTAGAAAGAAGGCGTGCTCTTTATCATCTGCTTTATTTCTACCACAATTTCGGAAGGAACAGGTCACAACCATTTTAATGTCTGATTTTTTATTTTTCACCACTTTTTCACAATTTTTAACTAACTTTCTCACACTACTCCTACTATGACTCACTCACTGTCTCTGATCCGGTTTTATGTCAACTGTCATTCAAATACTGTTATTTTCACTTGAATGTTTTCGCATCCCACTCGACAGATGGTGCTGTTGCCCTTATACGCAAAGTTTCCACTCTATCTAATCCTCTTTGGTCCAGAGCGAAATTAGTCACAAAGCAGCAGCTACCGAACTCGCAGTCACAGATCAGATACTTATCTCGCAGTTGAGCTTTCTAAACGCACAACTATCTAATCTATAATCTATGAAACGCACCCGACAAAAATGTCGAATTGAATGAATCTAAATTTAAAAGATGTTTATCTCATATATTATTATATATTATATGGTTTATCTAATCAAAAGTGAAAGTGGAACTTGCATGCCAGAGAATCAAGTTATCTGTTTATTTTGCATGGGGTTAGTAAAACATTGTTTTGCTATCACTTGATGCTGAAAATGGAGACAATATTTTGAAGGCAGCGACAGATAAATGTCTTTCACAACTGGTATGTATTAATATTTTTCATGTAAGACATTACTTGCTTTTAACGTTTCTTTAAATAAAAGCCTCCTCTTTTGCAATGGTTTTTCCATACTAGATTACAACTTTAGTATTCGTTTTTATTGACAGGATTTAAGTATCATTGTGAAACCTATCTGTAGTTTCTGTTATGGAACTCTAGAGAAATATTTCCGCTTTATGACAAATTGTTTGAGTGTAGAAGGGAAGATAAACGAATATTGTGAAATACTAGATATAAACATTAAAGGTCAAATAGAGCTAAGCAGCCGGGTATTACAGTTCACAATGGGAGATGTAAGAACAAGTAAAGTAAAAGATAATTTGGTTAATGAAATCAAGGTAGAAAACCAATCCTCTGAGGAAAGAGGAGTTGCTGATGAGAGACAAATTGACAGCAGTGGTGATATATTCAACCAAATGTTCTCTGAGGATAGCAAACAGGAAGTGGCACATGAAATAAAAAGCTTTATGGCCATAGAGGATATAAAACTTAATGAAGAACAGTTTACGCCAAAACATATGTTGGCCTGTAAAGAAGAATGTAACGATCCGGATATGATTAAAACGGAAGAATTTTTTTGTGGAGAAAATAAAATAGAAAAGGAAAATCTTGTTGAGATGGCAGATCAAAAATTTCTATGCAAAGAAGAAATTGAAATAAAAACAGAGGATTCCGATATTGTAAGGTAATATTAAATTTCTTTTTGGTATTATTTTTGAATAGTGTGAAATTGTTTCAATTTATTTTTCGGTGGTAAAATACAAATCTGAAATTAGTTTTGATTATATGATATACCAGGGTTGATATGGTTGTTAACAAAAATTATACAACAGATAAATTGACAATATATCTAATAAGGTAGTTTCCGAAAAACTCCTTCATAACGACACCTATAATACTTTCAAAGTCGGAGCTGATACTGACATTCAGGAGAAATTATGAATCTCATTGTTGGCCTAAAGGGATAGAAGAAAATATAGGGGACGATGAATTGGAAAACTCATTATTTGATCTCATTTTAATTAATATACAGTGCTTAAATTCTGACAAAACTGACGAGATTCAAGTGAATTATGTAACCCAAAAAACTAAATTTATATGCCTAACCGAGACGGGGTGCAATGAATTAAGCATCGATCCTATGCAATTTACGGGGTATTCCCTAGAGTACAACTTCAATAGGATAATCTATAGAGCAGGGAGTGCTGCCATATGGGTCAAAGATGGTCTTCATTCTGAAACCCTAAAATTACATGACATATGTCGAAAAAGATATTAAAATGTCTGGTATAAAATATCTCGTAAAGGACTCACAATATATATAGATAATAAATTGCTACCGCTCACCTCTATTGTCTAACTCAGCAAATAAATCTAGAACGGCATGGAATATCATCAAACCTAAAATTAACACGAAAAACGATGTCCATCTAAATATAGATAATAAAGTAGTGAATGATTCTCGAACAATCAGTAATACATTTAACAATTACTTCACTAATGTACCTCGTAAGCTTATTGAAAGTATGTCACTTACTAATAACGCTGACTGTAATAACATTACTATAAATCCTTCTTGTATCTTCATAGACCCTGTGACAGAATCAGAAGTTATCAACATTGTTATCAATTTAAAGAACTCAAATGCCGCTGGTTCTGATAAGGTTAGTTCAAGTTTATTAAAAAGTGCATACCACACATTGTGAAACCACTGACGTACTTAATAAATCTGTCAATTAGTGAAGGTATCTCTCCTGAAGAACTGAAAATTGCCAAAATTGTTCCACTTTTTAAATCGGGTGAAGTTAACAACATTGAAAACTACAGACCAATTGCGATCCTGACTACATTTTCAAAAATATTTGAAAAAGTTATAGCTATTAGAGTTACAAATTTTTTTGATACTTTCCGGCTATTCAATGTAAACCAGTTTGGTTTCCGGAAGGGTCTCTCCACTATTAGTGCTATAAACAAATTTTTGAATTTATTGTATGAAAATATGGACAACCGGAAAAATGCTGTTGGAATTTTTCCGGATGTCAGTAAGGCGTTTGACCTGGTATGTCACAAAACTCTTCTAATTAAAATGGAAAAGTATGGGATACGTGGTCAAGCCCTAGAATGGTTTAAAAGCTATCTAAAGGATAGGACACAGTACGTTGAGATCAATAATTACAAATCTGATATACTACCCACAACAATAGGGGTTCCACAGGGGTCAATTTTAGGATCTTTGCTGTTCTTAATTTATATAAACGATCTAAAATCTTCTAACATTTTTATGTTTGCTGATGACACATCCATACTCTGTAGTGATAATACTCTAAGTAATACTATTAACTCATGTAACATCCAAATGCATCATCTTCAGTCATGGTTCTCGAATAATAATTTGTTACTAAATAGCAAAAAATCTGTATGCATTAGATTCAATAACTCTAATACCAATTACAATGAAAGTGTTCTAATTAAATCAAAATGTGGCTCCTTGCGACAAGTTGAGTCTACTAAATTTTTAGGATTATATATATCCGAGGATTGCAGCTGCAGAACACATATTGACTTTGTCTGTAGGAAAATCGCTACTACTTGTTATTGCATAAAGCAACTATCTCATATAGTTGATACTGAATCCTTAAAAATGTATTATTATGCACAATTTCACTCAATCGTATCTTACGGTATAATTGCGTGGGGACATTGTTCTAGAACTAGTACTGTCATGAGCAGAAAAAATAGGACAACTTTTTTTTCCTAATGCAAATCTATCTCTATTTGAATATATAATGAGTAGCCGAAATAAAACAGATATCACTTTTAATTTATTTTTTATTTTAATGCTGTAGTTATTGCTATAGTAAATGATGGATGGTTAATGAAACAAATTGCACTGCGTTTATAACATTAACAAAAATTTGGTGTGTAACATTTTAAGAAAGTGGAGAATAAATGGTACGATTAGTAGAAATCGTGGATCAAAGGACAAAGGATATCCTACTTAACAAGAAACTAACTATTAATATTTCGTTATTGCACCATTTCTATTTATAACTTCTATAAGTCTGTTTGGCAGAGAATTAAATAACCGTATACAATAATCATTAGTAATAATATTTTCCCATGCATTATTTACTATTTCCAGTAATTCTTTGGCATTCCGTGGTCTCATATTTCGTTTTTGAATACTTCGTACACGTAGTCCCCATACTTCTTCCACAGGGTTAAGATCTGGACTACGACCAGTGGCCAGTTAAGAACATGGATGTTGTTATCTTGAAACCAGTTAGTTACGGTATGAGCAGTATGAACGAAACAATTGTCTTGTTGAAATATGAACTCATTATTAGAAAATAATTGTGACACAGAAGGGAGCATAATTGTTTAAAATCCTAATATACGTTTCACTATTAAATTGTTCCTCAATATGCCACAAAACACAAGGACCACGAGCCGATATCCAAGTCCACATATTGACGGAAAATCTACCACTTTTATCATTGTTAGATATATATTTCACATCGAATCGAGTATTCGGAGGGCGGTAAATACGAATACAACCGCTGTGTGTGTTGACTGGAAAGTTTTTTCGTCTGTAAAGATTACATTGTTCCAAAAATGTACTTCATGCGCTAAAAATTCAAGCGCAAATCCTACTCGAGCCTCTTTAT
Organism: Leptura quadrifasciata; assembly: GCA_963675555.1. Classification (NCBI taxonomy): domain Eukaryota; kingdom Metazoa; phylum Arthropoda; class Insecta; order Coleoptera; family Cerambycidae; genus Leptura; species Leptura quadrifasciata. Next base: position 94,996,471 of record OY776680.1, on the reverse strand, counting down.
GTTCAGCTTTAAGTAAGTATTTCTGTGCTGCTGCATGACAGCGTAGCTCCGATTCTCTTACTCGCCAGCGACCAGTACTACTCCATCCAGGAACATTCGTTTCTTCAGCAGCCTGAATAACTGAGTAAAATGGATTTTCTACAAAAGCATTTACCAATTGCAAATCTTGTTGAGTTGATATCCTTCGTCGCCCTGATCCAGGATTTCTACTAATCGTATCGTTTATTCTCCACTTTCTTAAAATGTTACACACCGAATTTTTGTTAATATTATAATGCAGTGCAATTTGTCTCATTGACCATCCATCTTCTGCTTTAACAATAACTCCAGATTTAACTAAATCGCTTATATCAGGTATATTAGTTTTTGCACACTTGCAATAAATTATGAGAACTAACTGACAATGTCACAAAAATTAAAGTTAGATGTACACAACTAGATTTTAACAAAATACCGTTATAAGACTTGTCCTTTTTTTTTGCTCAGGACCATACAACTACTAGAAAAACAAAACATGATTACAATAAAATAGTAATCAATTTATGTAAAGGGTTTAATAAAAATCAAGCGAATTTTCGAAAAAAAAAATTATATCTTACTTTCCAGAGTTTTTTTTATCTAAATATTTAAAACCTGCTCACAATCACTTTTTATTAATATTGAAATTTTATAATGAATAATTACACTTATACTTGTGCTTGCATACGTATAATACTGAAAATGACCGGAAATCGCCGCGGGCATGTATATACCAAAAATTTTGAAAATTTTGTGGAATTTAGACTAAAAATGGAATTGCGGCCACACTTGGATATTTTTTGCTAAAATTTGGCAGGCTATTTCTTGGTTATATAGGTTACCATCGTCTAAAATTTCATCAAATTCGGTTAAAGTTAGCCGTAATTCTATTAGACACGTTTTTTTAGTATATTTATATAAGCATCGTGGGAGGCGGTGAACCGATTTTCACGAAATTTGAACTGAAGTTTCCTTGAACATCTACAATAAAAGGGTACCGTTCTCTTCTTCTATTTTAAAGGGTCCAAAATAAATTAAAACTGAAAAACCAGCCTTAAAAATTACCAATTTACCCCTTTTCCACGAAAAAAAAATGGTTCATCCCCCCTACGCGAAGTAGAAAAACTCAGGGTATTCTTAGTTTCATCAAAACAAACTTATTTTTCTATGTCGCGTTGCTTCGTGTAAAACTTTCTCTATCGCCTTATTTTGGGCTATTTTTACTCCACTATACTTCCTTTAAGAAAGCATTAAAATGCATGTGAATACAATTAATCAAGTGTAAATGTTGACTCCTAATGTTAAATAGTGCTATTGTTGCCTGTATACCTTATTTGGTTATATTATATTTTGTTATATTTTATATACAGATTTATGTACCGGAGAGTTTTCTTCTTTTTTTCTTTCTATGTTGTTAATATTATAATCTTTTTAAACAAATTCAAATTATACTTGAGGCTAATTAACATTTTATTGTATATGCAATGGATTATCTATCAATAAAGTAAATTAAACTCAATTTTCAGGCATGAAGATGGAATTGTTTTGCAACATCCGGAAGCCACCACCAGGTTAATTCCTAATCTTGAAGCGGATCAACTGAAGCCAAACATTAAGCATCCGTTTACAAACAAAAAATTCCCAGCTGTAACAATGTATCAATGTGACGTTTGCCCATTTCAGACAAAATACAAACGAAACCACGAAATGCATTTGCTGAGGCATAAGGATCCGTCAGAAATAACAATGTTCAAATGTCACTTTTGTTTATATCAGACAATAGGTAAAAATTACTTGAAAAGTCATTTGCAGACGCATAAGGATCCATCAGAAATAACAGTGTACAATTGTGAGTTTTGTTCATTTCAGACAAAATATAAAAATTACCTTAAAAAACATGTGATGGCACATACAAACCCGTCAGACGTAACAATGTACAAATGTGACTCTTGTTCGTTTCACACAAAACATAAAAATAGCATCCAAAGTCATTTGCTGACACATAAAAATCCTTCAGAAGTAACCATGTTCAAATGTCACTCTTGTTTATATCAGACAAGACATAAAAGATGCCTCAAGAGGCATTTGGACAAGAATCACAAGGAACCATCGGAGGTTACAGTGTACAAATGCGACTCTTGTTCGTTTCAAACAAAACATAAAGATAGCCTCAAAGGTCATTTACTGACGCATAAGAATCTCTCAGAAATTACAATGTACAAATGCGAATCCTGTTCGTTTCAAACAAAACATAAATATAACCTCAAAGCTCATTTGCTGACACATAAGTATCTTCCAGAACTTATGATATACAAATGCGACTCTTGTTCGTTTCAAACAAAGCGTAAAAGTGGCCTCAAAGGTCATTTGTTGACGCATAAGAATCCTTCTGAAGTAACAATGTACAAATGTGATTCTTGTTCGTTCCAGGCAATGAAGAAAAGCCTCATCAAAAACCATCTTATATTACATAAGAAGCTATCAGAAGTAACAATGTACAAATGCGACTTTTGTTCATTTCGAACAAGACATAAAAGCTATCTCGGAATACACATGCTTGTACATAAAAGTCCGTCAGGAGCAACAATGTACAAATGTGATTCTTGTTCGTTTCAGACGAAGTGGAGTAGTGCCTTTAATAGACATTTGCTAGTGCATAAGAATCCTTCAGAAGTAATCGAGTACAGGTGTAACTCCTGTCCATTTCAGACAAAATATAAAAGTAGTCTCAGAAAACATCAGATCATGCACAAGGGCCGTCAGAAGTAGCCGGATTTTGATCATTTAAAATTTTTCAGATTTTGTAATAGGAACTTAATGGTTACAATTATTTATTTTACATTAATTGTTTATTGTTTGTTTGTTCATATTATCATTATTGTACTTATATTACCTTACTTACCAATTTGACATGTGTAAACATTTGTATTGTATCCCAAGCAACACCAAATGGTTTAATAAACGTTTTGATTTCGTTTATACGACTGGTATATATAATGTTTATCACAACCTATATTCAACGTTGGGATGTTCACGCTACGAACGTATATATTTGTCTTATCATATATTAAATATAGACGTTTTAAAGAAACGTGTATATATATATATATATATATATATATATATATATATATATATATATGGTACATCATATTCTAAATATATACGTCTTAAGAAAACGTTATATTGTTATCACATCATATACGAGATATATACGTCGATAATACGTATGATGTAAAGATTTTTCTCACGGTTATGAAAAACCTTAAATAATTTTTTGTAGCTACCTTGAATTTGTTGTAGCTTGTTATAGTTTTTAGGTTAACTGGAAGTTTATTAAATAAATTGATGGCGTTGTAATTTGGTGAGTGTTTATAAAGAGTAGTAGAGTGGCGTGGGATTGTTAATACATTATTGTTTCGAGTATTATAAGAGTGTGTATCTCCCAGTCTTATTAAGATTAGCAATGTTTTTATATGTATAGCACACACATTTTAAAATAAAAATACATGCAACTGTTAAAATTTTATTTTTCTTGAAAACATCCCTGCAGCTTTCTAATGGTTTTAAATTAAAAATAAGTCAAATAATTCTCTTTTGTGAAATTAACACTCTATTTATATTTCTGCCTACACCCCATGTAATTATATTCAACGACAAATGGCTGTAGGCTAAGGCATAGTAAATATTTAGCAAGCCATCTGTATCAAGTACAGTTTTCATTTGTAATATTGCAAAATATGCAGAGCTTAGTTTATTGCAAACAAAGTCTATGTGATCATTCCAAGAAAGTTTATTATCGAGCCAAGTTCCTAAAAATTTTACCTTTTGTACCACATTAATATTATTATCAATTAGAAAAATCGGAGTAAGTCCTTTTCTAGAATGGAAATTTATATAGACAGTTTTTTTATCATTTAATATTAATTGATTGCGCTGACACCAGGTATAAAGTTCATTGAAGGCAAGAGTAACTTTTTCAGCTAGCTCCTCAGGGGTCTGTGCTGAAACTGTAATGGTAGTGTCATCAGCGTACATTGTGACTACCGTTGCTGATATACTTTGGCAAATCGTTCACGTATAATGCAAATAGCAAAGGTCCTAACACAGAACCCTGAGGAACTCCCATGTGTACCTCCTTCGTATCTGACATAGTGTTGTTATACCTAACCAACAGTTTTCTGTTGGACATAAAGGATTTTATCCACTCTAATAAGGTTCCTCGTATTCCAGTGCTATATAATTTGGTAACTAAAAACTCAATATTAACGGTATCAAGGGCACGCGAGAGGTCAAATATTAGTGACATTACATACATTCCTCTATCAAGGTCTTTATAAACAGGATCTAATAGATAATAGGAAGCAGTTTCGATAGACTTTGTGGATATAAAACCATGTTGACATTTAAAAATTTAACTATGATGACATGAACAAGTCTCTCAAGTAGTTTTGAAAACACACTCAATAGTGAGATTTGGCGATAGTTGGCTATATTATGTGGATCATCTTTTTTGTAAAATGGTATTATACATGCTGTTTTTAGGATATCTGGGAAAGCACCAGATTCCAAAGATTTATTAATTAGATATTCTAAAGGCTTACTTATAGTGTTACTAATGAGTTTTAATAATTTGGTGGTAATTTCATCTAATCCAGTTGAATTTTTATTTTTTAGATTTGCAATCTCACTTTTCATAGTATACTCGTCTATATAGCACACAAATAAAGTTTGTGGCTGGTTGTCTACAGTAGTGCATGGTAGTGACAGGTTTTCTCCAAAATGTTCAAATAATTTAATCTTAGATACCGTACTAAAGTAATTTGCAAAATTGATAGCTATTTCGGTAGAGTCACTTATAGTATTATTATCAATCGATAGATTTATTGAATTTACTTTTTTATTATTACGACCAAGTTTAGTATTTATTATTTTCCATGTTTCTTTGCACTTGTTTCCTGAATTATTGATTCTATTTTTGTACTAATTGCTTTTAGTTATTTTAATATTCTTCCTGTATTCTTTTTTTTTATTTAAGTCCAACATCTTATCATTTGCACAATTAGTTGCATTTACTAACCATGAAAGCATTTTTAAGTGATTTCTTTGTTTAATCAAATCATTATCGAACCATATATCTTTCTTTGGTGCATTGTGAAAATTCCTTTCGACTAGCGGACAGCAAGTATCGAGACAAAATGACAACTCATTTATAAATTGGTAAAATGATACATTAATATTATCTACATCATATATACATGACCAGTTAGTTTGGGCAACTTTTTGCACGAATAATGATATATTTTTTTCACAGAAATTTCTATAACTTTTGATGACATCTTCAAAGGTTTGCTTATCTTTTATATTTACAATGGTCATTATTTGTGCAAAATGATCTGCTATGCAAGGATCTATAATTTTCCAGTGGTACATATCTAAGGGTAGATTTGTACATATATAATCGATTGTGCTAGAATATGTTTGTCCATGACACGTTGTAAATATTCGAGTTGGATCATGTGATGTGATGTTTAATTCAAATGAGTTAAAGATTTCACACAAAGTTTGTTTAGCAATATTATTTTTGCCATAGTCAATGTTAAAATCACCACACAATATTACCAAGTTAGTTTGTCTCATTACCATTTCTAAAGCAGCAGAAATGTTTTCAAAAAAAATATCTAGCTCACCATTTGGTGGTCGGTAAACACATATAACTATGATATTGTTGTATATTATACTACACATTTCAATATGACACTCAACCGAAATTTTTTTAAATTTTGTTATCTTAGATGCATTTTCAGAAATACGGTCATTACATAAAATTACAGAGCCTCCATGCACATGTTCAGATCTAGAGAAATAGGAACATATGTTGAAACCTGACACTCTTATATTATTTATATTTTTGTTTTGCATCCAATGTTCAGTGATAGTATATCAATATTTTCTGTTTGACTAAATACCACGATTTCATCAATTTTATTTAATAAACTCTGTACATTGACATTACAAAGTGATAATTTAAAATTATCCTTAACAGAACTCTCATCTATATTCCTAAAAAAGAAAATTGCTCTTCTTGGTCTCTTGTATGAAGATTTGTTAGTGGTGTAGATTCCTGAGATGCTGTTTTTGCCTCATCTAGGTTAGTTAATATTTCACTCGTTTCTAGCATCGATAGTCTTGGATATAAAAAATTATTACTATTGTTAGAATTTTGTACGTCATAAGCATTGATGACGATGTCATTTTTCTTTGAAGCAGTTTCCTCTCTTTCCATTATTTCTATTTCTTCTTTAAGCGTAAGAGTCCCTCTAGAATTCTCCTCATAATGCATTGTGGCATCTTCAAGATTTACACTTTCTATTGTAGCATTTGTAACGTATTCTCTCGCTATATCTCCTCTAGTTGTTTTATTAATTAATACAGTTTTCCTTTTACTGCATTACTAGCCCAAAAAATAAAAACATGTTATAATTATTCCCATCATGTACTACTTTTTTAAATGATAACTTACCCAACTTGTACATTTTCCTTAGATGAACTTGGTAAGTCTCAGGTACAGCAAATTCTTTAAGAACAACTCGGCCACTGGGACTTGTTGTGAAATCGTCTGATGAGAAGTGATCTGAGCACACAACACTATCTTCAGGGATATTATTTTCCTTTCCCAAATGTTTCAAAATGCGATAGACCCATATTTTTCGGCGTTTAATATTCCTTGGAATTCTACAAATAATATAATATTGCACTTTTAAATAATATCTTTTCATTTTGCCCTTCAACTTTATTTTCATTTAACTATATTACTCAATTTTAAAACATGAAATCATTTGCTATACTTCCCAATATTATTGCACTGAACATTTACAGTTTTGCTTATTTGTCGTTCCAACCCGAGGTTACGCTTATGAGATAATTTCACCTACCTGCGAAAAGATAGATTAACTCCAATTTTAAAGACACATCTACATACAGCACAATATTTTCCTATTATTTATTCACAATAACAAATTCTGTCTTCAAAAACACTACAAAACCACTGTAATTACAACGTTTAACTTCGGTTTATCACAAACATTTTGATGGCGGCCAATGCTGCAACTGGATTGTAAACAAAACGTGTTGAGAGAGACTGCGTGCACATATACCCACGTGCCTTTAGCCAATAGACTGCTGAGTACCAACATTTATTTTTAAAGCAATATAAACAAACAAATGATACACAACAAACCAAGAGGATGCTTTGTCTATCCTATTCATGCAGCACAAATAATTTGTTGCAAGGATCTAAAAATAACTAAAGAAAAGAATAACACTTTTTATTACGCTAGACATTTCTCAGATGAAAATTTATTTATATGCTTGAAAAAACTGCCTGGGATAGTATTTACGTTGAAAATATTGATGAAGCTTTTAAACATTTTATCGAGTTGTTCCTAGTATGCCTTGAGGGCTCATGTCCTCAAGTTGCCCACTGTAATAAGATATCAAATAAAGTGAGTTGCAAAAACTGGCTAAATTGTGAAATAATCAGGGAGAGCCAAGAATTAAAAAATCTCTATTGGCTTGCAAATCAATTAAACGATTGGAATCTAACTAATTTATATAAAGATAAGAAAAAACTTGTCAACAACATCAAAAAAAACCAAAAGAGATTATTTTTCACGAGTAAATAAAGCAACAAATAGTTCAAAAGAAATTTGGAGCCTGGTTAATGAACAACTCGGTAGAAAGGTTGAAGGCAATAAAATAACAATAAACATACACAACACACCTACAACCAATCCTCAAATCATTGTAACCATTTTGGGAATTATTTCTCAAATGTTGCATCTGAAAAAGTGTCTGAACATTTCAAGGACAATATTTCCACTGAGTGCACTAGCTGCCCCTATGTTGAACAATCATTATTTTTTAAGCCTACAACACCCGAGGAAATTATAGACACAATAAAAAATTTAAAGGATAAGTCTGCTACAGGTATTGACGGAATATCCACTAAAGCCCTAAAGTATGTCTGTGAGGAAATCGCGGAACCTCTGGCACATTTAATTAACGAATGCTTCAAGCAAGGCCATTTTCCAAGTATCTTCAAGATTGCATCAGTTTTGCCAGTGTTCAAGAAAGGTGATGAGCTTGACTTTGAAAATTATCGACCAATTTCCATCTTATGTGTTCTCTCAAAAGTTTTAGAAAGATTAATTTTTAACAGAATATCAGCATTTTTAATTAAACACAATATTATAACAACAAATCAACATGGCTTTCGACAAAATAAATCAGTACAAACTGCCACCTTCCAGCTTCTGCAGTTTGTATATGACGAAATTGACAAGAAAAATCACGTTGTTGGGTTATTTTTCGACCTAAGCAAGGCATTTGATACTTTGAATGTTGATTTTGTTGTATACAAGTTGCAGAGGTTGGGAATTAGAAGTCTAGCATTAAATCTTATTAAGTCATTCATGACTGATAGAAAACTTCATTTGAAAATATATGGTACAATATCAGAAAATTATGAAGTCGCTCAAGGAGTCCCTCAGGGTTCCGTAGTGGGACCATTACTATTCTTATTATTTGTCAATGATCTCCCTGCTATTATGCAGGAGGGATCGGTTGTCATGTTTGCGGATGACACTTCCATGCTGCTCTCAGCACGGGACCCTGTAGAACTTCGGGATAAAATAAAGAGGATTTTACAATCATATCAAGACTGGTGTCATAGTAATACACTTATCTTGAATATTGGTAAAACTCAATGTGTATACTTCTCGCAACGAAGATTACCTTCAGAAGATCTCATCAAAGTAATACCTACCGAAAACTTCTCAGCAACTGTCAAGTTCCTGGGAACTATGATTGACAATAGTCTTTGTTGCGAAGAACAAATTAAACATGTTTGCAAAAGAATTAATTATGCATATTTCGCATTAAGACAGTTGAAGGGTATCTTTAATATAATATCGCTATTAAATGTTTATTATGCACTTGCATATTCACATTTATCATACAACATTCTGGTTTGGGGTGCTGCCTCAAATATAAATCGCGTATTTATCCTACAGAAAAGGCTTATCAGATTATTATTTGACATTGCACCAAGGGACTCTTGTAAACCTTATTTCAAAAGTAATAAAATCTTTACCATACACAGCATATATATATATATATATATATATATATATATATATATATATATATATACACCACTACACCATTTACATTAGTCTGTATAAGACTAGCAGGTTGGCCACTGTCATTTGTCTATTCCACGACCTATGACATACTGATGAGAACTAATAAGTTCGAAACCGGTCTATGTCTGGTCGGGGAATTGACAAATGACATTGGCTACCAAATGATTTGTAAGGTATAATTCAATGCAGGTCGGGGTATTTGCCCGCTGAGTAGTTGTTTCCTGCAAATCATTTATAATAACAATATATATATATATATATATTAAACACCATTAAACTTGTCAAGAAAAATTTAAACATATTTGTAACAAATTCAGACAATCATTCATACAGTACCAGACAAGGTCATCTATTAAAAGTAAAAAATCATAACACGACTTTATATAAGAAATCTCCATATCATGCAGGTATCAAAATGTATAAAAAGCTACCTCCTGAAATTAAATCTATAAATTCACTAAACAAATTTACTACTTGTCTGAAAAATTTCCTTGCTACAAACAGTTTCTACTCGGTTGAGGAGTACCTGAACTATGAGCCACAGTGATGCTGAAACATTCATGTACACAATCTGAAATTATTTTAATGTTGTATATTTACCTGTTTGTGATTATTTGTTTAATTTATGCATCAAGTGTATTACGATTATTATTTGTAAATTTTTGAACTATTTGAAATTATTTTATTACTGTATATATTCTGTATATCTAACATGATAAATATACTATTCTATTCTGAAGTCATTGCAATGAACGTATAATGATTATGACAAAAAAGGCAAATAAAATGTATGGATTTATTCTGCGTATTCAAGGCAAGTTTTGTTCGAAGTATTTTGGAGTATTATTGTTCCATAATATGGAGTCCGTACTATAGGTAGGTATCAAATATATAATGTTGAAAAAATATAGAATAAATTTTTAAGATATTTTTAATTATAAAGAAACTGGCGTATATAATATTACCGAAGGAAGGACTCTTATTACAATATAATCTTGATACGCTAGAGAAACGCAGAAAAATAAGCTGTGTAATGTACATTCTACAGAAACGGCTCATACCAGCAGTCAAGATAATTCACCGTTATATAGAATGTGTTCTCTATATAACAGCATTCAAGCGATACTGTTGATATTTTTCATATCGCTCAAAGTAGACTAAACCATGTATTAAAGGGATGTGATTTAGTACAAAGAGGATTAGATAGAGTGGAAACTTTGCGTATAAGGGCAACAGCACCATCTGTCGAGTGGGATGCGAAAACATTCAAGTGAAAATAACAATATTTGAATGACAGTTGACATAAAACCGGATCAGAGACAGTAAGTGAGTCATAGTAGGAGTAGTGTGAGAAAGTTAGTTAAAAATTGTGAAAAAGTGTAGTGGAAAATTAAAAATCAGACATTAAAATGGTTGTGACCTGTTCCTTCCGAAATTGTGGTAGAAATAAAGCAGATGATAAAGAGCGCGCCTTCTTTCTAGTGCCGAAGAAACCCGCAATGTGAGTAGTAATGTAGACACACGACCTGTTACATTGTACCCCAGATACCTAGTTGCTAGTTTGCTTTGAAATTGTTATTGAAAGCTAGCAGATTATAATTATATATATATATAATATTTTTATACATTCTTATAATTAAAAAAGCTCAAACAATTTAACTTATTTCAGTCGCAGAAAATGAATACAATTTGGTGGATGGAGCAAGGTTTGTACCTACTATCGTGTGTGTGAGGACCATTTCGAGCCACAAATGATTTGGAAGAGACATCCGAGGCCACTGCTAATTGCAAATGCAATTCCGACAATTGGAAGTTGTATTGTCAAAAGGAAACATAAGCATCAGACACATGTTGATACATATAAAGAAGGTATGTATTATCATCGTCATAGGTATATGCAGAAATTCACAATATTTAGTTTTTCCCACCTACATTCTGCCAAATGAAATAAAAAACAAATTTAAGGATCAGCGAAATTTTGTAAATATTTTAAGAAGGAGAGGTTTAATACATCTTTGCCTTAACTATTTAGTATAAAACTACCATTTTTTTTGCAGACATATAGGTGTATAGTATAGGATGATACGAAATAATTTATTTTGTAAAACTTGTAAAGAACTTTGATTTATACCATACATCTTTCTTTATACCAGCACCTTTTTGTTAAATATTTAATGGTAAAAATTGTTTATTGTATTACAGTGGGGGGAATGAAAAGGAACTTCATGAAAATGCATATACCCAGTGCCTTCAGGATCGTCTGAACCAGAGAATGATGATTCAACCACTGAGGTTAGTCGTGGGTTAACTCCTCCTTGTTCGAATTTACCCCAGAAAAAGCCTGAGTCACCAAAAACCAGGCGAATTAATTCCCAAAGAAGAACAATAGCTGCATTGCGTAGTAAAATTAACGGGCTGAAACAGATGCAGAATGGTAGACCGGGAAATAAAAACAAAAAAGTAGCCGAGATTGAAGATCTCATCCAACAGACTTCAAAATTCTTACCCCGAGAAGCACATAATTTATTAATAACACAGCTACGCTTGAGTAGATGTACGAATCGCGGCCAAAGATATAATGACGAGTGCAAAGATATTATGTAGTTAAGATGTTTGTGTAAAAAATGTATATAGCGTAGATGTTTCTTTTGCTTTCTAATATTTGATGCGTGGTAGAGTAGTAAACTAGAGCCTGATGTTCAATCTTGCTATTGATAATGTATGTGTGTAGCACATTACCATTTTAATTTTTTATTGCAGGTTTATGGTGTAAAATTGTGTACCTACTCACCCTAAATAAGTTGCCATCAAACTGTTTGGCCGAAAAGTCACCATGTACATAATTGTAAATAGAGTTTTTAATGTGTCCAACCACCTTCTAACATACATGTACGATAATGAGTATGTTATACAAATATTATTTTTTCAATGTATTAAGTATATATATATAAATAATTAAAAAATATTTTTATATATGTTTACCTAGAGCTATTTAATAGGAACGATGACAATGTCATTATATTTAGGTATTGTTAACTGTTTTTGGCTTAAATTAGTGTATAAATATCTGTACATCATATTTATGTACAAACTATATTTGTATTTTAGTTAGGTATTTAATAAAAATAAATTTTTTTAATATACTTTTTCCTTCAAATTTCTCCCGTGTTACGCCACTGGAAGAAATCCTAACCACACTAATTCGTAATTTAAATTTGCCGGTAAGGCTGACAGACGGTAGTGGGGGAATTTAGTTACGCATCCGACTCGCCGCGAGCGCTGAAACTCGTGTACGAAAAAATACATTGTGGTCTTATGAAAGTTTCCACTCTATCTAATCCTCTTTGTATATAACAGCATACAAGCGATACTGTTGATATTTTTCATATCGCTCAAAGTAGACTAAACCATGTATTAAAGGGATGTGATTTAATATTTGTGATATGTAGGCTTATATATTTATATTTACGACATTTACGTGAGTAGTTATTTAGTTATTTTTCTACTGTAAGTCTTAAATACTCAGTAATGGGGCTTTGCCTGTTGAGTATTTATTCGTAAATAAATAGCTACTAAAAATAAAATACCAGAATGTCGTCATTGACAGTTCGGCCATATTTGCTGGGTGGCATACAAAACCATTTGCGTATGTAAACATTACGAGTATTTCATCATTAAATTGTTTAATCCTGGTCTAATTGATAGAAAATGCTACATATTTGTATTGCTGTTAAATGTTCAATGTGTGGTGAAAGAGATCATGCATTGTTTTTCCGATTTCCCGCTATTTTAACCAATAGGGGAATCATGTTAATGTATTGCCTATAGAAAGAAGAAATGCTCGGATTAAGGCTTTGGGACGGTGGCCATTAAGTAAAAGCCACCTAAAACAAGGTCATATTTATTCAAAACATTTTATAACTGGTAAGTACTTAATTTTTGTACAAAAACTCCTAGGTTTTATAAGGTTTGAATTAAATGATGTGTGTGATTTTAGGAAAACTAGCTGCTTTAGAGGATAAAACTACAAATACCCGCCTTTACAAAAGGCCAAACTCAGTTGTATCCTATAGATTTGGAAAATCACACGAAGTATTGCAACTGTACGGGTTCATGTAGAGTTGTAGGTTTGCTAAAAAAAAAAAGATTTTTCATGAAACAATAGTACAAGAAGAAATGACCTCATGGTACCAACACACAATTCGTCTCTGTACGAGAAATCGCCATGTTACTCAGGCATTAAATTTTACAATTCTCTGCCTGATCAGTTAAGAAACGAGAAAATTTTTAATTCATTTAAATCTAAATTAAAAAATCTTTTAATAGAAGGTACTTTTTACAGTGTCGATGCATTTTTAAATAGATAAAGTTATATATACTCGTGTTTTTTTTAAATTTATTATTCTATGTTATTTATTTATTTATTCTTATATTTATACTCTTTTTTTTTAATATATACTTTAATAGTTTTTCTTGCATTTAATAAATCAACATAATGTATATTTTATGCTTAGGTATAATTTTGACTTATCCTTATCATGTTTAATGATCCATTGGACAAATAAAGTATTATTATTATTATGTACTTTCTGTATACATACATTTTATTTACTATTATACATATACCTTGTTTGTCTTTACTCATGTGAACGTCATATTATTTTATTTGTTGTTGTGTATAAAATTTATTAAGACATTGATTAATATGTATTTATGTGTATTATTGTTAAAATTGACTTGCCATATGTACAGTTTGTATCTAAAATGGTTAATAAATATTATTATTATTATACCCATAAATTGAGGAAATTGAGTGCATTGGATAAAATTGTCGAGGTATGTAGTACAATCATAAACATGCGCCTTCTCAAATACCAAGTAATATAAATAATGAATTATCTATGTACCTGTGTTTATTAATAAAAAAACAATTTTAATTATATATACCTATTTATTTCAATATATTGCACATCAGTAATATATATGTTTTATTCACAGTAAAACAAATGTTGTTTAATATTCACTTTATTCTTTTAAAAGATCCAAGTTCAGGTTCAGTCGAGCCAAAAAAAGACCATAAATTAGATACGGACATAAAGGCGTAAGTTCATTTTTATCTATCAAAAGGAGGATGTTCCTGAGACAAACTTCTTGTTTCTACTTTTTTTGACCAATCCATATCCCATATTCGCAACATTTTTTCATGGAAGGTACTGGCCAAACGGAAAGTCAGTGGGCGCTGGACCAGGACCACTGTCTTCGATGGTATTTAGACGATCATGCAGGTAAAACAGAATCGCTATATGACTGCATACTTCTGATAAACATGTACAGTGAGCAATGGAAATGCTGGTGTTCTTTAAAATAATAATCCAAATCTGAAGTAACTTTTCCCTCTTTCGTTGAGAGTTTTTAACCTACAGCAGAGATTTAAAAAAATGTTAATCAAGTTTAAAACCTCTGTAGCATATCACAATTAACATTAACATATAGAATCTAATTGTAATGTAAAATTACGCATTAACTTTGATTTCTCACCTTCCCAATGACAACAAATGCCTCATCACTGATTTGTTTTGCCAAAATTCCTTGAACAGGGCCAGATTCGTAAAGCGTGTACGCTGGCAAGCTTTTATAAGGTTTAAATTGTTGACCAGTATAATAACTATGAGTTAGTATCAAACAATTCACGAAGTCCATCATGGTAATATTATAAACTTCAAGCTTGCTCTCTTCAGGAGGGAGTGCATAGTGGTCCGATTTTTTTTATCATATCTGCACTTAATATCACCTCTAAGGGTTACATAATATTCACTTCGAGACATCCTGGCGAAAAAATTTGCAAAAAATCACAATAAACTCAATCCATAGCACCAAAAACGAATGTCAACACACGGAAAAATAATCGCTTTGTGTGCCACCCAGGCAAAATGGCGGATCTGTCAAAGTCACGTGTTCTGGAATGGTCTATTAATTTCATTTCACAATAACTTGACATTTCAATTTTTTTTGTTGCGATTTTTACTATTTTTGCAATAGTAAAAATGAATTTTCGATTTGCAACCAACTGCATCTTATTTAAAATTTAATTACAAAACTTTTTCATTTCTACAACTTTTCTCTAAAAGTAATACTTACTGAGATATAGGGAAAAAAATCGGAGGTATTTTTTTACCATTCTGTTTAATAAAAATTTACGTCCACGTTTTCAAACTAGCGCATAATCAAATTATCTCATTTCTTATGATTTTTAGGAGCGATTAAGCCGAAAATCTACCGTATTACCCGATTTACCCAAACATAGGTGATTTTAAGCAGATACCGCCTATGTTATCCAACACAAAACTTATTTCCTTTATAGAAGGTGTGAAATTAGCAACGCTTTCTGATTCAACCAACTCTCATCTATGGTTATGTTTAATATGTTATTTTTGTTTTCTTACATTTTTGTTATACAAAAATGGAAATCCAAGAAAGCATATGCCGACTTTGTTTGAAAGTAAGCAACAGCTGTAAAGCAATAGAAGGAAATATGGAAAACGTTTTGCATAAACTTTTGCCAAAAATAGTAAGTCGGAAATTAATTTCAATAATTTTCACATGACTAAATTTGTCCCAAATCAAAATTTATTAGGTATTTTGGTTGTGTGTCGTTTACAGAGTATTTTGTTTTAGAATTTAGCTGCAACACAAAAACCTGTGATGTGTACCAACTGTGCCCAAGAGCTTATAAAATGCTTTGATTTTAAAGTAGCGTGCTGCACTTTACGTGATTATACAGTTCCGTTTGTGAACAAGGATAATATCAAATTGAATCTAAAAGATGTCTATCTAAGCAAAAATGGAAGTGGGACATGCATTCCAGAGGATCAAGTTATATGTGGATTTTGCATGAATTTAGTAAAAAATTGTTCTGCTATATCACTCGATGCTGAAAACAGAGACAATATTTTGAAGGCAGTAATAGATAAATGTCTTTCACAACTGGTACGTGTTAATATTTTTCATGTAAGATATTAATACTTGCTTTTAACGTATCTTTAACTCAAAGTCTTTCTTTTGCAATGATCGATTGACCAGACAAACATGTTCTCTTGGGTTTTTCATACTGTATTACAATTTTAATATATTTTTTTTTTATTGACAGGATTTAAGTATCATTATGAAACCTATAATCTGTCGATCCTGTTATGGAACTCTAGATAAATATTTCCGTTTTATGATAAATTGTTTGAGTGTAGAAGAGAAGATAAACAAATATTGTGAAACACTAGATATAAATATTAAAGGTCAAATAGAGCTAAACCGAGTATTACAGTTCGCAATTGGAGATGTAGGAACAAGCAAAGCAGAAGATAATTTGGTTAATATAATTAAGGTAGAAATCCAACCATCTGAGGGAAGAGGGGCTGCTGATGAGAGACAAATCAATAGCAGTGGCGATATATTCAACCAAATGTTCTCTGAGGATAGCAAACAGGAAGTTGCACATGAAATAAAAAAATTTATGGCTATAGAGGATGTAAAACTTAATGAAGAACAGTTTACGCCAAAACATATGCTGACCTGTAAAGAAGAATGTAATGATCCAAGTATGATTAAAACGGAAGATTTTTTTTGTGGAGAAAATAAATTAGAAAAGGATAATCTTGTTGAGATGGCGGATCAAAAATATCCATGGAAAGAAGAAATGGAAATAAAAACAGACGATCCCGATTTCGTAAGGTAATATTAAATTAAGGGTAATACTAAAGGAGAACGGAAACCTCGAATTTTTGCGTGATTTTTTCAGGGTACCCTATTTTGGGGTCGTAGAACACGAATCTGAATTTAGTTTTGCGTGCAAACGAACCGTTTCTCCAAAAAAAAATTTTTGAAAATTTTTCTCATGACGCACTTTTTCATGCACTAATTTATACACCAACAGCACTTGTATATCGTCTTTTTCCTTATTAAGATCACACTGTGGCCTTTATAGAACAATAAACCCTTCACTTATGGCAGAAAACTCACTTTCTTTTGTATAAAAATCAGAATTTTATTCACAGAAACTGTATTAGATGAACCTCCATCTGTGATTTGATTACATATATTTGCATGTGTTGTTTGCGCATGTGTAAGGTTTGGTGTCTAAAGGCATGACGGATCTGGTAAAGTTCAAGTACCTCTGATTTTAACAATTTTCTAATAAGATTTGGAAAGAATATGAACAGTACAACATGTTAAAGAAAAAAAAATGCGGATGAACCATAAATTAATGAAAAAGTTAATAAAGTTAAGTTAAAAGTTAATAGACACTTTCGAAGAGTCGACGGGCGCGAACGTGTCTTGAAGGGCAAGGGATATATAATAGCACTTAGCACCTTATTAAATCTGGGGCAGACGGCGTTAAGTACACACATTCTCGCCTTGAAGGGTAAGGGATATGTATGTTTATAAATAATATTTAACGCCGTCTGCCCCAGATTTAATAAGGGGCCAAGTACTATTATATATTCTTTGCCCTTCAAGACACTTTCGAAGCGTCGACGGGCGCAAACGCGTCTTGAAGGGCAAGGGGTATATAATAGTACTTAGCACCTTATTAAATCTGGGGCAGACGGCGTTAAGTACACACATTCTTGCCTTGAAGGGCAAGGGATATGTATGTTTATAAATAATACTTAACGCCGTCTGCCCCAGATTTAATAAGATGCTAAGTACTATTATATATTTCTTGCCCTTCAAGACACTTTCGAAGCGTCGACGGGCGCGAACGTGTGTTGAAGGGCAAGGGATATATAATAGTATTTAGCACCTTATTAAATCTGGGGCAGATGGCGTTAAAGCATTATTTATAACCATCGTGTCGGTGTCGGTACTTTAGACACAACTTTGTAAATGCATGCGCATCGGGTTGATAGTTGTATAATTTTGAGTAGCTGTTTTGTGATGTTTTACAAACTATCTTTTTGTTTTTATGCAAAAGAGAGTTTTCTGCCATAAGTGAAGGGTTTATTGTTCTATAAAGGTCATAGTGTGATCTTAATAAGGAAAGAGACGATATACAAGTGCTGTTGGTGTATAAATTAGTGCATGAAAAAGTGCGTGTCATAAGAAAAATTTTCAAAAATTTTTTTTGGAGAAACGGTTCGTATGCACGCAAAAATAATTTTGAATGCGTGTTCTACGACCCCAAAATAGGGCATCCTGAAAAAATCACGCAAATATTCGAGGTTTCCGTTCTCCTTTATTATTACCAAATTAAGTTTATTTTTGGTATTATTTTTGAATGGTGCAGAATTTTTTCAGAACAGCTTATTTTTGGGTAGTAGAATACAAATCTGAAATTTGCCTTGGTTAAACAATGATACCAGGGTAACTGTAAACTCTAGTACTAAAATCGCCATGCTTTCCCGATAATTGGAAATTTAAGACAGTTGTCTAAACGTTTGCGATAAATGTCGGTTTTTCTGTGAATGTGGAGCACTGGTCAAATATTTAACATTCTTTTGTGGTTGAAGCTGATTTAATAAATAGCTATACTGTTATAATCACCCAGCTGCCGAAGCTGTATATTTTTCATTAATCGAGTCACATCTGAGCTATGGATTGCCTTTTAGGACGTATGTAGTAAATTTCTCATGCAACAGATATTCGTATTACAAAAGCGTGCCATTGGATATCAGTGTAAGCTTAGGGCTCTCGACTCTTGCAAGAAACTATTTGTGGCCAACCGAATTGTGACTATTTTTCTGACTATTTCTGATCTATTTTTATACTAAATACAGTAGTCTTAATCCATTAATACAAGAATAATGTTTATACGACCTTAAAATATAGCACTTGACAAGTTGATAATGTTGCATTGGCAACCCCAAGATTAGTAAGTAAGTAATCTTTATTAAATAGGAAAGAACCTAATATACAAATATATATACAGGGTGTTGCATCATGACATAGCTTAATAGGAGGTAGAGAACATCAGTGGTAACCGGAACCTCCCATAGAAATGTCTCATTGGGCCTTCATTACGAAGTTACAGGGTGTTAAGTAATTTTTGGCCAAATCTGTTTTTTGTCATAACTTTGACAGGGAATGAAATAACGGATTCATATTTGGTACGGCTAATGTACTAACGAGCTCCAAGAGGTACATGTATAAAAAAAAATATATCCAGGTCCGGACTCACTATAATTTATGTTTCTTCTGAGCATCAATAAAACATCACCCTGTATATATTTTTTTGAAATTTCGATACGATATTCGAAAAGAGCAAGAAAAACAAACAAAATGGCCTATTTCATTTTTTTGTTACACCTTCGTGGTTATTTAAATACATTGTTAAATGTGCAAGAAAATGGATTACAGAACCCTATTAAATGAGAGGCACGTGAAATAAATAGTTTTATAACTAAAATTTTGCAAAAATTCTATTGAGCCTAGGTGGTCTGTGTGAATCCTAATTCCGGCACGTTTTAAAGGTCCATTTTGGTAAAAAACTGTGGTCCTAATAAGTAATCGGGTATGAAATAATAACATTTTTAATTAATCACAGTAGGCTTGTTCAAAGTGACAGATAATAAAAAGAAATCTCCTAAACAGTTGAATAATTGTTTGTTAGTAATTTAATGTGTCAATAATCCGCATTTAGTTAGTGAAAACTTGTGAAAATATTTTAACTATGCCAGTAAAATTTACAAACGTGGAATATGCTGACATAATATTCATCTATGGTTTCTGTAATGGAAATGGTAGGTCGGCGGAAAGAGAATATCGGCTGCGTTTTCCTGGTCGTCGATGCCCTAATCATAAAACCTTTAGTACGGTGTTCCAGTATGCAAGACAACACGGAAAGTTTCCTACTTCTGCAGTTGTGGAGCGTGTTTTACAACAAGGTGTGCAGGAACAAAACAATATTATAAACGTAGTTCAAGAAAACCCAAATATGAGCACTAGACGAATCAGTTTGGCAACTGGTATTCCTCATTGGCGAGTATGGAGAACCCTAAAAAGAGAACGTTACCATCCATATCATATCCAGCAGGTACAGCGTCTTCAACAAGGCGACGATATCCCCCGCCTGGCATTTTGTCATTGGTTGTCTAACCATCGCCCAGTCATTTACAGAACCTTATTTACGGATGAGGCACAATTTACAAGGGATGGAGTAAACAATTCACGAAATAATCATAAATGAGCACAGGAAAACCCACATGCGGTACGCCAAAGCCGTTCGCAACACAGGTTTTCTGTAAATGTTTGGGACGGACTTGTGAATAGACATTTGATAGGGCCACATTTTTTTGAAGAAAGATTGAATGGTGAAATTTACTTTGATTTTCTTCAAAACATTTTACCGAATATGTTAGAAAATATCGGTATAAGAGGCATGTTGTTTCAGCATGATGGGGCCCCACCACATTTTAACCTTCAAGTAAGAGAACACTTAAACAATGTGTATCCTAATAGATGGATTGGACGCGGGGGTCCACATGAATGGCCACCAAGATCTCCTGATTGTAACCCTTGTGATTACTTTTTATGGGGCCACTTAAAAAACGAAGTTTATAGCATTGAAATTGAAAGTAGACAACATTTAATCCAGCGCATCGTTACAACCTGCGACGAAATACGGAATAATCCAGAAATGATACGTCGAGCAATTGGTGACCTTTCTAAACGTGCAAGAAAATGCACAGAATGTGGGGGAGGACATTTTGAAAATTTACTTTAGTGTCAATTACGTTGTATTTTTAAACACATTTAGTTATTGTTTTGTTATTTATTGTTAATTGAATGGAAAATATTTTATTTATTTAGATTTTAGTTTGTTCTCTTTTCCAATTTTTATTAAGTATAAAATGTTGATGATTTTCTTGATCAAAGTAACTGGTTGCTTAGGCCTAAATGGTTTAAATTATCTGTCACTTTTATTCTTTGAACAAGCCTACTGTGATTGATTAAAAATTTTGTTATTTCGTACCCGATTACTTATTAGGACCACAGTTTTTTACCAAAATGGACCTTTAAAACGTGCCGGAATTAGGATTCACCCGGACCACCTAGGCTCAATAGAATTTTTGCAAATTTTAGTTATAAAACTATTTATTTCACGTGCCTCTCATTTAATAGGGTTCTGTAATCCATTTTCTTGCACATTTAACAACGTATTTAAATAACCACGAAGGTGTAACAAAAAAATGAAATAGGCCATTTTGTTTGTTTTTTCTTGCTCTTTTCGAATATCGTATCGAAATTTCAAAAAAATATATACAGGGTGATGTTTTATTGATGCAAAAAAGAAACATAAATTATAGTGAATCCGGACCTGGATATATTTTTTTTTATACATGTACCTCTTGGGGCTCGTTAGTACATTAGCCGTACCAAATATGAATCCGTTATTTCATTCCCTGTCAAAGTTATGACAAAAAACAGGTTTGGCCAAAAATTATTTAACACCCTGTAACTTCGTAATGAAGGCCCAATGAGACATTTCTATGGGAGGTTCCGGTTACCACTGATGTTCTCTACCTCCTATTAAGCTATGTCCCTCTCATGATGCAACACCCTGTATATAAAAATATAAATAGACTTCATTATAAAGTGCATCACTAATTTACTACTATCATTGTACAAAATAACAAATACAGATATTATTGATAAGTAGCTACGCTAAAATTTACAAATATAAGTATAACATCTAAAAATCTAAAAAAAAATACACATGCATTAAAAACACAAATATAAAATCAAAAAGATACAAGTATCGAAAATACAAATATCAAATTAAAAATAAAATATTCATAAAAATACTAATATAAAAAGAGACATAAAAACACAAATGGGGAAAAGAAATATAAAGCTTGACAGGGATTTAACAACTATGACACTGCATCACCGTTGTTTAATATGCTCGATCAATTTGTATTTGAATAGCTTAACCGAAGGACTATTCTTTATTTCAGGAGATAGTTTATTAAACTGGTTAATCCCTTTGAAGAATAACGAATTCATAGACTTTTTTTTGTGTACTTGACTTAAGTGAATATTATCTCTTGTCCTTATATAGTGTCCATGGATTTCATTATTAAATACAATAAATTCGTTAAAATAACTGGGTTGTAGCTTGTTCACAATTTTATATATAAAGATCATTGCACTTAAGTACAGTTTGTCAGACACTTTTAGCCATTCTAGAGCTAACAGCATAATAGTATTTATGGGCGTGAATCTGTTACATTTAAGGATAATTCTCATACCCCGATTTTGCAATTTTTGTAGTTGAGAAATTTTATTAAGATCAAAAAGATACAGAATAGTTGAGCAATATTCAAAATGCGGTTTAATAATAGTGTTATACACTGTAATTTTTGTTGAAGTCGATATATGCTGTGAGAAATATTTTTTTATATATATAATGAAAATGACTGGAGAATGTTAATGTATTGTCTATATTGAATCCTAAGTACTTCATTTCTGTTACAAACTCGATAGGTACACCATTTATTGATAAGTTGAAGTAGTTAATATTGATTTTACTATATTTGAATTTACTTGTTAATATCGTTGCTTTTGTTTTATCAATATTCAATTTCAATTTATTTATATTAAGATAATCGTTCATTTTGGACAAGACAATATTCATGTTATCCATTGTATTCATTAAATTTTGACCCTTGCAAACCAACAATGTATCATCTGCGAACAGATTAATAAGATCACAATCAACAAATAAGTTAATATCGTTTATATATATAATAAATAAGAGCGGACCCAAGATACTACCCTGCGGTACTCCATGTTTACTATACAATTCACTAGAAAATGAATCTTGAACTTTGACTATTTGCTTTCTATTTGACAAATATTCCCGAATCCAATTTAACACATTCCCTTGAATACCATAGCCTTTTAACTTTTCAAAAAGTATATCCGGGTCAATAGTTTCGAACGCTCTACGTAAATCTAGAAATACGGCTACTACATAATTATCAAGATCAATAAAGTTTTTAAATTTTGTTAGTGTTAGTTGTAACGCTGTTTCGCAGGAATGTTTCTGTCTAAGCCTGATTGGTTACTTATCAATATAAGATTCTTTTCAAAATGCCTAAGCAATTGATCATATATGGCCAGTTCTAAGATTTTTTCAGGTGTAGGTAAGGTGTTTATAGGTCTGAATTCAGATGCTATTATTGTATTTGTAATTTTTTGGATAGGGTGTACTATGCTAGTGTTTAACTTGTTGGGAAATCTGCCATATAGAAGAGATGTATTGACGAAGTGCAATAAAACATGACCTATTGAATCTACAATTTCTTGTATAAATTTGGCATTTAGGACTTCATATATATCTGACTTAGCCTCCAAAGATCCGATCAATCCAACTAAATCCCGCAATGTTAAAGCCAAAAACTCGCTAAATTCCAAATATAAATTGTAGTTTATATTTGACCAAGCAATATGTACATCGATACTCAAAACAATTCGGTTAACACTTTCAATGAAATATCTATTAAAATTTTCCGCTATGTCCATGCTATCTCGAAATATTTTTAATTCACCTTCAATTTCAAACTGAACACAACTTATCACAGAGTTATTCTTCATATTTACAAGTTTTTTTAAAGTTCTCCACATTTTTTTTGGATTGTTTATATTTTTATCAATTTTATCATGGTAATATTCAGTTTTTTTTTTCTTTTAGAAGATCTGGACTTGTCCGAGATTCTGTTGTTTACAATGGTCCTAGAATGTATACTCACTTACCGAGCCATATTAGGGACATAGTCTCCAATCAGGGATTTAAAGTCGCAGTGAAAAAATTTACTTATTGATAAACCCTATTATGAATTAAAAGAATACTTTGAAGATACATTCTGAAGTAGATATTTAGGTTTCTAATGTTTTTCTGAAACATGCGATTTGTAGTTTGTTTGTATTATATGATCCTATATTTATAATTTTAGTAAATAAAATTCATGGGCAAGCCCGCCAAGAAATGGATTTTCTTTACTGATAATTCGCCTCCCGCCTGAATATCTTTTTATCTTTATAATTTTATATATTTCTACTTTATGTACGTTACACAGGGTGTTTCACGTATGCAGTCATTAATTTCTAGGGGTGATTCTACATAAAAAATATGAAAAAAAGTTCATATAAATATGGGTCCGGAAGTCCCTCCTAAGGGTGCTGGGGGCCTCTGTAGGGAGCACTTAAAATTTACATTTTATTTAATATCTCAGGAACCTTTTGAGTTTGAGTGACTAGTTGTTACATGTGATTCGATATCAATAGAGGTTATTGTCTGATGTTATCCACCAAGGGTAAATTCAATCAGGGGTACACAAAATTGGAAAGGGGGCTTACTTCTCCTCGCAAATTTTTTCATGTGAATTCTCTGTGATTGTCTCATCAAAATATGATTTCTTGGCTATAAATACACAAAAAAGGTTATGTTATTGTAACGCCGAAGGACCAACCAGTCAAGTCAGTTATGTTGTCAATATTATGATCTTTAACAAATTATAATTATTTTGTCAAATTATACGTGTGATTAACATTTTATTGTATATGCAAAGGATTATCCAACAATAAAGTAAACTAAACTAAATTTTCAGGCTTGAAGATGGAATTGTTTTGCAACATCCAGAAGTCACCACCAGGTTAATTCCAAATCTTGAGGCAGATCAATGGAAACCAAACATTAAACAGGCATTTACAAACAAAAAAGTCCTAGCTGTGACAATGTATCAATGTGATGTTTGCCCATTTCAGACAAAATACAAACGAAGCCACGAAATGCATTTGCTGAAGCATAAGGATCCCTCAAAACTAACCATTTTTACATGTGATTTTTGTTCTTTTCAGACAACAAATAAATATTGTCTCAAGAATCATTTGGTGATCCATAAGGATCCATCAGAAATAACAATGCTCAAATGTCACTTTTGTTTATATCAGACAAAACAAAAACAATACTTGAAAAGTCACTTGCAGATGCATAAGGATCCATCAGAAATAACAGTGTACACTTGTGAGTTTTGTTCATTTCAGACAAAATATAAAAATTACCTTAAAAAACATGTGATGGCACATACAAACCCGTCTGATTTAACAATATACAAATGTGACTCTTGTTCGTTTCACACAAAACATAAAAATAGCATTGAAAATCATTTGCTGAAACATAAGGATCCTTCAGAAGTAACAATGTACAACTGTCACTCTTGTTCATATCAGACAAGACATAAAAGATGCCTCAAAGGTCATTTATTGCTGGCGCATAAGAATTTTTCAGAAGTTACAATGTACAAATGTGACTCCTGTTCCTTTGAAACAAAGCATAAAGGTAGCCTCAAAGGTCATTTGCTGACGCATAAGAATCCTTCAGAAGTGACGATGTACAAATGTGATTCTTGTTCGTTCCAGGCAATGAAGAAGTGCCTCATCAAAAGCCATCTTATATCACATAAGGATCCATCAGAAGTAACAATGTACAAATGCGACTCCTGTTCGTTTCAAACAAAGCATAAAGGTAGCCTCAAATGTCATTTGCTGACGCATAAGAATCCTTCAGAAGTAACAATGTACAAATGCGACTCTTGTTCATTTCAGGCAATGAAGAAATGCCTCATGAAAAGCCATCTTCTATCACATAAGAATCCATCAGAAGTAACAATGTACAAATGCGACTCTTGTTCATTTCAAACAAGACATAAAAGAAATCTCGGAATACATATGCTTGTACATAAAAGTGCGTCGGGAGTAACAATGTACAAATGTGATTCTTGTTCGTTTCAAACGAAGTGGAGTAGTGCTTTTAATAGACATTTGCTAGTGCATAAGAATCCTTCAGAAGTAATCGAGTACAGGTGTGACTCTTGTCCATTTCAAACAAAATATAAAAGTAGTCTCAAAAACCATCAGATCATGCACAAGGGCTGTCGGAAGTAGCAGTATACAACGTGACTTGTTCAGTTCAAACGAAGACTAAACATCACTTCGAAAGTCATTTGCTAAAGCTGGGATTCTTCAGAGGTAACAATGTATAAATGTGAGTACATTCTGACATCGAGTCAACGTTGAGATTTTCAACGAAAAGTCGATGTACGACGTACGGAAAACGTCATGCCAACCCACATTTGCACCAATATGCGAACACCTTGGTACGGTTAAGGGATACTGCAAAGTTCGTCTTCCAGCTACGAGATGTCGCAGTCTGGAAAAAATTGTAATAATAATGTTGGTGGCAATGAAGCTAATGTCAGTCAGTGTGTTCTATTATTTGTTAAATGTTGATTAAATTTATTTGTGCTTGTCTTTTTTCATTTAGCCGTGATTTTGATTTTCAGCGAGTGACAAATTGTTATCATTATGATGTTACGTATGGAGAAACAGTATCAAGTTAGGATTTAAAGTAGTGAATTTATGTTAAGTTAAAGTATACTTAGTTGTGTTAATTTTAAGGATTAATTATTGTAAAATTAAGTATTAAATAAAGTAGTGGCTAGTGAAAAGTCTTGTTGCAATTATTTGAACCTACGTACAGTGTGTTTACTGGAGATTGTAAACACATGACAATATTTAGCCTAACGAACTAACCTAAAGAAATATTTGTATTACGTATCTTAGTTGTTAACAAAATATAGTAAAAAAAAATGTAAGAACCCAGACAACACACAATATCCATTGGACGTTCGTTTTATGTCCATGATGGGTCCATAATATCCATGGACATGCTTTGGACAAACAGTGAACGTCCATAAGGAAACATCCAATGGATATACAGAAAAAATATATCCATTAGATGTCCATGGATATAATTGGACTTTCAATGAACGTCCATAACAAGAAATCCACTGGATATACGAAAATGTATATCCATAAGGGCTATCAATGGACACCCTCGAATATCCGGTAGATGTACATATGAATTTAGCCATTGGATGTACCTGAAAAGTTATCCGTTTGATGTCCATATCAAGACATCCACTGGACATATTTGAAAAGTTATCCAATGGATATTCATAACAAGACTTCCATTGGATGTACGCAAAATATATCCAGAGACCCAACAATGGGCACCCTCGGATATCCGGTGGATATACATATGAATTTAGCCATTGGATGTACCTGAAAAGTTATCTGTTTGATGTCCCTATCAAGACATCCACTGGACATACTTGAAAAGTTATCCAATGGATATTCATAACAAGACTTCCATTGGATGTACGCAAAATATATCCAAAGAGACCCAACAATGGACACCCTTGGATATCCGGTGGATTTGAAAAGTTATATCCATTAGATGTACATATCAAGACATATATATCGGTACTAGATATAATTGAAAATTTATCCAGTGGATGGATACTCATAGCAAAACCTCGATTGGATATACATAAGTTATAAATCCAGGACACCTTTTGGACATCCGGTTGATGTACAAGCGCAATAGGTAATCAAACATTTTAAAATATTGAACCTAATGAACTTATTTAATTCATTTAGAATTAAAGTAGCTTTAAATTTCAACAAGTTAGCTCAGCAGTAGAAATATCGTAATAACTAATAACAAACGGCGATAGTATAAACTTGATTCATATCAAAATCAGATTTTCGAACATTTCTTGTGTTTGAAAATATTTCTGCTTATATTTCTCAAATAAATATATAATAAAAGGTAGTATTAAAACATCCACAGTTCAAAGTGGTATTATAATAATCTAAAAATAAACTGTTTTTATGTTTTCTTGGAGAACTGTAAATTGTCCTAAAAGTAACTCTTTTCAAAAATATAATGTAGGTACATACTCGAGAGAAATTTAAAAAACGCGCGTATACTAACGAACGGCGTTCTATTTATCCCCTCCCGCACTTCAGCATTCTGTAAAACGACTATTTCCCTAGAATCACAGACAGTGCTGCCATGTCTAGCGTGACTCACTAGATCTAGTTATTTTTTTCCAGTCTAGTGATGTAGTAAAAACTTTTATGAAAAGGCTATTTCTAATGATTTTTGTTTCGGCAGTCAAAGAACAATCAAATAGAACGTAAATACCGATACCGTAGCATGATTTTTTTAAATAAACCCGGAGTTTATAAGTAAACATATATAATAAGGGCAACATTATATATTGTTATATGTATAGATTTCGTGTCTTTCTAGGTTTTATAAAAGAAATAATTTGTTTTTTTCAGGCAAAAAAGCTTTATCCAACAAAGAAAATTTTAAAATTCTTCCTCCTTTAATCATTTCAAATCAGTGAAATTTTAGTAGCGCCATCTAATAACTTTGAAAATTTTGATCTGGCAACGGTGCACAGTGATAATTTTAATGTAACCCGTCTAATCGCCATATTGTCTTCTCAGGCGTGGTTCAGTTTACGGCGTACCGTACATTGTTACAACTGGGTGCAACTGGTTTCTTAATTTGCTTTCTTGAGTTTCTAGTGTGCTCTGAAGTTTTGTAGTGATTGGATTAGTACATAAAACAGTAAGTGTTTTTTTTTACTAAATATAATAGAGAAATGTAGATAAAATCAGGTAATTATAATTACGACGTTTCTTTCTGTGCAGATGCCAAAAATTTCTCGACGCAATTACAGAATTGCGAACGCAAACAAAGAACTGGTAAATAGTCATGATTTCCTTGAATACCGTGAAAGATCATTTGAATTTTTACAAGACGGACCTTCAGCACAGCCTTCAGCAAGTACTTTAACCTCCACACCAGAACAAGGTACTCCAACTAGCAGCAGCAGTGAATCTGGTTCATGCGAGTACGACATTAGTTTGGATGATAAATTTTGTGGTGTTTCAGAAGGGTCTGTCGTCAATTTACAAAACTTACAGACACAAAAATATGAGAAGGAATCTTACCCAACATTTTCTCAGTCGTTAACACAGTGGGCAGTTAAACATAATATTACACAGACTGCTTTAACTGACTTATTACATTTTTTAAAGCCTAGCCATAACGAATTACCAATAGATGCTCGAACATTATTATTAACACCGAGAAATGTAAATACTAAATTTACTGCTCCGGGTCAATATTTCCATTTTGGATTCCAAAAATGCGTCGAAAACCTTTTATTGCAATATAACTTATCTCAAAATTTGGATACTATTGAAGTTTTTATTAATATAGATGGGTTACCTCTTTCAAAAAGCTCCTCAAGTCAATTTTATCCAATTTTGTGTTGTTTAGTAGTAAATAAAAACGTTGTTGATATGATAGGTATTTATCACGGACTTGAGAAACCTAAAGAAGCGAATGTTTTTTTGGAAGATTTTGTACATGAAGCAATATACTTGACAGAAAATGGATTTTGTTTAAATGGGCGTGTTTACCGTTTAAAAATTAAGGGTTATATTTGTGACGTTCCAGCAAAATCATTTATTTTATATACAAAAGGGCATTCAGGGTATTATTCATGTTCAAAATGTGACATTGAAGGAAGTTATTTAAATGGAAGAGTGTGTTTTCCAAATTTTAATTTTAATTTAAGAACAGACAATAATTTTAGAGAAAAGGTACAAGCTGAGCACCATACAGGTACATCAATTTTGGAAAAAATTACAAATATTAATATGATCAATGATTTTATCCTGGACCCCATGCATCTCCTGTATCTAGGTGTCGTAAAAAAGATTATAATCATTTGGTGTAACGGAAAACCACCCTCAAAATTATCTTCCTATCAGATTGAGACAATATCAAACTTATTGCTTTTAAGAAGAAAAGATATTCCCTGTGAGTTTAACCGGAAGCCTAGGTCACTAAGCGAAAGTAAAAGATGGAAGGCAACGGAATTCCGCCAATTTGTCTTATATACAGGACCAGTCGTGTTAAAGTCTATTTTAAATAGAGATATCTATTTAAATTTTCTTGTTTTACATGTTGCCATGACAATTTTATCTAATTTTAAGTTACAAAAAAAGTTTATTGACTATGCAAATACTTTACTGCAATATTTTGTTGAAACATTCATAATATTATATGGTAAAGAAAATGTCTCTCATAACGTGCATAACCTACTGCATATATGTGATGATTCAAAGTATTTTGGAACTTTGGATGAATATAGTGCCTTCCCTTTCGAAAACCATATGCAATCACTTTTAAAAGTCATTCGCAAAAAAGAAAAACCCTTGGAGCAAGTAGTTTTTCGTAAAATAGAAATTGAAAAGACGTTCAAATGTCATATTACTAATATTGGAAAACCCAGTGAGCCAAAATGTTTTCAAGAACATAATGCAGGTCCTACATTGAATTCTAAATATTCTAAACAGTTTCAAAAATTAGTGTTTCCCAATTTCACTTTGAAAATATGTGAACCAGATAACTGCTGTGGCCTTAAAGATGGAAGTATTGTTATTATAAAAAATATTTTGGTCAGAAATAAAACTATAATAGTTCTTGGGGTGAAATTCAAAAAACTAGATAATTTTTATTCTGAGCCATGTCCATCCTCAAATATTGGAATATATTGTGTGAACATTGAAAATATTGGCATATTACAAGAATGGAATTTAGAAGAAATTGATATCAAATATATAAAACTGAAATTAAAAGATAGTATATTTGTGGTCTTTCCTCTTCTTCACATTTAAATTTACCTAATAGTAATAAATTACAGTTGATAAATTTTACATGTACTTTGTAAAAATTCATGCTAGAGGGACAAATAAAAACTAACCGGTTTTTACATAGCTTTTACAATTTTATTACATCAACGTGACAATTGTTTCACTAAGTTAGGTACGTTAGGTTAGGTTAGAAAAGTGAACGGACTTATATTTAGACCCTCCACTGTGAACATTATTATAGATTTATTGTGAGCCACACCTAAGTAAGGTATTGAAAATTTCCTCAATAAGTTAGAATATGATGTATTTTTGTGATAGCCTGAAATTCTTGAAAAATTTACTTTTTCAGGTGTACTTAATTACTAAAATTAATTTTGTTTATTATAAAAAATAAATCTAAATATGTCTTGGACGGTTGTCGAATTTCGAGATAGCATGACAGTGGAAGCCATTCCCACGTCTTGGATAATAAATAACAACTGTTATTGGCCCCCTATGCCCAGAGACAAAATTATGTCGGAAATCAGAAAAAAATCACCTCCGAATACCTGTTGGCCGCTACATGCAGTGAGAATATTTAAAGATGGCACCTATGGTAAGAATCTGTCTTTTGTTTATTATTAACACTAATAGGTTTGTTGTTTCAGATGACTACCTAGTTGCAAGGCAAAAAGCGAAAAAGGCAGAGGATACATCTGATTTGAACTCCGATAACCCTAATGAAAAAAGGAAAATTACAAGGAAGAAGATATCGTCTTCATCATCAGATGATGAAGATCTAATTTCTATTTTATCAAAACCACCAGCAATGACTTTGCAAAAGAAACGTGACTTGGGTAAGGCAATGACTTTCATATCTAAATTACATAATACATCTATTCGTTTATTATATACACAACAGGAA
The DNA here is from genome assembly GCA_963675555.1 of Leptura quadrifasciata. NCBI lineage: Eukaryota > Metazoa > Arthropoda > Insecta > Coleoptera > Cerambycidae > Leptura > Leptura quadrifasciata. The sequence goes on along the minus strand of OY776680.1, from coordinate 94,964,761 downwards.
AGTAAATATGAGAGTTACGAATTTCAGTAGAATTTGAGTATTTTTAAATTAAAAAAAAAAAAATTATTGAAATTTTTACGTGTGCTATATTTTTTAATAGAACTCCAGTCACTGTTGACTCCTTACTGTAAAATTACTATTTAAATAAATAATTGTCTGACATTAATTATTTGGTTTAAAAACATTTAGAGACCACCAGTTCAGAACATCTCGATCAAAACAGGAACCCTCTGAACAAAGAATACATTGCAAGCAGCCAGCTAGACCCACAAACTAACAATCAAAGTTCCTCCAATGACTGCATTTGCTGCAAAATACACCAAAAGAAAAGTGGTAAGTATCTATATCATACATACATCATTAACATCAAAAATGTTTATGGAATTAGATGAATTTGATTGATTAATTGTGTAACACCTATTGAACAAGTCAATCAATAGAAAATCTCATTGAAACTACAAATTGGCAACTTACAATGATACTTTAACGATTTACATTGCCATCCTGTATTTTTATTATATTTTACATCACAATAATACCAATGCAGTCTTATTATACCTATTAGACCAGGAGATGATGACAGTTGATTGTCCCCGATTTTATACAGCATGCCTTTTGGAGGAGTGAAAGTGTACCCTGTGACAACAAAGAAAAGCGGGTATTAGTCCGCTGCACGCTTTCCGGTCATATGGAAATATATTAAAATGCTTGCCCTTTTATCAAAAGAAAGTTAAAACAAATGTAAAGTTTTAGTAACTATAGGCATGCGATTCACAGTGTCCCAAAGGGCTTGAACGGTCACGTGAACTTTTAAAAAAATATATATAATTTTTCGCGTTCTCATCCTGCATGCCGATGAAAAGAATTAAAGTTTGTGTCGTAAAACCCTTATAAAAAAATTGGCATGCGGCCCTTGTTGGCCTAAAAGTGGAAAATTTCTGAAAAGTCCTGCGAACATTTTCAAATGATTTCAAATTTTCCACTTGGGCCAACGAGGGCCGCATGCCAATTTTTTTATAGGGGTTTTATGACACAAACATTAATTCTTTTCATCGGCATGCAGGATGAGAGAGCGGAAAATTATATTTTCTTTTTTACAAGTCCACGTGACCGTTCGAGCCCTTTGGGACCCTGCCAATTGCATGCCTATAACGACTAAGACTTTACATTTGTTTTAACTTTCTTTTCCTAAAAGGGCAAGCATTTTAATATCAGAGAAAAACAATAAAATTTCGTGCAAGCGGAAATTTTTCCATATGACCGGAAAGCGTGCAGCGGACTAGTACCCGCTTTTCTCTGTTGTCACAGGGTGCACTTCCACTCCTCCAAAAGGCATGCTGTATAAAATCTGAGACAATCAACTGCCATCATCTCCCGGTCTATATTAGATTTAATCAAATAGGTATATTATAACAAAATTGACAAAAATGTTTAATAATCATCATAGAAAAAATCCACAAACATTCTTTTAGGAAATAATAATAAAAACCGCTCTTAACGATTAAAAATAAATTTATCCCATTCCGAAATCCACCTGAGCAAAGCTTGCGGGTAACAGCTAGTAGTCGATATTTTCATAGGATCATATTACATTATTGTTTATATTTTGAAGCCATTTTTATATGCATTGCTTTAGAGTCTTCTATGGTGGAGCTTATGAGAAAAATGACTCTTATGAGGGCTCACCTTTTACAAATAAGTGAAGATATGCAAAATCTAATGACAATAACAAGACAACCTGCTCTTGAGGATTTCACTGAAGATAAATTTCTGAAAAGTTTCCAGTTTCCAGTGAATACGGTTGAAAATTTAGAAGTTGATGTAAACCAATATCTAGAAGATGATACTAAATTTAAAAGAGCAGTAAGTTAAATATCTGTATAATATATTATTATGTAGTTTTTTTTGGTAATCATATTAGTTTTGTTCATTTGATGACACTATCAGCAGAATAGTCTTAACTAATATAGTATAACTTTTCGAATGAACGCTTTTCAGACAAATTCAGTAACATGAGCATGCACATTGAAATTCTTATCTTACAAACAATTATTGGTAATATGGGATTTTCTATTTCACTATTGCCTGCAGAGCTATGTAACAACAGAGGGGCAACAAAGATTTCATTCGATGCTATTAATAATTTTTTTATTTTATTTTTTTTGCAAGCTCTACTTATATCCGAACTATTGCAGTTTTAGTGTGGGCAAATTTTAACAAATGAACAAAATGTTGACTGGTTCTGATTAACAAATAAATAATGAGCATGTTTGTATCCCTAAGTGTAGCTTTCTGGGAATTCTAGGCATTAAATGAACAGACATATTTTGACGTTCTAAACAGTAATTTAATCCCAGTATTATAGAGTAATACAGTATGAAAAAATATATACTTCATAAAATTTCAATAAAATGTTTTTACCACTTCTATTTCAACTCTTTAAATATATATATATATATTTTTTAAAAGATGCGTGGTTTTAATGCTGAAAAAATGAGGATATAACATTATAACATTTTGCACATTCTAACAGAATGCCCTTTGTACAGTGTGTCCAACTAAGTCGGCAGCATATGGGAAACTTTTTTATTATTGGTTTTATGAAAAAAAGTTATTCTTGATAAAAAGTTTTGCATGGCCTAAAACCGAAAATGAAATAATCAGATATCAATTTTTTGCAGTCGTATACGAGGTTTGTCGAAAAATGTAAATTTTGCTCAATAGTAAAGTACCTTTATTTATTACAATATCGACAATCGTTATTAAGAAAAGTTGATCCTAATTGAAATCTACGGTCAGATATCCAATGTTATCCATCTATCATGAAAAAACAGATTTTGTTATTTTTACAAACTCTTCTCTGTAATTAAATTAAATTATGCATAATTTATACCCAAAAATTATTAAAGATCGTTTTTTCATGGTAGATGGATATCAGATATCTGATCGTAGTTTTCAATTAGGATCAACTTAATAACGATTGTCGATATTGTAATAAATAAAGGTACTTTACTCTTGAGCTAAATTTACATTTTTCGATAAACCTCGTATACGACTGCAAAAAATTGATATCTGATTATTTCATTTTGGGATTTAGGCCATGCAAAACTTTTATCAAACATAACTTTTTTTCATAAAACCAATAATAAAAAAGTTTCCCATATGGTGCCGACTTAGTTGGACACACTGTATATACAATAGCCAAAAAAATTCTGTTATGCTACAAATATGTTAAAATTTTAGGTTCATGAATTGTCAAAATTGGGGGGGAGTAACACATATGACTTTGTGAAACGATGCCTAACACTAACATTAACCAACTCCCTCGCTACGGAATATTCGTACTATGGAGCTAAGAAAAAACGAGTGTTTAAGGATTTGAAGATTAATGAGGCTTTATTATGTAAGTTACTTTAGTGTAGTTAAGCATAATTTATTATGTTCTTTAAAATAATAAATTATAACGTTATAATTTTCCCTTAATTGACTTGAGCTCAATTTGTATCTGACGCTATGGGATAGTGTACATAATTAGTTGTTTTGGTTAGCACGTGATGATCTTTTCTATGCATCGCTGAACCTAAAACAAGATTTGTTGATTAGATTAGGTTATGGTTATTGTGAACTGTATATAGGATTTTATTTATTGTATTGTTTAATATACCTTTACGTAAAGGGGGTTGTTATTAAGGTTCGACTTTTGGACGTATCCTGTACAACACAGCTCCTCGTTAAAATTAAGTTTCCTTTATTTTCTTTTCCACCAACATTCTCAAGGGCTAGATTTTACTGATCTTGTCCTAGTTGAGTAAAATAATTTTAATTACTTTCAGTACAAATAATATTGTCTAAATGTACAAATTTTACCTTTTACCAGCAAAGGTTGGTTATGAATTTCTCTTCTATTGGATGTTTATACCTCTGTAAACAGTTTATACCTTTATAAACAGAGAGACTTTGTAGAGTAACATTGGATTGTTATTCATTGTGGATAATCTTTTGCATACCTAAAAGGAAATAATAGGTAAATTGCTAAATATCTTCAGCATATTTATTTAGATGAAAACAATAAGAAGTATTGTATTTTACTTACCTTTGTCTGTCACCAGGGCAGCTGGTTTACTGTGACGTTACTAGGGCCAGTGAACGTTGCAAAATGTTCTACTTTTTGTTAATATCTTGAAAAGTTGAAAATATAAATGTTCAGCTTCGACATTTCATAAGAAAAACTTGAACATTATTTGAATTTTCCAAAAATTTTGATAGATAATATATTAATGATAATAGGTTTTTAGTGGCATAAAAATAGCAATATACAAAAAGAAATGAAATAGAAATGCACCATTTTTCTGTCAGTTTAATCTGGTAAGGAATTTGCGTGAAATTATTTTGATGCAGTTCTTAACCCTAAAAATAGGTTTTATTTCATTTCTGATTAGACAAAAAATTATTTTGTGCCAATCCTGGTCCATAAATTTCAATAATATTCAATAAAGTTGTTATTAGACCTCTTGAAATTTACACAACATATAAGTTTCCATCTTGAACTGTTTTAGAGAAACACATTGCATCTGCAACCGACATGCTGATTCGGATAAATTTGCCATTATTGAGTAATTTTCAGTCAAAGTTTTCTTTTTAGATGAGATACTTTATTGATTGAGAATTAAAAGGGTATACATCTTAGGGTGTAAATGTGTATGTACTATATTCATAATATATCATGATTTACCTTTCATGAGAATTTGAACTGCTTTTTAATGTAATTCGTAAATTTGAGATTGAAATATAAATAAATATTGTAGGAATAAAACTCCTACTCACTCGATATGCATTTTACAGAAATTTATAATCTTTAATAATTTACGAGATAATCGCTGCATGAATAGAGATGGCGGATCACCGTTTATATAGTAAACGTCCAATTTGTCATAAATATTGAGACTTACATGTAGTGTAGAATCATTATTTTTGCATCAAGCTTTTTTTGGTTATCAATAAGAATTATAGATTACAAATAACTAGTAAAGCATTGATGTTTATTGTGTCCAAGGCCTATAACTCCTAAACTATGTGAAATACAAAGAGTTATGGAGTGGAAAATTTTATATTTTAATTATATTAAATTTTCACGAATCTTTTATTAATTTTGAAATTAATAATTGCAGGCGCATCTGAAAAACGAGACAGTACTGTGGATCAAAAGGCCACGGAAGAAGCAATCAAAAAATGGCTACGAAGGGCCAAGGAACGGGACAACAATAATATAAATAAAGTGGTTAAATAGAGAGAAGAAAAAAATTACTTCTTAACATTAGAATTGTTATTTTTTTAAATGTATATGGACTAAAAGTTAAAAATAAAAAAATATATGTTTTTACATCAAATAATTATTAATTGAAAAACTTATCCCTTCCAGAATTTACTGTTTTTGATTTAATCGTGTGGTGAGAACAAATCTCATCGCACTTACCTTATTCACATACAATTTTTATGTGTTTAAGAATTCTGTGTGCGAAATTGAAATATTAGGTATAAACAGTATTGGAGCTTCATGCTTTTGCATGAGTCCTTTACTCTGCAATGTTTCATCACATTTTAACCTAATTTACAAAAATCTTGATGTGGTAAACATTTTTTTAAATATTTTTTTCGTATTTCAGTATTTATCTTGATTCATGTTGTTTTTGCTGAATTTGGAATAAAAGTGAAGTTTGAAGCTTGTTTATTGACTCTTCATTGAAATATCCTGAAGTGACTTTATGATAATTGAAATTTATGTGAAAATTAATTTTGCACTCGTAGTTACGAAATGTTAAAGTTTTGTTTCTAACTGTATACTAGTTTGGGTAGGTAAACCTTTCTACATTTTTATTTTGTTTTTTGTTAATTTTAGCACTTTTTTTTTCATTTTAATAATTTTTCTATGAAAACTTATAAACTCAAATAACATACTTTCCAAAATTTTTATATTTATTAACTCGATGATTACTTATCTGTTAAGCGATTTATTTGTGATATGTATAAAAATATATGTGGTATTTTAGGATTAACTAGATAAACATAAAATTTGAATTCAGGACTTCATAATAAGAAAAAGCTTTCCCATGTGGTATGTCCAAAAACACATCGTTGTAGAGTTACGACACTCCCAAAAATTATTAGGGTTTTAATTTTTTCTCAAATAATGGAAAAAGTTAAAAAAAATGGATTTTGCTAGTGATTTTCTACTAATAGAAAGGCTTCTAAGGGATATTTTTTCAATTGTTCCATGGGAAAATCAAACCCCATTCTAATTTTTTATTAGAATTTTTTAACAAAACCGAATTTTATCATATAAAAATATGCGTTGGAAAGCTTGGTTCATTTAGAAACTCTTTTGTCTCTTATTTATTTCATAGAACTGATAGTTTCTAACTAATAAAAAACAAATATTCTTGGTCCAGACAATTACTTGAGAAATTAGCTTATTTAATAAATTGAAAAATACCTACTGTTCATAATAAAAATCGTTGTTAATGTCATTGTCTAGGTTTAATATTAATTAAAGTGGTAAATTTTCAGTAGTGTTATTTTGTTTATATTAGTAACTGATACAGCAATTTTAGTGGAATTTCTTAAATAACACAACTGATTGGCCAGTTAAAAAATGATGCTTAAGTTGAGCTCAACAGCGGTCTACTAGGTTTTTTCTATTAAATAATTTAATTTTTTTAATAGCTGTGTGGATCGAAACTAATTAAATTTTTTTATTTCTCAGAAAAATTAAAGTAGACGAAACAGTTTCTAAATGAATCAAGCTCTCCAATGTGCGTTTTTGTATAATATAATTCGGCCTGGTTAAAATTATCCAATAAAAAAATATGGGGGTTGCTGTTTTTATATTTTACTCATAAGGGATGATTGAAAAAATATCCTTTGGCAGCATTCTTATTAGTAGAAAATCTCTACCAAAATTCATTTTTTTTCTTCTAAATTTGAGAAAACAATTAAATGCCTAAGTAATATATTTGGCTTCCTTCATTTGAGAGTCGTAACTTTATATAACAATGCGTTTCCAGACATACCTACATATGAAACTTTTTTCTTATTTTGCGGACCTGAATTCGGATTTTAAGTTCGTTCAGTTAATTCTGAGACACCCTGTATACACCGTGTCCCACTTCCCATGGAGCCACCCTCATATCTCGCTCACCTGATATCCGAATATTTTGAAGTTTTGGTGGTGAATATATACCTATAAAGTGAGTCTTTAGACGTAACCACATTCTACTGTAGTCAGAGGCGTCCGATTCTAAGATGGAAAAAGCGGGTCGATTTTTCAAAAAAAGTATTAGCGATTTTTTTAGAAAAAAACTAGTAAGATATTCTTAATCAGCACCTTTAGTAACCTCTTTGTACAAGATTACATCGTTGTGGGTTCAAAGGTGTTTGAGATATGAGCCGTCAAAAAACTTACCTACCATTTTTCTAACAAATAATCTTCAATAAAGACCTAAGTAACTCATGAAAACAAAAGTTATTGCAAGTGGCTTATTTAGATTTTTATTGAAGATTATTTGTTAGAAAAAATGGTAGGTATGTACAAATTAGAATTTTTGCCTTATTAAAAAAATTATTATCATTATTATTTTGTTGTAGAATCATTTCATACTAGTACAGTACATTATTCTGAACAAAAAATAAAGAATAAATTTTTTTCATGAGAATCCGTTTTACAGATACAAATTATTTTAAGTTGAAAAAATTGTTTTTTGACTGCTCATATCTCAAACACCTTTGAACCCACAACGATGTAATCTTGTACAAAGAGGTTTCTAAAGGTGCTGATTAAGAATATCTTACTAGTTTTTTTCTTAAAAAATCGCTAATACTTTTTTTGAAAAATCGACCCCCTTTTTCCATCTTAGAATCGGACGCCTCTGACTACAGTAGAATGTGGTTACGTCGAAAGACTCACTTTATAGGAATATATTCACCACCAAAATTTCAAAATATTCGGATATCAGGTGAGCGAGATATGAGGGTGGCTCCATGAAAAGTGGGACACGGTGTATACTGGAGCTCAATCTGGACAAACCACGGATGCCCCCTACTAGACAAGGTATGGATATCCAATCAGGAACAGCTATGGATGTCCATTATGGAACAACCATGAATGTCCATACTGAAACAGTAATGGAACAGCTATGGATGTCCATACTGGAACCGCTATGGACGTCCATTGTAGGTAAATTTGGCAAATGTGGATGTCCATTGTTTCTGTTGTTTGAATGTCAATTGGACTGCTTATTTTGAATCTCCCCACTGGACTAGTTACGGAAGTCCGTACTGGCCTATCTATGGATGTCGATGTTGGCCTACCTATGGTTGTCTGTGCTGGCCTACCTATGGATGTTCCTACTGGACAAACTATGTATGTCCCAATTTGTGACAATCGTATAGTCCAGACAACGTCCATTGTAGGTACATCAGGAAAAATGAGGACATCCGGTGGACATCTGCTATGTCCATAGTATACATCCAGTGGATATACATTGGACGTGTTTGTGTTGTTTGGGAAGGTGCGATTCGAACCCTCAACCTCACGCGTGAAAATCGGGCAACCTAAGCACTACATCACGGACTGCTGATGACGAACTTACATACTTTGCACTATATCAATACGTCATGTGCGGCGAAGAGTGTTCGCGCTCTGTGGGCTCCCACCAATCGTAGCCCTGCATTTATTTCCCTATTCTGTACGTAGTAAGACACTTTTCCGGTGACACTTTTAGATTGTGCAGACGTAGTCTTTCAAAGACTAATCTCAAGTGGGACATATGCTCCTTCACGTTTACGCTGTAAACGATTATATCACCTAAATACACTTTACAGAAATGGTGCAGGTAACCCGTTAAAACGTCCTTTGCCATGAATTTCTGAAAGGTACAGGGAGCTGTCTTGAGGCCGAAAGGCATGACATTGAATCTGTAAGCTGCCCCATCAGGAGTGGTAAAAGTCGAGAAATCTTTTGATGCTTCATCGAGCGGTATTTGCCAATATCCACTTTTTAAATCCAACACAGAATATGCTTACCCCACGCCAGAATAAACACACTTATGGCGGCTGTACACTCTCGCCGAGACAAGCCGAGTGCGAGAGTGTAAATTACAGCTCTCGTCCCGTCTCGGTGTTCCTCGCTCGCTCTCCGTCGTGTGTCGGTTTTTTGTGCCCGACTCAAAGGGTCTCGCGCGAATAGCGAGCATGTCACTGTACACTCTTGCTTCTGCCGGTTTCACTCGCGCCGTGGAACCGTTGAAGACGTATTTTTGTGTTCGGAAAAATGTAGTGGAATAATGAGATCGAGAGCGTACATGGTCGCATTCGAGCACAAGCCTCTCGGCTGAGACGTCTCGTGGTAGACCCAGCGAGAGCACTCGGACGAGAATGTACAGCCGCGCCTTTAAAAATTCTATAAAATTTAAGCAATGACTTTAAAGCCGCTTTACACTTTGCAATTTTCATTGTCGGCAATAAAATTACACTTGCGTTGCGCACTACTACGTCTTTTGAACAGCTGTGGCAATACTCCTTTCGCATTGCAGAGATTAGAACCGGACCTAATTTTCACTGCATTGCGGGTTGCAATTTAGTGATATTTTTAGGATATTTACGTGTAGCCAACGGAATAGAAATTACTATTATTATTCGTATTCGCATTGTTTTACTGTTTTATATTACACAATTAATAAAATGACCTGTTACATCGTAACGAAAATTTAAATCATAATATTCTGCCAGGAACACTTCCGTAGTCATTTACATATCCCTTAAATTCCTCCCTTTATTTGGATGGCTTCATTTTTTAGCCTACTACCTTAGGTCATAATAAATCTAAACACCTCCTGTTGATGTTTAACTAGGGCTCTAGAGGCCCCATAAAGTAGGGTCTGGTCACTCGGCTTCCACTCCAACCAAGTGCATGCTTAATGGCGGCGATGGTTTCAGTGTGCGCGTGTACGTTATCGTGTTTACAACGTATCGCAAGTGTCAAAAGTAGGTTACAGTATTTCTTTTGACAAAGTGGAAAAATATATATGTAAATAATAACGTTACTATTAATTGTTTTGTGACCAAATCAGTCATGACAGACTGTTATTTTAATTTTAACCTATTACATTGAGTGTAATGACACTATGCTCGTCAAAATAGAAGCAACTCCTATTGGCGCCGCTATTATGCATCCACTTTTCAAACGGATCAATCAGTGCCTCCCACTCGAGTGGCCAAACTTTACTTTATAAAGTCTATATAGGGCTTCTTCCATCAGCGCCAATGGGGAACATTGTCTTTAATTTTATCCGCCAGAGAACACCACCACTGTTGTTTCACCACAGACTAATACAGACGCCTAACTCTCATAATTTTCATGTATTAGGTTTTATATTTTTTTTATGCTGCATTCGTGGATAAGTTCTTTACTACCTCAAGCCGATAACAGATTTGGATTGACCAATACTGGCGTAGACGCATCAAAACTGAGAACTACGTCATACCACTTGGCGCATTAAATAAATACAAAATATCTGTAAAAATAGCTTCAAACGGTTTAATGATCAACTACCATAATCCTTATTATCAATTTCGGTGAAACTCTCGAAATCGGATATTTAAACTATTTAAAGGTTAATATGTTGAGAATGACATTAAATCGAGTACGTATGGCGCCATTTATTGGATATATTAGGAACTGGCGTGGATTGTTCCCCATTAACAAAGTACAAGATGCTGATGCTGAAATTTTAGCCTGTTTATTCTTTTATAGCATTTTTCACTGAACAGCACTGAATTGCAAAGTGTAAAGTGGCTTTTATACAATAGCTTACCACAAAACTTACTAATTCAGGCACCTACCTTACATACATGGTTATTAACACTCATGCATACACAAAATGAATAAATAACATATTCTGACAATAAAATTTTTGTATTGTGTTCAACGTATTTATGTTTAAGAGTGTAAAGTTATATTAGACAAACTAATAAGTAATATTTATAAGTTAGTAACTAAACTAGTAATGTTATATTTTAAATCGATTTATTATTTACTCATTTTTAGAGGCTAAACTGTTCCTATATGTAATTTATATTGTCCTGATTCAATGAATAATAATAATTTAAAAAAATATTGGCATTTTATGAATATCAATGGTCGAAGCTCAAAGCCTAGATCCGATAAATGGCGCGAGACGTTCGTTGAGTGATTTTGTTTGATCTCTCTTCACTCAAGAATAGTAAACTAAGAAGGATAGTTTATAAACGCTATTTTATCGGCGAGTGGGCGTGGCTATGATGACGTAGGCGACTGGCCAGAATTTGAATTCAGAGCAATATTATATAGGCTAATAAACTGCAATTTTTGACTTACATACTGCAGCAGAAGTATATTAACATAATATAAAAATCAAAGGTAATAAGTGTTATGGATATTATAAAAATATAAGTCCGAATATAAATATTATTGTTTAAAATATGTATAATAGGTGTAAGGAATAATTAGTTTAAATAAACTGTGAGATCTGGAAAATCTAAAAATCGAGGAATTTTGTAATTGTTAATTTCAGGAAAATACTAAAAGTTTATAAAAGTCAAGACTACTCATGTCGACTCACAAATTTGACGAAAATATTAGTCAATAAAGACCTGATAAAATTAGGAAGACGACCATTATTCATAGTAAGATGAATTGTACTTTGTAATACCAATTTTTAAAAATTTAGTTACTTATAAAATCACAACTAAAATATTTACCACTAAGCTTTGAATTTAAAAGCAATAATGATATTTCTTCGGCAAAACTATGTTAAACTTTATAGTGAGTACGAAAAAATATCTGTTTAGTCAGATGAGAAATAAATTTGTCCCCCACCACAGCTAATAAGAAAGGTAACTAAAAAAAGCAAATGTTTTTTAAAATTATTTATTAAACTAATTACCAACAAATAAAATAATAAAATGTTCTTTAATTAACAATCTTTTTCATTTTTTTACATGTTCTGCGGTTTCCATCGTTGGATCTTTTTCTTTTTAAATTCGATATGGATTGTACTAAATCTCTTCATTCTTTCTGGGTATGCCTATCTTGTCATCTGAGATGATATCCACCTTTTTCGTTTGGGAACAGCAGTTTTCTTTAAAATTTTCTTTAAAGGCAAACCTACAAATTAACATTATTTGTACCTAAATTTACACCAACCATAACTTTTGTTAGGTAAGTATTTAAAATTTATTATCTTACCTAACAGTTCATCTTGTAGATCCCTTTCATAATCATTTTGTGTAAAATGAACAGAAGAAATCACACTTGAACTGGGATTAAATTTATCTGCACGTTTACAGCAATTAATCCATTCTTTAAGCATAGTCATAGAAACAAAATCTTTTCCTTTCGGGAAAGAATGATAAACACTTTTTGTATCGCAGCCTTTTGTAACCACACTTTTATTATTGCAGCCATAAATCGCACATCTACAGCCAGGCATAAATTTAATCTAGAGTCTCTGAAATAATTAATTAGTTTTACACACCTATCCATGAAGTTTAAGGCAAAATAAAATAACTTACAATAAACAGCAGAAAATACCTATCCGATACAAAAGTTTTCCGTTATCGAAGGTGTGAACTTAGCAACACTCTCTGATTCTTTCAGGTCACAGAGATAGAAAGATGTTTGAGATTCAACCAGCCTTGGTCTGTGGTTATGTTTAATAATATATTTTGTTTTTACTTCTTGCATGTTTGCTATACAAAAATGGAAACTCAAGAAAGCATATGCCGACTTTGTTTGAAAGTAAGCGACAGCTTTAAAGCGATAAAAGGAAATATGGAAAACGTTTTGCATAAACTTTTGCCAAAAATAGTAAGTCAGAAATTAATTTCAATAATTTTCGCATGAATAAATTTGTCCCGAATCAAAATTTATCGGATATTTCGGTTGTGTATCGTTTACAGAGGATTTTGTTTTAGGATTTAGCTGCAACACAAAAACCTGTAATGTGTACCAACTGTGCCCAAGTACTTATAAAATGCTTTGATTTTAAAGTAGCGTGCTGCTCTTTACATGATTATACAGTTCAGTTTGTGAACAAGGAAAATGTCAAATTGGATCTAAAAGATGTCTATCTAAGCAAAAATGGAAGGGAAACATGCATTTCAGAAGATCAAGTTATATGTGGATTTTGCATGAATCTAGTAAAAAATTGTTCTGCTATATCACTTGATGCTGAAAATAGAGACAATATTTTGAAGGCAGTAACAGATAAATGCCTTTCACAACTGGTAGGTATGAATATTTTTCATGTAAGACATTAAATACTTGCTTTTAATGTATCTTTAAATAAAAGTCTGCCCTGTTGCAATGATTGATTGACCAGACAAACGTTTTTTACTCGGTTTTTCTATACTGGATTACAATTTTAGTTTTGTTTTTATTGGCAGGATTTAAGTATCATTGTGAAACCTGTAATCTGCCATTCTTGCTATGGAACTGTAGAGAAATATGTCCGTTTTATGACAAATTGTTTGAGTGTAGAAGAGAAGATAAGCGAATATTGTGAAACACTAGATATAAACATTAAAGGTCAAATAGAGCTAAACCAAGTATTACAATTTGCAATGAGAGATGGAGGAACAAGCAAAGCAGAAGATAATTTGGTTAATATAATCAAGGTAGAAATCCAACCATCTGAGGAAAGAGGAGTAGCTGATGAGAAACACATTGATAGCAGTGGTGATATATTCAACCAAATATTCTCTGAGGATAGCAAACATGAAGTTGCACATGAAGTAAAAAGCTTTATGGCTGTAGAGGATGTAAAACATAATGAAGAACAGTTTACGCCAAAACATATGTTGACCTGTAAAGAAGAATGTAATGCTTCGGATATAATTAAAATGGAAGAATTTTTTTGTGGAGAAAATAAATTAGAAAAGGAAAATCTTGTTGAGATGGTAGATCAAAAATTTCTACCTAAAGAAGAAATTGAAATAAAAACAGACAGCTCCGATTTCATAAGGTAATATTAAATCAAGTTTCTTTTTTGCATGATTTTTGAATGTGTGAAATTTGTTCAGGATACCTTATTTTTCGGTAGAAGAATACAAATCTGATATTTGTTTTGATTATATGATGATCCTATAGGGTAAATGTGAACTCTAGTACTAAAATCGACAATGTGTTTAGTAATCTATTCCATAGTATCAGATGTAAAATAATTGAAGCTCATCTTGCTGATCATATAAGGGCATAGTTTCCATGATAATAATACCAATTAATGAAAGCAATGATTTTGTATTTTGCAGATCGATGACGAAAACCAATGTAATGAAATTTGCTAATAAGCTTGAAGTATTTAATTGGTATAATTTTTTCAGGTACATTGTCTAAATGACAACGCTAATTATTTTTTATATGTATTGTCTAATACATATAATGAGTGTTTTACAGTAAAGAAGGTACAGTCGTGAGCAAAAAAAAATAGGAGAAGTCTTATAACAGTATTTTGCTAAAATCTAGTTGTGTACATCTAACTTTAATTTTTGTGACATTATCAGTTAGTTGTCATAATTTATTGCAAGTGTGCAAAAAACTAATATGCCTCATATAAGCGATTTAGTTAAATCTGGAGTTATTGCTGAAGCAGAAGATGGGTGGTCAATGAGACAAATTGCACTGCGTTATAATATTGACAAAAATTCGGTGTATAACATTTTAAGAAAATGGAGAATAAACGGTACGATTAGTAGAAATCCTAGATGGTGACGAAGGATATCAATTCAACAACAAGATTTGCAATTGGTAAATGCTTTAGTAGAAAATTCATTTTACTCAGTCATTCACGCTGCTGAAGAAACGAATTTTCCTGGATTGAGTAGTACTGGTCGCCGGCGAGTAAGAGAATCGGAGCTACGCTGTCATGCAGCAGCACAGAAATACTAGGATTTACGCTTAAATTTTTATATATCTAACAATGATAAAAGTGGTAGATTTTCCGTCAATATGTGGGCTTGGATATCGGCACGTGGTCCTGGTGTTTTGGCATATTGAGAAATGATTTAATAGTGAAACGTATATTAGGATTTTAGACAATATTATGCTCCTTTCTGTGTCACAATTATTTCCTAATAATGAGTTCATATTTCAACAAGACAATTGTTCCGTTCATACTGCTCATACCGTAACTAACTGGTTTCAAGATAGCAACATCAATGTTCTTGACTGGCCCAGTCATAGTCCAGATCTTAACCCTGTGGAAGAAGTATGGGGACTACTCGTAAGTATCGAAAAACGAAATGTGAGACCACGGAATGCGGAAGAATTACTGGTAATAGTAAATAATGCATGGGAAAATATTATTACTAATGATTATTGTATAAGGTTATTTAATTCTATGCCAAACAGACTTATAGTAGTTATAAATAGAAATGATGCAATAACGAAATATTAATAGTTAGTTTCTTGTGATATCTGTTTTATTTCGGTTACTCATTACATATTCAAATAGAGACAGATTTACATTAGAAAAAAAAAGTTGTCCTATTTTTTCTGCTCACGACAGTATATAATGGGTTCGGCAGGATGAAGTATCCGTTTTCAAAGTTAATTCATGTCATAATATAATGAGATATAAATTTAAATCAAGTAGCCATGCTTTCCCGATAAATGGAAATTTAAGACAGTTGTCAAAGCGTCAGTTGATCTGTGAATATGGAGCACTGGTCAAGTATTTAACATTCTTGTGCGGTTGAAGCTGATAAAAAATAACTATTCTGTTGCAATCACCCAGCGTTTATTTTGCCGTCACTTTCATTTGAATCCATGAGATTCAGTTCGTAGTCACATAACAATTAAGTGGGTACACAAGTTCCGCAAGTACTGCTTCATGTGCCAGAGAAAAACCACAAGAAAAAAACTCGTTCTGTACGCACCCTTGAAAATGCTAAAAAGGGTAAGAACAGCTGTGCTACGAAATCCTAAACGACCTGAAAAACATCTACTGAATTATAAGTTACAAGCCCGGAGAGTAGCTGTTGGTTGCAGTCTGGTTACGTTCCTTATAGTAAAATAAGGATTTTATAGAATAGAACATCAATCAAATAAAAAAAGAAATACAGAAATAAATAATGTATGTCTTGCAGGGTAATATGAGTGTATTTAGATAGTTGCACCCGAATACACTAAATATATTAGATAAGACTAAAGTCGCTATTTAAATATTCGTGTGTGGTGTAGAAAGCGCCATCAAGTAAATACTTTTTTATTTTCCTCTTGAATTGTGTTTCATTTAGAGCCCTTACCTGAGGTGGCAGGGCATTATAAAACTGGATTCCCAAGTAACCAGTGCCGTCTCTGGTTCTACTTAGCCGTAGGAAATTATTGTTTAGATTATTCTTAGCTCTGGTGTTGTAAGAATGGACTTGGCTTCTGGTGCTGAATGAATCTTGATTTAATTTTATATATAAAAGACACTGAAATATGTAAGTACAAGTTACAGTCATGATTCCCAACTTTTTGAACTGTGGTTTACAGTCGTCCCTATATTTCAACCCCGAAATAATTCGTATAACCCTTCTTTGGGCGGAAAATACATTTGCACAGGTTGTTGCATGCCCCCAAACTAGAATCGCGTATTAAATTATAGAGTGGATGAAGCTGTGATATGCAGTTGTTAAGATGCTTTCGGATACTTTCCCCACAAGATTTCGGAGCAGGTAAGTATATTTCGAAATTTTAGCACAAACGAAAGCTGTGTGATTTTCCCACAACAACTTTGGGTCAAAATTCACCCCCAGAAATTTAATTGATTCAGGATTGTTCACTTCCTCCGTGTTACGTAAGCTGAATATCATAGTCTCTGTTTTGGATGTGTTCAAGCACAACTTATTAGATGTAAACCAGTTCAGTATAGTTGACTGAGTTTGTGGAACCTCATTTGTTAGATCTTCTATATTACAATTGGAGAAAGGTTAAATTGGTGTCGTCGGCAAATAATATGGTAAGTTATATACATTGTCCCGAACTGAACGTGGTAAATCATTAATAAAGATAAGAAAAAGTATGGGTCCCAGGACAGAGCCCTGGAGAACTCCATGATTTAATTTTTGTAAAGTGGACTTATTCCCGTTATAGATGACAAATTACTGTCTATTAGTGAGGTAAGAACTGATGTGTTATACTGTGTTTTGAAAAGCCATAATAGTTTAACTTGTTAATAAGTATGTCGTGGGACACGCAGTCGAAGGCCTTTGTGAGATCTAAAAACTGGGAACACACATATTTCCCTTCTTTAAATCCAACATTAATTGCAGTTGTTAATTTATCAATTGCAAGTGTTGTTGATGATTTATTTCGGAAACCATACTGGTTGGTGTTAAGAAGCTTATTGTTTTCTAGGTAAGTTGTCAGCTGATTTTTCAGAATGACTTCATAGATTTTAGCTATACATGGTATGACTGATATTGGTCTATGATTAGAAGGATCATCGATATTATTTTTTTTATAAATTGGAACTACCTTTGATATTTTTAAAGGGTCTGGAAATATGCTCCTAGTAATACTGCTGTTAATTAAATTGGTGAGAGGAATTACTATTGAATGCTTTATGGCTTTTATAATATCCATTGAGATGTCATAAGCATCTTTACATTTTTTATTTTTTAATCCAGTAATTATATCAGATACTTCCTGAAATGTAACTAGAGCGAAATAAAATTGGTTAGGCTGGCTGAAATCAGTTAAATAGTTAGTATACTCTAAGTTACATGGAGGTAGTTTATCTATAACTTTATCTGCTATATTTACAAAATACTTGTTGAATTCCTCACAGGAAATATTCTTAGATATGTTACTTGAAGCAACTCTGTAATTATTAACAATTTTCCACATTGCCTGATGTGGGTTACTATGGTTATTCACAAAGTTGTCAAGAGAGGCTTTTTTGGCTATGTTTATTTGACGGCGATAGTTAGATCTGAACTGATTCAGTATGATCTTATTATTTTCTGTGGGATTTCTTTTATGAAATTCGTACAGAAAATGTAGTTGTTCGCGCATGCGTCGAAGATCTTCATTAAACCATATTAGTTTGGTTTGTTTAAAATTTCGTTCTACACGAGACTTTAGTGGGAATACAGAATCTATTGCATCAGTTATGATATTGATGAATCTTATAAAGCGATCGTTTATATCTACGTTGTTGTCATTGATAAATTCCCAATTTACTGCATCTACGTAGTTACTTAAATCTACAAAACCGCGATTGTGCATAGGTCTATAGATAATAGTCTTTGGAGTCTTATAGACGAGTTTGCGACTAAAAATAATATGTTTTAATATTCCGCCCTCTAAAAGCACATTTGAACAATGCTAAGCCCTAAGAACGTTAGATGGCGCCTGCTGACTATTTTACATGTCGCTATCCCAACGATACCGAAATGTACCAAATAGTCAAGTGTTCCTCGTGTCGGTCGTCACATGCCTACCTTGCACTGACGAGAGCCAACAGCTCGAAACTGCAGTCTGCAAGTAGTGTGTGACGACTGGCACGAGAGCTCCTTTAAGGAGGATCAGTCTTTCGGCTGGTGTTTGTTGCAATCGAAATATTATCGTTTTGATGGTAATATGCAATTATTACACTTAACGCGCCAGGCTTGTAACTTGTAATTCAGTGCTCGGCGGGGCACATGGCCCGGAGAGTAGCTGTTGGTTGTAGTCTGGTTACGTTCCTTATAGTAAAATAAGGCTTTTATAGAGGAGTTTGTGACTAAAAATATTATGTTTTAAATTGCTAAATCATGAGATAATAAAATCCTGAACTGTTATCAGAATTTTCATTTAATATTGGATTAAGAATAAACAGAGATTGACCATTGTTCTACATTCAGTCACATGCAAGAGATTATGGTTATGACGGTCCATTGGCACGTCTGCCAAGAGAATATAACAATTGCTCATTAGACATTTTCAGTTTATCTCTTCATTTAAGAAAGCATTAAAATGCATGTCTTAACCTAAAAGCAATTAATTAGTGTAAATGTTGACTCCTAATGTTGAATAGTGTTATTGTTGCCTTTATACCTTATTTGGTATTATATTTTTATTACTTTTTATACACACATGTATTGAAGAATTTTCTGTCTTTTTCTTTCTACGTTGTTAATATTATGATCTTTTTAAGCACTTTTGTCAAATTACACTTGTGATTAATTAACATTTTATTGTACATGCAACGGATTATCCGCCAATAAAGTAAACTAAAAAATTTTCAGGGATGAAGATGGAATTGTTTTGCAACATCCGGAAGTCACCACCAGGTTAATTCCAAATCTTGAAGCGGACCAACTGAAATCAAACACTAAACAGCCATTTACAAATAAAAAAGTCCCAGCTGCAACAATGTATCAATGTGACGTTTGCCCATTTCAGACAAAATACAAACGATGCCACGAAATGCATTTGCTTAAGCATATGGATCCTTCAAGCGTAACCATGTACGCATGTGATTCTTGTTCTTTTCAGACGACAAATAAACATTGTCTCAAAAAACATCTGGTGGTCCATAAGGATCCGTCAGAAATAACAATGTACAAATGTGAATATTGTTCATTTCAGACGAAACATAAAGGTAACTTCAAAGACCATCTGCTGATACATAAGGATGCTTCAGAAGTAACAATGTACAAATGCGACTTTTGCCCGTTTCAGACGAAACGTAAACAATACCTCAAGAATCATTCGTTAATGCACAAGGATCCTTCAGAAGTTACAATGTACAAATGTGACTCTTGTTTATTTCAGGCGAAATGGAAATATCAACTTAAAAAACATTTGCTGGTACATAAGAGTCCTTCAGAAGTAACAATGTACAAATGCGACTCGTGTTCATTTCAGACAAGACGTAAACCAACCCTAAAATATCATGTGTTGATGCATAAGGATCCTTCAGAACTTACGATGTACAAATGTGATTCTTGTCCGTTTGAGGCGAAATGGAAGTATAAACTTAAAAGACATATGCAATTGCATAGGAATCCTTCAGAAATAATCAAATGTGAGCCTTGTTCTCTTCAGATAAAACATAAAAATTGCCTGAGAAAACATCTAATGGTACATAAAAGTCCGTCAGAAGAAACAATGTACAAATGTTACTCTTGTTCATTTCAAGCAAAAACGAAATATGTCCTGAAAAGACATCTTACATTACATAAAAATCCGTCAGAAGTTACAATGTACAAATGCGAGTCTTGTTCATTTCAAACAAAGCATAAAGGCAGCCTCAAAGGTCATTTGCTGACACATAAGAATCTTTCAGAACTTACAATGTACAAATGTGACTCCTGTTCGTTTGAAACAAAACATAAACATAGCCTCAAAGGTCATTTGTTGAAGCATAAGGATCCTTCAGAAGTAACAATGTACAAATGTGATTCATGTTCGTTTCAGGCAATGAAGAAATGTCTCATCAAAAGGCATCTTATATCACATAAAAATCCATCAGAAGTAACAATGTACAAATGCGACTCTTGTTCATTTCAAACGAAACATAAAAATAATCTCGGAATACATACGATTGTACATAAAAGTCCGTCAGAAGTAACAATGTACAAATGTGACTCTTGTTCGCTTCAGACGAAGCGGAGTAGTGATTTTAAAAGGCATTTGCTAGTACATAAGAATCCTTCAGAAGTAATCGAGTATAAATGTGGCTCTTGTCCATTTCAGACGAAGTATAAAAATAGTCTCAAAATACATCAGATTATGCATAAGGGCAGTCAGAAATAGCAGTACAAATACGACTTGTTCATTTCAGATGGAGAATAAGCATCACCTCGAAAGGCATTTGCTAAAGCATAGGGATTCTTCAGAAATGTGCAAATATGAGTCCTAGTCCCCAAGCAACATTCTGACATCGAGCCAACATTAGTGTTCCCAACGAGAAGTCGATGTACGACGTACGGAAAACACCGTGCCAAGCACTGACAAAAAGTGAGCATTAAGCACTGAAAAAAATTGCTTAAGCTTTTCGAAAACTTTAGCACTACTGTTAATTTAGAGTGCTCGCGATTACTAAGCACTCTGAAAAAGTGCTTAAAATTTATTAGCACTAAGCACTTTTTTAAATTTAAATAGTTGTAGCGGTTACTTTCTTTGGGCCACTGTGGGCAAGTAAGTTTTGGGCTCACTCTGTATAAATTACATCTTTCCACAGAATGAAGCAGTAAGATATGCAACACAAATTACATTTTAGTCTCTAAAATATATATTACATTTATTACTTCAAGTAATACTGAATCTACTTCAGGCCTAAAGTTGTACAATCGCCTTTGGTTCATTCCCTGAAACAATGAAAATGCTTTGGCATTTATTTGTGGATGCTAGGTGGGTATTTCTACTAATATCAGTTCAGATTTAAATCTCCATGATAGTAAATTTTATGTGATAAAATTGATTGGTAGCCTTGTACACAGGGTTATAAAAAAAGTATGATAATACAGGAAAGGTCCTTTTTTGTTCCAACCAAAGCGGCCATATGTAGACTTGACCATGCTGCAGTAAATTTTTAGTAATAATAATAATGAAAGTACTTTATTGAGCAAAAACCCAAATGGCCATTGACCGAGGTCCTTCAGCCTTTTTACAATAAAATATTGTTTACATTTTATAAATTATATATAATGTGAATAGCAAACAGATATAAGAATGTGAAAAAAAAAAAAAAACGAAAAAAGTATATGTGTATAGTGATTGACGGTTCTTTATTATGTGGTTCTTAGTTCCTTGATGTGTTCCCACAATGTTTTTTGAGGAAACTTCCTGTAGCCGGTTGTTTGACGATTTCTATTTTTGCAGAGAGGTCGGAGTATTTCCATGTTGTGATCAGCCCTGGCACATTTAGTGGATAATTTGGATAGTCTCTGTGGAATTGGTTCTGTCTTGGTTATTTGATATAGAAGAGCGTTAGGTGGGTTGTGCAGCGGATTTGTTGGGTGTCGGTATTTGGTAATGGTTCTCAGTGCTGATGTTTCCGCAACGTTGATATTTTTTATTGCTGTTTTTCTGACATTTAGAAAGAGGGGGTGGCCGTATTCTAGTATTGGTCTACATATTGATTTATAAATGTGAGCTGCTGTCTTTTTGCTGATTCCCTCGTTTTTATAGGTCATGCAGCGAAAGTGTTTGCTTCTGGCGATGCATCTTTTCTTTATGTATTTGGTATGGTTGTTGAAGTTCAACTTGTTGTCTAAACTTACGCCCAGGTATTTGACTGTTGACTGAGCAGGGAGAATGTGATGGTTAATGGTAACCGTTGGTGAGTTGTTGTTTATTCCATGGTTAAAGATAATGTACTGGGATTTTGTTGGGTTGGGTTTTAGTCTCCACTTGTTGAACCAGGTCATTGTTCTGTTCATTAGTTCTTGTAATTGGACAACAGTTTTTTCCAGGGTGCGATCATGACTAATTAGAGCCGTGTCATCAGCATACTGTAGAATATATGTATTGGGATTAAAGTATTATAATACAGTATGATAATACAGGAAAGGTCCTTTTTTGTTCCAACCAAAGCGGCCATATGTAGACTTGACCATGCTGCAGTAAATTTTTAGTAATTTCACGAATTGTGGAAAAAGAAAAACCTCAGAACAACTAAGGTAAATAATAAAATATCCTTGTAAAAGTTTATACAATTAATATGATTTCCCATAACTGAGGTGAAATTAATATTTCAGGTTTTTTTTTATACGTTAAAAATTACTAGTGTTCTGATGCCAGGACAGAAAATCTACATCTTGAATGTTTTGTAATGAAATTTATGATTGGAGACATACATTGCTAATGTACTGGAGGTTTAAGTTGGAAATCTGGTGTTGAGATAGTACCTACCTACATGTGATGTGTCCTGTTCCGTGCTCTTATTGTTAGTTGCCAAAGTCATATTCATCGGATGTCGGTGAAGTATCACAGAATTTCACTACAAGCAGTTAAGCGTAATAGTCATAGATACTGTAAGTACAATATTTGATACCTCGAGGAAGCCTCTGCGAGAAGTTTATGCTTAATTAAAAAAAAAAGGAAGGTTCGCTCAATAGTAATACGCCACATTTCTTTGTTTATCACCACCTAAAAGAGAAAAAAGTGCGCCTCAACGACACAGAAGTAACGTTATATTATTTTAGAGTAGATTTAGGCAGTCACTTATTTATGCCTAACTTTGTTGTTTTTTTTTTTTTATAAAGAGTATAATATAAATGTTATTATAAAGGGACGTTACCTGTCTCACATGTGGAAAATGATCTGAGTATGTGAACTCCTAACAGCTGTTACGGTAGTACCAATCAACTTGTGCTAAAATACATAGATCCCTATATATTACCCTATTATTAAAGGGAATAAAATATTATATTGGGATTTAATGTGTATAAGCCTTGAATACAAAATCTGGATGTGGAAGTAGTGATTCCTTGGGCAGCGGCTTTTTTATTTGTAACACTAAACTGCTTTGCTTGCATCTTATATTCACTTGAAACGTTTTTATGTTCTCGTCTAGCTACATTAAACCAAAGCTTCCTTCTTTTTACATTTTGTGGCACAGACATAAAAACCTTTTCTGGGTTATTTATTGATGTATTTGTAAATCAAGGAACAAAACAATACTTATTGTTATTAACCTTCACACTTTTTGAGTCTCCCAACATTAGAAAAACATAGATAAAACACCCATATCACGTAGGTATACGAGTTCCGCTGTTAAGGCGATGTGACGTCACCGCGCGCTACTCTCACTGCCGGGATCGTTTGCTAGCCTCGTTAATTTCGGAGTTTTTATTTTTAGTTTATTTTCAAGAAAAAAGTTTTTAGGCGTTTTAATGGTTATTACGTGTTTCTGTAGCCTTAGAACTATCATTTTTTATTACAATTAAAAAACAGTGAACATCCCTATTATATGTTTTAAGAAAAACTTATGTGAATACCAGCTACGAGACATCTAATTAATGTTTTTGAATCATTTTCATTTCCTATAAATGTACAGGGTGGCCAAAAATTATTTTTCGATTAAGAACATTTTAAATTGAATTTTCTCAATTTTTTTCAAATGGAACACCCTGTATATTTTTCGACGTGATGTAGAAATGAAAAACGAACATTTTTTTGTAAGTACTTTCCTATGGCTAATTGCAACCATTTTCGTTTTATAAATAAATAATTGTCAAATTCAAGAATAATCTTTAAAAAAGAGGTTCCCTCAAATAATTCATTAGAGAAATATATAATAGGTGTTCGACGTATTGCCCATTTTGATTGACACATGTCTTTATGCAATTTGTAATGAGGCCATTTAGTGGGACCATTTCTTCCAATCCATTGAAATGAGTAAATAGAATTATACCAGTCCTCTACTGTAATGTTTTTTTGTACATTTTTTTGCTGTTTTCGTTATTCGACAAGCAATAAAACCTCAGTTTGGTATAAATTGTCGTGTACAAAGGAGCATTTATCACTTATCGGTCGTTACAATTTATATTGAATTTAAATATTTGGAATTTTACAATATGAATTTTAATAAAGCGGAACTTGTAGACATGACTTTTGTTTTGGGCGAGACAGACAGAAATTGTTTACTTGCCAATAGAATTTATATCACCAACGTTATCCTGAAAGAAGGATTCCTGATGTTAGCAGCTTCCAAAACCTTCATGATAGATTTCTGAAAACCGGAAATGTCGAATATAAAAAAAGTGAAAGAATAAAACGTGTTGTGAATGAAGAAAATGAGTTTTCTGTGGTGCTGGCAACGGTTGAGAATCCCCATGTTAGTGAAAGAGAAGTGAGCTTATTAGTAGGAATAAGTAGATGGTGTGTGGGTCGAATCTTAAAAACAAATAAGTTGCATGCATATCATATTCAAATGCACCAGGAATTATCTAATGACGATTTTCATAAGCGTCTACAATTTTATAATTGGGCCAGGGAAGAAACGCAACATGATGCCAACTTCTTCAGTATTCAGTGGTGAGGCAACTTTTCATAAAAATGGATTTGTTAATAGGCACAATTTCCATTATTATGCCTTGGAAAATCCTCACTTTTTTATGGAAGCTGATAACCAACACAGATGGTCTATAAACGTTTGGGGAGGAATTATTGGAGAACATGTAATAGAGCCACATTTCTTTGATGGTACATTGACTGGAGCTATTTATCTTCATTTTTTTGGAAAACTGTCTGCCACAATTATTGGTAAATCTCCCCGAAAGAATTCGAAATAGGATGTGGTTTCAGCAAGATGGTGCTCCACCCCATTATTTAAATGCAGTTAGAGACCACTAAAATAAGACCTACCCTAATCAATGGATTGGAAGAAATGGGCCCACTAAATGGTCTGCTAGATCCCCAGATCTTACAAAAATGAATTTCTTTTTATGGGGATACGTGAAGGAAATTGTTTATAGAGACACACCAACAACAGTACAAAATATGAAGGAAAGAATAATAACTGCCTTCACATCTATCACACCGGCAGTTTTAGTAACAGTGGGAACCTCATTTCAAAAGCGCATAGAGATGTGTGTCAATCAAAATGGGCAACATGTAGAACATTTATTATAATTTTTTCTACTGAGTTATTTGAAGAAACCTCTTTTTTGTTTATTTTTGAATTTTGTAATTGCTCAATAAAACGAAATTGGTTGCAATTAGCCCTAGGGAAGTACCTACAAAAATTGTTCATTTTTCAATTCTACATCGTATCGTCGAATAATATACAGGATGTTCAATTTGAAAAAAATGATACAATTCAATTTAAAATGTTCTTAATCGAAAAATAATTTTTGGCCACCCTCTACATTTTTAGGAAATGAAAATGATTGAAAAACATTAATTAGATGTCTCGTAACTGGTATTCACATAATTGTGACTGTGATATCATAGAACTCGAGATATCGTTCCACCCTGTATATTTGAGATTTTTTACTGTATCAAATTCCCACTATTCTGAAGGAAGGATATCAGTATCAAATAGACTTTGTACGTGGCTATATTTATTTAAAATATTATGAATTCTTTTCTGCCATCATACTTCAATGAACTCAAAAAATCCATCGATGTAATACTAAAAACAATGAGAATTTTTACATAACAAGAACTAACCATAAAAAACTACGAACTCTTTGTTTTTTAAAGGCTGTGACCAGTTTAATAAACTACCAGATGTAAGAAATAGTCCCACTCTTATCATTTTTAAATCTAAATTAACCGGCCACAAAAAATAAATCTATGACTTAAGTGCCTCAAATTTAATGTAATTAATTTAACTACAAAATCTCCACGATTTTTTATGTATGATGTATTATATTTATTTATTCATTAATCATTGTTAAGTGTATAATAATTCATTGTATATTCGGATTTTCCTATTTTCAATAAAGATTATTATTAGAATAGTAATCCCGGCTATTTTTTTATTTTTAAGCTATAATTGACGTGTCATATTTCATTTCAATTAACCTCCTTCAAAAGTTAAATTCCGGTATATCAATTTTTACTCAGGGTTTATAAACGAGAAATAAAACAGAATGCGCGTTTTATACGTTTTATAGAACTTGGTATTTTAAATTGTTTTACAAATAAAAATCTGCTAAATAACTAAACTAAATTTGCCACTATGGATGTAAATAAAATACATATATCAAAAAGAAAATACTATTTTAACGTAAGAACAAACATTAACTCAACCATCATCCAATTGGCGGTCATTTTTCAAACATTCTATAGATTTATGTAAGGTCTATTGATCCAGATACTTCTGTACTTCTGTGAACGTTGGTCTTCTCTCAGGATCCTTATTTAAAAGAGAGTCTCTGATATACACCCAAAGGGATGCTGGGCAGCGTTTTGGCTGTTGCAATCTAAAATAAAATAACAGAAACTGTAATCCCTGTTTTTGGTTGTGACAATTACTGTAGATAGATAGATATGTCTTTATTAGTTCATGTACAAGAAATTACAAAAAAACCCAAAGGGCGTAGAACATGTCATAAGATGAAAAAAAAAAAGATAAATACAAATATCAATCATGTATAAAAAAAATGGTTACTTATATTTAAAAAAAAAATAGTAATAACAAATAGTTAAAATAATGTATACAGTATAACAAAGACACAGGAACATTAATTATATATTAAAAACTAACAATTAAAATTTTTATAAATACTTAAGAAGGATTTAAAGTGTATCACCAAAATACTCATCTAGCGTATAGTATGCTTTTACCAGAAGAGCGGCTCGTAACTTTGCTTTTAGATGTTTTAGGGGATAGGTTTTTATATGTGTCTGGAAGTTTATTATAGACTTTTATTATGGAAAACGGTATGTTCCTTTGTACATATGTAAAGTTTGCTTTAATATTTAGCAAATCGTCTTTATTTCTAGTGTTATATAAATGAACTCTATCATGGTCTGAAAACAAAGACATATTTTTTTACTACAAATATTATAGCCTCATAAATATTAAGGTAAGTATGTTGTTCTTTAAATATAGGTTTACAGCTAACCATTTGTTTGATATTCATTATGTTCCTGAGACATCTTTTCTGCAATACAAATATTTTGTAGATATGATTCGTGCTTCCCCAAAAGACTAAACCATATCTAAATCTCGATTCCACATAGGCATGGTATGCCATATATGCTGCCTCCGCATTAATATTTTGAGATATTATTTTTAAGGCATAACAATACTTGGCGATATTAGTTGCAAGCTGGTCAGTATGGGACTTCCAATCAAACCTAGAGTCTATCGTAATACCCAGAAAGCATATTTGAGACACAGTATTCAAGGTAGTGATACCATTTGTAAAAGTTTTATTATCATTAGGGTTGGTATTTGAAAATGTTATAGCTTGTGTTTTAGCTTAAGTGGGGTATAATATTTTTCTAGTATGTCTAGTGCCGAGAAAACCTTTTGCTCCAAGACTATTGGATCTGGTGAGTGAATAATTAACGAACAATCATCTGCATATTGAACTGTGTATTCATCAAGGGCCATGGGTAGGTCGTTGGTGTATAAAATATACAATAATGGTCCCAATATTGATCCCTGTGGTACTCCTCTCTTTATTACCATACTTTGTGATTTTAATAACTCTCCATTACTATCTGTCTCTACAACATGCTGCGTTCTATTATTTAGATAAAATTTTGTATGTCTTGATATGGATATGCTATTGGTTCCCGCCCTCCTCGAATGTTTGTCTCCTCAACTAACATGAGCAGATATTAACAAGTGATGTGAATGCTATCACTGTGTATGCTCATTTGGCAAGTGTTTTGTGTTAAAGCCTAAAGTTGTTAGAATGATACACTTATTCTACTCTTTCCTGGATCTCCTACCACAAGTAGTATGATCTTAATAAAATGTTGTAAATGCACGTTGTTTTTTAAACATAAATTACTCAAGAACGGCTTGCTATTATATCGAAATGCAATAAGAATATCTTTTTTATTTCGATTGATCTGAAAATTAGTTCTTAATAATAATTTTTGGAAATATGAAAAAAAATAAATAAAAACTTTGAGGAAAATACTAACAGTCACCCCCTAAAACTACCCCTTAAGCAGAAGAGAAGGTTTGACTGATACCATGTAAACTAGTGTCCGGATGGCCTATGGCTAAGTTTATAATATAAATTTGATATTTGTAGGGAGTCGGAAGATATTGCAGAAAAACTGAAATTAATTACCCCCCTTTTAAGTAGTATAGCTCCCTTATTATTCATTTTCTAAATTGAGTTTATATAAAAGACTACCATTATTTGTGGATGTACTCTATCTCTACGGAATATATTGTTACGTTCTTACAATTTTCAGTAAACACTGGGTTTAAATAACTTGCAACAAGAATTTTCACTAACCACTGATTTTATTAATCACTAAAATTACACTAGCAAATACTTAAAAATCACACAACTAATAATAACTTAATCTAATATAATTTCACTACTTTTAAAACACTAAGCACTTTACTGTTCTTCTTAAACTTGTCAACTCTTGTTTAACCTAAAAACTCTCTTGTCTGTTTACTTCACTAAACTGCATACTTCACTCAACTGAACTGTTCCCCCATCTGCTGGAGTCACCTCTTTATATACACACTTGGAATCCTTCTAGAACTTTTTTCTAGAATTCTCCATAATTTTCTACCATGTAATAGATGATTGTTCGTCAATTGGCTCATAGACGGCGCCACCCTACTAGTCAGGGAAGTAACTAAGCTTCTGAGGAAAACTTTGAACATGAACTTAATCACATCTTTCCTTGTTAGAGGGCAGCACATAACAATATTTTACTCTGTATGTTTCTTTAATAAAATTTTACAAAACAAATCTCCTCCTTACCTATACAATAAAATAACCTTTCGAACTGATGTACATAATATTAACATAAGGTACAAACATACTATTACAGCTCTGATTCACTCAACCCAGCTTTTCAAACGGCCGTTTTCTTACAATATCAGCAAATGTCTTAATAATATTAATAATCTTTATTTCCATCAGACTTTTACAAGTATTGGAATTGTCATGTATATAACGTAGATAATACACAGAATATATAATACATGAAAAGAAAACGGTACATACAAAATATATATACATAAATATTTAAAAGGAATAAAAAAAACATACATACATATATATAAAACAATACTCTGCAGAGACAAATTGATCATTATTTCATATAAGGACTATTAAGGAAATATTCTGGCATTTAGTAAAAACTCATCAAAACTGTAGGGACATGTTTCAAGAAGGTAACACTTTAATTTCTTTTTAAATATATACTCCCTTTTCGAATGATGATGTTTGATGATGAGGAACTCTCAGTGCATTTGAATTTCGAGTTACCATCATCATACCATTGTACATATCCTCGTTTGTTCTAAATTTATTAATATTTTTTTTAAAAATAAAATCAACAGGTATATATATAAGGTGGGTAATGTCATTAACTCCAACATTATGAATAATGGCTTATTAGGTTCTCGGTTGTTTTTCCTAAGCATACATCGTATAATATTCTTTTGAGCGATAAACACATTTCTGGCATGGACACTAGACCCCCAGAACATTAAACCATAACTAAGTATGGACTGCACATGGGCAAAGTAATAGACCCTTAACACATCAAGATCGACAGAAGATCGTATGTTTCGTACTGAGTAACATACTTTGCTAAGCTTAGATATTGTTGAGTTAACGGTATTCGAAAGATAGTTTTGAATCGACCACGACCCCCAGGAGTTTTGTGTTAAATGCAACAGGAATAGATTTTTCTCTAAACTTCAAGTAGAAGCTTGAATCTGGGGTTTTATTACTAAATTGGATAAGTACAGTTTTAGCTTCATTTAGGATAAGTGAGTTGTCACGACACCATTTATCCATTTTATTTACCACAGTTGTACCTTTGTATGATGTAGCAGTAGTATCTCTGGTAGATATTACACAGGAGGTATCATCAGCATACTGATATATGGAATGTAATGCCAAGTTCTCAGGTAATTCGTTGACATACAATAAAGGCCCCAATACCGAACCTTGGGGTACCCCTGTAGTTATCTGTCTCGGTTTAGAATAGATGGTAGTCATGTTATTACCCTCTTTCGTACTAATACAAACTCTCAGGGTTCTATTAGAAAGATAAGACCTAAAGAAGTTTAAAGCTATACCTCTAATTCCATAGCACTCCAATTTGTAAAGCAGCAGTTCGTGGTTAAGTGTATGAAACGCTTTCGATAAATCAAAGTAAATACCTGCGACACATTCGCCTCTATCCAGACATCCTACAATATAATTAAGACTTTCATATATTGCCCCTTCAGTTGATCGTCCCTGTATAAAACCATGTTGAAATTGAGACAGTATGTTAAATCGTACCAGAAACATAAAAAGACGCTTATACACAAGTTTTTCGATAATTTTGAAAAATACTGATAAAAAAGAAATAGGCATATAATTTTTAGCTGTCGATCTGGACCTTTTTTTATAAATGGGTATAATTTTAGCATGCTTCCATTCGTCTGGGAAAAACCCATTTAAAAAACAGTGGTTAATAATTAATGCTAACGGTTCAGATATTTCATAAGCAATCGTTTTTAATAAAGAACAGGGAACATCATCTAAACCAGCTGAATTCTTGTTAGGTAAATTCAGAATAGTACTTTCAATTTCTTTACTGTCAGTGGGTATTAGAAAAAAACTGAATTGAACTTTATTTTTATAAAAAAAATTGAGGATTACCCTGCAAATTGACTTAAAATGCAATAAATTCAACGAGTTACCCTTAGGTTTAAAAAATAAAATGCCGCTGAAGAGGTTTAAGAATCAAATTCTTGAAGTCATTAAAACTGAACAACAATAAAGTCATGTTATGCGTTGTAACGATTCATTATTATCTATATGTTTAATAATAACTAGTGAACTTTCTGTTTTTGTAATTATTAATTTGAAGGATATTGATATATTTGGAAGGATATATGTGGATATAGGTGGAAGAACAGGGGTATTTTACTTGTTAGGCTGTCCGCTGAATCTCGCCCAAATTAATTGCTTATATTTATTTTTTTGTAATTTATAACATTATTATTATTATGTACTTACGTGCCAACATTTTCAAAAATATTTATTTGGAGTATTTTTGAAAATTTCCTAGAAAAAAAAAGCTCATTCCTAACTGACGACTCCTCACAGGTCAAAAAATATATTTCCCAAGCCAACAGGCCCAAAGCCCAAACATCAGTTTTAGTTGTGAATTCCTTCGTGCTTCGTGTCTCTGGAGAAACGTATAAACCCTGCTCCAAGTCAGAATCCTAAAAACAATTACGACAATTTAGTTAGGAAAAATTTAGGAATGGTTTGTACACTGCTCCAGAATATTTCATGAAAATTCTAGAACATTATTCACAAACCGTAATCATAATAATATATGATTCTACCATTTCCTCGTACACTCCTCCAGTGTCACCAACATATTCGCAGCGGCCAAATTCACCTAATTTACATTCCCCTTTAGAATCGACCAGCACGACTTTACACCTCAGGTCTCGGTGTACGTATTTCTTCTCTGCAATATACTGCATAGCGGATGTTACATCTTTCAATATCTGCAGCAATTTTGAATCTGAGAAGAAGTATTCCTAAAACAAATTTTTACGGGTCGTTTTAGTTACAGATTGTAATTGCTGATGTCTATTCAGCTCTTATAGATAATTTTTCAATCTTTAGATTATTAACAATGAGCGATCTACACGAAATTGTATCAGATTTATACAATAAGACAAATGTACATGATGTATTATACCGGGTGTTAGAAGAGTATGGGAACGGTGGAAAATCTCGAACGGTTTGCATCAAATCAAAAAATAAAAAAATACGTGTCAAAAATTTTTCAAAAAACTATCTACTGATACCAAAATGACCTCCCCACCCACCACCCTGTGGGAAACCCCTATTTTTTATTGCAGAATCGGATTCTACGGCAAAAATACGTAAATTTTATTCCGGACATTTTTTTCGATTCTTGCATGTTGTCGCTGTAATCACAAAAAATGAATAGAAAACATTACTGCTTCAAGAGTAGCGTCTTGTGCCCATAAAAAACGTCCAATTCAAAAACTGAAAAACACGTATTTGTTATTTTTACGATATCTATCCAATGACATTGAATTCGACTCTCCCACCCCTAACCCAGTGGGTGGGGCGGGGGGCAACTTTGAAATTTGTAATGAAAATCCCAATTTTTTTATAGCGGATTCGGATTCTACGGCCAAAAATACGTGAATTTTATATCGGGCATTTTTTCGATTCTCGCAAGGTGTCGCTGCAATCGCACAAAATTGAAATAAACCTCAAGCGTCCATAAGTTTGTAAATATTTACAAACTCTAGCTACTCGTGTTGACAAAAAAACATTCAGTTTAAAAAACAATATCTGTGATATCTTGGTTTTTATGAATGTTTTTTTTAAAGTGTTCTTAATGACAGTATTTGTTTTGTGAAATTTCTACGAGAACGTTCAGTTCCTTTCAACTTTTGTAGAGGCAGGAGCGCACTTTTGTACGGAAAAAGTTATTTCATTTTTCATTAGTTCTCGCGTTTTTTTCTGCATAATGGCTACTTTAACACAGGAAGAGAGAGTTTCTCTTTTAATGATGCGACTGTGGGGCGATAAAGAAAGGTCCTATGATGAAGTTGTGATTTTATTCAACGAAACTTTCCGTGTAGATGAAGTGAGAATTTCGAAATCTACTGTGTCCCGTACCATCAAACGATTCCTAGACACAAGGACAAATAAAAATCGACCAAAATCTGAAACATCGGAAGCTCGACAAATGGAAGTGGCCCAGGTATTTGTTGAAAATCGAAGGTTATCAATCAGAAAAGCCAGTCATCAGCTTGATATGAGTGCATTTTCAGTTCATAAGAATTTGAAACTTTTGAAACTTCATCCTTACAAAATTCACTCTCACCAAGAGTTAAATGTAGATCATTTTGATCGGCGACTTGAATTTAGTGAATTAATGATGGAAAGGAGTAACCAAAACCCAAATTTTTTGTCATCTCTACTTGTCTTCTCAGGTGAAGCAACTTTCAAACTCAGTGGAAAAGTTAATCGCTATAATTTCAGATATTGGAGTGACGAAAACCCTCACTGGATGCTTGAGACACAGACGCAGTATCCACAAAAATTAAATGTTTGGGCAGGAGTTTTCAGGGATCGAATCATAGAACCGTTTTTCATAGATGGAAATTTGAATGGAGAAAAATACCTGGAAATGTTGACAAATCAAATAGTTCCCGCAATACAAGAGATTGCTGGTGATAAGTTCGATAATGTTTGGTTCCAGCAAGATGGGGCTCCTCCACACTATCGGGATATTGTTAGGGACTATTTGGCCAGCAAGATCTCCCGACCTCGCACCACTTGATTATTTTGTTTGGGGCTATGTGAAGGGTAAGATTTATTTCACTAAACCTCGTGATTTGGAAGAGCTGAGGTAACGCATAATAAACATTTTTGCAGAAATACCACCTCAAATGATGAGAAGTGCTATTGAAAATTTTTACGTTCGTCCCGGACAATGCCAAGAGGTCAATGGGCACCATTTTGAACACCAGCTATAATCTTGAAATTAAAACCTGCTAGTATAGCAGTTAAGCTGTAAACTAATTGCCTCAACTGGCCGAAATCCTCACCTTGCTTTAAATGGCTGAGTTACCTCCTTGCCTTCACTGGCTGGGATCAAGAACTTGTCTGAAGTGGCTGAATTAAGAGGTAAAACCACTGTTAGTTTTTTTTTTAAATCGAGTTTTTTATTGCCCTGTAAAAAATGTAAATTGAAAATTACTAACTGCTAATAAATTTACAGAATGTTAATAGTTGTTGTAATTTCCGCACAACCGTGTAAAATCACTGTTCTCAAAACAGCTCCAAAAACCATTCACTCTGAGATCAGTAGTTTTACTTTTCGTATTTTTTTAAGTATGCGTTCAAAACTTTCATGTTTCCACCCAATTTTTT
Organism: Leptura quadrifasciata; assembly: GCA_963675555.1. NCBI lineage: Eukaryota > Metazoa > Arthropoda > Insecta > Coleoptera > Cerambycidae > Leptura > Leptura quadrifasciata. The sequence goes on along the minus strand of OY776680.1, from coordinate 94,930,150 downwards.
GCGATTGCAGCGACACCTTGCGAGAATCGAAAAAAATGCCCGATATAAAATTCACGTATTTTTGGCCGCAGAATCCGAATCCGCTATAAAAAAATAGGGATTTTCATTATAGATTTCAAAGTTGCCCTCGCCCCACCCACTGCGTTAGGGGTGGGAGAGTCGAATCCAATGTCATTGGATAGATTTCGTAAAAATAACAAATACGTGTTTTCAGTTTTTGAATTGGACCACAGGGTGGTGGGTGGGGAGGTCATTTTGGTATCAGTAGATAGTTTTTTGAAAAATTTTTGACACGTATTTTTTTATTTTTCGATTTGATGCAAACTGTTCGAGATTTTCCACCGTTCCCATACTTTTCTAACACCCGGTATGTACTAAAATTATTAGGAATTTTTTCGATGTCATTGGATGTCTTACAATTGGTAAACACCTCATTACGAACAAGAAAATTTCCAGATAATTTGAAAACTAGTACAATAACACCTATAACAAAAATAATAACTACAAACGAAGCTTGTAACTTGAGACCAATTAATACTTTGCCAACTGTAGAAAAAATCATAGAAATAGCAGTACATCTACAACCCTCTGAATATTTTAATAATAATTTATTAATCAATAATCAGTCTGGTTTTAGAAAGTATCACTCGTGTGAGTCAGCTATTTCTAATTGGATTAACCTAATTGATAATGATCGATATATCCTAGCTCTATTTTTAGACTTGAAAAGAGCTTCTTAAACTATCGATATACCGACTCTTTAAAAAAAATTAAAGTACTATGGTATAGTATAGACGGCATAGTATTAAACTGGTTTGAGGACTACCTGAGTAACACATATCAAATTACAAAAATTAACAATAGATTTTCTAATCCTCGTCAAAATAAATTTAGGGTGCCACAGGGTAGTGTCCTCAGACCTCTATTGTTTATAATCCATTTAAATGATATTATTAAATTTATGTCTTGTGACTTTTTAAATCTATTTGCAGACGATACTTTAATTGCTGTAGTTGGTAATAATTGAATGATACTATAATGAGGATGAATAATGAACTAGCCAAAAATTAACAATCGAAAATTACGGTCATTTATTACTAAGCAATAGTGTTATGTGCTGCCCTCTAACGGGGAAAGATGTGATTAAGCTCCTGTTCAAGGTGAAGGGAAACCTGTTATTCTGTTACTCCCTGACTAGTAGGGTGGCGCCGTCTATGAGCCAATTGACGAACAATCATCTAGTACATAGTAGAAAACTATGGAGGATTCCAGAATATTATGGAATAGGGTTCTGGTACATTTCAAGTGTGTATATAAAGAGGTGAATCCAGCAGATGGGAAAACAGTACAGTTTAGTAAAGTATAAAGAACAGTTCAGTTCAGTTAAGTAAACAGACAGAGTTTTTAGGTTAGACAAGAGTTGACAAGTTTAAGAAGAAAAGTAAAGTACATAGTGTTTTAAAAGTTGTGAATTTATATTAGATTAAGTTATTATTAGTTGTGTGATTTTTAAATATTTACTAGTGTAATTTTAGTGATTAATAAAATAGTGGTTAGTGAAAATTCTTGTTGCAAGTTATTTGAATCCACAAAGTGTTTACTGAAGACTGTAAACACTTAACAATATTTTTGTTGAACTGCTTTATTGAAGATAGATATTGGATGTATGAGTACGTATACTAAAACTGTATACACTCGATCTCCTTAAAATGGTATTGAAAATTGTGTGGCCTGCATGTGTGAATAATTAAAGGTCCTACTTTTGTTAGAGAACACCTTACCTGTAAGACATCTCGCAAGTTTCCCAAAGTCATAAACTCAACAGCAAACCGAGGCCGAGAAAATGGACACCCCCATCTCTGGAATGCTAATATTTTCATGATATTGGGATGGTCGAATCGAGACATAACGTTTGCTTCTTTTAAGAAAATCGGATCCAACTCCCATGCCAATGACTCTTTTATAACCACTCGGATACGAGAACCATCATGTTTCTTTAAGAAAGCCTCATGGAGATGCCCAAAATGTACAAGACCTAAGCGATAAAAAAAACAGTGTCTAAAATTTCTGTCGAAAAATTAAATAAGCTATATACAGGTTATTCTTTATCTATATTTCGAAAATCTGACTAATTCTTGGACTAATAGTAAATAATAACGAATACGTAAGTAAAAAAGGTTACTCTAGTAGAAAAATCATTAATTTTTATGCATTCTCTCGGATTAAAAAAAAATAATAAGTTTGATAAACATTAACTGATGCGAGGAACAATAAGTTGCAAATGAGTTTAACTTAAAACTTACCCATGTAACCGTCCAAGTAGTCAGGTATTATAGTTATGGCATCATCATCAACGACCAATTTTTTCAATTCTCTCGTAAAATATTTTACTACAAGGAAATAAGAACTATTAGTATTAATCCTGTATAGTGCCTGGAGTAGGTTCTGTTGGTGAATTTTATACAGGATTCTTTAGGTCGAACATGAAGATATATTCTGTTATAAGAAAAAACTGGAGTACTGTCGTGAGCAGAAAAAAATAGGACAACTTTTTTTTTTTTCTAATGTAAATCTGTCTCTATTTGAATATGTAATGAGTAGCCGAAATAAAACAGATATCACTTTTAATTTATTTTTTATTTTAATGCTGTAGTTATTGCTATAGTAAATGATGGATGGTCAATGAGACAAACTGCACTGCGTTATAACATTAACAAAAATTTGGTGTGTAACATTTTAAGAAAGTGGAGAATAAACGGTACAATTAGTAGAAATCCTGGATCAAAGGACAAAGGATATCCTACTTAACAAGAAACTAACTATTAATATTTCGTTATTGCATCATTTCTGTTTGTAGCTTCTATAAGTCTGTTTGGCATAGAATTAAATAACCTTATACAATAATCATTAGTAATATTTTCCCATGCATTATTTACTATTTCCAGTAATTCCATGGTCTCACATTTCGTTTTTGGATACTTCTCACGAGTAGTCCCCTATACTTTTTCCACAGGGTTAAGATCTGGACTATGACCAGGCCAGTTAAGAACATTGATGTTGTTATCTTGAAACCAGTTAGTTACGGTATGAGCAGTATGAACGGAACAATTGTCTTGTTGAAATATGAACTCATTATTAGGAAATAATTGTGACACAGAAGGGAGCATAATATTGTCTAAAATCCTAATATACATTTCACTATAAAATCGTTCCTCAATATGCCACAAAACACCAGGACCACGTGCCGATATCCAAGCCCACATATTGACGGAAAATCTACCACTTTTATCATTGTTAGATATATATTTCTCATCGAATCGAGTATTCGGAGGGCGGTTAACATGAATACGACCGCTGTATGTTGACTGGAAAGTTTTTTCGCCTCTAAAGATTACATTGTTCCAAAAATTTACATCATGAGCTAAAAATTAAAGAGCAAATCCTACTCGAGCTTGCTTTAAGTAAGTATTTCTCTGATTCTCTTACTCGCCGGCGACCAGTACTACTTGATCCAGAAAAATTCGTTTCTTCAGCAGCCTGAATAACTGAGTAAAATGGATTTTCTACTAAAGCATTTACCAATTGCAAATCTTGTTACAGAGTTGATATCCTTCGTCGTCCTGATCCAGGATTTCTACTAATTCTATCGTTTATTCATCACTTTCTTAAAATGTTACACACCGAATTTTTGTCAATATTATAATGCAGTGCAATTTGTCTCATTGACCATCCATCTTCCTCTTTAGCAATAACTCCAGGTTTAACTAAATTGCTTATACGAGGCATATTAGTTTTTTGCACACTTGCAATAAATTATGACAACTAACTGACAATGTCACAAAAGTTAAAGTTAGACAACTAGATTTTAGCAAAATACCGTTATAAGACTTGTCCTATTTTTTTTGCTCACGACTGTACATCAGTTTACATTGAAACAATTTTGTAAAATTATGAAATAACTTCCCGTGATTTTAGTCAATATGCCATTATAATTTTCATGCAGTTTATGATAACGTACGTATGTACATGACATATCGATTATGAGGGTAAACACTATAGGCATACACTGAAAACATTTGCTATTTTTATAAAAAAAGTTTAAAGGGGCAAGAAAAACATAACAAAAGAAACAATCATGAAGTTAGTGCGTCAACCGCAGTGATTGATAAGTGTCTTTTGCTTTTATGATGAATAATAAAACATTGCATCATGGCGTTTTGTGCTGGATTCTGGTGCAACAGAGCACATCATAAATGACTTCACTCTTTTCACCGAATGCGAACAGCTGGAGGAGCCAATTCGCATAAGTGTGGCAAAAATAGGGACGGTCATTGTGGCGACACACATTGGCATTACTACTTCACTTGGCTACAGTGGCGAGCTGAAGAAATTAACATTATGTTCAGTAAGCGTACTGTAGAGCCACATTATTTTTTAAGTCTGTTAATTCAGGTGTCAAAGACATCTATTTTTTTTCTTTGTCGAAAAACGTTTGAGAAAAATATTTCAAAATAATATAATAATATTTTAGAAAAGATGTCTAAAGCAATATCTGGACAATCGTGAAGGAAAATATCGCAGCTAATCTTCGTCGCTAAGATAATTGCGGAAGCAAGCTGATTATATTTTATTAACTAAAATGTCTTCGATAATTGTAGTTATTTTTCTCCTGTTTTTGTGCAATCTTAGTATCCAGTTTTAAAAATTGAGAAAAACGATTTGACACACAGATTTATGACTTCTACACAGTATTCGGTATTAGAATAAATTGAAAAATTATCAATACATGTTTTCGAGACACTATTTACTCTTGTGTGAGTTTTTACACTTATATGAACCTCAAAACAGGACAATAAATCTATTAATAGACTTAGACTGACACTGGGAATTAAAAACTCTAAATTAAAATCTCCACCTATGATAATACAATCTTTTATATTATAAATATCTGATAACATACCCGTTAAAGTTAAAAAAACTTGAAAATCATCAGTTGGTGGTCGATAAATAGCAACTACGGTATTTTTAACGTCACAGACGAGAGAGATCTCCAAAATGAATCACATAGACTAAGTTTAATGTCATTTAATTCTTCTTCAGTTTGCCAATGTTTCATAAACAGTAGAAAGTCACTAATATAATCATTATTAAAAACATTATTTTGTTTCCTAAACATTGAATATTTTGATGGCAAATGGGAGTAGTGAAAAAATATAGATAAGAAAAAGCTACACTCAATGTATACAGTTAAAAAAACAATGATGGATATTAATAAGATTTCTGCTTACGAACATTATAATGCAATTTATAAATTATATAACTTACAATTCAACTTCTTGTTGAGGAACCCAATATCGTCGTCACGGCAATCTACAAGATGCGTGAAAAAAGTGTTCACCAATTGTAAAACCATATCCCTAAATATAGAAAAGCAATTACCAACATTTTGAATTCACCTCATCTCACACATGACTTACTTTTTGTCAGAATTATCATTCGCAACTGTTAAAATATCTTCTAGTAAAGTAAGAAAACGATTATCAGGATCTGATTTCAGCTGCCTGGTGGTCTTCTCAACGATGTTCAGGAAGTCTTCCTTTTTATGAGTTGGTTTACTGTTGACGCTACATGCTGTATTGCTAAATTCTGATTGTAGTGGTTCTTGTTTATTTTCAACGTTTCTGACGTTCTTATTGGTTTGATCAAATTTCTTTTTCTGTCAAGGGTATAACATGTACAAGTTTCAGAAGTGTGGAACAAATTGAATAAAAATTGAGGAAAAATGATGGCGGAGAGAGATCGGACATGTCTATAGTATTTTAAAAGTATTACATTTTGATGAGGTTATTGATTTGTTTTACAATTCTTTTTAAATCGTGAATATACTAGGGGATCCAGCTAAATCCTCCAGAATAATGACTCTACTGGGAAACTACCCACCAGTCATCAGACATTCCTGAAGAATATATTTTGAAGTTCAAACAATATTGTTGATGAGATTTATGAGCAAATAAAATTCATCAAAATGGTTCTTGGTATACAAAACACAATTTTTTTAAAATGGAACCATAGTACCATTTATTAGTTCTATTAATAAGGCGTTTATTCATATGCATTATTAGAATGTGCGATAAATACCATCAAAATGACAGCTAAAAGAAAATAAAAAAACTGGGGCGCCGCCCTCCCTGCCAAATTTAAAACAATAAATAACAATAACAATAGACAATACAATAACCTATCTCCCGATAACCTGCTTTACGATTATTTTTTTAAAATAATAAAAAACAAATGGCACGCTCTCCTCACTTGCGATCAATTTAATTTAACTTCCGAATTGCATGTAAAAACGCTGAAATGGGCTCCAGATATTCCGCCTAAAATATGTACGGCGGTCGTCATGGCAACAATGAAAGAGTGGGAGGGGGTTACGCGTGATTTTGTTATCTATTGGGACTCTGGTCAGTCCGCCCACGGCTGTGTAGGAGTCAATTGCTTCGTTGTTTCTGTTTTCTGTGCTTTTTTACGTATGAAATTGTGTTAAGGTTATCGCGCTTTTTTAAAAGTTTTATCGATTTTTTGCATATACAGGGTGTTGCATCATGAGAGGGACATAGCTTAATAGGAGGTAGAGAACATCAGTGGTAACCGGAACCTCCCATAGAAATGTCTCATTGGGCCTTCACTATGAAGTTACAGGGCGTTTTCTAATTTTTGGCCAAACCTGTTTTTTGTCATAACTTTGACAGGGAATGAAATAACGGATTCATATTTGGTACGGTTAATGTACTAACGAGCCCCAAGAGGTACATGTATAAAAAAAAATATATCCAGGTCCGGACTCACTATAATTTATGTTTCTTCTTTGCATCAATAAAACATCACCCTGTATATATTTTTTTGAAATTTCGATACGATATTCGAAAAGAGCAAGAAAAAACAAACAAAATGGCCTATTTCATTTTTTTGTTACACCTTCGTGGTTATTTAAATACGTTGTTAAATGTGCAAGAAAATGGATTACAGAACCCTATTAAATGAGAGGCACGTGAAATAAATAGTTTTATAACTAAAATTTGCAAAAATTCTATTGAGCCTAGGTGGTCTGGGTGAATCCTAATTCCGGCACGTTTTAAAGGTCCATTTTGGTAAAAAACTGTGGTCCTAATAAGTAATCGGGTATGAAATAACAAAATTTTTAATCAATCACAGTAGGCTTGTTCAAAGAATAAAAGTGACAGATAATTTAAACCATTTAGGCCTAAGCAACCAGTTACTTTGATCAAGAAAATCATCAACATTTTATACTTAATAAAAATTGGAAAAGAGAACAAACTAAAATCTAAATAAATAAAATATTTTCCATTCAATTAACAATAAATAACAAAACAATAACTAAATGTGTTTAAAAATAAAACGTAATTGACACTAAAGTAAATTTTCAAAATGTCCTCCCCCACATTCTGTGCATTTTCTTGCGCGTTTAGAAAGGTCACCAATTGCTCGACGTATCATTTCTGGATTATTCCGTATTTCGTCGCAGGTTGTAACGATGCGCTGGATTAAATGTTGTCTACTTTCAATTTCAATGCTATAAACCTCGTTTTTTAAGTGGCCCCATAAAAAGTAATCACAAGGGTTACAATCAGGAGATCTTGGTGGCCATTCATGTGGACCCCCGCGTCCAATCCATCTATTAGGATACACATTGTTTAAGTATTCTCTTACTTGAAGGTTAAAATGTGGTGGGGCCCCATCATGCTGAAACAACATGCCTCTTATACCGATATTTTCTAACATATTCGGTAAAATGTTATGAAGAAAATCAAAGTAAATTTCACCATTCAATCTTTCTTCAAAAAAATGTGGCCCTATCAAATGTCTATTCACAAGTCCGACCCAAACATTTACAGAAAACCTGTGTTGCGAACGGCGTTGGCGTACCGCATGTGGGTTTTCCTGTGCCCATTTATGATTATTTCGTGAATTGTTTACTCCATCCCTTGTAAATTGTGCCTCATCCGTAAATAAGGTTCTGTAAATGACTGGGCGATGGTTAGACAACCAATGACAAAATGCCAGGCGGGGGATATCGTCGCCTTGTTGAAGACGCTGTACCTGCTGGATATGATATGGATGGTAACGTTCTCTTTTTAGGGTTCTCCATACTCGCCAATGAGGAATACCAGTTGCCAAACTGATTCGTCTAGTGCTCATATTTGGGTTTTCTTGAACTACGTTTATAATATTGTTTTGTTCCTGCACACCTTGTTGTAAAACACGCTCCACAACTGCAGAAGTAGGAAACTTTCCGTGTTGTCTTGCATACTGGAACACCGTACTAAAGGTTTTATGATTAGGGCATCGACGACCAGGAAAACGCAGCCGATATTCTCTTTCCGCCGACCTACCATTTCCATTACAGAAACCATAGATGAATATTATGTCAGCATATTCCACGTTTGTAAATTTTACTGGCATAGTTAAAATATTTTCACAAGTTTTCACTAACTAAATGCGGATTATTGACACATTAAATTACTAACAAACAATTATTCAACTGTTTAGGAGATTTCTTTTTATTATCTGTCACTTTGAACAAGCCTACTGTGATTGATTAAAAATTTTGTTATTTCATACCCGATTACTTATTAGGACCACAGTTTTTTACCAAAATGGACCTTTAAAACGTGCCGGAATTAGGATTCACCCAGACCGCCTAGGCTCAATAGAATTTTTGCAAATTTTAGTTATAAAACTATTTATTTCACGTGCCTCTCATTTAATAGGGTTCTGTAATCCATTTTCTTGCACATTTAACAACGTATTTAAATAACCACGAAGGTGTAACAAAAAAATGAAATAGGCCATTTTGTTTGTTTTTTCTTGCTCTTTTCGAATATCGTATCGAAATTCCAAAAAAATATATACAGGGTGATGTTTTATTGATGCAAAGAAGAAACATAAATTATAGTGAGTCCGGACCTGGATATATTTTTTTTATACATGTACCTCTTGGGGCTCGTTAGTACATTAGCCGTACCAAATATGAATCCGTTATTTCATTCCCTGTCAAAGTTATGACAAAAAACAGGTTTGGCCAAAAATTATTTAACACCCTGTAACTTCGTAGTGAAGGCCCAATGAGACATTTCTATGGGAGGTTCCGGTTACCACTGATGTTCTCTACCTCCTATTAAGCTATGTCCCTCTCATGATGCAACACCCTGTATAATGGTAATGTAATTTACATTACAGATTTTTCTTAGCTTTATTAAACATTAGACTAGACGGCAAAAGAGCAAAAGATAATTAATTATGAAAGTGATTGAAATTAAAAAACTTATATTTAGCCGCTTGAGCTTAAATGAAAAACTTGAAATAAAACAAAACGGCCGTCCAACGCCAGTTTTAAATTTAGTGCAAGAGCAGCGACAGTGCAAAAATAAAAATGCTTTTATGCTTAATTTTGACAAAAAGATATACAATAAAATTATTTAGATTTGTGGTTGCGAGGAAACAAATTCGTTCTTTTGTTTTGTATGTCTGCTTTTTGGGGTCGATGATAAGTGGACAAAAAAATGGGGTAAACGATTTAAAGAACATTTCTATAAAAATTAAAAAACACGAAAATAGTATGAAACATCTAGTTAATGTTGTCAGTTTTCAACTTTTAGGAAAGACTAATATTGCTACATTTCTAAGTACGGCTTATGCGGATCAAATTCGTAGGCATAATGAGACTGTAATCAAAAATCGACATGTACTCTCAAAAATAATAGACATATTAAAACTGTGCGGAACGTGTAATTTTGCCCTTCGCAGTCACAACGAGAAAAAAGTCTCTTCAAATAGAGGGGTATTTCTAGAATTGGTTGATTTTTTAGCAAACGCTGATAGTGCCTTTAACAACCATATTCAAGAAGCAACAGTGTTCATAGGCACATCAAAATCTATTCAGAATGAAATTTTGCAATGTATGTTCGAGGTTTGTCGTGAATATATTCTTAGAGAAATTCAAGAATCTGCGTATCTCGCACTTATGGCTGATGAGGCTATAGATGTATCAACTCAAACTCAAACTGTAGTTGTATTACGTTATGAACTAAATGGAAAAACATTTGAGCGGATTTGGAGGTTTGCAAATCCATAAAGTCAAGCTGCAGATGGACTGTCTCAATGCATTTTAGAACAGATTTCCCGTTTTTGCCAGATTGCCCAAAAAAAACTGATTTGTCAAACATATGACGGAGCTGCTGTTATGCGTGGTCATTTAGGTGGTGTTAATGTGAAAATTCGCCAACAGTACAAAAATGCACATTTTGTATATTGCTACGCTCACCAGCTTAATAAAATACTAGAACAAGCAGTTTCAAGCATCAGTAGTGTACGAATATTTCTTTCCAAATTTGAATGGCATATCAACTTTTTGTTTCTCAATCGCCAGTCAGAATGGCAGCTTTGCAACATGCTTGTGACAAACGCATTCCAAGAACTTCTCAAACACGATAAAATTTTAACGTATAGTACAGAGTGTGTACAACAATAAAGACAACCTTACTGAATGCTTTAAAAATATAATGTCAGGAATTCCAAAACAATATAACTCTAAAACAGTGACTCAAGCGGCTGGATTTATTAAATGGCTAGAAGATAATTCATTTTTATTTTGGTTAAATTTTTTTTCAAAGGTCATACCACATGTTGATATTTTATTTAGCCAGCTACAAAAAATTGAAACAAATGTTATAAAAGTCCAGAAATGCGTAGATAATTTTGAAAAAGAAATTGTACAAATTAGTTATAATTTATCCCCCTTAACAAATGAACCAGTGAATACAGAAGTTCCAAAAAATCGATGTAGACAGAATCAAGAAAATGTTAACATGTCTGTAAGAGATGCATGTGATATAATTACTTCAGAAGTGAGAATTCGGTTTTCTTTTCAAAATTATTTATGTGGTGTAAAATTATTTTTAAAAGAGAAGTATAAGGAATATGAAAAAACACCACCTTTGGAAGATATCAACCAATTTTGTGAAGCATACCCAATGATAGAATAAGGAAATTCTGAAAATAAGTATATTTTACTCCAGGAAAGAAATAACAGGACAAGATTCAGAAAATTCAAGTGAAATTCAAAGTTTTTCTGGGTGATTGCAAACATTAAATTTTCTCATATCTTTCGGTTTAGACGTTGTTTTCGGGGAAGTTGTTAAAGTTTTGAAAATTTAATTTATATTTGCGAACTTTTTAATGATTTAATTAGAACCTCAAAAATGTTTCGCCTGCGGTGCTTTTGTTTATTGACCCTACTACTTTGACACCCGCGAGCCGCCACTGCGCCCTCCCAAGTATATAAGGCACAAGCCGCCACTCTACTTCAGTTGCAAACTCCTCTATAAAAACCTTATTTTACTGTAAGGAACGTAATCAGACTGCAACCAATAGCTACTCTCCAGGCTACGTGCCCCGCCGAGCGCTGAATTACAATTTACAAACCTGGCACGTTAAGTGTAATATTTGTACATTACCACAGAACGCTAATGTTTCGATTGCAACAAACACCAGCTGAAAGACTGATCCTATTTAAAGGAGCTCTCGTATGCAATTATTACACTTAACACGCCATTCAGCGCTTGACAGGGCACATAGCTCGGAGAGTAGCTGTTGGTTTGCTACGATTTACGTGTACATAAACAAATAAATACGTTGGATATTAATGATTATAAGATATTACATAACGAAATCACTTGGGCTACTGTAGCGTAGCAGATATCGTAGGACACAACCTAACCCGGATAAGTGATGTACATGCCTACGATAAAATTTCTCTAGCTCAGACTATCTCAGGGCGTTAAGCCCAAGTTTACATAAACTATGACAAATTATTAGTTTACTTACTTAACAAATCACTGAGGCTTCCATACGTAGTGGTCGCAGACGAAACAATGACACTTTCAGATATTGGTTCTCCAGCATGTAACCCGGCGATGTTCAAAAGGTGTGGCAAATATCTCGATTAATAAGTTACAACATTAATAAAATGCCTCGTGTAGCTACACATCGGTTTACAACGTCCTCATAAATGGTCATAAAATCTGCCACAACGGGTCTGATTTAGAGAACCTCCTTAGATAAATATAAATGCATAAAATCTTTAAATATGTACAAGTTAAAATACAAAAAAAATATGAATCGAATATAACCGAGTCGAACCACTGAAGGTGGTCCTTGGTAAGTAAAACAACAACACACTTATTTAGGGTGGTACGATACCGACTTCGTAGAACCTGTAGCCCTATGGAGATGTCTTCGGGACAAAAGAAATGGACCCAAGGATGGGGTTGATTGTAGCCTCTCCAGCCCTGGAACTTTCCACTGTGTGTGGATGCCCCGTCCGTGGAACCCTAAAGATATCACGATTTAATTTACAAAGTCAGAAATGCACGTGAAGCGTACCTAATGTGAGCAATTTTGACATAACCTACAAAAGAAATATAATTTACCTCACTGATGAGGGAACAATCCACCAATACTCCTCGAAAGCCACAGTCGGATGAATGGGGTCGAGTCCGTCTTTCAAGTTGATACGGTATTTCCAAAGGAGAGCCTACAAATTTGCGAAACACGTGGGTAGAAAACGGGTAAGATGGCGTGAAGAGGTTAGCTTACCTTGTGTAATTAAATATCCTGCTTCCGCAGCTAAAATTTACTCACAACAACAAAATATTCCGCTAAACGGAACAACAGATTGAGAAAATTTTTTTGTGTTGATAATTCCAAAATCCACCAGCATGCCTTGGATAAAACCGAGGTTCACAGAATTATCAACTACCTACCACGCCAACAAAAATGGTTACCTACCGGTCTTCCGCTCTCTGCTGATCATGTGCCGCACATATATCGCTCTCCCGTGGAGAATAGCGAAATGTGTTACAGACGTAGCGGTTGTTATTATGCGGCCCACAAAACGCTAAGGCGTATGGGGGGTCGCATACGCTAGAGGTCCGCAACAGGTTGCAGTCTGGTTACGTTCCTTATAGTAAAATAAGGATTTTATAGAGGAGTTTGTGACTAAAAATATTATGTTTTAATAAATAAGGTGGCTTTGGATACAAAAGAGGAACACAAAACATTAAAATCATCAAAAATGTAGCACTCTGAAAATACTCAGCAACATGTCCAACATGTTTTCTGGTCATCGTTTTTGCCAACGTTTAAATTAAATTTGTTCAGTTTCTCCAAAACTTACTGGTATTTTTCAAAAAAAATCTCTACTTACCGAGTTTCTTTTTTTATTTTTGGGAGCCATTTTCATCAAACACCGGCACCTAAAAAATAGTAAATATACAAACGTTTCTTTATACAAGAGTAGTATATGTTAACTTCATAAAATTGTATGCGTAATCAAATATCTTAATTAGCGGTTTTAGTAGTAATGATTTGTATGCTTATCATTTCTTTAAATTTAGTTGATTTAGTTATGCATATCATATTCGTTCCCCATAGTTCTCTTTTAAGTTAAAAGCGAATACAGGATGCATCTTCGGTAGTGACGATTTCTCTAGGTTTTTGTGTTAAATTTAATAGTGCATATTGGACGTATTGCTGTTTTGTTTAATAACGACTTTTATAATTCAGTGTGTAATAGTTAAAAGAATCGCAAAATGCCTTGTGTCAATTATTCATTGGCAACACAACTATTTAGAGATGGATTAAGGATATCCCTTTCATACTGTATGACGGAGTTGGGCAACTTTTACACTGTAAGCATTGTGATGTAACATTTTCGTGTACGGTCGTGAGAAAAAAAAATAGGACAAGTCTTATAACGGTATTTTGCTAAAATCTAGTTGTGTACATCCAACTTTAATTTTTGTGACATTGTCAGTTAGTTGTCATAATTTATTGCAAGTGTGCAAAAAACTAATATGCCTCATGTAAGCGATTTAGTTAAATCTGGATTTATTGCTAAAGCAGAAGATGGATGGTCAATGAGACAAATTGCACTACGTTATAATATTAACAAAAATTCGGTGTGTAACATTTTAAGAAAGTGGAGAATAAACGGTGCAATTAGTAGGAATCCTGGATCAGGGCGACGAAGGATATCAACTCAACAACAAGATTTTCAATTGGTAAATGCTTTAGTAGAAAATCCATTTTATTCAGTTATACCGGCTGCTGAAGAAACGAATTTTCCTGGAGCGAGTAGTACTGGTCGCCGGCGAGTAAGAGAATCGGAGCTACGCTGTCATGCAGCAGCACAGAAATACTTACTTAAAGCTGTACATAAAGGAGTTCGAGTACGATGTGCGCTTGAATTTTTAGCTCACAATGTAAATTTTTGGAACAATGTAATCTTTACAGATGAAAAAATTTCCCAGTCAACACACAGCGGTTGTATTCGTGTTTACCGCCCTCTGAATACTCGATTCGATGAGAAATATATATCTAACAATAATAAAAGTGGTAGATTTTCCGTCAATATGTGGGCTTGGATATCGGCATGTGGTCGTGATGTTTTGTGGCATATTGAGGAACGATTTAATAGTAAAACGTATATTAGGATTTTAGACAATATTATGCTCCCTTCTGTGTCACAATTATTTCCTAATAATGAGTTCATATTTCAACAAGACAATTGTTCCGTTCATACTGCTCATACCGTAACTAACTGGTTTCAAGATAACAACATCAATGTTCTTAACCGGCCCAGCCATAGTCCAGATCTTAACCCTGTGGAAGAAGTACGGGGACTACTCGCAAGAAGTATCCAAAAACGAAATGTGAGACCACGGAATGCCGAAGAATTACTGGAAATAGTAAATAACGCATTGGAAAATATTATTACTAACGATTATTGTATAAGGTTATTTAATTCTATGCCAAACAGACTTATAGAGGTTATAAATAGAAATAGTGCAATAACGAAATATTAACAGTTAGTTTCTTGTTAAGTAGGATATCCTTTGTCCTTTGATCCAGGATTTCTACTAATCGTACCGTTTATTCTCCACTTTCTTAAAATGTTACACACCAAATTTTTGTTAATGTTATACCGCAGTGCAATTTGTCTCATTAACCATCCATCATTTACTATAGCAATAACTACAGCATTAAAATAAAAAATAAATTAAAAGTGATATCTGTTTTATTTCGGCTACTCATTACATATTCAAATAGAGGCAGATTTACATTAGAAAAAAAAGTTGTCCTATTTTTTTCTGCTCACGACAGTACCAAGAAAAGTGACATTACTGACATTGTCAGAGAAAAGCTACAGGGTGGGGCAATACTTGATTTTTATTTAAAAAAATCAAAAATCATTGTTTTCAACGAAAAAATCATGAAATAAATAAAATAAACAAGTTCTTTATTGGATAAGATCCAATTGGCCAAGGTCCTTCAGCCTGTATAAAATTATATAATTATTTATTTATTCATTAACGGAATACAAGAATAAATAGACTTAAAACTAAAGGTAAAACTAACAGGTGTAGTATTATAACTCATTTACACCACATTTAAAGCTTTGCAAAGAGTGATTTAAAAAATCTAGCTTAGTATTGGCACCATTAGCAGACCACAACATTCTGGTCATAGGAAGATGACAGCCATATAATTACAAGAGTGGTATTTAATACGAAAAACAGACTTATCTCTGGTGTTAGTTAGTTCAACATTGAAGTTAATATTTTGAAGGAGTTCAGGACAGATGATAATGCCAGATAGTATTTTAAATACAAACAACAAATCATCTCGGGTCCTCCTGCCACTCAAAGATTTGATATTCAAAATGTTTTATACCTCGATATTATTTCAAATACGCGCCACTCGCGTCCGAAGACGTTGAACTGACGTTTTCTATAATGAAATGAAGCCTCGCCGACAGACGCCAGGAATTAACACCAAATTGATCGCGTTTTCCTGACTTGAACCCTATTGAACAAGAGTGGAATTGACTGATCTTCAAACCCCATCAGCTGGCCCTAGAGGGCATGAGCAATTATCAGATGTTCTTCCCATTTTATGGGTACAAATTCCACACGTCTACCACGTCATTAGAAGCATGGCCACATACATTTCAAGTAATTAGACTGATCATCAAACACAATAGATAGAGTTTACAGGTCAAGTAGGGCGTTGTTGATTCTCAATGACTAAAGAGTCTAAAGACACTTCTTAAGCTAAAATTGTTCGTTTTTTCATAATCGAATTATGCAAAAAGATTAATAAGGATCGAAGTTGTCTATCCCGCCATAAAACGAACTTTTACTTTATCTAATCCCTTTTAGAGAATTTAACATACCTTAATCCATAATTTTATGTGCACAGCGTATATTTCCAGGTATTAAGCTATATTAATTATATGTATAATACTCACAGCTTTTAATTTTAAGATTACACGTTTCCAAGATCTTTACTATTACTATTTTGGAATATATGCCATAAAGCAACGCACTCAGATTTAGTTAAATTGTGCACAAATCGAAGTGATTTACAAGTTTAGCGACAATCGAATACGTAGAAAATATAAGTTTATGCTTTCTAGATATCTTGATTTCTTGACCGTACATTCACATCAACTGAAGTTCACGACCATATTTGGATTTTTATACGTCTGCGTATTACACTTTCTTGTCTGTGACTCACACGTAATATGGTATATAATGAAACAAGCAACAAGCTCTGAAGAGGTCCAGGTTGCGTCTTATTTCAGATTTTAAATTTGCAATATACAGATTTCCTTTAATAGCAGCAATAAAACACTTAATGTGGTTTTATGTCACATATCAGCAATTTTCCAAAAATTATACGGTCTCAGAACTATTACTGAAAATTTTGTGAATTTATTTTTATTGACGCCGGTGTCAAGGTTTGTAAACATTCAATGGTGAACATTCTCTTTTATTTTATCCGCCAGAGTGCACCAGCTGTACTCAGTTGTATGTCCGTCAATATAATACGAAAAAATACGTCTTTGCATAAACAAAGTTAATAATTAGGATGTAAAATGAAAACTTGTTGCTGTGTACCAAAGTGCTCTAACACAGTAGGACATTTATTTCCTATAAGTGACCGTTTCCGACAAACTATTTGAAGGAAAGGTTATTTATGACACAAGTTGAGAATGACATTAAACCGAGTCGCATGGCGTCATCTATTGGCTATATTAGGAACTGGCTTGGATTGTTTCTCATTCTGTTTATCAGTTTGGCTCATTTCTACTAATAAGTGATTGGGAAACTCTCAGAAATCGGGCAATTTAAACAATTCAAAACTTATAATATAACGTTTAATGTCATTTTCAATTTGTATCATATATTATATGATACAAATTGAGAATGACAATAAACTGAGTACGCATGGCGTCATCTATTGGATATATTAGGAACTGGCTTAAATTGTTCCCCATTACAAGGCTATCCGTTTCTATTTCCCACCACAAATATCACGTTACCATAAATAATATATAATAAGCTTTATGCACATCAGGGAAAAATTATAAAATCGACGACATCTATAATCTTTCACTGTAAGCTCTTGGCATGTGAACAACAAATCAGTTTAATCGAGTATTAATATAGCTCATAATTTCAATATGCGCTAGTATGAAAACGTGGGCGTAATTTTTTATTAAACAAAATATGAAAAAATTCTCAATTTTCCGTTTTTTTCTTTCTAATTTTTCATATATCTCAGTAACTATTGCTTTTAGAGAAAAGTTATAAAAATGAAAAAGTTTTGTAATTAAATTTTAGATAAGATGCAGCTGGTTGCGATAAATTCATTTTTACTATTGCGTAAAAATCGCATAAAAAATTTCATCAAGATCGGAATTTTAGTTTTTGCATAATTATTTTGCAAATCTATACTTCGCAAAAAAAATTTGCAAATTCCCAAAATGTTGCTGAGGCTAAACTAAAGCATTTAAAAAGCTGAACATTTTTTGACATATAGAAGAGCGCTCAAATTTTCAAATCCATTTTGAGATATTAAAATCCATTAATTAGGAGAGCCTAGGGAATTGTTTAAAAATTTGGTTAGCCAAAAGTAGAAATGGTCCCAGTTAAGCCGGAGCTCCTCAGAATGGGCCCCTACGTTAGGACCCCGCCCCCGTGCTGTCAAAAATGGGGTTCCGCCCCAGGGCCCCCTTAGCCCTCCGCGGCTCCCGCGCTGTCAAAGGGTTCAGTGTGCCTCTTTGTTCTGCGTGCCCCCGCATTAGGGCCCCCAGCAGGCCGACGCAATTTTGACATCGCGGGAAATTCAAACTGTTCTAACCTCACCAGTGGGGTTTTATTTTACCCCGTTTCGACATTACCTCACTCAGCAAAAAAAAATTGCAAAATTTTTAAACAATTCCCTATCCCTAGGCTCTCCTAATTAACGGATTTTAATATCTCAAAATGGATTTGAAAATTTGAGTGGTCTTTTTATATGTCAAAAAATTTTCAACTTTCTAAATGCTTTAGTTTAGCCTCAGCAACATTTTGAAAATTTGCAAATTTTTTTGCCAAGTTTTGCAAAATTATTATGTAAAAACTAAAAATTCGATCTTGATTAAATTTGGTTGGAAGATTTATTATATTAAAAAGTTTTCTTTAGGCATGTATGAAAGTCCGACGTATAAGTATTTGAAAAAAACTCCACAAATAACTTGCTATTTAAAATTTTTTTTGATTTACCCAAACATACGTGATTTTAAGCAGGTATCGCCTGGGCTAATAGGAGATTAATTTTGTTGGTGTGATAATTACATAACTTACGTGATTTTTCGAGTAAAAAGTGAATCAAAGTATTATTTTATCTACGAGTTTTACGGATAAAACGATGCTAAAACGTTAAACAAAAGAATTACCCCGAAATCCAGAAGGTTTTGTTCTGTTTGTCCAGTGTTCCATCTAAGCTATTAGACATTTCCAAACCCTCACTGGAGTTAGGCAGGGATGTGTCCTGGCACCCCTACTCTTTAATTTGTTTACCACTGCCTCTAACAATTATTGTTGACAACAAACTGACAATCAGAGGAATAGGTCTCAGATACCGTTTTGATGGCGATCTCTTTAACATAGGGCGCTTTAGAGCTTTCACGAAGACACGCACACGATTCATTTGTGATCTCCAGTATGCGGATGACTGTGCACTTTTAGCCTCTACGCCGGAAGAGCTTCAAGAACTTTTAGCTGTGTATACCCAGAGCTATTGATTCCTTGGGACTTAAAATCAACATTGGAAAGACTAAGATTATGTCAACTCCTCATCAAGTGAACCAAATAGACATTACACTTAACGGAAATTCTCTTGAAGTGGTGGATCAGTTCAATTACTTAGGCAACGTTGTTAATGACAATGCAAACATGGACAGCGAGATTCGCAATAGAATTAACCCTGCATCTAGAGCACTCTGGGGACTTAGAGAGAGAGTATTTGACAACCACGACCTTGTTTTGTCAACGAAAATGGCTGTCTACAGAGCAGTTGTCATTCCAACACTGCTATATGGATGTGAAAGCTGAGTCACTTACCGTCGTCATGTGAAAGATTTAGAACGTTTTCAGCAAAGACACCTCAGAAGTATGATGAAAATCCGTTGGTTCCATCACATATCAAACGTGGAAGTACTCAGGAGAGCAAACAGCCTTCCAATTGAAGTGCTTATTTCAAGAGCACGCCTAAGATGGGCAAGTCACGTTCATCGTATGCATGATAACCGCCTTCCTAAATGCACACTTTATGGTGAATTGCTAAGCGGTAGAAGAAGGCGTGGCGGTCAACGAAAGAGGTTCAAAGACGTTCTCCATGAAAATCTAAAATCCTGCGGTATTGCAGACGAGCAATGGGAACAACTTGCAGCGGACAGAACGGAATGGCGAGGGGTTGTGGCCAGCTATCAAGGAAATGTTGCTGCAAAAGAAGGCCGAATCCAAGACCTAACCAGGTCTATGTTTGTCCTGACTGCGGTCGACATGTGCTCTCCCAAATTGGCCTCTATAGCCATAGTCGTGTGCACCGTAGATGAATGGGAATTACAATAGACTACACCTTTTACTTGTTTTTTATTGTACACAATTTATCGACTGTAACATTTTTATACTCGGACTCGAGTAACGGCTAATAATAATAATAATTAGACATTTCCCTTCGTTTGGTCCCTGAAGATTGAAAATTACATTAAAAAAGATGTAACAAATTCGATGTAAAATCAACTCGATGTAACATACGTTTCTCTATAACCAGTAATATAGGGTTATGTAATACTTCTTTAAGCCATCGCTATTGCAAATCCAGTTAAACGCTTTAAGCACAGTTCAGATAGTTGCGGAATGCGAATTTCCCCTTGCGGATTTTTATGAACTTTATTCTAAAACAGTCTAATTTTCTTGCAGGTGTAGCGAAATATTCGTAAGACAATTCGTTTACTTTTAACTAGAATTTAAATCAGCAAATTAAGTTCTCCTGCTGATGATTTCCATATGACGAGTAAGTCCCATGAACGTGTGTATGCCTATTTGAGGTCTATTTATCAGTAACAACCACACGTCCGAATCTTAAGGTAGAAGATGCTGTTGGCAATAGGGAAAAAATCAATTCCCATTTCCTTCATATACCTACTAGTTTTATTAAGATTTAAGTTTTTACAACACTTAATCTATTATAAAGTAAAAATAAACAACGTAAAACTTTCTAATCTAAAAATATTTGCATTATTTGGCACACAAGTATTATCAAATTGTAATACTGAAACAAGGAATACATTTTCGATTAAAAATAGGTAAACTTAAAAATTCTTAAAAAAGATTGCCGTGATGTCGATCCAGAACCTCCTTTAATTCAGTAAAAGTTGGTCGCTTCTCAGGATCGTTATTTAAAAGTGACTGTTCAATATACCTCCAAAGAAAGGGAGAGCAATGGCCTGGATTCGGTAACCTGAAATAAAAATAATCAAAATCAGATGTTTACATTATCATGCTCTTTGTTCTGTTTTTGAATTATATATTCCCCTAAAAATATCATTAGCTAGAATTCCTCCTTGGTCTATCTCGCACACTAATTTATCATATCTCTATTTCTGATATACCCTCCATCTATTTTACAAGGACCACGCACTATCAGTTAAAATTTTTGTGACATGTATTAATATTCTGCCCTCTAAAAGCACATTTGAACTCTGTTAAGCCCAATCAGGTTATTTATTTTTCGATTGCAACAGACATAGAACCGCTAGATGGCGCCTGCCTATTGTTTTGCATGTCGCTATACTATGGATACCGAGATGTACCAAACAGTCAAAGGATCCTCATGTCATTCATCACATGCCTACCTTGCACTGATGAGAGCCAACAGCTCGAAACTGCAGTCTGCATGTGGTGTGGGAGCTGTTACATGGCCTATGTCCATTTAACAGTTTTATTTAAAAACTAGTGTTTTGTGGATAGTTAGCACACTATTATGTATCTCATATCCGTTGTAATACAGCATTATTATCCCAGGAAACAATTTGTCTACAAAATTTAGTTACATCAGATATCTATTTTTCAATTTTTGTTTACTATGGAGTAGATATGGTTATTTTCCTTACCTTCTCTCATTCTATATATAGTAAATCCTATAACATGTAATATGTTACTGATTTATCAATAATATCAATACGTTTTACTACTTATTTACATCTGTTAATATTTGTTGTTATGTATAAAATAGAAATTGCAAAGGCAAATCAACTGGCATGGAAAATAAACTATTATTATAGATTCCTTTTATCGATTATATGCCACTACTTTAGTTGAGTATGGGAATCTACAAGGCAAGTTGGTGCGCTTAACGCAACCACTGACAGATGGCCATACTGGTACTATTTTTATATTTTATAGCTTTCAATTTCAATAAGGAATTAGATTTCTCACATTTTTTTGGTAGCGTTGTTTTCCAGTAAACAGGACAAAAAGTTTACCTTATCAGTAAAACTCACCAGGAAGTCATTTTGCTTGCAGCCTTTGTACTGATTCATACGTTTATAATTTTTAACTGCGGACTTCAGTAATTTATATTACAATTTTTATATCCCAGTTACAAAGTGTTTAACATACAGGTAATTTCATTTCATTATACTCATTAAAATATTTTAATTAATCTTCAAATTTTGCCTTTGATATAATTTCAATTATTTTTAAAATAAATTTTGAATTCAAAGTCAATTCTTTTTAATTTAATAAGTAGTTAAAATGCTATATGTACCACATGGTTTTAAAAATATTTTTCTCTTTCCTTTTAATTTTTTTGGCAATTTATAGTCTAAGAAATCAGCTTACTCGTGCATAGCTAGTAATAACTCGTGCATAGCTAATAATTACTATTGCATAGCTTAAATTAATTTCCTGCAGCTTTTGTGCAGCTAGCTTAATATTTCGTGCAGCTAATTTAAATATATTTTGTACAGCTAACTAGCTTATATTTGCATAACTAACTTGCATAAATTTTGAATGTGCTTATATTTGGTTAAATTTCCTACAATTTTCACCCCATTCACTGAGACGTAAATTGCCAAGGAAAATTTAGAATTCTTGCAATAAGAGACAATTGTGGGCCTGGATTGCTGTCCCAGAACCAGCCACCTGAACCATAAACCACCTAGGATACTGGTATCAATTTGTTTTTTATATATATATATTTTTTTTTTACATTTCAATTTGTCTCAAACCGATTTGTCTAAATTTTTTTATGTAATATATTTTGTCATTCATTTTAAACTATCTTTTTATTTCTCTTACCAATAATTTCAGACTGATCTATAGCAGACTGGTTATTCGAGAAAAAGAGACAATTTTGCTTATTTCACTATAGATGGTGCCCAATTTAACATCAATTTTTCTTTGTCTCCTTTTCTCGAAATAAACAGAAATCTGTCGCTTATGCTGTACATGTCAGAAAGGGTAAGTTTCTACACTCTTACGAATGCTCTGGACCCACGGCTCTCTGCTCCGGCTTAAACCAGCTAGTCGTCCGCACATGTTGCCTCAATTCTTTCTCAAAAATAAATAATAAAAGGAGGTAACATAATTGGCGCCCAACGTGGGGCCCGAACCCACGACCCTGAGATTAAGAGTCTCATGCTCTACCGTTTGAGCTAGCCGGGCACACATGTTGCCTCAATTCTTTCTCAAAAATAAATAATAAGAGAAAGGAGGTAACAGAGCCTGGCACGAGTGTTCCTTTAAGTAGGATCAGTCTTTCGGCCGGTGTTTGTTGCAATCAAAGAATTACCGTTTTGTTGGTAATATGGAATTATTACACTTTACGTGCCAGGTTTGTGTAACTTGTAATTCAGCACTCGGTGGGGCACATAACCCGGAGAGTAGCTGTTGGTTGCAGTCTGGTTACGTTCCTTATAGTAAAATAAGGATTTTATAGAGGAGTTTGGGACTAAAAATATTATGTTTTAATGTTTTATATCGTTGGAAATAAAAGGTATATTAATGGTGTCATGGCCTACTTTGAGATTTGTTCTTTTCATTATTGCACAAATATAGCTCACAAAAATGGGATAATTGTTTCTAAAACTTTATTCTTCTACTATAGTCATTAAGCGAGATATTTCGTGTGGCCCTCGTAAAATAGACAGACAGTGTATATAAATTTGTATAGGGTCCAGACCGACAGCAAAAAATTATAGGCCTATTTCTTTATTATCAGTATTTTGCAAAATTATCGAAAAATTTGTGTATAAGCGCCTTTTTATGTTTCTGGTACGATTTAACATACTTTGTCAATTTCAACATGGTTTTATACAGGGACGATCAACTGAAGGGGCAATATATGAAAGTCTTAATTATATTGTAGGATGTCTGGATAGAGGCGAATGTGTCGCAGGTATTTACTTTGATTTATCGAAAGCGTTTGATACACCTAACCACGAATTGCTGCTTTACAAATTGGAGTGCTATAGAATTAGAGGTATAGCTTTAAACTTCTTTAGGTCTTATCTTTTTAACAGAACCCTGAGAGTTTGCAATAGTACGATAGAGTGTAATAACATGACTACCATCTATTCTAAACCAAGACAGATAACTGCAGGGGTACCCCAAGGTTCGGTATTGGGGCCTTTAATGTTTTTATTGTACGTCAACGAATTACCTGAGAACTTGGCATTACATTCCATATATCAGTATGCTGATGATACCTCCTGTGTAATATCTACCAGAGATACTACTGCTACATCATACAAAGGTACAACTGTGGTAAATAAAATGGATAAATGGTGTCGTGACAACTCACTTGTCCTAAATGAAGCTAAAACTGTACTTATCCAATTTAGTAATAAAACCCCAGATTCAAGCATCTATTTGAAGTTTCGAGAAAAATCTATTCCTGTTGCAAATAACACAAAATCCCTGGGGGTCATGGTCGATTCAAAACTATCTTTCGAATACCATGTTAACTCAACAATATCTAACTTAACAAAGTATGTTACTCAGTACGAAACATACGATCTTCTGTCGATCTTAATGTGTTAAGGGTCTATTACTTTGCCCATGTGCAGTCCATGCTTAGTTATAGTTTAATATTCTGGGGGTCTAGTGTCCATGCCAGAAATGTGTTTATCGCTCAAAAGAATATTGTACGATGTATGCTTAGGAAAAACAACCGAGAGCCTAGTAAGCCATTATTCAAAATGTTGGAGTTAATGACATTACCCACCATATATATATACCTGTTGACTTTATTTGTAAAAAAATATTGATAAATTTAGAACAAACGAGGATATGTACAATGGTATGATGATGGTAACTCGAAATTCAAATGCACTGAGAGTTCCTCACTCATCATCAAACATCATCATTCGAAAAGGGAGTATACTACAGAGCAGTGCGGGTATTTAATGCAGTTCCACTGGAGATAAAATCTATCTCTAATATTTTTTTATTTAAAAAGAAATTAAAGTGTTACCTTCTTGAAACATGTCCCTACGGTTTTGATGACTTTTTACTAAATGCCAGAATATTTCCTTAATAGTCCTTATATGAAATAATGATCAATTTGTCTCTGCGGAGTATTGTTTTATATATATGCATGTATGTTTTTTTTTATTCCTTTTAAATATTTATGTATATATATTTTGTATGTACCATTTTCTTTTTATGTATTATATATTCTGTGTATTATCTATGTTATATACATGACAATTCCAATATTTGTAAAAGTCTGATGGAAATAAAGATTATTATTATTATTACTATTTTATTTTTTCCTTATGGTAAACAAAACATGAAAGATTAAACCTCCAAACTGTTATTAATGCTCATCCTCATACTTACATTCCGTGGACAGTAAAAATCTGAAACCACCTTAATTTTAACACATTTCTGGAAGCGATTAATCGTCGAAAGCTATCGGTGGCGGTATAAAAAGTTTCCCAAGCTAACAGACCCATAGCCCACATATCAGTCTTGGTGGTAAACTGGCTTGTCTTTCGTGATTCGGGTGCAGAATAAATATTCTTTACATCCATATCCTAAAATGTAATAATGGTTATTTCTGACTCACACGAATTTGCCATAAAATACCTTGTCTTCACATACACCGCCTGTATCACCAACATATCGGCAGAGACTAAAACCACTGATTTTACAAGTTCCTCCCGAATCAAGCAACACCTTACTACATACCAAGTTTCGGTGTACATATTTCTTCTCTGCAATATACTGCATCCCATCCACTACTTCTTTCACTATGAGCAGTAATTTTTTATCTGTGAAAGCAAATTCCTGAAACAAACGAGTAATCAGTAGGACTGGATGGTTTAACAGCACATCATTAAAAATATTTTGAAGAATATCATCGAAATTTTATTATATTCAATTAATAAAATAGTTGCAACAGAATCACAGGTTATTCAGAAAGAGACAATACCATCTGTCTATTTTACGAGGGCCACACCAAATATGTCGCTTAATATCTATTGTAGAAGAATGAAATTTTAGAAACAGTTAAGTGTAAGAGCAGATGGTCAGCGTAAGGCTTACCAAACCGAATTTTGCCCTTTCTTTGAATAAAGACATATTATTATTATTATCCCATTTTTTGTGAGCTATATTTCAGTGAAAAAAAATTTGAAATCCATACCCTAAATTTGAGAGATATATTACAAAAACCTGAAAAGTAGGAAAACCACAAACGGTTATACCCAAGCAACACACAATGGTTTAATAAAATTTATTATATGAAATTACGGTTTAAATTTCGTTATCGTATATTTAACCAACGTTTATGAACAGCGTTTATTTCATAAACGATTTTTCTACGTATATTATAAATGTATTTCTTCGAAAATCTTTGGAGTAACGCAGAATATTTGAGAAATAATTAATTGAGAGTTGAGACTACACTTCCGTCAAATGTTTAAATTGTAAATTGGTGAAATTGACACTACTTGCATTTTTTTAGCCATATTAGAGTTTTTAATATACGATTTTTAAATGTATACGATAAATATGTATTTGCACTACATTTTTTATAGGCATGTCATAAACAATTGCAATTAAAAGTTGGAAGATTATAACAATATCTGGAAATGTGAGTAAAATATTTACATTAATCAAAATTTGTCTTAGATAGATGATGAATGAAAATATTTGTTCAGTAATATTGCAGTTTATAATATATGTTTTTTAAACGTATATCAATCTGCATCGATTGCAACCAGGGTTAGTATTGTTATCTTTGTTGCAGAATACATAAGCATTTCTCATAAATATATACATCTCTCTCATTGTCTCAACAGTACAGCTAGTGAGAAACCGCGGATCGTCGTGTTAATTGCTGTTTCGTGTGGTGGTAGTCAACCTTAGTAGTGTGGCCTTGTGATTGAAACAAAGAATATTTACTTGTTTGTTTTTGCGTATATATTATTTGATAGCAATTCAACAAGTGTTATGTTGATGAGCCGCCCTTATCCTTGAGTTATCACGTTGTAGTGCATTAAAGTTACAAGAATGAACCAACTTGTGATTGGTAAGAATTATTGTTTATCTGAGCGATTTCATAGTAACTGCATTTTTTTTATCACAGGTGTAAAACTGCATGGCTAGTGTTGAAGGCGTGGGTGAGACCAGTGACAATAAAATTAGAAGGACGATTCAAGATTGGTTGAAGCTTGCCAAAAGCCGCTATAGTTACAATAATAATGATAAATAGACTCTATTTTTGGATTTTAGTAAAGAGTAATGAACAATGTTGTGTTTTGTTATCGTTGTCAAACATCCTAGGTCCCCAAGGGTGAAATAGTACATGATAAAATAGTTTTACGTATTTA
Source organism: Leptura quadrifasciata (assembly GCA_963675555.1). Taxonomy (NCBI): domain Eukaryota; kingdom Metazoa; phylum Arthropoda; class Insecta; order Coleoptera; family Cerambycidae; genus Leptura; species Leptura quadrifasciata. The sequence continues at coordinate 94,902,834 of OY776680.1, read as the reverse complement.
GCCAATCCCGCAGAATAGGTAAAGCCTAATATAATATAAAAAAGCTAGTACTAAATAATAAATATTTTTAAAAAATTACTATCTGCATACAAATATACAATTGAATTATTTTTCCTTGATATCAGTAGTTATATATAGGTAGGAGGTTTAGAATATGTACTTTTAAAAAATTGGAGATCATTATAATATTAACTTTCGAATCTATCTTTTTTATAGTGTTGTAGCCCGATCAATTCTAAATAATTTTGCAAAGGGAAATGTATCGCAAGTCAAAAAAAAAACTTTAATTCTAATTTCCCTGTTATAATTAAAGAAAAATTAATATATTTTACAAAATAAGGCACTTAGAAATTAATTTGTTTCAATGTCATCTTATTATTTATTGTTATACAGCAATATATATTAACAATTTTATCATAAGTAGCAAATGATTTCTGATTTAAGACATGATTTGACTTGCAAAGTTAAATAATGATGATCTTCGCATAATGAACCTTAATATATGCAGTATTAGAAAGAAAATGGATATGCTCAGTGTTTTCTTACACACACACTAAACTATCCACAGATAGTTTGCATCACAGAAATTTGGCTATCAGATGAAGAAGTGGTAGTATTAAAACTACCTAGTTATAAGATGGCTACTTATTATTGTCGAACTGAAGTAAAAGGTGGTGGAGTAGCAATATTAGTGAGGGACGATATCGAGTTTAGCGTAAAAAATCTGTGCTCTGTTGGTTTAACTGATCAGCAATTTGAAGGTGTTTCCATTAATATCAATTATAATAAGGTAAAAGTAAATATAAATTGTCTGTATAGATCTCCCAATGGAGATCATGATTATTTAGTCAAATCTATGGAGAAACTATTAATTTTATTGACAATAACAAAAAGACCTAAATTTATTTGTGGTGATTTTAACTATAACTTTGCAGAAGTATCTAGAAGGACACTAGATCTAACAAATCTATACTGTCATCATTTGGCTATAATAAATGTTTCTCTGAATTTTCTCGGGTACAAAGAAACTCTCAAACCTTAATTGACAATGTTTTTACCAACATAAATTTAGAATTCATAACAACAAAAACTTTAAATAATAGTATTTCTGACCATAATGCTCAATTATTAATTTGTAAAATGCATGTGGAAACAAAGTGAAAAAAAAGTCGTCAAAAGAAGAGTGATGTCTGATAAAAATGTGGAGTATTTTAAATTTTTACTGTCAAAAGAAAATTGGAATGAGGTTTATTTAGAAACAAGTTGCAATAAAAAATTTGAGGTATTTCAAGGTTTATTTTTCAATTTATTTAATACAGCATTTCCTGTAAAATTAATAAAAACAAATGAAATAATAAACAAAAAAAATAACTGGGTAACAGAAAAAATTGTTAATGATGGCATTTTTCTTATAATATTAAGAATACTAAAAGTGCGTACAATCAACAAAAAATAAACCATGAACGAAACAAAACAAAAGCAATGTGGAACATTATTAAGGAAAATATGCAAGGGAAAAATAAAAATCGTCAAATACCAACAAAAATAATAAACCAAAATGGAAAATGTCAATTCTATTAGTAAGCTCACTTCTTCTTTTGACATTGGTACCTCAACAGCACAAATAAGAAAACATAATGACAGTACGATATATTTAAGCCCTGTTATGGAGAAAGAAATATCTGACATAATTAATATTGTATGCAGAAAAAAGTCATCCGGCAAAGATGAAGTCCCTTGCTGCCTATTAAAAGATGTTTCTAAATACCTTCTTAAAATAATGGCATACCTTATCAACATATCATTTGAAAATGGCCACTTTCCAGATCAATAAAATCAGCTTTAGTAATACCTGTCTACAAAAAACATAATCCATATGATATTAATAATTACAGGCCGATAGTACTGCTATCCGTTTTTTCAAAAATATTTGAAAAAGCATTCCAAATCAGACTAACAAGCTTTCTTCAAAAGTGTAAAATATTATCAATGAGACAGAATGGGTTTTGTAAAAACCGATCAACGCAGGATGCTGTTCTCTCCTTTTATGAAAAAATTCTCAACAAGTTTAATGACAAATTAAAATCGGTTGGTATTTTTTTTTTTGATCTCTCGAAAGCTTTTGATTGTATAATTCACAAATTATTATTAAAAAAACGAGATATATGGTATTCGTTGTGTGGCATTAAGTTGGATAAATTCGTACTTGAAGGGGAGAACACAGACTGTAAAAATTATACAAGATGAGAGGACTTATTTACCAGAAAATGTAAATGTGTTAAATGGAGTACCACAGGGAAGTGTGTTAGGTCCATTATTATTTATAATTTTTATTAACGATATAATTGATAATGTAAGTGATAGCGGTTTTTTAACCTATTTTGCTGATGATATCTCAGCTATAATTTCTGCTGAAAATATTGACATACTTAGTAAAAACGGCTACGAAATGCGTAGATGAAATATCAATTCGGTGCAATAAAAATGGACTAATACTAAGCTCACAAAAACTGATCTTCTGTTATTCACATAAATTGGAAGTAAAAAAGATTTTAGTGTACTGGTTAGAGCAAATAATAATTCTATCTGTCAAAATGATTGTGTGAAATTTTTAGGTATTCAGTCGGATAACCGGTTTACTTTGCTGGGGCAACTGTGTAGGAGTTCAAAAAGTCTTTCTCATGCAAAAGAGAATTATAAGAAGCATGTTTAATCTAGGTTACACTACATCATGTAGACCTTACTTTAGACAGCATGGGATACCTACCATTTACTGCATGTATATCTTACAGTCAGTGGGTTATGTAAGGAAAAACATTAATCAACTACCGAAATGTAGTGATATAAATAACTATAACACCCGAACCAGCGAAAACGTCTATTTACCAGCATGTAATCTACATGGGTTAATCTAACCCAAGTAAATAAAGGTCCTTTTATTACATCAATCAAGATGTATAATCTTTTACCTAAAAAATTAAAAGATGCTACCAGCTTCAATTGCTTTAAAAGTGCAGTTCGGGAGTTCCTTATTAAGGAATGTTTTTACACCTACCACGAATTTGTCATCTTCTGTACCACTACATGTAATCTGACTTAAGCATAATAAGAATGATAATAATTATGTGATTTTTATGCAATTAATTAATATAGTGTTTGTCAAACATCCCGTTTGTTGCTTGTTATTTATTAAATTTATATTTACCATGTTATACAGGGTGTTGCATCATGAGAGGGACATAGCTTAATAGGAGGTAGAGAACATCAGTGGTAACAGAACCTCCCATAGAAATGTCTCATTGGGCCTTCATTACGAAGTTACAGGGTGTTAAATAATTTTTGGCCAAACCTGTTTTTTGTCATAACTTTGACAGGGAATGAAATAACGGATTCATATTTGGTACGGCTAATGTACTAACGAGCCCCAAGAGGTACATGTATAAAAAAAAATATATCCAGGTCCGGACTCACTATAATTTATGTTTCTTCTTTGCATCAATAAAACATCACCCTGTATATATTTTTTTGAAATTTCGATACGATATTCGAAAAGAGCAAGAAAAAACAAACAAAATGGCCTATTTCATTTTTTTGTTACACCTTCGTGGTTATTTAAATACGTTGTTAAATGTGCAAGAAAATGGATTACAGAACCCTATTAAATGAGAGGCACGTGAAATAAATAGTTTTATAACTAAAATTTGCAAAAATTCTATTGAGCCTAGGTGGTCTGGGTGAATCCTAATTCCGGCACGTTTTAAAGGTCCATTTTGGTAAAAAACTGTGGTCCTAATAAGTAATCGGGTATGAAATAACAAAATTTTTAATCAATCACAGTAGGCTTGTTCAAAGTGACAGATAATAAAAAGAAATCTCCTAAACAGTTGAATAATTGTTTGTTAGTAATTTAATGTGTCAATAATCCGCATTTAGTTAGTGAAAACTTGTGAAAATATTTTAACTATGCCAGTAAAATTTACAAACGTGGAATATGCTGACATAATATTCATCTATGGTTTCTGTAATGGAAATGGTAGGTCGGCGGAAAGAGAATATCGGCTGCGTTTTCCTGGTCGTCGATGCCCTAATCATAAAACCTTTAGTACGGTGTTCCAGTATGCAAGACAACACGGAAAGTTTCCTACTTCTGCAGTTGTGGAGCGTGTTTTACAACAAGGTGTGCAGGAACAAAACAATATTATAAACGTAGTTCAAGAAAACCCAAATATGAGCACTAGACGAATCAGTTTGGCAACTGGTATTCCTCATTGGCGAGTATGGAGAACCCTAAAAAGAGAACGTTACCATCCATATCATATCCAGCAGGTACAGCGTCTTCAACAAGGCGACGATATCCCCCGCCTGGCATTTTGTCATTGGTTGTCTAACCATCGCCCAGTCATTTACAGAACCTTATTTACGGATGAGGCACAATTTACAAGGGATGGAGTAAACAATTCACGAAATAATCATAAATGGGCACAGGAAAACCCACATGCGGTACGCCAACGCCGTTCGCAACACAGGTTTTCTGTAAATGTTTGAGTCGGACTTGTGAATAGACATTTGATAGGGCCACATTTTTTTGAAGAAAGATTGAATGGTGAAATTTACTTTGATTTTCTTCAAAACATTTTACCGAATATGTTAGAAAATATCGGTATAAAAGGCATGTTGTTTCAGCATGATGGGGCCCCACCACAATTTAACCTTCAAGTAAGAGAACACTTAAACAATGTGTATCCTAATAGATGGATTGGACGCGGGGGTCCACATGAATGGCCACCAAGATCTCCTGATTGTAACCCTTGTGATTACTTTTTATGGGGCCACTTAAAAAACGAGGTTTATAGCATTGAAATTGAAAGTAGACAACATTTAATCCAGCGCATCGTTACAACCTGCGACGAAATACGGAATAATCCAGAAATGATACGTCGAGCAATTGGTGACCTTTCTAAACGCGCAAGAAAATGCACAGAATGTGGGGGAGGACATTTTGAAAATTTACTTTAGTGTCAATTACGTTTTATTTTTAAACACATTTAGTTATTGTTTTGTTATTTATTGTTAATTGAATGGAAAATATTTTATTTATTTAGATTTTAGTTTGTTCTCTTTTCCAATTTTTATTAAGTATAAAATGTTGATGCTTTTCTTGATCAAAGTAACTGGTTGCTTAGGCCTAAATGGTTTAAATTATCTGTCACTTTTATTCTTTGAACAAGCCTACTGTGATTGATTAAAAATTTTGTTATTTCATACCCGATTACTTATTAGGACCACAGTTTTTTACCAAAATGGACCTTTAAAACGTGCCGGAATTAGGATTCACCCAGACCACCTAGGCTCAATAGAATTTTTGCAAATTTTAGTTATAAAACTATTTATTTCACGTGCCTCTCATTTAATAGGGTTCTGTAATCCATTTTCTTGCACATTTAACAACGTATTTAAATAACCACGAAGGTGTAACAAAAAAATGAAATAGGCCATTTTGTTTGTTTTTTCTTGCTCTTTTCGAATATCGTATCGAAATTTCAAAAAAATATATACAGGGTGATGTTTTATTGATGCAAAGAAGAAACATAAATTATAGTGAGTCCGGACCTGGATATATTTTTTTTATACATGTACCTCTTGGGGCTCGTTAGTACATTAGCCGTACCAAATATGAATCCGTTATTTCATTCCCTGTCAAAGTTATGACAAAAAACAGGTTTGGCCAAAAATTATTTAACACCCTGTAACTTCGTAATGAAGGCCCAATGAGACATTTCTATGGGAGGTTCCGGTTACCACTGATGTTCTCTACCTCCTATTAAGCTATGTCCCTCTCATGATGCAACACCCTGTATATTATTTTGAATGTATTTTATTTATTTATTTATTTGTTTTTGTATATGACTATGCAAAAGCAATGATTTTTATGTATATAATTATTACTATCTATTCTATTTTATTATTTATTAGTATATCATTTCTTTTTTATTGTTAATGTATTCACATTCTGACTTGTCCTATACTTGTATTTCAACAGGTCTAAAGGAAATAAAGTTATTATTATTATTATTATAAAATATTACCTGCAAAGCTTCATCTAGGCTTCCCAAAGTCATATATTCAAGAGCAAATCGGGGTCCAATGTTCCTTTGTTGAAACGCTAATATCTTTATGACATTGTCGTGGTGAAACTGGGACAAAACCTTTGCTTCGCCTAAAATGTGCTGATTAAACTCACATTTCAAGGGATCCTTTATTACAACAGTAATGCCGCGCCGCTTGGATGTTTTTAAGACGCCTTCCCTCAGAATCCCAAACCGCCCAATACCTGGAAATAAAATGAATCTTTTAAATTTTGAGCAGAGGATGTAATTTTTGCATAATGAATGGAATGATAGTATGAAGCTGTGGAATTCTTAAAATACGTGAAATATTCAACTTCGGAGATCTTGTTTTTTAAAGCTGGAACACAGATTTTCGAAAATATGTAAATGAAGAAGAGAGTCAAAAGGCTCTGAAGTGATCATAATCAAAAAATAAGTAAAAAAGTGTATACATAAAAACGATGATTTAAGATTTTCATAAAAATGTAAAATTTCAGCAGCTTTTAAGCCTGAACGCCGGTTTTCAAAAAACATATAAATCAATCTGAAGGTTTTGAACAGATCATAATGAAAAAACAAGTAAAAAGCGTGAACATAAATCTGATAATTCAAGATTTCCATAAACATATTAAATATTGGAAGCTCTTATTATACTACCTGAATGCCAGTTTTCAAAAATATATAAATTGTAATCAGCCAATAAGGGCTGTGAAAAAAAATGCTTAGAATTTTTATCTATACTTTTAAACTGTTCCAAAGGAACACCACAGAGGATGCACACAGAAACTTCACCTGTGTTTTATATTTATTTAGTGAACTAATAAAAACGAAATTCGACTCTACACAAACTTTTAAGATCTCCCCAAAACCGATACAATACCTACGTACTGTTATGTGCTGCCCTCAAACGGGGAAAGATGTGATTAAGTCCCTGTTCAAGGTGAAGGGAAACCTGTTATTCTGTTACTCCTTGACTAGTAGGGTGGCGCCGTCTATGAGCAAATTGACGAACAATCATCTATCACATAGTAGAAAACTCTGTAGGATTCCAGAATATTATGGAATAGGGTTCTGGTACATTTCTACGGGTGTATATAAAGAGGTGAATCCAGCAGATGGGGGAACAGTTCAGTTGAGTGAAGTATGCAGTACAGTACAGTTTAGTAAAGTATAAAGAACAGTACAGTTCAGTTTAGTGAAGTATAGAGAACAGAACAGTTCAGTTCAGTGAAGTAAACAGACAGATAGTTTTTAGGTTAGACAAGAGTTGACAAGTTTAAGAAGAAAAGTAAAGTACATAGTGTTTTAAAAGTAGTGAATTTATATTAGATTAAGTTATTATTAGTTGTGTGATTTTTAAATATTTACTAGTGTAATTTTAGTGATTAATAAAATAGTGATTAGTGAAAATTCTTGTTGCAAGTTATTTGAATCCACAAAGTGTTTACTGAAGACTGTAAACACATAACAATTGGTGTCAGAAGCGGAATTGCAACAGAATTTCTGAAGATTTCGACGAAGTTCCATAGTGTTCTATTTCGAAACCACTGGAAATAGTGAAGTGAGTCGAACTGGAAAGTGATATAGACATTAGACAAGACTAATTTGTGATAGTGTGACAAAATTTATAGAGCATTCTATTCTGAATTTTGTGGACATATTTGACGTATACCAGATATACTTTAAATAAGACTTGTTAGTGTTGTTTGTCAGTGTTGTTTTTGAATGGAAACAAGAAGTATGGCTACTGAAAAATAAATGCAAGACATGTTAGCTGCATTTAGCAAAATGATGCTAGAAGAACAAGAGAAACGACGTCAAGAAGATAAAGAAGAACAAGAAAACGACGTCTAGAAGAGAAAGAAGAATTAAGGAAAAGTATACAGGGGCAACAAGATGTTATCCTTTCAGCCACTGAAGACCTCAAAAGCGAAATTAAAGAGGATATAGGCAACATAAGAGCTAAAAAACTGCTAGGAGTTGAATAGGTTACACCTAAGCACTCTAATCGGCCTATATACTGGGCACTGCAGATTAAATCATCACTTACACAGACTTGGACTGGTGGAATGCCGTTTGTGTCTAGATGAAGATGAAACAGCAAGGCATATCCTGTGCACTTGTCCCGCTGCAGAAAGAACCCGGTTCTCATTATTTGGCAAAGGTCAGCTTTTGCCTGAGGACTTGGACAATCTCTCACCCAACAAGGTTATCAGCTTTATTAAAAGGCTGAACCTATTGGGTGAAATATAAATTTGGAGTGAGCCACAATAGACCGATTGGTCGCGGTGGAGGGCCTGGTATAGACCCACTCACATTTCAACATAACCTAACTTAACCTTGATGGGTGGTCTTAATTCCTTTTATAGGAAATAGTAGAATTTTTCGCATATCGTAGTATGTATTGTATTACATATTTATTTTTGTAGTTACAAAATTGTTTAACCACATCAATTCACATTTGGTAGAGCTAAAAATAGAAATAGAGAACTGGATAAAACTTACCCATGGGAAAAAAGGATATTACCATTAAAGCATCATCTTTCACAACTAAATTCTTTAGTTCATCTGGCAAGTATTTAGCTAGAAAATACATCTATATTTAATCAATTTGATTTAAAATACACACTTTAGTTTTCGGAACAAGCCTAAACTTATTGCTTTTAGCTTCTTCATTGAAAACAGAAATAAAATTGATAGGTAGAAAGATGATGGTAAATTTTAAACTACTTACAACTTAAAGAGACTTTCAATTCATAAATTTCATCTTTATTGCAATGTGAAATATACTTGAAGAACATATTAAGCAGTTGAAACAACAGGGTCCTACAACGAAATATCATGTAATATTATTCATTTTCAATTTGACCCGCTCAACTCACCTTTCTTCAAAACTTCGATCCAAAATTGCTACAGTGCTTTCTAACAGCGTAACAAATTGATTATTGGTGTCTAATCTTAGCTGACTGGAAGTTCTTTCAATTATGTCGAGAAATTTTTTCTTCTGACGAAGCGATTTTGTAACATCACAACCTAAATCGCCGGTCTGACTTTCCAGTGCTTGTTGCTTATCTTCGTTACTCACGACATCTTTATTGGTGTCTTTTCTGTTTCGACAATATTTTTTTTTCTGTCAAAGGGTATAAGACCTTTCAGTATATTTTTAAAGAAACTACATACCTACTTACCAAATATCTCCTTTTACTTCTGGAAGACATCTTTCTACGAGGGTCTGCCTCCTAAGGGAGGGGCAAATAATTTCGTATATTTATTTATCTATTTATGCAAAATTTGAATACATCACTGTATTCAGCTCCCTCCTAAATGGGTAAGTACTGTCGTGAGCAGAAAAAAATAGGACAACTTTTTTTTCCTAATGTAAATCTGTCTCTATTTGAATATGTAATGAATAGCTGAAATAAAACAGATATCACTTTTAATTTATTTTCTATTTTAATGCTGTAGTTATTGCTGTAGTAAATGATGGATGGTTAATGAGACAAATTGCACTGCATTATAACATTAACAAAAATTTGGTGTGTAACATTTTAAGAAAGTGGAGAATAAACGGTACGATTAGTAGAAATCCTAGATCAAAGGACAAAGGATATCCTACTTAACAAGAAACTAACTATTAATATTTCGTTATTGCACCATTTCTATTTATAACTTCTATAAGTCTGTTTGGCATGGAATTAAATAGCCTTATACAATAATCATTAGTAATAATATTTTCCCATGCGTTATTTACTATTTCCAGTAATTCTTCGGCATTCTGTGGCCTCACATTTCGTTTTTGGATACTTCTTACGAGTAGTCCCCATACTTCTTCCACAGGGTTAAGATCTGGACTATGACTGGGCCAGTTAAGAACTTGATGTTGTTATCTTGAAACCAGTTAGTTACGGTATGAGTAGTATGAACGGAACAATTGTCTTGTTGAAATATGAACTCATTATTAGGAAATAATTGTGACACAGAAGGGAGCATAATATTGTCTAAAATCCTAATATACGTTTCACTATTAAATCGTTCCTCAATATGCCACAAAACACCAGGACCACGTGCCGATATGCAAGCCCACAGAGTGACAGAAAATCTACCACTTTCATCATTGTTAGATATATATTTCTCATCAAATCGAGTATTCGGAGGGCGGTAAACACGAATACGACCGCTGTGTGTTGACTGGAAAGTTTTTTCGTCTGTAAAGATTACTTTATTCCAAAAATTTACATCATGCGCTAAAAATTCAAGCGAAAATTCTACTTGAGCTTCTTTATGTGCAGCTTTAAGTAAGTATTTCTGTGCTGCTGCATGACAGTGTAGCTCTGATTCTCTTACTCGCTGGCATCAGTACTCCTCGATCCAGGAAAATTCGTTTCTTCAGCAGCCTGAATAACTGAATAAAATGGATTTTCTACTAAAGCATTTACCAATTGCAAATCTTATTGTTGAGTTTATATCCTTCGTCGCCCTGATCCAGGATTTCTACTAATCGTACCGTTTCTTCTCCACTTTCTTAAAACGTTACACACCAAATTTTTGTTAATGTTATAACGCAGTGCAATTTGTCTCATTGACCATCCATCTTCTGCTTTAGCAATAACTCCAGATTTAACTAAATCGCTTATATGAGGCATATTAGTTTTTTGCACACTTGCAATAAATTATGACAACTAACTGATAATGTCACAAAAATTAAAGTTAGATGTACACAACTAGATTTTAACAAAATACCGTTATAAGACTTTGTCCTATTTTTTTTTTGCTCACGACCGTACCAGTAAAAATACGAATTAATAAAATTTTTGCGGATAAATTTAAAAATGAAAATATTAATACGCATTTATTATTACAGATGTTGTAAGTCATGGAATAAACATCAATAAAAGACAACAAAGTTGAATCTAATGATATTACTGATTAATAAAAATTAATAAGATTGATAACAGTGACGTACGGTAATCCCCCATTATATTTAATTTGAGGTTCAATTTTCGTGAATGATGAACAGTCTTTTACCCTATACAACCACCTCAGCGATTTCAGAAAATAATTTTTTTTGACCTTTATCATGAAACAGGTAGATAATGAGCATCAAATAATCTTTTTTTTTTTTTAAAGAAAGTTCGGCTGATTTGTTGTTCTAGACTTGCAAGCGAACTTATTATTTTCTTTATTATGCCTTGAGTTGGCCATGAAAAGGCAATTGTAGAAACAATAAAAAATTATTATTAACTGTCATTTAAGGTGCGAATAAGTTTTGTGTGCTAAATATTTGTATAAATAAGAGATATTTGTTATGGAACACTCACAAAATTTAAATAGTTCGTCTGGTTGGTGATAATGCTCGTCCGATAAGAGAAGCAGCTGATGAATTTAATGTTAGACGCCCCAATGGACCAAACGTCAGTAGTGCCACTATATGCAATATAAAGTTTTCAATGACACAGGTGCTGTATCAAAACATATTATCAGAGGCAGAAATCACGAACATTCTTAATCTATTACATACTGAGTTTTTTTTTTTTACATTTATTTAACGTCGGCCTATTTCCGCTACTGAGGCCTAACACCGACGCCTGTAGACGAGCTACCCCCAACCAGGAATTTTGCCGAACCTCTTCCCTTAAGAAGAGTAGGGATCTTTTACTTGCCTAACATTTAATAGACAAGGGACCGACGGCTTTACATCCCCTCCGAAGGATGGTATATCCCCTATACAACCCTCGCCTAAGGTTGTATAGCTTCCGCGCATACACTGATATACAAGCCGCTGGAAGATGTGTGAGGCGAAGACGCGGTCTTCGTTGGAACGGTCACCCATTCCAAGTACTAACCGCGCCTTACGTTGCTTTACATCGCATATCGAAGTATGTACATAGTAAAGACGCACCCACGCTTGCCCCCACATACTGAGTTGCTAACCTTATTTACATAATTTATACTATATGCCACTTTTTGTTTTCTATATTTGGCACGTTATAAAAATGTTTTTGTAATAATTTTCTGTTTATTTTTTATTAATTTGTCAATAAGTAATTCATCATAGCCATTGTTTTTTGCTAGCGTTTTAAGAATTCCAACTTCTTTTTCAAAGTTAACCCTATTTAAGTTTAGAGATAATAGTCTGTGTACATAGCTATGAAACGGTGACATTTTTATCTTCCAAGATTGATTACAATTTGCATGTGTAAAAGTGTCAGTAAAAGTTGGCTTTCTGTAAATAATTTATATATTTATTTAATTCTGTTGAATATGTTTCATCAAGAACCTACCGCAGATTCCATACAATTAATTTTGGTAATATTCCTAATTCCAGCTTATGAAGTGCCAGTCTAGATTTAAATATTCCAAGAGAAACTATTAGATGTCTTGTAAGAACCATTTGAAGCCATACAAATCAAAGTTTTTGAATACTTTAGAGCCCGGAGATGAAGATAGAAGACTGGAATTAAGGAGAATATCTTAATAATTCTAATTTCATTAAATAAATATTATATACCGACGAACCCACTTTCACCACCAACGGAACAGTTTCATCCCAAAATTCTCGCTACTGGTCAGTAGAAAATCCAAACTGGGTTATCAATTGTAAAAGACAATATTCACTAAAAGTAAATGTTTGGTGCGGGATACTCCATAATAAAATTATTGGTCCGTTCTTCTTTGAAGGAAATTCAAATAGATTCCAATTTTTGGATTGTTTGAGGAATTAATTTTCGGAAGCACTAGACAGTTTACCCATTCTTGACCGAGTTAATTTAAAATTTCAGTTAGATGGGTGTCCTGTACTTAATGCAGTGACAGTGTGACATTTTCGAAATCAGTGGGTAGGTCCCAACAGCCTTCTAATTGAATTTCCACCTAGGTCACCGGATCTAACACCAATGGACTTTTTTCTTTGGGGTACTATTTAGGAACAGGTATATAAATCGAGACCCTAGACAATTGAAGACCTCCGAGCTAGAATAAGGAATACATGTCTAAAAATTACCCCTACACAATTAAGAAGAGTGTAAATAATATTAAAAAAAAGATATGAACAATGTATTAAGTACAATTGAACGGCGGTTTGGTGGAAGCTTTAAAAATTTAGTTGTTTCTTTACAATCTTCATTTATTAGATTACATTTATTGTTGTTAATAAAATTTTTTTAGTGTTTCCTGTTTTTTTTATACATTTATTTAACGTCGGCCTATTTCCGCTACTGAGGCCTAACACCGACGCCTGTAGACGAGCTACCCCCAACCAGGAATTTTGCCGAACCTCTTCCCTTAAGAAGAGCAGGGATCTTTTACTTGCCTAACATTTAATAGACAAGGGACCGACGGCTTTACATCCCCTCCGAAGGATGGTATATCTCCTATAAAACCCTCGCCTAAGGTTGTATAGCTTCCGCGCATACACTGATATACAAGCCGCTGGAAGATGTGTGAGGCGAGAACGCGGTTTCCGTTGGAATGGTCACCAATCCAATAGTGTTTCCTTGTTACAATTATTTTATGTCATGGTTATTGGTTCCGTGTTAATTTTGCGGCATGATTAACATCATTATGTTTTCATTGCTTATTAGATTTAACTTTGTTGTCTGTTTTTGACGTTTATTCCATGACTTACTATGTTTGCAATAATAAATGCGTACTAATATTTTCATTTTTATATTTATCCGCAAAAATTGTATTAATTCGTATTTTTTTATGAAATTTGGTACATACCCATTCAGGATGGAGCTGAATACAGGATTTTACGTAAAAAGAAATCGCTGATACGATTTCTTAAATTTTAGCCCCTAGAAAAATCGCGGTTTTAAAAATATAATATGACGTTTTGTCCAAAAGTGAAGTTTTGGTGAAAAGTGAAGTTTTGGTGTTGTATCTTTTAAAAAAAAACAAACAAAAATCGATTAATAAATACAACTTTTATGTGGGTGTTAACGTTTGAAATGGGTCACACTGTATATGTAGATTTATAAATTCATTTAGGGACAGTACAGTGAATATGGCAAGGCCTAAATATTAACCTTCTTTCTGAACAAATTCTACACAGCGTATCCAAACTTAACTAAACATCTACATACGTACAACACAATGTTATCCATTTATTTCGGAGTCACCCTGTAAAACATTTATTTAGTGTAAGATTTTCACCGTTATTATTTAAAGTGTAAAGCTTGTTGAACTGCATTTTTGAAGCAAAAGGCGCCACATTCTTACAAAATCCAAGGCCCACTACGTCAGTTTTTAGAGTAAAATTTTTATAATTCATATTAGAAAAATTTATGCACGCCACTGGGTTCACGGCCGCTCAAAACGGGCCTGTACTAAATTTTGTCGAAAATTATGAAGTAAAAACGTTTTTGTAGATATTAAAAATGCATAATACAGCTCTTTCATAAATTTATTCTAAAAGTTAAGTTATCGATGAGAAAAAAATTTGAAATAAAATTAAACTCTAGTAACATGGCATATTATTATTCTTATGCCTAGTTTCAACAAATCAAAAAAGAAATAAAAACAACAAAACTATAAAACAAAAAAATAAAGAATTCCATTACAAAAACTATAATATTATCGTCACATCTAACTATCCACCATTTATTTCAATACACTTGACAATCCTTTTCACACATTCACAGTAACCTCTCGTATTTGTTCTTGAGTAAGTTCTGCATAGGCTTGCATCATCCTAGCCCCTAGTTTCCTACTAACTTTAATGAAGTATATAATGAAATTATGTCTCACTCAAGAACACAAATTCAGTTGGCGAGGATGAAATACCTGTAAAACTCCTCAAAGTGATAGCCTCTGAAATAACTCCACCTTTAGTACATATTATAAACCTAACCTTTGATACAGGTTATTTTCCAGATATGTTAAAAGTAGCAGAAATAATCGCTTTATATAAAAAAGGAGATAAAAATCTGGTCTCCAATTATCAGGCAAATTGCATTGCTATCAAACATCAGCAAAATATTTGAAAGAATTATTTACAGCAGATTAATATGTTTTTTTAATCACTTTAATGTTTTATCCCCAACACAACATGGGTTCAGGAAAAATAAATCAACAATCACCGCTATATATCAAGCTCTGTGTAAAATTATTGACTCACAAAATAAGTGTCAAACTACATTTATCTAAAGCATTTGTCAGTGTTGATTATTCAGTATTACTAAACAAACTGGAATGTTATGGGGTAAGAGGGGTATCGCTGCAATTAATGGAGTCGTATCTTCGAAATAGGGTACAGAGAGTGGTTGAACGTGATAAGGATGGAGTACTCATAAGATCAGAGAGCATCACTGTTAAAAGGGGCGTTCCTCAAGGTTCTTCTGTACTGGGCCCCCTCCTTTGCCTTATCTACACCAACAATCTCTCTTGCGCTATTAATGAGGATGTGATGCAATTTGCCGATGACACTTCTTTAATTTTTAATGACCAATCAACAATAAATCTCGATCAAAATATTTTTTCTACACTTGAAACACTAGAAAGTTGGTTTGCTGCAAATAATTTTTTACTTAACACAAATAAAACCCAATTAATAAAATTTGATTACGGTCTGAAAAATAATGAGTTGATAGTTTCTAATGGGAATAAACAGATCACTACTGTAAACAGTGTGAAATTCTTGGGGATTCACATTAATTCTCGCTTAGATTGGCGATGCCATATTGAAACGCTTGCCAGCTGCCTAGCACGATACTGTTATGCACTGAAAGTGATTTCAAACATGATTAATGCCAAATCAGCCCTAATTGCTTACCACTCTTATATACAATCCAGAATAAGATATGGAATCATCTTCTGGGCTAATTCTCCAGATATGTTACGTATCTTTACATTACAAAAGAGGTGTATAAGAAATATCTATAAATTATAAAATCGCGAATCCTGTAAAATATACTTTAGAAATAACAAAATACTTACCCTACCATGCATTTACATTTATGAATCTGTGATATTTATCTGTAATATATAACAGGGACCTTCTTGAAAACTGTGATAGGCAGCACAGCCACAACACCAGAAATAAGTCTGACTTGATTAGTGACAGAATGAAAAATACTTACTTGCAAAAAAATGTGAAATTTTCCATAATAAAGATCTATAATAAGTTACCAATTCCAATCAGAAATCATCCAGTAGAAAAGTTAAAAACAATACTGTATAACGTCTTAATAAAGACTACAGCATTGGAGAATTTTATAGTGATCCTCATTTCTGCGCCAATTAGGCATATTGCATTTTATTATTATAACTGTAACTTTAATGTAGTTGTTGTATATGTAATATTTATTATGTTTTATACATTTATTACGTTTTATACACTATTATGCTTTATATTTGTAAACGTTAGACATGTTCTACACCGTAAGGGTATTTTTTTCGAGAACTAATAAATATCTATCTATCTATAGTTTGTAGCCTCGATTTGTAAACATTATGTTTCATTAAAACCCAAAGGAAAAAATCGAGCGGCGTCAAGTCTGGGGATCTCGATGGCCATTCAAACAAAGAACTGTTTCACCCTATCCAATGATTTTCAAAATGTTCATTAGCCATCATCTTGCCAAAACAGCGTTATGAACAGAACTTCCATCTGACTAAAAATTTAAACTAAGAAGATTCTATAGTGATAAATCATTTAACGCATTTCAAAATTCATACCCAAGAAAATTTAACAACACATTGTCATTCACACTAACCAAAGATGAAAGGGTCAATTATTTGGTCATTTAGTATTCCGCAACAAACGTCACTTTTTTGCGAATACTGTATTTTTGCATTTATGATAAATTCCAGATTCTCAGCTAACCAGTGACGACAATTTTGACTTGAAACCACCCTATTTGTGGTAAATATGGCTTCATCTCTAAATAAAATTTCATTATTTCATTAAAAAAATTGGGACTATTTAGATGTTCCCCTGTAGTCAATAGCAAAACTCTAATCATCTTTCCTCATTTCCCACTTCCAATGTATGCAAAATTTTTGGCCTGTAAGCCTTTATTTTGTTTTTTTTTTTTTCAGGCATCTTATAATAATTTCTCTGAGGATATTAAGATTTAAACTAGCCGTTAAAATATCCTACAGTTTTTTGAAACACAACCTGTCTCATTGAGAACTTATGCATTGTACATTACTTCGACTTACTCTTCTATTTGGGTGTCTAGTATTGAATTCAATCGCAGTGTTACCTCCTTTCTCTTATTATTTATTTTTGAGAAAGACTTGAGGCAACATGTGCGGACGACTAGCTGGTTTAAACCGGAGCAGAGAGCCGTGGGTCCAGAGCATTCGTAAGAGTGGAGAAACTTACCCTTTCTGACATGTACAGCATAAGCGACAGATTTCTGTTTATTTCGAGAAAAGGAGACAAAGAAAAATTGATGTTAAATTGGGCACCATTTATAGTAAAATAAACAAAATTGTCTCTTTTTCTCGAATAACCAGTCTGCTATAGATCAGACTGAAATTGTTGGTAAGAGAAATAAAAAGATAGTTTAAAATGAATGACAAAATATATTACATGAAAAAAATTAGACAAATCGGTTTTAGACAAATTGAAATGTAAAAAAATGTACATATATATATATATATATATATAAGACAAATTGATACCAGTATCCTAGATGGTTTATGGTTCAGGTGACTGGTTCTGGGACAGCAATCCAGGCCCACAATTGTCTCTTGCTGCAAGAATGAATCCTAGTTTCTTTGGCAATTTACGTCTCTCAATGAATGGGGTGAAAATTGTAGGAAAATTAACCAACTATAAGCACATTCAGAATTTATGCAAGTTAGTTATGCAAAATTTAAGCAATGTTAGCTATGCAAATATAAGCTAGTTAGCTGTACAAAATATATTTAAATTAGCTGCACGAAATATTAAACTAGCTGTACAAAAGCTGCAGGAAATTAATTTAAGCTATATAAAAGTAAGCTGATTAGCAGTACAAAAGTAATTTTAGCTATGCAATAGTAATTATTAGCTATGCACGAGTTAGCTGATTTCTTAGACTATAAATTGCCAAAAAAATTAAAAGGAAAGAGAAAAATATTTTTAAAACCATGTGGTACATATAGCATTTTAACTACTTATTAAATTAAAAAGAATTGACTTTGAATTCAAAATTTATTTTAAAAATAATTGAAATTATATCAAAGGCAAAATTTGAAGATTAATTAAAATATTTTAATGAGTATAATGAAATGAAATTACCTGTATGTTAAACACTTTGTAACTGGGATATAAAAATTGTAATATCAATTACTGAAGTCCACAGTTAAAAATTATAATGTTTGAATCAGTACAAAGGCTGCAAGCAAATGACTTCCTGGTGAGTTTTACTGATAAGATAAACTTTTTGTCCTGTTTACTGGAAAACAACGCCACCAAAAAAATGTGAGAAATCTAATTCCCTATTTAAATTGAAAGCTATCAAAATATAGAAATCGTACAAGTATGGCCATCTGTCAGTGGTTAAGTTAAGCGCACCAACTTGCCTTGTAGATTCCCATACTCAACTAAAGTAGTGGCATATAATCGATAAAAGGAATCTATAATAATACTTTATTTTCCATGCCAGCTGATTTGCCTTTGCAATTTCTATTTTATACATAACAACAAATATTAACAGATGTAAATAAGTAGTAAAACGTATTGATAAATCAGTAAATATATTACATCTCATAGGATATACTATATATAGAATGAGAGAAGGTAAGGAAAATAACCATATGTACTCCATAGTAAACAAAAATATAAAAATTGAAAAATAGATATCTGATGTAACTAAATTTTGTAGACAAATTGTTTCCTGGGATAATAATGCTGTATTACAATGGAAATGAGATACATAATAGTTTTAATAGAAAAACAGGACTAAGTTCCTAAGATATAAAATTAAGTACATAAAACAGTGTGACATGGTTTAGCAGTTATACATGTAAAATTCTGTTAGTTGAAAACAGTTTCACCTGCAAAAACTGAATCCAAAAAATATACAGGTCGTGCTAACTATCCACAAAACACTAGTTTTTTAATAAAACTGTTAAATGGACATAGGCCATGTAACAGAATCTACTCTTGTTGTACGCACATTATCACCAATAAGACGCACAATTTCTATTTTCTCTCCTACAGTTGGGCTTTCTATGACTATTGATGCTAGATACTGTAATAATTTGTCTACACATTAACTTGTCACTTTTGACAATTAACCGTTTCAATTTTTTTCTCATGGATAATTTAACTTCTAGAATAAATTTACAAAAATGATGAAGTTTTCAACAAAATTTAGTACAGGCCCGTTTTGACGGGTAGAGAACCCAGTGGCGTGCATAGACTTTAAAAAAAATTGCTAATATGAATTATTACAATATTTTACTCCTAAAAACTGACGTGGTAGGCCTTTTGGAATTTGTAGAAAGCATGAATAAGCTTTGGAAAGTCCTTCGGGAGCTGAACTTTTGTTGGTAAAAATAAAATAGAAAGAGGAGTAAAACGGGAACTAAATCCTACGGCAATTCAACAAGAGGCTGTTCGTGTAGTTTTGGCGGAAAAATCGTATTTTGAGCAAAAAATGCGTGAAAAAATATACGGCGGGGTATTCCCCGTATTCGAAAAATAAGGAGTCACTACATTTTATAAGCCCCTGTATATGATCGATTCAGTGTAATAGCCCGAAAATAAGAATTTTACCAAATCTAATGGGAAACTTCAAGTGTTGCCGAGATATTACCTTAAAATCGCCTTTTAGGCGCCATCTTTACAGAGGTATAGTTTCCTTACGAAGGATTTTAGGACATTACTTTCACGTGATGGAAGTTTTATGCTTGAAATTGGCCATATAATCACGTAATTCATTTTCTTAATATAATTAAGAAACACCCTCTATAATATAATCCCCCAAATGAATACCGAAGAGATCAGAAACTGCAATAGGTACACTAAAATTTAGAGAATTAAAAAAATAATTTATCACCTGATTTATAAATCACAATGTTGAAAAGTCAAGATTTCTTGAGGATTTATTCAATTTCTTTTCTATAAACCTATCAAAACCCACAGCAAGAGACACTTCACACTTTAACTAACGAATGAATCTGATCTGTATCACAGTCTGTATGTAAAAATAACTAACTCTACGTGACTCTACCAACCGCCACATAAACATAATGTATAATGTGCACAATGCACGGACCCGCACAATAAATAGAGCACTTACGGAAATCGTACCTAATTGTTGGTCCTCCGTAAGAAAATGGATTATCATAATAGGTATTATTCACTGAACTCTATTACAGTAAATGGAACGCCATTATACGCATATGCGCGTAAGCAAAATGTGATAATCATGCGATTTAAAATGCACAGACAAGCGCCGACGCAGTAGGAAATCTAAGGTTAAAAATATGTCGGAGCTTGACTCAAACAGTTGTGTACGGAAGTTATGCGCTGACGCAAGTTTGTGTTTTATTTGTTTCTAAAGCGTAGGTCTTAAATTGAATGGGAATTACAGAGTCGGTCTTCGTGATTTTATCCTTTCGTTTACGAAAAGTTGTGAGAGATATTGGTTATTTTGTATATAATTTTGTGACTTATAAACAGTGTGTATCTTAATTAAGACAATAGGTGCGCACTTGTATGGTACTGTTTTGTAAGAACCGGGACGAAATCCCGAGTTTGTTATATTTTAAGTAAGTATACCTACTCAACTTTTGTCTGTTGTATTAATATAAGCTACCATCTAAATATTGGCAAGACAGTCCGATTTTGAATTTTTTTTCTTTTAAAATGAGTACTTTTGCCTACTTAAACACGAATTTTTATTAAAAATAGGCTGTATATAATTCCCGAGATATCAGGATGCAAAATATTGTAACCTCACATTTTTTCATTGCTGCGATTTTTAAGTTTATTATTTGTGAATTGTTAAGTACCTAAATAGTATTAATATAAATACGTATCCAACATATTCGGGATAATAATATTGATTCCAAGATCTTTTTGAAAACACATAACGTTATCATACTTTTTGTAAATTAATATCACAATTTTATGAAACAAGCAAGTTCAAAGTCAGCCAACGTGGTAAAGTTGACAATAGGAACACTCAAGTATATTACTAGTAAGCTAATAGAGTGCGGCAGCCAGGCATCTCTGTTATTTGTGTATTATGCAAAATAAATAAGGAACACATTACCCTCCTTTGCTTAGAGCAGTCGGTTAAAAATAATGCAAATATGTGCCAAATGTTTATGGAAATACAAACAGAATGACAATGTTTGACATATAACAAAGCGTTTTGTGAATAAAAAGAGAATTTCCTGAAATTTAATAACTAATTTATATTTTTAATTATGTAATAATTTATTTAAAAATTTTGTTTTAATTTATATATTTTACTAGGGAGACATTTTGTAATATTCAAAAAACAAGTTCTGCTATTTTTAAGCAGAAGTTTCATTTATTAAAATTTTTAAATATTTTTTGCACACCATGGCAAGATACCACTGAAATCTATTACAACAGAACAGTTAAGGACGAGCGCAGCTCTGTTTTTATGGCATTGTACTGCGATACTAAATATAAAGCAAGAGGAGCCGCAGTTAGTGCTTGAAAGGGTGACTTTCAGAGAAACGCAGCAATCTTGACACCTTCTAGCGGCTTGTATTTCAGTGTATTAACAAATGCTATTTAATTCTAGATGGGGATTGTGTAGTGGATATACCATCTTTGGGAGGGTATGTAAAACAGTTAATCCCCTGTCCATTAAATACTAGGCAAGTAAAAATATCCCTACTCTTTGATAGAGGTTTGGCATAATTTCCAGTTTGAGGGTAGCTTGCCTCCTAGTATTGGTTCTTGCCCTTGGTAGCGGAAATAGACCGATGTTAAAAAAATCAAGGAAAATAAAGCAATAGAGTTCAGTGCAAAATACTTAATAAAAAGTAAGAAAATTGTTGCTTCCCTTAGTTCATGTTTACATTGTATTTGTCAAAAGTGCAGTACAAGATTTTATCAGATTTTCCACGTTTCAGACGAAGTATATTACGAATTTTAGTTATTCAGTTACTTTGTCAGAAAAATTACAAGTAAACATTTGGTATATGTACACTACTACCGGGGATGAAACCACATACTTTTAGTCAAAATATAAATGGACATTATACTTTAATTTTCTCTTGAAAATAGAGAAGGAAGTTTTACGTAAACACCTTTACATATTCTTTTACAATTCATTGTCTCATGAGTAAGTCATATTTTTATAAACAAACGAGTAAAACAATCTATCACTTATATATCAAGGCATTTAATCTTAAACAAAAAAGCTAAGTTCTCTTGAAATTCAAATAATAATACCACACCAAGTATTTGAAAATAGTTAATTATTACCTTTTCTTCATTTCATTTGTCAATTCAAACATATTTGTGAATATAAAATGCACGATTTTAGTTTTCAATAAAAATTCACTAGTACCTACTCATATATTTACTGATTGATCGTAGAAAAAAAGTATAGGTTTTTTTCAGGCCTCAATTTTAGCTTTTATTAATTTTAAAATCATATTTCGACCCCAGAGATAGAAAATATATGACTGTTTTTTGTGAACTATATATTGAACTTATGATCATACATATATTCGACATTTGCTACAAATTGAAAATAAAATGATTGTTTTGGGAATAACGATAACTTTGATTTTTTTTATAACTATCAAGGCAAATAAATTGTTATATTTATTTATGCGATTTTTTAAAAAAGTTAAAAATATGAAACACGCAATAAAAATAAGGCCGGCCCTGACGTATTTCATAGTGCGATTGCGCGCTACTATGTGGCCGCCATACTTGCGCGTACGTAGAAATTTTTTTGGGCATTGGCATTCCATTTACTGTAATAGAGTTCAGTGGTATTATTGGTATAATTTTGCCGCGCAACACCAACATGTATCTGGCGATGTCGACCCTTTGATTTGAACCTCGGAGTTGAGCGGCTTTGTGTTCTATTATTGTTAACTGTAAAGTCATGGCTAACCTTTCCTGAGCTGAAATTACTAGTTTCCATATTAGTGTTTTGGAAAGTTAAATCATTTTCAGTTCAAATAACTCTGTTCACTTGAAACGGATAGAATCAGGTTATATTTCCATAAGCCCACTACGTTAGAGTGACTCGGTTTTTTACAGACAGCGAAACATACAGCGTTACTACCACATTTGGTAGATTTCTACTTTTTTAGTAGATTTTCACACCAGCCAATGTGAATTTTCAGTTGGTAAATAATAATTTTTGGATTTCGGTAGATTTTGATCATTTTAATGTTTATTTTATTATTTAAATTAAAGGGAGTTTTTTATCTTGTCAAGAACAAATTAAAGTATTATAGTTTTAATATACTACTAATTATACATGTATGTGTAATGCCAGTTGAATAATGAAAATTAATATTCTTTTCGTTTTCTCCCCAATTAATTGTTAGTGTCGTGTACTCGATTTCTTAGTCTGAGATCGTATACGCCCCACTGAACTCTATTTTACTATAATAGAGTTTAGTGGTACGCACGAGGATTGTAAACAGAAAAGGATTGCCTATCTGTGGCCTATCAGACTCGGACTGGCAACTTAATCTATGAACTTGAACTTAATGTTAAATTTTTGTCCAGAAATCTATCGTTCTGTTCTCTCTCTCCGATTTTCGAAAGCCAAATTCAGAGGGCGCCACAGTTGCAGACGCGGGAGATTTGACGAATTGTTTAATTTAACTTACATTTTATGAATATATTTGCCGTTTAAAATTTGTGATCAAAGTGCAATGCCGTTTCATGCTTAAACTTTGATCACAAATTTTAATGACAAATTATATGTACACTATAATAAAATTAAAAGTCAAATTTGTAACACATTAATATACAATTTTATTTTATCAGATATAAATAAACATATAATAAAAACTATGGCAAGGGAAAAAGTACATAGTAAAAGAAAAAAAACATAAGTATTCAGGAAATTGCTCTAGATATTTTAAAAAATGTCGGTAGATCATTCGAAAATCATCTACAGAAATGCATAGGCGTACTGGGAGGTAGAGGAGTTGGCACTTTTGAATTTATATCCAATAAACAATAAATGGGAGCGAACGTAGGTGCGTCTTTACTATGTACATACTTCGATATGCGATGTAAAGCAACGTCAGGCGTAGTTAGTAGTTGTATGGGTGACCGTTCCAACAAAGACCGCGTCCTCGCCTCACACATCTTCCAGCGGCTTGTATATCAGTGTATGCGCGAAAGCTATACAACCTTAGGTGAGGGTTGTATAGGAGATATACCATCCTTCGGAGGGGATGTAAAGCCGTCGGCCCTTGTCTATTAAATGCGTTAGGCAAGTAAAAAATCCCTACTCTTCTTAAGGGAAGCGGTTCGGCAAAATTCCTGGTTGAGGGTAGCTCGTTTACAGGCGTCGGTGATAGCCTCAGTAGCGGAAATAAGCCGACGTTAAATAAATGTATAAAAAGAAAAAAAACAATAAATGGCCTCATGGTCAGAGAGACTTGCTGCTACAACTGAGCAGGAAACATTTTGAATACTTAAATTGGTCCAGAGATAATCAATTGTAGTGGCCGAGAATTGTGAAATGTGCGTCGGAGACTTTATGTGCATAGATAAATTAAAAGAGGTTAATAGATTGGATAACCGCTGGGTGTTTGCACTGTGCACACTCTGTATATAGATAAGATATTCATATTATTATGCACAGCCAAGGGAAAGGTATGATTGAGGAGGTAGGAAGTGGACTAATCGAAAGTACCATGTCATCAAAAATCAATTTAATTGTATCTAATAATTACACCATAAATATATATAATAAGTGACAGTTTGGTTTGTTCTGCAGGAATTTCTGAATAAACTATAAATTTATCTACCCATTAAATACTTCAATCGACAAGCCAGTACTAAAGAAAGTTACTTGTAAAGTGTGAAACTTAAAGCTTCTCTACACAAGAAAGGTATCAGTTCATTTTCTAACTTAGACGAGTGCAAAAAGTAATCCGTTTCCAAAACAATATTTGACAAAAAAAAATTATTATCTAGACCTTCGGAAATAAACAACTTAGCAGTAGCCTATTCTTATTTTTGAGAATATTTATAGGTCAACTCATGAGGTTTTGCGATATGTGAGTATTAATCGCTTATGTACACTGTTACTTATGAAAGATTCTTCTATTGTAGCAAATGATGTTGGAGGGGAAATTTGTTTTGTCTGCGATGACCAAGAACATTTCTATACTGGCAATTCTAATGGATCCTTATGCCTCCGCAAATGTTTTTGGAGAGAACCTCTATACTTAGTCTGAAATGAGCAAGAGTCACATTTTTTCATTGCTATCTCTGAAGGATTTTTATGTTTCAACGAATGACTTTTGAGGCGATCTTTATAAATCGATTTAAAAGAACACAAATCGCATTTGTACTTTGACACTTCTAAAGGATCCCTATGGTTCAGCATGTGATTTTGGAAGCGATCTTTATACTTCGTCTGAAATAAACAAGAGTCACATTTGTGCATTGTTACTTCTGAAGGATTCTTATGTTGTAGCAAATGACGTGGCAGGTGAAATTTATGTTTAGTCTGAAATGAACAATAGTCACATTTATACATTGTTACTTCTGAGGGGTGCTTATGCCGCAACAAATGACTTTTGAGGCTGCCTCTGTAGTTTGACCGATATGGACAAAAGTCGCATTTGTACATTGTCACTTCTGAAATATCTCCGTGCTTCAAGAGCAGATGACGCCTGAGGTTCCTTTTATGTTTTGTCTGGAACGAACACGAGTCACATTTATGCGATGTTACTTCTGATGGATCCTTATGACTCAGTAAATGATTTCTGAGATAGTATTTATATTCTGTCCCGAATGAACAGAGTTCACACTTGTAAATTGTTGCTTCTGAAGAATGAAGCAGCACATGCCTTGTGAGGGCACGCCGATGTCTCGTCCGAAATGAACAATAGTCACATTTGAACATCGTTATTTCAGAAGGATCCTTATGCTTCAGAAAATGACGTTTGAGATCAGAGTTCTGTTTTGCCTGGAACGCACAAATGTCACATTTGAACATTGTTATTTCAGAAGGATCCTTATGTTTCAGAAAATGACGTTTGAGATCAGATTTGTGTTTTGTCTGAAACGGACAAGAGTCACAGCTGTACATTGTTACTGCTGCGGCATCCTTATGTACTAATAAATGTTCTTTGGCCGATGTGTGTTCAATATACGGATTCAACTGATCCTTCTCAAGGTCCAAAATTGAAAATTTCTCTATTCTATGTAAGGGGTGCGGTCTGGTGACTTCCGACTCTGGCAAAACAATGCCATCCTCATATCTGAAAATTATAAAAATTGTTATTAACATTGAATTGTGAATTAATAATTATTTAATATCGCATTGAACGTCACCCGAAGAACACAGATTGCTCTAAATTATATCGAATAAACGTTAATAACCATCTAAGTCTCGAAAAAAGTAAAAAGATAGGATTCAGATTAATCTAAAATAGACGTATTCGAGAGTTTATCTTAGACGAAAATAAGTTTTAGTAGTTGTTACCTCCTTTCCCTTGTTATTTATTTTTGAGAAAGAATTGAGGCAACATATGCGGATGACTAGCTGGTTTAAGTCGGAGCAGACAGCCGTGGATCCAGAGTATTCGTAAGAGTGGAGAAATTTACCCTTTTTGATATGTACAGCATAAGCGACAGATTTCGGTTTATTTCGAGAAAAGGAGACAAAGAAAAATTGATGTTAAATTGGGCACCATCTATAGTAAAATAAGCAAAATTGTCTCTTTTTCTCGAATAACCAGTCTACTATAGATCAGACTGAAATTGTTGATAAGAGAAATAAAAAGATTGTTTAAAATGAATGTTAAAATATATTACATGAATAATAGATAAATCGGTTTATAAAGACTAATTGAAATTTAAAAAAATATATATAACAAATTTATAACAGGATCCTAGATTGGCTATTGTTGAGGTGACTGGTTCTAGGACAGCAATCCAGGCCCACAATTGTCTCTTGTTGCAATAATGGGGTCTAAATTTCCTTGGCAATTTACGTCACTTAATGAAATGGAGTGAAAATCGTAGGAAAGTTAACCGACTAGGTGGTTTATGAAAAGTTAACGAAATTTTATCTATATGAAAGATAAGCTGTGCAAAAGCTATGCAGTAATGAAGAAGCTATGCAGAAACGTATACATCAGAAATGTATAAGTATATACCTATGTGCATAAACATATAAATATATAAGCATATATAAGCATATAAGTATATAAATATCTAAGAATCTAAGCTGATTTCATAAACTATAAATTGCCAAAAAAAAATGAAAAAGAAAATATTTTAAAACCATGTGGTACGTATAGTATTTTAACTATTTATTAAATTAAAAAGAATTGACCTTGAATTTAAATTTATTTTAAAAATAATTGAAATTACATCAAAGACAAAAATTGAAGATTACTTTTAATTTTAAATTAGTAATAAATGAAATTTACCTGGATGTTGTTGTTAACGCGGATATAAAAATGTAATATCAATTACTGAAGTCCACAGTTAAAATTTATATACGTTCCAATCAGTACAAAGGCTGCAAGCAAATGATTTCCTGATGAGTTTTTACTGATAAGGTAAACTTTTTTTGTCCTACTTACTGGAAAATAATGCTACCAAACAAACTTGAGAAATCTAATCCCCTAATTAAATTGAAAGCTATAAAAATATAGAAATAGCGCGACAACTTGCCGGTCGAAAATTCTATAATTTCCTTTACTCGCAACTAAAATAGTGGCATATAATCGATAAAAGGAATCTATAATATTAGTTTTTATTACTTCCATACCACAGCTGATTTGCCTTTGCCTCACAATTCGTAAATAGAATACATAACCAAAAATAAGGACAGCCATAATAAATAGTAAAACATTGTGAGAACTCAGTAAATATATTATATCTTATAGGATATACTATATATACCCAGTAATGAGAAAAGGTAAGGAAAATATCCATATGTACTTACATAGTAAACAAGAATATAAAAATTGAAATATAGGTATCTGATGTATATAAATGTTTTGTAGGCAATTGTTTCCTGGGATAATGCTGTGTAGAACGGAAATACATAATAGTTAATAGAAGATGACTGAGTTCCTAAGATATTAAAACATGTACATAAAACAGTGTGAAATGGATTAGCAGTTATACAAGTAAAATTCTGTTACTTGAAAACAGTTTCACGTACAAAAACTGAATCAAAATGATACACAGATTGTGTCAAACATAAACAAAACACTAGTTTTTATATAAAACTGTTAAATGGACATAGGCCATGTAACAGAATTTCAGTTAATCTAACTGACATTAAAAATTAGACACATTTTATATAAATTAACTTACTTGTAAAAAGTCAGTCTAAAAGTTATAAACATTAAAACAACATGAAATATACATCCAGACATTATTTTAGACCATAAAAAAATCTGTATTACTTTTGCATATACAGGGTTTTCAGTGTTAGTTTTTGAGACATTTTAATTTTATTGTCTAACTTTGAAGTGTTGTAGTTTTGTTGTTGCTGTAACTTTTTTAATCTTGGTTTTCGGATGTAGGTTCTTGGTAACTTTTTTGCCTGCTCTAATAGTGGGGTCAATCTGGCATTAAAAATGGCTTGAAACGGACTCGTTTTTTTCGATTTTTTTTTTGTGATGTTATGAAGTCGGGCCCCCTCTATCATCCGGAAAATGTTCAGGTCGAACTTTTCGCGATAAGGGGGGAGGGGGGGCGAATTTACATGTAAAGATAAGGAAAATCAGTTTTTCGGACATAACTCGTTTAGTTTGATTCGGATCGAAAAGTGTATAGGGATAAAATGAAGGGCTCGCTAATATGCGTAAACTGAACTTTGACTCGTCGAAATCAGTCCAGCGCACAGTGGGCTCAAACACGGAAAAGCCGGCCATAATACGAAGAAGTTTATAGATTTCTTAGAAAATGGGTATATAGGAGTTCTTGAGATCGCTGATTAAGCATCCGAAATCGATTTAAAAAAAAAACGCCCAAAAAATGTGCCAAAAACCGTCAATATTCATTGGATTGAAATGAAAGCTGTCATATAGGGGTTTTTGAGGTCGCCGACTAAGAATCTGAAATCAATTAAAAATAAACAAATTGGGTGCTGTGAAATGCCCAAAAAATGTGCCAAAAATCGTCAATATTCATTGGATTGAAATGAAAGCTGTCATATAGGGGTTTTTGAGCTCGCTGATTAAGAATCCGAAATCAATTTTTAAAAAATGGCGGTTATGAAACGCCCAGAAATAATTTTAAAAAAATTAAAAATGCATTATGCTCCGATTTACGCGCATACTGGCATCAACGCACAAAAAGTATCACGAAAGGCAAAATCGCAGGAATACGCAGCCAGTTCTTTGTAAATAGTTAAGGATATGTTCAATAAAAGATTTAAAATTGGTTTAATGCGCAATGGCCTAACAATGACATAACTTATTGCTTTTTTTATATGTACTTTGCATAACGAAACCAACAATATTACGAGCGACTTTATTGTTCATTTGCTAATTTACATAATTATAAAATGAATGACAAATTACATATTTAAATTTTTATTACTTTCAAGAGGAGAATCCATTTTGAAAAATTGCAAAAACTTTATTTGAACACTTTCGAAGACGTTTGAATATTTGCTGTTTCACTTGGCGCTAGAAACTGTCAAAGCGACGAGTGGTTCTGCGCTAATATAAAGGCGGTCATAATTAGTTAATTTGATGACAGGACTTTTAAACGTTTATTCTTAAGATAAGTACGGGTCTTTAGGACACAAGAGACACATTTTGAAAAACAGTAGTTTTCAAAGGGTTATATACACTTTATTAGAAGAAAATAAGGTAAATACGAAACAAAACAGAACTTGTAGATAATTATAATATAACCGTTATACACAATTAGTATTATAACACAATTTACTTGTCGTGAGATTTTTCTGTGTAAAGGAGATTGCTCGCGACAAGCTTTTATATCATAAACAAAATATATAATGTAACAAAATGATGGGTTTGATTTACTTCAAAGTTTATTTTCTACTTTTTAGAGCATTTGAATAAAAGCTTTTTTAAAAATGTTTTTCATATAATTTTATTTTTTACTTTTTAGTCTTTTAAGATGCTGTAATCTCCAGATATCGATTTTAAGACGAATTGGATGATAAACCATGACCCCGAAAACCCCCAGATATCGACTTTGATCTAAATGACAAAAGTCGTCAGCCATATTGGCGCCGTCATTTTGAATTTCTGAATTTTGAACAAAAATTTATAATTAGTGATCTCGAAAACCCCCAGATATCAATTTTGAGATCGGATCATAAACGATAAGGTCGTCCGCCATCTTAAAGTCGCCATCCTGAACTAGTGGGACGTGTATTTGTGAGAGAGAAGTGGGAGCGTTATTCTTGACAGTTCGCATTTTTAAAAGTTACTCGCATACCACTATAATGCAAATGAAAATTCATACTAGATATTCTTGATCATTCGCAAGACATTCGAGTATTCGCATTAAACAGCGAGTGGATTTTGACAATCGGCAAGTATGCGAATGATGACATAACCTAATTTTTTATTTTAAAAATATGTTGCTTTGTGAACATAAACTAATAACCACAAATGCCAACCGACAATGCTGTCATTCCAAAGAGTGAAATTAGGTATTTTTTGAAACGCAATGCTGACAAGTGCTATTTTAAAGCACCCCTGCCTATATGTATTACCTGCTCAGGTCATCGTCATCTAAGTTAATTTTGATTTCTTCGTTAAGGAACAATTTTTGGTCCTCCATTTGAACAAAGTTTTCCTCTTCATATTTAATATCATTTTCTTCATAATATACTTCTTCTATTTTAATGGATCCAAGTTTATTACTCTGTCCTACATAGGCTGACATATCTTTTGACGTAAACTGTTGCTGTTCATTGTTAAATTCCTGATCATTAATTTCCATAAAAGTATTACTTTCTTCCTCAGGAAAGAAAATGTGTTCCAACTTTACTGTATTTCCTGCATCATCAATTTCTCCCCCATCAGAATTTTTCCTATCCTCACAGAATTGTTCTTCTAATTTGATTATATCAGGATTATTACTGCCTACTTCCCTTGTTGTTACATCCTGCATTGCGAGCTGCAATGAACTGTCAACCTCTATTTGGCCCTGGTTGCCTGTATCTGAAGTTTCACAGTATTTCTTAACCTTTTCTCCTACAGTCAAACGGTCCGTCGAAAAATGGAAACAGTCCTCTAAAGATCCATGACAGGATGCACAGATTACAGGATTCTTGATCATACTTAAATCCTATTAATCAAAAAACAAATATTAGAAAGTTAATCCAGTAACTACGAACATTTAAGCACGATAAAAAAACATTGAAACGCGTTTCTGTTGCTGATTTTGAGAACTTTCTCACTGTGAAAATGTCTCAAAAAATAGTGCATGGAATTTCAGAGAGTTCTATAAATGAAAGTGACACAGCCACAATCTGATAAATCTACAGATTAAAACTATATCACAATTTAAAAAGTCATTATCAACTTACATTCTAGGACCTTAAAACAATCAGAAAATACACCAATATTTTCAAAACAATCAACATAATAAAAACTCATCACCACAAAATACAAGCGAAAGGATGATCTAATGCAGTTCAAAATTACAACAAAACACAACAACGATAAATCTTTTGTGAAAACTTTCCTTTAGAAAAAATGTTCTGAGAGAAGTAATCAAAACTGGTGAAATTATACTCATTTCAAATCAAAATCATCAATAAAAAGAAAGAAAGAGATAGAGCTTATAATATATTTAAAATTAGTGGTACTAATGATAATTAGTAAAATTATAAAAAAAGACGGAATGAAGTAATTAATCTTCTAAAAATAAAGGAGCAACAATTTTATTTCAATGAAATAGATAAACATAAAGATAATGCGTACCTAATGTGGAAAACTTTAAAAAAATTAATAAATCCAAAAAATTTTAATACTAATTTTAATGCAGGTATACAATTTGAAATTAATGGCGAAACAACGTATTGCAAAGATGAATTAGACATTGTTGAAAACTTTAATATCTATTTTATACGTAGTATTGGGGACATTGTCGATAGCATCGATAGTCAGGAATATAAAGCCAGTACTGACAAATATACTGACTCTTATTTAGATAATTTCAAACTAATGAACTTGCAAGAACTACGCAAAATGATTAACGAATTAGATAATAAAGGGTCTACAAATACCATACTGAGTAATAAATTAATTAAAACATCATCACAAGTTATTGGACATGTTTGGCTGCATTTCATAAATACCTCCTCTTGATTCTGGCAAATTTCCGGATGAGTTAAAAACTAGCACAGTTGTACCCATTGAGAAAATTAACAACACGAATAAGTCATGGGAATTTCAACCAGTTAATACGCTACCAAGTCCTGAAAAACTGTTAGAAATAGTAGTATATAATCAGTTAATGGATTATTTTAATAATAATAATTTACTCCTTGTAAATCAGTCTGGATTCCGTACTAAGCATTCCTGTGAATCAGCCTTGCAATTAACAATAACGGAATGGAAACACAACCTGAACAAAGGTAATTACATGGTAGCTGTTTTTCTAGATTTAAAACGAGCCTTTGAAACCATCGATCGTACGATATTAATCAGAAAGCTTATTATGTTTGGTATTCAAGGTAAAGTCTTAAACTGGTTAAAGGACTACTTATCTGATAGGAAACAAGTAACCAAAATTGGTAACAGTGTATCATCATCGGTAGTTAATAAGTACGGAATACCTCAGGGAAGTGTTTTGGGTCCTTTATTATTTATTATTTACATTAATGACATCAATGAGTTTCATGATTGTGATTTTATAAATTTATTTGCTGACGATACTTTGCTGTCGGTAAGCAATGACAATTTAGACATAGCAATAAATAAAACGAACAATTCACTTTAAAAAATGTTCCAGTATCTCAAAAATAATAAATTAAAATTAAATATTTCCAAAACCAAAGCAATGAGTATTACTACACCGTATGAATATAAAAATATAAACACTAACCTAATTAGCTTAAAAATTGATAACAATAAAATAGATATGGCTACTGAAGTCAAATATTTAGGATTTATATTAGATAATCATTTACAATTCAATGCACATTTTATATATATACAGAAAAAATAGCAAAAAAATTATATTTCTTCTCTAGAATATCTCAGAAATTATCAATCACGACAAAAATCACCGTGTACAACACCATTATACAACCTCATTTCGATTACTGTGCCAGTCTATTGTACTCCTTGGATTTAAACAAAATAACTACCCTTCAAAAATTGCAAAACAGAGGAATGAGAGTTATTTTGAAATGCAACCGATATACTTCTATCCAACATGTGCTCTCTTCTCTTCAGTGGTTGTCTGTAAAAAATAGATTGCTTTACATGGCCATGGTTTTTATTTTTAAAATTTTGAATAACTTGATACCTGAATATCTAAACAAATTTATATCATTTGCCAACCAAATACATCAACATAATACAAGAAACAACAACAAATTCTATATACCAAGGCAAAATCTAAGTCAAACTATGAAAATTTTGCTCGATCAATACAATAAGTTACCTGATCATGTAAAGGAATCTAGTACACTACCAGAATTTAAGCGTAAAATTGTAAAATATATCAAGTCGATTACTTAATTATTAAGAGTATTATTTTTATTTATACATATATGTGTGTGAGTATAATATGTGTATACATGTGCATATTAGTTCAAATATATGTAAGTGTATGGATTTATGTACAAACTATTTGTATTTACTTAAATGAATTTGTATATTAGGATTTCCTATTCAATAAAGTATTCAATTTCAATTTGCTTTTGTTTGATAGCACATTCATACAAACAGATGACACAAAAGCACTTCATTTCACTATTCAATGATGATTACACACTAACCAAAGTATACGCATTTTATTATACTAACCTCATTTTTACTTTTAACAAAAATGGTGTCTTCCATTTTGGATACATCATTTTCTTTCCAGGCCTTTTCTGATCTAAACTGTAGAACGCTGTTTAACTTTATTGAATGTCCATCGTTTACACCCTCAACTTCACAGTAATCCTTTATTTTTTGTTCCACAATCGAAGAATTGGTTATAAAATTTAAAAAGTTCATTAGAGGCCCATGACATGCTTCACAAACTACCAGTTTCTTGCTGGCACTTACATTCTGGCAACAAAGAAACATAATTTGTATGTTTTTCAGATTTCAGTTCAAACAATAATATTCTTGTTAGGTACACAGCATCCCAGTATGTTTACAATTCGTTTATAATGACTGCATTTCTAAGACATCTCTGTCTTAAAAAAAATTGAGTTCTGTAAAAGCCCATTGCAAAATTAAGACAAAAATAACAAACTAAAAGGCTCTTTAAATATAAATAAAACAAGTCTACAGAGCATTAACTATTGTATGTATGTAAACTGTATTTCTAATATTTCTATGCGTAAGTAGACGAAACTATTTGTCATGCCATCTATTGCATTACACACAACTAAACACTTACGAAGCCATTCATATGGGTCTTGTCGCATCACCTAATGCACTACACCGTGATGATAACTTACCAATTCTGGAAAATACTTTTCTAACATTGTTTTCGCTGGTATGTCTTCTTCAATATCCAAGACCGTAAAAGATTTTTTTAACAGATTCATACAAAATTCACACTGAGCATGGCCATTACTCTTATCATTGTTGAAAGCAACTGTGTTATTTCGAACATCAAGGCAAGTCTTTTTGAAAACAAAACAGTTTTGAAGAATTTCTGAGCAACTTATGCACATCACAGGTTCATCACTTATAGTTAGATTCTAAAAAAAAAAAAAAATTAGACATAACACTACTCTTTTATGATGTCTTTACATTTCTGATTCAGCAAATACTGAAACTCACCGTTGTGACTAGAAGCAAATTCAGGATTTCATGCGTACTTTTTTCTATAGTTTTAAAATTTGTGTCACATTTTTCAAAGCAAAATCTACATATTCTTTTTAGGCCTTCCATTTCAAAAAAGCCGGAATTTACAGGGGGCAGAGTACACATCAAATATAGAAAATTTGGGAGCATAACCTTACGTTATCGCCACGTCATAACACAGAAGAAGTCAGCCACCATACATGAAACAGGAAATCACTCGCTTCTTCTTCCGAATTGTGGAAGTAGAAAACAGAGATAATCCTTCCCTTTTACACAAAACTGAGCTGAGTTGAATGTAAGAATAAACTGAGATCTCATGTAAAAGGGAAGCACCTAATAAGGTTTGAAACGAGCAGTTTCGGTCATGCGAACTAAAGAAATAGCCATGGGCAGTACATTAAAATTGGGAAATTATTAAACTACGTAAGACGGGAACGATTTTGAACTGTTCTTAAATCACCCAAACCACATACAGACATTTATCTCTCAGGATTTTCATGTTTTAGGTTTTATTTTTTATGCTGCATTCGCGCATAAGTTGTTTACTACCTCCCGCCGATAACACATTTGGATTTACCAATATAGGCGTAGGCGCATCAAAATAGATAACTACGTCATACCACTTAACGCATTAAATAAAGACAAAATTTCCGTACAAATAACTTCAAAGCGTTCCGATAGAGATGGACGTCTGTTTGTAGTCTATGCATAAACCAGAGAAGATTTACGTATAAACGAACTACAACGTTACTCTCCTTTGCCCAAAACGAGGAAGAAGAAGATTTGTGGTTAGGAATAGCTCGTTCGGAGTTTGATACTGGCTTTTCCCTTTTGTCATTTCGTATCGTTTGTTTTATTAAGAAAAGCGAGAAAAGATAGTTTACCAGAGCGAGGTTTGGGTATGTAAAGGAGTTTGTTGTCTCTAAACACATTTTAATTAAAAACTCATGCATTATGCTATTTTGAATTGGCAGTATTGGGAAAAGTGGACATAACACATAAACTAAACAGTACCTGTTAGCAAAGTATTATTATAGAGCAGCATAACAGAGAAATGTGAAACAAATCAGATAAGTAGATAGGTACATTTTAAGCAGTGTTCAGGTTTGTGGGACATGTTAAATTGAATTAGTTTTAAGAGGACGTGATAAACCCATATCTATAAGAATGACGCAAATAACAAAAATAAATGCTATTTATTAAAGTATGATATAAAATATAGTATATCTTAATATAGGATATATTTATGAAATGAACATTTTTGGTATAAACTTAAAAATATAATTTAACAAATGAGTTGTTGTTCTTAAAGTTGATATAAAAATAGTAATAATTCTGTTTAAGATTGACAGGAAGAAATAATCAATCTATAATAATATGCTGGTTTATTCTTTCTTTTATTTCAGTGAAATTTGGTCGTTTGTCAGGGTCTTCATTTAAAAGACTTTTCATCATATATACATACAAAAACCGAGGACATAATGTCGGCCTCGGTAGTGTGCTAAAAAAAAAAAATTAGTCAAAATGTTTATAGTGGTGGCTGGTGGGATTTAGGTTAAGCTTATTTATTTATATGTGGCGGATGGAACCCAGCCAAGTAGTAGAATGCTCGTGCTAATTTTGATTTTAACACTATACTCTGACCACCCAACAAAAATGATTGCAGGGTTGATAAAAATCATGATTTTTTTAGAAAAAATTAAAACTGATTTTGACCTCATTTTTATTTTTTCAATCTTTTCAGCACTGGTTCGTATTATTTTTCAGAATTGGTATCCCTGATTTATAACTAGATTTTCTAAGGGACTTCTATTTCTTCAAAGTTAGTGCCCCTGATTTTTAAGCGAATTTCATAGGGATACTTTGTTGTACTATCGTGAGCAGAAAAAAATAGGACAACTTTGTTTTTTCTGATGTAAATCTGTCTCTATTTAAACATGTAATGTGTTGCGGACCTCTAGCGTATGCGACCCACCATACGCATTAGCGTTTTGTGGGCCGCATAATAACAACCGCTACGTCCGTAGCACAGTTTCGCTATTCTCCACTGGAGGGCGATACTTCCAGTTGGTGAAAAGCGGAAGGCAACCATTTTTAATGGCGGTATATAGTTGATAATCCTACAACCTCGGTTTATCCAAGGTGTCCTGGTGGATTTTGGGATTATCAACACAGGAAAATTTTCTCAATCTGTTGTTGTTCCGTTTAGCGGAATATTTTGTTGTGAGTAAATTTTCACTGCGGAAGCAGGATATTTAAGTATACCAGGTAAGCTAACCTCTTCACGCCATCTTACCCGTTCTCTACCCACGTGTTTCACAAATTTGCAGGCTTTCCTTTGGAAGTATCGTGTCGACTTGAAAGGCGGACTCGACTCCATTCATCCAACTGTGGCTTTCTAGGAACACTGGTGGATTGTTCCCTCATCAGTGAGGTAAATTATATTTCTTTTGTAGGTTATGTCAGATTTGAATTGCTCACATTAGGCACGCTTCACGTGCATTTCCAAATGCAAATTAAATCGTGATATCTTTAGGGTTCCACGGACGGGGCTTCTACACACATCAGTGAAGTTCCACGGACGGGGCATCCATACACAGGAAATTCTAGGGCTGGAGAGGCTGCAATCAACCCCATCCTTGGGTCAATTTCTTTTGTGCCGAAGACACCTCCGTAGGGCTACAGTTCTTCCACGTCGAAGTCGGTATCGTACCACCCTAGATAAGTGTGTTGTTTTATTAACCGGGGACCACCTTCAGTGGTTCTGTGGGGTTATATTCGATTCATACTTTTGTATTTTAACTTGTACATATTTAAAGATTTTATGCATTTATATTTATTTAAGGAGGTTCTCTAAATCAGACCCATTGTGGCAGAATTTATGACCATTTATCCTCACATTGTAAGCCGATGTGTAGCTACACGAGGCATTTTATTAATGTTGTAACTTATTAATCGAGAAATTTGCCACACCTTTTGAACATCGCCAGGTTACATGGTAGAGAACCAATATCTGTAAATTGTGTAATATAGTGCATTTCATTTTTAAAGAAAGTGTCATTATTTCGTCTGCGATCACTACGTATGGAAGCCTCAGTGATTTGTTAAGTAAACTAATAATTTGTCGCAGTTTATGTAAAGTTGGGCTTGACGCCCTGAGATAGTCTGAGCTAGTGAAATTTTATCGTAGGCACGTACATCACTTATCCGGGTTAAGTTGTGCCCTACGATATCTGCTACGCTACAGTAGCCCAAGTGATTTCGTTATATAATATCTTATAACCACTAATATCCAACGTATTCATTTGTTTATGTACGTGTAAATCGTAGCAAATGAGTAGCCGAAATAAAACAGATATCACTTTTAATTTATTTTTTATTTTAATGCTGTAGTTATTGCTATAGTAAATGATGGATGGTTAATGAGACAAATTGCACTGCATTATGACATTAACAAAAAAAATTTGGTGTGCAACATTTTAAGAAAGTGGAGAATAAACGGTACGATTAGTAGAAATCCTGGATCAAAGACAAAGGATATCCTACTTAACAAGAAACTAACTATTAATATTTCGTTATTGCACCATTTCTATTTATAACTTCTATAAGTCTGTTTGGCATAGAATTAAATAACCTTATACAATAATCATTAGTAATATTTTCACATGCATTATTTACTATTTCCAGTAATTCTTCGGCATTCCGTAGTCTCACATTTCGTTTTTGGATACTTCTTACGAGTAGTCCCCATACTTCTTCCACAGGGTTAAGATCTGGACTATGACTGGGTCAGTTAAGAACATTGATGTTGTTATCTTGAAACCAGTCAGTTACGGTATGAGCAGTACGAACAGAACAATTGTCTTGTTGAAATATGAACTCATTATTAGGAAATAATTGTGACACAGAAGGTAGCATAATATTGTCTAAAATCCTAATATACGTTTCACTATTAAATCGTTCCTCAATATGCCACAAAACAACAGGGCCACGTGCCGATATCCAAGCCCACATATTGGCAGAAAATCTACCACTTTTATCATTGTTAGATATATATTTCTCATCGAATCGAGTATTAGAATGTCTTTGAACTTCTTTCGTTGACCGCCACGCCTTCTTCTACCGCTTAGCAATTCACCATAAAGTGTACATTTAGGAAGGCGGTTATCATGCATACGATGAACGTGACCTGCCCATCTTAGGCGTGCTCTTGAAATAAGCACCTCAATTGGAAATTTAAAATAAGAATGAAGTGATTGATAAAAAAAATTCATTTTGTAACAACCGTGGGGTGCTTGATATCAATTGTTTTAAGTATTGTTACGTGTTTACAGTCTTCAGTAAACACTCTGTAGGTTCAAATAACTTGCAACAAGAATCTCCACTAACCACTATTTTATTAATCACTTAAATTACAATAATAAATACTTAAAAATCACACCACTAATGATAACTTTAATCTAATATAAATTCACTACTTTTAAATCACAACTGTACTTTACTTTTCTTCAAAAACTTGTCAACTCTTATCTAACCTAAAAATTCTGTCTTGCCTGCTCAACTTCACTCTTTATATACCCCCTTAGAATGTGCCAGAATCTCATTCCATAACATTCTATAATAGGTTGGAATCCTCCATAGTTTTCTAATACGTGCTAGATGGCGGTTCGTTAATCGGCCCAGAGATGGCGCCACTCCACCTACCGGCCATCAAAAGAATAACAGGTTTCTCTTCTTTTGACCAGGGACTTAATCACATGTCCTCCCGTTAGAGGGCAGCACATAAGAGTATTTTATTGGTAGCTATTGATAAGAGTAGAATTATAAAATATAGTAAAAAGCAATAAATTACAATAAAATGATTTTTTTTGTCAATCACTTCATTCTTATTTTAAACTTATTTTTTATAATTTTTTAGTTCGGTTTGCTATTAAAGCGTGTTTTTTTAGTTTTTTAAACTTTAGTTTTTTTTGGTGTAGTTTCATTTTTTATTATTGTTCCAACGAGTAATAGACAATTAAACGGTCAACCCTCCCAGAGATCCGACAGAAGGGTGAGGCTCTTATACAACAGGGTGTGCCCGCTCCCCTGCGGTTGACGCTAGCGACATGACATAATCGCGTTCAAAGATTCCGTTAAAAAACAAACAAAAGTATAGGTGAAGTCAATTATTAAATGATAAAAACAGCGGCGCCTCCGAAAAAATGTCGACAATAGATTAGTCATTTTTTTAATTTTTATTTTATCCTGATGATCCTGGTGAAAACATTAGGACAAAGTTGTCAAATTATTGTTTCATCGGTCCTTGATAAGTGTGCAAAGTTTCGGTTTAATCTGACGTTTTGAACTGGGTGAGAATCACGTTCAAAGATTCCGTTACAAACATACAGGTAAAGCTAATAAAAGCGTGTTAAAAACTGTTCTTTTGCCTCTGGTGGAGACGATCCTCAGTCCCCTCCTCATTATCTGTATTACTCCAGTCCAGTTGAAACAGATATTTTTCTTCTGGATATGGTTAATTTTGGATAATGTGCAGCTTACGTTAAAATATCGGACAATATAAAATTCACACTCCGAAACTTCATTTGCACTTCCTGGATAATGCCGATATTTATTTGCCATTAGAGTTGTTATCATCATTTGTTCTGAGAAAATATTCCTTTTGCAACATTCTATCTGTGCGTTCTGTGCTACTATTGACAAGGCCTCTTGGATAGTTCATAAAAAGTGGCTGCTGTTTATTGCACAATGTATACCTACGAATACGTGTAATGTCACTACTCAAAAAATAGATGCCCACCTAGTAAATAGTCCTTAAAAGTGGTCTGGAAACTTGTATTCGGTGTCGGTTCATGTGTGGCTCTTTAATACCCTTTAAATTGCATCTAAGTCACGTAATAAAGTTATATGTCCACTTTTGGAAATGCTGTATTTTTATTTTAAAAGCCTCACACGAATAGTACTACAAACGATCATCAGAATATCTGAAATAGACATTTTTACTTTTCAGATACTATCTGACACTACTATAACAAAACTCAGAAATGCCATATACTTATTAAAAATATGCTGGGCAGAATTTCATACTTGTTCGTCTTTTTAAATATTTTAAGAAGTTATATTTTATCACAAAACATAACTTTTATTCAATAAACTACTTTGTTTAATGTTTTAAATACTGATATGGCTAATGTTAAAACTTTGTTGTTCACTACTGAATTTGTCAATCCAGAAATTAGCAGCGCCATCTATGATGGATGATTTTCGCCTATCGTGACTGGCAACATTAGCCCAGTTTAGGGTATTAGTCTTATTAAAGCCTAAAATGTTAGTTTGTCTATAACGAGACCCAAGTCTAAATAGTGAAGAAAATAAAACTATTAGACTACCAGTCTGATAGATTTCACTTACCCGCAACGCAGTTTGGAGGTCCCTCCAATCCATATATTCCATGGCAATTCTCAGAGGAGCTTTACGGACAGCCAGGATTTTGATAACGTTTTTGTGGTTGAATTGTGCCATCATTTTAGCTTCTTCGAAACATGTTTTGTTATCGTCAACTGCCCTTTTAACTGCTACTTTTACCCATGACCCATCGGATTTTCGAAGCGAACCTAAGCTTACGATTCCAGAATCTCCACTACCTGTAATACGATAGTAATTTTGCAAAGTGGAATGTCAACTATGGAGACAATCTCTTAGAAGCAGATATGGAGCCATAGCCAAATAAAATGGGACAAAATTTGTCCATTTGTATGAAATAATTCAGATATTGTATTTTTGAATTGGCACGTTAATTCTCTACGATTTTTGTGAATAATATCCTATATCTAAAGTCGATATTTCCAGAGATATTTTTACTTTTCATTAAAAACGGTTAAATCATAATACTTTCCATTTTGAACTGATATAGTAGCCATAAAGTGAGAATAATTGAAAATAGTATTAAATTTTTTTTCTGGGCGTATCTTGGTTGCCTCAGTAGTATTTTTTCACAGTTTAAGTGTACGAAACAAATGAAGTTGAAAATAATGGACTGGAACATATTTGGGTAAAGATAAACCTGCAGAACAAATGGATTGGGATAGGAGTCGTCTACAAACCACCTATGATAGAATATGACAAACTGGAAGTACTGGAAGATATATTTTTAAACATAAATATGGAAACCGACGAAGTTATTATAATGGGCGATCTAAATATCGATTTACTGAAGAATAATACAGCAACAAGATATCTAAAGTCAGCACTGGAATATATGAACCTGAATCAGTGTATTGAAGAACCAACAAGAATTACAGAACAAACCGAAAGTCTCATAGACATAATAGCAGTAAGCAAGAATATAAACATCCAAAATTCAGGAACTAAGGACATGCTTAATATGACGGATCACCAATTAGTATTTTGTACTTTGGAGAAAAGAACGGTCATAAAAGGACAAAAGAAAATCACATACAGAGACTTTAACAAAATACAGATGGAGAACCTTAAACTAGATGCAGCCATTATAAATTGGAATGAGATAAACGAAAATCAAAACATTAATGAAAACCTCACATTTCTTAATCAAGCAATTGTGGCTTTATATGGCTTTTATGCGCCAATAGAAACAGTATATATATTAGAAAACAACAGAAACCATACATTACAGACACCATAAAAGAAATAATTACACTAAAAAACAAAGCTCACAAAAGATATCTACGAACGAAATAGGCAACACATAGGAAATATTATATAGACATCAAAAATCAACTATCCACATGCATAAAAAATGAATAAAAGGCGTATTATGAACATAAGCTAATAAATAGTCAGAAAAACTCTAAATTATTTTGGAAACAACTTGAGCAATGGGGAGTACATAATAAACAAAGAAATACACTACCAGACGAATTTAAGGACCCAAATGAAATTAATAAATACTTAGTTAATGTTGGCAGCGGAGCAAATATAAATAAAGATCTATTAAGGTATTACAAACTACATTCAGTGATTTTACTAATACAACATCTGAAAAAATTGAAAATCAGCTTACAACAATCAAAACAAATGCGCAAACGCTAGATAACGTCAATCTGAAAATGTTGAATCTAATAAGTAACTACTGTATTAATCCATTAACACAAATTATAAATGAGTCACTCAGAACAGGTGACGTACCACAGATATGGAAACAATCCGTTGTTACACCATTACCAAAAAACGATAAACCCGAATCATTTTCAGAAGTGCAACCAATAAACATATTACCTACAGAATCCAAATTATTAGAAAAAACGGTAGTAGAGCAACTAAATGAACACCTGGAAAAAATAATATACTACCTGCAATACAGTCAGTATTTCGAAGTAAGTTTAGCACATGTACAGCCCTGTTAAAAGTAAGTATCTGATTTATGTGCAGCACTTGACGATCAAAAATTGGCTTATCTCGTGCTATTAGACTATAGCAAAGCCTTCGACTTATTGGATTACGAATTAATGTTAACAAAAATGAGCCACATAGGAATAGAAGAGACTACATATATGTGGTTTCAGAATGATGATACACAGTTGATAAAAGAGTTTTCTCCAGGTGACATTAATAGGGCCATAGATGAAATTAATGAGGATTTGGATAATATTGTAAAATGATTTGAGGATCACGGGCTGAGAATAAATCCAAATAAATCAACAGCTACGTTAATAGACACAGATAACAACAGAATAAGAGGATTACAGTCAAAAACCAATCGTATCAACATAAACGGCAATATAATACAGGAGGTGGAGGTAGTAAAAAATCTAGGTATTTATGATAAACAAGTCAAGTTTCGAAAAACATGTAAATAAAATAAGTAGTTAAGCATATATGAGCTTAAAACATTTGTACAAATTCAAAACACTGCTAACAAGTGAGACAAAGTACTTAACCTGTGATAGTTTAATTTAATCCAGACTAAATTACTGCTTAAGTGTATACTACCCATTACTAACAGATAAACTGAAAAAAAAAACTGCAAATCTAGTCGAGTCGCAGGGTTTGTTTATCATATATTCAGATAAATGTCAAGTACTTCGTGTATTCCCATAGTATGGAATCGCCTACACGTTTCTAGCTTAACCATAGAAAAAGATAGAAAGTTGAGCGTCACTCTAAAGTAATGCACAGGGCTATGTCATGTTTATCATTATTCTGCAGTTTTTATAAAACAAATAGTGGACTTTCGTTTCCACCACATCTCATGTAAGGTTTTTCAAGAATGCTTTATATTTAAAGTACACTAGGATATCTAGGATATTTTCCTACTGTAACCACAAGGTTTTCTGAT
This sequence comes from Leptura quadrifasciata, assembly GCA_963675555.1. Classification (NCBI taxonomy): domain Eukaryota; kingdom Metazoa; phylum Arthropoda; class Insecta; order Coleoptera; family Cerambycidae; genus Leptura; species Leptura quadrifasciata. The sequence continues at coordinate 94,858,278 of OY776680.1, read as the reverse complement.
TGTTGGATATTTACCTACAATAAAATATTATAGTTATATGAATTCGGCGTACTTGGCGTTAACAAAGGTTTTAAACATTGACTACGGCCAATTGGCTGGTTCTGTTCTCCAATTGGGTTCAGTTACAACGAGGGATGTCAATATTTCAGGCAGTTGTCTGGTCACTTGTTTCGATTGAAGGGTGATGCAACCGCACTTTCTTACCTTCGCGGATTCGCGGCTTCGTATGTTTGACAATCATAGGCAATCTTCTGGTTGCTTTTCTATTTAATTACTATAGGGAGATTTCCTCAGCAGCATTCTAAAAGATTTTACGTGAGTGTAAATTCTTACCTCAGCAAGATTAATATGATTATCTGAACGATTGTTCCTACTCTAATTTCAATCAATAAACAGTGTATAATTAAAGGATATTTCCTCAACACTCTATGATATTTTACATGAGTATTTAATGCTCATTTTTCCACTTAATTTTGATAATGTATAAACATGACATGATTCTTGTCCTTTGTTTTGCATTCGATTCATTATGTGGCTATTGCTAACAACTTTATAATTATAAACCATTATTACCTGGCGATTGCTAACAGCTCTATTATAGATTATCATTATTAGGCCATTGCCACAAGTCTAATTACTATTCAAATAACACAGCATACTTTTGTAACTCAGTTCTGGTTATTGCATCAAAACACTCAGCGTATCTATAGTATGGTCATTACTATAGCGACGCATGTTTCCCTATTATAGTATTTAGACAATTGCCTCAAATATTTGGATTATTTTTGATTTCATGTTCGACTATTGTTGCATCAATTTATATAAAATAAAATGGGTTTTTTTTACTATTTTTTCCCATCAATTATTGTCTTTTCTTTCACCTTTACCTTTTTCGTCATATAAGTAATAAACTAAATAAATGTCTTAATTTCAAAAGCAAAATAGAAAACAAACTTCAAATGTACAGTGCAATCTGGAGTAATAAGATACTACATAAATAACATATATAATTAACTAGGTCTCTCAATTAATAGACAGTGTGTTCAAGTTTACCAGGTATTTCAATTAACAGAGTGATTAATTTTCTCAGGTATATAGTATCAGAGAGAAACAAGTAATATTAAACTTTATATAAAAGAACCTGGGGTAATTATAAAAAGGGTTACTACACACACACAACGAAATTTGGGTCCTACACTAACAAAACTAACGATCACGCAAATGGCCAATTTTTATTTGTTTATCCTTCAGATAAATAAATAGTAATGAATTTACTGGTGACATAATTGTTCCGACCAAAATATTCATATTTTTTCAAACAACTCGGCAACGCCACGTCAAAAACAAAAAATCTGAAGGTCGTTGGAAAGGTAATTTTACGCTGAATTCATAAATGTAAAAATGTATAGGGTGTTCCATTAAAAAAAAAATAACCTCGAAGATGCTCCGCTGTAGCGAGTCACCCTGTATGTTTCAAAATATTTTTAAAATGTATACCACTTCCATAAAAAAAATAATTTTCCAAAGTCTTCTAATAACTTTTTTCAAAATAGTTTTTCTCATTTTTTTCTCCTAAATTGGATGCGAGTTTAAATTTTAACGGTGTTTATATACCCATGTCCAGTATACAAATTTCATGTGTATATATATACATTTATTTAACATCGCCCTATTTCCGCTACTGAGGCCTAACACCGACGCCTGTAGACGAGCTACCCCCAACCAGGAATTTTGCCGAACCTCTTCCCTTAAGAAGAGTAGGGATCTTGTACTTGCCTAACATTTAAGAGACAAGGGACCGACGGCTTTACATCCCCCCCGAAGGATGGTATATCCCCTATACAACCCTCACCTAAGGTTGTATAGCTTCCGCACATACACTGATATACAACCCGCTGGAAGATGTGTGCGGCGAGGACGCGGTCTTCGTTGGAACGGTCACCCACCCAACTACTAACCGCGCCTTACGTTGCTTTACATCGCCCCCAAATTTCATGTAAAAATGATGCCTCTCTCGCTAAACTTTTAATGTGCTCGGGAGTTCTTTTGGAGTGTTTGTGAGTACAAAAGTGCTTGCGAGTCTTTTTAAGTGCTCGCGAGCACTTTATGCGATTACCAAGCACAAAGCCTTTCGTAAAGTGCTTGAAATACTAAGCACCATGTTTTAAAAATGCTTAGACGAGCACTAAGTACAGTGCTTAGGGACAGCTCTGATCTGAGCACCATAAAGTTTGTAGATTCCGAAATGGTCGCATTTTGTATCCAAAGGGCTTTAAGCAGGTTTTAATGTGAGCTTACAAGTTTTATGAAATACAATAAGGCCAATGTGACTTAAAATATACTTCTCCATGAGCAGATGAACAGACTTAAAGAGCAACTAGTGATATAATAAATATTTTAAGGTGGGAAACTATAAAAAAGCTGACAATCGACTATGAAGGCCGTAAACATCAAACGTCGGTGTTCCAATTGACATTAGATAAACTTTAAAACTGTCCAGAACATATAACAATGAAGATTGCTATTAGAGCTACACTTACCTAGTACATCAAAGTTGTCTCGTAGAGAACCAGCAGTAACATATAGTTTTCTTATGTCTGCTCCCAGAGGTTCATCTATTTTTAACAAAACTAGAAAAAATAGACATGTTACTATTATAAGTATGCAAATTACTTTCAGCTTTAATGAAACTTACAGCCAAAATTTGGTGACGAATTTAGCGCTTCCGGCCCGAGGTCTTGCAAATTTTCTTGTGGCTCTGATGAATTATTTCCGCTGTTGTGTTGTTTACAATAAGACTGTTTCTTTCCCTTTAACAGAACATGAATTTGGTTTATTAAATACAGGAAACTTGTAAATATTTGGAATATACCAAGCCCCTCAAATTTTAGAACACGAATCGATTTTAAAAGAAAAAAGGGCAGCATTCGGAGAGTATTTTGACTTGTTTTATGTAAAACATCCCATACAGTGCTGTATCTAAATGTTTGATATAAGGACATTATTTGTATGTGAAAGAATGTAACGTTTTCATTTTCTTTTTAAGTATTTATGGACTGTAAAATTTTGCCATTTACAATAATATAAACTGAAAATGTCGAATATGTTAAAGTTCAAATAAATAGACAAGCAGAGGTATGTGTAAACACAGAACCCCTATCACAATTACATACAATTGATGACAAGCTAAACTATAGTGGCGGTTTGCATTTCGACACCAAGCAGCAAAAATTTAGACATTGTATCACTCTGTCACACTTACTATATTTAGTTAGTAAAATACATAGATATTGTTTCATAACATATAATTTTTTAGAACCGATAAAATGGGTGGATCAGCCATTAAAAAAAAATACATAACTTTATAGATGTTTTCTCACTCTCTATTACTATTACTATTATGTTTTAAAAATCTTTGACGAATATTTTGTGGCCATTCCTATCCTGCTTGGAATTTCTTAGCGGAATACATTTAGAATCGGCGCAGATATTAAACTAAATTAAATTTCTTTCACTTACCGTCCTCCTTTGTTTATTCTTTTTTGGCGGCATTTTTATAGGCTTTTCTGGAAAAATACTACTTAAATCAACAATATACTAGTCTATTGTCTAAAATATGATTAATAATATTCCTACCTTCAGCTTAAAATAGTGCACTATCTGAATTCTAAGATGTTTATTTTTCTATAGTCGTTTATTCATATCCGAACAATTAACTCGACATAGGAGATAGACAAAACAATGAAACAATTGTTATTGCGTCTGTAAATCCCAAACGTATGACCTTGAGCGTATGTCACCAAGAGCAGATCAATTGAAGGTTCGTAATCACAGTAAACTCGAGTTGAGCGGGTTCCGCTAAATCTGTGGCTAAATTTACTTTAGTGGATTGTGAGACTTGAACAGGTTGCCTTAAAAACAACTTTGTACAGCAATTTCCCCTTTTCCTGTTTATTTTATCTTTACACAAAGACACCCATACTTATAGTGCAGTCAAAAAAAGGCCAAATGAATGAAGAGATAGGTCTGGATACAGCAAAATTATGATTTTATCCTGTTTTGGATATCACCCACCCAGAGTATATTCCTAAGTTTTGGACCTCGAAAATCCTGTGCACAGAATACCCATCCTGTGCTACTTTTCTTTATAAACAATTCAATTTTTTTTACCGCGTTTTTCAAGCTTAAAATGTGAATAACTCCAGTTCTATAAGTCGCATCAGGACAAACTAAAGACCAATCTCTTCGTAATAAAATTGCCAATAAATTCTCGTTGGTTTCAAGGCTCTGAAATACGTACATAGCCTACAAAACTGAATAAAACAGTGTTTTTTTCATTTTAGTGTCCAAGACCGTCAACTAGACCAATTTGCATCAAACTTTCAGAAAATATACTTTTCAAAATATTGAACTTATTGGCCAAAATTGCATTTGTTATCTAAAATTTGAAATGGCCGCCATTTTATGCCATTTGTCCAAAATGAAAAACTATTTTTTCAAAATGTAGATCCCGACGCCAGCTTTCGAATGCAATTAAAAAGAAATTTTTTTAATATAATTTTGGTTAATTTTTTTATAACTCAAATAACAACAATTGCATTTTTTCGGCCATTTTGAAAAAAACGCAATTTTTTATCAGATCTGGTAGAGAATTTTGGGACCTTTAATTTTAAAGAAAGAAAGTTCATTTTTGTTAACTTGTACTCGAGATATTTAACTTTTTGCATTTTGGCCAATTGTTAATTAACAAATGCATATTTTGAGCTAAAAATTAAGACCACAGACTAATTAACCAGACAGGCAACTTCCCTGAGAAATTTGTCCGGTCAAGGTCGAGCATAACAGAAGCCAAATTCAGATGTCGCCGTTGGCGTAAATGTCATTTGTCACGTATTCAAATGTCATTCATTGCTATTGTTTACTGTCATTGTGTTGTGATAATATTTATATTTTTTGTAGAAATTTGGCTTTTTAGCATGGATTACTTAGTTTTTAGTTCCCTTAAAAATTTAGATTTCCAAAAGAGGAGGTATGTAAATGTTATTGTGCAAATATACATTGGATCACAGTAATATTTTTCAGATTATCCATCGGCTTATTTCTCAAAATGTCTTCTGCTTTCTGCATTTGTTTGTGGAACTAAAGAAGTTGATGCGTAGAAATTGCATTATTTTCCCAGGTCATAAGTGATCATTTGCTCTAGTCTATGTTTTCAGTTTTTGCACAGTGCAGTATATATTTCCAAACCTCGTAAGATTACTTTAAATTATTACTCTGCTTTGTTACATGGCCTATGTCCATTTAACAGTTTTATATAAAAACTAGTGTTTTGGTTATGTTTGGCACAATCTGTATATCATTTCGATTCAGTTTTTGTAAGTCAAACTGTCCTCAACTAACATAATTTACTTGTATAACTACTAAATCATTTCACACTGTTTTATGTACTTAGTTTTATATCTTAAGAACTCAGTCATGCTCTATTAACTATTATGCATTTCCGTTCTATACAACATCCCAGTAAACAATTTGTCTACAACATTTATTTACATCAGATACCTATATTTCAATTTTTGTTTACTATGTAAGTACATATGGTTATTTTCCTTACATTTTCTCGTTACTATGTATAGTACATATCTTATAAGATGTAATATATTTACTGAGTTCTCACCATAGTCACACTATTTATTTACAGCTGTTCATATTGTTGGTTATGTACAAAATACAAACTGAGGAAAAGGTAAATCAGCTGTGGTATGGAAGTAATAAAAACTTTTATTATAGATTCGTTTTATCGATCATATGCCATTATTTTAGTTTTGAGTAAAGGAACTTGTAGAATTTGCGACCTGCAAGTTGTTACGCTTAACTCAACCATTGACAGATGGTCATGCCTGTACTATATTTATATTTTATAGCTTTCAATTTAATCTGGGAATTAGATTTCTCAAGTTTATTTAGTAGCATTATTTTCCAGTAAGTAGGACAAAAAAAGTTTACCTTATCAGTAAAACTCACCAGGAAATCATTGGCTTGCAGCCATTGTACTGATTCGAACGTATATATACGTATAACTATGGACTTGAGTAATTGATATTACATTTTTATATCAACGTTAACAAGTGTTTAACATACAGGTAATTTCATTTATTACTCATTTAAAATTTAAGTAATCTTCAATTTTTGTCTGATGTAATTTCAATTATTTTTAAAATAAATGTAAATTCAAGGTCAATTCTTTTTAATTTAATAAGTAATTAAAATAATATATGTACCACATGGTTTTAAAATATTTCTTTTTTTCATTTTTTTGGCAATTTATAGTTTACGAAATTAGCTTAAATTCTTATATACTTGTATTCGATATATATATATGTACTTATATGTTTATACACATATATACTTATACATTTCTGTATACGTTTCTGCATAGCTTCTTCATTCCTGCATAGCTTTTGCACAGCTTATCTTTCATATAGATAAAATTTCGTTAACTTTTCATAAACCACCTAATCGGTTAATTTTCCTACGATTTTCACTCCATTTCATTAAGAGACATGTAAATTGGCAAGGAAACTTTGGACTCCATTCTTGCAACAAGAGACAATTATGGGCCTGGATTGCTGTCCCAGAACCAGTCACCTCAACAATAGTCAATCTAGGATCCTGGTATAAATTATATATATATTTTTAAAATTTCAATTAGTCTTTACAAACCGATTTGTCTATTATTCATGTAATATATTTTAACATTCATTTTAAACGATCTTTTTATTTCTCTTACCAACAATTTCAGTCTGATCTATAGTAGACTGGTTATTTGAGAAAAAGAGACAATTCTACTTATTTTCGCTATAGATGGTGCCCAATTTAACATCAATTTTTCTTTGTCTCCATTTCTCGAAATAAACAGAAATCTGTCATTTATGCTGTACATTTCAGAAAGGGTAAGTTTCTGCACTCTTACGAATACTCTGGATCCACGGCTCTCTGCTCCGACTTAAACCAGCTAGTCGTCCGCATATGTTGCCTCAATTCTTTCTCAAAAATAAAAAAATAAGGGAAAGGAGGTAACAGTATATTTCATATTTTCGTCTCTCTTTATATGAGAGAGAAACTTGGTAGATATACAGGGTGATTTACCTAAACATGCGGAAAATTATTCAGTGGGTTGTCCCCACCAAAACGAGTTAAAAAAATTACCTTATTTTTTGTAGAGATGCTATGACTAATCAATGTGACGTAATACGGTGCAACGAATTCACTTCCTTTGTTATGTGGTATGGGTAAAAATGACTCTCGCATATAGGGTACTTATTGAAGGGTCTTGTTCTAGTAATTCTAGAACTTCTTCGTCTACTTCAACAGGACGATTTACTACACGTTCTCTGTCGCCTGATAAACAAAACCCGGTGTCACGAACTCATTGCACTGCACTTAAATTTTTTCTCTCATTAGGTTTGCGCCTATGGGGACATTTTCTCCCGTATTTTCGTATAGCCCCTGCAAGACTTTCATTCTTTGCACCATAGGTTAATATGTCGCAGTACTCTTGCGACGTGAACTCTGGCATAATAGATATTTGCGAATACCAGTTTAAAATTTAACAAAAATGGGAAATGCTTTAAATGGAAGTCGAAGAGTCACTGAATTGTACAGTAAACGCATGGCGCACTGACCTTAGACAACTAAGACAGCTGATATTACCTGCTAAACAACAAGCGACACGTGTGTGAACGCGTCGAGATAGCATAACTGACCCGTTCAGAAGCATATTTTTGCAGGTTTTAATCCAAAAAAATATAATAAATTACATCGGGCTTTAAAATTTTACAGAGGCTTTCCCACATAACAGACTTGTATACCATTTTATTTTCCGCATGTTTACATAAATCACCCTGTATGTGAACAATGTATTTGGGCTCTTCCATTAATTTTGTATGCAAAAGAGAATTAAGTCGTACTCGCTATGTCAGTTTGTAGACGGGCCAAATTAAAGTTTACTGGACTTTTATTCATATCCAATGATTATTATTTATTTTAATAATAGTGATAATAATAACATTTTATTCCATACACTAAATATACAAAAATAAAACTGTCAAAATTTGTCTAGCTTACATATGGGGTTTTTGAATCTGTCCCCCCTTTAATTGGATTTTATAACTTAAAGTACAGCCTGCCTAAAAATGTATTTAATAAAACAATGTTTCTTACACGAAAAGGCAAAAAATATATGCAACTACTTCCTATACTTAAATTCATTTCATTAATAGGATATTAATTAATATTAAGGAGTGATGTAGTTCACATCCTAATCTAAGAAGATATATTAAAACGTAGGATTGCTTAGACTTTACACTTGCAAAAAAAATGAAGCCGCATTCTAAAATGAAAATTATAAAAATTGTGTATAGACAATTTCATTAATAGCAAACATTTCCAATTCACATATTAATAACCCACTAAACATGTGAACATTGTAATGATGTTTAATTATTGTTCTAACATAACAACCGAACGTTCTCCAAAAAAGCTGATCGACATTAGAATAACATTCACCTCATAGCAAATATCCTGCAAATAAACGTTGCCATTATTACGTTAAAAATTGAACATCATATTACTGTTTATCATACAATAACTGAATGTCTACATAACATTAAAATTACTGTTAGAACATAAAAACAACGTTAAAACTTACAACATTTTTACTTTAAAGTTTCCTTTCTAAACAGCTAATATACAAGTAGGTAATAATTTTTTGTGCTTCAGCTCCACATCCTGTTAACATTATTGTAAAGTAAGTTCAGTAATGTTTGTAAAATGTTTTTCTACGAACATAAGAAAGTAGGATTTTTTTATTGATTTCAGTGCCAAAGATGTCACTTTTTTCAGTTTTACTTTTGTAATATTGCTATTGACAATGTAAGAGAGTATTTGTTTAACTGGCAAAAAAATGGCAAATTTTCTGCTGTGGCTGGCGTTTCATAGTAGAGGTAAATCCACAAAACCAAGGCTGTGAATCCAGCGAAGACAGTAAATCTGCATTTGATGAATATATAGCTTTTTCGCAGTTTGTTTAGAATTATCATTAACTGTGATTGTTTTTATTAAAAGTTTGATTTTATGTATCAACATACTGTAAAATTATCAAATGTCCATAAATTTATACAACACAATGGCTAACATTATATTAAAAATAACCACAATCTTAACTTCTAATTCTAAACAATTGGCAGAAAAAGACTTGTTCAATATGGAAAAATACATATTTACTGCCTTGGCTACAATCATAGCATCGGTTATGAAACACAGCTGTCATCTGTATTTTTGTTTGTTAAACAAATTTAATTATTACTTAACATCGTCAGTACCAACATTAAAATCAATAAAACTGAAAAAGTGACCTCTCTCACACTGAAATAAAGAAAAATAATCCTACTTTTTTAATGGTCGTAGAAGTAATTGTGTGCATGAAACTTCTGTTTTCAAAGCATTTTTACACTCGTCCAATAAACCTCTCATTAGTGACAAAGAGTAACACTTCCAACACTGGTTCTATAAGTATTTATGGAAGTTTATTATTTATTCATGGAAGTATTCTGCAATAATAATAATAACTAATATAAAAATAGACTGAGCCACTGCTAGCGCTTTAATATATATCTTTTTTATTATAATTTTCACACCGATTTTGAATTCATGCCAGCACAAATTTAGTTGTCGTTTTCTTTAGATATGAAACATTTAATTCTGCATCCTCCTCATAATTATCCATGTCCGTTGTCTTAAATATTATTGATAAATAAATAAATAAGTTAATAACATAGGTACCTACTGATATTATACTTTTCCATTCAAATAAAGAATTAATAATTTTGTAAAAGGTTTAATCGATGTAGGTAATTTACTTTGATTTTACTCATATTTTCATTACTAAATTTTTACACTGCTATTAATTACCATACTAATAGAAAAATATGTGTATTAATTTTGTTTTCTTTAAAAATGTGTCTGCTTGCATAAATAAAAATATAAACTTGCTTTTTGCAGATAAATTTATTCAAATGTATTTTTAACAACATATTTATTACCTATATGACACAGTAATTTATGCTACACATTATGTTGTCCCTGATGCACACACATATCTGAAACAAGAAATGGCAATATTTCAGCAGAAAATTTCGGTGTAAATGATAAGAAACTTATTTGTTAATAAATACAGTTATAATTCAGATACCTTCTCTAAGCGGCGTTATTAAAGTATATAAATTCAGCACAAAACCCTAAAAAATAAACCAACAATAAAAAAGCAAACTATTCATAAACCACTATTCTGTACTACAGACATTTGAATTTTTTGTCAATTGCATTACAACCGTATTGTTATTAACTAATAAGTGCGCATACAGATAAATATTATTATATTAGGGCCCATGCAGCATGCAGTTTAAATAACATTTCTATCAGCTCGGCTTTGACAAATATATGCTATATGATGGTATTTTGTCATATATTATATTACACAGGTAACAGAAAGTAACTAGGTATCATCAGTATTTAACTACTAGATAGACCCTATAGGTTATAGGTATATAATAATACAATAAATCGGATACATTGTTTTGCACAAGGACAAAATAACTAAAAACAGATAAACAATCTATATATCTCGCAAAATCAATCAATATAGGTTAGGGCACAGCATAATATGTAATTGTCTATGTAAGGAATGATAAAAATTAAATAATTATTTCAATTTTCATAGCACAAAACAAACAATGTAAAGTCACAAAAGAAAAGAAGAGCCGTGAATTTCAAATAGAATAAATTGAAAGATCAAAGTTGTGTGAATGGGGTTTTCCAAAAAAGAGCTTTAATTATTATGTGCAATATTCAGTTGCATCTTTTTAGTCTTTTTTAGCCGACATTACTTATTAACCGATATTGACACTAGGTAGAGGTACCCAGCGTATAGACTATAGATACCACATTACTAATTTTACCATCATGCAACGACTGCACCGCCAAAACTCATGCTGCAATCTAGTTGAAAATTCCTTGCAAGTATATAAAAACATTCTACTTACATTATTTTGCTCTATTTTTATCCACACACGGCACGTACACAATACAAAACTTTTATAAATACCTAATGATCTCTTGTAACACTAATTTATTTACGCAGCACCCTACAGAAGCACAAAACGAACAAGAACAAACATTCAAAATGGCAGTTACAGTCTATATTTTTTAACATCGCACTGCGCAAATGCGTTTTAGATAATGCATATGAGGAAATGTGTGAGACATTAAAATTACATACATAAAACGTTTGATTATGGATATTCTTCGAACTTGATGATAATATAGTTAGTACAACATAAAATTTATTACGTTATAAGACGTTTAGATAAAATGTAGGATGAGGGAATGTTTGACAAACGTTAAAATTACAATTATAAAAATGTTTGTTTAACAATTACTCTTTACTTAATTTTTACCTTCAACAAATGTTGAAAGAATGTTTTATAAATGTTGCTTTTCAATGTTAAAATTCCAAAAATTCGTAACATAATTTGAATGTTCGACAACAGAATGTTTTTTAGAAAACATTTATGAGATAATTTGAATGAGGTTATTGAAATATGTTTTAAGTATTACCTGTTTAAAACGTTACACAACATTATTCTCATGTTTCATGTTTAGTGGGAATGTCGATAAGTGCAGCAATCCTACATGGTAAAAATTAATTACAATTGGTACTCCCAGACAAATACATCTTCCAATTGCGTAGAATTATTGTAATATAAGGTAAAACAATCAGACTTAACTGGAATTTAAATGCAAAGCTTCCACATCTTTTGAATTAATTATAAGGCATTTCAACTATTTTTAAAGGGTAAGTTATACAAAATATGATACATTTTTCTTTAATTAAAAAATATTTGAAATAGTTCCACATATTTAATTTAATTTATAAGGATCCGCAACACCGAGACATGATAAGTATACATCGAAATGAAAATAAACATGTGAGACTTTGCTTATACAAGATGTCTCAACCAAAACTAGCCAAGTGCCGGGCGATTAATTTCTTGATCTCAGTAAATGTGGGACGTTGTTGAGGGTTTCTATGTAGGACTCTTTTAATTGTATATGCGTAAATATCCCGTGGGCATCGTGGTGGTCTTGGTAAACTGAAAATAAACAATTTAAAAAATTAATATGGTGAAACTTGAGGTTTAACAAATGGTCGTATAAAGGGTCGGGCAATAGTATGTCCGACTTCGATAGCTCGAGTTCTACGATAGCTAAAAATTAAAAACAAAACAAGCGAACTACATACAAAAGTCTATAATTGGAAATTATTAATTTTTTTAATTAATCACTATACAGGGTTACTGGTAATTCGATACATTCCTTTGGAGATGTGATGGGGCATGATCTAAGAAGTAAATTTAGCCCTAACATATATTATGCAAAACTCAATAGTTTTTGAGATATTTAATTTTTTTTTGTTTTTCTCAAAAAGTAGATCTTAATGTCCTAAAAGTTAATTTTCGAAAAATCTATTTGACATTTTTAATTTTTTTTTACTGGATTACTTGTCCAATATTATGGATATCCATTTGGAATGAAAAATATCTGGAAACATTTCGATCATGTGAATATCTGAAATAAAAATTTAAAATTTTTTTTTTTTTAAATCAGCTATGAAATTTACCTATTAGGTTTTTTCAAAAAAATATTAACGTAACGCGTATAAATTATTATAAAAACTGCCTTACTTCAATAGCTATCTAACAAGGTACAAATGTTCAATGTACCCTTAATAGTTCTAAGAAAATACTAGTAAAAATAACACAAGTAGTACGAATTTTATTTTTAGATAAACAGTAAAAAACATTTTAAAAGTAGAATTTAATTCTTCATTAATTTCAAAGTTGTACTTTATTTTTTATATGTCTTGCTCAAAATGGGAGCCCCTATTCCGTATACAGACACGGCAGCGTCTTCTTATTTCCGTCCTTGTTACTCTGGTTGTCAGATTATGCCTTATGTGTTGGGCAGCATCGACTATCCTTTGTCTAAGGTTTTCTATAGTATTGACTGGTGTGGCATAGACCATCTCCTTCATATGACCCCATACGTAATAATCAAAGGGTGTTAAGTCAGGGCTTCGCGCTGGCCAAGGTATTGGGCCCGCTGTTCCAATCCAACGATTAGGGAAAAGTTGATCAAGTAACTGTCGTACTGTCAGCCGATAATGTGCTGGACAACCGTCGTTCTGAAACATCATTCGCTGTCTGAGGGCGAGAGGAACATCTTCTAAAATCACCGCCAGATCATTTCTTAAAAAATTTTCATAGATTTCCCCGTTTAAGTTTTGAGGAAGTGTGGCCCTATTAAATAGTGGCCAATGACTCCCATCCACACATTAATAGAAAACTTCATTTGGAAACTAGTTTCACGTGTTAACTTGGGATTTTCCTCTGCCCAATAATGTAGGTTGTGGAAATTTGTTATACCCTCGCGATTAAATTTCGACTCGTCCGTCCATAAAATACTTGTTAAAAAATTTGCACTTTCTGCATCTGGATTTAACATAAAGCGGCAGAATTCCACTCTCCTTCCAGGATCACCTTCCTCCAAGCCTTGGACAGGGGTATAGTGGTAAGGATGACATCCAACTCTATGTATCGTAGACCAAACTTTCCATTGTGACGCTCCGGTTAGTCTTGCGACTTTATTAGTTGACATAGTTGGGTTTTCCTCAAAATATCTCAATATTTCTTCCTCATCATCTGGTTCATAAACGGGAGGAGCACCAGCGTCACTTCTTCTACATTTCACGGAGCCAGTTTCAGCGATATTTCGATATGCCATACTGAATACACATGCATTTGGTAAGCGGCGGTTAGGGTACCAAAGACCATATTCTCGGCGAGCTTCAGCAGCGTTGCCGCCACAGTATCCATAGACAAACAAGATATCAGCGTATTCTGCGTTGGCATACGCGGCCATGGCACAGAAAATACAATAACAACAACTACGAGCAAAATCAAAATCTTCGATAACTAATTTAACAAGACCAACAAACTTAAGGGACATGGAGATAAGAATGTCAGTTAATGACATATATGCACAAACATCAAAGTCAAGGACTGACTGACTTAAATGAAAATGAACGATTAGTCGTTTAATAAATTCCGCCACCAGCATTATCTTTAGTAATTTTTTATTAGGACTCTCAAGGGTACATTAAACATTTCTACCTAGTTAGATAGCTATTGAAATAAGGAAGTTTTTATAATAATTTGTACGCGTGCTGCATTAATATTTTTTTGAAAAAACCTAGGGTATGTAAATTTCATAACTGATTTTAAAAAAAAAATGTTTTAAATGTTCACATGATCGAAATGTTTCCGGATGTTTTTCATTCCAAACGGATATCTATAATATTGGACAAGTAATCCAGTAAAAAAAAAATTAAAAATGTCAAGTAGATTTTTCGGAAATTAACTATTAAGACATTAAGATCTACTTTTTGAGAAAAACAAAAAAAAATTAAATATCTCAAAAACTATTGAGTTTTGCATAATATATGTTAGGGCTAAATTTACTTCTTAGATCATGCCCCATCACATCTCCAAAGGAATGTATCGAATTACCAGTAACCCTGTATATAAGAGAGGATATTAAATATTAAAAAATACTGCAAGAAGTATTAGACTATAATTACTGGATTATTGGGATAAAAACAATAGTGAACAGTAAATCTTATATATATACTACATTATACACACAGCAAATATATCGAAGCATTTGAAGAATTGATATAATATATGTTAGGGCTAAATTTGCTTCTTAGATCATGCCCCATCACATCTCCAAAGGAATGTATCGAATTACCAGTAACCCTGTATATAAGAGAGGATATTAAATATTAAAAAATACTGAAAGAAGTATTAGACTGTAATTACTGGATTATTGGGATAAAAACAATAGTGAACAGTAAATCTTATATATATACTACATTATACACACAGCAAATTTATCGAAGCATTTGAAGAATTGATAAGTAGACTTGATGTTGGAATTAGCACGCTTATAATCTTAGGAGACTTCAATATAAATATGGCCACGAACAACTTCTATAAAACTAAAATAATGGAAAGCGTCGATAGGCTTGGCTTATATCAGGTTATGAATCAATTTACAAGAATTACAAGCAGTAGTAGTACGATGATTGTCCTCATAATAACAAATAAAAAAATATAATATATACAATTTTTCTCACACCTAAGATCACAGACCGTTCTATAATAACAGTGGACCTTCAAGAACCAAAAGAGAAGAAAGGCTACTTTAAAGCATCCAAAAGATTTAAAAATTTTAGAGACATATACTTTCGGCTTGATTTAATTAGTGCGGAATGGAATTCGAGTATAACAAATGTCGATGTAATGGCAAATAACCTCACAGAAAGTATATTGAAGACACTGGACCAGCATGCTCCAATAGTAAATGCATGAGTAAAATCAAATTCTCAACCAAAAGGATGGTGGTGTGAAGAATTAAGTGATACACTGAAGGAGATAGACAGATTGTATAATAGAGCTATAATTACAAAAAAGGTAGAGGGCTGGGAAGCTTTTAAGAGGGCAAGAAATGATGCCGTAAGTTTGTTAAGGAGACGTAAAATGGAATATTACAGGGTCAAATTAGAGGAGTGTAGAGGAGATTCCAGTGAAATGTGGAACACGCTAAAAGAGTTACTAAGAGGAAAGCAAATGAAGGTGAAAGAGGAAATAAAATTTAAGAACAATATTATTAGAGAAGAAGCAGCAATTTGTGAGGAGTTTAACACATATTTTATCAAATCAATAGAAGAAATTAGAGAAAGTGTACCTACAAATTATGCAAACAACACTGAATTAAATAATATACAACCGATATAGATAGCATGTGGGATAATTTTGAAATGGTTGACTTGTCTAAACTTCGACAAAATATAAACAGTATGCCGAATAAAAGAAATAGTACGGATGGTATAACAATAAAAATAGTGAAGTTGGCCGTTGAAACAATAGGTAACAGGTTTCTAAATTTAATTAATCTTTCACTACCAAAAGGTACAGTTCCTGAAAGCTGGAAAAGATTGGTTGTTGTGCCTATTGAAAAAAAAGAAAACTCTATTCTATGCAACGTCCGTCCAATAAACATGCTGCCGCCATATGAAAAACTGTTAGAACTTATTGTAAAAGAACAATTGCTGAACTTCATAGAAATCAATAATATCTTGACAAAACATCAGGCCGGTTTTAGGAAAAGTAACTCCTGTGAAACGGCACTTCAGTCAGTGCCAGTAAAGTGGAAAAGTGCAATAAACGATAAACAATATGTGGGTGCGGTGTTCCTTGACTTTCGACGTGCATTCGAGACAATTGATAGAGAGGTTTTGCTGAAAAAACTAGAAAAAATAGGTATAAGGGGAACAGTGCTAAAGTGGTTTCGATCTTACTTGACTAATAGGAAACAAGCAGTAAAGTACGGCAATATCACATCAAGTTCGCAAGAGGTGCAATATGGAGTACCACAAGGCTCGGTTTTGGGCCCCATATTGTTTCTTTTGTATATAAATGATATAGTTAATGTAGTGCAGGAATGCCAAATTCAAATGTTTGCTGATGATACTCTGTTGTACTATGTTGGGGATGACATTAATATCATTAATGGTATACTAAATAATGAATTGGAAAATGTTTATGATTGGTTAGGAGAACAGCTTAAACTTAAATTTAGAGAAAACTAAATGCATGGTGCTCCAAAATAAATACTGTGATAGCCAATCATTAAATATTGTCATAAATATAATCATGCAGTTGAGAATGTCGCCGAATTTAAATATCTAGGTGTCATCATTGACACAAACTTGAGCTTTTCCCGACACTGTGAATATGTGGCTAAAAAAGTATCGAAAAAGGTATCTTTTCTTTCTCGAATGGGTAAATTTTTAAGTGCATGGACAAAACTATTAGTGTATAAAACTATTATCGCACCACATTTTGCTTATTGTCCAACGATTATGTATATGTTTAGTAATAATGAATTTCATACTCTTCAGGTGATCCAAAATAAAGCGTTAAGATGTATCTTAAGTTGTGATAGATATACTCGTATTAGTTGGATGTTGGAAAGTTTAAAAGTATTATCTGTGAAACAATCTGTAATGTTGAATGTTTTTATTTTTATTTATAAATTATTGAACAATATGCTTCCAAAACATCTGTTGGAATTTTGTACATTTGTTTTTAATATCCATAACTACAATACTAGGAGTCATCAAAACTTCTACATACAAAGAACAAACACGTTATATGGAGAAAATCAATTATTTAATAAGGGTTTAAAAATGTATAATGAGATCCCATATAATATAAAAGCTAGTGCAAACCTTAATGTTTTTAAACAAAAAAGTATAGGCTATGTCAAGGAAAAATAGCCCGTGTAATCCGTGCGATACCACCTAAGTGTTATGGTCTATATTTGTATGTTTGTAATAGGTTGAACTTTTTATTTGTAATAGTTAAGTTTTACATAATCCCATATACTTTTGTAATATGGATATATTTGTATCTTTTTTTTTAGCTCGAGCAAAAAAAAATGAAAAAAATTCTTCATCAGATACAGGTCCTGTGGCGCCCTCTATGATCTAACGTGATGTAATAATAAATTATAGTTTCTTGGAATAAAAAAAGTTCCTCTAGCAAATTTGGCGAAGATCAGTCAAGAGGCTGTTGAGTTATTCCAAAAAAACGAAAAAATAATTTGAAATTTGACACCCTGTATCTTCTTTTTTCACAGCAACATTTTAATAAAGCACATTTGGTTATATCCTCATATTTTGATCCAAAGAATCTATCCCTGAACTATGGCCTATTATTAATGGTTCACCCTGTATATATGTGTGTATGTGGACATAGATGTTTATATACTTTTATGACCACCAGTAAAGTAAAGTCGCATCTATTCGCATTGATCAATATTTGAACCTTTTTTTTTACTCTACACTTTGACTCGTGTCAAAAACACCAATAAATCCAGCTATACAGCATTGTATAATGAACGAAGAGAAAGCTAACATTTTTTTCATCTCTCAATGCGATGTCCACTCTTACAATATCCTATAAAGGCCTTGAATCCAAAATGAACCAGACAACAGGTTTGCAACAGTGGACATCCATAAAACTATTGTACGTCTTACATCTTAAAGTGGACATCATTAAGACCTCTCGAATGTTATATGTAGATGTTCCTAAAACCTTTTTGGTATGTCCTAGTGCTATCTCGGATCTAATGTAATCAATTGAATGAATCTGGTACCAGCACTCCATCGATATCGATTTTTAGGTCTACTTTTCAATGGAGGTTTTTCCAGTTGCGTTTGTACGTGAAATACACCATTATCCGGTGTTGCTATCCCGTACAAGAGGGTATTGGTCAAATGATGGAGGAGCCATCGCACTGATATTTTAACTCCACTATTCTCCAATAAATTCCATCAGATATTTTTGCGACAAACTAGTCTTAAAAACCAAGAGTTAGAAAGATATTTACCTTCCTGTTACCTGGAATGTATTAAGTATAAGACTGAATTCGAATAAAGGAAATATAGGCACATCAGCAGCTTGGTGGAGAAAATAGATTTCCCACATCAGTATACCCATTGCCCAGACGTCAGATTGTATTGAAAATATTTGAAGCAATTTTGACTCAGGAGCGGTATTGTACATAGCTATGATATATTTCTGAAAAAAAAAAAAACAAATACAGGTAACTATACAGGCTGTCCATTTTATCAGGGCCCTCGACAATATCTCTCTAATATCTGTCGTATAAAAAAAAATTATTTTTACGAAAATTGTGCCGATTTATATAACCTACAAAATGGTTTAAAGGCATTTGAAATCCATGGCCTACTTTAAGAGTTATGGCGGAAAATATGAGAAGTATGATTAAATAAAACGATAAAATAATTCAATAAGTTGTTCAAATCTTTGCTATAATAAAACATTAACACAATTAAGAAGAATAAAGTTAATTCAGGTAATAAAAACAAATTAATAATAAGAAGAATATAGCACACAGAACATTAATATTTATCTAATCCTCAAAATAATTTTTAAGATATCATATCAAGTGTTCAAAGTGTCCACCGCGATTTCTTATGCACAATCGAGCGCGGCGAGGCACAGCATTTAAAACATTACTCAGCATTTTGGGGGTAACTGTAATACATGCCTGTTGAATTCGAGTTTTTAGGTCCTCTACATTTTGCGGTGTCGTCGAAAACACCTTATCTTTAATATACCCCCATAGAAAAAAATCCATTGAGGTTATATCTGGAGAACAAGGGGGCCATCGAATAAATCCATTGGTACCTATCCAATGTTGAGGCAAAATTTCGTCTACATAATCTAGGCAAATCTGGGAATTGTGAGGAAGAGCTCCATCTTGTTGAAAATATTGAAAGTTGCGTCAATTCTCTAATGGTAGGTCATCTAAGAATTCATTAAATTCATTTCTCAAAAAGTTTAGGTACCTTTGACCACTGAGGTGACCATCATAAAAATAAGGACCTATTAAATTGGTGCCTAAAATACCTATCTACACATTTATTGAAAAACGATTTTGAAACCCAGTCGGTCTATGCCAGTGTGTATTTTCAGAAGTCCATTTGTAATGAATATTGCGATTAAAAAATCCATTATTGGAAAAATTTGCCTCGTCGGACCAAACTATTTTACTACATATTAATGGATCGGCACGCTTCTTTTCCAACAGCCACCTACAAAAAGTCGTCCTCCTTGGTTTGTTCCCTGCTTGTAAATTGTGAACTTTTTTGGCTTTATAACACCAGTAACCGTTTTTCTTTAAGATTTTCCTAGCACTTGTTTTATTTATATGAAAAGCAATTTGAATTTCTCTTAATGATGTTTCCAAATTTGCTGTATTTTTATTTCTTGCATAATTAATAACTCGGTTTACCTTATTTACATTATCAGTAACACTGTTCAACCTTGTCTTTTTCTTTAAAAATGAACCATTATTTTTCAGCTTCGTAGCTAATTTTCTGAACAGAGTTTTATTCGGCTGTAGTGCTTGTGGAAATCTGTTTCCATATTTTCCTTGAGCTAATCCAGAGTTAAAATTGCATTGGCAATATGTAGCGAACATATTATAACGATCAATGTGAGTGAACATCATTTTTGAAAATTCTAAATTCTTAAACGAGTGTGATTCAGTGAGAGTTTAAGTATTAACTGAGATGATCTGTCAAAAAATTAAATTGTCAAGTTCGTTCATAGCCAACTGTTTTAAAATAATTAAAATAATAGTGAAATCATGAAATACAAACAAATGGATATTATACTTAAATTAATTGGTAAAGACATTTTAACTTTCTGAGCAAGGAGCGACGCTTTTATGGAGGACCTCTATACATTGGCATAACTGCGAATACTCTTTCCATAATTGCTCCATGTTGCTTTCTTGATTATTATTTTGTTTTTGTTACCTGAATTTACTTTATTCTTCTTAATTGTGTTAATGTTTTATTATAGCAAAGATTTGAACAACTTATTGAATTATTTTATCGTTTTATTTAATCATACTTCTCCACGGCAAGTATAATGCTTGTTAAAAAAAATTTATTGGTTTAAAAAAAATGTTTTTATAACTACTAACGTAGTATCAATGAATAAATATGGTATGTGATATATCGTTGAAAAGGGAGGAAAATACTCTATTTAATGGCGCCATTTCCCGCCCGTTTCAAAATAATTTTTTTAACAGCCTGAAGAGTAAACCTCAAAATACAGCGGTTTTGAAATAAATTAGATAAAACCTCGTTGAAATACTCTGTTTTGCAAAAAATTTTCGCCTTGGAATATTTCTCGTATCTCTTCAAATAACGGAGATATTTGGCCTAGACGTTTTCCGCATTTTCGATATTTTCCGCCATAACTCTTAAAGTAGGCCATGGATTTCAAATGTCTTTAAACCATTTTGTAGGTTTTATAAATCGGCACAATTTTCGTAAAAATAATTTTTTTTGTACGACCGATATTAAGTGAAATATTCTCGAGTGTCCTGTATATATTATCAGAGTACGGAACAAATTCAGTACAGTCTACTTTTAAAAAGGCTTGAAATGTATCTCGAAACAAATAGCAACTCTTTTAATACCTTTGTAAGGCATTGTATATTTTTTTTCAGCATAAGTCGATCCAAAAATATCATCGAGATACGTTTTCAAAGATTTTTACTGAAATTCACAGTTCACAACATACCAAATATATTCCATACTACATCAGCACATTTATATAAAAATTAATATTTGATTGTGGCTTTCTTTTGCCCATATAATTTTTCTGAAATACCTCTTCCTTATAAAGTCCATTCACATCGCCCAAGTACTTGCAGAAGCCAAAATCCCCGACTTTACACTGCTTCTTGGAGTTAACAAAAATATTTTTGCATGCCAAATCTCTGTGTACATAGTTCATATTAGAGATGTACTCCATACCTGATGATACATCATGTAAGGCGTTTAGTATATCCTTGTCGCTGAAATGATGGTCCTAGAAAAGAATGTAAAGAAAATGAGTTCAGTTATAGAACAAAATATACTTCATTTTGCTAACCTATTTTATAATGAATTTAACCTATTTGCTGAGGAACATAATAACAAGTAGTTTTGTGAATTTTTTGCGTACTTCCAGTGGTATTGGATATGGGTTGAAAAAAAAATGTTGTCAGTTAAAAAAACAGCAAGCCCTAAAATGATTTTAGGATGCGACAAGAATTAAACAACTCAAAGTATCTCTATTGCATTGCTAAAAACTCTCTCAAGCAACACATGATAGTTTAATAAACGTTTATTATATGAAATTATGGTTTAAATTTCGTTATCGTATATTTAATCAATGTCTATGAAAAGCGTTTATTTCCGATTTTTCTACGTATATTATAAATGTATTTCTCCGAAAATTTTTGGGGTAAAGCAGAATATTAGAGAAATAATTAATTGAGAGTTGAGATTACACTTCCGGCAAATGTTTAAATTGTAAATTGGTGAAATTGACACTACTTGCATTTTTTCAGCCATATTATAATTTTTAATATACGATTTTTAAATGTATATGATAAATATGTATTTGCGCTACATTTTTTATAGGCATGTCATAAACAATTGCAACTAAAAGCTCGAAGATTATAGGTGCTTCTCTCTCGGCAGTATTAGCAAATATAGACAATTTATCTAAAAATTTAACAAAAAAAGATGTAATAATTGTAATGGCTGGCCAGAATGACCTTCTAAACAGAGTATTCCCATCTTTTAAAATAATTTGTGAACATTTGAAAAAGTGTGGTCATACAAATATAATTTTCTCATCGGTCCCTTATACACAAAATAGCAATGTAAATAATAGTATTTTTAAATATAACTATAAACTCAATGACTTTATAGTGAAATTAAATAAAGTGACAGAAGGAAATATAAAATATTATGAAATAAACAAGGATAATTACAAAATAAATAAAATTATATATATAAATGACCTAGCAAATATCATTAGGAACCTTAGTTTTTTGTCTAAATCATTGACTTTTGTGCCAACAATTGATGTTATACAAGTTGAAGACCCATTAATTGTTCAAAGGAATGAAGAATTAGTAAGTATGGATAGGCCTAGGGCAGAAGATACAATTGAAATGATGGAACTTTTATCTTCAAATACATTAACAAATAACAATGGCCTTAATGTTACCACTGAAAGGGCAAACATCAATAAAACTAATAACTGTTTTTTATACCCGCGTTTGTCGCAGATCATAATACGAGATTAATCAAAACATCAGAAAATATTAGTAATGGATCTGAAAATTTGGGAATAAATATTTTTGATTTCTCTTTATTTCATTTAAATATTCAATATCTCAATAATAAAATTGATGAACTAGCACTCTTCTTAGACAAGAAGAACTTTGATGTTGTCTGCTTATCGGAACACTGGTTAGTTAACGAACAATGTTTAAAATGTATTAATTTGTTAGATTACACTTTATCATCCTTTTATATACGTAACAAACACTCTCATGGTGGGGTAGTAATATATGTAAAAAATAACATAGCATTTAAGCCTGTGGATGTTAAAAAATTTTGTGTCGATATTGAAGCGGAATTTTGTGCGACTGAATTGATTGATTTGAAATGTATTGTTATTGCAGTATACAGGTCTCCAATGGGGCACTACGGGAATTTCCATGATAAATTAATTGAGCTATTGGAATACTCTACAAATAGATATGCAAATATTTTACTGGCTGGTGATTTCAACATTAACTTTAGGGGCTCTGAGTTTGTTTGTTTAACTTCAACCTATGGATTAAATATTTCGATTTCTGAATTTACGAGAGTTACTGATAGCTCATCAACTTGCGTTGACAATATTATTACTAATTTTGATGAAAATGTTTATACAACTAAGGTAATTGATCCATGTCTGTCTGATCACTACGCCCAATGTTTCTTTATGAATAAAAGTAAAAGCCGTAATAATAAAACTATCAGTTTTAGAAGAATTATTAAACCTCGAGGGTTAAGTGATATGAAAGTCTCCCTAAACTCACTTGACTGGAGCAGGTTTGATTTAATATCTCTAGATAACATTGAAGACTATATACATTTACTAGTAAATATTTACCAGAACCACATCGAAAAATTTTTTCCTTTGACTAAATGCTTAACATATAACTTAAAATCTAAACCTCGATGGTTTAATGATGAGGTTAGACAAATGAGAAATAAATTGTCTTGTTTGAAAACAATCTGTAATGCAACAAAATCCGAAGAGGACAAAAATACGTACTATAAATATAGACGTTTGTATAAAAAGACTATTGAAGTTGCTAAAAGAAATTCATACAGTACTTATATTTTAAATTCCGGTAATAAAATTAAGGCTAGCTGGAACATAGTTAATATGGAAAGAAATGTAACAAAAAGTGTGACACAAACAAGATTAACAAACAATGACTTTAATAACTTTTTTGGCTCTATTGCTGACGAAATTGTTAATACTATTGAGGACACGGGTTATGCAGCTGCAGAGTTTCTCAATAGCATACTAAAACCATCTTGTTCATTCTTTTTATATCCCACTACGCCACAAGAAATCATTAATGTTGTTATGTCCTTGAAGAACACCAGCTCAGTAGATATTTACGGTATTAACACTATTATGTTAAAAGAAACCATAGACACTATTGTTATACCTTTATGTAATTTATTCAATGCATGTTTTAATAAAGGCATTTTGCCTGACTTCTTAAAAATAACTAGAGTTATACCAATTTTAAAAAAAGGAGATATGTCTGAGTTGTATAACTACCGCCCAATATCTATCATACCAATTTTTGGGAAAATTATGGAAATTCTTTTAAAAATAAGACTGGTCAAATATTTAGAAATGAACAACATTTTAAATTCTTGCCAATTCGGCTTTAGGAAAAACTGCTCCACAATAAAGGCTGTCTCTTGTGTCATCGATGATATAATAGAGGTGCTCGAGAACTGTCTTTATTCTTCTGTTACACTATGTGATTTGAGTAAAGCGTTTGATTGCGTTTCTCACGAAATATTAATCCAGAAACTAGAGTTTTATGGTGTTCGAGGATTACCTTTATCAGTTTTTAAATCATATCTTGAAAACAGAAGACAGTGTGTTTCTCTAAATAATAAAAATTCTGATTTTACAATTATCAAACATGGAGTTCCTCAAGGCTCCGTGTTAGGCCCAATTTTATTTATTATATACGTTAATGACTTGCCTCCATTTCTAGACCTCGTTAAGTGCACTCTGTTTGCTGATGACCTAACCCTAAAAAACTTCTCGAAAAATACTAGAGAACTTGAAGAACAATCAGCCGTAGCTATCGAAAAATCTGAATTGTGGTTCTCTACAAATAAATTAAAATTAAATAAGAATAAAACTCAAAGTTTATTTATCAGTTCTGATTCGACTATTACTAGCGGAAATAGTATTAAATTATTAGGCATAACTATAGATGACGGTTTAAAATGGGATGTGCATATAGATCAACTTTGTAAAAAATTATCTAGCACAATTTTTGTCATCAGAAGGCTAAGTAAACTAGTGCATAAAGATACTTTGCTAACAGTTTATTTTGGCCTATTTCATTCTTGCTTAAATTACGGAGTAATACTTTGGGGTAACTCTGGTTATTCCCAAAGAGTCTTTATGCTACAAAAAAGAATTATAAGAATTCTTGCGGATGCCCCTTAATTAGAGCATTGTAAGCCTTTGTTCATTAAATTAAAAATAATGTCACTGCCCAACCTGTATATTTACAATAGCATATTAGAAATACATAGTAAAAAAAGTCAACTACAAACTCACTCCGATATGCATTCACATAATACCAGGTACAAAAACAATCTATATATTCCCAGGTACAGATTGTCGAAGTCTAAAATCAATTCATTGGACCTCAATTTATATAACAAACTACCTAGTGACTGGAAATCCCTCAATAAAATACAGTTTAAAACTAAAGCTAAATCATTTTTATTAAATAACTGTTTTTATAATGTAGATGAGTTTTTTAACACAAATGTAATATAATGCTGTAGTGTTAATTGTTTTTTAAACTTTGTTATGTTAATATGAAGTGTGTTGAAGTGCGCGTTAATGTAGGGTTACAATGTCTATATTTTTAAATTTGAACACCTGAATCTATTTTTGTGTATCTTGTTTGGTATCATTACTGTCTATATATGTATGTTATATATTTTTGATAAACGTTTATGAATGTATGTATTACGTAACTTAGTAGCTTTAAGTTTATTCCATGTTTTTATAATATTTATATTTTATTTTATCTGTAAGCTACTATCTCTGACTTGCCACAAATGTAACCTTTATGTAAAGTGGTCAAATAAAGATATCTATCTATCTATCTATCTATCTATAACAATATCTGGAAATATGAGTAAAATATTTACATTAGTCAAAATTTGTTATAGATAGATGATGAATGAAAATATTTGTTCAGTAATATTGCAGTTTATATTATACGGTTTTTAAACGTATATCAATCTGCATCTGTATTGTTGTCTTTGTTGCAG
The DNA here is from genome assembly GCA_963675555.1 of Leptura quadrifasciata. Taxonomy (NCBI): domain Eukaryota; kingdom Metazoa; phylum Arthropoda; class Insecta; order Coleoptera; family Cerambycidae; genus Leptura; species Leptura quadrifasciata. The sequence continues at coordinate 94,832,048 of OY776680.1, read as the reverse complement.
AATACATAAGCATTTCTCATAAATATATGCATCTCTCTCATTGTCTTAACAGTATAGCTGGTGAGCAACCGCGGATCGTCGTGTTAATTGCTGTTTCGTGTGGTGTAGTTAACCTTAATAGTGTGGCCTTGTGATCGAAACAAAGAATATTTACTTGTTTGTTTTTGCGGATATATTGTTTGATTGAAATTCAACAAGTGTTATGTTGATGAGCCGCCCTTATCCTTGAGTTATCACATTGTAGTGCGTTAAATTTACAAGAATGAACCAACTTGTGATTGGTAAGAATTATTGTTTATCTGAGCGATTTCATAGTAACTGCATTTTTTTATCACAGAAGGTGTAAAACTCTGCATGGCTAGCGTTGAAGGTGTGTGTGGGACCAGTGGCAATAAAATTAGAGGGACGATTCAAGATTGGTTGAAGCTTGCCAAAAGCCGCTATAGTTACAATAATAATAATAAATACACTATATTTTTGGATTTTAGTAAAGTGTAATGAACAGAGTTGTGTTTTGTTATCGTTGTCAAACATCCTAGGTCCACAAGGGTGAAATGGTAAATGATAAAATAGTTTGAAGTATTTAGCCAATCCCGCAGAATAGGTAAAGCTTAATATAATATAAAAAAGCTAGTACTAAATAATAAATATTTTTAAAAAATTACTATCTGCACACATATGCAATTGAATTATTTTTCCTTGATATTAAAATATGAACTTTTAAAAAATTGGAGATTATAATATTAACTTTCGAATTTAGAAACGGGTACCTTCCTTTTTTATAGTGTTGTAGACCGATCAATTCTAAATAATTTTGCAAAGAGAAATGTATCGCAAGTAAAAAAAACTTTAATTCTAATTTCCCCGTTATAATTAAAGAAAAATTAATATATTTTACAAAATAAGGCACTTAGAAATTAATTTGTTTCAATGTCATCTGATTATTGTTATGCAGCAATATATATTAACAATTTTATCATAAGTAGCAAATGATTTCTGGTTTAAGACATGAATTGACTTGCAAAGTTATTTGAAATCGATTAGTCTATAATACTGTATAACTGAAATTCCCATTTAAATTTAGAAAGTTAAGATAATTTTGGTAAAAATAAAGTGAGGAAACTATTTAACCATTTATTAAATAAGCTCTTAGTTTATAAAACAATATAAAAAAAGGTCTAAAGAACTTATAGCGTATATTCATTAACAAAGATACAAGGCTGGATTCCCTTTAAAAAATCTCTCAATATTTTCTATCTTTTTATTCTAAATTTTTTGAGAAAAACTAAATTCTTGAGAAAGTGTTCAGATTTTCAAAAGAAAAAAAAATCTAAATATAAATAATTATAATTTACGATTACATCTAATTTCCATTTAACTATATAGTTCACCAGCTTTATGAGGCTTTGAAACTTCTATAATTTTAATTTGAAATATTTTCACCTTACGTGAAATCAGATATTTAAATTGTCTGAATATATTACCTAAATTTTAACATTGCCAAAAAAAGTTTGATAAGCTGAAGCAACACTATAAAAAATGACTCGCAAAAAATCTAACATAAAAAAGTTTGTAAGTATTAGATATTCCATACAGGGATACCCTATGTATGTATGAATTACAGTGGATAATAAAGGTTTATTACACGTATACCAGCAACTGGAGAAAAGGTTTTTCATAACCGTGAGAAAAACCTTTACATCATACATATTATTGACGTATATGGAATATTTATTTGAGGTTCCACATAAAAGTATATATCTCGTATATGATGTGACAACTATATAACGTTTTCTTAAGATGTATATATTTAGAATATGTTGTACCATATATAGACGTTTTTTAAAACCTCTATATTTAATATACGATAAGACAAATATATACGTTTGTAGCGCGGACATTCGAACGTTGAATATAGGTTGCGATAATCATTATATATACCAGTCATATAAACGAAACCAAAACGTTTATTAAACCATTTGGTGTTGCTTGGGTAGCTTCCTTATTTGAGGAGATACGAAATAAGTTAAAGAGATGAAAGTTGACGGCAAAGGCAATAAGAATAATAACGTGTATCAAAAAATTCGGCGGGGGCGAGCGTAGGTGCGTCTTTACTATGCACATACTTCGGTATGCGATGTAAAGCAACGACAGGCGCAGTTAGTACTTGGATGGGTGACCATTCCAACGGAAACCGCGTCCTCGCCTCACACATCTTCCAGCGGCTTGTATATCAGTATATGCGCGGTAGCTATACAACCTTAGGCGAGGGTTGTATAGGAGATATACCATCCTTCGGGGGGGATGTAAAGCCGTCGGTCCCTTGTCTATTAAATGTTAGGCAAGTAAAAGATCCCTACTCTTCTTAAGGGAAGAGGTTCGGCAAAATTCCTGGTTGGGGGTAGCTCGTCTACAGGCGTCGGTGTTAGGCCTCAGTAGCGGAAATAGGCCGACGTTAAATAAATGTATTAGAAACAAAAAATTCGAAAAACGCAGTTGGCTGTGACATACGCTCTTGTGCAAAAATGTAAAGAACAAATTTCAAAGTAGACCATGACATCATTAATTCCGTTTATTTTTTCTCTTTCCATATATAAATATATCTCATATAGCTCACAAAAAATGTGATAACTGTTTCTAAAGCTTTATTCTTCTACAATAGATATTAAGCGAGACATTTGGTGTGGCCCTTGTAAAATAGACAGTCAGACAGACATTTAGTACTTAAGGCTTTATAAAAAAAATTAAATTAAATATATCAATTTAGATTAATATTGAGATTAGATGGACTACTTACCCGCAGTGCATGATTCAGGTTTCCCCATTCCAAGTATCCCATGGCAATTTTTGGAGGATTCTTCTGGAAAGCCAGTATTTTTACGACGTTTTTATGATCAAATTTTGTCATAACTTTTGCTTCTTCTATGTATGCCGTCTTACCAGGAACCAAGACTGGTTGTTTAACTGCCACTACTGTCCATGATCCATCAGGTTTATACAATTTACCTAAATTTACTGTCCCAAAACCACCCCGACCTAAAATACAAGATAAAATGTTATCCATATGTGTTTAACACTTAAATAATTTTTCTTTTAAAAAACATGCGACTTACCTAACAGAATGCCTTCGCTATCTAGTGCTTTGTTATCGACAATATATTTCTGAAATTCCTGACGAGAAAATGAATCTGAAACGATAAATGAAAAAATCCGTAAGTTGAACGTATTTAGCAATACCCAAATTCACATTGATGGAATTTTGTTTGGGAACAAACATTTAGAATTGAATTGAATTCTTTATTCGTCACGTTAACTCACAAAATAGTGGTAGCTAGAAAGAGCTCCTCTCTGCTTTTATTGATTGGGTTGTTTATCTCATTGATATAAGGCAAGGAAACGTGGTTCGATGTTTACAACAATAATACAGCGGAAGGGAAGTTTAGTGCTTTTCACAACACATTCATATATTACTACAATCTATGTTTTCCATTAGTACCCGCAGGGGATAAATATAAATGTACAAAAAACTGGGTAACTCCTGAGGTCACTATTGCCAAAAATAGGTTATTGTTTTTGTACAGCTGTTACAGACAGCGTCCCACTGATCAACACAGGGAAATTTATAGGAAATATAAAACAGAATACAACAAACTATTAACACAGGCCAAACAAAACTATCACCTGAACCGCCTAAATAAATCGGATAACTATAGTAAAACCGTATGGGATATAATAAATCTTGAAACAGGTAGGAAAAACAAACAAACCACGTACCCCGATAATTTAACTGCTGATCATTTTAATAAATTTTTTATAAACAATGCAGAATCTCTTGTACAAAATTTGCCAACATCTAAAACCAATACTGAGAACTTCATGAATAGAAATATGCAAAATAGGAATTCAATGTTCTTCAATCCTGTTACATCTGAGGACATAAAAATAATAATTAATAAATTGAAAAATAAGAAAACTGAAGATATATATGGCATAAATATATATATAATAAAAAAATGTGTAAATCTGCTCAGTGAACCGTTGGCTGATTTAACAAATGCATGCATTGTTGAAGGGCACTTTCCTGCCTTATTGAAAAAGGGGAAAGTGATTCCTTTACATAAAAAGGGGGATAACACACAACCCCAAAATTACCGACAGATCTCAATTTTACCATCTATATCAAAAATTATAGAAACTGTGATGTATAACAACTTGATTATTTATCTGGACTCAAATTCAATATTAAGTGCTCAACAATTCGGTTTTAGGCGGGGACTGTCTACTTCAGACGCAATCTTATCTTTAACCAACATCATTAAAAACTCATTTGAAAACAGAGATCAATGCCTAGGAATATTTACGGACCTAACTGCAGCATCTGACTGTGTTGAATATAACATCTTATTAAATAAACTAGAATTTTATGGCATTCGGGGGAATTGCTTAAATTTATTTAGATCTTACTTAGACAATAGACAACAGCTAGTACAGTGTGGAAATAATAAAAGCCAAATGATGGAAATTAAGAGAGGAGTACCACAGGGAACAGTGTTGGGTCCGTTACTCTTCCTTGTCTACATAAATGATTTGCCTGAATCTTTACAAACAATTAATGTGAAAACTGTAATGTACGCGGATGACGCAACTTTTGTGTCCACTGTAGACAAGGGTGATGATTATCAGCATATCCTCTACAGCATCATTGAAAAAGCAAAAGCCTGGTTTGCACCCAATCAACTAGTATTGAATGAAGGTAAAACTGTAAGTTTGCTATTTGAGTCCAGATCAAGCAACAGTACAAATCAAGACATAAACAACGTCAAATTCTTAGGTGTTAATATAGATGTAAATTTAATATGGGATGAACATATCACAGTTCTTAGTGGAAAGCTAAGTAAATCTATATATGCTATTAGGAAAATAAGGAACACCATAAATGACCAAGCAGCCTTAACAACCTATCTCTCACTTTTTCATCCGCTCCTCACTTACGGGATATTGGCTTGGGGTAATGCGGCACACAGTCACTTACAAAAATTATTTGTAATCCAAAAGTCAGCAGTAAGAAGTATAGTCAATGCTAAATGGGACGAAACATGTAAACCAATATTTGTATCACTAAAAATTATGTCATTATTTTCGATTATTGTGTATCAAAACTTACTTTATGTGAAACAAAACCTACAAAGTTACGTCACACATAACGAAATTCATGAACATGATACAAGAAATAAGCTCAACCTGCTAACACCGCAAAACAGACTTCACAGAACTAATAACATTGGAATTGGTTTATACAACTCTTTGCCACTGCACTTCCGCAATCTCTCAATGATGAAATTCAAAAATTAATTAAAAAATATACTAACTCGAAATTGCCTCTACAACATACACGAGTTTTCTCAACTCATCATAGAAAATGGAAATATTTTTTCTCAGTGAAAATTAATTTTATACCTTTGTTCTAAATTTATGTAGCTTGTTATTCTATAAGTTTGTATTTTTACTATTTTAATATTTTACTATATTTATACTGTAGTTTAACTCCGTGACTCGTCTATAAATGTATAAATTTCATAGGATGAATAAAGATTATTATTATTATTATTATTAATTATCATGTCGTGAATTGTGACAGGAGAGTGGATTCTGTGTTTTTTGTTTTTCTGTGAAATTTCGTGGAATTTTTTATTCAGTGATTTTATCTGTACATTAGGAATACCATCAATTGGGGCTTTCGGTCTACTGGGACATTTGAATGACCATGCCTGATGTTCCTCTGAGCCACAACTGGTGCATTTAGGTGGTAATGTGGAAGAGCATTTATTAACAGAGGGAGCTCCAAGGCATTTGGAACATTTGATGGAAGTGTTACAAAATTCTGTTGTGTGGTCAAATGCTAGACATCTACTACATGGTTTTGCTGTTGGTGGTTTGCTAGGATAAACTGATAGTGACGATAATTAAAGTAAAGACCCTCGGTGAGTAGTGTTTCAAAGGAATTTTGCGAGCCAGTTATTATTCGTACGAAAGAGGTCGGTTTATTTGTTGCACATAATAAGATTCTCCTACAGTATCGATGTTCTAGTTTATACACATTCAGAATTTCACTGATTGTTTTGTCCTCTATCTCAAGCTCAACGTTTGCTATAATAACTGAATAGCTTGCACTAACAGTAGGTGTGAGGGGTTTTGTGTTGGGAGATGTTTTATGATAGTTGAGAACCCTTCCAATTTCGACCATTTTTAAATTAAAACATAACATTTTTAGTCGCAAACTCCTCTATAAAGTCCTTATTTTACTATAAGGAATGTAACCAGACTGCAACCAACAACTACTCTCCGGGCTATGTGCTCCGCCGAGCGCTAAATTACAAGTTACAAGCCTGGCGCGTTAAGTGCAATAATTGCATATTATCATCAGAACGCTAATCCGATAAAATTGTTGAAATGGCCAAAGAGGCAGATGAATTTATTGATTCCCTGATAAATATGGGAATCTTGGCCTAGAAAATGGCATTCGAAGTTCAGTATGGCTGAATATGTGGTGATTGTGAACATCATTATTTTTTAGGAACAAACCTCCTGGCTTTTTTATATTTAATGCAATTAAAGAATATAGTGATAGGGTTAAAATTGGTAGGGCGATAAATGTCTCTTTACAATTTGTTTGTGCAGATAGACCAACCATACAAACGAATAATTTTCTTTTGAGCTGTAAATATTTTGGAAGTGTGTGACGAATTTCCCCAGAAAATTAAAACAGACCAGACTGGACTGAACCAAAGTATGCTAATTTTAATACAATAATAGAGACAGAGGACTTCAAGTATCAATTAATAAAAGATGAATTATATATAAATAATAAATATATATATATGGCTGACGGTCGGGAGGTAAAAGCACACTTGCCTCTCACTCAAAAGTCCCAGGTTCGATTCCCGGTCGTGGCAGTGGAAAATACTATGAGAGGTATTTTTCCACTATACACGGATATTGGGTGTGTATCCCTTGTCTCTAAATGTATAGCCCCCTCCCACACAAGGCTCTTCTAGAACCTTCTGAGATTAAAGGAATCGTAATTACCTGTGGTGTTATTTATTATTATTATTAATTACTTAATTTCTTCAATAAATTTTCTGTGTAACTCTCCCACATCATCTTATAATCCAAAGTTCCCTCCTCTTCTGTATGAACAATAATTGATTGATGATATGCCTTAATTAAAATACCTGAGTTATGGACAATGTTCTTTGGTAAGAATAAATAAAAACTGTTTTACAAGCATTTAGAACGAGAAATTAAAAAGTTTGTATCATAAGCACAGACAACTGATGCATTAGGCGTTATGCATAGGAATGTAGAAATATTAATTAGATAAAATAAGGTTTGGAGCAGTGAAAGTTCAGGAAAAACTGTTATGTAATTATTTTTTTGCCTCGTTTATAATTCACCAACTCTCCTTTATTATATTTTAAGCTTCCGTTATTCGCTTGTCCATTGTATGTCTTAGCAAGTCTAATTTTGTCGGTATAAATTTGTTTCAATCTTAGATACATATGTTTAGTTGCTTTCTTATTGGAATGATTTAATGTGATTATAGTTTAAAGTAATTTTACTTACTTTGACATATTTTTAACAATAGCTCCAGGTCTTTAGTATCACTCGTTTCTAAGTAATTTAATAATAAATTCACTATGTGTAACCTTAGTTCTCTAAAAGAAAAAATAACAGTTTAGAGAAACAAACACTCCTGCTTCAGAACAAATAAACCAAAAGATTTTTCATGTGAAGTGTGCTTTAAAGGGGTTACTTTTGTATGTATGATTTTGAAAAAACAGCCTTTAAAATAAAATTCTTGTGAATACATAGGGGATGTTAAGAAGGGTCAAGACATCAATAACAGAACTCAAAAGGCCATATACAATTTGAGCTCTTTTCCATGATAATAAGACTATCTTTCTAATTGTAATTAATTAAAATTATTTGCAACAGAATCACAGATTGTTATTTTTTTTATACTTTTATTTAAAGTCGGCCTATTTCCCCTACCCCCAACCAGGAATTTTGCCGAACCTCTTAAGAAGAGTAGGGATCTTTTACTTGCCTAACATTTAATACACAAGAGATCGACGGCTTTATATCCCCGCCTAAGGTTGTATAGCGTCCGCGCATACACTGATATACAAACCGCTGGAAGATGTGTAAGGCGAGGACGCGATCTTCGTTGGAACCGTCACCCATCCAACTTCTAACCGCGCCTGACGTTGCTTTACATCGCATATCGAAAGACACACCTACGCTTGCCCCCAGCAGATGATTTAGAAAGAGATAGTACTTAATAGATAGCCAACATGGTTTTGGAAGTGAAAAATCTCTAGAAAGTGCATCTACTAAGTTATTTTATTTTATTTACAGTGAGGTGGATAAAGGAAAATATATTGTGTCTATCTTATGTGATCTATCTAAAGCCTTTGATTCTGTAAACAGTCTTGTCTTATTTAGTAAATCGGAAAATGTATGTATAAGAGACAATATGCTCGTTCTAATAAAGTCTTTTTGGATAACAGAACTCTAACAGTTAAATATAATGAAGCTTACTCTGTCGCACAAGCTATTACTCTGGGAATACCTCAGGGATCTATCCTGGGACCTCTATTATTTTCCATTTATATCAATGATCTACCGTTGCGCATTAGCAAGGGACTTACAATTATGTAGGCAGATGATTTTACTGTGTGTATCTTTGCATTTAGTGCTGATGAGCTTAGATCTGACATTAAAACAACCGTAGATGAGATGAGTGCTTGGTATGATCGAAATAAATTAATATTAAATAGGGACAAATAGTATTCGTAGATTTTAAACTTAGGAGAAATATATCACTTCGTGGTATCTCTTTAAGTGAAAGCACAAAATTTTTGGGCACATGTATCGGCACCACATTGTCATGGGAACAGCATATCGACTATGTCTGCAATAAATTGAATAAATTTAATTTTCGCATTTTATCAATTAAAAAACATTCTCAGTGAAGACGGTTTAATGAATATATATTTTGTTTTGGCTTATACCACCCCCACCCTATTATTAAAGGGAGTAAACAATTAAATTGGGATTTAGTGTGTATACGAGAACAAAGGGCCTCTTTTTTTGACATTAGCTAGCCCTTCTACCACGCCCCACCCTATTATTAAAGGGAGTAAAATATTACATTGGGATTTATTGTGTATAAGACTTGGATATAAAATCTGGATGTAGTAGTAGTGATTCTTTCGGCAGCTGTTTTTAAAGACCCTTTACTTATAGTGTCTTGATTTTTCTTAATATCTCCCAATGTTTTTGGGATAAAACACTCTTTTAAGTGGAATGGTTTATTTTTTCTTATTTTACTCTGGGCTATAAATGAATCAGTTCTCTTCATGCGAGAACTTTGAAAGTGTTCACTTACTTTTCAGCTGAAATATCGTCATGAAGTCCTACTAATATTTCCAAAATTGTTATGAAGCGTTTATTGTCGACGGTTAGTAGGTTTGAGATTTGTTTAAATATATCCAGTCGGTTGGTATAAATTATAGTTTCTTGAAAACCAGTTCCATTCACTATTGAATTTTGGATCGTATTTTTACTTTCTTCGAAACTACTATTAGGTTTCTCTGTAACATTTACGGTTACAGTTGGATTTTTGGCAACGCTTTTAATCTTAGCAAAATCATCGTTAGGTTCTTTTAAAATAGTCTTGCTTCCTGTTGGGTTTTGAGCAGTATTAATTGGTGTTGAATTTTGTGCAGTTTCGTCGTTAACTTGTGGACTAACGATTTCACTCATCATCGTCACTGTCGGTTCATTATTATTTTTCTGTTCTCGTCGTTGGTTCTTGTTTTTCTAAAAAGTATTTTGAATATAGAATTAATGAATCACCTCGTGACCTATCATAAGTATGCTGACACAAGATCGAGTGTCTTAGGATGGAATACTTATTTGAAAATATGTATGCTCGATTATTATTTGCCCCATTATAACGAAATTTTTAAAAGCAATGGGCTTTCACAGAACTTAAATATCTCTAGTAGTTTCCGAAATATGTCACCTGGGAATTTTTATTGGCACATACTGTATTATACCTAACCTATCGTATTATTTACTATAGTCCAAATAAGGACTTATTGATGCAGAAAATACACAACAAAAACTTTACGACATAATTATCGCCGCGGGCCCAGTATATTTGATGACAAACGACCTGACACCCGAGGCACATTAAAAACCTATAAAGGTAAGCGAGTCAATTTGCGAACGAAATACTACAGAGCCGTGCTTAAAATTCGTATGTATCTGGTGAATTTAACAATCGTACCCCATTTTGCTTGTGTGAAGATAGAAATATCTTATATATTGGTGAAACATTGATTAATTTTGGTACTCTAAATTAAAATTAATATTCTCGTTGCTCAGATCTGCCAATAATAATATAATATATCCTCGAATATATATATATTATTATTGTTGCCCAGCAAGGACCGCAAGGAGATATGAGCAATTCCTTGCCAAAAATGTGGGTACAGAGTCAAGATTTTCGATATTAAAATAGTTAAAATGCATAAAGCAGATCTCGAAAATCTTTAAATAAATAAAATGTTATATTTATATCGATAATCCTAACTTGATCTATCTAATCGACCCAGATTACCTAAATAAATTCAATTATGGACAACATAAATAATTATCAATTAAAATATATACTATAATAATAATAATGATAATATACACTTATATATAAAAATAATGTTATTATATGTTATCGCGCATATATGTAAAACACTGATAACACGATAAATTCACACTACACTAAATCACATAACTTTTTATGTAAAGCATTAACTTCTACTCATTAAACACTTCACTATCACTTTCTGAATCGGTATCTGTATCTACATATATTACTAAACGCTTTTGATTAGGGCTGATGCTTTTTCCTCAGTCACTTTTAATCACATGCTGAATACATTTTTTCCAATAACCTGCTGTTATTTTTCTCACTTCAGCTTTAATGAGATCGATTACTTCGGCATCAAATTTGGAGAAGGTGTTATTTTTCCGAATGCTTCTTTTCAGCTGACTCCATATTAGTTCGATCGAGTTGAAAATACAGAAATATGGGGGCAACCGTAATACTGCGTGTCTTGAGTTTCGGCCATTTTATCAATTACATATTGTTTTGAGAAATTTTGCTTCTTAACAATATCCAAAAGATCATTCTTTTTAAAATTTTCTTGAAATGGCACATTGTGTTTTCGAAGAAATTCTTGAATGCCTTTTTCTCTTGTTCCAGTATTTGGTATTTTTTCGATTTGTCGTGAATGATATGTAGCATTTTTTAAAACAATTATGCTGTTTTTTTCTATATTTGGTAGCCGTGAAGTCCGAAACCATTCTTCAAAAATATCCGCAGTCATGTTTTGGTGATACTCAACATTTGAATTTTCCATTTTTTCCCGCTTAATTTGAGGCCGTTATGCACCCATCCAGTTTCTGATCCACAATGTAGAATTATTAACCTGGTTCCTTTATTTGCAGGCATATCAACTTTACATTTCTTTGAACCATCTGCCCAGTCTTTTCTCACTGTATCATAAGTATCATACCAAGTTTCGTCTAAATAATATATTGGTCGTTGTTCACTTCGAAATTTTTTAATAGCTTCCAAATATTCCATACGCCACCGTACAATTCTGCTGCTTTCCATAAGACTTGCTCTTTTATCAATCATTTTGAACTTAAATCCTATCTTCAAATAGCCATAGCTGAAGTGTTTTTTTCACTAACTGACACTAGATCTGTTCTTCTCAGTTCCATATGTAGTGATTGTATGGTTGGTATCTCATTTTCCTTATATTTGCTATAAATTGTACCTCTTAACAATTTCACCATAGACGAATCTAATGTTTGTGATGTTCCTTTGTTCGATCTAACTTTTCGTTTCTGTACCCGTTTCTTAGTTAATTTATAAACACTTGGTGTTGAAATTTCTGTTAAGTAGACCATTTTTTTTCCATGGTTCCTTTTTCTCCTTCACTTTCTTTTATATTTTATACATTTTTAAAACTATTTCTTGAGTCTGTGGGTGTAAATATTGTGCTGAAACTTTCTTCGTAATTTGTTTATCATTACCATCCCCCACATCTTCCTGACATTCTCTGCTGGTGCTTGGTTGTGGATCTTCCCCAGGCCTAAACATTTTCACAATATTATTTTACCACGCACACTTGTAAACAAGAAATCTCCGAATATTCACTACCCGCCAAAATATTTATAAAAACACAGCTGTATAAAATACGTTTAAACACAGTAAAATTTTACCTACCTGTAAAAGTACTGTATATAACTTCACTGAATGAAATAAAATGTAAACAAGAAGACAACCATAACGCGCTGTTAAAATTGAACAACTAATTTCAGATATTTCAAGTGCGTACCTGTGCAACCCTTTGCGCAATTACTTTCACAACTAGTTAAACGGTATTTTAATGAGGTCGTAAAGTATTCGTTGGATTTTTATGTCTCGGGAACTATTTACTTCACCTTACCTTCCTATTTATTAAGTTAGTTAACAAATACGTATTATATCTTACCCTTTTTCTTCTGTCGTTTTTTGGGCTCATCCTTGATTTTCTGAAACAAATTAATGCACATAAGTAGTAGAATGCAGGCTTCCTTGGCTCTTGTCCAATGTAGTAATGGCAGTTTATTATTTATTGGGTGTGGCAATACAGTATTGTTTATACTTGACAGGCACAAAGATAGTAATCCAACGTATACATTTAAATAGGATGAGATAAATAACAAGAAAAATCGGTCTAACACGACCCAGACAAACTTTCCCATAAGTATTTTGTCTAACTAGTATATTAGTGTGACCAGATTGAGATACCAATACATAGAAAGTAGGTAGCATTTCGGGGGTAACTGTAATACATGCCTGTTGAATTCGAGCTTTTAGGTCCTCTACATTTTGCGGTGTCGTCGAAAACACCTTATCTTTAATATACCCCCATAGAAAAAAATCCTTTGGGGTTATATCTGGAGAACGAGGGGGCCATCGAGTAAATCCATTGGTACCTATCCAATGTTGAGGCGAAATTTCGTCTAGATAATCTAGGCAAATCTGGGAATTGTGGGGAGGAGCTCCATCTTGTTGAAAATATTGAAAGTTGTGTCGATTCTCTAAAGGTAGGTCATCTAAGAATTCATTAAATTCATTTCTCAAAAAGTTTAGGTACCTTTGACCACTGAGGTGACCATCATAAAAATAAGGACCTATTAAATTGGTGCCTAAAATACCTATTCACACATTTATCGAAAAACGATTTTGAAACCCAGTCGGTCTATGCCAGTGTGTATTTTCAGAAGCCCATTTGTAATGAATATTGCGATTAAAAAATCTATTATTAGAAAAATTTGCCTCATCGGACCAAAGCACTACATATTAATGGATCGGCAATCTTCTTTTCCATCTACAAAAAGTCGTCCTCCTTGGTTTGTCCCCCGCTTGTAAATTGTGAACTTTTTTGGCTTTATAAGACCGGTAATCATTTTTTTTTTAAATTTTTCTAGCACTTGTTTTACTTATATGACAAGCAATTTGAATTTCTCTTAATGATGTTTCCAAATTTTCTGTATTTTGATTTCTTACATAATTAATAATTCGGTTTACCTTATTTACATTATCAGTAACACTGTTCAACCTTGTCTTCTTCTTTGAAAATGAACCATTATTTTTCAGTTTCACAGCTAATTTCCTGAACAGAGTTTTATTCGGCTGTAGTGCTTGTGGAAATCTGTTTCTATATTCTACTTGAGCTAATCCAGAGTTAAAATTGCATTGGAAATATGTAACGAACATATTATAACGATCAATGTGAGTGAAAATCATTTTTGAAAATTCTAAATTCTTAAACGAGTGTGATTGAGAGAGTTTAAGTATTAACTGAGATGATCTGTCAAAAAATTAAATTGTCAAGTTTGTTCATAGCCAACTATTTTAAAATAATTGAAATAATAGTGAAATCTGAAATACAAACAAATGGATATTATACTTAAATTAATTGGTAAAGACATTTTAACTTTCTGAGCAAGGAGTGACGCTTTTATGGAGGACCTTTATACATTGGCATCTTTCCATAATTGCTCCATGTTGCTTTCTTGATTATTATTTTGTTTTTATTACCTGAATTTACTTTACTCTTCTTAATTGTGTTAATATTTTATTATAGCAAAGATTTGAACAACTTATTGAATTATTTTATCGTTCTATTTAATCATACTTCTCCACGGCAAGTATAATGCTTGTTAAAAAATTATTTATTGGTTTTAGAAAAATGTTTTTATAATTACTAACGCAGTACCAATGAGTAAATATGGCATGTGATATATCGTTGAAAAGAGAGGAAAATACTCTATTTAATGGCGCCAATTCCCGCCCGTTTAAAAATAATTTTTTTAACAGCATGAAGAGTAAATCTCAAAATACAGCGGTTTTGAAAAAAATTTGATAAAAACTCGTTGAAACACTCTGTTTTGCAAAAAATTTGCGCTTTAGAATTTCTCTCGTAACTCTTCAAATAAAGGAGATATTTGGACTAGATGCGCTTTCCGCATTTTCGATATTTTCCGCCATAACTTTTACAGTAGGCCATGGATTTCAAATATCTTTAAACCATTTTGTAGGTTATATAAATCGGCAGAATTTTCGTAAAAATAATTTTTTTGTACGGCCGATATTAAGTGAGATATTCTCGAGTGCCCTGATAAAATGAACAGCCTGTATATTTTATAGTAAAAATATAATATATTGGTTTATAACGGTATTTTAAACCACGTAGGAAACTCATTAGTAGGCATAAAGTAGGAGATATTTTTGAAATAAGTATTATTAATCAAATCCAGTCCAGACAATGCCGATTTGATTTGGGAAAACCACAGACTGATCAGTGGGGAAAACGAGGGTCGAGTGTAATGTGTAATGTTCAGCTTTTTTATGTTTACAAGAACATTTAATGAAACTTATATTTTCCAGAAACAAAACATAGATTTTATAAATCTATTTGTAAAAAATCATAACGAATCAATTTTTATTATTAAAAGTAAAATATGCTTACCTGACTATCACTCGGCCTTCGAATTATTGCTACCAAAATGAATAACTAAATAAATATATAACAATAGGTACTCTCTACGTATAAACAATAGTATCAATAAAGTGCTGATTTACAACAATATAAAGATAAACACAATGCAAACAAATAACGAACGTGACACGACTCTAATCTTGGTGAATCACAGAGAACCACAGATCAGATAGTTTATATAGACCGCTTTCTTTTCAAGTTCTTGGAACCCTGAGTTTTTTAAAACAAGTATGCTGATTGGCCGATGAAAGTTGGAAACTGACAATTGTGAATTATGCACCAATCACAGTATTAAGTTCGAAACCTCCAGGGATCCAAGTACTTGACAAGAAAGCGTACATACATTACTGATGTAGGAGAGCAGAGAACGATGATTCATATCATATGGCAAATTTTTGCGATCTCGCGGTTTACACTAATGTCTTTAAGCGCCTTGAAGCGGAACGTCATCATAAGTTGCAACGTAAAAGTGTGAGTCTTTTAAGCATAACCTAAAATGACAGTTTTTTTTTTTACATTTATTTAACGTCGGCCTATTTCCGCTACTGGGGCCTAACACCGACGCCTGTAGACGAGCTACCCCCAACCAGGAATTTTGCCGAACCTCTTCCCTTAAGAAGAGTAGGGATCTTTTATTTGCCTAACATTTAATAGACAAGGGACCGACAGCTTTACATCCCCTCCGAAGGATGGTATATCTCCTATACAACCCTCGCCTAAGGTTGTATAGCTTCCGCGCATACACTGATATACAAGCCGCTGGAAGGTGTGTGAGGCGAGAACGCGGTTTCCGTTGGAATGGTCACCAATCCAAGTACTAACTGCGCCTGTCGTTGCTTTACATCGCATACCGAAGTATGTACATAGTAAAGACGCACCTACGCTCGCCCCTCGACAGTTTTTAAATTCTATCAAACCTTCTCTCTTTTTTACTAAGAATATGACCTCAGCAAGTTATGAAATTGTGTGTTCTCTCCTGGATATGGATGAGGAATTAGTGTTTCCCTTATTAACAATATTTTTAAAGGCACAATACAGTAGAGCAGGACAAAACATTTTATTACTGTATGAAAGAGAACATCACATTAGATCAATTTATCATGATGAATTCATTACTAGACATTTAAATTATGACTTTTACTTGTTATTTTGAATAAATCTTAAAAAGACACAAATCGTGCAACTTTACAAAACACAACGAGTATCAGCTGTTTCTGTTGACTGTCATATCCCCACTATTTTCCGCTTAAACATTTTCTAGCGTTTCCCTGAAGCCGCACGATACCCTGCAAGCGCCTTTAAGCGTGACGTCATGAGTATGACTTATTCGCTAGAATGGTACCGCTTATCGCGCCTAATGTGCAAAAATTATAGCTTTAAGCTACATAAAGAGATTATTTTTCTATGCCTATTATGTAATATGAGCAATATGATGTCGATAAGGAATGACCTATATTCCAGTGGTTGATATGTAATATTTAATATTTATTACATGCCTATAGAATGTAACAAGCGTAGGTGGCGCCATCCAGTAGTAGTAGTGCAATTTGTGTTTCTGTTGACGTTTCTATTGACAGTTAACCTTTCACGTTAATAAACCTAATTTATAGGTGTAGAAAAAGTATAGTCTGTAATTCGTTTGGAATGACATATTCCAAACTTATCACAGAATATACTATTTCATACCCAGTGCGGCTTAGTTTAACCTCTAGCGATATCCAGTCAGGTCCTTCGGCTCCTAAAAGGCTTAAGAGGGCTCCCAAAGCTCTTTTTTATGTATTTTAATTTGTTTTTATAAAGTTTTAGTACAGAAAAGAGCACTGTTATTTGTAGATTGACAAAACTGACCCTTTATACGTGTGACGCCATATGGCGACATCAGCACTGCGGAGAAAATTCTATCAACAATATATGGCGTCTTTGCTTTTTCTTTAGTTTTAATACAAAATTTACATTTCTTATGTCTAATTGGATTGTTATAAAAAGTTTGGTTTATTAAAAAAAAAACCTACTCAGCATCTGGGGGTACCTAACAAAATCCCATCAACAATTAATGTGTTTAACAGCTCGAATAAATTAGAAAAGCGGACATACCTACAGTATCCTACTATTAAAACATAATATTTTTAGTCGCAAACTCCTCTATAAAATCCTTATTATACTATAAGGAACGTAACCAGACTGCAACCAACAGCCACTCTCCGGGCTATGTGCCCCGCCGAGCGCTGAATTACAAGTTACAAGTCTGGCGCGTTAAGTGTAATAATTGCATATTACAATCAAAACCCTAATGCTTCGATTGCAACAAACACCACAGCCGAAAGACTGATCCTACTTAAAGGAGCTCTCTTACTAGCCGTCACACACCACTTGCAGACTGCAGTTTCGAACTGTTGGCCTCTTGTCACTGCAAGGTAGGCATGTGACGACCAACAGCTCGAAACTGCAGTCTGCAAGTGGTGTGTGACGGCTGGCAAGAGAGCTCCTTTAAGTAGGATCAGTCTTTCGGCTGGTGTTTGTTGCAATCGAAGCATTAGCGTTTTGATGGTATTATGCAATTATTACGCTTAACGCGCCAGACTTGTAACTTGTAATTCAGCGCTCGGCGGGGCACATAGCCCGGAGAGTAGCTGTTGGTTGCAGTCTGGTTACGTTCCTTATAGTATAATAAAGATTTTACAGAGGAGTTTGCGACTAAAAATATTATGTTTTAATATTCCACCCTCTAAAAGCATATTTGAAGTATCCTACTATGTTCTAGCGTACATTGAAATCATTTAATGTAAATAAAAACAACGATATTTCATGTGAGTGCACCGATCCTAGTTTAATCAACAATTTTTTTATTAACAACTTACCACAAGGACAGGATAATGATGATTTAATTGCTGAAAATATAATTTAAAATTCCCAAATTTGCTGAGCGAGTTTTCTTTTCTGATGTCTCGGTAGAAACGATAAATAGGTTAATATTGTTATGTGCTGCCCTCTAACAGAGGAGAGTATAATTACTCTCTGGCCAGTAGGGTGGCGCCATCTGTGGACCAACTGACGAACTGCCGTTTAGTAATGCCTAAGAAAACTAAGGAGGATTCCAGTACATTCTGGAAGGTTCTTCAATGAGATTCTAGACATCCCAAGTGTATATATAAAGAGGTGAATCCAGCAGATGGGGACAGTTCAGTTAAGTATACGGTACAGTTCTGGTATACAGAGACAGTTTTTTGGTTAGATAAGAGTTGACAAGTGATTTAAAAGTAAAGTACAGTTGTGATTTAAAAGTAGTGAATTTATATTAGATTAAAGTTATTATTAGTTATGTGATTTTTAAGGATTAACTATTGTAATTTAAGTGATTAATAAAATAGTTGTTTGTGAAGATTCTTTTTGCAAGTTATTTGAACCTACAGAGTGTTTACTGAAGATTGTAAACACGTAACAATATGCTCTACTAAATCTCAAGCCATAGGTTCTGATGGTATCAACATTAAAATGTTATAATAATAATAATAATAAAGAATTTATTGCCCAACAGAATACTCTAGTTACAGGACAATTTTACGAAGATACAAATTACAAAATATAAGATATAAAATGAAGTGTAAACTATAAAGTATAAGTAGTACAAGATACAAAATACAAAGTATAAAATATAAATTATAATATAAAATATAAATAGAAAATGCAAAATATACAATAAAAATAACAAAATACAAAGTAAAAATTGTAAAATACAAAATACAGAGTTACGGCCTATTTCTAATGGATAGTTTTACGCCTCTTGAATAATTCTCTGAGGAAAGACTAAACATGTCACAATGGTTGCCAAGAGAGTTATACATTTCCATCATAGCATAAGAATATTTGTTCGTTTTGACGGTAGTGCAAAGGTGGAAGTTTGACGCGAGCCTAAACGTGGAATTCTAAAATTTATTTCGGAGAGGAATTCTGGTCAGTCTATTATTGTATTATTAATAATTTTGTAGATATACATTAAGCTTGACATAATTCTTCTGCTTTGTAATGAATCCATATTAAATCTCATTAACATTAAATTATTCGGATATCCCTCTACTGGGTACTGATGATCTATTTTGAAAGATAAGTATTTTAGAAATTTCCGTTGAACAGATTCTAATGATTGTGAGTGTATCTCATAGATAGGATTCCATATCACTGAGCCATACTCCAATTTAGAACGGACGAAACAAAAATATAGCGTTTTTAATGCTTCTGCATTAGTAAAATTTCTTGTATTTCTTATCTTAACTCAGATTTAGCTATCGAATTAATATGTCCTGTGAATTCCAATCTGGAGTCGAACAGTATACCCAAATCTTTAACATTTTCACAGTGTGATAAAGCGATGCTGTTAAAACTATATGAATATTCAATTGGACTAACCTTTCGTGTATAAGTCATAACTTTACATTTTGAAATGTTCATCGTTAAATTATTCACTAGGCACCAATCCTCAATGATATTTATTTGTTCTTGTAATCTCGCACAATCCTTTATGGTATTAATTTCGTTAAATAATAATAATAATAGTACTTTATTCTGTAAAAGGAATATTACAGGAAGCGTCAAAATACAGTAATATGAAATCAAGTTCATCACAAACAAACAAAAATATATATATAAGTAACAAATGCGCAATCAGTAAAGTGTCAATGTTCTAGAAACTCTGTCAGAGAGTAAAACACTTCTGTGGTCAACAAGTTTTTTACCCAACTGGAGAACGCCTTAAAATTTTTATTCCTTATCTCGAGAGGAATTTTATTATACAATTTTGGACCCCAGTAGTCCAGTCCCTGCTGAGTTATATTCAGTCGGTGATGCGGAATTTGTAGCTGTTCCCTGTTTCTTGTGTTATAGTGGTGATTTTCAAGATTTGGACTAAATTTATCTTTATGTGAATGTACATACTTAAGGCAACTGAGTATATATAAGCTTGGCATAGTGAGAATATCTTGTTCTTTGAAGGCATCTCTGCAGCTCTCTCTATAATTCATGCGACATAATGTTCTGATGGCTTTCTTTTGTAGGATGAAGACTTTCTGAGCGTCAGATGATGTTTCCCATAGTAGTATTCCATATGCTGCGAAGCTATGAAAATTTGAGTAATATGCTATTTTTGCGGATTGTTGGTGGATACGTTTTTTAGTATTGGTGTAAATAGCTGCGGCAAGTTTTTTGCAGAGCTCCTCAATAAGGCCTTTCCAATTTAATTTACTGTCTAATGTTAAGCCTAAGAATTTCAACGATAACCTCTCCGTTTCTCTTTTTGTAGATAAAATTATATTTTGCGTTTTTTCTCTGTTTAAAGCTAATGAGTTCGCCATGAGCCAGATATTTGCTTCGTGCAATATATTTTGTGATAATTTCAGATCATCCGCAAACAGAAGTTTGTTGCAATTCAGTGTATCGCATAAATCGTTGATAAATACAGAAAATAAGAGGGGACCTAAATTCGATCCCTGAGGTACGCCAGATGTTGCAACATACGTGTTTGACTTAAAACCATTATACTGAACATATTGTAATCTGTCTTGTAGATAAGATTGAAAGAAATTAACAAGTATATATATATAGTTATCTTTTTAGTTTTTCCTCAACTTCTGTTTATCAAAAAGTGGTCTTTCCTGATGCTTGGAAAGATGCATGTCATTCCTGCCCTCAAGAGTTCTAACTCCTTAGATATCTCGAATTTTCGTTCTATTAGTATACTACACACGTTTTCTAAAATCTTGGAAAAAATCGTAGCTGAGCAATTAAATTCTTACTTTACTATAAATAGCATACTACCAACAAATCAGAGAGAGTTTCGTGCTCGTTATAGTACTAGTACGCCCCTACTCCATGTTACCGACGATCTGTACAGGGCTAATGATGTTAGTAACAATACGTGCTTAATATTACTTGGTTTCAGTAAAGCTTTTGATACGTTAAACTATTCTATTTTATACAAGAAACTAAAATAATTTGGGTTGGGTAACGTTGCGTTACCGTTTCTTCTTAACTATTTAAGTAACCGTCATCAAAGGGTTTGCGTTAATAATCATTTTTCTGATTTTGAATCCATTCCTAAGGATGTTCCACAAGGTAGTATCTGTGGGTCGCTTTTATTTTCTATATATGTTTCCCATTTTCATTTATTTTTAGAGTTTTGTTCAATCCATCAATATGTGGACACCCAATTATGTTTTTCTTTCGGTTTTAATGATTATTTACTAGCAGATTGACTCTGACCTGGCAATAATTGCTGAGGCCTCTAAATGAGTCTAAAACTGAGTTAGTTTTCGGTAAGGATAGGTGCAGTGGTTAGTGATCCTAATTTTAAAATTACCCTTAGACAGAAAGACTAGACCCCTGTCGATGAAGAAAAAAATTAGGTTTATATCTTGATGTTACGTTAAGATTTTCCACTCAGTTCCTCAGGGACGTACTTAGTTCTGCTATAAGGCTGATGTTATGTGAGTCTTAAATTCCCTCCCATCTTGCTTATTGCGATATCGTGGATTGGCCTGCTCTATTAAGTAGAGACGAAAGCACTCTCCAGAAAATACAAACGCCATTTAGCCTGTCTTATTGTTTACAAAATTGATAAATATGGAACACCTGGCTATCTACAGGCTGTCCATTTTACCAGGGCCCTCGAGAATATCTCACTTAATATCGGTCGTACAAAAAAAAATGTTTTTACGAAAATTGTGCCGATTTATATAACCTACAAAATAGTTTAAAAACATTTGAAATCCATGGCCTACTTTAAGAGTTATGGCGGAAAATATCGAAAATGCGGAAAACGTCTAGGCCAAATATCTCCGTTATTTGAAGAGATACGAGAAACATTCTAGGGCGAAAATTTTTTGCAAAACAAAGTGTTTCAACGAGGTTTTATCTACTATTTTTCAAAACCGCTGTATTTTGAGATTTACTCTTCAGGCTGTTAAAAAAATTATTTTGAAACGAGCAGGAAATGGCGCCATTAAATAGAGTATTTTCCTCCCTTTTCAACGATATATTATCACATGCCATATTTATTCATTGGTACTACGTTAGTAATTATAAAAACTTTTTTTTAAACCAATAATTTTTTTTTTTTAACAAGCATTATACTTGCCGTGGAGAAGTATGATTAAATAAAACGATAAAATAATTCAATAAGTTGTTTAAATCTTTGCTATAATAAAACATTAACACAATTAAGAAGTATAAAGTAAATTCAGGTAACAAAAACAAATTAATAATAAAAAGAATATAGCACACAGAACATTAATATTTATCTAATCCTCAAAATAATTTTTAAGATATCATTTCAAATGTTCAGTGTCCACCGCGAGCGCGGCGAGGCACTGCATTTAAAACATTACTCAGCATTTCGGAGGTAACTGTAATACATGCCTGTTGAATTCGAGCTTTTATGTCCTCTACATTTTGCGGTATCGTCGAAAACACCTTATCTTTAATATACCCCCATAGAAAAAAATCCATTGGGGTTATATCTGGAGAACGAGGGGGCCATCGAATAAATCCATTGGTACCTATCCAATGTTGAGGTAAAATTTCGTCTAAATAATCTAGGCAAATCTGGGAATTGTGGGGAGGAGCTCCATCTCGTTGAAAATATTGAAAGTTGTGTCGATTCTCTAAAGATAGGTCATCTAAAAATTCACTAAATTCATTTCTCAAAAAGTTTAGGTACCTTTGACCACTGGGGTGACCATCATAAAAATAAGGAACTATTAAATTGGTGCCTAAAATACCTATCCACACATTTATTGAAAAACGATTTTGAAACCCAGTCGGTCTATGCCAGTGTGTATTTTCAGAAGTCCATTTGTAATAAATATTGCGATAAAAAAATACATTATTGGAAAAATTTGCCTCGTTGGACCAAAGTATTTTACTACATATTAATGGATCGGTACGCTTCTTTTCCAACAGCCACTTACAAAAAGTCGTCCTCCTTGGTTTGTCCCCCGCTTGTAAATTGTGAACTTGTTTGGCTTTATAACACCGGTAACCATTTTTCTAGCATTCGTTTTATTTATATGAAAAGCTATTTGAATTTCTCGTAATGATGTTTCCAAATTTTCTGTATTTTTATTTCTTATATAATTAATAACTCGGTTTACCCTATTTACATTATCAGTAACACTGTTCAACCTTGTCTTCTTCTTTAAAAATGAACCATTATTTTTCAGTTTCGTAGCTAATTTTCTGAACAGAGTTTTATTCGGCTGTAGTGCTTGTGGAAATCTATTTCTGTATTCTACTTGAGCTAATCCAGAGTTAAAATTGCATTGGCAATATGTAACGAACATATAACGATCAATGTGTGAAAATCATTTTTGAAAATTCTAAATTCTTACACGAGTGTGATTGAGTGAGAGTTTAAGTATTAACTGAGATGATCTATCAAATAATTAAATTGTCAAGTTTGTTCATAGCCAACTATTTTAAAATAATTGAAATAATAGTGAAATCATGAAATACAAATGGATATTATACTTAAATTAATTGGTAAAGACATTTTAACTTTCTGAGCAAGGAGTGACGCTTTTATGGAGGACTAACGTACTACCAATGAATAAATATGGCATGTGATATATCGTTGAGAAGAGAGGAAAATACTCTATTTAATGGCACCATTTCCCGCCCGTTTCAAAATAATTTTTTTAACAGCCTGAAGAGTAAATCTCAAAATACAGCGGTTTTGAAAAAAAATTAGATAAAACCTCGTTGAAACACTCTGTTTTGCAAAAAAATTTCGCCTCAGAATTTTTCTCGTATCTCTTCAAATAACGGAGATATTTGGCCTAGACGTTTTACGCATTTTCGATATTTTTTGCCATAACTCTTAAAGTAGGCCATGGATTTCTAATGTCTTTAAACCATTTTGTAGGTTATATAAATTGGCACAACTTTCGTAAAAATAAATTTTTTTGTAAGACCGATATTAAGCGAGATATTCTCGAGTGTCCTGATAAAATAGTTGTCATTTTCATAGCTCACTTGAATATTGTTTACTTTTCCATATTTACAATAACTAGTTGAATTAAGATATTCGACGTTTAATAACTCAGAAACAGTATATGGTAGGGGTAACATATGGTATATTTTTGAAATCAGGAAAAAAGGATCATTTTAAAAATTTAATAATATACAGGGTATCCCATTTAAAAAATATATTATTTTTTGTATCCCCCGAAATCTCCACGCTACTATACTTTTAATAGCATTTTAACAAAATTCAATCTTAACCAAACAACTTTTATTTAAAAAAAAAAATTCTGTAGGCAATAATAACGATGATGAGGGGTGGGTAATTATAGTGAATAACCTCGCACACAATACAAAAGAAAATCTAAAAATTCCGATATCTAACATAAGGAATTTTATCAATTTCTCACTGAAATAGTTGAAATGATAGGCATTTGTCCATAGATAAAAATTGTTGGATTAAAACACAAAACAAAACTATAAATATTATTTATTAAATCATCTGTGCTCCATATTTACAATGTACAATAATAAAATCTCCATTTTACAGTTAAATATTATTAAAAAGGTCTTATACTATATTAATATCTTAAATTTATATAAAAAATTCAAACAGGTCTAGCTATTCAACAAGCTTTGTTGTTAGCACAATCCATTTTTTATTTCGTCATTAAATACATAAAAGAAATCTACAATAATGTTTGATTAAACGTAGCATCATTTTCGTACGAGTCCAGGTAAAGTGAAGAGGTGTATCGGCAAAAAATATACAACAGTATCGTAGCTTCGTAGAACCTTTGATTTAAGGCAAAAAGATTTCATTTATGGATGTTGAAGAAATTGGAGCATGTCTTCCGGAGGAAATATTTGTACCTATTAATTTTTCAAAAATTAGCTTTCCCCAGATATTTGTTCGTAGTTTTATACGACATGATTCAAGTCATTATCTTATCTCGGTCATTTTTATGATAACAATATCTAAAAATTCACTTTTGTTCACTTGCGTCATGTCTAGAAAAATAAACGTAAATCGATCTTGCTTAATGTAAAATATGTTTAAACAACTATTTTCTAATCCAATTGTAAATGAAGGTATTAACTCCTTATTAATACCAAAAAAAAAGCTACCTATAATATTAAAGTAAACTATCGTCACAGCAATGATTAGACAACAAAGGAATTTCTATACTTGATCAAACAACGTTGATAAATTATATAAATTAAAAAAGGAAAATCCCAACAATATAATATATTTCAATGAATTTAAAAAACTAAAAAATACTGTTAATAACAGGAGAAAAATGCTCCAGCAAGATTATCTTTGAAATAAATGGATGACAACCGAGTCTAATCCAAAATCACAGAACACTGGTTGAAGCATTGTGAAATAAACCAATTTTGTGCCATAGTGATTACATTCGTGGCGGGGTATGTATTTTTGCTAAGGAAAATTTGAATATTAAACCAATGTATTACAAAAACTGCACTGAAAAGCAATTTTGAAGCCACAATAGCTATGTTAGATATTTTAAATGGTAGGTCTAAATTATTTATAATAACGGTTTATAGAACACCCAACAGCAACTTTAAAATATTTATGAATTTATGAATGAAATTATGTTGTATGTGGTGATATTAATGTAATTTTTTTTTCAAATATTAATGAATCTAAAGACATCATAAACCTTTTTACAGAATTCAATATGAAAAATCATATTAAGAACCTTAGAATGGTAGCTCAGTGTGTTAAAGCGACTGGCTAGCAAACTGAGTTGCCTAGCGAAGTGGGTTCGATTCCCGCAAGGCGAAACAATTTTTCATTAAAAAAATTGCCCCAAGAGTGGTTCGGAGTCCACATTAAACTGTAGGGCCTCGTCTCTCTTTACCTAGCACAAGATCCAGATCTTCCAGGGGGTTACTTCGGTAACTTGAGAGGCGGTTACGAAAACATTTTAAGAAACATTTAAACCTACTCGTATCACGCATACAACTAAAACCTGTATAGACGTGATGTTTTCAAATATGAAAATAAAATCTAGTCTAATAAAAGACACACACTTATCAGATCATACCTTTCAATTATGTAATTTTGAGATACCAACACCCACAAATTGTAAAAGTGACATCTCAGAATGCAATTTAATAACATTCCAAAACTTATTAAGAAATGAAAATTGGTCAGACATGTACATATCCCGTAATTTAGATAACAAATTCAATGCATTTTATTCAACCTTTAAATTTCACTTTAATAATGCCTTTCTATATAAAAAAATAAAAATAAATAAAAACAGAAAACTTTGGTTTACACGAGAAATTAAACAACTACATCAAACCCTATGTGACATGTCAAAAATATGTAAAGCTACAAAGAATGACGTTATAAAAACCAGATATAAACAGTTAAAAGTTATATATAGAGAGAAAGTAAAGCATGCAGTAGAAAATTACAATAACAGTGGATTAGAAAACACCACCAATATTATGAAAGAGAGCTGGAAGATTATAAACGAAATGAAAGGTAGCTCAAATAAAAATAGTTGTAGTCAGTTATACATTAATGATGAACAAATATCGGATATAAACAAAATATGCAATTTATTTAACGAGTCATTTGTGAATTTGCCCAACCTTATGCCAGTAATGGACACCAGATGAAATTGAAAAAGCTATAATTAAAACAACTTCTAAACCAGCTGCTGGTATTGATGAAATCTGTGGTAAAGCGCTAAAAGCAGGTAGCAATGTTATAAGTATCCCACTCTCTTACATAATTAATGAGTCATTCTGTGAGGCGAAGTACCCGGAGGCACTGAAAATTTCAAAGTCAATTCCAGTTTTCAAAAATAAAGGATCCAGAAATGATATAAGTAACTATTGAAATATTTGCTTGCAAAGCCAGCTAACAAAAGTCATTGACATCACTTTTAACACAAGATTAAGTACATTTCTAGAACATAATTTATTATCAAATTGTCAAAATGGTTTTAGATCAAAGAAATCTACATCAACAGCCTTAGCAGATTTATGTACAAGTGTGTATGACTGTTTAAACAATAAATAATACCCAGTTGCCTTATATTTTGATCTAACTAGAGCATTTGATACTGTCAACCACAATTTACTTCTGGAAAAACTAGATCGCATTGGTGTACGAGGAAATGCAAATAACTGGGTTGCATCATATTTACAGAAAAAACCCAGGTTGTGGTCTTAGATAAAGTTAAGTCTAATCCAAAAGCAGTCACAATGGGAGTACCTCAAGGCTCAATTCTGGGTCCTCTATTTTCTATTATTTTTATAAATGATATACCACATTCATGCATTTCTGCTTACAAAACAATAATATATGCTGATGATACGAATCAACTAATAGCTGAAAACAATTTGTCCAATTCAGTCATGAAAGCAAATGTCTCTGCAGGTGAAATACATCAATGGGGCCAATACAATGGACTATTAGTCAATCAAAGTAAGACCGTTTTTATGCTTTATCAACAAAAAAACTTTAATTACAATTTTAGCCCTCTTATTAAGATAAATCATAAATCGATAGAACAGGTAAGCTCAATCAAATTTCTAGGCATTACGGTGGATCAAAAATTGACATGGGAGCAACATATTGACAATATATTATCGAAGTTAAGTAGCGTATGTTTTATTATTAGACAATTACGTACAACTGTTTCCATGGACATACTTAAACTTACATATTATGGACTTGTGCAGTCAATTCTAAGTTATGGCCTGATTTTCTGGGGTCACTCAGCACATATTTACAAAATTTTGGTCATGCAGAAAAAATTGTCAGATGTATGGTGGGAGCAAGTATGCAAACACCATGTGAACCAATATTTATTAAATTATCAATATTAACAGTCACTTCTCTCTATATATATTTAATAACTGTAAATGTAAAAAAAGAAGAAAATTCCTTTATAAAAAACAAAGAAGTTCATGACCACGATACAAGAAATAGTCATAACAGATACCAGGCATTTTCAAGATTGAGTGTTGGTAAAAATTCTCATGTGTATAAAGGTACATTATGTTTTAATAAATTTATAATAGTTTAGTCATTCAAGCTTTATACCTCAGAAATATTTTACTACGAACCAATTTACATGAAATTTTGGAATTAGGCTTATCTTACCCTTAACTTCAAAAGTGATATTGACCCGACCTCCGTTCTTACCCTGGGGGTGGTTGCCACCCCTTCTCGTTAGTGGAAATTTTTTTGGTCAAAATAACCTCGGGGATCGATAGAAGACCCAATTCTAAGCAAAAAGTGTCCCATAAAGTTTTTTCAAAAACTCAATACTTTTCAAGTTATTGGCGATTGAAAATTCCGAATTTTCCCACGTTTTTCAACGGTTTTTTGCAAATATCTCAAAAAATATGCGTTTTAACGATAATTTTATAATAAACAAAATTGTAGAAGGTAAAAAAATGAACAAACTGGTTTTTTAAAGAGTGCTCTAAGTGCAATATTAAGCGAGATATTGAAGATAAAAGCAGTTTTTTTGTCTGAACTTTAATCGATGTATTCAATCCCATCTAGCGGACAACGGATACATTTTATCCATATGACAATGAGAAACTTTTTTATAGTGCTTAAAATAATCTTTAAAATGAGCAGTGTTAAAAGTCTTTTGCACGTAAAGTGAGTGAGTTGTAATGAAAAAAAGAGGGACATCTAATATTTTCTTTTTTAAATCGATGTGTTTCATAAGTGCCATTTCCACCAAAATTAAAATTAATCGTATTCCGTCTAGATTTAACTTTAATATGAAGAGTTTATTGGATTCCAGCCGTTCGGCTGCTTTGGAATGCATACTTTTCAAAAAAATCACGATTTTAAGAAGACAATTTTTTTTTTATTTTTTAAAATAACACCTTTTTTTCATAATATTTCAAAAATAATGAAAGATACGTAAAAAACTGTAATGATAAAAAATGTAGGTCTTTTTTTGACAAAAATTTTGTTTTTTTTTTCCGTCAGACCAAAATTGACGGAGATATGACTGTTTAAAGAGCGCGCGGTAGCGCAATCACAGTCTCTCTCGAGCCCTTTGACGCTTCACCGTTTCAAAATGAAGGGTTTTATACTACATGTCATAATGAAAAAAGTTGTAGCTCTTTCAATTACCTTTACAATGGTTTTTTCAAAGTTGTGATAGCTTTAAAATTGAAGGAGTTATGGTCCAAAAACTAAACGTTTTTTTTTTCTATTTAGTAAAATGAAAATTTCGGAGCAAAAAATTTGGAGCAAAGTGAAAGTAAAGAATAATATGAACCCAAAACTATTGTCTTATATATATGAAAACGACCCCTAAATTTATACATATATATATATATATATGGCATATATATCGGAAACATACAAACGTTCATATATGTATAAATTTAGGGGTCGTTTTCAGGGGTTGTAAAGTTTTTTAGGGTTTGAAAATGGGTTAAACATGAGATAATTGTGTTAGAGAACACTTTACGATTTCACTCCTTATTATTAAATACGTTTTCTAGCGATAAAATGGCTCAATGTCAATTTTTTCATTAAGAGGTCGTTTTCACCCCTTAAAAATAAAAAACGGAGGTCGGGTCAATATCACTTTTGAAGTTAAGGGTAAGATAAGCCTAATTCCAAAATTGCATGTAAATCGGTTCGTAGTAAAATATTCCGGAGGCAAGACCCTATTTTTCGCTTCAATGACTGCACTATAAGTATTTTTGGTGAAATACAAAATTTTAATAATTTTAAACATACATTGTAAGTAAGGTCTTTTATTCTGTGGATGAGTTTTTGTATTTTTAATTATATGTTTGAATTGTGTGTATGCTTTACTGCTTTTACAGATTTAGATGTAATGTGAACTATTTTGTGTGTGCGTGTACATGTGTTTGTGAGCGTTGACTAGCCTAATAAGTTATATACATCCTGTGTAAACTTCTAAAGATGAATAAAGTCTCTATCTATCTATCTATTATGTAATACACAACTCTCCCGACATTCAAAATTCTAACTTCTCAAATAGTAAAGTTACGAGTGTTACATGTCGCCTGTGCCACCCGGTTATATGTACAGGAATCTTTGTTATTACTCATAATACACACAATAATATAGACTACAGTCACAACGACTGTATTATCGGTTGCGTAATGACTTCTAAATCTTAGGCACCTACTTGTCCAGGAAAAGCTAATTTTCGGCGAATTTCTATGCTAGACACCTCACCACGAGTATATTTTTTGCCTCTTTATAGCCTTCTTCGATAAATAAAGACGGACTAAACGTACAGATACCACAGTGATGTGTCAAAGGATACAAATAAAATTTAATAAACTGAAAAAAATATACATAGATACCTATCAGTGGATATATCACAGTCATGTTAAAGTATATATTAAAAATTTTGAAGTCCACTTTTTAGGTAAAATGAGCAACTAACACTTCGTAACTGTTTAAAAATTGATAAAAATACGACTGTATGCCTTCTTCGACTATGGCGAGATTCACTAACTACTTTCATCAATTCTTAGAAGACTCAAATGGATACGTTCGAAAAATTCTGCCCGGCAAATCCGGATGTTTTAAAGGACACATCTTAACGCCCTATCATGCCCAAATATAGTCTTGCTCGAAATAAACCGACTCGTAGCTAATTTGCCTGTCTTCAGGGCCACACTCGGTTGTAACTGTCTTTTTGTACAAATGGCAACACTGTGGGATAGTTGAAACCAACTTTACCTTCTAAGACATCTAAATCCAATAGTCCTGTGCGAGGTGGATGTAGAGGGTGAAAAAAAAAAGTTTCTTTCGCTTAATTTTAGTTTACGAAAGCACGGGAATCACTATTCTTAAAGAACAATATGTCTTAGGGCAAGACAAATACTAGGAAATCGTTTCTTAAAAATTCAGAGCACATGGATTTAATCGGGCGTCCACATTAATTGTGCACTTGCGTAAAGTATTTTTTAATTTGATTAATAGTGGATTAAACATAGATTTGTAGAGAAAATTTTACATGGAGCAACGCAACACGTTCGGTGCATGGGCATTATTATTATTTACATAATCCTCCAACGCCAGCTTTGATAATAAAAATAATTATCCTTAATGCGGAGCATGTTTAAAGAAAACAAATATTGCCAATATTGGAGTACCGCAGGGCTCAGTTCTTGGACCCTTGCTTTTTATGCTATATGTTAATGACTTTCCTGATTACATAAAAAGTGCTGGGCATGTCACCATGTTTGCTGACGACACGACAATTTCAGTATAGCAATAAGAAATGATGATCTCCAGTTGTATGCTGAAAATGTTGTAAATTTATTAAGGTCCTGGTGTGATAGAAATCGATTAATATTAAACACGAATAAAACGATGATTATAAATTTTCACATTAGAAGACCTCTACCTACAAAGTTAAATATTTGATATAGAGCTAGGAGAAGAAATTAAATATCTTGTACCTCCTTAGATTCTAAACTATCATGGGACAAACATATCGATGACGTGTGTAATAAATTAAATAAAGCTTATTTTGGCATCTTACAATTGAAAGACACGCTACACGAAACTGGTCTATTAAGTATTTATTATGCCTTAGCCTACTCGCACATTTCGTTAAACATCATAAGTTGGGGGTGCGGAAGAGAAATGGGTAGGGTATTTGTCCTACAAAAAAGACTAATACGTCTTATATTTAACTTAAGGTACAATGAAAGTTGTAGAACAGCTTTCAGAGAAAAAAAATCTGACTCTCCCATGCATATAATATATCTTTAAATGTCTGATGTACACTAAAAATAACATCCGCCCGTTTGTTCAAGTTGCAAATACCGATCAACAGAAAACCAGACATGGGAAGCTCTTAAGTATCCCATCTCATAGAACAACTTCTTTTAAACATTCGTCATGGTATAACTGCGTTAGTCTGTACAATGCAATACCTGAATCTGTGAGAGAAATAAAGTGCCCCAAGTTATTTAAAAATAAAGTTAAAACCATGCTATTAGAGGGTGTTTTTTATAGTGCTGACGAATTTATGTCCGGATTTTCCTAATCTGTTTATACACTGTTAAAACCCATTTATACACTATTTGTTGTATATTATTTTGTTGTTTGTATTTACATTATTAATATGTGTATGTGTGTGTAGGTATATATTTACGTATGTATTTTATTTCGCTGAGTAATTTATATACTTGTCTGACATGCCATATGTACTCTATGTATCTTATGTGGTTAATAAAGTTTATTATTATTATTGAATAACTGATGTTTATAATTTTTAAAACTCAACTGATGATCTAAACGAGCATTGTAACCAATATTATTTAAACAATTGTGAAATATGTGATGAATATTTGAATTATCTCGGTAACATATTATAAATTTTAATTATGCTATAATTCCGTTAGAAACCAATATTATTTTGTTAAATTTCGGTCATACCCATTTGAAGGTATTATAAATCCAGTGACGTAGTCAGATTTGAGATAAAAAATTTGCTAACATTTTTTTGATTTTTGATCTTGAAACTATAATTTAAAAAAAAATCATTTAAATCGATCTACAAATAAAAATTTTAGAAAGGTGTCCCCCCTTTTAAATGAGTCACTCTTATATATCTTACCTTCGAGAGTTTCTTTTTTATCTAAATATTTAAAATCTGCTCACAATCACTTCTTATTATTAATAATAATAATAATAAAAGATCTTTATTGGTCATACACATCATATAACCAAAAGGCCATCGACGGAGGTCCTTCAGCCTGTCTGTCACATCATTTTATAATTATTTTATAAAAATCAAGTTTTCTTGAAAAAGTGATAAATCGGATTTAAGTATACGTAAAAAAAAAAACTTCATTAATACATATTACATATTAGCATTTTACAAATTAGGATGAAGAATTAATTAACGACCTGCAGGGAATGTAGTATTCCCTGAATGGTTCTTTCGAGAAATCGACATCTGAGCCTCTGGATTGTTCTCGTTCTCAGTAGGGGATTCATGATGAGGGAATTATGAGGTCGTTGTGCAAACTTTTTAGAAAGCATATTGAGTCTCTCCTGAATTGGACTGATTTTGGAAATGTCATAAAGATAATTGTTAGAAGGCTTGTGGAGTGGATTCCTCGGATGGCCCATCTTAGTAATTATTCTCAAAGCTGAAGTTTCGGCAACTTGAACATTTTTTATAATAGATTTCCGGCAATTTAGGTACAGGGTATGTCCAAACTCTAACAGTGGACGGCATATGGACTTGTAGATTTTGGCAGCAGATTGTGTTGAAATTCCCCCTTTTTCATATGTTAGAGAACGAAAAAATTTTACTCTTGTTGTAATTCTTCGTTTGAGCAGCTTAGTATGTTGTTTTAGGTTGCATTTGTAATCCAGTTCGATTCCTAGGTACTTTGTAGATACAGAGGGTTGTATTGTTGAATTTAAAATACTAATGGAGAGTGAATTTATGGATAGTCTATGATTGAAAATTATAAAACGAGCTTTAGCGGGATTTAATTGTAGTCTCCATGTTTTAAACCATTTTTCAGTGTCATTAATCATCTTTTGTAGATTATCGATGGCCTTAGTCAGAGTTTTGTCGTGAGAAATTAATGTGGTACTGCGTATTGCAGAAGATAAGATTTTGGATCAATTTCGGAAGAGAAAATATTATGACAGTAAATATTATGTAGCACTGGTGATAATGCAGATCCTTGCGGCAATCCTTGCTCAGCAACAAAACCATCTGAAAAGGAGTTGTTTACTTTGACATAAAGATTCCTCATTTCTAGAAAGCTTCTCAGAATATAAACAAGGTAGGCTGGGATCTCTAGTTTGCTCAATTTGTAAAGCAATACCCAAATGTCATACACTATCAAATGATTTTTTAATGTCTAAGAAAACAGCAGCTGATTTTAAGTTATCTAGCTGGAATTTTTTCACTTATGCACTCCAGAATTCTACCTTTGATAATTTTTTCAAAGAGTTTTCCAAGAACAGGTAATAAAGTAATTGGTCTGTAATTTTCCCTTTTTGTGTGATCAGTGTGGGGCTTAGGAATTGTAATTATTTGCCCTTTTTTCCAAATAGCCGGAAAATGGTGATTGTTTAAACAGAATTCATACATTTTTATTATATAGAGATGGATATCATAGTCCAGTTTGTTTACAATTGACCAAGGAATATTGTCCATACCTGGGGCCGAGTTTTTCTGTTTATCAAGAATTTTGAAGTATTCCTCCTCACTAATTTCTATACCATCATTTATTTCGATATGATGGAAAAACTGATTATGC
Source organism: Leptura quadrifasciata (assembly GCA_963675555.1). Classification (NCBI taxonomy): domain Eukaryota; kingdom Metazoa; phylum Arthropoda; class Insecta; order Coleoptera; family Cerambycidae; genus Leptura; species Leptura quadrifasciata. The sequence goes on along the minus strand of OY776680.1, from coordinate 94,797,543 downwards.
CATTCTGTTACCGAATCGAATGTTTCATCATCAAAGTCAGGGTTTACATCATGTACATAGAGTTGCTTTAGGTTTTCAGCAAATATTTGTGATTTTTCAGCATCAGAGCTATATTCTACACCATTTTCTACTATAGTTGGGATGTGAAATTTTTGTTTATATTTGGTTAGTTTGTTGATTTGGGAAAAAAAATTGCGACCTCTAGATTTGTTTATTTCTTCGCATACATCTAACCATTTAGAAGATTTAAACATCATTATCATGTTGTGAATATTTTTGTGAAGTTCGTTGAATTTTCTTTTGAGATCGGGATCTTGATATTGCTTGTAGTCTCTGTAAATTTTCCTTTTTTGTTTTATTAACCTGATTATGAATGGTGATAACTGGTGAGCAAAGTATCTGTGTGCAGAAATTGGAGTTTCCTTAAGAATGGAACTTTCATCTAAAATTTCATTAAATTCGGTTTAGTTTTGGCGTAAGTTAGCCATAATTCAATTTTTTGCGTTTTTTCAGTATATTTATATACATATCGTGGGGGGCGGTGAACCGATTCTCACGAAATTTCAACTGAACGTTCCTTGAACATTTACAATAAAAGAGTACCGTTCTAGTTTCTTAACTAGCATTTCAAAGGATCCAAAATAAATTAAAACTGAAAAACCACCCTTAAGAATTACCAATTTACCCCTTTTCCGTAAAAAAAAAAGTTTCCCACCTACTCGAAGTAGAAAACTCAGGATATTGTTAGTTTCGCCAAAACAAACTTATTTTTCTATGTCGCATTGCTCCATGTAAAATTTTCTCTATCGCCTTATTTTGGGCTATTTTTACTTCACTAAAGACCGAATTTAAGGAAACGGATTGAAAAATTTATTTTGTCTGAAGGTCATTTGGTCAAAAAAGATGTAATTTAAGTTTAATATTATAGTAATAAAGTGATTTTCCAATTTTCAATGCTTCTTTATTTTTATTTGCATGGAAATTTAAATTTTCTCAGATTTTGATCTTATTATAAAATTTTTCGATAAAAAAATGCCTAATATGACCTTCACTTTTGGCATTACATATCGAATCATGGTAGGCCTTGAAAATTCACCAGGAAGTTGTTAATGCTCAAAATAAGTGACACCCAGTCAACCTACCATCTACCAAAAAATGATTTACCTCAAGGCATATTGTGCTTTAAAGGAAACGATCCTCGTGGTTTGTAGATTAAAATAGAACAAAAAATGTTCATGGTATTTTACATTCATCTCCTTTAGTCACCCTGTACATGATAGTACGATAACGACCCTAAGACTTTGTGGTCTCAGAAGGCAAGTAATAATTCTATTAATCTTGAAGCGCAAGCAGAGACCACAATCTGATATCATGTGAGCTCCGCTATTTACAAAATAACTCTAAACTTTGCCATTCTGTTCCTTCTGAAGCTATCATTTCACATATTTTAGATAACTTTGATAACTTGATATTTTGTTTTGATAACGAATAAACTCTCTATAAAAGTTGCAAGCAAGGACTTAACGACGAGTGCCAATTTTTGAATACTAGTACCACATGCTCTAATCCCGGCGTCTTGCCTTGTACTGAAGATGGCGCTCTGAGTTTGAGCTGCAGTTTTAAAACCGAAGATTCACAGAGCAGAATTCTTCCTAAACAAAAAGTGCCTCAAAAAAATTAATAATAAAAAATGGACGATGCGTTCTCTTTACAAAATAACTTAATAGAAGATAAAATTGATAAAAAATATGCACATTCTACTTACACGTCCTCTTATATGCAAGAAAAAAAAACAACAAAAAAAAACCTCCTCTAAATCTAATAAAGCAGAGAGTATTTAGAACTGGAGAAAAAATTCCTATCTTTTTTTATTTTAATTTTACAGGGTATGCCGTTAAATACTACAAAATAAAATTTTCAAAAAGGCACCTCATAGCTGCTATATTACACGATAACTTTAAAACGAAAATATCTCATCATTTTTTTTTAGGTAAAAAGTAGGCACTTTTTTGAAAAACTCTTTTAAACAAATACAAATACCCGAATAATAGATTTTTTAGAATAAATAAAATGCGTAGTAATGGCTCGTCGAGAAGCTGCGGCAAACTTGCGACAAATACTAGAAGGGCATTGATTTTTCTAAATCGTAAAACATGCTTATAGTCAATTTGAACTGATCATTTTTGCTAACAACTTTCCAGGGGTAATTCTATTGATGATTCCTATGTATTTGAACCTCATGATTATGAAAAATATGTTTTCTTCAAAAAGCGAGAGGAGCTTCAAAACTTGTACGCACTTTTCCGATCCACTTCACGAATTTCTTTTTATCTGTAGCATATCGTGTTCTAGTAATCGAATCGGAATAACAAAAATTATGGCTTGCCCACGATAAAATTCTAAAGAAATTTGGACCCGCACGATATTCATAGGTCAATCTGCAACCTTGAAACTAATCAGAAAACACCAAAAATGGTGGAGAAATTCAGTATCTCGAATAGTAGTGTAGTAAGATCTTCATTAAATGAAATAAGCAGTGTGTTGTGCTATGTGGTAAATAACTCTTTTAAGTATGGTATATTTTCAGATAATCTGAAAATTCCAAAAAGATGGAGACCTATCAATTAGTTAGTGCAATTTATTTAGCGAGAATCGACATGAGTATTTTAGGCGTCGCTCAACATAAACAGCAATTTGTTCAAGCAGTTTTGAGACATTTGGAAAATTGTGATTTAGTTCTAGGAATGTTCCTAGATCTTTCAAGGCCCTATAAATGCTTGGATAAAGAGTTACTTCAGTAAGATGGAAATGTATGGAGTAAGGGGAAATGTTTTAAAATGGTTTATTTCCTACTTAAATGAGAGACAATAAAAAGTAACTATAACAAAAGGGGGCCATAACTATAACTCTAAAATTATGCCAAATAAGGTAGGAATTGCAGGAAGTATTGTAGGGCCAATTTTATTCATTACGTTTGTTAACGACCTGCGATTCGTAACAGATTGGCCAAGTTAGAGTATAGTGAATTATGCAGATGACACTAATTTAATATTAGAATGCAAAAACATTCCAGATATTTCAATGAATAGCAAAAATTTTCTTAAAAGGTAAATAATTGGTTCAGAAAAAATAAACTGACTGTAAATAAAGAAAAAACTAATATAAAACTTTTCAGAATTGAAAAACCAAGGCATTTAACCATTGAAGATGATAGACGGAACATCACAGAGAACACTAAGTTCTTGGGAATACATATAAATGAATGTTTAGATTGGTCATGTCATATAAATCATTCGTCAAAAAAGTTCAATTCTATCTGTTATGGAATCCGTCTAGTGAGCAAATAGTGAAGTATGGCAAACTGAAAATAACGGAGAATAATACAATTTTTCATAGAGATTCCAAACTTTGGGTAGTTGTTAGTTGTCTTAAAAATAAGACATTCCTAGAATATCTGCCTTCTGTAAGTGTCGGAACGTTGGTTTAAACTCGAAAAGGGGTAAATTAACCCTCTTACGTTCACCCCCCTCCTGAAATTCTTATATATGTACGTTTCTTTTTTACCAAAAATTGATTTTGGGATAACGGGCAAATCTTACCTGAATCAGATAAAATTTTGGGTGAAGGTGGCTTATAGTATCTACAAATAGCCTGCCACATTTCAAGTCAGAAGCTCAATTATTTTGGCTACAATGCCATTTTTTCGAAAATTTTACGAAATTTTTAAAACGCTGTAACTTTATAGCCGTTTATCTTACAACAATTTACTCCCCTTTAAGATGTAGGTATTTTTATGTACTTTTAGGTGATATGACTGAAAAAATCTTTAATATAAAAATTCGATCCATTTTCGGCCATTTACGGCATACATGTACTTGCACGCAGTGATTTTCTGTTGCACAAGGTACATATAACTATTTGTATAGGTAAATATAACTCGTGTGCCCTAAAAAACATTAAAACATATTTTTCAAGTATCCTGAGCTGATCCAGGACGTCCTTTATGATTTCTATAATGAGAACGCATATGTCCAAATCAGCTTAAAACATTTTTACATGTAGATAAATAAATCTAATTTAATATTTTCAATGTAAATAAAATGTGATTTGTGTCTTTTACCATTTCTACCATTCCTCCGTTAAATCATATATCCTTTTGTGCATTTTTTCTAACATTTTGTAGAGCACACGAGTTATATTTACATATACAAAGATCTACATAGGTATATGTACCTTATGCAACAGAAAATCACCGTGCGCAAGTACATGTATTCCGTAAATGGCTAAAAATGGATCAAATTTTTATATTAAAGATTTTTTGAGTTATATCACCCAAAAGTACATAAAAAAATCTACATTTTGACGAGGAGACAATTGTCGTACGATAAACAGCTATAAAGTTACAGCGTTTTAAAAAATTCTCAAAAAAATGGCATAATAGCCAAACTAATGGAGCTTTTGACTTGAAATGTGGCGAGCTATTTGTAGGTATTATGAGCCACCTTCACCCAAAATTTCACCTAATTCGGGCAAGATTTGCCCAAGTTATCCCAAAATCAATTTTTGGTAAAAAAAAACGTAGATACATCTGAATTACAGGAGGCAGGAGGGAGCATGTAACATCACGAAAGTTTAAGTGGAGGTTCCTTGAACATTGACAATAAAAGTACCATATTTTCGTTGCTTAATTTACAGTTTAAGGGGACCGAAAAAAAATTTGAATCGAAAATTGCCCCAAAAGAGGGTTAATTTACCCCTTTTTCGAGTTTAAAACAACGTTCCGACACTTGCAGAAGGTAGATATCCTAAGAATATCTTATTTTTAAGACAACTAACAACTACCCAAAGTTTAGAATCTCTACAAAAAAATTGTATAACACTTCGATTACAGTACTCCACTAAAACATATGAATGAGAAAACACTTAAAATTATGTATTTCACAAACTTTGAGTCAGTTATAAGATATGGAATTGTTTTTTCTTTTTTTTTTAGAAGAGTGTCAAATTCAATATATATTTGTAATCTAAAAACGTTTAATGAGAATTATTTAAAAAAGAAATATAGTGACACCTGCAGAACTGTATTCAAATCAGAATATAATGACAGTCTATGCTTTATACATCCATGAATGTTTTTAAACAGAAGAGAGATTTAATGCAGCAACACACCGTCAACACCATACTTAGAACAATATCCGTATCGTCTCACATTAACAAAAAACAGCGCGCATAAAACTTTTCAATAAACTGCCTGACAATATCAAAATAATACAAAGTGAAAAACTGTTTAAATCACGTATAAGAAAAATTTTAATTGATCTTGAACCTTATGGTGTAAATGTATGTTTCTAGAATAACGTGAATGTTTAAAAGAATTTTGTTATTTACTTTGGTACTAAGCATCAATTTGATGTCCTTGCACTGACGCCTCTTCATTTTATGTGAGCACCGTGAAGTTTCCTTAAAATGGTTCCAATTACACAGAGTAGTTTAATAAAATGTCAGATCAATTTTGCGAAGCATCAGAAAATGCCCCTTTTCGTAGTCTTGTCGCACTAAGTTTTTTAATTTGCAGGTGAGATTTACTATGTGCATGAAATGTCATCAATTCTTCCGCGGTATAGCACGGTCTTCCAGCCATTCCTGTTATTACAGAATAAACGTTTGAAAATTGCATGTTTAAAATTTATCAACCATTAGCGTCGCTGCCGCAAAGAGGTCCCGGCGACATTTTTTTTGTAATGAAAGGTCAAGTTATATAACTATCAACAATCACTTTTCTCCTGGGAAGTTGGCGTCGAAAACACTTAATTCACAGCAATTCTACTGTACTATTAATAAAAACTTTCAAGTAAAAATAAAATGAGCGTCAGAGGCTTGAAATTCTAATTGAACAAAATATCTGGAAGAATTAGTTTGAAAACCATCTTCCAGATTTATTAATTCTACATCTAATGTAGTAAAATTAGAAAGCATAACGACGAAAATTCCAAAATGCACCTAAATTGGCCCAGCATGTTCAAAAGTAGTGCGTCGATGGCCAATTTCTGGGGCCGACCAATTAACCCAGTTGCTAGGTTTGACCTTCAAAAAATACCAAAATGGTAGGAGTGTTAAGGAGAGAGGTGGCAATCGCGATTAATCACACGGACATCGCATCACCGGGTTCGAATCCTGGCTCCGGCACTGGTACTGTCGAAGGAAATGGTCGTATGTCCGCGTTTTTTCAATATGCAACCCCCTTCTGCACAAGCCCCTGGCTTATGGAATTGGGGGTTGTCTAATTTCTGTGGTGTTATTAATACTCCGAAAAAGTAAATGTCTGGTGTGGAATTTTAAATGAGACCTCGACTGGACCATTTTTCTTTGATGACACTTTAAATAGTGTGAGATTCCTATACCCTTTAACACATGAATTTCGAGATGCCGTTCAAAATTTACCTTTAGCCGAACAACAAGACCTCTATTTCCAACTAGATGGGGCAGCTTCCATTCATAATGCGGCAATAGTTAAAAATTGACTGGATAACAACTTCCCCATGCGTTGGATTAGAAGAAATAGTCCTTTAATCGCGTGGCCACCTAGATTCTTGACTGAATACAGGAAAGTCACAAGAAACAGATTACTTTTTCATTGACTACATCAAACCGCAAGTAGGAAAAGAGAATAAAAAAATAATGATATTTATATTTAATATTCGAGATCGAGTGAATCTGTAACGATAAATGGTCAGGCATTTTACCACAGAGAAAACAATTTAAACCACATTTTAAACTCAATATCAAAGAAATTATCTCACGTTTCACTTTGAAGAACATAAAAATACAAAGTTTGACCGAAGGTTTAAGTTCCTATCTCTTTATTTTAATATATATTTGTGTGTTCAATTTGTTATGCGTAATAAGGTTACTCCCTTATATATAAAAATTCTGACTTCCCCTCGCCATTTACAAGAGCAATTAAGTAAAAGACTCCACCCTAATATTTGTCACAAGCCGCCAGAAAAGAATCCATAAAGTAAAACCCAACAAAAAAAAATAATTAACAAACTCATTTACCCCCTTCGACTAAGTCCTCACTATTTTTATTATTACTATTATTACTAACATGTTTGCTTTTCACCGAATTTGATCCCGAAGTTGCCTCCTTATCTCTATCTATACAGGGCGATGATTTTTTTACACTGTCATAAGAGTCCGTACTTACACTGCCTTTCACAGTTTTCTGGGTATTTTCACTAGATTTCACCTCCGCCGCGCTCTTGCCGGGCCCCTCCGACTTGTCCTTCTCTGTAGAGGGATTGGTGGAAGAAGAAGACGTAGATTCTCCACCTTTCTTGTCTAAATTCTCCTTGCCCTCGGACCCAACGCTCATCCCCACCCTCTCCAATGCTTTCTCACCGGATTTCTCTTTCTCCTTGCCGCCCTCCATGTTCTCTAACCTTTTCTCGGACGTGTCAGTTTTACTGCTGATTTCTTTATTTCTGCTCTGGGTTAACTTTTCCACGGTCGTCTCCAGGCTTTTCTCGTTCTTCGGCTCTTTCAGAACCTTTTTGGAGAGCGGTGGGGGTTTGGACGCCGCCGGTAGCAAGTTCTGAGCTCTGGATATGGAAGATATATTCGATGAGGTCGTTGAGGCCAGTTTTGTGGATATCTGAATAAAAGAAATACAAATCAGTCTAGCAGTGGTAGTCAAAGGGGAAAGTTGATTCTCTCTTGATCAAATAATTTTATTGATATAATCACATAGAATAGCATAGAAACCTTTATTTATCACGTTAAGTCACACAATAGTGCGGCTTATTAGACTAGTCAATACATTTGGAAATAAACATAAAAAAACCGTAAAACCATAAAACACAAAAATTATTCCTCACAAATGAAAGAGATTTCAAATAAAAAATTCATTAATTTATTTTATACAAATACAGAACCTACAATAAATAATCGAATACAAGTAGCAGAGATGTGACAATCTGTCCGTCCTAATAATACTGACAGTGACTGAAAAGTCACACAGCCAAAATTATTCTTATAAATACTTTTAAAAACCTACAAAAACATAAGAAGATCACAGTATTCTCAGAAACTAAGGCATATAATAATGCTAAACCAAGTCCCACACTCTGCTACAATCTTATTCTTGTGTAATTGTGTAGAGCATGAGATTACCGATTGTCAAATGGCAGAACATCTAAAAGAACTAAATGTAGAACACAGATATTGTAAAAGAATTGTTTCTAAAATGAATAATAATCCTACAAATTTTATAAGAATAATCACCAGCAATATTGATTCATACGAGAAGCTGCTGACTGAGGGTGTTTTTACAAATGCCAACATTATCCGGTTTATCCAAGCTCTCCCCCACCACCTGCCCCGTTACCATGTGGTAACTGAAGACTGCCAAACTCCAACGAAACGCAACAAATGTGGTGAAAACCATCCTACAAATCGATGTAAGGGAGAGCAATTACCCAAATGTAACTCCTGTGGCTCAACAGATCACCAAGCTTGGACCTTTAAATGTCCAAATCGTCCTGTAAGGCCAATTGAAGGTATTCCAAACCTACCAGTAAAAACTCTGAATAAAAAGTCTCATGAAATAATAAATTCCAACAAGAAAACTTCCACTTTCCTGTTACTATCCACGATACTATTATTAACACATACATTAATAAACTAACCAAACCAAAAAACAGCAACAGAGAAGAAATTACTGACAAATTACGAAAAAAATTTATCAGGGAGTACGACATCGAAACATCAGTAACATTTGTTGGAAACAAGAGAATTTATATCCTTATGTTTGACATGGAAACAAATGACTTCAACTCTCCCACTGAAACTATTCCAGGAAATAATAATAGTCAAGTTCACGTCTCAATTTAATATTTTATACACAAATGTAAATAGCTATTCTCCAAGAAAATACATTATAAATAATACTATAGAACAACATAACATCCACTGTGCACTGCTTGTAGAGAGCAAGACCAGTAATGATTCTAATACACCTTACCGGGACTGGAATATTTTACAACATAATGGTAACATAGTTAACACCAATATCAGAAGAGGTAGTCTCGTACAAATTCACCCGTCTCTCAGAATGGGTAAAGTAAATTCACCAAGAATCAATAACCCACTAAATGCAGCGCTCCATTTTACGATTCCATTTCAAGAAGATAAGCTACACATATTCTTTATCTGCATTCATCTTACTTCGAACATTGAGGAAAATATTTTCACAATGGCAGCACGTTTTAAATACTCCCTCCCTAACTATAGGTGATTTTAATCTCAATCCTACAAAAAGAAATTTCCTAAAAAATACCAGCTTCGAAAATGCGTTGACACCCCGAACTTTCTTGATGCCAAATAACAATGATTCCACACCAGATTTAGTTCTGTATATAAAAAATATCTTTAAAAACCTTAAGAAAATCGATCTAGTACCAGACATTGGATCCAATCATCTATCAATTAAAATCAATTTTGGCCTTAACAAGATACCTAGCACAGACGAACCCATGATTAAGTACAATCTAAATAAATGTGACAATAATAAAGTTAATGATGATATGCTGAGGTAAATAAATATAGTTGGAAACAATGAGATTGATGCTGAACAGATCTCCAATTTTTCTCTCAAGCTCAGACAAATTATTTTGGAAAATTCTCCCCGGTCTAATAACACATTCTTCACACATCAACTACCGCCTTTTATTATAAAGCTAATTAAAACTAAGAGAAAAATGTACAGAGAATATATGCAAAATCGAAATCCAGATATTAAGAGAAAAATTAACGAATTCAATAAGAACATTCATAATATGATAACAGAATATCGCACACACAAATGGCTGGAAGCTTGCGATGAGATAACCAGGCAGCAAGGACGCAATTTTTACCAACAAGTCAGCAAGCTAACAAAATATAAAGGCAGATTTAATATCCCTTCAATTCAAATGTGATGTTATTAATAAATCATTGCAAACAGGGGTTTTCCCCTCAAACCTAAAATATGCAATTATCAAACCAATGTTCAAAAAAGATGGCCCAAGTATGTATGAAAATTATCGCCCTCTGAGCTTACTTAGTGTATTTTCCAAATTTTTTGAAATAATCATTTATAATAGAGTTATAAACTTCTTAAACTATCATAAATTAATTAGCAAGGCCCAGCATGGCTTTCTAAGAGGCAAAAGCATCGAAACTGCTCTTTTTGAATTTACAAATTATATTTACTCGGCCTTAGAGGAGGGCTGCGTTACTTGTGGTATTTTTCTAGACCTGTCTAAGGCTTTTGACCTCATTGACCACACCATATTACTTACTAAACTTTCCCATTATGGTATAAGAGGGACAGCTCTAACTTTGATTAAATCTTACCTATCAGATAGGAAACATGCAGTTAAAATGCTTGATACTAATAATGGCAATTGTGTGTTCAGAAGCACTGAATATGACCAGGGGAGTTCCCCAGGGCAGCACGTTAGGACCACTACTCTTTTTAATATTTATTAATGACATTCACACACTTAGCAATGAAAACATTTCCTTAATTAACTATGCAGATGACACAAATATTATCTTAAAAAATCAGGAAACATTCATTGACTTAGTTAATGACGGTACACGCATTATGCATGGTATAGAAACTTGGTGCAATACAAATGAGCAAATTTTAAATCAGAATAAAACTAACGCCATATTTTTCAAAACTACTCAGCGGCTTGATACCCCCTTTAATACAATACTAAACACTCATAAAATTGTCTTCTCAAAGCAGATGAAGTGCCTAGGTGTATACTTAGACGAAACACTATGCTATAAAGAACATATCCAATATACAGGGTGTTGCATCATGAGAGGGACATAGCTTAATAGGAGGTAGAGAACGTCAGTGGTAACCGGAACCTCCTATAGAAATGTCTCATTGGGCCTTCATTACGAAGTTACAGGGTGTTAAATAATTTTTGGCCAAACCTGTTTTTTGTCATAACTTTGACAGGGAATGAAATATCGGATTCATATTTGGTACGGCTAATGTACTAACGAGCCCCAAGAGGTACATGTATAAAAAAAAATATATCCAGGTCCGGACTCACTATAATTTATGTTTCTTCTTTGCATCAATAAAACACCCTGTATATATTTTTTTGAAATTTTGATACGATATTCGAAAAGAGCAAGAAAAAACAAACAAAATGGCCTATTTCATTTTTTTGTTACACCTTCGTGGTTATTTAAATACATTGTTAAATGTGCAAGAAAATGGATTACAGAACCCTATTAAATGAGAGGCACGTGAAATAAATAGTTTTATAACTAAAATTTGCAAAAATTCTATTGAGCCTAGGTGGTCTGGGTGAATCCTAATTCCGGCATGTTTTAAAGGTCCATTTTGGTAAAAAACTGTGGTCCTAATAAGTAATCGGGTATGAAATAACAAAATTTTTAATCAATCACAGTAGGCTTGTTCAAAGAATAAAAGTGACAGATAATTTAAACCATTTAGGCCTAAGCAACCAGTTACTTTGATCAAGAAAATCATCAACATTTTATACTTAATAAAAATTGGAAAAGAGAACAAACTAAAATCTAAATAAATAAAATATTTTCCATTCAATTAACAATAAATAACAAAACAATAATTAAATGTGTTTAAAAATAAAACATAATTGACACTAAAGTAAATTTTCAAAATGTCCTCCCCCACATTCTGTGCATTTTCTTGCGCGTTTAGAAAGGTCACCAATTGCTCGACGTATCATTTCTGGATTATTCCGTATTTCGTCGCAGGTTGTAACGATGCGCTGGATTAAATGTTGTCTACTTTCAATTTCAATGCTATAAACCTCGTTTTTTAAGTGGCCCCATAAAAAGTAATCACAAGGGTTACAATCAGGAGATCTTGGTGGCCATTCATGTGGACCCCCGCGTCCAATCCATCTATTAGGATACACATTGTTTAAGTGTTCTCTTACTTGAAGGTTAAAATGTGGTGGGGCCCCATCATGTTGAAACAGCATGCCTCTTATACCGATATTTTCTAACATATTCGGTAAAATGTTTTGAAGAAAATCAAAGTAAATTTCACCATTCAATCTTTCTTCAAAAAAATGTGGCCCTATCAAATGTCTATTCACAAGTCCGACCCAAACATTCACAGAAAACCTGTGTTGCGAACGGCGTTGGCGTACCGCATGTGGGTTTTCCTGTGCCCATTTATGATTATTTCGTGAATTGTTTACTCCATCCCTTGTAAATTGTGCCTCATCCGTAAATAAGGCTCTGTAAATGACTGGGCGATAGTTAGACAACCAATGACAAAATGCCAGGCGGGGGATATCGTTGCCTTGTTGAAGACGCTGTACCTGCTGGATATGATATGGATGGTAACGTTCTCTTTTTAGGGTTCTCCATACTCGCCAATGAGGAATACCAGTTGCCAAACTGATTCGTCTAGTGCTCATATTTGGGTTTTCTTGAACTACGTTTATAATATTGTTTTGTTCCTGCACACCTTGTTGTAAAACACGCTCCACAACTGCAGAAGTAGGAAACTTTCCGTGTTGTCTTGCATACTGGAACACCGTACTAAAGGTTTTATGATTAGGGCATCGACGACCAGGAAAACGCAGCCGATATTCTCTTTCCGCCGACCTACCATTTCCATTACAGAAACCATAGATGAATATTATGTCAGCTTATTCCACGTTTGTAAATTTTACTGGCATAGTTAAAATATTTTCACAAGTTTTCACTAACTAAATGCGGATTATTGACACATTAAATTACTAACAAACAATTATTCAACTGTTTAGGAGATTTCTTTTTATTATCTGTCACTTTGAACAAGCCTACTGTGATTGATTAAAAATTTTGTTATTTCATACCCGATTTCTTATTAGGACCACAGTTTTTTACCAAAATGGACCTTTAAAACGTGCCGGAATTAGGATTCGCCCAGACCACCTAGGCTCAATAGAATTTTTGCAAATTTTAGTTATAAAACTATTTATATCACGTGCCTCTCATTTAATAGGGTTCTGTAATCCATTTTCTTGCACATTTAACAACGTATTTAAATAACCATGAAGGTGTAACAAAAAAATGAAATAGGCCATTTTGTTTGTTTTTTCTTGCTCTTTTCGAATATCGTATCGAAATTTCAAAAAAATATATACAGGGTGATGTTTTATTGATGCAAAGAAGAAACATAAATTATTGTGAGTCCGGACCTGGATATATTTTTTTTTATACATGTACCTCTTGGGGCTCGTTAGTACATTAGCCGTACCAAATATGAATCCGTTATTTCATTCCCTGTCAAAGTTATGACAAAAAACAGGTTTGGCCAAAAATTATTTAACACCCTGTAACTTCGTAATGAAGGCCCAATGAGACATTTCTATGGGAGGTTCCGGTTACCACTGATGTTCTCTACCTCCTATTAAGCTATGTCCCTCTCATGATGCAACACCCTGTATAAATTCAAAATTAAGTAGAACCTGCTATGGATTGAGAATACTAGCTAAATATGCTAACGATAATATAGCTAAAACATTTTATTACTCAAATTTTTATTCTCGTATTCGCTATGGGATAATACTCTGGGGCAACAGCACTAATAGTGATAGCACATTCAAAATACAAAAAAAAGCAATTCGAATTGTAAGAAAATTGCCGCCTAGAGTCATGCCGAGGGCATTTTAGGGCTGCAGGTTTACTGACCCTTAGTGGTTTATATATATATGAATGTATTAAATTACTATATAATAATAGAGATAATTTCCATATGCACTTAATGAACCCGATGCATAACACTAGACATGGTGAGTGGTACACCTACCCTAACCATAGGCTCTCTTTAACCGAATCTAGTCCATTATATGCCTGTATAAAACTCTACAACCATCTTCCAAATTATCTAAAAGTCAACGAACCATTCATTAAAGTAAAAAAACTTCTTTTATCATTTCTCTGTAAATTAGAACCTTACACTGTTAATGAGTTCTTAAATAATAGAATTGGTCAGCAATAGTGATATAGTACCTTTACATTTATGTGTTTCTATTAGGTGTGATTTTTAACGATGTATTTTTATTTTTTTTAATTATTTTAACTTTTAGCATATAGATTATAGATACATGTTTTTCTTTATTCAATTTTATTTATATACTCTGTATATCTCTCTGTTGACTGGCTTATGCAACTGTTATGTCTGTTTGTAATAAGTGCAATAAATTATTATTATTATTATTATTAATTGTTCATAATGGTAGGGAATACACAACAGATGAAGAAAAAGCCACAGTATTCTCAGAGAAAATCGCAGAACAATATATGGAAACTCCGCATCCAAGTTACGATCGCGAAACCATTTTAGAGTAAATGAGTGGTATGATAGTTACTCTCCAGACATCAATATTGAAGAGATTGAGGACGTCGGTCGATATCCCCAAAGAAGAATACTTTCAAATCTTATCCCACCAAAAGAATACTGCCCCTGGATATGATAATATACCTTGGCATATTATTAAAAAATTAGGTTATGAAATACACCTTTACATTATCAAGCTATACAAATTATGTCTGTTATACCACTATTTCCCAGCTGAATGGAAAAAAGGACATGTTATTGTTATTCCTAAACGCAATACAAACCACACTGATGTCAATAATTATCGACCCATAACATTATTACCTGCTCTAGGAAAATTACTGGAAAAAATAATCAGAAATAAAATTCTTAATATTGTTCGTGACAGAATACCTATTTATCAGTTTGGTTTCAAGGAGAAATGCTCAACTCTTCACCCTCTAACAATCCTAACCTCTAATGTTCAGACAGCTAAATTAACCAACCTAAAATCTGCTGCCTTGTCTCTCGACATCAAAAAGGCATTTGATAGTGTGTGGCATCTTATGGAACCAATGCTTCTCAGCAGAAGGGAAGGATCTTCTAGATACAAATTCTACAGACCCTTCATGAAATTCTACTCAACAGAGCACAAGACAACTAGATAATAATTTTAAACAACAGAATTACTATATTTTTGTAACTTTACATTCACTGCATTTTTTTTTCTTACATTCATATTTTATAAATTTCATATAATGTATCATTTTATTCATTGTTACTTTTCGTATTACTAAAACTGACATAATGTATATTATATATAAAAATGTTACTGGCTGAAGGACTTAGGTCGATGGCCATTTGGTGGTAGTATTATTAACCAATAAAGAGCATTTACTATTATTATTATTATTATGATAATTAATAAAAATTATATTAAAGTAATCAGAGGGTAGATAAAAAAGACTTTATTTGCTGAGTTATGTTGCACATCAATAAACATAAACTGCTGGCCACTCGAACTTACACATAAAGAATTTTAGGCAAAATTTAAAGTTCAATATTTTCAACAGGAATGCAAATTTTTGAACGCGGCTTGCAAATTTTAAGAGCTAGTTTTTTTCGGATTAAGCTGCATGACGTATATTTATCGTAGGACCATAAGTTTATTATATACGGGGTGATCAATGAAGTCATGCAAAAAATCAAAAAGTTTGTATGAGTGAAATTTTTTGGTCGTTGTAATATGGTTCGTTACTAAGGTAACATCAATATCTCTAGACGGTTTTGTCAGTTTTTGGATTAAGGCCCTTAGGCCTTGTACACACTACTCAACATAAAATTTGGATACCGAAATTTTTAAAATGCTATAACTTGACATTGGATTGACGGTTCTTGATGATTTTTGCGGATTTGAAATCCTTATTTCACGTAGATTTTCTATAGTCTAAGCATTTTATTTGAGGGTTGAAATTTACGCATTATACCGGGTCGATAATAAACAAAAACGTAGCGACAAGAACAAGTTTATTACATTATATTCTACAATGTACAAGATTGCTTAACAACGGCCAAAAGTCAATTCTTAAAAAATTTATAATTCTAATTCTGGTAATTTTTAATAATTAAAAAAAAATTTAACTAAAAAACTAAAAATGAATTTAATTTAAACTTAAATTAAAATTACCTAATTAAAATTAGGTACAATAATTAAAAAAAAGAGAAGCTAATATTTTGTTGGTCCTCCTGCTCGTAATATTATTTCCCGACATCGATTTGGTAGAGTATCCACAAGATTATTTATAAAATCTTGTGGAATATTCTCCCATTCTTCACGAATGGCCTCACTGAGCGTTTCTAAGGTTTCAGGGGGTACATCAAGAGATGTTACTTTAAGTTTTAAATAAGACCAAACGTGTTCGATGACATTAACATCCGGAGACTTTGCAGGCCAGTCCATCCTATTGATGTTTTGTGCCTGCAAAAACTCTGTGATCCTTCGCGCTCTGTGAGGTCGAGCGTTGTCATCCACCAATAGAAGTTCTGGGCCGTAATGTCGAGCAAAAGGAACAACAATAGGTTCCAAAATTTCCTCCTGATAAACAGTAGCATTAATGGTTTGGTTGGTAATGAATAGCTCGGTTTTACCATTTCTTATGATACCTCCCCACACTGTAACACCTCCGCCACCAAATGCTTCTTGAGGGTCCATATTTTCCTCCAAATATCGCTGATTTGGCCTTCTCCAAACTAAAATTCGGCCATCGGAGTGAAACAAATTAAATCTTGTTTCGTCAGTAAATAAACAATGGCTCCACTCTGCATTACCCCAATTCGCATGCCGATTTGCCCATGCCCGCCTATTCGCTCTATGGTGTTGTAATAACCGCACACATTTTGCTCTGCGACGGGCTCTATAATTTAAAATGTTTGGCATTATGTTATGTTTTTTAAAAAAAAAAATCTCACCTCAAGTTGTTTTTATTTAATGTTCTTCTCACTGTTCTGTCCGAAACTCTCACCCCCGTTTGTTGTCTTAAAGAGTCATTTAGTTTTCTAGAGTTCTTTGTTCTATTCCGCATAGTTTCTCTCATTAAAATTCTTTCGGTTCTTTCGTTTATTTTTTTTGTATGTCCACCCCCATGCCCATAAATATGATCACCAGTAGTTTCGACGCGGCGGATCAAATTATAAATTGTCTTTCGGCTGACATTGTAAATGTGCGCAATTTGCTGTTTTGACATTCCTTCGTTGAGAAGTCGAATGCAATTTTCCCTTTCTGCCGTGGTTAAACGCCTCATATTAATTAAACTCTACAAAATTATAACATTGAAATGTGTCAGATTACTTCTAAAATAATGTAAACAGTTTTTAATTGCATAGCAACAAATTTGTTTTTCCAATGCCTACTTTGAAATTGACGCGTCGCGTAGAAATTACACCCGATCATAATTATGGGCTTGGGGGTGGACAAAGAACTCTGTAAAACTGAATGACTCTTTAAGACAACAAACTGGGGTGTGAGTTTCGGACAGAACAGTGAGAGGAACATTAAATAAAAACAACTTGAGGTGAGAATTTATTTTTACAAAAACTTAAATAATGCCAAACCTTAGAGCGCGTCGTACCCTACGTTTTTGTTTATTATCGATCCGGTATAATGTGTAAATTTCAACCCTCAAATAAAATGCTTAGACCATAGAAAATCTACGTGAAATAAGGATTTCAAATCCGCAAAAATCATCAAGAACCGTCAATCCAATGTCAAGTTATAGCATTTTAAAAATTTCGGTATCCAAATTTTATGTTGAGTAGTGTGTACAAGGCCTAAGGGCCTTAATCCAAAAACTGACAAAACCGTCTAGAGATATTGATGTTACCTTAGTAACGAACCATACTGCAACGGCCTAAAAAATTTCTTGCGGAAATTTCACTCATACAAACTTTTTGATTTTTTGCATGACTTCATTGATCACCCCGTATATAATAAACTTATGGTCCTACGATAAATATACGTCATGCAGCTTAATCCGAAAAAAACTAGCCCTTAAAATTTGCAAGCCGCGTTCAAAAATTTGCATTCCTGTTGAAAATATTGAACTTTAAATTTTGCCTAAAATTCTCTATGTGTAAGTTCGAGTGGCCAGCAGTTTATATACAACATACTAGACCCTTGTTCATTATAGATAAATATATAAAAATTCTAAAATAAAAAAATATTACCACTGAAAATCTTGTAAGTACTCCAAAAATCTTACTAACAACCGCATGGGTATTGTAAGTCACGTGGTCTTGCGAGAGCCAATTGTGCCGCAGCGTCCTTCGACTTAGATAGCTGCCAATATACGCTCTCTCACACTTCAACTTACACAAAGCGCTGTTCACTCGCACTCACGTTGAACATCCACGATCACCTGGTAGGAAGAATTTACCACCAAAACGACCTGTCTCTTTGAAAATATCTATTTTTAGTTACCTATTCTGTATAAATTTCAATGTGCCTCAAATATATTTTTCTGATTTTTTTTAAAATACAATTTTGCAAAGATCTGACTAAGTGATCTGGCTTTTTTATTTTTTGACTTCTTAAATACTAAATTTAAAGGCATTAAAATTTCAAAATGCCTCAAGAATAATTTTTGCAAAAAAATTTCGCTAATTTGAAAATTTAAGGGTCGGTGAAACCCCACCACCCTTCAGCTAGGTCTGCGTTTTTATATTCAGATATTACAAAAGAGGCATTGTATACGAAACAATGGTACCTTTTCCATTGTTGGCAAACCTAATATTGTGGAAACACTGAAAGAATACAACATAGAAGAAGTGGAACTGTTGATTCATGAGGAACAGGAGAAATCAATTGCAGAGGAAATTTTGGAAAATGGAACAAACGGAAACATTTTTTTAGAAGTGATGACAGTTCACAATACAATTGTGGCGTAAATAATATTGATAACGACTATATGCGAACAAAATAGAAAAACTACAAATATTGTTTGACTCATGTGAACCAGACATAGTGTGTTTCAGTGAACATTGAATGAATGTAGAGGAGCTTCCACTAATTAGGTTAGAAAATTATATTTTAATAAACGGTTTTTGTCGTAGAACAATGAATAGAGGTGGCGTATGTATATTTGCCAAAGAAAATATATATTTAAGGCCAATGAAATATGAACTAAGTCTAGAAAGGCACTTTGAGGTGTCGATAGCTGTGATGGATATGGCGCATATTAAATCTAAATTAGTAACTATCTTAGTATACAGGATACTAGATTTAAGCATGTTTATCGATAAAATGTATGGTTTATTAGGTGATTTATATCAGAATGAGTATTATTTCATAATATGTGATGATATAAATGTTAATATAGCTAATAATAGTTGTGATAAGCATATTTTTAACTTATTCAATGAATTTAACTTGAAAAACCACATCGATGAACCAACACGCATAACTGGTAGAAGCACAACTACAATTGATGTAATCTTTTCATATTTAACAGCCTGTGAAATTACAGTTAATGATACTTATTTATCCGATCATACCTACCAGATGTGCAAATTTAAAAGCCCCTTTGACATTAATAATGCCATGTCAGAGAGTAATTTAATTACCTTAAAAAATCAATTAAACAATGAAGATTGGCAAGAAATGATTAATGGTACGAATTTTACTGAAAAATTTAATTCATTTTACTCATCTTTTATGTTTCATATTAATAATGCCATAACGTATAAAAAAATTAAACCACGCTCTAAAGGGAAAAATGGTTCAACAATGACCTAAAACAATTACACCATCTTTTGTGTGAACTACATAAGCTAAGTAAAGATTATCCTTACAATATAATAATTCAAAACAGGTATGTTAGGTTAAAACAGTTGTATTCGGAAAAGGTTGTGATGGATAAAGCCAATCACAACAATGAAAGTATAAATAATACACAAAATATAATGAAAGAAAGTTGGAAAATAATTAATGAGGCAAAAAATTATCCAAAAAAAAAATTACAAGGATAACAGTTAAGGAGCAAACATTTACTAATACCAAAGACATTTGCAATGGTTTTAATAATTTCTTTTTAAATTTTCAGTGTCCTAAACCAGATTCTATTAAGTTGATATTACCTCCAAATAATATATATATAATTTCTTTTTATTACCGACCAGCCCGGCAGAAATTAGAGGTGTTGCTCAAAACAACGAAAAAATCTGCTGCGGGGATAGATGAAGTAGGTGGTCAAGTACTAAGGGCGGTAGGTAGTTGATGAAATCTGTACCCCACTGTCTGATCTGATTAATGAATCATTTGCCAGTGGCTTGTATCCAGATGTTCTTAAAATTTCGAAATCCATACCGATTTATAAAAATAAGGGATCTAGACTAGAAGCATGTAATTATAGAAATGTTAGTGTCCAAAACCAATTAGCTAAAATTTTTGAACTTTGTTATAACAATAGATTAATCAGCTTTTTAGAACATCACAATCTTTTAACCTCATGTCAGAATGGCGTGGCCCACGAATGATCACTTCTTATTTAAACAACAGAAGGCAGGCTGTAGTCATAGGCTCATACAAATAGGATGTTAGGGACGTTGCTACTGGTGTGCCTCAAGGCTCTATTCTAGGTCCCCTATTGTTTTCAATTTTTGTAAATAACATGCCCAATTCTTGTACCTCACCGAATGCTGCAATTGTTTATGCAGATGACACAAATTTTTTAATATCTAGTAACATGCACCTTGGAGTTGACAATCAGTAGAGCCAATAAATCAGTAGGTGAATTTTCTGATTGGTGTTTGAGCAATGGTTTGGTTCTAAATGCTGGCAAAACATTTTGTATGTCATTTTTGCCCAAAAATGTTAGTCACAATTCAAGTGTTTTAGTTAAGGCCGGTCATCAGTCAATTGTGCAAACAGATGAAATAAAATTCTTGGGACTAAGGATAGATCACAAAATGACATGGGAGAAACAAACTGATGATTTATCAGAGAAATTAAGTAAATCCTGCTTCATTATTAGATATCTAAAATCCACTGTATCACTTAATATGCTGAAGCTAGCTTATTTTGGTCTGGTTCAGTCTAAGATATCTTATGGATTGATGTTCTGGGGAAACTCTCCATATGCTTCCAAAGTTTTTGTAGCACAAAAGAAAATTATAAGGTGTATGCTTGGTTTACCTGCTCAGACTCACTGTAAAGAGGCATTTATAGCACTATCAATTTTAACGTTACCACCTCTGTACATATTCTTAATTACAACAAATATCAAAAAAGAGGAAAATATCTTTTTAAAAAATAGTAATGTTCACAGCTATGTTACTCGTAGCAACAATCAGCTTCAGGTGCCTTTCTCGAGACTAAGTATGGGCCAAAATTCTCACATCTTTCAAGGCATTAATGGTCATAATAAATTTACCCAACTGTTTGGCTCATTCGATAATTTTAATTTATTTAGAAATGCCTTGCTAAAATTTTTAATGAGTAGAGCTTTTTATTCTGTAGATGACTATTTACACTCTTAGTTTTATATTTAATTTTAAAGTGTAATATATTGTACTTAATATGTTTCAGTACTGTATGTCATATTGTCGTTATACTTGTATCTCTCGGACTATATATAGACCAATTTAAAGTAGACATTTCAATGGTTAAAATGAGCCCGGATAGGATATTTAAATAAAAAACAACACCAATAAAGTTTCCCGTGGAAGATTTTGGTCTTTTTTTTTTCGAAAAATGTAAATATCTCGGACACTACTTTCTTCCCAGATTCCAAAAAAATTATACTTATTCAATGCAAAATAAAGTATACTTTTGCCAGTTGATAATTTTTTTTTTCAAAAAGGTATTATCACCAGGCTATGACCGACCGGTCATATCGAACTCAATATCTCCTTACATTCTGACAATTCTGTATATAAAAAGTACTCACCTGTGGGCTGTGCCCTTGCTGCGACATGCCCCCCATCTTCGGACTAGTAGGAGACGGCATCATCTCAAAATTCTTCCTCTGGTTCAAGTCCAAGCTCAAGCCGGGTATCGGCGAGGCAGGGAACGCCATCCTCTGCCCGTACCACAAGCTGTGGTAAGCGGCCATCATCCTCGGATCGTAAGTCGGGAATCCTGGCGGACCCGTCGGATACAAGAACTGGTTGGGGCTCATTGTGGGTGACGTCAAGTTGGGTATGAAGGGATTCGGAGGAGTGAAGTTGAGGTTGACCTTGTCCCTTTTGTTGCTAGTGGAAGAATTCGTCGACTGGGCTTTCAGCTTGGGGGAGTGAGGGCTCTTGGGTGACTTGCGCTCGTTCTTCGGCGAGCTCTGCAGCTTCAAAGGGTTAAATATCGACACGGAGCTCGTGTTGATCTTCAAGTCGCTCTGGCTGCCGAGGCTGGCGTTGCACATGATCTGGTTGGCCATGCTTAAGTTCGGCGACGTTTGGCTAGCGTAGCTCTGGCACATGTTGTGGTTGCCTAAACTCTGGTTGTTCGAGCTGTGGTTGCTAAGGCTGGTAGTCTCGGGCGCCTTTTCTGATATCGGTTTTAGGGTTTTTGGGTCGATTTTCACGATGGAGTGTTTCCTGATCTCGCTCTTCTCGATTTTGCTGGTCTCCTGGGGGGACTTTTCCTTCTCCGGACTGACGTGCACTTGGTACATTGGTTTAACACCGGAGGCTGGATTACCTTAATGAAAAAACATATGAATCGTATCTGTTTGTGGACGTACGAATAAACACAACCAAAAAGTATATGGTACATATTAATTATTCTAGACCAGGGCCAATCCTGTTTAAGGCAATAAAAATTCTTAGCAGTATACGAATGGTCGGAAAATGTAGTTAATGGTGTAAACAATTAAGGAAAAATCGTCCAGACTGAGTAAAAGTTCTGGAAGGGGGGTTGAGGTGGTAATATATACGTTTTTAGGGGTTGCTACCCGTTTTTTGCGGATTTGCGGCTAAACTATGCATCCTATCGAAAAATGTTGAATGTAAAAGTTGTAGATAATAAACAAATCTAAAACTTTCTTATTGGACATTATTGACCATAACCTCAAAATTATCGATAAAAATGCAAACAACCATTTTTTCGGTTTTTAATTTATAACTATCGCAAAAATTTTTATATTTTCATGAAAATCGGTAAAAATGTTCTTTTTTATGTTTCAAACAAGCCCAAATTTTTTCAAAGCGAAATATTTATATTCTATGAAGAAAATAAGAAAAAAAGACCTAATTTTCAATCGAAAAATTTGGTTAGCAAATTTTCGATTAATGAACTTTACTAGTGCTCATTGTTTTCGTTGAAATCTGAACTTGAATATAGAATTAAAATGTAATATTGTTTATATACAAAAATAGCGTTAAAAAAGCGAAAAACCGAAAAAACTACTTTTTAAAAATCGAGTTTTCGGTGAAAATCATGAATTTCTTTTTCTTTATTGTAAATAAACGTTTACATTCATAAAAAGCGTTAATTCTTATACAATACTATGTTATACAAGTAATGTACATGTACCTAACTATTCTCGGCTTTCAAAGTCCCGAAAACATTATTTAAACTGCAATTAAATAGGTAAAAATTCAAAAAACACAAAGGCTGTGAACTGAGAAAATTTCTTAATTATTTCTTGTGATTCGTAAGTATTTACAAACTATCACGTAAAAGTCTTATATTTGATTATAAAATAAAAAAATTAAAAGTAAAATAATTTTATTCTTCTTCGTGGGCAATTCTTCATAGCCAGAATCGATCAAACTTTCGATTTCTTCACGTTCATTTTCTATATCTTCAATTTCTTGGAGTTCTTCTGGATTGTCCAGTTCAGTATCATTATTTTTATTATTATTTATTAGACAGTGTGTACTGTCTTCGATGTCCTCGAGATTACAATTTTATTCGTACAACGATTTTTTGGCATTAGAACATTTATCAGAACCGTGACAATTTGAGCACAAATTTGTGCACTTTAAGCCATGCTTGCGACACCCACATTTGTTATTACCGCATCCTGTTTCACAGCTGCAGCAGATAATTTTCAATAAATTTTCAGGAATTAATTCTTGTTCTGTAAATATAGGTACGATGCCATTAACGTGATGTTTCCATCCCCAATCTGTAGCTGTTAATTGATTACCAAGCCAACTTTGTATTTGAAAATATACCCTGTTGTTGCTTAGCTGCCCCTTCAGTTGGAGGTAATTTTTTCAAATGAAATGAGGATTTAGCAGTAGCCTTTCGGTAGAGTTCAAATCTTTTGTAAATAGAAGCTATTATTTTTAATCCATTTTCGGTAATCGTTTGTTTGTCTGCATTTGTATTGTAAAAAATTTCTGCAAGATTAGGTAAATGTTTATCGGCCAATAATGATTTTATAATTGTTTTTTTTTTCTTTCCCAGCAAAACTGGAAGTTGTATCGCAGCCAGAAAAATAATGCAAAAATGCTACATACAATATGTTTATGTGATTTATGTTTAAGACTATTAGAGGTGTAATACTTATCATTAATATTTCCTGCATCAGGTTTATGGAAATAGATATTCAATTCATGTGAACTGAATTGATTTAAAAGAACTAAAAGATCTATGTCTTCACCAACAACTAGCACTATTTTATCGGAGTGTTTTGCTACTTCAAGGGATGTATTGATAATTAGGAAATCTGCATCTTCTTCGGCTTGTTTGCAGACAAAATTGTTTAACATTCCCATTGCAGTTTAAACAATGTTTTCGGGACTTTGAAAGCCGAGAATAGTTAGGTACATGTAAATTACTTGTATAACATAGTATTGTATGAGAATGAACGCTTTTTATGAATGTAAACGTTTATTTACAATAAAGAAAAATAAATTCATGATTTCCACCGAAAACTCGATTTTTAAAAAGTTGTTTTTTCGGTTTTTCGATTTTTAACGATATTTTTGTATATAAACAATATTATATTTTAATTCCATATTAAAGTTGAGATTTCAACGAAAAAAATGAGCACTAGTAAAATGCATTAATGGAAAATTTGCTAACCAAATTTTTCGATTGAAAATTAGGTCTTTTTTTTATTTTCTTCATAAAACATCTAAAATTAAATATTTCGCTTTGAAAAAATTTGGGCTTGTTTGAAACACAAAAGAGAACATTTTCACTAATTTTTATGGAAATATAAACATTTTTGCGATAGTTATAAATTAAAAACCGAAAAAATGGTTGTTTGCATTTTTATCGATAATTTTGAGGTTATGGTCAATAATGATCAATCAGAAAGTTTTAGATTTTTTCATTATCTACAACTTTTACATTCAACATTTTTAGATAGGATGCATAGTTTAGCAGTAAATCGCAAAAAACGAATACCAACCCCTAAAAACGTATATATTACCACCCCAACCCCTCTTCCAGAACTTTTACTCAGTCTGGACGATTTTTCCTTAATTATTTACACCATGAACTACATTTTCCGACCATTCGTATACTGCTAAGAATTCATCGTCTATTACGATATTTTAAACGGTTTGGCCCTGGTCTATTCTACGATTTCGCATTTCAACAGCAATAATGAGTGACAGTGAAATAGAGACCATGGAGAAGACATTAAGTGGTAAGTAATTCTGTAATAAGATAGATTGTTCTTTAGGAGCCAAAAAACTTACCTAGATACCGCGGCATATTATTCCGCATCTTGAAGAACTTGGCCGGCCTGACGTTCTTCAAGTCCGAATACTTGGGGTCTGGAGGCGGCTTGCTGAGGTTGGCCTTGGAAATCTGCGAGTTCCAGCTCTTCGGCGGGTCCCTCAAGGTCTTATAGCCGATTGGCGTGCTAGGCTTCGACTTGATGCTCAGCTTATTGTTCAGGTTGATCACGTGCTGTTGCTGGGAAGATGTGGCGTTAGTGGGTTTGCTGTCCACTTTCGGCGGCGAGGAAGAAGCGCCCGTGCTCGTCTTAGCCATGGAAGAAACTGTCATTTTGACCTCATTCTTCGCCACGCTTTGAGTCTTACTGTCCGGTTTAATGGTGCTGGTGCTCGTCGTAGGTTTCGGAACGTTGATGATGGGACTATATGTCTTGGGCATGTAGCAAGGACTCTTGCCGCCGTAGTTACTGACGGGAACCTTTGGAGGATTAATGGACAGCTTGGCGGACATGATGGATGGCTTACTGGTCGTGATGGGTGTCCCAGGCCTGCTCAACTGAACGTTGGAAAAGTTCTTGTTAATTAGACCAGGCTTGGAGAACGTCACATCAGTTGTGGTCGCGGCAATGCTGGTCTTAACGCTCGTAGTCACCAACTTGGAGGTGTTCATTGTAATGGCGGTTGTTGTAACCGTCACAGCCTCCATCTCCGGCCCAGCACTCCTAGGCAGGACTTCCTTGAGGTTTTCTCCATTTCGGTTCAGTTTAGAATGCTTTTTCAATGGGTGGTTGTTGGAAAGGTTCATCAAGCCTATGGAGTGGTTCAGAATCGTCTGTTTCGGTAGTTTATTAGGCGGTTCCGTTTCCGGAACGCTGTCATTTTTACGCTTCAAGCTCTTTTCTGCAACGTTGTTGTTTACCATCGCAGGCGACTTCGGCCCCTTAGCATCTTTATCCGCGGCTTTGCTATCGCCGTCTAGTTTTGGTGGGGTTTCGTCCACTTTCATGGGTTCGACTGCGGGAGTTGCATCATCGCTCTTGGTGCTGCATTTGCTGCTATTTATAGTGCTGAATACCGTAGTGGTAGTACCGAATGACAAAGTGGCACAACTGGTCAGGAAAGTAGGCACAGAGACATCGATCCCGCTCGACTCTAACCTCAAAGTGCACTCGTGGACTTTGCTTAAACTAACTGAGGTCGTACTAGGTAATGTTATGTCGTTCAATTTCGTTTCACAGCTCTGCTTCTTCGACGGTGGCGCATTAATACTTGTGGAATTTGAGGTTATAGCGTTTGTACTTTTCCCGATGTACTTCAACCCGGGCAGTTCCTTCTTGGTGGCGTTCACCATAGTGTTTTTGTTGCCCGACTTCGACTCGACTACCGTCACAACCTCGTTTTTGTACTTTTGGTCACTATTTACAATTTCAAGGAGCGACGGACTCAAGGCGCTGTCTTGAATGCCGGTGATGGACATCTCGCCGTTCTCGCTTATCCTCAGCTGCACCTCCTTCCAGTTGTTGTTGTTGTTAGTTTGGGACGTTTCGACGTGTTCCGGTTCCAACTTCAGCTTCTTCGCTGTACATTCGTAGATTCTATACGTGAGCTCGATCGGGCCCTTCTGCAACAGGGATTTCAAAATAAATCATTAACAGAAGCAGGGTCGGGCAATACAAAAACATTGCAATGTATACAAACAAAAACTACTCAACAAGGATGAATGAAATAGTACACAAAAAATGTAAACAACTTATTTTACATCACCTCTGTCAATGACATAACAAGAAAAGATATGTCTGAAATATGGGAAAGAGCACAACCACAATCTGATGAAGTCATTATACAAACAAAAAAAGGTTTTCTCATAAAAACAAACAAGGAGAAAAAATAATAACAGAAACATTAAATAAACTTAATCTAACAAAAAAATCAAAAACTACCAAGAACCTCGGGCTCCTACACCCCCAATCATGATAGACCGACAACATCAAGTTCCTACTCTGTAATTATTGGATTGGTAGAACAAGAAATAATAGACTCAGAAATAAGTGGACATATTAAAAGAATGAGTATAAAACACCGCTACTGCAAAATAATAATTGCAAAAGTTAACAAGCCGACACTAATGATCCGAATCATAACAGACTGCTTAAAATCTTAATGAGGGTGTATTCTACAAACATAAACACTACCCGGCTTTCCCTAGCCTACCACCTGCTCCAATCCCGCAACCATGCTCACGGTGCTTACAGTTCACGCACACAAAAGAACAATGCACAACCCCAATAATGTGTACCAAATGTGATGGACCCCACCATTATTCCAAGTGCAATTCCCCACTACCGATGAAATGCACAGGGGCTGCGGATCAGAAGAACATGCTGCATGGTCACTCAAATGTCCAAAAAGACCAACGCAACCAATACAGGGCATCCCTAACATGCAGATAAAGCCGCTTAACAAAAAAAGCCAAGAAATCTATAAAAAAATAACCAAGAACTCAGAAATAAACAAAGACAAGAACAGAGATAGAGAAGAACTATTAAAGAAATTATGGAAGAGATTCGTAACACAGTACAATATTGATACAGTGGCCTCGTTTTCTGGGAATAGACTATACATCCTAATGTTCGATTTAGATGAACCTCTAACTACCTCACCAACCGAACCAATACCTGGAATAAATAATATTCAAGTTCACGTCGATGCTTAATATTCTCTATGCCAATGCAAACAGCTATGTACGGTCAGAGCAAAAAAAAAATAGGACAAGTCTTATAACAGTATTTTGTTAAAATCTAATTGTGTACATCTAACTTTAATTTTTGTGACATTGTCAGTTAGTTGTCATAATTTATTGCAAGTTTGCAAAAAACTAATATGCCTCATATATGCGATTTAGTTAAATCTGGAGTTATTGCTAAAGCAGAAGATGGATGGTCAATGAGACAAATTGCACTGAGTTATAATAATTGAGAAAAATTCGGTGTGTAACATTTTAAGAAGGAACTAATTTTCCTGGATCGAGTAGTACTAGTCGCCGGCGAGTAAGAGAATCGGAGCTACTCTGTCATGCAGCAGCACAGAAATACTTACTTAAAGCTGAACATAAAGAAGCTCGAAGTAGGATTTGCGCTTGAATTTTTAGCGCATGATGTAAATTTTTGGAACAATGTAATCTTTACAGACGAAAAAACTTTCCCGTCAACACACAGCGGTCGTATTAGTGTTTACCGCCCTCTGAATACTCAATTCGATGAGAAATATATATCTAACAATGATAAAAGTGGTAGATTTTCCGTCAATATATGGGCTTGGATATCGGCAGGTGGTCCTGTTTTGTGGCATACTGAGGAACGATTTAATAGTGAAACGTATATTTTTTAGACAATATTATGCTCCCTTCTGTGTCACAATTATTTCCTAATAATGAGTTCATATTTCAACAAGACAATTGTTCTGTTCATACTGCTCATACCGTAACTAACTGGTTTCAAGATAACAACATCAATGTTCTTAACTGGCCCAGTCATAGTCCAGATCTTAACCCTGTGGAAGAAGTATGGGGACTTACTCATAAGAAGTATCCAAAAACGAAATGTGAGACCACGGAATGCCAAAGAATTACTAGAAATAGTAAATAACGCATGAAAAAATATTATTATTATTTGTATAAGATTATTTAATTCTATGCCAAACAGACTTATAGAAGTTATAAATAGAAATGGTGCAATAACGAAATATTAATAGTTAGTTTCTTGTTAAATAGGATATCCTTTGTTCCAGGATTTCTACTAACCGCACCGTTTATTCTACACTTTCTTAAAATGTTAATGCATTTTTTCGTGTGTTTTTCAATTCAACGATTTGTAGCGTATGATGTACGAATTTGTTGTGCCAAGTAATAAATTGTTACGAAACAAGTTTTCGCAAAAATCGATAAAACGTTGAATTTTCAGCACAACCTGGCATAACCACTACACACCAAATTTTTGTTAATGTTGTAACGCAGCGCAATTTGTCTCATTAACCATCCATCATTTACTATAGCAATAACTACAGCATTAAAATACAAATAAATTAAAAGTAATATCTGTTTTACTTTGGCTACTTATTACATATTCAAATAGAAATATATTTCCATTAGAAAAAAAAGTTGTCCTATTTTTTTTGCTCACGACAGTACCAAAAAAACATATAATCAATAACATAATAGAAAAAACAAAATTAATTGCTCACTATTTGTGGAAACCATGACAAAGGAAAATAGCAGCACGCACTACAAAAATTGGGATGTTCTACAATTTAATGGGAATATGGTAAATAACAATACACGAGGTGGACGTCTAGTACAAGTAGACCCGACTCTAAAAATGAAAAAAGAAAATGCTCCGCGAATAAACAATCCCCTTAATGAGGCGCCCACTTTTCAATACCATTCCAAGGCGGTAAATTACACATACTCCTGGTGTACATTCATCCGACATCTAATTTAAAGAAACAATATTCACCAAAGCAGCACTGTACAAATACTGTATAATAATAGGGGACTTCAACGTTAACAGAACAAAAAATCGACAACTTCAGACATTCTTAAATAACTCATCGTTCAAAAAAGCAGACACACCTCCAACATTTCTTATGATGAATAACCCATTCTATAATAATGACCTCGATAAAGCAGAACTGTTTGCTCATCATTTTGAAAAAACATATACTATAAAAAATGACACAATCAGTTTGATGAGACAAATTACGAAGATATAAGAAATTGGTCCAACAACCTTTTTTCAGAAGAACTTCAAAGACAAAATAAGGCAATAAGTAACGAAACGTACTTTGAGATATTATATAAAGGAAAAAGCACAGCCCCCGGAAAAGATAACATATCCAAAAGCATTATTCGAAAACTAGGACACAATGTACATCTATATATAATTAGAAAATTAGAATATATGAATACTGTCTTAACAATTAAAATAAACACTAGTTACTCAAAATTATTTAAAACACAACAAGGACTGCCACAAGGCTCCCCACTCTCACCATTGCTATACAACATCTACTGCTATGACATCTACAACTTTGAAGAACACCTACAATACTTTAATCCTAATACATATATTCTACAGTATGCTGATGACACGGCTCTAATTAGTCATGATCGCACCCTGGAAAAAACTGTTGTCCAATTACAAAAACTAATGAACAGAACAATGACCTGGTTGGTTTGACAAGTGGAGACTAAAACCCAACCCAACAAAATCCCAATACATTATCTTTAACCATGCAATAAACAACAACTCAGCAACGGTTACCATTAACCATCACATTCTCCCCGCTCAGTCAACAGTCAAATACCTGGGCGTAAGTTTAGACAGCAAGTTGAACTTCAACAACCATACAAAATACATAAAGAAAAGATGCATCACCAGAAGCAAACACTCTCGCTGCATGACCTATAAAAACGAGGGAATCAGTAAAAAGACAGCAGCTCACATTTATAAATAAATATGTAGACCAATACTAGAATACGGCCACCCCCCTCTTTCTAAATGTCAGAAAAGCAGCAATAAAAAATACCAACATCAGCACGGAGAACCACTACCAAATACCGACACCCAACAAATCCTCTGCACAACACACCTAACGCTCTTCTATATAAAATAACCAAGACAGAACCAATTCCACAGAGACTATCCAAATTATCCACTAAATTTGCCTGGGCTGATCACAACATGGACATACTCCGACCTCTCTGCAAAAATAGAAATCGTCAAACAACCGGCTACAGGAAGTTTCCTCAAAAAGAACCGTCAATCATTATAATACACATACCTTTTTTTCGCTTTTTTTTCCACATTCTTGTATCTATTTGCTATTTACTTACACATAATATATAAAATATAAACAATGTTTTATTATAAAAATGCTGAAGGACCTCGGTCAACGGCCATTCGGGTTTTGCACAATAAAGTACTTTCATTATTACTAATATTATTAAAATTTGAAAAATCGTGAATTTTATATTTCTATAAAAGTTTCTTGATGCCCCATAATTTTTATTATAAAAAAAATCGGCAGCTACTGGAAGCGGTTGGAACCTCTCCACTCGGTGGATCTTTGAAGCCGAAAAGGCATTAAATTGTGTAACAAAACGGCACTAAACGTAATCCGATCTCATCCAAAACCTTTTCAGATCTTCTGGGGCACTAAAAAACCCTCAACTTAATGAATTTACAATCATCTATGCGAGTTATTACCTACATTATCGCTCGTTGAATAATATACTATTAGGGTATTAACAACTTTAACATCACTTGAACGACTAAGAAATTCTAGTTATCCTAAATAGTACAGATTTGTAAAGCAACAAACTGAAAATTGGTAAAGTGATAATCTATAATAAATTCACCAACGAAAGTACAGAAAGCATATGATATTGATATTGTTACATCTACCTTTAAAGTTTGTGACAATCCACTAAAAGTTACAAATGTGCCGAAATCTTATTAACATGACATGACACCAACGTTATCGGATGACAAACGATGACAATGACAATCATCAAAATTTGCTCATTGCAATCCGATCGCTCGCGGCTGTCTTTGTTAAATCAAACATTAGCATTTCAGCAATTAGCTAAACTAAACGTAATCCGCTCTACTTCTACAGCAGTGAAGAAACCCTCACACGTGAATTGACACGTGATGTGACGAGTTTCACGATGTAACCGCTACGCGCATCGATCATGTCATGCGAAATGCGATCTATGCCATATTTGCTTTGTTTTTAATTTTTTTCACGGAAACCAAATCGAAAGGGTGGAAGCGTGATATATCGTTGAAATCAGAATTTTAATTGCTTTTCAATGGTTCCATTGTAAATTGAAAGTAAATATAAAATAAACAACTTGTTGCGTCAAAATAGCACTAAACGTAATCCGATCTCAACCAAAACCTTTTCAGATCTTCTGGGACACTAAAGAAACGCACACGCAAAGTTTCATTCAAATCCGTTCGGTAGTTTCGGCGCTATCGTGCTAACACACATACACACACACAGACATTTTTCAAAAACCACTTTTTTGGGTTCCTAGGACCTCAAAACGTAAAGATTTGATGTTATCTCAATTTTCGTTTTTGAACCAATTTTAGTAACCTTTCACAATTTTATTGTGGAGAGGTTAAAACATATTATTTCAAGATAAAAAATTTACGTGTTAAATATTTTTCTGCTTACCCTTTTCCATAAATAAATATACGCTACATCCATAAGTGTAAGAGAAGAATTAAGGCAATCCTGGTTATACAAAATTTCGACCTTGTGGTGTTCCGTGAGGTCGTACTTCGCCCGTATCAGCTTCTTCAAGTGGCCCAAAGACACTGCTGCAGGACACCGTAAATACCTGAAGAAAAATTAGTGTCAGGAAACTTTCGCATAAAAAGCAATGTTCTACTGACCTTGTGGTACTGTTGGCGCCATGGTAACTAAGCGTCAAGCAGACGGTCTCCTCCGGCGTTAGTAAATGCTGATACGAAGCCTCGCCGCACTGTTCCAGACTGGAGGGCTTCGCCTCGGGGTGATTTTCATAAAACTCCCTCCTCCTCTGCATCTCATCTAAGAAACAAATTGCATTTCGTACAGAAAATGTAACGAGGCATATTTAATTTTTCTTAAACCTAATTTCAGTGGTATACAGGGTGGGCCAATAAAAACTCCCAGGTGAAATATTTCGGAAACTGCTAGACATATTCGAGTTCTGTAAAAGCCCATTGAAAACGGTTGGATTTTCGAATTTTTTCCACGTAACGAAATCTAACTGAAATGGACCTTTCCCGCTATTTTTTTTTATTGTGTTATTGGAAAAATCCTATCAAAATATTACTAAAAATGAATTTTATTTTTTTCTGAACGCATAAAATACTACAGAAAATATTCAAATGTTCCCTAAATCAACGGCAGATTTAAACAGTACCATTCGGGCGGCAATGTGACGTCATCATAAACTACACCAATCAATATGAACCGCTTCCAGAATTAGCTATAAACGAGGCTATAAAGGTGCATTCCCAAACAGTGTCACTTGCGTCCTGCTTCCCACATTTTGCAATTCTATTGATGCCTGAAGTATTGTAGAGGAAAACGATAAATGAAAACGGTCACAGATGTAGTGGGGAATAGGGAGGGTAGTGGCTATGCATAACGCATAGCTGTTTGTATCACATCATGTTTTACGTCTTTTATGTCGCGTGCATTAGAATGAGAGACAAGGTCAGGCTTGTGTTGTTTGCCAACTAGCACGAACGACATGTGAGATATGGTACTTCAGAGGCGGACTTAGCTTACTTTCATATACGGCGGAGTGTACGGGTGTAAGTGCAATTAATACATTAATACATTAGTTTATATTTGTCTTTTTGCTGGTATGTAACTTATTTATTACAAAAATGAGTCGATCGAGTGATTGTGAGTGTGAAAGTGACAGTTATAGTGATTTCAGTGATAAAGAAAATAAAATTCCAAATGAGTTTCAAGGGAGAAAAAAACGGCATTTAAGCAGTGACGGGAAACAAATTTGTTTAAATGTGTATAATACTCTTTTACAGCGACAAACTAATGACTTTAACTTGCGTGATTTAGATATATTAAGGGAAACAGAATCTTTAACCCACGTTCTCTATTCCACATTGTACAAACTAGTGAAAACAGGTGTTACCGAAAGAAAGCAACGTTGTGACGCTGGTATATCAAAAATTTTAGATCCATCAATAGCAAAACTTTTAAAAAATGTAATTTATGATGCATATCAGAAAAATGAAATCCCGACTGTTGACGTGGTAGACAGAAAACTAAAGGAAATGGATTGTCCTTTGAAATATACGACAAGAACTTTAAGGAACTGGCTGAAAAAAATTGGATTTAAATTTAAAACAATTAATAAACGCGTGGCGATTATGGAAAGCAGACGAATAGTGGATTGGCGACATTCATATCTAGAGGAGATTAAAAAGTTCAGAAGGGAAAATAGAACAATTTATTACCTAGATGAAACTTGGTATGACACTCACGATACCGTAAAAAAAGGATGGACTGATGGAACTAAAAAATGTCTACCACAGTCATTGCCTCCAAATAAGGGGACTCGATTGGTTATATTACACTGTGGATCAAGTGATGGATGGGTAGATAATGCATTGAAACTATGCGGGAAAAACATGGAAGAGTGTAACGTGGATTATCACAAGAATATGGAGGGAGTAATTTTTGAAAAATGGTTTGAAAATACTCTAATTCCAAAATTAAAGCCAAATAGTGTTATTGTTCTTGACAATGCGAAGTACCATTCAAGAGAATTATATAAAATTCCTAATAAGAGTTTGACTAAATTGGAGTTGCAAATTTTTTTAACGGATCACGACCTATATTATATGGACAGTTATACTAAAGCAGAATTGTTGGAAGTCCTTCATACGAAAACATTTGAGAAGAATTATGTTATAGACAGTATAGCTGAAAGATTTGGCCACAAAGTTTTAAGATTACCACCATATTATTGTATTTTCAACCCAATAGAATTGATTTGGGGAAAATTGATAAAAAAATATCAGAAAAGGAAATACTTTTCCAAAATTCGACAAAAAAGTGATAGAGTTAATTAAAAACGAAGTGTCCAAAATTACCAAGGAAGATTGGGAAAAGAGAATTGCCAAAGTGATTAGAATTGAGGATGATTATTTGAAACTTTGTGAATTTAATAAAAATGGGGAAAATAAATTCATTATAAATTTAGAAGAGGATAGTTCATCATCTGAAAATGAAGAAGAGGGGGAGAACGCACAGGATTCTGAAGAAGAAATGATTGTGATGACTTGTGATTGAAGAAGTGGTAGTGATATATATGTTTATTATTTGTGTCCGTTTTTGTGTTCAATGATAGTGATCGTGATATCAAGCTTATTATTTATGTCATTTTGTGTGTTCGTAAGTATTTTAATCTATTTTTATTTATTTAAAGAATTCAATTATATTTAATTTTATTTATTTGGAGAATACATATTTTATTTACGAAAATTTACTATTTCGAGTTTTGTTTTTGTTTTTAGAGGTTTATTGTTATTTTTTAATTTATTTTGAGAATACCTATATATTTTTTTACTGTTACTATTTTAAGTTTTTTTTTCGTTTTTAGATGTTTATTGTTATTTTTTTTATTTATTTTGAGGATACCTATATATTTTTTTACTGTTGCTATTTTAAATTTTTTTTGTTTTTAGAGGTTTAGTTTTATTTTTTTGTATAATATTCTTTATCCTGTACTAATATTCTTTACCCATCCTATCATGGCAAGATATGCTCATACCTCCCCATGGTTCTTGCTAAGTAGTAACAATTTACTCAAATATTAAGTGAACTAGGATACTGTAACTACTGTATACTCAGTAGTGTAAATTGTTGCCAGCCAAACTGAGCCCACACAACAAAAGCCAATGCAATTTTCTTATGGAAAAGTGACTTCCGTTAAATTGGTTGAATTTTTGATATATTGTGTATCCTATCTCTGTATTAAATGCATCAATGTCTCAGATTTGTTTAATAACACCTAAACAGTATAATTGATTGTCTTATCATATCATATGACGTCCTAGCAGGTCATGTCGTGTCACATAACCTTATAGTGGTCACTTTGAATTTTATTGTGATCTGAGCACCTAGAAGTAAGAGAAAATAATGTTATTTAAATCATGATGTTCTATGACACGATATTACATGCTATGACGTCATATGACGTGACGACGTTTGAGATTATATGATGTAATATTTCAATAAATAAACCATGACAGTTATGAGGTGTTTTCAAACCACTGTGAGACCCTAGAAGCAAAAAAAAGAGTACTGATTTAACCCAGACCCATACACCTCAAATAAACGATAATTCTTACTTTAGCAAGCTTTATCTCAAGACTGTGAAAGTTTGTCAATTTGTGCCAATTGAGACATTTGATCAGAGAGATCGGATACACAACATATCAAAATTTCAACCAATTTAACGCAAGTCACTTTTCCATAAGAAAATTGCGTGGTCCTTTAAAAGCGTAAACAGACATACGTACACAATATAGTTAAGTCCGGGCCTGCCTTCTTAGCGTCTCACCTCGCACCCCCCCTCTCAATTTCCTCTTTCCCGCACTATACATTTATGAGGAACCATCAATAGAATCTCATAAAGTAAAGTGCTAACGTTTAATTGGGAATCTCCGTTTATGATCTCGATTGACATTGCGTAAAAATAAATGTTGTGATTTTGTATTTTATTGTTTTTGTATAGAGTTAATATTCTTTTAAAAACATGAATCTTCTTCAATCTAAAGAGACAAATGAAGTATAAAATCAAGCACAGTAAAAGAATGTTAATAACAACATACACGTATTAAAACATAATATTTTTAGTCGCAAACTCCTCTATAAAATCCTTATTTTACTATAAGGACCGTAACCAGACTGCAACCAACAGCTACTCTCCGAGCTATGTGCCCCGCCGAGCGCTGAATTACAAGTTACAAGCCTGGCGCGTTAAGTGTAATAATCGCATATTACCAATAAAACGCTAATGCTTCGATTGCAACAAATACCAGCTGAAATACCCATTACTGAGAAGTAGAAAATCCTCATGCCGTTAAAGAAAGGCATTTTCAGCAAGAATTTAAGATTAACGTTTGATGTGGTAACATCGACGATCAATTATTGGAACCATTTGTCCTTCCTCCAAATTTAAATGGACAGTCTTAAAGTCGGGGCAAGAATTCAGGCGAAGCACGTCACGAGTGATGTAATTGAAAACATTTTAATGCCAACATAATTTTTAAGTATTAATTACATTAAAAAGAGTAATTTTTGACACCAAATTATTAAGCTTTTTTCAGAAATAAGTACAGTTCAATGTGGCTTCATAATCCTTAGCATTTTTGTCTCACTTTTAGAAATAGAAGTTAATTAAATCGTATTTCGTCGCGAAAGGTTGGTAGTATAAATTTACATTTAAATTTACAAAAGCACCGATATTTTAAATCGATTTACTGTCCAGACTGCAACCAAAGTTACAAGTCTTCCTTATAGTAAAATAAGAATTTATAGAGGAGTTTGCGACTAAAAATATTATGTTTAATATTCCGCCCTCTAAAAGCACATTTGATCTATGCTAAGCCAAGTCAGGCTATTTATTTTTAGATTGCAACAGACACTGGACCGCTAGATGGCGCCTGCTGGCCATTTTACATGTCGCTATTGTAGAAATAGCGGGATGTACTAAGTAGTCAAAGGATTCTCGTGCCGGTCGTCGCATGCCTACCTTGCACTGACGAGAGCCAACAGCTCGAAACTGCAGTCTGCAAGTGGTGTGTGACGACTGGCAAGAGAGCTCCTTTAAGTAGGATCAGTCTTTCGGCTGGTGTTTGTTGCAATCGAAGCATTAGCGTTTTGATGGTAATATGCAATTATTACACTTAACGCGCCAGACTTGTAACTTTGGTTGCAGTCTGGTTATTTTCCTTATAGTAAAATAAGGATTTATAGAGGAGTTTGCGACTAAAAATATTATGTTTAATATTCCGCCCTCTAAAAGCACATTTGATTTATTAATATTGGTTGTGTATAGCTTATAAAAAGAAAAATCAATAAAATAATTGTTAAAATCTAATCAATTTTAGGCCTTTTTTGTTATGGTTCGTTTTCTTCATCGATCAAACTCTCAAATTCTATATTATCTTCAAAATCATTGGCATTTTCAGGCTCTTCAATTTCGATGTCATTATTCTTTGCTGGCTCTTCATCAATATCTTCAGAATCACTTAAATCTACAAATACTTCTCTGTCTCTATTTGAACAGTTCTCAGTGCATGTATTGCCTAGATTGGTACATTTTAAGCCGTGTTTTCCGCAGCCACACCTTTGATTATTGCATCCACTTTCACAAGTACAGCTAACGCATTTTAACAACTTTCCAGGAATCAAGTCGGAACTGTCAGAGATGTATTTCGGCACGAGTCTTCCTACATTTTCGTTCCAGCCCCAGTCCTTTGCTTTTTTGTTGTCCTGATCGTTGTCAAAATTACCCAACCAACTTTGCAATTGGTAATAGACTCTGTAGGAGTGTTGGGCAGCTGCTTCTTCAGTTGGAGGGAGTTTTTCCTATTTAAAAGTGGATTTGTTTGTAGCTTGCTGATACAGCTCAAATCGCAATTGATTTAATGAGTTATAAATTTTCTTACTTTTGTAAATACTAGCTGTAAGTTGAGATCCATTTTTTGCTATAGTTATGTGGTCTGCATCTTTTTGATAATAAACACTGGCTAGGTTCAATAAATTTTTATTGTCTAATAAAGATCTTACTATTGTTTTTTTCCCTTTTCCAGCAAAACTTGAAGTTGTATCACACCCAGAGAAAGCATGAAGAAACGCTATTACACTTGTGTATGGTTCGTGTTTAAAATAATGGGATGTATAAAATGAATCTTTGACGTTGCTTGAGCCTGATTTGTGAAAATAAATATCCAGCCCATTCGAATTTAATTGGTGTAAAAGAACTAGTAAATCGATGTCTTAACCCACGATTATTACAGTCTTATCATCTTGTTTAGCTAATTGGATCGCAGTATTAACAATCATTTCACTACTAACATTTCATTTTCACTTTCACTTTTTTTTGTTTGAATACGTAACAGTATTTTTTTTGTTTGTATTCAATTTTAGCGTGGTTCCCAATAACTATATTCATTCAACTTTAGTTATTTTATACCAAAGTAAGTTTTTTCATTAAAATATTATGAATTATTAACATAAATATGCTAAAAAATTGAAAATAATGAAAAGAATCGACAAATTCGAGATTCGAAATTTTTTTTTTTTGGTTTTTCTTAATTTTAAGCTGCTAAATGACAATAAATCACTAACATCGACGTACCATTGGAAAGTAGACATCTCGACGAAAAAAATGAGCACTAGTACACCACCAAAATCCAAAAAAAAAAAATCAATAAAGTTGTTCGCCGAAGATAGAGGTGTTTTTTTGAAAAAATGGTAAAATCTCGAAAAATTCTAATTTCCCATAATTGAAAAAATCCATGCTTATTATATGCAAATAATTACGTACTTTCACAAAGTTTCATTTAAATTAAATAATTTTCACGCGAGAAAAAAAATAAAAACAGAAAAATCGGTTTTTCGTCATTTTTTCGCAAACTTTGAGGTTATGTCGAAAAATATACAATAAAAGTTTTAGATTTTTTTATTATCTACAACATTTGTATGAAACACTTCTCTCTAGGGGGGTCACGTTTCGCCACAAATCACGAAAAACAGTTTTCATCCCTTAAATAGCACCCCATTGCACTATTTCCCTTCATCTCAAGTTCCAAAGTTTTTTTTTCATTTTTTTATGACCTCAACTATATATTCCAGCCGGCCGTTGCCTGCTATTAATTTTTTTTTTTTTCAGCATTAAAAATCCGTAATAGCCCCAGCCTATAAAGCATATTTGGTTATATCCTCATATTTTGGCCCAAAGAATCCACTCCTGACCTATTATTAATGGTCCACCCTGTATAACATTTCTAAGTTCCTGTCATCCAAAAAAATTCTTAGCGCAGCGTCATCTATCCAACATATTAAAAACTATTTGTATTCAAAACTAAAGCCATTTATATGTTCTAGCAATGGGATTTTACAGAACTCAAATATCTCTAGATGTTTCCACAATATTTCACTTGGGAACTTTTATTGGCACACTCTGTATAGAGTGTGCCAATGTAGTGTGTGTATTACTCCCATAATTACTACATGCTGAATTTAAAACAAAGTATACTACTAGTATCAAATAATTTATGTCCTTACTTTGGAATAATCTTGGAACCAATTTGTAGACGATGTCTTGTAGAGTTTTATCCGGCCTAATGTTAAGTAACGGCTTCGTTTTGTGTACTTGCACATCGCAGACTGGGCAATACCTGTTGTTCTCTAAATATCTAACTATACAACTGCGGCAAACTGGAAAAAGTAAACGATGTCAGTAAATCTCAAAACTCCTACTGGAAAATCAAGAAAATAATTGCCAGCACTTAACTGTAGCAGTGCCGCTAAGCACTTCTTAGCAAAACAATTATAATAGTTACCAACAGACTTACATGTGTGCAAACATTCGATGATGGTAGTGGCGTCGACAAAATATCCGTTACAGATCCTGCACGTTATATGCTGGTTGAGATCAATAATAGGTACCTTTTTGGATCCTTGCATGATCCTCGTATTGTTTGATTCGTCTTCTCACATTCTGTCCCTTTAAATTACCATATTTACATTTGCCTTGCTTGTATGCCCATATTGGTAAGGAGCCACTTGACCTAAAAAAATTGCAGGAACTTTCAACATTCGCAGAGGAGCTGGAGATAAAAATGCGCCAGCCAAATTGGACCTCCTAGGCGGCAGAATAAGGAAAATTAATTGTTTTTTTGATAAATATTATTGTTTACTTCGAAAATACTTGTTTGACAGACCAACCTTGTGAAGATTTGACAGATTATAATAAAAATGGCGTCGCTGCACCTTTCAGTACGTTAATTCGCGCAGTTGCCCCAAGTAATTTCACATCATATTTCGAGTACGCACTTCTTGAACGTTCTGTTATCTCACTGGGAAGAAATGAGTTTTAAATTTGTTTATTTGTCTTGAAATATTTTACATTAAAAATGCCACCAAATCAAACGCACTATTTTACATAATACCAACTTAAAAACTGAAGTTTTGCACCAAGTAGTCGCGAGATGAACACACTAAATTTTGCGGGATTATTAAAAAACCGTTAAGGGGGAATTATAGAAGTCGATACCTTTACTACAGTACCCATTTCAAAGTTCACTTAACTTTACAGACGCTTCCGAATATATTTTATTTTAATTGGACAAGTTGTCTGTGCCATTTTACGAATGAAAAAAGGTACGAAAATGATTTCTATAAGAAACAAATCCTTTCGCTTCAGGTATCACAATACGTTCCTGCAAATTGCAAAGTTCCTATATATAAGTTGTAATAAGCCTGTTGACTGCAGATTTAACTTTTTAAAAAATTCTAAACAACAATCCAGAGTTATCGTCGTTTCTTGTTAAGTTTTATTAACAGGTAGCCGTTTTAAAAAAACTTAAATTACCAAAAGTAGGCACAATCAAAACAGGACACATTACCATCAGCTAATGAACGTTGAAAGAATCATAGGCGGAAATCCAAATAAAATCGTATAAGTATATGCGAAAATCACAGAATGGGCGACATCTGCATTTTGACAGTATAACCTGCTTATATGTAGTGAACCTTCCTCAAAGAAATGCCTCCTACAAAATATTAATTTTTCTCACAAAAACATCAATTTTCCACCCCTTTGAAGGGTGAAAACAACCCCCGGGGTAGTTACACAACCCTGATCCTATAAAATATAATTTTTTTCTCACAAAAGCAAATATCTATTTTCCACCCACCACAAAGGTGGAAGACTGGGGTAGGGGTGGCTGAGGTCAAATCCGTCGAGGGACCTTCCATCCTACTCGAGGGAATTAGTCGAAGAACTGGGGAAAATAAACGGGTTCGCAGAAAGGAGGACTTTGGGGCTGGTTTTTGGCCAACTTGAGGGGGTTGCCGATTCGGAAAAATTGGTTTGACAGCATCCTCGAAAATGGAAGGGGAGAATTGTTTAGTCCGAGGCGCAAAACATTCGGTAAGAGCAACTTCTTTGGACACATGATACCATTGTTCTTTTGGTAGAAAAACTTCACAAATCGTCGATAACAAGTAAAAATGAGCAAATTACAAACTGTCACTTTTGACAGAAATGTGATAACAATATGGCGGGGTGATGCTACATTATTTGACGACGTGACTGCTTCTCTTATCTATATTCCAACTCTATGCATCTAAGCCATGTAATAAAATTATATGCCTACCTTTAGAAACAGTTTTTTCTTGTTTTAAATTCCCCACACGATTAATACTGCCGTGAGCAGAAAAAAAATAGGACAACTTTTTTTCTAATGTAAATCTATCTATTTGAATATGTAATGAGTAGCCGAAATAAAACAGATATCATAATTTATTTTTTATTTTAATGCTGTATAGTTATTGTT
This sequence comes from Leptura quadrifasciata, assembly GCA_963675555.1. Taxonomy (NCBI): domain Eukaryota; kingdom Metazoa; phylum Arthropoda; class Insecta; order Coleoptera; family Cerambycidae; genus Leptura; species Leptura quadrifasciata. Next base: position 94,754,874 of record OY776680.1, on the reverse strand, counting down.
ATAGTAAATGATGGATGGTTAATGAGACAAATTGCACTGCGTTATAACATTAACAAAAATTTGGTGTGTGATATTTTAAAAAAGTGGAGAATAAACGGTACGATTAGTAGAAATCTTGGATCAAAGGACAAAGGATATCCTACTTAACAAGAAACTAACTATTAATATTTCGTTATTGCACCATATCTATTTATAACTTCTATAAGTCTGTTTTTGGCATAGAATTAAATAACCTTATACAATGATCATTAGTAATAATATTTTCCCATGCATTATTTACTATTTCCAGTAATTCTTCGGCATTCCGTGGTCTCACATTTCGTTTTTGGATACTTCATATGATAGTCCCCATACTTCTCCACAGGGTTAAGATCTGGACTATGATTGAGCCGGTTAAGAACATTGATGTTGTTATCTTGAAACCAGTTAGTTACGGTATGAGCAGAATGAACAGAACAATTGTCTTGTTGAAATATGAACTCATTATTAGGAAATAATTGTGACACAGAAGGGAGCATAATATTGTCTAAAATCCTAATATATGTTTCACTATTAAATCGTTCCTCAATATGCCACAAAACACCAGCACCACGTGCCGATATCCAAGCCCACATAATGACGGAAAATTCCAAAAATTTACATCATGCGTTAAAAATTCAAGCGCAAATCCTACTCGAGCTTCTTTATGTTCAGCTTTAAGTATTTCTGTGCTGCTGCATGACAGCGTAGTTCCGATTCTCTTACTTGCCGGCGACCAGTGCTACTAGATCCAGGAAAATTCGTTTCTTCAGCAGCCTGAATAACTGAGTAAAATGGATTTTCTACTAAAGCATTTACCAATTGCAAATCTCGTTGTTGAGTTGATATCCTTCGTCGCCCTGATCCAGGATTTCTACTAATCGTACCGTTTATTCTCTACTTTCTTAAAATGTTATACACCGAATTTTTGTCGATATTATAACGCAGTGCAATTTGTCTCATTGACCATCCATCTTCTGCTTTAGCAATAACTTCAGATTTAACTAAATAGCTTATATGAGGCATATTAGTTTTTTGTACACTTGCAATAAATTATGACAACTTACTAACAATGTTACAAAAATTAAAGTTATATGTACAGAACTATAGATTTTAGCAAAATAAGACTTGTCCTTTTTTTTTGCTCACGACCGTACTACCCCATAATCATTAAAATATTCGATATCGACATTTTTACTTTTCAGATACTGTCTTGACACTACTATATAATGTATAGCATCTACTAAATATATTTTTTCTTCTATCTTTCTCCAAGTTAAGGAGAAATGTATGCGTATACGTCATACGTATCTTGCCGTCTTGTATAATGACAGCTTTACAGTTCTCATCACTTCGAATTTGTAAAATATCAAACGATGGAAGTAAAAGTCCTTGGCCTTGGTTGCAGAAACCTAGAAAAAAATGTGTGAATTTTAAATGTGTGTTTAACTAGATAATTGTTTATAAATAAAGCACCAGAATTATATGCCATGAACTATGTATATAATATGCAAATTTTAACAATTTCGATCCGTTCTGGAACATAACCTATAAAAAATGGATATTTTGTCAATAAATATCACCGATAAAAAGTACAATTATGGAAAATTGGTCTTGACGGAGCATAAAGTTGAAGAAAATAAAGAAAAACTTTGTTACCACACAAAAAATCATGTAATTGTTAAGAGAACTAGACGACGTAAACTTGATAGTGCCTTTGTGAATTATCTGAGACGGGAACTTATAATTAGTGAATTTTACAGAGTACATTTTATCCAAAAGTGGATTGTAGGTTTTAATCATAGTTTAACGTTAATTTTAAAACCCACGAAATATAATTTAATCGATTACAAATGGTGAGTAGAGCAGTGAAGGGACCCAAAAATTCTAATTTTCTGACACTTTCTTCTTGTCTGCAAAAATGATTACAGAAGATAATTTTGATGATTTTGATTTTATACGTATCATTAAATGCATGATTAAGTGTATATCTTGGTCATGCAAATTCTTAAGGGCAATTCTTACTAGTTACATTGAAAAAAAAATAGATTCTTGTGGGCTTATTTATATTGAATTGAAATTTACTTCAGTTACCAAACCTGCCAAGTGTGTATACATATTTAAAAATCATATACATGGCTTTTGCGTCACCATATCATGCCGAAAATGTTCCACCTGGCCATAGAATATAAATATTTATATACACTCGGCATGACCAGAAACTGAAATTACCAATCTAGGTTTGTTTTATTTTAGGAATGATCGAATATTCATAATGGTACGGGAGCGTTGTGAGTTAGACCACGCACTGTCATGGTTGTCTACTTTAGGAGGAGCCTTTTCGGCGTTAGGTAAAATGATGTTTCACGCAACTCTGTTTGCTCATTCCAATATTGTTGGTTTTAGGCGACTATTTTCCAAATTGTGCCGATACCGCCGGAAAGATTTCTATTCATCAACTGAAATTGGCTTTAAGGCTCGGCGATCCGAGTATAGCGGCACGTTGTCGGTTGTATCTGAGCCTAAGCCTCATCCAGAAAAAGAAGTTCAGATATGCCCGTAGGATAATCACCACCGAGTACAATTTGGGAAGGAAAGCGATTATTGTTGACGTAAGACTTTTGAATATGTGCCGAGGGATTTGGTCCAAGCTTCAGTACGAATACGATATATTTAGGAAAAGACACAGAAATAACTTGTGTAAAAAAATGAGGAAAATTGTTATATGATCGTTTTATATATTTGTTATTGGATTTGTTTAAGTTTGTTTTGTTGAATATTTCGTAAATAAAATTTAATCAAATGATGTGTTTGCGGTTTCATTTAATAGTCATGAAATAATTATTTCTTAATATTTTCATCACTATGAAGGTTTTTATTGTTCAGGCCAATGTAATAAATCATTACAGATAAATTACTCAAAAAGGTTTTAAGTATTACGTTACAATTGTTAGAAGACCAAAACTGACACACTTTATTATAAATAAATAAACAAACACAAATTAAGAGCACTTTGATTATCTACAAGAAATACAAGTGTTTTGGTATCGTGTAAAAGTGGTTTTCTTACACCAAAGATATTCATTTTCGTAAAATAATCCTCATACGAGCATGCCATCACACTTAAGACCCGAACCCAGCGTAAGGTTGTCTCCCTAAACAGGACCATGAACCATACAAGTTGAAAAAGGGTTTCAGACAACTTTTCAAAACTTCAGTGCATGTCCCCCACAACTGATGTAATTGTGCCACGTATCCTCAATGCCTCAGTTCACTGCCCTCATGGCAGGTTAGCAAGTCATCGCGGAGTCCCATTGCCAAGTCGTCATTTGGTAGGCCATCCGGTAAGGCCCCTCCAACCTGTTATGAGTAGCTATTTCTTGGTTTTCGTCTACAAACCACAGGACCATGGATGTCAGGGTTAACCACCCTGAGATCCATGTCCGATATTAGTCAGACAGAGTTACCTCCGCCTGTTGCAGCAGGTGCACCACGAGGAGGATATAAGTTCGAGTTTTCATACCCCATTATTATTATTATGATTCTTGCTCAAAATATAACTTAAACTTTAATTATCTAAAGGCATAAATAATTTTAAAGTGCAAAATTCCTAAACACAATTATATTTGTGACAGGCTGGTTGTAAATAGATTTTCTAACTCTGGAAAAAGTGACTCAAAGTACTAAATTTCTTACAGACAATTATTTCTGTAAGCATTTCTGAGTTGTTTCATACTGGGCCCATATTTTTAAAAAAATGTTATGCACAGTTTTTACAGGAAAATCTTAACTTATAATAGAAAAGAAATTTTTGCTCATGGCTTTAAACAGCTGTAACTCGTGAACCATTCATCATATGGTCACTTGGAGATCATTTTACAGAAAATTTAATTCTCTTCAAAAAACCTTTAGTGTTATTATTGCCTAGAGCCAATAAAAAAATAGCTATTTGTCAAAATGCAGTTGAAAATGACAATTATTCATGTTTTTCCCTTTGATCTCCATTCACTCGTTATCAAAACGATTTTGTACATACACCAACATATTCAAAATTTGATTCTCTATAACTTTCATTAGATACACTATATGCGTACGATCTATCGTTTTCGACGTTTTTATCAATTCTATCATGAAACAAGTCTTCTGATAGTCCGCTATAACGATGTTTAAAAATTCATATCTCTGCCAATATTGATCGAAGGGAAATGAAAAATAAAAGGAAATTGTTCGTAATCGAATTCTCTACAACTTTCATTTGAAACATTTTGCGATCTGAATGGCCATTTTCGAGATTTTAGAGAAAAACGCGCGTGTTTCCGTTGCACCACAAAACTGTCAAAATTTCAAAAAATCTATCCCGACCAATAGGTCGTGGGAAGTTAAAAGAAAAAACGAAATTGTGCGGATTTTATTACCTAATAATAATAATAGTACTTTATTCTGTAAAAATAATATTACAGGAAGCGTCAAAATACAGTAATATAAATCAAAATATAAATAACAATACAACTTATTGTATTTTGTCACGACACATACACGCACATAAGTATATATAAACTCAAAAAAATATATATATATAAGTAACAAATGAACAATCAGTAAAGTGTCAATGTTCTAGAAACTCTGTAAGAGAGTAAAACACTCCTGTGGTCAACAAGTTTTTTACCCAACTGGAGAACGCCTTAAAATTTTTATTTCTTATCTCGAGAGGAATTTTATTATACAATTTTGGACCCCAGTAGTCCACTCCCTGCTGAGTTATATTCAGACGGTGATGCGGAATTTGTAGCTGTTCCCTGTTTCTTGTGTTATAGTGATGATTTTCAAGATTTGGACTAAATTTATCTTTATTTGAATGCACATACTTAAGGCAACTGAGTATATATAAACTTGGCATAGTGAGAATACTTGTTCTTTGAAGGCATCTCTGCAGCTCTCTCTATAATTCATGCCACATAATGTTCTGATGACTTTCTTTTGTAGGATGAAGACTTTCTGAGCGTCAGATGATGTTCCCCATAGTAGTATTCCATATGCTGCGACGCTATGAAAATTTGAGTAATATGCTATTTTTGCGGATTGGTTGGTGGATACGTTTTTTAGTATTCTAATTTTACTGTCTAATGTTAAGCCTAAGAATTTCAACGATAACCTCCCCGTTTCCCTCTTTGTAGATAAAATTATATTTTGCGTTTTTTCTTTGTTTAAAGCCAATGAGTTCCCCATGAGCCAGATATTTGCTTCGTGCAATATATTTTATGATAGGGTTGTTAACTCCGTTTTATTTATCCCTTTTGTTATGAATGTTGTATCATCGGCATATAAACAAGCCCCATAACTCTTAACATTAGAGAGTAAGTCGTTGATATATATTATACTGGCCCCAACACAGAGCCTTGTGGCACACCTCGGGTTAGTAGCATTGGGTTTGATCTTTTATCATTCCACCATACTGTTTGATATCGATCTGATAAATATGATTCGAACAATTTATGTGGAGTTCCTCTCACGCCATAATAGTGTAGTTTACTAAGTAAAACTTTATGGTCAACCGTATCAAAAGCTTTACTTAAGTCACAGCAGATTATTGTTAACCTCACCTTCGCGATGAGTTCAATTTGAACTTGGTGCACCCTGTTTTCACTAACGAGGCTCTAACGACCGAGTAAGGGCGGAATAACCCTTACCTTTTGCCGTGAGCACATCCACCTTCTCACGAAGAGTGCGGTAAAAATAACCCACCGCACACAAAGGTTGCTTTTGGAATCGTTTGGTTACCCCATCGTCGCAGTCTCCTTCTGTGCCATGGGACCACACCACTCGCCTTCCGCAACCGAGCTGGTCAGTTGCATACCTGCTCCAGCTAAAACTTCAAATGCAGCTTCGTTTTCAGTCGATTAAGGCTTTAAAAAATGATGGAGCGTTCAAGTGGGACAAAATCATCCGGAGGTAAAATACCCTCCCGATCGGATCTCCGGGGGAGGGTGCCCACAGGGACACCTCATCGAATGTCGAAAAAACACCGACAAGTTAAATCCAACAAAACGAATTCTTTCATCTACGGCGCTTGGAATGTTCGTACTTTGAACGACAGCACTCGCACCGATCGGCCTGAAAGAAGAACTGCTCTAATAGATAGAGAACTTCACCGACTCAACGTTGACGTTGCAGCTCTCAGCGAAACTCGATTTTTGGAGGAAGGCTCTCTCACAGAAAAGTACTACACCTTCTATTGGAAAGGTCTTCCCACCAATTCAAGAAGACAACATGGAGTAGGATTTGCCGTTCGGAATCAACTTGTATCCAACTTAACACAAGTACCACAAGGCCTATCCGAGCGTCTAATGCTGCTACGCTATGAGCTATCAGATGGCAACGCGGTAAATCTAATAAGCGCCTACGCTCCCACTCTGGATGCAAGTCACGAAACCAAGGAAAGCTTCTATCAACAGCTGGAAGAAACCCTCTGTAGAATACCTAAAACGGAACGACTCGTTATTCTTGGCGATTTTAACGCTAGAGTAGGGAGAGATGCAGACATCTGGCCAGGCATCATAGGCAAGAACGGTTTGGGCAACATGAACGCTAATGGTCAACTACTCCTAACTAAATGCGCCGAACATGATCTAGTTATAACAAACACCATTTTCCGACAAAAGGATAAATTTAAAGGCACCTGGCGTCACCCCAGATCAGGTCACTGGCATCTACTGGACTATGTTATCGTACGTAGGAAGCATCTCAAGGACGTCCAAATTACAAAGGCGCGCATTGATAGCGAATGTTGGACCGATCATCGTCCTGTTGTCTCTAAAATGAAAATTGTTTTGAGACCCAAACACCGAAGAACTCAAGTAAAACGTAGACCCCGTCTCTGTATTAGTAAATTGCGTGACCAACAAACCGTCGAACAGCTAAAGCAAAAAGTTCAAGAGAATTTGAGTGCACTAGAAGAAACCAATTCTGTAGATGTCGCTGCTACCTGGACACAAATTAAAGACAGTTTAAAAAGTGCGAGTGAGGAAATTCTTGGCACTATAGCAAGTAAAAAACAGGAGGACTGGTTCAATGATAATGAAGCTTTTATACAAGAACTTCTTGACCGCAAACATATTGCCTTCCAAAACGCTATCAACCACCCCAACGACTCATCAAAAGCAGAAGCTTTTGCCCAATCTAAGTATGAAACGCAACGCGAAATCAGAAGAATAAAGAACGAGTGGTGGGCAAGCAAGGCCAGAGAAATTCAAAGGTACGTCGATTCACACGACTACAGGAATTTCTTTCAAGGAGTAAAAGCAGTATACGGCCCCAGTCGGAAAAATATGTGCCCTATTAAAGATTTAAATGGAAATCTCCTCAAAGAAGACCAGGAAATAAGAGCCCGATGGAAAGAACACTACTCTAACATTCTTAACCAGCAAAGTCAAGCCGATCACGATATTATAAATCTTATCCCTCAATACGACACCTTCGAAGACTTAGATAAGCCACTAACAACGGAAGAGATCTTAACCGCCATTGGGCAGCTAAAAAATAACAAATCTCCTGGCGCCGACTCACTCCCAGCTGAGATCTTTAAAGCTGTGTCGTCAGAGCTCATACCCTACCTCAAAAAACTGTTTGATGTCGTGTGGGAAAGTGGTCAAGCTCCGCAGGAGTTTCGTGATACACTTTTAATTAACCTCTTCAAAAACAAAGGGAGCGCTGCGGACTGTGGAAATTACAGGGGTATAGCTCTCCTGGCTGTTGGAGGGAAGATACTCACTAAAGCGATGGCAAATAGGCTAACACCTGTTATGGAAAAGTTACTTCCTGAAACACAGAGTGGCTTTAGACCAAACCGAGGCACATCGGATTTAATCTTCACACTTAAACAGCTTCAAGAAAAAGCACTCGAACATCAAGGAGAAATTCACATGGCCTTCATTGATTTAACCAAGGCGTTTGACTCGGTGGACAGGGAAGTGCTCTGGAAAATAATGTTCCGCTTAGGTATCCCTAGAAAATTTGTGGAAGTATGTCGCAGTCTACATACAAACAACAACGCCCAGGTTATGTATAATAATGAGGCAACCGAACCTTTCCAAACCCTCACTGGAGTTAGGCAGGGATGTGTCCTGGCACCCCTACTCTTTAATTTGTTTACCACTGCTCTAAAAATTATTGTTGACAACAAACTGACTGTCAGAGGAATAGGTCTCAGATACCGTTTTGATGGCGGTCTCTTTAACATAGGGCGCTTTAGAGCTTTCACGAAGACACGCACACGATTCATTTGTGATCTCCAGTATGCGGATGACTGTGCACTTTTAGCCTCTACGCCGGAAGAGCTTCAAGAACTTTTAGATGTGTATGCCCAGAGCTATGATTCCTTAGGACTTAAAATCAACATTGGAAAGACTAAGATTATGTCAACTCCTCATCAAGTGAACCAAATAGACATTACACTTAACGGAAATTCTCTTGAAGTGGTGGATCAGTTCAATTACTTAGGCAACGTTGTTAATGACAAAGCAAACATGGACAGCGAGATTCGCAATAGAATTAACGCTGCATCTAGAGCACTCTGGGGACTTAGAGAGAGAGTATTTGACAACCACGACCTTGCTTTGTCAACGAAAATGGCTGTCTACAGAGCAGTTGTCATTCCAACACTGCTATATGGATGTGAAAGCTGGGTCACTTACCGTCGTCATGTGAAAGAATTAGAACGTTTTCAGCAAAGACATCTCAGAAGTATGATGAAAATCCGTTGGTTCCATCACATATCAAACGTGGAAGTACTCAGGAGAGCAAACAGCCTTGCAATTGAGGTGCTTATTTCAAGAGCACGCCTAAGATGGGCAGGTCACGTTCATCGTATGCATGATAACCGCCTTCCTAAATGCACACTTTATGGTGAATTGCTAAGCGGTAGAAGAAGGCGTGGCGGTCAACGAAAGAGGTTCAAAGACGTTCTCCATGAAAATCTTATATCCTGCGGTATTGCAGACGAGCAATGGGAACAACTTGCAGCGGACAGAACCGAATGGCGAGGGGTTGTGGCCAGCTATCAAGGAAATGTTGCTGCAAGAAGGCCGAATCCAAGACCTAACCAGGTCTATGTTTGTCCTGACTGCGGTCGACATGTGCTCTCCCGAATTGGCCTCTATAGCCATAGTCGTGTGCACCGTAGATGAATGGGAATTACAATAAACTACACCTGTTATTTGTTTTTTATTGTACACAATTTATCGACTGTAACATTTTCATACTCGGACTCGAGTAACGGCTAATAATAATATCAGTCTTTATTTTAAAATAATTTCAAATATTTTTGAAATGACTGGTAGGATAGAGATAGGTCTATAATTATTGATGTCACCTTTTTTATATATCGGAATAATTTTCGCATGTTTTAAATCATTGGGAAATATTCCCTCTTGAATACACTTATTTATTATTATTGTAATTGGTGTTACCAGAGCATCACCAATTTTCTTTAAAATGTAAGTTGATATACCATGTATATCCTCTGTTTTTTTAGTCTTAATGTTCTGTATAACATTTCTAACATCGTTTTCATTGACTTCTTCCAAATATATAGACCTAGATTTGGATATTATTTGATTTCGTAATGGCTCATCAGGTTGTTTGGATGGTTTTAATTGGGCAGCAATGTTTAATCCGATATTTGCAAAAAAGGTACTAATATTTTCAGCTGTTTGAGTTGTTTGCTCCTGGTTGTTATCACAGTTTTGATTTTTTCTGGTTTCTGACTTAATTATTGTCCAAATTGCTTTAGATTTATTTTCACAATCAGCTATAAAATTTTGATTTCCTACCTTTTTTTGTTCATTGATCCGCTTTATGCAGGCCTCTTTGAGATTTTTATAGACATTTAAAGAATCTTGATCTTTTCTTACATTTTGTATCGTAGATAAAGCATCTAATTGATTTCTCATTTGTTTCAATTCTTCTGTGTACCACTTGTTGTTTTTTCCTGTGACTCGTTTCCTCATTTTTGGCACATGAGTTTCAAAAAGTTTTGTGAAGATATTATAATAACACTGATATGCTTGGGAGGCATTTTTTGCTTCTAATAATGTATTCCAATCTATGGCCACCATTTTGTATTTAAATTGATAAATATTGTAGTCATTTATTTCTCTATATTCAATCTCTTTCAGTTTATTGGGATTACCGACTTCATGTGGAATTTCAAGGAGCTGTCCCAAATGGTCTGATACATGCAGATTCACTGTATTTGTTTTAACTTTATAATACTTTACATCTATGTTGGTGAAAATATTATCTATACAACTCTGTGAGATATTTGTAATTCTCTATAATTCTCATGTGTACATATTTTACAGTTAAACTGATACTTTCCGAGTTCTTTGCGACAACCCGACTTCATTTACCTATTTTCTCCCCCTCTCCGGCGTCTACGGATGGGAACTTTTGATATGTTAAAAAGTAGCACAAAATAAGCCTGTTCCCAAAATTTCAGTCCGCTCTCAATTATTTCATCAAAATTTTCCCATTTTACTGGGCTATAAATCTTTAAAAAATCATGGTGCTTATAGTACCTACACTGCCTACTTACCTATTATTACAAATAGTTGAATGCTCCCCCAGAGGCTTTCTATTTGTATAACTTTTCAAGTATTCAAACGTCTTTTAAAAAAAATGTTTTATTAATGAAAATTAATACAAAGCTAAAATAACAATCTTTATCACAAATCTGGCATCATTTGCCCTTTGACTTTTTTAACACTTCGTTCGCTAGGCCTGGTGGCTATGTGCTTCCCGTAAACCGTGAACCTCATGCTATCCAGCTGAAACTGGAACACGGAACTCTCTTTCACAAGGACTGAAACAAGAATAAACAAAATCACTTTTACATTCTGTTCCATTATTTATTCACTACACTACACTAAAAACTACATTAAAAGTAAACATAATATTTTTAGTCGCCAACTCCTCTATAAATCCTTATTTTACTATAAGGAAAGTAACCAGACTGCAACCAAAGTTACAAATCTGGCGCGTTAAGTGTAATAATTGCATATTACCATCAAAACGCTAATGCTTCGATTGCAACAAACACCAGCCGAAAGACTGATCCTACTTAAAAGAGCTCCCTTGCCAGTCGTCGCACACCACTTGCAGACTGCAGTTTAGAGCTGTTGGCTCTCGTCAGTGCAAGGTAGGTATGCGACGACCGACATGAGAATCCTTTGACTATAGTACATCCCGGTATTTTTACAATAGCGACATGTAAAACAGCCAGCAGGCGCCATCTAGCGGTCCAGTTGTTGCAATCGAAGCATTAGCGTTTTGATGGTAATATGCAATTATTACACTTAACGCGCCAGATTTGTAACTTTGGTTGCAGTCTGGTTACTTTCCTTACAGTAAAATAAGGATTTATAGAGGAGTTTGCGACTAAAAATATTATGTTTAATATTCCGCCCTCTAAAAGCACATTTGAACTACATTAAAAGTGTTCTTTATGTTGTCCGTAAACTAGGAAATAAATATTATTATACAATGAGCATGAAAAGGTTGGAATGAATTCCTTAAAATCTTATTGGCTTATTTGTAGATGTCTCTGACTGTTGACCAAGATCTATTACTGGCAAAATTGTTAAGATATGAGATTAGAGGCACTCTGTTAAGTCTTGTTATCAGAAGCGTAACTAGTCTTCATGGGGCCCTGGGGCGACATACATTTTGGGGCCCCTATAGAAAATAGTGATATGCAAAATGAACATAAAACAAACATTAATATAAAAATTCTCAAACAGCAAAAAGTATATTCTCAAACATAAACAACATAAATGAATGAGATCCGATTAATCGCTTAAAGAAAAATAATGATAATTATTCCTTATTAAAATTCTATTGGTAAAGTTATTTATAATTTCAGTCAGATCCATTTTGGAAGCTCTTTCTGATTCGATTGATAACAAAGCTAATTGGCTCAATCTCTGTTGGCCCATAGATCTTAATAATTTTTGATTAGCATTAGTTTGCTATGGGAGCGTTCTGCATTTACCACAGTTACTGGAAGTGTAAAAAACAATATAAATGCTATGAAAACATCAGCCATGTCACTTTCAAGCGTGCCACACTGTTTAATTATCAGTTCAAAATAATTTCTGATAGTCATACTTTCAATCAAATCATTTTTAACTAAAGTGAGTATATGAATATATTGATCAGTGAAAGTGTAAGGTAGATTTTCAAATATGTGATCATCTGTCAGCTCATCAAAATGTCTCTTACGTTTAGATTGTCTCTTTTCTTAAAAATGTATGATCTATTTGCCATTTTTGTGCTATTTTCTCCGCCTCAGATTTTAGTTCCTGGTCGTTCTTAGTTTGCACACTTTTTCATTAACTCTATTTAAAACTAAATCAGCTTCATGTAAATCAATATTATTCTTTTGTAATACTCGTATTTGTATAGAGACAGTAAAGATACACTGATGCAAGTGACATGATAGAAAGCAAACTTGGTTTTGATTGTTCTCATCGACCCCATCCCGCGATCCACTCGAGAAGCTCGCGGTCACTAGGGAAAAACGGAAAGTTCCGAGTTGGTGCATACAGTAGAAACCACACCACTGCGAATGCGAACACGAAATTATTATAAATATTTCGGAGGGCCAGCTGGACCGGAGCCCCCAAAACCCTGGGGCCCCGGGCAACTGCCCGAATTGCCCGTGCATAGCTACGCCTCTGCTTGTTATATGGAAAAAGTTTGAAAATCCAACCGTTTTCCAGAAATTTGAGTTTAGAATATTCAATTTTTGAAAAACTAAAATCGCCGTGACTTTCTTAGATTAAATTTTACACGATAGTTCGTTTGAAACTTGCTTCATAAAAAGGTAAAATGAATAATGTGGCAATAAAACTTTTTTTTAGAACCGGTTATACCAAAAATTACTTTATGCGCCCGCCCCTGTATTTCATTAAACAATATTAAATAAAAATATGTTCCATGCATTTTTTTTTCAGTGCAGCCATAGTAGTAACTCAGCAATAAATGAAATAATAATGAAATAAAAAACTTCTTCAAACGGGGAACACTTTGAAATCTATTTTAACAAAAATAAAACTGATAAACCGGGAGCAGAATTCAAAAAACTATATTTACAACATCCTGTGCGAATGTGATAAACGTTACGTGGGTGAGTTATCCAGACCTTTTAGTGTGAGGTTGGATGAGCACAAGAATTACATTAGATAGAATGAAATTCAGAAATCAAAGATTTGTGAACATGCTTGGGAAAATGCCGAACAGAATAAACTGTATTTGACATACACAGAAAATAAGAGCTCTTGGAAAAAAGCTTTGAAAACGGAAATAGACTACTTTCGGAAAAGTCAACAAAATACATACATTATTTCTGTGTTTATTCCGATTTACAGACTTTTTATCTAGTTTACTAGCAATTTTTAAAAAAATTTCTAGCTATCGTAGAACTCGAGATATCGAGGTCTGACGCACTGTTGCCCCGTTCTGTGTAATTCTTAAGTTAATTGATTTAATCTTCTTCATTTGATTTTGTTGTATTGTAGAAACTTTTTGCCGAAATTAAAAAATGTGGAAATTTTGTCAGCTTTCAAAAGGCAAGAATAATTTTTCCACTAGGACCAATAGTTTAAGAGTTATTACCTCAAGATATTGTAAATATATTTGGTAATTTCTTCAAAAGGGTCTTTCTCCCATCAGAATCGAATGATTCTGAGTCACTGGAACCAACTTTGTATTATGATTGTTTAAATAATATTGATACTGAAACTATAACAGAAAGTCAGATTTTAACCGCAGCAAAAAAATTAAAGAATAAAATGACTTCAGGTTCAGATGGTATACCATCATTTATTGTTAAGGATTGTATTAGTGTCCTTGTTACCCCATGTGCATATTGTTCAATCAGGCCTTTAAAAAAAACATATTTCCGAATCAGTGAAAGAAAGCCAAGGTGATTCCTGTCTTTAAAAGTGGTGATAAAGCTCATGTAATTAATTATGGGTCTATATCTATTTTATCCAACGTTTCCAAGCTTTTTGAAGTCGTTCTGTATAACTGCATCCACCCATCAGTCCATAATTTAATATCTTACTTTCAACACGGCTTTATGAGCAAGAGATCTACAGTGACCAATTTGGCAGTAATCCCTCAATTCATTTCGAACGTTGTAGATAATAGGGGACAGATCGATGTGGTTTATACAGACTTTTCAAAGGCTTTTGATAGAATTGACCACGTTACACTACTTAGTAAACTGGGACAGTTTGGTTTTAACAACCACATGATAGTATCCTTTAAATCTTATCTGCAGAAGAGAGCTCAATACGTTTCTTATAATGGATATAAATCTGATAAATATGTGGGTACCTCTGGTGTCCCACAAGGGTCGAATTTAGGTCCACTGCTGTTTCTTTTGTTTATAAATGACCTGAGTTCTATAATTCAGTGTAACCACCTTTTTTTGCCGATGATTTGAAGATATACACCTAAATACAAAATTTAGATGATGGACAGAAGTTGCAATCTGATTTGAATAATATTCAAGTCTGGTGTGTAAATAATAAGTTACATTTAAATCCTGTGAGATGCAAATTTTTAAGTTTCACAAGGAAACAGTCAATTTGTGAATATCACTATCAAATCGGCAGTAATTTATTAACACGCTGCACTACTTACAAAGATTTAGGTATAAAATTTGATGCTCAATTTACTTTTAGATATCACATAATAGAGAAAATATCAGAAGCATTGAAAAAGTTTGGCTTTATTATCAGGAACTAAGTAGTATGTAATGTCTGACAATTTTAACAATATCTCTCATTTATTAACTTATATTAACAACTGTACTTTAAAGGAGTTAATAAATAAGGCAGTCATTGTGGATGAGGAACCTATATAGTCATACAGGTACCTATTGTATTTACTTGTTGTTTCTATATTTGAAACGTACTAATTGTCATGTACTTTATATTTTAGCATTTTATGTATTTTAATATTTTTCCGTTATATTGCTCTATAAATGGTTTATACTGTTGGGCAATAAAGCTATTATTATTATTATTAGCGAGAAACAAAAAAAATCAAAATTTAGGGCCTTCCGGAAGCCCTCCCCTGCAAGGCTCACCTCCTAGGGTTGGGGACTTTTAGGATATTTACCTCCTAGCTACCCCAAACCTATCCCTGAAGTCAGAAATTTTGCGGCCCTTCATAGCAGTCCAATAATTTGTTGACTGGACTGTAAGGTGAACGTAATCAATATAAAATATATTTTTTCGCCCACGTAATATTCCCTTTATTGTTGCTATGATTGCGTTGAAAAAAATGCATGGAACATATTTTTATTCAATATTGTTTAATAAAATACAAGGGCAGGCGCCTTAAAATTGTAATACATGTAATTTCCCGTTTAAACGGAAGTTGTAAAAAAAAATTTATTGCCACATTTTTCACATTATCTTTCTATGAAGAAAGTTTCAAACGAACTATCATCTAAAATTTAATGTAAGAAAGTTACGGCGATTTTAGTATTTCAAATATTAAATATTTTAAACTCAAATTTCACGAAAACAGTTGAATTTTTGAATGTTTAAATTAAGTGGGCACTACACAAAAAAAATTATGTATTTTTTTATGTAAAAACTTCTGATCTTTCAAAAAACTATATTTTACTACTTATTTATTATGCATGCATAGATTTTGTCTGAAAGTTATTTGTGGCATTCTACGAATATTCTTTCTATTATTTGGGTTTTCTACCACATGTATTATTATGCTCTTCAAAACAAATCACCGAATCTACAAAATAACAGAATTATTGGAAAAAAAAGCCTCTGCGCCTGTGACGTTTACGCCAAAGGAATAGTCAGAGGTTATGTTTTGCAAATAATATAAATCGGAATAAACAGAAATAATGTATTTAGCTGACGTTTTGGAAAGTAATCTCTTTCCGTTTTCAAAGCTTTTTTTGGAAGAAGTCTTATTTTGCTGTGTATGTCAAATACACAGCTTTAAGATTCTGTTTCTGTTATTTCCATAGATACTTACTACTTACACAGAACTGATGATATTTTCTTTTAGATAATGTTGAGTTTGTTAAGTTCTTCTTTTAACATTGGTAGCCAGGTTGTCCAAATATCTACAGAACAATTCGATACGCACTTATCTTCATTTAATAAGATTACTGCTGATTCTTCAATTTTTCTTTTTTTGGCATCTGTTTCTTTTGTTAAAATTTTTGCCGAGTCCCAGTTTATTCTATGTTCGTTTTCCCAAGCATGTTCACAAATCTTTGATTTCTGAATTTCATTCTTTCTAATGTAATTCTTATGCTCATCCAACCTCACACTGAAAGGTCTGGATGACTCACCCACATAACATCATATAACATTCGCATGGGATATTGTAAATACAGTTTTTTGAATTCTGCTCCCTGTTTATCGGTTTTGTTTTTGTAAAATAGATCTTAAAGTGTTCCCCGTTTGAAACATCGCCCTAACATCAAATTTGTCACCTATACGGCGTAGCTTTTCCGATAGTCCGTATACATAAGGAATTATTGCTGTATAATGACGTTCAGGTTTTTGTCGTACCTGATGGTCCCTATTTTCAACATTTATGAAAACTCTATCAACAAAGGCTTCAGGATATTGATTTTGTACTAGAACCTCTTTGATAAATTTTTTCTGCTTATTTAATATTTCATTATTAGTTGAAATTATTTTGGCCCTATCGTATAAACATTTTACAACACCCCTTTAACATTTATTGGCTGATTTGAGTTAAAATTTAGATATCTATTAGTCTGTGTTGGTTTTCTATAAACGCTTGTTTCAATTGTATTATTCACCCTTCTAATTAAAACATCTAAAAACAGTAGTTCATTCCTACTTTCTACTTCTAATGTGAATTTAATAGATGGTTCCTTACTATTTATATTTTCCAAAAAACTATCTAGTAAATCGACACCATGAGGCCAAATTGCAAAGATGTCGTCAACATATCTCCACCAGACAACTGGTTTGTTTATACAATTTTGAACATGTGTGTTCTCAAAGTTCTCCATAAATATGTTGCTTAAAATTGGTGATAATGCAGACCCCATAGTCATACTAAAATCCTGCTGATAGAACTCATTGTCCAATTGAAAATAGGTTGTTTTTATACACAGTGTTAAGAGTTCCATTATGCTATTTACACTTAATTTAGTTCTAGTTTCCAAATTATTATCATTTAGCAACCTGTCTTTAACTATTTTTAAGGTTTTATCTACCGGAACATTGGTAAAAAGACTAACTACATCAAAACTAACCAGCAGGTGTGATTCATGAATATCATTTTCATAAATTTTTTCTATAAAATGTTTACTGTTTTTAATATAAGAATCGGTATTTCCAGATAATGGATCAATAATTTTAAGTAAAAATTTTGCCAAATTATGACATGGTGAATTAATAGAACTAACAATTGGTCTTAAAGGAATATTTTGTTAATGTGTCTTTGGTAAGCCATAAAAATGAGGAGGCTTACTATGATGTGGTGTAAGTCTCCTTCGTTCAAAATCATTAAATTCATGTTTGTATTTAAACAAATTTCTGTAAATTTTGCTCTCTATTGATTTTGTTGGATCTTTGTTTAGTTTGGAGTAGGGTCCCTCATTTACAAGAGTCATGATTTTTGTGTTATATATATCTTTATCTATAATGACTGTGGCATTACCTTTGTCTGCTGGCAATATTTTTATACTTTCATCGCGTTTTAAAGAATTTATCGATAACTTTTCTTCTGGAGTTAAATTATCTTTAATTTTGTATTGCCTCTCTAAAGCAATTTTTGCCTGTATGCGATATTCATTACCATTATCTGTTGGTAAATTTTGAGCCGTTTTTTCTATTGCCGCTACTATATCAAATTTTGGAACAGTTTTCGGGTTTATTGCAAAATTTAAACCTTTTGATAGGACAAGCCTGTCTGAAATGGATAAAAGTCTTTTTGACATATTAATGACAGTCCTATCAATTAAAGGATTATTATTTATATTTTGTAATTGCCTAATCTGTTTTTCTCTTATTAAGTTTCTAAATTTATGTAAATGCGTACCTTTTTGCAGATTAAAATATTTTTCTTAACTTAACCTGACATTCTACATGTGGTAGAAAACCGAAATAATAGAAAAGAATATACATGCATAGATTACTTTGTTTTAAGAAATATTGATAAAAGCAGATTATTGTGTATAAAAAACCATAAAATAATAATTACTCTTTAATTTGGACTGTTGGGTCACAATTTGAAAAGTCATCTTAGTCTCCACCACTACCGTCCCTGTCATGCCGATCAGACTAGGCACTTTCGACTTGACTATTGTCATTTCAGCCCCAACCAGCTCTGATTTGGCAACGATGGCACTGAAAGAACTCCAATCCTGATCTGTGCACTTCGGAGCCTTAACAAGGTCCAAATTTTGCCTCATATAATCCTTCCACATATTCCTCAGGGGCTCCAAAGAGGCATAGTTCCATCCATCTTTTGGCAATTTCAGCAAATTCATATCTATCCGTTCCTTACGAGTCAAAAAGGTTTTTTTCCTTTGCACCTTCCGTTTCTTCCGAAATGAATGTTTGGCTAGCATAAACTGCCATTTTAGGTCCGCTTTGAGGTGCGTACTGTCGCTTCTTGGTAGCGATTTTAGCAAAAGACTTTTAATGAAGTTTTCCCCTTGATCACGATCCAGGTTAGGTCCGGGCAAGATCTCTTGTGGCAAGTGAGCATTTAAAACTTCTAAAAATAGTCCACATTTTTAAATTAGGTATTGAATAAAAATTTCGTATGCAGTAAATCAAATACCAAGGATTATTTCAACAAAATAATGTAAAACACACTAAAACATTACTCGTACTTGAACTTGATTTACTGAATATAATAGCGAACTACATTACAGATCCTTTATCTATATTGTTTTATTATTTACTCACTCTTTACTTCATCAGGCGACGTCATGATTAAATTAGAATAATCTGTAATTAAATTCCTTTTATTCTTTTGCTCTTTCACAGCCCTTCACAATTCAAAAAATTGACATTTGACAGTAAGTGACAGTGCTTGACATGACACGTGATAAACAACTGTCATATCTGTTTTCATTGGCTATAATTCGCATTAGATATAATATTTTCTACAAAACTTACGGTAATGACATTACCAGTGGACATGTTTAGTTTGTAGTATAGACCCAAGGATTGTAAACAAATCCTTGATATAGACCATTCCAGAACACGGGACTTTGACAGATCCGCCATTTTGCCTGGGTGGCACACAAAGCGATTATTTTCCGCGTGTTTATATTCGTTTTTGGTGCTATGGATTGAGTTTATTGTGATTTTTTGCAAATTTTTTAGCAAAGATGTCTCGAAGTGAATATTATGTAACCCTTAGAAGTGCAGATATGATAAAAAAATCGAGATTATTGACAATATTGACCACTATGCAATCCTTCCTGAAGAGAGCAGGCTTGAGGTTTATAATATTATCACGATGGACTTCGTGAATTATTTGATACTAACTCATAGTTATTATACTGGTCAACAATTTAAGCCTTATAAAAGCTTGCAAGCCTACAAGCTTTACGAATCTGGCTCTGTTGAAGGAATTTTGGCAAAACAAATCAGTGATGAGGCATTTATTGTCATTGGGAAGGTAAGAAATCAAAGTTAATGCATAATTTTACATTACAATTAGATTCTATATGTTAATGTATATAATTGTGATATGCTACAGAGGTTTTAAACTTGATTAACATTTTTTAAATTTTTGTTGTAGGTTAAACACTCTCAACGAAAGAGGTAAATGTTACTTCAAGTTTGGATTATTATTTTAAAGAACACCAGCATTTCCATTGCTCACTGTACATATATCAGATATACATGTTTATCAGAAGTATGCAGTCATATAGCGATTCTGTTTTACCTGCATGATTGTTCAAATACCATCGAAGACAGTGGTCCTGGCCCAGCATCCACTGACTTTCCGCTTGGCCAGTACCTTCCATGAAAAATGTAGAAATGTTGCAAATACGGAATATGGATTGGCCAAAAAAGTAGAAACAAGAAGTTTGTCTCAGGAACATCCTGCTTTCGATAGATAAAAATGAACTTACACCTATTTATGTCCGTATCTAATTTATGGTCTTTTTTTGGCTTGACTGAACCTGAACTATTTTAAAAGAATAAAGTGAATATTAAATAACATTTGTTTTACTGTGAATAAAAAATATATATTACTGATGTGCAAAATATTGAAATAAATATAGGTATATATAATTAAAATAGTTTTTTATTAATAAACACAGGTACATAGATAATTCATTATTTATATTATTTGGTATTTGAGAAGGCACATGTTTATGATTGTACTACATACCACGACAATTTTATCCAATGCACCCAATTTTCTCATTTTGACAACATGCTTATGGGTCAAGGTTTGTAAATCTTACTTTACAAACCTTGCTTATGGGTATTGTTTCATGAAAAATCTTTTTTTTTTTGGCCTTTTGTAAAGGAGAGTATTTGTAGTTTTATCCTCTAAAGCAACTAGTTTTCCTAAAATCACACACATCATTTCATTCTAACCTTATAAAACCTAGAAGGAGTTTTTGTACAAAAATTAAGTACTTACCAGTTATAAAATGTTTTAAACAAATACGACAGTGTTTTAGGTGGCTTTTACTTAGTGGCCTCTGTCCCAAAGCCTTAATCCGAGCATTTCCTCTTTCTATAGGCAATGCATTAAGATGATTCCCCTATTGGTTAAGATAGCGGGAAATCGGAAAAACAATACATGATCTCTTTCACCACGCATTGAACATTTAACAGTGTTACAAAATGTGGCATTTTCTATCAATTATACCAGGATTAAACAATTTAATGATGAAATACTCGTAATGTTTAATACGCAAATCGTTTTGTATGCCACCCAGCAAATATGGCCGAACTGCCAATGACGTCATTCTGGAATGGTCTATACATTGCTAATGACTCTTGATTCAATATTACATTTAATAAACAGATAGATTCCGTAGCGTTACGTGCCACATTTCACAAATGTTTATTTATCGAAGTACTATTTGTTTGCTGAGCTGTATTGAAACATTATCCCGAGTGTTGGCGAGCGGTGGGGACGGAGAACAATGCACCACTAGCACTTTTCGAATTTATACTACACCAATTATTATGATGGCGATGTGTAAGTTGGGTCCATACTATACAGTACTAACACTCTAGATACAGATTTCCCATTTGATCGCAATCACTCTACTCATCTCTCATGGCGTTTCGATCGACCACATTTGACTTTTAGTGCAAGCAGAGGACGTAGAGGTCTGCTTTATTTTTTAAGACGGGTTGCTTCTCCCTTCGATCTAATGAATTGTGCTCGACTAAACTACTGGCTGTGTCTAAACCAGAAACACTGTATTCATCTGAACTACTGGCTGCCTGTAAACCTATCTATGGTATAAACCAGACGTTAGAACAAAGGCAATCTGAATATTTCTTTTAGAATAGTATTTGTCAAGACAGCTAAATAAGTAATTATTATTAGTGATAGTGATGTCCAATACAACAACAAATCAATTTAGCCTGAAACTGAAGACGGCTCTAAATATTTTACTTGATTTTGACAAAAGAAAACGACGGTAGAGCTGTTTGCCACTCCGGGTGTATCTACAATCCACAAAAAGTAAAAACGCATTTGCTATAACTAAAATTCTATCCAACGAGAACCGCAACTAGAGTGGAGGGGGCTAGTGAAAAGTGACAACGGAGGATACGTCATTTCTCCGTTAGTTCCACAAAATTTGTCATTTGGTTCGTGATAAGCAAGAACTTGGAAGAGTAATAAAGGAAAAATGGATTCTGGTAAGTAAACCATCAAAATGTATTTTTATTACAAGCGCTGTCATGCTACTTTTAATTCAGATAACCTTCAATAAATATATTTTGTCTTCCTCAATTTTTTTATATTTGGAGCGACTTTGTTTACATTCCCTAGACCTGTCAGAAATTTTGCATATTCATCTTTATTTTTTCAATTAAAATTTGAAGTGAAGGTGTCACTTTGAAATATTTTTTTGCTGTTAAATTATGAGTAAATCCATGTCGTTTTTTAAAGGAGCTCTTACCAAAGAATTATTGGACCAATTCAGGAAGAATTTTTACAATCAGGATAAAAATATTCTTGCCCAAAATGTATGCTCCAGAATCGACCCTTTCGAAGCCAGTTTATCAAGGAAGGCTCTAGAAGATACCCAGCACGTATTTAGTCACAAGGTTTAAGTACATTTATTTATTTTTAACGAAGAGAATGTTGCTTGTCCTACTTTTCATATTTTGCTTGCATGGTAAAATAAGGACATTTAGATTTGAAGATAAAACTACATAAAGCTTATTTGTTCATGTAACAATAGAAGTATTTGTTCTTATCATTTTTTTCTATTTAATTTATCATTATTTTGCTCTTATAAGACACGATTTAATCAACTGCAAATATTGTTTTGTGTATTATTAGTATTGTTAGGCATATACTTTTCTAAATACTGTCTGAAAGCTATTTGTGGCATTCTACGAATGTTCTTTCCTATTATTTGGGTTTTCTACCACATGTATTATTATCCTCTTTAAAAACAAATCACCGAATCTACAAAATAATAGAATTATTGGAAAAAAGCCTGGTAATACTAAAGGAGAACGGAAACCTCGAATTTTTGCGTGATTTTTTCAGGATACCCTATTTTGGGGTCGTAGAACACGAATCTGAATTTAGTTTTGCGTGCATACGAACCGTTTCTCCAAAAAAAAAAATTTCGAAAATGTTTCTCATGACGCACTTTTTCATGCACTAATTTATACACCAACAGCACGTATATCGTCTTTTTCCTTATTAATATCACATTATGTCCTTTATAGAACAATAAACCCTTCACTTACGGCAGAAAACTCACTTTTGTATAAAAATCAGAATTTTATTCACAGAAACTGTATTAGATGAACCTCCATCTGTCATTTGATTACATATATTTGCATGCGTTACTTTATTTATTTTATTACTTTTATTAGACTTTATTACAATTATTACAATTACAATTACAAATTGCAAATTACAATACAAAATAATAGAATTAAAAAAATAAAAATTTAAGGTGCACCTAGGTGAGTAAACACCTGTATGTGCAATATTAGACAGAATATCGTATATCCAATTACATTATTATTCAGATTATTTAAAGTAAGCAGGAATAGGAGAAAATAATAGAGGAGTTGAAGATGAAGAGAGTAAAATAGTGTAAGAAATAGTTACATATTTTTATAAGAGGTTATTAATGTAGTCCCTATTTTGCTATATAAAATTTTTACATTTTTTAACAAAAAAATTGTATTTAGTTATTGTTCTTATTTCATGAGGCAGGATGTTATAAATTTTCGGTGCTAAGATTGAAGCAAAGCATTGGTTGGCATCGTATTTTCTAAATGGTATAACCATCATATTGTTAACATTTTGTCTGGTTTGATAACAGTGGTTCACTAAATTTTTGTTTATTGATTTAAAGTAAAATATACAAATATTGAGATAATATAAACATCGGACATTTAGTATTGATTAATTATATAGAAGGTTACTTGAGTACAGTCTATCTTTGAAGAAGATAATTCGCAAAATATAGTTTTGGACCACATTCAATTATTTTAAAGAGCCCCCCCCCCCCAAACAATGATACCATATCTAAGTAGTGCTTCCACTAAAGATTTGTATATTTGAATTAACAATTTTTTAGTTAAAATATTACGCATTAAGTAGAACTTATGAATTAAACGCCTAATTTTGTTGGTTAAATCATGTATATGGTCGGTCCATTTTAAATTCTTGTCAATTGTGATGCCTAGATATTTTATAGAGTTAGTTTCTTTAATAGTAAGGTCAGATTCGTTTAATTTAATGTAATTAAAATTCGGTCTATTTGCATCAGTTATAGAATACGCAGTGTAGAATGTTTTATCAGAATTTAAAGTTAATTTATTTTGGTCAAGCCAACATTTGACTCTTTCTACTCCTTTTATCACCTTATTTTTCACATTTTCCCATATTTTATCCTCAAAGAATAAAACAGTATCATCTGCATATGAAATTGAGGTGCCATTTATATTTAAATTCAGCAGTGAATTTATATAAGTAATAAAAAGAATTGGACCGAGTACCGTCCCTTGTGGTATACCAATCTTAATATGTAGAGGGTCACTAAATATGTTTCTAATTTCAACCATTTGTTTCCTATCAGCTAAATAATTCTTGAAGACTTCCAACACCGTACCCCTGATACCATTATACTCAAGAGTATCAATGAGCATTGTATGGGGTACAGTGTCGAAGGCCTTTGCTAGATCTAAAAAGACTGCAATGTTGTTTGCACATGTGTAAGGTTTGGTGTCTAAAGGCACGACGGGTCTGGTAAAGTTCAAGTACCTCTGATTTTAACAATTTTCTAATAAGATTTGGAAAGAATATGAACAGTACAACACGTTAAAGGAAAAAAAATGCGGATGAACCATAAATTAATGAAAAAATTAATAAAGTTAAGTTAAAAGTTAATAGACACTTTCGAAGCATCGACGGGCGCGAACGTGTCTTGAAGGGCAAGGGATATATAATAGCACTTAGCACCTTATTAAATCTGGGGCAGACGGCGCTAAGTATTATTTATAAACATACATATCCCTTGCCCTTCAAGGCGAGAATGTGTGTACTTAACGCCGTCTGCCCCAGATTTAATAAGGTGCTAAGTGCTATTATATATCCCTTGCCCTTCAAGACACGTTCGCGCCCGTCGACGCTTCGAAAGTGTCTTGAAGGGCAAGGGATATATAATAGTACTTAGCATCTTATTAAATCTGGGGCAGACGGCGCTAAGTATTATTTATAAACATACATATCCCTTGCCCTTCAAGGCGAGAATGTGTGTACTTAACGCCGTCTGCCCCAGATTTAATAAGATGCTAAGTACTATTATATATCCCTTGGCCTTCAAGATACTTTCGAAATGTCGACGGGCGGGAACGTGTCTTGAAGGGCAAGGGATATATAATAGCACTTAGCACCTTATTAAATGTGGAGCAGACGGCGCTAAGTATTATTTATAAACATACATCTCCCTTGCCCTTCAAGACACGTTCGCGCCCGTCGACGCTTCGAAAGTGTCTTGAAGGGCAAGTGATATGTATGTTTATAAATAATACTTAACGCCATCTGCCCCAGATTTAATGAGATGCTAAGTACTATTATATATCCCTTGCCCTTCAAGACACTTTCGAAGCGTCGACGGGCGCAAACGTGTCTTGAAGGGCAAGGGATATATAATAGCACTTAGCAAACGGTTCGTATACACGCAAAAATAATTTTGAATTCGTGTTCTACGACCCCAAAATAGGGTATCCTGAAAAAATCACGCAAAAATTCGAGGTTTCCGTTCTCCTTTAGTATTACCAAAAGCTTCTGCGCCCGTGATGTTTACGCCGAAGGAATAGTCAGAGGTTATGTTTTACAAATAATATAAATCGGAATAAACAGAAATAATGTATTTTGTTGACATTTTGGAAAGTAGTCTCCGTTTACAAAGCTTTTTTTAGAAGAACTCTTATTTTGCTGTGTATGTCAAATACACAGCTTTAAGATTCTCTTTATGTTATTTCCATAGATACTTACTACTTACACAGCACATAGAACTGATGATATTTTCTTTTAGATAATGTTGAGTTTGTTATGTTCTTCTTTTAATATAATAATTTGTGCGCACGTTTTTTTTATGTAGAATCACCTCTAGAAATTAATGACCGCATACCCGAAACACCGTGTATGTTGTACAAATATTGCAGTAAGAATTGACTGATTGAATAAAATTATGCCAAATATTGTCTAAAAAAGGGTGTTTTGCAAATATCACCGTAAAGATTCGAAATAAGACAAAATAACTGAAGAGCGAAATTGTGTAGCAAAAAATTGTAAAATAAACTTTACAATTTTTTCCTTATAGGCAATTGTTCTCTCATGACCACAATCTAAATTCATCATTTAAAATACCAGAAAAAGGCAATGATAAATGTACCGGTCAAGCGACATTTTAAAATAAATTTAATAACCATCGTAATTGAGTTGTACACCCAGTTTTTAAAAAGAAAAGAAATTTACCCATTTCCATATTACAGCTACAGAAGTTACGATCTCAAAGATGTTTTAAAGTTAGAAAGCGGAAACAGGTATGGTATTTATATAAACTTGGTTTTATCCAACTAAAATTAGTAGTTGTAGCAGTGGCGGCCCGTAGCTTTTAGTTGTGGGTGGGCAGGATGCGATAGAATTGAATAGTAATTACAGTTTTCCACAGAAATTTAGTGGGTGTAAAAAATCAATAAGCAAAAAACTGGTTTCAAAATAAATGGCGATAGGGATGTACATACACAAAAATGCTGGTTTTTAATTCCTACATCATATGGTGATAAAATGCCCCACGTACCCATTTTGATTGACACACAATCTATGAGTCTTTGAAATGAAGTTTCTACTGTTCCACAATCCAAAATATGAATGAGAGGACAATAATATAACTGCTTTTCGATTGATCACACCAGCAATTTTAGAGACTTCATTTCATAGACCTTCAAGGCCTTCTTTAAAATTACCTGGGTAGAATTCAGTGAAGTTTGAATATATTGATCGCCGAATAATTTATATTTTAAACTAGAAAGGGTATAATCTTTCAATATATTTTATTTTTCAATCGCTTAGTATAACAATTTTACATTACTTATCTATCCCTTTTGAGTTCCACGGATTTTCACTATTTCTACTGAATAACATGCAAGGCCAGCAGTAAAGTTTATTTTTTATTTCACTTCCAGAAAGCCATAATCATTTACGTCGCTCTAATTTAGTTATAAAAAGTTTGTCATCATAAGTTAGGGATGCAAAACTATTTTCCAATAAAAAAAAAATAATATTGATAATTAGTCACTTGTCCACTCATCGCACTTTTTTCTACTGAAGTAAACAACTACAAAATACCGATAAAAATCACAGATTATAAATTAAAAAATTTGAGCGAACATAGAAATATTATACAAACATAACCAAAATTTTCCAATTCCAAAACAATGATTTTCAAGCTCTGAGGTTTGCGCATAGTGATCCGTGATCCACACGGCTGAAAATGAAGCGATACTTGGCGAGATATTACGACTACAGGAAGGGAAGGGGTGCGGGGCTGGCATGCCAGCCTCATCCCTGACAGCCAATGTCAGTGTCCACATTCCACCGAGCGCAAAGTCGCATATTTGAATTTGCATTTATTTTATTTACATATATTATTATTATATTTTCCAATCTAAAACTGAAAAAATAAAATAAACATTATTTTAGCACAGAGCTGTGTCGAATCCTCTGAAAATGGATTCGAATCACGAATCCGAATCATCGAAAAGGATTCGAATCACGGGTACTACGTTCGGATCCTTTTTGTAGAAAAAAATGATTCGAATCACAGGATTCGATTCCTCTTTTTGGATCACGAATCCGAATCCTCAAGTTAACTTCAGAATTATTGTTACAGTTATACTTATTAATCTCTATTGTAATATTATGGTGAATAGATTAGTACTTTGCTTGATTATGTAACATATGTAGGTGATTGATTGATTAAATAGAAAGAAATTAATAAATTGCACTGTATTTTAACGTTAAGCTTACGCCATTGAATTGGTTGGGGCATGGTAAAAAGATCAATAAAATCAATTATTAAAAAGTTGATGTTGCGTTTTTATTTTAAGACATGCTCAGGACCATCTAGTTTATGTTTTTCTTGTAAGACTTAATCTTAAAATTTGATCATAAATAAAACATATAAAAGTCAGCAGTATTTTAGGCATTAAACCTTCAATATCGGCTAGACTTTAATCAATATGTATTAGATTCTAGTGAACGTTGAATGCCTAAAATACGAGCTAAAATACTTCTGCCTTATAAGCGTTCCATTTCCATATTGTTCCATATTTGTTACAACTTTTAAAACTAAGTTTTACAAGGAAAACTTAAAATTAAATAGACTCGAGGAAATCTTAAAATAACAACGAAAACGTTGACTTTTTAAACATTGAAAAATAATATAATGTATAGAGAAAGTAATCGCTTTATTTTTTTAAAAACAGACAAAATATCCGAAATTGTCAGAAATATTTTAGTCCGAAAAATGTCCGCACCACCTAAAAAACCCGCTAATCGGACTGTTGTCCACCGCAACACTGACAAGTACCTACCAAAATGCATGGCTATTTGCCTGTTGTTACAATAGGTTCTTACCTTCTTGACTCCGTGTGGCTTGACGCTCCCTGTACTTAATAACATAATGCACAATGCTTACGTAAAAAATATTGGAACCACAAAAAAGTATTCGAATCCAGGATTCAAATCCTTTTTCATTTGTCTTACGAATCCGGATCAGGAATCGTTTTATATGAAAGCATTCGAATACCGCTTTCGAATACTCAAAAAGGATTCGAATCCTGAATGATTCGAATCCTACCCAGCTCTGTTTTAGCACTTTTTGGATAATATAGAGTGTACTTTATTTCATTTACATATTAATATTTAATTTCATAATTTCACATTTAATACTGCTAAAATAAAATTAAAAATTATTTTAGTACTTTTTGAACAATATAAAGGTAAAATAATATTAGGTAACTACATGGCACCATTGACACGTATTTTAACTTCTTTTTGTTCCTATTTATCAAATTGCAAATTAGTGTTCTATTTAATCAATTTTAACACATTAGTTATTTTTCCTGCTTGATATGTGACCATATCCTATTCAATATTCATATCGTTTATCACAAGTTTTGCTTGCGGGGTGGCTTGCCCACTTGTAAATCGCTTAAATGCGCAAGACGTACGTATCGTTTTGATGTATATTACAGGCGTAAGATCGAAGTGAAAGACCAACATATGCGTAGACATAGTGTAATTGAAATCACGATTTCAGAGGGAGGCTAGCTTGCCCTGGCTTGGCGCATGACATTCCTAATTGGAATTTGACAGTATTACCCTCGGTATTAAGAGGATTCATATGTGGACTTACATAAGGTGGATTAATATGTAGTAAAAATAGTATCATAAATAAAATAAACTTTTTGAATTTCAATGTTACAATTAATTCACCGCAAAATTTTATTTGATAATTTAACTACAAAAATATATAAAAATATAAATATAATTTTACAACTACGACTTATGTAATTGAGTGGGCACTGCCTACCCTGCCATCCTTGATGAGCCGCCACTGAGTGGTAGTAGTAGTAGTAGTAGTAGTAGTACTAGTAGTAGTTATACGATCTTTGTTTTTTAAGGACGTTCCCAAAAGGCAGTCATTCTCAACCTACAAAAGGATCCCTCCTATGTAAATTATCATTACAATATAAAACTTGTTGACAACCACTGTACTTTTTTACTGCGTAGCTTGACTCAATCTAGCAATGCCTCGTTTTTATACTCGTCAGAACGTAAGTTGTTGCTTTGGCTTAGAGTGCATTATCGTATTTTGTGATTGTGAGGTCAAGTGATATATTTGTGATTTTTAACAAAGTATAAAAAATGTTTTCGAGAACAATAAATGGTAGATTTTTCATAAATATCAACTTTTATTCTTACGATAATCCATATTTTCTTAATATATGTAAAATACTCGCATTTATTGACATAAACTGTGCGTTGACAGCATTTTAAATATTACCGCGTAATTGCAACGTTGCCAAGTCGCGAACTCCTGCTCACCAACTTATTTGAGGTAAGCCGAGAGAGCGACCGAAAGTCACGCATTTTCAACATATTTTACAGAAAAATGAATACCTCTTGCAGTAATTTTTTTTCAGAAAAAAATATTTCTCTCGTTATTTTAATAGCTCTCAGATTTTGAAGAAAATAGTGAGAAAATTATCATTGTAATTAAATTAAACGTAAGTGGATGTGGAATTTATAAGACATTAGTATATTAAAATGGGAATTTTAGGTGCTAATATTTACAGAGGACCTTGCACATTTCTTATGGGAAATGGCCTCCTGTGAAACTCGCCTGAATCGATATATGTCATTCCTCTTGAGCTCCTGATGAAAAGTTCTCACGGCCACAGGGTCGGAAGACGTACAGTTATCCAGATTTGAGGGGGGAAAGCCAATTGTTCACGCACGGTGAACTTGCGGGGAAAAATATAATATTAAATTAACCAAAAAAAAGCGGAAACAAAAGAGAGTGGACTGTATAGCGGCGCGAAAGAGAAATTAAGGATCCTACCTTTCAGATTTCTTCCTCTGGGGTCCAGGTTCTCGGAGGCCTCCGGCTGCAGATATTGCAGGTAGATTCTAAATTCGTGGTCGTCGTTGCGCAATACACACACAAAACAAATTAAGCGGAAATTATTATTAGCGGGTAAGTCACAATAAGAAGCGGGTAGAAAAATATATATAAACGTAAGCTATAGAGTTGTGAATACTCTCGTTGTATGAAGAATAATGGCTTCAAGCAGCGGAGATGCGGTGCGGTGTGGTGTGATCACAAAAAATCTTTCTTTTTTATCGCATAAGGGTACACGGTGAACCAAGAAAAGGATATATAATTAAGTGTATTTTAATTCTAATTGATATTGCAGTGAATTTATATTACGTAAAGACAAACAAAATAAACAATAATAGAAAAAAGAGGAAATTTAGAATAAATAAGGAGGTAACATCAATTTTTCGGGATTTTTTCACTAATAGTATGGAGCCATGGTCCTTCCAATGCGGCCTCCCAAGTGTTCAATGAGCGTTTTTTGGGTCGCCGATTTAAAATCCGATATCAAAAGTAGCATTTGACAGCTGTCAGTGACACTGTCAGCTTGCCTTATTTTCCGGAAAAGATTTATCAGAATATATACAGGGGGTTTTTGGGTCGCTGATTTCAAATCTGACGTCGAAGGTGGCATTTGACAGCTGTCAGTAGCAGTTGTATTAATTGAATTGTTTGCATCTACTTTTAGTGTGACCCGGGCTGTCAAATGCTACCTTCGACATCAGATTTGAAATCACCGACCCTAAAAACCCCTTGTGCAATAGTGCGTCGGACCCGAGATCTGACCTCGATATCTCGAGTTCTATGAAAGCTACAAATTTTTTTTTTTTAAATTGCAAGTAAACTAGATAAAAGAGTATATCTGGAAATTATTTTCGTACATATAGGCCGAGCCAAGACGAAATTACAGGACCAAGTGCTTTTTTTTTAAATGGAATGCTATGTATATCAGTACATTTTTTGAAGCCTCTTTCTAGGCTCTATTCATTCCTATATTAGAATTGAATATCTCCCAACCACTTGGATGTAATGAATTTTTTTGTTGAAGTAATGCAATCTGCAGATGGATATTAAAAAAATCACCACAGTCACAATTAGGGTTTTAAGAAAAACTTATGTGAATATCAGTTACGAGACATCTAACTAATGTTTTTGAATAATTTTCATTTCCTTAAAATGTACAGGGTGGCCAAACATTATTTTTCAATTAAGAACATTTTAAATTGAATTTTCTCAAATGGAACACCCTATATATTTTTCGACAATGTGATGTAGAAATGAAGAACGAACATTTTTTGTAAGTACTTCCCTGGGGCTAATTGCAACCAATTTCGTTTTATTGAACAATAATTACAAAATTCAAAAATAAACTTAAAAAAAAGAGGTTTCTTCAAATAACTCAGTAGAAAAAATTATAATAAAAGTTCCACATGTTGCCCATTTTGATTGACACATCTCTATGCGCTTTTAAAATGAGGTTCCCACTCTTTCTAAAACTGCCGGTGTGAGATGTAAAGGCAGTTATTATTCTTTCCTTCATATTTTGTACTGTTGTTGGTGTGTCTCTATAAACAATTTCCTTCACGTATCCCCATAAAAAGATCCATTTTTGTAAGATCTGGGGATCTAGCAGGCCATTTAGTGGGTCAATTTCTTTCAATCCATTGATGAGGGTAGGTATTATTTAAGTGGTCTCTAACGGCATTCAAGTAATGTGGTAGAGCACCATCTTGCTGAAACCACATCCTATTTCGAATTCTTTCAATAAGATTTACCAATAATTGTGGCAGATAGTTTTCCAAAAAATAAAGATAAATAACTCCAGTCAATGTACGATCAAAGAAATGTGGCCCTATTACATGTTCTCCAATAATTCCTCCCCAAATGTTTATAGGTCATCTGTGTTGGTTATCAACTTGCATAAAAAAGTGAGGATTTTCCGAAGCACAATAATGGAAATTGTGCCCATTAACAAATCCATTTTTATAAAAAGTTGCCTCATCACTGAATAAAACAGTATTGAAGAAGTTGACATCATGTTGCATTTTATCTCTGGCCCAATTACAAAATTGTAGGCGCTTTTGAAAATCGTCATCAGATAATTCCTGGTGCATTTGAATATGATATGCATGCAACTTATTTGTTTTTAGGATTCAACCCACAGACCGTCTACTTATTCCTACTAATGAGCTCACTTCTCTTTGACTAACATGGGGATTCTCAACCGTTGCCAGCACCACAGAAAACTCATTTGCTTCGTTCACAACACGTTTTATTCTTTCACTTTTTTTTATATTCGACATTTCCAGTTTCCAGAAATCTATTGAGAAGGTCTTGGAAGTTGCTCAGGAATCGTTCTTTCAGGATAACGTTGGTAATAAATTCTATTGGCAAGTAAAAAATTTCTATCTGACCCGCCCAAAAACAAAAATCATATCTACAAGTTCCCCTTTATTAAAATTCATATTGTAAAATTCCAAATATTTTAAATTCAATACAAATTGTAACAACAGATAAGTGTGATAAATGCTCCTTTATACACGACAATTTATACCAAACTGAGGTCAAATAACGAAAACAGCAAAATATGTACAAAAAAACATTACAGTAAAGGACTGGTTAAATGCTATTTACTCATTTCAATGGATTGGAAGAAATGGTCCCACTAAATGGCCTCATTTCAAAATTGCATAAAGAGATGTCAATCAAAATGGGCAACACGCCGAACACCTGTTATAAATTTTTGTAATGAATTATTTGAGGGAACCTCTTTTTTTAAGTTTCTTCTTGAATTTGACACTTATTTATTTATAAAACGAAAATGGTTGCAATTTGCCATAGAGAAGTACTTACAAAAATTTTCATTTTTCATTTCTACATCACATCGTCGAAAAATATACAGGGTGTTCCATTTGAAAAAATTGAGAAAATTCAATTTAAAAAATAATTTTTGGCCACCCTGTACATTTTTAGGAAATGAAAATGATTGAAAAACATTAACGATAACTGATATCACCTTCAAAAAATTTAACATAGAATTTTCAATCATGCCTTGTTACAGATCTCCCTCCATAAATGATAACTTGTTCTTGACCGATCTAGAAGCCTATTTCACCAAATTAAAAAGTAATAGAATAGATATATTCATAGGAGACATAAATTTTGATATACTTAACCCCAAACGGGCTTCAATTAATAGTTACTTGTCTATGTTGAGTTTTTTTGGTTTCAAGCCATACATAAATTCATATACTAGAGTAACTCCGGACAGTAGCTCTTGTATTGATCATATTTTCATAAGAAAGAATGTTGAAATGAGCAGTTTATTACTCGATGCATTGGTTATAGATACAGATATTACTGACCACTTCCCGATCTACTTAAATGTTAGTCTTGATGAAAATAGTAATGAGAAAAAAGGTATTGAACAAAAAACCATTACCAAATTTGATGATAAAAAATTTGAAAATATGATTAGTTCACTACAATGGGATAATATTATTTCATTAAGTGATCCTGAATTGGCCTATCAAAAATTTATTGATATTTTTATGTCCTTACATACCACCACCAAATCAGTACCATGTAGGAAATACAAGAAACTTAAACCATGGATTACAAATGGCATAATCGAGTCAATTAAGCATAGAGTTAAACTAAAAACACTAGTTTTAAGAAATAAAAACAATATTAACTTACTTCAAAAGTATAAAAATTATAGAAACAGACTCAATGGAATCATACAAAAGGCAAAAAACAGCTATTACACTAACCAAATTAATGAAAACCTTAAGGATATAAAAAAAAATCTATGAGATAATCTCTGACGCTGCCAATGAAACTAAAAATAAAACTAACAACAATTTAACCATTCTTGATAATAATAACACACAATCCCCAAATGATACTAAAATTTTTGCAATAATTATTTTGTAAATATAGGCGTGAACATGGCATCAGTGATAAAGGAACCTATTTCTAAAGTTAATATAGTTTATCCTAACTTAATGAATTCTATGGCCTTAAATCCGGTATCGAGTAATGAATTAATTATGCAAATCAACGCTTTAAAAAATAATAGTGCACCAGGCATAGATGGCATAACATCAAAACTTATTAAAAAGTTCCATATATACATTCTTGATCCTCTAGTTCATATTATAAATCTTATTTTTGTAACAGGCAAAGTCCCTCTTCATTTAAGATGTCGATTGTAACACCAATATTTAAAAAGGGCTGCAAAACTAATATTACAAACTATCGTCCAATCAGTGTTATTTCTACATTTGCAAAAATGTTTGAAAAGTGCCTAAAAAAAAGGTTACTTGATTATCTTACTTCAACCAATTTATTAAATGATAACCAATTCGGGTTTATGAAAGGGATCAGTACAAATGATGCTATGTTCAAACTCATAAATAATATAAAAAATTGCCTCGATAATAACCAAAAGGGCATTGCAGTCTTTTTAGATCTAGCAAAGGCCTTCGACACTGTACCCCATACAATGCTCATTGATACTCTTGAGCATAATGGTATCAGGGGTACGGTGTTGGAAGTCTTCAAGAATTATTTAGCTGATAGGAAACAAATGGTTAAAATTAGAAACATATTTAGTGACCCTCTGGATATTAAGATTAGTATACCACAAGGGACGGTACTCGGTCCAATTCTTTTTATTACTTATATAAATTCACTGCTGAATTTAAATATAAATGGCACCTCAATTTCATATGCAGATGATACTGTTTTATTCTTTGAGGATAAAACATGGAAAAATATGAAAAATAAGTTGATAAAAGGATTAGAAAGAGTCAAATGTTGGCTTGACCAAAATAAATTAACTTTAAATTCTGATAAAACATTCTACACTGCGTATTCTATAACTGATGCAAATAGACCGAATTTTAATTACATTAAATTAAACGAATCTGACCTACTATTAAAGAAACTAACTCTATAAAATATCTAGGCATCACAATTGACAAGAATTTAAAATGGACCGACCATATACATGATTTAACCAACAAAATTAGGCGTTTAATTCATAAGTTCTACTTAATATGTAATATTTTAACTAAAAAATTGTTAATTCAAATATACAAGTCTTTAGTGGAAGCACTACTTAGATATGGTATCATTGTTTGGGGGGGCTCTATAACAATGCTTTAAAACAATTGAATGTGGTCCAAAACTGTATTTTGCGAATTATCTTCTTTAAAGATAGACTGTACTCAAGTAACCTTCTATATAATTAATCAATACTAAATGTCCGATGTTTATATTATCTCAATATTTGTATATTTTACTTTAAATCGATAAACAAAAATTTAGTGAACCACTGTTATCAAACCAGACAAAATGTTAACAATATGATGGTTATACCATTTAGAAAATACGATGCCAACCAACGCTTTGCTTCAATCTTAGCACCGAAAATTTATAACATCCTGCCTCATAAAATAAGAACAATAACTAAATACAATTTTTTTGTTAAAAAATGTAAAACTTTTATATATCAAAATAGGGACTACATTAATAACCTCTTATAAAAATATGTAACTATTTCTTACACTATTTTACTCTCTTCATCTTCAACTCCTCTATTATTTTCCCCTATTCCTGCTTATTTTAAATAATCTTAATAATAAAGTAATTGGATATACGATATTCTGTCTAATATTGCACATACAGGTGTTTACTCACCTAGGTGCACCTTAAATTTTTTTTTTTTTTAATTCTATTATTTTGTATTGTAATTTGCAATTTGTAATTTGTAATTGTAATAATTGTAATTGTAATAATTGTCTCGTAACTGGTATTCACATAAGTTTTTCTTAAAATCCATAATTGTGACTTTGCTGATTTTTTTAATATCCATCTGCAGATTGCATTATTTTAACAAAAAAATTCATTACATCCAGTGGTTGGGAGATATTCAATGCTAATATAGGAATGAATAGAGCCTAGAAAGAGGCTTCAAAAAATGTACTGATATACATAGCATTCCATTAAAAAAAAGGCACTAGGTCCTGTAATTTCGTCTTGGCTCGCCCTGTACAAAAATAATTTCCAGTATAGACTTTTTTATCTAGTTTATTTGCAATTTTTTAAAAAATTTCTAACTGCCGTAGAACTTGAGATATCGAGGTCCGACGCTATTACCCCACCCTGTATATTCTGATAAATCTTTTCAGAAAATAAGGCGAGTTAACAGTGCCGCTGACAGCTGTCAACTGTCAAATGCTACTTTTGACATCGGATTTGAAATCAGCGACCCGAAAAACTTCAGTAGAACACTAGCGAAACCACATTGAAAGGACTTGGCTTTATACTGTCAGTGAAAGAATCCCGAAAAATCGACTTTCCCCCCATATCTAGAAAACTGTACGTTTTCCGACCTTGTGACCGTGAGGACTCTTGATCAGAAGCTCAAGAGGAATAACATATGTTAATTCTAGCGAGTTTCACCGGGGGCCATTTCCCATAAGAAATGTGCGTTGTCCTTTAGTACCGCAATAGCTACTCAAATTTTTCCCACGTATATAGAATATTAATAAAAATAACCTTTTGTGTTACATTAATCTATTTATGGCAAAGATGTTAGAATCTCTTGATTAGTGCTCGTAGCCTGTCCCCTGTCCTTGGTATTAGCAGTGGGACGACTAACATTTTCATAACCCTTTCTAAAAGTTGTCGAGAAATCACACATTTCAAACTCTTTTTTTTTCCCATAGATCGAGGCAGAGGGAAAGCCATTAACCAATCAGAAAAACTCAGGGCGTTGTTGGCTATTTGCCGCTCTCAACGTCATACGTCTGCCGTTCATCAAACACTTCAACTTGGAGGATTTCGAGTTCTCGCAGGGCTACCTCTTCTACTGGGACAAAATCGAGAGGTGCAATTTCTTCTTGAATAACGTTGTCGAGACGGCAAGACGGAATGAACCCGTCGACGGTCGATTAGTATCGTTTTTGTTATCTGTAAGTAGGGAACGTCTTCGAAATGGTCTAGGTCTTATGTTTGACCGGGTTAAAGTTTTTCTCTTTTTTTCAGGATCCAGCGCAGGACGGCGGCCAGTGGGATATGCTTGTCAACTTAATTAAGAAACATGGATTAATGCCAAAGAAAAATTTCCCTGAGGCGTTCAGCTGTGAAGCTAGTCTTAAAATGAATCAGTTCCTAAGGAGCAAGGTAATGTATTTGTATGATATACAGGGCAATTAATTTAAAACTCCCTAGACCCATTACTGGGAAACTAAAAGCGACGTTCAATTACTGTGACGTCACTGAATAGGTACTCCTAAAGATTATAATTTGAAGGTGAACAGACGTTTTCTATAGTTACGGTATTTTTAGCAGTTTTTAATTAGAGATCAACTGTTATCACCTTATTCTAATTTCGATCACCAGGCTATAGTTTATTATGATACAAAATCGATTTTCTTCTGACAAAGACTCCCATATCTCTGCAGTAGGTGGTGAAACGATTTTCCCTGCGTTAAAAATAGGTGGGATTTTTATGAATATCAAAGCGTGAATCGGTTTCTTTTTAGTTGAAAATATAATTCCGCGTTACTTTTTTCAAATTTTTTATTATAGTTTGATAATATTGGATTAATAAAGTTAAAATAACAAAAAAAATTAATCCTAATCGTTTGAACCTTTTTCAGAGGGTGAACATAGAGTGACCTCACAAAAAAAAAAAACGATTTTGCCTAAATTTTTATTACAACTGATGGGGAAACTCTTTTCTCTTATGGAAAATCGTATTCGAAACACTTTTTTCCTCTGGACATTTTTCATTAAAATCAATAAAAACCGCGCAAATCGCGTTTTTATATGAATCCTTAAAAACGATAAAAGCGATTCAAGATGATAAAATGGAAGGGTTAATTGATGGTAGTTCCAAAATTTGTATTCTGATAGAAACTAGCATTCTACCCAAGCAACACCAAATGGTTTAATAAACGTTTTGATTTCGTTTATACGTCTGGTATATATAATGTTTATTGCAACTTATATTCAACGTTCGAATGTCCGCGCTACAAACGTATATATTTGTCTTAACATATAGACGTTTTAAAAAATTGTATATATATGGTACATCATATTCTAAATATATACGTCTTAAGAAGACGTTATATTGTTGTCACATCATATAAGAGATATATACTTTTATGTGGAACCTCAAATAAACGTATTCCATATACGTCGATAATATGTATGATGATGATGTAAAGGTTTTTCTCACGGTTATGAAAAACCTTTTCTCCAGTTGCTGGTATACGTGTAATAAGCCTTTATTATCCACTGTAATTCATACATACATAGGGTATCCCTGTATGGAATATCTAATACTTACAAACTTTTTTATTTTAAATTTTTTTTGAGTCATTTTTTATAGTGTTGCTTCAGTTTATCAAATTTTTTTGGCAATGCCAAAATTTAGGTATTATATTCAGAGAATATAAAGAAAAGGAAATTAGATGTAATCGTAAATTATAATTCTTTTTATTTCAATTTTTTTTCTTTTGAAAATCTGAACTTTTTCTGAAGAATTTAGTTTTTCTCAAAAAAAGATAGAAAATATCGAGAGATTTTTTTAAAGGGAATCCACCCTTGTATCTTTGTTAATGAATATACGGTATAAGTTCTTTAGACCTTTTTTTATATTGTTTTATAAACTAAGAGAGCTTATTTAATAAATGATTAAATAGTTTCCATCACTTTATTTTTACCAAAATTACCTTAACTTTCAAAATTTAAATGGGAAATTCTGTTATACAGTATTAAGTATAGACTAATCGATTTCAAATAACTTTGCAAGTCAAATCATGTCTTAAATCAGAAATCATTTGCTACTTATGATAAAATTGTTAATATATATTGCTGCATAACAATAATAAGATGACATTGAAACAAATTAATTTCTAAGTGCCTTATTTTGTAAAATATATTAATTTTTCTTTAATTATAACAGGGAAATTAGAATTAAAGTTTTTTTTGACTTGCGATACATTTCCCTTTGCAAAATTATTTAGAATTGATCGGTCTACAACATTATAAAAAAGATAGAACGTACCCGTTTTTAAATTCGAAAGTTAATATTATAATAATACATATTTATACATGTTTTAAACCTCTCACGCCTTCAACGCTAGTCATGCAGAGTTTTACACCTTCTGTGATAAAAAAAATGCAGCTACTATGAAATCGCTCAGATAAACAATAATTCTTACCAATCATAAGTTGGTTCATTCTTGTAACTTTAACGCACTACAACGTGATAACTCAAGGATAAGGGCGGGTCACCAACATAACACTTGTTGAATTTTTATCAAATAATATATATGCAAAAACAGACAAGTGAATATTCCTTGTTTCAATCACAAGGCCACCCTACTAAGGTTGACTACCACTACATGAAACAGCGATTAACACGACGATCTGCGGTTGCTCACCAGCTGTACTGTTGAGATAATGAGAGAGATGCATATATTTATGAGAAATGCTTATGTATTCTGCAACAAAGACAATAATACTAACCCGGTTGCTGGCGGCTGCGCAATCTATGCAGATTGATATACGTTTAAAAACCGTATATTATAAACTGCAATATTACTGCACAAATATTTTCATTCATCATCTATCTATAACAAATTTTGATTAATATAAATATTTTACTCATATTTCCAGATACTGTTATAGTCTTCGAACTTTTAGTTGCAATTGTTTATGACATGCCTATAAAAAATGCAGCGCAAATACATATTTATCGTATACATTTAAAAATCGTATATTAAAAACCTAATATGGCTGGAAAATGCAAGTAGTCAATTTCACCAATTTACAATTTACACATTTGACGAAAGTGTAGTCTTAAGTCTCAATTAATTATTTCTCAAATATTCTGCGTTACAAATACTCAGCGTTCGGAGAAATACATTTATAATATACGTAGAAAAATCGTTTATGAATTAAACGCTTTTCATAGACGTTGATTAAATATACGATAACGAAATTTAAACCGTAATTTCATATAATAAACGTTTATTAAACCATTATGTATTGTGTTGCTTGAGAATATCTATTCACTGGGGTTTACATGAAATAAATGTAGCCTTTAGTTTCGCAGTTATCCATCTGGAAAGTCTTATCTGAATCAGCTTATATATAAATATATAAAGATATTTATAATTATTTCCTCCAGTTGCGTGAATATGCAAGATCGATACGTGAACTGATCTTGAAGGGCGGCAGCGACGCAGACGTCCGCAGCCTTATAGAAGAGCAGATGTCCAACATATACCGTATTGTAGGTATATGCCTGGGCATACCTAGCGAGACGTTCACTTGGACCTATTACGATAAAAACAAGGCATACCACAGCGTGGGACCTATAACGCCCAAGCAGTTCTATGAGGTCCACGTCAAACCTTTGTATAATTTAGAGAATAAGGTAAGTTAATGTATTCTGTTGTTGATTTATGGGGAATGTAAAAAAAAGGAGAGCCGTAGCGGACACGGTGTATTTGGCGATCATCTATAGTCAAAGTTCTCGGACAGGCCAAAATGACGCAAATAACAGAACTAAAACGTAACCAATGCACATTTTCAATAAATACACTTAGTCTCATTAAATTTGAATTTGTCTTTCAAAAAGTTATTGAAATATTTAATGGCACTTTCCTAGAAAACGGTTGGAGTTATCAAGTTCTACCAAGTGCACCTTTTATACGTGGAAATGACGCCTTCTTATGACACATCCAGTATTCTTCGGAATCCTATAGAAATGATA
This sequence comes from Leptura quadrifasciata, assembly GCA_963675555.1. Classification (NCBI taxonomy): domain Eukaryota; kingdom Metazoa; phylum Arthropoda; class Insecta; order Coleoptera; family Cerambycidae; genus Leptura; species Leptura quadrifasciata. Next base: position 94,713,604 of record OY776680.1, on the reverse strand, counting down.
AAGTAAATAAATAAATACATACTTGTACATTTTTATCCCGCCTCTTCCTTCTGGACGATCTTTTTTTTTTAATAAAGATCAAAAGAACTTTGACCGCTGATGGTCGGGAAATTTTTTATTTGGAGTAATTTGCTGAACAAAAAGAGCATTTGAAACTGTAAATAAAGATCTACTCATATTAAAACTAAAAAAGTATGGAATTGAGGGGACAGTATTACAATGGTTTACATCATACCTTGACAGCAGGGAACAGATAGTTAAATTTAATGACTTTTATTCAGAAAAAATGAATATAAAACACGGAATACCACAAGGGTCAGTACTTGCTCCAATACTGTTTTTATTATACATTAATGATATTAGTAATTATTGTAAAAAATGTAAACTTAAACTGTTTGCGGATGATACAATGTTGTATGTGACAGGCAAAGTAGAAGATATTGAGAGTAAATTAAATGAGGACTTATTTAAATAATTAGGAGTAATTATTGACTTTGAAAAATGCTCACTGTGAGTATATAAAAAATAAAATGGCAAAAAAGATTGGCCTGTTGTTTCGGTTATCTAATAAAATATCAATGTTCGCTAAATTAACTATTTATAAGTCTATGATTTCCCCACATATCGATTACTGTGGAACTACACTTATTTTCCTCAACAAACAACAAATTCAAACATTACAGAAAGTTCAGAATAGAGGCATGAGAGCCATACTGAGTTGTAGTAGATATACACCAATTAATACTATGCTGAGTGTTCTGAATTTAATGAATATCGAACAAAGAATTATGTATAATACATTGATGTTTATATTCAAAATGAAGTATGGAATGATGCCACCTTAATTGACCAATAAATTAGATTATGTAATTGACTTTCATTTGTATAAAACACAGGCCACAATAAATAATGATTTCTATGTGAAAATTGAATATATAAAATCCAATACCATGCTAGGAAAAGGTCTAATTTGGTTTAATGACTTACCATGTGAGATAAAAAAATACAGGAATATATATATATATCTTTAAGAGGCTTTGCATAGAGCACATAAAGAATACCTTTTAAATATTTGTCTGTGTAATTTTAATATTAGGTTATGTAATGTATGTATGTTATGTAAGATTGTATTGTATTTTTGTTAAGAGCTCTGCTAATAAAGTATAAATAAACAATCCCTCAACGAAGTACAATTTCCTTTAACCTTATTTTAATTATTAGGTGTGCCTGGTGACGGACCCGAGACCGACGAACGAGTACAATAAGGTGTATACCGTCGATTGTCTGGGCAATGTTGTAGGCGGTCAACGGTGTATCTACAACAACCAGCCAGTAGAGCTATTGCTCGAACTTGCCGCCAAGAGCATTACAGAAGGTGAGGCTGTTTGGTTTGGGTGCGAGGTATCCAAACGATTCGCCCCGAAGCAGGGCATTCAGGATTTAAAGGTGTAAGTTTCGGTGTAATTATCTGGGTAAATTGACTGCGGTGATTCTGTTGAAGGCATATTACTCATTACTTGTCGCATTTCCAGGCATGATTTTCCTCTAGTCTTTGGAGTGGATATTCAAACGACTCTGTCCAAAGCCGATCGGCTTCTCTATGGAGAAAGTGCTATGTCTCATGCCATGGTGTTCACTGCTGTAAATAAAGACGTAAGATATGACACTTTAAGCGAATTTTGGTAAAAAAAAATCTTTGAATTTTTAAATTTCAGGAAAATGGTAAGGTGACGAAGTTGCGTGTAGAGAATTCCTGGGGAGAGGAACGGGGTGAAAAGGGCTACCTTATCATGACTGCCGATTGGTTTAAAGAATTCACCTTCGAGGTAGTTGTCGATAAAAAGTACGTTCCGCAAGCGGTCTTAGACGTTTTTAATCAAGAACCTATCGTTTTACCGGCGTGGGATCCGATGGGCACCCTGGCGCAATGATAGTTTTAATGGGCAATAATCAAGGCCTTTTGCTTCGCTGGTAAGATGACATATATGTATATAGAAAAGAATAGAATAGAAAAACATTTATTGTATTATATATATAGATACACATATACAACACAAAAGGTGACGTTCGTGTAAACGTTCATCCAAAAAACAAATAAGTTTACAGTAAACAATAAAGAGCTTATACTATCTTATACTATTCTAACAAACATTTAAAAACGAAAAACATATAGAGAGAACCGATTCAACCCGAAACAGCTGCGAACAGGAAAGTGAATGACACCTGCACAGACCCCCCCACACAACATGGAGAAATTGATGCGTGGCAACACTCATCAACTTCCCATATCACACAAGAAGTCAACACGGGCACCACTCCCCCCCCCGCCCACAGCTGCCCCAATCAAATCAGCTATCTCCCCATAATACTACATGTTTCATTGTCCATTCTGTATACCTAGTAAATAGTTTTTATATTTTCTTTTAAAAGAGACTTCTGAAATACCCTGTATCATTCCATAGTATTCTACATTATTTAACAAGTCTACAGCAACATAGGCATAGTAACACTGAAATTTGGCAGTTTTATGCTGATGTATGTGAAATTGATTTAAGCCTCTAAGATTAACATTATGCATTAATTGCCTCGGTATTAAATACTCTTTTAAATACTCAGGTTTTCCATTTAAATACGTTTTCATTAAGGATACTCCAATGAAAAATTTGTAACGATAATCTATTTTTAGATGCTTATGTTCTTTGTGTACAGGAGTAATGTGGTCATATTTTTGTATTGAGTAAACAAAGCGTAAACATGTGTTTTGGGCAATCTGCAACTTATTTTTAAATTCACTAGTCAAATATTTATAATATAATATTAGGCAATAATCGAATTGGGGATAATATAGATTCCACTATTCTATATTTGACTTTTTCTTGCAATATATATTTGAACTTATATAGTGCCTTTAATTTCATATATAATATGCTTAGCTTAAATATTACATGCCTTTCAAAGTTTAAAGACTCATCAAAAATAACTCCTAAATTTTTAGCATATTCTTTATGTGGAATCTCCATATTATTAATATGAATTGTGGTGAAATTGAACAATCTAACTTTATTTTTGACGTTTGACGCGGCAATAATCAAATAACAGCTTTTATTAGCGTTAATACGAAATCCATTATTATTGGACCAAAAAAATACTCTCTCTAGGTCAGAGTTTACTTCATGCAAAGCGACATTTGCCAATGATGGTTCAAATGACTTCAATATCTGTGTGTCGTCTGCATACATATAAATACTACAGTGGTGTATTTTTGCTGGTAAATCGGCTGTAAAGATATTAAATAACATTGGTCCCAGAATGCTACCTTGTGGAACACCACATTTTACCACAATGGGGTCGGACCTAATGCCATCAACTACAACGTATTGCATCCTATTTATTAAGTAGTTAGTGAACCAAATGCACACATTGTCAGAAAAATTATAAAACTTCAATTTAGCAATAAGTAAGTTGTGATCTATCAGATCAAAAGCTTTGCTATAATCTAATAGAACTAAACAAGTTGCTTTGATTCATCAATTCCATATGCAACATCAGTTGTGATTCTAGTAAGTGCAGAGCAAGTACTAAAATTCGCTCGAAAGCCAGACTGTATTGGCGGTAGGATATTGTTATTATTTACATAATCAGCCATCATGTCAAAAACAATTTTTTCACACATTTTTGATAATATAAGAAGAATATTTATTGGCCTCAAATCATTAAATGAAGTTGCATTTAGTATTTTTGGTAGCGGTTTTATAATAGCTGTTTTCCAAGTAGTTGGAAATTCTCCATTTTGTAATGATTCATTGATCAAATCTTTAAGATATACAGCAACGAACGGCAAGCTGAAATCTAACATATCATATCCAATACTATCAATGCCCATACATTTTGATTTTATATGTCTGAGAGCTTTGTATATATCAATTTCTCTTACCTGCCTGAATTCAAATTTAGTCTGGGTATTTAAAAAACTATTATTTTCGAAGAACGTTACAGTCTCTTCGCTTACAGTTGTTACAAGATGGCTTAGATTAGTAAATGTCTGGTTCAATTTATTCGGATCCTTTAGGTGATCTGGAATATTAATTGAATGATTTATTGTGATTCCCCACTGTTTAAATTTGAACCACAGTTTTTTTGCATCATTATTTATTTTATTAATTTCAGAATTCATGTATGCGGTTTTTTCACTTCTAATTGCAAATGACAGATAATTTTTTAAGTCAAGGTAAACATTTTTATGTTCTTGATTTCCGGTTATCCTAAACTTTCTATACGCTTTGTCTTTCAGTTTAATAATTTCCTTAACTGTTTCAGTAATATAAGGTTGATAAGGACGCTTAATCTGGGCACACCTTAAAGGGGCATGGATGTTAAATATATCTACTAGTACACCATTGAAAGTCTCAACTTTTCTGCTTATATCATCATTTTCATCAGATAAGCTATGCCAGTTAATAGATTCCATGTCTGCTTTAAAAAGTTCCAGATTAAAATCCTTAAAGTCTCTGTATGTTATCGTCTTAGGTTCAGGTTTAAAGATATTTGCCTGAAGAATACAATATGTCAACATATGATCAGTCAAGTTATACTGACATGTCTTTTATATTAGATCAAAAATTGGTAGCTAGAGCCTCTAAGTCAGAAATTGTACACTTGTACAAACATATTGCAAGGAGAGCTATCTACTGCAACTATCCAATATATAATGTGACCCATTTCAAACGTTAACAGCCTCATAAAAGTTGTATTTATGAATTTTTTGACCGGGTTTTTTTTTTTAAGATAAAACATCAAAAACTGCACTATATTAAGAGGATATTTACCCCACACTCCTAGGGTATGACTCTCCGCGGGGTGAGAGACGAAGACGTATTAAAATCATAGTAAAGACCGCCTTCGAAGGTCAGGTGCCAGGTTCTTTTGGACGATTTCGCTATACTTTAATAACAACGTACAGGTCCGTACTAGATATATTGCACAATAGAGTTGTTGGTTTGCGTATATGATCATGTTTTTTAATTTTATCTTTTTCTCCTCTCATCTGGCTTTAGGTTGGTTACCCTCAAATGTTGTAATTAATTTTAACCCACATTCCTATGTCCAATAATTTCCATTTGTATATTCTTGGTGAAAATGAAAGACAAAATTTGATAACTGTAAAGTTCGGTTTAAAATGGCGGACGTTTGAAATGACTGACACAGCAAAGCCCAGCACAAACCGCAGGACCTAGCTAAGAAGGGATTTTTGAAATTCTACACCTATGCGGTAAAATGTATGTGACAAAGAAAAATAAATAAAATTTGGCCAGTATTGCTAAGGAAGAAGTTTGATATATACTTAGTGAAAAAATATACAGGGTGAACATCTTAGAAAATAATTAGTAAAATAATATGAGAGAGGATAATATTTGACATATAGTTGATATATTGCAAAAAAGAAGAAACTTTCTTTACTTTTAATAAATAATATACTCAAAAATTGAAGGTAGCGGTTTCAAAATGGCTGACGTTTCAAGTATGTTTTCCGATTTTAATCAAAATCAATATCCTGGGGTATATATGTTAGATAGTGGATTGTAGATTTAACTTTTTAAAAACATTTATTTAGTTTAACACTGGAGTCAACGTTGACTCTATAATAACAATAATAATTTTGAAGTGATTTATTCGAACATGAGTTTAAGACTGAGGTTTACAATGGCAGTGGGTAATATTTATAATATCTGGAGAACAAAGAACATTGGATTTGCAATTCAGCATGATAACAGATTACTGAGAAAGAAATGTTAAGCTCAGCTAGCGTGAGCGGTTATTAGAGAAGAGCTGTTACGCAATTTGTAATGTGATATGTCTGAGAAGGTTAAGCCTGTCTCGGTGATATTATATATCATGGTATATTTCTAATATAACAGCTTCCCCCTTATAAAAAAAGTTGGTGTTTTATGCAGCAACTTTTGAAATGAATATAAAATGTATATAAAAGGAATGGTACAATTTGGAAAAATATAAAAGATACAAAAATGTTAAATAGTAAGGTTTAAAATACAGAATATAACCTTAGCGTCTAAAATATGAAATGCAAGCACAATAAGCTTGATTCATAAAATAATATAACATAAAAATGTTAGAGTTAAAATATAGCTTTAGCAAGAAAGCGTAAAATACAAACATAATAAGTTTGTTGTAAAATGGGATAATATAAAAATATTCCCAGGGTTAAAATATGGCTTTACCATGAAAGCCTAAAATATAAGCATGATAGGTTTAAATGAAAATGGTATAAAAATGTTAATGCAATTGAAATTAACAAGGGATAAGTAAAATAATGAAATGTAATGATTAAATGAATAAAATATGGTTCACTGAAGAGTCCAGCACTAAAAGTCAGTAAAAGGCACAAAACAGTTCATCTTTATGTAAGTTCTATGTCTTCGGCTTCGTTGTCTTCTCTCCTTAAGGTAGGTCGTCTTCGTGAAGGGAATAGGTTAGCAAATGTCCTGTGGGGTTTGCTAGGCCTAGGTGGAGATGGGGGTGATGCAGAAACATCGATGGCTAGTCTTCGTCTTTTTGTTCTGCACTTACAAAATAGGTACAGAAATAACAGTCCAAATATTAGCACAATGATGAAGTAGGTGAACCAGGATATGTGTTTTGTTACGAATGGTTCGTTGATTAAATTGTCTAGATCTCTGGAATATTGGTCCAATTTGTGTTTGGCAATTTCGAGATCTTCTGTGTTAAGGTTGTTTAATTTTAATGGTTTAAGGTTTGGTGCTCTAATGTTGTTTGGAATTTTGTTGCAGCATTCGAATGGAATTTGGATGGGATGAGTGTCGTCGTTTACGTCGGTTACTTCTTTGGTACTGGCTTGGATTTTTGTGATGCCTATAAAGGCGTAACAATTAGGTTGTAATTTCACTATTGAGTTTTTGTAGATGACTTCAGTTTTCGAACTTCTTTCTGGACAATTGATGGTTGCCTGTAATGGTTCTGCGTTGATAACCAGCCACGTATTTTCGTCTATCTTTTGGACGTTGTATCCTTGGCCGATGATGAATGAGGTCTGGCAGCTTCCTGGCAGAGTTTTGAGGTTCTTGAAGAGACGGGCTTCGCAAATGGCATTATCATCAATGGGGTATGAAAATAGATTTAGACATAATTTAGTGTTGAAGTAGAGTGGTTTGCATTCTCTGAGGTCCGGGATGGTTAAGTACATTAAAGAATCATCATCTCTCGCGATATATTTCTGAGAGGTTGACAAGATATGATATAAGCCAGTTCTATTATCCAAAATAGGGATAGGATATAATTGAAATACTGAATAGGTTTGAGGGTCTACCAAAGGTATGTCTAATACGAATATTAAATCTGAATTTGTTTGAAAAGCTTTTAGTTCTATAATGTCTAAATACTGTGCAACTTTTGATAATTTGATTGGAAGTGGCAAATTGTTCCTTTGTAGGTTCTGTGAGATTTCCTGTAAGGAATTTACCAAGTCTTTTGGGTTTATAATCGATGTGTGAATTATTTTGAGCCTCGCGAAAGTGATAGAATTCAGGATATCGTTTAAGTTATCTTCGATAAATAGATAGCTTGCCATAAGCTGTTCGCAGATTTCTATAAATTTTAATTTTGCGTGAATATTTTCTATGTCTTTAGTCATGTCTAGAATTGAAGTTTCGATTTCTTTAATATCTTTATTGAAAGTTTCTTCATCAACCTGCAGTTTTTGAATGGTTGCGTTGAAATTTTTGATTACTGAAGTTGTGACAGATATTTGATTTTTGATTAAATTTTCGAGTTGGTGCTCGTCATTACTTAATTTGTTGATGCAATCAGAATAATACTGACCATCTTCTGCATCTAAATTTCCAGTTATTGATTTGAAAATTGTTCCAATACCGTTTAGTATTCCTCGCTTGTATCGTTTCGTGTCAAGGTAAATTTCGTCAAATTTTGATTGTATTGATTGAGAAATTTGTGTCAATAAACTGAGGTGAGTTTTTACGTCTCCTAAAAAGACGTTCATGTAATGATACGTTGGGTCGAGTGTGTTGTATAGTGTCTGTAAGATCTTGTCGTTTTTGTCGAAAGCTGTCTTAAAGGTAGATATGTTTTTGTGTACCAGTAAAGTCCATTTCTTGTGAGAAATCACAATGTCTGTGTCTCGGTGATAGTATACTCCAATTGTATTGTTAATTGGTGTTATTTTAAATTGAGCAAGTGCTGATCCGAACAGCAGGAAAAACCTGAAAATAAATTTAATTTTCAGTATAAGGTTTCATTCGGTCAAAGTTTACTTTAGTCGTTTGGTTTGTTTCCGGATTTAATAATGTTGCAGAATTTTGAGAAGTTTCTAAAATTTCGAAGGGGCCGTTAAATTTGTTCTGTAATTTGTTTTTTATCTGTGATTCTTTGACGTACACTTTGTCGCCAATATTATATGTGTGTCGATTTTCGGGAATGTTTTTGTCGAATCGAACTTTGGCTTTTTGTTTTTGTGCTTCTGTTCGACTTCGCGCAATTTTGTAATAGTGGGATATCCGGTTGTTAAGGTCTCTAACGTATTTGGTAATCAGGTCTTTCTGGTTATAAAGAGTTTCGGGTGGTCGGTTAGCTGTATGTCCGAAAATAAGCTCGTATGGCGTAAAGCCATGAGTTTTGTTTACCGAGTTGTTATAACATATTACCGCGTATGGTAATATTGTGAAAGGATGTTCGTTCGGATTCTCTGTTTTATGTATTCTGATCATTTCTGCTAGGGTGGCATGGAATCGTTCGATAGATCCATTGGATTGAGGGTGTCCTACGCTGGAGTATGTTAATTTTATGTCGTAGAGAGTACAAAGATCTTTTAATAAATTATTATCGAATTCACCGCCGTAATCACAATGAATTCTTAATGGGGTGCCATAGTGTTGGAAATATAGCAACAGGGTGTTTACAACTGATTTTGCACTTTTGTCTGGGACAGCATAAGCTTGAGTAAATTTCGTTAACTCGTCGCGGATGGTTAGTGCATAGTTTCTCGTGGGAAATTCGAATAGATCGATATTAACTCTCTCAAATGGAGTTTTAGGGGTTTCGGTAATTACTAGGGGATTGTTGAGGTTTTTACGACAGACTTTTGTTCTTTGACATGTTTCGCAGTTTTTTATAAAATTTTCGACATCTTTTGTTAAACCTTGCCAATTATATTTATTTTTGATTCTACGTATTGTTTCGTTTATTCCACGATGTAAATTATTTTTTCCGGTGTGATGCTGGTCGAGAATGATCGGACGTTGGTCTTCATCGGGAGTTCGTAATAAATTTTGACAAATGATTAGTTTTAAATCTTTTTCTGCAAAAATAAATGATAGGATTTCGAGAATTGGAAAGTCTAGATTGTTTTCAACATGGTAAGTTTTGGAAAGGTCTAATTTGTTTCGATGTTTGTAAAGTGTTAAAAATAGATGTTCTACCACAGACTCTGGGTCGAAAGGTAGAGCGATAATGTAGTAGTTTCTTTGTCGGGTCGATTTGCTGGAAACGATATTAATTGTATTGTTATAGAATTCGGGGTTTTCTTCGAAAATATCCTCGATAATTTGATGGTGAAGGTCTGTCAAGTTGTTTTGTTGGAAAAACGTTATGATATTTTTATTTTCTCGATCTAATAGTTGTTTATTTGTGATTTGAATTTTGGAATAGTCTATTAGAGATTTGGTTTTGTAAAGTCGGGAAAATGTGTCAAATTCTCGGGCGATTTGTTCGTCGGTAATTTCGTCATCGTTGTCTGAAATTTCGTCTTCGTCTGAGTCTTCGTTCGCGGCTAGAATTTTTGAATAAAATTTGGAACATTCTGAAAAGTGATTAATTTTTATTCTGGACAACGCGTCCGCGTTTTTATTGATTTTTCCGGGTTTGTATATTATTTCGTAATCGTATTCTTCGAGTTTTAAGCGCCAACGCGCTAGTCTACTACCTGGGTCTTTTATGGAAAATAACCAAGTGAGTGGTCGGTGGTCGGTGACGAGTTTGAACTTCCTTCCGAATAGATATGGCCTAAAATGCTTTACACTCCAGACCAAAGATAAAAGTTCACGCTCAATGGTTGAATACTTAGTTTCCGCGCCGCATAAAGTTCGAGATGCGTATGCGATTGGCAAATCTTTTCCTATACTTCCTTGTGAAAGTACAGAACCTATTGCAAATGCACTAGCGTCTGTAGTTAGGACAAAAGGTTCATCAAAGTTGGGGTAGATCAATATCGGAGTAGTTGTCAAAGTTTGTTTTAGGGTTTCGAATGAATTTGTACAGTCATTGTCGAAATTGAAAGGTATATCTTTTTGTAGCAACTTAGTTAAGGGTTTTGAAATTTTGGAGAAATTAGGAATGAAGCGTCTATAGTAGCCTGCTAGACCTAGAAAAGATTTAATTTCTTTCTGATTTTTGGGTTGAGGAAAGTTTAGAATTGCTTCGACTTTGGCAGGGTTTGGTTTTACACCATCCTTTGTAATAAGATGCCCTAAATAGGCGACTTCCTTGCGAAGGAATTCGCATTTGTCTGGCTGAATTTTGAGGTTGGCTTTTTGTAGACGTTTGAAGACTTCTGTTAGTCGAGAAATATGTTCATGGATAGTAGGGGAATAAATAATAATATCGTCCATGTAGACGAGACAGCGTTCATTTTGGATGCCTAATAGAATATTGTCCATGACCCTCTGGAAAGTGGATGGAGCATTTTTTAGACCGAATGGCATACGTACAAATTCGTAGTGGCCATTCTCTACCGTGAAAGCTGTTTTTTGGATGTCCTTAGGATCGATTTCAATTTGGTGGAAGCCAGAGGCCAAGTCTAACGTTGTGAAATATTGGCATTTGCCTAATTGATCTAAAAGGTCGGAAATGTTAGGTAGAGGATATTTATCACCTATTGTTACTTCGTTTAATTTTCGGTAGTCCACTACGACGCGCCATTTCTGTTTACCAGAAGCGTCTAGTTTTTTGGGGACTACCCAAACTGGGGAGGACCAGGGAGAAATTGAAGGCTGGATAATGCCTTGGTCGAGCATTTTGGAAACTTGTGATTTTACTTCTTGTTTGTGAATTTGGGGGTAACGATAAGATTTAGTGAAAATTGGTTTAGAATCGTTAGTGTCTATTGAATGCTTGATTTCGTTGGTAAATGTCAAGTTGTCACCTTCTAGATAAAATATGTCTGAAAAGTCTAAACAGAGTTGAGTAATTAATTCACTCTCCTCGTCGTTCAAGTGGTCTAAGCGTAATTGATTTTTTATTTCGTAGTTTCGGTCTATGTATTGGGAATCCGGATTTTGAAGATTTACGTTAAATATTGATCTAAATTTTTGAACGGGTTCAAGTTTAAGATCCGAGAAATGTATTGTTTTTGGAATCGCGTTTGCGTTTATTATCGTTGTCAAAAATTCACCATTGTTGTCTATTTTGACAATGGCATTCGGTAAACGTACCTTTTCATTTTCCTGGGCTATTAGTATAGCTTCGGTATTTTGTAAATTGCATTTAAGTTTAAAAATCTTTTCTGTGCGTGGTTCAATAGAAATTACATTTTGGTTTTTAACATTTAAATTTGGGTTTGAAATTCTAATACCTGTATTATTGTTTTCGTTAGAATTATTGTGGTTCCTGATTGATGTTACCTCAGTCACCTCAAATAGTGGTACGGTTTTAAAGTTGGTAATAAGTTGATTATTTTCAAAGTCCACATGACACTTATAATATTTTAAAAAGTCTGCACCTAATAGTCCATCGAATTCTATATCTAGGTCGTGAACATAAACCTTGTATGGGTCATTTATATTGAATGGTATTAGTACAGATTCGGTGATATTAATTTTTTCATCTGTTATACCCTGTATAATTACGTTTTCAGGATATCTTTGTTTGTACCTTTCCGCTGTTTTGGTTTTAAATACAGAAATACCTGCACCTGAGTCGACAAGAATTTTGAAACGATTTGTGAAGTCTTTTATGTAAAATAGATTTTTGGAATTTACGACATTTAGTTTGTAGCGGGGTGTTTTTACATGAATTGGTTTTCCGGGAAGTTCAGGTTTGGGTCGAAACTGTCCTGGAGGTTTATCGCTTGGACTTGGCGAGAAATTTGGTCTAGTTCGTCCGTTTGTTGTGTTGGAGTATTCGTGGAATACTCCGGGCCTGTGCAAAAATCCGGAGGATTAGCAGTATAATCCTCGTATTGCTGAGAATTAACAGTATAATTCTCATGTTCCTGGGATTGGGAATTAGCAGTATAATGCCCATATTGTCCGTTTGGAAAATCGTAGTCATCATTATTTTGAGATTGATAATCAGGAGAATAATTGGTAGAATAATTTACGGATTGATTTGCAGAGTAATCTTCGTATTGGTTTGGGTAATCTGAATAATTATCATAAGTTTCTTGGTTTAGGTGATGGGTTTTTTGTTGGTTAAATCTATTGAAATTCGGGTTCGGTTGTATGGCAGAAGGTCTCTGCTGGTGGAAGTTAGGATTTGGCCTGATAGCTGAGGGCCTGTTTTGTTGTGGATAATTGCGTTGTTGATTAGAAAAATTTTGGGAATTCTGTGGTCTAAAGTTTGCTTGATTAGGTACACTCTGGAAGTGCTGTCTAGGAGCTTGTGCCTGATTGGAATAGGCGTTTGGTGTGAAATTGGGTTGTGAAAATTGGTGGTTTTGCCTCGTGCGGCATTCGTTAAAGCTGTGCCCATTCCTTTTACAGAATGTGCAAAATGGTGGGAGATTTGGGCGTCTTTGTTGATTTTGAACGGGACTTCTATTTTGAATTTTATTGGAGAATTTTTGCGATTCGAAGTACGACAATTGCAACTCACGTTTGATGCGATTTATTGCATCTAACATATCACTAGGGTTGCCAGCCCTGATAATTTGCCCTAACTTGGGTTCTAATCCAGTCAGTAAGGTGGTCAAAGTCATGTTTTCGATGAGGTTACATTGAGCGGTTTTTTCCTCTAAAGTTAGAGTCTGCTTTTGCACTGCTGCGTGCATTTTCGCGTTGTGCGTTTGTAGTCTTGATACGAATATTAGTGCGGTTTCGTTGGGTAGTTGGTGAATGCGTTGTAAGTCCTGTATAAGGGCTGTCAAGTCGCGGGAGTCACCGAAGTGGGCCTCGAGTAGGCTTTTAATTTCTGCCCAGGTGGCAGGGTTCCTGGAGTTTACTAACTCGGCGGCTTTTCCCCGAAGTTTATTTTTAATGTGCAGAGCAAGTAGAACACGTTGGTCTTCTATAGACATTCCGTTCGCGTAAATACACGCACTAATAAAGGTTTGTAAAAATATCGGATTTCCATCGAATTCCGGGACTATCGAAAAAATCTCACTTAACCTGTAAGGTTCAATATTTATAGTTTCGTTCGCCGTGATTGAATTGTTTGCATTGGAATTGCTTACGTTTGTGGTGGTAGCCATTTTGTTTATATTATTTAGATAATTAAATAACTTAAAACACTTTTTTCAATTTGAGCTAGTACGCTACTGACAATTGATAATTTTATATTATATGTAAAAGAATGTGTTGTTTATTTTATAATATTTCAAAATTTAATTACAAGGATAATTGGATTAATTTAAAAAGTGTTTTTAGTTGGGAATAATGTCACTGAAATTTCATATACTAATGTGCATTTAAACAGTATAGAACATGTGGGTTTTATTTTATTTCACAGTCAAGTAAGGCGTAAACTTAACCTTTATATGATATATGATATTATGATAAAAATAATGTTAAGATAAAAATGGTATGTGATTATAATTATTTATGTAGGAAATGTAGATAAGTTCGTACTTAAAGAGTATATGACATTACGATAAAACAATGTTAAGATAGGAACGGTATAGTTATTTATGTAGGTCACATAAATTTTAAATAAAATATTATATTACTTCTGAATGAAATTATTATTTGAATATTAGAACTGCTGTTCGTTAAATTGAATTGTTTTTTTATAAGAAAAATATGCAAAATAATCGAGATGATTCTTAAAATCTACTTACATTAAAATTTCCATTCCACACGTCTGGATTGAAGTTGAATGCTGCTCCGTGAACTTTGTTACAATGCGGTCTTCTCTGCCAGGGGCGTTACCAGGTATTCCTTCCACAGAGGTCTCCTACACTGCCGAAGACACCAACTTCTCGACTGGGATGAATTCTTACTTGCTAATTTGTTGATTGATTGATATGTTGCTTTGTTGCTTGTTGAATTATTATTATTGTTTCTTTGTGAACGTAGATTCTTCTGAGTAAAGGATTGGGATCCACCACGACAGCTAAGGAATTTCTCCTTTTTCCAGGGGCTCTTTTCTTCAGGTTAGGCACCTTTTCCAGATGAACTCCTTGTTCCTTCCGATATGTTTTCCACTGGTTAGGCTCCCGAACTGTGCGTGTTCTTCAGATCCGCCACGACTGCGCCAATGTTAGATAGTGGATTGTAGATTTAACTTTTTAAAAACATTTATTTAGTTTAACACTGGAGTCAACGTTGACTCTATAATAACAATAATAATTTTGAAGTGATTTATTCGAACATGAGTTTAAGACTGAGGTTTACAATGGCAGTGGGTAATATTTATAATATCTGGAGAACAAAGAACATTGGATTTGCAATTCAGCATGATAACAGATTACTGAGAAAGAAATGTTAAGCTCAGCTAGCGTGAGCGGTTATTAGAGAAGAGCTGTTACGCAATTTGTAATGTGATATGTCTGAGAAGGTTAAGCCTGTCTCGGTGATATTATATATCATGGTATATTTCTAATATAACATATATAGTTGTTTGATATGAACATGAAATCAGTTTTTACAAATAGCAAATAGCAGATTCAAAATACAGATAATAAAGAGGAATTTTAATTTTCACAGTTTTATTTAATAAAGTCCACCATAGTATATGGGGGAGGAGCATTGCATAAATGAGACGAAGAAACAGATATGTAGTTGAATATTGATTACAAAACGGCTAATGCCTAAAAAGTGTAAAATAAAATATTTAAGTAAAATTTCTAAAGGCAAGGCTTTAGCATATACATTAAAAACTAGAAATTAATGTTTTTAACTATCACAGTAGATTCAAGCTTATATACAATTAAAATAAAAACATAGGCAATTAAGAAAATGCAAAAATTTTCTGAACAGAAACAGTAAAATATTCCGTACAACATGCCTGTAACGCCCCATGCTTTTATTTTAAAAATATAACAGCCTTAAAATGTTGTGATAGTTAAAAATATTATGTAGGGAGAGATGCAGACACCTGGCCAGGCATCATAGGCAAGAACGGTTTGGGCAACATGAACGCTAACTGTCAACTACTCCTAACTAAATGCGCCGAACATGATCTAGTTATAACAAACACCATTTTCCGACAAAAGGATAAATTTAAAGGCACCTGGCGTCACCCCAGATCAGGTCACTGGCATCTACTGGACTATGTTATCGTACGTAGGAAGCATCTCAAGGACGTCCAAATTACAAAGGCGCGCATTGATAGCGAATGTTGGACCGATCATCGCCCTGTTGTCTCTAAAATGAAAATTGTTATGAGACCCAAACACCGAAGAACTCAAGTAAAACGTAGACTCCGTCTCTGTATTAGTAAATTGCGTGACCAACAAACCCTCGAACAGCTAAAGCAAAAAGTTCAAGATAATTTGAGTGCACTAGACGAAACCAATTCTGTAGATGTCGCTGCTACCTGGACACAAATTAAAGACAGTTTAAAAAGTGCGAGTGAGGAAATTCTTGGCACTGCAGCAAATAAAAAACAGGAGGACTGGTTGAGTGATAATGAAGCTTTTATACAAGAACTTCTTGACCGCAAACATATTGCTTTCCAAAACGCTATCAACCACCCCAACGACTCATCAAAAGCAGAAGCTTTTACCCAATCTAAGTATGAAACGCAACGCGAAATCAGAAGAATAAAGAACGAGTGGTGGGCAAGCAAGGCCAGAGAAATTCAAAGGTACGCCGATTCACACGACTACAGGAATTTCTTTCAAGGAGTAAAAGCAGTGTACGGCCCCAGTCGGAAAAATATGTGTCCTATTAAAGATTTAAATGGAAATCTCCTCAAAGAAGACCAGGAAATAAGAGCCCGATGGAAAGAACACTACTCTAACATTCTTAACCAGCAAAGTCAAGCCGATCACGATATTATAAATCTTATCCCTCAATATGACACCTTCGAAGACTTAGATAAACCACTAACAACGGAAGAGATCTTAACCGCCATTGGGCAGCTAAAAAATAACAAATCTCCCGGCGCCGACTCACTCCCAGCTGAGATCTTTAAAGCTGTGTCGTCAGAGCTCATACCCTACCTCAAAAAACTGTTTGATGTCGTGTGGGAAAGTGGTCAAGCTCCGCAGGAGTT
Organism: Leptura quadrifasciata; assembly: GCA_963675555.1. Classification (NCBI taxonomy): domain Eukaryota; kingdom Metazoa; phylum Arthropoda; class Insecta; order Coleoptera; family Cerambycidae; genus Leptura; species Leptura quadrifasciata. The sequence continues at coordinate 94,697,185 of OY776680.1, read as the reverse complement.
TCGTGATACACTTTTAATCAACCTCTTCAAAAACAAAGGGAGCGCTGCGGACTGTGGAAATTACAGGGGTATAGCTCTCCTGGCTGTTGGAGGGAAGATACTCACTATTATTAAGTCCTTATTAAGTCATCTTTTGAAGTTATTGGCCATGTTTGGCTGCATTTCATAAATACCTCTCTTGACTCTGGTAAATTTCCTAAAAACTTAAAAACTAGCACAATTATTCCTATCGAAAAAATTAATAACACTAATAAGTCATGGGAATTTCGACCAATTAATACCTTACCAAGTTCTGAAAAACTCTTGGAGATGATAGTTTATCAACAATTAATTGACTATTTCAATAACAATAATTTATTTTTTGTAAATCAATCAGGATTTCGTGCTAATCATTCCTGTGAATCAGCACTCCAACTAACAATAACTGAGTGGAAACAAAAGTTGGATGAAGGAAACTATACTGTGGCTGTATTTCTAGATCTCAAACGTGCCTTCGAAACAATAGATCGCTCAATATTAATAAAAAAGCTTTTTATGTATGGTATTCAAGGTAAGGTTTTAAATTGGTTGAAAGACTATTTAGCTAATAGGGAACAGATAACAAAAATAGGTGAGCATGTATCTTCGCCAATAATTAATAATTATGGAATACCACAGGGAAGTATTTTAGGCCCCCTATTGTTTCTTATTTATATTAATGACATCAACGAAGTTCATAATTGTGATTTCTTAAACTTATTTGCAGATGACACTCTACTCTCGGTAAGCAGTGTTAATTTGGATGCGGCTTTAAATAAAATGAATAATTCCCTCAGACAAATTTCACAGTACTTAAAAAATAATAAATTAAAATTAAATATTACTAAAACTAAGGCCATGATTATTACCACTCAATATAAATATAAAAACATAAACATTAACACGATAAATTTGAGTATTGATAATGATAATATTGAATTAGTTACAAATGTAAAATATTTGGGATTTGTATTAGATAACCATTTACAATTTAATGCTCACTTTGACTATATACAGAAAAAAATCACAAAAAAGTTATATTTCTTTTCCAGAATATCCCAAAAATTATCAGATTCAACTAAAATTACTGTTTTTAGTACAATCATCCAACCTCATTTTGATTATTGTGCTAGTGTGTTATACTCCTTTGATTTAAATAAAATCACTGCTCTACAAAAACTGCAGAATAGAGGAATGAGAGTGATTTTGAGGTGTAACAGATATACGCCAATTGAACATATGCTTACTTCGCTTCAGTGGTTGTGTGTCAAAGATAGATTATTTTATCTGTCAATGGTGTTTATCTTCAAAATTTTAAATAACTTGCTACCAGACTACTTTAAAAAGTATATAATTTTGGCTAATGAAGTACATCAGTACAATACTAGATATAACTACAATTATTATATACCCAGGCGAAATCTGAGTCAAACCATGAAAATTTTATTATACAAAGGTCTCGACCAGTACAATAAATTACCAAATAATGTAAAGGAATCTGTATCACTAACAGGGTTTAAAAGAGCAATTGTAAGTTACATTAAGTCATTAGGTTAATGTAGTGATGTAACAAAAAGTTGCTTTATATCAAAGAATTAGTTGTACCTGAATACGTGTAAAATTTGAACAAAGCTATTTGTGTGATAATGTATGGGTATGTGTGATAGGTATTATATTTATATATATATATATATAGGTATGTGTATATATGTCACCTAATGTATATCAATAATTAACAATTATACTAAGTAAGTACACTTGTTATATAAATGAATTTGTATATTAGGATTTTCTATTTCAATAAATTACTACTACTACTACTACTAAAGCGATGGCAAATAGGTTAACACGTGTTATGGAAAAGCTACTTCCTGAAACACAGAGTGGCTTTAGACCAAACCGAGGCACATCGGACTTAATCTTCATACTTAAACAGCTTCAAGAAAAAGCACTCGAACATCAAGGAGAAATTCACATGGCCTTCATTGATCTAACCAAGGCGTTTGACTCGGTGGACAGGGAAGTGCTCTGGAAAATTATGTTCCGCTTAGGTATCCTTAGAAAATTTGTGGAAGTATGTCGCAGTCTACATACAAACAACAACGCCCAGGTTATCTATAATAATGAGGCAACCGAACCTTTCCAAACCCTCACTGGAGTTAGGCAGGGATGTGTCCTGGCACCCCTACTCTTTAATTTGTTTACCACCGCTCTAACAATTATTGTTGACAACAAACTGACAGTCAGAGGAATAGGTCTCAGATACCGTTTTGATGGCGGTCTCTTTAACATAGGGCGCTTTAGAGCTTTCACGAAGACACGCACACGATTCATTTGTGATCTCCAGTATGCGGATGACTGTGCACTTTTAGCCTCTACGCCGGAAGAGCTTCAAGAACTTTTAGATGTGTATGCCCAGAGCTGTGATTCCTTGGGACTTAAAATCAACATTGGAAAGACTAAGATTATGTCAACTCCTCATCAAGTGAACCAAATAGACATTACACTTAACGGAAGTTCTCTTGAAGTAGTGGATCAGTTCAATTACTTAGGCAACGTTGTTAATGACAAAGCAAACATGGACAGCGAGATTCGCAATAGAATTAACGCTGCATCTAGAGCACTCTGGGGACTTAGAGAGAGAGTATTTGACAACCACGACCTTGCTTTGTCAACGAAAATCGCTGTCTGCAGAGCAGTTGTCATTCCAACACTGCTATATGGATGTGAAAGCTGGGTCACTTACCGTCGTCATGTGAAAGAATTAGAACGTTTTCAGCAAAGACACCTCAGAAGTATGATGAAAATCCGTTGATTCCATCACATATCAAACGTGGAAGTACTCAGGAGAGCAAACAGCCTTCCAATTGAGGTGCTTATTTCAAGAGCACGCCTAAGATGGGCAGGTCACGTTCATCGTATGCATGATAACCGCCTTCCTAAATGTACACTTTATGGTGAATGGCTAAGCGGTAGAAGGAGGCGTGGCGGTCAACGAAAGAGGTTCAAAGACGCTCTCCATGAAAATCTAAAATCCTGCGGTATTGCAGACGAGCAATGGGAACAACTTGCAGTGGACAGAACCGAATGGCGAGGGGTTGTGGCCAGCTATCAAGGAAATGTTGCTGCAAGAAGGCCGAATCCAAGACCTAATCAGGTCTATGTTTGTCCTGACTGCGGTCGACTTGTGCTCTCCCGAATTGGCCTCTATAGCCATAGTCGTGTGCACCGTAGATGAATGGGAATTACAATAGACTACACCTTTCACTTGTTTTTTATTGTACACAATTTATCGACTGTAACATTTTTATACTCGGACTCGAGTAACGGATAATAATAATTGTCTATAAATTTTTAGTGAAAGCATTCGTCTTTAAAAAGGTTTTTCAAATATCGTCTGCATCTGATTTCTTTATTAATTATAAATACAGATATGTCAAATAAAAAAAGTAAACCCACACTAAATAAAACCACGCCAACTATTCAACAGTGTTGTATTGTAGAAAATTACAAAACTTTTTAAAACCATCATTGAGATTCAAAATATGTAAATAATAAATGAAGTGGATAGATAAAGATTACTGAAAAAATGTAATTAGAAAGTAACGAAGTAATCATTTCAGCATCTTTTAAAAATAGATTTAGCGTCTTTGACATTTATAATGTAATCAGAATTTCTAATTTTCATATTTTTGCTATGTCTGGGATAAATGATTTCGGACAATAAACAATTATAATGAAAATTATTTAGTTTAGGAACCATTTTTGTCTTAAAAGGTGCAGAAAAATTTTAATAAATTTTTTGTTATCCACACTCCGAAATAAAGCTTTTTCAAATGCCTTCTATTTCAAACTGTCTATCATTGAAAAATGTCTTTGCAGTACAAAGCCATCTAGATTCTGACATATTAATAAATGATCTGATCGAAAACTGAAGCAATTTACACATTCTAGCAATTGGCTTCTGGAGAACTCAAATACCTATATTATTTGCGAAAATATTACGCCTGGGAGTTTCTATTGGTGGACCCTGTATATTTAGTCAATGCCTATTGTTAGTCTTATTTGGTCTATCTACGACTCGAAACTACAATTTTTCTCTAGAATGTACTATTGCGGTCGAATTGAAGTAATCGATTTTTTATCAAGTAGTATGTTTTTTCAAAAAAAGTCTGTTGTAGATGGGAATTTTTATATCAGTCATGTCAATTAAATTATTTTAACAAGAAATCATTGGTGGGTATCACACAATGACATTGACACTGATAAAAATAATAAAATATATTATGATTGATGCGTCACTGGTCAGAACCATATTTTACAACGGGAAAATCACTCGATTACTTTTTCTTCGGCTGCAATAGTGTGTATGTAAAATTTCGTCAGTTGCTCAAAACTGATTCTCGAGTTACCATACAGACAGAATTATAGCGAGAGAATTTCCAGAAGATAATAACCGCTGTTAGTCTATACATAATATCGTTTTAATATGTTCTACCTGTTGAATTCATAATATATATTAGACTTTTTACGTTTAGCTGAAACCGCAGTCTATATTTTTTTCCTTTACGATAGTCCATAGTTCGATCTAACTGCATAACTCAAAAATGAATAAAATGTTCAATTTTAAATATCTGCAATTTCACCACCGTTTTATTAAAATATAACGCATGAAACACCACGATAATAAACTGCATAAATCACATAATAGATAAAAAACCGAAGCCGTTCCTGAAATTGATCACATCACCACAGGTATTTATTTACAAATAGAGTTAGGAGGGTGTTAGTAGCTAACGACGTCAATGAGGGCACCACTTTCCACTTATAAAATATCTCATATTTGCTAGCAAGACGCCCATAAGTTTGTGTATAGATTAACAGAATACAATAATTTTTTTACTAAAATGTATTTTTTATAATTACACAAAGCATCAATCTAAGCCCGTCTTGTGGCAGAATTAATTCATTTTGTCATTAAATATACGTTTTGAAGCGTACAAAATCAGCCATAATCACCTTTTTTCCTAAATTCAATCGTATAAAATAACCAATAACTATGAGAAAATTTAAAAAATGTTACACGGGAGGTATAAAAACAGTCTTTCTTCTTTCCAGTACATTTTGTTTCATATTTCTATCTGATACTCGTTAATACCTCATGTGAGCAGGGCAAATATCCTCTTAAAAATCATGACCTACCGCTATCTTTCTAGAGGCTAAAATTTAACAAATCGTATTAGCGATTTTTTTTTAGTAAAATTTGAATACATCCCTGTATTCGGCTCCCTCCTAAATGGGCGTGTACCAAAAATACGAATTAATAAAATTTTCACAGATAAATTTAAAAATGACAATATTAGTACGCATTTATTATTGCAGGCATAGTAAGTCATGGAATAAACATCGAAAACAGAGAACAAAGTTGAATCTAATATTATTTCTAATTAATAAATAAAATTGATAACGGTGACGTACGTTATCCCCCATTAATTTGAGGTTCAATTTTCGTGAATGATGAATAGTCTTTTAACCACTTCAGCAATTTCAGAAAAAAAATTTTTTGTGCTTTATCTTGAAACCGGTAGATAATGAGTATCAAATAATCCTTTTTTTTTATAAGAAAATTCTGTTGATTTGTTGTTCTAGACTTGCAAGTGAAGTTATTATTTTCTTTATTATGCCTTAAGTTGGCCATGAAAAGGCAGTTGTAGAAACAATAAAAAAAATTTGTTAACTGTCATTTAAGGTGTGAATAAGTTTTTTGTGCGAAATATTTGTAAAAATAAATGATTTGTTATGGAACAAATAAATTTGAGGCACAAAATTGAAATAGTTCGTCTGGTTGGTGATAATGCTCATTCGATAAGAGAAGCAGCTGATGAATTTAATGTTAGACATCCCAATGAACCAAACGTCAGTAGTACTGTTGTGAGCAGAAAAAATTAGGACAACTTTTTTTTGCTAATGTTAATCTGTCTCTATTTGAATATGTAATGAGTAGCCGAAATAAAACAGATATCACTTTTAATTTATTTTTTATTTTAATGCTGTAGTTATTGCTATAGTAAATGATGAATGGTTAATGAGACAAATTGCACTGCGTTATAACATTAACAAATTTGGTGTGTAACATTTTAAGAAAGCGGAGAATAAATGGTACGATTAGTAGAAATCCTGGATCAAAGGATATCCTACTTAACAAGACACTATAACTATTAATATTTTGTTATTGCACCATTTCTATTTATAACTTCTATAAGTCTGTTTGGCATAGAATTAAATAACCTTATACAATAATCATTAGTAATAATATTTTCCCATGCATTATTTACTATTTCCAGTAATTCTTCGGCATTCCGTGGTCTCACATTTCGTTTTTGGATACTTCTTATGAGTAGTCCCCATACTTCTTCCACAAGGTTAAGATCTGGACTATGATTGGGCCAGTTAAGAACATTGATGTTGTTATCTCGAAACCAGTTAGTTACAGTATGAGCAGTATGACAGGAACAATTGTCTTGTTGAAATATAAACTCATTATTAGGAAATAATTGTGACACAGAAGGGAGCATAAAATGTCTAAAATCCTAATATATGTTTCACTATTAAATCGTTCCTCAATATGCCACAAAACACCAGGACCACCTGCTGATATCCAAGCCCATATATTGACGGAAAATCTACCACTTTTATCATTGTTAGATATATATTTCTCATCGAATCGAGTATTCGGAGGGCGGTAAACACTAATACGACCGCTGTGTGTTGACTGGAAAGTTTTTTCGTCTGTAAAGATTACATTGTTCCAAAAATGTACATCATGCACTAAAAATTCAAGCGCAAATCCTACTCGAGCTTCTTTATGTTCAGCTTTAAGTAAGTATTTCTGTGCTGCTGCATGACAGCGTAGCTCTGATTCTCTTACTCGCCGGCGACCAGTACTACTCGATCCCGGAAAATTCGTTTCTTCAGCAACCTGAATACTGAGTAAAATGGATTTTCTACTAAAGCATTTACCAATTGCAAATCTTGTTGTTGAGTTGATATCCTTCGTCGCCCTGATCCAGGATTTCTACTAATCGTACCGTTTATTCTCCACTTTCTTAAAATGTTACACACCGAATTCTTGTCATTATTATAACGCAGTGCAATTTGTCTCATTGATCATCCATCTTCTGCTTTAGCAATAACTCCAGATTTAACTAAATCGCTTATATGAGGCATATTAGTTTTTTGTACACTTGCAATAAATTATGACAACTAACTGACAATGTCACAAAAATTAAAGTTAGATGTACACAACTAGATTTTGACAAAATACCGTTATAAAACTTTGTCCTATTTTTTTTTTGCTCACGACCGTACCAGAAAAAATACGAATTAATCAGAAATCACGAACATTTTGTAGGTAGACATAATGATCAAATTTTGGAACATTTTCTTAATATTCCCAATTCCAGCTTATGAAGTGTCAGTCTAGATTTAAATATTCCTAGAGAAACTATTAGAAAATGTCTTGTAAGGAACCATTTGAAGCCGTACAAACCAAAGTTTTTGAATACTTTAGAGCCGGGAGATGAAGATAGAAGACTGGAATTTTGTTTATGGGCTCAAGGAGAATACCTCAATAATTCTAATTTCATTAAAGAAATATTATATACCGACGAAGCCACTTTCACCACCAACGGTACGGTTTCATCCCAAAATTCTCGCTACTGGTCAGTAGAAAATCCAAACTGAGCTATCAATTAATTGTAAAAGACAATATTCATTAAAAGTAAATGTTTGGTGCGTGATACTCCACAATAAAATTATTGGTCCGTTCTTCTTTGAAGGAAATTCAAATAGATTTCAATTTTTTGATTTTTTGAGGAATGAATTTTCGGAAGCACTAGACAGTTTACCCATTCCTGACCAAGTTAATTTAAAATTTCAGTTAGATGGGTGTCCTGTACATAATGCAGTGATAGTGAGACAATGGTTAAATAATCATTTTTGAAATCAGTGGGTAGGTTCCAACAGCCCTCTAATTGAATTTCCACCTAGGTCACCGAATCTAACACCAATGGACTATTAAGGAAAAGGTATATAAATCGAAACTCCAGACAATTAAAGACTTCGGAGCTAGAATAAGGAACGCACATCTAGAAATTACTCCTAGACAATTAAGAAGTGTCAAATAATTTTTAAAAAAGATGAAAAATGTATTACATTGAACAGTGGTTTGGTGAAGGCTTAAAGAATTTAGTTGTTTCTTTACAACCTTCATTTATTACATTACGTTTACTGTTAATAAATTTTTTTTAATGTTTCCTTGTTACAACTATTTCATGTCATTGTTATTGGTTCCATGTTAATTTTGCGACGTAATTAGTGTTATTATGTTTTCATTGCTTATTAGATTTAACTTTGTCTGTTTTTGACGTTTATTCCATGACTTACTATATCTGTGAGTATTTATCTCTGTGGGAAGCCAAGATTCTGGCATATGCAGACGACCTAGTCATCATGGTTAAAGGTAAATCTGAAGAGGTACTCTCTCATTCCCTTCAAGAGGTACTAGATACAGTGCACATCTGGTGTGAGAGGGAACAGATGTCTGTTGACCCCCGCAAAACTGTAATAGTACCCTTCACCTGGAAAAGGAAACTGGATAACTTAGAACCGCCTTCCTTGCTAGGTGAAACCATTCCATTTTCGGAGGAGGTGGAATATCTAGGCATTACGCTGGATAGATCACTCAACTTTAATTCCCACCTGGAAAAGGCTGTCCCTGTGGACATGCCATAGAAGTTGTGGATAATCCTGGGGTATGGGTCCCCAAGAAATATACTGGATATATGTTGCGGTCATTAGACCAATGATGATAGCGTATGGCTCCATAGTTTGGTGGTCGAAAGGGCTACGACAGTCGGCCAAAGCCAAACTCTCTGGTTTACAGAGACAAGCATGCCTGGCAATAACTGGTGCTATAAGCACCACACCGTCAGCTGCTTTGGAAATCCTCCTAGACTTACCACGTCTCCATATTTACTTGGAGAGAGAAACTAGGTGGGCAACATATGGACTCCAACAATCGACAATCAATATGCCACAGTTTATCATCATGGAACACAATGGATTGATTGATGACCTAAACAGTCACAGCATCCTAGATATTTCTTCTGATGTGATACCTACCAGAACCAACCATGAGCTGCCTTTCAATATCCTATTTCCTGAAAGAGATGAGTGGGATCGGAATAAAACTGACCTATAGAAGGCAGACAGCTGTTGGTATACAGATGGTTCCAAAACTCCAGAAGGAACAGGTGCTGGAGTTTATAGTCACTGTCCAAAGGTAAGAATAACCTCGAGCCTGGGTGATACCGCGACAATTTTTCAGGCTGAAATATATGCCATTGAACTGTGTGTATGGATGCTGAAATCAACGCACCCTAGACACAGATCCTATCGCTGTAATACTAAAACAGTGTGGAACTGCCAAAAAGCTCTAATCCAATTGGGTAGGAACAACAAACTGACTCTGGTCTAGGTGCCTGGCCACTCTGAGCTGGAGGGCAATGAAATTGCCGATTGCCTAGCAAGAGAGGGTGCGGCATCAAAATTTATAGGACAAGAACCAGTTCTTGGCATATCTTCAAGCACTGCCAAAACAAATATCCTAGACTGGGCCGAGAGCAAGACTCTCAAGTGGCAGGAACTACCAGGATTAGCTCATTCGAAGGAATTCATTACACATCCTTTGAAATCAAGAGCTAAAAAACTGCTAGAGTTGAATAGGTTACACCTAAGCACTTTAATCAGCCTATATACTGGGCACTGCAGATTAAATCATCACCTACACAGACTTGGACTGGTGGAAAACACCGAATGCCGTCTGTGTCTAGAGGAAGATGAAACGGCAAGGCATATCCTGTGCACTTGCCCGCTGCAGAAAGAACCCGGTTCTCATTAGTTGGCAAAGGTCAGCTTTTGCCTGAGGACTTGGACAATCTCTCACCCAACAAGGTTATCAGCTTTATTAAAAGGCTGAACCTATTGGGTGAAATATAAATTAGGAGCGAGCCACAATAGACCGATTGGTCGCGGTGGAGGGTCTGGTATAGACCCACTCACATTTTAACCTAACCTAACCTAGCTGTCTAGACTTAGTTATTAGTTTAGTTCTATATTTGTATGACCTATTCATACTTTTATTGAGACAAAATAATACTTTAATGCACTTTTTATTTGGAAAATCATAGAAGTATCGCGTGAACAAAATTAAGCTTCATTTAACCACAATAGTAAATTGATTTCTTGTTCACTATGCATAAGGTTGTACTGTCAAAATGTAGATGTCCCCACTCCGTGATTTTCACCTATATTCCTAGGAGGCCATTTTGGCGGGATTTACCATCTTTAATTAGAAAGAAATTTGTATATTAGGTGATTCCTAGTTAATAAATTACTATTATTACTACTACTTTAAGAAGTAACTTTTGTTTTAAAAGTTAAACAAGAAAAATTCTTATTCGCTAAATAAAACAATGCGCTTAAAATATTTTAACGGGAAAAATTTCCATCCTTATCAAGATCTTTAACGTTATGTTTTTTATTTCAGGTTGGCATGTCATCGGCTTTGGTTTTTATGTATATTTATCCATTCTGAAACCACTTGATATTGGTTTGCTGCTCAGTTACCATTATTTTTATTATAAATGATAGGACTAAGGTATCATTTGTACATAAAAAATAAATCGTAAGACTGTACAAAATATTAATATTTAAAAAAATTATGCAAGATGGTCCGCAAAACCGCATCGAGAATTAAAAAGATGGATGCGTTTCTTCGGAAGGAGCAAATTTAATTTTATCAAGATATGTCGGGTGACACCTTTATTTTAAAAAATGTCACTGGGGGTCCGGTGCATTTTTATTTCTTTATTTTGTTTTAGCTTTTGCAACTTTTTGTTGTGTATATAATGAAATATTTATTTGGTTGACGAATGCGTAGCCTTTAACAGTGTGAATTTCTCGCAAAGTAATTGTAAACCGTTTTGTGCGGGTTTTTAATTGTGTCCTTTTCAGGTCTCGTCAGCTATAAATGTTTGTAGTTTTAATTTTAATCAAGTGGATAATTTTTAACATTGATTTTAAGCTGAGAAAATTAACTGTATTGTCTGTAATTTGAAATATATTGTTTTATATAACAACTTTGTCAGTTTTCTTTCACATGTTGTTTGTAGAGACACAATAAACTCGAAAAAATTGGAAAATAGTTCAGTAAAATAGCAATTTATATCGGACATAACTCAGAAAGTTTTGAAAATTGATAGAAATGTTGAGGAAAAAGTACAAAAACGTAAGGGAAAACAAAATCGTAATAACAGCGTAAACTCTATCTCACTTTCTTATGAACTATTGGATTATTTTCATGGTAAGTACATAAATCAAAAGATTGTCTAAATCTAATCTTATTAGAAGACCAAAAAATAACGTAAAAGTTGACTTAATTGACATTATAAACTTTCCCCCATGCAAAAACCCCATTGCTGAAAATTAGAGTAAATGTTCGATATGGTCTCTACCTACTTCTATGCCTTTTCTAATTCTATTCATAAAAGATTTTCATACATTGAAAAATACATTTTCCTGTCCTCTAATAAAATTCACTGTGTTTTGTATTTGGTCCCCCAGTTCTTCTCTTGAGTTGATAGTATTTGCATAAACTAAGGACTTTATGTCCCCACACATAATATCCAAAGGATTATAATCAGAACTCTTTGGTGGCCAAACAAACTCACTTTCTCGACCGATCCATCTGCGTGGGAAAGTTTCATCAAGATAATTCCTGACCCATGGAGAAATGAGGGGGAGCTCCATCTTGCATGAACCACATTCTATTTCGTATGTCTAGTATGAGAGCATGTAATATATCAGCAAGAGTATTTTGAAGAAAAAACAGCTAAGACTGTCCATTTAAATTTGGAGGAAGGACAAATGGTCCCAATAATTGCTCGCCGATGATACCACACCAAACGTTAATCTTAAATTCTTGCTGAAAATAATAATAATAAGTTTATTGTGTAAATATACCATAGAATATTACAATACACAAAAGGGTTCTGAATCGGCAGGGCCGTTCTTCCTCACAGCCCATGAAGTACACATTTAATAATTAAATAATAGAACAATGTTTAACTAGCTATGAGAGGTTATCACTAAATTTTGTACACATATATAAATATACATATTTGCACATATGCCATACATTACATGAATCTATTTTAATTATTATATATTATTAATTAGTATTTTTTTTATTGCACTTTTAAAACGTCGGACTGATGGATGAGTTATTTCCTCTCTGATTGTATTCAATGTTTTTGGAGCATTGTATGTAACGAACCCTCAAATTTCGTTGTTCGGTGCACGGGAATATTATAGGTTAGGTTTCTGAAGTTTCTCTCATGCAGTTCACTTCTTAAAACTATTTTTTCTGTCAAGTAACTGGGTATTCCATTGTTCACAATAGTATATAGTAAACAACCGAACTGTAATATATATTTATTTTCTATGTTTAGAATTTTTAAGTCTCTAATGTGCGGTGTTATATGTTCCCTTCTGTTTATGTTATACGAGTATCGCAGACACATATTCTGTATCTTTTGCAGTCTTTTTTTCTTTTATCTGTTAGTAATGGGTAGTATACACTTAAGCAATAATTTGGTCTGGATAAAATTAAACTATCACAGGTTAAGTACTTTATTGTCTCACTTGTTAGCAGTGTTTTGAATTTATACAAATGTTTTAAGCTCATATATGCATAACTACTTATTTTATTTACATGGTTTTCGAAACTTAACTTGTTGTCTATCATAATATCTAGATTTTTTACTACTTCCGCCTCCTGTATTATATTGCCGTTTATGTTGATACTGTTGGTTTTTGACTGTAATCCTCTTATTCTGTTGTTATCTGTGCCTATTAACATAGCTGTTGATTTATTTGGATTTATTCTCAGCCTGTGATCCTCAGACACCATTTTACAATATTATCCAAATCCTCATTAATTTCATCTATGGCCCTATTAATGTCACCTAGAGAAAACTCTTTTATCAACTGCGTATCATCGGCATATAAGTGAACCTTGCAGTTTTTTAATTATTTCTAGCAGATCACAAGTGTATATTGTGTATAATATGGGTCCCAGAATAGTACCCTGCCGAACTCCTTTGTCACATTTTAGCATCGTTGATATGTTGTCTTCGATTTTCACAAACTGTTTGTAAAGTAATTCTGAAACCATATATATGTAGTCCCTTCTATTCCTATGTGGCTCATTTTTGTTAACATTAATTCGTGGTCCAATAAGTCGAAGGCTTTGCTATAGTCTAATAGCACGAGATAAGCCAATTTTTGATCGTCAAGTGCTGCACATAAATCAGATATTACTTTTAACAGAGCTGTACATGTGCTAAACTTACTTCGAGATCCTGACTGTATTGCAGGTAGTATATTATTTTTTTCCAGGTGTTCATTTAATTGCTCTACTACCGTTTTTTCTAATAATTTGGATTCTGTAGGTAATATGTTTATTGATCGCACTTCTGAAAATGATTCGGGTTTATCGTTTTTTGGTAATGGTGTAACAACGGATTGTTTCCATATCTGTGGTACGTCTGCCTTTGTTTAACAGCATGAGGATTTTCTACTTCCCAGTAATGGGTATTTTTCCAGTTAAAAACGCCTCGGCAAGTAAAAGTTGCTTCGTCAGTAACTAAAGTGTTTTTAACAAAATTTCGATCCCTGTTGTATTTACAACAAATTGACAAAATTGTAGCCTTTGTGGAAGATCCCTCCGAAGTAAGTTTTGTACAGGAGTGAGATGATATGGGTAGAAGCGTTCTTTACGTGACTCTTAGGACAGATTGTTTACCCACCCCCGTTGCCGCTGCTTGAGGTCTTCATCCATATGAACTAAAATTCCTAGTTCTTGATCTGGAGTAATTCGTTTCGGTCATCCTACATAGTTTTTATGGCGAAATGAACCCGTTTCTCCCAAATGACGAAATAGATCTTTGAAAATATTATGGTCTGGGTATATTCTATTTGGATATTGCAATGAGTGTCTCCTCGCTGCAGCACGTCCGCTAAAATTATTTTGTGCCTAAACACATATCATATCCCTCATTTCTGTATTTGAAAAATTATGTCAAGGCATTGTAAATAAACAAGTTATAGAAATTAGCTCGAGGAACACACGAACAAAATAAAATGATTAAATGACGTAAATTACAGAACTAAAACGTAACCAAAGCACACTTTTCAAAAAATACACTTTGTTTCATTAAATTTGAATTTGTCTTTCAAAAAATTATTGAAATGTTTAACAGCACTTTCCTCGAAAACGGTTGGAGTTATCAAGTTCTATCGACTGTACCTTTTATACGTGGAAATGACGCCCTCATCAGATTTTCTGCAGAACTACTGTCGTGAGCAGAAAAAATTAGGACAGTTTTTTTTTCTAATGTAAATCTGTCTCTATTTGAATATGTAAAGAGTAGCCGAAATAAAACAGATATCACTGTTAATTTATTTTTTATTTTAATGCTGTAGTTATTGCTATAGTAAATGATGGATGGTTAATGAGACAAATTGCACTATGTCATAACATTAACAAAAATTTGGTGTGTAACATTTTAAGAAAGTGGAGAATAAATGGTACGATTAGTAGAAATCCTGGATCAAAGGTCAAATGGTATCCTACTTAACAAGAAACTAACTATTAATATTTCGTTATTGCATCATTTCTATTTATAACTTCTATAAGTCTGTTTGGCATAGAATTAAATAACCTTAATAATAATAATAAGCTTTATTCAATAAAAACCATACAAGGTATAAAACACGTCAAAACAAGAAAATGCAATCTGCAGTAATAAATATAAAACACCTTAACTAACAAATATTTTAGAAAATAAAAAAGTAGACACAATAACACATTGAAATTCATAGTCAGAAAAATATTCGTTCAATGTATAATAACATTTTTTTATTAAAATTTGTTTAAAATCTCTTTTAAAAGTATATAAAGGTAATATTTTCAGTGCATCCGGCAAGTGATTATATATTTTAATCACTGAGGTTGTTACACCTTTTTGAACTTGCGTGAGACTGGTGTTATACGGCACTAGGATATCTCTGTGGCGAGTTTCATGCAAATGCGTTTGTTTGTATTGTTCAAAAAATGTGTAGTTTTTTTTGTAGAACACTGTACACTCAAAGATGTAGAGAGACATCACGGTTAGTATGCTATAGTTTTTAAAATATGGTTTACAAGAGTCTGTTCTATTTAGACTAAATATGTTACGTATACACTTTTTTTGTAGAACTTGTATTCTTTTTACCTCCACAGAGTTTCGCCAAAAAATAATTCCATACTTTATAGATGATTGGAAATAAGACTGATATACATTTAAACACATATTTATGCTGATGTTGTCTCGTAAAGTGCGAACTTGGTAACATAATGAGCTTAGCTTTGGGGCTAGTTCTTCAATATGTTTCTACCAAGTTAATCTTGAGTCAAGGTGTAAGCCAAGGAATTGGTACTGTTTAGTACCATTTTATCATTTTTTATATTGATTTCTTCTGCCGCTTCATATGATGAATGAAACTGCATTACCTCAGTTTTTTTCCAAATTCAAGGTGAGTAAATTCTGATCATACCAGATGTTTAATAAGGTGATAGAATGTAATATTTTATTTTCTAGGTCCTCATAGTAATTTTTGCAGATAAAATGGCAGTGGTATCAACAGCAAATGCTATCACTGCCTCTGGAATGACATCAGGTAAGTCATTTACATAGATTATGAACAGCAGCGGCCCCAACACTGAGCCCTGAGGTATTCCACGATGCACAGATCTCCATTCAGAACTAAGATTTTGTCCATTTAAATTGATGCTTCAACTTTTTGCAACCTATCTGTTAAATATGATTTTATAATATTATAAGCTACACCTCTTATACCAAGTCTTTCTAATTTGGCCATTAATCGACCATGACCTAATGCATCGAAAGCTTTTGATAAATCTAGAAATATACCCTCAGTTTTGTTTCTTTCATTAATTGATTTTAAAATTTTACCTATTGCCTATTTATCTATACAATAATCATTAGTAATAATATTTTCCCATGCATTATTTACTATTTCCAGTAATTCTTCATTCCGTGGTCTCACATTTCGTTTTTGGATACTTCTTATGAGAAGTCACCATACTTCTTCCACAGGGTTAAGATCTGGACTATGACTGGGCCAGTTAAGAACATTGATGTTATTATCTTGAAACCAGTTAGTTACGGTATGAGCAGTATGAAGGGAACAATTGTCTTGTTGAAATATGAACTCATTATTAGGAAATAATTGTGACACAGAAGGGAGCATAATATTGTCTAAAATGCTAATATATGTTTCACTATTAAATCGTTCCTCAATATGCCACAAAACACCAGGACCACGTGCCGATATCCAACCCCACATATTGACGGAAAATCTACTACTTTTAACATTGTTAGATATACATTTCTCATCGAATCGAGTATTCGGAGGGTGGTAAACACGAATACGACCGCTTTGCGTTGACTGGACAGTTTTTCGTCTGTAAGGATTACATTGTTCCAAAAATTTGCATCATGCGCTAAAAATTTAAGCGCAAATCCTACTCGAGCTTCTTTATGTTCAGCTTTAAGTAAGTATTTCTGTGCTGCTGCATGACAGTGTAGCTCCGATTCTCTTACTCGCCGGCGAACAGTACTACTTGATCCAGGAAAATTCGTTTCTTCAGCAGCCTGAATAACTGAGTAAAATGGATTTTCTACTAAAGCATTTACCAATTGCAAATCTTGTTGTTGAGTTGATATCCTTCGTCGCCCTGATCCAGGATTTCTACTAATCGTACTGTTTATTCTCCACTTTCTTAGAATGTTACACACAGAATTTTTGTCAATATTATAATGCAGTGCAATTTGTCTCATTAACCATCCATCTTCTGCTTTAGCAATAACTCCAGATTTAACTAAATCGCGTATATGAGCCATATTAGTTTTTTGCACACTTGCAATAAATTATGACAACTAACTGACAATGTCACAAAAATTAAAGTTAGATGTACATAACTAGATTTTAGCAAAATACCGTTATAAGACTTTGTTCTATTTTTTTTTGCTCACGACCGTACCACGTTTCGTCAAAAAAAATATGAAAAAAATTCATCATCCGATACAGGACTTCTATGATCTATCTAACGTGATGTAATACATAAATTATTGTTTCTTAGAATAAAAAAAAAGTTCCTCTAGCAAATTTGTCGAAGATCAGTCAAAAGGCTGTTGAGTTATTGCAAATAATGAAAAAATAATTTGAACTTTGACACCCCATATCTTTTTCTACAGCAACATTTTATTAAAGCATATTTGGTTGTATCCTCATATTTTGACCCAAAGAATCTACCCCTGAACTATGGCCTATTATTAATGGTCCGCTCTGTATACAAGAATGTTTCTTTTATCAAATACTCTTAAATATCTGCGCATATATATTAAAACCACATTGTTGTAAAATTTAAGATGCTGAAGGATCTGTCAATTGCTCCCTTTCAACAAAGTTCTCATTATTATTAAAATTATAAGTGCTAATGGGAACCTAACAGTAAGTTTTAATTTTTTTTGGTATATGAGAAACAACTTTGCACTTATTTACATATATTTAAAATCAAAGAACAATTTTAAAAACGAACTCTCAATAACTTGATAATAGACTGACTTAACACTAATGTAATCTACAATATTCATAGATTTTTGTTCTGTCTTTTTTCTGGATTTCCTCCTCCTGCCTTATACGTTCTAATCTTTTCACTCAAATTCCTGGACAATTCTATTTTGAGATGCAGCAAATCCTTATATAACGGCAGACAACTTCTGACATGCTTGAACCAGCTCCTCTTCAAGCTGCCTAGATCTGTTTCGTTCTTCTTTCAACGCGGAATCCTTATTCTTAATGAGGTATAAATTCTTCTTTCTCACGAGATCTAACAAGTATTTTAACTCTTTTACAAGCTGTTTCGACTTCAAAAGTTCTTCGTTAGTTTCTTGAAGCTGAAGTTCACATGAGTGGTTATTTTTCAATGCTCGGTATTCTGGGTCCTGCTTAATAGAGCGTTCCTTTAGAGCATGGCGTATACGATCGGTATGAGCAAGTTCTATTTCCATAGTGTACTTAGCCTGTAAAAGTTCCCTCAGTCTAGATTTTTGAGCAGTACATTCTAGACTCAGATCCGTCAGTCTGCGGACAACAGCCTCACAATTGTCCTGGCTTCTTTTTAACTCCACCTCCCTTGTTGAGAGTTGAACTTTTAAATCGTTCCTCACAGTATCCATGATATTACGCAGCTTATCGAGGCATATGAGCTGAGATTCTGTGTAATTCAAACACTCCTTCAATCCATTTATTTCGTTAATGCACATTTTTCTTGCCTCGGTATCATGCTCGCTTCGCACTTGCAACAAACTCAATGACGTTCTGGTGGTTTCTAGTGTTTGATCCCTAAAAAAGTTTAATATACTTGTAAAAACTGGTACATATTCTGTGGGCTGCTTTTATAAATTTTAGAAAAATGCCATATTGCAAGACTTACTGAGCTAACATATCTAGCTCTTAGTTCAAGTTGTTACCGAATAATTATAAATGGCTAGTGAAAGTAATGGAAGGTGCTATAGTGAAATGGAATATGCGATAACGAATAGTGGAAAAAGTAAGGCATAAATGGGAAACAAGAAGCAGAAGAGCAAGCATTAAAAAACAACATTCTTTCTTTAAAATATATAAGGCATGTTCTGGTGAATTGAGAATAACTTTGATTGGGTGATTTTTACTGTTTGCATATTTACCTAAATAGAATGTGCTGATATTATTTTTGTTAATGCTCATTTCACGGAGAATATTTTTTTATAGCATCTGCACCATCTCCGTTTCTCTGTCATTGAATTTTGTTGTGATTCTTTTATATTTAGCATTACAATGTTATTATATTCTGTCGTGAGCAGAAAAAACACACACAATAAAATTGTGAGAGGTTACTAAAATTGGTTCAAAAACGAAAATTGAGATAACATCAAATCTTTACGTTTTGAGGTCCTAGGAACCCAAAAAAGTGGTTTTTGAAAAATGTCTGTGTGTGTGTATGTATGTTAGCACGATAGCGCCGAAACTACTGAACAGATTTGAATGAAACTTCGCATGTGCATTTCTTTAGTGCCCCAGAAGATCTGAAAAGGTTTTGGTTGATTACGTTTAGTGCTATTTTGATGCAACAAGTTGTTTATTTTATAATTACTTTCAATTTGTAATGGAACCATTGAAAAGCAGTTAAAATTCTGATTTCAACGATATATCACACTTCCAACCTTTCGATTTGGTTTCCGTGAAAAAAATTAAAAACAACAAATATGAAGCATAGATCGCATTTCGCATGACATGATCGATGCGCTAGCCGTTACATTGTGAAACTCGTCACATCACGTGTCAATTCACATGTGAGGGTTTCTTCACTACTCTAGAATTAGAGCGGATTACGTTTAGTGCCGTTTTTAAATATATATACAGACAAATCGAAGAATTAAACTACAAATATTCCTCTGAAATCTAGTAAAATTACTGTAATGCTAATGTTTCATTTAACAAAGACAGCCGCGAGTGATTGGATTGCAATGAGCAAATTTTGACGATTGTCATTGTCATCGTTTGTCATCCGATAACGTTGGTGTCATGTCATGTTAATAAGATTTCGGCACATTTGTAACTTTTAGTGGATTGTCACAAACTTTAAAGGTAGATGTAACAATATCAATATCATATACTTTCTGTAACCTCGTTGGTGAATTTATTATAGATTATCACTTTACCAATTTTCAGTTTGTTGCTTTACAAATCTGTAGTATTTAGGATAACTAGACTTTCCTAGTCCTTCAACTGATGTTAAAGTTGTCAATATCCTAATAGTATATTATTCAACAAGCGATAATGTAGGTAATAACTCGCATAGATGATTGTAAATTCGTTAAGTTGAGGGTTATTTTAGTGCCCCAGAAGATCTCAAAAGGTTTTGGATGACATCGGATTACGTTTAGTGCCGTTTTGTCACACAATTTAATGCTCTTTTCGGCTTCAAAGATCCACCGAGGGGAGGTTCCAGCCGCTTCCAGTAGCTGCCGATTATTTAATTTATTTCTTATTTTAATTCTGTAGTTATTGCTATAGTAATGATGGATGGTTAATGAAACAAATTGCACTGCGTTATAACAACAAAAATTTGGTGTGTAACATTTTAAGAAAGTACGATTAGTAGAAATCCTGGATCAAAGGACAAAGGATATCCTACTTAACAAGAAACTAACTATTAATATTTCGTTATTGCACCATTTCTATCTATAACTTCTATAAGTCTGTTTGGCATAGAATTAAATAACCTTATACAATAATCATTAGTAATATTTTCCCATTCATTATTTACTATTTCCAGTAATTCTTCGGCATTCCGTGGTCTCACATTTCGTGTTTGGATACTTCTTGCGAGTAGTCCCAAACTTCTTCCACCGGGTTAAGATCTGGACTATGACTGGGCCAGTTAAGAACATTGATGTTGTTATCTTGAAACCAGTTAGTTACGGTATGAGCAGTATGAATGGAACAATTGTCTTGTTGAAATATGAACTCATTATTAGGAAATAATTGTGACACAGAAGGGAGCATAATATTGTCTAAAATCCTAATATACGTTTCACCATTAAATCATTCCTCAATATGCCACAAAACACCAGGACCACGTGCCGATATCCAAGCCCACATATTGACGGAAAATCTACCACTTTTATCATTGTTAGATATATATTTCTCATCGAATCGAGTATTCGAAGGGCGGTAAACACGAATACGACCGCTGTGTATTGACTGGAAAGTTTTTTCGTCTGTAAAGATTACATTGTTCCAAAAATTTACATCATGCGCTAAAAATTCAAGTGCAAATCCTACTCGAGCTTCTTTATGTTCAGCTTTAAGTAAGTATTTCTGTACTGCTGCATGACAGCATAGCTCGGATTATCTTACTCGCTGGCGACCGGTACTACTCGATCCACGAAAATTCGTTTCTTCAGCAGCCTGAATAACTGAGTAAAATGGATTTTCTACTAAAGCATTTACCAATTGCAAAGCTTGTTGTTGAGTTGATATCCTTCGTCACCCTGATCCAGGATTTCTACTAATCGTACCATTTAATCTCCACTTTCTTAAAATGTTACACACCGAATTTTTGTCAATATTATAACGCAGTGCAATTTGTCTCACTGACCATCCATCTTCTGCTTTAGCAATAACTCCAGATTTAACGAAATCGCTTATTTGAGGCATATTAGGTTTTTGCACACTTGCAATAAATTATGACAACTAACTGACAATGTCACAAAAATTAAAGTTAGATGTACACAACTAGATTTTAGCAAAATACCGTTATAAGACGTCTTATTTTTTTGCTCACGACCGTACAAGGATGTTTTTTTTAAACAAATACTTTTAGACATCTGCAAAATATACTAAAACCACATTAAGTTGTTAAACTTAAGATGCTCCAGGATCTAGCAATTGCTCTTTGGTGTGTTTATTTATTTATTATTAATTATACAGTTCAGTAAATGAGAACATAATTATCTAATAAAGACCATTTTAAAATAATACATAGATAAAACAACAACAAAATAATTACAAGTACAATAAAATTCAGCTACATCATGCATGTGGACGTAATTTAAATTACGTATACAAGATTTAACTTTGCTTTTAAATGCATATAGTGACGAGCCAAAGGAATGAATATTCTGTTTGGAGTAATCTGCTAATGGGATCATTTTGACCATAATTTGTGATGAAAGGGTATTTTAAAAAGTTCTGAATGTCTTGTTCTACGATCATTTAAATTAAAGCTAATCAACTGAAGTATCTCAGGACAGTTAATATTACCATTAATTAATTTATGCAAAAAGTATAAATCGAGTTGCACCCTTCTCCGCTCAAATGATAGAAGGTTGAGTTCGCGTAAGAAGTCACTGTAGGAATATTCGCCTATCGGATGACCCATCATGAATGCACATTGCCTAAGAAATAATGGACCGATATGCGATCCTTGCGGAACGCCCGAATTAACCATAATAGAAGCTGATACGGCTCCAGAGCATCTGACAAACTGTGTTCGGTTATATAAGTAAATATGAATCCTTTCAAGCATGCAACCCTCGACACCCAAAGCCCTTACTTTGGTTATGAGTAACACGTGATCAACATGATCAAGTGTCTTCGTGAAATCAGTATTAATTGAATCCACTTGTGATTGATGTTCGAAAGCATTAAGAATAAAATGTCCATATAGAAGTAGATTAGTTGAGGTGCTTTTCTTACACATAAAACTGTATTGCTCATTGCTTATAACATGTCCCATGATATTTTTGTAGTTATCAAGCAATCAAGATGCTTGGGTATCTCAGATTGGATGCAAATGGCTCGATAGTTATGATGTCATCTCTGGTATGTTGTCTCATTTCAATAAAGTTCTCATTAATTGTTATTACAATTATAAATGCTACTATTTAAGTTAAGGGGAATAAACCTATCAGAATTAATTATTTTTGGTATAAGAGAAACAACCTTGCACTGGGTGGTGGACTTATTTATATTATATATTTATATCCAGAAGAAGAGTTATCGATACATTCTTTAAAACGCGATGAAAGTATAAAAATTTTGCTAGCAGACAAAGGTAATGCCACGGTCATTATAGATAAAGATATATATAACACAAAAATCATGACTCTTGTAAATGAGGGACCCTACTCAAAACTAAACAAATATCCAACAAAGTCAGTAGAGAGCAAAATTTACAGAACTTTGTTTAAATACAAACATGAATTCAATGATTTTGAACGAAGGAAACTTACACCACATCATAGTAAGCCTCCTCATTTTTATGGCTTACCAAAGACACATAAACAAAATATTCCTTTAAGACCAATTGTTAGTTCTATTAATTCACCATGTCATAATTTGGCAAAATTTTTACTTAAAATTATTGATCCATTATCTGGAAATACCGATTCATATATTAAAAATAGTAAATATTTTATAGAAAAAATTTATGAAAATGATATTCATGAATCACACCTGATGGTTAGTTTTGATGTAGTTAGTCTTTTTACCAATGTTCCGGTAGATGAAACCGTAAAAATAGTTAAAGACAGGTTACTAAATGATAATAGTTTGGAAACTAGAACTAAATTAAGTGTAAATAGCATAATGGAACTCTTAACACTGTGTATAAAAACAACCTATTTTCAATTGGACAATGAGTTCTATCAGCAGGATTTTGGTATGGCTATGGGGTCTGCATTGTCACCAATTTTAAGCAACATATTTATGGAGAACTTTGAGAACACACATGTTCAAAATTGTATAAACAAACCGGTTGTCTGGTGGAGGTATGTTGACGACATCTTTGTAATTTGGCCTCATGGTGTCGATTTACTAGATAGTTTTTTGGAAAATATAAATAGTAAGGAACCATCTATTAAATTCATATTAGAAGTAGAAAGTAGGAATGAACTACCGTTTTTAGATGTTTTAATTAGAAGGGTAAATAATACAATTGAAACAAGCGTTTATAGAAAACCAACACATACTAATAGATATCTAAATTTTAACTCAAATCAGTCAGTAAATGTTAAAAGGGGTGTTGTAAAATGTTTATACGATAGGGCCAAAATAATTTCATCTAATAATGAAATATTAAATAACGAGATAAAATTTATCAAAGAAGTTCTAGTACAAAATCAATATCCTGAAGCCTTTGTTGATAGAGTTTTCATAAATGTTGAAAATAGGGACTATCGGAAAAGCTACGCCGTATAGGTGACAAATTTGATGTTAGGACGGTATTTCAAACGGGGAACACTTTAAGATCTATTTTAACAAAAACAAAACCGATAAACAGGGAGCAGAATTCAAAAAACTGTATTTACAATATCCCGTGCGAATGTGATAAATGTTATGTGGGTGAGTCATCCAGATCTTTCAGTGTGAGGTTGGATGAGCACAAGAATTACATTAGAAAGAATGAAATTCAGAAATCAAAGATTTGTGAACATGCTTGTGAAAACGGACATAGAATAAACTGGCTCGGCAAAAATTTTAACAAAAGGAACAGATACCAAAAAAAGAAAAATTAAGGAATCAGCAATAATCTTATTAAATGAAGACAAGTGCATATCGAATTGTTCTATAGATATTTGTACAACCTGGCTACCAATGTTAAAAGAAGAACTTAACAAACTCAACATTATCTAAAAGAAAATATCATCAGTTCTATGTTCTGTGTAAGTATCTATGGAAATAACATAAACAGAATCTTAAAGCTGTGTATTTGACAGCAAAATAAGAGTTCTCCAAAAAAAGCTTTGAAAACGGAAAGAGATTACTTTCCGAAACGTCAGCTAAATACATTATTTCTGTGTTTATTCCGATTTATATTATTTGCAAAACATAACCTCTGACTTTTCCTTTGGCGTAAACGTCACGGGCGCAGAGGCTTTTTTCCAATAATTCTATTATTTTGTAGATTCGGTGATTTGTTTTGAAGAGGATAATAATACATGTGGTAGAAAACCCAAATAATAGGAAAGAATATTCGAAGAATGCCACAAATAACTTTCAGACAATTATTTGTATATATTTAAAATCAAAGGACAATTTTAAAAACAAACATTTAATAACTTAATAATAGACTTAACACTACTGTAACCCACAGTGTTTACAGATCTTTGTTCTGTTTTTCTTCTGGATCCTCCTCCTTCCATTGACACTCTAACCTTTTCACATTAAGTTTCCTAATGGCAATTACAAGTTCTTCACTCAAATTTTTGGACTCTTCTATTTTGCCACGCACCAGATCCTTAACGGTAGACAACTCCTGATGCGCTTGAACCAACTGCTTTTGAAGCTGCCTACATCTGTTTTGTTCTTCTGTTCTTAACGAGGTATGAATTCTTCTTTTTCACGATATCTAACAAGGATTCTAACTCTTTTACAAGCTGTTTCGACTTGACTTTGACATAAATTTAAACAGTGCGTATGTAATTATTTAATCGTAATTATTTGGAGTGTTTTTAAGAGTTTTAAGCTATAAAATTTGTTACTGATATTAGAAAATGGATCAATTTACAAACACGGAAATAGCCGATATGCATTTTGTTTATGGAATGGCCCAAGGCAATTATTCCAGAGCGGCTAGACGGATTTATCAAGAGAGACATCCTTATCATCTTGTACCAAATAGACAAACATTTGTAAGAATACATCAAAAGCTGTGCGAATCAGGCTCTTTCCATAGGTCGGCTGCTATTGGGAGACCTACAACGGTGAGAACAGTGGAGGTAGAGGAATCAGTTTTACATGAAGTTGAGCATAGCCCCGACGCAAGTACACGCAGAATTGCACGACAAATAGGCATTTCTCACTTTACTGTATGGCAGATTTTAAGGGAGAATCAACTGTGTCCTTACCACGTACAGCGTGTTCAAGCGTTATTACCTGCCGATTTTCCCCAGCGAGTTGTTTATTGTACTTGGCTTCCCCAACAACAGATAGCATCTCCAACATTTCTATCTTGTATTTTGTTTCCCGATGAAGCGTGTTTTTCCCGAAATTCAATTATGAATTTTCATAATAATCATATCTGGGCTGACGAAAATCCCCATGCGGTTATAGAAAACAATTATCAACAACAGTTTTCCGTGAATGTTTGGGTTGGTATTGTAAGGTGATTATCTCATTGGACCTCATTTTTTACCCCCGAGATTAAATGGTCAAGAGTATCGTCATTTTTTGGAATTTGTGTTACCTGAACTATTAGAAAATGTCCCACTGGCAGAAAGAGGAACAATGTGGTTCATGCACGATGGGGCCCCACCTCACTTTAGAATTTCTGAATGAAAGTTAGGGAGAAAACTGGATCGGTCGCGCGGGTCCACAGTCATGGCCACCTAGGTCGCCGGATTTAAATCCGTTAGATTTTTTCTTTTGGGGGCATTTGAAAACCCTCGTTTATAGAACTCCGATCAACACTAGAGGAGAATTAATCCAACGGATACGGGATTCCTGTAATCAGATAATATATACGCCGGGAATATTTCAACGTGCAATCGATGTTAAGACGAGTTAATGCTTGCATTCAAGTCGAAGGAGGACATTTTCAGCAACTATTGTAAGTTTTGTGTTATTTATTGTTAAATGTTTTTTTAATAAAAAAATTTTTTTAGCTAGCATTAATTTTTACAACAATTTCTAAGACTAGAATAGACTATTGATATGGAAATAAATAACAGGTACACCCCACTTTCTGATAGTTGGTAGTTTTTGTTCCTTATTATGTTGTCCCAGGGACATGTAATAAAGTGATTTTAATTTTTTTCTCGAAAACGAAGCAAGATACAATAAAAATTCAAGAGACAAAAAAGTTTTATTTTTAGTAGCTTAATGCGGTTTCCGTTTTAATAGAATCAGTGGCGCACATTTTTATTGTCAAAAATAGGTTGTGCACCCCCCCCCCCCTGGACTTAGTAATTTTAATGTACTAAGGGCAAAATTTCAACAAAATCGGCTAAAGGATTATTAACATTTTTAGGAAAAAAAGATTTTTTAAAGAAAGTTTGACACCCTGTATCTTGAAAACGAAGCATTACCGGACCTAGTGAAATATATCACCCCCCGGTAGGTGATATTTTATTGAAAGTCTTGTATTTGTTTTTAAAGCAGGTAAACATTGTTTTTACAACGACAATTAGCTAGAAATTATCAAAGCATTCAACGATTAGTACTTATAAATAATCATTTTTATTCCAAATTTATACAAATATTTATTTTACAACAGAAATTATTTTCTCAATACCAAATGATAGCCAACTTCAGGGCACCGTTACGTTTTAACTTATTGAGGTAGAAAGTTGTACATATGTCAAGTGCCACTTTAAAATAGCTTGTAACATGGTTATTACTTCTTATCTAAAACTTGGCAGTTTTAAAAACAAGACTAATGCATTAGTAAAACCAGCAAAGCGTCGAGAATTGTGTGTGAAGTGAATAAGGCGACTTTAAGCAAACGTATAAGTCGAAGATAGGGTAGAATACCGGAGCCACATATCATGTGTCGAATATACAAGACTACGTTCAGGATATGGGGGAATTGGCACTGTGATTTTGGAACCGCGTTATTGGAAGAACAGAATAAAAGCCAGGCGATGCTATACCTCCAGGCAGGACTGATAGAGGATGCTTGCCGACGTTTACGAGCCTTCAGTAAAGGCAAATTTCATCGTGGATGTTTGTCGTCGATTTTCGAACCCTCTGAATTTGCTAAGAGATACTAATTGCAGGACGCTTGTCGACGATCAAATACTCGAGCCCGCTTAGTTCTCTAAGTACATCCATAAATTCTACGAAGCAATCCAGTTTGGCTACTAAACTTTGTGAATCTAGACCCAGCGAAGTAACCGCTGCTCTAGAGTGTCCAAATCACTAACTTCTACAGCCATGAAGTGCCAGTGCAAGCACTTCGCGGAAGCTACCGCTGACCACGCGAGTACGGTCCCGATAGCCGAGAGAGAGAGAACGACTTGGCGATTTTCCATCCGCCAGGTAATATGACTTAAAGCCACACAAACTCGGCTTTGCCCTGCTTCTATGTAACGTTTTCCTTAGCAAAATTTTCTTGACTCACGTAATTTTACATATATGGGGTTGGGAGGGAATTTAGGCACAACTACGTCCCGGTTTTGTGGTACCAATTTCTAATTTTACTATCTCACATTTTACACTAAATTTTAGATAATAATGTAAATATTTAATGCACACCAGGTTATATTCTAGTTGCCGAATTCGTCAATGATTCTCTGTGCCGCCGACTCCTGTATGGGACATTGCTGCGTGTAATTGTTGGCTAAAGGGTTTACAGAAATAGGTGTATTTAAAAGGGCAACAGGCCCACTACTTTTACTTTCAAATCAGCTGTTTCATTATTACACTTGACTCTCCGTACGGTCGTCGATGCCCCAGATGGTCGAGTTGACGGGTAGTTTTTTACTACACTAAAGCCATCCCCGGCACAGCTGGAGGTGTCGAATGACAATGTTAACCGCACCTCAGTTGTAAAATCTTATAAAGCTGTTTACTTTCAACGACGTAAATAGTACATAACCTCTTGATTTATTTTCATTGTTGTTATAACCACAAAGAGTTCCCTGGCTCTAGGACAAACACCGCGATCTTGGGTTTGTTCTTATCTCTCTTGTTAATGCTCATTTCACTAAGAATATCTTCTATAGCATCTGTGTCATCCTCATTTCTCTCAGTCATTGAATATTGTTGTGATTCTTTTATATTCAACATTACAGTGTTATTATATACAAGAATGTCTTTTTTTAAAACAAATACTCTTAGATATCTGTAAATATATTAAAACCACATTAAGTTGTAAAACTTGAGACGCTAAAGAATCTGTCAATTGCTCTTTTTTTTTTTATTTATTTAACGTCGGCCTATTTCCGCTACTGAGGCCTAACACCGACGCCTGTAGACGAGCTACCCCCAACCAGGAATTTTGCCGAACCTCTTCAGAAGTGTAGGGATCTTTTACTTGCCTAACATTTAATAGACAAGGGACCGACGGCTTTACATCCCCTCCGAAGGATGGTATATCACCTATACAACCCTCACCTAAGATTGCATAGCTTCCGCGCATACACTGATATACAAGCCGCTGGAAGATGTGTGAGGCGAGGACGCGGTTTCTGTTGGAATGGTCACCATCCAAGTACTAACTGCGCCTGTCGTTGCTTTACATCGCATACCGAAGTATGTACATAGTAAAGACGCACCTACGCTCGCCCCTAATGGCTCTTTGAAATGTTATATATAAGTATCACTGTTATTCAAATTATAAGTGCTATTATTTAAGTTAATGGAAAACCTAATAGAATTAATTATTTTTTGGTATAAAAGAAACAACCTTGCACTGGGTGGTAGACTTATTTATATATACATTTAAAATCAAAAGACAATTTAAAAACGAACACTTAGTAACAGACTTAACACTAATGTAACCCACAATATTCACAGATTTTCATTCTGTGCTCTACATCTTTCTTCTGAATTTCCTCCTCCTTCTTTTTACACTCTAACCTTTTCACGTTAAGTTCATAACTGACAATTTTAAGTTCCTCACTCAAATTTTTCAACTCTTTTATTTTGCCGCGCAGCAAAGCCCTAACGGCAGATAACTCCTGACGTGCTTGAACCAACTGCTCTTGAAGTTGCCTACATCTGTTCTGTTCTTCTTTCAATACGGAATTCTTATTCTTAACGAGGTATAAATTCTTCTTTTTCGCGATATCTAACAAGGATTCTAACTCTTTTACAAGCTGTTTCGACTTCAATAGTTCTTTGTTAGTTTCTTGAAGTTGAAGTTTACAGGGATGGTTATTTTTCAATTCTCGAAATTCTTTGCTCAGCTTAATAGAGCGTTCCTTCAGAGTGTGACGTGTACGAGCGTTGCGAGCTAGTTCTATTTCCATAGCATGCTTAGCCTGTAAAAGTTCCTTCAGTTTAGATTTCTGGGCAGTACATTCTTTATTCAGATCCGTCAGTCTGCTGACAACAGCCTCACAATTGTCCTGGCTTCTTTTTAGCTCCACCTCCTTTGTCGATAGTTGAGCTTTTAAATCATTCCTCACAGTATCCACAATATTACGGAGCTTATCTAGGCATACGAGCTGAGCTCCAGCATGATTCAAACGCTCTTTCAATCCATTTATTTCATCGATGTACATTTTCTTTGCCTCGACATCATGCTCGCTTCGTAGTTGCAACAACCTCATCGACCTTCTGGTGGTTTCTAGTCTTTGCTCCCTAAAAAAAGGTTTAATATACTTGTAAAAACTGGCATACAATGTGTGGGCTGGTTATATAAATTTTTGAAAAAGGCTATACCGCAAGATTTGTTGAGCTAACGCCTACATATCTAGTTCTTAGTTCAAATTCTTATTAAATAATTATAAATGGCTAGTGAAAGTGATGGGAGCTGCTGCTGTAGTGAAATGGAATATATGATAATGTGCAATGGAAAAAGTAAGGCATAAATGGGAAGCAAGGAGTAGAATAGCGAACATTAAAAAAAAACAAATAGATAAGTAAAACTATTACGGGATAACAGTATATCATAGACATACATACATGTACATGTACCAATAAACAATGGCACTAGCAAAAAATTTAATGTAACGTTGACAACAACAATCATGGAGAATACATCAAAATAACAAGTGAGATACTTCTCGCACTACAGATTACCTGTCCCAGAGAAAAATAATAATACGAAAATGTCCAATAACTTGCAGAATGTTTGAGAGCAACATACATTGAAAACAACAATTTTTGATTTGCCGATGCACATCAACAAATAATTCGAAGCATATTCCTCTTAGAACTTAGTGCCAGACATAAAAGAAATAGATAAAGAAACCTAGGGATAACCTAAATATCAATTTGAGTTTAGAGAAAAGTATTCCATCATGGCTAGACCCTTTAACCATCATCACATATACAGATAGAGAAACTTTCCAATGTTGATTTGCAGCTTGCGGGGTGGGTGGTAGCGAAGTCAGCTTACATGTTGATGTGTATTCTTGAAAGCAATTAAATCTCAATTTTTTAAATCTTGTTTTTTTAATTGGGTTCAATCCGTATAACCATTGTATGCAATCCACGGCTGCTGAAAATAGCATAATCTCTGCTGCTTGTCACTTGTCTTATAACTCGACAGCGCAACGTACAACATACAACAGTGACAATCTGTCAAATTTATTTATTTATTTACGTATAAATACATTTACATGGCAGACAATAGCATTAGCAATTAAAATAAACATTATATGAAAGAGATGTGAAGACAAATAAATACAAATACTAAAGACTAATAACAAGTATAATATATAAGTAAAAGTATGATTATTTATAAGGATTACTGCAGTATAGCACGTTTTGCCTGATTTTTAAAACCATCAAGAGATTTATTAAATAAATCAAGTTCGTTGTAGAACTTGTTCACAGTTGAACTTATTCTGTTTACAGGACTGAACATTGCATACGTTGTTCTACAATAAGGTATAGATAAAATGGACACATTTCTAGTGTTGAAAGATGGTACCCTAAAATACATAGACTCCAAGCAATCAGGAGAACTGATGTAACTGTTGATAATTTTGAATGCAAAACAAACATCGTAATATTGACGCCTTGTATGTAAGGAATTGATACCCATTTCGTTTCCTCACAGTTTAAAAAAATTCCCCTTGTGCCAAGTTTATAGCACATGAATCGAATGAATTTATTTTGAACAGATTCGAGCCTATTGATATATACGTTGTAATAAGGTGATCAAACAATGTTGGAGTATTCCATAACAGATCTAACCAGAGAAATATACAATGTAGTTAACGCACGAGAATCTGAAAAGTCTTGAGCCATTCTTTTAAGAAACCCCAACATTTTATTTGCTTTCGCAATCATTTTTTCAAAATGCTCTGAGAAAGAAAGTTTAGAATCAAATATAACTCCTAAGTCTTTCACAGTGGTTACATTACGTAATCTCACATTGTTAATGCTGTAGTCAGAATTAATAGGTGACAGCCTGCGACTAAACGACATGGAGTAGCATTTCACGGCATTAAGAATCATATCATTATCAACACATCAAGCATAAATTGTTTGAAGATCTTTTTGAAAATATAAAATATTTTCAGGTCATCCGCAAACAGTAAAAATTTACATTCGATACACTTGGCAATGTTGTTGATGAACAAGTTAAACAATAAGGGACCAATATGGGAGCCCTGAGGCACTCCAGACGTTACCGAAAATGACTCGGATGTATAACCGTCAACGAGAACTTGTTGAGTTCTCTCAGAGAGATACGACTGAATCCACGATAATAAAGGAGGACCAAGTCCAATGCTATGAAGTTTTTTTATAAGAAGAGAGTGATTTACCTTTTTCAAATGCTTTACTAAAGTCCATGTATATACGTCAGCACCTTCTACTAATGATTTGACAATGAAATTGGTGTAGATATACAAGTTAGAATCGACAGAACGACCTTGGAGGAATCCGTGCTGCTCGGGAATAATGACATTACTTAAAGAGACAGATATATTTTTTTCCACTAATGACTAAAATAGTTTTGGTATTGCAGATAGGTTACACACTGGTCTATAGTTGCTGATGAAAGATTTGTTGCCGGATTTGTAAATCGGCGTTACATATGAACTTTTCCAACAAAATGGAAATGTGCCTGTTTTTAAGGATAAAAAAAATATAAGAAAGAGTGGTAGAAAGAGCTATTTCGAACAAGATTTTTAAAAAAGCGGTGGAATTTTGTCAGGACCTGCACTTTTATTAACATCAAGCAAGCCAAGGACAGTTTCCACGTCTAATGGGCTAATAAATACTTCATGTAAATCTACTGTTACATCGGGAGTGAAATTACATTCAATATTGTGAGACGGACTGTAAACTGAGGAAAAGTAGTTCCCAAACAAATTCAATATATCCTCCCCACCCTCGGCATTGATATTGTCATAGGACATTGAGAGAGGCAAACAATGAGATTTTCGATTTGATTTAATAAAATTCCAGAAGCATTTAACATTATCCGGAATATATCTTTCAATAGTATCGTTTTTTTTTTTAAAATGACGCCATATATACTGTAAGGTATCGTAAATGGTCAATAAAGATTATTATTATTATTAATTGTTCCTGGAATTCTTTGGGTGCATCCGGGTAAGCCAGGTATGTCAGTCGCTCAACAGCTGCTTCAAAATCTTGTAAACTTTCCCCAGCCTTTTGTGTGCGTGATTTGAGTTATATACTTGGGCGAGGTGTTGGTCGCCATATCTTAGATCTAGTGCAGCCTCCAAAACTTTAAAATCCCGTTGCTGCGTCACTGGGATAGTCTGAAGCAACTCTGAGGCTTGACCTGTTAATGCTAGCACCAATGCCATAGCTTTGTCTTCATTACTCCAATTGTTTGCGCATGCCGCTGCCTCAAATTGTCTCTTGTAGGTTGCCCGAGAAGTTTGACCATCAAAGGAAGGCGGTTGTAATCGAGGACCTGACGATAATACTAGCTGGCCTCCTTGTGCTCTTAACTGTCGTTTAAGTTGTTCTACCTCTCCCTCAACTATGCGAAATTTTCCTTCCATATCGGTAACTTTCCCTTCGACGCCAGTAACTTTTCCTTTGACATCACTTACTTCTTCTTCGACTGCAGTCACTTTTTGTTCAACTTTATCTACTTTTTCCTTGACCTCATTAGTGACTGACAGGATAGCATCTTGTTGCACCTGTATAATTTTTCTCAATTCTTCTTGACGTCTCTCTTGTTCTTCTTTTTCTTCTTGGCGTCGTTTCTCTTGCTCTTCCTTTTCTTCTTGACGTCGTTTCTCTTGTTCTTCTAGCATCATTTTGCTAAATGCAGCTAACATGTCTTGCATTTGTTTTTCAGCAGCCATGCTGCTTGTTTCCATTCAAAAACTAACAAACAACACTAACAAGTCTTATTTAAAGTCTATATCTGGTATACGTCAAATATGTCCACAAAATTCAGAATAGAATGTTATATAAATTTTCTCACGCTAGCATAAATTAGTCTTGTCTAATGTCTATATCACTTTCCAGTTTGACTCACTTCACTATCTCCAGTGGTTTCCAAATAGAACACTATGGAACTTCGTCGAATTCTTCAGAAATTGTTGCAATCCCACTTCTGACACCAATTGTTACGTATTTGCAGTCTTGAGTAAACACTCTGTGGGTTCAAATAACTTGCAACAAGAATCTTCACTAACCACTATTTTATTAATCACTAAAATTACACTAGTAAATACTTAAAAATCACACAACTAATAACTAATAACTTAATCTAATATAAATTTATTACTTTTAAAACACTATGTACTTTACTTTTCTTCTTAAACTTGTCAACTCTTGTCTAACCTAAAAACTCTCTCTGTATACTTCACTGAACTGAACTGTTCCCCCCGTCTGCTGGATTCACCTCTTTATATCCACCCATAGAATCTACCAGAATCCTATTCCATAACATTCTGGAATCCTACAGAGTTTTCTACTATGTGCTAGATGACTGTTCGTCAATTGGCTTATAGATGACGCCACCCCACCTACTGGCCATCAACAGAATAACAGGTTTCCCCTCACTTTGACCAGGGACTTAATCACATCTTTCCCCGTTAGAGGGCAGCACATAACAATATTGTGCCAAATTGAAGTTAAAATATGTTGTAACATTAGCTTTAAGGTATGGATTTAAGTCATTTGTTATCGTGATTAACAAGACAGGATGATAAAAATCACAATTTATAAGGGAAACACATTTCGAGACTGACTCGATATCACTATTCGAGAAACACAGATCCAACACAGAACTCTTTTCATTTAAAATATTGTTAAACTGATTAAGGCCGAAAAAGGCAAAATTGTCACAAATAGTCACTTCAGCTTCACTTCTGACATTATCAGGAAGTAAATCAATACAGGGTGTCCTACGACGATCTGCGGCGATCGATATCTCGAAAACTAGACATCGGAAAATTTTGAAAATTTGGTAGTAAACTAATATCGATGGGGGCAACTCGGCTAAAATATTTTCAAGATCGCCGCACTTCCGGTTATACCGGAAGTCGATACCAACTTGCTTATTTCAAATGGGACACCCTATATATTATTACATTTTTGAATTGTACGCAAAATTCTAGGCCGATTTTGTGTATCATGTCCTATACCTAGGTTTTTGAGATATTTCAATTTTTATGTCAAAAATGACGTTTGCGGGCCCTAAAAGAATTATCAATTTTTCCTATAAGGAAGCCTTTATTATCTAATTTGGGTTCGATTCTTTGTTGAAAAAGACCTACTTTAATAGAGTTTTTATAATATTTTGATAAGTATTAATACAGAGTGTTCAAAAAATAAGAATAAATATGAAATTGAAAAAACTGTCAAAAATTTTTAGTTTTCGAGATATTCCCAATTCAATATTTCTATATGGGTATTTTGTTATGGATATTAAGTTAAATTACTCTTAGTTGGCTATGACGGCGTTGAGTGCTAAACAAATGTATGTAGCTGTCACTTACCATTTGACAAGTATTAATTATCATGCTGGGGCGCTTAAATTATGCACACGAGGATTACTTAAATTTGTTTATAATCTATGGAGAATCTAACAAAGTTTTATCAAAAACATGTGAAATATTTGCTAATAGATATCCAGAGAAACAAAAACCGTCTCCGAACAGTATTTAATGAATAATGGAGAATTTCAAAAAATTTGGCATTGCAACAGTTCATAAAATAATTAAACAAATGTAACTTAGATACAAAAGGTTCTTACATAAAATACTAACAGTATAACTACATATACTCAGGAAAATATTTTATTTTAATAAGTGTTCAAAGTGTCCACCCTGAACTTCCAAACATTTTTCGCACCTCCTGATTAGTTCGTCATGGGTGGCCGCTCTAATAGAACCTGGGGATAATCTTTCAAAAGCATTCCTTACTCTTGCCTGACAATCTTCCATTGTTGTGACTGGATTAAAATAAACCATATCTTATATTGTTCCCCATATAAAATAGTCTAAGACAGACAGATCAGCAGAACGGGGAGACCACAGAAAAGGTCCATTGTTAGCAATCCACTTATCGTAAAAAGTTTCTTCCAAGAAGTTGTTAACTATGAAGCTGCTGTGTGGTGGCGCGCCATCGTGTTGGTAAAATATTTGCCTATGTTCAGCTAGCGGTAAATTGTTCAAATATTCATTATCTAAATCTTGTAATATATCCAAATATCTTTCACCTAAAAAAAGTTGATACGTAATTTGAAAAACAGAAACTATTTAAGTATTAATTCATTACCATTTAAGTTTTCTTCATAAAAATTAAGTTTTACGACTCCATCATTTCTCACAGCACAGTACATATTAAATTGCCAGGTTTCTTGATAATTTCGCAATCTCATGGCATGGGGATTTGAATCACACCAAAAGTGGCAATTATGTCTGTTGAAAAGTCCATTTTTCGTAAATTTTGCCTCGTCAGTCCAAATTATGTTGTCCAAAAATCGAAAGTCGCCTTGTAACATTGTTAAAATAAATTCGTAAAAGTGAACTCTTCTGGCCAAATCGGTGTCCTTTAGGTGTTGAACCATAGAAATGGAATAGGGATGGAATGTGTGTTTCAAAAGAATTCTATGAATAGAGTTCTTGGAGATTCCTGTTTGTAAGGCCACTTGTCTTAAGGATGTCATAGGATATGCCGCAAAATATCCCAAAATAGCAATTTCGATATTTTCATCATCGACAATTGGTTTTATTTTATGAACTGTTGCCTTAACGGTGCCAAAATTTTTGAAATTCTCCATTATTCGTTTAATACTGTTCGGAGACGGTTGTTGTTTATCTGGCTATCTATTAGCAAATATTTCACACGTTCTTGATAAAACTTTGTTACATTCTCCATAGATTATAAACAAATTTAAGTAATCCTCGTGCGTATAATTTAAGCGCCCCGGCATGATAATTGATACTTGTCAAATGGCAAGTGACAGCTACATACATTTGTTTAGCACTCAACGCCGTCATAGCCAACTAAGAGTAATTTAACTTAATATCCATAACAAAATACCCATATAGAAATATTGAATTGGGAATATCTCAAAAACTAAAAATTTTCGGAATAGACATCCATATACAAACTTACCCTTATTTTTAATGGCGAATAAGATAAGATTATAAAAATTGGGGGTTTCCATTTGAAAAAATTGATTTTTGACAGTTTTCTCAATTTCATCTTTATTCTTATTTTTTTAACACTCTGTATTAATAGTTATCAAAATATTATAAAAACTCTATTAAAGTAGGTCTTTTTCAACAAAGAATCGAACCCAAATTAGATAATAAAGGCTTCCTTATAGGAAAAATTGATAATTCTTTTAGGGCCCGCAAACGTCATTTTTGACATAAAAATTGAAATATCTCAAAAACGGAGAGACCTAGGTTTAGGACATTATACAAAATCGGCCTAGAATTTTGCATACAATCCAAAAATGTTATAATATATAGGATGTCCCATTTAAAATAAGCAAGTTGGTATCGACTTCCGGTATAACCGGAAGTGCCACCATCTTGAAAATATTTTAGTCGAGTTGCCCCCATCGGCATTAGTTTACTACCAAATTTTCAAAATTTTCCGATATCTACTTTTCGAGATATCGATCGCCGCAGTTCGTCGTGGGACACCCTGTATAGTCTTCAGACTTTAACCATTATTTGATGTTTGGTAGATTAAAATCTTCGAGCACTATTATTTAAATTTGTTAATAACTGCATACATTGTTTTTCACTAATCATGGCATAGCTGATTTTTACGACTGAATATGAATTGTGGTTTTCGTAAAATATTAAAATTTTTATATCATTGGAAAGAGAAAAAATAAACGGAATTAATGGTGTCATGGCCTACTTTGAGATTTGTTCTTTTCATTCTTGCACAAGAGCGTATGTCCAAGCCAGCTGCGTTTTTCGAATTTATTAATACACATTATTATTCTTATTGTCTTTGCCATCAACTTTCATCCTTTAACTTTTTTCGTATCTCCTCAAATAAGGAAGCTATAACCATTTGTAGTTTTTCTATTTTTCAGGCTTTTGTAATATA
The DNA here is from genome assembly GCA_963675555.1 of Leptura quadrifasciata. NCBI lineage: Eukaryota > Metazoa > Arthropoda > Insecta > Coleoptera > Cerambycidae > Leptura > Leptura quadrifasciata. The sequence goes on along the minus strand of OY776680.1, from coordinate 94,659,235 downwards.
TCTTACAAAGTAGGCTATGGATTTCAAATTTCTTTTTACTGAAATAAATCTCACAAAAATGAAAGAACTGTTTCTAAAACTTCATTCTTCTACAATAGACATTAAGCGAGATATTTGGTGTGGCCTTCATAAAATAGACAGACGGTATACCAGCAATGGGCCTTTACAGAACTCAAATATCTCTAGTACTTTCCGAAATTTTTCACCGGGGAGTTTTTATTGGCATACCCTGTATAATGGAAAAATTATAAATTAACTCATTCCTATAGTTCACGCATCTTGTCTACTGTTCAACCAGGCTCACCGCTTGATAATGTGGTGTTAACAAAGTGGACATTAACCTCAATCGAGACCTCAATAGCAAATTTAAAATATGTTACCTTATAAGCACTTTCGCCTTCAATAACTCCTCTTTTGCCTTTGACGCTCTCAGTTCCTCTTTCAGTTTTATATTCTCGTTTACTAGCTTAGCGTGCATCTGATAGTTACACTGGTCAAAAGGAGATGCCTTTGCAAATGCCTCTTGTAATGCTTCAGTATTTTCTTTAGTCATTTTGCCTGCTATCGACAGTATCCTCTCGTTTTGGCTTTTTAAGTCTCTTATAGTCTTCTGAAACAGGATGAAGGGAATATTAGAAATAAACAGGACAAAAAGGAAACAAAAAAATTACGCAGCGATATTGTACTTGCTACGTTCGTTCTGCAATAGATAGATAGAGATTTATTCATTGTAAATACGCAGTGTTACAATGAAACGTCAACAAAGTCACAGAATACTGTGTAGAAACAAACATAATGTAAAATAGTATAAATCAATTCAAACGTAATATAAAATAATACAATACATTATATGTATATATAAAATAATACAAATAAAATAATACAGAACACTACACAGATAATGCAAACCGTTACAAATCGGTCAGTGCAGTATATCACAGTTTATATCACATCTTCTAAATATTCTTGTATTGAGTAATAGGCTTTGGCGAGTAGAAGCTTTTTCACCCCAGTTGTAAAGGCACTATCACATTTTGTTTTTAAGTCACTGGGGATTTTATTATACAGTTTTGCTCCCCAATAGTCTAAACCTTGTTGGGTTTTGTTTATTCTATGTACAGGGATTTGTTGGCATAGTATTCTAATCGCCTTTTTTTGTAAGATCAGTATTCTATGAGCTTCTGTAATATGCCTTCTTTAATAGATCTGTTAATAAGTTTGGTTAATGGGCTTATAATGTCCTCTATTATTTCCTTCAATAGTTTTGTAGAGAAGCCATAGATGTCCTCTGTTTTCTTGTTTTTTATCACGTCCCTTATTTCTTCTGGAGTGACTTCTTCTATATAGATAGATTTTTCATTATTAATTTTATACTCTTTCAACAATTGTCCTGGAGATCTCTATACATTACCTAATTATTCTATGGCACTTTGTCCAACACTTTGGAAAAATTGATTTAATTCATCGGCTGTTAACAGACTCTCATTCTCTTTGTTAATTTTTTCTGTTTTAGTTTCTGCTTTTATTACATCCCATATTGCTTTTGATTTATTACTTGCCCCCTCTATATGTTTAGCATTAGAAATTCGTTTTGTCTCGTTTATCTTTTCAATGTATTGTTTTTTATACTTTTTATATGCATTTAAAGATTCATCATCTCTTCGTATTTCATATATGGTATTGAGAGCATCTAATTTGTTGTTCATTTCCTTTAGATCCTCGGTGTACCAATTCAATTTCTTTGCATTAATTTGTATTTTTTTAACTGTTGCTGGGAAGATGTCATCGAAAATTGCCTTAAGTTGGTAATGGAAGTCGGAAAATGCTTCCTGTGCATTTCTATTTTCTATAAATTCATCCCAATTTGTAATGGAGATCTTCTTCTTAAACGGGTGTGTATTTATTTCATTTATTTCTCTGTGTTTAATAGATTTGTATGTTTTAGGAACTTTATGATTTAATTTGAGTTCAAGGAGTTGCCCTAGATGATCCGAGATATGGAGATTTATGGTTTTAGCATATAATTCACTTCCTTTTTCGGTTATGTTAGTGAACATGTTATCTATACAGCTTTTACTTATATTTGTTATTCTAGAGGGATCATTAGTGGTTCTATATAAGTTGAATGTGGTTAATAAATCTTTTAAATTTTGTCTTGCTTTTGATTCTATGAGCGTATTGATATTGAAATCCCCTGACAATATAATGTTTTCATTTTTATAATTTTTGTCTATGTATGTTAGCGCTATGTTTAGTTTTTCTAGAAATATTTTTAGATCGCCCAAAGGTGATCTATATATTCCAATTGTAATGCTATTTTTTGTTCTTATACATGCCATCTCTATACGTTTTTCTTCGGAAAGTTTGTTTATTTCATTTATTTCATTGAATTTTATATGATTTTTAACAAGTATTACTACACCCCTCCATGTATATATTTTGTCCTACAAAAATAGCTACCTATAATATAGTTTGTTACTTTTAGATTGTCCATTAGAATTCCATTTAGCCAATGTTCAGTTATTGTTACTACTTCTATATTTGTGTTCACTAAGCTGGAATTTAATATATCTATTTTGTTATTAACTGATTGAATGTTAATGTTTAAAATTCTCCAACATCTATTGTCTTCTAGTGTATGGTCTTCTATATCCTTTACCTTGAAAAAAATCATAGTCCTTTATTATCAAACCCTCTAGCCACATTTCCGGATTGTTGAGTTCCTCATACATATCAAGTTCTACTCCTACCTTATATGCTATATTCCCCATTCACAAAATAAAATGCCACTTTTAAAACTTGTATCATAAATAACTATTACCTCTTCTCACATTTATTAATGAAAATAATTTGGAGGAAGGCTTATCTGAGACATACAAAATTTTAAATATTATATGTACTACACCTATGACGACGTGCGAATGTCAAGCTTCTCGTTATCTTCTTACCTTATTAAACTAATCGCGTCTTATTTGAATAATCAGAAGCAATACGCCTCAGTAAATAATTTTAAATCTGTTGAGTACATTGCAACTTCTGGTGTTCCTCAAGGTTCAAATCTCGGACCCCTGCTATCCCTTACGTTTATTAATGATGTAGTTGACACTGTGGATGAGTGCAAGATTCTATTGTTTGCTGATAATATCAAACTATTTAAGGAAGTACCATCTATTGATGATTGTATACAACTTCAGTTGAGCTTCAATAAGCTATATCAATGGCCCAATTATAATAAACTTCAGTTCAATGTGGCTAAACGCAAAGCTATGACCTTGACATATGTAAAAAATCCAGTCTTATATAAATATTGAGGATTTAGTTAGCAAATCTTATCGTAACCTTTCATATTGTCATGGTAGACAATTCCAAAACAAAAAAAACTTTGTTGATGCTATTTAATGGCTTTGTCAGACTTAAACTTGAATACTGTAGCATAGTCTGGAATCCTTATTACATCAAATATATTCAAGCAGTTGAGAATATTCAGAAAAAATTCATTAAGTACTGCAAATTCATATTAACGGGACATTACCCCATAATAATGCATATTTGTTGAACTTGAAGCGTAGCAATATCTTTTCTGTGTACCTAGACTCAATACCTACTCCTGTTAATAGAACTGTTATGTTTGTAACGCCGCGGCAAAACTATTTTTTTAATTCTCCAGTTTACACAATGTGTACAAATTTGAGTTTACATTAGAACTGATGTGACATATTTCATGACTCTTTGCCTATGTTTAGGACTAGTATTATAAAGCACATATATGATAACTGGCCTGTTTGTAATCTTTTGCATTGAAGCTTTTGTTTCTATTATTCTAAGATAAGTTAGGTTTGGTTGAGTTGGCTGTTCATGATAGTCCCTCCCGGATCCTTCCCCACTCAGGTGGTCATGAACAGTTAAGAGTAGGGTTAGTTTAAGTTAGAGCAATCTGTAAATGGATTTATTACCTGTAGATTGTGTATCAAATAAATGAAATAAATAAGTTATCTATTAGAGACGCATGGCACACCAGATCAAACGCTTTACTTAAATCATTATCATCATTAAATGGTCTAATGATCAACAATTAATGTTGCATTCAGTAAACTTACTTAGTTTATACGACCATCAGTAGTAAATTATCATATACAACTTTATCAAATTAACTAATCAACAGCGCATCAAGTAACCGGCCATGAATAGAGCACGTAGCCAATTCGTGTTCAATTTTAATATTCACACAATACAAATTACGTACCTCATAATTTTGCTGGAATTCCAAAAAAACTTGCTTAGGCACCATGTCAAATGATTCAACATCTACTGGCAAAGGGTCTATCTTACTGGCTACATCACAGTTATTATCTAATTCTAAAAAGTCTGATTCATTTTTACACGAACTACTGTCTTCATCTGGCAGTAACGTAGCGTTATTTGAGCTGGAATGACTTCCAAACTGTGGACTAACACTTGGCAAATTAATGTATTCGACACTGTGATATACATCGGCATCTCCAAGCTCCTCCTGCTTTATCACAATATCCTCTTCATTCTCTATTTTAATGGCGAAGTCCTCAGGAGAGATTTTCAGGGGGTCTTCTTCCTCGAATTTTGAAAATTCGATGTGGAAAGCGTCACATATAAGTGCATACGAATGCTCAAGCTTAATACGTTTACAAACAGAATCCACTAACTCCATATTGTAGCTAAGTGTAGTAATATCAAAGACTAATTGTCTGTAGTAATATTTATGATCAACGTTCGCTTCAAATAACAAATAACATAAATATTGACAAATAAACACTCAAGTAACTACATCTGGTTCACTGTCAAAGAAGTTGGTAATGAAATTGTCAAATGTCAGAATGTAATGTTAAGCGTTAAAGCCATGTTGGAAGGTTGGCAACATATTTTTTTACAGAAATATCATCAAGGAACAGGATAGGAATGTCTCACACCACATCCGATCTTGGCTTCGACCCTTGACTTTATTCATTAAAACGTATTGATATTTGTACCAAGATGTACGTTAGCTCACAATGAGCTCTCCGTGGTGTAGCGGTTAGATGCCTGACCCATGGGCTCGAATCAATCTTTCAGTGTTTTCTTTCTTTTTACTTCACACATTTTGTACGAAATATATTTTGGCTCGATTAATAACTAAAATACGTAATACAAATATTTCTTTGGGTTAGGTTAATATCATTTGATTTGAAGTAGTATAGTTGCATAAAATGATAGATAATTTCCCTTGCTCTTGACGGCAGCCAAGATCAGATGTGGCGCGAGACGCTCGTAATGTTTTCGCCTATCTTGCCGAGCAAACAAACAATAGATATATTCTTTCGTCCTGAATGCTGAAGAAACTGATTAAAGTTACCTTGCTTTTACCAAATTCAATTAGGTTTGTCAAAGCAACTCTCCGACTAGAACAGATCTGGTGCTGTTATTGTCGCACCACAGAACTGTCTTTTTTTCATTTTCTAAGACTATAAAAATAACAAATACAAAGATAGTGATCTGAATGCTCTATGTCAATTTTCGTAAGCCCCTATCCTATTCTTGACCGTTGACTTTTACATAAACGTGGAAGAAGAAGATAACCTCTGTGGCCAACTATCTTATAGGTAAAGGCCATAAACGTGAAAGAAGAAGAAGAACAACCTCTGGTCATGTCATGATTAACTGACGCATTTTTCATTCTGCAAATTAGGTTGACAATGTTTTCCAAAATCACAGTTAAAAAAGGAAAAAGTGATGAAAATAATGAAACAAATGAGCTGAGTAACAAAGAAATTAAAATAGAAGAAACAGATCTGTTTGCTATGGTAAGCTTCGTTAACAAGCCCTCAGATCTAAATAATGTAAAAATAGAAACCAACGAAGTTGACTTTGAAGCTATGTTTGTTAAGGATGAATTTGGTAGTGAAATCATCAAACAGGAACGTGAAAATAACGACGAAACAATCAACAGACCAGTGTTATTTGGTAGTTCAGAAGCAGCGCTGAATTATCCATCTAAACAATTAGTGATCATACTTAAAAAAGTGTACATGGATATGAGGTTGAAAACAAAAACTGAGGTAGGTTGATTATTAATCTGCTCATGGAATTGAAAAGTTGTGCAAAACTTTTTTCGATTCTTTTGTCTGTAAAACAATCTCCGAGAGAATTTCAGGGCACTTTCACATGAAAAACATTTAATCAGTCATTTCAGGGCAACGGAAAATATACGTCATGACATGCAAAGATAATATACGTGACAAACCATGTGGGTCTCCTGTTGTAATAGGTATGATGTCTTTCAATGGATTGCCAGACATGTAAGAACAAGGATCTCCATTACAAAAAATTTGATAATTCTCTTCCACTTTTGTGTGTGGCAATCTGTACACCAAGATTTTGTCGACCCCAAAACCAACAAAACACGTAAAGTAACAAATTGCATAAAAGGCACATTGAAAATATACCCATGGGACTTGATTTTGGAGTTGGAAGGTAAATTGAAATGCTTTCTCTGGCACGAATTGAATGTAGTCCACCAGTTTATGGCCTTAAAATCAAAAAAGGAAACCCTTAACTGAGGAGGACGCAATTATACACGTCGACTTTGAGAACTATCTAGGTATGCTGAAGAAGTGCAATCCTTTCATTTCGGAGGGTCGAGGCAGCAGATAAGTTTGCACACAGTGGTGGTCTATACCAAGGAATTTAAAAGAGGTAAAAAGCGCATGTTTCTGCAGCTGATACTCAATCGTTTGCCTGCTGAAGTTATCAATTTACATTTCTGGAGCCATGGGCCGGCCTCAGTATCACAATAAAATTTCAAGTACTGGCAACAATGGAACAATGTTATGGGATTTTTACCCTAATCTTGTAAATTTTACGACTTGACCAACGCACTTCACTTCAGGAAAGTTGTCCCAACATCCAGGTTTTAACCATTGATGACGCAGACATCTCAAACAAAATAGGTAGAAAAAAATCGGTTTTTCGCAAAAAACTCGGAAAGTACGTACAACCTATTGGAGCCGAGATAGATTTTTTTGAAATTTTGACAGTTTTGCGACACAAAAATCTCAAAAATGGTCGTTGGGATCACAAAATGTTTCAAATGAAAGTTGTATAGATTACGAACAATTTCCTTTTATTTTTCACTTCCATGCGATCAATGTTTGCAGAGATATGAATTTATAAACGTATTTATAGTGCGCCATCAGAACCCTTGTTTCATGATAATAATAATAATCTTTATTAACCATTTATGATACTTTAAAGTATATATGGCAAGTCATTTTAAAAAGTAAATACATATATACCGGATGTCAACGGATCATGGTAGACTCCCCTTTTTTTCCCTATTTTTAAGAATATCGGAATGAAACTTGGTAGATATATTATATGACCAAGAAGACACTTTGTGGCATGACTGTAATTTTTTTCCTATCCGGTTTCACCGGAAATGACCCCAACTTTTTATTTTTAAATGGAACGTCCTGTATATTATTATATTTTTGAAATCCTTGGAAAATTCTGAGTAAGTGGCATTTGGATTCCATGAAAAAATTTTACTTGAAATTTTAAAAAACTAAAAAATTGCTTTTGAGCACATCCACCGATTCCTTAGAACATCCGCTATTTTATGGTAATACTCTACCATTATGGTTCCATTTGAAAAAATTAAGTTTTGGTAAAAAAACTGTTCAGGACAAATTTGATGGTCCACAAAATACACATTCTCAAATTTTTATGTTCGATTTGATTTTTCTGACATCATGTGAACGATCCATGTTTTATTAGTCTGAAGGACGTCTTTTCTGCTTTTAAAAACTTAGAAAAATTTTAAAAATTAGGAAAAAGAAAAAATTAATTTTCTCTTTCCTCAACCTTTTCTTAACTCTAAATAAATAAATTTTACGTTCACAAAATTTTTAGGGTTCAACACGACTGTTTCAGACGGAGAATAATGTAAAAATCATGCTTACTGTCGTTTATGCTTAACTGCTGCTCTGATGGTATCAATTGGACGTCGTAACACTATAAACCTAACACTGTCTGTACCACACTCTCTTAAAATTAAACCTGAAAAGGAATTTTGTTAGAAAACACAACTAAAAGACAATATAAAGTTCAAAATATATATATTAAATCTTTAAAAAATTCTGTTTTTACAACAACTTTTTTCAAGAGAAAATGTTAACAAACACTAGTCTGGCCCGTGTACAACACATGGTGAGGAACGGAACGATTCATAATGTACCAACTACCATCCAATATGCGGTTTAATAAGCTAACGATGCACAAAAAGATTCAAGAAAAGTTCAATGTAACTGAAATTTTGGTGGGCTTTTGCTTGCCTGTCTTATAAACGTATTTTTTAATTCACATGAATTTTGGTCGCTCCTCGGAGCTTAAAATTGCTTGAAGCGTCTCTACTTCGATTGTATTCTACAATAACAACTTTTTACGTTCAGGCAAGGCGGATCCCATGCACGTGTGAGTACATGGTATAGATCCTTTTTTGACTCCGAATCACTGAGGAACCGGTTTAGGGCAAACCCCGTCAAAACACATCATTTCCCCGTCAAATCCGACTGCTAGGAAATGATGGGGGTCCCATGTCTTTAAGGGCTATTTACGCTATAACTTCCGATATACTTTGAATAGTCGTTGGACTAACTTGTCCTCATATTCAATACCTTGTAAGAGTTGCAGTGCTTGACAACGTGGATTCGTAAAAGGGTTTTTAATCTTGAAAATTTCGAAGTTAAAGTCTAATTTTAGTACACTTTCTAAAATTAGGTGGTCGGGGCGACATTACGTCCCTGTGCAGCGACATTTGTTACACTTTCTAAATTAACGCTCCTTGAAGAGTTAGCGAAAATTTGGCATAAAAAACGCTCCGAAGAGCGAAAATATGATTACAAGTATTAAAAACCTCTTCCACGGCGTTTTTACGTGAAGCACGCTTTTCGTACGAAGTATTTCCTAAGTCAGATTTTGTTACAACGTCGAAAAGTATATCGGGGTTATAGCGTTCTTTAACAATCACACCGGTCCATTACAAGCAATTTTTTCTGGTCATGGCACTCTAGATGTACGGTCGTGAGCAAAAAAAATAGGACAAGTCTTATAACGGTAATTTGCTAAAATCTAGTTGTGTACATCTAACTTTAATTTTTGTGACATTGTCAGTTAGTTGTCATAATTTATTGCAAGTGTGCAAAAAACTAATATGCCTCATATAAGCGATTTAGTTAAATTTGGAGTTATTCCTAAAGCAGAAGATGGATGGTCAATGAAACAAATTACACTGCGTTATAATATTGACAAAAATTCGGTGTGTAACATTTTAAGAAAGTGGAGAATAAACGGTACGATTAGCAGAAATCCTGGATCAGGGCGATGAAGGATATCAACTCAACAACAAGATTTGCAATTGGTAAATGCTTTAGTAGAAAATCCATTTTACTCAGTTATTCAGGCTGCTGAAGAAACGAATTTTCCTGGGGATCGAGTAGTACTGGTTGCCGGCGAGTAAGACTTACGTAATACTTAGTTAAAGCTGAACATAAAGAAGCTCGAGTAGGCTTTGCGCTTGAATTTTTAGCGCATGATGTAAATTTTTGGAACAATGTAATCTTTACACACGAAAAAACTTTCCAGTCAACACACAGCGGTCGTATTCGTGTTTACCGCCCTCTGAATACTCGATTGGATGAGAAATATATATCTAACAATGATAAAAGTGGTAGATTTTCCGTCAATATATGGGCTTGGATATCGGCACGTGATCCTGGTGTTTTGTGGCATATTGAGGAACGATTTAATAGTGAAACGTATATTAGGATTTTAGACATTTTATGCACCCTTCTGTGTCACAATTATTTCCTATTAATGAGTTCATATTTCAACAAGACAATTGTTCCGTTCATACTGCTTATACTGTAACTAACTAGTTTCAAGATAACAACATCAATGTTCTTAACTGACCCAGTCATAGTCCAGATCTTAACCCTGTGGAAGAAGTATGGGGACTACTCGTAAGAAGTATCCAAAAACGAAATGTGAGACCACAGAATGCTGAAGAATTACTGGAAATAGTAAATAATGCATGGGAAAATATTATTACTAATGATTATTGTATAAGGTTATTTAATTCTATGCCAAACAGACTTATAGAAGTTATAAATAGAAATGGTGCAATAACGGAATATTAATAGTTAGTTTCTTGTTAAGTAGGATATCCTTTGTCCTTTGATCCAGGATTTCTACTAATCGTACCGTTTATTCTCCACTTTCTTAAAATGTTACACACCAAATTTTTGTTAATATTATAACGCACTGCAATTTCATCATTTACTATAGCAATAACTACAGCACTAAAATAAAAAATAAATCAAAAGTGATATCTGTTTTATTTCGGCTACTCATTACGTATTCAAATAGAGACAGATTTACATTATAAAAAAAAAGTTGGGGTGGGTCATAAGTGGGAAAAAAATCACAGTTATGCCACAGCGTGTCTTCTTTGTCATATAATACATCTACCAAGTTTCATTTTGATATTCTTAAAAATAAGGAAAAAAGTGGGGTGTACCATGATCCGTTGACACCCGGTATATACAACATAAACACATTAATATTAACAATAATTAATAAGACATTACAATAAGTAGACAAACACATATAAATAGATATAAGAACATATCAACCGGTCAGGTGATATAAAATAATAATATAACATAGAGATAAAATTATCTCGATGCAAATTCGTCCACGCTATAAAAAGCATTTTGCAGTAAAAAGTGTTTAATTTTTTTTTTAAATAACTTGGGGCAGTTTATTTCATGTAAGTATTTAGGTAACGTGTTGTATAGATTAACGCAGTTGTATTTTGGAGTGTTTAAATGTAGATGTTTTGTGCGTAGGAATTCTTAACAGTTTGTCATTTCTTGTATCGTATTCATGTGTATCGGAGACTTGTCTAAAATAACTTATATTTAGTTTGGTATACATTACACATTTAAATATAAATATACATGGCACAGTTAAAATATTTTTTTGTTTGAAGATTATTCTACAAGTTTCTCTAAAATTAATATTAAAAGTTAAATGCATTAACCTTTTTTGAAAAATAAACACTCGACCATTGTCTCTTCCACATCCCCAGCTGAGTATATTTAATGAAATGTGTGAGTAGGCCAAAGCATAATAAATGTTTAGCAGACCACATTCATTTAGAGTATCTTTCATTTGCAGAATTCCAAAGCACGCTTTATTTAGTTTTTACAAACATTATCGATATGAATATCCCACGATAACGTAGGGTCTAGAAAGTTACTAAGAAATTTAGTTTCATGCGATATTTTGATGTTGAATATTCTAAAGTTTGGAGGCAAAGGTTTTCTAATATAAAAGTTCGTAATAACTGTTTTGTTTTTATTCAGTATTAATTTGTTTCTCTCGCACCAAGCAGTTAATTGATTTGTAACTCGTTCTGCTCTTATTTTAACTTCATCAATGCTCTCTGTTGAAAAAAAAAAAACGAAATTGTGCGGATTTTCATTACCTATAATTTTCATGTGTACATATTTTACAGCAAAATTGATGCTTTCCGAGTTTTTTGCGAAAAACTGATTTTTTTAAACTATTTTCTCTCCCTCCTCCGCCGGTGTCTACGGGTGGGGACTTTTGATATGTTAAAAAGTACTACAACATAAGCCTGTTCCCAATTTCAACCCGCTCTGAATTACTTCGTCCAAATTTTCCCATTTTATTTGGCTATTAGCAATAAAGGAAACGATAATGAAATGAAAAACTTCTTTTTATTTAAAAAAAATGGACTTGGTGATTCGTTTCCAGAGAGTTTTTAATCTGGAGTTGATCGGGGCCGTTTTTTTGACTGATACAGAAGATTGTGGTGGGGGGTTATGTAAAAGATTTCTTGGGTGAGAGATTTTAGTAATTTTTCTTAAGGCTAAAGTATTTCCAACTTGTAGATTCTTTGTTACAATATAAAAGTAGGTAAAGTTGAATAAACTTGTAACTTGGCAGGTCCAAAGGTCACTTCGTCGTATGAAGTAAGAAACTATTTACTCGATAGCTCAGGTATGACAGTGGTTCTCAAACAGTTTACAACAATTTACAAATGAGTTTATGTCTGTAACTGTAATGCAATCGGTAAATAATTATACAAAAATATTAAAGGTGTTATCATAAAATATTAGGAAATATGAACTTCATGCCCATTCTCACGCAGCAGTTCGTCAACAAAGTACATTTTTTCCTTCTTATTACTCCTAGCAAGATTTAACAAGTCCGCTTTCAATGCTGTAGAAGGAAAAGGAATATTATTTTTAGTTAACCATTCTACAATATCATGCTTTTTCCATTGACAAGTAGGTTGTTTATTTAATTGTCGGGTGTGATACGAAGCATTATCCATTACAATTAATCTTGGTTCTTCAAGATTTGGCAGTAGTTGCTGTTGTATCCATTCTTCATAATTGTCACAATTCATGTTATCGTGATAATCCATACTTTTATTGGTAGTAGAAAAAATTAAGCTTGCTCCCAGAATAAAGCCATCTGATGTTCCTGCATGCAAAATAATGAATCGCTTTCCTAGAGTTGATTTTTTGTGTTTGACACTTTTTTTTGATAAATCTTGCCACGATTTTCGAACACTTCCATTGGCAAATACCCATGTTTCATCTATAAATAGAACCCTTCGAAGGTTACTGTCATAGTTTTCCATATATTTTCTTAAAAATACAACTCTTTGCTGAACTATTTGCATTTGTTCACATAAATAGCGAAGGTTACAATCTTTTTTATAGCTAAATCCACAATGTTTTAATAGTTTTAAGCGACTTACCTTAGAGACGTCAATGATTCCCTTATTTTTTAGCATTTCCTTCAAAGTATCTAATGTAAAATGTGTTTTCGATTCCTAAAAATGATAAATTACTTCCCTTATTTTCATTTTAACGCCTTCACGTACATCTAATGTTTTTGGTCTTTTTTTTTATTTTCAAGGATACATTATTAATATGTTGGTGCTTAATTCTGCTAACTGTTCTGAGACTTATGTTTAAGGCTTCAGAAACTCTTTCATAAATTCGTTCAAGAGGTACCAAGGGTCCCTTGTTTTCCTTTTCTTTTGTAAAATAATCTATTACATTTAATACCAACTTCTTTGACTGTTCATTTAAGACGCCTAATTTAGTTGCCATATTTATCAAATATTGTATTTTTATAATTTAATGTTATTCGAAATAAATATTTATACATGTATCTAATTTAGAAACCTGGACACATTTAACGTTAAATAGAATGACCGGCTTAGCGACTCTCCAAACCGCAAACTGTAGATGGTACGTCTGTTTATTGGATAAAAACTATAGATACGTCACGCCCATATCATCAGGTGATATAAGAATGGGCTGTAAAAATATACCTTAAAAAATACTACAGCTTTGGCACACCGCGGTAAACTGTTCGGTCTAACTATTTATTTAGCAAAAAATAAAACACGAAGGATTGAGGGCCTATGGCCTATGTAATGTATAATAAATTTTAAAAAAATGGCTGTGGATATTCGTCTGACAAGCGAATAAATAACCAGACCATTAAATACCAAGGGATAACCTCGCCCGGAATAATACAAGAAAAATGTTTAACGAAAAGAAAGTTTTAACAAAACTTGCGGCGCGGATTAATAAAATAAAATGTTTAGAAGGAAAATGTTTAACTTTTAATATAACAAAATTTTAAAAAAAAATCGGTGGCAACAGGATTTGAACCCGGATGTTTTATTCCCTTTACCTTACTTACGCACTGAGCTATTCCACGATGTACAATTCAGCTATAAAACATGTAATATGTAGATACTAGAAAATTGCAAGTCCTAGGTATAGTGGTTTGGCAATGTCCGTTTGTCGGATGAGTATCCACTAAAAATAGCTTATATATTTCATATAAAGATGAATTTAATTCTAATATGAGACGATTGTTAAATAACCAATGACAAATCTTCAGAATTTGAGAATCGCTGAACTTATTGAAAACGTAGATTAAAATTTATCTCTCTCTTCAGTGTGTATCGCAATATTTCTGTCTCAAAATAGGTGAGAGAGAAGCTTGGCAGGCATATGCGACAATGTTTTTGGGCTATTACTTTAACTTTGTGTGCAAGAGAAATGAAATCGTACACGCATTATCAACTCATACACATGCCAGTTTAAAGTTTACTAGACTTTATTATGCGTTCAGAATGGACTTTCATATTGACTTATATCTTCTACTTACTACTAACATCCTCCTTTTTGCTTGTTAAACTTTAGAAATGGCGAGCTCTTCTAATAATTTCTTTTTTCTGAGAGTTCTGCGAGATATTTACCTTTAGTAGTCGAGGGTAGAGGGGGGGTTTAGGTGGTATACTACCTCCCCTCCCCCCCACCCCCCCCCCGCATAAGGGTTACAACGAAAAAATCAGACGAGAAAGAAAGAGTTAGAATTCGTATTTTACTTCTTAAAATTGTTTTTTAGAGTTTGTTAGATGCGTTTTGGTTATTTTAATACCTACACTATCTTTATATCTTATTTTTCAGTGATAAATTTATTACAATTGTAATTTTTTTTTCTCCAGAGCAGAAAAGTAGCTCAAAGGAACAGGACTAGGGTCTTCCGGTCCCAAGAAACACATCAACAAAGGCAGGCACGACTGTTAGCTAATAAGAACAGGATTAAACTATCCCGGGCGCAAGAAACAGCTGAGAAGAGACAGGCACGCCTGCTAGCTAACAGCATCAGAAATAGAGTGTCCCGATGTCTAGAGACACCCGAACAGAGAGAGGCACGACTGTTAGCAAGTAGGAACAGGAGCATGCTGTCCCGATGCCTAGAGACACCTGAACAGCGACAGGCACGACAGTTAGCTACAAAAGAAAGGCAGAGGCTGTCTCGATCTCTAGAAACACCCAAAGAGAGGCAGGCACGACTGTTAGCGTGTAGGAACAGGAGCAGGCTGTCCCGAAGTCTAGAGACACCTGAACAGAGACAGGCACGACTGTTAGCGAGTAGGAACAGGAGCACGCTGTCCCGAAGTCTAGAGACACCTGAACAGCGACAAGCGCGACAGTTAGCTGAGAAGGAAAGGAAGAGGCTGTCCCGATCTCTAGAAACACCCAAAGAAAGGCAGGCACGATTATTAGCTCAAAGAGATAGTACTAGGTTGCGCCGCTCTCGAGAAGCAACTGAAGCGAAACTGAAACGACAGTTCTCTGATAAAGAAAGAAAGAAAGCGTCTCGATCCTCAGAAACACCCGAAGAGAGAGAGTCGAGACTGTTAGCCGATAGGGAAAGGAGATCCCGATCCCAACGGGAAAGTAGTGAAAAACCTCAAAACTTGTATTTTCGTATTACTCGTTCTCGTACTGCCCATTGCAGGGAGCAAGAGACAACCGATCTCTGCCAGGGCCTTCTATGACAAAATGCTTTTATAAAACAATGCGAAAACTTAAGTAATAAATTTGGTGATACACCTCGTTCAGTTTGTTTCAAAATATCCTACCTTAACAACACATGCGACTAGAGGTAACTCCCGTGATATTAGTGTTGTTAACAGATGACTTCAGGGTTGCCACTTTTAGATAAATAGATAGATAGATAATTCATACACAAAAACAGTGTTTACGCAAGTCAGAGGGAAAAGTTGAAGAGATAAAATTTATATTAAAATTCAGAACATTAAAAAATGATGAATGTAACAAAAGACAGAAACAGAGTGAAAACACTTACTAAGTTCACACAAAGCCAGATGTAAAACATACAAAAAAAAATAGTAAATTATTTATATATTATATTAAGAGCCAGAAAACCTCATAGAATGTTATGGTCAGATTATAGACCAAGAGTTAGCGACATTCAAACCATGCTGATTCCATTGTGAACCAATGAAATTACAGAATGTAGCACTAACATTGTATAATATGAAATCGCGTGCCTGCCTGCTCGGATCGGTTGCGTTTATTGTAAAAAATAATTTTAGTGGCATTTTCAAAATGTATAATAATTTTTCATACAGATGCTAGACACACTATTAAATACGAATTCAAATGCCTGTCAGTCAGAATCGGTTGCGAAATCCCGCCTGCCAACTAAAAGAACCGGTTCTAAAAACTGCATAATTTGGCTCATCGCAATGTGCACGAAAAAAATTCACGAGATACTTTAAAGCATTCAAAATTCATTTTCGAGTGCCTGCCTTGTCGACCATGTTGCAGTAAGTGCCTGCCAGCCCCTGGAAAGTCGCGCGCTCAGCACCGTTGAAAGTTGACCGAACAATGCACAATGCCGCCTTTCAGGTCTCCAGGACTGTGCAGCCTCGTTCGCCTCTTCCCTCAAATTTGATACGGTCTCGACAAATAGATTGGATGGAATAGAAGCGTGTTCATCTCAGTCACAGCTGTGTAGTATGTAGGATGTATATTTTTATATAAAAATAGAAAATGGGTGAAAACGAGAAATTCAAGTTCAAGAAGTAAAGATGCAGAGAGAATTGTTTGGTAGGCTTTTAGGGGTGGCAGTTGATCAGAAATTAGACCCCAGCGAGGTTTTCCAGTTCCCCTTGACACAGATGCCTCTATCGCTATGTCACGTAGACGGTTCCATATATAAAACCAACAAGTCATTGGGATCACAAATTGAAAGTTGTGAGCCAGGAAATGTCAATCTCGTGGTCATTGATGGGTTTTTTTGATGCAACAAATTTTGATGGATCGACTATTCCCCCATGTAACGCAGAGCTTCAGCAGCAAATTTTGCGAGCAACCTACATCACAAATATTTGGAGCAATGCGCACTTGAAAATACCCACGGCTCTTTGCCCTACTGATTGCGGATGGCTTGAAAAAGATGGAAAGTATATGTTCAACTGGTTGGAAGGAGACCAAGTCCCACAGTTCATCCAAGACATATCATCCAGCCCCAGACATCAATTCAAGGTATTACGTTCCTCATTCGCCGCTATTAAGTAATATTAATAAATTATTCATTTTACAGAGGAAACGGATCAGCCAGAAAACGTTGCAAGCATTGAGGAAAATGAGAATGACAGCGATGGGGTAGAAAGCGATGATAACGAATGCTTGAATGAATGAATTTTTAATAAATTTTTCTTGTACAAATCAAAAATGTAAAACGGAAACGTATTTTCTCTTCTTGTAGTATCTCAAAAACTGATGAAGATACAAGTTTTTAAATAATATTTTTTGAAGGGGAAAAATATACCCATTGCTTTTTATGCACTGAAGTACACGATAAGAGAGTCCTTTTTTTTCTCATGCAAAATTTCCATGCCAACATGCATTATACATTTAAAATAATAAAATAATTTACAGGGAAGAACAAATCACTGGGGCTGAGCGAGGTCGTGAGGCCTTGGAGAGCTGGAAGGCGGCATTGTGTATTATGTTCGGAAAGGTAGGCGCTTTAAATCGCATCTAAATTGCTTATTTCTAGCTTCTCTTAAATTTGGGGGTGCACATTGAAATGACCCCGATCAACTTTCAACGGCGCCTAGCTGCAACTTTCTATGGGCTGGCAGGCACTTACTGCAACATGCTCGATGAGGCAGGCACTCGAAAATTAATTTTGAATGCTTTAAACTATCTTGTGAATTTTTTTCAAACGCATTGCAATGAGCCAAATTATGCCGTTTTAGGAACCGGTTTTTTAATTGGCAGGCGGGATTTCGCAACCGATTCTGACTGGCAGGCACTTGAATTCGTATTTAGTAGTGTCAGTAGCATCTATATGAAAATTTTTATCCACGTTGAGATGAGACCATTAATACGTTTTGAAAATGCTACTATTTTTTTTTTTTTAAATAAACGCAACCGATCCGAGCAGGCAGGCATGCGATTTCATATTCACCATAGGATCAAATCTGGGGGGTACCTTAGAAAAATTCCGAACTTAATGAAACCTTGGAATTTTGTTTGTGTGTGGAATTTTGGAGGGGCGAAATCCCTAAAATTTTTGCACTTTTTTCGAAATATTTCGAAAACGGTTGATTTTAGCGGACAACTTCAAATTAGTAAATTGTGGAGGATAAATTTCCTGCAATTTGCACAGTAAAACGTATTTTTTGACCCCATAGTTACCGAGATACAGAGTTCAAAAAAAGTGCAAAATTTCTCAAAATCGTAAAAAACTGCTAAAAAGGCTGGTTTTTGATATTTATTTTTCATTTTTCAACTACCCCGCACCCACAACCATCACGACTTCTCCTCCATCGAGATGTTCATTTATACAGTGTACATGTAAGGTTTGAAAGAGCATAAAATAACCCAGCTCGACTTTCCACTAGTAGATGTTTATTAGGTTGAAAAAAAGAACATCTCCTTAAAGATTGTGCCATTTTATTTGCAAAACCACTAGCTGGTATTTTTAATTTGTCTATTAAAACTGCTACTTTTCCAGAAGTGTGGAAAATATCTAGGATCTGTCTGGTATTCAAAAAAAAATGATAGATGTGCTATTGAAAACCAAAGGCCAATAGTAATATTGTGCAATTTAGTAAATTATTTGAAAACGTAATATACGATATTCTCTTTAATCGTCAAATCTCAAATTTGCCTCAATCAACATGGATTCATGCCAAATTGCTCTATCACCAGCAATCTGGTGTGCTTCACTCAGTTCATAGCTGAACAGTTGGATGCTGGAGACCAAGTAGATGTCATTTATACAGATTTTTCTAAAGCCTTCGACAGACTGGACCACGGAATTTTGCTCAACAAATTATCCGAATTTGGACCAACTGAGCACTTCCTAAACTTTTTTGAATCCTACTTGGTAAATAGACGACTAAATGTACAATACCGTGAATTTTGATCTATGGATATCTCAGCGACATCAGGTGTTCCCAAGGTTCTGTGCTTGGGCCATTGCTCTTTAACATTTTTATAAATGATATCATCATTGGCTTACACTGCAAAACATTACTTTATGCCGATGACCTAAAAATTTTTACATCTATCACTAGTGCTCAGAAGACTGTGTTGATTTGCAAAATGATCTTGTACAACTATGGTCTTGGTGTAGCATAAACAAAGAACTGAAGAGCTGTAGTTATTTCAAAGATCTAGGAGTTATATTCGATCCTAAGTTATCATCTTTTATTAGCCATATCAATCAAATCACCGCTAATTCCTTCAAAAATTTAGGCTGCATTATCCGTAATTGTAAAGAATTTAACGAAAATACACTGAAACTTCTCTTTAATTTATTTGTGAGGTCAAGACTTGAATGTACTTCAATAGTCTGGAGTCCTGGTTATGAAAATCATAAATATAGCATTGAAAAACCTCAGAGGCGTTTTCCTAAATACCTCCAGTTTAAAAGTTCTGGAAATTATCCGGAGAGATGTTTTCCACATTGTGACATTACATAGATTCAACACGAGTGATCTTCAACTACGTCGGACGTATCACTCTCTTGTATTCCTTTTTAAGATTTTAAATGGCACTATTGACTGCCTTGAAATTTTTAGTTGCATTAGATTTCATGTTCCTAATTTGCAGACTCGCTTGCATTCGAACATATTTGCTGTTATTTTCTCCCCTGCACCGTATGTGTTCCAACTATGATTCTTTATATAATAATATAGATATTTTTAATACTAGTATATCCAAAATGTGGTTCTCAATTCTGCACAACAACTGTAGCTTCTAAACTATTAGATTACAACTCTTAGGACTATACTAATCATAGAGTTATTCTGTTACATTATTAACTGGTAGATATATAAACTAGGCAAGGTAAGTATTTGCAAGTCTTTAAATAGTGGTATACAACTCGTTAAGGGATCTTACACATGGTTCTTAAAACCCTTTTTTGATATTGAAATGCCCTATTAAAATATGAGGAATTTCCCCAGAAAATGAGTCCATACTGTAGTTAAGATAACCAATCCGTAATAGAGAGTTTTTAGGATGTTTATGGAGACAGTATCTCTTAGATTTCTTATAATATAGCAGACAGTGCTCAATTTTGTGCAAACCATATTTTTATGCGCTTCCCACGTAAGCTTTCGATCCAAGGTGACACCTAGGAACTTGGTAGTTGTTATACTCGGGATGGATTTATTTAAAATTTTAAGGTAAGTTAGTCACAATATTTTTTGGCAGAAAACGTATATAGCATGTTTTATTTACATTCAAATTTAGTCCGTTGTTGCTACAGTAATGACTCATTTCCTGTGATGCATTGTCACTATTTATGACAATCTGTTCAATGGAGTTATGGGACATTAGCATATTTGTATCATCTGCATATATAAGAAGTTGATTTGAAGTGATACATGTGTTGGGTATATTGTTAATAAAAATTATAAAAACAGAGGTCTCAGAATCGAGCCTTGAGGCACTCCCAGATTTATATCTAGTTTTGGAGTTAACGCCATCTACAACAGTAGAGGTTGCCCAGCTGTATGGTGCCCCTCTTACTCCAACGCCCTCTAATTTTCTGAGTAACAAACTATGATCTATAGTATCAAATGCACAACTTAAATCATAAAAAAGACCTAAGACGTGACACTTGTTGTTCAGTGCATTATAGATAAAATCTATGCAATCTAAGATAGCAGTATTGGTGGATTTATTTTTTTGAAAACCATTTTGGACATTTGAGATCAAGTTAAAATTCTCTAGATAATTGGTCAGTTTTATGTAATATGACCGTTCAAAAATTTTAGCAATTTGACTTGGTATGCATATGGCTCTATAATTAATAATGTCTGTTGTGGAACCTTTATTTTTATATACAGTTATACATTTGGATTCTTTTATGTTGGGAAATACACCAGCTAAGAATGGTTCATTTTCTAAATATGCTAATGGCTCATTAATAATGTCTTTTACTGATTTCATCACTTTTCCGTTGATGTCAACGATACCAGCGGCCGGTTTGAGTAGTTTTCCCAGTTATTTTACTTATTTCTTGTGGTGTCGTCGGTGTGAGAAAAAAACTGGTACTTGTCTTTTCAATGTTGACATTACAGTTAGGTTTTGATTGATTTGAGGCAAGGTTTATAAAGTAATCATTGATAAAATTACTCTTCTTCATGGAATTTGATATTAGAATACCCTGGTTATCACATATGTCTATGGATGGCTTCTTTTCATTGATTGATTTGGATTCGTTAATAATTTTCCAACTATCCCGCATTATATTGTTGGAATTAATTAGGCGTTGGTCATTACACTGTTTCTTGTGCTACGCTTTTATTTGTTTATTCAATACAGCCTCAAAAATTTTTGCAAATATTGGGACCAGTGATTATTCCTGTACTTCTGCCCCATTATTTTTGTACGGCATTCTCTTTATAAGAGTCACAGATATAAATACAGTCCAAATAAACGTAAGCCGTACAGGATCGTCTGAAAAAATGCAACCCCCGTGGGATACGATTTTCACTTTTCCACGGCTTTCCCATGTTCCACCTAAAATATACGGCATAGGGCTCAAAGTGATTTATTTCTGTAGGACTACAAAAATAATACCTTTTCAAGCAGTATCATATGACCCCCTAAAAATTTAACACGGGCTTGTGGTATAGTAGCGTTTATCCATAATTACAAAAATAATGTTTCTACAACCTCAAAATATACTCGACATACTCGACAAGTGGGTAATGTTACATTGCCAACCCCAAGAACTACACGTCCGGGATTCGCGGGTAAAAAAATCGCTAATACAACTCTTAAATTTTAGCCCCTAGAAAAATCGTGGTATATGACGTTTTGTCCAAAAGTGCAGTTTTTAGTGTTGTATCTTTAAAAGAAAAACCGGTCAAAATCGATTATTAATAAATATAACTTTTATGAGGTGTTAAGGTTTGAAATGGGTCATACTGAATGTATGAAGACTATTCCTCTGGACAATAAAGTATATTTTGATTGATTGATTTGTCATAGCATTTGAGAGTTTGCTACCTCAGCTGTGAGCCGTAGTAACTGAATTAAAAGTACCTCTCATTAGTCTCATTCTGAGCAGTGCTACAGGGCGTATTGTACATACTACGTCTTGCACAGAAAGCAATATTATTGTCCCCCTCTTTGTAATTATGCAAAAATTAAAAAAAGCTTTAAATTTATACTGTATATTAAACAAATTTTATATAATTTTGATTTTGGACTTCGACATTTTTGCCCTCTTCCTCAGTATATTGTTAACCTTGGCGATTTCCGTGAGCGTCCTTTTTATGTACATTACCTGCTGTTCTACGTTTTCTTTCTTAATTTTCATGGGATTGTTCTTCGACTGCGACATGTGCGCGTAAATATTCCACACGGATGATTTTACCTCGTCCATTTCGTTCATGAGCCGACCCTGAAATTAAAAATAATCGTAGTGCTTTTTTGAATAGTAACAGTTGCCATATCGTTGAAATATTATCATGAAATTATAATGCCCGTCTATTGTTGCTTCTTTTTTTGTATCTTATAGATAGATAGATAGAATTTTTGTTCGACCATTTGGGCAAATTGGGGAAAGTTCTGAAAATTTTGTGGAATTTGGACTAAAAATGGAATAGCAGCCAAACCGTTTGATATTATTTGCTAAAATTTGGCAGAGTATTTCTTGGTTATATAGGTTAGTTTCATCTAATTCGGTTTAATTTTGGCCAAGTTAGTCGTAATTCCATTTTTTAAGTTTTTTCAGTATATTTACATACATATCGTGGGAGGCGGTGAACCGATTTTCACGAAATTTATGATAATAATAATATAATAATAATAAATAAACACCACAGAAATGAGACCCCCAATTCCAGAAGCCAGGGCTTGTGTGGACGGGGGTTACACATTGAAAAAACGCGGACATACAACCATTTTCTCCGACAGTGCCAGTGCCGAAGCCAGGAATTTTGCAATGTATGTTCTAGGTTTGTCGTGAACATATTCTTGGAGAAATTCAAGAATCTGTGTATCTCGCACTTATGGCTGATGAGACTACAGATGTATCAACTCAAACTGTAGTTGTATTACGTTATGAACTAAATGGAAAAATATTTGAGCGGTTTTGGGGGTTTGCAAATTCGCCAACAGTACAAAAACGCACATTTTGTATATTGCTATGCTCATCGGCTTAATAAAATACTAGAACAAGCAGTTTCAAGCATCAATAGTGTACGAATATTTGTTTCAAATTTGAATGGCATATCAACTTTTTTTTCTCAATCGCCAGACAGAATGACAGCTTTGCAACATGTTTGTGACAAATGCATTCCAAGAACTTCTCAAACAAGATGGAATTTTAACTCTCGTACAGTACAGAGTGTGTACAACAATAAAGACAACCTTACTGAATGCTTTGAAAATATAATATCAGGAATTCCAAAACAATACAACTCTGAAACAGTGATTCAAGCGGCTGGATTTATTAAATGGCTAGATGATTCATTTTTATTTTGGTTAAATTTTATTTTTAAAAGTCATGCCACGTTGATATTTTATTTAGCTAGCTACAAAAAATTAAAACAGACGTTATAAAAGTCCAGAAATGCGTAGATAATTTTGAAAAAGAAATTGTACAAATTAGAAACAATTTACCTCCCTTAACAAATGAACCAGTGAATACAGAAGTTCCAAAAAAGCGACGTAGACTCAATCAAGAAAATGTTAACTTGTCTGTAAGAGAGGTATGTGATATAATTACTTCAGAAGTGAGAATTCGGTTTTCTTTTAAAAATCATTTATGTGGTACAAAATTATTTTTCAAGGAGAAGTATAAGGAATATGAAAAAACACCACCTTTGGAAGATACCAGCCAATTTTGTGAAGCATACCCTATGATAGATAAGGAAATTCTGAAAATGCAACTAAGTATATTTTACTCCAGGAAAGAAATAACAGGACAAGATTCAGAAAATTCCAGTGAAATTCAAAGTTTTTCTGGGTGCTTGCAAACATTAAACTTTCTCATATCTTTCGGTTTAGACGTTGTTTTCGGGGAAGTTGTTAAAGTTTTGAAAATTTTAGTTACTATTCCGACGACGACATCTGAAACGGAAAGATGTTTTTCGACATTAAAATTAATTAAGACGTATGTAAGAAATACTATGAGTAAAGACAGACTAACATCACTTGCAATGCTTTCAATTGAAAAGTCAATGGTACAAGAAATACCAAATTTTAATGAAAAAGTTATTGAAAAGTTTATCTCCGATGAAAATAGAAGAATGGAATTTCTCTTCAAAAAATAATGGTGAGTACTTAATTAATCGCTTTAATTTATATTTGTGAACTTTTTAATGATTTAATAGAACCTCAAAAATGTTTCGCCTGCGGTGCTTTTGTTTATTGATCCTACTACTTTGATACCCGCGAACCGCCACTGCACCCTCCCAAGTACATAAGGCACGAGCCGCCACTGCTCGGAACTTCTGTCATAGCCTCAGCAGACGTGACTTTCTGTTATTCACATCCTATGCGATATATATTTGCACAGATAGAAAAATCGCATGTCGTTGATAAGTACATAAATTGATGATGTGAACGAAAACATTCGTGATTTTAACTCTAGATAGAAGCTCAAATAAACAGAAGGCTGCCTGGAAAAAAATTAATGATAAACGTTATAATATGCAACCAATTCAGGACTATGTCTAAATTTAAAAGTATGAGTAGCACTAATTGCCTGCCCCAGACATTTGGCATGTCAGCATGAATATTCTCTTACCGCATTATTCTTTATCGATGTTACCAACGTTTCGTATTCCAGAGATTTGATGTTTGCGTTTTCGTATCTTGCTTGCAGATTAGCGATTTGGTTGTTGAGGCCCATTATGATGAAATTTTTCTCTTCGATCAATTTCATCTGAAAATGTAAAAGAGAAACTATTAGGCACCCGTCTCTACAAAATATACAAAATGGTGTGTAGTAGGCCGTATCATCGAATTAATGCAGCACCTTATAATATCAAGAGTATCGCATACTTTTTCCAAACTGATTAGCCCAATAAAATGGGAAAATTTTATGAAATAATTCAGAGCGGGCGGAAATTTTGGGAACAGGCTTATTTTGTGGTACTCTTTAACATATAAAAAGCCCCCACCCGTAGACGCCGGCGTGGGGGGGGGGTAGAGAATAGGTTAAAAAAATCGGCTCTTCGCAAGCAAAAAACACACACGAAAATTTTAGGTAATAAAAATCCGCACAATCTCGTTTTTTTTTTAACTTCGTACGACCTATTGGAGCCGAGATAGATTTTTTGAAATTTGGACGGTTTTGAGACGCGCGCGCAGGTGTCATACTTGTCATAAAATACGCAAAATGTCCTAAATTGTCACAAAATCGTTCTCTTGTCACAAAATTTTTTAAAAAAGTCTGTTTCCATTACCATTTTCAACCGTGCATAAAATTGTTAAAACAATTTAAAATTTAATGCAATTCAGAACATTCAAATTTGGCGCCATTTTAAAATAAGCACTTATTGGTTGTAATGTTTACAAAGGCCACACTTACCTTTTTACACGCAAAGCGAAAGGCAGCTCTTTGGTTTGGAGAGAATGGGTGAGTTCGGTGCGTTATAAATGTATGTTTTTGATGTAAGATGTTATTTAATCATTGATTAGACTCTTTTAGTTGTCCAGGGAGCCACTGACTTTTATTATATAACTTTTCCTCGCCAAACTTAAGCCAGGAAGGATATATTGATTTGATAATACAGATATTATTAAAAAGAAATGTTAAAATAAAAATATTTACAAGTTTATTTAGTCAAAGATGTTTTAAGTTTATAATAAATTATAAGTTCCAACTTATGACAAGAAAATTTTATGTATGGTCGTGAGAAAAAAAAATAGGACGTCTTATTTGCTAAAATCTAGTTGTGTACATCTAACTTTAATTTTTGTGACATTGTCAGTTAGTTGTCATAATTTATTGCAAGTGTGCAAAAAACTAATATGCCTCATATAAGCGATTTAGTTAAATCTGAAGTTATTGCTAAAGCAGAAGATGGATGGTCAATGAGACAAATTGCACTGCGTTATAATATTGACAAAAATTCGGTGTGTAACATTTTAGTTTAGTAGATATCCTGGATCAGGGCGACGAAGGATATCAACTCAACAACAAGATTTGCAATTCGTAAATACTTTAGTAGAAAATCCATTTTACTCAGTTATTCAGGCTGCTGAAGAAACGAATTTTCCTGGATCGAGTAGTACTGGTCGCCGGCGAGTAAGAGAATCGGAGCTACACTGTCATGCAGCAGCACAGAAATACTTACTTAAAGCTGAACATAAAGAAGCTCGAGTAGGATTTGCGCTTGAATTTTTAGCGCATGATGCAAATTTTTGGAAAATGTAATCTTTACAGACGAAAAAACTTTCCAGTCAACACACAGAGGTCGTATTTGTGTTTACCGCCCTCCGAATACTCGATTTGATGAGAAATATATATCTAACAATGATAAAAGTGGTAGATTTTCCGTCAATATGTGGGCTTAGATATCGGCACGTGGTCCTGGTGTTTTGTGGCATATTGAGGAACGATTTAAATGTGAAACAAATAATACGATTTTAGACAATATTATGCTCCCTTCTGTGTCACAATTATTTCCTAATAATGAGTTCATATTTCAACAAGACAATTGTTCCATTCATACTGCTCATACCGTAATTAACTGGTTTCAAGATAACATCATCAATGTTCTTAACTGGCCCAGTCATAGTCCAGATCTTAACCCTGTGGAAGAAGTATGGGGACCACTCGTAAGAAGTATCCAAAAACGAAATGTGAGACCACGGAATGCCGAAGAATTACTGGAAATAGTAAATAATGCATGGGAAAATATTATTACTAATGATTATTGTATAAGGTTATTTAATTCTATGCCAAACAGACTTATAGAAGTTATAAATAGAAATAGTGCAATAAGGAAATATTTATAGTTAGTTTCTTGTTAAGTAGGATATCCTTTGTCCTTTGATCCAGGATTTCTACTAATCGTACCGTTTATTTTCCACTTTCTTAAAATGTTACATACCAAATTTTTGTTAATGTTATAACGCAGTGCAATTTGTCTCATTAACCATCCATCATTTACTATAGCAATAACTACAGCAATAAAATGAAAAATAAATTAAAAGTGATATCTGTTTTATTTCGGCTACTCATTACATATTCAAATAGACATTTATATTAGAAAAAAAAAGTTGTCCCTATTTTTTCTGCTCATGACAGTACAGAGTTTAAATACGTAATAAATTCAGATTTATCACATAATAATATACAGATTAATATATACTGTGACGCGTTTTTCTCCACCTCGCACGTTGACGTGGAGAAAAGGCGCGGCCACTCTTTGACATACGAGCTTCGGAAACAAGTTTTCGAATTACACGGGCGCCAGTCCTAGTTTAAGTGATAGGACACACTACCCTCAAGCCGAGTACGCGAGGCTGAGCAGCTCAAGTGGAGAAAGTTTATTCCAGTGGGTCAATATATGGGAAATTAGACGTTCACACACAGACAGTAAAACTCAGAGTTTTAAATAAAATCAGTATATTACGATCGACCTATATGTACAAAGCTAAATATTTATTATGAAAAATCTATAATTGATCAAATACCAGGAGGAGCACGCGTAGCAACGCAAAACCCCAATAGTACCAGATGACTCAGGTGATCAGATTAGCAGGCTGCAACACACAGAATATACGGTTAGCAAGAATAAACAGGGTGCAGAATAGTTACGGACACCAGACGAGTAAAGCAAGACACAAATATATAAAAACCACAGTGAAACAGTTATCCAGTACTTGCTAGTACATCAGTTTACCTACTCCTCTTGTGGACTTACTTAGTCCCTGTGCGTACGGTCGGGCATGTCTGCTTCGGTGGAGCGATCGTAGTGGAATCCCTCTCTGCAGAGCTCCTCAGATCCTTTTCTGAAAATGAAACAGCTTACGACAGGAGTGGGAGTAGACGCCTGATGGATGCACTGCTGGTCGACTGGACTTTGCCAAAATCCTACACCTCGAATATGACAGATGGCACCTAGGTTCGCTTCTCGGAGTGGACACGTCTGATCCCAATGAGTCGCCTGGGCTGACTGACTTCTTGGCTGCACAGGTCCTCTTCTAGCAGCGAAACCTCTTACCATGGGAGTGGGAGTAGGCGCTAGACGGATGCGCTACTGGTCTCTTATGGACTTAGAAAAATAAGGCCACTACGGATTTGTGGACTTTGAAAAATAATTCGAATACAAATTTGTGAACTTAGAACAATTAACGGTACCTTTAGGTTTTAAATATTTAGCGTGAACACGTCTGCTGGCTCTGAGTCGGTCGGGAGGACTAACTGATCGGTGTGAATCTAATTACTGCCTTCAGAGATGAAGGAGTGGGAGAAACAGCGGAAAATAGGTGCGCGGTGTATCACTGTGACGTCAGCTGGACTTGTAAAAATCTTTGAAATGTCTTTGGGGACTTAGAAAAATAACTCCACGATGGATTTGTGGACTTGGAAAAATAATTCAAATATATATTTTACGGACTTAGAAAAATAAATGTTACCTGAATTCGGGACTTGTGATATTTTCGCTACAGCACCAGAGCAAACAGCGGACACGTGTACCTCGTGGGACGGCAGCCAGAAGACTGAATGCGAAATAATTAAATTATTCCCGTGTACTGAAGGAGTGACGTCATATGAGTGACGTCGAACGGACTTGTAAAATATTTAAAAATATTTTCGGACTTAGAAAAATAACGCCACGATGAATTCGTGAAATTTACCTTACTCTGGTACTACAGGACGGAGAGCTCTGCACGTCTAACGTGGTCGATAGCTGGGAAGGCACTGCCTCGTGCGTGGTTTGGCATGTCTGAAATGTAGAAACTCTTCTCGTCGCTTCCCCACCTGAGTTCATCTGTACCTTTACAAGTGAAATATTTTTACGCGGTATTGACAATCACAAATATTAATTATTTTCTAACTAATTCGCTGTTAGCGGTATAATTTATACGGAATAATCGAAATTAAATATAACACGGCAATTTCTATAACATATTTAAGAGATTAAATAAAATAAAACTTGGGCATATCTGGGTAACGAAAAACACTTCGTTACAATACAAATTATATAATCACATATTATGTACATTGGTCTACCAAATTTTTGATGAAGCAAATATGAGCAAAAACAAGAAAATAATATACGATGTTAAGGATGATTAACATATATTATGTAATGTTTAGTTAAGATTAAACTCTTCGCATAAATGGCCAGATATATCGATGGTGTACATGAAATTAAAATAACTTTGTCTTTGTTTTAAAGTAAACCAGGAAATAATAATACCAAAAATATGTTCATAATACTATAAGTCCAAGTGTAGAGGACAAAAAAATTAATATGTTGAATAATAGGTGTTAAATGCTATTCTTTATGAAATACCTGTTAATTTTAAATAATTATGTAAAACCTTTATTACCAAATAAAATTGCAGATGTTACGTAAGCACATAAAGATGTTACGAAATTACTCGTGCGTGGGTGTCCAAACTGTATGTGGTTTCCATCTCCTTGGATTATCACAGAAACACCTCGGCAGCGAACAACCAAAAGAAATAGGATTACGTCATCCCAAAATTCCATGTGCCCTGGTCCTGACAAAATGGCTGTCTCGAACCTTCGGTACGCCATGTACGATTTTACCATTAAATTTCTCCAGAGATTCGATGGTGTCCAAACGAATTGCAGGAACCCCAAAATATAGATAGTCCAACATGTGACTTAAGTTTTTATTTCAAGTTGAAATAAATTGGTATTTATTTATTTATTTAATACAATACAATAAAATTTTTAATACAACTAGTATATTGATTTTTTTTCTTAACCTACTTAGTGCACCTAAGTGACTTAACACCTGTATGTGCTTAACTTAATCGCTAGTTTAAGTATGCTATTGTATTATTAATGCATAATATAAAAGTGGAAATAAATATAAAAAGAAATCAAGGAATATGTTGAATAAAAAATTGAAAAATTTATAATATAAAGAAAAACAAAAAGGAATATTTGACGTACTAAGCTTCTAAACAAGTAATGAACTGATGGTAATTAAAGTAAATATAATCCTTACATAGTTTTGTAAATTGCCAAACAGTTTTTATAAGTCTAATATTTTTTGATAATAAATTATAAAATTTTGGACCTAAATATGTAACAATGAGGAAGTTGCATGATTTTTTTTTATATCACAGATAGACCGACGACAGAAAAATGTGCTTCCTCGTATTTTTCTTTTTCTTTTTTGCTAAAATTGAGGGTGAAAAAAAATATTTATTTCGGCTGAGAATTTAAAACCATTAAAACGCTCTATCCCTAACGAATAGCGTTATTCGTAACCTGTAGCGTCACATTGTTATTGTTAAAATGTTGAATCATCTAAAAAGGAAACTGTGGTTATAGATAAACACGTTAGGGATGTTATAAAATGATTATCCGTCATATTAACCAATAATTAATAACAAGATTAAGAACAACAACGTAAATTAGCAAACTCAGATCTAATCAGTGACGTCAAAATGACGTCAAAGCAATATTATAGCGTTTTCAGTCACGTGGTTTTGTTTACACAAAAGTTCAAATTTTAATGTGGCATATTTACGAAGCGAAATTTTTCTATGAGTTTCTTTTATTATATTATCAACTTTTATAGTATATATTATGGAAAAATAATAAAATTAAGCATTTTTAAAATCCATGCATCTTCCTCATTGTTTAATATTTTTTTTTCCTGGTAGCAATTTGTATGCGATGTTCATTTGCACTTCTGGTCTTATATTGATTATTAACATGTACTTTTAGTTCATCTTTTTTATATATATATAAATGCAGACATTGTGTATATATAAGGATCGAATATTAAGAACTTCACTGTTATTATAAAGTAATATTGTTGGATAATCTCTTTTTCTATTATACATAATTTTTAAAATAGTATTTTGGATGACATTTAACTTTTGTAAAGATGTTATATATAGACCACCCCAAACCGGTATGCCATATCGAAAGGTTGACTCTACAAATGCCTTATAGATCATTATCAGAATATTTTTATTTAAAATATCTCTAAGCCGATTGAACTTATATATAAGCTTTCTTATCCTATTTGTTAAGTAGTTAATATGCTGTGTCCATTTTAAGTGTTTGTCTACAATAATGCCTAAATATTTTATTTCTGCAATTTCTTTAATTGCCTGCGGCAGATTATTTACGTGTATTGAGTTGTACTCAGGTCTATTATGATTGGTTACTGAAAATGCAATGTACTTAGTTTTTTCAGTATTTAAAGAAAGTTGATATTTGTCAAGCCATTTTTTTATAGTTTGCATACCCCCGATTACATTTTCTCTCGTATGTTCCCAAGTACTCCCATTAAACAAAGCAACTGTATCATCAGCATATGACACAATTTTGGCATTTATATTTAGTCTTAACAAAGAGTTTATATAGACAGTGAATAGGATTGGTCCGAGTACTGTCCCTTGTGGTATTCCCATTTTTATAATTGGTCGCTTAGGTTATTCATAATTTTAACATGTTGCACATGATCGGTTAAGTAATTTCTAAAGACCTTTAACACGGTGCCACGAACCCCGTAATGTGCAAGCACGTCAAGAAGCTTTTTCATGGTTCACCGATTCAAATACCTTTGCCAGGTCTAAAAATACTCCAATACATTTTTTGTTTTCGTCTAGATTGTCTGTGATTTCTTTTATTACCTCATACATTGCATCTGCAGTTCCCATACCCTCTACAAAACCAAATTGATTATTATGTAATATACTATTAGTTTTAAAAGTCAGTAAGGTGCTCTCTCAAACATTTTTCAAATATCTTGGCGAAGTTATTTATTAGGCTAATAGGTCGATAGTTAGATATTAAAGTTTTGACTCCTGCTTTGTGTATGGGTGTTACAACAGAAAATTTAAATTCGGATGGGATATGACCAGTTTCAAAAATTAGGTTAATAATGTGTACAATAGGCTTTAGTATCTGAGAATGAACTAATTTAATTATTTTTGTCGTAACTCCGTCAATTCCAGGTGCAGTTTTGTTCTTTAAACTATGTATATATTTTATTACTTCATTCTCAGTAACTGGAGTAAGGAACATTGACTGTAATGAGTTGTCTAATGTGAAATCAAAATTATTTGGTTCAGTAATCTGTTGACGCAAGTTAATTCCTACATTAGCAAAATAGTCATTACTATGATTAGCCATTTGTTTATAGTCAAGAAAGGCCATGCCATTATCATCAGTGAGTCGAATTTCTGTACTTTTAAGCTTATCCTCGTTTGTGACTTCAGATATAATTCTGTATATATTTTTAATGTTTTTTTGATTTTCTAATATTTGTTTTTTATAATAGTTATTTTTTGATTTCCTTAAGATCGTGTTTAAATGATTTCTATAGTTTTTGTATTCAGTCTCAGGAATGTCAGAGCGATGTTCTAATAGTTTTATTTTAAGCTTATCACGTTTTTTATAGAATTTACAAGACCTTCTGTAATCCGCGGTTTTATTTTTTATTATTTGGTTTCTTTTTTCGTACATTTTTGGATTGTTCTATTAAATTTGACAAAATATCTGTAAATTTGTCAGTTGCTATTTGTGTATCATTGCAATTCAAAATATCAACCCAACTTTGATTTTCAACTAAACTTTTTAATTTATGTAGGTCAATTTTTGTAATTTCTTGTAAATTGTCAATTGCTTTCACTTCAGCATTTATATTGTTAAAATAATTAAGGTTTAAAGCTACTGGATAATGGTCAGTAATGTTACAATTTAACACATGATGAAAATCTTATGTTTTTAATACTATGTTTTTTCCGTACAAAAATATGAACTAGACAACTAGATGTATCTTTGGTTACACGTGTTGGAATCTGTATATAAGGTTGAAAATCATGTTTTCCCAATATTGATAAATATTTGTTAACTACATGTGCATTTTTATCTAAAATGTTAATATTAATGTCACTCACTATAATCTGGATTTGATTATCTTCTTTCGTTTTTTCTAAATCGTCAAAACGATTTTTACACATATTCAAAATTTGGTTCTCTTTAACTTTTATTAGATACACTATATACGTACGATCTATCGTTTTCGAGTTTTTAAGATGTTTAAAAATTCATATCTCTGCCAATATCGATCGTATGGAAATGAAAAATAAAAGGAAATGGCTCGTAATCGAATTCTCTACAATTTTCCGATCCGAACGACCATTTACGAGATTTTAGCGAAAAACGGGCGGGTTTCTGTTGCGTCGCAAAACTGTCAAAATTTCAAAAAAATCTATCTCGGCTCCAATAGGTCGTATGAAGTTAAAAAGAAAAACGAAATTGTGCAATTTTTTATTACGTATGGCATCTACTGGACTATGTTATCGTACGTAGGAAGCATCTCAAGGACGTCCAAATTACAAAGGCGCGCATTGATAGCGAATGTTGGACCGATCATCGTCCTGTTGTCTCTAAAATGAAAATTGTTATGAGACCCAAACACCGAAGAACTCAAGTAAAACGTAGGCTCCGTCTCTGTATTAGTAAATTGCGTGACCAAAAAACCGTCGACCAGCTAAAGCAAAAAGTTCAAGAGAATTTGAGTGCACTAGAAGAAACCAATTCTGTAGATGTCGCTGCTACCTGGACACAAATTAAAGACAGTTTAAAAAGTGCGAGTGAGGAAATTCTTGGCACTGCAGCAAGTAAAAAACAGGAGGACTGGTTCAATGATAATGAAACTTTTATACAAGAACTTCTTGACCGCAAACATATTGCCTTCCAAAACGCTATCAACCACCCCAACGACTCATCAAAAGCAGAAGCTTTTACCCAATCTAAGTATGAAACGCAACGCGAAATCAGAAGAATAAAAAACGAGTGGTGGGCAAGCAAGCCCAGAGAAATTCAAAGGTACGCCGATTCACACGACTACAGGAATTTCTTTCAAGGAGTAAAAGCAGTATACGGCCCCAGTCGGAAAAATATGTGCCCTATTAAAGATTTAAATGGAAATCTCCTCAAAGAAGACCAGGAAATAAGAGCCCGATGGAAAGAACACTACTCTAACATTCTTAACGAGCAAAGTCAAGCCCATCACGATATTATAAATCTTATCCCTCAATATGACACCTTCGAAGACTTAGATAAACTACTAACAACGGAAGAGATCTTAACCGCCATTGGGCAGCTAAAAAATAACAATTCTCCCGGCGCCGACTCACTCCCAGCTAAGATCTTTAAAGCTGTGTCGTCAGAGCTCATACCCTACCTCAAAAAACTGTTTGATGTCGTGTGGGAAAGTGGTCAAGCTCCGCAGGAGTTTCGTGATGCACTTTTAATCAACCTCTTCAAAAACAAAGGGAGCGCTGCGGACTGTGGAAATTACAGGGGTATAGCTCTCCTGGCTGTTGGAGGGAAGATACTCACTAAAGCGATGGCAAATAGGCTAACACCTGTTATGGAAAAGTTACTTCCTGAAACACAGAGTGGCTTTAGACCAAACCGAGGCACATCGGATTTAATCTTCACACTTAAACAGCTTCAAGAAAAAGCACTCGAACATCAAGGAGAAATTCACATGGCCTTCATTGATTTAACCAAGGCGTTTGACTCGGTGGACAGGGAAGTGCTCTGGAAAATTATGTTCCGCTTAGGTATCCCTAGAAAATTTGTGGAAGTATGTCGCAGTCTACTTACAAACAACAACGCCCAGGTTATGTATAATAATGAGGCAACCGAACCTTTCCAAACCCTCACTGGAGTTAGGCAGGGATGTGTCCTGGCACCCCTACTCTTTAATTTGTTTACCACTGCTCTAACAATTATTGTTGACAACAAACTGACAGTCAGAGGAATAGGTCTCAGATACCGTTTTGATGGCGGTCTCTTTAACATAGGGCGCTTTAGAGCTTTCACGAAGACACGCACACGATTCATTTGTGATCTCCAGTATGCGGATGACTGTGCACTTTTAGCCTCTACACCGGAAGAGCTTCAAGAACTTTTAGATGTGTATGCCCAGAGCTATGATTCCTTGGGACTTAAAATCAACATGGGAAAGACTAAGATTATGTCAACACTTCATCAAGTGAACCAAATAGACATTACAATTAACGGAAATTCTCTTGAAGTGGTGGATCAGTTCAATTACTTAGGCAACGTTGTTAATGACAAAGCAAACATGGACAGCGAGATTCGCAATAGAATTAACACTGCATCTAGGGCACTCTGGGGAATTAGAGAGAGAGCATTTGACAACCACGACCTTGCTTTGTCAACGAAAATGGCTGTCTACAGAGCAGTTGTCATTCCAACACTGCTATATGGATGTGAAAGGTGGATCACTTACCGTCGCCATGTGAAAGAATTAGAACGTTTTCAGCAAAGACATCTCAGAAGTATGATGAAAATCCGTTGGTTCCATCACATATCAAACATGGAAGTACTCAGAAGAGCAAACAGCCTTCCAATTGAGGTGCTTTTTTCAAGAGCACGCCTAAGATGGGCAGGTCACGTTCCTCGTATGCATGATAACCGCCTTCCTAAATGTACACTTTATGGTGAATTGCTAAGCGGTAGAAGAAGGCGTGGCGGTCAACGAAAGAGGTTCAAAGACGCTCTCCATGAAAATCTAAAATCCTGCGGTATTGCAGACGAGCAATGGGAACAACTTGCAGCGGACAGAACCGAATGGCGAGGGGTTGTGGCCAGCTATCAAGGAAATGTTGCTGCAAGAAGGCCGAATCCAAGACCTAACCGGGTCTATGTTTGTCCTGACTGCGGTCGACATGTGCTCTCCCGAATTGGCCTCTATAGCCATAGTCGTGTGCACCGTAGATGAATGGGAATTACAATAGACTACACCTTTTACTTGTTTTTTATTGTACACAATCTATCGACTGTAACATTTTTATACTCGGACTCGAGTAACGGCTAATAATAACTTGTAATAGCTTTTTGCTACAGAATAAATTTACTTAGTGTCTATAAACTAAAATCACATTAAGTTGTAAAACTAAACGGACTGAAGGACTTTGATCAATTGCCCTTTGAAATGTTATCTCATTTCAATAAAGTTCTTTTAATATTATTATTAATATTACTACTAATTGGCATTTAGCCTAATAAACTATTTTATTCAAAAATATATTACTATGCATCAATAACTACACTTGGTGGATATTTTTCTTATACATTCTATTTATTTTTATACTTTAAACCTCTCAACTGCCTACCACACTGGGTAAGTAATGAAACTTTCAGTTATTGTGGCATTTCAATTGCCACAACTGTTTCTTAAATCATCCTACGGTTATCTGCAAAAATATACATGCATTATTTCTGTCAACTTTGACATATCACTCACTATTTCGGTTTTGGCACCTTCTAGGTTCATAAGATTGCGCTCTTGCAATTGCGCCAAATGGTTTCTCGCATTTATCAGGGACAGGTAGCGGTTTATAATGTCAGATGTAGTATTGAATTCCCCGCATGAGGCTTCTACAACCCGGTTCACGAAATCCTGTAATGAATCAAATCAATAATAATTTATGCATCCAAGAGATCACTTTACATGATATGGGATAAGTCTAAAATACAGAGAACTGCCAATTATTGTAAGTAACATTTAATAAAATTAAGAATTAACATCACATTAAATAAATATGTTATTAAAATTAGATAGTCATTAAAATACAGCTAAATACTTTGGCTTTTTTCATATAAAGTTAACCGATACCAGAGGCTTCTAAAGTGGCCGAGTTTCTGGTAATGTAGTTATGGTTGTAGTTCAGTGTGTTGAGATTGTAGCATTTTAATACACTACTGTTAATTTGTAAGGCCATTCAGTATGCAACCAGGTGTACACTCAAGTGTACATAATGTCGCATTACCCATAAAACGTCAAAATCAACCTATAATATAAAGGTTTCATAATAGACCAGGGCCAATCCGGTTTAAGGCAATAAAAATTCTTAGCAGTATACGAATGGTCGGAAAATGTAGTTAATGGTGTAAATAATTAAGGAAAAATCGTCCAGACTGAGTAAAAGTTCGGGAAGGGACGGGGTGGTAAAATATACATTTTTAAGGGTTGGTACTCGTTTTTTGCGATTTGCGGCTAAACTATGCATCCTATCGAAAAATGTTGAATGTAAAAGTTGTAGATAATGAAAAAATCTAAAACATTCTAATTGATCATTATTGACCATAACCTCAAAATTATCGAGAAAAATGCAAAAAACCGTTTTTTCGGTTTTTAATTTATAGCTATCGCAAAAATGTTTATATTTTCATGAAAATTAGTGAAAATGTTCTTTTTTGTGTTTCAAACAAGTCCAAATTTTTTTCAAAGCGAAATATTTAATTTTCGATGTTTTATGAAGAAAATAAAGAAAAAAGACCTTATTTTCAATCGAAAAATTTGGTTAGCAAATTTTCGATTAATGAACTTTACTAGTGTTCATTTTTTTCGTTGAAATCTCAACTTTAATATAGAATTAAAATATAATATTGTTTATATACAAAAATATCGTTAAAAAAGCGAAAAACTGAAAAACTACCTTTTAAAAATCGAGTTTTCAGTGAAAATCATGAATTTCTTTTTCTTTATTGTAAATAAACGTTTACATTCATAGAAAGCGTTAATTCTCATACAATACTATGTTATACAAGTAATGCACATATACCTAACTGAGGCGAGACTGTTACAATTGATCCATTACTATTGTTTCAGAGAATTTCGCGAAATATCAGCAGCACAAATGATATGAAAAATTATTTACAGTACGAGCTTGCTCCATTTCCTGTGTCGTTGTTTACAGAGAATGGCTTCAGAAAAAATGTTAAGTCACATTTATATACAGAATTTGCGAGCATCGATTCGTTACCAACTTCGAGCAATATTGTACACGTTGTTGATGGCGGGTTTCTCTTACACAAAGTAATCTGGCAAAAAACGATACAATTAATAAAATAGCACAAAAATATTTACATTATGTACAAAACAACTACGCAAAAAATAGTTAGGTACATGTACATTACTTGTATAACATAGTATTATATGAGAATGAACGCTTTTTATGAATGTAAACGTTTATTTACAATAAAGAAAAAGAAATTCATGATTTTCACCGAAAGCTCGATTTTAAAAAGTAGTTTTTCAGTTTTTCGCTTTTTTAACGATATTTTTGTATATAAACAATATTATATTTTAATTCTATATTAAAGTTGAGATTTCAAATGAGCACTAGTAAAGTTCATTAATCGAAAATTTGCTAACCAAATTTTTCGATTGAAAATTAGGTCTTTTTTCTTTATTTTCTTCATAAAACATCGAAAATTAAATATTTCGCTTTGAAAAAATTTGGGCTTGTTTGAAACACAAAAGAGACCATTTTCACCAATTCTCATGAAAATATAAACATTTTTGCGATAGCTATAAATTAAAAACCGAAAAAACGGTTTTTTGCATTTTTCTCGATAATTTTGAGGTTATGGTCAATAATGATCAATTGCATCATTTGCGTCTCCCTTTTTATAAATAGGTATTACAATAGCCTCTTTGAGGCAGTCTGGAAAGCAAGCTTCTTTAATACACAAGTTTATCAGTTTGCATAATGGCGATATTATCAAATTTTTAATAGATTTTATCAGAAATATATTAAGACCAAAAATGTCTTTGCTGTGTTTATTTTTTAATGAATCAATAGCGTCTCTCACATTATTATGAGTTATAAGTTTAAAATGAAATAAGTTTGTATGAGATAATTCAACATTATGCATTATATCTATAGCCACCACCCCAAACCAGTATACCATATCGAAAAAATGACTCTACAAATGCCTTATAGATCATTATCAGAATATTTTTATTTAAAATATCTCTAAGGTGATAGAACTTATATATAAGCTTTCTTATTCTATTTGTTAAGTAGTTAATATGCTGTGTCCATTTTAAATGTTTGTCTACAATAATGCCTAAATATTTTATTTCTGCAATTTCTTTAATTGCCTGCGGCAGATTATTTACCTGTATTGAGTTGTACTCAGGTCTATTATGATTGGTTACTGAAAATGCAATGTACTTAGTTTTTTCAGTATTGAAAGTAAGTTGATATTTGTCAATCCATTTTTTTATAGTTTGCATACCCTCGATTACATTTTCTCTCGTATGTTCCCAAGTACTCCCATTAAACAAAGCAACTGTATCATCTGCATATGAGACAATTTTGCCATTTCTATCTTGTCCTAACAAAGAGTTTATATAGACAGTGAATAGGATCGGTCCCAATACTGTCCCTTGTGGTATTCCCATTTTTATGATTTTTTGGTCGCTTAGGTTATTCATAATTCTAACATGTTGTACACGATCGGTTAAGTAATTTCTAAGGACCTTTAACACGGTGCCACAAGCCCCGTAATGTGCAAGCATGCCAAGAAGCTTTTCATGGTTCACCGTATCAAATGCCTTTGCCAGGTCTAAAAATACTCCAATACATTTTTTGTTCTCCTCTAGATTGTCTGTGATTTCCTTTATTACTTCATACATTGCATCTGCAGTTCCCATACCCTCAACAAAACCAAATTGATTATTATGTAATATACTATTAGTTTTAAAATAGTCAGTAAGGCGCTCAAACATTTTTCAAATATCTTCGCCAAGTTATTTATTAGGCTAATAGGTCGATAGTTGGATATTAAAGTTTTGACTCCTGCTCTGTGTATGGGTGTTACAACAGAAACTTTAAATTGGGATGGGATATGACCAGTTTCAAAAATTAGGTTAATAATATGTACAATAGGCTTTAGTATCTGAGAATGAACTAATTTAATTATTTCTGTCGTAACTCCATCAATTCCAGGTGCAGTTTTGTTCTTTAAACTATGTATATATTTTATTACTTCATTCTCAGTAACTGGAGTAAGGAACATTGACTGTAATGAGTTGTCTAATGTGAAATCAAAATTATTTGGTTCAGTAATCTGTTCACGCATGTTAATTCCTAATGGAGGTCAAAATCAAAAATTACCTCATATATATAGTAATCCTTTATTTTCTGATCCATAAGGAATTTGGTCTTCTTTATTTCAAGATAACTTTCCATGCACTTCTGCCTCTCGTGCCGTCTGTGCTTCAACAGTTCAAGGTCCTCAGCAATTTTTTTCTCGGCACGTTCCCTCTTTTCCATATTTTCACGAACAAACTGAAAACAATATTCGCAACTAGCTGAGCCATGTAAGCATTACAGTTATCGTAAAGATAGCCTACTGAAAAGAGGGTTTTGGAAAAATGGCTACAAACAGTCAGTGAGTGTAAAAAAACAGGGAGCTGCGCTTGTCTTACAAAAGCGATGTAAACATTTAATGTTGAATTTCATTCTATAAACTATGGCATCTTTCAGCTGTTACAAGAACGTCGAGATATATCAATGAAAGCCGCCTGAATGTGTTAGACTGTTCGTTAAGCATTTTTAAAAAAGATTACAACAGATCTTTTAATGTGTGATATATTATCGTGGCTGAGTGGTCTTGGGGTCCTCTCCGGCGTGGACCGTCTTGGATACTTGACGTTCCTGCCGTGATCTTCAGAAGTGAAGTTGGTGCTTCGGAAGAAGAACGCAATGGGATGGTTGGGGCGATGGGAGTCCGAGACGGTCCCCGTGGGGGAGGGCCCTAGGGCCATTCGGTTACGAATTATCAGCTTAGAAATATAAATGTAATGTAATTTATATTATTCCATGTCAATGTTGCTATTAGTTCTGCTTCGTAAGCCTTCCACTTTGTGTGTAAATAAACTGTTTCTGTTCTTGTTTCTTTTTATTACATTTGTGCTAATGTTGCATGTTGTACTTTGTGCTATTATTATTTCATTATATATACAGGCTGTCCACTTTATCAGGGCACTCGAGAATATCTCACTTAATATCGGTCGTACAAAAAAATTTTTTTTTATGAAAATTGTGCCGATTTATATAACCTACAAAATGGTTTAGACATTTGAAATCCATGGCTTACTTTAAGAGTTATGGCGGAAAATATCGAAAATGCGGAAAAGGTCTAGGCCAAATATCTCCGTTATTTGAAGAGATACGAGAAAAATTCTAAGGCGAAAATTTTTTGCAAAACAGTGTTTCATCGCGGCTTTATCTAATTTTTTCCAAAAGAGATTTACTCTTCAAGCTGTTAAAAAAATTATTTTGAAACGGGCGGGAAATGGCGCCATTAAATAGAGTATTTTCTTCCCTTTTCAACGATATATCACATGCCATATTTATTCATTGGTACTACGTTAGCA
This sequence comes from Leptura quadrifasciata, assembly GCA_963675555.1. Taxonomy (NCBI): domain Eukaryota; kingdom Metazoa; phylum Arthropoda; class Insecta; order Coleoptera; family Cerambycidae; genus Leptura; species Leptura quadrifasciata. The sequence goes on along the minus strand of OY776680.1, from coordinate 94,617,849 downwards.
ATTATAAAAACATTTTTTTAAAACCAATAAATTTTTTTAACAAGCATTATACTTGCCGTGGAGAAGTATGATTAAATAAAACGATAAAATAATTCAATAAGTTGTTCAAATATTTGCTATAATAAAACATTAACACAATTAAGAAGAATAAAGTAAATTCAGGTAACAAAACAAATTAATAATAAGAAGAATATAGTACACAGAACATTAATATTTATCTGTCCTCAAAATAATTTTGAAGATATCATATCAAGTGTTCAAAGTGTCCACCGTGATTTCTTATGCACAATCGAGCGCGGCGAGGCACTGCATTTAAAACATTACTCAGCATTTCGGGGGTAACTGTAATACATGCCTGTTGAATTCGAGCTTTTAGGTCCTCTACATTTTGCGGCGTCATCGAAAACACCTTATCTTTAATATAGCCCCATAGAAAAAAATCCATTGGGGTTATATCTGGAGAACGAGGCGACCATCAAATAAGTCCATTGGGACCTATCCAATGTTGAGGCAAAATTTCGTCTAAATAATCTAGGCAAATCTGGGAATTGTGGGGAGGAGCTCCATCTTGTTGAAAATATTGAAAGTTGTGTCGATTCTCGAAAGGTAGGTCATCTAAGAATTCATTAAATCCGTTTCTCAAAAAGTTTAGGTACCTTTGACCACTGAGGTTACCATCATAAATATAAGGACCTATTAAATTGGTGCCTAAAATACCTATCCACACATTTATTGAAAAACGATTTTGAAACCCAGTCGGTCTATGCCAGTGTGTATTTTCAGAGGTCCATTTGTAATGAATATTGCGATTAAAAAATCCATAATTGGAAAAATTTGCCTCGTCGGACCAAAGTATTTTACTACATATTAATGAATTGGCACGCTTCTTTTCCAACAGCCACCTACAAAAAGTCGTCCTCCTTGGTTTGTCCCCCGCTTGTAAATTGTGAACTTTTTTGGCTTTATAACACCGGTAACCAATTTTCTTTAAAATTTTTCTAGCACTTGTTTTATTTATATGACAAGCAATTTGAATTTCTCTTAATGATGTTTCCAAATTTTTGGTTTTTTTATTTCTTGCATAATTAATAACTCGGTTTACCTTATTTACATTGTTCAACCTTGTCTTCTTCTTTAAAAATAAACCATTATTTTTCAGTTTCGTAGCTAATGTTCTGAACAGAGTTTTATTCGGCTGTAGCACTTGTGGAAATCTGTTTCTATATTCTACTTGAGCTAATCCAGAGTTGAAATTGCATTGGCAATATGTAACGAACATATTATAACGATCAATGTGAGTGAAAATCATTTTTGAAAATTCTAAATTCTTAAACGAGTGTGGTTGAGTGAGAGTTTAAGTATTAACTGAGATGATCTGTCAAAAAATTAAAATGTCAAGTTTGTTCATAGCCAACTATTTTAAAATAATTGAAATAATAGTGAAATCATGAAATACAGACAAATGGATGTTATACTTAAATTAATTGGTAAAGACATTTTAACTTTCTGAGCAAGGAGTGAACTGCGAATACTCTTTCCATAATTGCTCCATGTTGCTTTCTTGATTGTTATTTTGTTTTTGTTACCTGAATTTACTTTATTCTTCTTAATTGTGTTAATGTTTTATTATAGCAAAGATTTGAACAACTTATTGAATTAAACATAATATTTTTAGTCGCAAACTCCTCTATAAATCCTTATTTTACTATAAGGAAAGTAACCAGACTGCGACCAAAGTTACAAATCTGGCGCGTTAAGTGTAATAATTGCATATTACCATCAAAACGCTAATGCTTCGATTGCAACAAACACCAATCGAAGCATTAGCGTTTTGATGGTAATATGCAATTATTACACTTAACGCGCCAGATTTGTAACTTTGGTCCCAGTCTGGTTACTTTCCTTATAGTAAAATATGGATTTATAGTGGAGTTTGCGACTAAAAATATTATGTTTAATATTCCGCCCTCTAAAAGCACATTTGAACTTATTGAATTATTTTATCGTTTTATTTAATCATACTTCTCCACGGCAAGTATAATGCTTGTTAAAAAAAAAAAATTATTGGTTCTAAAAAAATGTTTTTATAATTACTAACATAGTATTGGCGCCATTTCCCGCCCATTTCAAAATAATTTTTTTAACAGCCTGAAGAGTAAATCTCAAAATATAGCGGTTTCGAAAAAAATTAGATAAAACCTCGTTGAAACACTATGTTTTGCAAAAAATTTTCGCCTTAGAATTTTTCTCGTATCTCTTCAAATAACGGAGATATTTGGCCTAGACCTTTTCCGCATTTTCGATTTTTCCGCCATAACTCTTAAAGTAGGCCATGGATTTCAAATGTCTTTAAACCATTTTGTAGGTTATATAAATCGGTACAATTTTCGTAAAAATAATTTTTTTTGTACGACCGATATTAAGTGAGTGAGATATTCTCGAGGGCCCTGATAAAATGGACAGCCTGTATAATGGGATTTTCCCCGTGAATAAATAAATAAACAATTTTAATAATCTCTATTTTTTCATGCTTTGCGCGAGAATAATTATGATAATAAGCAGGAACATAAATAAGCAATATATACTCATCAACAATGAATCAGTTATTTCAGCCAAGGCACTCTTATCATAAATACACAATCCCATGCAAGAGTTAAATTTCTTCGGCAATTTCTCTCTAAGGAAAATACAAAAATACGACTTTTTCAATGAAATTTGGTACAAACGCATTTGGGGAGCTGCTGAATCCACTGGCGTACTCAGATTTGAAATAAGAATCGCGCTAATTAGATCTCACCATTTTCTGACCCGAAAAAAAAACAGTACACCACGCTATTATGTTTTGTAAAATTTAATATCATACATTAAATAAGTTTTTTATAGGGGCGGTTCCAAGCAAAATGGAACACGCCGTATAATAATAGTTTAAAAACTATTTTGGAATCTCAAACAACAATTGAAAGATTATGTAAGCAAGAAGTCAGATAGATAACGAATTGCAATAATGAAAGTGTTCCCTGTTACTATAAAAACAATTCTAAACTAGTAACATTCTAACATTTTTTTTTTTGGTACTCTTCATGCTTATATCCTCTTTGCGTAAGTTCAATATGATGCAAAAAGATTCAGTGTAATGTCCCGTATACTATACTCGAGTTCAGTAAATAAAATATGGTCAACGATATCAAAGGCCTTCGACAGGTCATAGAATTATTTTGCTGTACAAAAATCAATTTTTGCAGTCATTTTTATAAAATCTCTGTTATAGTCTTTTGATCTTGTACACCCCCTTATATTTATTCGGAAGTTGTTGCCATGTTTTATTGGTCTCTTAATACTAAATAGAAAGGAAAAAGTACATACCAGATTGAAATGCTGAAAATTCTCCCTGAGCATATTTTCCTTCGCCTCCAGCTCGTCCCATTGGTTATCCATGTTTTGCCTGGTTTTGAGCTGCATCTTTCTTTTCTGACTGAGCAGCATTTCCGTATTGTGAAGGTTCACTTGGAGAATAGTAAAATTGGACACGGGGTCAACATCGCGGACGGCGTCAAACTCAGGGTACAGCCTTTGTTTTCAAGTAAAATTAGATTGAATCAACTTTCAGAAACCTTTTGCATTATGTTAAGCTTCATCATATGAAATATATACCTTTGAAAATTCATTCACTCACCCCGGGGGGGTTGCAGCCCCCATTTTACACGCTAGTTCAATAACTCAAGTTTTCAACGAAATCGGCTAAAATTCATATCGTGGGGGTTTTTGGGGTCGCCGATTACGAATCCGAAGTGAAAATTGAAAAATTCACAATGGCGGACTTTAAAAATTAATTCCTGGTTTACCTACGCCATTTCTGTTAATTTGACTGAAAAATATGTAGAATAAAAAAGTGTTTAGAATGCCATTTGCATAAGGATACACCATTTTGGTAACCACATATTTAACCCTTTCGCTTCTCCCGCGTGGAAAACTACGCCTGACCCATTCTTTTGCAAAAATTGCGATAAAAACTTTTTTTTATTATGTTTAATAATATTGGACTAATAAAGTTTAAATAACCAAACAAAATTAACCCTAATAGTTTCAACCCTTTACTGGGGGGTGAACCTCTCAAAAAATACTTTTTTTCCTAAGTCTTTACTACAAACTGATTAGTCCAGGCAATGGAGGGTTTTGACTTGCAAAAGGTCAGATAGAAATGAAATTGGGTAGGATGGTAGACATACTAATGGTACACCTAAGTTTGCAACCTCGGAGGAGTGGAAAACTATGCGTCGCCGCACAGTCATTTGGTGCTCAAAAAAGAGGTTACCTTGAAAATTGGTGATTTTATAGATTTCAATGGCGGTGGTTTCATGTACACTAAGATTAGATATTTCTATAGATATAACAAAAAATACAAAACGTTTAAGTAATGATAAAATATACTTACTTCTGCACATTGTCGAAATCCTGTGAAATTTTATATTGAGCCACATTCTTTTCAGGTTTAGTTTTGGGAATGGTCACGTGGGACAATTTCGGGGTCTTCATTTTGCTAGGATAATTTTTGATGGTGCTAACACTACAATTTACAGTGCACCGCAACACAAAGCACGTTTTTATATTAAAAATAATAGGACAAACAGAAAAAGGTAGAAAAGTAACTCACAAAACAGTTTTCATAACAAAAAATGAAAAAATATGTCACATTCATGTCAATTTTGAGCAGTGCAGTAGGCTAAGGGATATTCGAGTAGGCTGCTTTAAAATGTGCCTTTAGTGCAGAGGGCAAGTCTTCAAACGTGAAAGAAAATTTTTCTGGGGTATAAAAATATGGGACCTTAACCATCTTATTAAAGAAGCTGTACCTGTAGTTACTAGAACCTTTTTACGATATTTTTCTTTAGAATAATTATAAATATTCAAAAGAATATAGCCACCCTCTATACCTCAATATGAGAAGACGAGCCAGAAAAAACTTAGGAATAACAGAAACAACAACATTGCGATTTATTACCAAGATGAGACACCCCAGAAATCCTCTTCATAATCCCCCAACACCCTTCTCTATGAAACCACACAAATAACCCCTATCAACCAAAGATTATCCCGTGTTAAAAATGGGTACATTTAGTGGTAAAAATTAAATAATCTTTGTAATGTTTAAACTCAAGTTATTGAAATTCAGTGAGCAGCTCACAAAAGACATAAAATGAACACATCTTATTTTCAGTTTTTTCCGCCATTTCATTTTTGAAATATTCACGATTAAAGTGATGTCTCAACACATTTGAAATGTATATTATAGTTGTAATAAATATGTAGGAGAGATTTATACATTAAATTTTGAATAAGATCTTTTTTTTTTTTTTTTATTTTTTATTTTTTTTTAAATGGCATTAGGACATAGTCCATACAGCCAGATACACAATTAAATTTATAAGCGGCTAAAGATAATAAGATCTTTGCAGTGATTGTAAATTCAAATTAAATTATTTGTTTTTACACAAATTTAAATTATAGTATTTCCAGAAAATCGAACAAAGCACTCCATTTTTCTTAAAAGTGCAACATTTTTTTCTCGCATTTTGTTTTGCAAGAGCGCATCAAAAGAAAATTCTCCCGAATGCAACGTGACTTACAAATTGGTTTTCTCTAGTTCAAAACCGTATTTAGTGACATCTAATGGATCATAGTTAATTCCTCTATCACAATTAAAATACAAATCAACACAATAATATGCTCTTTTAATATTGTTATGTGCTGCCCTCTAATGGGGAGAGATGTGATTAAGTCCCTGGTCAAAGTGAAGGGAAACCTGTTATTCTGTTGATGGCCGGTAGGTGGGGTGGCGCCATCTCTGGGCCGATTGACGAACAGCCATCTAGCACATAGTAGAATATTCTGGAGGAACCTGTTCTAGAATGTTATGGAATAGGATTCTGGTACATTCTAAGGGTGTATATAAAGAAATGAAGTTGAGCAGACAAGACAGTTTTTAGGTTAGACAAGAGTTGACAAGTTTAAGAAGAAAAGTAAAGTACATAGTGTTTTAAAAGTAGTGAATTTATATTAGATTAAGTTATTATTAGTTGTGTGATTTTTAAGTATGTACTAGTGTAATTTTAGTGATTAATAAAACAGTGGTTAGTGAAGATTCTTGTTGCAAGTTATTTGAACCCACAGAGTGTTTACTGAAGACTGTAAACACGTAACAATATGACCGGCACAAGTGAACGAGGTAGATGGTAAATTCTCTGGAACAAAATTTTTGGAGTTAAAATAGAACCAAGCCCTCAGTTCATCAAACGTTTTGTAACATGAACTAGGCTTTATCGTTAACACAAAAAATTCTTCATTCTGTGCCGTGCAAGATTCTATAGGACCTAAATCGAAATTTTTGAGAAACTATATGGGATTAATTTTTAAAATTGATTTTTTCGAACTAATTTTGCTCGTATAGTCGCATCCGGTTAGAATGTGAGCCGCCGGAAGTACATTACATAATTCAGTACCGTGAATTTCTACAAGCTTATGAATTGGTATGCATTTAATGTTGTCTCGATTGCCCGTTCTAAACTACATTTCTAATTTGTTGCATTTTCGGAAATGATGTAAAAGTAATATAAATAATAATAATAATAATAATAGTACTTTATTCTGTAAAAAGAATATTACAGGAAGCGTCAAAATACAGTAATATGAAATCAAATATAAATAACAATACAACTTATTGTATTTTGTCACGACACATACACGCATATAAGTATATATAAACATAAAATATATATATATATATAAGTAACAAATGAACAATCACAAACAAACAAAAATATATATATAAGTAACAAATGAGCAATAAGTAAAGTGTCAATGTTCTAGAAACTCTGTCAGAGAGTAAAACACTTCTGTGGTCAACAAGTTTTTTACCCAACTGGAGAACGCCTTAAAATTTTTATTCCTTATCTCGAGAGGAATTTTATTATACAATTTTGGACCCCAGTAGTCCAGTCCCTGCTGAGTTATATTCAGTCGGTGATGCGGAATTTGTAGCAGTTCCCTGTTTCTTGTGTTATAGTGGTGATTTTCAAGATTTGGACTAAATTTATATTTATGTGAATGCACATACTTAAGGCAACTGAGTATATATAAGCTTGGCATAGTGAGAATACCTTGTTCTTTGAAGGCATCTCTGCAGCTCTCTCTATAATTCATGCCACATAATGTTCTGATGGCTTTCTTTTGTAGGATGAAGACTTTCTGAGCGTCAGATGATGTTCCCCATAGTAGTATTCCATATGCTGCGACGCTATGAAAATTTGAGTAATATGCTATTTTTGCGGATTGGTTGGTGGATACGTTTTTTAGTATTCTAATGGTGTAAATAGCTGCGGCAAGTTTTTTGCAGAGCTCTTCAATATGGCCTTTCCAATTTAATTTACTGTCTAATATTAAGCCTAAGAATTTCAACGATAACCTCTCCGTTTCTCTTTTTGTAGATAAAATTATATTTTGCGTTTTTTCTCTGTTTAAAGCTAATGAGTTCGCCATGAGCCAGATATTTGCTTCGTGCAATATATTTTGTGATAGGGTTGTTAACTCTGTTTTATTTTTCCCTTTTGTTATGAATGTTGTATCATCGGCATATAAACAAGCCCCATAACTCTTAACATTAGACAGTAAGTCATTGATATATATTATGAATAGTACTGGCCCCAACACAGAGCCTTGTGGCACACCTCGGGTTAGTAGCTTTGGGTTCGATCTTTTATCATTCCACCATACTGTTTGATATCGATCTGATAAATATGATTCGAACAATTTATGTGGAGTTCCTCTCACGCCATAATAGTGTAGTTTACTGAGTAAAACTTTATGGTCAACCGTATCGAAAGCTTTACTTAAGTCACAGCAGATTATTTCTGTTTCTTCTTGTCTGTCGAGAGCCTTTTTCTACTGCTTCTATCAGGGCAGTGATAGTTGATTTCCCTTTACGATACCCAATACATTAGTATCCAAAGATAAAATAACTGCTCGAGCCTCAGATAAATGAATATATCAGGAATAATTTTATAATCAGCCTCTTCAAGATTTTTTAAACGTAATAAATTTTCTAAGCTAGAATAGTTGAAAGAATTAGTTCCATTTTTTGGAATATACATACAGGGATATACAGAATTATTTTCATCATTTTCAAACGAACTAGAGATACATTATAATTTTAAAAATCCAGCTGAAGAATTTTTTTAAATGTGTAATAATCACCCCCTCCTATTATTTTATTAAATTGTTTTTCCAAAGTTTATTTAGTTTAAATCCTCATTTAAATTTTAGTATAGTTATAATTGCTCAAATCATAAATGAGAATGTATTGAGCCTCTGGGTGAAAGTAGTTCCCACAGGATGTGGGCTAGACCTTGCTCAGCAAAAGATAAGGCAGCTACGGCCGTTGTGACTTGCTGGGCAAGACGGTGGGAAAAGAAAGTAGTCGATAAACCCGCCTCACAGATTTAGGTCGAACTCCGGCACAGTCCGAAATTTAAATTAAGAATTATATAGGAATATTGTAAAAGTGTTGTTTTCCAAATTCTCCCTAAGGGTTTATTAAATTTTTGTTAAAATAGCCGCTACCCGGTAAAACTTTGGAATATGGTGGATTAAACCCGGAGGACGGGGTAAGTGCTCTGTATCGGTCCATGATCCTCCGTAAACATATAGTCTGTTCAATTGTTTTAAATGTGAATATTGCACCTTGAGTGTTTATTGTTTAATTACTGTTTTGTTTTTAACTCTCTGTTTCGAATGGGCAATGTCAGTATTTTCTGTTTGATAGCATTAAACCCCCTAAAATTTTCCAACAAGAAAACGACGATTTAGCAGAAGAACCTGCGACCGCACACTGTACAAATCGTAACAATATAAATTAACGAATAACCAAAACGAATGGGAAAGGTATAAACGAGACAGGAAGAGGTTATTAGTGTAATTAGGACTGAAAAATGCAGGTATTTCCAAGAAAAAATTGATTCTTGTCAGGGTAATTCAAAAGAGATGTGGAAATCTTTAAAAAACATAACAAGACAAAAGACTAGAGGTAATATTGATGTTGATTTTAACAGTGAATTATTACATAATCTAAATGAAATAGTAGAAAAATTTAATGAGTTTCTTGTTCAAAGTGTTGAAGATATTATTGAAACTATACCCATTAATAATAGGAAATTTCCAGTCAAAAACAGTAACTGCAGTCTATCAGATTTTAAATTATTAAATAAATGTGAACTAAAAGAAATAATCCATTCACTCGCTAACGAAAGTAGTCCTGACGATGTTGGTATGTTTATATATAAAGAATTTTTTGATGTCTTAACAGACCCACTGATAAATATTATTAATTGCTCATTATTGAGCGGAACAGTTCCAGATTCTTTGAAGGTATCTACTATCATTCTGTTACGCAAAGTTGCCAAAACTATTAAAGCCGAAGAATTCAGACCAATTAATATGTTACCTGCATTTGAAAAGATATTAGAGAAAGTGGTATACCTGCAAATCTTAGAATACGTTTCAAATAATCGTTTAATCTGTAAATATCAATCTGGATTTTGGAAAAATCATAGCTGTGAAAGTGCCTTACAGTACGTAATAAATGATTGGAAAGAAGCACTGGATGAAGGTAAAGTAACGGCTATTATTTTCCTAGATCTAAAGCGTGCATTTGAAACGATCGATAAAGCTAAGCTGTATGGGAAACTAAAAGCATTAGGTTTTAAGGGGATAGTCTTAAATTGGGTGAAAGATTACATGGATAATAGAAGACAAAAAGTTAAATATGAAGAGTATGTATCTAGAGAATCGTATATTAATGTTGGAATACCGCAGGGTAGCATATTAGGACCTTTACTATTTATTTTATATTTAAATGATATATCCGTAATTTTTGAAACAGCGAAATATCATCTATTTGCCGATGACACAATAATATATATGTCAGATACATGCATATTAAATCTTGTTGCTAAAATGAATCAAATATTAGAAAATGTCAGTGATTGGATGGAAGTAAATAAATTAAAATTGAACGTAGCAAAAACAAAAGGGATGATATTAGGGAAAAAGTCATATAAGGAGATATTTCTCATCAACCGGTTACAACTTAAATTGTGTGGAGAGATTGTCGAAATAGTTAATGAAATTAAATATCTGGGGATCATAATTGACAATGATTTGAAATTTAATAAAAACATTGACTATATTTGTAAAAAAGTTGCAAAAAAAATTGGAGTTCTCTGTAGGGTTAGTTGGTATCTTGACATAAAAACTAGAAAATTAGTGTACAATACCATAATATTGCCTCACTTTTGCTATTGTAGCACTGTATTGTATATGGCCAATCAAGCGTGTATAGGGCGTTTACAAAAATTGCAAAATAGAGCTATGCGGACAATATACAAGGGTTGAAGACATGTTGGAGACATTGGGTTGGTAAAATATAAAACAATTTTTAGAATATAATACACTGGTTTTCATCCATAAAATTAGGTTGGGAGAAGAACCTGAATATTTACAAGATATATTAAAAACATTTGAAAACGTACATGATCACGACACAAGAGGTAGACGAAACTTTGTTTTGCAAAGGGTGCGAACAACTACTGGGCAGAATTCAATTTTTTTCAGGGGTATCAGGAAATATAATAGTCTGAATCGAGTAGAAAAAGATGCTCATAGCATTATTTCCTTTAAAAGACTTCTGAAAGACAGTTATATAATATGATTAACTTAAGCTTGAACTTAGAAAGTCAAGAGGTGAAAAGAATCTAACCATTAAGTATGTTCACGGTGTTCCTAAAATTATAAATACGTTAAACTAGAGTGTCCCAGCAGTATCACAAAAACCACCGAGTTATTATGCAGTTACCAGAATGTTCGAGGGCTTAACTCTAAAGTTCAGTTATTTTATTCATCTGTTGCGAGTGTGAATCGACATAATAGCATTGACTGAAACTTGACTTCATGATGGTGTGCGTAATAGTGAATTATTTACTTTGTGTACAGGAAGGATAGGAATTTCCTTGCAGTTCATCAAACGCGTGGTGGTGGAGTTTTACTGGCTCTAAAATGTCACATCAAGACTGAAGTTATTGACCTTCCATATTTTGATATAAATTTTCCAACAATTGATTTAATAGCCTGTAAGTGTTCTCTAGATCATAAAACATTTTACATCTTAGTCTTGTACATACCCTCTGCAGTAACATTTAATGATTTTGAAGTATTCATTGAATCTTTAGAACAGCTTGAATTTTTACAGTCTGAAAATGTTATTGTAATGGGCGATTTTAACGTGCCCAATTCTGTTAACACTGATATTACTGACAACAAAACTACATCAATTAAAAACTTTATGCACTTCTTAAACTTGAAACAGGTCAACACAATACTTAATAATTCAGATAGGTTACTTGATTTAGTGTTATGTAATATAGAATGTGAAATAATACATGATAATGCTTCCCTCGTGCCGATAGATGCTTACCATCCAGCTTTGACAATCAGGATTCATAGAATTGGTCTTAAAACTATGCCATTTATAGCAAATGTAAATCAAAAAACCTACAACTTTAAGAAGGCAGATTTTCCATCATTATACAACTCGATATTACATACTGACCGGTCATTCTTAACTCACATTAAAAACATAAATTCAGCTGTTGATGATTTTTATAGAAGATTATACCAAATCTTTGATGCACATGTTCCTGTCTACAAAACTCATAAGCGTCAATTCCCAAATTGGTACACTGCAGACATTATTAAAAATATTAAGAGAAAAGCTAAAACTCTAAAGAAATATAGGAATAGCCATGATCAGAATTGCTTACAAGAATACAAAAGGTTAAGACTCACAGTTAAAGAACAAATAAAAATAGCATATGATAACTATGTCGAAATTACTCAATCATCTATCAATAGTAATGCACAGAACTTTTGGTCGTTCATAAACTCAAAGAATAACTCAACTAGAATTCCGGGAATTGTGTTGTATGAAAATGAAGCCTACATGAAACCTCAAGATATTGTAAATATATTTGGTAATTTTTTCAAAAGTGTCTTTCTCCCATCAGAATGATGATTCTGAGTCACTGGAACCAACATTGTATTATGGTTGTTTAAATAATATTGATACTGAAACTATAACAGAAAGTGAGATTTTAACCGCGGCAAAAAAATTAAAGAATAAAATGACTTCAGGTTCAGATGGTATACCATCATTTATTGTTAAGGATTGTATTGGTGCCTTTATTACCCCAATGTGCATATTGTTCAATCAGGCCTTAAAAACCACCATATTTCCGAATCAGTGGAAGGAAGCCAAGGTGATTCCTGTCTTTAAAAGTGGTGATAAAGCTCATGTCATTAATTATAGGTCTATATCTATTTTATCCAACTTTTCCAAGCTTTTTAAAGTCGTTCTGTATAACCGCATCTACCCATCAGTCCATAATTTAATATCTTACTTTCAACACGGCTTTACGAGCAAGAGATCTATCGTGACCAATTTGGCAGTAATCTCTCAATTCATTTCGAACGTTGTAGATAATAGGAGACAGGCCGATGTGGTTTATGCAGACTTTTCAAAGGCCTTTGATAGAATTGACCACGTTACACTACTTAGTAAACTGGGACAGTTTGGTTTTAACAACCACATGATAGTATTCTTTAAATCTTATCTGCAGAAGAGAGCTCAATACGTTTCTTACAATGGATATAATTCTGATAAATATGTGGGTACCTCTGGTATCCCACAAGGGTCGAATTTAGGTCCACTGCTGTTTCTTTTGTTCATAAATGACCTGAGTTCTATAATTCAGTGTAACCACCTTTTTTTTTGCCGATGATTTGAAGATATACACCGAAATACGAAATTTAGATGATCGGCTGAAGTTGCAAACTGATTTGAATAATATTCGAGTCTGGTGTGTAAATAATAAGTTACATTTAAATGCAAATTATTAAGTTTCACAAGGAAACAGTCAGTTTGTGAATATCACTATCAAATCGACGGTAATTTACTAACACGCTGCACTACTTACAAAGATTTAGGTATAAAATTTGATGCTCAATTTACTTTTAGAGATCACATAATAGAGAAAATAATATGTAGACACGGAAAGTGTGTGTGTGAAAGTGAATTGCTTGTTAACATGAATGCTTCTCAATTTGTGGTGTAAAGTGCTAATTTTATGAAAAAATTAGTACCAAAATAAAGCTAAAGTTCCAGGCTCTCTAGCGATCAATAAAATAACCTTATGTAGCATATGCTTTCTTATATAAACTTAAATAAATAAATAAGGAAAGACTAGTGTGAAAAAAAAAAGTGTTTATTGTTTTTGTGAACAAAAAGTTCAACTGATAAATTCCTTAATAAATACACAGTGAACCAAATAACTACTCCAGAAGATATTACCAATTTGCAATGTCGGGCATCTGCAGCAAATGCAATGTAAATTGCATTTTCAAAGAGAGTAAAAACGATCTTTTCGGCTTTCCATGCGACATCTGCAAAAGAGTTCTGTGTAGAACCTGTGCCGAATTCTCTGCCACCGAAGTGAGAACCCTTGTTCAAGTTAAGAGGGTTCTACCCTACTTTTGTGAGGACTGCCTTTTCATAGTTAAGCAAATGCCACTACTGAAAACGGAAATAACGGAGCTCCAAAGTGATGTCGAGGCACTCAAAGTGCAGGATACGAAAAGAAATCAAAGCTACGCAGATGAACTGAAAGCGCAATTAACAGAGCTACAGAGAGATGTCAAGGTACTTAAAGAGCAGGATAAGACAAGACATCAAAGCTACGCAGATGTACTCAAAATGACAAACGATACTATTGAACTAAAAGGAGGCTTAGATAAACTTGAAGAAAAAGTTAAAAAAATTAATCAGACGGAAAGCAAAAGCAACACAGAGCTTTCCATTATCGAGGAATTGTGCGAACGCGAAAAACGAGCAACAAACATACTACTATTTGGCGTATCAGAATCAGAAAACCAGAATGCGGAATTAAGAAATCAAGAAGAACAAAACAAAGTAACTGGGCTATTAAAAAAAATTAATCAGGACGCTACAAACGAAATTAAACTGTTCAGATTGGGGAAACCCGAAGCCGGTAAGATCAGACCCATAAAAATTATCTTTCCAGAAAACAAATCGCAAAGGAAATTCTAAAACACAAAAAAAAATTGGATAATAATGGTATCTATATAAAGGGTGACTTAACAACAATGCAAAGAAAATTCCTCAAAGATGTGGTTGCAGAACTAAAGAGTCGTACAGATAACGGCGAACAAAACTTGAAAATCACTTACCATAACTCCATACCAAAAATTGTCAAAACTAAAGAATACAATGTCACAAAAAACTAGAAACAACAGAGGTAGCCGAAATCTCCTTTTGGTACAGCAATGTCAATTCCATTGTCAACAAAATTGACGAATGGACAGCATCCATCAGAAAACACAATCCAACATTCATTTTAATAACCGAATCATGGCTTAACAGTAAAATAACAGACTGTGTCATACACATACCAGGATACAGCCCGTATCGACAAGACCGAGAAGGCCAATCAGGGGGTGGTGTCTGTATATTAGTCAAAGATAACATTAATGGGCACAGAATCTATTCAAACATCAACAAGAAATATAAAACATCACCACCCATACAGTCCTTATGGATAAACATTACAATAAAAAGCACCAAATTTCTCATATCATGTGTATACAGACCAGACTACTCCACAGAAGATAACGACAAACTAATGATTAATACCTTAACCCAAGCTTTCACGGAGGATATGCCTGTGTTCGTAATGGGAGACTTCAACTACCGACACATAAATTGGAAAAACCTATCCCTGACTTCAGCAGACAAGCGCAACGAACTGTTTCTAGAACAGTATCTTGAAATGAATGCTCATCAACTAGTACCGTTTTTAACTAGGTTTAGAAATGACCAGGCCTCTTTGTTGGATCTTGTTTTAGTTAACGATAAAAGACTAATGTTCGATATAAGCACCGATGCTCCATTAGGAAAAAGCGACCATGTGATAATTACTGGGAAATCGCAGATTAAACTTACTAGAAACTATACTTGCAAAGTTCTTAAGAGAAATTTCTGGAAAGCGGACTACGAAGCACTCAACACCTATCTCGCAGAAACTAATTTTACTCCTACAAACCGTAACAAAGACAAATTCACTCACTGTTCAGAAATTTTAAATCAAGCGATCGAAATACATATCCCCTTGAAACCAGTTAAGACTAACCCCATAAAACCATGGTTAAATAGAAAAATCTTTAAAGACATCGTTCTGAAACGCAAACTATGGGATAAATATAAGAAAACACCCACTACCGAAAACTATAATACGTATCGAAATCACAATAACCATCTAAAAAATATAATTAATCATTCAAGATCGGAATACGAAAAAGAAATTGCTTCCTCAAATTCTAGTAAAAAATTTTTCAAACATATCAAGCGAACATTAAACTCTAAAGTAACGACAATCACCCTAAAAGATCAAAACACAGATGACTTTATTAGTAGTGATTTCGAGGTTGGTGAAACATTTGCCAAACAATTTGATGGGGTGTTTACAACGGAGGATGACAGAGATGAGCTTCCTACTCTTCCAGAACCAACCCGTTCCACAGTGGACATATCGTCAATTCAGTTCACAGCAGAAAAGGTGAGTCTTGCATTGAAAAACCTTAAGACCGATTCCTGTGCCGGGCCCGACGACATTCCAGTAATTTTTCTGCAAAACTGTGCGGATACGATTAGTGCTCCCTTGGCGGAAATTATGAACGAGTTCTTAGAGACAGGAACCCTGCCGGAATTGTGGAAATTATCTACAGTGACGCCATTATTCAAGAAAGGCGACAAACATCTCCCAGGAAACTATCGGCCAATCAGCTTAACCTGCAACATGTGCAAATGTATGGAGAAAATCATCGTTAAAGAATTGACACCTTTCTTCTTGGAAAATAATACCATCTCTAAATTCCAACACGGTTTTCTTCCCAAAAGATCAACTACAACCAACCTCACCTTGTGCCTTTATGACTGGACCAACAGCTTTGATAGGAACGAGCAAGTAGATGTTATCTACTTAGACTTCGAGAAAGCGTTCGATAAGGTGCCACACAACATGCTCCTCTACAAACTCGAACATCATGGAGTCAGAGGCAAATTGCTAAACCTGATCAAGGCATTCCTGGAGAACCGATTCTTCCAAGTACGAGTCAATGGCACCCTATCGAACAGACATAGAGTGTTGAGTGGTGTACCCCAGGGTTCGGTGCTCGGCCCATTGCTGTTTTTGGTGTTCATCAGTGACCTAGCCCTCAATATAAAATCAAAAATCACGTTCTTTGCTGACGACACCAAACTCTATGCAAACCCAATAACCCATCATGCCGAATTACAACAGGATCTAACAGAAGTGGAGTCATGGTCCAAAATTTGGAAAATGCAGTTAAACGAAGAAAAGTGTACTGTCCTTAGCATAGGAACATCCAATACAGAGTTCCCTTATGTGTTGAATAACATCACCCTGAAACATGTTGAAGAACAAAAGGACCTCGGCATCACTATATCTTCGAATCTGAAATGGGATACACACATTTCCAACATAGTAAAAAAAACCAATTCGCTTGTGTACTGTATGCAGAAAGCCTTTCATGATCGCTCAGCTGATTCAATATTAAAACTCTATAAAACTTTTATCCGTCCTAAGCTTGAATATAGCCAGTCCATCTGGAATCCATATTTTGTTAAAGACATTGAGATGCTCGAACAATGCCAAAGAAAAATAACAAAAATACCAAACTGTCTTTCAAACTACGACTATAGAACAAGACTTTCAAGGCTCCAGTTAACAACACTAAAAGAACGACGTCTGAGAGGAGATCTTATCGAAACATATAAAATTCTACATGGCTACTACGACTGCAACCTAGACATTTTTCTTCCAAATCAAAATATCAACCTGAGAGGCCACTCTAGAAAACTAGAAAAAGTGAAATGTTCAAAGCTTCCAAAAAAAAACTACTTGGTCAATAGAGTAGTCTACACGTGGAACGCCCTATCCGAGGATACTGTGTCCGCCCCTCGTTTAAACTCGTTCAAAAATCGATTAGATAGAGAGTTCCCCCAAATTATGAACATGGACACCCACTATGGACAATAATACTAATTTTTCTTTATTGTTTGCATTTTTTTATATATGTCAATATCGTTTGTCTTTTACATTGTCATTGTCATTTATATTCAACAGCAAAGCAGAGTCAATAGTTTCATCGGTTTTGTAACCGCTTACTATTGTAAATGAAATAATAATAATAATAATAATAATAATAATGTATTATTTTTCGAGTTTTGATCTAAACAATGCACAAACGAAAAAAGAAAAATTTTTTTTAGTTTTTTAACCAAGTAACAACTAAAATTAAAAACTAAATAATTAATGAAAACAAAGAAAAGAAATAAGATTTCTCATACGATAAGAACACAAGCTAAAAGTACTTTAATTATCTCTGATAAAATACACAGCGACAGAAGGAATACTTTACACGAGTATGACTGCAGGCGAGCACAACATAGTTGAAATGTTTCGCATGATGCCTAGGTACATCAATCCGTTTTGAATTTGGGAGCGGTGCTGCGTGCGACACTGCATAACTTAAATGACAGTATCTTTGTCATTTCTGAAGATAATGAATTAAACGAAGCATCATTTTGTAGCCAAATAATTTGTCTACATCCTTTACTATAGAATTTTTTCTTTTTATTGTGAAACAAAAAAGGTGGACGGGTGTAAATAATGAAATTCTAAATCTTTATTTTAGTATTAATTTTAACTCCATTATCTTAAAAGATACGAAAAAAGTCACAAGAGCTTTTATCTTTGTGCGTAAAATTTGTAGTTTGCGGAGATAGAGTGCACATCCGGGTTGGCATAAAAACCAATATGACGGACTTCCCTTCCCACTTTTCGGGATGTCCACCTCATGGATTCCTGACCTAATGTCCCCAATTAAGATTCTGAAGTCAAAGTCCGTACATTCCATGGGTCAATGAAATCCTTGTCAGGGGAAGGTCTATATCGAGAAGACGAGAGAATATTACGCATCTATGTTACTTCGTTTTGCGACTACCGTAAGACCTTTGACAATGTGAAACAGGGCAAACTGTGATTCATTATGTGACGAAAATTCTACAAATCCACATTAATCAGACATTAATACAATCAGCAAAGGTGTTAGACAGGGCTACAATTCATTCCAAATTCCCCTCCTTTATTAATCATTATAACGAAAGTGCGGTGTAACCCGTGATTAGCTTCAATCAGATCCACTTAGCCACTCTGTCCCGTCAGACACGTTAGGCTTCTCCGACAATATCAACTTCTCCTCCTCTAACACCCTCACTGTCTTGTTGATACACTCAAAATCGTGCAACGCCTTTTTGATAACATCAAACTGTTTGCCGTAATCGTTCATGGAAACCGGTTCGATTCCCTTTCGCTCACATATCTCCTTGTACATACGCCTGGAAGATTCCTTGATGGCGGTGAGGTCTATGATTTTTTCAGTGGCTTCCGTCCTAATGTTTAAAAGTAGCTTTTCCCATTTCAGGGCGCTTATCCTGGCGGTCTCGTATCGCTGGTGCAGGTCTGCGAGCTTCACATGAAGCCCAGACAGTTTTACGATATAATCGTCTATCAACTTGCGCTGAAAATGAACAGAGTTGTTAGATGAGTTGTGGAGATATCGCACATTTTGTATACCTGTTGGGACTAGTGTAGAGGGACTATGGAATGGGACGGGAACAAATGGGTGTAGCTTTCTAATATGATCAGTTTAATATTCTATTATTATAATCCAATTTCTTGTCTTTTTTTAAATGTTTAATAATTTTTTTGCTTAATACTTTTTGATTGCATTCATTGGATAGCATCGAGAATTTGTGGATAGCATTGGTAGTCAGGAATATAAAACCAGCGCTGACAAATATACTGACTATTTAGACCATTTCGAACTAATTACTTACAAGAACTATGCAAAATGATTGGCAAATTAGATAATAAAGGATCTACAAATGCCATATAAATTAATTAAAACAACATCACAAATTATTGGACGATTTTGGCTGCATTTCATAAATACATCTCTTGATTCTGGTAAATTTCCGGATGAGTTAAAAACTGGCTCAGTTGTACCCATTGAGAAAATTAACAACACGAATGTCATGGAAATTTCGACCAATTAATACGCTACCAAGTCCTGAAAAACTGTTAGAAATAGGCAGGTTCGACATTTTTCGTAATTTTTTTTTATTTTAACTGAAATCGAGAGATTTTATGATTAAAAAATGATAACAAAAAATTTGAGCGCAAAATTTTAAGATTTACGTTCGCTGTAAGCATTTTAAAACCAAGGATCGGCGCGAGGCTAGAAAACGTACCTGGGCGCGAGACTAGGCCGCGTGCCATGTATTTAACGTCGGTCTATTTCCGCTACTGAGGCCTATCAGTGACGCCTGTAGAGGAGCTACCCCCAACCAGAAATTTTGCCGAACACTTTCCCTTAAGAAAAGTAGGGATCTTTTACTTGCCTAACATTTAATAGACAAGGGACCTCGATAACTCGAGTTCTACGATAGCTAGAAATTTTTTAAAAAATTGCAAGTAAACTAGATGAAAAAGTCTATAACTGGAAATTATTTTCGAATATACAGGGCGAGCCAAGACGAAATTACAGGACCAAGTGCCTTTTTTTTAAATGGAATGCTATGTATATCTATTCATTCCTATATCAGCATTGAATATCTCCCAACCACTTGGATGTTAAAAAACTCACCACAGTCACAATTATGGGTTTTAAGAAAAACTTATGTGAATACCAGTTACAAGACATCTAAATTAATGTTTTTGAATGATTTTCATTTCCTAAAAATGTGCAGAGTGGCCAAAAATTATTTTTCAATTAAGAACATTTTAAATTAAATTTTTTCAATTTTTTCAAGTGGAACACCCTGTATATTTTTCGACGATGTGATGTAGAAATGAAAAACGAACATATTTTGTAAGTACTTCCCTATGGCTAATTGCAACCATTTTCGTTTTATAAATAAATAAGTGTCAAATTCAAGAATAAATTAAAAAAAGAGGTTCCCTCAAATAATTCATTAGAAACATTTATAATAGGTGTTCGACGTGTTGCCTATTTTGATTGACACACATTTTTATGCAATTTTAAAATGAGGCCATTTAGTGGGACCATTTCTTCCAATCCATTGAAATGAGTAAATAGTATTTAACCGGTCCTTTACTGTAATGTTTTTTTGTACATTTTTTTGCTGTTTTCGTTATTCGACAAGCAATAAAACTCGGTTTGTAGTGCAGTCATTGAAGCGAAAAACAGGGTCTTACCTCCGAAATATGTTACTACGAACCGATTTACATGAAATTTTGGAATTAGGCTTATCTTACCATTAACTTCAAAAGTAATATTGACCCGACCTCCGTTTTTTATTTTTAAGGGGTGAAAACGACCCCTTAATGAAAAAATTTACATTGAGCCATTTTATCGCTAGAAAACGTATTTAATAATAAGGAGTGAAATCGTAAAGTGTTCTCTAACACAATTATCTCATGTTTAATCCATTTTCAAACCCTAAAAACCTTTACAACCCCTGCAAACGACCCCTAAATTGAAGAAAATTACAAAAAATACTTTTGTATAACTTAAAAAGATTTAAATATAGAGTAAATATTGTTTTACGTTCTCTACCTTAATTATCATATTTTTAACCCCTTTTCAACCCTTAAAAACAACCCCTCAATTAAAAACTGTATAAAAAAATGTCTTTTGATGAACTCAAAATGATTTAAATGTTGTTCCACGTTCTCGAAAATGATTATCATATGTTTTGCTTTTCAACCCTTAAAACTACCCCTAAATTAAAACATTGAAAATATGTCTTTATACAATTAAAAATAATTTAATTATAGAGTAAGTAATCAGACGCTTTTTATTGAATAAAATATAAACTTACAAGTTATCTGGAAATGTACTAGATTAAATTAGTAATTAATTATAAAAAATTCTGCAACAAGAGCATTACAATACATAAAAAAAACTATTACACCAATCATTCATGACTCAATATCGGAGTTGCTGTCATAATCAAGATCTTCTTCTGGGTCAATTGAAGGGCTATTCTGGCAGTTATCTCCACTGCATGTTTCACAAGTTACATTGCAAAACAGCCCGACTCTTCGGCATCCGCAAGTGGCTCCGCAACCTTTTTTGCAGTTGCAAAAAATCATTTTAAGTAAATCTTGCGGTGCAGGTGGATCTGCAGTTTTTATTGGATTGGATTTTATTGGATATACATATATGAACGTTTGTATGTATTCGTGCGTATGTTTCCGATATATATGCCATATATGGATATATATATATATATAAGACAATAGTTTTGGGTTCATATTATTCTTTACTTTCACTCTGCTCCAAATTTTTGCGCTCCGAAATTTTCATTTTACTAAATAGAAAAAAAAAACGTTTACTTTTTGGACCATAACTCCTTCAATTTTAAAGCTATGACAACTTTGAAAAAACCATTTTAAAGGTAATTGAAAGAGCTACAACTTTTTTCATTATGACATGCAGTGTAAAACCCTTCATTTTGAAACGGTGAAGGGTCAAAGGGCTCGAGAGAGACTGTGATTGTGCTACCGCGCGCTCTTTAAACAGTCATATCTCCGTCAATTTTGGTCTGACAGAAAAAAAAAAAACAAAATTTTTGACAAAAAAAGACCTACATTTTTTAACATTACAGTTTTTTACGTATCTTTTATTATTTTTGAAATATTATGAAAAAAAGGTGTTATTTTAAAAAATGAAAAAAAATTTTTCTTCTTAAAATCGTGATTTTTTTGAAAAGTATGCATTCCAAAGCAGCCGAATGGCTGGAATCCAATAATCTCTTCATATTAAAGTTAAATCTAGACGGAATACGATTAATTTTAATTTTGGTGGAAATGGCACTTATGAAACACATCGATTTAAAAAAAAAATATTAGATGTCCCTCTTTTTTTCATTACAACTCACTCACTTTACGTGCAAAAGACTTTTAACACTGCTCATTTTTAAGATTATTTTAAGCACTATAAAAAAGTTTCTCATTGTCATGTCGATAAAATGTATCCGTTGTCCGCTAGATGGCATTGAATACATCGATTAAAGTTCAGACAAAAAAAAACGGCTTTTATCTTCAATATCTCGCTTAATATTGCACTTAGAACACTCTTTAAAAAACCAATTTGTTCATTTTTTTACCTTCTACAATTTTGTTTATTGTAAAATTATCGTTAAAACGCATATTTTTTGAGATATTTGCAAAAAACCGTTGAAAAACGTGGGAAAATTCGAAATTTTCAATCGCCAATAACTTGAAAAGTATTGAGTTTTTGAAAAAACTTTATGGGACACTTTTTGCTTAGAATTGGGTCTGCTATCGATCCCCGAGGTTATTTTGACCAAAAAAATTTCCACTAACGAGAAGGGGTGGCAACCACCCCCAGGGTAAGAACGGAGGTCGGGTCAATATCACTTTTGAAGTTAAGGGTAAGATAAGCCTAATTCCAAAATTTCATGTAAATCGGTTCGTAGTAAAATATTTCTGAGGTATAAAGCTTGAATGACTGCACTATTGGTATAAATTGTCATGTACAAAGGAGCATTATCACACTTATCAGTCGTTACAATTTGCATTGAATTTAAAATATTTGGAATTTTACAATATGAATCTTAATAAAGCGGATCTTATAGACATGACTTTTGTTTTGGGCGAGACAGAAATTGTTTACTTGCCAATACAATTTATCACCAATGTTATGCTGAAAGAAGGATTCCTGATGTTAGCAGCTTCCAAAATCTTCTCGATAGATTTCTAGAAACTGGAAATGTCGAATATAGAAACAGTGAAAGAATAAAATGTGTTGTGAACGAAGAAAATGAGTTTTCTGTGGTGCTGGCAACGGTTGAGAATCCCCATGTTAGTCAAAGAGAAGTGAGCTCATTAGTAGCAATAAGTAGATGGTCTGTGGGTTGACTCTTAAAAACAAATAAGTTGCATGCATATCATAGTCAAATGCACCAGGAATTATCTGATGATGATTTTCAAAAGCGCCTACAATTTTGTAATTGAACCAGAGGTGGAATACAACATGATGTCAACTTCTTCAATACTGTTTTATTCAGTGATGAGGCAACTTTTCATAAAAATGGATTTGTTAATAGGCACAATTTTCATTATGCTTCGGAAAATCCTCACTTCTTTATGCAAGTTGATAACCAACACAGATGGTCTATAAACGTCTGGGGAGGAATTATTGAAGAACATGTAATAGGGCCACATTTCTTTGAAGGTACATTGACTGGAGCTATTTATCTTCATTTTTTGTAAAACTATCTGCCACAATTATTGGTAAATCTCCCTGAAAGAATTCGAAATAGGATGTGGTTTCAGCAAGATGGTGCTCCACCACATTATTTAAATGCAGTTAAAGACCACTTAAATAATACCTACCCTAATCAATGGACTGGAAGAAAAATGACTTATTAAATGGCCTAATAGATCCCCAGATCTTACAAAAATGGATTTCTTTTTATACGGATGCTTGAAGGAAATTGTTTATAGAGACACGCCAACAACAGTACAAAATATGAAGGAAAGAATTTTAACTGCTTTTACATCTATCACACGGGCAGTTTTAGGAACAGTGGGAACCTCATTTCAAAAACGCATAGAGATGTGTGTCAATCAAAATGGGCAGCATATGGAACATTTATTATAATTGTTTCTACTGAGTTATTTGAAGAGACCTCTTTTTTAAATTTATTTTTGAATTTTGTAATTATTGCTCAAAATGAAATTGGTTGCAATTAGCCCTAGAGAAGTACTTACAAGAAATGTTCGTTTTTCATTTCTACATCACATCGTCGAAAAATATATAGGGTGTTCCATTTGAACAAAATTGAGAAAATTCAATTTAAAATGTTCTTAATTGAAAAATAATTTTTTGCCACCCTGTACATTTTTAGGAAATGAAAATGATTCAAAAACATTAATTAGATGTCTCGTAACTGGTATTCACATAAGTTATTCTTAAAACTCATAATTGTGACTGTGGTGATTTTTTTTAATATCCATCTGCAGATTGCATTAGTTCAACAAAAAAATTCATTACATCCAAGCGATTGGGAGATATTCAATGCTAATACAGGAATGAATAGAGCCTAGAAAGAGGCTTCAAAAAATGTACTGATATACATAGCATTCCATTTAAAAAAAAAGGCGCTTGGTCCTGTAATTTCGTCTTGGCTCACCCTGTATGTTCGAAAATAATTTCCATTTATAGACTTTTTTATCTAGTTTACTTGCAATTTTTTAAAAAATTTCTAGCTATCGTAGAACTCGAGATATCGAGGTCCGACGCACGATTGCCCCATCCTGTATAATATATTAAAATGCACAAAGGCAGGTTTCGTCGTATTTCTCTTGAATTCCAATATTTTTATTAGCATGTGCGCTCTGAATGGTACTTTTAGCAACCAATTACTAGAAACGCAATAAAGTATTTATAGCAGACACCGGTGAAGGTATCCATTATTAAAATAGAGGAGTTCCGCCGCCTCGATAGTGTCCAGAGTCATATGCATACCAGTTTCCAGCCTTTGGCTCTCATCAGTGCAGAGCAGACCAAGACACTAATGATGCTGCGGTCTTTTGATGTTATATACATAATAAATAAATACACCACAAGTAGTGACGACCCCCTTTATCCCGGAAAGCTCTAGAGAGCCTTGTGTGGGAGGGGGCTACACATTTAGAGACAAGGAACGCATACCCAATATCCGTGTATAGTGGAAAAATCCCTCTCACAGTATTTTCCACTGCCACGACCGGGGATCGAACCCGGAACTTTTGGGTGACCCACCTCTCAACCATCAGTCATACATTGCAAGTAACTCCATGCCTTTGTGCATTTTAACATCTCACTTGACTTTATTTGTCACATTTGCCTCAGTCGAGGCTTCTTAAAGCGTTTGTGGCAGATGCCGTTGGAGGGATCTATTTGTACTATTTGTAAGTCACCGACATGGAAAGATACCATGTAAACTAGTGTCCGGATGGCCTGCGACTAAGCTTAAAAAATGAATTTGATATTTTAAGGGAGTCGGAAGATATTGCAGAAAAATTGAAATTTATTATCCCCCTTTTAAGTAGTATATCTCCCTTATTATTCATTTTCGGAAATAAATTTATATTAAGGACTACGATTATTTTTGGAAGTACTATCAACCGCAGAAATATCGGTAGACAATTTTGGATCATCTTATATAGTCATAAATGCATTTTAATATAAACCAAAACAGACACTGGCCTACTACCTTAAGTTACACTATCGGTAAACGAAACTTCCATAATGAGGCATCAAAAATAGAACTCACATATTCTGTTTTGAGGTGATCTAATTCAGCGGCAACCTTCTGCTGATGATCATTCAAGAGATCCTTCGTCAGCCTGAGGGCTTCATATCTTTTCAAAATGTCCAAGGGATGTTGAAATTTTTCAGGGGACTGGTCGACAACTTTAGTTAAGAAAGTCTAAAAAAAAAATTTGTTAGAGTTTGGCCACAAAAATTTTAGCACACTATATTGACAGGATATGAAAATTACGTGCCAGTTTTCTCTGAAATATCCGCAATTAAGGCTGCGTTAAGTGAATGGTTGGACCGGTCGAAATTGTTAAGTGAATAATAAAATTATAAAGTCTGCTCAATCTGATTGGGTAGATGTTATAATTTTACCGTTTACTTAACAAATTCGACCGGTGCAGTCCAACCGCTCACTTAACGCAGCCTAAAAGATACACTTCATACATATTCGAGATATACGTCAACAGAAATAAATATTCCGTGTATATAAATTATGTACCTCTGAGGATATATATATAGGGTGAGATATAATACCAATAAAATTATGTCGTCTCATAATAAATCTAAAGCCGTGTGGCAAATATTAAATGCAGCTAATGGTAACAATAACGAACCATCAAAAATAAATCTAATCGACAATAATGGGAAGTTAGTCGAAGACCAAACTGAGATTGCCGAAATGTTCATGAATGAATTTATTGCATCTCAAGTCAATTTGCAGGGTAATCCTCAATTTTTTCGCAAAAATAATGTTCAATTCAGTTTTTTTCTAACACCCACTGACAGTAAAGAAATTGAAAGTATTATTCTAAATTTACCTAACAAGAATTCAGCTGGTTTAGATGATGTTCCCTGTTCTTTATTAAAAACGATTGCTCATGAAATATCTGAACTGTTAGCATTAATTATTAACCACTGTTTTTTAAATGGGTTTTTCCCAGACGAATGGAAGCATGCTAAAATTATACCCATTTATAAAAAAAGGGTCCAGATCAACAGCTAAAAATTATAGGCCTATTTCTTTATTATCAGTGTTTTCCAAAATTATCGAAAAACTTGTGTATAAGCGTCTTTTTATGTTTCTGGTACGATTTAACATACTTTCTCAATTTCAACATGGTTTTATACAGGGACGATCAACTGAAGGGGCAATATATGAAAGTCTTAATTATATTGTAGGATGTCTGGATAGAGGCGAATGTGTCGCAGGTATTTACTTTGATTTATCGAAAGCGTTTCATACACTTAACCACGAACTGCTGCTTTGCAAATTGGAGTACTATGGAATTAGAGGTATTGCTTTAAACTTCTTTAGGTCTTATCTTTCTAACAGAACCCTGAGAGTTTGTATTAGTACGAAAGAGGGTAATAACATGACTACCATCTATTCTAAACCAAGACAGATAACTACAGGGGTAGCCCAAGGTTCGGTATTGGGGCCTTTATTGTTTTTATTGTATGTTAACGAATTACCTGAGAATTTGGCATTACATTCCATATATCAGTATGCTGATGATACCTCCTGTGTAATATCTACCAGAGATACTACTGCTACATCGTACAAAGGTACAACTGTGGTAAATAAAATGGATAAATGGTGACATAACAACTCACTTATCCTAAATGAAGCTAAAACTGTACTTATCCAATTTAGTAATAAAACCCCAGATTCAAGCATCTACTTGAAGTTTAGAGAAAAATCTATTCAAATTCTATGCAAATAACACAGAATTCCTGGGGGTCGTGGTCGATTCAAAAACTATCTTTCGAATACCATGTTAACTCAACAATATCTAAGCTTAATAAAGTATGTTACTCAGTACGAAACATACGATCTTCTGTCGATCTTGATGTGTTAAGTCTCCCTTCACCTGAGAAATCTGGAATAAACTAAGTGGGAGATTGTTGGAGGACAAAAGGTAAGTAAATACCATTTCCAAGGTTATTTTCGCCTCACCGAGGAGATCACTGTTCTTTCAGGGAGATTTACCAATAAGGTCAAGGTCATGGCTACCTTTCGGAGGGGATGTAAAGCCGTCAGATCCCGACGTCCAGTTCAGATATTCTTCTAGAGAGTAAAAACAAAAAGGTAACATCTTTCCCCTGCAAGGCAGAAGTTTAATATTCCGCCCAACCCATCCAATTGCTTTCACAAATGGGAAAAGGAACACAGCAGCTAGGGAGTGAGTGGGCGCCGGGAGACCGAACTTCTCTTTTGAGGAGTGAGAATGTGGCTTCGCCTCGATGGAGGTCTCCATATAAAACACTTGCGGCTCTTTTGTGAATTGGTAAAGCATAAGGTCTGGTGATTGGGTTGGGCTCATTTTATCAGGAAAATTTAAACGGTAAAATAAATTTTCTCAAACAAACATTGAAGGAGAAGGTAGAAGAAAAGGTAGAAAAATTATTATATTATATTTGCTTATATTTATAATACCTCTTTTCAATTTAAATTGTGAAGAATACTTCTTATAAACATGTGGAATATTTAACACGTTAACTAGCGGTGTATTAACAAGTTGAGGAGCCCCCGGGGACCGGCATTTTTTTCCAGAATTCGCTAGATTTTGGTCGAATATATCGAGTGTCTATATATTAAAAAAAAACCAAATGATTTTTCTATTTTATTTTTAATTTTTTTTGCGAGACATAACGTAGACCGCACAACTCAATGCATAGGACCGTGCAGCATGTCATGACTTGGGGAAAATTTCATTGTAGTTTCTTCGATTATAGTCCCCAGACCCCAAAAATAATAATAAATGTAGCGATATTTGACATGTTTTTCTTATAATAAACATTTGAAAACCTACAAAAACACATTTTTATCTATGATTGTTGATAAATCATCGATATTTAAAAAGATATGTATTAAATCCCTAACCCGCTAACATTACCTACTCACCCGGACCGCCCTTCAATACATTCTATGCATTTAACGCTGCAAAGTGTGTTCTGCGGCAGTCACGGCAACCGATAATAGAATCATGTCATGTGCCACAGCATTGATTGCACGCTAGTCCAGTGGCTCATATACCCGAGACAGCCGGTTGTTAATGTGTTAAATCATAACATGCAAGAAATAGGTAGTTTATAATCTTTGCCAAATTTCTTTACTGTCAACTAAAATTTTTAATGTAATGGAAATCGAACCAGAGTTGAGGTACTCAGTATTAAAACGTGGTCCAAGTAATCATTGCATTTTTACTATCAGTATTTTTCTCTAAGCACTTTTAACTGCTACTTCTGCTCCCTCTGACTGTTCCTTTGACATAAATGTCACAGGGGCAGACGCTTTTTCCAATAATTCTGTTATTTTATAGATTCGGTGATTTGTTTTTGAAGAGGATAATACATGTGGTAGAAAACCCAAATAATAGGGAAGAATATTCGAGAATGCCACAAATAACTTTCAGGTAACATTTCTAAGTTCCTTCTAATTTTGTAGCGCAGAACCATCTACCTCTAAACATATAAAAAATCAATTTCTATTCAAAACTAAAGCCATTTATATGTTCTAGCAAGGGCTTTTACAGAACTCAAATATCTTTAGTAGTTTCACCTGGTAGTTTTTACTCATACACCCTCTACTCCGCTTAGATATATTTTATGTTTAAAATCACCTCAAAGATCCAGTGGTTATGGAAGATTTCATCTATTTTTCTATACATGAAGTCCATGTCCTTAACTTCACGGCTCAAGTCTTCTATTTCTGTAACTTTAAGACGATTTATTTTATCTTGCTCTTGCAAGTCAGCGGTGGCCCTGTCTCGCTTTTCTTTATTTTCGTTGACAAACTAAAAAGTGTCATGGTTATGT
Source organism: Leptura quadrifasciata (assembly GCA_963675555.1). Lineage (NCBI taxonomy): Eukaryota > Metazoa > Arthropoda > Insecta > Coleoptera > Cerambycidae > Leptura > Leptura quadrifasciata. The sequence goes on along the minus strand of OY776680.1, from coordinate 94,588,470 downwards.
ATTTTACTTATATCATACAAGGTTCATGTGCAAAGAGTCACCCCTACCCTCTGTCTTTGAAATGTGCTAAGCAAAAAAATATCACACAGTGCATATGATTTACCTGACTGAATTTAATGAACATATCTCTTAATGACTCTTCTTTCTCGTTTAGGTCGGCCCATTGCTTATCTAAGGATATTCTAGTTTCTATAGCAGCTTTTCTCTTTACTTTTAGCCTTTTCTCTACGTGGTTTAGTTTTTTTTGAGCTACGTAACAAGTAGCTCTTACATCTCTAGCAAAGGCATCACCGCGTTCCCACAATCTAAAACAACCATAAAATGCTACCTCTATTTAAGAATAACAATAACATATTTTTACCTTGGGATTTGTTTTATCGTTTGTTTAGATGTTAGATACTCCCCAACCGCCTTTTCATTCGGTGTTTTGGGGACCAACAAGCGATCAAACCACAGTTTCTCCGCATCCATATTAAGATTCTTAAGTAATAATTATCAGATTCTTCAAATCTTGTAGTAAAATTCATACAAACATGAGATATACTATTAAAAAACTTTGAGAGCTAAATCACTCGACATCAATATTCGAAATTCCCTGGTTACCGTAAATAAACAGTGTGAACAGTGTTGCCACGAGGTCAAGACGAAATTAGACCGTGTTCTTTTGACCTCTTTCTTTTCAAGTTCTTAGAGCCCTTAGTTTTTAAAACAAAAATGTTGATTGGCTGATGAAAGCTGGAAACTGACAACTGTCAATTATGCACCAATCACAGTATTCATTTTGTAACGTCCAGGGCTTCAAGCACTTGAAAAGAAAGCGGTCTTTATTTATCAATGAGTCGTGCGTTTTCATCGATAATTCATTATATCTTTTTTTTATTTTTAAGGATAAATAAAGATAGAATGAATTTTCCATAAAAGCGCACGACTCATTGTTAGTGACAAAACTTGATTACATTCCTAGCAAAATGTAAACATTGGTCGCATTCAGCGGACGTAACAGTTGTGTAACTGTAGCGCAAACGTACTCTGACGGATACGCTACTTTCTCAACATGTTAAGTAGCGGTCGCCATTTTTGGTAGCGTAAAGCATTTGTGCTACAAGTTGTGAGCGGTAACCGGTGCTTGGAAAATTTGAAAAATAAACAAAATGAATACCAACACAATTCATTATATTAGCGGCTCTGCTAATTCTAAGCCGATCTGGCCAACTACATTAATATAAAAATTATCTGCTTCCATCATTTCAATTATATTCATTATATTATTCATTTTAAGTTCTGCTCACATATATAACTAACCTAAAATAATCAAAAGAATTATAAGGTTCAATAAAAAGGTACAGCTTACCATAAGACACTTCCTTTGTAAAATTATTTTCAAATTATGAAAAATAAACACATTTATTTCGACATTTAACAACAAAAATTGTTGTCAGAGAACGTTCCAACGGCTCCGTAACGGTAGCGGTAGCACAGCGCTTTATGCTACGTCCGCTGAATGCGACCATTGTATTCCTCGCAATTCCTAGCAATTTTATAGTTGTTCATTACTTTTGTCTTAATATGAGTTTTTTAACTTTTTGTCCTCTATAATAGTGTATTCAGATTTAACGCCGGGCATTGTTGGCAAACACGCAAACAGTTTCTTTGTTCAAATGAATAAAGGGAAAATAATATTTAATAATAATCCTAACCGTTTACGAAATGCAAACTGCTAACCGGTAGCTCCTACAAAGAAAATGAACGGACAATATAGAACCGAAGAATAAAAAATTTGTACGATACGCGATTGCAAACGAGATTTAGTCGAAGCCGTTGTAAAGAGGCATGACACAATATATCATCTAGTGGCGGCATCGTGAATCCATCAAAGTAATTTTGATTCTGTTAATAAAAAAAAAACAAATGTTGGGAACTTGATTAACTTAACAGCAAACTAAATGACATATTTTTGTATCTCCAATTCCTATTGGAGGATACCTACTAATTCATATGTTTCTTCTAGTATTTTAAATATATATAATTTCACATACTGAAAGTTCTTAAATATATTAGGTAGAAATAAAATAAAACCCTCTTGGTAATAGTTTCTATTAACTAGAGCATTAAGAGTTAGGTTCCAGTGCATTTATTTTGCGTCATTAGCGTTATGACAGTAGTATGTTCCCAATACGTGACGTCATACCAATCTTTACGCATTTTACTTAGATGAATTTTGAACAGAGATAGTTGGAATTATCTATATCTTAGGACATAAGAATAGTTTTCATTTATGTAGGAGCAGTCCATTATAGCGTAAGCGGCACATTGAATGATCTAAGACTCTTTGTCTGAGGTCTAAGAGGTTAATGCATTTTTTTTTCCTCGACCAGAAGATAGGCGAAAAATGGCCTTCATTTGGCCATGTATTGTAAATTTTTGATCTGCGCGTGCCTGGGTATATGCGTCAACGCAATAGTTCTGTCTTTGTCTTTTTGTCAGATGACCATCTGTTTTCTCTTTTTACGCTGTTTCTTGTTTCTTTCTCCACACTTTCTCCTTCTATTTGTATTTCTTTGTTAGTGAGTAAACACGTTTCGTGTCTAAGGACTTAAAAAAGTAAGTACACATTTCAATTTTAGCAAAAATATTAAGTAAATTTTGTACCCTGTTGGGGTATTTGCCTTATATGATGGATATTTGGTAATTGTAGTGGTTGATTACTGAAATATTAACGGATTGCCACAGTTGAGGTTATGTGGTACTCGTTGGCATTAAAAAATTAAAACTAAATTTGTTTTTCTTTTAGATGCGTTACGTGGCTGCTTACTTATTAGCCGTCTTGGGCGGAAAGGCCTCCCCAAGTGCTGCCGACCTCGAAAAGATCCTTGGCTCGGTAGGAGTCGAATCCGATGGAGAAAGACTAAAGAAGGTAATTTCAGAGCTGAATGGAAAATCCATTGACGAACTCATCGTACAAGGTATGATTTTTTCTGAAATGAGAAGCTGTGAATTTTGAACAATTTGCTTAACATGATGATCTTAAAAATTACCATCTTTCGTATGAGAGACGATGATTTCAATTTTTATACTGACTTCATAATTCTAAATAAGGATGTTTAACCCATGAGGATGTATTAATTAATCCTCCTTCTTTATGTATTGTAGGTCGTGAGAAGTTGAGCTCTATGCCCGTCGGGGGTGGTGCGCCTGTTGCTGCTGCCGCTGCGGAAGTTCCAGCTGCTGCCGTGGAAAAGAAAGGTTAGTTTACAATGGATACTGTTAAGCTCTTCACACTCTATCTGGAGACCAGTTAATTATATAAAATATTGCCTAAGACCGAATTTGCAGAGAATTTTATGCTCTACGACTTTTTCAATAACTCCAAATGCCGTTTAGAGCAAAGGCAACTAGATATTTACAAAAAACTGTTTTTTGCGAACCTTGAATATCATAACTTGTAAAGTCGAGTAAACTCTAACTTGGCGGGTCCAAAGGTCGCTTCGTCGTATGAAGTAAGAAACTATTTACTCGATAGCTCAGGTATGACAGTGGTTCTCAAACAGTTTACAACAATTTACAAATGATTATATATCTGTAACTGTAATGCAATCGCTAAATAATTATACAAAAACATTAAAGGTGTTAGCTTGCTCCCGGAATAAAGCCATCTGATGTTCCTGCATGCAAAATAATGAATTGCTTTCCTACAGTTGATTTTTTGTTTGACACTTTTTTTTTTTTATAAATCTTGCCACGATTTTCGAACACTTCCATTGGCAAATACCCATGTTTCATCTATAAATACAACCCTTCGAAGGTTACTGTCATAGTTTTCCATATATTTTCTTAAAAATACAACTATGCTGAACTATTTGTATTTGTTCACATAAATAGCGACAGTTACAATCTTTTTTATACCTAAATCCACAATGTTTTAATAGTTTTAAGAGACTTACCTTAGAGACGTCAATGATTCCCTTATTTTTTTAGCATTTCCTTTAACGTATCTAATGTAGAATGTGTTTTCGTTTCATAAAAATTATAAATTACTTCCCTTATTTGCATTTTAACGCCTTCACGTACATCTAATGTTTTTGGTTTCTTTTTAATTCGTTTTTTTATTTTCAAGGATACATTATTAATATGTTGGTGCTTAATTCTGTTAACTGTTCTGAGACTTATGTTTAAGGCTTCAGAAACTCTTTCATGGATTCGTTCAAGAGGTACCAAGGGTCCCTTGTTTTCCTTTTCTTTTGTAAAATAATCTATTAAATTTAATACCAACTTCTAATTTAATGTTATTCGAAATAAATATTTACACACGTATCTAATTTAGAAACCCGGACACATTAACGTTAAATAGAATGACCGGCTTAGCGACCCTCCAAACCGCAAACTGTAAATGGTACGCCTGTTTATTGGATAAAAACTATAGATACGCCACGTCCATATCATCAGGTGATATAGGAATGGGCTGTAAAAAATACCTTAAAAAATACAGCTTTGGCACACCGCGGTAAACTGTTCGGTCTAACTATTTATTTAGCAAGAAATAAAACATGAAGGAAGGAAGGAATTCTGGAAAGAAATTCCCTTTTCCAGACACTTCCTTTCTTTTGATTTTTAGCTGTATTTTCGATCCATGTATGACGAAATTAACCTGAGTGGATTTAAAAATTGTTAGACGCAGTTAAATTCATGATGATATACATTTACACCATCTTTCGGCTGAGAAAGTAGTGCTGATAATTTTTTTTACTGACAAATTTGTTCTCGTTTTTAATTATCTTCGGTTTACAGAACAGTTGTTAATAATTCCCATTTTATTGATTTGCAGAGTCCAAAAAGGAGGAGAAGAAGGTTGAATCAGAATCAGAGGACGATGACATGGGTTTCGGTCTTTTCGACTAAGAATGAATTGTACATTACTTTTTATAAGTTTCAACCTGATTTTCTAATAAAAGTATTTTAAGTTTTATTTGGTGTTAATTTTTTGTATGCCCAGTAACTTGAAAATCAGGTAAGGGATTGCTTTTGAAGAATGCATTGACAAATGGGACCGTAATAAAGTAGTCTTTATCAATTTTATGAAACAAGATGTCTAGAAAACTTTGAATCAAAGATTATTTTTCGAAAAGTGCATACAGGGTGATAACTAAAACTCCACAGACTATTAGTGGGGAAAAACATTTGCCCCCTACAAATGCAAAGCCACCTGCGATAACCAAAATAATCAAAAAAATTGGGCATTTTTTTATAGGAAGATTTAGTTAGGTAAAAAAAGTCGGTTTTTCGCAAAAAGCTCGGAGAGTATCAATTTTACCGTAAAAATTTTGACAGTTTTGAAACGCGCATTTTTCGCTAAAATCTCGAAAATGGTGTTTTGGGTCGCAAAATGTTTCAAATGGAAGTTGTAGAGAATTCGATTACTAACAAATGTCCTTTTATTTTCCATTTGAGCAATTTTGGCAGAGATGAATTCTTAAACATCTTTATAGCGCCCTATCAGAACACTTGTTTCATGATAAAATCGATAAAAACTCGAAAACGATAGATCAGATGTATATAGTGTATTTAATGAAAGTTAAAGAGAATCAAATTTTGAATATGTTGGTGTATGTACAAAATCGTTCTGATAACGAGTGAATGGAGATAAAAAGAAAACACATGAAAAATTGTTATTTTCAACTGCATTTTGACAAATAGCTAGTTTTTGATTGGCTTTAGGAAATAATGACGCTAAAGGTTTTTTGAAGAGAATTAAATTATCTTTGAAATGAGCTCAGATGACCTTCATACGGTGACTGGTTTACGAGTTACAGCTGTTTAAAACTATGAATAAAAATTTATTTTTTATTATAAATTAAAATTTTCCTGCAAGAACTGTGCATAACATTTTTTTTAAATATGGGCCCAGTATAAAACGACTCAAAAATGCCCACAGAATAACTTCTGATACTTGAAAAGGTGGAAAAATATTATTAAATGTACTTCAAACGTGACGAAAATTGCCTGTTTGCTAAAAATCAACTGCATTTTCAATTGTCAGTTCCTTGTTGCTATTTATTGAAAATCATACACGAAAAAATGTTTTTTGTAGGAAATTTGTAAGCTTTCATTTAGGTCTTATGAAATTTTGTCGTAAAGTCAAAAGAAACGATGATATATACAAAAAAAAGGAATTAAAAATAACATTGGTTCAATTTTTCTGAACAAAAACAGTTTTCAAGAATCTTTTTTAAAGGAAAACATACCTAGCGAACGACTTTTATGCTTTTGTATTACCTTCATAAGTATGTAAACTGATAAAATAGGTCAAAGGAATTGTTAAAGCATATTATTTTATGAGCAAAGAAACTAAAGATATAAAATCTAGTTGTAAGACAGCTTTTTTTGAAAAAAAATTAATAAGTTAATTTAAAACTACTTGATAATATTTTCTGTTACAATACAAATTATCATGTTTTATAAATACAAAAATTCCTTCTTCGAATATTGTAAGGCAGTGCATACATACATTCAACTTTATATTTTCCAGATATACAAAAATATCTTTTTTCAAAGGCAGTCTCGATCACATAAATGACATCTTAAGCCAAACAGTTTGAAAAAACGTGCAATTTCTATTTCGCTCACTAATCGTTTGTTTGCGAAAAATTTTTTATGTGAGTGCTATCTTGTAGCAAATAAAAAAATGTACGTCGGTCTGATCGCGATAGGTCAATTACATGGGGAGTTATCAGCATGTGAAACATTTTAAGAAAATGGAGAATAAACGGTACGATTGTAGAAATCCTGAATCAAAGGACAAAGGATATCCTACTTAACAAGAAATTAACTATTAATATTTCGTTATTGCACCATTTCTATTTATAACTTCTATGAGTCTGTTTGGCATAGAATTAAATAACCTTATACAATAATCATTAGTAATAATATTTTCCCAAGCATTATTTACTATTTCCAGTAATTCTTGGGCATTCCGTGGTCTCACATTTCGTTTTTGGATACTTCTTACGAGTAGTCCCCATACTTCTTCCACAGGGTTAAGATCTGGACTATAACTGGGCCAGTTAAGAACATTGATGTTGTTATCTTGAAACCAGTTAGTTACGGTATGAGCGATATGAACAGAACAATTGTCTTGTTGAAATATGAATTCATTATTAGGAAATAATTGTGACACAGAAGGGAGCATAATATTGTCTAAAATCCTAATATACGTTTCACTATTAAATAATTCCACAATATGCCACAAAACACCAGGACCACGTGCCGATATCTAAGCCCACATATTGATGGAAAATCTACCACTTTTATTATTGTTAGATATATATTTCTCATTGAATCGAGTATTCGGAGGGCGGTAAACACGAATACGACCGCTGTGTGTTGACTGGAAAGTTTTTTCGTCTGTAAAGATTACATTGTTCCAAAAATTTACATCATGCACTAAAAATTCAAGCGCAAATCCTACTCGGAGCTTCTTTATGTTCAGCTTTAAGTAAGTATTTCTGTGCTGCTGCATGACAGTGTAGCTCCGATTCTCTTACTCGCCGGCGACCAGTACTACTCGATCCAGGAAAATTCGTTCCTTCAGCAGCCTGAATAACTGAGTAAAATGGATTTTCTACTAAAGCATTTACCAATTGCAAATCTTGTTGTTGAGTTGAAATCCTTCGTCGCCCTGATCCAGGATTTCTACTAATCGTACCGTTTATTCTCCACTTTCTTAAAATATTACACACTGAATTTTTGTCAATATTATAACACGGTCCAATTTGTCTCATTGACCATCCATCTTCTGCTTTAGCAATAACTCCAGATTTAACTAAATTGCTTATACGAGGCATATGTTTTTTGCACACTTGCAATAAATTATGACATCTAACTGACAATGTCACAAAAATTAAAGTTAGATGTACACAACTAGATTTTAGCAGAATACCGTTATAAGACTTGTCTTAGTTTTTTTTGCTCATGACCGTACATATTTTACAGTAAAATTGATACTTTCCGAGTTTTATGCGAAAAGCCGACTTTTTTACCTATTTTCTCCGCAAGCGTCTACGGGTGAGAACTTTTGATATACTAAAAAGTACCACAAAATACGCCTGTTCCCAAAATTTTAGACCGCTCTGAATCATTTCATCAGATTTTCCCATTTTGCTAGGCTAAAGAGTCACTAGACTTTGCTTTAATACGAAGAACTGTTGACCCAATAGAATAATGTACACCATTACACTATGAAAAATAAGAAATCTTTAAGTAATTAGCACTAAGTTCATTTTGTAATTGCCTAAGAAGAAATATTAGAGTTGACAATCGATTACACACTTTATTAGTATATGATGTGTAAAAATTAAAGAGCTGTCAAGAAAGACACTTAATGACTTTACAGGATGGTTATTTACAGCATTAGAAGGTACCACTGCAAGTGTATTAGTCTTATTCAAGTTCAAACTTAGGAAGACGCTAGAACACCATTTTTGTAACAGATCCTCAAAAAATTCAATGTTATTTATTATTTCATTTGAAGGTTTACTTTTAAACAACAAAGTTGTATCACCAGCATAGGTAACTGGAACAATGTTATCATCAATAAGAAGAGATTATTGGCATAAAAATGTGGCGATTCGGGAATAACATTTTAAGATTACTATACTCTTTAAGCGTTTAATTACATGATATTTAAAGCGCAAATCAATGTCAAACTCTAGACCTAGATTTCTAGCTACTTTCGCACAAGGCAACATATTGTCATTAATAGCAATTTTCAACAGATCTTGAATAGAGTGACGAAATTTACCAAAGGTTAGTACAATAGATTTAAGTGGGTCGTTGAGCACTAGATACAGCAACAAGACACTCGAGTTCCAGATTAATCATGTCATTGGCTAAGGGATAGTCAAAGGAATATTTAATTTGAGTATCGTAGGCATATAAATTAATGATTTATCATGACTTATACATTTGATAAAATCACATGTGTACAGAGAGAAGATCATGGGACCTAAAATCGTACCCTGAGGTATCCCGCACCTAATTGGTTTTAAAGTAGAAACACCATTACTAGTCACCACACACTGCTTATGATTAAGAAGATAACTTTCAAAAGTTTTGAAGAATATCCAGAGTATCCTTCAAATGCAAAATTTACAGTAATATCTCATGATTAATGGTATCGGAAGCTTTCGAGTAATCTAGTAATATTCATGCCGCAGTCTTGTTATTATCAATATCTCTGAACAAATTATCTGTAACCTCTAATAAAATTGTGGTACGGCTATGTCCTGGCCTAAAACCAGATTGCCTTGCCGGAAGAACATTGTACTCATTAATATGCAAGCAAATTTGAAATTCCATAACTTTCTCTAATAGTCTCGACAGAATTGGCAAAATTGAAATGGGTTGGAGTTCGTTTAAACTAGTTATAGATTTTTTTAGGTAGAAGCAAAATATTAGAAAGTTTCCATGAGTCGGGGAAAACATTTTTAATAAGACAAGTATTAATAATATGTGAAAGCAATCGATAAAGACTTTGAATACTGTAGCAGTAAAATATCTTACGAGGGTAATTTAATATCTGTAATATGTGTATATCGCTCTCCTACTGGGGACTTAAATTTATTTTTCAAAAATATATACAACCTTTTAGAATTAACACATAAACACAACAGGTATATTGTTTTGTGTGGCGATTTTAATATAAATTTCTTAGTTAATTCAAATAACTCAATAAAGTTATGTCAAACTCTAGATTCTTTTGGCCTCAAAAGACACATTTATTCACCTACCAGATATGGTGTATCCTCCGAATCTTGTATTGACAACATATTTAGCAATTTTCATATTGATGAAGTAAATGGCTTAGTGATGGATGCACATGTGTCCGATCATTTGTGTCAGCTAATATGTTGGAAGTTACCATCTAAGGTAAATGGTTATGTCAGCTCCACTAAACGTATATTTAATGCTCACAGTAAAAAATTTTTTAAAGAATTAATAATGCATGAAACCTGGGAGAACATGGAAATCAAAACCCCTGATTTATTAGTTACTAACTTTATTGGAACATTTAAATACCACTTTGACATTGCTTTCCCATTAACGAAAATAAAACTAACAAAAAAATGCAAATCACCATGGATCACCCCAGAAATAATAAAAATGTCTGATGATTTAAGAGATCTGCATCACTTGTATATACATAGTAAAAATCCCGACTTATTACAACTATATAAAGTACGCAAACAGGAATACAATAAATTTGTGGATTCGTCCAGGGTGAGATATAATACTAATAAAATAATGTCGTCTCAAAATAAATCTAAAGCCGTGTGGCAAATAATAAATGCAGCTAATGGTAAAAATAACGAACCATCAAAAATAAATCTAATCGACAATAATGGGAAATTAGTTGAAGACCAAACTGAGATTGTCGAAATGTTCATGAATGAATTTATTACATCTCAAGTCAATTTGCAGGGTAAACCTCAATTTTTTCACAAAAATAAAGTTCAATTCAGTTTTTTTCTAACACCCACTGACAGTAAAGAAATTGAAAGTACTATTCTGAACTTACCTAACAAGAATTCAGCTGGTTTAGATGATATTCCCTGTTTTTTATTAAAAACGATTGCTCATGAAATATCTGAACCGTTAGCATTAATTATTAACCACTGTTTTTTAAATGGGTTTTTCCCAGATGAATGGAAGCATGCTAAAATTATACCCATTTATAAAAAAGGGTCCAGATCGGCAGCTAAAAATTATAGGCCTATTTCTTTATTATCAGTATTTTCCAAAATTATCGAAAAACTTGTGTATAAGCGTCTTTTTATGTTTCTGGTACGATTTAACATACTTTCTCAATTTCAACATGGTTTTATACAAGGACGATCAACTGAAGGGGCAATATATGAAAGTCTTAATTATATTGTAGGATGCCTGGATAGAGGTGAATGTGTCACAGGTATTTACTTTGATTTATCGAAAGCATTTGATACACTTAACCACGAACTGCTGCTTTACAAATTGGAGTGCTATGGAATTAGAGGTATAGCTTTAAACTTCTTTAGGTCTTATCTTTCTAACAGAACCCTGAGAGTTTGTATTAGTACGAAAGAGGGTAATAACATGACTACCATCTATTCTAAACCAAGACAGATAACTACAGGGGTACCCCAAGGTTCAGTATTGGGGCCTTTATTGTTTTTATTGTATGTCAATGAATTACCTGAGAGCTTGGCATTACATTCCATATATCAGTATGCTGATGATACCTCCTGTGTAATATCTACCAGAGATACTACTGCTACATCACACAAAGGTACAACTGTGGTAAATAAAATGGATAAATGGTGTCGTGACAACTCACTTATCCTAAATGAAGCTAAAACTGTACTTATCCAATTTAGTAATAAAACCCCAGATTCAAGCATCTACTTGAAGTTTAGAGAAAAATCCATTCCCGTTGCAAATAACACAAAATTCCTGGGGGTCGTGGTCGATTCAAAACTATCTTTCGAATACCATGTTAACTCAACAATATCTAAGCTTAACAAAGTATGTTACTCAGTACGAAACATACGATCTTCTGTCGATCTTAATGTGTTAAGGGTCTATTACTTTGCCCATGTGCAGTCCATACTTAGTTATGGTTTAATATTCTGGGGGTCTAGTGTCCATGCCAGAAATGTGTTTATCGCTCGAAAGAATATTATACGATGCATGCTTAGGAAAAACAATCGAGAGCCTAGTAAGCCATTATTCAAAATGTTGGAGTTAATGACATTACCCACCTTATATATATACCTGTTGATTTTATTTGTAAAAAAAAATATTGGTAAATTTAGAACAAATGAGGATATGTACAATGGTATGATGATGGTAACTCGAAATTCAAATGCACTGAGAGTTCCTCATCATCAAACATCATCATTCGAAAAGGGAGTATACTACAGAGCAGTGCGGGCATTTAATGCAGTTCCACTGGAGATAAAATCTATCTCTAATATTTTTTTATTTAAAAAGAAATTAAAGTGTTACCTTCTTGAAACATGTCCCTACAGTTTTGATGAGTTTTTACTGAATGCCAGAATATTTCCTTAATAGTCCTTATATGAAATAATGATCAATTTGTCTCTGCGGAGTTTTTTTTTATATATATGTATGTATGTTTTTTTATTCCTTTTAAATATTTATGTATATATATTTTGTATGTACCGTTTTCTTTTTATGTATTATATATTCTGTGTGTTATCTATGTTATATACATGACAATTGACAATTCCAATACTTGTAAAAGTCTGATGGAAATAAAGATTATTATTATTATTATTATTAAATAAAAGATAATATATAAGGACAACAGAGGAGTAACAGGTAAATATTAATTTTATCGGCTCCGGTAGCTGTAGATTTTATTTCTAACAAATATTTATAAACCACAGGCTCATCAACGGCAATGAAAGGAAAAAGAAAGTTAAAATTTTCTTTAAGATTATTGTTATAAGAGCTAATTAAATTTGCATCCGGCGGAGTAACATTAGAAGAGGGCACAAGAAAGTGATCATTTATTAAATCAGGCTAATTGAGATTGTTAGGTATGGCAATAGAGGCTGATTTAGTATAAATATTAAGTTCATTTAATTTTTGTCAGATAACTTTACCATTAACTATCATAATGTTGGAGACAGTAGGTACATTAAATATTCTTTTTAAATTTGGCTTGTATGCTTTATCGCGAAACTTCATCATCAATCTGAAATTATCAGTGAGCCATGGAGGTCTATATTTTTTGCTTGATGTTACGAATGAGAGCTAATACAAAATCATTGTATTAAAATATTCTACTTTAAATCAAAATAATAGAACGTTACAAAATTGTCATAGCATACTTTGGTAAACAAAAAAAAAACGCATACAAATGATATTTTCGGACTTTACATTTTAAACAAACTTTCAATACTTTTTAATTTTGATGAAATTTTGGACTAAAGTTTTTTAGACAATTCTGAACAACTTTCAAAATCCAATCTTGCCCCCCCCCCAATAGAAATTCCCAGATCCAAAACACCTCGATATGGAAAAATAAGATCGAATAACTGAATAGTCCAGGCTAAATTTCGCGCTACAAATCTTTCACCATTCTGTTTCAAAGCATACAAAGATGGTTATTCATTTGCGCTTAAAAATGTACAATTCCTTACACAAGTCCACGCCAAGGGACAAATATTGTTAGGTAGGATTTATAGAGTTGAAAAAGTTAATGATATCCCCCTTTACATGAAGTAAATATAATTCAACTGGGTCTGTTACTTTCAACGATTTGTTTCTTACCTCTAGAAACTAGTTTCATTTGGGACGGTGTATAGCAACATTGAATAACGTAATCAATTTTGTTTGTATATAGAACCACATAAAAATAGCAAAATACGATGAACCTTTGACATTCGACTTGACAGATACTCGTCAAGTCGTCAAATCAATCAAATAAAGATAAAAAAATAACAACTGTACAAATCGTATAAACCAATTGTGTATTTGTCCATAAATTTATTGTATCTACCATGACAGATGTAGAGCAAATGTTGAATGTTCTAGAAAATAACACCTTGTACCATAGGCGTGCAGTAGGAAAACTATTGGAGGCGTTGCTATTAGACTTGTAATTATCTGCATTTCTTTTAACAGAAAATAAAGGGCCGATCTACTTAATAGATAGCGGAAATTGACGCCGTCTCTTATAGTGGAGTAAATTACAAGCAAAAAGATACTCCATTCTCAAAAACCAAAATCTGTGTAGAACGACCATCAGATATTAACTGATATACTTTTGTTTAGTCTTGCAACAAATAAATATGCTTCAAGCCAAGCAAATGATAACTTTATATATAAGTAAAAACATCGTATAGATTCAAAATAGGACTAATATTTATTTGTAATTATTTTTAATATACCTACTACTTAGTAAAGTTAATGAATGGGTATATTTAAATTCTAACAATGATAAAAGTGGTAGATTTTTTGTCAATATGTGGGCTTGGATATCGGCACGTGGTCCTGGTGTATTGTGGCGATTTAATAGTGAAACGTATATTAGGATTTTAGACAATATTATGCTCCCTTCTGTGTCACAATTATTTCCTAATAATGAGTTCATATTTCAACAAGACAATTGTTCCGTTCATACTGCTGATACCGTAACTAACTGGTTTCGAGACAACAACATCAATGTTACTAACTGGCCCAGAACTATGGGGACTACTCGTAAGAAGTATCCAAAAAAACGAAATGTGAGACCACGGAATGCCGACGAATTACTGGAAATAGTAACTAATGCATGGGAAAATATTATTACTAATGATTATTGTATAAGGTTATTTAATTCTATGCCAAACAGACTTATAGAAGTTATAAATAGAAATGGTGCAATAACGAAATATTAATAGTTAGTTTCTTGTTAAGTAGGATATCCTTTGTCCTTTGATCCAGGATTTCTACTAATCGTACCGTTTATTCTCCACTTTCTTAAAATGTTACACACCAAACTTTTGTTAACATTATAACGCAATGCGATTTGTCTCATTAACCATCCATCATTTACTATAGCAATAACTACAGCATTAAAATAAAAAATAAATTAAAAGTGATATCTGTTTTATTTCGGCTACTCATTACATATTCAAATAGAGACAGATTTACATTAGAAAATAAAAAATTGTCCTATTTTTTTCTGCTCACGACAGTACCACAGTTAAGTTTTTTCCTATTGCTGGTTTCTAGAACGTTAGCAGTGTAATTGTTAGATGTAAAATGTTGAGTAAATAAAAATAATTTTGAGACGTAATCTACACCTTCTACCAGATGTGGAACTGTCATCCATTTCTCTGAAGTCTCTTTATCGATAGGAAACCTGAAAGTTACAATTTTGAAGTAATTTTCCAACATGCATTCCTCACGTATTTCATGAGTTACTTATGTCATGACGAAAAATAATAAAAATTTTCTAACAGATAACCTGTAATCACTTATGCATCGACAATCTGCAATTTGTTTTTGTTTCATTTAAAACAAATTCTTCCCATAATTTTAAGGTGGATTGCAATTAGTGCTAATGAACTTTTAATACTGCATGTCACAGTAATGTAATCACAGCGGAGTACATCTGTATAATTTGATAATAGGCATAGGTACAACAAACCATGAAAATCTGACCGCCAAAAGTTTGGCGCATGAGTAGAAGTTTCGCGGTACGCTAAGTCTTGGCCTAACTTTACTGCATAGGAGACTCAAATAACAAATTTTATTCATACGCGCGCCAATATCCATTGGCTGGATGTCGGTCTCGATAACTAGGGCCGAGTAGGACTATTACTCTTTGCACCTAGATTATCTCTGTAGACCTGGACCGGCCTTCGTGATAGGTGAGCCCGCGTACTTCTACCAGACCCAGCTCACAAATGTGAGATGTGTCGTGGTATTTTCTGCGGACCTCCCCTGGTCCTGGCTGTTGAACCTCGCTGGCTGAGGTATCTTCTGGCGCTCTTCTTGTCTTGATGTTTTCTTTCTTCGCCAGCTTGTCACCCCCGGGGGTAGTCATCGGTCGAGTTGGGTTTAGGAAGTTTTGGCTGGGACTGACTGCCGGTACGTAGGACATCAATTGATATCCTACCCCGGATCGTCGGAAAGGTAAGGATGAGCTGTGTAGCTCGGGAGTGTGGAGACCTAAGTGCTTCTTTTAGCACTTTCGGTCTCCACGGAGCAGGTAGGACAACGGGCGTCGGACGGTATGTTGTCCGACGCCCGCAAGGAGGTTGGGTTAGGGTTGAAAACGTCATGTCTCTGGTAGTGGTGGTCCATCCTGGCGTATCTGAAACAGATCTGTTAGTGGTAAATAAAGGTTATACTTACCCGTTGTCCAGTAGCTGAACCCTCGGTCGCTTGTGCCTCGGGGCGTCGGCGGGGTCGTAATCAGTGGCCTGTCTGATCAGCGGGTTCCCATGCTCCTCGGCTTGGGCGTACAGCTTCTTCGCTCGTTCCCGGATGACTTCAGTGACCGTGGTGTACTCCAGGTCTCTGACGATGTCTGCGGTTCTCACGTACCATGGGGCGTCAACTACCGTCCTGAGGGCGATGTTCTCCACTGCCTGGATTCTCTTCATGTAGGACTTCGCCTGGTAGCCCCACGCTACCGAGGCGTACGTCAGCTGCGGCCTGATGAGGGTCTTGATAAGCGTGAGCTTGTTCCTCAAGTTAAGTCGGCTCCCATTTCCCGTCATTGGGTAGATGAGGGCTCTCGTACGTCGGGCCTTGGCTGTGATGGCGTCCGTGTTTTGTCTCCATGTTAGGCTTCTGTCCATGACCACGCCAAGGTATTTGACGGTGTCGTGCCATTGGATGTCCTCGCCGTTCATGGAGACGTGTCCTGTGGGAATTTCTTTCCGCACTCGTCTGAAGAGGATGGCTTGGCTCTTGTCGGCGTTGACTGCGACTTTCCACTTCGTGCACCATTCTTCCAGGAGTGTGGCCACTTCCTGGAGTTTTCTGGTTGCGTCTCTGGCCTTCCAGGATCTGGCAATCAGGGCGGTGTCGTCTGCATACAGGGCTAGGACTGTATGGTCGGTCCGGGGGAGGTCCGAGGTATAGATGGCGAACAGGTGCGGTGACAGCACCGATCCCTGTGGAACTCCCGCCTCCACGGTCCTGTAGGTGGAGAGTTGGTCCGAGATTTTCACCCTTAGCTGTCTGCAGTGTAGGTAGGATCTCACTAGTTTGACGAGTTCGATGGGGTAACCCATACTCATCATTTTAGCTAAGAGACCGTCGTGCCAGACCGTGTCGAATGCTTTGGCGACGTCTAGGAACAGCGCCGCGGTGACTTGACGCTGGTTGAACCCCTTGGTGATCTCCTCGGTGAGGCGAAGCACTTGGAGTTCCGTGGAATGTCCTGTTCGGTATGCGAACTGTTCATCCGGGATGATGTTCAGCTCTTCTGTCTTCTCTGTTAGCCTCTTCAAGATGACCCGTTCTGCAACCTTGCTCATGGCTGGGAGGAGGCTGATGGGCCTGTAAGAAGACGGGAAAATTAGTTCTTTCCCTGGTTTAGGGATCATAATGACGTCGGCCTTTTTCCACCTGGCTGGAAAGTGCCGTAACCTTAACATCGCGTTTACGATGTTGACTAGCGCCGCTACTCCTTTCCTGGGCAGCTTTTTGAGAGCGATGTTTCCTATCTTGTCACATCCCGGAGCTTTTCTCGGCTTTAGGCTCCTCAGGATTTCCTTGACTTCCTCGGTTGTAGTCGGACGGATGTGGTCGTCATCTGGCAGGCGGCGGATCCTTCGTACTCTGCGTTCGACGTCGTCCACCCAGTCCTCGTCCTCGTCATCGAGCTCGTTCTCTCTGCACTGCAGTTCTAAGCTGTCGGCGAACGCCTCGGCTTTTTCCTGGTTAGTGTAGACGATCCCTCGCTCTCCGTGAATCGGGCGCATAGGCTTCCTTCGGTTTCGCAGGGCACGTTGTGTGTTCCACATGCTTCTGTCCTGTGGATCCAGTGACTCAAGGTGGCGTTGCCACTCCTCCTGACGGTGTTCCTGGAGGGCGGCTTTCACTCTTCGGCTGAGGACATTGTACTCCCTTCTATCGGCGGGGAGCCTGGTCCTCTGAGCCCGTCTCTTGGCGCTCCTTCTGTCCCTTATCAGCTGCCTGGTGACCTCTGGGAGGTTTGCCATCGGTGCTGGGTGCCTTCTTACTTCTATTTCCGTCGTGCTGGCCCTTATCGCTTCCAGGATCTGCTCCTCTAGGGTAATGATGGCCCTCTCAACGTCCTCCACGGTTTCTAGCCTGGGAATTTGTGCGATGTACTGCTGCAGGTGCTGCCGGTACGATTCCCAGTCCGTTCGTCTCTTCGTGAAGGTGGCGTTGTCCTCACTCGCCTGTCCTCCTAGGGTTAGGAAGATCGGGTTGTGCTCGGTAGATCCCTCCGTTCTGGTGGTGATCTCTGCCTCGAAGGTCATCTCCTTTAGGATTGCGATGTCCAGTACATCTGGCCTGTGTCTGCCGTTGTCGAAGGTGGGCTGGTCCGGTCCTACCACCATCAGTTCGCCGGCGTGCTGTCCCAGGAACCTCAGCAGCTCTCGTCCTCGAGTGTTGGTTATGCCGCTGTTCCATTCCTGGGATTTGGCGTTGAAATCGCCAATTGCGACGACCTGTGTCCTGGCGGGCAAGATTGCGTCCAGATCCCCCTCGGTAAGCGTGCTGCGGGGTGGCTGGTAGCATGAGACCACTTGTATGTCGCCATTTCGCGCTGTAGACACTACTATGGCGGTGGTGTTCATGTTTTCTAGCCCAGGCAGTACTGTCGGATGGTGGGCTATGGTTTTCTTCACCAATAGGGCCACTCCTCTCGCGGGTCGCTGAGGATTGTTTACCCAGTCCATCCTGTAGGTGTGGTATCCTGGGAAGTTGATCTCCTTGGCCGGGGTCATCTTGGTTTCCTGCAGTGCCATGACGTCTATGTCGTACCTGGTCAGGAGCTCTTCGACTTCAAGTCTCCTTTCTCGCAGGCCGTTGACATTCCAGGCCGCCATCTGCAGGACTTCCGGTTTAACCTGTAAAGGCATTACAGATTAGTTAAATTTGGCATTTGTGCAAAAAATGCGCTCATCGCTGAGCACATTTGTTGCATCTGTGCGAGCACCGCTGTGAGGTTTTTGGCCTCTGGCGATGCTTGTTGTTTTGCGGCAGGGACGGTGTTCTGTCCTGCCTTGCCCTGGGCTACTCTGGCGTAGCTTGTGCCTGGCGCTACGCCGCCCTTCTGTGTTGAGGTCATCGTTGGCCTCTGTGCCGGCCTTTGGGTGGCGCTGGCTGATTGTTTGGGGTACTTTGGACACCCCCTGTAGCTGGCCGGGTGGGCCCCCTGGCAGTTCGCGCACTTGGCCGGTTCGTCTGCCTTCTTTTTGCACTCCGTCGTCCGGTGCGCCTCGCCGCACTTCACGCATTTCGGCTGCGCGGTGCACCTGGATTGGCCGTGGCCGAAACGCTGGCAGCGGTGGCATTGGGATGCCGCTACCTTGGCTCGCTGTCTCTCAGTCCTTACAACTAGAGAACAGCACCTCGTTACTTGGAGTATCTTGTCCTGGTCTTTATTCATAATCAATATCGTTTAATTCGCCCCCAATGTTACGCCAATGTCTACTAAATAAGAAACCATTTTTAATATAAAGCTTTGTACAGTCAAATAATGAACAGTATATAAATCCGCATGGCCATTTAACACAATCAGCGTGCCTATTAAACTGTTTAAATTTGATTTTAAATAATCACTGCATTTTCATTGTCAATACGGTTCGTTGCACATATGGCCCAGCAATGAGATGGCTAACCGAGACCTCCAACGTCTACAAAAGAAAGTCGGCGCCATCTTGGGTGTCTCATCCTGACTAGCTGTCAGTTTAGTTTTGTATTAAAAAGTTGATCATTTCATAGCAAAACTGTGCGAGTGTTCGACGATACAGACTGAGAGTGTTTTAACTTTTTATTTTGTGTTTTGTTGCGGAATACAGGCAACATGACGCAGCAGTTGCTACCGATAAAATTCCAAGAACATTTGCAGGTAAAAAACAAAAACGCCCCTTAACTATTATTCAGATGTTGCTTTTCTATAATTCATTAGTATCCAGCAATCGATTATGCGGTTTTTTTATACGGGGTCGTTTTGGATCCCTTTTAAAAGTAAACGCCCTGTGACAAAGCTACATTTTCTAGGAAAAACACCGGTATTAACGCATTGACAGTTCGAAATATGTGGGGGCGGATTTTTTCCACGTATTTTGCTTTCTTGGGGCCAAATTGCTGGCAAAACCTGTTCTTATTACATCCTACCGATAAATGCGATAACTTCGGGAAAACGTCAATTTTTTATTATCGCATTCTTGTTTGATTTTGTCGAATTAGGTCAAATTTAGTTTTATTGTTTGGTGGGGGTAGGATGAACAACCCTTTTTCGCCTCCAGATCGATTGTTACGTAAATATTTGAGAATGTATGTGCGAAAAAAAGTTAGACGACCATATGGCGACAAAATTAAATAACCGGATAATATAATAAAAAACCACCCTCATTGTACCCTAGTTACTCTGTTTGACAGCTTCTATTAGGTTTAATATATCCCTGGCAGATATCCAAGTGCTTTGATATTTATTGTTATTTATATTAACATCTTGATTGTATTGATTAAAATGATGCTGTGGTTTTTAATTCGAGTTTTATTCGGGCTTAGGGCACTAAAAGATAATGAAATTTTTCATTTAAAGATCACTGCTCACTTTGTTAATGTTGACATAATTATTATATAGTCATTTGTTTATTATAAAACAATGCTGTGGCAGTGTTATTTTTGTAATATATTCATTGTGACTAATTTTATCATTTTTATAATGATTAATAATGGAGATAATGATTGATTAGATTAACATTACCTAGGTCCTATACCTATTGTGGTACAGTTTTAATAACTTTATATTCCAATCATCAAATGAAGTGTCTTTTTATTAGACTCATTTTGTTTGGAAGGGAGCAATAGGCATATTTTTGAGAAATATTTATTGTGGAGTATGGTAAACTGAAAATAGCGGAGGATAATACAATTTTTTGTAGAGATTCCAAACTTTGGGTTTGTTAATTTTCTCAAAAATAATATATTTCTAGAATATGTACCTTCTGGAAATGTCGGAACGTTGTTTTAAACTCGAGAAAAGGGTAAATTAACCCTCTTTTGGGATAATTTTCGATTTTAAATTTTTTTTGGACCCCTTTAACCGTAAATTAAGCAACGAAAATGTGGTCCTTTTATTGTCAATGTTCAAGGATCCTCCACTTAAATTTTCGTGATGTTACGTTCACTCCCCTGTTGTAATTCATACAGGCTATTCATTTTATCGGGGCACTCGAGAATATCTCACTTAATATCCTTCGTACAAAAAAAAATATTTTTACGAAAATTGTGCCGATTTATATAACCTACAAAATGGTTTAAAGACATTTGAAATCCATGGCCTACTTTAAGAGTTATGGCGGGAAATATCGAAAATGCGGAAAACGTCTAGGCCAAATATCTCCGTTATTTGAAGAGATACTAGAAAAATTCTAAGGCGAAAATTTTTTGCAAAACAGTGTTTCAACGAAGTTTTATCTAATTTTTTTTTCAAAACCGCTGTATTTTGAGATTTACTCTTCAGGCTGTTAAAAAAATTATTTTGAAACGGGCGGGAAATGGCGCCATTAAATAGAGTATTTTCCTCTCTTTTCAAGATATAGCACATACCATATTTATTCATTGGTACTACGTTAGTAATTATAAAAACATTTTTTAAAACCAATAATTTTTTTTTAACAAACATTATACTTGCCGTGGAGAAGTATGATTAAATAGAACGATAAAATAATTCAATAAGTTGTTCAAATCTTTGCTATAATAAAACATTAACACAATTAAGAAGAATAAAGTAAATTCAGGTAACAAAAAAAATAATCAAAAAAGCAACATGGAGCAATTATGGAAAGAGTATTCACAGTTATGCCAATGTATAGAGGTCCTCCATAAAAGCGTCACTCCTTGCTCAGAAAGTTAAAATGTCTTTACCAATTAATTTAAGTATAATATCCATTTGTTTGTATTTCATGATTTCACTATTATTCCAATTATTTTAAAATAGTTGGCTATGAACAAACTTGACAATTTAATTTTTTGACAGATCATCTCAGTTAATACTTAAACTCTCACTCAATCACACTTGTTTAAGAATTTAGAATTTTCAAAAATGATTTTCACTCACAGTGATCGTTATAATATGTTCGTTACGTATTGCCAATGCAATTTTAACTCTGGATTAGGTCAAGTAGAATATAGAAACAGATTTCCACAAGCACTACAGCCGAATAAAACTCTGTTCAGAAAATTAGCTACTAAACTGAAAAATAATGGTTCATTTTTAAAGAAGAAGACAAGGTTGAACTGTTAATACAAATAATGTAAACCGAGTTATTAATTATGTAAGAAATAAAAATACAGAAAATTTGGAAACATAATTAAGAGAAATTCAAATTGCTTGTCATATAAATAAAACAAGTGCTAGAAAAATTTTAAAGAAAAATGGTTACCGGTGTTATAAAGCCAAAAAAAATTCACAATTTACAAGCGGGGGCAAACCAAGGAGGGTGACTTTTTGCAGGTGGCTGTTGGAAAATAAGCGTGCCGATCCATTAATATGTAGTAAAATACGTTGGTCCGACAAGGCAAATTTTTTCAATAATGGATTTTTTAATCGCAATATTCATTACAAATAGAATTCTGAAAATACACACTGGCATAGACCGACTGGGTTTCAAAATCGTTTTTCAATAAATGTGCGGATAGGTATTTTAGGCACCAATTTAATAGGTCCTTATTTTTATGATGATCACCTCAGTGGTCAAAGGTACCTAAACTTTTTGAGAAATGAATTTAATGAATTCTTAGATGACCTACCTTTAGAGAATCGACACAACTTTCAATATTTTCAACAAGATGGAGCTCCTCCCCACAATTCCCAGATTTGCCTAGATTATTTAGACGAAATTTTGTCTCAACATTTGATAGGTACCAATGGATTTATGCGATGGCCCCGTCGTTCTCCTGATATAACCCCAATGGATTTTTTTCTATGGAGGCTTATTAAAGATAAGGTGTTTTCGACGACACCGCAAAGTGTAGAGGACCTAAAAGTTTGAATTCAACAGGCATGTATTACAGTTACGCCTGAAATGCTGAGTAATGTTTTAAATGCAGTGTCTCGCCGCACTCGATTGTGCATAAGAAATCGCGGTGGACACTTTGAACACTTGATATGATATCTTAAAAATTATTTTGAGGATTATATAAATATTAATGTTCTGTGTGCTATGTTCTTTTTATTATTAATTTGCTTTTGTTACCTGAATTTACTTTATTCTTCTTAATTGTGTTAATGTTTTATTATAGGAAAGATTTGAACAACTTATTGAATTATTTAATCGTTTTATTTAATCATACATCTCCACGGCAAGTATAATGCTTGTTAAAAATGTAATGTGTGTAATAAATTTTAAACGCCCTTGGTTCTCGTACACGCACTAAATCCCAATTTAATTTTTTACTCTCTTTAATAATAGGGGTGGTAGAGGCGGTGGCTGGTGCCAGAAAAATTTTAGAGTCCCTTATTGGTTCTCGTTTACACACTAAATCCCATTAATTTTTTACTCCCTATATTAATGTGGTAGAGGGGGTAGCTAACGCCAGAAAAATTTTCTGAAAGGTTTCTTTCTTGTATACACACTAAATCACATTTAAATTTTTTTTTTTTACTCCCTTTCATAATAGTGTGGGGGTGGCTGATGCCAAAAAAAATTTTGAGACCTTGACTCTTCGTACATGCCCCAAATTGCAGTTTTATGGACTCTTGCCTGCTTGCTTTGCCTATTTACCCCATTTACCCCCGAACCCTTCAACGGAATTAGATCAACATATAATCTAGTTCCAGATCTTGTTACAATACATAAGCGTACCAAATTTCAAGTCAATATCTTAAACGGTTCCAGACTAATAAACGTGTGCACAAAAAAAAGTTAATGGCCGACAGACAGGAAATTTTTTTTGCTCAAATTTAAAATCTCGACGTTTCATGACATTTTAAGTCTATTTCAACAAAAAAAAAAATTAAAATTTTCTTTGCGTTACTATACTTCCACTGGACGCGGAAGTAATAGGAGTGATAGAAGTCTAGAAAGATGCTTCCAAGATTATATTGATATTTATAGCGTTCCATTTAGAGAAAAGAGCACTTGGTCCTGTACAATCATCTCGGTTGATTTAACCAATGGGAGCTACGGAATCCGAGGAGTTTGCCTTGAACTCATCAGGTCATATCTGTCTGGACGCTTGCAGACTGTGTGTATAAATAACAATGGTTCTCATTATTATTCTAAATCAACAGAAATTACCCAAGGGGTACCCCAGGGATCCATTCTTGGACCAATTCTTTTTGTGCTTTATGTAAACGACCTTAGTTCTAGTCTGAACATTAATTCAGTATATCAATTTGCCGATGACACGTTTGTGATAATGGCAGATCGTAATATACCTGGACTATCGCGAGAGTTATCACATGCAGCAGATAATATGGTGAACTGGTGTAATGACAACTTTCTTAAACTAAATACAGCAAAAACAGGCTTAATATTTTTCAATAAACCCAGACCACAAAATCCAACTGAATCGCTTTATGTTAAACTACAAAATACATCAGTAGAAAATCTAAATAGAAACAAGTTTTTAGGTGTTTATATAAACAGTCAATCTAAGTTGGAACATACATATTGAGAAACTTAACTCAAGGCTCAGTTCAATTTGTGGGGTGATACGTTGTCTAAGAGACCAGGTTTCGAACGACAGTCTAAGAGTTTACTATTTTTCTTACGTGCAATCAATTATTCAATATGGAGTTACGTTTTGGGGGTCGTCACCTAACGCTGATAAAATATTCATAACTCAAAAGAGAATAATAAGATGTATCATGAAAGTCTGTACAAGAACTTCTTGTAAGCCGTTTTTTACTGAATTCGGAGTTTTAACTGTCCCTTCATTGTATTTTTTATCACTAGTAATGTTTATTAAAAAAAACTTATTGCTATTTCCAACAAATAGTGAGTTTTACTCAAATGATATGTCGTTAATTATACGGCAGGCCAATGAAATTAGATTTCCTTTTCACAGAACCACGTTCTTTGAGAAAGGGCCATATTATGCAGCTATCAAGGCATATAGATCACTACCAGTGCTAATTAGAGATATCGCACATATAAAAAATTGGCAGCTACTGGAAGCGGCTGGAACCTCCCCACTCGGTGGATCTTTGAAGCCGAAAAGAGCATTAAATTGTGTGACAAAACGGCACTAAACGTAATCCGATCTCATACAAAACCTTTTCAGATCTTCTGGGGCACTAAAAAAACCCTCAACTTAATGAATTTACAATCATCTATGCGAGTTATTACCTACATTATCGCTCGTTGAATAATATACTATTAGGATATTAACAACTTTAACATCACTTGAACGACTAAGAAAGTCTAGTTATTATCCTAAATACTACAGATTTGTAAAGCAACAAACTGAAAATTGGTAAAGTGATAATCTATAATAAATTCACCAACAAAGTTACAGAAAGCATATGATATTGATATTGTTACATCTACCTTTAAAGTTTGTGACAATCCACTAAAAGTTACAAACATGACATGATACCAACGTTATCGGATGACAAACGATGACAATGACAATCGTCAAAATTTTCTCATTGCAATCCGATCGCTCGTGGCTGTCTTTGTTAAATGAAACATTAGCATTTCAGTAATTTTACTAGATTTTAGAGGAATATTTGTAGTTTAATTCTTCGATTTGTCTGTAAATATATATTTAAAAACGGCACTAAACGTAATCCGCTCTACTTCTAGAGCAGTGAAGAAACCCTCACACGTGAATTGACACGTGATGTGATGAGTTTCTCGAGGTAATGGCTAAACGCATCAATCTATGCCATATTTGCTTTGTTTTTAATTTTTTTCACGGAAACCAAATCGAAAGGATAGAAGTGTGATATATCGTTGAAATCAGAATTTTAACTGCTTTTCAATGGTTCCATTGCAAATTGAAAGTAATTATAAAATAAACAACTTGTTGCGTCAAAATGACACTAAACGTAATCCGATCTCAACCAAAACCTTCTCAGATCTTCTGGGGCATAAAAGAAACGCACATGCAAAGTTTCATTCAAATCCGTTCAGTAGTTTCGGCGCTATCGTGCTAACACACATACACACACACAGACATTTTTCAAAAACCATTTTTTTGGGTTCCTAGAACCTCAAAACGTAAAGATTTGATGTTATCTCAATTTTCGTTTAGAGTTTAAAAATTTAGAGCATCTGTTATAAATTATCTAGAAGATAAATGTTATTACTCATTTAATTGCTGGTGACAGCGAAATTTTAGCTATACACTATTTTTTATTAATGTTCGTTGTACTTGTTAGTTTGTAGTCTATATTCTATTTTATTATACACTTGATATGTTTTTTTTTATTATTCTTTACTGTAGAAGACCAAATTTTTGACGTTGCTGTGCCCTTTGTAGACCTTATAGCAGTAAAGTACTTTACTTTACTACTTTACACATGAACAAGTATTGCATAAATATACACATGAGGGTGGTTTTTATTTATATTCGATGGAATTTGTATGTTTCGCTTTGTGTCGTCCTTGCATCCTGTTCTACTGATTCACTTACTGTGGTGTTTTCAGCTCACAAATGTCGGCATCAACGTGGCGAACATCTCCTTTGCCACTCTCACCATGGAGAGTGACAAATTCATCTGTGTTCGCGAGAAGGTCGGCGACACATCCCAGGTCGTCATCATCGACATGGCAGATTCTGGTAACCCGATTCGCAGGCCCATCACCGCAGAGAGTGCAATCATGAATCCGGCTTCCAAGGTCATCGCTCTCAAAGGTAAGCAGATTGCCGTTATGAGTTAAAGATAATTCCCCACTCCATTTACAATATTCAAAAACAAGAAAAAATAACAGTTTTTTAATTCATTGTGACTATTCGCAATGGACTCGATTAGTTGTGACTTATGCAACCAAACATACTACTGTCTTAATAATAATAAGTTTATTGTGTAAATATAACATAGAATATTACAATACACAAAAGGGTTGTGAATCGGCAGGGCCGTTCTTTCTTACAGCCCATGAAGTACACATTTAATAATTAAATAATAGAAAATGTTTAACTAGCTATGATAGGTTATCACTAAATTTTTTACACAAATATAATCATATAAATATACATATTTGCACATATGCCATACATTACATGAATCTATTTTAATTATTATATATTATTAATTAGTCTTTTTTTTATTGCATTTTTAAAACATCGGACTGATGGATGAATTATTTTCTCTCTGATTGTATTCAATGTTTTTGGAGCATTGTATGTAAACGAACCCTCAAATTTCGTTGTTCGGTGCACGGGAATATTATAGGTTGGGTTTCTGAAGTTTCTCTCGTGCAGTTCACTTAAAACTATTTTTTCTGTCAAGTAACTGGGTATTCCATTGTTCACAATATTGTATAGTAAATAACTGAACTGTAATGCATATCTATTTTCTATGTTTAGAATTTTTAAGTCTCTAATGTGCGGTGTTATATGTTCCCTTCTGTTTATGTTATACGAGTATCGCAGACACATATTTTGTATCTTTTGCAGTCTTTTTTTCAGTTTATCTGTTAGTAATGGGTAGTATAACTTAAGCAGTAATTTAGTCTGGATAAAATTAAACTATCACAGGTTAAGTCTCACTTGTTAGCAGTGTTTTGAATTTATACAAATGTTTTAAGCACATATATGCATAACTACTTATTTTAGTTACATGTTTTTCGAAACTTAACTTGTTGTCTATCATAATACCTAGATTTTTTTACTACCTCCGCCTCCTGTATTATATTGCCGTTTATGTTGATACTATTGGTTTTTGACTGTAATCCTTTTATTCTGTTGTTATCTGTGCCTATTAACATAGCTGTTGATTTATTTGGATTTATTCTCAGCCCGTGATCCTCAAACCATTTTATAATATTATCCAAATCCTCATTAATTTCATCTATGGCCCTATTAATGTCACCTGGAGAAAACTCTTTTATCAACTGCGTTTCATCGGCATATAAGTGAACCTTGCAGTTTTTTATTACTTCTGGCAGATCACAAGTGTATATTGTGTATAATATGGGTCCCAGAATACTACCCTGCGGAACTCCTTTGTCACATTTTAGCATCGTTGATATGTTGATTTTCACACACTGTTGTCTGTGTGTAAAGTAATTCTAAAACCACATATATGTAGTTCCTTCTATTCCTATGTGGCTCATTTTTGTTAACATTAATTCGTGGTCCAATAAGCCGAAGGCTTTGCTATAGTCTGATAGCACGAGATAAGCCAATTTTTGAATCAGTTATTACTTTTAATAGGGCTGTACATGTGCTAAACTTACTTCGAAATCACTGTATTGCAGGTAGTATATTATTTTTTTCCAGGTGTTCATTTAATTGCTCTACTACCGTTTTTCTAATAATTTGGATTCTGTAGGTAATATGTTTATTGGTCGCACTTCTGAAAATGATTCGGGTTTATCGTTTTTTGGTAATGGTGTAACGACGGATTGTTTCCATATCTGTGGTACGTCACCTGTTCTGAGTGACTCATTTATAATTTGTGTTAATGGATTAATACAGTAGTTACTTATTAGATTCAACATTTTCAGATTGACGTTATCTTATAAATTTTGATCCTGTCGAATACATTGGAATTTGAGCCTTATTACTGTATTACTTACTATAAACAAATGGCTAATCATAGTAATGACTATTTTGCTAATGTAGGAATTAACATGTGTGAACAGATTACTGAACCAAATAATTTTGATTTCACATTAGACGACTCATTACAGTCAATGTTCCTTACTCCAGTTACTGCGAATGAAGTAATAAAATATATACATAGTTTAAAGAACAAAACTGCACCTGGTATTGATGGAGTTACGACAGAAATAATTAAATTAGTTCATTCTCTGATACTAAAGCCTATTGTACACATTATTAACCTAATTTTTGAAACTGGTCATATCCCATCCCAATTTAAAGTTTCTGTTGTAACACCCATACACAAAGCAGGAGTCAAAACTTCAATATCTAACTATCGACCTATTAGCCTAATAAATAATTTCGCCAAGATATTTGAAAAATGTTTGAGAGAGCGCCTTACTGACTATTTTAAAACTAATAGTAAGTAAGTAAGTTCTTTATTCATCGTGTTAAGTTACGCAATAGTGAAACTTATAAGACTAGCCAAAACAAATAAATACAGTTAAAAAATAATAACAGTTAAGTGAATATCTTAAGAATAATAATACCAATAATATAATCATGAATACTAAGATTGTAGATACTTGTCTAAGGAATAAAAAGCATTGTTAAGTATTTTAACAAAGTATTTTTAAAAGTATTAAAATTGTTAAAATGACTAAAACGTCGGATAAATTTATTAAAACATTAGATTCCCTGAAAAACGTGAATTTTGGCCCACACTTAATCTAGAAAATGGCGTCCTAAGTTCAGTGTGGCTGCATGTGTGGTAATTGTGAACGTCATTATTTCTTAAAAACAGAGTTACTTGCTTTTTTATATTTGTAACAATTAGATATATATAAAGTGAAGGTAGAGTTAAGATAGATAGTGCAATGCCTCTTTACAGTGTGCCTGATAAGAAAGGCCAACCATACAACGAATGATTTTCTTTTGTGCGATGAATACTTTGTAAGTGTGTGAAGAGTTTCCCCAAAAAATTAAACCATAGGACAAGATAGATTAAACTAATCCAAAGTATGCTAATCTTAACACATTAAGGGAGACGGAGGATTTCAGGTATCTAATAACAAAACAAGATTTACTCAATTTCTTCAATAAATTTTCAGTATGAGTTTCCCACGTCATTTTACAATCCAAAGTTACTCCCAGGAATTTTGTTACTTCTGTATGCACAATCGATTTATGATCTGCCTTGATTAAAATGCTTGAACTATGAACATAGTTCTTTGGCAAAAACGACATAAAAACGGTTTTGTCAACATTCAGTGCACGACCATTGTTTGAACACCATTTGGAAAACTCCTTTACAGATGTATTAGCTTTAGTGATTGTGGTCTCAGAAGAGTTACTAGAAATCAAAAAGTTTGTATCGTCTGCATAGACAATTGCTGCATTGGGTGTTGTACAAGAGTGTGGCATATCATTTATAAAGATTAAGAAAACAAAGGGCCTAGAATAGAGCCCTGTGGCACGCCAGTGGTCACATGCCTGAAATCTGATTTAAAGCGATCAATTATTACGGCTTGCTTTCTATTAGTGAGATAGGAGTTAATCCAATTGTGAGCAGATCCACGTACATCCAATCTAGATAGTTTCTCTAAAAGCAGATTGTGATCGACAGTGTCGAAAGCTCTACTGAGTTCGAAAAATAGAGCTATTGGTTGTTCTTTATTGTTTAATGAATTATAAACATAGTCACATAATTTTTCAATAGCGTTTATTGTTGATTTTTTCCTTCTAATTCCGTATTGGCTAGAGATTAACAATTTATGAAATTTTAAATAGCTTAATAACCCATTATTAAAACAAAGTTCAAAAACTTTTGTGAACTGATTTTGTACACTTATATTTCTATAATTACAAGCCTCCATTTTCGATGCCTTATTTTTATATATTGGTATAGATTTTGAAATTTTCAGTGAATCCGGATACTGGCCACTAGCCAAAGATTCATTAATTAAGTAAGACAGCGGAACACAAATTTCGTCAACCACTGCTCTTAGTACTTGACCTCTTATCTCGTCAATCCCTGCGGCTGATTTACTTGTTGTTTTAAGCAACAGTTCACTAACTTCAGCTGGAGTGATAGGGGTTAGGTAAAAGTTCTGTATAACATTGTCAAATAAAATTAATTTGCTAAAATCAGGTTTAGGGCTCTTAAAATTTAAGAAGAAATTATTGAAACTGTTACAAATTTCATAAGTATTATTAATAACAATTTCTGTAACTGATTGCTTTGGCTTGTTTTTTGCTTCATTTATTATGAGCCAACTCTCTTTCATTATATTTTGGGCACACTTTATACGCCCGTCATTGTAATTTGCCCTAGCAAGTTTAATTTTCTCAGAGTATATTTGTTTAAATCTTAAATACCTATTTTTAATTACTTCGTTGTTTAGGTTATTTTTATTAATTTTATGCAACTCGCACAGAAGTATATTACATAGTAATCAATTTGGTTTTGTTGAGGGTATGGGAACTGCAGATGCAAGTATGAGGTAATAAAAGAAATCGCAGACAATCTAGACGATAACAAAAATGTATTGGAGTATTTTTAGACCTGGCAATGGCATTTGATACGGTGAACCATGAAAAGCTTCTTGACGTGCTTGCACATTACAGGGTTCGTGGTACCGTGTTAAAGGTCTTTAGAAATCACTTAACCGATCATGTTACAATTATGAATAACCTAAGCGTCCCAAGAATTATAAAAATGGGAATACCACAAGGGACAGTACTGGGACCAATCCTATTCACTGTCTATATAAACTCTTTGTTAGGACTAAATATAAATGCCAAAATTGTCTCATGTGCAGATGATACAGTTGCTTTGTTTAATGGGAATTCTTGGGAACATAAGAGAGAAAATGTAATCGAGGGTATGCAAACTATAAAAAAAGGCTTGACAAATATCAACTTTTTTTAAATACTGAAAAAACTAAGTACATTGCATTTTCAGTAACCAATCATAATAGACCTGAGTACAACTCAATACAGGTAAATAATCTGCCGCAGGCAATTAAAGAAATTGCAGAAATAAAATATTTAGGTATTATTGTAGACAAGCACTTAAAATGGACACAGCATATTAACTACTTAACAAATAGGGTAAGAAAGCTTATATGTAAGTTCTATCAGCTTAGTACAACATATAACAAAAGTTAAATGTCGTCCAAAATACTATTTTAAAAATTATGTATAATAGAAAAAGAGATTATCCAACAAAATTGCTTTATAATAATAGTGAAGTTCTTAATATTCTATCCTTATATATCCACGATGTCTGCATTTATATATAAAAAAGATGAGCTAAAAGTACATGTTAATAATCAATATAAGACGAGAAGTGCAAATGAACATCGCATGCAAATTCCTACCAGGAAAAAACATATTAAACAAAGATTTGTTACATATTTGGGTCCGAAATTTTATAATTTATTACCAAAAAATATTAGACTTATAAAAACTGTTCGGCAATTTACAAAACTATGTAAGGATTATATTTACTTTAATTACCATCAGTTCATTACTTGTTTAGAAGCTGAGTACGTCAAATATTCCTTTTTACCCCATACACAAGAGGAAAAGAAATTATATAATGCCATTTTGTATCAGAATACAAATTTTGGAACTACCATCAATTAACCTTACTAGGGATTCATATAAAAACGCGATTTGCGCCGTTTTTATCGAAAAAGTGTGTAATAAAAATTTAGGAAAAATCGTATTTTTGGGAGGTCGCTCTACGTTCACCCCCCAGTGAAGGGTTGAAACAATTAGGGTTAATTATTTTGGTTATTTCAACTTTATTAGTCCAATATTATCAAATTATAGTAAAAAATTCTCAATTCTCAATTTT
This sequence comes from Leptura quadrifasciata, assembly GCA_963675555.1. NCBI lineage: Eukaryota > Metazoa > Arthropoda > Insecta > Coleoptera > Cerambycidae > Leptura > Leptura quadrifasciata. Next base: position 94,556,117 of record OY776680.1, on the reverse strand, counting down.
TGCAAAAGTAGGATTTCAACTTTATTAGTCCAATATTACCAGACTATAATAAAAAAATTAAAAAAAAAGTTTTTATCACAATTTTTCCAAAGTAGGATGTTTTCTACGGGGGAGAAGGGATAGGGTAAATCAAGGTTTTATATTGAAGTAGTAAAAATTAAAACCTAAATGCTTTAATTTCCTCTACTACTAAGCTGTTTTAACCCTCTTGATTTGGTATTTATTAACTAGAGCATTAAGAGTCAAGTTCCACTGCATTTATTTCGCACCATTAGCGTAATGACAGTAGTATGTTGGGTTGCCCAGTACATGACGGCACACTAATTGACTCCATTACGCTAAAATTTTACATTATTTATGCTTGTGAGAACAAAACGAACTATACACGAAATACCAGATGTACCAGGTGTGTCAAACATGGTATTTATTGTAGGCAAGGCAGGCGTTGAGGCCCAGAAGACCCTCCAGATCTTCAACATAGAAATGAAGTCCAAGATGAAGGCACATACCATGACAGAAGATGTGATTTTTTGGAAATGGATAAGCCCTAATACGTTGGCACTCGTCACAGAGACATCGGTGTATCACTGGTCGATGGAAGGAGACTCCACTCCTCAGAAGATGTTTGACCGGTTAGTGTTATTTATTTTTACCACTACTATTTATTGGTACTTACTACCATTAGTTTTTATACAGAGTTGTGACAAGTACTGTTGTGAGCAGAAAAAAAATAGGACAAATGGGACGGTACGATTAGTAGAAATCCTGGATCAAAGGACAAAGGATATCCTACTTAACAAGAAACTAACTATTAATATTTCGTTATTGCACCATTTCTATTTATAACTTCTATAAGTCTGTTTGGCATAGAATTAAATAACCTTATACAATGATCATTAGTATTAATATTTTCCCATGCATTATTTACTATTTCCAGTAATTCGTTGGCATTCTGTGGTCTCACATTTCGTTTTTGGATACTTCTTATGAGTAGTCCCCATACTTCCTCCACAGGGTTAAGATCTGGACTATGACTGGGCCAGTTACGAACATTGATGTCGTTATCTTGAAACCAGTTAGTTATGGTATGAGCAGTATGAACGAAACAATTGTCTTGTTGAAATATGGACTCATTATTAGGAAATAATTGTGACAGAAGGGAGCATAATATTGTCTAAAATCCTAATATACGTTTCACTATTAAATCGTTCCTCAATATGCCACAATATACCAGGACCAGGTGCCGATATCCAAGTCCACATATTGACGGAAAATCTACCACTTTTATCATTGTTAGATATATATTTCTCATCGATTCGAGTATTCGGAGGGCGGTAAACACGAATACGACCGCTGTGTGTTGACTGGAAAGTTTTTTCGTCTGTAAAGATTGCATTGTTCCAAAAATTTACATCGTGCGCTAAAAATTCAAGCGCAAATCCTACTCAAGCTTCTTTATGTTCAGCTTTAAGTAAATATTTCTGTGCTGCTGCATGACAGTGTAGCTCCGATTCTCTTATTCGCTGGCGACCAGTACTACTCGATCCAGGAAAATTCGTTTCTTCAGCAGCCTGAATAACTGAGTAAAATGGATTTTCTACTAAAACATTTACCAATTGCAAATCTTGTTGTTGAGTTGATATCCTTCGTCGCCCTGATCCAGGATTTCTACTAATCGTACCGTTTATTCTCCACTTTCTTAAATTGTTACACACCGAATTTTTGTCAATATTATAACGCAGTGCAATTTGTCTCATTGACCATCCATCTTCTGCTTTAGCAATAACTCCAGATTTAACTAAATCGCTTATATGAGGCATATCTGTCGCAAATCTAGTATATTAAGTTCCTAAAATAATTGTGAAGAGATTGTAGCGCCAGCGTATTATTTAATAATAAATTCTGGTCACGGCACCAATGAAGAGATTGTTAGGTACCCTGATTAATTACAAATGAAATCCTGGTAATGATGTTTTCTAGTTAGTTAATTACTATTTATTTATCTGAAGGATAAACAAATAAAATTGGCCATTTGCGTGATCGTCTAGTTTGGTTAGTGTAGGACCCAAATTTTGTTGTGTGTGTAGTAACCCTTTTTTATAATTACCCCAGGTTCTTTTATATAAAGTTTAATATTACGTGTTTCTGTTTGATACTATATAACTTAGAAAATTAATCACTCTGTTAATTGAAATACCTGGTAAACTTGAACACACAGTCTATTAATCGAGACCTAGTTAATTATATATATTATTTATGTAGTATTTTATTACTCAAGATTGCACTGTACATTTATAGTTGAAGTTTGTTTTCTATTTTACTTTGAAACAAAACCTTTATTTAGTTTATTACTTATATAACGAAAAGGTAAAGGTGAAAGAATAAGACAATAATTGATGGGAAAAAATAGTAAAAAAAAAACATTTTATTTTATATAAATTGATGTAGCAAATAGCTATACATGAAATCAAAAGTAATCCAAATATTTGAGACAATTGTATAAATATTATAACAGGAAAATTTGCATTGCGATAGTAATGACCATACTATAGATATACTGAGTGTTTTGATGCAATAACAAGAACTGAGATACAAAAGTATGCTGTGTTATTTAAATAGTAATTAGAGTTGTGGCAATGGCCTGATAATGATAATCTATAATAGAGCTGTTAGCAATCACTAGGTAATAATGGTTTATAATTAAAGAAAGTTGTTAGCAATCGCCAGATAATAATAATAATTTATAATTAAAGTTGTTAGCAATAGCCAAATAATGAATCGAATGCAAAACAGATGACAAGAATCATGTCATGTTTATATATTATCAAAATTTAGTTGAGAAATGAGCATTAAATATTCGTGTAACATATCATAGAGTGTTGAGGAAATATCCTTTAATTATACACAGTTTAGTGATTGAAATTAGAGTAGGAACAACAGTTCAGATAATCATATTAATCTTGCAGAGGTGAAAATTTACACTCACATAAAATCCTTTAGAATGCTGGGGAAATCTCCCTATAGTAATTAAATAGCAAAGCAACCAGAGGGTTGCCTATGATTGTCAAACATACGAAGCCGCGAATCCGCGAAGGTAAGAAAGTGCGGTTGCATCACCCTTCAATCGAAACAAGTGACCAGACAACTGCCTGAAATATTGACATCCCTCGTTGTAACTGAACCCAATTGGAGAACAGAACCAGCCAATTGACCGTAGTCAATGTTTCAAACCTTTGTGAACTCAAAGTATGCCGAATTCATGTATCTATAATATTTTATTGTAGGTAAATGTTCAACAATTAGACAACCTTGTGGTTACAGTAGGAAAACATTCCTAGTGTACTTTAAATATAAAGCATTCTTGAAAAACCTTACGAGAGATGAGGTGAACATGAGAGTCAACTATTTGTTTTATATAAACTGCAGAATAATTATTGACATGAAGTTTGACGAGTCTATGAAAAGTATCTTGTTATTGCATAACTCTAAATATATAGTTCTTGAATATAAACTTGTTATTTTGCAAACACAAACCTCCCTAGTAAAATATTCAGAAAATGATATTTTATGAATTAAAAGAATAAAATCATAACTGAATAACTGGTAATATAATATTATGATAGTTAAAAATCAAAGCTAATATTTCATTTAAAAAATCTAATACTCTTTTAGTACCACAAATGCGTTAATTTTCCCCATTACACCCCGACGAAACCAGAATATGAATGCAATTGCAAATAATAAAGTAGAGTCTCGAAATTAGAAAGTAATCACCTTTAGAAATTTATGCCAGCTGAATTTCTGTGCGCTCTGTATGGCGTTATATCGCCCGTGAATGCTCTCCCCCAGGTTCTACATGTTTAACGTCCTCATAGGGCATCATAGAGACGTTGAAATGGCATTTCATAAAAAGTACGTTAAACAGTGATTGTCTTCGATGTAAGTACAACGAATACGAAGTACTGCGATGCAATGGTGTATTAGAACTTTATTTCCTAAGTACAGCTGACTGAAGTCTGCAAAGTACCTTGACCATGGTTTACTTTTATTTCCTAAGTACAGCTGACCGAAGTCTGCAAAGTACCTTGACCGTGGTTTAATTTTATTTCCTAAGTACAGCTGACCGAAGTCTGCAAAGTACCTTAGGTGGGATTCCAAATGCATCTCCTCTCCAGTCTGATCTTCTTTTATATGGTTGCTGATGTCACCCTTCTACCCGGATTATGCATCTCTGCTTGTTTCTTGTGGGAATATGTTTATTTTAACGCTATTATAATATTCGACATGACTTAGCCCTGTGCAGCACTTTAGAGTGACGCTCAACTTCTATCTTTTTCTATGGTTAAGCTAGAAACGTGTAGGCGATTCCATACTATGGGAATACACGAAATACTTGACGTTTATCTGAATATACGATAAACAAACCCTGCGACTTGACTGGATTTTATGTAAATTCTGTCTCAAAATTGTAGCGTTTAACTTTGCTTTAAAAATATAATTTTAAAAATGCATTCTGGTAACTTTACCGTGTTCAATATTAAATAACTAAATAAATATCAAAATGAAATGAATTAACTGCAATAATTACTTGAATTTGGAAAACAAATAAGAAAAAACTAAATTTATATATGGGGTGTATACAGGGTGCTTCAATTGTTCTGTGGGGTATAGGAAGGGTTTAAAATATATGATTTTTAGAATTTTTTTCTGAATAATTTCCAGAGGTATCAGATATGCTTTCCTTACTCCTCCCCAACCAATTATGCCATAATGAATAATGGATTCGATAAAAGCATAGTATAATATTTTAATGTATAGAAACTCATTACAAAAACTAAATAAATGTAACCCAAAATTATATATTAAAAATTATATTTAGGAAACAAAGATAGTATCATACAAATCTGCTTTATACTAAAGATATTTCTAACATCCGATCATTATATTTTCACAGCCTATGTATTTATGCATTTAAAAACAAAAAATTTCACAATTACATACCTTCAATATATCACACGCGCAGTACCATTAATGAGGTTCTATCCACCCCAAAATTCAATAAAAATATTTGTCATAGATTTTTAATATATACATTGCCAAAAGTTTGTAATGTTTTGCCAACAGAGATCAAGCATATTAAAAATGTAAAAAATTTTCAACATTGTCAAAAAAATTAATTTAAGTATATCATTCACTAATTGTACACTACGCATTCTGTACGTTAAGAAAATAAATTCAATAGCCTAAATTCACACTTACTCACAGCACAATACAAGTGTTTAATCACTAGGTGCTCTCTATACACAACTGCAAAATGATTAAAGAATGTACTAATCCTTTGTAATTGTGATCCTCAGAATATATTTATCCGAGGAAGAAGTATTTGTATCTGTTTTTTCGTTTTTTCATTGTAAATTGCAAGTTTTGTATTTTTAAACAAATAAATAAAATAATCCAAACTCAACAGATAATGAGACTACATATTTAACAAAATTATAAGTAGAGTACGTAACCTTTTTAAACTTTATAAAAATATTGAATATTTAAAAGTACTTGGAGTACTTTTTATATAAGAAAGTACTTGGAGTACTTTTTTAAGTAACAAAGTATTACTTATTTAGAAATAAGTGCAAGTATCTAGTACTTTTTAGTTAAAGTACTGGGAGCACAAGTACATGGATTTTAAAAGTACTTTAAGTAAAATACTTAAAATAAAAATGAACTGATTACTTTACTTGGAGCACGTTTTACTACTGGTTACCTCAACTCTGTCTTTATAATAACTTCATTGAAATCTGTTGTGCCTCCACTGTTATATGGTAATCGTTATTTGCATTTTCCAGTCATTCATCGCTTAACGGTTGCCAAATCATCAACTACAGAACTGATCCCAAGCAGAACTGGCTACTACTAGTTGGCATAAGCGCCCAGCAGTCCCGTGTTGTTGGCGCCATGCAACTATATTCTGTCGAAAGAAAATGTTCACAACCCATCGAAGGCCATGCTGCTTCCTTCGCCACGTTTAAAATTGAAGGCAATCCAGAGCCGTCTACTCTGTTCTGCTTCGCGGTTAGGACCCTTCAAGGAGGAAAGCTACATATTATCGAGGTTAGTGTGTGTGTTGTAGTCAAAATGACAGACTTTCGCTTTCATCTGGATCGATTAATGCTGATTTTTTTTGCTTTTTAGGTTGGCCAGAGCCCCGCAGGCAACCAACCCTTCCCTAAAAAGACCGTGGATGTTTTCTTCCCGCCCGAGGCACAAAACGATTTTCCTGTCGCCATGCAAGTGTCGGCAAAGTACGATGTTATCTATCTCATAACCAAGTACGGTTATATCCACATGTACGACATAGAAAGTGCCACTTGCATCTACATGAACCGTATATCTAGCGAGACTATTTTTGTAACGGCACCACATGAAGCCACTGGTGGTATTATCGGTAAGTACGATTTGCCGGCTATGTAGAATATCATGGTAACAGGATAGCCGCAATCATGTTTCTAAATCCCGTCACAGAAATATTGCTGTGGGAAAAGATACAGGGTATCAAAGTTCAAATTATTTTTTCGTTTTTTTGCAATAACTCAACAGCCTCTTGACTGATCTTCGCCAAATTTGCTAGAGGAACTTTTTTTATTCTAAGAAACAATAATTTATGTATTACGTCACGTTAGATCATAGAGGGCGCCGCAGGACCTGTATCTGATGAATATTTTTCATATTTTTTTTTTACGAAAGTGGTACTTCTGACCAGAAAATCTGGTACGCCAAATTGCTCAATAAATGCATTGGGCATAACAAGTTGTCCGTATGTCTGCTGACAGACGGTATTTGCCGGCCGTCTACTAGTGGAGATGGTCGGGATTCTAGATTTGTTTCGATCTTCTAGGGTGCCAAGTAAATTTTATAAATTACAAATACCAGCCGAAGTGAACTGTAACTCAAATTTACTAAACAGTTACTTGGCAAGACAATAACAATAATAAAAAAAAAAATCAAGTGATATTTTAAAATTTAATAATAACAATAAATTATTACTGAACAAATAACAAGGGGTTGTGGTATAACAGAACAATAGTAAATTATAAACCAGGTTAGATTACAGTATACGCTAAAGCGGTAATTAAAATAAAATATATCTATTTTACCTACGAAGTTGTAACGCAGCTTACATAAGCCCTTAAACCTCAAGAGGATTATTAGAAGAAAGTCTTTCACACTTGATAAACTATTAATTGCTGCTTGACAAGATATTCTTTCTATATATTAATAAGTATTAACAGATTTAAAATTATATTTCATAGACATTCCGGTAATAAAGGCTTGTTTTCTTTCAAGCAGTATATATCAAGATAAAAAAAACACTAGGGCAAAATAAGGATACAGGACACAAATACTTGCGGGGTTTTCCTTCTGGGAAATTTTAGATGGACAGTCGAGTCTCCAAAAGGCTCATACAAGGTCCTGAGCAGGATTCAGCAGTGCTCCAAGGTCAACCCCTTCAACAAAATGGATGGCTACCATAAAACATTCCAATCCAGAGCAACAAATAACACGGCAGCAAAAAAAACCACTGAAGACAACAACTACTCAAAACAGGGACAAAAACTATAGTAAAGTAACCATAGGTGAAAACTGTAGGCTAAAAACCCTAAAAATATGATATTTTCCTTTTAGTAAAGCACATACAAGTTATTTACCTAGTTTGAATATAGTAATTAAAGGTTCCTGACCTAACAAGGTACTGAGCTTCAATGTCCTTGGTATAATGGTATTTACGACAAATCTTTCAAATCGCAGACTATCGATTTCCAATATTCCATAGAATTACGCATCCAATACAACAAAACAATAAGTGGATAATCGATAAATAACTTTTCGAATAAATCCCAAATTTGGCTGAAATTAATTCACTAATTCGTAAAGCACGTAGACCATAACCAGGTAACAGCAAAAGTCAAAATGGATGAGACAAGGTCGAAAGACTGTATTCTTGACGATCTTCTACCAATAAGAATCTTATTATACTTAGAAAGTGAAATTTTGTGAATTAAAATCGTGAATGAAATCATAACTGAATAACTGGTAATATAATATTATATTTTCTTGTTAAAAGTCAAAGCTAATATTTCATTTAAAATATTAATCTAATATTCTTTTGGTACCACAAATGCGTCATTTAAAACTTTTTTAAACACCCCATAACCAGAATATAAATGCAATTGCAAATAATAAAGTAGAGTCTCGAAATAGGAAAATAATCACCTTTTAGAAATTTAGGTCTGCAGAATTTTCATGCGCTCTGCATAGCGTTATACCGCCCGTGAATGCTCTCCTCCAGATCCTTCATGTTTAACGTACTCGTCGAGCATAACAGAGAGGTTAAAATGGCACTTCATAAAGAGTACGCCAAAGAATGGTTGTCTGCGGCGTCGTTACAGCGAATTCAATGTCCAGCGATGTAATTAAGGTGTGGTTAAATTGTAATCTCCAGGGAGCAACAGCGAACCCAATGTCCTGCGATGTAGCTCGGGTCTGATTACCCCTTTTCTTGGGCCCTGCATTTTCTTTTATATTGTAAATGACGTCACAGTTTAAGCGTCCCCCAAGTCGGATGTGAGAATTGTTTACGTTAACAACTTCAATATTTGATACGGCATAGTTTTGTGCAGCGGTTCAGATTTAAAACTCCACTCTCTATCTCCTCCTATGGTTAAGATAGAAAAGGGTAGGCGATTTCACACTATGGGAATACACGAAGTACTCGACGTTTATCTGAATATACGATAAACAAACTCTGCGACTCGACTAGATTTTATGTAAATTCTGTCTCAAAATTGTAGCGTTTAACTTTGCTTTAAAAATATAATTTTAAAATGCATTCTGGTAACTTTATTGTGTCCAATATTAAATGACTAAATAAATGTAAAAATGAACTGAATTTACTGTAATAATTACTAGAATTTGGAAACTAAATAAGAAAAAACAAAATTTATATACAGGGTCCTTCAACTGATTACGATCCATACCTGAAAGTCTCAGGCAAATCCATATCTAGTACGACAAGTATTAAATTCTTGGGTGTAGTCCTAGACCAGAAGCTCACTTGGGAAATGCATATAAATATAGTATGCTCTAAATTAAGCACTATTAACTACATAGTGGGGAGCCTCAGAGACACTGTTAGTACCAATGTCCTGAAGACTCTCTATTATGGATTAGTACAATCTCGGCTACAATATGGACTCATTTTCTGGGGCAGTTCTTCATATTTTGATAGAGCATTTCAGTCTCAAAAAAATATCATACTGACCATGTGTAAAACTTGTCCTTTAACCAGTTGCAAACCACTTTTTAACATTTATCAACTAATAATAATGTTTATTAAAGAAAACGAATGTAAGTTCCTTAGAAATAGTGACGTTCATACATATCATACAAGAAACAACAACAAACTTATACCAGACTTGGTCTGGGAGAAAGCTCACCAAACCACATTGGGATCAAGTGTTATTATGTATATCACATTCTGTATATAAATTTTTCGAAACGAATAAAGTATTATTATTATTATTATTTAGGTGTGAACAGAAGGGGACAGGTCCTGTCTGTTTCGGTAGATGAAGAGAACATCATCAGGTACATTAACACCATTCTGCACAACCCCGACTTGGCGTTACGTCTTGCCACTAGGAATAACTTGGCGGGTGCGGAGGAACTGTTTGTGAGCAAGTTCCAGATGCTGTTCCAGAATGGGCAGTATGCGGAGGCAGCTAAAGTAGCAGCAAATGCTCCTAAAGGTACGTTTTATATGAATAATAACTGAATAAAAAATTGAAATTAGACTTTGGGCTAGTTGTGTAACCAAGCATTAATTATTTTTAGATATATTAAGAACTCCCGCTACCATTCAGATGTTCCAGCAAGTACCGACTCAAGCGGGACAGAACAGCCCACTTTTGCAATATTTCGGCATACTTTTGGACAGAGGCCAGTTAAACAGGTAAAAAACAAACTGTCTTAAAGCTACTTGGCGTAAAATGTGCAAAAAAAACCATACACAGGGTGTGTCAATAAAAACTCCCAGGTGAAATATTTCCGAAACTACTTAGCCCAATAAAATGGGAAAACACCCCACCCGTATGCTATAGTTATAACATTATTTTCTTTTTTAGGTACGAATCGCTAGAGTTGTGTAAGCCAGTGTTATTGCAAGGGCGGAAACAGTTGTTAGAAAAGTGGCTAAAGGAAGAAAAACTTGAGTGTTCCGAAGAACTCGGCGACTTAGTTAAACAGGCCGACCCTATTTTAGCTCTCTCGGTGTACCTCCGAGCCAACGTACCAGCCAAAGTAAGTAAAATTTGAACAGATACAACTAAAGAGTATGTGTCAAAGCTTTCTGGCCTTCAGTGGATCCCACTCTTGCTACTACATAATAGATAATATAGATAGAGATAGATAGATAGATAATTTTGCTTCTCAATAAATTTTCTCTCGGGAAAAAAATCATTACAGGTGACTTCAACACAAAGTTTAACACTAGAGACCCACAGGCATTTCACCTCTGCAATATTTTTCAGTCTTATGAACTCAGACAAACTGTGTTTAATGGTATCAGAGAAACTTTCTGCCTAGACAATATATTTACAAATTGCAATTTAAACACCATTTCCTGCTGCAACTTGCTACCTCAATCTCTCCGACCACCTTGGGAATATCTATGGACATGAGAAAGAAATGTATAGTCGGGCGAAAACAAGAATAAATTACAGGCCAATTAATGATTATGGCCTCTCTAATTTCCATAGTCTAATTGAGCGCATAAATTTTATTAATGATCCCAATTTAACGAAAGTAAGTCTAAAATTTTTCATGCAACACTTAAACGATGCCATTGAGCTATCATTCGCATTAAAATCCAAACTTGTTGGTACCTCTCACAGCAATGCTAAAATTAACTGGTACAATGGACATTTAAGGGGCACGCGTGAGCACCTGTACTTTCTCAAAAGCTTGTGCATTAACGACCCTAACTTAATTAGTGAATCCATAAAATTATATAATAATAATAATTGCCCAAAAGTAGCAATATAAGCAATATAATGAAAAAATATTAAAATACTTAAAATGCTAAAATATAAAGTACATGACAATTAGTATGTTACAAATATAGAAACAACAAGTAAATACATAAGTACCTGTATGACTACGTAGGTTCCTCTTCCACAATGACTGCCTTATTCATCAACTCCTTTAAAGTACAGTTGTTCTCGCAACATTGTTATAAAAAAATACATTTTGTCTAGACCCCTGTCTAGGTACATAAAAGTTAATCTGAGCTAATAATTCAGGACAATCAATTTCGTTGTGTAGTAATTTGTATAAAAATGATAATGAGGCAGATTTCCTCCTTGTGTCTAGGCTCATAATATTAAACCTTTCTGTTAGGTACATATAATCAATTCCTCTTACAGGATACTCACCATCCAGCTTACATACCAAGTATCTTAAAAATCTTCTTTGTACCCGCTCAACTGCATCTTTGTGACAATTGTAGTTAGGGTACCAAGCTAGAGACGCATATTCCAGTTTAGTACACACATATGAATAGTATAAAACTTTAAAAGCATTAATTTCCGTGAAATTTCGACACTTCCTGATAATAAAGCCAAGCAGTTTCAATGCTTCTGATATTTTCTCTATTATGTGATCTCTAAAAGTAAATTGAGCATCAAATTTTATACCTAAATCTTTGTAAGTAGTGCAGCGTGTTAGTAAATTACCGTCGATTTGATAGTGATATTCACAAACTGACTGTTTCCTTGTGAAACTTAATAATTTGCATTTCACAGGATTTAAATGTAACTTATTATTTACACACCAGACTTGAATATTGTTCAAATCAGTTTGCAACTTCAGCCGATCATCTAAATTTCGTATTTCGGTGTATATCTTCAAATCATCGGCAAAAAAAAAGGTGGTTACACTGAATTATAGAACTCAGGTCATTTATGAACAAAAGAAACAGCAGTGGACCTAAATTCGACCCTTGTGGGATACCAGAGGTACCCACATATTTATCAGAATTATATCCATTGTAAGAAACGTATTGAGCTCTCTTCTGCAGATAAGATTTAAAGAATACTATCATGTGGTTGTTAAAACCAAACTGTCCCAGTTTACTAAGTAGTGTAACGTGGTCAATTCTATCAAAGGCCTTTGAAAAGTCTGCATAAACCACATCGGCCTGTCTCCTATTATCTACAACGTTCGAAATGAATTGAGAGATTACTGCCAAATTGGTCACGATAGATCTCTTGCTCGTAAAGCCGTGTTGAAAGTAAGATATTAAATTATGGACTGATGGGTGGATGCAGTTATACAGAACGACTTCAAAAAGCTTGGAAACGTTGGATAAAATAGATATAGACCTATAATTAATGACATGAGCTTTATCACCACTTTTGAAGACAGGAATCACCTTGGCTTCCTTCCACTGATTCGGAAATATGGTTGTTTTTAAGGCCTGATTGAACAATATGCACATTGGGGTAATAGGCACCAATACAATCCTTAACAATAAATTATGGTATACCATCCGAACCTGAAGTCATTTTATTCTTTAATTTTTTTGCTGCGGTTAAAATCTCACTTTCTGTTATAGTTTCAGTATCAATATTATTTAAACAATCATAATACAAAGTTGGTTCCAGTGACTCAGAATCATTCGATTCTGATGGGAGAAAGACATTTGAAAAAATTATCAAATATATTTACAATATCTTGAGGTTTCATGTAGGCTTCATTTTCATACAACACAATTCCCAGAATTCTAGTTGAGTTATTCTTTGAGTTTATGAACGACCAAAAGTTCTGTGCATTACTATTGATAGATGATTGAGTAATTTCGACATAGTTATCTTATGCTATTTTTATTTGTTCTTTAACTGTGAGTCTTAACCTTTTGTATTCTTGTAAGCAATTCTGATCATGGCTATTCCTATATTTCTTTAGAGTTTTAGCTTTTTTCTTAATATTTTTAATAATGTCTGCAGTGTACCAATTTGGGAATTGACGCTTATAAGTTTTGTAGACAGGAACATGTGCATCAAAAATTTGGTATAATCTTTTATAAAAATCATCAACAGCTGAATTTATGAATGACCAGTCAGTATGTAATATCGAGTTGTATAATGATGGAAAATAGCATAAGACCGCTCACCGCATAATACCGCTCAGAAATTTCTAGAGCAAAAAGAAAAGCCAATGATGGTTATATTACAAACTCCCCTAATTCCTAAGCAGCCTTCTGGGATATCATTAAAAATAACAACCCCAACCAAACAAATCATCAGCGAATATCTATCTGCCAATGATTTCAACAATTATTTTATGGACATTCCTCTAAACATTATTAATAACCTAACCATAATCAACACTAATCACATGGATGATTTAAAATTTGTTAACAACACAATAAACTTTAGATTCAGGGTGATAACCTATGATGAAGTTCGTGCTATAATAACTAATTTTAAAAATAGTAAAAGTAAAGACGCTTATGATATCAATGTAAAACTTATTAAGAGCATAAAATACTTAATTATTTAGCCCTTAACTAACCTAATTAATTTGTGTATCATAAACAATATCTTTCCCGATGTACTAGAACCATCAAAAGTTATCCCAATCCATAAAAAACGGCTCATATGAGAATCTAAATAACTACCGCCCCGTCTCAGTTATATCGATACTAGCCAAAATATTTATAGGTTAATTTTACAGCTAAAATGCCTGGAGTAACTGTAAAGATCAATTTATGAAACTTAAGATTCTCACTAGAGTGTTTATTATACCTTAAACTACATGAACACTTTTGTATAATGCACAACCATCTACACAGGCACAATACTAGAAATTGTGATAAAATACATATAAATTTTCTTCGGCTCACCAAATCCACAAATGAAATGGGCTACTATTGTGCCAAATGCTATATAGTCCAGTCATTGAAGCTTTATACCTCAGAAATATTTTACTACGAACCGATTTACATGAAATTTTGGAATTAGGCTTATCTTACCCTTAACTTCAAAAGTGATATTGACCCGACCTCCGCTCTTACCCTGGGGGTGGTTGCCACCCCTTCTCGTTAGTGGAAATTTTTTTGGTCAAAATAACCGATCGTTAGAAGACCCAATTCTAAGCAAAAAGTGTTCTATAAAGTTTTTTCAAAAACTCAATACTTTTCAAGTTATTGGCGATTGAAAACTCGGAATTTTCCCACGTTTTTCAACGGTTTTTTGCAAATATCTCAAAAAATATGCGTTTTAACGATAATTTTATAATAAACAAAATTGTAGAAGGTAAGAAAATGAACAAATTGGTTTTTTAAAGAGTGTTCTAAGTGCAATATTAAGCCAGATATTGAAGATAAAAGCCGTTTTTTTTTTTGTCTGAACTTTAATCGATGTATTCAATGCCATCTAGCGGACAACGGATACATTTTATCCATTCGACAATGAGAAGATTTTTTATAGTGCTTAAAATAATATTTAAAATGAGCAGTGTTAAAAGTCTTTTGCACGTAAAGTGAGTGAGTTGTAATGAAAATAAGAGGGACATCTAATATTTTTTTTTTAAATCGATGTGTTTCATAAGTGCTATTTCCACCAAAATTAAAATTAATCGTATTCCGTCTAGATTTAACTTTAATATGAAGAGTTTATTGGATTCCAGCCGTATTGCTGCTTTGGAATGCATACTTTTCAAAAAAATCTCGAATTTAAGAATAAATTTTTTTTTCATTTTAAAAAAAAACATTTTTTCATAATATTTCAAAAATAATGAAAGATACGTAAAAAACTGTAATGATAAAAAATGTAGGTCTTTTTTTGACAAAAATTTTGTTGTTTTTTTTTCTGTCAGACCGAAATTGACGGAGATATGACTGTTTAAAGAGCGCGCGGTAGCGCAATTACAGTCTCTCTCGAGCCCTTTGACTCTTCACCGTTTCAAAATGAAGGGTTTTACACTACATGTCATAATGAAAAAAGTTGTAGCTCTTTCAGTTACCTTTAAAATGGTTTTTTTAAAGTTGTGATAGCTTTAAAATTGAAGGAGTTATGGTCCAAAAACTAAACGTTTTTTTTTTTTTATTTAGTAAAATGAAAATTTCGGAGCACAAAAATTTGGAGCAGAGTGAAAGTAAAGAATAATATGAACCCAAAACTATTGTCTTATATATATATCCATATATGGCATATATATATCGGAAACATATGTACGAATACATACAAACGTTCATATATGTATATCCAATAAAATCCAATCCAATGAAAACTGCAGATCCACCTGCACTGCAAGATTTACTTAAAATGATATTTTGCAACTGCGAAAAAGGTTGCGGAGCCACTTGCGGATGCCGAAGAGTCGGGCTATTTTGCAATGTAACTTGTGGAACATGCAGTGGAGATAACTGCCAGAATAGCCCTCCAATTGACCCAGAAGAAGATCTTGATTACGACAGCAACTCCGATATTGAGTCATGAACGATTGGTGTAATAGTTTTTTTATGTATTGTAATGCTCACACACACCACACACCAAATTATGCAAGCAAAATATTATATCTAGGACAAAACATTTTAGATCTCTCACATATAAAAATGACGGCATAGACACAGCAACAGCATCCAATATCTATAAAATGATTTGCCGACCGATATTGGAATATGGTTTTATTCTATTTGGGAATTGTCGAAAACCAGCATTATGTAACATTGAAGTAGGGGAAAGAAGTAGCTTGAGAAAAATTACGAAAATTAGGCATCCTAATAATCCTTTACACAATCCCTCCAATAACCTTCTCTATCAAAAAACCAAAATTGAACCTATACTCAACCGATTCCAAAGACTTTCACAAAGATTTGCCAACAATTCGTTTAACATCGAATTAATAAGTCCTTTAACTTTCCCTACCAACCCCAACATTCCGCTCAGAAGAACATTCCCTACCCAAACAATATATGAATCTCTTATGTTATTACGTAATCTTTAATAATATAAAACAGTCACGATAACACATTGTACATATATACACTTTTTTTTTTTCTCAAAATGCTATTATAAACATGATGTATTAAATTTTATTTTAAATTAATATATACTGTAAATATAATATTATTGTAGACAGGCTGGAAGACTTAGGTCGTTGGCCAGTTGGAATTTCCAATAAAACTTTATACTACTAATCTAGTACATTTCCAGATAACTTGTAAGTTTATATTTTATTCAATAAAAAATGTCTTATTACTTACTCTATAATTAAATTATTTTTAATTGTATAAATATATATTTTCAATGTTTTAATTTAGGGGTAGTTTCAGGGGTTGAAAATTTAAACATATGATAGTCATTTTCGAGAACGTGGAACAGCATTTAAATCATTTTGAGTTCATCAAAAGAAATATTTTTATACAATTTTTAATTGAGGGGTTGTTTTTAAGCGTTGAAAAGGGGTTAAAAATATGATAATTAAGGTAGAGAACGTAAAACAATATTTATTCTATATTTAAATCTTTTTAAGTTATACAAAAGTATTTTTTGTAATTTTCTTCAATTTAGGGGTCGTTTGCAGGGGTTGTAAAGTTTTTTAGGGGTTGAAAATGGATTAAACATGAGATAATTGTGTTAGAGAACACTTTACGATTTCACTCCTTATTATTAAATACGTTTTCTAGCGATAAAATGGCTCAATGTCCATTTTTTCATTAAGGGGTCGTTTTCACCCCTTAAAAATAAAAAACGGAGGTCGGGTCAATATCACTTTTGAAATTAAGGGTAAGATAAGCCTAATTCCAAAATTTCATGTAAATCGGTTCGTAGTAAAACATTTCGGGGGTAAGACCCTATTTTTCGCTTCAATGACTGCACTAATAATGTCCTACCTAATTCAGTTAAAAACTTAAATTTCTTGAAATTGTAAATTAAAATCTCTACTTAAAAGCTAAGGCTCTCTACAGGTTTAATGAATTCCTAGAGAATGATTTCTCTGACTTAACCTGCCTAAGCACTGTATACCCTTATAAGAGTTTTGTAAGTTGTTTGTTTATTGTTTTATTTTATCTCTTTACCTTTTTTAAAAATGTATTTTACTATTATGTATGACTGATGGTCGAGAGGCGAGCGCACTTGCCTCTCACCGAAAAGTTCCGAGTTCGATCCCCGGTCGTGGCAGTGGAAAATACCGTGAGAGGGACTTTTTCACTATACACAATATTAGGTGTGTGTCCCTTGTCTCTAAATGTGTAGCCCCCTCCTACACAAGGCTCTTCTAGAGCCTTCCGGGATAAAGGGGGTCATCATTACCTGTGGTGTATTTATATTATTATTAAGTGTTTAACTCACATTGTATGTAATTGTGTTAAATGTTTATATCGACATATATTGCAACCCTCCCCCCGCTCAATGTAAATTCTGTATTTTCTCAGGTTATCCAAAGCTTCGCTGAAACAGGCCAGTTCCAAAAAATCGTCATATACGCCAAAAAAGTGTCCTACACCCCAGACTACATCTTCCTGCTTCGTCAGGTCATGCGCACCAACCCGGATCAAGGCGCCGCTTTTGCCGGCATGCTAGTCGCAGACGAGGAACCCTTGGCCGACATCAACCAAATCGTCGATATCTTCATGGAGCAAAACATGGTTCAACAATGCACCGCCTTCCTTCTGGATGCGCTAAAGAACAACAGACCCACTGAGGGACATCTGCAGACCCGATTGTTGGAGATGAACCTCATGTCGGCTCCGCAAGTCGCCGATGCCATCCTGGGCAACAACATGTTTACACACTACGATCGTGCGCATATCGCACAGCTATGCGAGAAGGCCGGCCTCTTGCAAAGGGCATTGGAACATTATACGGATTTGTATGACATAAAGCGAGCAGTCGTACACACTCATTTGCTCCCGGCCGACTGGCTGGTCAGTTTCTTCGGTACGTTGAGCGTAGAGGACAGTCTGGAATGTTTAAAAGCTATGCTGACGGCTAATATTCGGCAGAACTTGCAGATTTGTGTGCAGATAGCCACCAAGTACCACGAGCAGCTGACCACCAAGTCGTTGATCGACTTGTTCGAGAGCTTCAAGAGCTATGAAGGTAATTGTGCCGGGTCTAAGTAAGTTTGTGTTTTGTGTTGCAATGTATGATTTTCTAGGTCTCTTCTACTTCCTCGGGTCAATTGTCAACTTCTCCCAAGACCAAGAAGTGCACTTCAAATACATCCAAGCCGCCTGCAAGACCGGGCAGATCAAGGAGGTCGAACGCATCTGTCGCGAGTCCAACTGTTACAGTCCCGAACGTGTCAAGAACTTCCTCAAAGAGGCCAAGTTGACTGATCAGCTTCCGTTGATCATCGTGTGTGATCGTTTCGACTTTGTCCACGATTTAGTGTTGTACTTGTACAGAAACTCGCTGCAAAAGTACATCGAGATTTACGTTCAGAAAGTAAATCCCAGTCGTTTACCGGTAAGCGTTTCAACAGCTGTCAGCGTGGATAAAACTAACTCTTTCTTTTGTAGGTGGTCGTTGGTGGTTTGCTGGACGTCGACTGCTCGGAGGATATTATCAAGAACCTTATTCTAGTCGTCAGAGGCCAGTTCTCCACGGACGAGCTAGTGGAGGAGGTTGAGAAGAGAAACAGATTGAAACTCCTACTCCCGTGGCTGGAGAGCAGAGTACATGAGGGTAGCGTGGAACCGGCCACACATAACGCCCTTGCAAAGATCTACATCGATTCTAACAACAATGCCGAACGCTTCTTGAAGGAAAATCAATGGTAAAGCTGAAGTTTGCACCTTTACATGTTGTCTGATATTTTTTTTGCTTTTTAGGTATGATTCACGCGTGGTGGGCCGTTATTGTGAAAAACGCGATCCGCACCTCGCGTGTGTAGCTTATGAACGAGGACAGTGCGACAGGGAGCTCATTGCCGTTTGCAATGAGAATTCTCTCTTCAAATCCGAGGCACGCTATCTTGTACGTAGACGCGATCCTGAGCTTTGGGCGGAAGTTCTTCAGGAGAACAACCCTTACAGGTAAAAGAACTCGTACTCAAATATCATTTGATTATTTCATGTTTACGTGCGTGTTTTCGTAGGCGTCAGTTGATAGACCAAGTCGTGCAGACTGCCCTAAGCGAAACTCAGGACCCCGAGGATATCTCCGTTACAGTAAAGGCGTTTATGACGGCCGATTTGCCCAACGAGTTGATCGAGTTGTTGGAGAAGATCGTTCTGGACAATTCTGTGTTTTCCGATCATAGAAACCTGCAGAACTTGCTTATCCTTACAGGTAAGTCTGACAATCATCCCCTAAAACTACCCCTTGAGCAGAAGAGAGGTTCTGGCTGATATCATGTAAACTAGGGCTCGGATGGCCTTTGGCTAAGTTGAATATGAATTTGATATTTTAAGAGTCGGAAGATATTGCAGAAAAAATCGAAATTTATTATACCTCTTTTAAATTGTATATCTCCCTTGGAATTTTGGAAATAAGTTTATATAAAACATTTTTTTTGGATGTACAGTCGTGGGCAAAAAAAAGGACGTCTTATAAAGGTATTTTGCTAAAATCTAGTTGTGTATATCTAACTTTAATTTTTGTGACATTGTCAGTTGTCATAATTTATTGCAAGTGTGCAAAAAACTAATATGCCTCATATAAGCGATTTAGTTAAATCTGGAGTTGTTGCTAAAGCAGAAGATGGATGGTCAATGAGAAAAACTGCACTGCATTATAATATTAACAAAAATTTGGTGTGTAACATTTTAAGAAAGTGGAGAATAAACGGTACGATTAGTAGAAATCCTGGATCAGGACGACGAAGGATATCAACTAAACAACAAGATTTGCAATTGGTAAATGCTTTAGTAGAAAATCCATTTTACTCAGTTATTCAGGCTGCTGAAGAAACGAATTTTCCTGGATCAAGTAGTACTGGTCGCCGGCGAGTAAGAGAATCGGAGCTACGCTGTCATGCAGCAGCACAGAAACACTTACTTAAAGCTGAACATAAAGAAGCTCGAGTAGGATTTGCGCTTGAATTTTTAGCGCATGTTGTAAATTTTTGGAACCATGTAATCTTTACAGACGAAAAAACATTCCAGTCAACACACAGTGGTCGTATTCGTGTTTACCGCCCTCCGAATACTCGATTCGATGAGAAATATATATCTAACAATGGTAGATTTTCCGTTAATATGTGGGCTTGGATATCGGCACGTGGCCCTGCTATTTTGTGGCATATTGAGGAACGATTTAATAGTGTAACGTATATTAGGATTTTAGACAATATTATGCTCCCTTCTGTGTTACAATTATTTCCTAATAATGAGTTCATATTTCAACAAGACAATTGTTCCGTTCATACTGCTCATACCATAACTAACTGATTTCAAGATAACGTCAATGTGCGTAACTGGCCCAGTCGTAGTCCAGATCTTAACCCTGTGGAAGAAGTATGGGGACTAATAATAATAATAATAATAATAACTTTATTTCCTTTAGACCTGTTGAAATACAAGTATGGGACAAGTCAGAATGTGAATACATTAACAATAAAAAAGAAATGATATACTAATAAATAATAAAATAGAATAGATAGTCATAATTATATACATAAAAATCATTACTTTTACATAGTCATATACAAAAACAAATAAATAAATAAAATACATTCAAAATAATATATAACATAGACAATATAAATTTAATAAATAACAAACAACAAACGGCAGGTTTGACAAACACTATATTAATTAATTGCATAAAAATACACATAATTATTATCATTCTTATCATGCTTAAGTCAGATTACATGTAGTGGTACAGAAGATGACAAATTCGTGGTAGGTGTAAAAGCATTCCTTAATAAGGAAGTCCCGAACTGCACTTTTAAAGCCATTGAAGCTGGTAGCATCTTTTAATTTTTTAGGTAAAAGATTACACATCTTGATTGATGTAATAAAAGGACCTTTATTTACTTGGGTTAATCTACATGCTGGTAAATAGACGTTTTTGCCAGTTCGGGTATTATAGTTATTTATATCACTACATTTTGGTAGTTGATTAATGTTTTTCCTTACATAACACACTGACTGTAAGATATACATGCAGTAAGTGGTAAGTATCCCATGCTGTCTAAAGTAAGGTCTACATGATGTAGTGTAACCTAGATTAAACATGGTTCTTATAATTCTCTTCTGCATGAGAAAGACTTTTTGAACTCCTACACAGTTACCCCAGCAAAGTAAACCATATGAAAGTATCGAGTTTATACAACCATAATAAAGTGTCTTTAAAGTATTATTATTAACCGAATTTCTAATTTGTAATATTGCAAAGTTCTTACTTGCAAGGTTTTTCAGTACACTTTCCTTATGGTTTTGCTAGGATAAATGGTTATCCAGCTGAATACCTAAAAATTTTACACAATCATTTTGACAGATATAATTATTATTCGCTCTAACCAGTACACTAAAATCTTTTTTACTTCCAATTTGTGTGAATAACAGGAGATCAATTTTTTGTGAGTTTAGTATTAGTCCATTTTTATTGCACCAAATTGATATTTCATCTACGCATTTCGTAGCCATTTTACTAAGTGTATCAATATTTTCAGCAGAAATTATAGCTGAGGTATCATCAGCAAAAAGGGTAAAAAAACTGCCATCACTTACATTATCAATTATATCGTTAATAAAAATTATGAATAATAATGGACCTAACACACTCCCCTGTGGTACTTCAGTTAACACGTTTACATTTTCTGATAAATAAGCCCTCTCATCTTGTATAATTTTTACAGTCTATGTTCTCCCCTTCAAGTACGAATTTATCCAACTTAATGCCACACCACGAATACCATATATCTCAAGTTTTTTTAATAATAATTTGTGATTTATACAATCAAAAGCTTTTGAGAGATCAAAAAAAATACCAACCGATTTTAATTTGTCATTAAACTTGTTGAAAATTTTTTCATAAAAGGAGAGAACAGCATCCTGCGTTGATCGGTTTTTACAAAACCCATTCTGTCTCATTGATAATATTTTACACTTTTGAAGAAAGCTTGTTAGTCTGATTTGGAATGCTTTTTCAAATATTTTTGAAAAAACGGATAGCAGTACTATCGGCCTGTAATTATTAATATCATATGGATTATGTTTTTTGTAGACAGGTATTACTAAAGCTGATTTTATTGATCTGGAAAGTGGCCATTTTCAAATGATATGTTGATAAGGTATGCCATTATTTTAAGAAGGTATTTAGAAACATCTTTTAATAGGCAGCAAGGGACTTCATCTTTGCCGGATGACTTTTTTCTGCATACAATATTAATTATGTCAGATATTTCTTTCTCCATAACAGGGCTTAAATATATCGTACTGTCATTATGTTTTCTTATTTGTGCTGTTGAGGTACCAATGTCAAAAGAAGAAGTGAGCTTACTAATAGAATTGATGAAGTGACTATTGAATCCATTTGCAATGTCTTGTGAATGATCTAGGCATTTTCCATTTTGGTTTATTATTTTTGTTGGTATTTGGCGGTTTTTATTTTTCCCTTGCATATTTTCCTTAATAATGTTCCACATTGCTTTTCTTTTGTTTGGTTCATTGTTTATTTTTTGTTGATTGTACGCACTTTTAGTATTCTTAATATTTATTTCATGATTTTTTTTAATAATATTATATCTAACCTTCAATTCTGGGTCATTTGAGGTTTTAACTTCATTGTACAATTGTCTAAGAAAAATGCCATCATTAACAATTTTTTCTGTTACCCAGTTGTTTTTTTTGTTTATTTTTTCATTTGTTTTTATTAATTTTACAGGAAATGCTGTATTAAATAAATTGAAAAATAAATTTTGAAATATCTCAAATTTTTTATTGCAATTTGTTTCTAAATAAACCTCATTCCAATTTTCTTTTGACAGTAAAAATTTAAAGTACTCCACATTTTCATCAGATATCACTCTTCTTTTGACGATTTTTTGGCACTTTGTTTCCACATGCATTTTACAAATTAATAATTGAGCATTATGGTCAGAAATACTATTATTTAAGGTTTTTGTTGTTATGAATTCTAAATTTATGTCAGTAAAAACATTGTCAATTAAGGTTTGAGAGTTTCTTTGTACCCGAGAAAATTCAGAGAAACATTTATTATAGCCAAATGATGACAGTAGATTT
This sequence comes from Leptura quadrifasciata, assembly GCA_963675555.1. Taxonomy (NCBI): domain Eukaryota; kingdom Metazoa; phylum Arthropoda; class Insecta; order Coleoptera; family Cerambycidae; genus Leptura; species Leptura quadrifasciata. The sequence goes on along the minus strand of OY776680.1, from coordinate 94,532,860 downwards.
GTGAGATCTAGTGTCCTAGATACTTCTGCAAAGTTATAGTTAAAATCACCACAAATAAATTTAGGTCTTTTTGTTTTTGTCAATAAAATTAATAGTTTCTCCATAGATTTGACAAAATAATCATGATCTCCATTGGGAGATCTATACAGAGAATTTATATTTACTTTTACCTTATTATAATTGATATTAATGGAAACACCTTCAAATTACTGATCAGTTAAACCAACGGAGCACAGATTTTTTACGCTAAACTCGATATCGTCCCTCACTAATATTGCTACTCTACCACCTTTTACTTCAGTGCGACAATAATAAGTAGCCATCTTATAACTAGGTAGTTTTAATACTACCACTTCTTCGTCTGATAGCCAAGTTTCCGTGAGGCAAACTATCTGTGGATAGTTTAGTGTGTGTAAGAAAACACTGAGCATATCCGTTTTCTTTCTAATACTGCATATATTAAGGTTCATTTTGCGAAGATCATCAGTTACTGCAGTTTTGTTGTGTGTAAAAGTCTTGGGTGTAAAAAATTATTTTTAAAAAGTTATTCGTAAGAAGTATCCAAAAACGAAATGTGAGACCACGGAATGCCGAAGAATTACTGGAAATTGTAAATAATGCATGGGAAAACATTATTACTAATGATTATTGTATAAAGTTATTTAATTCTTATGCCAAATAGACTTATAGAAGTTATAAATAGAAATGGTGCAATAACCAAATATTAATAGTTAGTTTCTTGTTAAGTAGGCTATCCTTTGTCCTTTGATCCAGGATTTCTGCTAATCGAACCTTTATTCTCCCCTTTCTTAAAATGTTACACACCAAATTTTTGTTAATGTTATAACACAGTGCAATTTGTCTCATTAACCATCCATCATTTACTATAGCAATAACTACAGCATTAAAATAAAAAATAAATTAAAAATGATATCTGTTTCATTTCGGCTACTCATTACATATTCAAATAGAGAGATATACATTAGAAGGAAAAGTTGTCCTATTTTTTTCTGCTCACAACAGTACTATCAACTGCAGAAATATTGTGAGACAATTTTGGCTCACCTTGTACATAAAGTTGTCTGTATTGATTACTTGCGTTTATTATTATAGAACTTTGACATTTTTTTTTTTTTAGCAATAAAGGCCGATGCGACCAGGGTCATGGATTACATCAACCGCCTGGACAACTACGACGCTCCCGATATCGCCAACATTGCCATCAACAACCATCTTTACGAAGAAGCTTTTGCTATTTTCAAGAAGTTTGACGTCAACACCTCAGCTATCCAGGTGCTTATCGAACAAGTCAACAACTTGGACAGGGCTTACGAGTTTGCAGGTAAGGTTCACATCGAACAAACCTGTAACCTTTCTTACTTTTTCCATTTTTTTTAGAGCGGTGTAATGAACCAGCCGTGTGGAGCCAGCTAGCCAAGGCTCAGCTGAACCAGGGCCTAGTCAAAGAAGCGATAGACTCATACATCAAAGCTGACGATCCGTCAGCGTACATGGCAGTCGTAGAAACCGCCTCTAAAAATGACAGCTGGGAGGACTTGGTGCGCTACTTGCAGATGGCTAGGAAGAAGGCGAGGGAGAGCTATATCGAGTCCGAACTCATCTACTCCTATGCTAAAACTGGCCGTTTGGCCGACCTTGAGGAGTTCATCAGCGGACCCAACCACGCTGACATTCAAAAGATCGGAGATAGATGCTTCGAGGATAAAATGTACGATGCGGCCAAGCTGTTGTACAACAATGTGTCCAACTTTGCCCGACTTGCAATTACGCTGGTGCACTTGAAGGAATTCCAAGGGGCTGTAGACGGCGCCCGAAAGGCCAACAGCACCAGAACATGGAAGGAGGTGTGTTTTGCTTGCGTCGACGCTGAGGAGTTCAGACTGGCCCAGATGTGCGGCATGCATATCGTCGTACATGCCGATGAGTTGCAGGATTTGATAAATTACTACCAAGACAGAGGTGAGAGCACACTGATTATAAAATTTCATGATTTGTGGATAATGCTTTAAATCGTGTACGGTTTTAGGTTACTTTGAGGAGCTTATCGGACTGTTGGAAGCCGCTTTAGGCTTGGAGAGGGCCCATATGGGCATGTTCACAGAGCTAGCGATTTTGTACTCCAAATACAAGCCGGCAAAGATGAGGGAGCATTTGGAGTTGTTCTGGTCGAGGGTTAATATCCCGAAGGTGTTGCGAGCAGCAGAACAGGTATGTTAATATTAATAAAAGTTTTTAATTAATTGCATTGGTTTAATTAAACAAATCGGTTCGCGACAACTCGCACAAACTTTCCCATTTAGGAGTAGACCGAACTAATGGACCCTGGTCCCGGCATCGAATCTTTTCATTGTCAAATCTCTATTCCTTCTTAACCAATCTTGTTAAAATTAAAAATTTTGATTTAACTCTTTGCCCCCGCAACCTCCCTCCCTTATTTCTTAGGTGCAATAGGGTTTTCCCAGAAAAAAAAATTATTACTGAAATACCTACTTAACTTACTTAAAAAAATGATTTATGGCATATTTATTATCTTATTAATTTTACTAATAGTAACAAAAAAAAAACTTGAAGTTTGAAAAATATTGGGTTCATTTTAAACAGCCATAAATTGGCGCGTTGTGACGTCAACACCCTGAAATCCAATCACAGAGGTTGTCTCTGTTCAAGATTGTTTATTAATCTTGGTCTCTGTTAACATAACATAACCTCTATTTATTGACAGCACTCAGCACTTTTCTACTTTAGGTAAATTATCAGCGGCACCTTTAACATACCCCTCATCCACTCGATTCCCTTTTGATTGTAGAATTAATAAAACATAAACAAGAAACTGATAAAATAATATTTTCACTCCAAACGATACGAACATAAAAATATAAATTTAACGTTTTAGGTTAGTCATCTGATGTGTAATGTCGGTGAAGGTTAAACCTAAACTACAGTACAAAATATTAACGTTAGACGCTTTCACGAATAACTTGTGCGGCATTTATCTGGATTCTGATTGGCCAATATTTACAAGTCCACTGCTTTAGACCAATCACAGTACAAGCATTACAAATTGAAATTCTGAGAAGTTTTAGAGGAAAGCTTACTTTAACACACAGTTAGAATCTATTACAAACTAATTATATCCGTAATCTCATTGGTTTTCCGGGTAGATACGTAATTCTGGCGCGTAAAAATGCCCGTTTTAAAAAGCAGTGAAATTATCAGCAAGTTGTTTTAACGATATTTTCTTAGAAATGATTCTTATTAGAAAAGTAAATTGTTGTAAATTAATAAAATGTTTTATTATATCATTTTCACGACACAAATTGTTAAAATAAAATTAGTGGAAAAACCCTGTTGTTAGATCCATTTTAGAGAAAGAAACTATAAAATTATTTAAAATTCACCCCCTACATCTTCTCTCCCTGCATTTTCTAGGAGCAACTGGTCATGTCATTTCATACCTTCATACAAAACTACTAAACTAATAAATAAATTTTTTCGCATAGGGATGTATCTAATTTTGAAAATCCTCAATTTGTTAAATTTTTAGGGGTATACTTGGATCCCAAACTCAATTGGTCATCACATATCGATTATATCTCAAACAAAATATCAATAAATATTTATGCATTACGTAACCTGGTAAATATTATTGTCCTTGATGAAGTACTATCTTCAGCCTACTATTCACTTATAATGTCACGTGTCTTATGCCTTGATATGTTGGAGTCATAGTCCCTCTGCCAAATGAGTCTTTGAATTATAACGCAAAGCTGTTCGAGTGATAACCTCCTCGTCCTATAGAGAGGATGTGAAAAATAAATTTATAGATAGAGAGTTTTCCTTGCTTATATACAGGCTGTCCATTTTATCAGGGCACTCGAGAATATCTCACTTAATATCGGTAGTACAAAAAAAATTATTTTTATGAAAATTGTGCCGATTTATATAACCTACAAAATGGTTTAAAGACATTTGAAATCCATGGCCTACTTTAAGAGTTATGGCGGAAAATATCGAAAATGCGGAAAACGTCTAGGCCAAATATCTTCGTTATTTGAAGAGATACGAGAAAAATTGTAAGGCGAAAATTTTTTGCAAAATAGAGTGTTTTAACGAGGTTTTATCTAATTTTTCTCAAAACCGCTGTATTTTGAGATTTGTAGATTGTAGATTGTTTTATGGGGTCGTTTGGCTTCGAACAGCCTTACTTCACTTCGACCTAAAAGATCTTTTGTGATTTACTTTTCAGTGTTAAAAAAATTATTTTGAAACGGGCGGGAAATGGCGCCATTAAATAGAGAATTTTCCTCCCTTTTCAACGATATATCACATGCCATATTTATTCATTGGTACTACGTTAGTAATTATAAAAACATTTTTTTAGTACCAATAAATATTTTTTTTACAAGCATTATACTTGCCGTGGAGAAGTATGATTAAATAAAACGATAAAATAAATCAATAAGTTGTTCAAATCTTTGCTGTAATTAAACATTAACACAATTAAGAAGAATAAAGGAAATTCAGGCAACAAAAACAAAATAATAGTAAAGAAAGCAACATGGAGCAATTATGGAAAGAGTATTCGCAGTTATGCCAATGTATAGAGGTCCTCCATAAAGGCGTCACTCCTTGCTGAGAGAGTTAAAATGTCTTTACCAATTAATTTAAGTATAATATCCGTTTGTTTGTATTTCACGATTTCACTATTATTTCAATTATTTTAAAATAGTTGGCTATGAACAAACTTGACAATTTAATTTTTTGACAGATCATCTCAGTTAATACTTAAACTCTCACTCAATCACACTCGTTTAAGAATTTAGAATTTTCAAAAATTTTCACTCACATTGATCGTTATATTATGTTCGTTACATATTGCCAATGCAATTTTAACTCTGGACTAGCTCAAGTAGAATATAGAAACAGATTTCCACAAGCACTACAGCCGAATAAAACTCTGTTCAGAAAATTTGCTACGAAACTGAAAAATAATACTAATAATAATATATACTAAGGGTAAATAATAATTTGTAATGCTTATACTCTTGTTTTTTATATGATATGCATATTATGAAATTTGCGTTTTCTTATCTGTTTTACTATTTAAGAAGTGTGTTATTTTCGTTTTTTGTTTGTTGTGTTATACTTATTTGTTTTACATTTCTTTCTTTTTGTTTTTTTATATGCGGTGGCATGGAAGAACGTTTATACGAATTGTCACCTTTTGTGCTTATATATTTTATCTTCTATATGTATATTTAGTACAATAAACATATTTCTATCCTATTCACATGCTTGTATTTTGTGACTTGCGACGTCACACCAATAAGAAATCCGTCTTCAGTCATGTGGTTTTGTTTACATAAAAAATAGAATTTTAAAGTCGAATATTTATGGAGTAAAATTTTTTTATAAGTTTTTTTTTATTATATTCTCAACTTATATAGTATATTATGGAGAAATAATAAATTTAAGAGTTTTTAAAATGTATGCATCTTCCTCATTACTCCAGACGTTAATTTGAAGATAGTTTTTATTAAAGATAGATAGATAGATAGATAGAGACTTTATTCATCTTTAGAAGTTTACACAGAATGTATATAACTTATTAGACTAGTCAACACTCCCAAACACACATGTACACGCACACACAAAATAGTTCACATTACATCTAAATCTGTAAAAGCAGTAAAGCATACACACAATTCCAACTAAATAAATATACAATGTATGTTTAAAATCATTAAAATTTTGTATTTCACCAAAAATCTTTATAAATTTATTAAAACATAATGTACCGTGATACACATGAGAATTTTTACCAACACTCAATCTTGAAAATGGCTGGTATATGTTATGACTATTTCTTGTATCGTGAGATCATGAACTTCTTTGTTTTTTATAAAGGAATTTTCTTCTTTTTTTACATTTACAGATATTAAATATATATAGAGAGAAGTGACGGTTAAAATTGATAATTTAATAAATATTGGTTTACATGGTGTTTGCATATTTGCTCCCACCATACATCTGACAATTTTTTTCTGCATGACCAAAATTTTGTAAATATGTGCTGAATGACCCCAGAAAATCAGGCTATAGATAGATAGATAGATAGATAGATAGATTTATTTGACCAAATTACATAGTACTACATTTTTGGCAAGTCAAGAGAAAGCGAGAAAAAAAACAAAAATAGTGATACAACTTCATACAATAGTACGTGTATACATTAATAAAACAAAAGTCGAAAACTATAATGATGGACGTACAGACATCAATATATAAAACATATACACATAATATATACAAGATATATAATCGTCACATAATTGGCAATAAAATATTAACAAGAAATTAAAAGAAAACAATAAAAGTTAGGTCAGAACAAACGCTATAAATTTCCAAATATATAAAATATGTAGAAACTATTTTGAACAAAATTATAAATAAAATTACTATATTTTGTAATTGAAACAATATTAATTGATTTCGACAACATGGCAGTCCCTAAGGGTGTATGAGAAATCAGATAAGAAAGGTGTATTAAGGTAGTCGTCTACGGAGTAAAAGCAGTGTTTAAGAAGAAATTTTTTAATTACCTTTTTAAAGCGAAATATATTCAAAGATTTTATATCGTCAGGTATTTTATTGTATAACTTTAGGTCTAATGAATTTTTAGAAGACTTACAAAGTCTAAAACGAGGTACTCTAAGAAGATTGGCGGATCTGGTATTATAATCATGAATTTCTGATTGAGTGGAGTAATTGTTTATATTTTTATGTATTTCAAGTAACACAGAATAAATGTACAGAGAAGGTAAGGTCATGATTTTAAATTTGAGAAAAAAAGGGCGACAATGATCCCTATAATTAGCATTAGCTAAAATTCTTATTGCAATCTTTTGCTGACGGAAATTTTTTATTGCATTTGGAGATGAGCCCCACAAGATGACACCATAATTTAAATGTGTATGAAATAATGAAAAATATATATTTTTCAAGACATCAAAATTAAAATTTTTTAGTTGGCGCAGTACGAAGGTGGCACTAGATAGTTTATTACGTAAGGCATCAATGTGTTGAGACCAACTTAGACTGTCATCAAGGATAATACCCAGCCAGTTAGCACTAGAGCCCCTAATAAGGGTCCGGTTAGTAGAGAAAACGAGTCTCTGAGATTTATCAGGGTTTAATTTTAATTTGTTAGATGTAAACCAATTTTCCGCCTTATTTGTGATTCGAGAAGATTCGTCATGGAGATTATTAATATCATTGTTCTGACAAATTATTGTAGTGTCATCAGCGAATATTACACAAGACTGCGCTGTCAGATGATTACATAAGTCATTTATATAAATGAGGAACAAAAATGGACCCAATACTGATCCTTGGGGTACACTATGTTTTATATTTAATGTAGTAGAAGTTAAATTGTTTAAACAGACAGTCTGTCTTCTATTATTTAAATATGAATCAAAAAGACAGAGAGGTAAACCTCTAATACCACAAAAACTCATCTTCTCTATCAAAATACTGTGTGAGACACAGTCAAATGCTTTGGTCAAATCGCACAGAGTGAGAGCAGTGTGCATTCCCCGCTCTAGGCCATCCACTATGTCACCTACAACCCTGAGGACTGCATCGATTGTAGAACGATTTTGTCTAAAGCCAAACTGGGAGTCGTTAAATAAATTATTAGTAACAAAATATTTCGTCAGCCTAATTTTTAAAATAATTTCAATAATCTTAGCAAAAATTGGAATAATGGATATAGGACGAAAATTGTCAAGGAGGGAAGGATCGCCTTTTTTATAAAGAGGAATTACTTTTGAATGTTTGAAAACATCCGGGAAAATACCAGTGGTAAAGATTAAATTAATTAAAATAGTAAAAGGTATCAGAAATATATCGTATGTAGCTTTCAAAATTTTGCTATTTATATCATATATATCAAAAGAGTGAGAATTTTTACAACACATTATGGCATCTTTCACTTCCTCATGAGTAACAGGATGCAGAAAAAAAGAACAGGATTTAGTAGAGATATTTTCAGGTTCAACTTTATCATACGAGTTAATATTTGGATTAGGTAATGTATTTATAATTGTATCTGCAATAGTAGTAAAAAAAGTATTGAAATCACCAGGAGTTACCTCTGGATCAAATCTATTTGAATTACCTTTATTCCTCTCTGCATTAATTAACTGCCAACAGGCTTTGGCTCTATTAGTTGAAGAAATAATAAAATTACCATAAGCAATTTTTTTTGCTATTTCAATAGATAATCTGTAATCTTTACGAAGCGAATGATAAATAGCTATATCTTTTGGATTATTGGTAACATTACAAACATGTTTTACAGAGGATAAGATATCTCTTTTATTTTTTAAATCCATGTTAAACCAAATAGGTTCCTTCGGCTTATTACTACATTTTTTTAGAGGAAATTGTTCATGTATTAGCGTCTGAAACGTATTAACCAAAAAGTTTGACAACAGTTTTACATCATTCGAATTTTCAAAAATGCTCCAGTCTATCTCTTGTAGAGATTCTCTTAAGCTTATCAAACCAGAGTCGTTTACAACTCTTCTAAAAACAGTTGGTGTGTCATTATTCACAATTTCATTTACTAAAATGAACTGTCCAAGATGGTCTGAAAGACACGGCTCTAAAATTCCAGTAAGGGTTTACATTTTAATTTTTCTTTCACAAAGATAGCCACACCTCCATGTACACTATCAGACCTACAAAAGGAGCTACCAATAAAATACCCAGGAATATTTATTAATTTTAATTTATGCTCAGTTAGCCAATGCTCCGATAAGCAAAGTATGTCAAAGTTAAATTTATTTAAAAATAGGGAAAGCTGATCAATTTTATTAGAAAGACATCGAACATTTACGTGAAATAGGCTTACCATGTTGTCACAATCAATCACATCATCAAATAAAACATTTTTGACCGCGTCATCATTGGGAATAATATTATTTTTATGTCCTAACAACCTCACATCTCTAATATGTTGGTCTTCCTCTTGTGAAAAAAACGGTTAATATGAGTGCCATCTGGCCACAAAGAAGGATCCATTGCACTACTGAGATTGTTTTCATTAATGGTTATTTTAAAAGAAGAATAATACTGTGGGTACATAGACCTTATCTGTTCGCAATTAACTTCGCTAAATTTCGGCTTTAAAAAACTAGTTAAGTCTTGCACTGTCATGTCAGGATGCATTTTATACACATGTAAAAATGCTAATTTTGGGGCAGATCTTAAACCTGTTTGATTGCTCGTTACCATTCTTCCAATTACTGGTTTATTTACTGACCTACGATTTCTGTAGGTAACCTTTTTAAAGGGTTCCCCAGGTGGGGTTGCATTATCAAGTTGGATAAATTGTTGGCATTTCAGAAGGGTTTCAGTCTCATGTATGGCTTTAGAGACTTCTTTTACAGAAATGTTCTGTTGATTTTTGTTTACGAGTGTTTTATTTTCCATTTTACGTCTGTCAAAAAATCTACGAGTGCTAGACTTACTATCCGGTTCAGTTCCAGGATGATTAGATTCGGATTTATCAATGTTAGTCGATGGTTTGTTATTGCTAGGTATCTTCTCTACTCTACCTTGGTCACCACAGTATTCCTTACGAACAGCACCAGATGCTACGTTAGCAAAGCAGCGTTTAGGTTTCTCATTACTAGATGTCGTTTGATGATATAACTGATATAACTTAGAATTGACTGCACAAGTCCATAATATGTAAGTTTAAGTATGTCCATGGAAATAGTTGTACGTAATTGTCTAATAATAAAACATACACTACTTAAGTTCGATAATATATTGTCAATATGTTTCTCCCATGCCAGTTTTTGATCCACCGTAATGCCTAAAAATTTGATTGAGCTTACCTGTTCTATCGATTTATGATTTATCTTAATAAGAGGGCTAAAATTGTAATTAACGTTTTTTTGTTGATAAAGCACAAGAAAGGGGTCTTACTTTGATTGACTAATAGTCCATTGTATTGGCCCCATTGATGTATTTCACCTGCGGAGACATTTGCCATCATGACTGAATTGGACAAATTGTTTTCAGCTATTAGTTGATTCGTATCATCAGCATATATTATTGTTTTGTAAGCAGAAATGCATGAATATGGTATATCATTTATAAAAATAATAAAAAATAGAGGACCCAGAATTGAGCCTTGAGGTACTCCCATTGTGACTGCTTTTGGATTAGACTTAACTTTATGTAAGACCACAACCTGGGTTCTTTTCTGTAAATATGATGCAGCCCAGTTATTTGCATTTCCTCGTACACCAATGCGATCTAGTTCTTCTAGAAGTAAATTGTGATTGACAGTATCAAATGCTCTAGTTAAATCAAAATATAAGGCAACTGGATATTATTTATTGTTTAAACAGCCATACACACTTGTACATAAATCTGCTAAGGCTGTTGATGTAGATTTCTTTGATCTAAAACCATTTTGAGAATATTCTTATTAGTCTTATGGATACTTGTAAAGAACAAGTTGTACATACAGGTGGTAAAAACATTTTATTGTTCACAGGCGCATTTATGGGCAGAGCTGGTGTTCCTCTTTGACAAGTACGAGGAGTACGACAATGCCGTCTTAGCCATGATGGCCCATCCGACCGAGGCGTGGCGTGAGGGACACTTCAAGGACATTATCACAAAAGTTGCCAACATCGAACTCTACTACAAAGCCATCCAGTTTTATCTCGACTACAAGCCTTTACTTCTGAACGATTTGCTTCTGGTCCTTGCTCCCAGAATGGATCACACTCGGTAAGTCATGTATCAATGTTGAATATTTACAATGTTTCTATAGGCGGAGGGGCGACAGTAAAAAAGTGTAGTTTATTGAATTTGATCTGACGATGGAGAGGAGTCCACTTTTGGTACTGAATCCATATTTTTATTGATATCAAAGAGTGAAAGCTTGAAATTTATATCAAAAATCTGTCATCTAACTATTGCCGATCAATGTGAGATGTGACAACCTGTTTTATTTTATTAGTAGAAGAAATAAGCTTTAATTTGGTACTAATTAAATACTTTATCTCGGTGGGGATAGTAACTGCATGAAAAAAAAAATGTAATATATATTGGTTGTCAATAAATAATAATAATAATTATTATTATTATTACAATCCGCCGACTGCAGATCAGGTGGAGAACTTCTGGAAAACTCTGTACATGGAGAGGCTTCCACTCAACCGAGATTCTCCTGCCCTTGCACACTTTGAAGCCTTTTGTCAAAGGCTTCAGCAACCACAGGTAGTGTGCGAACCAATAACCTCAGAAGAGGCTCGTAGGGCTCTTGAGGGCTCTAAGAACTTTGCTGCTCCAGGTCCCGATGGGATAAATAACTTTTGGTGGAAAAAGTTATCGAGCACCCACCACCATTTGGCAAGAATTTTTAATTCCTGGTTGAATGGGGAGCAGCAAATCCCTTCTTGGGTTGTTGAGGGGCGGACAGTGCTGATGTTACAAGGTGTTTACACGCATTTTGTACATGCGGGTGCTCCACGCAGTTGAACCGGTTTACGAACGGATGTATGAGCAACGAGTGTCGAAGAGAGGTGTCGCTGGCTGCAAGGAGAACCTGTTGATCGACAGATGTGTCACGCAGGACTCCATGCAGTATAAGCGGAACCTCTATGGCCTGGACCGCAAGGCATTTGACATGACATCGCATGAGCTCATTGTTCACTTGCTCCGATGTCTTGTGGTACCTGGTCCCGTAGTGAGATATATTGAAGAACTGATGCCGCTCTGGAGGACTCGCTTTACCATAACATCGGGTAACGATAGAGTCCAAACAGAGTCGGTAACATTCAGAAGAGGAGTATTTCAGGGAGATTCCCTCAGCCCCCTTCTGTTTTGCATCTCACTACTGCCATTATCCGTCTCGCTCCGGAAAACCCGTGGCTACAACTGCGGTACTCCCGGCGACAGGAGGCATAAGGTCGCCCATCTATTTTATATGGATGACCTTAAACTTTATGCCTCTGGAGAGAGGGATCTCCAACAGACTATTCTATTAGGGTGGTACAGGAGTACACGCAGGCTGTCGGTATGCAGTTCGGGTTGGACAAATGCGCACTGATCCATCTCAAGAGAGGACGATGCGGTGACTATGGAGAGGACGCGCAGCTCATGGACGGAAGCATCTTACACCATCTAGATGCCGGAGAGTCGTACACTTACTTGAATGTCGAGCAACGCTCCACCCAAGAAGTGAATAGTGAAAAACGCTCTCCGCGGCAAGTATCAGCACCTACTCCGGCAGATCTGGTCCTCAGAACTGTCTGGGAAGAACAAGGTGTCTGCTACAAATATGCTTGCCGTTCCGACCCTTCTCTACTCTTTCGGAGTAGTGAAGTGGACTAGAGAAGAACTGCGTCAACTCAATGTAGTAACCCGCAAGAAGATGCATCTCAATAGGAGCTTGCATCCTAAATCGTCCGTTCCACGGTTATATCTCCCACGACATCGGGGAGGCCGTGGGCTCTTGAGCATGGAGGTCTCCATAGCAGGATGGTTCTGAATGGAGCATGTAAGGTCATCAGGAGTTCGGATCCCCTCCTCTGCATGGTCCGAGACCATGAAAATGCAGAGGTAGGAGTTTTTTTCTTTAAGGCAGCACGGAGAGCAGCCGATGAACTTGGTCTCATCTTCGACGTCGAGCGGGTAAACCCCGAGTTGGAACCCGTTCGACTAAAAGCCCGCATTAGAGCTGCAGAACACAACATCCTTCTGCAACTCCATAAGGATAAGCCATTGCACGGGATCTTCTATAAAAATATAGAAGACCTCGGCTTATCTGACAGGCTGACCTTCGCCTTCTTAGGGGCAGCTGGGCTGAAGTCTGAGACCGAGGGATTCATAATGGCTTGCCAGGATGGCGTATTTAACACCCTCGTCTATCGACGTCGTGTCATGGGTATGGAGGTCCCTGATGTCAGCTGCAGGGCGCCGGAGACTGTAATGCACTTACTGTCGGCTTGTCCGACATACACAGTCTCGGCCTATATTCACAGACACGACGCAGCATTACGAGTGCTTTACTATCATCTAAGGCACTCGTATGGGATAGACGAAACACCAGTGCTGCCTTACGCTCCGGGGGATATTGAGTCCGTTGTGGGGAATGAGAAGTGTCTAATTTACTGGAACTACTCGTTTCCCACCGTCAGGCAAATACAAGCCAACAAGCCTGACGTAGTACTCCTCGACCACCAACTCAAGACAATGTATGTCGTAGAATTCTCAGCTCCCGCTGAGAGCAATATTGTCTTGAAAGAGGAGGAAAAACGGACAAAATATCAAGATTTGCTCTTCGAACTCCGCAGGCTTTATCCAGGCCATTCTGTTAAAATAGTGGTACTGATTATAGGAGCCCTCGGTGGAATGAGACAGACGCTGCTTTCAGAACTAAAGATCATACCGGCATGCCGAGATTCGGCAGAGATCTTAACCAGCAGAATGCAGAAGGCTATCATCCTCGGTTCATTGCATCTACTCAGGGCACACGATTCTCGGACCCGGTAGTCACTCACCCCACGGGCGTGGGGAGTGGCTATTGGTATTACCAGCTCCCCTCTGTGAGGGTCGGAGCCACAGAGTAGGGTGACTGGCTTTTTGTAAAAAAAAAATAATAAAAATCTTTATTTCTTTAAGTACAGATATGTAGATATGCATACAGAACACACAGGGCACACTGTTCCTTATAAACGTTCTTCCACAGGACCAGACAGAGATATAATATCTATATAAAATATAAAAAATCTAACTTACATATACAATAATTTCTTAAGTATACTACCATAAAATCACTTCTGATAAGTCATTAAATACTTAAGATATTAATAAACAAGCAAGGTAAATAGTCACGTAAAAATAAAAATACAAATACACATAAAAATTAAAATACAAATACATAAATTACAATCTAATGTGGATCACTGACTTGCTGAGATTCGATCATGATTTACAAAGACAACCATTTAAATAGATAGTTAAATGCCTGACATTTGATATAAATTTCAAGCTTAAACTTTCTGAAGTCAATAACCATATGAATTCAGTATCGGAAGTGGGCACACCCACCGTCGGATCAAGTTTTTGTAAGACAACCCTGGCGAACAACTACAGTCACAATGAATACTGTTCATCCTGAAAATATCATTTCACGCTTTCTTACGGTCGCCTCTTGGTTTACTAGTAGTATAGGCCTTAGACAGACTTCAGTGTCCAATAGTAGGTGGGAATGATGGAAGATGATCCCGTATCTTTGAACATACCTTCCAATAAACTGGATAACTAGAAGAATTATTCTGCCCTTTTTGAAAATTTTCTTGGTTTCGAAATTGTTTTCTCGAAGCTTCAGCACTGTTTGAGCGATATTGAGAATTGTTTATAGTATTCTCAATGATCAATTAATTTATTGTAATACATAAACAAAATCATTATAACATCACTAAAAAGTCTTTTACTTTTTCTCACTTTTAGGGCCGTCTCCTTCTTCGCTAAAACCGGACATTTACAGCTAGTCAAGTCCTACCTGCGCTCCGTACAAAACTTAAACAACAAGGCTATTAACGAGGCCCTCAACTCGCTACTTATTGAGGAGGAAGACTTCCAGGTAAATAACGGCATCTCTTTCGGTACAGTACATAGATTGAGCCTTTTTATTTCTGTTGCAGGGCTTGAGGACATCGATAGACGCCTTCGACAATTTCGACAACATTGGGCTGGCACAGAGGCTGGAAAAACATGAGCTTACCGAATTCAGACGCATTGCAGCTTACCTTTACAAAGGTAACAACAGGTGGAAACAAAGTGTCGAATTGTGCAAGAAAGATAGACTTTTCCGGGATGCGATGGAATACACGGCCGAGTCCAGGAATCAGGAACTGGCCGAGGAGCTGTTGGCCTGGTTCTTGGAGAGAAAAGCCTACGACTGCTTCTCCGCGTGCTTATACCAGGTAAGTTATTAATCATCTACGTTTCTCTTGAAATTGTAATAATAATAACACTCTTTATAATTATTTATTTATCTTTATTAAAATGTGGTTGGATAATAGATTTGTATACAGAGTGTCTCACCGGGAACTGAATCGATCGATATAGAGAAAAGTACGCATCAGAAAATTTTGAAAGTTTAGATAATTACTAATGTCGGTGTGGCCAATCCAACTAAAATAATTACAAGTAGCTGGCACTTCTGCTTATACCGGAAGTCGATACCAACTTGCTTATTTCAAATGGAACACCCTATATATTTTAGGGTTCTCGAAAAGAGCATAAAATTCTGAGTCGAAAATATATGTAGCATATCCTATACCTAAACCTAGCCGTTTCAGAGATATTTGACATTTTATAGAAAATTTGACAGGTGCAACGGTTTGCAAGAACCGTTATAACTTTCTTCGTGTAAAAGATCCTCATTTGCTTCTTGTCACATAAAAAGAACACAAGAACTAGTTCTACAACTGAAGTAAATTAAATAATACCATACCAAGTGTTCCGTTTTTCGCGTTACATTTTGTCAACTTCAAACCGCGAAAACTTGTTTAGGTCAAATGGAACACCCTGTATTTTTTAGTCAAGTTGTATAAAATTGAATTCCCTTTTTTCTGATATTAGCATTGTGGGGTTAAAGTTACAACTTTTTGAAATATTTGCAATTTTATTAGAGATTCATGAATTGTTGTAATCATTTCATCAAAATAGCCATGATTAGAAACAATCAGTCATTATCTTATGTCAAAAAATGCCAGCACGTTTAAATTATACAAACGAAAACTTTTTAAATTTGTTTATTATTTATGGAGAATGTGATAAAGTAATATCAAGAACTTGCAGCACATTTGCTACTCGATATCCACAAAATAACACTAACACTGTAACATGCGTATTAATCGAATTGAAGATATGGTATGAACTAAAATAGCAGAGATAAGATCAATTTAAAATATGATTTCATGTTAATTTAATAATTGCTCAAAATTCCGCCCTCGAACCTCGACACATTTTTCGCACCTTCGGATTAGTTCCTCATAGGTAGCTCTTCTAATTGAATCCTGTGATATGTTTTGAAATGCATTTCTTACTCTTTGCATACAATCTTCAATGGTTGTTAATGAGCTCTCATAAACTTTATTTTTAATAGTTCCCCAAATGAAATAATCCAGAACTAATAAATCAGGCGAGCGAGGAGGCCATAAGTAGGTCCATTATTGGCAATCCATTGATCATAAAAAGTTTCTTGTAATTAATTATTAATTAAATATGCGTTATGTGGGGGTGCACCGTCGTGAACAGTTATTATTCAAATTTTGTAAGATATTCAGATATCTTTCACCTAAAAAAAACAAAAATTTACCTATACATATTAGCAGAAGAGAAAATTTAATTTACCGTTTAAATTTTCCTGATAAAATTGTAATGCCACCACTCTATCGTTTCTTATGGCACAGTAAACATTGAACTGCCAACTTTTCCTGAAAGTTTCGCTCTCTGAACATATGAGGATTTGAATCACTCCAATAATGCGAATTGTGTCTATTAAAAAGTCCATTTTTAGTAAATTTTGCTTCATCTGTCCATATAATATTTCCCAAATATGAATCGTGACCCTCAGACCTTATTAGAATAAACTCACAAAAATTCTGTCTTCTTAGGAAATCTGTTTCTCTTAATCCTTGAACCATATGGAATGAAAACGGGTGAAACTTATGTTTTAATAAGATTCTGTGAATTGAATCCTTCCAGAGCAGCTTGTCTTAATGACATCCTTGGTAATGCATGAAAATACCCCAGAATGACTATTTCAATGCTTTCGTCATCAACAATAGGCCTTTTTCTTTGCATTTTTGCCTTGACAGAGCCATGATTTTTAAAATTTTTTAGTAGGCGTTTTACAGTGTTTGATGACGGTTTCCGTTTTTCTGGATATCGAGTAGCAAATATGCTGCAAGTTCTTGATATTACTTTATCACATTCTCCATAAATAATAAACAAATTTAAAAAGTCTTCGTGGGTGTAATTTAAACGTGCTGGCATTTTTTGACATAAGATAATGACTGATTGTTTCTAATCATGGTTATTTTGATGAAATGATTACAACAATTCATGAATTTCTAATAAAATTGCAAATATCTCAGAAAGTTGTAACTCTAACCCCCACAATGCTAATATCAGGGTGTTCCATTTGACCTAAACAAGTTTTCGCGGTTTGAAGTTGACAAAATGTAACGCGAAAAACGGAACACTTGGTATGATATTATTGAATTTATTTCAGTTGTAGAACGTAGTTCTCCTTGTGTTCATTTTATGTGACAAGAAGCAAATGAGGATCTTTTACACGAAGAAAGTTATAACGGTTCTTGCAAACCGTTGCGTCTGTCAAATTTTCTATAAAATGCCAAATATCTCTGAAACGGCTAGGTTTAGGTATAGAATATGCTACATATTTTCGACTCAGAATTTTATGCTCTTCAAAAATCCTAAAATATATAGGGTGTTCCATTTGAAATAAACAAGTTGGTATCGACTTCCGGTCTAAGCGGAAGTGCCAGCTGCTTGTAATTATTTTAGTTGGATTGGCCACACCGACATTAGTAATTATTTAAATTTTCAAAATTTTCTGATGCATACTTTTCTCTATATCGATCGATTCAGTTCCCGGTGAGACACCCTGTATAACATGCCTTCCATTTTACTATAACATCTACCACATGGTGAAGTCATTTTGGTTTCAATTAGCACTCTTAACTGTTCACTACCAAGAGTAAATAGTCACAATTTTTTACTTTGCCACTGTCAATGAAGTTATTACTATCATTACAATTGAAAGAAGCAGATGTGGAAGTTTCTTCGCCTATTCTGACTGATCGTTTTCTTCCAGTGTTACGACTTGTTAAGGCCCGACGTCATCCTTGAGCTGGCCTGGAAACACAACATTACAGACTTCGCCATGCCCTACTTGATCCAAGTAACGAGAGAGTTGACATCTAAAGTAGAAAAATTAGAGCAGTCTGATGCCCAGAGGCAGAGCGAGGCGGCGGAAGAAACGAACAAGCCCATGATGATCCCCGAACCTCAGCTTATGTTGACAGCTGGACCCGGCATGGGTAAGCTTAACAATAATAATCGTTAAAACTACAGTGTATAAATAATCATGCGACAAACTGTCTTATAACAAGAGATTCTCGAACAATAACTATGGTGCTTCTCTGTTTTAGGAATTCCACCTCAACAATTTGTCCCTCCACAAGCATACGCGCAGCCCGGCTACGCCCCGCAGATGCCCTACCAAGCTTACCCCGGCATGTAATATAAGGCCCCCCCTTTCAGCCAGTCGCATAGCCAAATTAAATTATGATTTCTTTTCAAAACAAAGTTTGGAAGGAGAATTAGTGTCGCGGGACTGTAGCGAGATTATCCGATGGTCTTATTATTCAAAGCAAAAAAATTTTATAGGTGTGCAAAACGTTTAAATTAATTGTTGATGTAAATTTAATGAGGCATTTCTTTCTTTGGATCTTTAGTTTTAGAAGCGTGGATGTGACGGGTCGTATCTCACTTTGACGTGCACCGTTCAGCTGGGAAGTAGCTGATTAAAAATGCCTAATGTAGTTGACGATTGCAAATTTTTAACCAGTTGTTGCCGTACTATTGTTCATTTGTCCTTAGCACCTTCTTTAGAGAGTGCACGATGTTTAATTTGATTCGTCGTCGAGTATTCGCCACTATAATTTTATTTTTAGTGTTGTTGTAAAGTGGTCACTTTGTTTTTTGTTGCTTTTTTTTGAAAAAACTGTACATAATACATGCTAATAACTCTTGTATGTATATAATCTAAACAAAAAACTGAATGAAGGTCGAAACTAACAAGTCCCCCGTATGCTGTTTTTAGTTTATCTTCTTTTTTTTTTAGTAAATGTTATCATTCCCCTTATTTAATTATAGATATATGTATATGCCGAAAATGTTTATTAACTTATATTATTATAATATATGGAAAATGATTTACCAACGTTTACTGTAGGCTGGCGGTTTCTTCGACGACTTTAGTCGTGACGGTTCTCTTTTTCGAATGTACGTCTCCGCATGTGCGAACGTTGGTGAGTCTTTTGCGAAATAGTACATCTTTTTTTATTATTAGATTATTATAGTTATTTTTCCTATCATTACAGCTAAAATAAAGAAATTATTAAAGCTATTGTGCATTGTTTTCATCCGTTCCCTGTTTTTCGTGGTAAGGTCACCAAAGAGTTCAACATATCTCTGAAATATTTCTCACAAACGCCAAACAACTTGAACACTGCTCTACTCTAGTTACACAAATTTTGCCAACCATGATGGCAATAATGGGCAATGGCAAACCATTTGATAACAATCTCGATTATAGCGAATTTCACCGACGAATATTTTATAAACTGGCCCAAAAATGGCATCGGAAATTAAACAAACAATTATTGACAAAGAACCAAGCATCCAAAAAATAATGTTACTTAAACCAGTAAATCGCAATGAAGTTGTTGAACATATTGGGAAGTTAAAAAATAATTACTCTCCAGGAATCGGTAGAATAACAACCAAAATGATAAAAGATATGCATAAGATAAGATAATTTTATTCGTTTTTAAAAGTTTATACAGAATATAACATACAATGTACAGACTTTAGTAAACTAGTCACCACAAAACATTCAACATAAAATTAATAAAATAGGTATAGAGGTGAGCAAAATCAACAATTAAGGAACTCATCTATGTCATAAAACGTTTTATCACACAAAAATTTAAATATTCTATTCCTAAATGACATGTTGCTGTCATTGTTGATACACTGATTAATTTTATTAAAACATTTGGTACCAATATGTATTTTCTCCCAGTGCAAGTCTGGAATATGGCTGATACAAATTGTCCTTGTTTCTCGTGTCATACACATGAATATCACTATTTCTAAAGAATTCAGATTCATTTTTTTTAATGTACATTATTAACTGGTAGATATATAAACTAGGCAAGGTATAGTGCGGGAAAGATGAAATTGAGAAGGGGGTGCGAGGTGCGACGCTAAGAAGGCAGGCCCGGACTTAACTATATAGTGTACCTATGTCTGTTTACGCTTTTAAAGGACCACGCAATTTTCTTATGGAAAAGTGACTTGCGTTAAATTGGTTGAAATTTTGATATGTTGTGTATCCCATCTCTCTGATCAAATGTCTCAATTGGCACAAATTGACAAACTTTCAGAGTCTTGAGATAAAGCTTGCTAAAGTAAGAATTATCGTTTATTTGAGGTGTATGGGTCTGGGTTAAATCAGTACTCTTTTTTTTTTGCTTCTAGGGTCTCACAGTGGTTTGAAAACACCTCATAACTGTCATGGTTTATTTATTGAAATATTACATCATATAATCACAAACGTCGCCACGTCATATGACGTCATAGCATGTAATATCGTGTCATAGAACATCATGATTTAAATAACATTATTTTCTCTTACTTCTAGGTGCTCAGATCACAATAAAATTCAAAGTGACCACTATGAGGTTCTGTGACATGACATGACCTGCTATGACGTCATATGATATGATAAGACAATCAATTATACTGTTTAGGTGCTATTAAACAAATCTGAGACATTGATGCATTTGATACAGAGATAGGATACACAACATATCAAAAATTCAACCAATTTAACGGAAGTCACTTTTCCATAAGAAAATTGCGTTGGCTTTTGTTGTGTGAGCTCAGTTTAGCTGGCAACAATTTACACTACTGACTATACAGTAGTTACAGTATCCTAGTTCACTTAATATTTGAGTAAATTGTTACTACCTAGCAAGAACCACGGGGAGGTATGAGCATATCTTGCCATGATAGGATGGGTAAAGAATATTAGTACAGGATAAAGAAAATTATACAAAAAAATAAAACTAAACCTCTAAAAACAAAAAAAATTTAAAATAGTAACAGTAAAAAAATATATAGGTATCCTCAAAATAAATAAAAAAAATAACAATAAACATCTAAAAACAAAAAAAAACTTAAAATAGTAACTGTAAAAAAATATATAGGTATTCTCAAAATAAATTAAAAAATAACAATAAACCTCTAAAAACAAAAACAAAACTCGAAATAGTAAATTTTCGTATATAAAATATGTATTCTCCAAATAAATAAAATTAAATATAATTGAATTCTTTAAATAAATAAAAATATATTAAAATAATTACGAACACACAAAATGACATAAATAATAAGCTTGATATCATGATCACTATCATTGAACACAAAAACGGACACAAATAATAAACTTGATATCACTACCACTTCTTCAATCACAAGTCATCACAATCACTTCTTCCTCAGAATCCTGTGCGTTCTCCCCCTCTTCTTCATTTTCAGATGATGAACTATCTTCTTCTAAATTTATAATGGATTTATTTTCCCCATTTTTATTAAATTCACAAAGTTTCAAATAATCATCCTCAATTCTAATCACTTTGGCAATTCTCTTTTCCCAATCTTCCTTGGTTATTTTGGACACTTCATTTTTAATTAACTCTATCACTTTTTTGTCGAATTTTGGAAAAGTATTTCCTTTTCTGATATTTTTTTTCAATTTTCCCCAAATCAATTCTATTGGGTTGAAAATACAATAATATGGTGGTAATCTTAAAGCTTTGTGGCCAAATCTTTCAGCTATACTGTCTATAACATAATTCTTCTCAAATGTTTTCGTATGAAGGACTTCCAACAATTCTGCTTTAGTATAACTCTCCATATAATATAGGTTGTGATCCATTAAAAAATTTTGCAACTCCAATTTAGTCGAACTCTTATTAGAATTTTATATAATTCTCTTGAATGGTACTTTGCGTTGTCAAGAACAATAACACTATTTGGCTTTAATTTTGGAATTAGAGTATTTTCAAACCATTTTTCAAAAATTACTCCCTCCATATTCTTGTGATAATCCACGTTACACTCTTCCATGTTTTTCCCGCATAGTTTCAATGCATTATCTACCCATCCATCACCTGATCCGCAGTGTAATATAACCAATCGAGTCCCCTTATTTGGAGGCAATGACTGTGGTAGACATTTCTTAGTTCCATCAGTCCATCCTTTTTTTACGGTATCGTGAGTGTCATACCAAGTTTCATCTAGGTAATAAATTGTCCTATTTTCCCTTTTGAACTTTTTAATCTCCTCTAGATCCACTATTCGTCTGCTTTCCATAATCGCCACGCGTTTATTAATTGTTTTATATTTAAATCCAATTTTTTCCAGCCAGTTCCTTAAAGTTCTTGTCGTATATTTCAAAGGACAATCCATTTCCTTTAGTTTTCTGTCTACCACGTCAACAGTCGGGATTTAATTTTTCTGATATGCATCATAAATTACATTTTTTAAAAGTTTTGCTATTGATGGCTCTAAAATTTTTGATATACCAGTGTCGCAACGTTGCTTTCTTTCGGTAACACCTGTTTTCACTAGTTTGTACAATGTGGAATAGGGAACGTGGGTTAAAGATTCTGTTTCCCTTAATATATCTAAATCACGCAAGTTAAAGTCATTAGTTTGTCGCCGTAAAAGAGTATTATACACATTTAAACAAATTTGTTTCCCGTCACTGCTTAAATGCTGTTTTTTTCTCCCTTGAAACTCATTTGGAATTTTATTTTCTTTATCACTGAAATCACTATAACTGTCACTTTCACACTCACAATCACTCGATCGACTCATTTTTGTAATAAATAAGTTACATACCAGCAAAAAGACAAATATAAACTAATGTATTAATTGCACTTACACCCGTACACCTTACTCCGCCGTATATGAAAGTAAACTAAGTCCGCCTCTGAAGTACCATATCTCACATGTCGTTCGTGCTAGTTGGCAAACAACACAAGCCTGACCTTCTCTCTCATTCTAATGCACGCGACATAAAAGACGTAAAACGTGATGTGATAGAAACAGCTATGCGTTATGCATTGCCACTATCCTCTCTATTCCCCACTACGTCTGTGACTGTTTTCATTTATCGTTTTCCTCTACAATAAGTATTTGCAAATCTTTAAACAGTGGTTTACAACTGATCTTACACATGGTTCTTAAAACCCTTTTTTGATATTGAAATGCCCTATTAAAATATGAGGAATTTCCCCAGAAAATGAGTCCATACTATAGAGACTGAACCAATCCATAATAGAGAGTTTTTAGGATGTTTATGGAAATGGTATCTCTTAGAGCAGACAGTGCTCAATTTTGTGCAAACCATATTTATATGCGCTTCCCATGTAAGCTTTCGATCCAAGGTGACACCTAGGAATTTGGTAGTTGTTATACTTGGGATGGATTTATTTAAAATTTTAAGGCACAGATCATAGTTAGTCACAATATTTTTTGGCAGAAAACGTATATAGCATGTTTTATTTACATTTAAATTTAGTCCGTTGTCGCTACAGTAATGACTCATTTCCTGTGATGCATTGTTACTATTTATCACAATCTGTTCAATGGAGTTATGGAACATTAGCATATTTGGATCATCTGCATATAGAAGAAGTTGATTTGAAGTGATACATGTGTTGGGTATATTGTTAATAAAAATTATAAAAAACAAAGGTCCCAGAATCGAGCCTTGAGGCACTCCCAGATTTATATTTCTAGTTTTGGAGTTAACACCATCTACAACAGTAGTTTGCGTGCGATTTTGTAGATATGAGGCTGCCCAGCTGTATAATGCCCCTCTTACTCCAATGCCCTCCAATTTTCTGAGTAACAAACTATGATCTATAGTATCAAATGCACGACTTAAATCATAAAAAAGACCTAAGACGTGACACTTGTTCAGTGCATTATAGATAAAATCTATGCAATCTAAGATAGCAGTATTGGTGGATTTATTTTTTTGAAAACCATTTTGGACATTTGAGATCAAGTCAAAATTCTCTAGGGTCAGTCTTATGTAATATGACCGTTCAAAAATTTTAGCAATTTGACTTGGTATGCATATGGCTCTATAATTAGTAATGTCTGTTGTGGGACCTTTGTTTTTATATACATGTATATATTTGGATTCTTTTATGTTGGGAAATACACCAGCTAAGAATGATTCATTTACTAAGTATGCTAATGGCTCATTAATAATGTCTTTTACTGATTTCATCACTTTTCCGTTGATGTCATCGATACCAGCGGCCGGTTTAAGAGTAGTTTTCCAAATTATTTCATTTATTTCTTGTGGTGTCGTCGGTGTGAGAAAAAAACTGGTACTTGTCTTTTCAATGTTGACATTACAGTTAGGTTTTGGTTGATTTGAGGCAAGATTTATAAAGTAGTCATTGAAAAATTACTCTTCTCCATGGCATTTGATATTAGAATACCCTGGTTATCACATATGTCTATGGATGGCTTCTTTTCATTGATTGACTTGGATTCGTTAATAATTTTCCAACTATCCCGCATTATATTGTTGGAATTAATTAGGCGTTGGTCATTACATTGTTTCTTGTGCTGCTCCACCAAGTTTTTGTACATTGACTTGAACTGCATATACCTTTCAGTATAGGCTGGATTATTTAATCTTTTCCAAATGCTGTTCATTTCACACAGTTGGTCATGCATTGACTTAATAGCGGGTGTAAACCACTTTTTATTCTTGAATTTATTAAAAGATTTCATAATAGGAAAAGCACAATTGTAGTGAAATAAAAAGGTACTATAGAATGCAGTGAATTTCTGTTGAAATGTGGAGGCAGTATACATTTCATTCCAGTTTTTGACGGAAATTAGATGTTGAAATCTTTCATTGTTTGTGGTGTTGTAGTTTCTTCTGTAGGTGTAATTTAGACTGCTATCATTATGTAGAAATAGATAGAATGAACAAATTTGAAAAGTGTGATCAGATATGAAAGACCCACAGACTTTTATGCTGTTTGCTGTTAAGTTGGAGAATATATTATCGATACATGTAGAACTATCGCTTGCTATTCTTGTAGGTTCCTGTATGTGATTTATGATTTTATATTCAGCTAGTAAGTTTTACAGCAGATTTTTCTCTGAACTTGTTTGCAAGAAATCTACATTTACATCACCACAAATAACATATTAGTTTTTTGGGTTGTAGAGTCTATGAAAAAGTAAACCAAGCCTTCCTATGAATTCTTTAAAATCACTATCAGGTGTTCTATAAGTTGTGATAATATAAATTGAGTTTTTCCCATCTGGAGATATCATTTTTGCAACACATACCTCAAAATGTAATGTAATGCCTACATTATTCAACCGTTACTTTATACGTTTAATCTAATTTTGAAGAATGGCACTGTTTCTATACAATTCAATACATCTACCATAACCCCAATATATAAATCAGGATGTATCTCTGATATCGCTCCTATAAGCCTGTTAAATATTGCCAAAATCTTTGAAAAATTCTTTAAATGCCGCTTTGCATTTCTTACTAAAAGTGCAGTCTTATCAACTAGACAGTTTGGTTTTAAAGATGGTCTAAGGACCAAAAATGCTTTATATGAACTCGTCAAAACAATAACCAATAATCTAGATAAAGGCAATACTCGTAAATGCATAGCAGCAGTATTCTTGATCCAAAGGTGTTCGATACAGTTCCACATGATAAGTTACGTTTGAGGTACTTCAAAATTATGGAGTAAGAGGGATTACATTGTGGGTATTTGAGAGCTATCTCAACAACATGAGGTCCAACAAGTGAAATTAGAAGAGACTCTCGGCGACCCCATGACTGTGCAGATGGGAATTCCACAAGGTACAGTCTTGGGACCCATACTATTTTCAATCTACATCAATGCACTAACAAATATAAACATTGAAGGCACAGTCATATCTTATGCTGATGATACAGTC
This sequence comes from Leptura quadrifasciata, assembly GCA_963675555.1. Lineage (NCBI taxonomy): Eukaryota > Metazoa > Arthropoda > Insecta > Coleoptera > Cerambycidae > Leptura > Leptura quadrifasciata. The sequence goes on along the minus strand of OY776680.1, from coordinate 94,506,889 downwards.
CTAATTTTCGATGGAAGGAGGTAAAACAATGAAAATTATGTTGTGGATTTTAATCCAGTCAATGAATACATAAAAGCAGGATTTGTTTGCAAAAGGTCGGGAAGTTTTGAAACTTGGCACATACCTAGATCTTGAGGTTTTTAATAACATTTTATTGGAAAAATACTTCAAGCAACACCAAATGGTTTAATAAACGTTTTGATTTCGTTTATACGACTAGTATATATAATGTTTATCGCAACCTATTTTCAACGTTCGAATGTCCGCGCTACAAACGTATATATTTTTCTTATCATATATTAAATATAGACGTTTTAAAAGAACTTATATATATGGTACATCATATTCTAAATATATACATCCTAAGAAAACGTTTATTGTTGTCACATCATATACGAGATATATACTTTAATGTGGAATCTCAAATAAACGTATTTCATATACGTCGGTAATACGTATGATATAAAGGTTTTTCTCACGGTTATGAAAAACCTTTTCTCTCCAGTTGCTGATATACGTGTAATAAACCTTTATTATCCACTGTAATTCATACATACATAGGGTATGCCTGTATGGAATATCTAATACTTACAAACTTTTTTATTTTAAATTTTTTTAGAGTCATTTTTTATAGTGTTGCTTCAGCTTGTGAAACTTTTTTTGGCAATGCCAAAATTTAGATAATATATTCAGAGAATATAAATATCTGACTTTGCGTAAGATGAACATATTTCAAAATAAAATTATAGAAGTTTCAAAGCCTCATAAAGCTGGTGAACTATATAGTTAAAAGGAAATTAGATGTAATCGTAATTATAATTGTTTTTATTTAAATTTTTTTTCTTTTGAAAATCTGAACTTTTTCTGAAGAATTTAGTTTTTCTCAAAAAATTTAGAATAAAAAGATAGAAAATATCGAGAAATTTTTTAAAGGGAATCCACCCTTTTGTATCTTTGTTAATGAATATATGCTATAAGTTCTTTACCCCATTTTTTATATTGTTTTATAAACTAAGAGCTTATTTAATAAATGATTAAATAGTTTCCATCACTTTATTTTTACCAAAATTACCTTTAAAAATTTAAATGGGAAATTCTGTTATACAGTATTATAGACTAATCGATTTCAAATAACTTTGCAAGTCAAATCATGTCTTAAATCAGAAATCATTTGCTACTTATGATAAAATTGTTAATATATATTGCTGCATAACAATAATAAGATGACATTGAAACAGATTAATTTCTAAGTGCCTTGTTTTGTAAAATATATTAATTTTTCTTTAATTATAACAGGAAAATTAGACTTTTATCCTATTTTTTTTGCTCACTTGCTCTTTACAGACGAAAAAACTTTCCAGTCAACACACAGCGGTCGTATTCGTGTTTACCGCCCTCCGAATACTCGACTCAATGAGAAATATACATCTAACAATGATAAAAGAGGTAGATTTTCCGTCAATATGAGGGCTTGGATATCGGCACATGGTCCCTGGTGTTTTGTGGCATATTCAGGAACGATTTAATAGTGAAATGCATATTAGGATTTTAGACAATATTATGCTCCCTTCTGTGTCACAATTATTTCCTAATAATGAGTTCATATTTCAACAAGACAATTGTTCCGTTTATACTGCTCATACCGTAACTAACTGGTTTCAAGATAACAACATCAATGTTCTTAATTGGCCCAGTCATAGTCCAGATCTTAACTCTGTGGAAGAAGTATGAGGACTAGTCGTAAGAAGTATCCAAAAACGAAATGTGAGACCACGGAATGCCGAGGGATTACTGGAAATAGTAAATAATGAGAAAATATTATTACTAATGATTATTGTATAAGGTTATTTAATTCTATGCCAAACAGACTTATAGAAGTCATAAATAGAAATGATGCAATAACGAAATATTAATAGTTAGTTTCTTATTAAGTAGGATATCCTTTGTCCTTTAATTCAGGATTTCTACTAATCGTACCATTTATTCTCCACTTTCTTAAAATGTTACACACCAAATTTTTGTAAATGCTATAGCGCAGTGCAATTTGTCTCATTAACCATCCATCATTTACTATAGCAATAACTGCAGCATTAAAATAAAAAATAAATTAAAAGCGATATCTGTTTTATTTCGGCTACTCATTACATATTCAAATAGAGACAGATTTACATAAGAAAAAGAAAATTGTTCTATTTTTTTCTGCTCACGACAGTACCTATGAATGTATGTATAAAGAATTATTGCCAGGTATTTTAATAAAGACTCCTAACAGTTATTCCCCAATTTATTCTGTGGAAATAACAAGTTTGTCGCAGTCACTTTGACATTATACATGTCAGAATTAAAATTTGAAAAATATCGGTTTTTGGTATATTTGTTTCTGTAACTTTGTGTTAGAAATAAAGAAAGAACTATGAAGGTTAAAAAAGAGGAACTTACCGAAGAAGAAAAATTTGAGCTAGCATTGCAAGCAGAACAAGAAGTGGGCAGATTGTGTAGAACGGTAAGCTTCAGGCTTAAACTTTTAATATTGCTCATGCCCAATATTCAGGTTTCGTCAAGGGTCATTTTTTTTGCATTAGGACAGCGTCCACACAGCCAGATCCTATTTTACTACCTACGAGGGTCATTTTTAACAACTTTAATTTTTCAGTATACTATTTTAGAGCGCAACAGGGCCCAATTTGCAGATGCCGGAGGAAAACTAGCAAAGCAAAAGAAGGTGTTAGATATTTTCAGGAAGGAGCAGAGAAACCTCCGCATTGAGCTTAATGTGGCCACCTCGAAAGGCAAGAAACGGGGAGACGTGTTGCAGTCCCAACGGCTGAAAAATCTGTTAAACGAATACGATACGTTCGACCACGAAATCAAGGAACAAAAAGCCCATTTGAATGAAATTGACGGTCAAATTAAGATAGTTAAGAAACAGGTACAGGATAAATTTTGTCAGATAGACTGAAACGAAACAATTTCTAGTGCTTATAAGTCAACATTTTCCAGGTCTTAGAATTAGGTGCTAAACAAATAACAGACAGCAAATACCACCAGAGAGTCGTGAAGGGTGAAAAAACCGTGCAAACTTTGGAGAACAAATTGGAAGTGCAAATCAGGAAATTCTGCACGATTAACTATGAAAACACAAAGCTACGACAGGAGATCAATCACCTGCTGAACGAACGGTAAGTTGTTGGGGATTTATTCCAAATAGCCAAATAAAGGATATAGTGATGGTATAAGGATAGTTAAAAAAGTTGTCAAAGCTGTTTTAAATTTTGATCCAACCTCTTTTGAATTCAAGATGCCCGGAGAACATAACCTAAATTACATGTGTTAAATATTTTTTTCAGGTTTGAATTCAATAAAATTTGGGACAAGCTGATTAACAACCTCTGCGTCGGGAAGAAATTCATGCTGGATTTGATTGAACAAGCCACAATCGCGTACGATCAAAGGGAAGAATGGGTTTCAAAGTTGCAGTCGTTGAGAAACAAAGCCCACTCCGATCTGTTGCTTCATGTCCAGGTAACTTAATTAGCTTCAATAAGTCATAATTTTCTACTGTATAACTTTTAGTTAATTATTATATATTAATGATCAAAATTTCATAACATAAAATTACAACTATACAGGGTGTCTCACCGGGAACTGAATCGATCGATATAGAGAAAAGTATGCATCAGAAGATTTTGAAAATTTAGATAATTACGAATGTCGGTGTGGCCAATCCAACTAAAATAATTACAAGCAGCTGGCACTTCCGCTTATACCGGAAGTCGATACCAACTTTCTTATTTCAAATGGAACACCCTATATATTTTAGGGTTTCCGAAAAGAACATGAAATTCTGAGTCAAAAATATGTAGCATATCCCCTAAACCTAGCCGTTTCAGAGATATCTGACATTTTATAGAAAATTTGACAGGTGCAACGGTTAAGAACCGTTATAACTTTCTTCGTGTAAAAGATCCTCATTTGCTTCTTGTCACGTAAAAAGAACACAAGGAGAACTATGTTCCACAACTAAAATAAATTCAATAATATCATACCAAGTGTTCCGTTTTTCGCGTTACATTTTGTCAACTTCAAACCGCGAAAACTTGTTTAGGTCGAATGGAATGGATATTTTTTTACGTCAAGTTGTTTAAAATTGAATTCCCTTTTTTCTGATATTAGCATTGTGGGGGTTCAAGTTACAACTTTTTGAAATACTTGCGATTTTATTAGAAATTCATGAATTGTTGTAATCATTTCATCAAAATAGCCATGATTAGAAACAATCACTCATTATCTTATGTCAAAAAATGCCAGCACATTTAAATTATACCAAACGAAAACTTTTTAAATTTGTTTATTATTTATGGAGAACGTGATAAAGTAATATCAAGAACTTGCAGCACATTTGCTACTCGATATCCACAAAAACGCAAAATAACACTAACACTGTAACATGTGTATTAATCGAATTGAGCATGAACTAAAATAGCAGAGATAAGATCAATTTAAAATATGATTTCATTTTAATTTAATAATTGCTCAAAATCCGCCCTCGAACCTCGACACATTTTTCGCACCTTCGGTTTAGTTCCTCATGGGTATCTCTTCTAATTGAATCCTGTGATATGTTTTGAAATGCATTTCTTACTCTTTGCATACAATATTCAATGGTTGTTAATGGGCTCTCATAAACTTTATTTTTAATAGCTCCCCAAATGAAATAATCCAGAACTGATAAATCGGGCGAGCGAGGAGGCCATAAGAAAGGTCCATTATTGGCAATCCATTGATCATAAGAAGTTTCTTGTAAATAATTATTAATTAAATATGCGTTATGTGGGGGAGCACCGTCGTCGTTGTTTCTATGTTCGGCGAGAGGTAAATTTTCTAAATAGTTATTATTCAAATTTTGTAAGATATCTTTCACCTAAAAAAAAAAACAAAAATGTACCTATACATATTAGTAGGAGAGAAAATTTAATTTACCGTTTAAATTTTCCTGATAAAATTGTAATGCCACCACTCTATCGTTTCTTATGGCACAGTAAACATTGAACTGCCAACTTTCCTGAAAGTTTCGCTCTCGGAACATGTGAGGATTTGAGTCACTCCAATAATGCGAATTGTGTCTAGTAAAAAGTCAATTTTTAGTAAATTTTGCTTCATCTGTCCATATAATATTTCCCAAAATAAGAATCGTGGCCCTCAGACCTTATTAGAATAAACTGCCAAAAATTCTGTCTTCTTAGGAAATCTGTTTCTTTTAATCCTTGAACCATATGGAATGAAAACGGGTGAAACTTATGTTTTAATAAGATTCTGTGAATTGAATCCTCGCATAGTCTCGATTCCAGAGCAGCTTGTCTGAATGACATCCTTGGAAATGCATGAAAATATCCCAGAATGACTATTTCAATGTTTTCGTCATCAACAATAGGCTTTCTTCTTTGCATTTTTGCCTTGACAGAGCCATAATATTTAAAATTTTCCAGTATGCGTTTTACAGTGTTTAGTGACGGTTTCCGTTTTTCTGGACATCAAGTAGCAAATGTGCTGCAAGTTTTGATATTACTTTATCACATTCTCCATAAATAATAAACAAATTTAAAAAGTCCTCGTGGGTGTAATTTAAACGTGCTGGCATTTTTTGACATAAGATTATGACTGATTGTTTCTAATCATGACTATTTTGATGAAATGATTACAACAATTCATGAATTTCTAATAAAATCGCAAATATTTCAAAAAGTTGTACAGAGTGTTATTTGACCTAAACAAGTTTTCGCGGTTTGAAGTTGACAAAATGTAACGCGAAAAACGGAACACTTGGTATAATATTACTGAATTTATTTCAGTTTAGAACGTAGTCCTCCTTGTGTTCTTTTTATGTGACAGGAAGCAAATGAGGATCTTTTACACGAAGAAAGTTATAATGGTTCTTGCAAACCGTTACACCTGTCAAATTTTCTATGAAATGTCAAATATCTCTGAAACGGCTAGGTTTAGGTATAGGATATGCTACATATTTTCGACTCAGAATTTTATGCTCTTTTCGAAAACCCTAAAATATATAGGGTGTTCCATTTGAAATAAGCAAGTTGGTATCGACTTCCGGTATAAGCGGAAGTGCCAGCTGCTTGTAATTATTTTAGTTGGATTGGCCACACCGACATTAGTAATTATGTAAATTTTCAATATTTTCTGATGTGTACTTTTCTCTATATCAATCGATTCAGTTCCCGGTGAGACACCCTGTATAGACCGGGTGGCGGTTGCAAGAATCATGTACCTATCGATTTAAAGAAAATTTCATTTTTATACTAGGGAATAGTTTGCTATTAGAAGATACGAGCAAGCTTGGTCGTTTAACCCCTCCCCAGGTGGGATTTGTGTAAGAGGGTGGTTTCACACCTCTCTGAGACCGCACTAAATACCCAGGTAATTAAAGAATAAAATTATGCTGTTCTAATTGTACTTAGGTAGTGCAACAAAGTAAGAATGGTCTGTGGCGTGATACCCTGGTGGGTGGCGAGGGCCAACCGAAAAGGGTGGTAATTGCTAAGGGGCACTTTTCATCCATTGATTTAAATGATCAACTTTACACCAAATTAAAGGTTAAACCTTTAACTTTTTTATCTCATTGGTCTTCCAGGCCACAGCTTGGTGATTTTTTCTGGCCGACCAAAATTAAGCGTGAAAGTAAGATCACACGTTATTTATTAAATATATCATTTAATGTATGCAACTCATTTAGTTTTTGTTGAAATAGGCTTAAAGTGTCATGAAACGTCGAGATTTTAAATTTGTCGGTCCGTCTGTAACTTTTTTTGTGCGCATGTTTACTCTGGAACCGTTTACGACATTGACTTGAAATTTGGTACACTTATGCATTGTAACGAGATCTGGAACTAGATTATATTTTGATCTAATTCCGTTGGATGATTTAGGGGTTAATGGGGTAAATTAGGGTAAATAGGCAAAGCAAGCAGGTAAGAGTCCATAAAATTGCAATTTAGGGCATGTAATTTCGTCCCATTTTATTGGGCTGTAAGCAATTCAGGTATTTCAACGCTAAGTGTGAATAAAATAAACTTAGGAAGAATATTGGTCAATAATAAAGAAAACATAAATAAACTTGATCTAAATAATATAGATTTACTTTACATATAGAAAGGCAAACTTTTAAATTTTCTTGAACAATTAGAAGTGAAAAAAATTTATCGATATTACATACCATAATTTGTTGTATAGGAAATGCGTGAGTTGCAAAGAAAACGAGATAACGATATCAAATTGCAAGAATTCTTCGCTGTGAAGGGTCAGAAACGTATAATGAGAGACTTGGAAGAGAAGGAAATGAAGAAGCGCGAATCGAACAAAATAGAGATGGAAATCAAGCTAGAAAAATATCTGCAGATAATGATCGCTATTAAAGTAAGTATGATACCTGGTGGATGTCATCAAGGTTTTAATGAAAATCAACCAGCGGAACAATTTTTTTAATTTGGTTTTTTCTAAAAACACTCCCTTGCAGGAATTCACCGGGCAAGATCTTATAGAAGACATAGCGAAGAACTTCTTGAACCAAGAGGAGGAGAATTTTGCCATGTTCAAGTACATCAATCATTTAAATAAGCAGTTGGAAGCGCTGAACGATAGTCTTGCGGTTGTGCAAGTTGAAATAGGTGAGATGTGAGAAACTGTCATTAGTGTGCAATACAGGGTGTCCCGTAATAACGTGCAAAACATTTAACTGTAGGTTCCCTGTCGAAAATTAAGACGGGTTCTTCGTATACAATTTTTCTAAATAACCCTTTCCAGTCTAGCTACACCCCCTTAAAGGAGTGTGCCAAAAAACGGTTTTTAATTTCTATCTCAAAATAACCTAATCGGAAAAGATGAAATTTGGTTACTCGTCAAAAGGCATCTAACGAAATCATTTCATCTACCTAGCATGTACACGAAGGGGTGAAATTAACTACTCTTATAATTTTGTAAATATCTTTTTGCCTATTTTTTTTTCAATTAAAAAAAATAACAACATTATGATTCATTTAGAAACTTTTTATCACTTGAAAAAATTTCGTAAAATTAATTAAAATAAAAAAAAGTAAATTACATATGCCTAAGTGAAAAGTAGGCTGGTGTCAAATTATAATTTGACAATAGATTATGTACTGATATGATCGTTTGGTGCTTATGGTCACGATGTAGAAATTATATCTGCATAGTGTGTCAAGTACTTAGGCATCATAATTGACTCGCATCTCAGATGATCACATAAGCATGGAGAGGGGCAACAAAATCATGTCTCGTAGTCACCTTATCAAACATCCTTATAATACAAGGCATAAAGTTGATTCCACTACCATTCCCAGAGCCCAAAAAACAATTGGGCAAATAAGTTTTTACTATTTGGGACCAAAAATTTACAATGAACTTCCCAAGAAAATAAAAAAATGGATCGATGGTCGTCCACGATATCTAATTCACCAGTTTATAGATATAAAAAATAATTATCAATCAATAAATGGTTGAAATATGTCCAAGCAATTATTAACCTTTATAAAAACTTACATAAGCATCTTAGACCAGGGCCAAACCGTTTAAAATGTCGTAATAGACGATAAATTCTTAGCAGTATACGAATGGTCGGAAAATGTAGTTAATGGTGTAAATAATTAAGGAAAAATCATCCAGACTGAGTAAAAGTTTGGGAAGGGGGGTTGGGGTGGTAATTTATACATTTTTAGGGGTTGGTACTCGTTTTTTGCGATTTGCGCCTAAACTATGCATCCTATCGAAAAATATTGAATGTAAAAGTTGTAGATGATGAAAAAATCTAAAACTTTCTAATTGATCATTATTGACCATAACCTCAAAATTATCGAGAAAAATGCAAAAAACCGTTTTTTCGGTTTTTAATTTATAGCTATCGCAAAAATGTTTATATTTTCATAAAAATTGGTGAAAATGTTCTTTTTTGTGTTTCAAACAAGCCCATATTTTTTCAAAGCGAAATATTAAATTTTCGATGTTTTATGAAGAAATAAAGAAAAAAGACTTAATTTTCAATCGAAAAATTTGGTTAGCAAATTTTTGGTTAATGAACTTTACTAGTGCCCATTTTTTTCGTTGAAATCTCAGCTTTAATATAGAATTAAAATATAATATTGTTTATATACAAAAATATCGTTAAAAAAGCGAAAAACTGAAAAACTACTTTTTATAAATCGAGTTTTCGGTGAAAATCATGAATTTCTTTTTCTTTATTGTAAATAAACGTTTACATTCATAAAAAGCGTTAATTCTCATACAATACTATGTTATACAAGTAATGTACATGTACCTAACTGAGGCGAGACTGTTACAATTGATCCATTACTATTATTTCAGAGAATTTCGCGAAATATCAGCAGCACAGATGATATGAAAAATTATTTACAGTACGAGCTTGCTCCATTTCCTGTGTCGTTGTTTACAGAGAATGGCTTCCGAAAAAATGTTAAGTCACATTTATATACAGAATTTGCGAGCATCGATTCGTTACCAACTTCGAGCAATATTGTACACGTTGTTGATGGCGGGTTTCTCTTACACAAAGTTATCCGGCAAAAAAACGATACAATTAATGAAATAACACAAAAATATTTACATTATGTACAAAACAACTACGCAAAAAATAGTTATATGAAGAAGATGTAGATTCCCTAATTATCAATACATCCCTTGAAGTAGCAAAAAACTCCGATAAAATAGTGGTAGTTGTTGGTCAAGACATAGATCTTTTAGTTCTTTTAAATCAATTCAGTTCACATGAATTGAATATCTATTTCCACAAACCCGATGCAGGAAATATTAATGATACTTATTACACCTCTAATAGTTTTAAACATAAATCACATAAACATATTGTAGCATTTTTGTATTGTTTTTCTGGCTGCGATACAACTTCCAGTTTTGCTGGGAAAGGAAAAAAAAACAATTATAAAATCATTATTGGCCGATAAACATTTACCTAATTTTGCAGAAATTTTTTACAATACAAATGCAGACAAACAAACGATTACCGAAAATGGATTACAAATAATAGCTTCTATTCACAAAAGATTTGAACTCTACCGAATGGCTACTGTTAAATCCATTTGAAAAAATTACCTCCAACTGAAGGGGCAGCTAAGCAACATTGTTACAGGGTGTATTTTCAGATACAAAGTTGGCTTGGTAATCAATTAACAGCTACAGATTGGGGATGGAAACATCATGTTAATGGCATTGTACCTATATTTACAGAACAAGAATTAATTCCTGAAAATTTATTGAAAATTATCTGCTGCAGCTGCGAAACAGGATGCGGTAATAGCAAATGTGGGTGTCGCAAGCATGGCTTAAAGTGCACAAATTTGTGCTCAAATTGTCACGGTTCTGATAAATGTTCTAATGCCGAAAAATCGTTGTACGAATAAAATTGTAGTCTCAAGGACATCGAAGAGGAAGACAGTACCCACTGTCTAATAAATAATAATAAAAATAATGATACTGAATTCTGGCGATGAAGAATTGCCCACGAAGAAAAAAAGATTTCAATAAAATTATTTTACTTTTAATTTTTGTATTTTATAATCAAACATGAGACTTTGACGTGATAATTTGTAAATTACGAATCACAAGAAATAATTAACAAATTTTCTTAGTTCACAGGCTTTGTGTTTTTTGAATTTTTACCTATTTAATTGCAGTTTAAATAATGTTTTCGGGACTTTGAAAGCCGAGAATAGTTAGGTACATGTACATTACTTGTATAACATAGTATTTTATGAGAATTAACACTTTATGAATGTAAACATTTATTTACAATAAAGAAAAAGAAATTCATGATTTTCACCGAAAACTCGATTTTAAAAAAGTAGTTTTTCAGTTTTTCGCTTTTTTAACGATATTTTTGTATATAAACAATATTATATTTTAATTTTATATTAAAGTTGAGATTTCAAGGAAAAAAATGAGCACTAGTAAAGTTCATTAATCGAAAATTTGCTAATCAAATTTTTCGATTGAAAATTAGGTCTTTTTTCTTTATTTTCTTCATAAAACATCGAAAATTAAATATTTCGCTTTGAAAAAATTTGGGCTTGTTTGAAACACAAAAGAGAACATTTTCACCAATTTTCATGAAAATATAAACATTTTTGCGATAGTTATAAATTAAAAACCGAAAAAATGGTTTTTTGAATTTTTCTCGATAATTTTGAGGTTATGGTCAATAATGATCAATTAGAAAATTTTAGATTTTTTCATTATCTACAATTTTTACATTCAACATTTTTCGATAGGATGCATAGTTTAGCCGCAAATCGCAAAAAATGAGTACCAACCCCTAAAAATGTATATATTACCACCCCAACCCCCCTTCCCGAACTTTTACTCAGTCTGGACGATTTTTCTTTAATTATTTACACCATTAACTACATTTTCCGACCATTCGTATACTGCTAAGAATTTTTATTGCCTTAAACAGGATTGGCCCTGGTCTATCTATTAACATCTGTTAATCCAAAATGCAGGAAGCATCTTAAACTTATTAATTATTTACTGTTAGTTTTGCAAGCATTAGCTGCCATCACTAGTAAACAGTAATACCGCTTTCAAGGGATAATACTTTCCTTTGCGATTTATTTTCTATTTATTTGTGCTCATTAACTAGGTAAAATTAAAATTTGGTACATGTACTTCCAATTTAATATAACATCGCTATCGTATATTAATTATGGTTCTGTATATGTTGCATTGAATTATGTAGGTATTTTTCATTGTACTATAAAGTAGAATTGAATTGAATCAAATAAACATTATTATTATTATTATAAATTGCACGAGACATTACAAATTAAAGACGAAAGTATTGAAAAGCAAATTTATTAATAAACTAAAAAAAAAACTAACACAAATTTTTTGTACTGTTGTTGGTGTGTCTCTATAAACAATTTCCTTCACGTGTTCCCTTAAAAAGAAACCCATTTTTGTAAGATCTGGAGAACTAGCATGCCATTTATAAGTGGACCCATTTCTTCCAGTCCATTGATTAGGGTAGGTCTTATTTAAGTGGTCTCTAACTGCATTGAAATAATGTGATGGAGCACCATCTTGCTGAAACCACATCCTATTTCGAATTCTTTCAGGGAGATTTACCAATAATTGTGGCAGATAGTTTTCCAAAAAATGAAGATAAATAGCTCCAATCAATCAAAGAATTGTGGTCCTATTACATGTTCTCCAATAATTCCTCCCCAAACGTTTATAGACCATCTGTGTTGGTTATCAACTTGCATAAAAAAGTGAGGATTTTCCGAAGCATAATAATGGAAATTGTACCTATTAACAAATCCATTTTTATGAAAAGTTGCCTCATCACTGAATAAAACAGTATTGAAGATGTTGACATCATGTTGCATTTCACCTCTGGCCCAGTTACAAAATTGTAGGTGCTTTTGAAAGTTGTCATCAGATAATTCTTTGTGCATTTGCATGCAACTTATTTGTTTTTAAGATTCGACCCACAGACCGTCTACTTATTCCAACTAATGAGCTCACTTCTTTTTGACTAACATGGGGATTCTCAACCGTTGCCAACACCACAGAAAACTCATTTTCTTCGTTCACAACACCTTTTATTCTTTCACTTTTCGACATTTCCAGTTTCCAGAAATCTATCGAGAAGGTTTTGGAAGCTGCTAACATCAGGACTCCTTTTTTCAGGATAATGTTGGTGATAAATTCTATTGGCGAGTAAACAATTTCTGTCGGACTCACCCAAAACAAAAGTCATGTCTACAAGTTCCGCTTTATTAAAATTCATATTGTAAAATTCCAAATATTTTAAATTCATACAAATTGTAACGACCGATAAGTGTGATAAGTGCTCCTTTATACAAGACAATTTATACCAAACTGAGGTTTTATTGCTTGTCGAATAACAAAAACTGCAAAAAAATGTACAAAAAAACATTACAGTCAACGACTGGTTAAATACTATTTACTCATTTCAATGGCCTCATTTCAAAATTGCATAAAGACGTGTGTCAATCAAAATAGGCAACACGTCGAACACCTAATAAATTTTTCTAATGAATTATTTGAGGGAACCTCTTTTTTTTAAGTTTATTCTTGAATTTGACACTTATTTATTTATAAAACGAAAATGGTTGCAATTTGCCATAGGGAAGTACTTACAAAAAATGTTCGTTTTTCATTTCTACATCACATCGTCGAAAAATATACAGGGTGTTCTGTTTGAAAAAATTGATAAAATTCAATTTAATTTAATTTTAGAGAAAAATTCCAAGATATCAGTTTTAAAGATTATGAAATTTCCAAATAAATAGTACTCTTTTATTATTATTATTACTGCTTATCCTCAGATGAACAAAATGTCCTGCACGAAATAAGGCGTATACAGCAAGAAAACAAACTAGATATGCTGAAAAAGCAGTTCGAGGAGGCGGAAAATGAGGCTAATGAAAAGGAAACCGAGCTGAATGTAGTAGAAAATAAATTGTCTGTTATAATGAAAGGCGTTGAGAAGTTATTCGATTTGTTCCGATGTAAGAATGATCCATTGTTGCAGCTTTTGGGTAAGCTTTCTTTTAAACTTACTGTACAGGGTATCCCAATAATAGCGCATCAAAGTCCAATATCGGCTGTATGAGAAGATTTTGGAAAATCATTTTTTTATAGAAGTGGTAGCATCAAAAGGCGTACATTTTAAAAAAAATTTAATAAACCTTTTATTTTCTATACTTCTTTCTCTTCCAACGAACGGTTTACAAAATAAAAGTGAAAAACCAGTGTTAAGTCTCCGTTGGGGGTGGTTTCTTGAAAAAAAAGGGACTTTCCGTTCCTGAATGTGGTGGGAACTTTTCGGTTATCTATTTCTATATCGAGAGTACACATCTCAAATATTATTTCTTTATAAATCATCTCTCTTATTCACTGTTATTTAATCTAATCTGCGTGTACTAAATACAAGCCTCAGCAATTCGAATTTGACACTGCAATATTTGATGTTCTCAGAATAATTCCAAATGTACCTGTTTCAGGCGAAAACAGCACCATCAACTACTACAATGTTCTTTTGTATATGGAAATATTAGAGAAGAATATCCAAAAAGCTCTGATTTGTGTCTATCGCAAAGAGAAAGCCTTGGTAAGTAAAGAACTTCCCCAGTATTGAAAGTGCTTGTAAAATACTTGCAACTTGTAAAAAAATCAACTTTTTTAAAGTTAAATTAAAAGCCTATCCTTATATTTTCTTTTTTGATCTGCACAAAAATACATTGCAAACATTTTACAAGTATAGGGTTATTCACAATATATTGACCCCCCTTGATGGAGTTGTCCATTCCACCCCTTGGTGAGGGGATGAAAAAAATTGACAAGATGCGTTTCAATAATTGTAGTAAATATGTCAAATATTTTGTTTTTTGGATAAAAAAATGAAAACTGTTTATAACGTACCCCTTTAAAGGGGCTGTAACTTGACAACGAAGGGGTATTTTGAAAATATTATATGAAGAACCCCAATTAATTTTGACTAAGGAATCTACAGTTAATTTTTTTTCTACTTTGTTTCCATACACCCTGTATAAATACTTGCATTGAAATGGTCTTCACAAACAAAGTATGTTGATTTGTAAGACTTTTGTCTCTTTTCATAGTGTTATGTGCTACCCTCTAACGGGGAAAGATGTGATTAAGTCCCTGTTCAAGGTGGAGGGAAACCTGTTATTCTGTTACTCCCTGACTAGTAGGGTGGCGCCGTCTATGAGCCAATTGACGAACAATCATCTAGTACATAGTAGAAAACTATGGAGGATTCCAGAATATTATGGAATAGGGTTCTGGTACATTTCAAGTGTGTATATAAAGAGGTGAATCCAGCAGATGGGGGAACAGTTCATTTCAGTGAAGTAAACAGTTCAGTTCAGTGAAGTATACAATACAGTTCTAGTATACAGACAGAGAGTTTTTAGGTTAGGCAAGAGTTGATAAGTTTAAGAAGAAAAGTAAATAGTGTTTTAAAAGTAGTGAATTTATAATAGATTAAATTATTATTAGTTGTGTGATTTTTAAGTATTTACTAGTGTAATTTTAGTGATTAATAAAATAGTGCTTAGTGAAAATTCTTATTGCAAGTTATTTGAACCCACAGAGTGTTTACTGAAGACTGTAAACACGTAACAATAGTTTGTTGCCATTTCCTTCGTATTTTTAAATGTCTAGGAACGGTAATAAATGTTTTAGTAGGTGTTGTCACCGTGGTGCCTTGACACTCCAGGAACAATACAATATTTATAATTCATTTTACTGTCACTATTATACATTGTTAATATAAATAGATGAAAATACTTGATAATTCTTCACAAACACGCATAAGGTACAATACACACTGCTTGAGTTAACGATTTGTTTGTGAAACAGTAGGTAATAATGCTCTGTTACTAGCCGCTTCGGCTGGCGGGTTATTATTGAGTGACGTCACGGCCGAGACTCGACTAGGCCGGTACGGTCCATGTTTATTATTTTAACGTCTCCACAATAAAATTGTGAGAATTACTAAAATTGGTTCAAAAATGAAAATTGAGATAACATCAAATCTTTACGTTTTGAGGTCCTAGGAACCCAAAAAAGTGGTTTTTGAAAAATGTCTGTGTGTGTGTATGTGTGTTAGCACGATAGCGCCGAAACTACTGAACGGATTTGAATGAAACTTTGCGTGTGCGTTTCTTTAGTGTCCCAGAAGACCTGAAAAGGTTTTGGTTGAGATTGGATTACGTTTAGTGCCATTTTGACGCAACAAGTTGTTTATTTTATATTTACTTTCAATTTGCAATGGAACCGTTGAAAAGCAGTTAAAATTCTGATTTCAACGATATATCACACTTCCACCCTTTCGATTTGGTTTCCGTGAAAAAAATTAAAAACAAAGCAAATATGGCATAGATCGCATGACATGATCGATGCGCGTAGCCGTTACATCGTGAAACTCGTCACATCACGCGTCAATTCACGTGTGAGGGTTTCTTCACTGCTCTAGAAGTAGAGCGGATTACGTTTAGTGCCGTTTTTAAATATATATATACAGACAAATCGAAGAATTAAACTACAAATATTCCTCTAAAATCTAGTAAAATTACTGAAATGCTAATGTTTGATTTAACAAAGACAGCCGCGAGCGATCGGATTGCAATTAGAAAATTTTGATGATTGTCATTGTCATCGTTTGTCATCCGATAAAGTTGGTGTTATGTTATGTTAATAAGATTTCGGCACATTTGTAAGTTTTAGTGGATTGTCACAAACTTTAAAGGTAGATGTAACAATATCAATATCATATGCTTTCTGTACCTTCGTTGGTGAATTTATTATAGATTATCACTTTACCAATTTTCAGTTTGTTGCTTTACAAATCTGTAGTATTTAGGATAACTAGACTTTCTTCGTCGTTCAAGTGATGTTAAAGTTGTTAATATCCTAATAGTATATTATTCAACGAGCGATAATGTAGGTAATAACTCGCATAGATGATTGTAAATTCATTAAGTTGAGGGTTTTTTAGTGCCCCAGAAGATCTGAAAAGGTTTTGGATGAAATGAGATTAAGTTTAGTGCCGTTTTGTTACACAATTTAATGCTCTTTTCGGCTTCAAAGATCCACTGAGTGGGGAGGTTCCAGCCGCTTCCAGTAGCTGCCGATTTTTTTTTTTTAGACGATTTACGGGTCTCACAAAATTTTAGCTTTTTGCACATGGTCTCAGAATTTTAAGATCTTTCCGATAATGAAATTTAAAAAAAGTGCTAAATGGAGTTTTGTAAGATCATGCTCCAAAGAAATTATGTGGACAGATGAGTCAAGTTTTTCCACGGCGTGAGTTTTTAATAGAAAAAACAGACGTTCCTGGGAGAATAAAAACCAAAGAGAGAAAGGTCAAGCAAATAAAAAAATCGGGTGGAAAATCGATCCACGTTGGTGCAGGATTTTTCAAAATAAAGTAGTTGGGCCTATATTTTATGATTTTACTTTAACATGGCAAACATATCTCAATATAATTTTACTTTACTTAATTCAAGAATTCCCTATGGACGTATTGTCTAGACTGATTTGGCATCAGGACGGAGCGACTCCACAATCAGCTTTAGAAGTTCGGGAATATTTAAATAATCAATTTCCCATTTGGATAGACAATGCTGGGACCATTTGATGGCCACCAAATAGCCCTGATTTGACGCCATTAGATAGCTTTTTATCGGGGTTTTTAAAAAACAAAATCAATTTTAATGATAACCACAATCATCAGGCCATTAAAGCAAAAAAGAAGAAATTAACAACTTAAACAGAAACCATAATAACACTATTTGCAATATTTTCTTAAACTTAAGAAGACGCTATGAGCTTTGCATTGAAAATAATTACTTACGAAACCAATAGAACGGATAACCCAACATTCCAGTTAAAACTCTTAACAAAAAAAGTCTTGAAATCAATGGTGAGACAAGGGAAAAATCTAGAACTCATGCGTCAGTAACAATTCATGATGTTATAGTCAATAAACTTAATAAACCCAAACATGTAAACAGAGCTGAATTACTGGAAAAACTGAGGAGAAAATTTATACAAGAATACCAGAAAGAAACTTCAGTTACCTTTGTTGGTAATAAGATATACATTTTGATGTTTGACATGCTATTTTAATGATTTTAACTCACCAACAGAACCACAACTCGGAAGACAGGATGTTCATGTTCACAACAATGCTTAATATTCTATACACTAATGTCAACAGTTACATGCCTAAGAAATATTTAATTAACAACATTATCGAAAACTCAAATATAAATTGTGCGCTTTTTGTATAAAGTATGGCAATATTGTATATAATAATGCAAGAGGCAGCAGTCTCATTCAAGTTCACCCATCCCTGTAGATGGTTAAAGCTAATTCGCCAAGAGTCAACAATCCATTAAATGAAGTGACACATTTTACCATATCTTCTTCACATTTTCCTGGTTTATATTCATCCCACATTAAACATTGAGGAAAATCTTTTTATCATGGCGTCGCGATTCAGATATGATATTATTATCAGTGATTTCAATTTCAACGCAGCAAAACACAGACAGTTAAATACTTTTCTCAATGGCACATCATTTGAAAGGGCAAATACTCCCCCAACATTTCTTATGCCAAACAACATTGATTCAACACCTGATGCAGTTCTTTACACAAAAAATATTTTGAAAAATTTCAACAAAATCAAACATATCTCTGACGTTCTGACCACCTTTCAATAACGATTAGTTTTAGCTTAAATTTGCCAGCGGATACTTCAGAACCAGAAACAAACAATTTATATTTATATAATAAATGTGATATGGAAAAAGTGAATGAGGAAATGTGCAGGCATATTCATGAGAACAGAATCATTACACCGGACACAATAAATTTATTTAATGAGAAGCTAAAAATTTCTATTCTTAAGGAAAACCCAATTTCTGCACACAGGTACTTTGCTCACCATCAGTTACCACCATTCATAATGAGGTTAATAAAACAAAAAAGGAAAATTTACAGAGACTACAAGTAATATCAAGATCCCGATCTCAAAAGAAAATTCAACGAACTTAACAAAAATATTCACAACATGATAATGATGTTTAAATCTTCTAAATGGTTAGATGTATGCGAAGAAATAAACAGATCTAGAGGCCGCAATTTATTTTCCCAAATCTACAAACTAACCAAGTATAGAGGAAAATTTCACATCCCAACTATAGTAGAAAATGGTGTAGAATATAGCTCTGATGCTGAAAAATCACAAATATTTGCTGAAAACCTAAAGCAGCTCTATGTACATAATGTAAAACCCGACTTTGATGGTGAAACTTTCGATTCGGTAATAGAATGGCATAATCAGTTTTTCCATCACATCGAAATAAATGATGGTATAGAAATTAATGAGGAAGAATACTTCCAAATTCTTGATAAACAGAAAAGCTCGGCCCCAGGTATGGACAATATTCCTTGGTCGATTGTAAATAAACTAGACTATGATATCCATCTCCTATATAGTCAAAATTTATGAATTCTGTTTAAACAATCACCATTTTCCGACCATTTGGAAAAAAGGACAAATAATTGCAATTCCCAAGCCCTACACTGATCACACAAAAACGGAAAATTACAGACCAATTACTTTATTACCTGTTCTTGGAAAACTCTTTGAAAAAATTATCAAAGGTAGAATTCTGGAGTGCATAAGTGAAAAAATTCCAGCTCTTCAATTTGGATTTAAAGAAAAATGTTCGACCCTACACCCTCTTACCATCCTGGTATCCAACGTCTAGTCGGGCAAACTAGATAACTTAAAATCAGCTGCTGTTTTCTTAGACATTAAAAAAGCATTTGATAGTGTATGGCATTTGGGTTTGCTTTACAAATTGAGCAAACTAGAGATCCCAGCCTACCTTGTTTACATTCTGAGAAGCTTTCTAGAAATGAGGAATCTTTATGTCAAAGTAAACAACTCCTTTTCAGATGGTTTTGTTGCTGATCAAGGATTACCACAAGGATCTGTATTATCACCAGTGCTATATAATATTTACTGCCATGATATTTTTTCTTCCGAAATTGATCCAAAATCTTATCTTCTGCAATACGCAGATGATACCACAATAATTTCTCACGACAAAACTCTGACCAAGACCATCGATAATTTACAAACGATGATTAATGACACTGAAAAATGGTTTAAAACATGGAGACTACAATTAAATCCCGCTAAAGCTCGGTTTATAATTTTCAATCATAGACTATCTATAAATTCACCCTCCATTAGTATTTTAAATTCAACAATACAACCCTCTGTATCTACAAAGTACCTAGGAATCGAACTGGATTACAAATGCAACCTAAAACAACATACTAAGCTGCTCAAACGAAGAATTACAACACGAGCGAAACTTTTTCGTTCTCTAACATATAAAAAAGGGGGAATTTCAACACAATCTGCTGCCAAAATCTACAAGTCTATATGCCGTTCACTGTTAGAGTTTGGACATACCCTGTACCTAAATTGCCAAAAATCTTTCATAAAAAATATTCAAGTTGCCGAAACTTCAGCTTTGAGAATAATTACGAAGATGCGCCATCCGAGGAATCCACTCCACAAGCCTTCTAACAATTATCCTTATGACATTTCCAAAGTCAGTCCAATTCAGGAGAGACTCAATATGCTTTCTAAAAAATTTGCACAACGACCTCATAATTTCCTCATCATGAATCCCCTACTGAGAACGAGAACAATCCAGAGGCCCAGGATTTCCCGAAAGAACCATTCAAGAAATACTAAATGCCCTGCAGGATGTTAATTAATTCTTCATCCTAATTTGTAGAATTATCAATCAAGTTTTTTTTACGTATACTTAAATCCGATTTATCACTTTTTCAAGAAAACTTAATTTTTATAAAATAATTATAAAATGATGTGATAGACAGGCTGAAGACCTCGGTTGATGGTCTTTTGGTTATATGTTATATGTGTATGACCAATAAGATCTTTTATTATTGTTATTATTGATTACTTACGTAGTATTATTTTATTATAAAGAGTTTTCTCTTGGTTTGTTAAATCTGTTTTTTAATAAATTAAATATGAGGTTAATTCTAATATCATATTAATTACTTACACGTGATTATAGTTAGGTCATATATAATTTACATGTTGAAAACAGCACTTTTCATATGTGAAAACGTTTTCACATACTGTTAGCGTACTTTAAAGATTTATCACACGCTATGTAAAATCAATAATTTTCAAGCATAATTAGTAGTGCATAGTCAGTAGCACTTTTCAAAGCAGTCGTAGAAAAGACTTTTTATTTTACTAATGAATAAACAACTATTTACGGTTGTTATTATGGAGTTAATAATGACGGTTTGGAATGTCAAAACTGAATAAACAATAAAATAATTATTTTCACGGCCTACCTTGTTATTTTTGTTTCACTTGTGTTTTGACATGCATGGCTCACTCTTCTTGCAATAAAGCAGCTCACTTGCATTTTGATTGTCAAATATGTCCAGAAGTATTTAAGATAGACCTATACAATATTACATATTTGAAGTCAGGGGAACAAGGGCTTCTCCAAAATACAATAATATATGTTCCGTTTAAAAAACATATATTTATTTCGTATCACGTGACCTGTACATATTGTTTTTTATCACGTTTTAATAAAATATAGGTTAGATCATACAACTTTCATACGAAACTTTTTTTCTATTTTCAATAATAACAGAAATAAAGGAGGATCAATATATAGTGAATAACTGTATATTGTTCCATAGCATTAAAATTTTACTTGTTGTTCATATTTTGTTTCTGGAAAAAAATGTAATGTTTTTAATTTTCAGCTAGAGAAGAAGAAACTGAAGCCCGATCAAGCAACAATTCGTGAGCAGGAAAAGCCTGCTGTGATCGACAATATAGAGAGAATAGTCACCACGAACCCATGTCCATTGTAAGTACTGGTTAAAATATTTGCCTTTTTTTATTCTACAGACGATGCAAAAGTTGTTCGACCCCGCAAAAAAATATTTTTCTTCAAGCGTCCAAAAAATATGACAAGATAAATTTCGTAACTTAAACTGTCATTTTTCTCTGACACTTCATCTGACTGGCAGTAAAAATCTTTTTTCGCCGATTGACAGCAAAGTACTAACTTTGCGGACTAATGTCAATCAGCAAAGTGTCACTTTCTCTGCCTAGGCAGGAAAGTGAGCACTCCTGCTTAGGCAGGGAAAGTGACACTTAGTGTCTATGGTAACCAACTAGTAACAACTACGATTTTTAATGAATTTATTACAACAAAAATAAAGAGATTGATAATTGCTCTAATTTAATTATTTTAGAATATATTTAAACAATCGGCGAAAAAATTATATGTTCAACTCAGCAGCAAAATAGATTGACTGCCTTGACAGTCAATCTACTATTTTGCTGCCTAGTTAAACAAATAACACTAGTGCCACTCAAGAGCGCTATTAAAAGTATTTGAAGAAAAAATAGCATATTGTGGAATAAAGTGATTTTTCGTGTGTCTGCTATTCATCCTCGACACAAAAAATATCACTTCTACTTGATATAAAACAATATACTATTATATGTTTTTAAAACAAGTTGTTTATGCAATTTTTATCGTACAAACAAGAAAAAAAATTATAAACTTTGAATAAGATCTTTTGGTATTTTTTGCTAACCAAATATAATGGGACGAAATTTGTCGATTTAGATGAAATAATTCAGAATGGGCTGAAATTTTGGGAATAAGCTTATTTTTGGGGTACTTTTTAACATATCAAATAAATCGGTTTTCCGCAAAAAAACTGGGAAAGTATCAATTTTACTGTAAAATATGTACTGTCGTGAGCAGAAAAAAATAGGACAACTTTTTTTTTCTAATGTAAATCTGTCTCTATTTGAATATGTAATGAGTAGCCGAAATAAAACAGATATCACTTTGAATTTATTTGTTATTTTAATGCCATAGTTATTGCTATAGTCAATGATGGATGGTTAATGAGACAAATTGTAGTGCGTTATAACATTAACAAAAATTGGTGTGTAACATTTTAAGAAAGTTAGGAATAAACGGTACGATTAGTAGAAATCCTGGATCAAAGGACAAAAGATATCCCAAGTAGCACAAATTGCTTTTTAAAAACTCTATGAATATCTACTCCACCTTTTTATAAAGCTTAATACTTTATAATTAAGAGTTAACAACAATAGTCCAGTATTCATGAAGTATCTGTATACCCAAAATAGGCACAGTTTATACAGCCGCGGAAAACTCTATAATAGGTACATAAATACTTAAAGTAATATTATAACAACCTCTTTATTCCGTCTTACCAGACGTTATAAACCATGTTATATGACTACTAAGAAGTTGTTATATAATTGCTGTAAGTAAGTCTTTATGCAGTAAAAATTGCTCTAAATGTGAGTTACTGTTTGCAGTTATAAAGCATCGATATTACAGTGTCTCTAACAGCTTCAATGTAGTAACTTTATAGTTGTTATATTGGAGAGATATAACTGAAAGGAACAAAATATATAAAGGCTTAAAAAGCAAAAACTTTTACTTGTAAAGGAAAATTATTGGGTTATGGTTTCCAAATAGATCTTTAAAAAATACTTTTTGTACTACACGCACATACTTTATAGTTGATATATTATGTTTTCAGCTGCGATACAGACGCGAATTGTTTTGGCAAATTATTGGGAAGCTAAATGAATATTACCTGTGAATTAGTGTATGCTGTCGTTTGTAGAAAACTAAATTTGTCATGCGAAGAAAATTTTTCTGTTGAAATATGCTATTGTACTTCGAAATAAATAGACGCCCCTCCAAGATTTCTTGAATTTGATAATGTTGAAATTTATTTAAAAAAATATATTTTTTAATTTTTTTCTTTAAAATTGTTTTAAAATGATGAGCCGCGTATTTTGAACACCCCATAAGTGATTGCTGTAAATATATTGCAAAGTTTTCCTTTTCAAGTGATAAAAAGTCAATTATACCTCGAACTAGTAACAATGGATGACCTGTCATATTTACTTTTATAAAATACAATATGGTTCCCTATAAGTACCCAAAGAAGGTCACTACAGAAGCAGTTATAAATTCATAAAATAGCACTTTGGCTGTGTAAAAGTGATATAATAGCATTTTGTGAAGATTATAAAGTATTCTAATGAAACCTTCATCGAGCTCTTTCACAATCAGTGGCGTATCAAGACAAAATCCTCAGACAGGTGAATTTTCTTTGATAAAAATCCACATTTTAAATAATAATTGAATTCATGATAAAATCATTTTGATTTTGAGGGATATGATATTATCAAGTTTGTTTAAATTTCAAACTTATATTTTTTATATGATTTTGATATATTTTTGTGGTTTTTAATGATAAAATGACTGCATAAAAATTTTTGCTACATAAGAAAAATTCAAAAGCAAATCAAATGACATGGGAGAATTATCACTTTTATTAGTACTGATTGCATATACAAAAATATCACCAATGGTATTATACACTATATCAAATAAAATTGAGCTGTGGGGGATATCCAGCAAAATTTCCTCTAAGGAGTGCGAAAGCGGCAAAAGCTGCAGAAAATCTGTGTGTGAGATGTTTACCATACTTGGGTTGATTTATCGATGCAAGCATAGTTAAGTTTAAACTAGCATAAAATGCTTTGAAAGTTAACTGACCGAAAAGACTTAACTGAACATCATTCAACCAGCCCTTAAATTTCATTTCCATACATTTGTGGCAAGGACTTCGTTAAGATTTGTTTCTTGTGTCTTTTTAACATCTTATTTATTTTACTGTCCTAGCGGAGTTTAGCCATATAATTCCATCTCTCACCCAGAACACAGGCACATAACATACACGTACACAACAACCATTCCCTGTGACATTCCCATATGCCACAGCTGAGAGTCGATTTCAGAAGAGATAACAGCGACTAGACGTGTTGTCTCACTCACCAGTAGTCTAGTCCAGTACTACCAACTCGGTAATATTTTTTCAATTGCCGCAAATATTCATACCGTAATCATTTGGAATTGAGCAAGCACTACTGACTCAGTGCTATCTGTTTCTTTTATTTAGAAATTATGTAAATGCATTTGAAGAACTTGCTGTTTTCCTCTGACCCCTCTTTCTCCAGGAGGGGTGAAGTGTACTCTCTACGTGTCATCATTTTTACAATAAACAATTTTTCTTGAATTGTTCGACATTCTACACTTATTTCTGCCATGAACTTAATTTTTGAGATTTTCATATCTGAGTGCCCCTTTATTGGAGTTCAAGGGTCCTACAAGCTTTTCATTTTTAGGAACTACTACATCCGAAAAGCCCCAAAATCACATCTTCTAGAGCAGCCTTTCGAAATCCTAAATATTAAGGTTTTTTTCTGAACCAAATATCCTTTCCCCGTAAGCATGTCATATATCCTACCCTTTAAACAATATTCCATGTTTTTTATTCGCCATATAAATTAAATTTAATTATTATTTCGAATTATATTGACTTGTGTACTTTAAGAAGTTATGTTAATCAGTCCCCTAAGCCTACACCAATGCCAGAGAGGTTGCGCGATTTATTGTAGCCAATAAGATGCAAGGAGAAAGAACAGCTGACATATTATCCCTTCTAGCTTTAGCAGCTTTTATACCTTTATACAGACTCTATAGAGCTCAATGATTCTTTCTTTGCTGTGTTAAAGCTATATTGCAGGGTTGAGATTTTTACATTTGTCACATAAAATCAGAAAGGTTAAGTTGTTGTTTTAGTTTTAATAATCAAGTGTAACTGTAAACAGTGATAGTAGTTGATAAAAGGTAAGTTTGTAAATTACCTACTTGTTTATATCCTAGGTATACCTAATAACTTAACCTATCAATTTGGAGTTTTGAGAAAAAGTTATTCTTTATAAAAGTTGTTATTCTGCTAGTTTCGAGACAACAAAAGCACATGTAGATATTTTTTATATAGAGAATGTGTTTTGTTTCATTGTTTCTGTAGATGGCTTTTAAATTTTTTATATTATTGTTTTTGTTCTTTTTGTAGAATGTTTAAAATAGTCCAGACCATCGAAAGGGGAAAAGCTCAATTATGTATAGTCCCTCACAAGTGGGAAAAAAGAGGTAAACTGTACTGGCCCAAAATGAAGGCTGACAAACTTATTACGGAAGGAGATTCTATGCCAGCGGAAAACTGGTTGGAAATGGACTGCAATTTAAAAAGAAACAATTTATCACAATCTGAGGCGAAAATGGAACTAGAAATAATGCTGAGCTGCACAGATACTGACGAGGTGTCGGCAGTTATTTCAGCACCAGTTCAAAGAAGGAATAAACCAAGAGTGCTACTTCCAAGAACAACAAATAATTTACCTCAAGAAAATTTCAATGAAATCGCTGCTGTAAGTATAGGTACAGGGTGAATCGCCATAAATGCCCCTCTATAATTTTGTTATTTCTGGACCGATTCAAGAATTAAAAGAAAAAATAACCTTGAAATCTAGTAAGTTATATGATTATACTTAATTTTTTTAAATGACTCGAGAATCAAATTATTTTTCTCTTATTTCAGAAATATACCTAATACTTCATATCTTTCGTAGTTCTGCTAATATTTACAAGAATATGGATAATTTATAAATTACAAAATAACATCAATATATTAAATAGGCATATTGAAAATAATGAAACACTACCATGCATAAAAAAATTACAATAATTTTTCTAGTGAGAAACATCATTATTTATACACAAGTTCATTTCGATATTCTTGTAAATATTTGCGTTGCATCCCAACACCAGATGTGTAAAAACAATGTAAAAATCTGTATTAAAATCTCATATTTAAGTAACAAATTTTTTATTCTCTGACGATGGTGGTAATAAACCGAAACGTAAGAAAATAAAATAAAAACCTTTATTTTAATGACTGACAACCCAAGGAAACTCACATCACATGTAAATATTAGCAAAATTATGAATGATAGTCATATATGAAATATTATATTTCCGAAATCAGAAAAAAATATAGATTTTCATTCTAAAGTCGGACACAAGGATTTTAAAAAATTAAGCATAATCTTGTAACTCATTACATTTTGAAGTTATTGTTTTTTCATCAATATGATACATGAAATCTTGAAAAGGAAGGACTTCATTTGATTTGTTAAATTCTCGAATTTGTCCAGAAATCACGTAATGTTTATTTATTTAATTACAGAATATTGTGTCTACTTTCAATGCTCCTGCGATGGCACTTGCCTCAACCTCGATAAGTACCACTAATAACAGCATGGTTCCTTTTGACCAAAGACAAGTCCCACTAGAGCCAACTATTATAACTATTTCAGGAAATGAAATTCTTACATCGGGAGACTTGCCAGAAGTTACGACTGAAGGACTGAATATACCTTTTATGAATGTCGAAAAATATGACATTATAAAAAATCAAGAAGAAATTTTAAAAAATCAAGGATTAATTTTGAAACAACTTGCCACTGTGTCCGTGCAACTGGACATTTTATACAAACGTCAATCAAAGATTGTACCTGATTTGAATAAAAATAAAAACCAGGACTTCTCCTTTAAGTTAATAGAAACTGTAACAGAATTGGAAACATTTGAGAAAAATCTGGCCGATGAAGAATATCTTCAAATGGTTTTAAATAAATTTTCGGTGATCTATGGAACCAGCGGGAGGGAACATGGAACTAATGTCTGTTATGCCTTAATAGACAAATTTTTTTCAAGAAAATTCATGCCGCAGTGCTCTTGGGCTGGAGGTTCCCGAGGGAAAAATAAGAAAATTGCCTTTAAGACATATAGCAATGTTTTAAATATGTTTTTTAAGTTGGTGCACGCAGCAGATGTAACTTTCACAATAGACGCATGCGAGCAATTTTTTAAAAACATCTTAAAAAACTCAACAAAAAGAAGTAATATTCAAGGCTTCAGATGTTCAAAGACCAAAAGAAGGCCAAAAAATTTAGCTTATAAACCTCAAGCAGAAGGTCAAGAACACATTACAGCAGATAATAATGAAGGCGAAGAAGCTGAAAGCGATACACAGGCAGATACTGAAAGTGAGAATGAGGACACAAGTGAAATAAATTAACTTAGGGTATTAATATTATAGTAACTATATTACGTTATAAGTTATGGTTAAGTATTATGAACGAAAATACGTTTTATTTTTATATTTTCATAAGAAATAATAAAAATATATTTTTAACACTTTAATTTGTTTATTATATATTGTCATACTGACCGAATATTTTTACATTTAAAATCTTAATAGTAATACTCAAAGTTATTATATACTGTACAATAATCATTATTATTCTGTATGATTACATAAAAGTATGTAACAATGGTATAAAAACAGTTTCATTATCTGAGGGTACAATAACCATTTTACATTTAACGCAACTTACAGCATAACACTTTGGTGAATTATAATTAAGTATATTACCTGATGAGTAAATATGCAAAAACGACGATCGAATTGGAGTTTCAAAAAAGACGGTAAGGTTGTTTAAACTTGATCCAAAAATAAAGATTTCTCCATTTTCTTTAAACGTGTGTATCATTTTTACAATGTTTCCATCTTTAGTATAGAACCATTTGTCTGCTGTAGTCTCCGAATTTAGTGTATATGATTCCAATTCTAATTTCATAAATACATTACCTACCGACTTTTTCAAAATGGGATAACTTTTTGGTGCATATACCTTTTCAGACTCCACATCCATTTTTTCTGCCATCCTTCTTGCAACTTGACTCAGTGGACAGTTTCCATGACGAATTAAATTCTTTATTTCATAAAGTTTTGACTCGAATGGGTATGCGTTAAAAGATGAAAGTTCACCAAATTTTCTTACATCATCGACTAAATGCGAGAGGTTATGGACATTACTGGTCATATAATCTTCCCCATAAAAATCAGGGAAGTATTCGAGAAAATGGGTAATAAGCATTTCAGCTAAATTCAGAAACTTAAAGTGTTCTTTTGAGGAGCAAATAGTAATTGCACAAAAGAAAAGTAGAAAATGTTTGTATACGTCAGAAGATAAAACTTCCTTTAGAACTACTATACTTATATAATATAAAAAAGTACGAAATTCCAATCCTTTCCAGTGTGCTAAACAATCTAAACCTCTGACAGCTCTGTGTATTTCCTTTGGCATTGTACAATTCAGTAAAAAAGTTGTAACTTTTGTGGTGTCACTTGCAGACCATTTTGTCTTATATGTACCAATACACCCATCTCTCCATCCTGTAAATAAATAATATGAAAATATTAACCTACCTTACTGCTACTAACTGCCATCATTTATACTTACCTACCAAAAATTTCTTCATTATTCCTAAATCAATTAAATGTAAACTGTCAGCAGCGGGGAAATCCTGTATCATATCAATGGGCAGTTGTTTTAGGGGTGTGTCGACTTTGTAATGACTTTCATACTGCTTATTCCTAAATTTTTCATCTGTTCGCTTTTCACAGTGCCGTCTAGGGAAATATGTGCAATGTGAAATATATGAATATTCTCCAATTATCGTGCATTTTTGGCACCCGTGTTTCGCATTAAAACTGACAACTCCTAAAAATAATTAAATTTTTACACTTATTACCATCACATCAATTATAGTAAGTATATTAGACATTATTAGATTTTCAAGTCCAGAAAGAATTCTTTTTCTGTCCGCGATAGGTTTTCAGGGTGATTCGCAGTGAGTCCTGAAAGCTTATGTGTCCCAGAATAAGCTGACTTTCAGGTCGTAGTGTGTACATACATTATTGTATTTGCAACCAACAAAATATAAAAACTAGTCATTTTGAGGATGTGACGCATTACATGCTTATAACCGACACCCAGTAAATACAAGTTATAATATGACTTAGCAATGTTTAACAAAGTCAATAGGGAATAGTTCTGTAAACTTATAAAGCTTACCTTTAATAAATGCTCTTGCCGGAGAATCACAGATAAAGCTTCTTATTTTGATAGGTATATTGTATTCTCTTCCTCTTATATCCCACAAAATGCCCTTGTGTAAGAGGGATCTTGTTTCGGTTACAAAAGGTTGTAAAAACTTATTAATATCGCTGGGTTTTCCATATCCATAGTAAATTCCAATCACCATAGGTTTAATATGAGGCAGTTCAAAAATATTAAATAAAATGGGCCAAAATTCTTTTCTAGAGCTTTTATATATTGGTAAGCCATCAACATTAATATTAATAGAAATAGTTTGGGGAATATGTGTCACATTAGCTAAACCTTTTTTCAAACATAATTCCAGACCTTGATGCCAATAATGACCGTTATTACCAACACTGTCAACAACAATATTTCTTGGAGTATTTAGTAGTGTCCTAGGATCTGATGGAAGGAGTTTGTTTGGCATATGATGATGCCAAATCTGTAGTAAGTCCCTTAAAGCTATATGGCTAATGCCATACGTAGTTGCCCATTCTCTAATTTCATTGCGGATACTAATACTTTGGTCAAGCAACTCTGCTAAGTGTGATCCATCTATATCTGGAATGTTGTCATCCTCCAGTTCGACATTCCAGTTATTTAATGCTTCCTCATCATCGGCGTTTATCACTTCTTCACATTTATCCGTTCTTTCTTTGTTTGGCGTTTCTTCCAAAAAATTGGTCTGTTCAATTAAATCAATATTACTGGATTCAGAATCTGGTTCCTGGAGTATTTTTTTAAGTGTTAATTTAACTTTCCTTCTAAAATTACCACTTCGCTTTGTCTTTCTCCAATACTTATCCATATTGTAATGTAACACTTAACAACACATGAAAAACACACGAATCTTCAATTAAACTATAACGATCTTTTTTAGAGGTTATGAAACGGAGAAAGTTTAGCAGTATAAGGGTTCTATAAAGGCTGAAGATTGCAACTATATAACTCCAAAACAGAATTTCAGTTGAATTAATGCTTTATAAAATACTCCTTCTACTATACGTAAAAAGCATTTATGAATAATCTATATTAGGGCTGACATAAATGGCATTTGGCTTAAATAACCACATTGCTGTAAAACTTTGCTTTAAAAACCCTTAAAACTTAATGTTATACAGCCATTATAGAGAAATTGCTAAGCTGTAAAACAGATATATGAATGTTATATAGATGTTTATACATTTATTATAAATATACATGGTATGTATCTGTATAATGGACCTTACTAAGCCTCTTATAAATTAAAAAAAAACCTGTATATGATGCTTTAATAAAGAAACTTTATATTTATGCTGTGAAAACATTTTGCCAGCAATATTTTACCGCCGAGTTACTTTATAAGCAGTTTAGTGCCGAATAAAGCTTCAATATAACCAATTTTCTATACAAGTTGCCATAATATAGTATTTATAAAGCTTTAAGCGTAATAAGAGGACGACATGTGTTACTTGGGATCCTACTTAACAAGAAACTATATTTCGTTATTGCACCATTTCTATTTATAACTTCTATAAGTCTGTTTGGCATAGAATTAAATAACCTTATACAATAATCATTAGTAATAATATTTTCCCAAGCATTATTTACTATTTCCAGTAATTCGTCGGCATTCCGTGGTCTCACATTTCGTTTTTGGATACTTCTTACGAGTAGTCCCCATACTTCTTCTGGTTAAGATCTGGACTATGACTGGGCCAGTTAATAACATTGATGTTGTTATCTTGAAACCAGTTAGTTACGGTACGAGCAGTATGAACGGAACAATTGTCTTGTTGAAATATGAACTCATTATTAGGAAATAATTGTGACACAGAAGGGAGCATAATATTGTCTAAAATCCTAATATACGTTTCACTATTAAATCGTTCCTCAATAGGCCACAAAACACCAGGACCTCGTGCCGATATCCAAGCCCACATATTGACGGCAAATCTACCACTTTTATCATTGTTAGATATATATTTCTCATCGAATCGAGTATTCGGAGGGCGGTAGACACGAATACGACCGCTGTGTGTTGACTGGAAAGTTTTGTCATCTGTAAAGATTACATTGTTCCCAAAATGTACATCATGCACTAAAAATTCAAGCGCAAATCCTACTCGAGCGCTTCTTTATGTTCAGCTTTAAGTAAGTATTTCTGTGCTGCTGCATGACAGCGTAGCTCCGATTCCCTTACTCGTCGGCGACCAGTACTACTCGATCCAGGAAAATTCTTCAGCAGCCTGAATAAAATGGATTTTCTACTAAAGCATTTACCAGTTGCAAATCTTGTTGTTGAGTTGATATCCTTCGTCGTCCTGACCCAGGATTTCTACTAATTGTACTGTTTATTCTCCACTTTCTTAAAATGTTACACACCGAATTTTTGTCAATATTATAACAACTGACAACTAACTGACAATGTCACAAAAATTAAAGTTAGATGTACACAACTAGATTTCAGCAAAATACCGTTATAAGAGTTGTCCTATTTTTTTTGCTCACGACCGTACACATGAAAATTATAGCTGATAAAAATCCCCACAATTTCGTACGACCTACTGGAGCTGAGATAGATTTTTTGAAA
Organism: Leptura quadrifasciata; assembly: GCA_963675555.1. Lineage (NCBI taxonomy): Eukaryota > Metazoa > Arthropoda > Insecta > Coleoptera > Cerambycidae > Leptura > Leptura quadrifasciata. The sequence goes on along the minus strand of OY776680.1, from coordinate 94,474,688 downwards.
TTTTGACAGCTTTGCGACGCAACGGAAATGCGCGCGTTTTTCGCTAAAATCTCGAAAATGATCATTCGGATTGCAAAATGTTTCAAATGAAAGTTCAAGAGAAATCGATTACAAACAATTTCCTCTTATTTTTCATTTCAATTTGATCAATATTGGCAGAGATGAATTTTGAAACATCTTTATAGCACGCTGTTTTAATTTCATTTACGTTTACCACCCCCCCCTAATCAACCTAACGACTTGAAATTTGGACACAGTACTTAAGTCCTGAGTGTCTATCGGTCACTTTCCTCCCCGAAAAAAAAAAAACGCAAATACGGCTCTCGCCGCAGCGAAAATTCCGTATACAAATCCGTACTTTCAAATCGCAATATCTCACTAACCGCCGGACCGATTTCGACGAGTGACAATTCAGTTCATGCGCATTCGCGAGCCCTTATCCATATACACTTTTTCGATCCAAATCAACCTAAACGAGTTATGTCCGAAAAACTGATTTTTCTTATCTTTACATGTAAATTTAACCCCCCTCTCCCCGTGAAAAGATCCACCGGAAAATTTTCCGGATGGTAGAGGGGGTCCGACTTCATAACATCACAAAAAAATAATCCGAAAAATCTAGTTTGCTTGCAAATCCAAATCGACCCTACTATTAGGGATCTGAGTATCTCTCTCAAACACTTAATTTTCAGGTGTGTGGAACATGAAATGGTTAGTGACGTTATAGATGTGCTACAGTTTGCGTATGACAAAAAGAAGATACAAGATAAACTGGAAAAGAGATTACAGATAGAGGGCGCCGAAGAAAGGTTGCACAACGTTTCAGCATGCCACTTACCCAAATCCAGACAAATTATTCAAAAGAGATACCAATAAAATGTTTTTTTTAAACAAATTTCTTTCTTTTTATATTTCCGTACTAACATCAACAAAATACCCATTTATCCAACTTTCCAAATCCTCTTTCATGTTATTGATAGAGTTTGTGAAGATTTATGATGTTATTTAGGTCTCACAAATTAAACGACAAGTGAAAGGAAAGGAGAAGAAAGAAGACCAAATATGTACCAAATAGTCAAGGGATCCTCGTGCCGGTCGTCACATGCCTACCTTGCACTGACGAGGGCCAACAGTTCGAAACTGCAGTCTGCAAGTGGTGTGTGGCGACTGGCACGAGAGCTCCATTAAGTAGGATCAGTCTTTCGGCTGATGTTTGTTGCAATCGAAGCATTAGCGTTTTGATGGTAATATCCGATTATTATACTTAACGCGCCAGGCTTGTAACTTGTAATTCAGCGCTCAGCCCGGAGAGTAGCTGTTGGTTGCATCTGGTTACGTTCTTTATAGTAAAATAAGGATTTTATAGAGGAGCTTGCTATTATGTTTTAATATTTCTGCCCTCTAGAAGCACACTTGAATTATATACGTTATATTATACTTACTATTTTTCACGTTTTCTTTTGTTAGTGTATTTTATACATTTAAGGATATTCCCACAAAGCAGTCATTCTCAACCTACAAAAGGATCTGCCCTATGTAAACTATCATGCTTACAATAAAAACTTGTTTACAAGCACTGCACTAGTAGAATGCAGGTTTTCACGGCCGTTGTTAATATAAACCAAAGTGCTGGCTAAGCTACATAGACGATATGTTCATCATATGGCCACATGGAGAATCGTCATTATCTGTTTTCTTCGACCATTTGAATAAACAGCATCCAAGTATCAAATTTACAATGGAGACCGAGCAGGATGGAGTTTTACCTTTCTTAGATATATTAGTGAAAAGGTCACACAATGGCAAGCTGGCCCAGGGTGTCTACAGAAAGAAAATGCACACCAATCGTTACCTACATGCGACATCTCACCATCATCCACAACAGAAGAGAGCGTTAATTAGAACCTTGGTCCACAGAGCCAACACAATATGCGACGACGAGAACAAACCCGAGGAACTACAGAATGTCCAACAAGCTTTAGAGAAGAACGGATACAGTCAAAGCAATATACAACGAGTAGTAAATAACCAGAGGAGAACTACAGAAGAAGAACAGCAACAACCAACAACGTATGCATGCCTACCCTACGTCGCGGGAGTCACAGATAGGCTGAAGAAGATTTTATTCAAAAAGAAAGTAGGTGTACGGTTTCGAACAGTGAAGAAAATACAGCAGATGCTTCCCTCAGTCAAAGACCCTGTCCCCAAACTGTTATCAAAAGGTGTTTACCAGTTGAAGTGCACATCCCAAGTAACACATGTCACTCTCTTATTACCCTTAAAGCTTTATAAATAATACATTATGGCAACTTGTACAGAAAATTGGTTATATTGAAGCTTTATTCAACACTAAACTGCTTATAAAGTAACTCGGTGGAATTAGATTGCTGGTAAAATGCTTTCACAGTATAAATATAAAGCTTCTTTATTAAAGCATCTTATACAGTTTTTTAAAAATTTATAAGAAGCTTAGTAAGCTCTATTATACAGATACACACCATGTATATTTATAACAGGTATATAAACCCCTATATAACATTTATACATCCGTTTTACAGCTTAGCAATTTCTCTATAACGGTTTTATAACACTGAGTTCTAAAGGTTTATAAAGCAAAATTATACAGCAATGTAGTTATTTAAGCCAAATACCATTTACGTCAGCCCTAAATTAGATTATTTATAAATGCTTTTTACGTATAGTAGAAGGAGTATTTTATAAAGCATTTATTCAGCTGAAACTCTGTTTTGGAGCTATGTAGCTGCAATTTTCCGCCTTTATAGAACTCTTATACAGCTAAACTTACTCCATTTCATAACCTCCAATATTCATTGATTTGCTTTCGAATTTTTCTTGTTATGTATGACTGATGGTAGAGAAGTAAGCGCACTTGCCTCTCACCCAAAAGTTCTGGGCTCGATTCCCGGTCGTGGCAGTCGAAAATACTGTGAAAGGAATTTTTTCACTATACTCGGATATTGGGTGTGTGTTTTGTCTCTAAATGTATAGCCTTCTCCCACACAAAGCTCTTCTAGAGCCTTCCGGGATAAAGGGGGTCGTAATTACATGTGGTGTTATTATTATTACTATTATTATTATTAAAAGAAATTATGCAGCCATTTTCTCACTACAAACTACAAAAATCCACCAAAATCAATAAAAAGTTAGGTTTGAAATTCAAACAAAAGTGATAATATCATATCCCTCAAAAACAAAATAATGTTATCATGGATTCAATTATTACACAAAATGTGGATTTCTGTCAAAGTAAATTCACCTGTGCGAGGATTTTGTCTTTAACTACTACTTTTACACAGTCAAAGTGCTGCTTTAAGAATTTGTAACTGCTTCTGTAGTGACCTTGTTTGGATACTTATAGGGAACCATATTGTATTTTCTAAAAGTAAATATGACAGGACGGCCATTGTTACCGGTTTGACGTATAATTAACTTTTTATCACTTGAAAAGGAAAACCTTGCAAAATATTTACATCAATCGTTTATGGGGTGTTTAAAATAGGTGGTCTATCATTTTAAAACAATTCTATGGAAAAAAATTAAAAAATATATTTTTTTAAATAATTTTCAACTTATCAAATTCAAGGAATTTTGGAGGCGCGTCTATTTATTTCGAAGTAGAATAGTATATTTCAACAGAAAAATTTTCTTCCCATGACAAATTTTATTTTCTACCAACCACAGCATACACTAATTCGCAGGCAATATTCATTCAGTTTCCTAATAATTTGTCATAGGAAAGTTATTACATTGAAGTTGCCAGAGACACTGTGATATCGATGCTTTATAACTGCAAACAGTAACTAATATTAAGAGGAATTTTTACTGTATAAGAACTTACTTGCAACAATTATATAACAACTTCTTAGCAGTCATATAACATGATTTTTAACAGCTGGTAAGGCGAAACAAAGAGGTTGCCATAATGTTACTTTAAGCATATATATGTACCTTTTACAGAGTTTACCGAGGCTGTATAAACTGTGCCTATTTTGGGTATATAGATACTTCATTAATACTGGACTATTGTTGTTAACTCTTAATTATAAAGTATTAAGCTTTATAAAAAGGTGGAGTAGATAGTCATAGAGTTTTTAAAAAGCAATTTGTGCTACTTGGGATGTGGTAAGAGCTACATCAGACAAACAGGACGGAGTATCCAGTGCAGAATCAAAGAACACCAGAGAAATACCAGATTTGGATACACGGATAGGTCGGCGATAGCAGAACATGTCCATAATAACGAGAACCATAAAATCGACTACGAGGACGTCAATATATTAGACAGAAATACGCGCTATTATCCACGAATTATCACGACTTAGTAACACGTGGAGACTGGTATTGCCAAGTACCAGCACCGTAGTAAGTCACGGTCAACCAAACACGACGAATGAGCAGCGAAGCGAACCAAACGCTACCAATGACCAGCGAAGCGAAACGGCGCCTAGGTATATAACGAGGAGTGTAACACAACAGATTCAGTCTTTAGAATCCTTCTGAAGAAGCTGACAGGATGATCAGCGAAACGTCAAGTCAAGTTCGACGACCACGGCAAGGCCCGGAAGAATCTACTTCATCAAGCACTCTGCACTTTTTCTGGCAATGTCTCGTTTTTATACTCATCAGAACGCGAGTTGTTGCTTTGGTTTAAAGTGCATTATCGTATTTTGTGAAGTTAAGACTATATTTGTGATTTTTAACAAAGAATAAAAAATGTGTCAAGAACAAAAAATAGTACATTTGTCATAAATAACAACTTTTATTCTTACCATAATCCATACTTTCTTAATATCTGTAAAGTACTATTAAAAGTATTGATATAAACTATACTTTGACAGCATTTTAAACATTACCGCGTAATTGCAACGTTACCAAGTCGCGAACTTCTGCTCACCAACTTATCTGGGACAAGCCGAGAGTGACCGAAAGTTATGAATTTTCAATATATTTTATAGAAAGACGAATACCCCTTGCAGTAATTTTTTAACCTCTCCACAATAAAATTGTGAGAGGTTACTAAAATTGGTTCAAAAACGAAAATTGAGATAACATCAAATCTTTACGTTTTGAGGTCCTAGGAACCCAAAAAAGTGGTTTTTGAAAAATGTCTGTGTGTGTGTATGTGTGTATGTATGTGTGTATGTGTGTTAGCACGATAGCGCCGAAACTACTGAACGGATTTGAATGAAACTTTGTTCTTTAGTGTCCCAGAAGATCTGAAAAGGTTTTGGTTGAGATCGGATTACGTTTAGTGCCATTTTGACGCAACAAGTTGTTTATTTTATATTTACTTTCAATTTGCAATGGAACCATTGAAAAGCAGTTAAAATTCTGATTTCAACGATATATCACACTTCCACCCTTTCGATTTGGTTTCCGTGAAAAAAATTAAAGACAGCAAATATGGCATAGATCGCATTTCGCATGACATGATCGATGCGCGTAGCGGTTACATCGTGAAACTCGTCACATCACGTGTCAATTCACGTGTGAGGGTTTCTTCACTGCTCTAGAAGTAGAGCGGATTACGCTTAGTGCAGTTTTTAAATATATATACAGACAAATCGAAGAATTAAACTACAAATATTCCTCTAAAATCTAGTAAAATTACTGAAATGCTAATGTTTGATTTAACAAAGACAGCCGCGAGCGATCGGATTGCAATGAGCAAATTTTGATGATTGTCATTGTCATCGTTTGTCATCCGATAACGTTGGTGTCATGTCATGTTAATAAGATTTCGGCACATTTGTAAGTTTTAGTGGATTGTCACAAACTTTAAAGGTAGATGTAACAATATCAATATCATATGCTTTCTGTACCTTCGTTGGTGAATTTATTATAGATTATCACTTTACCAATTTTCAGTTTGTTGCTTTACAAATCTGTAGTATTTAGGATAACTAGACTTTCTTCGTCGTTCAAGTGATGTTAAAGTTGTTAATATCCTAATAGTATATTATTCAACGAGCGATAATGTAGGTAATAACTTGCATAGATGATTGTAAATTCATTAAGTTGAGGGTTTTTTAGTGCCCCAGGAGGGGCAGGTTTTGGATGAGATCGGATTACGTTTAGTGCCGTTTTGTTACACAATTTAATGCTCTTTTCGGCTTCAAAGATCCACCGAATGGGGAGGTTCCAGCCGCTTCCAGTAGCTGCCGATTTTTTTTACAGAAAAATATATTCCTCGCTCCTTCTAATAGCTCTCAGATTTTGAACAAAATCGTAAGAAAATTATCGTTTAATTAAATAAAACGTAAGTAAAAAATTTTTCCCACGTATCCAGAACATCGACAAAAATATATGTATACATTTTCAAGATAATCGTAAGAAAACTTTTTTGTTGGGAACGTCCTTAAATGAAAGAAATAAAATATTTGTTATTATTTTATTGTTAATAGTTTAGATGGCCATATAAAACAACATCTTCTCATTGAATTAGTTTCACCAGATCCTCCTTACTAAATTTTCTGTCCTGAGTCAGTATCTACAACAAATTGATAATTACAAAGTGCCCAGCTAAAAGATTTTTGACCTCAAAATGATTATAGAAGTTTATAAATCTCGTGATTTAGTTTCTTTTAAGTAGCAATAATGAACGTTGAAGAAAGATAACGACATCAAATTACCCATGCAAATGAAAACGCAAGTATTAGATTTTTAATGGACCAACTTCGCTGTTTTGTAGAAGCAAAAATAAATACTATATTGAATAAACGTGTTAAAAGGAAATTTATAATTTTAAATCTTAAAATAACTCGTCCTGAAAAAACTAGCTTAAATAATCACTAATTGTATTGAGATCAGCTGACTCAAAGCCGCGATAGAAGTTTATTTGTACTGAGAAAGTACTGTTATGTGCTGCCCTCTAACAGAGAGGAGAGTGTAATTACTCCCTGGCTAGTAGGGTGGCGCCATCTATGAGCCAATTGACGAACAGTCATCTTGCACATAGTAGAAAACTCTGGAGGATTCTAGAATGTTATGGAACAGGATTCTGGTTCATTCTATGAGTGTATATAAAGAAGTGAAGCAGGCAGAACAGTTCAGTTCAGTTGAGTATACAGTACAGTTCTGGTATACAGAGACTGTTTTAAGTTAGATAAGAGTTGACAAGTTTAAGAAGAAAAGTAAAGTACAGTTGTGATTTAAAAGTAGTGAATTTATATTAGATTGTTATTATTAGTTGTGTAATTTAAGTGATTAATAAAATAGTGGTTTGTGAAGATAATTGTTGCAAGTTATTTGAACCTACAGAGTGTTTACTGAAGACTAAACACGTAACAATTGGTGTCAGAAGCGGAATTGCAACAGAATTTCTGAAGAATTCGACGAAGTTCCATAGTGTTCTATTTGGAAACCACTGGAGATAGTGAAGTGAGTCGAACTGGAAAGTGATATAGACATTAGACAAGATTAATTTGTGCTAGTGTGAGAAAACTTATAGAACATTCTATTCTAAATTTTGTGAAAATATTTGACTTGTACCTGGCATAGACTTTAAGTAAGACTTGTTAGTGTTGTTTGTTAGTTTTTGAATGGAAACAAGAAGCATGGCTGCTGAAAAACAAATGCAAGACATGTTCGCCCCATTTATAAAAATGATGCTAGAGGAAAAAGAAGAACAAGAAAAACAACGTCAAGAAGAAAAAGAAAGAAAACGACACGAAGAAAAGGAAGAATTGAGAAAAATTATACAGGTGCAACAAGATGCTATCCTGTCAGCCACTAATGAGGTCAAGGAAAAAGTACATAAAGTTGAACAAAAAGTAACTGGCGTCGAAGGAAAAGTGACTGCAGTCGAAGAAGAAATAGTGATGCAAAGGAAAAGGTTGAGGAGGAAGTAACTGAAGTCAAAGGAAAAGTTACTGGCGTCGAAGGGAAAGTTACCGGTATAGAAGGAAAATTTCGGGTAGTTGAGGGAGAGGTAGAACAACTTAAACGACAGTTAAGAGCACAAGGAGGCCAGCTAGTATTATCATCGTCAGGTTCCCGATTACAACCGCCTTCCTTTGATGGTCAACCTACAAAAGACAATTTGAGGCGGCGGCATGCGCAAATATTTGGAGCAATTAAGACAAGGCTATGGCATTGGCGCTAGCATTAAGAGGTCAAGCCTCAGAGTTGCTTCAGACTATCCCAGTAACACAGCAACGGAATTTTAAAGTTTTGGAGGCTGCACTAAATCTAAGATATGGCGACCAACATCTCGCCCAGGTATACTGGACTCAGCTCAAATCACGCACACAAAAGGCTGGGGAAAGTTTACAAGATTTTGAGGCAGCTGTTCAGCCACTGACATACCTGGCTTACCCGGATGCATCCAAAGAATTCCAGGAACAATTAATAGTTGGTACTTTCATCGATGGCATAAGAGATGAGGAGATCAGGCGAGTCCTTAGATTATCTCGAGATAAGACTGGTAGGAAAGCCTTGATCCATGCCCTCGAAGTTGAAGCCGCTTATAAAGAGACTCTACATCCGAGAGTACGAGCCATGAAAGTAGAAGAAGATGACCATTTAGAAAAATCAAATATGGAATCTTTGATGGCTGACCTGCACAAAATGATAAGCCAGTTGATGACCAAACCAGATGCTCCAAGGAAGCAGGAAAGAGAACAGAGCGATGGACAGCCAAGGAAGGTGATTCGGTGTTATCAGTGCAGCAAACCAGGACATATGATGCGACAGTGTCGAAAACGGAATCCTGGGGAAGTAAACACTGCAAAGAAAGAGGAAGTCCGCTCTGATAAGATGAGATTGATTGTTATGTTAACAGACATACAAAAAATGGTTGCACAAGTACTAAACGAATTAAGTTCGCGACTGGAGCTGAAACAGGAACCGCAACCGCCAAAACAGGAGCCGAAGCAGCAGCGAAGTGCTGGAGGTCTGATAAAAGGAATCCGCTGTTATAATTGCGGCAAATTGGGGCATGTCAAGAGGTACTGTCGCCAGAGGAACACTAAGGAAGTGAATGCCGAGGATGTAAAGAAGCAGCAGGATATAGCAGAAGTGAAGGCAGTTAAGATAGAGGTTCCGAAGGACTGGACAAAGGAAGTTCTAAGAGAGGAACAACTGAACGACGATGAAATTGGACCAATGTTGAAGGCGGAAGAAAAAGGAATCCGCCCGGAATGGAAGGACGTTTCCAGTAAAAGTGTTGGACTGAAGGCTTTATGGGCGCAATGGGATTCCCTTAGGGTTATAGATGGACTATTACGGAGAGCATGGGAGAGCCCGGACGGGAAAGAAGTTACCACGCGGTTGCTGATACCCAGGTGTCGAGTACCAAAAGTACTTCGGGAAGTGCACGGGAGAATATCCAGAGAGCACTTTAGCAGAAATGAGACCTTGGCTAGAGTACGGGAACGATTTTACTGGATAAATAGCTGTCAGGATGTAGAGGCTTGGTGTCGCAGTTGCAAAGTTTGTGCGAATGTAGCTGCCAAGAGGTCACCTACAGGGAGTGGTGAGCGAATGACCGAAGACTGTAAACACGTAACAGTACCATCATAGCATATCAATCTAAGACCTACATTTTCGTTTACCGACTCTACTTGTTCTCTTTTAATCGCTCATGATATAATAAAGTAAATACTTACTGCCTTCTCTGCAAAATAGACCATTGTTATTATCTTCGATATTCGTTTTTCAATTGTTCCCAAATATATACTCATGTTGAATAGGTTTATTGAAGAATTTCCCCCTGGAATACAAAAAAATTTGATAGAAGATTGTAAATGGCCTCATTGTTGAATGTTTTGACATACACAAAATGTAATAATTTGTTATAAAGAGAATAATAGTAATAATTTTACTTTCTGTCTTTATGCATGCAGGCTTCTTCATACACTGATTGTGATATTAAAATAGAAATAATTCTCTTAGGTAGATAAATAAATACCTAATAATTCCAAAATGGGACCTCTGTCGCAGTTAAGGAGGTTAAAAATACCTTCGATGCCATCTAGTACATCTTGCAAAACTTTCTCTGCTCGTTTGACGCCTTCTTCCTCCTCATCGGCCTAGAAAACAACAAAGAATATAACAAACCTGCTTCAACAATCTACTTTTTCAACGGCTTTGTGTAAAATCTAGTACCACAAATGAAGATCTTAATTTAGAATGGCCACATTGATTAAACTGTTTTATTTTTTGATAATTTAATAGTTATATAAATTGGTAAAGATAATTTGAAAAATTAATCAGCACTTATAAAACATTAAATCTTTCGATTTAGGGGTAGTTTCCATATACTGGGAGTAAGAGTGCATGCTGGGACCAATAATAATATGTACTGACTGACCAATTCTGACATAAAAAAATATACAGGATGTGCTAATAAAAACTCTCAAGTGAAATCTTTCGGAAACTACTAGAGATATTCGAGTTCTGTAAAAGCCCATTGCTAGAATATATAAATGGCTTTAGTTTTGAATACAAATAGTTTTTTAATATGTAGATGGCCCTGCGCTACAAAGAATTTTTTGGAAGACAGGAGCTGTTATCTATGTTAAAGAGAATTTAATTTCAATTAGATTTCATTATATGGAAAAAATTCGAAAATCCAATCGTTTTTGAGAAATTTGATTTTAAAATATTTAATTTTCAATAAATAACAAATAAATAAATAAACACCACAGAAATTAGACAACCCCCGATTCCAGAAGCCAGGGCTTGTGTGGAAGGGGGTTACACATTGAAAAAACGCGGACATACAACCATTTCCTCCGACAGTGTCGGAGCCAGGATTCGAACCCGGTGGTTATCTGGGACAATATTTTTTAAAGTTAATGGGAGGTAATTGTAAAGTTTTTTACCATTATAAATTAACTATTTTTTTATAAGGCTAGTCAATGGTAAAGGTAAACAGATATTTTTAGCCTGGCGGGTGTTGCGTTGTGTTGAATATTTATTTATAGAAAACTAATATACAAACATTTGTGCACTAATATGCTCTCTTTTATATAATAAGCAGACTGTCTCGTGAATAAAATAGCAATTACCATTAGAATTTTGTGATCAACAAAGAGGTTTGCAAGAGTCTCTCACGCGCGCTTTACACATGTATCTAATTGCTCGTTTTTGTAAGGTGAGTACGCTGCTAATTGTCCCCTGACAGCACGATCCCTAAAACGGAACACCATATCTTAAGGTGCGACTCTATTAAAGAAAAATACGCTGTCCTTGCCATAGAGTTAACCCAGTTCGGTAGAGATTGTGCGGAGAGCATAACATCCTGAGGATAATTTCTTATTTACGTTCATTACATATTCTTGAAAATTTAACTTGTGATCAATATGCAGACCAAGAAATTCAGAGTGATGTCTGTTTGCCAGAATGTGGCTTCCAAGATGGAGTTGCTCGAGGCTGCAACCGAAGGTCACTACATTAGTCTTAGCTATGTTAAACGTGAGGAGATTTGAATCACACCATTTTTTTACCAAGAAAATATCGGAACTAATTACATTATACAGGGTTATTGGTAATTCGATACATTCCTTTGGAGATGTGATGGGGCATGAACTAAGGAGTAAATCTTGCCCTAACATACATTATGCAAAACTCAATAGTTTTTGAGATATTTCAATTTTTTTGTTTTTCCCAAAAAAATAGATCTTAATGTCTTAAAAGTTAATTTCCGAAAAATCTACTTGACATTTTTAAATTTTTTCTTACTGGATTACTTGTCCAATATTATAGATATCCGTTTGGAATGAAAAATATCTGGAAACATTTCGATCATGTGAACATCTGAAATAAAAACTTTAAAATTTTTTTTTTTAAATCAGCTATGAAATTTACCTATTAGGGTTTTTCAAAAAAATATTAACGTAACACGCGTATAAATTATTATAAAAACTGCCTTATTTCAATAGCTATCTAACAAGGTACAAATGTTCAATGTACCCTTAATAGTTCTAAAAAAATACTAGTAAAAATAACACTAGTACGAATTTTATTTTTAGAAAAACAGTAAAAAACATTTTAAAAGTAGAGTTTAATTCTTCATTAATTTCAAAGTTGTACTTTATTTTTTATATGTCTTGCTCAAAATGGGAGCCCCTATTCCGTATACAGACACGGCAGCGTCTTCTTATTTCCGTCCTTGTTACTCTGGTTGTCAGATTATGCCTTATGTGTTGGGCAGCATCGACTATCCTTTGTCTAAGGTTTTCTATAGTATTGACTGGTGTGGCATAGACCATCTCCTTCATATGACCCCATACGTAATAATCAAGGGGTGTTAAGTCAGGGCTTCGCGCTGGCCAAGGTATTGGGCCCGCTCTTCCAATCCAACGGTTAGGGACGTAACTGTCGTACTGTCAGCCGATAATGTGCTGGACAACCGTCGTTCTGAAACATCATTCGCTGTCTGACGGCGAGAGAAACATCTTCTAAAATCACCGCTAGATCATTTCTTAAAAAATTTTCATAGATTTCCCCGTTTAAATTTTGAGGAAGAAAGTGTGGCCCTATTAAATAGTGGCCAAAGACTCCCATCCACACATTAATAGAAAACTTCATTTGGAAACTAGTTTCACTGTTAACTTGGGATTTTCCTCTGCCCAATAATGTAGGTTGTGGAAATTTGTTATACCCTCGCGATTAAATTTCGATTCGTCCGTCCATAAAATACTTGTTAAAAAATTTGCACTTTCTGCATCTGAATTTAACATAAAGCGGCAGAATTCCACTCTCCTTCCAGGATCACCTTCCTCCAAGCCTTGGACAGGGGTATAGTGGTAAGGATGACATCCAACTCTACGTATTGTAGACCAAACTTTCCATTGTGACGCTCCGGTTAGTCTTGCGACTTTATTAGTTGAAATAGTTGGGTCTTCCTCAAAATACCTCAATATTTCTTCCTCATCATCTGGTTCATAAACGGGAGGAGCACCAGCGTCACTTCTTCTACATTTCACGGAGCCAGTTTCAACGATATTTCGATACGCCGTACTGAATACACGTGCATTTGGTAAGCGGCGGTTAGGGTACCAAAGACCATATTCTCGGCGAGCTTCAGCAGCGTTGCCGCCAAAGTATCCATAGACAAACAAGATATCAGGCGTATTCTGCGTTGGCATACGCGGCCATGGCACAGAAAATACAATAACAACAACTAATAACAACTACGAGCAAAATCAAAATCTTCGATAACTAATTTAACAAGACCAACAAACTTAAGGGACACGGAGATAAGAATGTCAGTTAATGACATATATGCACAAACGTCAAAGTCAAGGACTGACTGACTTAAATGAAAATGAACGATTAGTCGTTTAATAAATTTCGCCACCAGCATTATCTTTACTAATTTTTTATTAGAACTATCAAGGGTACATTAAACATTTCTACCTAGTTAGATAGCTATTGAAATAAGGAAATTTTTATAGTAATTTGTACGCGTGCTACATTAATATTTTTTTGAGAAAACCTAATAGGTAAATTTCATAACTGATTTTAAAAAAAAAATTTTACAAGTTTTTATTTTAAATGTTCACATGATCGAAATGTTTCCGGATATTTTTCATTCCAAACGGATATCTATAATATTGGACAAGTAATCCAGTAAAAAAAAATTTTAAAATGTTAAGTAGATTTTTCGGAAATTAACTTTTAAGACGTTAAGATCTACGTTTTTGAGAAAAACAAAAAAATTGAAATATCTCAAAAACTATTGAGTTTTGCATAATGTATGTTAGGGCTAGATTTACTCCTTAGCTCATGCCCCATCACATCTCCAAAGGAATGTATCGAATTACCAGTAACCCTGTATAGTACTTTTAGATCTTTATTGTGCCATAAAATGGTGGTGTCGTCGGCGAAAAGCGTGAAACTTCCAGATATGTTGATAGAAGCCAAGTCATTTATATATAACATAAAGAGAACTGGGCTAAGTACCGACCCTTGTGGAACACCGCAAGTTATCCCGGCCACACTAGATTGTTGCCCTGCAGATTCCACAGTTTGATAGCGTCCAGTAAGGTAGGATTGAAACCAGGCCAAAGAGGTACCTCTGAATCCGTAGCAGTGGAGCTTTTGCAGCAATATTTCATGATTCATTCACACAGTCAAATGCTTTCAACAAATCACAAAATACCGCCGCAGCTGCCTCACCCTCATTTATTTTGTAGTAGATTTCTTCTAGAACCATAAACATAACGTCACTAGTGTTCCTATTATGTTGAAACCAAATATTTACCACCAACATTCTTTTTTAACTAATTTTTCAATCATTTCAGAAAGAGTACATAATAAAGAAATTGTTCGAAAATTTGAGAATTCGTCGGTACTTCCCCCCTTTGTAAAGTGGTATGACAATAGAAGTTTTTAGGCAGGAAGGAGATATACCGGACTCAAAAGACTGATTAATAAGATGAACTAAAATATTTACTGTGCTGTCTGGCATATTTTCAAACATTCTCACAGATAAATTTTCTATTCCAGAAGATTTTTTGTTTTTTATATCAGAAATAATTTCTTTTCATTCTACTATATCTGTAGGAAATAAGTAAAAACTCCCAGGAACCCCAGTATCCCTAAAATAACTTAAGGGGTCGTTAGGTGGTCCAATTTTCCCGGTTAATTTTGTTCCTATAGTATAGTAATAATTGTTAGCTGCATTGGGGTCTACTTTACATTGTGGTGTAGCCTGACGAGGTTTACCTCTAAGCTCATTGATGGTAGCCCAGCTCTCTTTTGACTTGTTAGTTGCCATGAGTTGCACACTCCCACAACCGCCTCCACCTCTACTGGAGCACGTGACTGTTGTTTTGGTTATTCGCTACATAGTATTTGCTATGTCTGTTAACAGCGCTCCGGATATAAGCCGGAAAGACGGTTCAATTTACTCTCATATAAATCATTATTTTAAAAAACGGTTTTCGCTAAAAATCATTAAAAACATGTTACAATGTGGGATGATGAGAGAAAAAAAAAGTATATATAAAAAAAAAATTTCTTCTATTTTCGATTTGAAAAAATTATTCTTGTCATCCCACATAGGTATTATTAAAATACACATTTTCCCTTTTGTAGACTAAAAGAAAATTAGCCCTAATGTCCTCAAGTGTACCGAGAAATTAAAAGATTAGGTATAATAAATTTGTCCATTGTCATATTCAACTACATCTCTATCTCTCTCTTTCCAAGCACACCGTACATTCGGCTGCGTCATTTTATTGGCGTGAAGTCATTTACAATTAAAATTGGAAGCATGGATACACTCCGAACAACTCTTAATATAAGCCGGCATGCAATCATTAGGCCAAAAAGACACCTGTCTTCCAGGGTATAAGATTTCGATCGATTTTTTACCTTTCTAATGGCCTCTTCTAAATCATACTTCAATGACCTCAATGTGGCTTGTCGTTCTTTAGCTCTGGCTTGGCTGAGTTGCACCTGCTCATCTACAAAATAAAAAATATTTTTATTTTTCTGTTAATGCTCAAAAAACTATCTAACAAAATTGAAAGCTAGAAGAAATCTGAATACTACTATTTTCTAAACTTGGCAACAAATTAATCCTGAGATTGTGCGACAAATAAAGTATAGTCAAATAAAGTATCTATTCTTACCGATTTTCTCTTCTAATTCGGACAAATTGGCGTGTAACACCTCAATTTCGTGATTTAGCTCATTCACGTAATTGAAAAGCGCAAAGTTTTCTTCTTCTTGCTTTAGGAACTGAGATGCTATGCGCTCGATATCGTTCTCCTCGCAGAATTTCTAGAAGGACGTTAGCAGAATTTATAAAAGTTAAGTTAGGATTTTCGGTCAAAGTTAAAAAAAAAACGTACATACCTGTATTTGTTCCAAAGTTTGCTCGTACAGCCGCAACTGATTTTCAAGATTCTCTATCTGGGACTCCTTCTTTTTCCTTTCCTTTTCTTCCAAGTCTCTCAGAATTCGACGCTGGCCTTTTACGCTTAAGAACTCTCTTAGAGTTAAATCGTGATCCAGCTGTCTTTGAATCTCGCGCATTTCCTTATCACAAAAATAAGAATCAAATATAGAAATGTAACAATATTAAGTTAATTAATGGAGCAAAGGACCCCGCAGTTTTCTTATGAAAATTGGGTTTCAATAAAATGGGCTAAAAATTTACACACAGGTATGTCATGGTGATCAAAAGTCTCCACAGACAGAAAAAATTTTACCAACAGGATTTTGAGATATAGAACCCGGCAGCATTCCGTTTTAAAAAAAGGCATTTGATCCTGTAATTTCGTCTTGGCTTGCCCTGTATATTCGAAAATAATTTCCGGTTACAGACTTTAATCTGGTCTATTGTATTGTATTTTTTTTTAATTTCTAGCTATCCTAGAACTCGAGATACTGGAGTCCGATGCACTAATGCCCCCCCTGTATACCGGGTGTAACAGGATCATGGTATACCCCCCTTTTCTCCTTTAGTTTTGAAGATAATTGATTGAAATTTAGAATATACTACATACATAATAAGCGGCATTTTAACCTCACCACAATAAAATTATGAGGTTACTAAAATTGGTTCAAAAACGAAAATTGAGATAACATCAAATCTTTACGTTTTGAGGTCCCAGGAACCCAAAAAAATAGTTTTTGAAAAATGTCTGTGTGTGTGTATGTGTGTTAGCACGATGGCGCCGAAACTACTGAACGGATTTGAATGAAACTTTGCATGTGCGTTTCTTTAGTGCTCCAGAAGATCTGAAAAGGTTTTGGTTGAGATCGGATTACGTTTAGTGCCGTTTTGACGCAACAAGTTGTTTATTTTATAATTACTCTCAATTTGCAATGGAACCATTGAAAAGCAGTTAAAATTCTGATTTCAACGATATATCACACTTCCACCCTTTCGATTTGTTTTCCGTGAAAAAAATTAAAAACAAAGCAAATATGAAGCATAGATCGCATTTCGCGTGACATGATCGATGCGCGTAGCCGTTACGTCGTGAAACTCATCACATCTCGTGTCAATTCACGTGTGAGGCTTTCTTCACTGCTTTAGAAGTAGAGCGGATTACGTTTAGTACCGTTTTTAAATATATATACAGACAAATCGAAGAATTAAACTACAAATATTCCTCTAAAATCTAGTAAAATTACTGAAATGCTAATGTTTCATTTAACAAAGACAGCCGCGAGCGATCGGATTGCAATGAGCAAATTTTGATGATTGTCATTGTCATCGTTTGTCATCCGATAACGTTGGTGTCATGTCATGTTAATAAGATTTCGGCACATTTGTAACTTTTAGTGGATTGACACAAACTTTAAAGGTAGATGTAACAATATCAATATCATATGCTTTCTGTACCTTTGTTGGTGAATTTATTATAGACTTTATCACTTTACCAATTTTCAGTTTGTTGCTTTACAAATCTGTAGTATTTAGGATAACTAGACTTTCTTAGTCGTTCAAGTGATGTTAAAGTTGTTAATATCCTAATAGTATATTATTCAACGAGCGATAATGTAGGTAATAACTCGCATAGATGAAATTTGCAGCACGAGCCGCAGGCGAATGTTGTAAATTCATTAAGTTGAGGGTTTTTTTAGTGCCCCAGAAGATCTGAAAAGGTTTTGGATGAGATCGGATTACGTTTAGTGCCGTTTTGGCACATAATCTAATGCTCTTTTTGGCTTCAAAGATCCACCAGGTGGGGAGGTTCCAGCCGCTTCCAATAGCTGCCGATTTTTTGACATACAATTGATTTTTAAACGAAACATCCTGTATATTTTTGCATTTTTTAATTCTGCATAATTTTCTGAATCCAACGATGCCAAATAAGTGAATTACAAACATCAATTTTTTTTATAATATAATTTTTAGTTTTCCATTTGTGTGCCACGACGGTTCCGATTTATTCTAAATGACCCGTGTGATACTACAAAAATCGAAATCCCGTTAAAAACACTAAATTACGTAATTTTGAGCAAATAAAATTCACCAAAATTGTTTTTGGGGCAAAAATCAATTTTTTCAAATGGAACCATATTGGTACCGTGGTACCATTTATTAGTACTATTAATAAGGAATTTATTCATATGTCGTATTAAAATGTGCGATAAATACAAATAAAATTACAGCTAAAAGAAAATAAGAAAATACAATTTTGTTCTAATTAAATGTTAAGAAGTAACTAAGGTGGCTTTGAAAACAATGAAATATTTAGCTTGTCAAATATTTGTTGGTTTAACGGTGTTTTTATTGTGTCTTTAAAAATTGTTTAAAATTCTTGTTAATTGTGTTCAAAATACCGCAAATTTATACGAGATGAAAAAGTGGAGATGTTAATTATTTATGGGGAATGTAAAAGAAATATAGTTGCGGCTAGAGTCTAGTAAACTCTAAACTGGCATGTGTATGAGTTGGTAATGCGCGTACGATTACATTTCACTCGCACACAAAGTTAAAGTAATAGCCCAAAAACACTGTCGCGTATGTCTACCAAACTTCTCTCTCACCTATTTTGAGACAGAAATATTGCGATACACACTGAAGAGAAAGATAAATTTTAATCTACGTTTTCAATAAGTTCAGCGATTCTCAAACTCTGAAGATTTGTCATTGGTTATTTAACAATCGTCTCATATTAGAATTAAATTCATCTTTATATGAAATATATAAGCTATTTTTAGTGGTAGTGGATATTCATCCGACAAACGGACATTGCCAAACCACTATACCTAGGACTTGCAATTTTCTAGTATCTACATATTACATGAATTGTACGTCGTGGAATAGCTCAGTGTGTAAGTAAAGCGAATATTTTAGTTACGGTAGAATTATATATATATAACAGGCAATAAAAGAATTTTAATTAGTAATTGGAAGTGTGTAAGTAAAGGGAATAAAACATCCGGGTTCAAATCCTGTTGCCTACCGATTTTTTTTTTAATTTTATTATATTAAAAGTTAAACATTTTTCTTCTAAACATTTTATTTTATTAATCCACGCCGCAAGTTTCGTTAAAACTTTCTTTTCGTTAAACATTTTTCTTGTATTATTCCGCGCGAGTTTATCCCTTGGTATTTAATGGTCTGGTTATTTATTCGCTTGTCAGACGAATATCCACAGCCATTTTTTAAAATTTATTATACATTACATAGGCCATAGGCCCTCAATCCTTCGTGTTTTATTTCTTGCTAAATAAATAGTTAGACCGAACAGTTTACCGCGGTGTGCCAAAGCTGTAGTATTTTTTAAGGTATTTTGTACGGCCCATTCCTATATCACCTGATCATATGGGCGTGGCGTATCTATAATTTTTATCCAATAAACAGACGTACCATCTACAGTTTGCGGTTTGGAGAGTCGCTAAGCCGGTCATCCTATTTAACGTTAAATGTGTCCGGGTTTCTAAATTAGATACGTGTGTAAATATTTATTTCGAATAACATTAAATTATAAAAATACAATATTTGGTAAATATGGCAACTAAATTAGGCGTCTTAAATGAACAGTCAAAGAAGTTGGTATTAAATTTAATAGATTATTTTACAAAAGAAAATGAAAACAAGGGACCCTTGGTACCTCTTGATCGAATTCATGAAAGAGTTTCTGAAGCCTTAAACATAAGTCTCAGAACAGTTAGCAGAATTAAGCACCAACATATTAATAATGTATTCTTGAAAATAAAAAAACGAATTAAAAAGAAACCAAAAACATTAGATGTACGCGAAGGCGTTAAAATTCAAATAAGGGAAGTGATTTATAATTTTTATGAATCGAAAACACATTTTATATTAGATACTTTGAAGGAAATGCTAAAAAATAAGGGAATCAATGACGTCTCTAAGGTAAGTCTCTTAAAACTATTAAAACATTGTGGATTTAGGTATAAACAAGATTGTAACCGTCGTTATTTATGTGAACAAATGCAAATAGTTCAGCAAAGGGTTGTATTTTTAAGAAAATATATGGAAAACTATGACAGTAACCTTAGAAGGGTTGTATTTATAGATGAAACATGGGTATTTGCCAATGGAAGTGTTCGAAAATCATGGCAAGATTTATCAAAAAAAAGTGTCAAACACAAAAAATCAACTGTAGGAAAGCGATTCATTATTTTGCATGCAGGAACATATCAGATCCGGGAGTAAGCTTAATTTTTTTCTACTACCAATAAAAGTATGGATTATCACGATAACATGAATTGTGACAATTTTGAAGAATAGATACATCAGCAACTACTGCCAAATCTTGAAGAACCAAGATTAATTGTAATGGATAATGCTTCGTATCACACTCGACAATTAAATAAACAACCTACTTGTCAATGGAAAAAGCATGACATTGTAGAATGGTTAACTAATAATAATATTCATTTTCCTTCTACAGCATTGAAAGCGGACTTGTTCAATCTTGCTAGGAGTAATAAGAAGGAAAAAATGTACTTTGTTGACGAACTGCTGCGTGAAAATAATATTGTCTAAAATCCTAATTTACGTTTCACTATTAAATCCCTCAATATGCCACAAAACACCAGGACCACGTGCCGATATCTAAGCCCACATATTGACGGAAAATCTACCACCTTTATCATTGTTACGTATATATTTCTCATCGAATCGAGTATTCGGAGGGCGGTAAACACGAATACGACCGCTGTGTGTTGACTGGAAAGTTTTTTCGTCTGTAAAGATTACATTTTTCCAAAAATTTACATCATGCGCTAAAAATTAAAGCGCAAATCCTACTCGAGCTTTTTTATGTTCAGCTTTATATTTCTGTGCTGCTGCATGACAGCGTAGCTCCGATTCTCTACCGAATTTTTGCCAATATTATAACGCAGTGCAATTTGCCTCATTGACCATCCATCTTCTGCTTTAGCAATAACTCCAGATTTAACTAAATCGCTTATATGAGGCATATTAGTTTTTTGCAGACTTGCAATAAATTATGACAACTAACTGACAACGTCACAAAAATTAAAGTTAGATGTACACAACTAGATTTTAACAAAATACCGTTATAAGACTTGTCCTATTTTTTTTGCTCACGACCATACATCCTTTGTCTACATAACTGCAAAATAAATCTTCTTAATTAATAGTAATACACACACAGAGAATTAATCTGTTAAGCCTTGTTCTGACCAAAATTTTCATATTTTTTTCGAATAACTCGGCAACGCTACGTCAAAAACAAAAATCTGGAGGTTGTTGGAAAGGTTATTTTACGCTGAATTCACAAGTGTAAAAATATATAGGGTGTTCCTTTAAAAAAAATGATCTTGAAGATGCTCTGCTGTAGCGAGTTACCCTGTATATTTCAAAATATTTTTATATAATACCACTTTCACAAAAAAATAATTTTCCAAAATCATCTAATTGGACTTTGACGCGGGACACCCTGTATATGTGTGTATATTGTACAGTCCATGTACACTCTCGAACATTTAACAACATTCGGACCGTCTGGGCACTACACCTCAAAATCCTGTCGGTAAAAGTTTTTATGCACAGGGAGACTTTTGATCAGCACGACATAAATTACCTGTGTGTAAATTTTGAGCCTATTTTATTGAAGCCCAATTTTCATAAGAAAACTCCACAAGAATAA
Source organism: Leptura quadrifasciata (assembly GCA_963675555.1). Taxonomy (NCBI): domain Eukaryota; kingdom Metazoa; phylum Arthropoda; class Insecta; order Coleoptera; family Cerambycidae; genus Leptura; species Leptura quadrifasciata. Next base: position 94,453,104 of record OY776680.1, on the reverse strand, counting down.
ACCTGTGTTTCATGATTTTAACAGTTATCGCTCACCTCTGTATGGGCTATAAAATCGTTTTGGGCTCTCTTTTTAAGAGCCTCAAGTTTGGAACACCATTCCTCTCGCTGATCGTACGCCAAAGTTGCCTGCTCTATGAGGTCGACCATATATTTCTTTCCAGCGTTCATATCTTTGAGTAACTTCTCCCAGGTTAAATTGAAATGATTCCTGGTCAAATGAATAAAGAAAATTAGTTGGAATTAGTAAAATATGCATAATGATTTCAAATAATTTTTACAAATATAAAACGACTACAGTTGTTTCAGCAACCAAGTTGGCAAAAAAAATATTTTTACGAAAATTGTGCCAAGTTATATAAGCTACAAAATGGTTTAAAGGCATTTGAAATCCCTGGCCTACTTTAAGTGTTATGGGGGAAAATATCGAAAATGCGGAAAACGTCTAGGCCAAATATCTCCGTTATTTGAAGAGATACGAGAAAAGTTCTAAGACGAACATTTTTTGCAAAACAGGGTGTTTCAATGAGGTTTTATCTAATTTTTTTCAAAACCACTGTATTTTGAGATTCACTCTTCAGGCTGTTAAAAAAACTATTTTGAAACGGGCGGGAAATGGCGCCATTAAATAGAGTATTTTCCTCCCTTTTCAACGATATATCACATGCCATATTTATTCATTGGTACTACATTAGTAATTATAAAAACATTTTTTTAAAACTAATAATTTTTTTTAACAAGCATTATATTTGCCGTGGAGAAGTATGATTAAATAAAACGATAAAATAATTCAATAAGTTGTTCAAATCTTTGCTATAATAAAACATTAACACAATTAAGAAGAATAAAGTAAATTCAGGTAACAGATACAAGATAATAATCAAGAAAGCAACATGGAGCAATTATGGAAAGAGTATTCATAGTTATGCCAATGTATAGAGGTCTTCCATAAAAGCGTCACTCCTTGCTCAGAAAGTTAAAATGTCTACCAATTAATTTAAGTATAATATCCATCTGTTTGTATTTCATGATTTTACTATTATTTCAATTATTTTAAAATAGTTGGCTATGAACAAACTTGACAATTTAATTTTTTGACAGATCATCTCAGTTAATACTTAAACTCTCACTCAATCTCACCCGTTTAAGAATTTAGAATTTTCAAAAATGATTTTCACTCACATTCATCGTTATAATATGTTCGTTACATATTGCCAATGCAATTTTAACTCTGGATTAGCTCAAGTAGAATATAGAAACGAATTTCCACAAGCACTACAGCCCAATAAAACTCTGTTCAGGAAATTAGCTACGAAACTGAAAAATAATGGTCCATTTTTAAAGAAGAAGACAAGGTTGAACAGTGTTACTGATAAGGTAAACCGAGTTGTTATTAATTATGTAAGGAATAAAAATACAGAAAATTTGGAAACATCATTAAGAGAAATTCAAATTGCTTATCGTATAAATAAAACAAGTGCTAGAAAAATTTTAAAGAAAAATGGTTACCGATGTTATAAAGCCAAAAATGTTCACAATTTACAAGCGGGGGACAAACCAAGAAGGGCGACTTCTTGCAGGTGGCAGTTGGAAAAAGAAGCGTGCCAATCCATTAATATGTAGTAAAATACTTTGGTCCGACGATGCAAATTTTTCCAATAATGGATTTTTTAATCGCAATATTCATTACAAATGGACTTCTGAAAATACACACTGGCATAGACCGACTGGGTTTCAAAATCGTTTTTCAATAAATGTGTGGATAGGTATTTTAGGCACCAATTTAATAGGTCCTTATTTTTATGATGGTCACCTCAGTGGTCAAAGGTACCTAAACTTTTTGAGAAATGAATTTAATGAATTCTTAGATGACCTACCTTTAGAGAATCGACACAACTTTCAATATTTTCAACAAAATGGAGCTCCTCCCCACAATTCCCAGATTTGCCTAGATTATTTAGACGAAATTTTGCCTCAACATTGGATAGGTACCAATGGATTTATTCGATGCCCCCCTCGTTCTCCAGATATAACCCCAATGGATTTTTCTATGGGGGTATATTGAAGATAAGGTGTTTTCGACGACACCGCAAAATGTAGAGGACCTAAAAGGTCGAATTCAACAGGCATGTATTACCAGTTACCCCCGAAATGCTGAGTAATGTGCATAAGAAATCGCGGTGGACACTTTGAACACTTGATATGATATCTTAAAATTACTTTGAGGATTAGATAAATATTAATGTTCTGTGTGAAATATTCTTTTTATTATTAATTTGTTTTTGTTACCTGAATTTATACTTTATTCTTCTTAATTGTGTTAATGTTTTATTATAGCAAAGATTTGAACAACTTATTGAATTATTTTATCGTTTTATTTAATCATACTTCTCCAGGGCAAGTATAATGCTTGTTAAAAAAAAAGATTGGTTTTAAAAAAATGTTGTTATAATTACTAACGTAGTACCAATGAATAAATATGGCATGTGATATATCGTTGAAAAGGGAGGAAAATACTCTATTTAATGGCGCCATTTCCCGCCCGTTTCAAAATAATTTTTTTAACAGCCTGAAGAGTAAATCTCAAAATACAGCGGTTTTGAAAAAAAATAGATAAAACCTCGCTGAAGCACTGTTTTGCAAAAAATTTTCGCCTTGGAATTTTTCGCGTATCTCTTCAAATAACGAAGATATTTGACCTAGACGTTTTCCGCATTTTCGATATCTTCCGCCATAACTCTTAAAATAGGCCATGGATTTCAAATGTCTTTAAACCATTTTGTAGGTTATATAGATCGGCACAATTTTCGTAAAAATAGTTTTTTTTGTACGACCGATATTAAGTGAAATATTTTCGAGTGCCCTGATAAAATGGACAGCCTGTATGTGAAAATGAGTATGAATTTATCAGAACTATTCTAGTGCTGTTATATCATTCTAATCTGACTCCCTCCCCCCCTTATGAAAAACAAAATATAGTTACATTTCCTTCAAAAGGTGGTCTATCTCTTCCCTGAGCTTCTTATTTTCAGTCAAAATAGAACAAAACTTCTGTACGGAGTGTTCCAACCTATTCTGCAACATCTTGATCGACTTTTGACCGCTGGTTAGACGATACTGGTAGTCTTGTTCCGTAACGCAGGCTCTAGGCCTTAAATTGCTTATGTCGTCCTCCATCTAAAAATAATCAAAAGGGTGAATCATAATTCTGTTTCTTAATGAGTGCATCATATTTTCTTTTAATTCACTTTCTCCTCATCACCTCTCATATGACATCGAAACAATTCTATTCTATTAAGACCTAGAACTGCACTTAGGATGAATTCCATAAAATAATTTACCATAAATCCAAACAGTTTACTACTAGTAAACATGTTTCTATCATGGCTCTTAAAAATTCGTTCTCATTCTACTTATTTTTACGCGCTTTATATTAGCTTCACATATATGTTTGTTTGTATGTATGTAACGGAATCTTTGAACGTGATTCTCGTCCACTTCAAGACGTCAGATTAAACTGAAACTTTGCACACTTATCAAGGACATTTTCTATAATATCAAGTCTTAGTCTTGACAGTGCCCTACATTAAGAATCCATGAAATTTTTACGTTTCTATAGAACATGTCATTGACTAAGTGAGTAGTAAAGTTTCTTGTTAGTTTATTTAAAAGTATATAGGTATTATTATATTACAATCCTTTATACAAACGAGCATATAATATACATATACCTACCTATCAATTCACTAATTAAGTCTGAAAAACCGTGTAACGTATATGATAATCAATTTTTAAAATATTGTAGTATTGTAGGGCCAGGAATACCGCGCTCTTGTTTTTTTATATCGATTTAAACTGACATTGGATAAAATATACCTGTGTTTTTTTTGTTAATTCCTAGCCATCGTAAAACACGATCTGTCGAAGTGGGACTCACTATTATTGCCCCACCCTTTATATCTATATGTGATGTGATGAAAAGTGAAAAAAGAAAATATCTAGAAATAATAAATTTTGTCAGTACCCACTTTTTTTATTTGTATTTCCAGTTCTTGAATTTGTTCTCGCTCACTCCGCACACTTTTCTCGTACCCCTCATAGCTCTCGAGTAACCTGGAAATTTCATTGGTGAGTTGTTCGTCTTTCTTTTTCTGATTGGCGCAAGTCGCGACGGTGACATCCTCTACGATCTTCTGTTTTTCGTTTTTGAGGGTGTGGATGATTTTCCGCTGCTTCTCTAGTTTGGAGCTGGTTTCTTCGGAGAACGCCACCCTGTCGTCCTCCATTATTCGTAACTGAAAAGCATTAAAGCATTTTTATTGTAAGACTTTATCTGATACACGCTGGCCAAGTCAGAGATATACAAGGTGGCCCAAAATTGTCTCCTGATATTTCTACGGATGAGAGTACTGTCGTGAGCAGAAAAAAATAGTACAACTTTTTTTTCTAATGTAAATCTGTCTCTATTTGAATATGTAGTGAGTAGCCGAAATAAAACAGATATCACTTTTAATTTATTTTTTATTTTAATGCTGTAGTTATTGCTATAGTAAATGATGGATGCTTAATGAGACAAATTGCACTGCGTTATAACATTAACAAAAATGGCCTCCACCTACTTCTATGCCTTTTCTAATTCTGTTCACAAAAGATATTCTTACATTCAAAAATACGTGTTGTTTGTCCTCTAATCAAATTCACTGCGTTTTGTATTTTGTCCTACAGTTTTTCTCTTGAGTTGATAGTATTTGCATAGACTAAGGACCTCATATGTCCCCACACATAATAATTCAAAGGATTATAATCAGGACTCCTTGGTGGCTTCCTCGACCGATCCATCTGCGTAGGAAAGTGTCAAGATAATTCCTGACTTCAATGGAGAAATGTGGGGGAGCTCCATCTTGCATGATCAACATGCTGTTCCGTACCTATGTCTAGCATGAAAGCATGTAATATATCAGCAAGAGTATTTTGAAGAAAAAACAGATATAAGACTGTCCATTTAAATTTGGAGGAAGGACAAATGGTCCCAATAATCGTCGATGATACCACACCAAACGTTAATCTTAAATTCTTGCCGAAAAAAAAGTTGCTTCGTCGGTAAATAAAGTGTCCTTAACAAAATTTCGATCCCTGGTGTGTTTATTTAGGACAAATTGACAAAATTGTAGCCTTTTTGTGGGAGATCCCCTCAAAGTAAGTTTTATACAGGAGAGAGATAATATGGGTAGAAGCGTTCTTTACATAAGACTCTTAGGACAGATTGTTTACTCACCCCTGTTGCCACTGCTAAACGACTTGAGCTGACTTGAGGATCTTCATCCATAAAAACTAAAATTTTTAGTTCTTGATCTGGAGTAATTCGTTGCGGTCGTCCTACATCGTTCTTATGGCGAAATGAACCCGTTTCTCCCAAACGACGAAACAGATCTTTGAAAATCATATGGTCTGGTTGTATTATATTTGAATATTACAATGAGTATCTCCTCGCTGCAGCACGTCCGCTAAAATTATTTTATGCATAAACACATATCATATCCCCCATTTCCCTATTTGAAAAAATTATTATGTCTTATTATTAGCCGTTACTCGAGTCCGAGTATAAAAATGTTACAGTCGATAGATTGTGTACAATAAAAAACAAGTAAAAGGTGTAGTCTATTGTAATTCCCATTCATCTACGGTGCACACGACATAGTCGTAGAGGCCAATTCGGGAGAGCACATGTCGACCGCAGTCAGGACAAACATAGACCTGGTTAGGTCTTGGATTCGGCCTTCTTGCAGCAACATTTCCTTGATAGCTGGCCACAACCCCTCGCCATTCGGTTCTGTCCGCTGCAAGTTGTTCCCATTGCTCGTCTGCAATACCACAGGATTTTAGATTTTCATGGAGAGCGTCTTTGAACCTCTTTCGTTGACCGCCACGCCTTCTTCTACCGCTTAGCAATTCACCATAAAGTGCACATTTAGGAAGGCGGTTATCATGCATACGATGAACGTGACCTGCCCATCTTAGGCGTGCTCTTGAAATAAGCACCTCAATTGGACGGCTCTTTGCTCTCCTGAGTACTTCCACGTTTGATATGTGATGGAATCAACGGATTTTCATCATACTTCTGGGGTGTCTTTGCTGAAAACGTTCTAATTCTTTCACATGACAACGGTAAGTGACCCAGCTTTCACATCCATATAGCAGTGTTGGAATGACAACTGCTCTGTAGACAGCCATTTTCGTTGACAAAGCAAGGTCGTGGTTGTCAAATACTCTCTCTCTAAGTCCCCAGAGTATTCTAGATGCAGCGTTAATTCTATTGCGAATCTCGCTGTCCATATTTGCTTTGTCATTAACAACGTTGCCTAAGTAATTGAACTGATCCACCACTTCAAGAGAATTTCCGTTAAGTGTAATGTCTATTTGGTTCACTTGATGAGGAGTTGACATAATCTTAGTCTTTCCAATGTTGATTTTAAGTCCCAAGGAATCATAACTCTGGGCATACACATCTAAAAGTTCTTGAAGCTCTTCCGGCGTAGAGGCTAAAAGTGCACAGTCATCCGCATACTGGAGATCACAAATGAATCGTGTGCGTGTCTTCGTGAAAGCTCTAAAGCGCCCTATGTTAAAGAGACCGCCATCAAAACGGTATCTGAGACCTATTCCTCTGACTGTCAGTTTGTTGTCAACAATAATTGTTAGAGCAGTGGTAAACAAATTAAAGAGTAGGGGTGCCAGGACACATCCCTGCCTAACTCCAGTGAGGGTTTGGAAAGGTTCGGTTGCCTCATTATTATACATAACCTGGGCGTTGTTGTTTGTATGTAGACTGCGACATACTTCCACAAATTTTCTAGGGATACCTAAGCGGAGCATAATTTTCCAGAGCACTTCCCTATCCACCGAGTCAAACGCCTTGGTTAAATCAATGAAGGCCATGTGAATTTCTCCTTGATGTTCGAGTGCTTTTTCTTGAAGCTGTTTAAGTGTGAAGATTAAATCCGATGTGCCTCGGTTTGGTCTAAAGCCACTCTGTGTTTCAGGAAGTAACTTTTCCATAACAGGTGTTAGCCTATTTGCCATCGCTTTAGTGAGTATCTTCCCTCCAACAGCCAGGAGAGCTATACCCCTGTAATTTCCACAGTCCGCAGCGCTGCCTTTGTTTTTGAAGAGGTTGATTAATAGTGTATCACGAAACTCCTGCGGAGTCTATTATGTCTAGGCATTGTAAATAAAGAAGTTAATGAAATTAGCTTGAGGAACACAACAACAAAATAAAATGATTAAATGTCGTAAATGACAGAACTAAAACGTAACCAAAGCACACTTTTCAATAAATACACTTCGTTTCATTAAATTTGAATTTGTCTTTCAAAAAATTATTGAAATGTTTAACGGTACTTTCCTCGAAAACGGTTGGAGTTATCAAGTTCTACCAAGTGCAAGGTTTGTAAAATAAGATAGCGTGGCATGGTAACTTTCGACCAATCAGAGATCACTATTTAAAATGCGGGAATGCGTCACTCTGCCTGCTCATTCGAATTTCTGGCATTCAAACCATTAGTATAGAAGTATAATTAGTTATGAATTTGAATTCCGTATTTTGTATTTTTTAATGTACAAGCACAAATTAATAAATTGACTTTTTTGATTAATGATTATTAACATCGATAACGTTTTCCTTGAAATTTAAAATTGACATTACTATATATCAAATTTATAACTAATTAATGTATGCAGTTAAAGAAGTACATTTTATATCAAGGGACTGAAGTAGGTTCTTTTAATCTTGTGTGCAATTTCTTGCCCGAGACTTCAGTCTTGATTTCATTGCTTTAGATAATTCTTAGAGAAGGTCGGGCAAGAGACTGATGAGTTATTGCAAAAAAACGACAAAATAATTTGAACTTTAACACCCTGTATCTTTTTCTACAGCAACATTTTACTAAAGCATATTTGGTTATATCCTCATATTTTGGCCCAAAGAATCTACCCCTGAACTATGACTTATTATTAATGGTCCACCCTGTATACAATGTAATTTAATAACTGTTACCGATTTCATCTTATACACATGTTGTTCAGGAAATCTTATTGTTTGTGCCACCCTCTACAAATACATACCTGCCGCTGTAACCTGGCGAGTTCCTCCTCGGCCATCGTGATCATTTCTTTATCGGTGGTTGAACCGGCGCCCGCTGGCTTTGGCTGATTCATTTTATTTTTTTTTATGTTCTTTTCCACCGAGTCAGTACCTACTTATATATTTAAACTTTAATGTCAAGCAGGTACGGCCAACACATTTTAAGGCCGCTGTACGAACAACTATTTAATACAAATCGAACAAAACAGTGGTTACTTATTTATATCGTTGCTTGGTTACGTACAGGGTGAGCCAAACAAACACCCTAGCCTTTGTAGAAGTAGGTAGTTGGTAAATGTAAAGGGTGTTCCGTAATAACGAAAATTAAGACGGTTCTCCGTATACAATTTTTCAAAATAACCCTTTCCTGTCCCCTTAAAGGGGTATGCCAAGAAACGGTTTTTAATTTCTCTGTCAAAATAACGTAATCGGAAAAAGACGAAATTTGTCACATCAAGGTAAACTCATGAAAAGGCATCTAACGAAATTATTTCATCTACCTAGCGTGTACACAAAGGGGTGAAATTAACTACCCTTCTTGAAATTTCGTAAATATCTTTCTCTGCTATTTTTGTTCAATTAAAAAAAATAACTAAACATTATGATTCATTTAAAAACGACCATTTTTGAGAAAATAATTAAATTATAGTAAATACGGCCAAAATTGAAATTGGTCAGTTCGTGCGTACTAAACTTGATGTTTTGTTCTATATATTTGGCAATGGTATCGAGATTCGAACGGTAGTTGAAACTATGCAGGCGAGTCCGAGACTGGCAATGTAATCAGCCTGAGTGAACCATCTACGACTGCACTGGTTTAAAGGTAATAAAACGGACAGGCCTACTAGCACAAAAAACTCGTAAATCGTTTCTTATCAGTCAACGTGGAAGTCTAACAACGTGCTGTCTATGTGCCAGTGCAGTGCATAAATACCTATTGTAATATCAAGCGTAGGAGTTTAGTTACTTACTGTTCATATTTATAAATATTTACCACTGTATAAAAGGTAAAATATTTAAATTATTTACTAATTTACTATGGCTTTCTGGAGACCATTTGAAATAGAGGGTAATATAATAACGCCCGAAAATCCTGAAATAGTTCAACCGGTTATTGTCGAAAAAACCGAAAAAAATCTAGAGTTTAAAAACCAAGATTTACACGTACAAAGTCAACGTATTATTTTAAATATACATGAATGTTTGAAAAGCGAAAATCCTGAACAATGTGAGAAAGAAATAATACGGCGTATTAACGAATTAACTAAAATATCAAAATCAACAATTTATCGCGTAATTCAAGAAGGCCATGTTATAGATCACAGCGCAAAGAGGAAAAGGAAAAATACGAAATTAAAAAATATTGATGATGCCACTAGAGATGTAATACGGCGTATAATTTATAATATGTATGAAGAAAATATAGTTCCTACGTTAAAAATGATTCAAGAAAAATTGAGCGATTATAGGTCTTTAGATACACTACGAAATGTCTTATTAGAAAGCGGTTTTAAACATAAAAAATTTGACAGTCGTATGGTAATTATGGAATCGCAACGTATAGTTTCACTTCGAGTAGATTATTTGGAAAAAATTAGAGAATATCGTAAACTAAACAGGCATATAGTGTATCTAGACAAGACGTGGTTTGACACGCATGATGCTGTTCAGTATGGTTGGGTAGATAGTTCGCACAATTGTGTTTTAAATACTCCGTGTTCTAGAGGAAATCATACTTCATGCGGGAAACGAAAATGTGTTTGTACCCAATGCGTTGCTCTTGTCGGCCAAACAAATATCGCAGTCTTCTGCAGACTATCACGAAGACATAACAGCCGATCTATTCGAAAAATGGTTTTCTCAACAGCTTCTACCAAATATTCCTCCAAATTCGGTAATTGTATTAGATAATGCTTCTTATCACTCGCGTATATTAAATAAAATACCAAATAACAGCACAAAAAAGGAAGACACTTTAAAATTTATGAGAAAAAAAAAATGGAAATTCCTGTAAAAGTTCCAATAAAACGCGGATTACTGAAAAGAATAAAAGAACAGAATTTCAAAAAGGAATATGTTATTGATAACTTATCCAATATACACGGTCATACACTTTTGCGGTTACCTCCATACTATTGCATATTTAATCCTATCGAGATGGTTTGGGGAACACTAAAAGTACGTTTACGAAAATGTAATAACTCTCCAACGTTAAGCGCGATAGTAGTTGATCATATAAGAGAAGTAATAAATGACATTGACAATAATACTGATTTATGGCAAAATTGCGTTAGGCATGTAATTAGAGAAGAAAATCGATATCCAACGCTACTCCCTAGTGCACCGATTTTAATTCAACTGGATAATGCCTCCTCAGAAAGTGAAGATTCGGACGCGTCAATTAACATTTAACTTTTCTTCATTTTTTCATTCACTTTTTTATTGTTACATTTCGTGGAATATATTTTATTTAGTTGACAAGAAATTTTAATTTAAGTTACTTCATTCTAGAGAAATATTTTAATTTTGTTTTTATTTATGTTTTATATATACAAATATTTATTTTGCTTTTTTTTGTTTTCATATAACAATTCTTTGCTTTGTTCAAGAAACTTACGTTTTTATTTTAGAAGAAACTTAAATATTTTATTTTATTTTTGACTAAAATCGTTGCCCCTCGTTAATCTAACCTGTCCCATCCCCTCCTGGCAAGATATGTTCATACCTTCTCATTGGTCCTTGCTGAGCAATAACATATTTCAATATAATATGGGCTAACTTTAAAACTAAAACCAATAAATTTAAATATTTAGACTTTATATCTAAAACTGATATAATACCTCAAAAATATGTTATTGGCGAAATGAACCTAATAAACAAAAAATAATAAAAATGAATACAATTTTAACATTTTATTATGACAATCATTTCTATTTACCTCCGCCCATGTACAATAAAGAGATACCGACTGTTTTTGCCGGCATGCCGGCTTTTAGTTTTTATACGGTTTCGAATACACTTTACATCTGTCTAGATGATATCAATCAAAAGCGACGAGCACAATTATTATGTTAGTGTAAAATACTAAAAGTAGGCTTGTGTCAAATTATAATTTGACAATATTACGTTGTTTCTTGAATTTGAAGTAATAAGATAATTAGTAAGGAATGATTATAATCATGACTTACTACTTATTGCTAGTAGTTTTCTAAACAGATTTTAAAATGCATAGTTTCAGTAATGAGGAATATGCAGACATACATTTAATTTAGGCAATGTCTACAGCTCCGGGTAAATCCGTATGATTAATTTTTATTATTCCTCCGTCTAAAACCGGGCATGCGCATGATTGGCTGCCGTCGAGGGCAAGGGACATTATCTATCATAAGCAACTATACTACATCAAAAAATATTAACATATTTAACCCAACGAACTAGCCTAAAGAAATATTCGTATTACGTATTTTAGTTAACAAAATGTGGTAAAAAAAGAAACTGTAGCAAGCGGATTCGAACCCTCGACCTCACGTGTGAGAATTCAATTCAATTCAATTCAATTCAATTCAATTCAAAACAACTTTATTAAAATTAATATACAGTAAATGTGCCTCCCCAGAGCCCATCGGGACCGACCCTGCGACCACTGCGTTAACGCGGTGGTGTATCGCAAAGTCGGGCCGAGGCGGGACTGGTTTGGCTAGGTAAAAATGGAAACGATAAAAACTCAAACTCCTTTTACAAAAGTAAATAAAATTAAGTGCTGTGACAAAAAATGCTTAAAAAAGAAAGCTTAACTTAAAACTGGTTAAAACGATCACTTGGCTTTCGCCGTTCGTGCACTTCACTGAATTTAATTTGGGCACTGACGCTGACTCCGTAACTTGCACGGGGTGCCATCCGCGAATTGCTCCAACTACGGGTTGCGCAAAGCAGGCCTAAACTGGGATTCTAAAAATTTTGATTGTTCTGATATAAAATTTGGATTCTGTTACGAGTTTAATGAAGGAAGGATGAATTTACAGACAAAAATGTACAAACAGAAACGAAGAACAAACAAACGCGACACACACAAAAATACACAAAAACGAAAGAAGAGGGGGACAGGAAAGAATTAAAGTGGATGAAAGGTATGAAATATCAGTGAAAGGTGGATAGTATTAGAGAAGGTATAGTAGGTGAAAGTTTGGCTAGAGTGGCTGCCGGAAGATTGGCAACGTCTGGTAAGATAAGGGGTGTTTAATCCGAAATGGAGCATTATGCTGTCTAATTTGTGTAATGTGTCTTGTTAGCGGACTATCGCCCAGCTTGAACGAATAGAAGTTTTGGGAGATATGCTGGACGTAGTCGGCTATCGGGATTATGTCGTTGCAGCGTTCGTAGAGGTCTCTGAGGGAGGTGTATCTTCCAGAATTTGATATGAGGCGCATATATTTGTGTTCTAGCACTTTTAGTTTTTTCATTGTCTTGGCCGATATGCTGCACCACACCGGCGCCGCGTATGTGATAGACGGCCTGTGAGAATCGGGAACCCTAAGTATTACACCACAGACTGCTGATGGTTAACCTTATAATTCTTACTATATCAATATGTTTGAACGTCATCGCGCATGTGCGGCGTGAATTGCCTGGACGGAGGAATAATAAAAATTAATCATACGGATTTACCCGGAGCTGTAGACACTCCCTTTAATTTATGTGAATATAACGGAAATGCTTCTTACTTCACTTGAGGTTAAGAGAAAGGGAGTGTTTTAAAAAAGATGTCATGATTGTGGTCGTCGGAGACAAATAGGAGATGCAATGGAGGCACAAATAAAGTGTGACGACTGTGATACCGTATATATATATATATATATATATATATATATATATATATACGGTATTATATATACGGTATATATATATATATATATATATATATGTCAGAGTGGCCGTAGCATAGATGTGAGGTTAAGAGAACACAAACAGTATATTTTATATAATAAAAAATCAACTGGTTTCGCCGAACATTGCATTGAGCAAAATCACGTTTTTAACGGTAGTAGTGTTAAACTTTTGCATAATGCAAACAAAGGAAAAATCTTAGACATGCTTGAAATTTTAGAAATTAAGAAGGCCCTAAGAAACCATAAAAACGTTACAAATACACAAACAGAATTTATGAACAATCCTGTATTAGACACAGTAATAAAATTAAAATTAAGTTTGTAGTTCCGGCCTGCATTGTTAAATTTTAAGAAATAGCAAATCAAGTTATTATCCCCCTCTAGGTGGGTAGAGGATTTGTAGATATATACTGTGAACCACCACTTTCAGGTCATTTTTTAAGACTCTTTGATAATGGTCGCAAGGCCGAAACATATGTTAGAGAAATCTGAACAAAACTAATGAAATTAAGTGCGTATTGTAACTGTTCTTTTGAATATTTATAATTATTCTAACAAATATTACATTATTTTGGTGAACATTCTGAGTGTAGTGTTAGACGGGCGGCTCTTCAATTCCACATGAAGAACATCAGTATGGAGGATTTTGAAAAGGCAAGGACCTTACCCGTATCATTTTCAAAGAATAAAAGAACTGTTTCCTCGTGACTTTCCAGTGAGACTTGATTTTTGTAGAATTATACTTAGAAGCCATTACATTTTACAAGTACTATTCACAGATGAATGCTGCTCTACTCGACATAAAGTTTTAAATTTTCGTAACCAACATTTATGGAGCGACGATAATATATATTTGGACCGGAATTATAGGCAATAAATTAATAGGGCCTTTTGAGTTACCAAACAGATTAAATGGTCCAGCTTATTTAAACTTTTTACAAAATAACCTGTATCAGCTTATAGACGATTTACCTCTTGCATTATGTCAAACACTGTTGGTTTATGCAGGATGGTGCGCCACCTCATTATTCTTTAGAGGTTCGAGAATGGCTACACTCAACATTCAGAAATCGACGGATTGGAAGGGGGCGAGAAACCACAATTAAATGGCCCCCTCGTGATGTAATACATACATTATTGTTTCTTAGAATAAAAAGAGTTCCTCTAGCAAATAAATTTGGCGAAGATCAGTCAAGAGGTTGTTGAGTTTTTGCAAAAAAACTAAAAAATAATTTGAACTTTGAAACCCTGTATCTTTTCCCACAGCAGCATTTCACTAAAGCATATTTGGTTATATCCTCATATTTCGGCCCAAAGAATCTACCCCTGAACTATGGCCTGTTATTAATGGTCCACCCTGTATAGTGTATTCCATATTACACAGGCTTACAGCCAGAACCACATTATTATTCGACCTTGCATAAAAAGAACAAATTGTAGCTTTAAAAAAATTCTTTAATAAAAAAAAACATTTCGTTCTGTCGTTAATCTGCTTTATATTTCCATTTAACTTGTATTTATACTACTACTATCGCTTATTCAATACTTGGACTTATTAAAAACTAAAAAGTTGTCAAGGTAACAATCACCAAACTACCTAATTGTTTATTATTAACCAAATGACTCAACCGTCTTGGTAAATCAATAAAAAATTACCAAAATAATCAATTTCATTCAAAGTACCTTGCAAGAGCGCAAACGCGCAGGTGAATGTTGACATTCGCGGCGTAGCCACGTGTAAGTCTACAAACTTCCTACAAAGTTGTTGCTTAACATTATTATTGTTATTAACATAAACAAGCTGCAACAGAAGTGATTTGGAAAGCAGAATTGTTCAAAATACCTTTTGAACTACAGTTTTTATAAACCCGCAACACTTCGCTAGGATTGAAAACGTACCGGAATTCGTAAATTTATTTAGATTCTACACAATTTGGTAGACGTGACAACGCCGGCCTAGTGTTTGCTAATCGCGGGCGGCTTTGAAAACAAACGGATTACTTCACCATTCGAATTTCTGTCAGTTCGTGCCGTGGTGGTAGAGGAGGTTGTCGTACGGCTGTTTTGAACGTTGTGTTAGTACGTTCACTTGTTTTACTTTTTGTGTTTTTAGTTTTCGTTGATATAATTTGGTTTTTAATTGTGTGAAACTGTTACTGTCTTTTAGTTCCTAGGATAAAATAAGTGCACCCTTTTTGGATTAAGCTAACCAACAAAGCAAGGTAGGTTTTGTTTGTATTGTATCATAAATAATAACCATAACCTGTGTAACGGTATTCCTGAAGTTTTGGTTCTGGAGATGTCAAGAGAGCTGTGGCTGGGTGCGCTGGCTTTTTTTTTTATAAAATAAATATAACTTTGAAGACTGCCCGTTGTCTAGTTAAAGTTATGAACATTTTTCTTATTTAAATGCAGCATGGAAATGTAGGTGTTTAAGTTAAGACGTTTTCGACACGGCAACAGTCACGTTTTCTAGCATTTTGTTTGCAGGTAGCTGTGCATTTTAATGATTAGAAATTGTTTTTTTCTTTTTGTTTGTATTGTTACCGCGTTCTGTGTTCTGTGACGTAGGGATATTTATAAAACAATGGTAATAAAGCCAGGGGGGGTTCGGTGTAAATGTCATAAATCATAACATCCAGAGGCTACCTGTTATTAGCGCCGAAACATCATATTTATTTTGTCATAATTACAATTTTAAATTGTTAGAAAATAATACATTGTTTTGAGAGTACTTATACAGTGAGTCCCCAGATTGAGTTTGCGATAGGTGTAATATACAAAAAAAAATAGTACTTGTAAATTAAAATTACCTAATTAAAATTAGGTACATTAATTAAAAAAAAGAGAAGCTAATATTTTGTTGGTCCTCCTGCTCGTAATATTATTTCCCGACATCGATTTGGTAGAGTATCCACAAGATTATTTATAAAATCTTGTGGAATATTCTCCCATTCTTCACGAATGGCCTCACTGGGCGTTTCTAAGGTTTCAGGGGGTACATCAAGAGATCATACTTTAAGTTTTAAATAAGACCAAACGTGTTCGATGACATTAACATCCGGAGACTTTGCAGGCCAGTCCATCCTATTGATGTTTTGTGCCTGCAAAAACTCTGTGATCCTTCGCGCTCTGTGAGGTCGAGCGTTGTCATCCACCAATAGAAGTTCTGGGCCGTAATGTCGAGCAAAAGGAACAACAATAGGTTCCAAAATTTCCTCCTGATAAACAGTAGCATTAATGGTTTGGTTGGTAATGAATAGCTCGGTTTTACCATTTCTTATGATACCTCCCCACACTGTAACACCTCCGCCACCAAATGCTTCTTGAGGGTCCATGTTTTCCTCCAAATATCGCTGATTTGGCCTTCTCCAAACTAAAATTCGGCCATCGGAGTGAAACAAATTAAATCTTGTTTCGTCAGTAAATAAACAATGGCTCCACTCTGCATTACCCCAACTCGCATGCCGATTTGCCCATGCCCGCCTATTCGCTCTATGGTGTTGTAATAACCGCACACATTTTGCTCTGCGACGGGCTCTATAATTTAAAATGTTTGGCATTATGTTGTTTTTTTAAAAAAAATCTCACCTCAAGTTGTTTTTATTTAATGTTCTTCTCACGGTTCTGTCCGAAACTCTCACCCCCGTTTGTTGTCTTAAAGAGTCATTTAGTTTTCTAGAGTTCTTTGCTCTATTCCGCATAGTTTCTCTCATTAAAATTCTTTCGGTTCTTTCGTTTATTTTTTTTGTATGTCTACCCCCATCAAATTATAAATTGTCTTTCGGCTGACATTGTAAATGTGCGCAATTTGCTGTTTTGACATTCCTTCGTTGAGAAGTCGAATGCAATTTTTCCTTTCTGCCGTGGTTAAACGCCTCATATTAATTAAACTTTACAAAATTATAACATTGAAATGTGTCAGATTATTTCTAAAATAATGTAAACAGTTTTTAATTGCATAGCAACAAATTTGTTTTTCCAATGCCTACTTTGAAATTGACGCGTCGCGTAGAAATTACACCCGATCATAATTATGGGCTTGGGGGTGGACAAAGAACTCTGTAAAACTGAATGACTCTTTAAGACAACAAACTGGGGTGTGAGTTTCGGACAGAACAGTGAGAGGAACATTAAATAAAAACAACTTGAGGTGAGAATTTATTTTTACAAAAACTTAAATAATGCCAAACCTTAGAGCGCGTCGTATCCTACGTTTTTGTTTATTATCGACCCGGCATAATGTGTAAATTTCAACCCTCAAATAAAATGCTTAGACCATAGAAAATCTACGTGAAATAAGGATTCCAAATCCGCAAAAATCATCAAGAACCGTCAATCCAATGTCAAGTTATAGCATTTTAAAAATTTCGGTATCCAAATTTTATGTTGAGTAGTGTGTACAAGGCCTAAGGGCCTTAATCCAAAAACTGACAAAACCGTCTAGAGATATTGATGTTACCTTAGTAACGAACCATACTGCAACGACCAAAAAAAAATTTTGCGGAAATTTCACTCATACAAACTTTTTGATTTTTTGCATGACTTCATTGATCACCCCGTATATAATAAACTTATGTTCCTACGATAAATATACGTCATGCAGCTTAATCCGAAAAAAACTAGCTCTTAAAATTTGCAAGCCGCGTTCAAAAATTTGCATTCCTGTTGAAAATATTGAATTTTAAATTTTGCCTAAAATTCTCTATGTGTAAGTTCGAGTGGCCAGCAGTTTATGAACGTTCTGAAATAGGAAATTCCTGCCCCATTAAAGTCTATTCGAAAATTTTGTTCAATTTGGAATCCCATCATTTAATCATTCTGGAAAGCAAATGAGTGATTTTTATAGAATAAACGCTATCGCATTACATGTAGTTATATAAATCAAATCTTAGATAAAATAAGCTTATAGATAAGCTCGAAAATTATACTGCAATATGCTGAGGACCATTTTTAGGTTATTTTTTTAAGAAGTACAAAAGTTTGGTGTGTAACATTTTAAGAAAGTGGAGAATAAACGGTACGATTAGTAGAAATCCTGAATCAAAGGACAAATGATACCCTACTTAACAAGAAACTAACTATTAATATTTCGTTATTGCACCATTTCTATTTATAACTTCTATAAGTCTGTTTGGCATAGAATTAAATAACCTTATAAAATAATCATTAGTAATAATATTTTCCCATGCATTGTTTACTATTTCCAGTAATTCTTCGGCTTGCCGTGGTCTTACATTTCGTTTTTGGATACTTCTTACGAGTATCCCCATACCTCTTCCACAGGGTTAAGATCTGGACTATGACTGGGCCAGTTAAGAACATTGACGTTGTTATCTTGAATCCAGTTAGTTACGGTATGAGCAGTATGAACGGAACAATTGTCTTGTTGAAATATGAACTCATTATTAGGAAATAATTGTGACACAGAGGAAGCATAATATTGTCTAAAATCCTAATATACGTTTCACTATTAAATCGTTCCTCAATATGCCACAAAACACCAGGACCACGTGCCGATATCCAAGCCCACATATTGACGGAAAATCTACCACTTTTATCATTTTTAGATGTATATTTCTCATTGAACCGAGTGCAAGTTACGGAGTCAGCGTCAGTGCCCAAATTAAATTCAGTGAAGTGCACGAACGGCGAAAGCCACGTGATCGTTTTAACCAGTTTTAAGTTAAGCTTTCTTTTTAAGCATTTTTTGTCACAGCACTTAATTTTATTTACTTTTGTAAAAGGAGTTTGAGTTTTTATTGTTTTCATTTTTACCTAGCCAAACCCATCCCGCCTCGGCCCGACTGCGATACACCACCGCGTTAACGCGGTGGTCGCAGGGTCGGTCCGGATGGGCTCTGGGGAGGCATATTTACTGTATATTAATATTAATAAAGTTGTTTTGAATTGAATTGAAAATTGAGTATTCGGAGGGCGGTAAACACGAATACGACCGCTGTCTGTTGACTGGAAAGTTTTTTCATGTGTAAAGATTACATTTTCCAAAAATTTACATCATGCGCTAAAGATTTAAGCGCAAATCCTACTCGAGCTTCTTTATGTTCAGCTTTAAGTAAGTATTTCTGTGCTGCTGCATGACAGCGTAGCTCCGATTCTCTTACTCGCCGGCGACTAGTACTACTCGATAATTTTTTTTTATTATTAATAATGTATATAAGTTTATATTATATTATATTAAGTCAATCCTACTGTCTGTCCTAATGTATACCCTCCGAAGCCGTGATTCATTGGTCTTTGTTGAAAATCGCCATGACAAATCCCTTGGCGTATTTGTGTCCCTGCGAAATTCCCAAAAATAAATAAATAAATAAATAAAAATGTTGAGATAAGAATAAAAAAAAGAAAAAGAAAAATGAGAATGAAAGAAATTTTTTTTTTTTTTAAATACTTATAAATGTCAGAAGGCACTAATTATTAGTAGAGAATATAAGTTTATATGTGTGGGCGCGAATGTGTGCACATATGTGTATGTATATATATTTATGTAAGCAAGTGGATATATTTATTGTCATGTAAGTTGACTAACTCAATAAGTAGCATTATCGTCATAATCTCCTTTATTAGTAGTGTTTTACGGTTTGGATTTCTTGTAAACTTGATTTTCTTTTTATGTGGATACAATTTTAGATTACCACAGGACAACATGGCACTATGCGAATGGTCACGCTACCCTAGCCAAATTCTTAAGTATAAATAGATAGATAAATTTTCTTCGGCATCAAATGGTCTCCAAAAAGCCATTTTAAAAATATTTTTTGAAATAAATATTACAGCTAATATTTATTATGGGTAAACATAACACAAACAACTTACTTTTTTTACTAGGAGAAAACAACCGCATCACGTTAAATAAACGTACGGCACTGCTTGGTTCCACGCAAACAGTCTCGCGCAGCACTTTCTTATTTCAGAACTGGTCATTCTGAACATCTGCTTGAATTCTTTACCGGCCGCCCGGTACGAGGGGGTAAGTTATACCGGTATAACGCCTGCTGTGTATATCATTGTAGAGAGGTATAGCAACGGACACGGACATCCCTGGTAGAGATGCTGAATTTATAATGCTTTAAACTGGCATTGGATGAGCTATACCTAACAGTACACAATTAAATTGACGCCAGTAAGAAAAACAAAACAAAAACGTATTTGGTTTGGCATCTCCACAAATAGTTTTCGGGGGAAAAGGGAGGAAGGTAGTAAAGCGGTAAATAACCCTGATCTTGAAAGAATATAAAGCATACATAAAATCGTAAACATATGGTGTCAGCATGTGGCAGAGGTAGCGTTGCCCTTTTCGTCACTTTTACTACTGTGCGTAACATAATAATAGCGTACAGTTGTTAAAGAAAGCCTTATGTATCTTATTGTCCGAGTACAATGCTCCAGACTGCTGTATTTGGTTGGTAATAGGATATTATGAGGTTTAGACAGATTTTTTGGCAACATGTGACAGTACTCTTGGTCAAGGGCGGATCCAGCCTTCGAGTCAGGGGGGGTCACATAGTCGAGGTTCAGTCAGGACAGGCTCCAATTCGATTATAATAATAAATCTAAATTAAAAAGAAATAGTGTTTTATTGTTTTACGTAAAAAAAAAATTAATCAAATAACAAAATCAATTTTTCTCTTTTGTCTTCTCGCGAAATGAGTTGACTTCCTCCACTTGAATTGGTATGTTTTTGTGAACGTGGAGAAGTGCCAGTCCAGTTAGACGGTCTTCTGCCATTGACGCTCTCAGCCAAGTTTTGAGCCTCCTGAGAGTAGAAAAGGACCTCTCTGCCGTCGCTACACTAACTGGCAGTGTAGCAAGAATACATAAAAAAAATTTTACGTTGGGATACACTTCAACATCACAACTTTCTATTAGATTAGAAATTGGCTGCCATCATACGAAGTATTTATTTTATTAAATTTATCAATGAGATTAGAAAAATTATCAGTGGTTGATCTAGACCCAGTCCAGGGGGGGGGGGTCATGACCCCAATGACCCCCCCTGGATCCGCCGCTGCTCTTGGTAACACATGCGTTATACAGGGTGTCTCACCGGGAACTGAATCGATCGATATAGAGAAAAGTACGCATCAGAAAATTTTGAAAATTTAGATAATTACTAATGTCGGTGTGGCCAATCCAACTAAAATAATTACAAGCAGCTGGCACTTCCGCTTATACCGAAAGTCGATTCCAACTTGCTTATTTCAAATGGAACACCCTATATATTTTAGGGTTTTCGAAAAGAGCATAAAATCCTGAGTCGAACATATGTAGCATATCCCATACCTAAACCTAGCCGTTTCAGAGATATTTGACATTTTATAGAAAATTTGACAGGTGCAACGGTTTGCAAGAACCGTTATAACTTTCTTCGTGTAAAAGATCCTCATTTGCTTCTTGTCACATAAAAAGAACACAAGGAGAACTACGTTCTACAACTGAAATAAATTCAATAATATCATACCAAGTGTTCCGTTTTTCGCGTTACATTTTGTCAACTTCAAACCGCGAAAACTTGTTTAGGTCAAATGGAACACCTAGTATTTTTTTAGGACAAGTGTGTAAAATTGTATTCCCTTTTTTCTGATATTAGCATTGTGGGGGTTAAAGTTACAACTTTTTGAAATATTTGCGATTTTATTAGAAATTCATGAATTGTAATCATTTCATCAAAATAGCCATGATTAGAAAGAATCAGTCATTATCTTATGTCAAAAAATGCCAGCACGTTTAAATTGCACCCACGAGGAGTTTTTAAATTTGTTTATGATTTATGGAGAATGTGATAAAGTAATATCAAGAACTTGCAGCACATTTGCTACTCGATATCCATAAAAACGGAAACCGTCACCAAACACTGTAAAACGCATACTGGAAAACTTTAAAAATTATGGCTCTGTCAAGGCAAAAATGCAAAGAAGAAGGCCTGTTGTTGATGACGAAAACATTGAAATAGTCATTCTGGGATATTTTCATGCATTTCCAAGGATGTCGTGTGAAGACAAGCTGCTCTGGAATTGGGACTGTGCAAGGATTCAATTTACAGAATATTATTAAAACATAAGCTTCACCCGTTTTCATTCCATATGGTTCAAGGATTAAAAGAAATGGATTTCCTAAGAAGACAGAATTTTTGTGAGTATTCTAATAGGGTCTGAGGGTCACGATTCTTATTTGGGAAATATTATATGGACAGATGAAGCAAAATTTACTAAAAATGGACTTTTTAATAGACACAATTCGCATTATTGGAGTGACTCAAACCCTCATATGTTCAGAGAGCGAAACTTTCAGGAAAGTTGGCAGTTCAAAGTTTACTGTGCCATAAGAAACGATAGAGTGGGCATTACAATTTTATGAGGAAAATTTAAACGGTAAATTAAATTTTCTCTTCTGCTAATATGTATAGGTAAATTTTTGTTTTTTTTAGGTGAAAGAGATATCTGAATATCTTACAAAATTTGAATAATAACTATTTAGAAAATTTACCTCTTGCCGAATATAGAAACATTTTTTATCTGCACGACGGTGCTCCCCCACATAACGCATATTTAATTAATAATTATTTACAAGAAACTTTTTATTATCAATGGATTGCCAATAATGGACCTTTCTTATGACCTCCTCGTTCGTCCGATTTATCAGTTCTGGATTATTTCATTTGGGGAACTATTAAAAATAAAGTTTATGAGAACCCATTAACAACCATTGAAGACTGCATGCAAAGAGTAAGAAATGCATTTCAAAACATATCACAGGATTCAATTAGAAGAGCTACCCATGAGGGACTAATCCGAAGGTGCGAAAAATGTGTCAAGGTTCGAGGGCGGAATTTTGAGCAATTAATAAATTAAAATGAAATCATATTTTAAATAGATCTTATCTCTGCTATTTTAGTTCATGCCATATCTTCAATTCGATTAATACGCATGTTACAGTGTTAGTGTTATTTTGCGTTTTTGTGGATATCGAGTAGCAAATGTGCTGCAAGTTCTTGATATTACTTTATCACATTCCCCATAAATAATAAACAAATTTAAAAAGTTTTCGTTGGTATAATTTAAATGTGCTGGCATTTTTTGACATAAGATAATGACTGATTGTTTCTAATCATGGCTATTTTGATGAACTGATTACAACAATTCATGAATTTCTAATAAAATCGCAAATATTTCAAAAAGTTGTAACTTTAACCCCCACAATGGTAATATCAGAAAAAAGGGAATTCAATTTTACACAACTTGACGTAAAAAAATACAGGGTGTTCCATTTGACCTAAACAAGTATTCGCGGTTTGAAGTTGACAAAATGTAACGCGAAAAACGGAACACTTGGTATGATATTATTGAATTTATTTCAGTTGTAGAACGTAGTTCTCCTTGTGTTCTTTTTACGTGACAAGAAGCAAATGAGGATCTTTTACACGAAGAAAGTTATAACGGTTCTTGCAAACCGTTGCACCTGTCAAATTTTCTATAAAATGTCAAATATCTCTGAAACGTCTAGCTTTAAGTATAGGATATGCTACATATTTTCGACTCAGAATTTTATGCTCTTTTCGAAAACCCTAAAATATATAGGGTTAGTTCCGGTGTAAGCGGAAGTGATAGATGGCAGGACAAATACAGTCTCGTCGTTACTTACACATAGAAATATTACAAATACAGTTTACATACATACAATAGTTAATGCTCTGTAGATTTGTTTTATTTATATTTAAAGAGCCTTTTAGTTCGTTCTTTTTGTCTTAGTTTTGCCGTTTAGTTGTGTATATATGCAACACTATATGCATCAAAGGAAATCCGTCTATCTATGCCATGATCTATGCTTAGGTATTTGCAGGGGTATATTCCGGGCGCCATCTACTGAATTAAATAGAAACCAAGCACTTATGAAGCCGTCGATTAACATGGCAAGTGCCGTGTGTCGGACCACCTAATATACTACACCGTGATCAGGTGGATAGGAAGAGGAGGTCTGATATTTTAATAAACTGTTAAATTATGTCTAATTTATTATTTTATTAAATTATGTTAGGTCCCACTGCATGGCCGCCTAGATCTCCCGATCTGACTTCAATGGATTTTTCCTTTGGGGATTTGTGAAGTCGGACGTTTCTAAAGTAGAACCAACGACTCGAGAAGATATGATGGAAATGATTCGTCAGTGTTTCAATCGTATAAATGTTGATATGTTATGAAATAATTTCAAAAATGTTTTTCAGTAAATATGTCATTATCAAATAACGTATTACATTTTCAAATAATAAAGTCTTTATTGCTAAAGATGTACGTACATACAATACATACATACATACATTCGCAAGGCGAAGTGTAGCTACAGCTATTCTACATTGTGGAGATATGGCAGTCAAAAGAATATTTGTAAAAAAACAGAAAAAAAATCATAACTTGGCAACGCGGCATCCGATTGGCGAAATATTTTAGGATGTAATACTGGACCCTTGGAGGTTTAACTAGCGCTTAAAATATTATACATTCTTGTGTAATTCGTTTTTGTGGCACCTTGTATAATTGAAAATAATGTTGAGGTAAAGATGAAACATTCAAAGAAGTGTTAAGAAAATTTTTTTATATAATTTTGCACAATCTTCCGAGGCAACAATAACCGAACACCCTGTATAACCAAGAATAAACAATCGTGCTCACACGTGAAACTAAAAGCTTGAAAAAAAACGTGTGATCTACGCGCTGTACACTTTTGTAGCGTAGTTTTAACAGCCTTAAGCACTTCCTTAAAAAATGTATGCATCTCCATCTGTATTAAAATTTTGATGTCGGCATTTGCATCAACGCAGCCATAAACGACTTGACTGAAGGATACAAGTGTTTGTTTTTATTTACACTTTGATAATTTATCGCCCAAGAAGTATCCTGACACATGTTTGTTTCCTTTTCTTTCAGTACAATTCGATTCAAAGCCAAAGGCAACGTCTGCCCGTCTATATTTAAAAAAGGTTGAAAAACGGGACTGCATCTGGCGCAGGCCTGGAAATAGCCGCAATAATAACAATTTAGACGGATTAGTTGTTTTAGAAAGTTTATGTACATTATTAATTAGATTATTCCCAGTGACGGCGGTTGTGGTTATTTTTTAGGGGGCGCGAGGCACTCTTATAAGCGATTGAATTTGGAAAAATGGGAGAATTAAAGGATACAAATTGATTTCTTTACTTAAATCGTCCAAATCAGCAGGCCCCATCGCTTGAAAAAGTACGCCACTCTGTATGTCTGTTCTTGTACCAGTCAGTAAGTTTGCGTTCTTTGATGTCGCAATCAACGCCGTGTCCTCGGCGTAGATTTCATATGTCAGTCGATGGGCTTTGGGGGTTGGAATGTCATTTATGTAGTAAAGAAAAAAGGCGGGGCCAAGGGATGACCCCTGGGAGACGCCAGAGAATAAAGGAAGGGGACTGGACTTGTAACCCTGCCAGAGCTCCGATAGAAGGCTAAGGCTCTTATACAACAGGGTTTGCCCTGTTCCCTGAGGTTGACGCAAGCGACAAGAAATTTCAATCACTCTCTTGCCATTCATCTCTCGGGAAGTTTCTCACCAATATATTGGATTGGTTGAATTTTAGAATTAGCATTATGAACACCGATACATATAGAAACCAGCTGAGACCCATCTGCTTTTCGAAACCGCTGAGTATCAGCTAGTAGTACATAATTAATATTACGTCATAATATATGTATTAAAGTTGGAACTAGCGTTTAACAAGGGCTTATGCAACGGCAAATACGTTACAGACAATTCCGAAGTTACGTATATGTACTCTGGTATGCAATGATCACAAACTGTACCGCGGTTGCTTAACTCTCGTCGAGCGCTGGGTGTTGATGCTT
The DNA here is from genome assembly GCA_963675555.1 of Leptura quadrifasciata. Classification (NCBI taxonomy): domain Eukaryota; kingdom Metazoa; phylum Arthropoda; class Insecta; order Coleoptera; family Cerambycidae; genus Leptura; species Leptura quadrifasciata. Next base: position 94,427,195 of record OY776680.1, on the reverse strand, counting down.
ATATAATAATACGAGAAACGTCCAAAACTCATACCGTTTTTGCGTTCTGCGATATTAGCTTAAGCGAGGGCTGATAGTTGCGTAGCTGTCTGCAGTGAATTACCGCTGCTCATGTGAACGATCCATGCTTTAATGGATGTCTGAAGGACGTATTTTCTGCTCGAAAAACTTAGAAAAATTTAAAAAAATAGGAAAAAGAAAAAATTAATTTTCTTTTTTCTCAACCTTTTCTTAATTCTAAATAATAAATATTACGTTCACAAAATTTTTAGGGTTCAACACGACTGTTTCAAACGGAGAATAATATAATAAATCATACTTACTGTCGTTTATGCTTAACTGCTGCTCTGATGGTATCAATTGGACGACGTCGTAACACTATAAATCTAACACTGTCTGTATCACACTCTCTTAAAATTAAACCTGAAAAGGAATTTTGTTAGAAAACACAACTAAAAGACAATATAAAGTTCAAAATGTATATATTAAATCTTTAAAAATTTATGTTTTTACAACAACTTCTTTCAAGAGAAAATGTTAACAAACAATGGTCTGACCCGTGTACAACACATGGTGGGGAACGGGACGATTCATACGGTACCAACTACCATCCAATATGCAGTTTGATAAGCTAACGATGCACAAAAAGATTCAAGAAAAGTTTCATGCAACTGAAATTTTGGTGGGCTTTTGCTTGCCTGTCTTATAAACGTATTTATTAATTCACATAAATTTTGGTCGCTCCTCGGAGCTTAAAATTGCTTGAAGCGTCTCTACTTCGTTTGTATTATGCAATAACAACTTTTTACGTTCAGGCAAGGCAGATCCCATGCACGTGTGAGTACATGGTATAGATACTTTTTTGACTCCGAATCACTGAGGAACCGGTTTAGGGCAAACCCCGTCAAAACGCATCATTTCCCCGTCAAAATCGACTGCTAGGAAATGATGGGGGTCCCATGTCGCTAAGGGCTATTTTCGCTATAACTTCCGATATACTTTGAATAGCCGTTGGACTAACTTGTCCTCATATTCAATACCTCGTAAGAGTTGCAGTGCTTGACAACGTGGATTCGTAAAAGGGTTTTTAATCTTGGAAATTTTGAAGTTCAAGTCCAATTTTAGTATACTTTCTAAAATTGGGTGGTCGGGGCGACATTACGTCCCTGTGCAGCGACATTTACTACACTTTCTAAATTAACGCTCCTTGAAGAGTTAGCGAAAATTTGGCATAAAAAATGCTCCGAAGAGCAAAAATATGTTTCCAAGAATTAAAAACCTCTTCCACGGCGTTTTTACGTGAAGCACGCTTTTCTTACGAAGTATTTCCTAAGTCGGATTTTGTTACAACGTCGAAAAGTATATCGGGGTTATAGCGTTCTTTAACACTCACTTAGACGCACAACGCATATGCGCAAAATGTTGCGCAAAAGTGTACACCGATGTCCGCGTCGCTCTTGTGCTAACCGCTGCGACAGTTTGGGTGAGAATCACGTTCAAAGATTCCGTTACAAATAAACAAACATACATGTGAAACTATTAAAATAATAATAATATAATAAAATAGATATTAATAACAGCGGCGCCTCCGGCAAAATCTCGACAATAGATTAATCATTTTTTATATTTATCTCGATGATCCTGGTGAGGACATTAGGACAAAGTTGCCAAATTATTGTATTGTCATCAGTTCTTGATAATTGTGCAAAGTTTCAGTTTAACCTGACTTTTTGAAGTGGATGAGAATCACGTTCAAAGGTTCCGTTATAAACAAACAAACATACAGGTGAAGCTAATAAAAGTGTGTTAAAAATTGACATAAACGTTGCCATAAAAATTAAAAAATCATGATTTTTTAATTGAAGTCAATGCTTTTTGATTTAAAAAAAAAAAAACAATTATTGCCCCGCTCTGGTTCCAAATGAAAATATATGACAGATCCGTTACATGGAGATGTTATCACTGGGCGCAGCGCTATTCCCTGCAGTTTTACTCCTATTAACGCCCGTTAATGGTTCGAAAGCGAATGCATATGATCCTGCAATTAATCAGGATATTTAAAACCATAAAACAGTTCCACATAATTTAGACAAGCAACAGCCACGTGCTCACGAGAATAAACATATAAAAAATGTGGATGGCTCTATTTTTAACTGGACGCGTGTACGATGATAAAAATAAACTCGGATATTTGAGAACAATAATTAATTGTATTATACGTGTCCCAATTTGGGTAATTCTTATGAGAGTATATTTTAGATCAAGAGTTTACAATACTACAGAATGATTAAGGAATTTTACAAGGTATTCGACGTTACATAAAAACTTAGATTGTGCATAAGGGAAAATGGAGGACATTTCGATAATTAGCTGTTTTCTAATACAATAAAAATACTGAAGTGGTTGTGGCCCAAGTGTATTAATTAATAATAAATCCTGGTCACGGCACCAGTGAAGAGGTTTAAGCCCACCCCAATTAATTATAAATGAAATCCTGGTAATTATGTCACCAGTAAATTCATTACTGTTTATTTATCTAAAGGATAAACAAATAAGATTGGCCATTTGCGTGATCGTCTAGTTTTGTTAGTGTAGGACCCAAATTTCGTTGTGTGTGTAGTAACCCTTTTTAATTACTCCAGGTTCTTTTATATAAAGTTTAATATTACTTGTTTCTGTCTGATACTATATACCTTGAAAATTAATCACTCTGTTAATTGAAATACCTGGTAAACTTGAACACACTGTCTATTAATTGAGAGACTTAGTTAATTATATATGTTATTTATGTAGTATTTTATTACTCAAAATTGCACTGTACATTTATATTTGACGTTTGTCTTCTATTTTGCTTTGAAACAAAACCATTTATTTAGCATATTACTTATATGACGAAAAAGGTAAAGGTGAAAGAAAAGACAATAATTGATGGGAAAAAAATAGTAAAAAAAACCCATTTTATTTTATATAAATTGATGCAACAATAGTCGAACATGAAATCAAAAGTGATCCAAATATTTGAGACAATAGCCTAAATATTATAATAGGAAAATTTGCGCTGCTATAGTAATGACCATACTATAGATATACTGAGTGTTTTGATGCAATAACAAGAACTTATACAAAAGTGTGCTGTATTATTTTAATAGTAATTAGGGTTGTGGCAATGGCCTGGTAATGATAATCCATAATAGAGCTGTTAGCAATCGCTAGATAATAAATCGAATGCAAAACTAAGGACAAGAATCATGTCATGTTTATACATTATCAAAATTAAGTTGAGAAATGAGCATTAAATACTGATGTAAAATATCATAGAGTGTTGATGAAATATCCTTTAATTATACATTGTTTATTGATTGAAATTAGAGTAGGAACAATCGTTCAGATAATCATATTAATCTTGCTGAGGTGAGAATTTACACTCACATAAAATCCTTTAGAATGCTGGGGAAATCTCCCTATAGTAATTAAATAGAAAAGCAACCAGAAAATTGCCTATGATTGTCAAACATACGGAGCCGCGAATCCGCGAAGGTAAGAAAATGCGGTTGCATCACCCTTCAATCGAACAAGTGACCAGGCAACTGCCTGAAATATTAACATCCCTCGTTGTAACTGAGCCCAACAGGAGAACAGAACCAGCCAATTGGCCGTAATCAATGTTTCAAACCTTTGTTAACGCAAAGTACACCGAATTCATGTGAAGATAATATTCCATTGTAGGTAGATGTTAAACAATTAGACAACCTTGTGGTTACAGTAGGGAAACATTCCTAGTGTACTTTAAATATAAAGCATTCTTGAAAAATCTTACAAGAGATGAGGTGGACATGAGAGTCAACTATTTGTTTTATAAAAACTGCAGAATAACTATTAACATGAAGTTTGACGAGTCTATGATAAAATATCTTGTTATTGCATAGCTCTCAATATATAGTTCTTGAATATAAACTCGTTATTTTGCAAACACAAATTTCCCTAGTAAAACATTCAGAAAGTGAAATTTTATGAATTAAATTCGTGAATGAAATCATAACTGAATAACTGGTAATATAATATTCTTTATAGTTAAAAATCAAAGCTAGTATTTCATAAAAAAAACTAATATTCTTTTAGTACCACAAATAAGCCAATTTCCCCTATCCCCCCAAACCACAATGTAAAGTCAATATTAAATAATAAAGCAGAGAAGTAAATAGGTTTGATACTTAAATAGTTATGTTGGTGAAATTGTTGTCGTGTAAATTGCCAAGTTATGCTCCAGCAGTCGAAATCTTTTAGTAGCCAGATTGGATTTATTCGTAGAATTAATTGATGTCTTTAGAGCACTAAGCGGGCTCGAGTATTGGATCGTCGACAAGCGTCCTGCAATTAGTATCTCTTAGCAAATTCAGAGGGTTCGAAAATCGACGACAAACATCCTCGATGAAATTTGCTACTACTGGAATAAGTATTCTTCCGGGCAAACCAAGAGGGCTCGTAAACGTCGGCAAGCATCCTCTATCAGTTCTGCCTGGAGGTATAGCATTGCTTGACTTTTATTCTGTTCTTCCAATAACGCGGTTCCTAAATCACAGTGCCAATTCCCCCATATCCTGAACGTGGTCTGTATATTTGACACATGAGATGTGGCTCCGGTATCCTGCCCTATCTTCGTCTTATACGTTTGTTTACAGTTTCCCTATTTACTTCACACACAATTCTCGACGCTTTGCTGGTTTTACTAATGCATTAGTCTTGTTTTTAAAACTGCCAAGTTTTAGAAAAGAAGTAATGACCATGTTACAAGCTATTTTAAAGTGGCACTTGACATATGTACAACTTTCTACCCCAATAAGTTAAAACGTAACGGCGCCCTGAAGTCGGCTATCATTTGGTATTGAGAAAATAACTTCTGTTGTAAAATTAATATTTGCGTAAATTTGGAAATGAAATTAAGAATGTAATGTTTAAATAATTTCTGGTTAATTTTAGTTATAAAAGCGATATTTCCCTGAATTTAAAACAAATTTAAGACTTATTTTTAAAATAGGATGGCCCCAGGGGCGGCCCGCTTCAATATATGAAAAAAATAAAAAAGTTATGAGGAAAATACTGACAGACACCCCCTAAAACTACCCCTTAATCAGAAGATAGGGTTTGACTGATACCATGTAAACTAGTGCCTAGATGGCCTATGAGATAGTTTAAAATATGAATTTGATATTTTAAGGAAGTCGAAAGATATTATACAAAAACTTATTATCTCCACTGTCTAGGACTTTTTAGGGCTTTTTAACTTCTTTTTAAAATATCTCCGGTTTTATTGGTCCTATCAAAACGGATATGGTCTCAAAATCTTTGTACATGGGGATGGTTTTTCCTGTTTTTTTTTTGGCAATTTACAAACATTCTTTTGATTACCAATTGCTATACAATAACAAGAACCAGGTAATACAATCATATGTCGTGTTATTTTGTAGTTGTAATTAAAGATGCGGCAAATAGGCCGATTAAAATATGATTGAAATTATGTAGCTTGCAAACGCTATGATGAAAACAAAACGTAATGCAAAACAGAGGACAAGAATCATGTCATGTTCGTACATCATAGAATATAAGTGATAAATGAAAATTAAATACTCATGTATAATTAATATCAGAGAATGTTGGGGAAATACCCTTTAATTGATCATACAAACGGTAACTACCAAATTGTGTATGACTGTTCAACAACGGTACACGGGGTGGGTAGATGTAATTCAAACAGATGAGACGTCCCGGTTTAGTACTCGACGAAAAGTAAACCCCTCCGAATAAGAGAAAATTCACGGGCCAATTGCCCCAGCACTGACCGATGGCCTGTACAGTTTGTAGTGCGCAAGGTAATTAAGTGGATGGATCGTTTTTAAACAATCATATAAAACCAAATAGCCATCAGTGAGAAACCTCCCACAATAATTTGAAAGGTAAACAATCCTGCCACATTTTACTAGTCAAGATAGGCACACGGTAGCCCTTGGTAGTACACCTCTGAAGAATAATGGAAGTGAAAGTTTCTTGTCATTGCATGAACGCCGAAAATATACAGTTCTTGAATATAAACTTGTTATTTAGCAAACGTAAATCTCCCTAGTAAAATATTCAGCATGTGAACTTTTTACCATGATTGAAATAATAACTGAGTAAATTGTAATATAATCTTATCATGTTTTCTTGTTAAAAATTAAAGTTAATATTTCATTAAAAATAATCTAATGTTCTCTTAGTACCACATTCCCGCGACTCACACGACGTTAGCCGTATTTGACCAGCACGGAATCTATTACCCTATGTTACGTGAATTAAGTTATAAACTAAAACTTATCGAGAGCACACGTAATGTTACGGCACATTACCTGGCACTCGGTATAACGTAAGATCTCCCGGAAATTCTCCCCCAGCTTCTGCATGGTTAACGTCCTCGTCGGGCATGTCGGGGCTGTTGAAATTGCACTTCATCAAGAATTCTCTATGCTTACTCCGGCAAGTGGAGTATGTGACTGGGAGGAATTTGTTAAAAATAAGATGTAGTTCGTAATATCGTTTGGCTCGTAGTTTAGACGGCTGATTTAGTGAAAATAACCACAAAATTATTTATTATACCTATAACCATATTAAGATTGATTCATCAGTCATGAGAATGATAATAGTGGTCTATTCGTCACTGTACTAACATGTTCGTTGTTTTTGTTCCAGCTTAAACTGAAGTGTCAACCTCGTTCGTGTTCAAAATGGCGTGGAATCTTTTGCCCCGGTCGCCCCTGAGAATAACGCCGCGCAGTGCTTGTTAAACATGTTGAAATCGCTCGAGGAATACGTAGTAGAAATGGAAAACCGTAGTGCCATAGACCAAAGCCAGGCTCAGACCCTGAGCGAGGACATCTGGACTCAATTGCAACAGAAAGAAAACGATCTGGTGTTAGCTGCGGAGCTGGGGAAGGCTCTCTTGGAAAAGAACGAGGAGCTGAAGAAGCAGCAGGAGGCGTTGGTGGAGGAGTACTCGAAGAAATTAGAGGTAAATCGTGTTAGTTTATGTAACTATCATTGTTTTAAATAGGCACTGCTTTTAGATGTTTCCAAATAATGTACAGTTTGTTCCATGTTAGTAGAGGAAATGAAATTGTTACTACTTCAATGTAAGGCTTGAAACCTTTTGGGAGGTTGCATGTAAAAACATTTTAAACTTGTGAGTGTGAAATACAGGGTGTCTCACCGGGAACTGAATTGCTCGATATAGAGAAAAGTGCGCATCAGAAAATTTTGAAAATTTAGATACTTACTAATGTCGGTGTGGCCAATTCAACTAAAATACTTACAAGCAGCTGGCACTTTCGCTTATACTGGAAGTCGATACCAACTTGCTTATTTCAAATGGAACACCCTATATATTTTAGGATTTTCGAAAATACCATAAAATTCTGAGTCGAAAATATGTAGCATATCCTATACCTAAACCTAGCCGTTTCAGAGATATTTGACATTTTATAGAATACTTGACAGGTGCAACGGTTTGCAAAAACCATTATAACTTTCTTCGTGTAAAAAATCCTCATTTGCTTCTTGTCACATAAAAAGAACACAAGGAGAACTACGTTCTACAACTGAAATAAATTCAATAATATCATACCAAGTGTTACATTTTGTCAACTTCAAACTGCGAAAACTTGTTTAGGTCAAATGGAACATCCTGTATTTTTTTTACGTCAAGTTGTGTAAAATTGAATTCCCTTTTTTCTGATATTAGCATTGTGGGGGTTAAAGTTACAACTTTTTTAAATATTTGTGATTTTATTAGAAATTCGTGAATTGTTGTAATCATTTCATCAAAATAGCCATGATTAGAAACAATCAGTTATTATCTTATGTCAAAAAATGCCAACACGTTTAAATTACACCCACGAAGATTTCTTAAATTTGTTTATTATTTATGGAGAATGTGATAAAGTAATATCAAGAACTTGCAGCACATTTGCTACTCGATATCCAGAAAAACGGAAACCGCCACCAAACACTGTAAAACGCATACTGGAAAATTTTAAGAATTATGGCTCTGTCAAGGCAAAAATGCAAAGAAGAAAGCCTATTGTTGATGGCGAAAACATTGAAATAGTCATTCTGGGATATTTTCATGGATTTCCAAGGATGTCATTAAGACAAGCTGCTCTGGAATCGGGACTATGCAAGGATTCAATTCACAAAATCTTACTAAAACATAAGTTTCACCCGTTTTCATCCCATATGGTTCATGGATGAAAAGAAACAGATTTCCTAAGAAGACAGAATTTTTGTGAGTTTATTCTAATAAGGTCTGAGGGTCACGATTCTTATTTGGGAAATATTATATGGACAGATGAAGCAAAATTTACTAAAAATGGACTTTTTAATAGACACAATTCGCATTATTGGAGTGACTCAAATCCTCATATGTCCAGAGAGCGAAACTTTCAGGAAAGTTGGCAGTTCAACGTTTACTGTGCCATAAGAAACGATAGAGTGGTGGCATTACAATTTTGTCAGGAAAATTTAAACAGTAAATTAAATTTTCTCTTCTGCTAATATGTATAGATAAATTTTTGTTTTTTTTTTAGCTGAAAGATCTGAATATCTTACAAAATTTGAATAATAACTATTTAGAAAATTTACCTCTCGCCGAACATAGAAACATTTTTTATCAGCACGACGGTGCTCCCCCCACATAACGCATATTTAATTAATAATTACTTACAAGAAACTTTTTATGATCATATTGCCAATAATGGACATCTTTCTTATGGCCTCCTCGCTCGCCCGATTTATCAGTTCTGGATTATTTCATTTGGGAAACTATTAAAAATAAAGTTAATGAGAGCCCAGTAACATCCATTGAAGATTGTATGCAAAGAGTAAGAAATGCATTTCAAAACATATCACAGGATTCAATTAGAAGAGCTACCCATGAGGGACTAATCCGAAGGTGCGAAAAATGTGTCGAGGTTCGAGGGCGGAATTTTGAGCAATTATTAAATTAAAATGAAATCATATTTTAAATTGATCTTATCTCTGCTATTTTAGTTCATGCCATATCTTCAATTCGCTTAATACGCATGTTACAGTGTTAGTGTTATTTTGCGTTTTTGTGGATATCGAGTAGCAAATGTGCTGCAAGTTCTTGATATTACTTTATCACATTCTCCACAAATAATAAACAAATTTGAAAAGTTTTCGTTGGTATAATTTAAACGTGCTGGCATTTTTTGACATAAGATAATGACTGATTGTTTCTAATCATGGCTATTTTGATGAAATGATTACAACAATTCATGAATATCTAATAAAATCGCAAATATTTCAAAAAGTTGTAACCCCCACAATGGAAAATATCAGGAAAAAGGGAATTCAATTTTACACAACTTGACGTAAAAAAATACAGGGTGTTCCATTTGACCTAAACAAGTTTTCGAGGTTTGAAGTTGACATAATGTAACGCGAAAAACGGAACACTTGGTATGATATTATTGAATTTATTTCAGTTGTAGAACGTAGTTCTCCTTGTGTTCCCTTTACGTGACAAGAAGCAAATGAGGATCTTTTACACGAAGAAAGTTATAACGGTTCTTGCAAACCGTTGCACCTGTCAAATTTTCTATAAAATGTCAAATATCTCTGAAACGGCTAGGTTTAGGTATAGGATATACTACATATTTTCGACTCAGAATTTTATGCTCTTTTCGAAAACCGTAAAATATATAGGGTGTTCCATTTGAAATAAGCAAGTTGGTATCGACTTCCGGTATAAGCGGAAGTGCCAGCTGCTTGTAATTATTTTAGTTGGATTGGCCACATCGACGTTAGTAATTATCTAAGTTTTCAAAATTTTCTGATGCGTACTTTTCTCTATATCGATCGATTCAATTCCCGGTGAGACACCCTGTATATTAGACAGATGTAGAGCAGAAAGTATTTTTTCCTGTGTTAATATTAATAATAAATAAATATAATAATCACCAAGAGTTGCAACCTCCATTTTACACCTACAAATCGGCTGAAATTCATATCATGGCGGTTTTAAAATTTTGTATTATAGTTTGATAATATTGGACTAGTAAACTTGAAATAACAAAAAAAAATGAGCCCTAATCGTTTCAACCCTCTACTAGAAGTGAACATAGAGTGACCTCCCAAAAAATACGATTTTTCCTAAATTTTTACTACAAACTGATGGCGGAAAATCTTTTCTCTTATGCAATGTAATGTTTTTTTAGATAATAAAAATATGACGACACATTGCTGAAGTTTAGGGTCGCCAATTGTAGTTTAAAAAAACACACTGACTGAACTTAAGCTTAATTAGATATAGTAGTATAATTATAAATATTCAAAAGAATAGTTACAATACGCACTTGGTTTATTGTTTCATAAGTTTTGTTTAGTTTTGTCTCTGACATATGTTTCGGCCTTGCGACCATTATCAAAGAGTCTTAGAAACTAACCTAAAAGTGATGGTTTACAATATAAATCCTTCAAATATTCTACCTACTTAGAGGGGGATAATAACTTGATTTGCTATTTCTTTAAATTTAACAATACAGCCCGGGACTACTAACTTTTTAATATTATTACGGTGTCTAGTACAGGATTGTTCAAAAATTCTGTTTGTGTACAAACACGAACATGGAATGCTATAAACTCCTGGTGAGTCGAGCTCTTCTGGTGGCTCGTATTTAGGAAATTGTTGTCCGATTTTTTGTTTTGCGTTGTAGATCACTTTGATCTTCTTCTTTGCTAGCACTCTTCCAATCCTCTCCGTGCAACCTTGTATATATGGTAGATAAATGGTTGCTGTATATTTCTTTTCATCTTTCGTATTGGCTATGCTGTTTGTTGATGGCGATGTTTATGTCCTTGGGTCTATATCCATTTTTCTGTAGATGTCTTTAAAGTCTGGTATTCCTCTTGTAGATGTTCTTCGCATATTTGTTTTGATCTGTGTACCAGTGTGTTGACGGCGACCCGCTTCTGTACTGGATGGTGGTGAGACTGCGCATTTAGATATCTGTCGGTATCTGTTGGTTTCCTGTGCAACTTGTGTCCTAATGTTCCATCATTTTTCTCGTAATTTATTGGATTTTGTGCACGAGTGTATGTCATAAAGCTTTGAGATACTTAACTGTAAATTGTTTACGCTACACCAAGACCATAGTTGTACAAGAACGTTTTGCAAATCAACACAGTCTTCTGCACTAGTGATAGATGTAAAAAATTTTAGGTCATCGGCATAAAGTAATGTTTTGCAGTGTAAGCCAATGACGATATCATTTATAAAAATGTTAAACAGCAATGGCACAAGCACAGAACCTTGGGGAACACCTGATGTCGCTGAGACATCCATAGACCAAAATCCACGGTATTGTACATTTAGTCGTCTATTTACCAAGTAGGATTCAAAAAAGTTTAGGAAGTGCTCAGTTAGTCCGAATCCGTGGTCCGGTCTGTCGAAGGCTTTAGAAAAATCTGTATAAATGACATCTACTTGGCCTCCAGCATCCAACTGTTCAGCTATGAACTGAGTAATGCACACCAAATTGCTGGTGGTAGAGCGATTTGGCATGAATCCGTGTTGATCGAGGCAAATTTGAGATTTGAAGTGATTAAAGAGAATATCGTATATTACGTTTTCAAATAATTTACTAAAATTGCACACACTATTACTATTGGCCTATAGTTTTCAATAGCATATCTATTATTTTTTTTTAATACCGGACAGACTAGATATTTTCCAGACTTCTGGAAAAGTAGCAAATTAAAAATACTAGCTAGCGGTTTTGCAAATAAAATGGTACAATCTTTAAGGAGAAAGGCCGGAATACCATCAGGACCTGTAGTGGTTTTGGGTTTAATTTTCTTAAGTGTCTTGAGTACGTCATTTTCGGTAGGTAATATAGGGAATGCACAAATTGTTAGTATTACAATGAGTGCTATTTATATCATAAGCAAAGTTTGTAGATGCGGAATATGACTCTTGAAAGTAATTAGCAAATGCGTCAACTATTACTTATGGTTCGTTTAATATGGGGTCATTATAGGTCATAGCGCTAGGAGTACTGGATATATTTTTTCTACTGTTTACATATGACCAGAAGTGATTTGGATTGGACCTAATTTGGTTCTCAATATTGACAAGATATTCTTTGTGCGCGTTATCAATAACGATTTTTATGTTTGCTCTTAGAATTTTAAATTGATTCAATTCATATGAGTTACCATTGTTTTTAAAATTGCGCCAGTGTTTTGATTTTGCCTTTATATTGCGAATGATATTACCATTAAACCAAGGTGGGTATTTATTAGATTTAGCTAAAGTTTTTGGGACGCTATCAATGTAAACAGAGTCCAGAATAGAATACAATATAACACATGCCTCATTCACATCTTTACATTAATCAATACTAGCAATTAACAGAATTTTTATTCTGTTTTTGTTGTACTTGGAAATAGATATCCAGAGGAGCGTGATGATCGTCCTCAGGTAGTAAGTGGTCAGTAGAATTATTTACCTCTGTTTTATGATTACTAAGGACTAAGTCTAAGATACGGTTGTTTGTATTTACTATTCTATTATACTGGATAAGATTTGAGAATTCACAAAAATTATTTAGGATAGAGATGTTATTGCTATTACAGTTATTAGTAAGAGAATTAGCATATTCAGGTATATTGAAGTCACCTACAATAATAACTTGTTCTTCACCGGTAATAAATTTAAGGTTCGCCATTTCATCAAACAAAGTTTCATAAATTTGTACGCCAAGATTTGGTGGTATGTACAAAACAATAATATATATATATATAGTTGCTTCATAAAGCAATTTTAACACCAACCATATCAATTTAAAATGGATACTTCATTTTGCCGGACCCGTTTTTAGTGGTTCCACCACATTTCTGTCCATGATCAATACAAGAACTAAAACACCCTGTACACGGTTAGAACAGCATTTCATGCCCATGGCTTGGAAATTTACCCAGCTTACCGTTAACTCACGACCTATGACTCGTTCCAACAGTCAGTTCAGCTTTCTTGCACACATAACAATAGTTGTAATTTTCTTTTCTTTTCGCGAACACGTAAAGTCATTCTTTAGAAATTTTTAGCTAACTAACAAAGGGATATGTGTAGTTTAGACAATATTATTCTTTATCGTTTATTTTTAACTGTGTGGTCAAAAGACAGAGTAATGAAAGTTCATTATAGATGTACATCCTCCTATTTTTTTAAACCATATGCTTAAAAAGCCTTTAATTTAAAAGCTTCAAACATTAACTTAAATATACAGGGTGTCTCACCGGGAACTGAATCGATCGATATAGAGAAAAGTACGCATCAGAAAATTTTGAAAATTTAGATAATCCAACTAAAATAATTACAAGCAGCTGGCACTTCCGCTTATACCGGAAGTCGATATCAACTTGCTTATTTCAAATGGAACACCTTATATATTTTAGGGTTTTCGAAAAGAGCATAAAATTCTGAGTCGAAAATATGGCATATCCTATACCTAAACCTAGCCGTTTCAGAGATATTTGACATTTTATAGAAAATTTGACAGTTGCAACAGTTTGCAAGAACCGTTATAACTTTCTTCGTGTAAAAGATCCTCATTTGTTTCTTGTCACGTAAAAAGAACACAAGAAGAACTACGTTCTACAATTGAAATAAAGTCAATAATATCATACCAAGTGTTCCGTTTTTCGCGTTACATTTTGTTAACTTCAAACCGCGAAAACTTGTTTAGGTCAAATGGAACACCCTGTATTTTTCTATCAAGTTGTGTAAAATTGAATTCCCTTTTTTCTGATATTAGCATTGTGGGAGTTAAAGTTACTTACAGCTTTTTGAAATATTTGCGATGTTATTAGAAATTCATGAATTGTTGTAATCATTTCATCAAAATAGCCATGATTAGAAACAATCAGTCATTATCTTATGTCAAAAAATGCCAGCACGTTTGAATTACACCCACGAAGACTTTTTAAATTTGTTTATTATTTATGGAGAATGTGATAAAGTAATATCAAGAACTTGCAGCACATTTGCTACTCGATATCCAGAAAAACGGAAACCGTCACCAAACACTGTAAAACGCATACTGGGAAATTTTAAAAATTATGGCTCTGTCAAGGCAAAAATGCAAAGAAGAAGGCCTATTGTTGATCACGAAAACATTGAAATAGTCATTCTGGAATATTTTCATGCATTTCCAAGGATGTCATTAAGACAAGCTGCTCTGGAATCGGGACTATGCAAGGATTCAATTCACAGAATCTTATTAAAACACCCGTTTTCATTCCATATGGTTCAAGGGTTAAAAGAAACAGATTTCCTAAGAAGACAGAATTTTTGTGAGTTTATTCTAATAAGGTCTGAGGGTCACGATTCTTATTTGGGAAATATTATATGGACACATGAAGCAAAAAATGGACTTTTTAATAGACACAATTCGCATTATTGAAGTGACTCAAATTCTCATATGTTCAGAGAGCGAAACTTTCAGGAAAGTTGGCAGTTCAATGTTTACTGTGCCATAAGAAACGCTAGAGTGGTGGCATTTACAATTTTATCAGGAAAATTTAAACGATAAATTAAATTTTCTCTTCTGCTAATATGTATAGGTAAATTTTAGTTTTTTTTTTTTAGGTGAAAGTTCTAAATATCTTACAAAATTTGAATAATAACTATTTAGAAAATTTACCTCTCGCCGAACATAGAAACATTTTTTAACAGCACGACGGTGCTCCCCTACATAACGTATATTTAATTAATACTTATTTACAAGAAACTTTTTATGATCAATGGATTGCCAATAATGGACCTTTCTTATGGCCTCCTCGCTCGCCCTATTTATCAGTTCTGGATTATTTCATTTGAGGAACTATTAAAAATAAAGTTTATGAGAGCCAATTAACAACCATTGAAGATTGTATGCAAATAGTAAGAAATGCATTTCAAAACATATCACAGGATTCAATTAGAAGAGCTACCCATGAGGAACTAATCCGAAGGTGCGAAAAATGTGTCGAGGTTCGAGGGCGAAATTAAAATAAAATCATATTTTATATTGATGTTATCTCTGCTATTTTAGTTCATGCCATATCTTCAATTCGATTAATACGCATGTTACAGTGTTAGCGTTATTTTGCATTTTTGTGGATATCGAGTAGCAAATGTGCTGCAAGTCTTGATATTACTTTATCACATTCTCCATAAATAATAAACAAATTTAAAAAGTTTTCTCTATACCGATCGATTCAGTTCCCGGTGAGACACCCTGTATAGTATACTTTCTGAAAATTTCATCAAACGGTATGTGGTAGGAGTAACATATGGTATATTTTTGAAATAAAAAAGGATCATTCCAAAAATTTAATAATATACAGGGTATCCCATTTATAAAAAAATATTATTTTTTTGTATCTTCTGAAATCTGCGCGATACTGCATTTTTCATAGCATTTTAACAAAATTCAGTCATAAGCACATTTTTGTTTAAAACTTTTTTTTTAGATGAGATAAGAGAGGATAATAACGATGATAAATAATAATAATAATAATAAATACACCACAGGTAATGACGACCCCCTTTATCCCGGAAGGCTCTAGAAGAGCCTTGTATGGGAGGGGGCTACACATTTAGAGACAAGGGACACACACCCAATATTCGTGTATAGTGTAAAAATCCCTGTCACAGTATTTTCCACTGCCACGACCGGGGATCGAACCCGGAACTTTTGGGTGAGAGGCAAGTGCGCTCACCTCTCGACCATCAGTCAAATGGTGGGTAATTTAAAATTAATGTACACACAAAGTTTCATTTCAATATCTGCATTTGTTCAAAAGATATTTAAGAAAATAATTATAATTTTTGACAAATTCAATGCCCTGTATCATGAAGAAAAATAGTGGTGCGCCCATGACTGGACCGTGTCTAATGTTTTATTACTATCTATCTACCCAAATATAGTACAGCAGGAAGCGCATTCGTTATCCTTCGTGATCTGTATCTACATTGCAATCAATAATTTTAATTTTAAACACCAATAAATCGAGCGAATAAAAACTGAGTGACACCATTTCAAACGCGGTTTGTTAACTGATTTGTAATAAAGTGTCTCTTATTAAACAATCGGTCGTCGTCACCCAACTATGGAATGGTTAATTTTATGTAACCTGATACGATTTCTTACAGTTGCGGAATTTGGTAATAGTTGTATGTTTATTTATTTATTATTTAATGTTTATGTTTGTATTTTGTCGTTGATCAAATCGCCTGCCCGTGTAAATAAGTTGGAATGGTTTACGATTGTGTGTGTAATCAAAAATAAACAACAAAACGATCTACAAACTATATCGTATACTGGATACATACCAAGAATAAATATTATGTTTTTTAAAAGAGCGCCCAATTAAATAAAAATTTGGTGATGTATAAAGACTGAAAGAACGGTTGGTAGAAAACCCAAATAATAGGAAAGAATATAACGGTTAATTCGTTGGCAAACGCCAAATTCTGTAAGGTTAATTAAAAACTTCTTGATTACACAACAATTAAAACAATATTTATTAAAAAAAATTGGCAGCTACTGGAAGCGGCTGGAACCTCCCCACTCGGTGGATCTTTGAAGCCGAAAAGAGCATTAAATTTTGTGATAAAACGGCACTAAACGTAATCCGATCTCGTCCAAAACCTTTTAAGATCTTCTGGAGCACTAAAAAAAAACCTCAACTTAATGAATTTACAATCATCTATGCGAGTTATTACCTACATTATCACTCGTTGAATAATATACTATTAGGATATTAACAACTTTAACATCACTTGAACGACTGAGAAAGTCTAGTTATCCTAAATACTACAGATTTGTAAAGCAACAAACTGAAAATTGGTAAAGTGATAATCTATAATAAATTCACCAACGAAGGTACAGCAAGCATATGATATTGATATTGTTACATCTACCTTTAAAGTTTGTGACAATCCACTAAAAGTTACAAATATTCCGAAATCTTATTAACATGACATGACACCAACGTTATCGGATGACAAACGATGACAATCGTCAAAATTTGGTCATTGCAATCCGATCGCTCGCGGCTGTCTTTGCTAAATGAAACATTAGCATTTCAGTAATTTTACTGGATTTTAGAGGAATATTTGTAGTTTAATTCTTCGATTTGTCTGTATATATATTTAAAAACGGCACTAAACGTAATCCGCTCTACTTCTAGAGCAATGAAGAAACCCTCACACGTGAATTGACACGTGATGTGACGAGTTTCACGACGTAACGGCTACGCGCATCGATCATGTCACGCGAAATGCGATCTATGCTTCATATTTGATTTGTTTTTAATTTTTTTCACGGAAACCAAATCGAAAGGGTGAAAGTGTGATATATCGTTGAAATCAGAATTTTAACTGCTTTTCAATGGTTCCATTGCAAATTGAATGTAATTATAAAATAAACAACTTGTTGCGTCAAAATGGCACTAAACGTAATCCGATCTCTACCAAAACCTTTTCAGATCTTCTGGGGCATTAAAGAAACGCACATGCAAAGTTTCATTCAAATCCGTTCAGTAGTTTCGGCGCTATCGTGCTAACACACATACACACACACACGGACATTTTTCAAGAACCACTTTTTTGGGTTCCTAGGACCTCAAAACGTAAAGATTTGATGTTATCTCAATTTTCGTTTTTGAACCAATTTTAGTAACCTCTCACAATTTTATTGTGGAGAGGTTAATACACATGCATACAAACCTCATAGTCTTTGCCCCTTTAATTTCTAAACTTATAAAATTTGGATTGTTGCCAAGAAATCCTGTCATCATGACTGCATCGATTTGTCTAATATCACTGTATCACCATATCAACCTGGTTTTATATCGACCATCACAAATTTAGTTCTAGTCACCCAAAATGCGTCAAATATCATCGATGATCAAGGACAAATAGATGCATTATAGACAGGCTTTCGATAAAATTTACCGTAAAATATTACTGAACAAATTAGAGAACTTCGGTTTTAATAACCAGCTGTTAATGTTCTTTGGATCATATCTGGAGATTAGATGTCAGTTTCTCTACAATGGTTTCAGATTATCTAAATACTCATCGACATCTGGAGTACCGCAGGGTAGTGATCTTGGTCCCTTGATATTTCCATATTTATTAATGATTTATGCGATACTCTTGAATGTGACAAACTGATATATGCAGATTATCCGAAATTGTTTATAAATTTAAGATTTGAAGATGACTGCAGGAAACTTCAAAAAGAACTTGACAAAATCACTCAGTGCTGTTCACATAATAACCTACATCTGAATGTCGGCAAGAATGGGGTGGGGGGAGATCGGATGGTTAGGAGGGAAGAGGGGGGACCGCAAAATTTTTGCCTTGTAGAAGGGCAAGTAGTTTTGTTGTAGTTAGTCTTTTTATCAATGTTCCGGTAGATGAAACCTTAAAAATAGTTAAAGATAGGTTGCTAAATGAGAATAATTTGGAAACTAGAACTAAATGAACTGTAAATAGCATAATGGAACTCTTAACAATTTGTATAAAAACAACTTATTTTCAATTGGACAATGAGTTCTATCAGCAGGATTTTAGTATGACTATGGGGTCTGCATTATCACCAATTTTAAGCAATATATTTATGGAGAACTTTGAGAACACACATGTTCAAAATTGTATAAACAAACCGGTTGTCTGGTGGAGATATGTTGACGACATCTTTGCAATTTAGCCTCATGGTGTCGATTTACTAGATAGTTTTTTGGAAAATATAAATAGTAAGGAACCGTCTATTAAATTCACATTAGAAGTAGAAAGTAGGAATGAACTACCGTTTTTAGATGTTTTAATTAGAAGGGTAAATAATACAATTGAAACAAGCGTTTATAGAAAACCAACACATACTAATAGATATCTAAATTTTAACTCAAACCAGTCCATAAATGTTAAAAGGGGTGTTGTAAAATGTTTCTTCGATAGGGCCAAAATAATTTCATCTAATAATGAAATATTAAATAACGAGAAAAAATTTATCAAAGAGGTTCTAGTACAAAATCAATACCCTGAAGCCTTTGTTGATAGAGTTTTCATAAATGTTGAAAATGGGGACAATTAGGTACGACAAAAACCTGAACGTCATTATACAGCAATAAATCCTTATGTATACGGACTATCGGAAAAGCTACGCCGTATAAGGTGACAAATTTGATGTTAGGACGATATTTCAAACGGGGAACACTTTAAGATCTATTTTAACAAAAACAAAACCGATAAACAGGGAGCAGAATTCAAAAAACTGTATTTACAATATCTCGTGCGAATGTGATAAATGTTATGTGGGTGAGTCATTCAGACCTTTCAGTGTGAGGTTGGATGAGCACAAGAATTACATTAGAAAGAATGAAATTCAGAAATCAAAGATTTGTGAACATGCTTGGGAAAACGGACATAGAATAAACTGGGACTCGGCAAAAATTTTAACAAAAGAAGCAGATACCAAAAAAAGAAAAATTAAAGAATCAGCAATAATCTTATTAAATGAAGATAAGTGCGTATCGAATTGGTATCGAATTGTTCTGTAGATATTTGTACAACTTGGCTACCAATGTTAAAAGAAGAACTTAACAAACTCAACATTATCTAAAAGAAAATATCATCAGTTCTATGTTCTGTCTAAGTAGTAAGTATCTATGGAGATAACACAAACAGAATCTTAAAGTTGTGTATTTGACATACACAGCAAAATAAGAGTTCTTCCAAAAAAAGCTTTGAAAACGGAAAGAGATTACTTTCCGAAACGTCAGCAAAATACATTATTTCTGTGTTTATTCCGATTTATATTATTTGCAAAACATAACCTTTGACTTTTCCTTTGGCGTAAACTTCACGGGCGCAGAGGCTTTTTTCCAATAATTCTACTATTTTGTAGATTCGGTGATTTATTTTGAAGAGGATAATAATACATGTGGTAGAAAACCCAAATAATAGGAAAGAATATAAATACATAACGTACGTACATAAATCAAAACATTTTTTATAAAAATTTAACATATTTGAATAAACTTTTCCCCCATTGGGAGACACCCTAGTTGTATGCCTAAAGGCATAATAATTCAGCTCATATGAGTTAATAAAAAAACAGGTATTATGAACGGTAAACTATCATGACCCTGCGAACTGTCGCTAGCTCCAGGTCTATTTTCCAACATAGTAGCATTGGAAATAATACAAGCTTGGGTAAATACGTAATTAGCACTTATTTTTGCGACACTTCGCAGTTTCTCTAGAAAACAAGCAGGCGATTCGTGATTTCTAAATAAAACATCAAACAATTGTAGTCATAATTCTCGATTTTATTTATACAATTGTTGTTGCTTCCTATTATTTGGTACCCGACTCCGACTATCACCTCATGAACTAATAAACAAATTGGATTATAAATTTATTACCTACTTAGAAGAAAAATTACAATGCTCCAAATTTTTTGGCGTTTTCTATTTGCGTACGGACGGATGAAATTATAGTACTATATATTTTTTCAACAAATAAGCCTAAATTCTATAACCTTTGCAGAATATCTGGTGATATTTTCCGCTGAAAAGTCTTTCTATCGAGTTCCTTGCAAAAAACCCATTTGAAGTCCGCTAATAAATTCCGATGAGTTTTTTCCAGTTGCTAAACAAGATTGTCGAACTTTCATGTCAACTGTTATGCAAAACGAAGAAAGTTTTCTGGGTAAAAAAATACAATATGTCATACACTAATTGCGTGAACTAATGAAGTGTGTTTGGAAGAAATGAAATTTAAACAAAAAAAAAACTTTCACATCAGTACCCCAACTAATTGGAAGGAAACAAACAAATTTAATAAGTAGACCAATTATGTAAGCAACATTTAGCAGATTCGTTTTTTTTTATAATAATAAATTACTACAAGACTCTTGAAGGCAAACAATTTAAATCATAACGAGGGTTTCTCAACCGATCTCCGTTTGACTTTGACGCTCTGATAACTGCAATTTCCAAACAAAATTCCCTCTTTTTATATAACAAAATATTTTTATTTTAAGTAGTGCATTATGTATTCTTGCATAATATACAGGGTGTATTCTTAGTACGTTAAGAAAATGCATTAGGTGATTTTATCGCCAATTTGAAATATGGTATAGTGTTACCTCCTTTCCCTTGTTATTTATTTTTTAGAAAGAATTGAGGCAACATATGCGGACGACTAGCTGGTTTAAGTCGGAGCAGAGAGCCGTGGGTCCAGAGTTTTCGTAAGAGTGGAGAAACTTACCCTTCTTGATATGTACAGCATAAGCGACAGATTTCTGTTTATTTCGAGAAAATAAGTACATATATATAAATATTTAAGAATTTAAATATCCAAGTATATAAGTATCTCAGAGTTTAAATATCTAAGAATTTAAGCATCTAAGCATGTTAGCATGTAAGCATGTATAGGTATATAAGCATCTAAGTATATACAAAATATAAGCTGATTTCTTAGACTATAAATTGCCAAAAAATGAGAAAGAAAAAAAAATATTTTTTAGAACCATGTGGTACATATAGTATTTTAACTACTTATAAAATTTAAAAAAATTGAGCTTGAATTCAAATTTATTTTAAAAATAATTGAAATTACATCAAAGACAAAATTTTAAGTTTTAAATGAGTAATAAATGAAATTACCTGTATGTTAAACACTTGTTAACTGGGATATAAAAATTGTAATATCAATTATTGAAGTCCACAGTTAAAAATTATATACGTTCGAATCAGTACAAAGGCTGCAAGCAAATGATTTTCTGGTGAGTTTTACTGATAAGGTAAACTTTTTGTCCCACTTACTGGGAAATAATGCTACCAAAAAAATAAACTTGAGAAATTCCCTAATTAAATTGAAAGCTATAAAATATAAGAATAGTACAAGTATGGCCAACTGTTTGTACATAACCACAAATATGAACAGATGTAAATAAATATTAAAACGTATTGTGATAACTCAGTAAATATATTACATCTTATAGGATATACTATATATAGTAACGAGAAAAGGTAAGGAAAATCACCAAATGTACCCACATAGTAAACAAAAATATAAAAATTGAAAAATAGATATCTGATGTAAATAAATGTTTTGTAGACAATTGTTTCCTGGAATAACGCTGTATTACAACGGAACAGAGATACATAATAGTTAATAGAACATGACTGAGTTCCTAAGATATAAAATATCTACATAAAACAGTGTGACATGGTTTAGCAGTTACACAAGTAAAATTCTGTTAGTTGAAAACAGTTTCACTTACAAAAATTGAATCAAAAATGTTACACAGATCATGCTAAATATACACAAGACACTAGTTTTTATATAAAACTGTTAAATGGACATAGGCCATGTAACAATAGCTAAGCTACAGCTCTAAAAGATGACGCCCAAAAGACGATTATTAGAATCTCAGCAGCACTTGAAGATTTTCGCACCAAATTTTGTACAAGTTTTATCACTACAAATATGTCTCTTACTATTAAATTCGAATTGAAATTCGACATCGGATATTTGAAGGGCTAGAATCCAAGTTTTAGACCTCCAAAACCCTTGGCTAATTTTTGTGTGGCCGAAAAACCACGAATTTTTGACATTTTTTTCAATTTGTGGCCTCTATAACTTAAAAACAGTGCATCCAATTGAAAAGTCATTTATTATCAAAATTAAGGAGCATTAAATTTTGCTTCGAATGAGTACCTCAAAGTTGAAATTTCATCAAGAGGTATGGGCGTAATTGGCAGTCGAATAACAACAATTTTTTCCAACTTGTACAAAATTCACACTGGGCATAGTCCAAGTAGGAATAAACTGAGACAAAAAAAAAAACGAAACAAAAACTTTACGGCATAATTATTATCGTTGGGGGCCATGGCGCTAAGTGGAAGTAAATAGATCCCAGTAAATAAAAAATGCAAACAAAAACTTTACAACATAATTATATCGCTGCGGGCCATGGCGCCAAGCCTGACATGAAACGTTCCCGATGCACATTAAAAACCCATAATAGTACAATCAATGAACCGATTCACCTCCGAAATCTGATCAACTCAACCGATTTGTTTGAAATTTTGACAGTAGCACAAAAATGATGCAAATAACAAACCTGACTTGGTGCCGATATGTGCTTCCACCCCGGGGGTGAATGCCATCCTTTCTCGGGGGTGGAAATTTAAAAATGACACCGGGAATCGATAGAGGACCAAATTTTAAGAAGAAAATGTAGTATAAAGTTTTTTCTACAACCTAATAATTTCTCAGTTAATCGCGATTGAAAATTCCAATAAAAAACACGTTTTTCAACAGTTTTTCGTGAATAACTCGAAAATTAAACGTTTTCTGGAAAAAACTACTCTTATCAAAATTGAAGCTTATAAAAAAACAAAGCGATTCTTCTTTAATCCTACATCCTTATAAATTTATAAGGCTACAAAAACTATATCCCGGGGGGAAGTTGTGAAAAACTACCTGGATAATATGCCACTCAATTGACTTATCAATCATTGGTATCAAATGGACGGAGCATCAGCACAATCGACTAGGGCCGTATATGCCAAATTAACGAAATCTTTGAAGATCGTTGGTCGGGAAACAGAGGTACATCACTTTCGCCCGCCCGATCTCCGGATCTTACCCCTTTAGATTTTTATTTATGGGATCGGGTCTAAGAATTAGTGTGCACAAATCCGATATTAAATTACGTAGATTTGAGAATAAGGATAGTTGGAGAGTTTGATCGTTTGGAACCTTTCGAAATTCGAAGAGCAACGCAGTCTGTTCAGGAGTTTATTGTAGACTGTTTCAGTGAAGAAAACGTGCACGCATTGAGCATTTGTATTGAAATAATTTATTTTGTTAATCTCTTCATTTGTTGTTGTCTCCACAATAAAATTGTGAGAGGTTACTAAAATTGGTTCAAAAACGAAAATTGAAATAACATCAAATCTTTACGTTTTGAGGTCCTAGGAACCCAAAGAAGTGATTTTTGAAAAATGTCTGTGTGTGTATGTGTGTATGTATGTGTGTATGTGTGTTAGCACGATAGCGCCGAAACTACTGAACGGATTTGAATGAAACTTTGCGCGTGCGTTTCTTTAGTGTCCCAGAAGATCTGAAAAGGTTTTGGTTGAGATCGGATTACGTTTAGTGCCATTTTGACGCAACAAGTTGTTTATTTTATATTTACTTTCAATTTGCAATGGAACCATTGAAAAGCAGTTAAAATTCTGATTTCAACGATATATCACACTTCCACCCTTTCGATTTGGTTTCCGTGAAAAAAATTAAAGACAAAGCAAATATGGCATAGATCGCATTTCGCATGACATGATCGATGCGCGTAGCCGTTACATCGTGAAACTCGTCACATCACGTGTCAATTCACGTGTGAGGGTTTCTTCACTGCTCTAGAAGTAGAGCGGATTACGTTTAGTGCCGTTTTTAAATATATATACAGACAAATCGAAGAATTAAACTACAAATATTCCTCTAAAATCTAAAAATTACTGAAATGCTAATGGTTGATTTAACAAAGCCAGCCGCGAGTGATCGGATTGCAATGAGCAAATTTTGATGATTGTCATTGTCATCGTTTGTCATCCGATAACGTTGGTGTCATGTCATGTTAATAAGATTTCGGCACCTTTGTAACTTTTAGTGGATTGTCACAAACTTTAAAGGTAGATGTAACAATATCAATATCATATGCTTTCTGTACCTTCGTTGATGAATTTATTATAGATTATCACTTTACCAATTTTCAGTTTGTTGCTTTACAAATCTGTAGTATTTAGGATAACTAGACTTTCTTAATTGTTCAAGTGATGTTAAAGTTGTTAATATCCTAATAATATATTATTCAACGAGCGATAATGTAGGTAATAACTCGCATAGATGATTGTAAATTCATTAAGTTGAGGGTTTTTTTAGTGCCCCAGAAGATCTGAAAAGGTTTTGGATGAGATCGGATTACGTTTAGTGTCGTTTTGTTACACAATTTAATGCTCTTTTCGGCTTCAAAGATCCACCGAGTGGGGAGGTTCTAGCCGCTTCCAGTAGCTGCCGATTTTTTTGTTATCAAATTTCTTTAAATTTGTAGCTATCATAGAACTCTAATAAGTCAAACGCATCCTATATGTCTACAATTAATATAACTGCTATATTGAAAGACTTGTATGCGTTAGAAGAATAGAAACTACTTGTGATATAACATGTTACATCAGAAATAACAACAATGCTACTTGTAACATTTCTGTAACTGTCTTTATTGAATTATTTTATCAAAACAGACTCTGACCACTGAAGTAGCAGTAGCAGTTATTCGCACCAATGTTTGTTCTATGAAACAGAGTAAACAGATGAACCTTCTGATGTTGATACTAATACAAAAAAAGGGAGTGCCTTGAATTGAGGAAACTAAAACCTGCTTTAAACAATTAAGGTAATAGCATCAGCAACTATTTTTATAGATATTACCCACACCTGTATGTTTCTAAAAATTGTACCCGCTAATCGGAATCATTTTAAGCATTCTTTACATCCCATACATAATTGTTGTTATTTCACAGAGAAAGTAAATCATTTTTTTCAGCGTATTGTGTAAAATTCTTCGTAACGTTGGTAATTAAAAAATATTCAAATTTATTCTGCAAGAACATGGCACAGAAACTAAATATATCCGTTGGCAGTGACCCACTTTTGAAGGAGTATTCACATTTTACTAATTAGCGGTCGAATTAAAAGCCCAGGCCTTAAAACTGAAACTGAAGGCAAATTCTTCTTTGAATTTTTCACTAGTTTATCAAATTTTATTATAGTTTGGGTTGTGACGTGATTGATGAATTGGCAAACAGGAATTAACGAAATACAGGATGTTTACAGCAGGTTATTCATTACCTTGAAATGTTAGCCTAGACAGTAAAAGTTGTAATAAAATTAACTGTAATAATCACAAAGCCATGGAGATTACAGCCAAAAAAGGGGAATCAACATGCCTATTTAATCAGGTATCATTTCCAACGCACCCGGGTACTGGAATATTAAAAAATGGCGGAAAAGTACAAAATAAAGAGAGGGGCGGGTGTCGAAATATAATTAATAACTCTGTACATGAAAAAGTTCTCTCTTTAGATTTTTTTTTAAGTGAAAATCTCGCACCTGGGCTAAATAGTTCAACGTAGTTAAAGTATATACGATTGGAATTGAAATTGGTCGGTTTTAAAGCACAGGACCGTGCCTACTGAACTTAATCTTTTGTCCTATATATTTGGCAATGGTATTGAGATTCGAACGGTAGTTGAAACTGTGCAGGCGAGTCCGAGACTGGCAATGTAATCAGCCTGAATGAACCGTCTACGACTGCACTGGTTTAAAGGTAATAAAACGGACAGGCCTACTAGCACAAAAAAACTCGTAAATCGTTTCTTTATCTTGGAACGTGGAAGTCTAATATCGTGCTGTCTATGTGCCAGTGCAGCGCATAAATACCTATTATAATATCAAGCGTAGGAGTTACTGTTCATATTTATAAATATTTACTACTGTATAAAAGGTAAAATATTTTAATTATTTACTAATTTACCATGGCTTTCTGGAGACCATTTGAAACAGAGGATAATATAATAACGCCCGAAAATCTTATCATTTTGTTATGACAAGCATTTCTATTTACCTCCGCCCATGTACAATAAAGAGATGCCGACTGTTTTTGCCGGCTTTTTTTACGGTTTCAATTCCAATCGGATATACTTTACCATAATCGCTTTAAGCTTCGGCGTCGTTTAAATTGGGCATAAGTGTCTGGATTTGTGAGATACTTGTTTATTTGACAAATCTTCTATACTTCTTGTCGCACATTTTGTGTGCGCAGTGATAATGCGCCGATTGTTTCTCATACATTGTGTATAGGAAATTAATTCAATGTACATGACAAATCAGCGCATACTTTCATAATTTGTGTAGGTTTTGGAAGCCGTGACATATGAAAAATGTCATCGTGGACGAAAGAAAAAAACCTTGTCACTCATTGAAAAGGCAAGGCAATCCAATATTTGGGATGTAAGGAGTAAGCAGTATAAAGACGCAAAAGTTCCGAGGCGATATATACGAAGAAATTTGTATCTTTTTTCAGTATATGTGGTGCGACTTTTTGCAACTGATATGCGAAGTCATCAAGTCCCATTCGCACATAGCTCCATAATTCAGAAATTAACATGCTGTAGGCCCCTTGATTTTTCCTGTATCTCAGAAATGTGCGTTGCCACCATCTGCGTTTTTGACGCTTCTTCTTTAATTTATAAATAATAACAGCATGCACTTAAAAAGAGAAAATTGTTCACAATTTCGTGAGACATATTGACTAACTTCTTTTTAAATGTCACTTTATCATACCTATAATATATACCGGGTGTTAGAAAAGTATGGGAACGGTGGAAAATCTCGAACAGTTTGCATCAAATCGAAAAATAAAAAAATACGTGTCAAACATTTTTCAAAAAACTATCTACTGATACCAAAATGACCTCCCCACCCATCATCCTGTGGGTGGGGGGAGGGGCAACTTTAAAATTTCAAATGGAAACCCATATTTTTTATTGCGGAATCGGATTCTACGGCAAGAAATAAGTAAATTCTATTCCGGATTTTTTTTTCGATTCTTGCATGGTGTCGCTGTAATCGCAATGAAAAGAAAAAATGAAAAGAAAACATTACTGTGTCAAGAGGGGCGTCTTGTGCCCATAAAAAACGTCCAATTCAAAAACTGAAAAACACGTTTTTTTTATTTTTACGAAATCTATCCAATGACATTGGATTCGACTCTCCCACCCCTAACCCAGTGGGTGGGGCGGGGGCAACTTTGAAATTTGTAATGAAAATCCCTATTTTTTATAGCGGATTCGGGTTCTACGGCCAAAAATACGTGAATTTTATATCGGGCATTTTCTTCGATTCTCGCAAGGTGTCGCTGCAATCGCAAAAAATTGACTGGAAACATGAAAGTTTTGAACGCATACTTACGAAATACGAAAAGTAAAACTACTGATCTCAGAGTGAATGATTTTTCGAGCTGTTTTGAGAACAGTGATTTTACACGGTCGTGGAGAAATTACAATAACTATTAACATTCTGTAAATTTATTAGCAGCTAGTAATTTTCAATTTACATTTTTTACAGGGCAATAAAAAATTCGATTTAAAAAAAAATTAACAGTGGTTTTACCTCTTAATTCAGCCACTTCAGACAAGTTCTTGATCCCAGCCAGTGAAGGCAAGGAGGTAACTCAGCCATTTAAAGCAAGGTGAGGATTTCGGCCAGTTGAGGCAATTAGTTTACAGCCTTAACTGCTACACTAGCAGGTTTTAATTTCAAGATTATAGTAGGTGTTCAAAATGGTGCCCATTGACTTTTTGGCATTATCCGAGACGAACGTAAAAATTTTCAATAGCACTTCTTCTCATTTGAGGTGGTATTTCTGCAAAAATGTTTATTATGCGTTGCCTCAGCTCTTCCAAATCACGAGGTTTAGTGAAATAAACCTTACCCTTCACGTAGCCCCAAACAAAATAATCAAGTGGCACGAGGTCGGGAGATCTTGCTGACCATTCAATAGTTCCTCTTCGACCTATCCAACGATTTTCGAAAGTACCATTCAAATAGTCCCTAACAATATCTCGATAGTGCGGGGGAGCTCCATCTTGCTAGAACCAAACATTATCGAACTCATCACCAGCAATCTCTTGTATTGCGGGAACTATTTGATTTGTCAACATTTCCAGGTATTTTTGTCCATTCAAATTTCCATCTATGAAAAACGGTCCTATGATTCGATCCCTGAAAACTCCTGCCCAAACATTTAATTTTTGTGGATACTGCGTGTGTGTTTCAAGCATCCAGTGAGGGTTTTCGTCACTCCAATATCTGAAATTATGGCGATTAACTTTTCCACTGAGTTCGACAGTTGCTTCATCTGCGAAGACAAGTAGAGATGACAAAAAATTTGGGTTTTGGTTACTCCTTTCTATCATTATTTCACTAAATTCAAGTCGCCGATCAAAATCATCTTCATTTAACTCTTGGTGAAGGTGAATTTTGTAAGGATGAACTTTCAAATGTTTCAAATTCTTATGAACTGAAAATGCACTCATATCAAGCTGTCGACTGGCTTTTCTGATTGATAACCTTCGATTTTCAACAAATCCCTGGGCCACTTCCATTTGTCGAGCTTCCGATGTTTCAGATGTTGGTCTTCCAGATTTTGAGCGATTTTTATTTGTCCTTGTGTCTAGGAATCGTTTGATGGTACGGGACACAGTAGATTTCGAAATTCCCACTTGATCTACACGGAAAGTTTCGTTGAATAAAATCACAACTTCATCATAGGACCTTTCTTTATCGCCCCACCCTCGCATCATTAAAAGAGAAACTCTCCTTCCTCTGTTAAAGTAGCCATTATGCAGAAAAAAAACGCGAGAACTAATGAAAAATTAAATAACTTTTTCCGTACAAAAGTGCGTTTCTGCCTCTACAAAAGTTGGAAGAAACTGAACGTTCTCGTAGAAACTTCACAAAACAAATACTGTTATTAAAACACTTTAAAAAAAACATTCATAAAATCCAAGATATCACAGATATTGTTTTTTAAACTGAATGTTTTTTTGTTAACACGAGTAGCTAGAGTTTATAAATATTTACAAACTTATGGACGCTTAAGGTTTATTTCAATTTTGTGCGATTGCAGCGACACCTTGCGAGAATCGAAAAAAATGCCCGATATAAAATTCACGTATTTTTTGCCGTAGAATCCGAATCCGCTATTAGACCAGGGCCAAACCGTTTAAGATATCGTAATAGACGATAAATTCTTAGCAGTATACGAATGGTCGGAAAATGTAGTTAATGGTGTAAATAATTAAGGAAAAATCGTCCAGACTGAGTAAAAGTTCGGGAAGGGGGGTTGGGGTGGTAATATATACGTTTTTAGGGGTTGGTACTCGTTTTTTGCGATTTGCGGCGAAACTATGCATCCTATCGAAAAATGTTGAATGTAAAAGTTGTAGATAATGAAAAAATCTAAAACTTTCTGATTGATCATTATTGACCATAACCTCAAAATTATCGAGAAAAATGCAAAAAACCGTTTTTTCAGTTTTTAATTTATAACTGTCGCAAAAATGTTTATATTTTCATGAAAATTGGTGAAAATGTTCTTTTTTGTGTTTCAAACAAACCCAAATTTTTTCAAAGCGAAATATTTAATTTACGATGTTTTATGAAGAAAATAAAAAAAGAAGACCTAATTTTCAATCGAAAAATTTGGTTAGCAAATTTTCGATTAATGAACTTTACTAGTGCTCATTTTTTTCGTTGAAATCTCAACTTTAATATAGAATTAAAATATAACATTGTTTATATACAAAAACATCGTTAAAAAAGCGAAAAACCGAAAAAGCTACTTTTTAAAAATCGAGTTTTCGGTGAAAATCATGATTTTTTTTTCTTTATTGTAAATAAATGTTTACATTCATAAAAAGCGTTAATTCTCATACAATACTATGTTATACAAGTAATGTACATGTACCTAACTGAGGCGAGACTGTTACAATTGATCCATTACTATTATTTCAGAGAATTTCGCGAAATATCAGCAGCACAGATGATATGAAAAATTATTATTTACAGTACGAGCTTGCTCCATTTCCTGTGTCGTTGTTTACAGAGAATGGCTTCAGAAAAAATGTTAAGTCACATTTATATATAGAATTTGCGAGCATCGATTCGTTACCAACTTCGAGCAATATTGTACACGTTGTTGATGGCGGGTTTCTCTTACACAAAGTAATCAGGCAAAAAAACGATACAATTAATGAAATAACACAAAAATATTTACATTATGTACAAAACAACTACGCAAAAAATAGTTATATGAAGAAGATGCAGATTCCCTAATTCTCAATACATCCCTTGAAGTAGCAAAAAACTCCGATAAAATAGTGGTAGTTGTTGGTCAAGACATAGATTTTTTAGTTCTTTTAAATCAATTCAGTTCACATGAATTGAATATCTATTTACACAAACCTGATGCAGGAAATATTAATGATACTTATTACACCTCTAATAGTTCTAAACATAATTCACATGAACATATTGTAGCATTTTTGCATTGTTTTTCTGGCTGCGATACAACTTCCAGTTTTGCTGGAAAAGGAAAAAAAACAATTATAAACTCATTATTGGCCGATAAACATTTACCTAATCTTGCAGAAATTTTTTACAATACAAATGCAGACAAACAAACGATTACTGAAAATGGATTAAAAATAATAGCTTCTATTTACAAAAGATTTGAACTCTATCAAACGGCTACTGTTAAATCCTCATTTCATTTGAAAAAATTACCTCCAACTGAAGGGGCAGCTAAGCAACATTGTTACAGGGTGTATTTTCAAATACAAAGTTGGCTTGGTAATCAATTAACAGCTACAGATTGGGGATGGAAACATCACGTTAATGGCATCGTACCTATAATTACAGAACAAGAATTAATTCCCGAAAATTTATTGAAAATTATCTGCTGCAGCTGCGAAACAGGATGCGGTAATAACAAATGTGGGTGTCGCAAGCATGGCTTAAAGTGCACAAATTTGTGCTCAAATTGTCACGGTTCTGATAAATGTTCTAATACCGAAAAATCGTTGTACGAATAAAATTGTAATCTCGAGGACATCGAAGACGAAGACAGTACCCACTGTCTAATAAATAATAATAAAAATAATGATACTGAACTGGACAATCCAGAAGAACTCCAAGAAATTGAAGATATAGAAAATAAACGTGAAGAAATCGAAAGTTTGATCGATTCTGGCGATGAAGAATTGCCCACGAAGAAAAAAAAAGATTTCAATAAAATTATTTTACTTTTAATTTTTGTATTTTATAATCAAATATAAGACTTTGACGTGATAATTTGTAAATACTTACGAATCACAAGAAATAATTAACAAATTTTCTCAGTTCACAGCCTTTGTGTTTTTTGAATTTTTACCTATTTAATTGCAGTTTAAATAATGTTTTCGGGACTTTGAAAACCGAGAATAGTTAGGTACATGTACATTACTTGTATAACATAGTGTTGTATGAGAATTAACACTTTTTATGAATGTAAACGTTTATTTACAATAAAGAAAAAGAAATTCATGATTTTCACCGAAAACTCGATTTTTAAAAAGTAGTTTTTCAGTTTTTCGCTTGTTTAACAATGTTTTTGTATATAAACAATATTATATTTTAATTCTATATTAAAGTTGAGATTTCAACGAAAAAATGAGCACTAGTAAAGTTCATTAATCGAAAATTTGCTAACCAAATTTTTCGATTGAAAATTTGGTCTTTTTTTATTTTCTTCATAAAACATCGAAAATTAAATATTTCGTTTTGAAAAAATTTGGGCATTTTCACCAATTTTCATGTAAATATAAACATTTTTGCGATAGTTATAAATTAAAAACCGAAAAAACGGTTTTTTGCATTTTTTTCGATAATTTTGAGGTTATGGTCAATAATGATTAATTAGAAAGTTTTAGATTTTTTCATTATCTACAACTTTTACATTCAACATTTTTCGATAGGATGCCGCAAATCGCAAAAAACGAGTACCAACCCCTAAAAACGTATATATTACCACCCCAACACCCCTTCCCGAACTTTTACTCAGTCTGGACGATTTCTCCTTAATTATTTACACCATTAACTACATTTTCCGACCATTCGTATACTGCTAAGAATTTTTATTGCCTTAAACAGGATTGGCCCTGGTCAATATAAAGAATAGGGATTTTCATTACAAATTTCAAAGTTGGGAGACGAAAATGACAATTATTCATGTTTTTCCTTTTATCTCCATTCACTCGTTATCAAAATGATTTTGTACATACAGCAGCATATTCAAAATTTGATTCTCTTTAACTTTCATTAGATACACTATATGCGTACGATCTGTTGTTTTCGAGTTTTTATCGATTTTATCATGAAACGAGTGTTCTGATAGCGCGCTATAGAGATGTTTTAAAATTCATATCTCTGCCAATATTGATCGAATGGAAATGAAAAATAAAAATAAATTGTTCGTAACCGAATTCTCTACAACTTTCGAGATTTTAGCGAAAAACGCGCGCGTTTCCGTTGCGTCGCGAAACTGTAAAAGTTTCAAAAAAATCTACCTCGGCTTCAATAGGTCGCACGAAGTTAAAGAAAAGAAATCGTGCGGATTTTTATTACCTATAATTTTCATGTGTACATATTCTATAGTAAAACTGATACTTTCCAAGTTTTTTGCGAAACATCGATTTTTTTTCCTATTTTCTAAAAAATAAACGGAATTAATGGTGTCATGGCATACTTTGAGATTTGTTCTTTTCATTTTTGCACAAGAGCGCATGTCAAAGCCAACTACGTTTTTCGAATTTTTTTATACACATTATTATTCTTATTGTCTTTGTCGACAACTTTTGTCCCGTTAACTACGTTTTTCGTAACTCCTTAAATAAGAAAGCTATAACCGTTTGTGGTTTTCCTAATTTTCAGGTATTTGTAATATGTCTCACAAAGTAGGCTCTTGGATTTCAAATTTCTTTTTTACTGAACTATAGCTCACAAAAAATGGGAACGGATAAATCTCGATACAAATCCAGGTATTTGTACCCGATCTAAACGTACCTTAACCGCACCAATTTACTAGGTACCCCACGTTTGATAAACCAGTCGATTAATTGCTTGACAGCAATTGTAAACGGTATTGCATATTATTACAATCACGGATATTAATATTATTAGCTGTTATGCAACTTAATACCTATAATTTTATTAATAACAAACACTTGCAGTTTAGTTCAATGTAGCGTAACGCATCAGGTAAATGTGCAAATTTTCCTTTCACCGATTGATAGATCAGGAGGCTGGTAATAGCCTCGTACAGAGGCATTAATAAACTTTTTGAGTCCTAACAACGTTGTCGAATTTACGCATATTCCTCCACTGACAGTGGAAATTTATGTTTCAATGGAATTTGAATAAATAATCTGCAGCATCAAAGGTTTTGACATACTTATAGATTGAAAATGAAACGGGATATTTAAGTTAGGATGATAGAGTTTGTAGAATCGTTTTATTAATATCCAAATAACATTTTTCGAAATGTCCATAAAAGAAGCGAAACATTATCATCGTTAAACATAATATTTTTAGTCGCAAACTCCTCTATAAATCCTTATTTTACTATAAGGAAAGTAACCAGACTGCAACCAAAGTTACAAATCTGGCGCGTTAAGTGTAATAATTGCATATTACCATCAAAACGCTAATGCTTCGATTGCAACAAACACCAGCCGAAAGACTGATCCTACTTAAAGGAGCTCCCTTGCCAGTCGTCACACACCACTTGCAGACTGCAGTTTCGAGCTGTTGGCTCTCGTCAGTGCAAGGTAGGTATGCGACGACCGACATGAGAATCCTTTGACTATAGTACATCCCGGTGTTTTTATAATAGCGACATGTAAAACAGCCAGCAGGCGCCATCCAGCGGTCCAGTGTCTGTTGCAATCGAAAAATAAATAGCCTGACTTGGCTTAGCATAGTTCAAATGTGCTTTTAGAGGGCGGAATATTAAACATATATAAAAATATTATGTTTAATATTCCGCCCTCTAAAAGCACATTTGAATTATCATCATTGGCATCGATGTAATGTGGTAAATTCTAACCTCAATTTACGATCTATCACGACCTCTGTCTTGGTATCTCGAACATGTTAGTGTATTTCATACAGAGTGTTCCCTAATGACGTGCTAACATTTCAGGGTGTGGTTCCGTAGGACATTTTATGAAGAAAAGTTCGAAACATATGTCTGCAACGGCTTCAATCTTTTGCTGCAGGGTGTTGATTTTTTTTAAATCGTTAATTTTTAATATCTCAGAAAGTACTTTAGATATTTTCAATTTTGGTATGTGTTAATGGGATATAGATTCACATATTTTAGTTAGAAAAGTTATTTTATCGCTCCACCAGACGTATCCCTGCAAGCATTTCCTCTGGTACTTTTTTACCAAAATAGTGGTACGCCACTGACATTTTTCCATATGGTGAAGCACCCTGTATATAGCCTATATACAAATTTAATTTTTTTATTTATTTTCCAAATTCAAATATTAAGTCATTTAATTTTTACATTTTTTTTTTTTTTTTTATATATATATATTTATTTAACGTCGGCCTATTTCGGCTACTGAGGCCTAACACCGACGCCTGTAGACGAGCTACTCCCAACCAGGAATTTTGCCGAACCTCTTCCCTTAAGAAGAGTAGGGATCTTTTACTTGCCTAACATTTAATAGACAAGGGACCGACGGCTTTACATCCCCTCCGAAGGATGGTATATCTCCTATACAACCCTCGCCTAAGGTTGTATAGCTTCCGCGCATACACTGATATACAAGCCGCTGGAAGATGTGTGAGGCGAGAACGCGGTTTCCGTTGGAATGGTCACCATCCAAGTACTAACTGCGCCTGTCGTTGCTTTACATCGCATACCGAAGTATGTACATAGTAAAGACGCACCTACGCTCGCCCCCGCATTTTTACATTTATTTAAGTCATTTTAATATTGAACACAGTAAAGTTACTAAACCAACTAAAATAAGCCAAGCCATAATATTTGTTTGCAATGGACACGATAAGCGTCAAGTACTTCTGTTACTTCCCATTGTGTGTGTGAAATCGCCTACCCTTTTCTATCTTAACCATATAAAGGACATAGAGTTAAATTTCTCAGTCTAGAAAGCTACCCAAAACTACGACGTATCCAGCATTGGAATTTTTGTTAACGTAAACATTTCCAAGCGGGCGACCAAAAGTCCGAAGCTTTCCGTAGAAACTGTGACGTCATTTACAATATAAGAAGAAGACCAGACTGTTGGCCTGGGGGAGAGGCAATTGTAATCACATCCGAGCTACATCGCAGATCCTAACTGTTCGCTGTGCTTCCTGTAGATAGAATTTAAACATGCCTGAGTTACATCGGAGAACTTTACTGTTCGCTGGACTTGTGAACGATCCATCTTTTCGCGTTTGAAGGACTTCTTTATATTTTACAAAAATGAATATTAAACGTTCACAAAAAGGGTACACAGTAAGTACTAACACTTTCTTAAAATTAAACCTGAAAGGGAAATTTTGAAAACACAAGAAAAAGACAATATAAAGTTGAAAAATATATATTAAATCTCTTTAAAAAAAATCATGTTTTACAACAACTTCAAGAAAAATGTTTTTGACAAACTATAGTCTGGCCCGTGTACAACGCATGGTGAGGAACGGACGACTTATAATGTACCAACTACCATCCAATATGCGGTTTTTGAGCTAACGATTACACAAAAAGATTCAAGAAAAGTTCAATGTTTATAAATTTTTGGTGGGCTTTTGCTTGCCTGTCTATTTACGTATTTTCAGTTCAATATCAATTTTGATCGCTCCTCGGAGCTTAATAATGCTTGAATCGCAACGACTTTGAATTATATTTTGCAATTACAATTCCATACGTTCAGACAAGGCGGGTCCCATGCACATATGAGCACATGGTAACTATACTTTTCTGACACCGAATCACTGAGGAACCGGTTTAAGGCAAATCCCGTTAAAACCCATCATTTTCCCGTCAAAATCGACTGCTAGGAAATGATATGGGACCCTTGTCGCTAAAGGGTATTTTCGCTAAAACTCTCGATATACTTTGAATAGGGACTGGATTAACTTGTCCTCATATTTAACACAACGCAGTTGCAGTGCTTAACAAAGTGGATTCGTAAAAGGTTTTTTTAATTTTGAAATTTCTAAATTTTGGTGGTCGGGGCGACATTACGTCCCCTTGCAGGGACATTACTACACTTTCCAAAATTACACTCCTTGATGAATTTCTGAAATTTTTGCATAAAAAACGCTCCGTAGAGCGAAAATATGATTTGAAATACAAAAACTTCTTCCAACGGTATTTTTACGTGAAGCACGCTTTTCATACGAAATGTTGGATTTTGTTACAGTTTCGAAAAGTTTATCGAGGGTTTTGGCGTGTTCTTTAACAGACTAACTGGATTATTTTGTAGTCATTTTGCCAAGTAATCCCACACAAAATGCACTCTACGTCTACACCAACTTATCTGACTGTTTAGCACGCAATTTTCACAACGCCAACATAATTTGATAAGTATTTT
The DNA here is from genome assembly GCA_963675555.1 of Leptura quadrifasciata. NCBI lineage: Eukaryota > Metazoa > Arthropoda > Insecta > Coleoptera > Cerambycidae > Leptura > Leptura quadrifasciata. The sequence continues at coordinate 94,389,806 of OY776680.1, read as the reverse complement.
TACTTGATTAATTCTCAGTTCATTGATGAATCTGCATTCTGGTTACGGGCGGGAAAAGGGTTTAAATTGACGCATTTGTGATACTAAAATAACATTAGATTTTCCTTTGATTTTTAATTATAAAATAGGATATTATATTACAATTTACGCAATTATGATTTCATTCTGCTGAATATTTTACTAGGGAAATTTGTGTTTGCAAAATAACAAGTTTATATCCAAGAACTATATATTTAGAGCTATGCAATAACAAGGTACTTTATCACAGACTAGTCAAACTTCATGTCTATCATTATTCTGCAGTTTTCATAAAACAAATAGTTGACTCTCGTGTCCACCATATCTCACGTAGGGTTCAATTGAAGGGTGATGCAACACCACTTTCTTACCTTAGCGGATTCATATGGTTGACAATCATAGGCAGTCTTCTGGTTGGTTTTCTATTTAATTACTATAGTGAGATTTCTCCAGCATTCTATAAGATTTTACGCGAGTGTAAATTCTCACCTCAGCAAGATTAAAATGATTATCTGAACTAATGCATTAAAATTCAACTTGCAAATAGAAGAAATCATTACAACTAGTAGCTTCAAATAATAGTGGAAAAATCAAGAGTGTAAAAAAAGGAGAATATATGTGTATACATATTTTTTGTTTTACCTAATGTGTAAACGCACTCACGTTCAAGTTTATATCATATAAACTTAAGTGAGGTATACCACGTCTTTATTTATTTATTTATTTATGTATTCTTAGATGTAGAAACAACAAATATGCTCAAATTAGTTTTTCTAAATTATGCAAATATTTAGTTATTTATTATATGTTATATGTTATTTATTATATATTATTGTTATTATACATTTTATCGTGTACTTTGTCCTATGTAATATTGGATAAATAAAGCTTATTATTATTATTATTATTATTGTTCATACTCTACTCTCAATCAATAAACTGTGTAGTTAATTAAAGAATATTTCCTCAACATTCTCTGACATGATACATGAGTCTTTAATTCTCATTTATCACTTATACAGGGTGTTGCATCATGAGAGGGACATAGCTTAATAGGAGGTAGAGAACATCAGTGGTAACCGGAACCTCCCATAGAAATGTCTCATTGGGCCTTCATTACGAAGTTACAGGGTGTTAAATAATTTTTGGCCAAACCTGTTTTTTGTCATAACTTTGACAGGGAATGAAATAACGGATTCATATTTGGTACGGCTAATGTACTAACGAGCCCCAAGAGGTACTTGTATAAAAAAAATATATCCAGGTCCGGACTCACTATAATTTATGTTTCTTCTTTGCATCAATAAAACATCACCCTGTATATATTTTTTTGAAATTTCGATACGATATTCGAAAAGAGCAAGAAAAAAAAAACAAAATGGCCTATTTCATTTTTTTGTTACACCTTCGTGGTTATTTAAATACGTTGTTAAATGTGCAAGAAAATGGATTACAGAACCCTATTAAATGAGAGGCACGTGAAATAAATAATTTTATAACTAAAATTTGCAGAAATTCTATTGAGCCTAGGTGGTCTGGGTGAATCCTAATTCCGGCACGTTTTAAAGGTCCATTTTGGTAAAAAACTGTGGTCCTAATAAGTAATCGGGTATGAAATAACAACATTTTTTATCAATCACAGTAGGCTTGTTCCAAGAATAAAAGTGACAGATAATTTAAACCATTTAGGCCTAAGCAACCAGTTACTTTGATCAAGAAAATCATCAACATTTTATACTTAATAAAAATTGGAAAAGAGAACAAACTAAAATCTAAATAAATAAAATATTTTCCATTCAATTAACAATAAATAACAAAACAATAACTAAATGTGTTTAAAAATAAAACGTAATTGACACTAAAGTAAATTTTCAAAATGTCCTCCCCCACATTCTGTGCATTTTCTTGCGCGCTTAGAAAGGTCACCAATTGCTCGACGTATCATTTCTGGATTATTCCGTATTTCGTCGCAGGTTGTAACGATGCGCTGGATTAAATGTTGTCTACTTTCAATTTCAATGCTATAAACCTCGTTTTTTAAGTGGCCCCATAAAAAGTAATCACAAGGGTTACAATCAGGAGATCTTGGTGGCCATTCATGTGGACCCCCGCGTCCAATCCATCTATTAGGATACACATTGTTTAAGTGTTCTCTTACTTGAAGGTTAAAATGTGGTGGGGCCCCATCATGCTGAAACAACATGCCTCTTATACCGATATTTTCTAACATATTCGGTAAAATGTTTTGAAGAAAATCAAAATAAATTTCACCATTCAATCTTTCTTCAAAAAAATGTGGCCCTATCAAATGTCTATTCACAAGTCCGACCCAAACATTTACAGAAAACCTGTGTTGCGAACGGCGTTGGCGTACCGCATGTGGGTTTTCCTGTGCCCATTTATGATTATTTCGTGAATTGTTTACTCCATCCCTTGTGAATTGTGCCTCATCCGTAAATAAGGTTCTGTAAATGACTGGGCGATGGTTAGACAACCAATGACAAAATGCCAGGCGGGGGATATCGTCGCCTTGTTGAAGACGCTGTACCTGCTGGATATGATATGGATGGTAACGTTCTCTTTTTAGGGTTCTCCATACTCGCCAATGAGGAATACCAGTTGCCAAACTGATTCGTCTAGTGCTCATATTTGGGTTTTCTTGAACTACGTTTATAATATTGTTTTGTTCCTGCACACCTGGTTGTAAAACACGCTCCACAACTGCAGAATTAGGAAACTTTCCGTGTTGTCTTGCATACTGGAACGCCGTACTAAAGGTTTTATGATTAGGGCATCGACGACCAGGAAAACGCAGCCGATATTCTCTTTCCGCCGACCTACCATTTCCATTACAGAAACCATAGATGAATATTATGTCAGCATATTCCACGTTTGTAAATTGAATGAATGAATGAATTTTTGCAAATTTTAGTTATAAAACTATTTATTTCACGTGCCTCTCATTTAATAGGGTTCTGTAATCCATTTTCTTGCACATTTAACAACGTATTTAAATAACCACGAAGGTGTAACAAAAAAATGAAATAGGCCATTTTGTTTGTTTTTTCTTGCTCTTTTCGAATATCGTATCGATATTTCAATAAAATATATACAGGGTGATGTTTTATTGATGCAAAGAAGAAACATAAATTATAGTGAGTCAGGACCTGGATATATTTTTTTTTATACATGTACCTCTTGGGGCTCGTTAGTACATTAGCCGTACCAAATATGAATCCGTTATTTCATTCCCTGTCAAAGTTATGACAACAAACAGGTTTGGCCAAAAATTATTTAACACCCTGTAACTTCGTAATGAAGGCCCAATGAGACATTTCTATGGAAGGTTCCGGTTACCACTGATGTTCTCTACCTCCTATTAAGCTATGTCCCTCTCATGATGCAACACCCTGTATACTATAATGCACGAACATGGCATGATTCTTGTCCTTTGTTTTGCATTCGATCCATTATTTAGCTATTGCTGACAACCCTAATTATAAATTATTGTTACTTAGCGATCGCTAACAACTTTCTTTAATTACAAACCATTATTACCTAGCGATTTCCAACAGCTCTAATTATAAATTATCATTACTAGGCCATTGCCACAACTCTAATTACTATTAAAATATAACACAGCATACTTTTGTATAACACAGCTCTTGACAACTCAACTCTTGTTATTGCATCAAACCAATCAGCATATCTATAGTATGGTCATTACTCTAGCTACGTAAATTTTTCTATTATAATATTTAGACAATTGTCTCAAATATTTGGATTATTTTTGATTACATATACGGCTAATTGTCGCATCAATTATTATAAAATATAATAGGTTTTTTTTATGACTACTGTGGATTTAGTGTAACTTTCTGAAGGTACTACTGATAGAAGTTCATACGCTGTGGAAACTCCCTAGTAAGTCATGCCTATACTCTTAGAATATGGTACAGATACAACAAAAAATCAACCAAAATTCTCCAAACAATTTGATGACAAATGTTCAAAGTTCTAGCGATCTTCCTCGTACTCGTCCCAGGATTCAGGTCGATTTCCTGCAGCTCCGCTTCATCAATTTTGTGTGTTCTGACAGTTCGATGTGAATTTGAATTTAATACGGTATAAAAAAAATTGGGGTGCTATTTAAAAAAGTTAAATTTTTTCACATTTTAAATTTATAATATTTCAAGATACGGTTTTTTTTACATTTTGGTAACTTATTACAGCGTTAAGATGTCAGAGAATCATTAATTAGTATCAATTGCTTTTGAAATAGCCGCAATAAAGGAAGACTGCAAGCTCAACAAATTAAAAAAAAAATTAATAGTAATATTTTCGCCATCTATTATCTAGCATGACTGATGGTCGAGAAGTGAGCGCACTTGCCTCTCACCCAAAAGTTCCGGGTTCGATCCCCGGTCGTGGCAGTGGAAAATACTGTATACTGGATGTGTGTCCCTTGTTTCTAAATGTGTAGCCTCCCACACAAAGCTCTTCTAGAGCCTTCCGGGATAAAGGGGGTCGTCATTGCGGACCGTTTTGTGGGCCGCATAATAACAACCGCTACGTCCGTAGTAGAGTTTCGCTATTGTCCGCGAGAGGCGCGATATACTTCCAACTGGTGAGGAACGCAACCATTTTTAATGGCGATATACGGTTGATAATCCTACAAAACTCGGTTTATCCAAGGCATCCTGGTGGATTTTGGGATTATCAACACAGGAAAATTTTCTCCATCTGTTGTTGTTCCGTTTAGCGGAATATTTTTGTTGTGAGTAAATTTTAACTGCGGAAGCAGGATATTTAAGTATACAAGGCTTTCCTTTGGAAGTATCGTGTCGAAAGGCGTACTCGACCCCATTCATCCCACTGTGGCTTTCTAGGAACATTGGTGGATTATTCCCTCATCAGTGAGGGTTCCACGGACGGGGCTTCTACACACATCAGTGAAGTTCCACAGACGGGGCTTCCACACACAGTAGAAAGTTCCAGGGCTGGAGAGACTATAATCAACCCCCATCCTCGGATCAATTTCTTTCATCCTGAAGACACCTAAGTAGGGCTACAGGTTCTTCAACGTCGAAGTCGGTATCGTACCACCCTAGATAAGTGTGTTGTTTTTCTTTACCGGGGACCACCTTCAGTGGTTCTGTGCGGTTATATTCGATTCATACTTACTTTTGTATTTTAATTTGTACATATTTAAAGATTTTATACATTTATATTTATTTAAGGAGGTTCTCTAAATCAGACCCGTTGTGACCGAATTTATTACCATTTATCCTCACGTTGTAAACCGATGTGTAGCTACACGAGGCATTTTATTAATGTTGTAACTTATTAATCAAGAAATTTGCCACATCTTTTGAACATCGCCAGGTTACATGCTAGAGAACCAATATTTGTAAATTCCGTAATATAGTGCATTTCATGTTTAAAGAAAGTGTCATTATTTCGTCTGCGACCACTACGTATGGAACCTCAGTGATTTGTGTAAGTAAGTAGACTAATAATTTGTCATAGTTTATGTAAACTTAGGCTTAACGCTCTGAGATAGTCTGAGCTAGAGAAATTTTATCGTGGGCACGTTACATCACTTATCCGGGTTAAGTTGTGTCTGCGATATCTGCTACGCTACAGTAGCCCAAGTGATTTCTTTATATAATATCTTATAACCACTAATATCCAACATATTTATTTGTTCATGTACGTGTAAATCGTAGCACTGTGGTGTATTTATTATCTATTGTTATTATAATTTACTATTATTAATTATTATGCTGTAACCGGATTATATTTATCTCTTAATTTTTTTGGCCTTTATTACTGCACTGTATCGCTAGAACGTAAATATGTTTGTCCCCACCCCAACTGTAATTCGAAGTATGTGGCAGCTACTTGGCTACCTATTTATTTATTTATATTACACAACGTACTGACCTTTCAAGTTCAAGTGCATAGTCCCGAATTTTTTAATGAAGGTGCTATTTTTCACTGTCCATTCAATACGGCCCCAATTCAAAATATCGAACCAAATCTTTCAAAAATAGCTACCTAAGTATCTATATTTTACGACTTGGCATTACTAATTCAATTATGAGGACATAAAAGATAACACCTATAATAAAAAAAATATACGAGCGACATGTGTTTAATAGGTTAATTAAATGGGCCTGGTGATGCGTTATCCACACTCTAACGTTGTTAAATATCAATTAATTTAATAATAGTCTACCGAGCTGTCTATGTATCGTTTTCTAAAATGGGAAGTGGATAATTAACCCGAAAATAAACGACAATTGGAAGCTACATTTAAATTGGAGAAATGATATCGAGATTTATCGGTTGCACTTTCTTCCAACTGTATCCAACATGTACAGCATGTCAGTCGATATTTTTTAACCTACCACATTGAAGGATGCAGATGTATTAAGTTTAGAAAATTTAGAAACGTGGTATTTAACTGAATTAGTCGTTTCACTTCAGTACAATCCGTATGAATATTTAGTCCAGTGGAATTAGCATTTTATCAACACCTAAACCTGAATGGAAGTGATTCTTGAACAGGGAGTATCAAAGATGATATGTACATACTTTCTGGATGAAAATTCGATGGCATTTGCTTATAACAGCACCTTGAATGTTGTAATAAACAGTTTTTTCTTAATAACTGATCGTAGAGCTCGGCGAGAAAAAAGTTTAATATAAAAGATGTGGGTATTGACAATACGAATATTTTAAGCCATATTTTATCAAAATCGGTTCAATAGTTTATTCGCAAATCGTAAAAAACCGTTGAAAATCAATGATTTTTCGATTGTTGTTATTTAATAGAAAAATAAACAATATCCGCGTGTAGACTATTTGAAAGTTTAGTCTGTGATTTGCTTAAACCACGGTTCAAATTTGGTCAAAAACTATTCAATAGTTTCAGAGATAATTTAATTTGTTTATAGAATTACGATGACTTTAACGTACAATAAAGTTCAATTTTTCAATCATACGATTATAAAAATGAAAGATACAGGTTGCTACTTCTTAATGCAATTGTTACCCAGTCAAATAATAACTTTTTTGAGTGTTTTGGCTTTTGGCTTTAAAAATTACGTTATATTTTCCGCATCAACAAATTGAATTTTATCGCTGAATTTTTAACGCAACGTGTTGTCAAATGAATCAAATTAAAACTCAGGCCTTGAACTTTATGTTGCGCTGAACTAAAATTTTCCAAATTGATTTGGAGCAAAGATACATTTTTTTTTCAAAAAATCATAACTCCCATGTTTATTTATATGAAGCTATGAAATTTGACCCGTATGTAGAAGTTTAGTTGAATTATACTTGGGCAGTATTGAAGCGTACCGCCCCTGGGACCATCCTATTTTAAAAATAAGTCTTAAATTCGTTTTAAATTCAGGGAAATATCGCTTTATAACTACAATTAACCAGAAATTATTTAAACATTACATTCTTAATTCAGGGTTCGGACTCATATGGAAAACCTTGAAAATATGGAAAACTCAGGGAATTATAAAATTCCTTTAAAAACCATGGAAATCACAGGGAAATTCATAAATTTTGCAAAAAACCTGGAATATTAAGACTCGATATGGAAAACAATACATTTCCTAGGACTTTCCATTGTTATTTTACATTGTTTTCAGAATTACGGTTATAGATTTAATTAAACAAAAAGTTATTTAAAAAAGTCGGCTATGCCACTGCATACGATCTGTTATTGTATTGTGCGGACATGACCGCGTGCCTCTGTCTAATGACGAATGAGAATATCTGTTTATTAATTTGTCAATAACAAAGAAAGATACATTCTAGGGATGGGCAGAATCGGATGCTCAAGAATGGGAATAATAATAATCGGATACTGGGAATCGGAATCTTATACAGTTCAAAGTTCACAAAATATATCTTTTGAAGGGTAACTATAAAAACAAAATTTACAGAAATTCTTGGTCAAAAATCACCTTTACAACTCCCACAAAGATTTTTTAAAAATACCCAAATTTTCGTCACAAATGCTTCCTACAACAACGTAGAACACATCTATGAAAAAATAAACTCGTAAAATTGCAAAATTTACTAAAAGATTTGGACTGCTAGAACATAACTTGGCAATTTACACGACGACAATTTCACCAACATAACTATTTAAGTATCAAACCTATTTACTTCTCTGCATTATTGACTTTACATTCTTTTTGGGGGGGGGGGGGATAGGGGAAATTGGCTTATTTGTGGTACTAAAAGAATATTACTTTTTTATGAAATACTAGCTTTGATTTTTAACTATAAAGTATATTGTATTAGCAGTTGTTCAGTTATGATTTCATTCACGAATTTAATTCATAGAATTTCACTTTCTGAATGTTTTACTAGGGAAATTTGTGTTTGCAAAATAACAAGTTTATATTCAAGAACTATATATTTAGAGCTATGCAATAACAAGATATTTTATCATAGACTCGTCAAACTTCATGTTAATAATTATTCTGCAGTTTTTATAAAACAAATAGTTGACTCTCATGTTCACCTCATCTCTCGTAAGATTTTTCAAGAATTCTTTATATTTAAAGTACACTAGGAATGTTTTCCTACTGTAACCACAAGGTTATCTAATTGTTTAACATCTACCTACAATGGAATATTATCGTCACATGAATTCGTGTACTTTGCGTTAACAAAGGTTTGAAACATTGACTACGGCCAATTGGCTGGTTCTGTTCTCCTGTTGGGCTCAGTTACAACGAGGGATGTCAATATTTCAGGCAGTTGCCTGGTCACTTGTTCGGTTGAAGGGTGATGCAACCTCATTTTCTTACCTTCGCGGATTCGCGGCTCCGTATGTTTGACAATCATAGGCAATCTTCCGGTTACTTTTCTATTTAATTACTATAGGGAGATTTCCCCAGCATTCTAAAGGATTTTATGTGAGTGTAAATTCTCACCTCAGCAAGATTAATATGATTATCTGAACGATGGTTCCTACTCTAATTTCAATCAATAAACAATGTATAATTAAAGGATATTTCCTCAACACTCTATGATATTTTACATAAGTATTTAATGCTCATTTCTCAACTTAATTTTGATAATGTATAAACATGACATGATTCTTGTCCTTTGTTTTGCATTCGATTCTATTATCTAGCGATTGCTAACAACTTTATTTAATTACAAACCATTATTACCTAGCGATTGCTAACAGCTCTATTATAGATTATCATTATCAGGTCATTGCCACAACCCTAATTACTATTAAAATAATACAGCACACTTTTGTATAAGTTCTTGTTATTGCATCAAAACACTCAGTATATCTATAGTATGGTCATTACTATAGCAGCGCAAATTTTTCTATTATAATATTTAGACAATTGTCTCAAATATTTGGATTACTTTTGATTTCATGTTCGACTATTGTTGCATCAATTTATATAAAATAAAATGGGTTTTTTTTACTATTTTTTTTCCCATCAATTATTGTTTTATTTTCTTCACCTTTATTTTTTTCATCATACAGTTAACAAACTAAATAAATGGTTTTGTTTCAAATCAAAATAGCAAACAGACTTTAACTATAAAGGTACAGTGCAACCTTGAGCAATAAAATACTACATAAATAATATATCAAATTAACTAGGTCTCTCAATTAATAGACAGTGTGTTCAAGTTTACCAGGTATTTAAATTAACAGAGTGATTAATTGTCTAAGGTATAACGTATCAGACAGAAACAAGTAATACCAAACTTTATATCAAAGAACCTGGGGTAATTATAAAGGGTTACTACACACACAACGTAATTAAGGTCCTAACCACATAAAACTAGACGATCACGTAAATGGCCAATTTGTTTATTTATCTTGACATAAAATTGAGATAAATAATTTCTGGGTGGGAGTAAATAGATTCTTAATCGCTTCACGATCAAGGATTTTGATATTAATTAACATCCCTGGGGTTGAGATGTTTCACTGGTTCACGTAACCAAAAATTCATTTATAATTAATTGGGGTGGGCTTCAACATCTTCAATATTTTTAACTTCCTTTGAATAAATATATTAATAATAATGAAACGGAAAGTATAGCGTTGATGCGCGTCACTGGAGAGGGGGCAGGAGAGGGGATAGATGCGCTCCTGGGCTTGCGCTGGTGTAATTGATAGAAAGAGGATTGGCGAGAATGGTTATGAAATAGTCGCGCGTATGTACAGTACAAAAAAAGACAAAGGATCTTTGCATAAAATTTGTTTCATTAGTTGCGAAAGATCTAGAACTAGGCAGGCTGTTAAATTGGAATCACTTCCTCCAACAGGAGCCACGATCCAGCATTCATTTCACGCATATCAACAAATCCAGAAGTTCAAAGGTGCTTTTAGAGGGTGGCATATTAAAACATAATATTTTTAGTCGCAAACTCCTCTATAAAATCCTTATTTTACTATGAGGAACGTAACCAGACTGCAACCAACAGCTACTCTCCGGGCTATGTGCCCCGCCCAGCGCTGAATTACAAGTTGCAAGCCTGGCGCGTTAAGTGTAATAATCGCATATTACCATCAAAACGCTAATGCTTCGATTGTAACAAACACCAGCCGAAAGACTGATCCTACTTAAAGGAGCTCTCGTGCCAGTCGTCACACACCACTTGCAGACTACAGTTTCGAGCTGTTGGCTCTCGTCAGTGCAAGGTAGGCATGTGACGACCGACACGAGGATCACTTGACTATTTAGTACATTTCGGTATCTTTGGGATAGCGACATGTAAAATAATCATCAGGCGCCATCTAGCGGTACAGTGTCTGCTGCAATCGAAAAATAAATAGCCTGACTGGGCTTAGCATAGTTGAAAGTTGCTTTTAGAGGGCGGAATATTAAAATATAATATTTTTAGTCCTCTATAAAATCCTTATTTTATTATAAGGAACGTAACCAGACTGCAACCAACAGCTACTCTCTGGGCTATATGCCCCGCCCAGCGCTGAATTACAAGTTGCAGGCCTGGCGCGTTAAGTGTAATAATTACATATTACCATCAAAACGCTAATGCTTCGATTGCAACAAACACCAGCCGAAAGACTGATCCTACTTAAAGGAGCTCTCACATTTGATGCGAAACTTAGGACAGGTGCCTTCAGTGCTCCTAGCTTTCTTTTCCTTGTGAAAAGAACCATCTGTCTTCCTGGAATTGTCAGACAGGGAGTGTTCTTTGCACCATTTTTCGATTAGTCTTAGGACCCCCTGCATTCTTGCACAAAGGACTCCTTTGAATTTTCCGCCAAGCACGATTGAGGCGGCACAAGAGGCTATCAAGAACGAGGTTCCATAGCAGTGGTGATATTATACCTCCCTGCGGACAGCCTCTCGCGACCATTCCTCGTACAGAAGCATCTCCCACACTGATTTGTACAGCTCTCTTCGAGATCATGTTGGATATCCAGCTTCCTATGATCGTAGGGACATTCTTCTCCACTAGGGCCGCCGTAATTTTTGGAAAGGTGGTCCTGTCGGATGTACCTTCTATGTCTATAAAGACACCTAGGGTGGACTCTTTATTGTCCAAGGATCTCTCAATTCTACTCGCGACTGCATGGAGGGCGGTGTCGGTGGATCTTCCCAGGGTGTATGCGTGCTGGTTAGTATGTACAGGGTTTAACTGTAACCGTTGCTTCCATAAATATGCCTCCTTTACGTAACGATTTTGTGCTGGATCTATTTATTGTCTTTCTTAAAAATAATTCTCAAAATAAAATTTTGAGTAATTTACTAGGTAATATAAAACTGTCAAAAATTATTCTTTATTTTCTCTAACTATACACACTGACTTAACACAACGAAAGCGTTTCTATATATCAACAAATGTTTCACAATTAGATTTTATTACATTTCATTAGCTAATGACGGTAATAAATTGATTTCTAATTAACTGCCATTGTAATTATTAGAACTAGCACAACAGATGTTACAGGTTTGTTTTATTGGCTACCAAGAATTCTTACGGCATTTTTTTATAACCTTCATTTTTTAAAAGCTATTTCACTTTCAGTGAGCCTACGTAGAAAAGTTTAGAACTACTGTAATTTTTAATGGAATGTCACTAATATACTTGGCCATTTTCAACGACAAGTTATGTTCTTCGCATTTGAGATAAACGCCAACGAACACTTGAGGTGCGATTTGGTGGCCAAACATATCGACTATATATCAAAAAAGATTGGCAAGAAAATTGGTTTTTTTAGCAGGGTGTCTCCTTTTATAACAGTGAATACAAGGTTAACAGTTTATAATTCTTTAATATTGCCCCATTTCCTCTACTGTGGCTCAGTGATTTATGTAAGTTCTACAAATTTTAGTAGGTTGCAGGTTCTCCAAAATAAGGTAATGCGAATAATTTTGGGATGTAATAGATTGAAGCAGTCAGCTGATGCTAAGCATATTAAATTGGATTAATATAAAACAGTTTTATTACTTTCAAACTATGACTTTTATTTTTAAAATGATCAACGGTACTTTGCCTGATTATCTTAGTAGTGCCTGTTACTGATATACACCTACGTAATACGCGGATTTGCACATTGGTAAATGCTTTAGTAGAAAATCCATTTTACTCAGTTATTCAGGCCGCTGAAGAAACGAATTTTCCTGGATCGAGTAGTACTGGTCGCCGGCAAATAAGAGAATCGGAGCGACGCTGTCACGCAGCAGCACAGAAATACTTACTTAAAGCTGAACATAAAGAAGCTCGAGGTAGGATTTGCGCTTGAATTTCTAGCGCATGATGTTAATTTTTTGAACAATATAATCTTTACAGACGAAAAAACTTTCCAGTCAACACACAGCGGTCGTATTCGTGTTTACCGCCCTCCGAATAATCGATTCTATGAGAAATATATATCTAACAATGATAAAAGTGGTAGATTTTCCGTCAATATGTGGGCTTGGATATCGGCACGCGGTCCTGGTGTTTTGTGGCATATTGAGGAACGATTTAATAGTGAAACGTATATTAGGATTTTAGACAATATTATGCTCCCTTCTGTGTCACAATTATTTCCTAATAATGAGTTCATATTTCAACAAGACAATTGTTCCGTTCATACTGCTCATACCGTAACTAACTAGTTTCAAGATAACAACATCAATGTTCTTAACTGGCCCAGTCATAGTCCAGATCTTAACCCTGTGGAAGAAGTATGGGGACTACTCGTAAGAAGTATCCAAAAACGAAATGTGAGACCACAGAATGCCGAAGAATTACTGGAAATAGTAAATAATGCGTGGGAAAATATTATTACTAATGATTATTGTATAAGGTTATTTAATTCTATGCCAAACAGACTTATAGAAGTTATAAATAGAAATGGTGCAATAACGAAATATTAATAGTTAGTTTCTTGTATAGTAGGATATCATTTGTCCTTTGATCCAGGATTTCTACTAATCGTACCGTTTATTTTCCACTTTCTTAAAATGTTACACACCAAATTTTTGTTAATGTTATAACGCAGTGCAATTGGTCTCATTAACCATCCATCATTTACTATAACAATAACTACATCATTAAAATAAAAAATAAATTAAAAGTGATATCTGTTTTATTTCGGCTACTCATTGCACATTCAAATAGAGACAGATTTACATTAGAAAAAAAAGTTGTCCTATTTTTTTCTGCTCACAACAGTACAACAGAATATTATTTTATTTAAAATCAGTTATGCTCTTGTTAAACCATCTTAATGATTAATGTCGTCGTTTCGCAATCGCTTCTCACAAAAGAAAGACTTTCACGACTTGTTCGGAATTCTGAACGACTTCCTCATCTTTAACAATAGTAACTAAACCAACAATAACTTTATGAATAACACCAATTTTGTTTGTTGTTCCTATTCTGTCTACAAAGGAGAACAATCTAATAAGTTAGTGTAATGTTGTTGTGCGCAATTTAATTTGCAATTTTTTACGGAAAAATAAACAAGAGTTCATCTGCGTAAGTAAGTGGGTCGGCGTAATGGGATTTAATTTTAATTTATACACGGTGTCTCACCGGGAACTGAATCGAAATGTGCTGCAAGTTCTTGATATTACTTTATCACATTCTCCATAAATAATAAACAGGTTTAAAAAGTCTTCGTGGGTGTAATTTAAGCGTGCTGGCATTTTTTCACATAAGATAATGACTGATTGTTTCTAATCATGGCTATTTTGATGAAATGATTACAACAATTCATGAATTTCTAATAAAATCGCAAATATTTCAAAAAGTTGTAACTTTAACCCCCACAATGCTAATATCAGAAAAAAGGGAATTCAATTTTGCACAACTTGACGTAAAAAAATACAGGGTGTTCCATTTGACCTAAACAAGTTTTTGCGGTTTGAAGTTGACAAAATGTAACGCGAAAAACGGAACACTTGATATGATATTATTGAATATTTCAGTTGTAGAACATAGTTCTCCTTGTGTTTTTTTTACGTTACAAGAAGCAAATGAGGATCTTTTACACGAAGAAAGTTATAACGGTTCTTGCAAACCGTTGCACCTGTCAAATTTTCTATAAAATGTCAAATATCTCTGAAACGGCTAGGTTTAGGTATAGGATATGCTACATATTTTCGACTCAGAATTTTATGCTCTTTTCGAAAACCCTAAAATATATAGGGTGTTCCATTTGAAATAAGCAAGTTGGTATCGATTTCCGGCATAAGCGGAAGTGCCAGCGCCTTGTAATTATTTTAATTATTGGATTGGCCACACCGACATTAGTAATTATCTAAATTTTCAAAGTTTTCTGATGCGTACTTTTCTCTATATCGATCGATTCAGTTCCCGGTGAGACGCCCTGTATAGTACGTTCTTAAAAAAAATTATTTTTGGTGGTTGTAGTTGCCGAAAGACCATGTCGTCGACATGGTCAGAACGACTCATCATCAATTTGGAAAATGTTAGCACAGTAAGGGCCGGTTTTATAATGTTAGATTAACTCCACTTTTAACTTAAGTTTAAACTTAGGATTAAACCATGGTTTAAACTTTATTTTACAAACTTAAATTTATACAGTTGGCACTATTGTTCAACAGAAATTGCAACTTCACGTAGTTTGATTCTAACCTATTTCGACATCTTGACATGACATTTCAAGTTATTTTTGTAAAAAATGGAGGGAAATAGAACGACAAATTCGCTGAACTAATTTTATTAGTGAAACATTTTTAATTATACAAGAGGCAGTTGATTTGTGTAGGCTTCTAAAGTTTCTGGTAACAATAAGCATATAATATATGCATATAGGTGTGAGAAGATCAAACATAAATCTTTACCTTTCTGTCTGATGTAATAATAAATTTTAAATTAGTTCCAATAAAATAATAACTGGCCCAATCTAAGCAGCTTATACATTTTTCTGATTACATTCTTCCTTGTAACTATAGGTCTGATTCCAAATTTCCAGAACTTTGAGCGTATTAGTAATAATTTTCTGTCATCATCAGATTGTAAATAATCATATATTTCGAATACATCCATCAAATATTACATCGAATTTTATTAATTCTGAGGTTATGAACATTCTGTTCTGACATCTGATAATCCAGAGTTTAAACCATCCCCATCCATCGTTTGAAGTTTAACTTTAGTGTGACGTAATTAATCTACAAATTAAAGATTACTGACATTATAAAACAGACTTTTTTTATGATCTGTAGTTTAATCTGTGCTCTGCAGTTTAATCCGATATTATAAAACCGGCTCTAAATGTATCATTCCGTTGTTTATAACAGCCTGATTTGTTAGTAACAAATTCGAAATAATTGTTTTACATATTCGAGAGGAGAGACACGTTGATTTTGGCTGTTGTGCTTGCTTGATGCTCAGGCCAGCACACACATACGTTTTTTTTAAACAATGATTGGGTTGTTAATAACGGGGGAAATTGTGAGTAAAATATTCGAAATAATTGTATAATAACTGTATAATTAAAATTATCTGCGTATTTTCAATAATCCACTTAGATAATTTGTACAGTTTCTCATTAAAACCGACGGTGAACCCAATAGATCTAAGACAAAGGAAATAAATACGGTAATTATGATAATAATGTGGAGGAGAATGTGGGATATCGGGTTAACACTTTATCTTAACGGTCGTTTTGATACCCTCCGATGATTGTTATATTCGTAGGCAGTAATTTAGCGGCATGGTTTCTTTTTTTATTACTCACCTCAATTCAATTAGTCCGTGTAGACTACACAACTGCTGTATATCAGGATTGTTATTGTTTGGACCGTGATAGCTGCCAAATTATAAAGATGGTAGACAGAAAATGCAATAAATAAAAAGAAAGTAGTGGATTTGGACGGATTTTGTTTTAAAACCTTTATCAGAGACAACATTTTGCATAATGAGTTCTTTTTTTTCTTCTCTCGACAGTGGGTATTCGTTTTTATTTCCTGATACGATCCAGCAAATATGCTAAAAGGTGGAATCTTTCAAATATTTGACATTGCTTTAAATTTCGGTCCTCATATTCAAACTATACTCTACAATTACTAAACGACACTCCTTCTTAAAAGGTAAACAAAGTATTCCAGAATAGAAGTGAAAGTTCAACCAAGTTCAAGTTCAACTCTATTGTATGCTTTGACACCTGTACATATCCCTAATTGGCATAAAAACTTTAAAGGCCTGCCGCCGAGTGTCGCCGATAAAGTAGCGGCGCCGGCGGCTACCTTTTGTTTTTTACTTTTGCGGTTATATTCCTTCCAATTTAAATTAGCCAATAGTATCAGCTAACGTGGACTAAGAACCAATAAAAGACTCTTTAAGAAGTAAGTGGAAGGGACAGTGTTCCAAACTGTTATTAGAAAAAATCTACTTTAGTTTATGTCGGTTAATTGATTACGTACACGGTTCTTTTGTGTCATTGCTTCTGTTATTTTTAGTGCCGGAGCCGGAATTCGAACCCGGTGCTGCGATACTCGTGTGATTAATCGCGATTGCCACCTCGCGCCTCAACCAACACGGCTATCGGCCAGACAATAATTATTTTGAACAGATGATCGAAACGGTGAGCATGCAATTGCAGTGTCAAAGTTTACGAACATGACAGAGAATAGGTGTTTCAAACTAACAAAAATTATTTGATATTTTCTGTGGTAGTCGGCAACGGCGCCTGGTTTGCAGTGAAAATACTCACTAGCTATGGGAAAAAAAGTTCCTTTTGCAAATAATCAAATGATGTGGAAATTTACAGTTTTGTTGTAGTTGTGCTCTCGCTCACTGACAAGAAAGATAGTAGCGGTTGCACCTAACCAACTGGCTCAAATAGTGTTAGAAAGAACAATCTAAAACAACGCTGGAAATTTACTTTTGCGTCAATTGACTGATAAACTAAACAGCGGTAACAAGTGTTTAACACCGAACAGATGTTAACATGGGGTGGCCGAGTTTTACAGCTGTGCTCGGTTAGACGTAGGATGGCACAAGTTCATCCGT
Organism: Leptura quadrifasciata; assembly: GCA_963675555.1. Taxonomy (NCBI): domain Eukaryota; kingdom Metazoa; phylum Arthropoda; class Insecta; order Coleoptera; family Cerambycidae; genus Leptura; species Leptura quadrifasciata. The sequence continues at coordinate 94,372,274 of OY776680.1, read as the reverse complement.
CGCCGGGACCAGCTGAAAAGATCGACGACCTTACAGATTTGCGTAGACAAGTGTCCTCAACAACAGCTGACTGTTAATTTTAAATTTAGGTCGAACTCCGATAGTCCGTAATGCACCTATTTTACTGTTATGTTGTGCAAACTTAGTTCACAAACAATTACATTCTCGTAGTTGAAAGTTGTTCATCGCTGACAATTTAGTAGTTAAATAAAAAGTTTGGTGAAGTCGACAAAGACTATTATAACAAATGTAAATGTAATGTAAAAATGTATCGTTATGTTGCTTTAAAAGAAAGTAAATTAAAATGCGTTTCTGTTAACTTTACTGTGTTCAATATTTAATGGCTAAATAAATGAAAAATGAAATTAATTAACTGCAATAATTATTTGAATTTGGAAAAATAAATAGGAAAAAATTAAATTTGTATATGAGGTATATACGGGGTGCTTCAATAGAGACCATAAAAAATTATCCCAATTTACCCAATGTGTTGAATGGAGTGCGTATGTTTTTACCTCATCGTGCTGAAAACTTGGAGGACATTACGAACAACTTATGTGAATAAACAACACTGGTATAGTTCAAGTAATAAGTTCCTGATACATAAAAAAGGCAACAAGAACTTTACGACATAATTATTATCGCCGCGGACCATGGCGGAATGCTGCATCAAACGACGATGCACATTAAAAACCTATAAAGGTAAGCGCGAGCTGATTTCCGGTCGAGGTAGCACAAAGAGTAATGGTATTTTAATGAGGCCGTAAAGTTTTTGTTGCGTTTTTTATGTCTCGGGATATTCCTACTTGAACTATAAGTTATCATTTGTTGCCTGTCACTGTGCAATTTCTTTTCATGGAAAACTATTTTATTTGGCTCATTTTTTAAGAACCAAGAAGTTGGTACCTTTGTCTTTGTTAATCCAAGCCGCGGCGGCCGGCTCAAGAACAAAAGCCTTTTTCCGCTTGTATGACTTTTTTTAAACTAACTGATAAACGTCATTGATTGCCCCATAAGGCAGAGGTTCTCAAACATTTTTTTGGAAACTAGAATTTATTGACCTAGGTCAGTTTTTCCCAAAATGCTCGTAGAGGAAAAAGTTATATAGGTTTTTTGTTTGTTTGGTCGTTCCTAATTACCAATTTTTTTAATGACATGAAACTAATGGTACCCTGTATGCCTCCTGTGTCATCCGGTATAAGTGTAATGAAATGAAAGGGTTTAAATATTTATAATAATCATCATATTTTCCACCATTGTAGTTGTAACTGTATATCTGTTTTCAGAGATTTAAAGAAAGCACTCACATTGTCTGCTGTTCTGGGAACGCCTTTCTTGAATTAAAATAATGCGATCATTAGTAAAAAGCCTGTCTATTTACCTTGCTCGATCTCATCTGCGTTTCCATTTACAATCATATTCTTGTGTGAAAGATCCTAATTGCTTTCTACGTACGGAAATAAAAAACGAACATGTGTCGATGCTGCCATTGTGCCTCTTGAACAATACAAGTAATTCACATAAAAGTGGCAGGATCAGTGCGAATTTTATCAATTAACGTGTTAAATTAGTAACCGCGGCGATTGTGGTCTTTGGGATAAGAAAACGAGAAAAGGAACGGAAATGTCATCGTGTAAAAATAACGCTTCTCTAGCTCGGAATGCGATCTATGATATGCAATAAAATTAAAGATTGCAGAACGTCGAGCCTGGTTAATTTAACGCCAGGTCAATAGACGACGACTATATCGAGATCCGAAGGTAAATGTTGAACTATTTCTAGTGCGTTTTGTAAATATTTGAGGCGTTTTTAACTGCTGTAGTTAATTTGGAAATGGAAGAGATTAACAAAAGCCTATTTATGGTGGTAGCCAAAGCGGATTTTGAAGAGTAAAAAAAATTATTAACAGGCAAGGACCAGCCGGAAGATTTAGTTAAGGTTATAATTAAGAGAAAAAACAAAAAATAAACGAGATAGAATGAAATTGTAAGATAGGAGTGCTGTTTGGGGGTTGAAAGTGGTTTTTTGCGATTCTCGGCGAATCTAGCGGAAAATGTCCTTCACAAAAGTTGTAGATAATAAAAAAATCTAAAACTTTCATATAAGGCATTTTTCAACATAACCTCACATTTTCCTGGAAAATGGCGGAAAACCGATTTTTCGGTTTTTTTTTCTCATAAAAATAATTCAATTTATAGTTGAAGTAAATAGTTCCCGAGACAAAAAATGCGACAAAAACTTTACGACCTCATTAAAATACCGTTAAACTTGTTGTAAAAGTAATTGCGCAAAGGGTTGCACAGGTCACCCTGTATTTTTTTACGCCAAGTTGTGTAAAATTGAATTCCCTTTTTTCTGATATTAGCATTGCGTGGGTTAAAGTTACAACTTTTTGACATATTTGCGATTTTATTAGAAATTCATGAATTACAAAATTTGAATAATAACTATTTAGAAAATTTACCTCTCGCCGAGCATTAGAAACATTTTTTATCAGCACGACGGTGCCCCCCCCACATAACGCATATTTATTTAACAATTATTTACAAGAAACTTTTTATGATCAATGGATTGCCAGTAATGGACCTTTCTTATGGCCTCCTCGCTCACCCGATTTATCAGTTCTCGATTATTTCATTTGGGGAACTATTAAAAATAAAGTTTATGAGAGCCCACTAACAACCATTGAAGATTGTATGCAAAGAGTAAGAAATGCATTTCAAAACATATCACAGGATTCAGTTAGAAGAGCTACCCATGAGGAACTAATTCGAAGGTGCGAAAAATGTGTCGAGGTTCGAGGGCGGAATTTTGAGCAATTATTAAATTAAAATTAAATCATATTTTAAATTGATCTTATCTCTGCTATTTTAGTTCATGCCATATCTTCAATTCGATTAATACGCATGTTACAGTGTTAGTGTTATTTTGCGTTTCTTGTGGATATCGAGTAGCAAATGTGCTGCAAGTTCTTGATATTACTTTATCACATTCTCCATAAATAATAAACAAATTTAAAAAGTTTTCGTTGGTATAATTTAAACGTGCTGGAATTTTTTGACATAAGATAATGACTGATTGTTTCTAATCATGGCTATTTTGATGAAATGATTACAACAATTCATGAATTTCTAATAACATCGCAAATATTTCAAAAAGTTGTAACTAACTCCCACAATGCTAATATCAGAAAAAAGGGAATTCAATTTTACACAACTTGACTTAAAAAAATACAGGGTGTTCCATTTGACCTAAACAAGTTTTCGTGGTTTGAAGTTGACAAAATGTAACGCGAAAAACGGATCACTTGGTATGATATTATTGAATTTATTTTAGTTGTAGAACGTAGTTCTCCTTGTGTTCTTTGTATGTGACAAGAAGCAAATGAGGATCTTTTACACGAAGAAAGTTATAACGGTTCTTGCAAACCGTTGCACCTGTCAAATTTTCTATAAAATGTCAAATATCTCTGAAACGGCTAGGTTTAGATATAGGATATGCTACATATTTTCGACTGAGAATTTTAGGCTCTTTTCGAAAACCCTAAAATATATAGAGTGTTCCATTTAAAATAAGCAAGTTGGTACCGATTTCCGGTATAAGCGGAAGTACCAGCTGCTTGTAATTATTGTAGTTGGATTGGCCACACCGACATTAGTAATTGTGTACATTTTCAAAATTTTCTGATGCGTACTTTTCTCAATATCGATCGATTCAGTTCCCGGTGAGACACCCTGTATATATATATATTACATATTTACATATTTTCTAACAAGTTATTTTGAATGGGCGGGAAATGGCGCCATTAAATAGAGTATTTTCCTGCCTTTTCAACGATATATCACATGCCATATTTATTCATTGGAACTACGTTAGTAATTATAAAAACATTTTTTTAAAACCAATAATTTTTTTTTTTTTAACAAGCAGTATACTTGCCGTGGAGAAGTATGATTAAATAAAACGATAAAATAATTCAACAAGTTGTTCAAATCTTTGCTGTAATAAAACATTAACACAATTAAGAAGAATAAAGTAAATTCAGGTAACAAAAACAAATGAATAATAAAAAGAATATAGCACACAGATAATATTTATCTAATCCTCAAAATATTTTTTAAGATATCATATCAAGTGTTCAAAGTGTCCACCGCGATTTCTTATGCACAATTGAGCGCGGCGAGGCACTGCATTACTCAGCATTTCGGGGGTAGCTGTAATACATGCCTGTTGAATCCGAGTTTTTAGGTCCTCTACATTTTGCGGTGTCGTCGAAAACACCTTATCTTTAATATACCCCCCCATAGAAAAAAATCCATTGGGGTTAAATCTGGAGAACGAGGGGGCCATTGAATAAATCCATTGGTACCTATCCAATGTTGAGGCAAAATTTCGTCTAAATAATCTAGGTAGGTCATCTAAGAATTCATTAAATTCATTTCTCAAAAAGTTTAGGTACCTTTGACCACTGAGGTGACCATCATAAAAGTAAGGACCTATTAAATTGGTGCCTAAAATACCTATCCACACATTTATTGAAAAACGATTTTGAAACCCAGTCGGTCTATGCCAGTGTGTATTTTCAGAAGTCCATTTGTAATGAATATTGCGATTAAAAAATTCATTATTGGAAAAATTTGCCTCGTCGGACCAAAGTATTTTACTACATATTAATAGATCGGCACGCTTCTTTTCCAACAGCCACCAACAAAAAGTCGCCCTCCTTGGTTTGTCCCCCGCTTGTAAATTGTGAATTTTTTTGGCTTTATAACACCGGTAACCATTTTTCTTTAAAATTTTTCTAGCACTTGTTTTATTTATGACAAGCAACTTGAATTTCTCTTAATGATGTTTCCAAATTTTCTGTATTTTTATTTCTAACATAATTAATAACTCGGTTTACCTTATTTACATTATCAGTAACACTGTTCAACCTTGCTTCTTCTTTAAAAATTAACCATTATTTGTCAGTTTCGTAGCAAATTTTCTGAACAGAGTTTTATTCGGCTGTAGTACTTGTGGAAATCTGTTTCTATATTCTACTTGAGCTAATCCAGATTAATTGCATTGGCAATATGTAACGGACATATTATAACGATCGATGTGAGTGAAAATCATTTTTAAAAATTCTAAATTCTTAAACGAACGAGTGTGATTGAGTGAGAGTTAAGTATTAACTGCGATGATCTGTCAAAAAATTGAATTGTCAAGTTTGTTCATAGCCAACTATTTTAATATAATTGAATAGTGAAATCATGAAACACAAACAAATGGATATTATACTTAAATTAATTAGTAAAGACATTTTAACTTTCTGAGCAAGAAGTAACGTTTTTTTGGAGGATCTCTGTACATTGGCATAACTGCGAATACTCTTTCCATAATTGCTCCATGTTGCTTTCTTGATTATTATTTTGTTTTTGTTACCTGAATTTACTTTATTCTTCTTAATTGTGTTATATCGTTGAAAGGGGAGGAAAATACTCTATTTAATTACAGCCTGAAGAGTAAATCTCAAAATACAGCGGTTTTGAAAAAAATTAGACAAAACCTCGTTGAAACACTCTGTTTTGCAAAAATTTTCGCCTTAGAATTGTCCTCGTGTCTCTTCAAATAACCGAGATATTTGGCCTAGATTTTTTCCGCATTTTCGATATTTTCCGCCATAACTCTTAAAGTAGGCCATGGATTTCAAATGTCTTAAACCATTTTGTAGGTTATATAAATCGGCACAATTTTCGTAAAAATGTTTCTTTTTGTACGACCGATATTAAGTGCCCTGACAAAATGGACAGCCTGTATAGAAATACTAGATGCGTACTGGGAGATACATGAAAAACTTTTAAACCTCGATAAGTTTAAAGTGAACGCCACTATATAATTTTAATGCACTGGTAAAAAGTGTGTGTTATATATATTTAAATAATTTTGTTATTTGGTGAGTATTCAAATCCCTTAATTCATTGCTTGAAACTGAAAATATATTTTAAGTCCGATCCTGTGTATTGCTGCCATATAATGCCAGCGGTATAATAATCGCAAGCGGTCGGCTCCCTTTATGCTTTCTTGTGTAGTCGGCACACGGACAATTAGAAGTGAATTTCCCACAAACGCTCCCTTTCCAAATTGGCATGTTTATCATGTGAATATGTTGTGTTTTTCATTTCTGCCATCAGCTAACGAACGCATTGCAGAACGCAGGTATTCACGAATAGGTATTTCCGTGCCGCAAACAATAAAACTTGATTAGAATACTAAAACAAAACCGAAAAAGAGAATAGCTTTAGCATACATACTCTCGTGTAATCGATACGTAGTACGCGAGGCCGTCATTGATTTGTCGATTCTAAAGTAACCCAAATATGAAATGCGACGTGTTTGATTGTTCAAATTAAACAACACATGCAGTTTTTTAATAATAATAATAATCTCTTTATTTCCAACAGGTAAGCACCCAATTACAGGAAATACATGAAAACATATATCATTTATATATCAATAGCAAATAATAAAAAAAGAATAATATTGGCACTTAAGTTACAAACAGAATTAAACGTACTATTCAGTAATAATTATATGACTTAATATACTGCCTAGACTGTCAAAATTAATATCACATAGATGGGAGATTTTATTAAAATTATTGCACATTACATAAATTGGAGATCTCGCCATAATATTTGTCCTATAGTTCTTGATATAGAAGGTTGTATGACGGCGGATTTCAAGTCTGGGTATGTGGAAATTGATTTTATCTAACAAAAAGGGAAAATCAGTAGTATTGTGAATTAAACTGAATAAATATTTAATGGAAATTAATTCGCGACGAGTTTCTAATGAAACGATTTTAAAATGGTTCGTTAAAATGGACGTATTAATTCCTCTCGGCGGGTAAATGCCATCCTCCTTAAAAAACAAATATTTTAGGAACTTCCTTTGAACTGCCTCAATATTATTCACGTGACATGTGTACCACGGATACCATATGATGGCACCATATTCCAATCTTGAGCGAACGTATGCGTAATATAACAACATTAGGCTAGAAGTTTTGCTAAAACACTTGCAGTTTCTTAATATGAAGCCTAGCATTTTATATGAGTTTGATACAGCACTATTAATATGGGCTCGAAATGTTAACTGGCTATCGAAGACAATACCCAAATCTTTGATTTCTGTACATCTGGTTATACTCTCTGAATTTATTCTATAATCATATTCTTCAGGTTTATTTTTCCGAGAAAAAGAGATAACGTAACATTTTTGAACATTAATGCACAGATGGTTCGCACTACACCAATCAGATACGGCTTTAAGGTCATTCTGGATCATTCTACAATCACTTAACGTTCTTATCTCTCTATAGATTTTCAAATCATCCGCGAACATAATTTTGAACAGCTAATGACATCATTAATATCTTTAATGTAAATGAGAAATAGAAGTGGTCCTAAATTGGAGCCTTGTGATACTCCGGATGCATTAATGTAGTAATCCGAACTAAAACCTTCGTACTCGACAAACTGCCTGCGGTTAAATAAATAAGATGTAAATAAATTAATTAAGCCTGCGGAAAATCCAAAGTTATCTAATTTCATTATTAATAAATATAGATCGATTTGATCAAAGGCTTTCTGAATATCCATGTATACTGTGTCTACTTGTCCTTGCTTATCGAGAATTTCCAAGGCAAACTGAGTTATGCAGGTTAAGTTTATGATCGTAGATTTTTTATTTAAGAATCCGTGTTGGTGCAGGGAAATATATGGTCTAACATTAGGATAAACGCAATTGTATATTATTATTTTGAATAATTTCGCAAAATTACATAAAATAGAAATAGGCCGATAATTTTGGAGTACAGCTGGGTCACCTTTCTTTAACACGGGAGTGATTCGAGCGATTTTCCACATATCGGGAAATGTAGCTGTTCTCAAGATTAAATTATAAATAAAAAGTAGGGGTTCTAACAAGGCACGACAACAATCTTCAACAAAAAAGCAGGGAATACCATCAATACCTGAAGTAAGTTTGTCTTTTAATTTCTTAGATGCTTTAATAATATCGTCTCCATGTATGGTGTTTATACATAGAGATGAGTCGTTTTGCAAAATGTCTCCATAATTTTCAGCGAATGAGACATTCGAAATATGATGGACACTTTGGAAGTATTCACCAAAAGCTTGAACAAATAACTCCTGGAATTCTGGAACGAGCTTTTTTACTGGTAATATAAGACCAAAAGTTCGATGGATCCTGAGATATATTGTTCGTTTATATATTTTACATGTGCGGCTTTAATTTGCTCTTTAATAATTGCCCGGAAGGTTTTCGAATTCGTTCAAGTATTCGTCAGAGTTGGACAATTTGTACTTTTTAAAAAAATATTCCTTTCTTCGAATATTGTTTATGATATCTTTATTATACCATGGCGGGTATCTACGAGACGTTTTAATTTTTTGCGGAACGTGACTATCAAAACATGTATTAAGTGAACTGTAGAAAAAACCATATGCTGTGTTTACGTCAGTGTTGTCATATAATTCAGCCCAGTTAATGTTCATTATTGACTCATATAAGCCAGGAAAATTGGTTTTCCTAAAGTTGTAGGTTTTCTGGGCAGAATTATTACGATTAAACTGGGCATAATGGTTCAAAGTACACGGAACACTAAAATTGAAACAAGGATGATGGGCATCTTCACCAACCAGTGGTAGATCCCCTCTACTAACAGTGCAACTTAGGTTACTAAACAATAAGTCGAGAAATCTTTTCGTACTATAAAGGCTGTAGTCGGGTAACCATCAGTTTATCTACCTTTGCCGTAATTTATTATTGGTTTTTAAAGGTTCAATAACGGAGGTTAAGGGTGCGTTACCAAGGTCAAAGAGTGCGCAAAACATCCTCATTTTTATTTTACACTCTTCCAACAGAATTCAGAATTTATTTCATTATGTAAACTAGCAAACTTAAGACAAGGACCTATTATATTTTATATTGTAATCCTAGTTAAAATTAAGTTTCCAAAATTTTCTCCAACTTCAAATTCGCCATAAATTGTTTTATATTCCATAAAGGGACTTGAATATTCAAGTAAAATATAATACGATGTAGTATAAAGTAAAATAACATGAAAAAAAGTAAAAAGTGCATAATATTTGCTCCTATTAAAGTATTGCGTCGAATACAAATACGTTAAATTTCGTGTAAAATAGTTGGGTGTTTTGGTATCGTTTAAAACTTTTGGTTTAATTATTTGCTCATATTAATGTTAAGAAATGACATTGTCATTAAATGTATTACTGATTATGTATTTTTGGAATTAATTACTTTTTATTTATTAAGATTGACTTTGATCACTTTATATCACTACATTTTTTGAAGCCTCTTTCTAGGCTCTATTCATTCCTATATTAGCATTGAATATCCCCCAACCACTTGGATATAATGATTTTTTTTTTGAAATAATGCAATCTGCAGATGGATATTTAAAAAATCACCACAGTACACAATTATGGGTTTTAAGGAAAACTTATGTGAATACCAGTTACGAGACATCTAATTAATGTTTTTGAATCATTTCCTAAAAATGTACAGGCTGGCCAAATATTATTTTTTCATTAAGAACATTTTAAATTGAATTTTCTCAATTTTTTCAAATGGAACACCCTGTAGATTTTTCGACGATGTGATGTAGAAATGAAAAACGAACATTTTTTTTTAAGTACTTCCCTATGGCTAATTGCAACCATTTTCGCTTTATAAATAAATAAGTGTCAAATTCAAGAATAAACTTAAAAAAAGAGGTTCCCTTAAATAATTCATTACAAAAATTTATAATAGGTGTTCGACGTGTTGCCCATTTTGATTGACACACGTCTTTATGCAATTTTGAAATGAGGCCATTTAGTGGGACCATTTCTTCCAATCCATTGAAATGAGTAAATAGTATTTAACGGGTCCTTTACTGTAATGTTTTTTGTAAATTTTTTTGCTGTTCTCGTTATTCGACAAGCAATAAAACCTCAGATTGGTATAAATTGTCGTGTACAAAGGAGCATTTATCACACTTATCAGTCATTACAATTTATATTGAATTTCAAATATTTGGAATTTTACAATATGAATTTTAATAAAGCGGAACTTGTAGACATGACTTTTGTTTTGGGTGAGTCAAACAGAAATTGTTTACTTGCCAATAGAATTTATCCCCAACGTTATCCTGAAAGAAGGATTCCTGATGTAAGCAGCTTCCAAAACGTTCTCGATAGATTTCTGGAAATTGGAAATGTCGAATATAAAAAAAGGGAAAGAATAAAATGTGTTTTTTTAAACATTTATTTAAAGTCGGTCTATTTCCGCTACTGAGGCCTATCACCGACGCCTGTAGATGAGCTACCCCCAACCAGGAATTTTGCCGAACCTCTTCCCTTAAGAAGAGTAGGGATGTTTTACTTGCCTAACATGAAATAGACAAGGGACCGACGGCTTTACATTCCCTCCGAAGGATGGTATATCACCTAGACAACCCTCGCCTAGGGTTGCATAGCTTCCGCGCATAGAGTCGAGTAAACTCTAACTTGGCGGGTCCAAAGGTCGCTTCGTCGTATGAAGTAAGAAACTATTTACTCGATAGCTCAGGTATGACAGTGATTCTCAAACAGTTTATTTTCATCTATAAATACAACCCTTCGAAGGTTACTGTCATAGTTTTCCATATATTTTTAAAAATACAACCCTTTGCTGAACTATTTGCATTTGTTCACATAAATAGCGACGGTTACAATCTTTTTTATACTTAAATCCACAATGTTTTAATAGTTTTAAGAGACTTACCTTAGAGACGTCAATGATTCCCCTATTTTTTAGCATTTCCTTCAAAGTATCTAATGTAAAATGTGTCTTCGATTCATAAAAATTATAAATTACTTCCCTTATTTGCATTTTAACGCCTTCACGTACATCTAATGTTTTTGGTTTCTTTTTAATTCGTTTTTTTATTTTCAAGGATACATTATTAATATGTTGGTGCTTAATTCTGCTAACTGTTCTGAGACTTATGTTTAAGGCTTCAGAAACTCTTTCATGAATTCGTTCAAGAGGTACCAAGGGTCCCTTGTTTTCCTTTTCTTTTTGTAAAATAATCTATTAAATTTAATACCAACCTCTTTGACTGTTCATTTGAGACACCTAATTTAGTTGCCATATTTACCAAATATTGTATTTTTATAATTTAATGTTATTTCGAAATAAATATTTACACACGTATCTAATTTAGAAACCCGGACACATTTAACGTTAAATAGAATGAACGGCTTAGCGACCCTCCAAACCGCAAACTGTAGATGGTACGTCTGTTTATTGGATAAAAGCTATAGATACGCTACGCCCATATCATCAGGTGATATAGGAATGGACTGTAAAAAATACTACAGCTTTGGCACACCGCGGTAAACTGTTCGGTCTAACTATTTATTTAGCAAGAAATAAAACACGAAGGATTGAGGGCCTATGGCCTATGAATGTATAATAAATTTTAAAAAATGGCTGTGGATATTCGCCTGACAAGCGAATAAATAACCAGACCATTAAATACCAAGGGAAAAACTCGCGCGGAATAATACAAGAAAAATATTTAACGAAAAGAAAGTTTTAACAAAACTTGCGGCGCGGATGAATAAAATAAAATGTTTAGAAGAAAAATGTTTAACTTTTAATATAATAAAATTAAAAATTAAAAAAATTTAAAAAAAAATCGGTAGATAACAGGATTTGAACCCGGATGTTTTATACTTACACACTTCCCTTTACTTACACACTGAGCTATTCCACGACGTACAATTCATGTAATATGTAGATACTAGAGAATTGCAAGTCCTAGGTATAGTGGTTTGGCAATGTCCGTTTGTTGGATGAGTATCCACTACCACTAAAAATAGCTTATATATTTCATATAAAGATGAATTTAATTCTAATATGAGACGATTGTTAAATAGCCAATGACAAATCTTCAGAGTTTGAGAATCGCTGAACTTATTGAAAACGTAGATTAAAATTTATCTCTCTCTTCAGTGTGTATCCCAATATTTCTGTCTCAAAATAGGTGAGAGAGAAGCTTGGCAGACATACGCGACAGTGTTTTTGGGCTATTACTTTAACTTTGTGTGCGAGAGAAATGAAATCGTACACGCATTATCAACGCATACACATGCCAGTTTAGAGTTTACTAGACTTTACAGTGATATACAAGCCTCTGGAAGATATGTGAGGCGAGGACACGGTCTTCTTTGAAACGGTCGCCCATCCAAGTACTAACCGCGCCTAACGTTGCTTTACATCGCATATCGAAGTATGTACATAGTAAAGACGGATCTACGCTCGCGCCTAATAAACCGTGTTGTGAACGAAGAAAATGAGTTTTCTGTGGTGCTGGCAACGGTTGAGAATCCTCATGTTAGTCAAAGAGAAGTGAGTTTATTAGAAGGAATAAGTAGACGGTCTCTGGGCCGAATCTTAAAAAAACAAATAAGTTGCATGCATATCATATTCAAATGCACCAGGAATTATCTGATGAAGATTTTGAAAAGCGTCTACAATTTTGTAATTGGGCCAGAGATGAGATGCAACATGATGTCAACTTCTTCAATACTGTTTTATTCAGTGATGAGGCAACTTTTCATAAAAATGGATTTGGTAATAGGCACAATTTCCATTATTATGCTTCGGAAAATCCTCACTTTTTTATGCAAGTTGATAACCAACACAGATGGTCTATAAACGTTTGGGGAGGAATTATTGGAGAACATGTAATAGAGCCACATTTCTTTGATGGTACATTGACTGGAGCTATTTATCTTCATTTTTTGGAAAACAGTCTGCCACAATTAGTGGTAAATCTCCCTGAAAGAATTCGAAATAGGATGTGGTTTCAGCAAGATGGTGCTCCACCACATTATTTAAATGCAGTTAATTACCACTTAAATAATACCTATCCTAATCAATGGATTGGAAGAAATAGACTCACTAAATAGCCTGCTAGATCCCCAGATTTTACAAAAATGGATTCCTTTTTATGGGGATACGTGAAGGAAATTGTTTATAGAGACACACCAACAACAGTACAAAATATGAAGGAAAGAATAATAACTGCTTTTACATCTATCACACCGGCAGTTTTAGGAACAGTGGGAGCCTCATTTCAAAAGCGCATAGAGATGTGTGTCAATCAAAATGGGCAACAAGCGGAACATTTATTATGATTTTTTCTACTGAGTTATTTGAAGAAACCTCTTTTTCTAAGTTTATTTTTGAATTATGTAATTATTGCTCAATAAAACGAAATTGGTTGCAATTAGCCGTAAGGAAGTACTTACAAAAAAATTTGCGTTTTTTCCACATCATATCGTCGAAAAATATACAGGGTGTTGCATTTGGAAAAATTGAGAAAATTCAATTGAAAATGTTCGTAATTGAAAAATAATTTTTGGCCACCCTGTACATTTTTAGGAAATGAAAATGATTCAAAAACATTAATTAGATGGGAAATGCTCAAAAGTAATTTTTTTATTTTCCATTGTGGTACAGATTCTTACAGTACAATACAGTGTATAGAAAAGTTTCTACATGGCTCACTAATTTCGTCTTTATTAAATAATTATAAACATTTAAGTATTACACACAAACATGAATAAAGTCTGCACATTTTCTGGTGTTCTAAATACCTACGTATTTATTACTCAAACTACACTTATATCAAATTATACCACAGCACTTATGTGTTCCTGCTAAATTCGGTGATTTACTAATATTTCGCCTTTTATGCCAACTAAATACGCGCAACCCACAATACTGCAAGATGTTCCGAGTGTCACCGAGATTTTGCAAAAATTTGTTGTAACTGGTACATATACACATAAAATCGCGTCACGAGTACAGTTCGTACGGTTCTGTCCGCCGAATCTGGCTCCTAGACTGGTGTGGCTTCTGTGTTATCGACAGGACGATGTAATTCGATTGCTTACAAATTAACTCACGATAGACGTGCATGCAAACGCACTCTTAAAGGAAGTTATTCCATTTAAAAAGTTGTAGTCCTATGCAAAATTTCAAGAAGATACGCCTACTTTGATGATTTTGAGATATAAGTAATTGAATTTTACAAAAAGAAAAAAAAATGTATGCCGGTTTAAAGTGTTTGATCTGCCACATTTTATTTGACAAGACGAGACATACTTGTTAACAAAGAAAATAGGTTGGATCGAGATTATTTATAAAACACCGGATCGTGTATGTATGCGTATTTGTAGGTATTCTATCCTGCACAATAATGCAATTAATGTGTGTTACTTTTTTTAATCACATTATCGCGAAACTACGTAATATTATTAGTCGATAGTGAAATGTTTTACGGGCGTAAGTGATATAAGGCTAAATTATCCTCAGCTTCTAGACTTATTGGCTAGTCTTTTAGAAAGTCGCGTTAAATGTGCCCCAAAATACCAAAAGCCAGCCTATAACAAAATCGAAAGCTATAAATAGTATTACGACCTAAAGTCAGGACAAGCAAACGAGATCATACGAATCCTTGTATAGTGAAAGCGAACAATAAAAAGAATAAGTTAAAAGAATACAATTTATTACAAAAATCAGCAAAGTACAGTACAGAAATTGAAAGGTAAAAATCTTACAATAAAAGAAATAACAGATATATCAAAGTCTAGGGTTTTTCTCAGCTTACACTAGGAAAAGAATTATTAATTTAAGCAATTTTACAATAGAAATTATATAATATACAGTAATTACTTAGCTTTTACAAAATTTGGAGAGTTCCCAGATGCTCCAGACTTGAAGGTTGTTGATCGCGGTCCTTGCTGGTTGTAGAAATCCTCGCAATGATTAGATAGGGTTTTCTCTCAAACGTAAAGTGTAAATCAGGTAAATTCGTGTACCAAAGAATAGCAAATGATCCAAAAGTTCAAAATCTAAATAATCCAAGACTACAACAGTTGGCAAGTTCTAACTCAAAATCTAGCTGTACCAAATCGAAATCTGGCCTTACCAAAATCGTCCAGAATACTACTTCTGAACGATACTCGCTAATTAAATCCGACTAAATCGAAATTTCAATTAAAATAATCCAAGATATTAATTGAAAATATGTGCTATGTATAAAATCTAGTTTTCGATCCGGTACCAAACCGAGTAGTAACCACCTGCCTTTTAAACTTTGCAAAGTTTTCAGCTCAATTTCTTGATCCAAAAAGGCAGTTTGACGATACCTGGGTAATATTTATAATCATTTTAACTTACAAAAACAAGAGGAAATGAGAGTTCGACAATTCGGCTGTCAGAGTACCAACTTAAAATTTTTTTAAAATTAAATCGATTATTAAGAACTTTTTTGATCATTAACTACCTTTACATTATCATTTTGTAGACAAAAACTTGGTAAAATTTTACCTAGTGAGCCATCTGTTGGCGAAAAGCTTAAAAGTGGTAATTGGATAGAAAATTAGAGCGTGGTGACGTCTATCGCTGAATGTATAATTTATTACTATAGATGGGTGAATTGATCTACTATTATTAATATTCTTTCCTATTATTTGGGTTTTCTACCACATGTATTATTATTATCCTCTTCAAAAACAAATCACCGAATCTACAAAATAATAGAATTATTGGAAAAAAGCCTCTGCACCCGTGACGTTTACGCCAAAGGAATAGTCAGAGGTTATGTTTTGCAAATAATATAAATCAGAATATACAGAGAAATAATGTATGACGTTTCGGAAAGTAATCTCTGTCCGTTTTCAAAGCTTTTTTTGGAAGAACTCTTATTTTGCTGTATATGTCAAATACACAGCTTTAAGATTATGTTTATGTTATTTCCATACATACTTACTACTTACACAGAACACAGAACTGATGATATTTTCTTTTAGATAATGTTGAGTTTGTTAAGTTCTTTTTTTAACATTGGTAGTCAGGCTGTACAAATATCTACGGAACAATTCGATACGCACTTATCTTCATTTAATAAGATTATTGCTGATTCTTTAATTTTTCTTTTTTTGGTATCTGCTTCTTTTGTTAAAATTTTTGCCGAGTCCCAGTTTATTATATGTCCGTTTTCCCAAGCGACTCACCCACATAACATTTATCACATTCGCAAGTGATATTGTAAAAACAGTTTTCTGAATTCTGCTCCCTGTTTATCGGTTTTGTTTTTGTTAAAATAGATCTTAAAGTGTTCCCCGTTTGAAATATTGTCCTAACATCAAATTTGTCACCTATACGACGTAGCTTTTCCGGTAATCCGTATACATAAGGAATTATTGCTGTATAATGACGTTCAGGTTTTTGTCGTACCTGATTGTCCCTATTTTCAACATTTATGAAAACTCTATCAACAAAGGCTTCAGTATATTGATTTTGTACTAGAACCTCTTTGATAAATTTTTTCTCGTTATTTAATATTTCATTATTAGATGAAATTATTTTGGTCCTATCGTATAAACATTTTACAACACCCCTTTTAACATTATTGACTGATTTGAGTTAAAATTTAGATATCTATTAGTGTGTTGGTTTTCTATAAACGCTTGTTTCAATTGAATTATTTACCCTTCTAATTAAAACATCTAAAAACGGTCGTTCATTCCTACTTTCTACTTCTAAAGTGAATTTAATAGACGGTTCCTTACTATTTATATTTTCCAAAAAACTATCTAGTAAATCGACACCAGGAGGCCAAATTGTAAAGATGTCGTCAACATATCTCCACCAGACAACCGGTTTGTTTATACAATTTTGAACATGTGTGTTCTCAAAGTTCTCCATAAATATGTTGCTTAAAATTGGTGATAATGCAGACCCCATAGCCATACCAAAATCCTGCTGATAGAACTCATTGTCCAGTTGAAAATAGGTTGTTTTTATACACATTGTTAAGAGTTCCATTATGCTATTTACACTTAATTCAGTTATAGTTTCCACATTATTATCATTTAGCAACCTGTCTTTAACTATTTTTAAGGTTTCATCTACCGGAACATTGGTAAAAAGACTAACTACATCAAAACTAACCATCAGGTGTGATTCATGAATATCGTTTTCATAAATTTTTTCTATAAAATGTTTACTATTTTTAACATGTGAATCGGTATTTCCAGATAATGGATCAATAATTTTAAGTAAAAATTTTGCCAAATTTTGACATGGTGAATTAATAGAACTAACAATTGGTCTTAAAGGAATATTTTGTTTATGTGTCTTTGGTAAGCCATACAAGTGAGGAGGCTTACTATGATGTGGTATAAGTTTCCTTCGTTCAAAGTAGATTTTCCTGTGTAATGGAGATTGCTCGCGACAAGCTTTTATATCATAAAAAAATTATACAAAGTATCAAAATGATGGGTTTGATTTATTTCAAAGTTTATTTTCTACTTTTTAGAGCATTTAAATAAAAGCTTTTTTTAAAATATTTTTTATATAATTTTATTTTTTACTTTTTAGTCTTTTGATATGCTGTAATTCCCAGATATCGATTTTGAGACGAATCGGATCATAAACGGTAAAGTCGTCCGCCATCTTGAACTAAATTTTTTACTAGAAATTCGTAATCCGTGATCTCGAAAACCCGCAGATATCGATTTTGATCTAAATGATACAAGTCGTCAGCCATATTGGCGCCGTCATTTTTATTTTCTGAATTTCGACTAAAAATTCATAATCCGCGACCTAGAAAACCCCTAGATATCGATAAACTGTAAAGTCGTCCGCCATCTTGAAATTTTAAATTTTTGACAAGAAATTCGTAATCGGCGAACCCGAAAACCCCCAGATATCGATTTTGGTCGATTTGGACCATAAATGACAAAAGTCGTCCGCCATATTGGCGCCGCCATTTTGAATTTCTAAATTTTGACCGAGAATTCATAATTGGCGATCTCCAAAACTCCCAGATATCGATTTTGAGTCGAATCGGATCATAAACGGTAAAATCGTCAACCATATTGAAGCCGCCATCTTGTTTTTTTTTTATATGAAAATGTTAACGTGGATTGTCACTGGACTTATACACGTGCAAAATTTCAAAGCTGCAGCTTAATTAGAGCTAATCGAAATTTCGATTGCAAGATTTGAACTAAACAAACTAACTAGCAAACAAACAAATATTGCAAGTTTAATAAAAGCTTTTAAAAATGACTGGCTCTCAGTTTCTTCAGCGGAGAAAGAGCCGCTTAGTCCATAATTAATATGAATCAAAAGAATTTCTAACCTCAAAAGAAGAAGTGATTCTGACATTTAATCAATATCAGTTACTTTCATTATGCACTTTAATTTACATAAATGTACACCAAAGTATGTAAAAATGCTGTTTTATTAAATTAATGAGAATAATAACAAATAAAGGTAATGAATAAACTAACAGCCACTTTTAACAAATGCCAAAAGCTAAATAACATCGAAAAACATAAAATAAAATGGTTGGTTGTATTATGGTATTTAAAAAAGTCAACCAATAGAACAATTCTATTTAAATATGGCGCACTTTTTTAGGGAGTGGCTTAACTATTTCTATACCGTAAAATATGACGTATGCCTACACTATATGTAAACCAAAGAGGTTTATAAATCTATGATGTAAACAATGAAAATGCTGCGTAGACCGGACACCTTGTAGTTACATATCTATTTTTTTTATTGGGTAGTCTCGTTGCTTTGTCTTCCACTCACTTTTTAATGTGACAATATCTTGTATATAAATTACTTCATCTGTAGTATCCAGTTCGCCGTGAGTCACACAAGAACAAACAAATAGCAGTTCTTGTCACGATTATTACAAATACCTATACACAATACCGGATTCTGGCGACCCTGTCTGCTCGACTAGCATGGAGCAAAAAACCTTTTACAACTTGCATTCATCTGTGACGTAATCATTGATTAATTCCCTTTATTTATTAATAACCAACAAGCTAATTGATGGGAATCCGACTTGAAAATTAAGAACGTTAGTTGGCCATTGGGCGGTCAAAAAAAGTCTGTGAGTTGTTGAATTATATCTTGGTTCTACATCCATGATCCATGTATGTGTGTATTATTTTTTTTAAAGGTGCAAATTAAAAAATCCACAAACCTTGGACCTTAGGCAAGTATCGTAAGCATATTGAAAATAACTGACGAAGCTGCTAGTTTTCTAATTTGAAACATTAAAAATTAAAACTGATTGTATTTCTGCGGCTGATAGTACGGTCGTGAGCAAAAAAAAATAGGACGTCTTATAACGGTATTTGGCTAAAATCTAGTTGTGTACATCTAACTTTAATTTTTGTGACATTATGGGTTAGTTGTCATAATTTATTGCAAGTGTGCAAAAAACTAATATGCCTTATACAGGGTGTTGCATCATGAGAGGGACATAGCTTAATAGGAGGTAGAGAACATCAGTGGTAACCGGAACCTCCCATAGAAATGTCTCATTGGGCCTTCATTACGAGGTTGCTGGGTGTTAAATAATTTTTGGCCAAACCTGTTTTTTGTCATAACTTTGACAGGGAATGAAATAACGGATTCATATTTGGTACGGCTAATGTACTAACGAGCCCCAAGAGGTACATGTATATAAAAATATATATCCAGGTCCGGACTCACTATAATTTATGTTTCTTCTTTGCATCAATAAAACATCACCCTGTATATATTTTTTTGAAATTTCGATACGATATTCGAAAAGAGCAAGAAAAAACAAACAAAATGGACTATTTCATTTTTTTGTTACACCTTCGTGGTTATTTAAATACGTTGTTAAATGTGCAAGAAAATGGATTACAGAACCCTATTAAATGAGAGGCACGTGAAATAAATAGTTTTATAGCTAAAATTTGCAAAAATTCTATTGAGCCTAGGTGGACTGGGTGAATCCTAATTCCGGCACGTTTTAAAGGTCCATTTTGGTAAAAAACTGTGGTCCTAATAAGTAATCGGGTATGAAATAACAAAATTTTTAATCAATCACAGTAGGCTTGTTCAAAGAATAAAAGTGACAGATAATTTAAACCATTTAGGCCTAAGCAACCAGTTACTTTGATCAAGAAAATCATCAACATTTTATACTTAATAAAAATTGGAAAAGAGAACAAACTAAAATCTAAATAAATAAAATATTTTCCATTCAATTAACAATAAATAACAAAACAATAACTAAATGTGTTTAAAAATAAAACGTAATTGACACTAAAGTAAATTTTCAAAATGTCCTCCCCCACATTCTGTGCATTTTCTTGCGCGTTTAGAAAGGTCACCAATTGCTCGACGTATCATTTCTGGATTATTCCGTATTTCGTCGCAGGTTGTAACGATGCGCTGGATTAAATGTTGTCTACTTTCAATTTCAATGCTATAAACCTCGTTTTTTAAGTGGCCCCATAAAAATTAATCACAAGGGTTACAATCAGGAGATCTTGGTGGCCATTCGTGTGGACCCCCGCGTCCAATCCATCTATTAGGATACACATTGTTTAAGTGTTCTCTTACTTGAAGGCTAAAATGTGGTGGGGCCCCATCATGCTGAAACAACATGCCTCTTATACCGATATTTTCTAACATATTCGGTAAAATATTATGAAGAAAATCAAAGTAAATTTCACCATTCAATCTTTCTTCAAAAAAATGCGGCCCTATCAAATGTCTATTCACAAGTCCGACCCAAACATTTACACAAAACCTGTGTTGCGAACGGCGTTGGCGTACCGCATGTGGGTTTTCCTGTGCCCATTTATGATTATTTCGTGAATTGTTTACTCCATCCCTTGTAAATTGTGCCTCATCCGTAAATAAGGTTCTGTAAATGACTGGGCGATGGTTAGACAACCAATGACAAAATACCAGGCGGGGGATATCGTCGCCTTGTTGAAGACGCTGTACCTGCTGGATATGATATGGATGGTAACGTTCTCTTTTTAGGGTTCTCCATACTCGCCAATGAGGAATACCAGTTGCCAAACTGATTCGTCTAGTGCTCATATTTGGGTTTTCTTGAACTACGTTTATAATATTGTTTTGTTCCTGCACACCTTGTTGTAAAACACGCTCCACAACTGCAGAATTAGGAAACTTTCCGTGTTGTCTTGCATACTGGAACACCGTACTAAAGGTTTTATGATTAGGGCATCGACGACCAGGAAAACGCAGCCGATATTCTCTTTCCGCCGACCTACCATTTCCATTACAGAAACCATAGATGAATATTATGTCAGCATATTCCACGTTTGTAAATTTTACTGGCATAGTTAAAATATTTTCACAAGTTTTCACTAACTAAATGCGGATTATTGACACATTAAATTACTAACAAACAATTATTCAACTGTTTAGGAGATTTCTTTTTATTATCTGTCACTTTGAACAAGCCTACTGTGATTGATTAAAAATTTTGTTATTTCATACACGATTACTTATTAGGACCACAGTTTTTTACAAAAATGGACCTTTAAAACGTGCCGGAATTAGGATTCACCCAGACCACCTAGGCTCAATAGAATTTTTGTAAATTTTAGTTATAAAACTATTTATGGGGGCGAGCGTAGGTGCGTCTTTACTATGTACATACTTCGGTATGCGATGTAAAGCAACGACAGGCGCGGTTAGTACTTGGATTGGTGACCATTCCAACGGAAACCGCGTTCTCGCCTCACACATCTTCCAGCGGCTTGTATATCAGTGTATGCGCGGAAGCTATACAACCTTAGGCGAGGGTTGTATAGGAGATATACCATCCTTCGGAGGGGATGTAAAGCCGTCGGTCCCTTGTCTATTAAATGTTAGGCAAGTAAAAGATCCCTACTCTTCTTAAGGGAAGAGGTTCGGCAAAATTCCTGGTTGGGGGTAGCTCGTCTACAGGCGTCGGTGTTAGGCCTCAGTAGCGGAAATAGGCCGACGTTAAATAAATGTATAAAAAAAAAAACTATTTATTTCACGTGCCTCTCATTTAATAGGGTTCTGTAATCCATTTTCTTGCACATTTAACAACGTATTTAAATAACCACGAAGGTGTAACAAAAAAATGAAATAGGCCATTTTGTTTGTTTTTTCTTGCTCTTTTCGAATATCGTATCGAAATTTCAAAAAAATATATACAGGGTGATGTTTTATTGATGCAAAGAAGAAACATAAATTATAGTGAGTCCCGACCTGGATATATTTTTTTTATACATGTACCTCTTGGGGCTCGTTAGTACATTAGCCGTACCAAATATGAATCCGTTATTTCATTCCCTGTCAAAGTTATGACAAAAAACAGGTTTGACCAAAAATTATTTAACACCCAGCAACCTCGTAATGAAGGCCCAATGAGACATTTCTATGGGAGGTTCCGGTTACCACTGATGTTCTCTACCTCCTATTAAGCTATGTCCCTCTCATGATGCAACACCCTGTATAAGCGATTTAGCTAAATCTGGAGTTATTGCTAAAGCAGAAGATGGATGGTCAATGAGACAAATTGCACTGCGTTATAATATTGACAAAAATTCGGTGTGTAACATTTTAAGAAAATGGAGAATAAACGGTACGATTAGTAGAAATCCTGGATCAGGGTGACGAAGGATACAACTCAACAACAAGATTTGCAATTGGTAAATGCTTTAGTAGAAAATCCATTTTACTCAGTTATTCAGGCTGCTGAAGAAACGAATTTTCCTGGATGGAGTAGTACTGGTCGGCGAGTAAGAGAATCGGCGCTACGTTGTCATGCAGCAGCACAGAAATACTTACTTAAAGCTGAACACAAAGAAGCTCGAGTAGGATTTGCGCTTGAATTTTTAGCGCATGATGTAAATTTTTGGAACAATGTAATCTTTACAGACGAAAAAACTTTCCAGTCAACACACGGCGGTCGTATTCGTGTTTACCGTCCTCCGAATACTCGATTCGATGAGAAATATATATCTAGCAATGATAAAAGTGGTAGATTTTCCGTCAATATGTGGGCTTGGATATCGGCACGTGATCCTGGCGTTTTGTGACATATTAAGGAACGATTTAATAGTGAAACGTATATTAGGATTTTAAATAATATTATGCTCCCTTCTGTGTCACAATTATTTCCTAATAATGAGTTCATATTTCAACAAGACAATTGTTCCGTTCATCCTGGTCATACCGTAACTAACTGGTTTCAAGATAACAATATCAATGTTCTTAACTGGCCCAGCCATACTCCAGATCTTAACCCCGTGGAAGAAGTATGGGGACTACTCGTAAGAAGTATCCAAAAACGAAATGTGAGACAACGAAATGCGGAAGAATTACTGGAAATAGTAAATAATGCATGGGAAAATATTATTACTAATGATTATTGTATAAGGTTATTTAATTCTATGCCAAACAGACTTATAGAACTTATAAATAGAAATAGTGCAATAACGAAATATTAATAGTTAGTTTCTTGTTAAGTAGGATGTCCTTTGTCCTTTGATCCAAGATTTCTACTAATCGTACCGTTTATTCTCCACGTTCTTAAAATGTTACACACCAAATTTTTGTTAATGTTAAAACGCAGTGGAATTTGTCTCATTACCCATCCATCATTTACTATAGCAATAACTAGATCATTAAAATAAAAAATAAATCACCACATTTATAAGTCGGTTAAAATAGATGTATACCTGCTGCAGCAGTGTTTTGTATCATTTGTCATGGAGATCCTTTATCATGAATGCTCTCTTTCAAGAAGTAGCAGTTCAAGTATCCAAGAAATGCATTTTCCCATATTTTAATAAAGGGAAATCTCGCCGTTTCTAAAAGTAAAGCTTTATTTACATGCGAAATATAACCCAGTTATGTCAGTCGGTTCAGAATGAATCACCATATGATCCGTTCTAGTTGTCTCGGATTTAATACCCCGCTCTGTGATTGCAAAGGAACACGCGAAGCGTACCGTCTTTTTAGCTCTTCGTCTCGTCATGCGTGTATCCTTCCTTCCTATCATTGTTATGCGGACGAACAAAATCAGGAAATATAAATATAGCGCCTTGTGAAATAGCGGCTCGCGATTAGATTTTACCTCGGAAAAATATGACCTTTACGTAAAACACTAAGAGTACAAAGATACCATAAACTTAATAGTTTTTTTCTTGTTTTTTATGATTAAAACTGACAGGCGTGTTTTTTTTTAAATTGCGGCATTTAAAATGGCAATTGGTCCTGTACAATCGTCTTGGTCCACCCTGGATATCCGAAAATAATTTCCAGTTATAGATTTTTTTTATGTAGTTTGTCTGTTTTTTCTTTAATTTACTGCTATCGAAATCGGAGAAGCATTTATCTCATTTTTGTGAGCTATATTTCAGTAAAAAGAAATTTGAAAAATCCATAGCCTACTTTGTGAGATATACCGGGTGTTAGAAAAGTATGGGAACGGTGGAAAATCTCGAACAGTTTGCATCAAATTGAAAAATAAAAAAATACGTTTCAAAAATTTTTCAAAAAACTATCTACTGAAACCAAAATGACCTCCCCACCCACCACCCTGTGGGTGAGGCGAGGGGCAACTTTAAAATTTCAAATGGAAACCCCTATTTTTTATTCGGAATCGGATTCTACGGCAAAAAATACGTAAATTTATTCCGGACATTTTTTCGATTCTTGCATGGTGTCGCTGTAATCGCAAAAAATGAAAAGAAAACATTACTGTTTCAAGAGTAGCGTCTTGTGCCCATAAAAAAACGTCCAATTCAAAAACTGAAAAACACGTATTTGTTATTTTTACGAAATCTATCCAATGACATTGGATTCGACTCTCCCACCCCTAACCCAGTGGGTGGGGCGGAGACAACTTTGAAATTTGTAATGAAAATCCCTATTTCTTATAGCGGATTCGGATTCTACCGCCAAAAATACGTGAATTTTATATCGGGTATTTTTTTTATTCTCGCAAGGTGTCGCTGCAGTCGCACAAAATTGAGTGGAAACATAAAAGTTTTGAACGCATACTTAAAAAAATACGAAAAGTAAAACTACTCATCTCAGAGCGAATGATTTCCCGAGCTGTTTTGAGAACAGTGATTTTACACGGTCGTGCGGAAATTACAACAACTATTAACATTCTGTAAATTTATTAGCAACTAGAAATTTTCAATTTACATTTTTTACAGGGCAATAAAGAACTCGATTTAAAAAAAAAACTAACAGTGATTTTACCTCTTAATTCAACCACTTCAGACAAGTTCTTGATCCCAGCCAGTGAAGGCAAGGAGGTAACTCAGCCATTTAAGGCAAGGTGAGGATTTCGGCCAGTTGAGGCAATTAGTTTACAGCTTAACTGCAACACTAGCAGGTTTTAATTTCAAGATTATAGCAGGTGTTCAAAATGGTGCCCATTGACTTCTTGGCATTGTCCGAGACGAACGTAAAAATTGTCAATAGCACTTCTTATCATTTGAGGTGGTATTTCTGCAAAAATGTTTATTATGCGTTACCTCAGCTCTTCCAAATCACAAGGTTTAGTGAAATAAACCTTACCCTTCACGTAGCCCCAAACAAAATAATCAAGTGGCGCGAGGTCGGGAGATCTTGCTGGCCATTCAATAATTCCTCTTCGACCTATCCATCGATTTTCGAAAGTACCATTCAAATAGTCCTAACAATATCCCGATAGTGTGGAGGAGCCCCATCTTGCTGGAACCAAACATTTTCGAATTCATCACCAGCGATCTCTTGTATTGCGGGAACTATTTGATTTGTCAACATTTCCAAGTATTTTTCTCCATTCAAATTTCCATCTATGAAAAGCGGCCCTATGATTCGATCGCTGAAAACTCCTGCCCAAACATTTAATTTTTGTGGATACTGCGTGTATGTTTCAAGCATCCAGTGAGGGTTTTCGTCACTCCAATATCTGAAATTATGGCGATTAACTTTTCCACTGAGTTCGAAAGTTGCTTCATCTGAGAAGACAAGTAGAGATGACAAAAAATTTGGGTTTTGGTTACTCCTTTCCATCATTAATTCACTAAATTCAAGTCGCTGATCAAAATCATCTTCATTTAACTCTTGGTGAAAGTGAATTTTGTAAGGATGAAATTTCAAAAGTATCAAATTCTTATGAACTGAAAATGCACTCATATCAAGCTGTTGATTGGCTTTTCTTATTGATAACCTTCGATTTTCAACAAATGCCTGGACCACTTCCATTTGTCGAGCTTCCGATGTTTCAGATTTTGGTGTTGGATTTGATGGTACGGGACACAGTAGATTTCGAAATTCCCACTTGATCTACACGGAAAGTTTCGTTAAATAAAATCACAACTTCATCATAGGACCTTTCTTTATCGCCCCCCACCCTCACATCATTAAAAGAGAAACTCTCTCTTCCTCTGTTAAAGAAGCCATTATGCAGAAAAAAATGCGAGAACTAATGAAAAATGAAATAACTTTTTCCATACAAAAGTGCGCTCCTGCCTCTACTAAAGTTGTAAGGAACTGAACGTTATTAAGGACACTTTAAAAAAAAAACATTCATAAAACCAAGATATCACAGATATTGTTTTTTAAACTGAATGGTTCTTTGTTAACACGAGTAGCTAGAGTTTGTAAATATTTACAAACTTATGGACGCTTAAGGGTTATTTCAATTTTGTGCGATTGCAGCGACACCTTGCGAGAATCGAAAAAAATACGCGATATAAAATTCACGTATTTTTGGCCGTAGAATCCGAATCCGCTATAAAAAAATAGGGATTTTCATTACGAATTTCAAAGTTTCCCCCGCCCCTCCCACTGGGTTAGGGGTGGGAGAGTCTAATCCAATGTCATTGGATAGATTTCGTAAAAATAACAAATACGTGTTTTTCAGTTTTTGAATTGGACGTTTTTTTATGGGCACAAGACGCTACTCTTGAAACAGTAATGTTTTCTTTTCATTTTTTGCTATTACAGCGATACCATACAAGAATCGAAAAAAAATGTCCGGAATAAAATTTACTTGTTTTTTGCCGTAGAATCCGATTCCGGGGTTTATATTTGAGATTATAAAGTTGCCCCTCGCCCCACCCACAGGGTGGTGGGTGAGGAGGTCATTTTGGTATCAGAAGATAGTTTTTTGAAAAATGTTTGACGCGTATTTTTTTATTTTTCGATTTGATGCAAACTGTTCCAGATTTTCCACCGTTCCCATACTTTTCTAACACCCGGTATTACAAAAAATGCAGGGAGGGAGGTCGCGGGGGGCAAGGAGATAAAACAAAATATTTTAAATTTCAACAAGATTGGTTGAGAGGGAATAGAGATTGGATGATGAGAAGATTCGATATCGGGGCCATGGTACATTAGTTTTGTCTACCACTAAGTGTGAAAATTTGTTCGAGTTATCGCGGACCGATTTTTTTCTTGCATATTTGTCACCAGCGCAAGTTGCACTCAAAAACCACGTAAACCCGGAAGCAGTCTGCTAAGAAAATCTTACTAACGATGCGTGGTAATTCCTGAGGGCGTTCTAAATTTGGATGCCGAGAATCTGTACCCAAACGACCGACGTTACAGTGCATTGAAACTGAAACAATCGAACGAAATCCAGCTTGAAATGACGACCGCAAGGTTGTCGTTTACGACATTCTGCTTTCATTTAAATTTTGCAACGCTTGCTAAACGAGAGGATGTAAAACAAGCTCTTTTGTTCTTAGATTAATGTTAAATTTAATCAACGCACAATTAATTTAATTACTGCTTTACCAACTCCATTAAAATGCCAATGACGTGAGCTACAAAGTGTGCGATTGAA
The DNA here is from genome assembly GCA_963675555.1 of Leptura quadrifasciata. Classification (NCBI taxonomy): domain Eukaryota; kingdom Metazoa; phylum Arthropoda; class Insecta; order Coleoptera; family Cerambycidae; genus Leptura; species Leptura quadrifasciata. Next base: position 94,344,493 of record OY776680.1, on the reverse strand, counting down.
AAGTTCTACCTCAGATATTTTGGATATTTTCGAGGGCGGCTTTTTTGAAATTTTACACCCTCATATATACCTGAAAATGCTTGTAATCGTGCTACATAAAAATTTGAGAATGTACTACTAGGACTACTGTTTTTATTTGACAATTTTATATAATAACTAGTATTTTATTTATATTTAGCACGATCTGTATAGCATTTTGATTCAGTTTTTGTAAGTGAAACTGTTTTCAACTATCAAAATTTTCCTTGTATAACTGCTAAATCATTTCACATTGTTTTATGTACATATTTTTATATCTTAGGAACTCAGTCATGTTTTTTTACACTATTATGTATCTCCGTTCTATTATAGCACCTCAATAAACAATTGTCGATTTCAAGACTACAAAACATTTACTTACAATCATATACCTATATTTCAATTTTTATATTCTTGTTTACTGTAAGTACAATGGCTATTTTTCTTACCTTTCTCATTAACCTGTTATACAGGGTGTCTCACCGGGCACTGCATCGATCGATATAGAGAAAAGTACGCATCACAAAATTTTGAAAATTTAGATAATTACTAATGTCGGTGTGGCCAATCCAACTAAAATAATTACAAGCAGCTGGCACTTATACCGGAAGTCGATACCAACTTGCTTACTTCAGATGGAACACCCTATATATTTTAGAGTTTTCGAAAAGAGCATACAATTCTGAGTCGAAAATATGTAGCATATCCTATACCTAAACCTAGCCGTTTCAGAGATATTTGACATTTTATAGAAAATTTGACAGGTGCAACGGTTTGCAAGAACTGTTATAACTTTCTTCGTGTAAAAGATCCTCATTTGCTTCTTGTCACGTAAAAAGAACACAAGGAGTACTACGTTCTACAACTGAAATAAATTCAATAATATCATACCAAGTGTTCCGTTTTTCGCGTTACATTTTGTCAACTTCAAACCGCGAAAACTCGTTTAGGTCAAATGGAACACCCTGTATTTTGTTACGTCAAGTTGTGTAAAATTGAATTCCCTTTTTTCTGATATTAGTATTGTGGGGGTTAAAGTTACAACTTTTTGAAATATTTGCAATTTTATTAGAAATTCATGAATTGTTGTAATCATTTCATCAAAATAGCCATAATTAGAAACAATCAGTTATTATCTTATGTCAAAAAATGCCAGCACGTTTAAATTATACCAACGAAAACTTTTTAAATTTGTTTATTATTTATGGAGAATATGATAAAGTATCAAGAACTTGCAGCACATTTGCTACTCGATATCCAGAAAAACGGAAACCGTCACCAAACACTTGTAAAACGCATACTGGAAAATTAAAAAAATTATGGCTCTGTCAAGGCAAAAATGCAAAGAAGAAAGCCTATCGTTGATGACGAAAACATTGAAATAGTCATTCTGGGAAATTTTCATGCATTTCCAAGGATGTCATTAAGACAAGCTGCTCTGGAATCGGGACTATGCAAGGATTCAATTCACAGAATCTTATTAAACCATAAGTTTCACCCGTTTTCATTCCATATGATTCAAGGATTAAAAGAAACAGATTTCCTAAGAAGACATAATTTTTGTGAGTTTATTCTAATAAGGTCTGAGAGTCACGATTCTTATTTGGAAATATTATATGGACAGATGAAGCAAAATTTACTAAAAATGGACTTTTTTATTGGAGTGACTCAAATCCTCATATGTTCAGAGAGCGAAACTTTCAGGAAAGTTGGTAGTTCAATGTTTACTGTGCCATAAGAAACGATAGAGTGGTGGCATTACAATTTTATCAGGAAAATTTAAACGGTTAATTAAATTCTCTCTTTTGCTAATATGTAGGTATAGGTAAATTTTTGTTTTTTTTAGTTGAAAGATATCTGAATATCTTACAAAATTTGAATAATAACTATTTAGAAAATTTACCTCTCTCCGAACATAGAAACCTTTTTTATCAGCACGACGGTGCTTCCCTACATAACGCATATTTAATTAATAATTATTTACAAGAAACTTTTTATGATCAATGGATTGCCAATAATGGACCTTTCTTATGGCCTCGTCGCTCGCCCCATTTATCAGTTCTGGATTATTTCATTTGGGGAACTATTAAAAATAAAGTTTATGAGAGCCCATTAACAACCATTGAAGATTGTATGCAAAGAGTAAGAAATGCATTTCAAAACATATCACAGGATTCAATTAGAAGAGCTACCTATGAGGAACTAATCCGAAGGTGCGAAAAATGTGTCGAGGTTCGAGGACGGAATTTTGAGCAATTATTAAATTAAAATGAAATCATGCCATATCTTCAATTCGATTAATACGCATGTTAGAGTGTTACTGTTATTTTGCGTTTTTGTCGATATCGAGTAGCAAATGTACTGCAAGTTCTTGATATTACTTTATCACATTCTCCATAAATAATAAACAAATTTAAAAAGTCTTCGTGGGTGTAATTTAAACGTGCTGGCATTGTTTGATATAAGATAATGACTGATTGTTTCTAATCATGGCTATTTTGATGAAATGATCACAACAATTCATGAATTTCTAATAAAATCGCAAATATTTCAAAAAGTTTTTAACCCCCACAATGGTAATACCACAAAAAAGGGAATTCAATTTTACACAACTTGACATAAAAAATACAGGGTGTTCCATTTGACCTAAACAAGCTTTCGCGGTTTGAAGTTGACAAAATGTAACGCGAAAAACGGAACACTTGGTATGATATTATTGAATTTATTTCAGTTGTAAAACGTAGTTCTCCTTGTGTTCTTTTTATGTGACAAGAAGCAAATGAGGATCTTTTATACGAAGAAAGTTATAACGGTTCTTGCAAACCGTTGCACCTGTCAAATTTTCTATAAAATGTCAAATATCTCTGAAACGGCTAGGTTAAAGTATAGGATATGCTACATATTTTCGACTCAGAATTTTAGGCTCTTTTCGAAAACCCTAAAATATATTATAGGGTGTTCCATTTGAAATAAGCAAGTTGGCATCGACCTCCGGTATAAGCGGAAGTGCCAGCTGCTTGTAATTATTTCAGTTGGATTGGCCACACCGACATTAGTAATTATCTAAATTTTCAAAATTTTCTGATGTACTTTTTTCTATATCGATCGATTCAGTTCCCGGTGAGACACCCTGTATAATAAGGGAAAGGAGGTAGGTAACACTACCATAAAATAGCAGATGTTCTAAGGGATACGTGGATGCGCCCAAGAGCAATTTTTCTGGTCATAGTACTCTAGATGCACCAACAAATTTCGAGTCAATTTTTTTTTCAAGGACTCGAAATATCACTTATGGGGGATCACCGTACCCAGATTTTTTCAATGATTCCAAAAATATATTAATATACAGGGGTTCCATTTAAAAATCAAAAGTTGGTGTCATTTGTGGTGAAGCTGGAAGGGGAAACATTGACAGTTTTGTCATAAAGTGTCTTCTTGGTCATATAATACATCTACCATCTTTCATTCTAATATTCTAAAAATTAAGGACAAAAAAGGGGGGAGAGTCTACCATGATCCCTTGACACCCGATATTACAATTTTAACTGTTACCTATTTTTACTGCATTATAAGTAATACGTGTGACGTTTACTGAGGTTTATTTCGCAAATACAAAATGGCATTAGAAACACAGCGGATTTTAAAAAATTTATTTACTGTTCAAATACTATCACTCAGTTCTTGTTCCTTTTCAAAGCTCGCCGCATATTGAACGGCTTGGCAACGGCTGTGGGCGCCTCCTTCTTCTTCTCCATGGTGGGTTTCTTGTTTTGCTTCATCTCCAACATTTTCGCAAGCAGTTGCCTAGGCGGTTCCGACCTTTTAAACTCGTAATATATGTTCTTCTTGTTCAGGCAGTCCTTGTTGAATTGCAGATGATGCGGGACTTCGTCGTCACTAATCGGTCCACTCCTCGATTTGTACATGACGTTGAGGTAGTTGACTTGGGCGGTTTTCCTGGGCGGCATTGACAAGTATCTGAAAGGATAGATATATCGTTTGATATTAGTAGAGGGTCGAACAAATAACGATCCCGTCTATTAGTAGAGGAAGTTAATGCATTTAGGTTTTAGTCGTTACTACTTCAATGCAATAGGCGAGTGGGAAGCACCCCTAAAATTAACCCATAGTGACCATGGCAGTCCTAATGGCTGAATCTAGTTTCTTCTTATGTTATGTATGAATATGAATCTAAAGTTAGCTTTGCAAAAAATGGGGCGTCCATGTCTAAAATCATGTTTTTGTGAAAAACGAAAAAAATTTCGTGCTTTTTCATATTTAACTCGCTATATCTCCATCAGTTGTAATTGTTTCATTTTGAAATTTGATGCACTTATTCATCAAAGTATGAGCTTTAGGTCTTCTACATTTTGCGGTGTCGTCGAAAACACCTTATCTTTAATATACCCCCATAGAAAAAAATCCATTGGGGTTATATCTGGAGAACGAGGGGGCCATCGAATAAATCCATTGGTACCTATCCAATGTTGAGGCAAAATTTCATTTAAATAATCTTGGCAAATCTGGGAATTGTGGGGAGGAGCTCCATCTTGTTGAAAATATTGAAAGTTGTGTCGATTCTCTAAAGGTAGGTCACCTAAGAATTCATTAAATTCATTTCTCAAAAAGTTTAGGTACCTTTGGCCACTGAGGTGACCATCATAAAAATAAGGACCTATTCAATTGGTGCCTAAAATACCTATCCACACATTTATTGAAAAACGATTTTGAAACCCAGTCGGTCTATACCAGTGTGCTTGGTTTGTCCCCCGCTTGTAAATTGTGAACTTTTTTGGCTTTATAACACCGGTAACCATTTTTCTTTAAAATTTTTCTAGCACTTGTTTTATTTATATGACAAGCAATTTGAATTTCTCTTAATGATGTTTCCAATGTTTCTGTATTTTTATTTCTTACATAATTAATAACTCGGTTTACCTTATTTACATTATCAGTAACACTGTTCAACCTTGTCTTCTTCTTTAAAAATGAACCATTATTTTTCAGTTTCGTAGCTAATTTTCTGAACAGAGTTTTATTCGGCTGTAGTGCTTTTGGAAATCTGTTTCTATATTCTACTTGAGCTAATCCAGAGTTAAAATTGCATTAGCAATATGTAACGAACATATTATAACGATCAATGTGAGTGAAAATCATTTTTGAAAATTCTAAATTCTTAAACGAGTGTGATTGAATCAGAGTTTAAGTATTAACCGAGATGATCTGTCAAAAAATTAAATTGTCAAGTTTGTTCATAGCCAACTATTTTAAAATAATTGAAATAATAGTGAAATCATGAAATACAAACAAATGGATGTTATACTTAAATTAATTGGTAAAGACATTTTAACTTTCTGAGCAAGGAGTGACGCTTTTATGGAGGACCTCTATAGATTGGCATAACTGCGAATACTCTTTCCATAATTGCTCCATGTTGCTTTATTGATTATTATTTTGTTTTTGTTACCTGAATTTACTTTATTCTTCTTAATGGTGTTAATGTTTTATTATAGCAAAGATTTGAACAACTTATTGAATTATTTTATCGTTTTATTTAATCATACCTCTCCACGGCAAGTATAATGCTTGTTAAAAAAAAATTTATTGGTTTAAAAAAATGTTTTTATAATTACTAACCTAGTACCAATGAATAAATATGGCATGTGATATATTGTTGAAAAGGGAGGAAAATACTCTATTTAATTTTTTTAACAGCCTGAAGAGTAAATCTCAAAATTAGATAAAACCTCGTTGAAACACTCTGTTTTTCAAAAAAATTTCGCCTTAGAATTTTTCTTGTATCTCTTAAAATAACGGAGATATTTGGCCTATATTTCCGCATTTTCGATATTTTCAAATGTCTTTAAACCATTTTGTAGGTTATATAAATCGGTACAATTTTCGTAAAAATATTTCTTTTTGTACGACCGATATTAAGTGAGATATTCTCGAGGGCTCTGATAAAATGGACAGCCTGTATACTCCCTGGTGTTATTCGAAGACTTGTGTAGTTTCCCAGAATCCTGAGTCCCTCACGTTCTCATTGTTCCGAACGAAAATTCTGCAAAATGAACCTCCATAAGAAAATACATGGGAAATTGCTGTATAGAACTGTTTTAGCTTGTCTATTGGTGGGCGCTTTAAAATTGAAATAAATGTAATTTTCAGCTTAACCGGAAGTTGTAAAAAAAAGTTTTATTGCCAATTTATTCACATTACCTTTCTATGAAGAAAATGTCAAACATCAAACGAACTATCGTCTAAAACTGAATGTAAGAAAGTTACCGCGATTTTAGTTTCTCGAAAATTAAATATGTTAAACTCAAATTTCTCAAAAACGGTTGAACTTCCCAATTTTTTCCATGAAACGAAATCTAATTGAAAGTAAATTTCTAAGTTCCTGTCATCTACAAAATTCTCTGTAGCGCAACGCCATCTACCCCTTATATTAAAAAACTATTTGTATTCAAAACTAAAGCCATGTACAGGGTGTTGCATCATGAGAGGGACATAGCTTAATAGGAGGTAGAGAACATCAGTGGTAACAAGAACCTCCCATAGAAATGTCTCATTGGGCCTTCATTACGAAGTTACAGGGTGTTAAATAATTTTTGGCCAAACCTGTTTTTTGTCATAACTTTGACAGGGAATGAAATAACGGATTCATATTTGGTACGGCTAATGTACTAACGATCCCCAAGAGGTACATGTATAAAAAAATATATCCAGGTCCGGACTCACTATAATTTATGTTTCTTCTTTGCATCAATAAAACATCACCCTGTATATATTTTTTTGAAATTTCGATACGATATTCGAAAAGAGCAAGAAAAAACAAACAAAATGACCTATTTCATTTTTTTGTTACACCTTCGTGGTTATTTAAATACGTTGTTAAATGTGCAAGAAAATGGATTACAGAACCCTATTAAATGAGAGGCACGTGAAATAAATAGTTTTATAACTAAAATTTGCAAAAATTCTATTGAGCCTAGGTGGTCTGGGTGAATCCTAATTCCGGCACGTTTTAAAGGTCCATTTTGGTAAAAAACTGTGGTCCTAATAAGTAATCGGGTATGAAATAACAAAATTTTTAATCAATCACAGTAGGCTTGTTCAAAGAAGAAAAGTGACAGATAATTTAAACCATTTAGGCCTAAGCAACCAGTTACTTTGATCAAGAAAATCATCAACATTTTATACTTAATAAAAATTGGAAAAGAGAACAAACTAAAATCTAAATAAATAAAATATTTTCCATTCAATTAACAATAAATAACAAAACAATAACTAAATGTGTTTAAAAATAAAACGTAATTGACACTAAAGTAAATTTTCAAAATGTCCTCCCCCACATTCTGTGCATTTTCTTGCGCATTTAGAAAGGTCACCAATTGCTCGACGTATCATTTCTGGATTATTCCGTATTTCGTCGCAGCTTGTAACGATGCGCTGGATTAAATGTTGTCTACTTTCAATTTCAATGCTATAAACCTCGTTTTTTAAGTGGCCCCATAAAAAGTAATCACAAGGGTTACAATCAGGAGATCTGGGTGGCCATTCATGTGGACCCCCGCGTCCAATCCATCTATTAGGATACACATTGTTTAAGTGTTCTCTTAATTGAAGGTTAAAATGTGGAGGGGCCCCATCATGCTGAAACAACATGCCTCTTATACCGATATTTTCTAACATATTCGGTAAAATGTTTTGAAGAAAATCAAAGTAAATTTCACCATTCAATCTTTCTTCAAAAAAATGTGGCCCTATCAAATGTCTATTCACAAGTCCGACCCAAACATTTACAGAAAACCTGTGCTGCGAACGGCGTTGGCGTACCGCATGTGGGTTTTCCTGTGCCCATTTATGATTATTTCGTGAATTGTTTACTCCATCCCTTGTAAATTGTGCCTCATCCGTAAATAAGGTTCTGTAAATGACTGGGCGATGGTTAGACAACCAATGACAAAATGCCAGGCGGGGGATATCGTCGCCTTGTTGAAGACGCTGTACCTGCTGGATATGATATGGATGGTAACGTTCTCTTTTTAGGGTTCTCCATACTCGCCAATGAGGAATACCAGTTACCAAACTGATTCGTCTAGTGCTCATATTTGGGTTTTCTTGAACTACGTTTATAATATTGTTTTGTACCTGCACACCTTGTTGTAAAACACGCTCCACAACTGCAGAAGTAGGAAACTTTCCGTGTTGTCTTGCATACTGGAACACCGTACTAAAGGTTTTATGATTAGGGCATCGACGACCAGGAAAACGCAGCCGATATTCTCTTTCCGTCGACCTACCATTTCCATTACAGAAACTATAGATGAATATTATGTCAGCATATTCCACGTTTGTAAATTTTACTGGCATAGTTAAAATATTTTCACAAGTTTTCACTAACTAAATGCGGATTATTGACACATTAAATTACTAACAAACAATTATTCAACTGTTTAGGAGATTTCTTTTTATTATCTGTCACTTTGAACAAGCCTACTGTGATTGATTAAAAATTTTGTTATTTCATACCCGATTACTTATTAGGACCACAGTTTTTTACCAAAATGGACCTTTAAAACGTGCCGGAATTAGGATTCACCCAGACCACCTAGGCTCAATAGAATTTTTGCAAATTTTAGTTATAAAACTATTTATTTCACGTGCCTCTCATTTAATAGGGTTCTGTAATCCATTTTCTTGCACATTTAACAACCTATTTAAATAATCACGAAGGTGTAACAAAAAAATGAAATAGGCCATTTTGTTTGTTTTTTCTTGCTCTTTTCGAATATCGTATCGAAATTTCAAAAAAATATATACAGGGTGATGTTTTATTGATGCAAAGAAGAATCATAAATTATAGTGAGTCCGGACCTGGATATATTTTTTTTTATACATGTACCTCTTGGGGCTCGTTAGTACATTAGCCGTACCAAATATGAATCCGTTATTTCATTCCCTGTCAAAGTTATGACAAAAAACAGGTTTGGCCAAAAATTATTTAACACCCTGTAACTTCGTAATGAAGGCCGAATGAGACATTTCTATGGGAGGTTCCGGTTACCACTGATGTTCTCTACCTCCTATTAAGCTATGTCCCTCTCATGATGCAACACCCTGTATATGTTCTAGCAATGGGCTTTTACAGAACTCAAGTATCTCTAGTAGTTTTCGAAATATTTCACCTTGGAGTTTTATTGGCACACCCTTCGCCATCTTATTACCTTTTATAAAAGGGGTGCAGCTTTTTTTCGCTCAAGTCTAACATCCTCTGTTCAACACTCTCAAAGGGTGGCATGGGATCTATTATATTCTTCAGAGCCGGATGTGCCTCTATTCTCCGTAAAATTTTGTCCTCCGGTTCGACGCAGATCTCTTCTTTGGGCGCCATTGACTTCTGAACGATGTAAGCTGGCCCGCATGTTCTGTACGGCGTGCCTCCTATGCAGGTGAAGTCCGGGTCTGGATCGTGCATTCTTTCCGCTGAAAAAAATTATGACAATGTAAAACTGTTGAAGAACCCGCCATAAGTACACAAATTCCGACCGGTTCAAATACCATGCGAATCTTCCTTGAAGGAAATTTTTAGGAACTGCAATGAAATCTCATAAATGTGTTTAGATTGTTAAAGAACGCTATAACCCCGATATACTTTTCGACGTTGTAACAAAATCCGACTTAGGAAATATTTCGTAAGAAAAGCGTGCTTCACGTAAAAACGCCGTGGAGGAGGTTTTTAATTCTTGGAAATATATTTTTGCTCTTCGGAGCGTTTTTTATGCCAAATTTTCGCTAACTCTTCGAGGAGCGTTAATTTGGTAAGTGTAGTAAATGTCGCTGCACAGGGACGTAATGTCGCCCCGACCACCCAATTTTAGAAAGTATAATAAAATTGGACTTGAACTTCCAAATTTCCAAGATTAAAAACCCTTTTACGAATCCACGTTGTCAAGCACTGCAACTCTTACGAAGTGTTGAATATGAGGACAAGTTAGTCCAACGACTATCCAAAGTATATCGGAAGTTATAGCGAAAATAGCCCTTAGCGACATGGGACCCCCATCATTTCCTAGCAGTCGGATTTGACGGGGAAATGATGTGTTTTGACGGGGTTTGCCCTAAACCGGTTCCTCAGTGATTCGGAGTCAAAAAAGTATTATTACCATGTACTCACACGTGCATGGGATCTGCCTTGCCTGAACGTAAAATTTGTTATTGCATAATACAAACGAAGTAGATACGCTTCAAGCAATTTTAAGCTCCGAGGAGCGACCAAAATTTATGTGAATTAATAAAATACGTTTATAAGACAGGCAAGCATAAGCCCACCAAAATTTCAGTTACATGAACTGTTCCTTGAATCTTTTTGTGCATCGTTAGCTTTTCAAACTGCATATTGGATGGTAGTTGGTACCGTATGAATCGTCCCGTTCCTCACCATGTGTTGTACACGGGTCAGACCATTGTTTGTTAACATTTTCTCTGAAGAAGTTGTTGTAAAAAACATAAATTTTTTTAAAGATTTAATATACATTTTTTGAACTTTATATTGTCTTTTACTTGTGTTTTCTAACAAAATTTCCCTTTCAGATTTAAATTTTAAGAGAGTGTAAAACAGACAGTGTTAGATTTATAGTGTTACGACGTCTTCCAATTAGTACCATCAGAGCCGCAGTTAAGCATAAACGACAGTAAGTATGATTTATCCATTAATCTCCGTCTGAAACAGTCACTTGAACCCTAAAAATTTTGTGAACGTAATATTTTTATTTAGCATTTAGAAAAGGTTGAGGAAAAAGAAAATTAATTTTTTCTTTTTCCTATTTTTTTTTTTTTTCAATTTTTCTAAGTTTTTCGAACAAAAAATACGTCCTTCAGACTTCCATCAAAAGCATGGATCGTTCACAAGATCGTCGGAGTTGATCTTTTTGGAGATTGCAACGAAAATCGAGTTGTTGTTCCTTTTACGAACTGAAACGAAAACTATATTTTCATTACACTTTTGATTATTTATTGTTCCCTTTAAGATCTGTAACGAAATTCAAAATTAATTACATTTTCAGGAACTGCAACGAAATGTAGGTTTTCATTATTCCATTTGGGAACTGCAGCGAAACCCAAAGGACCCCGCAGTTTTCTTATGGAAATTGGGTTTTAATAGAATAGGCTTAAAATTTACATACAGGTTTACGTCGTAATGATGAAAAGTCTACATGGGCTGAAAAAAATTTACCGACAGGATTTTGAGATATAGTGCCCGAAAGTTTATTCTTTCCTATTATTTGGGTTTTCTACCACATGTATTATTATCCTCTTCAAAACAAATCACCGAATCTACAAAATAATACAATTATTGGAAAAAAGCCTCTGCGCCCGTGACGTTTACGCCAAAGGAATAGTGAGAGGTTATGTTTTGCAAATAATATAAATTGGAATAAACACAGAAATAATGTATTTTGCTGACATTTCGGAAAGTAATCTCTTTCCGTTTCCAAAGCTTTTTTTTGGAAGAACTCTTATTATGCTGTGTATGTCAAATACACAGCTTTAAGATTCTGTTTATGTTATTTCCATAGATACTTACTACTTACACAGAACTGATGATATTTTCTTTTAGATAATGTTGAGTTTGTTAAGTTCTTCTTTTAACATTGGTAGCCAGGTTGTACAAATATCTATAGAACAATTCGATACGCACTTGTTTTCATTTAATAAGATTATTGCTGGTTCTTTAATTTTTCTTTTTTTGGTATCTTTTTCTTTTGTTAAAATTTTTGCCGAGTCCCAGTTTATTCTATGTCCGTTTTCCCAAGCATGTTCACAAATCTTTGATTTCTGAATTTCATTCTTTCTAATGTAATTCTTGTGCTCATCCAACCTCACACTGAAAGGTCTGGATGACTCACCCACATAACATTTATCACATTCGCACGGGATATTGTAAATACAGTTTTTTGAATTCTGCTCCCTGTTTATCGGTTTTGTTTTTGTTAAAATAGATCTTAAAGTGTTCCCCGTTTGAAATATCGTCCTAACATCAAATTTGTCACCTATACGGCGTAGCTTTTCCGATAGTCCGTATACATGCTTTATTCTTTACTTAAAATTATTGATCCATTATCTGGAAATACCGATTCATATATTAAAAATTGTAAACATTTTATAGAAAAAAATTATGAAAACGATATTCATGAATCACACCTGATGGTTAGTTTTGATATAGTTAGTCTTTTTACCAATGTTCCGGTAGATGAAACCTTAAAAATAGTTAAAGACAGGTTGCTAAATGGTAATAATTTGGATACTAGAATTAAATTAAGTGTAAATAGCATAATGGAACTCTTAACACTGTGTATAAAAACAACCTATTTTCAATTGGACAATGAGTTCTATCAGCAGGATTTTGGTATGGCTATGGGGTCTGCATTATCACCAATTTTAAGCAACATATTTATGGAGAACTTTGAGAACACGCATGTTCAAAATTGTATAAACAAACCGGTTGTCTGGTGGAGATATGTTGACGACATCTTTGCAATTTGGCCTCATGGTGTCGATTTACTAGATAGTTTTTTTTGGAAAATATAAATAGTAAGGAACCGTCTATTAAATTCACATTAGAAATAGAAAGTAGGAATGAACTACCGTTTTTAGATGTTTTAATTAGAAGGGTAAATAATACAGTTGAAACAAGCGTTTATAGAAAACCAACACATACTAATAGATATCTAAATTTTAACTCAAATCAGTCAATAAATGTTAAAAGGGGTGTTGTAAAATGTTTATACGATAGGGCCAAAATAATCTCATCTAATAATGAAATATTAAATAACGAGAAAAAATTTATCAAAGAGGTTCTAGTACAAAATCAATATCCTGAAGCCTTTGTTGATAGAGTTTTCATAAATGTTGAAAATAGGGACAATCAGGTACGACAAAAACCGGAAGGTCCAAATTTTACGCAATCTCCATAGCATGTTTCTGCTTACTTTTATTCATGTTCGAGAGTATACATAGACTGTGCAATGCACACCCAAACACACACACCATTGTCTATTTTACGAGGACCACACCAGATATCTCTCTTAATATCTATTGAAGAAGAATAAAGTTTTCCTATTTTTTGTAAGCTATACCGGGTGTAACAGGATCATGGTATACGCCCCTTTTCTCCTTTAGTTTTGAAGATAATTGATTGAAATTTAGGATATACTACATACATAATAAGAGGCAGGCACTTTTTGACATACAATTGATTTTTTTCTCTTCCGGTTTCGCCGGAAGTGACACTAACTTTAGATTTTTAATCGTGTAATGCTACAAAATCGAAATCCCGTTAAAAAAACTAAATTACGTGATTTATGAGCAAATAAAATTCACCAAAATTGTTTTAGGGGCAAAACTCAATTTTTTCAAATGGAACCATATGGGTACCGTGGTACCATTTATTAGTACTATTAATAAGGAATTTATTCATACGTCGTATTAAAATGAGCGATAAATTTAAACAAAATTACGTCTAAACGTAAATAAAAAAATACAATTTTATTCTAATTATCTTGTTACACATAAGGTGGTTTTGAAATACAAAAAATTAACACAAGACATTACAACAGTTGTTAAAAATGCTGTCCATTATCGTCAGTGCACTTCTGAACTCGCATAGCTGTTTTTCGAAGAACGTTTGCCAATTACTGGACTGTTATGCTATTAATTGCTCATCTTACTCGTAGATCCAGGTCTTCACGGGTTGTAACGGCGGTTGCATAGACAATATTTCTTTAAATGACCCCAAACAAAGAAATCAAGGGACGTTAAATCAGGTGACCTTGGAGGCCGCCTCACAGGACCATTCGCCGAAATTACGTTTTCTCCGAATCTTCGTTGAACGTAATCAATTACTATCCTTGAATTATGTGGAGGAGTGCCATATTGTTGGAAATACATTACCTGTCCTAAATCTAAAGGTAACTCATCTAAAATGTCCTCAATTTCATTTTCCAGGAATTTCAAGTATCTGGCACCAGTCAGAGGTGCTTCAAATATTATTGGACCAATGATTCTACTACCTATTATTCCAAGCCAAACATTGAAACCGAACGCACTTGAAAGTTACCCTCCCTTAATAAATTTTGATTTTCTTGTGACCAATATTTCGTATTTTGTCGGTTAAATAATCCCAAATTTGTAAACCTAGAAAATCAGTCCCAAAAAATCATTGTTTGGCTGCACGTTATTATACAAAATCCAATTGCAATATTCCATCCTACGTTCATAATCACTTTTGTACAAATGCTGGTGCAATCGGTATTTAAAAGATTTATAGTGGTGTTTGTGCAAAATTCGGCTTACTGTTTGGTGACTGATGTTCAATTCAAACCCAACTTGCCTTAAAGAAACAGTCTTGTCAACTTTTATTCCACAGCCAAAACATTATTTCCGTTCCTTCGTCAATAATGAAGTTTTCTTTGGGATCTTTGTTGGGATCTTTTCGGAATTGGTTTTCAACACGTTTGAAATAATTTTTCGCTGGACATTGTCTATCAGGATATCGTTAGACATAAAGGTCGGTAGCCGCAACTGCATTTCTTTTACATTCGCCATAAATAATTAACATGTCCACTTTTTCATCTCTTGTGTAAATTTGCGGCATTTTGAACACAATTAACAAGAATTTTAAACAATTTTTAAAGACACAATAAAAACACCGTTACACCAACAAATATTTGACAAGCTAAATATTTCATTGTTTTCAAAGCCACCTTAGTTACTTCTTAACATTTAATTAGAACAAAATAAGGGGCGAGCGTAGGTGCGTCTTTACTATGTACATACTTCGGTATGCGATGTAAAGCAACGACAGGCGCAGTTAGTACTTGGATTGGTGACCATTCCAACGGAAACCGCGTTCTCGCCTCACACATCTTCCAGCGGCTTGTATATCAGTGTATGCGCGGAAGCTATACAACCTTAGGCGAGGGTTGTATAGGAGATATACCATCCTTCGGAGGGGATGTAAAGCCGTCGGTCCCTTGTCTATTAAATGTTAGGCAAGTAAAAGATCCCTACTCTTCTTAAGGGAAGAGGTTCGGCAAAATTCCTGGTTGGGGGTAGCTCGTCTACAGGCGTCGGTGTTAGGCCTCAGTAGCGGAAATAGGCCGACGTTAAATAAATGTATAAAAAAAAAATTAGAAGAAAATTGTATTTTCTTATTTTCTTTTAGCTGTAATTTTGTCTGTATTTATCGCACAATTTAATAGGACATATGAATAAATTCCTTATTAATAGTACTAAATGGTACCACGGTTCCATTTGAAAAAAATGAGTCTTGCCACAAAAACAATTTTAGTGAATAATATTTGGTCATAAATCACGTAATTTAGTGTTTTTAACGAGATTTCGATTTTTGTAGCATTACACGGATCATTTAGAATAAATTGGAACCGTCATGGCACACTTAATTGGAAAACTAAGAATTATATTATAAAAAAAAATGATATTTGAAACGTCACTTATTTTGCATGGTTGGATTCAGAAAATTATGCGGAATTCAAAAATGCAATAATATACAGGGTGTTCCATTTAATAATCGAAAGTTAGCGTCACTTCCGGCGAAACCGGAAGTGAAAAAAAATCAATTGTATGTCAAAAAGTACCGCTTATTATGTATGTAGTATATCCTGAACTTCAATCGATTATCAAAACTAAAGGAGAAAGGGGAGTATACCTTGATCATATTACACCCGGTATTTCAGTAAAAAGAAATTTGAAATCCATAGCCTACTTTGTGAGATATATTACAAACACCTGAAAAATAGGAAAACCACAAACGGTTATGGCTTCCTTATTTGAGGAGATACGAAAAATGTTAAAGGGATGAAAGTTGACGGCAAAGACCATTAATTCCATTTATTTTTCTCTTTCCAACGATACAGAACATGTCACAAAAAATTTAACTGACAGTGTCAATATTTAATATATTACGAAAACCACAATTCATATCATTGAAAAAAAATTTTGAGCCCGTTTTACTGAAACCCAATTTCCATAAATAAATTGCCAGGTATTTTTTCGTTCCTGATCTTAAGAACTTCCCCAAAAAAGTATTGTGATCTCCAAAATATGTTTGTTTTATAAAGTTGCGTAGCACTGCCGGAAATTACATAAATCCTTTGTTGCGAGGATGGGTTTATATGGTTCCTCAAGAAATATTTGTCGTTGACCAAATTGGAAATTTTAATTAAATTTACAGTAAGTTTTATTATGATTATAATGGTTATTACTTCGTCCCACGACTTACCTAAACAAACCATATACTTAGTGTATGAAACAAACCAACGCCTATTCTACTAATCGTAATGACGGAATCCTAGAAAATACACGCACTTAGTGAAATTGTTTTTTATCGGCGTATATGTAGAAATTCCTCGCGTGCCCATCGACAGCCACGCCATCCAATTTGAATATAAAATATCTAGACCTGTTTTTCGCTTTTGCAGACTGCTTGTAATGTAGCAATACTTATTTTTTTCTTCTTTTGCAGGTAAGCTGATATAGTGGCATTTAATACCCTGGGAACCTATTTGTAAGTAGTGTTTTTGTTTATTTGCGGCAATAATGAAGTTAATCATGTAAAATAACAACCTCACTTTCTGAACAAATAAACCGTATGGGTTTTCACGCGATATGTACACTAGGCCGGATTTACCAATCAATGGAGTACGGTAATCGAAGTGTTATACAATTTTTCGTAGAAATTTCAAAGCTTTGTTGTCTTAAAAATAAGATATTCCTAGAATATCTACCTTCTACAAGTGTCGAACGTTGTTTTAAACTCGAAAATGGGGCAAATGAACCCTCTTTTGGGGCAATTTTCGATTTTAAATTTTTTTTGGTCCCTTTAAACTGTAAATTAAGCAACAAAAATATTGTCCTTTTATTGTCAATGTTCAAGGAAGCTTCACTTAAATTTTCATGACGTTACGTCCCCCCCTCCTCCTCCTCCTCCTGTAATTCATATACAGGCTGTCTATTTTATCAGGGCCGTCGAGAATATCTCACTTAATATCGGTCGTACAAAAAAAATTATTTTTACGAAAATTGTGCCGATTTATATAACCTACAAAATGGTTTAAAGACATTTGAAATCCATGGCCTACTTTAAGAGTTATGGCGGAAAATACCGAAAATTCGGAAAACGTCTAGGCCAAATATCTCCGTTATTTGAAGAGATACGAGAAAAATTCTAAGGCGAAATTTTTGTGCAAAACAGAGTGTTTCAACGAGGTTTTATCTATTTTTTTTCAAAACCGCTGTATTTTGAGATTTACTTTTCAAGCTGTTAAAAAAATTATTTTGAAACGGGCGGGAAATGGCGCCATTAAATAGAGTATTTTCCTCCCTTTTCAACGATATATCACATGCCATATTTATTCATTGGTACTACGTTAATAATTATAAAAACATTTTTTTAAAACCAATAAATTTTTTTTTAACAAGCATTATACTTGCCGTGGAGAAGTATGATTAAATAAAACGATAAAATAATTCAATAAGTTGTTCAAATCTTTGCTATAATAAAACATTAACACAATTAAGAAGAATAAAGTAAATTCAGGTAGCAAAAACAAATTAATAATAAAAAGAACGTAGCACACAGAACATTAATATTAATCTAATCCTCAAAATAATTTTTAAGATATCACATCAAGTGTTGAAAATGTCCACCGCGATTTCTTATGCACAATCGAGCGCGGCGAGGCACTGCATTTAAAACATTACTCAGCATTTCGGGGGTAACTGTAATACATGCCTGTTGAATTCGAGCTTTTAGGTCCTCTACATTTTGCAGTGTCGTCGAAAACACCTTATCTTTAATATACCCCCATAGAAGAAAATCCATTGGGGTTATATCTGGAGAACGAGAGGGCCATCGAATAAATGCGTTGGTGCCTATCCAATGTTGAAGCAAAATTTCGTCTAAATAATCTAGGCAAATATGGGAATTGTGGGGAGGAGCTCCATCTTGTTGAAAATATTGAAAGTTGTGTCGATTCTCTAAAGATAGGTCATCTAAGAGTTCATTAAATTCATTTCTCAAAAAGTTTAGGTACCTTTGAAAACTGAGGTGACCATCATAAAAATAAGGACCTATTAAATTGGTGCCTAAAATACCTATCCACACATTTATTGATAAACGATTTTGAAAGCCAGTCGGTTTATGCCAGTGTGTATTTTCAGAAGTCAATTTGTAATGAATATTGCGATTAAAAAATCCATTATTGGAAAAATTTGCCTCGTGGGACCAAAGCATTTTACTACATATTAACTCTTTTCCAACAGCCACCTACAAAAAGCCGGCCTCCTTGGTTTGTCCCCCGCTTGTAAATTGCGAACTTTTTTGGCTTTATAACACCGGTAACCATTTTTCTTTAAACATTTTCTAGCACTTGTTTTATTTATATGACAAGCAATTTGAATTTCTCTTAATGATGTTTCAAAATTTTCTGTATTTCTATTTCTTACATAATTAATAACTTGGTTTACCTTATTTACATTATCAGTAATACTGTTCAACCTTGTCTTCTTCTTTAAAAATGAACCATTATTTTTCAGTTTCGTAGCTAATTTTCTGAACAGAGTTTTATTCGGCTGTAGTGCTTGTGGAAATCTGTTTCTATATTCTACTTGAGCTAATCCAGAGTTAAAATTGCATTGGCAATATGTAACGAACATATTATAATGATTAATGTGAGTGAAAATCATTTTTGAAAATTCTAAATTCTTAAACGAGTGTGATTGAGTGAGAGTTTAAGTATTAACTGAGATGATCTGTCAAAAAATTAAATTGTCAAGTTTGTTCATAGCCAACTATTTTAAAATAATTGAAATAATAGTGAAATCATGAAATACAAACAAATGGAAATTATACTTAAATTAATTGGTAAAGACATTTTAACTTTCTGAGCAAGGAGTGACGCTTTTATGGAGGACATTTGCATAACTGCGAATACTCTTTCCATAATTGCTCCATGTTGCTTTCTTGATTATTATTTTGTTTTTGTTACCTGAATTTACTTTATTCTTCTTAATTGTGTTAATGTTTTATTATAGCAAAGATTTGAACAACTTATTGAATTATTTTATCGTTTTATTTAATCATACTTCTCCACGGCAAGTATAATGCTTGTTAAAAAAAAATTTATGGGTTTAAAAAAATGTTTTTATAATTACTAACGTAGTACCAATGAATAAATATATCATGTGATATATCGTTGAAAAGGGAGGATAATACTCTATTTAATGGCGCCATTTCCCGCCCGTTTCAAAATAATTTTTTTAACAGCCTGAAGAGTAAATCTCAAAATACAGCGGTTTTGAAAAAATTAGATAAAACCTCGTTGACACACTCTGTTTTGCAAAAAATTTTCGCCTTAGAATTTTTCTCGTATCTCTTCAAATAACGGAGATATTTGGCCTAGACGTTTTCCGCATTTTCGATATTTTCCGCCATAACTCTTAAAGTAGGCCATGGATTTCAAATGTCTTTAAACCGTTTTGTAAATTATATAAATCGGCACAATTTTCGTAAAAATAATTTTTTTGTACGAGCGATATTAAGTGAGATATTCTTTCTAACATCATGAAAATTTAAGTGGAGGTACTTTAAACATTGACAAAAGGACCATATTCTCGTTGGTTTATTTACAGTTTATGGGCTCCAAAAAAAATTTAAAATCGAAAATTTCCACAAAAGGGTTAATTTATCCCTTTTTCGTGTTTAAAAAACGTTCCTACACTTGCAGAAGGTAGATATTCTAGGAATATCTGATTTTAAAGAGAACTACTCAAAGTTAGGAATCTCTACGAAAAATTGTATTATTATCTGCTATTTTCAGTTTGCCATACTCCACAATTAGGGTCTCCAGCGGAGCTTTGACTCTGGCAACTGACCTAACGACGATTTTTTTATTTTATTAGAGAAGGACGCAAGGACTCACCTATATATTTGCGACAGGTCTCTAAGGGTGGTTTCTTCTTAGGCGGTTTACTTCTAAATATGCTCCAGAAAGATTTTTTATCACCTTTATGTTGCTCGCATGTCTTGTTCGGGCAACGCTCCTTTTTCGATTTCTTCTTGGACTTTTGTTTCGTTGCAAAACTTCTCGCATCTACAAAGTGTTCACGGTTCACTGCAATCCATTCATTATTAAATTTACTGAAAATTTTTTGTGCGAATCTAAACGCCATTGTAATGATAATAATGAATCACGTCAAAATGTATGAGTGACAGATAAAGTGAGGGTGTACAGTGTGCGGCAAGTAAAGCCAAAAGGAAAATGTACGATATACAGAGTGGTTGTATAACAAAAATGGTACCTCGGAATTATTTCTTCTTAATGTTTTTAGTCCAATGCCGATATTTTTTGTCAAAAAAAAAATTCTTAGCAGTATATGGATGGTCGGAAAGTTTAGGATTAATAGGATTTGAATGGGGGAAAATCGATGGGACCTCAACAAATAACCGGAAGTTTGGTGGGGGTGGAAAAAAGGTGTGGCTTTTTGGGTGAAACGTGTTTTTTTACGATTTTTGGCAAAACTAGACATCCTATCGAAAAAAGTTACACGAAAAACTTGTAGATAATTGAAAAATCTACAACTTTTATTGTAATATTCTGTCTCTTATTTTTCAACATAGCCTCAAATCTATTGAGAGAAACGTCAAAAACCAATTTTTTGATTTTTTATTTCTGTCCCACAGAAATGATTCAATTTTAATTAAATTTGGTGAAAATGGACATTGTTATGTGTCAAATAAGCTGTAATTTTTTTGAAGCGAAATATTTATTTTTTGATTTTATGCGAAATTAATTTGAAAAAGAAGGCCCGGCCCAACTTTCAGTCAAAAAAGTTGATGTACGAAATTTTGATTTTTGAAAATTTCTGGACGGAATTTTTTCGTTGAAATCCCTACTTTAAGATGGTATAAAAAAATCATATGTTACTGTGGAGTAACGTTGTCAAAAATGAGAAAAACCAAAACAAAATTTTTTTCAAGATCGATATTTCCGTATTTGTCACGAACTCTTCATTGTTTATTGAAGTGAAGTGTTCAGAGTGATGCAAAATGGTAATTTCAATGTAATATCAAATAAGGGAACTTTGATTAACGGTTTAAGGTTCGGGGTTCGATCTTAAAAAAAAATTTGTTTCGGTTTTTTCTCATTTTTGACAATGTTTAGCTATAATCTATTGGTCCATCCTGTATAGACAAAATATAATGGGTACCATATTATACGATTTGCAGTCACTTTCAATATGGAGAGCCTTTGTAAAGAAACTCACCTAGACTAAATTCAAACTGTGTAGAAATTTAGGAAACGATTTATAGCTCGAATAATATTTTACTTAATTAACCAGACGTACGATTCCTCATCAGAAATAAACTGTAATTACCATTGCAAATAAAGCACTAACATGTAATAAATTCTGGTGTTGCGAAAGAATAATGCATTAAGCGTAATGAAAAGCATATCGTAGAAAGCGCTTTTGTTAAATAAATAGAGAAAAATACTTCGTAATTATAGATTGGACTAGTTAATTGCTAACGAGGCATCTACAATGATATTTAATTTATTTTTTCAATTTACGGGTTGGCCGGCCGAATGAGACTGTTTGTTTTTGAAATAGCTTGTTGGTAATGTAATGAGTAATGTTATTGGAATGATAATTGCAGAAGAAATAGAGTAAAACTGTGGGTTTGGTCAAGATCAGTCGGTTTCTAATTAAGTCAAATTACATATGGTTTATTCTTTCCTATTATTTGGGTTTTCTACCACATGTATTGTTATCCTCTTCAAAATCAAATCACCGAATCTACAAAATAATAGAATTATTGGAAAAAAGCCTCTGCGCCCCTGACGTTTATGTCAAAGGAAGAGTCAGATGTTATGTTTTGCAAATAATATAAATCAGAATAAACACAGAAATAATGTATTTTGCTGACGTTTCGGAAAGTAATCTCTTTCCGTTTTCAAAGCTTTTTTGGAAGAATTCTTATTTTGCTGTGTATGTCAAATACACAGCTTTAAGATTCTGTTTATGTTATTTCCATAGATACTTACTACTTACACAGAACATAGAACTGATGATATTTTCTTTTAGATAATGTTGAGTTTGTTAAGTTCTTCTTTTAACATTGGTAGGCAGGTTGTGCAAATATCTACAGAACAATTCGATACGCACTTATCTTCATTTAATAAGATTATTGCTGATTCTTTAACTTCTCTTTTTTTGGTATCTGCTTCTTTTGTTAAAATTTTACTAGGAATTGTCTGACAATTACGCAAAATTCAGTGAATCATCTTGATATATGAGCGTATAATCTAGAATCTGATTAGGCTATCTACTAATATCATTATTTACTTTAGGTCGATTTACACTGTAAACATAAAACATTGAATTTTATCTCATTATCTAAATGCAATGCACTCGACATTCAACAGATCACGTAACTTATCGATTTTTTAACGTTTCCACCTACAAATCAGCAAACAGGAAAATGTTTGATAAGATAAAGAGCAAATTATGTGTTGTTGTCAACAATGCACGGCTCATATGGACAGCGTGTCCTAACTAAAACTCCCAGACTGGATACCTTCTAAACGAATAAGGAATACGTACGATTTAATTATGTAAAAGCCAGTTTTGTGGCACATGTAGAGAGCTTCGGATTTGATTATAAACAATTATTTTTGAAGACTATCAGTATAGGACCGGGTCGGGTGCCAGAAAGCTGTGACCCGCCCCTATAACTTTTTTATTTTTTAATATATCAAAATAAAACCAGGAAATCTAGAACTAGATTTTTTGACATATGAAATAATTTGATACCCCTTTCGCTTTCGCCGGAAATGACCCTAATTTTTGATTTTCAAATGAAACACCCTGTATATTATCACATTTTGGATTCAGGATAAATTTTTCAACTTGTGTGGTGATTTTCATAAATTTCTGACCAGTTGTTATTTTTTTATAGCAATTATAAATTTTTATCTAGACTGCTATGAAATAAAAAAATATATAAAAAAATATTTAAAAAAAAATCTTTTATTTAAATGCTCTAAAAAGTAGAAAATAAGCTTTGAACTAAATCAAACCCATCATTCTGTTACATTATATAATTTTTTTATGATATAAAAGCTTGTCGCAAGATTTTCCTATGTAGAGGAGATTGCTCGCGACAAGCTTTTATATCCAAAAAAATATGTACATTGTAATAAAATGATGGATTTGATTTAGTTCAAAGCTTATTTTCTACTTTTTAGAGCATTTAAATAAAAGCTTTTTTAAAAATATTTTAACCTCACCACAATAAAATTGTGAGAGGTTACTAAAATTGGTTCAAAAACATCAAATCTTTACGTTTTGAGGTCCTAGGAACCCAAAAAAGTGGTTTTTGAAAAATGTCTGTGTGTGTGTATGTGTGTTAGCACGATAGCGCCGAAACTACTGAACGGATTTAAATGAAACTTTGCATATGCGTTTCTTTAGCGCCCCAGAAGATCTGAAAAGGTTTTGGTTGAGATCGGATTACGTTTAGTGCCGTTTTGACGCAACAAGTTGTTTATTTTATAATTACTTTCAACTTGCAATGGAACCATTGAAAAGCAGTTAAAATTTCGATTTCAACGATATATCACACTTCCACCTTTTCTATTTGGTTTCCGTGAAAAAAATTAAAACAAAGCAAATATGAAGCATAGATCGCATTTCGCGTGACATGATCGATGCGCGTAGCCGTTACGTCATGAAACTCGTCACATTACGTCTCAATTCACGTGTGAGGGTTTCTTCACTGCTCTAGAAGTAGAGCGGATTACGTTTAGTGCCGTTTTTAAATATATATACAGACAAATCGAAGAATTAAACTACAAATATTCCTCCAGTCTAGTAAAATTACTGAAATGCTAATGTTTCATTAAACAAAGACAGCCGTGAGCGATCGGATTGCAATGAGCAAATTTTGACGATTGTCATTGTTATCATTTGTCATCCGATAACGTTGGTGTCATGTCATGTTAATAAGATTTCGGCATATTTGTAAATTTTAGTGACTGCACCAGTGGATTGTCACAAACTTTAAAGGTAGATGAAACAATATCAATATCATATGCTATACCTTCGTTGGTAAATTTATTATAGATTATCACTTTACCAATTTTCAGTTTGTTGCTTTACAAATCTATAGTATTTAGGATAACTAGACTTTCTTAGTCGTTCAAGTGATGTTAAAGTTATTAATATCCTAATAGTATATTATTCAACAAGCGATAATGTAGGTAATAACTCGCATAGATGAAATTTGCAGCACGAACCGCAGGCGAGTGTTATAAATTCATTAAGTTGAGGGTTTTTTTAGTACCCCAGAAGATCTGAAAAGATTTTTGATGAGATCGGATTACGTTTAGTGCCGTTTTGTCACACAATTTAATGCTCTATTCGGCTTCAAAGATCCACCGAGTGGGGAGGTTCCAGCCGCTTCCAGTAGCTGCCGATATAATTTTATTTCTTACTTTTTGTCTTTTGATATGCTGTAATCCCCAGATATCGATTTTGCGACAATCGGATCATCAACGGTAAAGTCGTCCGCCATCTTGAACTAAATTTTTTACTCAAAATTCATAACCCGCGACTCCGAAAACCCCCAGATATCGATTTTGATCGATTTGGATCTAAATAACAAAAGTCGTCAGCCATATGGGCGCCGCCATGTTGAATTTCTGAATTTTGACTAAAAATTCATAATCCGCGACCTAGAAAACCCCCAGATATCGATTTTGAGTTGAATCAGATCTTAAACGGTAAAGTCGCCATCCTGAACTACATTTTTGACTAGAAATTCGTAATCGGCGAACCCGAAAACCACCAGATATCGATTTTGATCGGTTTGGACCATAAAGGACAAAAGTCGCCCGCCATATTGACACAGCCATTTTGAATTTCTACATTTTGACCAAGAATTTATAATTGGCGATCTCGAAAACCCCCAGATATCGATTTTGAGTCGAATCGGATCATAAACGGTAAAGTCGTCAGCCATCTTGTTTTTTTCTTACATGAAAATGTTAAAGTGTATTGTCACCGGAGTTAAACACATGTGCAAAATTTCAAAGCTCTAGCATAATGAGAACTAATCGAAATTTTGATTGCAAGATTTGACCTAAACAAACTAACAAACATTGCAAGTTAAAAAACATAAAAGCTTTTAAAAAAGTATAAGACTACCTAAGGAGAACTATGACAGGCGTAGTGATATGAATTTTCGCTCAATAATTTCAGTTGTTTGCAAAATTAGTTAATTTAAAATTACAAGATATGAAGATTGGCATTATTTTTTTAACACGCTTTTGTTAGCTTCACCTGTATGTTTGTTTGTTTGTAACAGAATCTTTGAACATGATTCTTACCCACTTTAAAACGCCAGATAAAACTGAAACTTTGTCCTAATGTCCTCACCAGGATCATCAGGATAAAATAAAATAAAAAATCTATTGTCGAGATTTTGCCGGAGGCGTTGCTGTTAATATTTTGTAAATTATAGTTTTTAAAAAAACTTAAAAAACACGCTTTAATAACAAACCGACCTAAAAAGTTAAAAAATAATGTTTAAATATTAAGATTTTGTTCAACTTTTGTTCAATTCATTTTGCACCTACGCTTTTTACAATAAAATGAATTGAACAAAAGTTGAACAAAATCTTAATATTTTTTATGCTGAGTTATTTGGTTCAAATTACACAATCTTTAGAACATATCGTAAATTTAGTCAAACAAATGTTACCAGAGGTGGCGGTGTATTAATTGCTGCCAAAAATCAATATACAGCCATTCCAATCAATCTCGATTGTTCTATTCCTAATATTGATATGGTTGGTGTGAAAATTGCTTTTACGAAGCAACTATATATTGTTTTGTACATACCACCAAATATTGGCGTACAAATTTATGAAACTTAGTTTGATGAAATGGCGAAACTTGAATTTATTACCGGTGAAGAACAAGTTATTATTGTAGGTGACTTCAATATACTTGAATATGCTAATTCTCTTACTAATAACTGTAATAGCAATAACATATCTATCCTAAATAATTTTTGTGAATTCTCAAATCTTATCCAGTATAATAGAATAGTAAATCCAAACAGCCGTATCTTAGACTTAGTCCCTAGTAATCATAAAACAGAGGTAAATAATTCTACTGACCACTTACTATCTGAGGACGATCATCACGCTCCTCTGGATATCTATTTCCAAGTACAACAAAAACAGAATAAAAATTCTGTTAATTGCTAGTATTGATCAATGTAAAGATGTGAATGAGGCATGTGTTATATTGTATTCTATCCTGGACTGGTTTTCATTGATAGCGTCCCAAAAACTTTAGCCAAAACTAATAAATATCCACTTTGGTTTAATGGTAATATCATTCGCAATATAAAGGCAAAATCAAAACACTGGCGCAACTTTAAAAAAAAATGGTAACCCATATGAATTGAATCAATTTAAAATTCTAAGAGCAAACATAAAAATCGATATTGATAACGCGCACAAAGAATATCTTGTCAATATTGAGAACCAAATTAGGTCCAATCCAAATCACTTCTGGTCATATGTAAACAGCAGAAAAAATATATCCAGTATTCCTAGCGTTATGACTTATAATGACTCCATATTAAACGAACCACAAGTAATAGTTGACGCATTTGCTAATTACTTTCAAGAGTCATATTCCGCATCTACAAACTTTGCTTATGATATAAATAGCATTCATTGTAATACTAACAATTTATGCATTCCCTATATTACCGAAAAAGACGTACTCAAGGCAGTTAAGAAAATTAAACCCAAAACCACTACAGGTCCTGATGGTATTCCGGCCTTTCTCCTTAAAGATTGTATCATTTTATTTGCAAAATCGCTAGCTAGTATTTTTAATTTGTCTATTAAAACTGCTACTTTTCCAGAAGTCTGGAAAATATCTAGGATCTGTCCGGTATTAAAAAAAATGATAAATGAGCTATTGAAAACTATAGGCCAATAGTAATATTGTGCATTTTAGTAAATTATTTGAAAACGTAATATACGATATTCTCTTGAATCACGTCAAATCTCAAATTTGCCTCGATCAATACAGATTCATGCCAAATCGCTCTACCACCAGCAATCTGGTGTGCATCACTCAGTCCAGAGCTGAACAGTTGGATGCTGGAGGCCAAGTAGATGTCATTTATACAGATTTTTCTAAAGCTTTCGATAGACTGGACCATGGAATTTTGCTGAACAAATTATCCGAATTTGGACTAACTGAGCACTTCTTAAATTTTTTTGAATCCTACTTGGTAAATAGACGACTAAATGTACAATACCGTGGATTTTGGTCTATGGATATTGTTAAAGAACGCTATAACCCCGATATACTTTTCGACGTTGTAACAAAATCCGACTTAGGAAATATTTCGTAAGAAAAGCGTGCTTCACGTAAAAACGCCGTGGAGGAGGTTTTTAATTCTTGGAAATAAAATTTTGCTCTTCGGAGCGTTTTTTATGCCAAATTTTCGCTAACTCTTCGAGGAGCGTTAATTTGGTAAGTGTAGTAAATGTCGCTGCACAGGGACGTAATGTCGCCCCGACCACCCAATTTTAGAAAGTATCATAAAATTGGACTTGAACTTCCAAATTTCCAAGATTAAAAACCCTTTTACGAATCCACGTTGTCAAGCACTGCAACTCTTACGAAGTATTGAATATGAGGACAAGTTAATCCAACGACTATTCAAAGTATATCGGAAGTTATAGCGAAAATAGCCCTTAGCGACATGGGACCCCCATCATTTCCTAGCAGTCGATTTTGACGGGGAAATGATGCGTTTTGACGGGGTTTGCCCTAAACCGGTTCCTCAGTGATTCGGAGTCAAAAAAGTATCTATACCATGTACTCACACGTGCATGGGATTTGCCTTGCCTGAACGTAAAATTTGTTATTGCATAATACAAACGAAGTAGATACGCTTCAAGCAATTTTAAGCTCCGAGGAGCGACCAAAATTTATGTGAATTAATAAATACGTTTATAAAGACAGGCAAGCATAAGCCCACCAAAATTTCAGTTACATGAACTATTCCTTGAATCTTTTTGTGCATCGTTAGCTTTTCAAACTGCATATTGGATGGTAGTTGGTACCGTATGAATCGTCCCGTTCCTCACCATGTGTTGTACACGGGTCAGACCATTGTTTGTTAACATTTTCACTGAAGAAGTTGTGTAAAAACATAAATTTTTTAAAGATTTAATATACATTTTTTGAACTTTATATTGTCTTTTACTTGTGTTTTCTAACAAAATTTCCCTTTCAGATTTAATTTTAAGAGAGTGTTAAACAGACAGTGTTAGATTTATAGTGTTACGACGTCTTCCAATTGATACCATCAGAGCCGCAGTTAAGCATAAACGACAGTAAGTATGATTTATTCATTAATCTCCGTCTGAAACAGTCACTTGAACCCTAAAAAATTTTGTGAACGTAATATTTTTATTTAGCATTTAGAAAAGGTTGAGGAAAAAGAAAATTAATTTTTTCTTTTTCCTATTTTTTTTCAATTTTTCTAAGTTTTTCGAACAAAAAATACGTCCTTCAGACTTCCATCAAAAGCATGGATCGTTCACATGGCGCCCGAACAGGGACCATGCCGTCCCCAAACCCAACAAATCCTTTCTCATTCATGGCGGAAGACTCCGAGGGGTCGACCCCAAGAGAATTTTATGAGCGAGTCACCGCACCGCTCGTCGACGACGGTTCTAGAGGGATAGAACCACAGCGACTGTTTCCGGAGGGAGATAATGTTAATTTATCAGCTTCACAGCCACAAACTGCTTCGATGGAGAGTATGTTTCTGAAAATGGCAGAGGGCTTCGTGCAGGCGATACAGAACGTGTCGACCTGTACGCCCCATGAGAGACAAAGATGTCCGAACGTGACGTTCCATGGGCTTGATCATGAAGATCCAGAAGCATTTCTGAAAATTATGGAGGAATATTTCGACAGAGCTCGCATAAGCCACGACTATGATCGCCTCCATAACGTAACCGGCCAACTCAAGGGCGAAGCTCAACGATGGTCCGAACAATTTAGGACGTTGACTACTTCGTATGCCTTATTCAAGGAAAGATTCCTTACGAGATTTAATTCTCCCGACATACAGTCACGAGCTATTGCTCAACTGTATGCCGTCAAGCAAACGTCTTTAGACGACACGGCAGTGTTTATCAC
This sequence comes from Leptura quadrifasciata, assembly GCA_963675555.1. Taxonomy (NCBI): domain Eukaryota; kingdom Metazoa; phylum Arthropoda; class Insecta; order Coleoptera; family Cerambycidae; genus Leptura; species Leptura quadrifasciata. The sequence goes on along the minus strand of OY776680.1, from coordinate 94,315,141 downwards.
AAGGAAAACCTGTCTTTTCGATCGTATTGATCCCTTTAAATCCGAAGCCATCAGAGCTCGGGTCATCATGGACCAACTGCGTCCAGAAATTAGGTCACGCTTGAGAAGCAACCTAATTTCAAACACAGAGATGTTAATAGCAGCGGCTACTAACGTCGAGCGGGATTCAGCTGACGAACAGACGTCGCTAATCCAGCTTATTGATCAACGTCTGTCCCGCGCGTCTTACTATCGAGAGCCGGGACACATCAGTCCACAAAATTCAAGTATAAGGAGCAATGGAAGCCCAACTCCGACAGCACCGAGGGTGCATTTCCGAGAGGACGTATCTCGACAGGACGGTCCAGGCAGAGCGCCTGGTCGTCCTATTTTTATGCCTAATTTATCAAGCGGATCAGTGAATCCTGACCGCAGGCAAAACAATTTTAATGGCGGATCGGGGAAATTCCGAGTACCCGACCGACCGGCTACCCCGTGCCGATACTGCACAGACACAGTGCAGTGGCACTTCCATAGTCAGTGTCCGAATAACCCTCATCTCAATAGGAGACCGGGAAACTTTCGAGGGGCCAGAGACCCAGGCCAGGGTCCATCTGCAAGATCCCCGGCACAACGGCCGAACCAAGGCGGCAGCAATGTCCAGTAATTTTTTCCGATACTCATGACCACTACGACGCTCCTCTGCACAAGACAAGAGAGTCAATAAATTATATGAGCGAAGCGTTCCCTTTGCCTCGTATAAAAGTTCAAATAAATGAACATGCGGTCGACGCACTGATAGATTCAGGCTCGACGCGAAACGTTATCCATCCGAGGATGTTGGATAATTTTAAAAATCTCACGACACGTCGATCATTTGCTATGGCGTGCGGAGATCGAATGGTGGACTCTCTTGGCACGACAAAATTACAAGTAATAATTTCAGGCACCTCTTTTGAAATTGATTTTCAAGTAATCGAAAATTTAAACGAAACGATAATATTAGGATCACCATTCTTATATATGAACAATGTCGCGTATGATTATGGCCGAAAATGCCTATATGCCGGCACAGAAGAGCGTATTACCGTCTTCTGGAATCAAGCTTCTCAGAGGGAGAGACAGCAGGCAAAGCTTCCTGAAGAGCTTGTTATAAATGACAAATTTCTACGGCCGCTGTTCGAGGAATTTGTCGATCTGTTCACTGCGGAACCGACTCAAGCAACCACAGTGACTGTTAAACACAAAATTACAGTGAAAGACACGAAACCATTTAATATCAGACCATATCCGATGTCTCCGAGTACTAAGAAAATTATGTACGACCAAATCGAAGAGATGTTAAAAGCTGGCGTCATCGAACCTAGCACTGCCCAATATAGTTCACCACCAGTGATAATAAAACGCTCGGACAAGAAACCACGATTTTGCATCGACTATCGCCATTTGAATGAAATGACTGAAGACGAGGCTTCCGTCTTACCCAAGATACACGAAAGTATTAAAGATTTAGGCAATTCGAAGATTTTTTCTGTGTTGGATTTAAAAAGTGGATATTGGCAAATACCGCTAGATGAAGCATCAAAAGATTTTTCGACTTTTACCACTCCTGATGGGGCAGCTTACAGATTCAATGTCATGCCTTTCGGACTCAAGACAGCTCCCTGTACCTTTCAGAAATTCATGGCAAAGGACGTTTTAACGGGTTACCTGCACCATTTCTGTAAAGTGTATTTAGATGATATAATCGTTTACAGCGTAAACGTGAAGGAGCATATGTCCCACTTGAGATTAGTCTTTGAAAGACTACGTCTGCATAATCTGAAAGTGTCACCGGAAAAGTGTGTAATAGCGACGAATGAAATCCAATATTTAGGCCATACAATTAGAACCGATACTTCCCAACCATTAGAAAAACATGTCTTACAAATTCAAAATTATCCCGTTCCAGCTACGAAAAAGCAGCTACAAAGTTTCCTAGGGCTTTGCAACTGGGTACGAGAATATCTACCAAATGTGGCGATGATCACGAAGCCACTAACGAAACTTCTTTCGAAGGAAAATCGTTTTCACTGGAACCATACATGCGATGAAGCGTTTAGAAAATTAAAAGAATTATTATCCGGACCGCTGGAACTCCATCGGCCGGATTTTTCACGTCAATTCATTTTGCAAACAGATGCATCACTACAAGGCCTTTCGGCCGTGTTATATCAATTAGGCGACAACGGCGAAAAATACATAATCTCGTATGCAAGCAACACGTTATCTCCAGCAGAGAGACGTTACCACATAAACGAGCTAGAATGCTTGGCGGTGGTGAACTATATTAAAAAGTACAAGATGTACTTAGCAGACAAACCGTTCTTGGTGAAGACGGACAACAGGGCGTTACTTTGGTTAAACAAACATAAGGACGACAAAACAAAATTTACTCGATGGTCATTACTATTGCAAGAATATGCATTCAAAATTGAACACTGTCCAGGAAAGGAAAATTTATTAGCAGATTTTCTAAGTCGTAACCCACAAAATCAGTATGTCGAGACAGACGATGAAGAGGAAAGAATGTTCCTACCAAATTATAAGTGTCCAGAACGTATTTCTGTTTTAACGCACTCAGAAATATACGAAGATATCGTACAGGCTCAATTGAGTTCAAGAGATATTCAAGACAAGATCCGCCGTTGGAATGATCTATTTCAACAGGAACAACGTTCCGATGCGGATCTTATTTTTATGCAAAATTTTCACGTCCAAGACGATGTACTTTTTAAAGATTGTGATAGAAATTTTAAATTAATAGTTCCAAAGAGGAAAATAAAAGAATTGATTTACCATTATCATGACCGAGATGAAGCATGTCATCCAGGAAGAGACGAGACTCTCAGGAAAATAGCGAAACGCTACTATTTCAATAATATGGCCAGGATCGTAGGCAGATACATAAACGACTGTCTGATATGCCAGTCTGTCAAGACAAGACAAGCCCAACCCAATGCTCCACTTAGAAGTCATGCACCCCAAAATGCATTTGAAACCTTGAGCGTCGACGTAATTGGCCCGCTGCAGAGGACTAAAGACGCCGAAAACAGATACATGATTATCGTCGAAGACGTTTTCAGTAAATGGATAGAGGCAAAGGCATACATTCAGGTCGACGGCAGAACGATAGCCAAATATATCGACGAAGAAATAGTAGCAAGATTCGGAGTCCCTCGAGTCATAATATCAGACAACGGTGGTCATTTCAATTCCGAATGGTACATCACATTTTGCGAAAGGAATGGTATCGAACGATACTTAATTCCAGCATATCACCAACAGTCCAACCCCGTGGAACGACGGGTGCAGGAATGCAAGAAAATTTTAAAGACTCTTTTATTCAAAAAGCCAAACGACACTTGGGATCGCTACGTGCATCAAATGACATATATATTAAGAAATCGTAGGAACGCCGCTACAAATCAAACACCTAGCATGGTTGTGTTAGGATATGATCCAGCCGAAAGAGGCGAATGGGATTTGTATGCCTGGAGGCAAGAAAGAGCCAAGCAACAAACGCTTCCACGATACGAGCGAATCAAGGAAGCCCGTCAGGCCCAACAAGATTATAAACAGAAATATGCGCCGAAAGAGGCCGTCACTCCGATCGTCTACAAAGTAGGAGACAGAGTCATGAGTAAGAGAAAAAAGAAGGTACATACCTTCACGCCGTCTTGGTCAGGCCCAACCAGAATTCTGAAGAAGTTTTCAGACGAGGTGTATCTCGTGCAAAAGGGAAATGCAACGACAAGAGTACATGTCGATGATTTGAGACCAGCCCCGCCAGAGGAGCACAACTTGGAAATCGAATCTTCCGATGAAGAAAATGCTAGTCCAGGCGGAACATCACTCGATGGAAATGATTCCCCGTTCTCAGACGATTCCACAGAACCTCTACTGCCGGAGCAAACGGTTGTACAAATCCATGCACCGCCACGAGATGCTTCCACTTCTGATTCAGAATCCAGTTCTGGAGATTCAATCATCTTTTTATAACATTTTTCAACCTAGGCTAAGTTTTAACTTAGTGCTAGGTTTATTTTATATCAAAATTTCCATACCAACTTCTTGTCGTGTCAGGCAAAAGTTGGTATTTTTTATGCATTTTTTACAAGTTATTTTCATCTGAGGATATTGTATCCAAATACAAATCTTCCAAATTCACTGCAGCAACTCTGACCGTGTCCGGCAGAGTTGGTATTTTTTATATAATTTTTCTAAGTCCTCAAATGTTATTAAACATTCATCTGTAAGCAGAGTCCGACCCAAAGGGTCCAAACAAATGTTCCATTGGCACGGCATGGAAAGACGACAACTCTGACGCAGAGCGCGATTCAGACGAGTCTAGCAACTCAAGGGCGAGATGCCGCCACGTCTGCTGGAGGGGCAGATGCAACGATCCGACGGATGCAGATTCTGTCGCAGATTTCTCCCAAGAAGAGATTTTAATAAAAACTATTTCAATCAATATAAGTCAACAAAATTCAATGTTCCTATTCTCAAAGACGACGATGTGATATCGGTCGCAGATTTCTCCCAAGAAGAGAATTTTTAACTACTCGGAAACCATTTCAACCAATATAAGTCAACAAAATTCAGTGTTCCTATTCTCAAAGACGACGATATGTTATCGGTCGCAGATCCCCAGACGGGATGTAAACAAACATTTTACTAAAATTTTGTTTTATTGTTTCATATAAACCGAGCAGAGCCATAGTATAGCTGGAGTTAAGCAGTCCGAGGACCACCTAAGCTGTTCCAGAAGGCAGTTCGACACCGAAGGTGATCGACGAGGCATAGACACGAGGAGGAGCAGACGCAAGCCCGCATTAGTGGAAGAACACTAAGAAAGATAAGTGCGTCGAAAGTGTTTGTGTTGTGTCATCGAGAATCTGAGGATTTTCGATTTTTTCTTTTTTTTTATGCCATTTTTGAAACATAATGTTCAATAATTCAATCGAATGCTATGCATCGATATATGTTCAAATTATTACCATTTTAGATTTGCATCTATGTTTTGTTCAGATAGGCCGGTCTGAACGATAACCGAATACAACACATGGGAGACTACATCCAATGATCCATTTCATTTTCAAACAAACAATTTACCAAACGTTACACAAAAAGATTCACGGAAAGGAGGGGAGTGTTAAAGAACGCTATAACCCCGATATACTTTTCGACGTTGTAACAAAATCCGACTTAGGAAATATTTCGTAAGAAAAGCGTGCTTCACGTAAAAACGCCGTGGAGGAGGTTTTTAATTCTTGGAAATAAAATTTTGCTCTTCGGAGCGTTTTTTATGCCAAATTTTCGCTAACTCTTCGAGGAGCGTTAATTTGGTAAGTGTAGTAAATGTCGCTGCACAGGGACGTAATGTCGCCCCGACCACCCAATTTTAGAAAGTATCATAAAATTGGACTTGAACTTCCAAATTTCCAAGATTAAAAACCCTTTTACGAATCCACGTTGTCAAGCACTGCAACTCTTACGAAGTATTGAATATGAGGACAAGTTAATCCAACGACTATTCAAAGTATATCGGAAGTTATAGCGAAAATAGCCCTTAGCGACATGGGACCCCCATCATTTCCTAGCAGTCGATTTTGACGGGGAAATGATGCGTTTTGACGGGGTTTGCCCTAAACCGGTTCCTCAGTGATTCGGAGTCAAAAAAGTATCTATACCATGTACTCACACGTGCATGGGATTTGCCTTGCCTGAACGTAAAATTTGTTATTGCATAATACAAACGAAGTAGATACGCTTCAAGCAATTTTAAGCTCCGAGGAGCGACCAAAATTTATGTGAATTAATAAATACGTTTATAAAGACAGGCAAGCATAAGCCCACCAAAATTTCAGTTACATGAACTATTCCTTGAATCTTTTTGTGCATCGTTAGCTTTTCAAACTGCATATTGGATGGTAGTTGGTACCGTATGAATCGTCCCGTTCCTCACCATGTGTTGTACACGGGTCAGACCATTGTTTGTTAACATTTTCACTGAAGAAGTTGTGTAAAAACATAAATTTTTTAAAGATTTAATATACATTTTTTGAACTTTATATTGTCTTTTACTTGTGTTTTCTAACAAAATTTCCCTTTCAGATTTAATTTTAAGAGAGTGTTAAACAGACAGTGTTAGATTTATAGTGTTACGACGTCTTCCAATTGATACCATCAGAGCCGCAGTTAAGCATAAACGACAGTAAGTATGATTTATTCATTAATCTCCGTCTGAAACAGTCACTTGAACCCTAAAAAATTTTGTGAACGTAATATTTTTATTTAGCATTTAGAAAAGGTTGAGGAAAAAGAAAATTAATTTTTTCTTTTTCCTATTTTTTTTCAATTTTTCTAAGTTTTTCGAACAAAAAATACGTCCTTCAGACTTCCATCAAAAGCATGGATCGTTCACAATATCTCAGCAACATCAGGTGTTCCCCAAGGTTCTGTGCTTGGGCCATTGCCCTCTAACATTTTCATAAATGATATCGTCATTGGCTTACACTGCAAAACATTGCTTTATGCCGTTGACCTAAAAATTTTTACATCTATCACTAGTGCAGAAGACTGTGTTGATTTGCAAAACGATCTTGTACAACTATGGTCTTGGTGTAGCGTAAACAATTTACAGTTAAATATCTCAAAGTGTAGCTTTATGACATACACACTCGTGCACAAAATCCAATAAAATTTATCTATACAATTAATGATGATGAACTGAAGAGCTGTGGTCATTTCAAAGATTTAGGAGTAATATTCGATCCAAAGTTATCTTTTAATAGTCATATCAATCAAATCACCGCTAATTTCTTCAAAAATTTAGGCTACACTATGCGTAATTGTAAAGAATTTAACGAGAATACACTGAAACTTCTCTTTAATTTATTTGTGAGGTCAAGACTTGAATATGCTTCAATAGTCTGGAGTCCTGGTTATGAAAATCATAAATATAGTATTGAAAAATCTCAGAGGCGTTTTCTTAAATACCTCTGGTTCAAAAGTTCTGGAACTTATCCAGAGAGAGGTTTTCCACATTGTGACTTATTACATAGATTCAACACGAGTGATCGTCAAGTACGTCGGACGTATCACTCTCTTGTATTCCTTTTTAAAATTTTAAATGGCACTATTGACTGCCCTGAAATTCTTAGTTCATTAGATTTCATGTTCCTAATTTGCAGACTCGCTCGCATTCGTCTCTATTCTATTTGCCTGCACCAAGAACAAATTTGCTGTTATTTTCTCCTCTGCACCGTATGTGTTCCAACTATCATTCTTTATATAATAATATAGATATTTTTAATACTAGTATATCCAAAATGGAAGTGTGGTTCTCAATTATGCACAACTGTAGCTTCTAAACTATTAAATTACAACTCTTAGGACTATACTAATCATAGACTTATTTTGTTAATTTTTATTATCATTTAATTGTTTCCTTTAGTTATTTAGTTTTAGTTATTATTTAGTTTTTTTTGTTTGTAACATTCCTGCCCTATAATTGGATTTCTGTCTGGGCAGTCGTAACCAAAATAAATAAATAAATAAATAATTTGACAACTTTGTCCTAATGTCCTCACCAGGATCATCAGGATAAAATAAAATTTAAAAAATCTATTGTCGAGATTTTGCCGGAGGCGCCGCCGTTAATATTATATATTTTGTAACTTGTAGTTTTTAAAAAAAACTTAAAAAACACACTTTAATGGCAAACCGAACGAAAAAGTAAAAAAAAATTTTTAAATATTAAGATTTTGTACAACTTTTGTTCAATTCATTTTATTGCAAAAGGCATGGGGTGCTTTTTACTATATTTTTATAATTCTACTTTTATCAGTAGCTACCAATAAAATGAATTGAACAAAAGTTGAACAAAATCTTAATATTTAAACATTATTTTTTACCTTTTAGTTCGGTTTGCTATTAATGCGTTTTTTTATTTTTTTTAAACTATAATTTTTTAATTTAAACTACTTAACTAATTTTGCAAACAACAGAAACTATTGAGAGAAAATTCATACCACTGCACCTGTCATTGTTCTACTTAGGTAGTCTTATACTTTGTTTTACCAATATATGTATTAAAAAAAAAGTTATGGCCAAAACAATAAATATTTGCTTATCAGATCTCTCTCTCTCTCTCTTAGATATGTCCACTTTAACCCAATGAGGAACAGTCAATTTTTTTTAACAGTTGCACCAAAAGGTAATTAAGTTGTAAAATAACTGTTTCAGATACAGTAAAAATGGTAACAAGGTGGATTCGACATTTAAAACCCAACATATAAGTATGTTTGTTGTGAGTCACTGTAATAAATAAGTGAATGTTAATGGTTACCGGCCGTCAAATAATCGACTTATTTACCTTGAATTTTAAAGTTGAATACGTTTTCTTTATGTAAAATGAAATACTGACACGAGTAGGTAATTCCTTGTTAAAAATGGATCGTACTTTTGAACATTATAAATTATAAATTACCCACCATCATCGTCATTATTATTTATTGAAGAAAAAGTTTTAAATAAAAGTTGTGAGGTTATGACTGAGTTAAAATGCTATCAAAAGTACAATAGCGTGCAGATTTCAGAGGATACAAAAAAATAATGTTTCTTAAATACCCTGTATATTATGTATAAATTTTTGGAACGATCCTTTTTTCCTGATTTCAAAAATATACCATATGTCACCCCTACCCCATACCGTTTTTGAGTTATTAAACGTCAATAATAATAATAATAATAATTTATTTCACTATTTAAGATACATTTAAGTATACAGGGTTACTGGTAATTCGATACATTCCTTTAGAGATGTGATGGGGCATGAGCTAAGGAGTAAATCTAGCCCTAACATACGTTATGCAAAACTCAATAGTTTTTGAGATATTTAAATTTTTTTGTTTTTCTCAAAAAAGTAGATCTTAATGTCCCGAAAAATCTACTTGACATTTTTAATTTTTTTTTTACTGGATTACTTGTTCAATATTATAGATATCCGTTTGGAATGAAAAATATCCGGAAACATTTCGATCATGTGAACATTTAAAATAAAAACTTGTAATTTTTTTTTTTAAATCAGTTGTACAAATTATTATAAAAACTTCCTCATTTCAATAGCTATCTAACTAGGTAGAAATGTTTAATGTACCCTTGATAGTTCTAATAAAAAATTAGTAAAGATAATGCTGGTGGCGGAATTTATTAAACGACTAATCGTTCATTTTCATTTAAGTCAGTCAGTCCTTGACTGATTTTGCTCGTAGTTGTTGTTATTGTATTTTCTGTGCCATGGCCGCGTATGCCAACGCGCGCCAATATCCATTGGCTGGATGTCGGTCTCGATAACTAGGGCCGAGTAGGACTATTACTCTTTGCACCTAGATTATCTCTGTAGACCTGGACCGGCCTTCGTGATAGGTGGGCCCGCGTACTTCTACCAGACCCAGCTCACAAATGTGAGATGTGTCGTGGTATTTTCTGCGGACCTCCCCTGGTCCTGGCTGTTGAACCTCGCTGGCTGAGGTCTCTTCTGGCGCTCTTCTTGTCTTGATGTTTTCTTTCTTCGCCAGCTTGTCACCCCCGGGGGTAGTCATCGGTCGAGTTGGGTTTAGGAAGTTTTGGCTGGGACTGACTGCCGGTACGTAGGACATCAATTGATATCCTACCCCGGATCGTCGGAAAGGTAAGGATGAGCTGTGTAGCTCGGGAGTGTGGAGACCTAAGTGCTTCTTTTAGCACTTTCGGTCTCCACGGAGCAGGTAGGACAACGGGCGTTGGACGGTATGTTGTCCGACGCCCGCAAGGAGGTTGGGTTAGGGTTGAAAACGTCATGTCTCTGGTAGTGGTGGTCCGTCCTGGCGTATCTGAAACAGATCTGTTAGCGGGAAATAAAGGTTATACTTACCCGTTGTCCAGTAGCTGAACCCTCGGTCGCTTGTGCCTCGGGGCGTCGGCGGGGTCGTAATCAGTGGCCTGTCTGATCAGCGGGTTCCCATGCTCCTCGGCTTGGGCGTACAGCTTCTTCGCTCGTTCCCGGATGACTTCAGTGACCGTGGTGTACTCCAGGTCTCTGACGATGTCTGCGGTTCTCACGTACCATGGGGCGTCAACTACCGTCTTGAGGGCGATGTTCTCCACTGCCTGGATTCTCTTCATGTAGGACTTCGCCTGGTAGCCCCACGCTACCGAGGCGTACGTCAGCTGCGGCCTGATGAGGGTCTTGATAAGCGTGAGCTTGTTCCTCAAGTTAAGTCGGCTCCCATTTCCCGTCATTGGGTAGATGAGGGCTCTCGTACGTCGGGCCTTAGCTGTGATGGCGTCCGTGTTTTGTCTCCATGTTAGGCTTCTGTCCATGACCACGCCAAGGTACTTGACGGTGTCGTGCCATTGGATGTCCTCGCCGTTCATGGAGACGTGTCCTGTGGGAATTTCTTTCCGCACTCGTCTGAAGAGGATGGCTTGGCTCTTGTCGGCGTTGACTGCGACTTTCCACATCGTGCACCATTCTTCCAGGAGTGTGGCCGCTTCCTGGAGTTTTCTGGTTGCGTCTCTGGCCTTCCAGGATCTGGCAATCAGGGCGGTATCGTCTGCATACAGGGCTAGGGCTGTATGGTCGGTCCGGGGGAGGTCCGAGGTATAGATGGCGAACAGGTGCGGTGACAGCACCGATCCCTGTGGAACTCCCGCCTTCACGGTCCTGTAGGTGGAGAGTTGGTCCGAGATTTTCACCCTTAGCTGTCTGCAGTGTAGGTAGGATCTCACTAGTTTGACGAGTTCGATGGGGTAACCCATACTCATCATTTTAGCTAAGAGACCGTCGTGCCAGACCGTGTCGAATGCTTTGGCGACGTCTAGGAACAGCGCCGCGGTGACTTGACGCTGGTTGAACCCCTTGGTGATCTCCTCAGTGAGGCGAAGCACTTGGAGTTCCGTGGAATGTCCTGTTCGGTATGCGAACTGTTCATCCGGGATGATGTTCAGCTCTTCTGTCTTCTCTGTTAGCCTCTTCAAGATGACCCGTTCTGCAACCTTGCTCATGGCTGGGAGGAGGCTGATGGGCCTGTAAGAAGACGGGAAAATTAGGTCTTTCCCTTGTTTAGGGATCATAATGACGTCGGCCTTTTTCCACCTGGCTGGAAAGTGCCGTAACCTTAACATCGCGTTTACGATGTTGACTAGCGCCGCTACTCCTTTCCTGGGCAGCTTTTTGAGAGCGATGTTTCCTATCTTGTCACATCCCGGAGCTTTTCTCGGCTTTAGGCTCCTCAGGATTTCCTTGACTTCCTCGGGGGTAGTCGGACGGATGTGGTTGTCATCTGGTAGGCGACGGATCCTTCGTACTCTGCGTTCGACGTCGTCCACCCAGTCCTCGTCCTCGTCATCGAGCTCGTTCTCTCTGCACTGCAGTTCTAAACTGTCGGCGAACGCCTCGGCTTTTTCCTGGTTAGTGTAGACGATCCCTCGCTCTCCGTGAATCGGGCGCATAGGCTTCCTTCGGTTTCGCAGGGCACGTTGTGTGTTCCACATGCTTCTGTCCTGTGGATCCAGTGACTCAAGGTGGCGTTGCCACCCCTCCTGACGGTGTTCCTGGAGGGCGGCTTTCACTCTTCGGCTGAGGACATTGTACTCCCTTCTGTCGGCGGGGAGCCTGGTCCTCTGAGCCCGTCTCTTGGCGCTCCTTCTGTCCCTTATCAGCTGTCTGGTGACCTCTGGGAGGTTTGCCATCGGTGCTGGGTGCCTTCTTACTTCTATTTCCGTCGTGCTGGCCCTTATCGCTTCCAGGATCTGCTCCTCTAGGGTAATGATGGCCCTCTCAACGTCCTCCACGGTTTCTAGCCTGGGAATTTGTGCGATGTACTGCTGCAGGTGCTGCCGGTACGATTCCCAGTCCGTTCGTCTCTTCGTGAAGGTGGCGTTGTCCTCACTCGCCTGTCCTCCTAGGGTTAGGAAGATCGGGTTGTGCTCGGTAGATCCCTCCGTTCTGGTGGTGATCTCTGCCTCGAAGGTCATCTCCTTTAGGATCGCGATGTCCAGTACGTCTGGCCTGTGTCTGCCGTTGTCGAAGGTGGGCTGGTCCGGTCCTACCACCATCAGTTCGCCGGCGTGCTGTCCCAGGAACCTCAGCAGCTCTCGTCCTCGAGTGTTGGTTATGCCGCTGTTCCATTCCTGGGATTTGGCGTTGAAATCGCCAATTGCGACGACCTGTGTCCTGGCGGGCAAGATTGCGTCCAGATCCCCCTCGGTAAGCGTGCTGCGGGGTGGCTGGTAGCATGAGACCACTTGTATGTCGCCATTTCGTGCTGTGGACACTACTACGGCGGTGGCGTTCATGTTTTCTAGCTCAGGCAGTACTGTCGGATGGTGGGCTATGGTTTTCTTCACCAATAGGGCCACTCCTCTCGCGGGTCGCTGAGGGTTGTTTACCCAGTCCATCCTGTAGGTGTGGTATCCTGGGAAGTTGATCTCCTTGGCCGGGGTCATCTTGGTTTCCTGCAGTGCCATGACGTCTATGTCGTACCTGGTCAGGAGCTCTTCGACTTCAAGTCTCCTTTCTCGCAGGCCATTGACATTCCAGGCCGCCATCTGCAGGACTTCCGGTTTAACCTGTAAAGGCATTACAGATTAGTTAAATTTGGCATTTGTGCAAAAAATGCGCTCATCGCTGAGCACATTTGTTGCATCTGTGCGAGCACCGCTGTGAGGTTTTTGGCCTCTGGCGATGCTTGTTGTTTTGCGGCAGGGACGGTGTTCTGTCCTGCCTTGCCCTGGGCTACTCTGGCGTAGCTTGTGCCTGGCGCTACGCCGCCCTTCTGTGTTGAGGTCATCGTTGGCCTCTGTACAGGCCTTTGGGTGGCGCTGGTTGATTGTTTGGGGTACTTTGGACATCCCCTATAGCTGGCCGGGTGGGCCCCCTGGCAGTTCGCGCACTTGGCCGGTTCGTCTGCCTTCTTTTTGCACTCCGTCGTCCGGTGTGCCTCGCCGCACTTCACGCATTTCGGCTGCGCGGTGCACCTGGATTGGCCGTGGCCGAAACGCTGGCAGCGGTGGCATTGGGATGCCGCTACCTTGGCTCGCTGTCTCTCAGTCCTTACAACTAGAGAACAGCACCTCGTTACTTGGAGTATCTTGTCCTGGTCCTGTGGGACTAGGACAAGCATGAGGGGCACCTCCTGTTTTGTCCGTCTTGACATCATTCGCTGGACCGCGGTAGGTGCGAATCCTTGGTCCTGGAGGTCTTCTGCCACCTCTTTGCAGGTAACGCCGCTCGGGATCCCTCGAATGACCACACGTAGCTGCCGTTCCTCTGGCAGGGCATACGTGTGGTACTCCCTCTTTTCATTTGCGAACATCCTTGTCATCCTCCGATAGTCCTCGGACGTCGCGGGCTCGATGGAGATTCCCTCCCCGGTAACTTTGGCCTTGTTGAAGTTTATACCGGTTTCGGTTAAACGACGGCTCACCGTTGTCCACGTCTCTTTGTTTCGCAGCACTACCGGGGGTACACGCTGGCTTCTTGTCCTTGTTTGAGGGGCCTCGGTCTCCTCTTTCCGGGTTTCTTGTTGGGGGACGCTAGCCTCCTGCTGGGGGGCTCTGGATCCCGATCTGCTCTGTCTAGGTGACTCGGACTCGGGGGGGCACTTGAGGGGCTCTTCAGCCACCTTCTTTGCCGCCTTAGGGGCCTCTTCGTCTGAGTCCGTGTTGGCAGCGGGCGGATTTTTTCTTTTCCGTGTTTGCGATTCTCCCCGAATCGCACGCAGAAGCTCTTCATGCTGGGACTTCTGTTCCCTCTGCATCTGCTCCAACCTTTCGGTGAGCTCGTCTATTTTCTTCTTGAGAGCATTGTTCTCCTCTGTGAGACGTTTTATCGTCTCCTTGTCGTCCCTTGGGGTTGGGGGGCCCCCTCGGAAGCTACCGCTCTGGGATGTTTCGTCTTCACTGTACTCCATGTTACCGTCCTCCACGGTAACGTCGTTGTCGGTTTCCTGTAAGGGAATACCTATATTATTATGGGAAAAAGTTATGATTAATAACAGAAAATGGTGTCTTGAAAAAGACGTGTGAACTTCCTCTTCAACACTATCGACGTCACTGTCTGTGGGGCTTCCACTTCACTGTGCACTCTGATGGCTCGGCGTACGTCCGTACGCTTTCACTTCTCGATGCACACTGCGTATGCCAACACAGAATACGCTGATATCTTGTTTGTCTATGGATACTGTGGCGGCAACGCTGCTGAAGCTCGCCGAGAATATGGTCTTTGGTACCCTAACCGCCGCTTACTAAATGCACGTGTATTCAGTACGGCATATCGAAATATCGCTGAAACTGGCTCCGTGAAATGTAGAAGAAGTGACGCTGGTGCTCCTCCCGCTTATGAACCAGATGATGAGGAAGAAATATTGAGGTATTTTGAGGAGGACCCAACTATTTCAACTAATAAAGTCGCAAGACTAACCGGAGCGTCACAATGGAAAGTTTGGTCTACGATACGTAGAGTTGGATGTCATCCTTACCACTATACCCCTGTCCAAGGCTTGGAGGAAGGTGATCCTGGAAGGAGAGTGGAATTCTGCCGCTTTATGTTAAATTCAGATGCAGAAAGTGCAAATTTTTTAACAAGTATTTTATGGACGGACGAGTCGAAATTTAATCGCGAGGGTATAACAAATTTCCACAGCCTACATTATTGGGCAGAGGAAAATCCCAAGTTAACAGGTGAAACTAGTTTCCAAATGAAGTTTTCTATTAATGTGTGGATGGGAGTCATTGGCCACTATTTAATAGGGTCACACTTTCTTCCTCAAAATTTAAACGGGAAAATCTATGACATTTTTTTAAGAAATGATCTGGCGGTGATTTTAGAAGATGTTCCTCTCGCCGTCAGACAGCGAATGATGTTTCAGAACGACGGTTGTCCACCACATTATCGGCTGACAGTACGACAGTTACTTGATCAACGTTTCCCTAACCGTTGGATTGGAAGAACGGGCCCAATACCTTGGCCAGCGCGAAGCCCTGACTTAACACCCCTTGATTATTACGTATGGGGTCATATGAAGGAGATGGTCTATGCCACAACAGTCAATACTATAGAAAACCTTAGACAAAGGATAGTCGATGCTGCCCGACACATAAGGCATAATCTGACAACCAGAGTAACAAGGACGGAAATAAGAAGACGCTGCCGTGTCTGTATACGGAATAGGGGCCTCCATTTTGAGCAAGACATATAAAAAATAAAGTACAACTTTGAAATTAATGAAGAATTAAACTCTACTTTTAAAATGTTTTTTACTGTTTATCTAAAAATAAAATTCGTACTACTTGTGTTATTTTTACTAGTATTTTCTTAGAACTATTAAGGGTACATTGAACATTTGTACCTTGTTAGATAGCTATTGAAATAAGGCAGTTTTTATAATAATTTATACGCGTGTTACGTTAATATTTTTTTGAAAAAACCTAATAGGTAAATTTCATAGCTGATTTAAAAAAAAAATTTAAAGTTTTTATTTCAGATGTTCACATGATCGAAATGTTTCCAGATATTTTTCATTCCAAACGGATATCTATAATATTGGACAAGTAATCCAGTAAAAAAAAAATTTTAAAATGTCAAATAGATTTTTCGAAAATTAACTTTTAGGACATTAAGATCTACTTTTTGAGAAAAACAAAAAAAATTAAATATCTCAAAAACTATTGAGTTTTGCATAATATATGTTAGGGCTAAATTTACTTCTTAGATCATGCCCCATCACATCTCCAAAGGAATGTATCGAATTACCAGTAACCCTGTATATGGTAAGTCAGTACAATACATATAATAAATAGTAATAAAATAAATAAGCAAATAAATAATAAATATCTTAGTTCAACTGTTACTGTAAATATGGAAAAGTTAACATTATTAAAGTGAGCTATGAAAATGACAACTATTATGTTTGATAAGTGACATTTCTTTAATGAAATAATCAAAATGGTTTACAGTGAGGAAGAAAAAACCAAACATTTATGCAAAATAGATAACAAAGATTTATTCAGGAAATTTTACTATAAATAAATGATCTCATAAAAAATGTTTGATGTGTCCACCATTATTGTCATTAACGTCTTCTTATATCTGTAATTGCTCCGGAAATGGCTTCATTATTTACATTCAAATTGTTTATTTCAAATCGAATTCTGTCCTTAATGACTTGAATACTATTATTATTATTGGCAATGTCTTTTAGAAATCCCAAAAAATGAATCCGTAGGGGTCAAATCCGGACTGTTAGGTGGCCATTTAATTGTTCCATTATTCCCTATCCATATTGGGAATACATTATTCATATGATCTCGAACAGGTAGGACACTATGCGGAGTTGCCCCATCCTGCATCCAAATCGTATCAAGTTGGGCTTCCGGAAAATTGTGCAAAAGATTATTTTCTGCTTCTGAGATAATTATTTCCAGATAGGTAACTCCAGTTAAAGTGTAATCATAAAATATAGGCCCAGCAATTTTGTTTCTGAGAATTCCATACCAAACGATTACAGTTTTTCTTCCTGATTTTTAAATTTGTTTTGCCAATCTTTTTCTGTTCTGTTTGTTTTCCCACGACCTTCGATTTTTCCTATTAAAAATTATAGTTAAGAAAACATGCTTTAATAGTAAACTGTACTAAAAAGTAAAAAATAATGTTTAAATATTAAGATTTTGTTCAACAGCGATAGAAAGTCCACTAACTCAATGTAATTAAATGATTTTTAATAACTTTTATTGTAAAAAACGTGGGGTGCTTGAATCAATTGTTATAAATATTTAATTGGTAGTTATTGATAAAAGTAGAATTATAAAAATATGGTGAAAAGCACCCCACGCTTTTTACATTAAAATGAATTTTTTTTGTCACCCACTTCATTCTTATTTTAACTTCTTAAAAATCATTTAATTATACGGAGTTAGTGGACTTTCTATCGCTGTTGAACAAAATCTTAATATTTAAACATTATTTTCTACTTTTTAGTTCGGTTTGCAATTAAAGCGTGTTTTTTAAATTAAACGGTCAACCCTCCCAGAGGTCCGATAGAAGGGTAGCTGGTGGCATGACATTTTTAGTCACCCTCTTGCCATTCATCCCTCGGCACGTTTCTCACCAATATATTGGATTGGGTGAATATTAAAATTAGCATCATGAACACCGCTACATTTAGAAACCAGCTGATACCCGCCTGCTTTTCGAAACCGCTGAATATCCGCTAGTAGTACATAATTAATATTACATCATAATGTATGTATTAAAGTTGGAACTAGCGTTTAATAAGGGCTTATACAACGGCAAATACGTTACAGACAATTCCGAAGTTACGTATATGTATTCTGGTATGCAATGATCACAAACTGTACCGCGGTTGCTTAACTCTCGTCGAGCGCTGGGTGTTGATGCTTACACCTATAATAATACGAGAAACGTCCAAAACTCATACGGTTTTTGCGTTCTGCGATATTAGCTTAAGCGAGGGCGGATAGTTGCGTAGCTGTCTGCTCACTTAGACGCACATCGCATATGCGCAGAAGGTTGCGCCAAAGTGTACACCTATGTACGCGTCGCTCTTGTACTAACCGCTGAGACAGTTTGGGTGAGAATCACGTTCAAAGATTCCGTTACAAACAAACATACAGGTGAAGCTAATAGAATAATAAAATATATATTAATAACAGCGGCGCCTCCGGCAAAATAGAATAGATTAGTCATTTTAAAAAAAAAATTATATTAGTTAGGACAAAGTTGTAAAATTGTTGTATTGTCATCGATCCTTGATAAGTGTTTCAGTTCAATCTGGCGTTTTGAAGTGGGTGAGAACCACGTTCAAAGATTCCGTTACAAACAAACATACAGGTGAAGCATTCTAACAGGAGCAGTACAGTTTCAAATCTTGCTAAATCTGGTGTTTCCAGTGAACGTTTTAATCGATATAACTGGTCACGCAAGTACCAAATCAATGAAGCCGTATCACCATTTAGATGAGGACCATCTTTCAACGTTAATTTCGAATTTAAGAAACCCCACAAGCGAAATTACAAATAATTCTGTTAAAAACTTAAAATTGGTAAACCATGAAGAAGAATCCAAAAGTAACAGCATTGAGTATTTCATATAGATACAATGAATATATTTGATGATAAGAAACATTATAAAAAGTTTCTACTTTTTATTATAAACTAAACAGTTTTGTTGTTTTAATAATTATTTTAGATAATATTTTTTAATCATGTATTAATCTTATTCTTTCCTATTATTTGGGTTTTCTACCATATGTATTATTATCCTCTTCAAAAACAAATCACCGAATCTACAAAATAATAGAATTATTGGAAAAAAGCCTCTGCGCCCGTAACGTTTACGCCAAAGGAATAGTCAGAGGTTGTGTTTTGCAAATAATATAAATTGGAATAAACACAGAAATACTGTATTTTGCTGACGTTTCGGAAAGTAATCTCTTTCCGTTTTCAAAGCTTTTTTTGGAAGAACTCTTATTTTGCTGTGTATGTCAATTACACAGCTTTAAGATTCTGTTTGTTATTTCCATAGATACTTACTACTTACACAGCACATAGAACTGATGATATTTTCTTTTAGATAATGTTGAGTTGGTTAAGTTCTTTTTTTAACATTGGTAGCTAGGTTGTACACATATCTACAGAACGATTCGATACGCACTTATCTTCATTTAATAAGATTATTCTTGATTCCTTAATTTTTCTTTTTTTGGTATCTGCTTCTTTTGTTAAAGATTGCCAGCAGACAAAGGTAATGTCACAGTCATTATAGATAAAGATATATATAACAGAAAAATCATGACTTGTAAATGAGGGACCCTACTCAAAACTAAACAAAGATCCAACAAAATCAATAGAGAGCAAAATTTACAAAACTTGATTTAAATACAAACATGAATTTAATGATTTTGAATGAAGGAAACTTGCACCAACATCATAGTAAGCCTCCTAATTTTTATGGCTCACCAAAGACACATAAACAAAATATTCCTTTAAGACCAATTGTTAGTTCTATTAATTCACCGTCATAATTTGGCAAAATTCTTACTTAAAATTATTGATCCATTATCTGGAAATACCGATTCATATATTAAAAATAGTAAAGATTTTATAGAAAAAAATTTATGAAAACGATATTCATGAATCACACCTGATGATTAGTTTTGATGTAGTTAGTCTTTTTACCAATGTTCCGTAGATGAAACCTTAAAAATAGTTAAAGACAGGTTGCTAAATGATAATAATTTGGAAACTATAACTAAATTAAGTGTAAATAGCATAATGGAACTCTTAACAATGTGTATAAAAACAACCTATTTTCAATTGGACAATGAGTTCTATCAGCAGGATTTTGGTATGGCTATGGGATCTGCATTATCACCAATTTTAAGCAACATATTTATGGAGAACTTTGAGAACACACATGTTCAAAATTGTATAAACAAACCGGTTGTCTGGTGGAGATATGTTGACGACATCTTTGCAATTTGGCCTCATGGTGTTGATTTACTAGATAGTTTTTTGGAAAATATAAATAGTAAGGAACCGGCTATTAAATTCACATTAGAAGTAGAAAGTAGGAATGAACTACCGTTTTTAGATGTTTTAATTAGAAGGGTAAATAATACAATTGAAACAAGCGTTTATAGAAAACCAACACATACTAATAGATATCTAAATTTTAACTCAAATCAGTCAATAAATGTTAAAAGGGGTGTTGTAAAATGTTTATACGATAGGGCCAAAATAATTTCATCTAATAATGAAATATTAAATAACGAGAAAAAATGTATCAAAGAGGTTCTAGTACAAAATCAATATCCTGAAGCCTTTGTTGATAGAGTTTTCATAAATGTTGAAAACAGGGACAATCAGGTAAGACAAAAACCTGAACGTCATTATACAGCAATAATTCCTTATGTATACGGACTATCGAAGAAGCTACGGCGTATAGGTGACAAATTTGATGTGAGGACGATATTTCAAAAAGGGAACACTTTAAGATCTATTTTAACAAAAACAAAACCGATAAACAGGGAGCAGAATTCAAAAAACTGTATTTACAATATCCCGTGTGAATGTGATAAATGTTATGTGGGTGAGTCATCCAGACCTTTCAGTGTGAGGTTGGATGAGCACAAGAATTACATTAGAAAGAATGAAATTCAGAAATCAAAGATTTGTTAACATGTTTGGGAAAACGGACATAGAATAAACTGGGACTCGGCAAAAATTTTAAC
The DNA here is from genome assembly GCA_963675555.1 of Leptura quadrifasciata. Classification (NCBI taxonomy): domain Eukaryota; kingdom Metazoa; phylum Arthropoda; class Insecta; order Coleoptera; family Cerambycidae; genus Leptura; species Leptura quadrifasciata. The sequence continues at coordinate 94,294,823 of OY776680.1, read as the reverse complement.
AAAAGAAGCAGATACCAAAAAAAGAAAAATTAAAGAATCAGCAATAATCTTATTAATTAAGTGCGTATCGAATTGTTCTGTAGATATTTGTACAACCTGGCTACTATGTTAAAAGAAGAACTTAACAAACTCAACATTATCTAAAAGAAAATATCATCAGTTCTATGTTCTGTGTAAGTAGTAAGTATCTATGGAAATAACATAAACAGAATCTTAAAGTCGTGTATTTGAACATACACAGCAAAATAAGAGTTCTTCCAAAAAAAGCTTTGAAAACGGAAAGAGATTAATTTCCGAAACGTCAGCAAAATACATTATTTCTGTGTTTATTCCGATTTATATTATTTGCAAGACATAACCTCTGACTATTCCTTTGGCGTAAACGTCACGGGTTCAGAGGCTTTTTTCCAATAATTCTATTAGTTTGTAGATTCGGTGATTTGTTTTTGAAGAGGATAATAATACATGTGGTAGTAAACCCAAATAATAGGAAAGAATATTCGTAGAATACCACAAATAACTTTCAGACAATATGTATTAATCTTCTGTAATACACACAAGGTTGGTTTTCTACTCGGGTAATTTTTTTTTGACTGACTCATACCTGTGTTACATTAAAATTTTGCTCGAATTAATTAAGGGGCATAGGAAGAATCGCTCCACTTCATGTCGCGATTTTTCCATGCCTTTAATTTTCGAATAATTTTCATGGGAAAACAGGTTTTTGGCAAAAAAATTACCCTGTAAAAAATCGACCTATATCTTCCCGCTATATCAGGAATTTAGCACTCGATTAACCCCAATCTCATTACATAAACAAATCCCCAAGGCGTGTGACCCACTTCTTTCACATCATTTGTAAGATTGTTTTCACTCGATAATGAGCAGCGTAAGTGTCAGATACCTTGACTTAATTTGCGTGTGAAGCAATGTTCAATACTACAACCACAAAGCTAGATAGAAATCAGTATTGCGTTCAAGAACAGCTGCAGAGGAAACTTATTGGTATAATTTACCACAAGCATGATGAACCGAGAGACCTCCCAGAAAGAAAAATCTTAATAAATATCGTTTGATCGATAAGTCCTTAATAATAAGATTTTATTGTATAGTTTGTCCCATATGTTATTCAGCGGTATAAAAAAGCTCGCAAGAAAGTGTAAAGATAGCCGACCGTTTGTGGTTATTATACCGCTGGCGTTATATGGTAGCAGTACACAGAACCGGACTTAAAATATATTTTCAATAGTAGTTTTTTGCGGTGGTTTACTAGAAGCCGAACGCCTGCTTCATGGACTTTTTTGAAACTGATATGCGTTCGGTCTCCTTTGCGTTTTTTGTGAGTTTTTTTATATCGCTGTATTATGTATGGTACCATTACTCTATCAAGTTGATATGGGGCGTAATTTACAATAAGTGCAAAAAAAATTAAATAACGACACTAGAAATAATATACAGGGTGGTCACGAAACCTATCTTGGGTTTATAGCCCAACACCCCCGTTTTCCCCTTTAGTTTTAAAGATAAACGATTGAACTTAGAACATCCTATATACTTAATAAACGTCAATTTATTTATATTTTATGTTTATATAAATCACATAATATAATAATTTTCAACGGGATTTCGATTTTTTTAGCTTTACACGGGTCGATTAGAATAAATCGGAACAGTCACGGAATGTACATTTAAATGGAAAGCTAAAAATTAATGAAAACAAATATTGACGTTTGAAGTGTCACTTATGCGGTACCATGGGATTCAGAAAATTATGCAGAATTCAAAAATTCAATAATATATAATATGGTGTTCCATTTAAAAATCAAAAATTAATGTCACTTCCGGTGAAACTGGAAGTGGAAAAAATCATTTATAAGTCAAAAGTGACGTATATTGAGTAGGTATACAGGATGTGCCTATAAAATGGAATGGAAGGTGTTCGAAATTATTGCCATTTCGCTTGTACACATGGAGAATCTATTCAATAGCTTAGCTCCACAAATTTTAAGTAGTGTATTCCTGTTGATGGCTCCAACACTTGTTTAAATTTTAATATAAAAGTCAGCCATGCCTATATGATTGGTTCTTTATACCAGAGGGGTAAACCGCGGCCAAATTTTGTACACCAGACTTCCTTTTCGTAGAAGACTTCCCTGACTTCCCTGATACTTCCTTGGATTTCCTCGAGACTTCCTCGGATTTCCTCGAGACTTCCTCGGACTTCCTTAAGACTTCCCCGGACTCCTTAAGACTTCCCGAACTTCCTCAAAATTCCCCGGACTTCCCCAAATTTCTTTGGAATTCCCCTAATTTTTCAATATAAATGTTAGAAATATAAACATTAGAAATTTTCCAGAAGTTACTCTTTCTCTTATAGTAGAGTGCCCGGGCCCTCAGAATGTGTCATTCTGTTGGCACCTTAATTTGAAAATGTACTGGCCATCATAACTCATTTCTAATACCTCATAGACAACAAAAATTGTGGTTGTCCAAAAATCGTCCTATGCATGGGGTGAATAGGGTGAAATTAATGAAAAACACCCTAAATATTTTTATTGCATAATTTGATCCTCTTAAATGGATTGCACCTCGTAAAAAAAAATCTGTATCTATAATTAATTTGATATACTTAAAATAATTTATTTCCCGTTGAGATTTACATGTATTTAAATGGGAATGCCGCCGAGAAATGTGCTGTTTACTCAAAACTTGCAATTTTTGATTTTCGTTCAACTAGCATTATCTCCGAAATTAGTAATTTTTTCTAAAAATACTCTGGAATAAAAATTATGGGCCGCTCTTTCAGGGTGCTGCCGGTTTTTTTATTTTTTCAAATTGAAGCAGCGGTTACTGAGAAAATGAATATTTAGATTGCCGATTCACGTAAGCGGGACGCGAAACGCTTACTACACCTCCACGTTCGAGGTGTAAAATAGCTTGCTGATAGAAACCAATGCAGTATTTCTAAAGAAATATAATTATTCACGCTTTATTAATTGGTTCTAAATGTAATATAATTATAATAATCTGCAGATCTGTGGTTACATTGAGTGTGTAAAGGTTGGAATAAATTTTATAAAATCATTAAAAAGCAATCGATAATAAATCGGTTACTCAGGCCGATTTTTAAATATAGCCCTCTATTTTACATACATAAAAACAATTCTAAAATTCTTAGAAGAAATTTTAGAAAAAAATTGTGCTCTTTTAAATGGCACTATCAGAAATTGATTTGCCAATTAATAAAATTGTTGACAACGTCATAACTTCTAGAAAAAAATTTAAAAGCTTATTTTTTTAAATAAATGCTCTATTAAAAGTTCTGAATATTATAATGAAGAGAAATTAAAACACAATATTATTATTCGATATCTGATATGTCTGAAAAGGTTTCTTCATCGCTACAATTTTCTTTGGCAAGCTGAATACTATTGTGACAAGTTAATGGTTGTGCCATACACTTGCAGGATGCTATGCACGGAATTTTCGTCTTTTAACAAGAGCATTGGCGACCATTACAACCTGTAAATATAACTTTCGATAATTACGTTACTGTTAAAAATAAATAGAAACTATATACCTTTTTTGCATTGGCAAGTGACGAGACAAATAGTTTCGCTTGGTGGTAGAGAAGGTAGTGTGGTGAGGACAGAGACTAATTTTTCGTCCACAATTTTCCATCCACATTCAATCGGGTCCAACAAATGTTGCTGTGGGTTTAAACAGTTTAACCAAATCTGCGTTTGGTAGTTAACCCTAAGGCAATATTGCCTTAGACTATCCTCGGTATGTAGAAGCTTGTTTATAGTTCGGGACTATGCTAAAAGGCCTCGTAGTTGATTAGTGTCCTTAACTACTTAATTTTTACTATATAAAAGTATTGCAAATGACTCCATGTTTCTATTCGCTTAATTGGGCCATTCCTACATTCTTTAACAATTCTTTGCAAACGTCGCCCAACATATTTTTTGCCCATACCTACAAATTGGCTTGTAGTGTCGGAACCTGTCAACGCATGAAACGCAGGAAGACTGCAATAACTGGTTGCCCATCTATGTATTATGAACTGCGATGAAACGTCTAGAATCCTTTGTCCCGACTCTCAACCATACTTCCGAAGTAAGTTCATTTTTGAAATGCGCTAGTAACACCAAGACATCGGTCTCTTTACAGTCTATTATTATCCGAGGTAATCCTTCGTTTTTAGTAGATAAAAGGTGCAATAATATTCTGGTGTCTGCTTCTTCATGCGATGAACACAAATATTGATCATCACACGCATAATTAGTTTTGTATTCATATATTCATCATTCGGTGATGTGTATTCGAGCGAGCTAGACGTATTGTCGCTGCGGTCGCCTCTGTCAATTTCTAATTTTCAAGTATAACTCCTGATACTTCATTATAATACGGTCTTAAATCTTGCTTTATCTATTTGTATCGATAAACATGGTATTGTCTAAGCAGCAAGAAGAGGACATAAAACATGTATCCAAAAAAGTGCTTAAAGATAGTCTGTCGGATGCCAGCTTTATGAGTGAATTTGCCGATGCATTAGCTGAAATGGTGTTCTCTAAATTATCCGAAAAAATCGAGAGCCTTAATAGTAAACTCCATGAAGCAAATGATACTGTGTTACAATTATGTAAAGAGAATAATCAATTAAAAAATCGAGTGGAAGACCTGGAGCAAAAAATGAAATTAACGCAGCTGAGAATGTATGGTGTGAAAGAGAAAAAGGGAGAGAATCTACCTGAAGTAGTAAGTAAATTACTGATTGATAAAAATGTGTTTGAAAATGAATCTGGATCACCAATTCTTAGCTGTTATCGCATAGGTTTGTTAAAACCAGGAAATAAAAAACCGAGGCCCATCATAATTTATTTTCGAGACGTAAATCAACGTAATCTTGCCTACTCAAATAAAAAAAATCTGAAAGGTTCTAAGATGGTTTTAACGGAAGACCTTATAAAACCAAGATATAATTGCCTATGTAAAGCTAAAGAAAAATTTGGGAAGGAAAACGTTTGGTCTCAGAGTGGAAATATTTGTATAAAAATGAATGGACATAAGCACATTGTAAAAAGTATAATGGAACTAGAAAACATTTCGATGGACAGAGACGATCCGAAATGAACGTACTTCTAAGCTATTTGAATTTTAAAATATCTACTTCCTTATTGTGTTCTACTTAAATCTTATTTTCTGAAATTGGGGTAAACCATAAATTTCATATTACTGTTAAGAATATCAGTTAATAATTTTATTAGCTTGTTAACTTGGGGTCTAAATAATATTTTAATTCATAGTAAATACTTAATAATAAATACATTTTATTTCGTTATTTAGCGCCTACTTATCGTTTCATTTTATATTAGAAAAACAAACTTGTTTTTGTTCATTTAAGTGTAACTGTGATAAAATTTTTTTACTGCTTACTATTTGTGTACCTTTCTATACTAAATAAATATTATTTTTCTAATGTATTTATGCTCTGTGATATTATATCTACTTTGTATACTGTTGCTTATATAAATCTGATTTTCTTTAGGTAAACATAATGCCGAATGGTATAAATATATGTCACTTAAACGTAAGATCTCTAATGAGACATTTTAGGGAATTTATGGACTTAGTTGCTTCCTTTCATGTAATTGCTGTAACAGAGACCTGGCTGTCGAGTGATGTGGACGATGTTTCTATATCAATTCCTGGCTTTAAACTGTTCAGGTTAGATCGATCTCGCGCACGTGGTGGTGGCGTAGCTATCTATGTAAGTACAGATATTTTGTGTTCTCAATATGACTTAAATTTTAAATTTGATGGGGACATTGAACAATTGTGGCTTAACATAAAAATTAAAAACTATAAAATTGCTATTGGCAATATTTATAGGCCGCCATCTGGAAATATCTCTGCATTTTTAGATAGCATTGAGGACACCTTGCCCCTAATTATTCCCACAGTAGATGAAATAATTTGTTTGGGAGATATGAATATTAATTTATTAAATCCTGAAAATCCTTTAGGCAAATGTTTTCATGCCTATGGCTTTAATCAATTGATAAACGAACCTACTCGTGTTACTGAAAGATCACTATCGCTCTTAGATCCTATATTTGTCTCGAATTTAAACCTAATTCAAGATAGTGGTGTTACTGATGCTAGTGTTATATCTGACCATTGTTTAACATATTGTAAATTAATAATTGACAAGCGAAAATCTGCAACAAAGTTCTGTACTTTTAGAGACTATAAATATTTTGACTATAACAGATTTTGTAATGATTTGAGGGATGCACCATTTCATAATATTATAAATATTCCTGATATTGATGATAAAGTTATGTATTTTAACAATCTTATAATTTCTTTATTTGATAAGCATGCACCTATTAAAACTGTTAGAATAACTAAACCTAAATCGCCTTGGCTTACGTATCCAATTAAATTAATGATGAAGGAAAGGGATACCGCCTTACAAAAATACAAACAAACTAAATCTCCTGTAGACTGGGCACGCTATAAAGAATTGCGTAATTTTACGCTGTCTGCCGTCCGCCGGGAGAAAAAAGTATTTTATAACAACTTATTAAATACAACTGACTCAAAAATGTTATGGAAAGGCATGAACAATTATATCTTAAACAAAGAACGTTTAAGTGTTCCTAATCATTTAGATGACCCTGACAAGGTAAATCAATATTTTTCATCCGTTTTTGTTGAAAGAGAAGTCAGTGATGACTTAATTCACTTTTATGTTAATGGTAATTTTTTAGATACTGATCAAAAGTTTGAGTTACCTTTATTGCCAGTCGAAGATGTAAGCAAGATTCTACACAGTATTAAATCGAATGCCTATGGGTCTGATAATATCTCAATAGCCATGTTAAAGTACTGCAGCCCTTACGTAGATAGCTTTATTACGCATATTATAAATTGTTGTATAGAACACAGTTATTTTCCTTCAACGTGGAAAGTAGCTGTAGTCAAGCCGTTACCTAAAGTTAATACACCTCTTAATTACACTGATTTACGGCCAATAAGTATTTTATCAGCTTTATCTAAAGTATTAGAAAAAGCCATTTCTATTCAACTTACAAAATACTTGGAGCAAAAACAAATATTACCAGAGTGTCAGTCGGGTTTTAGGCGGGGTTACAGTACTTCAACCGCTCTTTTAAACGTATGTGACGATATTGTATCTTCTGTAGATAGAAAAGAAGTAACAGCCCTAGTACTGTTAGACTTCTCCAAGGCATTCGATACTATTAATCATAAACTTGTGTGCAGTAAGTTGATTTATTATGGTTTCTCTGACAAGCTTGTTAATCTTATTAGCTCTTATCTTCGCAATAGGTCGCAGGTAGTTCATATAAATGATAGGGTGTCCTCTGTAAGAAGTGTTACATCCGGTGTACCTCAAGGTTCGATATTGGGGCCACTCCTTTTTTTAGTTTACACGAGTGATATACTAAGATCAGTTAGACATTGTAAAATTCAAGCGTTCGCGGATGATACACAGGTTCAATATAATTTTAAAGTTGAAAATATTATGCATGCCGAAAATTTTATCAATGAAGATCTCCATACAATTAGCACTTTATCAAATAAGCATAATCTAAAATTAAATGAAAGTAAGTGCCATGTATTATTTTTTGGAAATAAAAGAAATAGAGAGTTTGTTGATAGTAATATTACCATTAAAGTTGAATCTGAAACTTTACAATCCAAATATTCTTTAAAGAACCTGGGTATTATATTTGACAGCGATTTAAAATTTAATCTGCATATTAACAGCTTATTGATAAAATCATATAGTACGCTGAAATCACTCTATTCGTATAGAAATATCTTAACGATCCACGTAAAAAAGACCTTATCCGATTCCCTAATTCTCTCACGTTTCAATTATGGCGATTGTATTTATGGTCCCTTCCTAGATAAATTTAATCAAAATAGAGTTCAAAAGGTACAAAACTCTTGTTGCAGATTTGTATTTGGTTTGAGGAAATATGATCACATTTCTCGTAAAATTTCGGAATTACATTGGATGAATATGACTACTAGGCGAAAACGTAATTACTGTAATTTGATTTACAAAATTATCAATGATCAATTACCTCTATCCCTTTTTCAAAAATTATTAAAAAGATCTGATTCACATGGTTTAAATCTAAGATATAAACTTAATCTACATATCCCACGTCACTCGTCAGCCATATTTCAAAAATGTTTTTCTTATTTGGCTGTTAAGCTTTACAACTCCACTATCAAAGATTTTGCCCACTTACCAAAGTATTCGTTTAAAGCTCATCTTAACAGTAAACTAAGTAGTGTAATTTAAATAAAATCAATCTGATAAATTTAAATAGATATAATAAGTATTGTAAATAATGCAAACTTTGTTAATTAACTGATATGTTTTATGTAATATACCCCTCCTATTCAATTTGAATTTAAATTTAAGTTTTCTTCTTTTTCTAATATACACACATCCATGTATTGAAATATATGTTCTGTTTATTATAATCCAGGTTAAGTGTAAGAGTAGCAATTGCTAAACTTCGCCTGGTTTATATTTGTTTAATTCAATAAAGTCTATTATTATTATTATTATTATTATTATATATCATTAAATCCGTCGGATGTACCAAATTTGGTAACATTATTACTCATAGAATATTCATAATAGTATTTAGATAAAAAAATTTGCTATGGTCGAGGCAAGAATTCAAGCGATGCACGTCACAGATCGATTCTATAAATAAGACAATACTGATAAGAATCATGAAGCCCCATTAAACTGTACCTATTTCTGAAAAATGCTTAATAACTGGGTGTCAAGAATTACTCTTTTTAATGTAATTAATGATTAAAAATTATGTTAGTATTAAAATTTCTTTAATGAGATCACTCGTGACGTGCATCGCTTGAATTCTTGCCTCGACTTTAGTTGACCTTTGTTATATGCAGATATAAATAAATGCCACTGTTGAGGCAGAAGAGTAGCTGGGTTAACGATGATTTACTTTACTGCACAAGTTAAGAGAAACAATATATATAAAACCGCTGCCCAAGGAATCACTACTTCCACATCTAGATGTTGTATCCAAGTCTTATACACACTATATCCCAATCTAATTTTTACTCTCTTTAATAATAGGGTAGGTGTGGCAATGTGGGTGGTAGAGGGGGTGGCTAATGCCAAAAAAATTTTAGAGTCCCTTGGTTCTCGTATACACACTAAATCCCAATTTGAGACGTTTCGTTCTTTCATACAAACTAAATCATATTTCAACTTTTTTTACTTCCTTTCATAATAGTGTGGGGGTGGTATTGGGAGTGATAATGGGGGGTAAATTTTAAGATCTTGACTTTTCGTACATGTCCAAAATTGCAAGTTTATGGACTCTTACCTGCTTGCTTTGCATATTTACCCTTATTTACCCCATTTACCTCCGATCCCTTCAACGGAATTAGATCAACATATAATCTAGTTCCAGATCTCGTTACAATACATAAGTGTACCAAATTTCAAGTCAATTTCATAAACGGTATCCAGAGTAAACGTGCGCACAAAAAAAGTTACAGACAGATAGAAATTTTTTTCGATGTTTCATGACATTTTAAGCCTATTTCAACAAAAAAATTTTTTGCATTACTATATTTCCACTGGATGTGGAAGTAAAAAATATTGTCAATAATGTGAAATATTGAAAAATACGCACTTTTTAAATTTGTATTGCAAGAAATAGCTAAATTCGAATTATTATACATGTAACATGCTCTCTGATCTTGTGAACGATTCATCTTTTGGAGTCTGAAGGACTTTTAATATTTTTCAAAAATGAATGTTAACGTTCACAAAATAAGGGTTCACGGAGCATAATATAAAATCTATACTTACTGTTCGTTTTTGCTTAACTGCTGCTGTGATGGTATCTATTGGACGTCGTAACACTATAAACCTGACGCTGGAAGTAACTAACACTTTCTTAAAATTATACCTGAAAGGGAATTTTGTTAAAAACACAATTAAAAGACAATATAAAATTTAAAAATATATATATTAAATCTCTTCAAGAATTTATGTTTTTACAACAACTTCAAGAAATATGTTTTAACAAACAATAGTCTGGCCCGTGTACAACAGATGGTGAGGAACGGAACGATTTATAATGTACCAACTACCATCCAATATGCAGTTTTTGAGCTAACGATTACACAAAAAGATTCAAGAAAAGTTCAATGTTTCTAAAATTTGGTGGGCTTTTGCTTGCCTGTCTATTCGCGTATTTTTATTTCAATATCAATTTTGGTCGCTCCTCGGAGCTTGAAAATGCTTGAATCGCATCGACTTTGGGCAATTGCAATTTGAATACGTTCAGGCAAGGCGGTCCCACGCACATATGAGTACATGGTAAAGATACTTTTCTGACACCGAATCACTGAGGAACCGGTTTAGGGCAAATCCCGTTAAAACTCATCATTTTCCCGTCAAAATCGACTGCTAGGAAATGATGGGGGCCCATGTCGCTAAGGGCTATTTTCGCTCAAACTCACGATATACTTTGAATAGAAGCTGGATTAACTTGTCCTCATATTTAATACCGCGCATTCGTAAAAGGGTTTTTAATTTTGAAATTTCCGAAATTAAAGTCAAATTTTGTTATACTTTCTAAATTTTGGTGGTCGGGGCGACATTACGTCCCTGTGCAGCGACATTTACTTACTACACTTTCTAAAATGACGCTCCTTGAGAAGTTATTGAAATTATTGCATAAAAATCGCTCCGTAGGGCGAAAATATTATTAAGAATATTAAAAACCTCTTCCACGATATTTTTACGTGAAGCACGCTTTTCATGCGAAATATTTCCTAAGTTGGATTTTGTTAATATTGTCTGAAAGTTACAACGTCGAAAAGTATATCGAGGGTATTATGGTGTTCTTTAACAATCTCAGTAGCCGCTGCTTCGATTTGAAAAAACTAAAAACCGGCAGCATCCTGAAAGTGCGGCCCATAATTTTTATTTCACAGTATTATTTGAAAAATTTATTAATTTCGGAGATCATGCGAGTTGAACGAAAATCAGAAATTGCAACATTATAAGTTTTGAGTAAACAGCACTTTTCTCGGCGGCGTTCCGATTTAAACACATAAATCTAAATCGGAAAAAAATATTTTAAGTATCTTAAATTAGTTTTTTTAATGAATAATTTTTTTCTGAGCTTCCATCCATTTTTTCTGATCAAACTGTGCAATAAAAATTTTTGGGGTGTTTTCATTAATTTCACCCCATCCACCCCCTGCAGAGGACGCTTTTTGACAACCTCAATTTTTGTTATCTATGAGGTGTTGGAAATGAGTTCTGATGGTCAATAAATTTTCAAATTAAGGTGCCAACAGAAATCATTTCTAGGGGACTTTTATGCATTTGGGAACTCTACTATAACGCAATCAATATAAAATGTATTTTTTCGCCCACATTAATATTTTCTTTATTGCTACCTTGGTCGCACTGGAAAAAATACATGGAACATATTTTTTATTCAATATTGTTTAATAGAATACTCTCCTCTCTATTAACGCGGCATCTTTTGAACGTTTTTTTGAGTGATTTTTTGAGCCCTAAACCAACGCGGTCCGATGTGGTATAATCTTGCACATTTTGTGGCAAGTTACGACTTCCCGAAATTCTGCACATTTGACCACAAATACAACTTGGTTAATTGAAAAATTTGTACTTCACTCAATCGCAACGGCCAATGTCTCTTTCGACACCGCAAATTTGTAGTGTCGTATAATATACGCATTATTATTACCGATAGGAATCCAGCGAAGCGCGACGTAGTCATCGATTATGTCACTGATGGTTTTAAAATTTAAAGCAATGCAGACCGCGAGATACTTTGGAAAAGTGTGTCGCTGGCCAAGAGAAAACGAAACTTATTACATGCAACATTAAAAACGAGCACAAGTAGGTTTATTTGTTGTATTATGCGTGAGTGAGTTTATGTTAAAGTCATGAATTTTACGCAAGTTTATTTAATTTAACAAGAAAATTACGAAAGTAAAACTAATGAGCGCATCGCAAAAACACTGGACGATAGCTGAGAAATAGTTTGGTCTATTTTTATTTGTCCTTGTGTCTAGGAATCGTTTGATGGTACGGGACACAGTAGATTTCGAAATTTCCACTTGATCTACACGGAAAGAAACTTCATCATAGGACTTTTCTTTATCGCCCTACCCTCGCATCATTAAAAGAGAAACTCTCTCTCTTCCTCTGTTAAAGTAGCCATTATGCAGAAAAAAACGCGAGAACTAATGAAAAATGAAATAACTTTTTCCGTACAAAAGTGCGTTCCTGCCTCTACAAAAGTTGGAAGGAACTGAACGTTCTCGTAGAAATTTCACAAAACAAATGCTGTTATTAAGAACACTTTAAAAAGAACATTCATAAAAATCAAGATATCACAGATATTGTTTTTTAAACTGAATGTTTTTTTGTCAACACGAGTAGCTAGAGTTTGTAAATATTTACAAACTTATGGACGCTTAAGGGTTATTTCAATTTTGTGCGATTGCAGCGACACCTTGCGAGAATCTAATAAAATGCCCGATATAAAATTCACGTATTTTTGGCCGTAGAATCCGAATCCGCTATAAAAAAAGGGATTTCCATTACAAATTTCAAAGTTGCCCCCGCCCCACCCACTGGGTTAGGGGTGGGAGAGTCGAATCCAATGTCATTGGATAGATTTCGTAAAAATGAGAAATACGTATTTTTCAGTTTTTGAATTGGACGTTTTTTTATGGGCACAAGACGCTACTCTTGAAACAGTTTTCTTTTCATTTTTTGCGATTACAGCAACACCATGCAAGAATCGAAAAAAAATGTCCGGAATAAAATTTACGTATTTTTTGCCGTAGAATCCGATTCCGCAATAAAAAATAGGGGTTTCCATTTGAAATTTTAAAGTTGCCCCTCGCCCCACCTACAGGGTGGTGGGTGGGGAGGTCATTTTGGTATCAGTAGATAGTTTTTTGAAATTTTTTTGACACGTATTATTTTATTTTTCGATTTGATGCAAACTGTTCGAGATTTTCCACCGTTCCCATACTTTTCTAACATCCGGTATATAACAAAAGCATCATCTCAATTTTTCAGTTGCACACGAGGAATTTCCATTAGCTAGGTATTACATTATTAGATTATACGACTTAATTAGGAGCATATAAATTTAAAATTATTATTATGTTTCGATATGTAGGATATTACGTTAACAAATTCATCAGAAAGCAATTAACATTCAGGTAATATCCGCTATCATAAGCTTGGCTATACTCATAAATCGAGTTCGACACGATATTGTCTTTAATTTTTTTGCCACGTTGAAAAGATGAGAAATTTCCTATCTCTTCTATTGTAACTAAACTAAAATATAATTAAGATAATCTAGTCTTGGTTTATCGAAATGCAGTAAGTAGAGTAGATCTTTACTCATACCAATACTAGCGATTTTTGTTTCAACGTTTCTGTGTTTTTGTCCAAAAGCATACGATTATGCAAATTTGTTGGAAGACATTTGCTATTTCTAACCATATTTAATAATTACCGAACCACAAACAGAGATGAAGTCACCTTTATGAATCATATTTACGAAGCTCCAGGTAATCAAACTTTCTACATCCGTCTGTTTTGTACTTATTTAATAAGATCATCGTCAACAGTATAGATATAGTAAACATCATACGGCGTGGGAGTGATCCAAACAGGTATCATAAAATTTTTATGTGATTGCGTGGTTTACACCGTTTTAATATTTGTTATATTGTCATTGTCGATATAAAAATTGTAGTTCCGTCGAATATTCACATCACATCCAGAGCGTCAGTAAAATATGGAACATTAGGTGAAAGGCGAAACACAATTCACAAATTTGTGCTATTTTTGTAATTTGACAGGGTGAACCATGTCGAAAGTCATGACGTCATTGGGGTCTTTTAATACTATTAATAAATTTCATTCTATTACATCAACCATTGGAGAGATATACAGAAATTAAAAGCCGTTTTTTGGCACACCCCTTTAAGCTGGGCAGGAAAGTGTTATTTTGAAAAATATTATACGTAGAACCCTTCTTAATTTTCAACAGGGAATTTACAGTTAAATTTTTGCACGTTATTATGGGACACCCTGTATAAATGGCTTTAATTTTGAATGCAAATAGTTTGTTAATATGTTAACGGATAAATGCCGCTGCGTTATAAAAAAATTTTTGGATGACAGGAACTTACAAATATTATCTATGTTAAAGAGAATTTAATTTTAATTAATTTCATTATAGAGGGTCTCACCGGGAACTGAATCGATCGATATAGAGAAAAGTACGCGTCAGAAAATTTTGAAAATTTAGATAATTACTAATATCGGTGTGGTCAATCCAACTAAAATAATTACAAACAACTGACACTTCCGCTTATACCGGAAGTCGATACCAACTTGCTTATTTCAAATGGAACACCCTATATATTTCAGGGTTTCCGAAAAGAGCATAAAATTCTGAGTCGAAAATATGTAGCATATCCTATACCTAAACCTAGCCGTTTCAGAGGTATTTGACATTTTATAGAAAATTTGACAGGTGCAACGGTTTACAAGAACCGTTATAACTTTCTTCGTGTAAAAGATCCTCATTTGCTTCTTGTCACATAAAAAGAACACAAGGAGAACTACGTTCTACCACTGAAATAAATTCAATAATGTCATACCAAGTGTTCCGTTTTTCGCGTTACATTTTGTCAACTTCAAACCGCGAGAACTTGTTTAGATCAAATGGAACACCCTGTATTTTTTACGTCAAGTTGTGTAAAATTGAATTCCATTTTTTCTGATATTAGCATTGTGGGGATTAAAGTTACAACTTTTTGAAATATTTGCGATTTTATTAGAAATTCATCAATTCATCATTTCATCAAAATAGCCATGATTAGAAACAATCAGTCATTATCTTATGTCAAAAAATGCCAGTACGTTTAAATTACACCTACGAAGACTATTTAAATTTGTTTATTATTTATGGAGAATGTGATAAAGTAATATCAAGAACTTGCAGCACATTTGCTACTCGATATCCAGACAAACGGAAACCGTAAAACGCATACTGGAAAATTTTAAAAATTATGGCTCTGTCAAGGCAAAAATGCAAAGAAGAAATCCTATTGTTGATGACGAAAACATTGAAACAGTCATTCTGGAATATTTTCATGCATTTCCAAGGATGTCATTAAGACAAGCTGCTCTGGAATCGGGACTATGCAAGGATTCAATTCACAGAATCTTGTTAAAACATAAGTTTCACCCGCTTTCATTCCATATGGTTCAAGGATTAAAAGAAACAGATTTCCTAAGAAGACAGAATTTTTGTGAATTTATTCTAATAAGGTATGAGTGTCACGATTCTTATTTGGGAAATATTATATGGACAGATGAAGCAAAATTTACTAAAAATGGACTTTTTAATAGACACAATTCGCATTATTGGAGTGACTCAAATCCTCATATGTTCAGAGAGCGAAACTTTCAGGAAAGTTGGCAGTTGAATGTTTACTGTGCCATAAGAAACGATAGTGGTGGCATTACAATTTTATCAGGAAAATTTAAATGGTAAATTAATTTTTCTCTTCTGCTAATATGTATAGGTAATTTTTTTTTTTTTATTAGGTGAAAGATATCCGAATATCTTACAAAATTTGAATAATAACTATTTAGAAAATTTACCTCTCGCCGAACATAGAAATATTTTTTATCAGCACGACGGTGCTCCCCCACATAACGCATATTTAATTAATAATTATTTACAAGAAACTTTTGATGATCAATGCGGATTGCCAATAATGAACCTTTCTTATGGTCTCCTCCCTCGCCGGATTTATCAGTTCTGGATTATTTCATTTGGGGAACTGTTAAAAATAAAGTTTATGAGAGCCCATTAACAACCATTGAAGATTGTATGCAAAGAGTAAGAAATGCATTTCAAAACATATCACAAGATTCAATTAGAAGAGCTACCCATGAGGAACTAATCCGAAGGTGCGAAAAATGTGTCGAGGTTCGAGGGCGGAATTTTGAGCGATTATTAAATTAAAATGAAATCATATTTTAAATTGATCTTATCTCTGCTATTTTAGTTCATGCCATATCTTCAATTCGATTAATACGCATGTTACAATGTTAGTGTTATTTTGCGTTTTTGTGGATATCGAGTACCAAATGTGCTGTAAGTTCTTGATATTACTTTATCACTTTCTCCATAAATAATAAACAAATTTAAAAAGTATTCGTTGGTATAATTTAAACATTCTGGCATTTTTTGACATAAGATAATGACTGATTGTTTCTAATCATGGCTATTTTGATGAAATGATTACAACAATTCATGAATTTCTAATAAAATCGCAAATATTTCAAAAATTTGTAACTTTAACCCCCACAATGCTAATATCAGAAAAAAGGGTATTCAGTTTTACACAACATGACGTAAAAAATACAGGGTGTTCCATTTGACCTAAACAAGCTTTCGCGGTTTGAAGTTGACAAAATGTAACGTGAAAAACGAAACACTTGGTATGATATTATTGAATTTATTTCAGTTGTAGAACGTAGTTCTCCTTGTGTTCTTTTTATGTGACACGAAGCAAATGAGGATCTTTTACGCGATGAAAGTTATAACGGTTCTTGCAAACCGTTGCCCTTGTCAAATTTTCTATAAAATGTCAAATATCTCTGAAACGGCTAGGTTTAGGTATAGGATATGTTACATATTTTCGACTCAGAAATTTATGCTCTTTTCGAAAACCTTCAAATATATGGGGTATTCCATTTGAAATAAGCAAGTTGGTATCGACTTCCGGTATAAGCGGAAGTGCCAGCTCCTTGTAATTATTTTAGTTGGATTGGCCACACCGACATTAGTAATTATCTAAATTTTCAAAATTTTCTGACGCGTACTTTTCTCTATATCGATCGATTCAGTTCCCGGTGAGTCACCCTGTATAGATTACTCATCATCTGAACAAGCCACACTGTATAGGGAAACAACTATTATATTAATGTGGGCATATCCAAGAGAGAAGAGATCCGATAAGGAAATATTTATTATTTTTGACTTTTTTTTAATATGGTAAAAATAATATAAGACTACCTAAGTGGAACAATGACAGGTGTAGTGATTTGAATTTCCACTCAATAGTTTCAGTTGTTTGCAAAATTAGTTAATTTAAAACTACAAGATATGACTATTTTTAAAAACCTTTTATTAAACTTGCAATGTTTGTTTGTTTGTTAGTAGTTAGTTTGTTTAATTCAAATCTTGCAATCAAAATTTCGATTAGTTCTAATTAAGCTAGAGCTTTGAAATTTTGCACATGTGTATAAGTCCGGTGACAATACACTCTAACATTTTCATATAAGAAAAAAACAAGATGGTGGCTTCAAGATGGCGGACGACTTTACCGTTTATGATCCGATTCGACTCAAAATCTATATCTGGGGGTTTTCCGGATCGCCAATTATGAATTCTTGGTAAACATTTAGAAATTCAAAATGGCGGCGCCAATATGGCGGACGACTTTTGTCATTTATGCCCCAAATCGATCAAAATGGATATCTGATGGTTTTCGGGTTCGGCGATTACTAATTTCTAGTTAAAAATTTAGTTCAGGATAGCGACTTCAAGATGGCGGACGACTTTACCATTAAAAGTTATTTTTAAAAAAACTTTTATATACATGCTTTAAAAAGTAGAAATTAAACTTTAAAGTAAATCAAACCCATCATTTTGTTACATTATATAATTTTTTATGATATAAGAGCTTATCGCGAGCAATCTCCTTTACACAGGAAAATCTCGCGATAAGCATTTATATCATAAAAAAATTATATAATGTAACAAAATGATGGGTTTAATTTACTATAAAGTTTATTTTGTACTTTTTAGAGCATTTAAATAAAAGCGTTTTTTAAAATTTAAATTAACTAATTTTGCAAACAACTTAAATTATTGAGCAGAAATTCATATCACCACACCTGTTATAGTTCTACTTAGGTAGAACTTTTTATACCAGTATATGTATTAAAAAAAAGTTATGGCCAAAAATAATAAATATTTGCTTAGCGGATCTCTCTCTCTCTCTCTTGGATATGCTCACCTTAATAAAGATAGCTATAAAGTGAAAATCAAAAATCTAGTGAAGTCTCTTACTATTCTCTAATTGTTATGCACACTAAAATCGTATTTGCTGTATATTATAAATAGTTTTGACGCTTTATATTTCTTGTTTCAGGTTAGTATCGTAGTCGTCGGACCTAATTAGAATGTAAGTATAAAATTCTCAAGTAATTGGTCTTTCGTTGTAATTATTTCTTTGGTAACTAAAATAAATTAAGTTTTGACGCCCATCACAAGGAGCCATCAAATTTCAATTATGATGCGCCTTATAAATATGAATGTTGTTCAGCAGTATAAAAAGTTATATAAAAAAATATTTTTAAAAAAGCTTTTATTTAAATGCTCTAAAAATAAAAACAAACTTCGAAGTAAATCAAACCCATCATTTTGTTACATTATATAATTTTTTTTATGATATAAAAGCTTGTCGCGAGATTTTCCTGTGTAAAGGAGATTGCTCGGGACAAGCTTTTATATCATAAAAAAAATTATATAATGTAACAAAATGATAGGTTTGATTTACTTCGAAGTTTATTTTCTACTTTTTAGACCATTTAAAAGAAAGCTTTTTTAAACATATTTTTTTATATAATTTTATTTTTTACTTTTTAGTCTTGATATCTGTAATTCCCAGATATCGATTTTGAGACGAATCGGATCTTAAACGGTAAAGTCGTCCGCCATCTTGAAGTTGCCATCCTGAACTAAATTTTTGACTGGAAATTCGTAATCGGCGAAACCGAAAACCCTCTAGATTATCGATTTTGATCGATTTGGACAATAAATGTCAAAAGTCGTCCGCCATATTGACGCCGCCATTTTGAATTCCTATATTTTGACCAAGAATTCATAATTGGCGATCTCGAAAACCCCCAGATATCGGTTTTGAGTCGAATCGGATCATAAACGGTAAAGTCGTCCGCTATCTTGTTTTTTTTCTTATATGAAAATGTTAAAGTGTATTGTCACCGGGCTTATACAGGGTGTCCCGCGACGAACTGCGGCGATCGATATCTCGAAAAGTAGACATTTGAAAATTTCGTAGTAAACTAATGTCGATGGGGGCAACTCGGCTAAAATATTTTCAAGATGGTGGCACTTCCGGTTATACCGGAAATCGATACCAACTTGCTTATTTTAAATGGGACACCCTATATATTATTACATTTTTGGATTGTACGTAAAATTCTAGGCCGATTTTGTGTATCATGTCCTATACCTAGGTCTCTCCGTTTTTGAGATATTTCAATTTTTATGTCAAAAATGACGTTTGCGGGCCCTAAAAGAATGATCAATTTTTCCTATAAGGAAGCCTTTATTATCTAATTTGGGTTCGATTCTTTGTTGAAAAAGACCTACTTTAATAGAGTTTTTATAATATTTTGATAAGTATTAATACAGAGTGTTCAAAAAATAAGAATAAAGTTGAAATTGAGAAAACTGTCAAAAATCAATTTTTTCAAATAGAAACCACCAATTTATTCGCCATTAAAAATAAGGGAAAGTTTGTATATGGATGTATATTCTGAAAATTTTTAGTTTTCGAGATATTCCCAATTCAATATTTCTGTATGGGTATTTTGTGATGGATATTAAGTTAAATTACTCTTAGTTGGCTATGACGGCGTTGAGTGCTAAACAAATGTATGTAGCTGTCACTTACCATTTGACAAGTATCAATTATCATGCCGGGGCGCTTAAATTATACGCAGGAGGATTACTTAAATTTGTTTCTAATCTATGGAGAATGTAACAAAGTTTTATCAAGAACGTGTGAAATATTTGCTAATAGATATCCAGATAAACAAAAACAGTCTCCGAACAGTATTAAACGAATAATGGAGAATTTCAAAAATTTGGGCACCGTTAAGGCAACAGTTCATAAAATAAAACCAATTGTCGATGATGAAAATATCGAAATTGCTATTTTGGGATGTTTTGCGGCATATCCTATGACATCCTTAAGACAAGTGGCCTTACAAACAGGAATCTCCAAGAACTCTATTCATAGAATTCTTTTGAAACACAAATTCCATCCCTATTGCATTTCTATGGTTCAACACCTAAAGGACACCGACTTGGCCAAAAGAGTTCACTTTTGCGAATTTATTTTAACAATGTTACAAGGCGACTTTCGATTTTTGGACAACATAATTTGGACTGACGAGGCAAAATTTACGAAAAATGGACTTTTCAATAGACATAATTCCCACTTCTGGTGTGATTCAAATCCGCATGCCGTGAAATTGCGAAATTATCAAGAAACCTGGCAATTTAATGTGTACTGTGCTGTGAGAAATGATGGAGTCGTAAAACTTAATTTTTATGAAGAAAACTTAAATGGTAATGAATAAATACTTAAATAGTTTCTGTTTTTCAAATTACGTATCAACTTTTTTTTAGGTGAAAGATATTTGAATGTATTACAAGATTTAGATAATGAATATTTGAACAATTTACCGCTAGCTGAACATAGACAAATATTTTACCAACACGATGGCGCGCCACCACACATCAGCTTCATAGTTAACAACTTCTTGGAAGAAACTTTTTACGATAAGTGGATTGCTAACAATGGACCTTTTCTGTGGCCTCCCCGTTTTCCTGATGTGTCTGTCTTAGACTATTTTATATGGGGAACAATAGAAATATGGTTTATTTTAATCCAGTCACAACAATGGAAGATTGTCAGGCAAGAGTAAGGAATGCTTTTTGAAAGATTATCTCCAGGTTCTATTAGAGCGGCCACCCATGACGAACTAATCAAGAGGTGCGAAAAATGTTTGGAAGTTCAGGGTGGACACTTTGAACACTTACTAAAATAAAATATTTTCCTGAGTGTAAGTAGTTGTACTGTTAGTATTTTATGTAAGAACCTTTTGTATCTAAGTTACATTTGTTTAATTATTTTATGAACTGTTGTAGTGCCAAATTTTTTGAAATTCTCCATTATTCATTAAATACTGTTCGGAGACGGTTTTTGTTTCTCTGGATATCTATTAGTAAATATTTCACATGTTTTTGATAAAACTTTGTAACATTCTCCATAGATTATAAACAAATTTAAGTAATCCTCGTGTGCATAATTTAAGCGCCCCAGCATGATAATTAATACTTGTCAATTGGTAAGTGACAGCTACATACATTTGTTTAGCACTCAATGCCACCATAGCCAACTAAGAGTAATTTAACTTAATATCCATAACAAAAGAAATATTGAATTGGGAATATCTCGAAAACTAAAAATTTTCGGAATAGACATCCATATACAAACTTACCCTTATTTTTAATGGCGAATAAGATAAGATTATAAAAATTGGGGGTTTCCTTTTGAAAAAATTAATTTTTGACAGTTTTCTCAATTTCATCTTTATTCTTATTTTTTGAACACTCTGTATTAATACTTATCAAAATATTATAAAAACTCTATTAAAGTAGGTCTTTTTCAACAAAGAATCGAACCCAAATTAGATAATAAAGGCTTCCTTATAGGAAAAATTGATAATTCTTTTAGGGCCCGCAAACGTCGTTTTTGACATAAAAATTGAAATATCTCAAAAACGGAGAGACCTAGGTATAGGACATGATACACAAAATCGGCCTAGAATTTTACGTACAATCCAAAAATGTAATAATATATAGGGTGTCCCATTTAAAATAAGCAAGTTGGTATCGACCTCCGGTATAACCGGAAGTGCCACCATCTTGAAAATATTTTAGCCGAGTTGCCCCCATCGACATTAGTTTACTACGAAATTTTCAAATGTCTACTTTTCGAGATATCGATCGCCGCAGTTCGTCGTGGGACACCCTGTATGTGTATACATGTGCAAAATTTCAAAGCTCTAGCTTAATTACAACTAATCGAAATTTTAATTGCAAGATTTGACTTAAACAAATTAACAAACAAACAAACATTGCAAGTTAAATAAAAGCTTTTAAAAATCAGTATCGGCCTTCGTTAATTGTTAATTTTGTTATAGAAGATGATCCATGGATGCGGTAGGAAGTCCTAAATAGAAATTCGAAAAAAAGTCGTATATTTTGTGCCTCTCTCTATACAGGCTTCCAAGAATCGCAAGTTACAGGCTCGTAGAACACCTGACTACTTGCCAAGCCAACTCGACCGGTCTAATTACAGCTTGTATTACAAAATTATTAAATTACCCGTAATGATGTCTTTGTCCTTTGCTTGATAAAGTGGCGTAGTTAGTACCAGAGCCAGTGGTTCCCAGCATACCGGAAATTGTTGCCAAATACCTGAAAAATTAGTTTCGTGTTCACTTTTTGTCTACATGCATGTTTACGTGCACCACGATGTGTTGCAATTGTATCATATATCCGGTTTGTTATGTTACTAATGTCAATGACATTTTTGTTATGAATATGTTGTAGCGGAAATGAATTTGCCCAGAAATGCTAGGGCGTTTCTAGCCCCTTGGAAGTTTATAGATTTTAAAGATGGTATTGCAGATACAGGGTGTTTGTTGCATCATGAGAGGGACATAGCTTAATAGGAGGTAGAGAACATCAGTGGTAACCGGAACCTCCCATAGAAATGTCTCATTGGGCCTTCATTACGAGGTTGCTGGGTGTTAAATAATTTTTGGCCAAACCTGTTTTTTGTCATAACTTTGACAGGGAATGAAATAACGGATTCATATTTGGTACGGCTAATGTACTAACGAGCCCCAAGAGGTACATGTATAAAAAAAAATATATCCAGGTCCGGACTCACTATAATTTATGTTTCTTCTTTGCATCAATAAACCATCACCCTGTATATATTTTTTTGAAATTTCGATACGATATTCGAAAAGAGCAAGAAAAAACAAACAAAATGGCCTATTTCATTTTTTTGTTACACCTTCGTGGTTATTTAAATACGCTGTTAAATGTGTAAGAAAATGGATTACAGAACCCTATTAAATGAGAGGCACGTGAAATAAATAGTTTTATAACTAAAATTTGCAAAAATTCTATTGAGCCTAGGTGGTCTGGGTGAATCCTAATTCCGGCACGTTTTAAAGGTCCATTTTGGTAAAAAACTGTGGTCCTAATAAGTAATCGGGTATGAAATAACAAAATTTTTAATCAATCACAGTAGGCTTGTTCAAAGTGACAGATAATAAAAAGAAATCTCCTAAACAGTTGAATAATTGTTTGTTAGTAATTTAATGTGTCAATAATCCGCATTTAGTTAGTGAAAACTTGTGAAAATATTTTAACTATGCCAGTAAAATTTACAAACGTGGAATATGCTGACATAATATTCATCTATGGTTTCTGTAATGGAAATGGTAGGTCGGCGGAAAGAGAATATCGGCTGCGTTTTCCTGGTCGTCGATGCCCTAATCATAAAACCTTTAGTACGGTGTTCCAGTATGCAAGACAACACGGAAAGTTTCCTACTTCTGCAGTTGTGGAGCGTGTTTTACAACAAGGTGTGCAGGAACAAAACAATATTATAAACGTAGTTCAAGAAAACCCAAATATGAGCACTAGACGAATCAGTTTGGCAACTGGTATTCCTCATTGGCGAGTATGGAGAACCCTAAAAAGAGAACGTTACCATCCATATCATATCCAGCAGGTACAGCGTCTTCAACAAGGCGACGATATCCCCCGCCTGGCATTTTGTCATTGGTTGTCTAACCATCGCCCAGTCATTTACAGAACCTTATTTACGGATGAGGCACAATTTACAAGGGATGGAGTAAACAATTCACGAAATAATCATAAATGGGCACAGGAAAACCCACATGCGGCACGCCAACGCCGTTCGCAACACAGGTTTTCTGTAAATGTTTGGGTCGGACTTGTGAATAGACATTTGATAGGGCCACATTTTTTTGAAGAAAGATTGAATGGTGAAATTTACTTTGATTTTCTTCAAAACATTTTACCGAATATGTTAGAAAATATCGGTATAAGAGGCATGTTGTTTCAACATGATGGGGCCCCACCACATTTTAACCTTCAAGTAAGAGAACACTTAAACAATGTGTATCCTAATAGATGGATTGGACGCGAGGGTCCACATGAATGGCCACCAAGATCTCCTGATTGTAACCCTCGTGATTACTTTTTATGGGGCCACTTAAAAAACGAGGTTTATAGCATTGAAATTGAAAGTAGACGACATTTAATCCAGCGCATCGTTACAACCTGCGACGAAATACGGAATAATCCATAAATGATACGTCGAGCAATTGGTGACCTTTCTAAACGCGCAAGAATATGCACAGAATGTGGGGGAGGACATTTTGAAAATTTACTTTAGTGTCAATTACGTTTTATTTTTAAACACATTACTTATTGTTTTGTTATTTATTGTTAATTGAATGGAAAATATTTTATTTATTTAGATTTTAGTTTGTTCTCTTTTCCAATTTTTATTAAGTATAAAATGTTGATGATTGATTTTCTTGATCAAAGTAACTGGTTGCTTAGGCCTAAATGGTTTAAATTATCTGTCACTTTTATTCTTTGAACAAGCCTACTGTGATTGATTAAAAATTTTGTTATTTCATACCCGATTACTTATTAGGACCACAGTTTTTTACCAAAATGGACCTTTAAAACGTGCCGGAATTAGGATTCACCCAGACCACCTAGGCTCAATAGAATTTTTGCAAATTTTAGTTATAAAACTATTTATTTCACGTGCCTCTCATTTAATAGGGTTCTGTAATCCATTTTCTTACACATTTAACAGCGTATTTAAATAACCACGAAGGTGTAACAAAAAAATTAAATAGGCCATTTTGTTTGTTTTTTCTTACTCTTTTCGAATATCGTATCGAAATTTCAAAAAAATATATACAGGGTGATGTTTTATTGATGCAAAGAAGAAACATAAATTATAGTGAGTCCGGACCTGGATATATTTTTTTTATACATGTACCTCTTGGGGCTCGTTAGTACATTAGCCGTACCAAATATGAATCCGTTATTTCATTCCCTGTCAAAGTTATGACAAAAAACAGGTTTGGCCAAAAATTATAAAACTTCGTAGTGAAGGCCCAATGAGACATTTCTATGGGAGGTTCCGGTTACCACTAATGTTCTCTACCTCCTATTAAGCTATGTCCCTCTCATGATGCAACACCCTGTATATCTACGTTAGATTTTTACTTTTCCATCATTTTGTTACATTATGTTTTCGGTTTCGCCGATTACGAATTTCCAGTCAAAAATTTAGTTCAGGATGGCAACTTCAAGATGGCGGACGACTTTACCGTTTAAGATCCGATTCGTCTCAAAATCGATATCTGGGAATTACAGATATCAAGACTAAAAAGTAAAAAATAAAATTATATAAAAAAATATGTTTAAAAAAGCTTTCTTTTAAATGGTGTAATGGGGTAGTGAAGCGCAAGTTATAGCCTCTCCTACTCAATTGTTAACCTCACCTTCGCGATGAGTTCAATTTGAACTTGGTGCACCCTGTTTTCACTAACGAGGCTCTAACGACCGAGTAAGGGCGGAATAACCCTTACCTTTTGCCGTGAGCACATCCACCTTCTCACGAAGAGTGCGGTAAAAATAACCCACCGCACACAAAGGTTGCTTTTGGAATCGTTTGGTTACCCCATCGTCGCAGTCTCCTTCTGTGCCATGGGACCACACCACTCGCCTTCCGCAACCGAGCTGGTCAGTTGCATACCTGCTCCAGCTAAAACTTCAAATGCAGCTTCGTTTTCAGTCGACTAAGGCTTTAAAAAAATGATGGAGCGTTCAAGTGGGACAAAATCATCCGGAGGTAAAATACCCTCCCGATCGGATCTCCGGGGGAGGGTGCCCACAGGGACACCTCATCGAATGTCGAAAAGACACCGACAAGTTAAATCCAGCAAAACTGATTCTTTCATCTACGGCGCTTGGAATGTTCGTACTTTGAACGACAGCACTCGCGCCGATCGGCCTGAAAGAAGAACTGCTCTAATTGATAGAGAACTTCACCGACTCAATGTTGACGTTGCAGCTCTCAGCGAAACTCGATTTTTGGAGGAAGGCTCTCTCACAGAAAAGTACTACACCTTCTATTGGAAAGGTCTTCCCACCAATTCAAGAAGACAACATGGAGTAGGATTTGCCGTTCGGAATCAACTTGTATCCAACTTAACACAAGTACCACAAGGCCTATCCGAGCGTCTAATGCTGCTACGCTATGAGCTATCAGATGGCAACGCGGTAAATCTAATAAGCGCCTACGCTCCCACTCTGGATGCAAGTCACGAAACCAAGGAAAGCTTCTATCAACAGCTGGAAGAAACCCTCTGTAGAATACCTAAAACGGAACGACTCGTTATTCTTGGCGATTTTAACGCTAGAGTAGGGAGAGATGCAGACACCTGGCCAGGCGTCATAGGCAAGAACGGTTTGGGCAACATGAACGCTAACGGTCAACTACTCCTAACTAAATGCGCCGAACATGATCTAGTTATAACAAACACCATTTTCCGACAAAAGGATAAATTTAAAGGCACCTGGCGTCACCCCAGATCAGGTCACTGGCATCTACTGGACTATGTTATCGTACGTAGGAAGCATCTCAAGGACGTCCAAATTACAAAGGCGCGCATTGATAGCGAATGTTGGACCGATCATCGTCCTGTTGTCTCTAAAATGAAAATTGTTATGAGACCCAAACACCGAAGAACTCAAGTAAAACGTAGACTCCGTCTCTGTATTAGTAAATTGCGTGACCAACAAACCGTCGAACAGCTAAAGCAAAAAGTTCAAGAGAATTTGAGTGCACTAGAAGAAACCAATTCTGTAGATGTCGCTGCTACCTGGACACAAATTAAAGACAGTTTAAAAAGTGCGAGTGAGGAAATTCTTGGCACTGCAGCAAGTAAAAAACAGGAGGACTGGTTCAATGATAATGAAGCTTTTATACAAGAACTTCTTGACCGCAAACATATTGCCTTCCAAAACGCTATCAACCACCCCAACGACTCATCAAAAGCAGAAGCTTTTACCCAATCTAAGTATGAAACGCAACGCGAAATCAGAAGAATAAAGAATGAGTGGTGGGCAAGCAAGGCCAGAGAAATTCAAAGGTACGCCGATTCACACGATTACAGGAATTTCTTTCAAGGAGTAAAAGCAGTGTACGGCCCCAGTCGGAAAAATATGTGCCCTATTAAAGATTTAAATGGAAATCTCCTCAAAGAAGACCAGGAAATAAGAGCCCGATGGAAGGAACACTACTCTAACATTCTTAACCAGCAAAGTCAAGCCGATCACGATATTATAAATCTTATCCCTCAATATGACACCTTCGAAGACTTAGATAAACCACTAACAACGGAAGAGATCTTAACCGCCATTGGGCAGCTAAAAAATAACAAATCTCCCGGCGCCGACTCACTCCCAGCTGAGATCTTTAAAGCTGTGTCGTCAGAGCTCATACCCTACCTCAAAAAACTGTTTGATGTCGTGTGGGAAAGTGGTCAAGCTCCGCAGGAGTTTCGTGATACACTATTAATCAACCTCTTCAAAAACAAAGGCAGCGCTGCGGACTGTGGAAATTACAGGGGTATAGCTCTCCTGGCTGTTGGAGGGAAGATACTCACTAAAGCGATGGCAAATAGGCTAACACCTGTTATGGAAAAGTTACTTCCTCAAACACAGAGTGGCTTTAGACCAAACCGAGGCACATCGGATTTAATCTTCACACTTAAACAGCTTCAAGAAAAAGCACTCGAACATCAAGGAGAAATTCACATGGCCTTCATTGATTTAACCAAGGCGTTTGACTCGGTGGATAGGGAAGTGCTCTGGAAAATTATGCTCCGCTTAGGTATCCCTAGAAAATTTGTGGAAGTATGTCGCAGCCTACATACAAACAACAACGCCCAGGTTATGTATAATAATGAGGCAACCGAACCTTTCCAAACCCTCACTGGAGTTAGGCAGGGATGTGTCCTGGCACCCCTACTCTTTAATTTGTTTACCACTGCTCTAACAATTATTGTTGACAACAAACTGACAGTCAGAGGAATAGGTCTCAGATACCGTTTTGATGGCGGTCTCTTTAACATAGGGCGATTTAGAGCTTTCACGAAGACACGCACACGATTCATTTGTGATCTCCAGTATGCGGATGACTGTGCACTTTTAGCCTCTACGCCGGAAGAGCTTCAAGAACTTTTAGATGTGTATGCCCAGAGCTATGATTCCTTGGGACTTAAAATCAACATTGGAAAGACTAAGATTATGTCAACTCCTCATCAAGTGAACCAAATAGACATTACACTTAACGGAAATTCTCTTGAAGTGGTGGATCAGTTCAATTACTTAGGCAACGTTGTTAATGACAAAGCAAACATGGACAGCGAGATTCGCAATAGAATTAACGCTGCATCTAGAGCACTCTGGGGACTTAGAGAGAGAGTATTTGACAACCACGACCTTGCTTTGTCAACGAAAATGGCTGTCTACAGAGCAGTTGTCATTCCAACACTGCTATATGGATGTGAAAGCTGGGTCACTTACCGTCGTCATGTGAAAGAATTAGAACGTTTTCAGCAAAGACACCTCAGAAGTATGATGAAAATCCGTTGGTTCCATCACATATCAAACGTGGAAGTACTCAGGAGAGCAAATAGCCTTCCAATTGAGGTGCTTATTTCAAGAGCACGCCTAAGATGGGCAGGTCACGTTCATCGTATGCATGATAACCGCCTTCCTAAATGTACACTTTATGGTGAATTGCTAAGCGGTAGAAGAAGGCGTGGCGGTCAACGAAAGAGGTTCAAAGACGCTCTCCATGAAAATCTAAAATCCTGCGGTATTGCAGACGAGCAATGGGAACAACTTGCAGCGGACAGAACCGAATGGCGAGGGGTTGTGGCCAGCTATCAAGGAAATGTTGCTGCAAGAAGGCCGAATCCAAGACCTAACCAGGTCTATGTTTGTCCTGACTGCGGTCGACATGTGCTCTCCCGAATTGGCCTCTATAGCCATAGTCGTGTGCACCGTAGATGAATGGGAATTACAATAGACTACACCTTTTACTTGTTTTTTATTGTACACAATCTGTCGACTGTAACATTTTTATACTCGGACTCGAGTAACGGCTAATAATAATAACTAAAAAGTAGAAAATAAACTTCGAAGTAAATCAAACCTATCATTTTGTTACATTATATAATTTTTTTTATGATATAAAAGCTTGTCGCGAGCAATCTCCTTTGCACAGGAAAATCTCGCGACTAGCCTTTTTTCTATTTTCAATAATATAAATAAAGGGAGGTCAATATACAGGATGGGGCAATAGTGCGTCGGACATCGATATCTCGAGTTCTAAACTAGATAAAAAAAGTCTATAACTGGAAATTATTTTCGAACATACAGGGCGAGCCAAGACGAAATTACAGGGCTAAGTGCTTTTTTTTAAATGGAATACAATGTATATCAGTACATTTTTTGAAGCCTCTTTCTAGGCTCTATTCATTCCTATATTAGCATTGAATATCTCCCAACCACTTGGATGTAATGAATTTTTTTCTTGAAATAATGCAATCTGCAGATGGATATTAAAAAAATCACCACAGTCACAATTATGGGTTTTAAGAAAAACTTATGCCAATACCAGTTACGAGACATCTATTAATGTTTTTTCCTAAAAATGTACAGGGTGACCAAACATTATATTTCAATTAAGAACATTTTAAATTGAATTTCCTCAATTTTTTCAAATAGAATACCCTGTATATCTTTCGACGATATGATGTAGAAATGAAATACGAACATTTTTTGTAAGTACTTCCCTAGGGCCAAATGCAACCAATTTCGGTTTATTGAGCAATAATTACAAAATTCAAAAATAAACTTAAAAAAGAGGTTTCTTCAAAAATTATAATAAATGTTCCACATGTTGCCCATTTTGATTGACACACATCTCTGCGCTTTTGAAATGAGGTTCCCACTGTTCCTAAAGCTGCCGGTGTGATAGATGTAAAGGCAGTTATTAATTCTTTCCTTCATATTTTGTACTGTTGTTAGTGTGTCTCTATAAACAATTTCCTTCACGTATCCTCATAAAAAGAAATCCATTTTTGTAAGATCTGGGGATCTAGCAGACCATTTAATAATAATAATAATAATAATAATAGACTTTATTGAATTAAACAAATATAAACCAGGCGAAGTTTAGCAATTGCTACTCTTACACTTAACCTGGATTATAATAAACAGAACATATATTTCAATACATGGATGTGTGTATATTAGAAAAAGAAGAAAACTTAAATTTAAATTCAAATTGAATAAGAGGGGTATATTACATAAAACATATCAGTTAATTAGGGAAGTTTGCATTATTTACAATACTTATTATATCTATTTAAATTTATCAGATTGATTTTATTTAAATTACACTACTTAGTTTACTGTTAAGATGAGCTTTAAACGAATACTTTGGTAAGTGGGCAAAATCTTTGATAGTGGAGTTGTAAAGCTTAACAGCCAAATAAGAAAAACATTTTTGAAATATGGCCGACGAGTGACGTGGGATATGTAGATTAAGTTTATATCTTAGATTTAAACCATGTGAATCAGATCTTTTTAATAATTTTTGAAAAAGGGATAGAGGTAATTGATCATTGATAATTTTGTAAATCAAATTACAGTAATTACGTTTTCGCCTAGTAGTCATATTCATCCAATGTAATTCCGAAATTTTACGAGAAATGTGATCATATTTCCTCAAACCAAATACAAATCTGCAACAAGAGTTTTGTACCTTTTGAACTCTATTTTGATTAAATTTATCTAGAAAGGGACCATAAATACAATCGCCATAATTGAAACGTGAGAGAATTAGGGAATCGGATAAGGTCTTCTTTACGTGGATCGTTAAGATATTTCTATAGGAATAGAGTGATTTCAGCGTACTATATGATTTTATCAATAAGCTGTTAATATGCAGATTAAATTTTAAATCGCTGTCAAATATAATACCCAGGTTCTTTAAAGAATATTTGGATTGTAAAGTTTCAGATTCAACTTTAATGGTAATACTATTATCAACAAACTCTCTATTTCTTTTATTTCCAAAAAATAATACATGGCACTTACTTTCATTTAATTTTAGATTATGCTTATTTGATAAAGTGCTAATTGTATGGAGATCTTCAGTGATAAAATTTTTGGCATGCATAATATTTTCAACTTTAAAATTATATTGAATCTGTGTATCATCCGCGAACGCTTGAACTTTACAATGTCTAACTGATCTTAGTATATCACTCGTGTAAACTAAAAAAAGGAGTGGCCCCAATATCGAACCTTGAGGTACACCGGATGTAACACTTCTTACAGAGGACACCCTATCATTTATATGAACTACCTGCGACCTATTGCGAAGATAAGAGCTAATAAGATTAACAAGCTTATCAGAGCAACCATAATAAATCAACTTACTGCACACAAGTTTATGATTAATAGTATCGAATGCCTTGGAGAAGTCTAACAGTACTAGGGCTGTTACTTCTTTTCTATCTACAGAAGATACAATATCGTCACATACGTTTAAAAGAGCGGTTGAAGTACTGTAACCCCGCCTAAAACCCGACTGACACTCTGGTAATATTTGTTTTTGCTCCAAGTATTTTGTAAGTTGAATAGAAATGGCTTTTTCTAATACTTTAGATAAAGCTGATAAAATACTTATTGGCAGTAAATCAGTGTAATTAAGAGGGGTATTAACTTTAGGTAACGGCTTGACTACAGCTACTTTCCACGTTGAAGGAAAATAACTGTGTTCTATACAACAATTTATAATATGCGTAATAAAGCTATCTACGTAAGGGCTGCAGTACTTTAACATGGCTATTGAGATATTATCAGACCCATAGGCATTCGATTTAATACTGTGTAGAATCTTGCTTACATCTTCGACTGGCAATAAAGGTAACTCAAACTTTTGATCAGTATCTAAAAAATTACCATTAACATAAAAGCGAATTAAGTCATCACTGACTTCTCTTTCAACAAAAACGGATGAAAAATATTGATTTACCTTGTCAGGGTCATCTAAATGATTAGGAACACTTAAACGTTCTTTGTTTAACATATAATTGTTCATGCCTTTCCATAACATTTTTGAGTCAGTTGTATTTAATAAGTTGTTATAAAATACTTTTTTCTCCCGGCGAACGGCAGACAGCGTAAAATTACGCAATTCTTTATAGCGTGCCCAGTCTACAGGAGATTTAGTTTGTTTGTATTTTTGTAAGGCGGTATCCCTTTCCTTCACTATTAATTTAATTGGATACGTAAGCCAAGGCGTTTAGGTTTAGTTATTCTAACAGTTTTAATAGGTGCATGCTTATCAAATAAAGAAATTATAAGATTGTTAAAATACATAACTTTATCATCAATATCAGGAATATTTATAATATTATGAAATGGTGCATCCCTCAAATCATTACAAAATCTGTTATTGTCAAAATATTTATAGTCTCTAAAAGTACAGATCTTTGTTGCAGATTTTCGCTTGTCAATTATTAATTTACAATATGTTAAACAATGGTCAGATATAACACTAGCATCAGTAACACCACTATCTTGAATTAGGTTTAAATTCGAGACAAATATAGGATCTAAGAGCGATAGTGATCTTTCAGTAACACGAGTAGGTTCGTTTATCAATTGATTAAAGCCATAGGCATGAAAACATTTGCCTAAAGGATTTTCAGGATTTAATAAATTAATATTCATATCTCCCAAACAAATTATTTCATCTACTGTGGGAATAATTAGGGGCAAGGTGTCCTCAATGCTATCTAAAAATGCAGAGATATTTCCAGATGGCGGCCTATAAATATTGCCAATAGCAATTTTATAGTTTTTAATTTTTATGCTAAGCCACAATTGTTCAATGTCCCCATCAAATTTATAATTTAAGTCATATTGAGAACACAAAATATCTGTACTTACATAGATAGCTACGCCACCACCACGTGCGCGAGATCGATCTAACCTGAACAGTTTAAAGCCAGGAATTGATATAGAAACATCGTCCACATCACTCGACAGCCAGGTCTCTGTTACAGCAATGGGCAAGTAGACAATTTTTTAATTATTATTCTAATAACATCTACGTATAAAAACAGTTGACCCGTATTTTTTATTTTATTTTTTTAATAATGGCTTATAGTAAAAAAAAAATCATGAAGTTTAAACTATGTTTAAATGGTTAGATATTGCCGCAAATGTTCTAGCTATTCTATTGGCTATGACGTAATAGCATAATCAGCACAGAAACGAGCGCTAGTGGAAAGGCGGAGCTAACAGAGTTGTGCAAAACGTATGTGCGGCTCTGTCGAGGTTATATTAAATGCGCGCGTATGTGACACTATTACGTCACGAGATAACCGGCAAACTGCCGTATTTTAAATACGCTCTAATCGTAAGCCTATTCGTTTTACATTAAAACCAATAATAGTCGGTAAAACTACCTTCAAATTATATTTATTACATATTGAAGAGTCATACTGTAATGCTATATTATTACTTTTGTCATTTTCGTTATTGTCTACTAGCCCATTACATGAAAGGAAGCAACTAAGTCTATAAATTCCCTAAAATGTCTCATTAGAGATCTTACGTTTAAGTGACATATTTTTATACCATTCGGCATTATGTTTAGAAAGGTACACAAATAGTAAGCAGTAAAAAATTTTTATCACAGTTACACTTAAATGAACAAAAACAAGTAGTTTGTTTTTCTAATATAAAATGAAACGATAAGTAGGCGCTAATTAACGAAATAAAATGTATTTATTATTAAGTATTTACTATGAATTAAAATATTATTTAGACCCCAAGTTAACAAGCTAATAAAATTATTAACTGATATTCTTAACAGTAATATGAAATTTATGGTTTACCCCAATTTCAGAAAATAAGATTTAAGTAGAACACAATAAGGAAGTAGATATTTTAAAATTCAAATAGCTTAGAAGTACGTTCATTTCGGATCGTCTCTGTCCATCGAAATGTTTTCTAGTTCCATTATACTTTTTACAATGTGCTTATGTCCATTCATTTTTATACAAATATTTCCACTCTGAGACCAAACGTTTTCCTTCCCAAATTTTTCTTTAGCTTTACATAGGCAATTATATCTTGGTTTTATAAGGTCTTCCGTTAAAACCATCTTAGAACCTTTCAGATTTTTTTTATTTGAGTAGGCAAGATTACGTTGATTTACGTCTCGAAAATAAATTATGATGGGCCTCGGTTTTTTATTTCCTGGTTTTAACAAACCTATGCGATAACAGCTAAGAATTGGTGAGCCAGATTCATTTTCAAACACATTTTTATCAATCAGTAATTTACTTACTACTTCAGGTAGATTCTCTCCCTTTTTCTCTTTCACACCATACATTCTCAGCTGCGTTAATTTCATTTTTTGCTCCAGGTCTTCCACTCGATTTTTTAATTGATTATTTTCTTTACATAATTGTAACACAGTATCATTTGCTTCATGGAGTTTACTATTAAGGCTCTCGAATTTTTCGGATAATTTAGGGAACACCATTTCAGCTAATGCATCGGCAAATTCACTCATAAAGCTGGCATCGGACAGACTATCTTTAAGCACTTTTTTGTAAACATGTTTTATGTCCTCTTCTTGCTGCTTAGACAATACCATGTTTATCGATACAAATAGATAAAGCAAGATTTAAGACCGTATTATAATGAAGTATCAGGAGCTATACTTGAAAATTAGAAATTGACAGAGGCGACCGCAGCGACAATTCGTCTAGCTCGCTCGAATACACATCACCGAAAAAGTGGGTCCTTTTCTTCCAATTCAATGATGAGGGTAGGTGATCTCTAACTGCATTTAAATAATGTGGTGGAGTACCATCTTGCTGAAACCACACCCTATTTCGAATTCTTTCAAGGAGATTTACCAATAATCGTGGCAGATAGTTTTCCAAGAAATGAATAGCTCCAGTCAATGTACCATCAAAGAATTGTGGCCCTATTACATGTTCTCCAATAATTTCACCCCAAACGTTTATAGACCATATGTGTTGGTTATCAATTTATATATACATAAAAAAGTGAGGATTTTCGCATAATAATGGAAATTGTGCCTATTAACAAATCCATTTTTATGAAAAGTTGCCTCATCACTGAATAAAACAGTATTGAAGAGCCTGACATCATGTTGCATTTCACCTCTGACCCAATGGAGTAGTAGCAGTGCCGTCAGCATTTGACAGCCTGAAAACGGTTCAGAATTTGACATAAGAATACGTCTTAGTTTGTGATCGATTTAAATATTACTGGCGCATAATTTTAATATCAAATTTGTGTGGTGACATTTATTAACGTTTTTCTAAAAGCCTAGTTTGAGAGAAATTTCTATATATGTCGTATCAGTGCTGTTGTTGGAAAAAGAAAACTTGACGTCAGGTTTGTTGATATCCCTGTTAACTCGTAAATTGTAAAAATAAGTACTATTAACGCTAATAATTTTGTTTTTCGGTTTTTTTTGTTAAGTAGGTATATTGTATGACTTATTTGCTTAAATATTCATTTAATATATGTATTCATAGATTTGGTATAAGACATAGAATATAATAGGTTAGGTAGTAGTCATTTCTATTTACTAAATTGATTTTTTTTTTTTTTATACATTTATTTAACGTCGGCCTATTTCCGCTACTGAGGCCTAACACCGACGCCTGTAGACGAGCTACTCCCAACCAGGAATTTTGCCGAACCTCTTCCCTTAAGAAGAGTAGGGATCTTTTACTTGCCTAACATTTAATAGACAAGGGACCGACGGTTTTACATCCCCTCCGAAGGATGGTATATCTTATATACAACCCTCGCCTAAGCTTGTATAGCTTCCGCGCATACACTGATATACAAGCCGCTGGAAGATGTGTGAGGCGAGAACGCGGTTTCCGTTGGAATGGTCACCCGTCCAAGTACTAACTGCGCCTGTCGTTGCTTTACATCGCATACCGAAGTATGTACATAGTAAAGACGCACCTACGCTCGCCCCCTACTAAATTGATGGTTTTACAAAAGATTAATATCCATTGCTGTGAAATTTACAATATTATTAATTCCCTGCCACAAATGGCATATAGAAATATCTCCAAAGTAATTTAAAATATATACTTTTCTATAAGCATGGATAGGATCTATGTAGATGATGAAACAGTTTTACATATGAGTTTCTATGCCATTCTATTGCACAACGACTTCCCATCATATTGAGGAAGAATATTTCTTGGAATTTTTATGATTATTGATATGTGGAATCGACTAATTTCGTTCAAAAACTGATATCGGTCTCATAGAACCTTATAGCTTTATTTTTATCTGTTTCTATGAGCACTTTTTGGCAGCGTTGTACTTCAAGCTCAAAAGTTTCTAATCAGTTTGAATTTGTTACCAGTCAGATTTTTGGGATTTCCATCTGCTCAAACCTGACGACAAGTAGAGCTTGCAAGAATAGAAATACGTACTCAGCCCAGCAGCGTTCTGTAGAGATGATTTTCTCGAATCGAAAATAAGAAATGCAAGAATATGTTCCAAACATTTTGTTATGGGTACCTAAATGATAGTATTTACATGATTTATGACATAATATTGCAATATTGACATTGAATATTGACATTGAATGCGAATAGACACAGTTTTGACTTGATAAATGAAGGTAGGTTTTAAGATCAAATCAGATTTTAAACTGAGTGTACCAAACAATGCAAAATACATGGAAGAATGAAAAATAAAACCCTAACTATTTGAAAAACTTCGTTGAATTTTCAATGTATCTGAACATTTTTAAATTCAGGGAGAAAATACGATGCATATATTCATTCTCAATTTGTTTCATATATGATACAAATTGAGAGTGATATTAAACCGAGTACACATGGCGTCATCTATTGGATATATTAGGAACTGGCTTGGATTGTTCCCCATTAAAAGAAAACTGTGAAAATCGCGCACTAAATAAAAATTTTACAGGCTGACTCTAAAACAAATGTGTCACACTGTGGATGAAAATTGCTTGATTAAAATCAGCGACTTTAATATCATTAAATCAACTGACCCCGCACCGCACCGGCCCTCTCAGATTCACTTAACAGCGCTTTTGTTTTATAAAAGCACGTAATTTTCCGCAACTTGCGCTTGCCATCCGAAATGAAAAACAAACAGAATCTTAAAATGCTCACCTGTCATTACGTTACTTAACCATCGGCTACTCCCTGATTTTATTAATGTTATTACAAGTAATTGGCCGGTTTTATTATTGGCAACCATGCGTTGCGGTTACACGAACTGCATCTACATCCTAATGCAAATCGTTCGCGTGCAATGCTGTGAATGAGAATAACAAAGCGACGTGCATTGCGAATTCTTGTCCAGATGCACTTCTGGTGCAACAGTTAAAGCTGAGATGCATAGGAATGGAATACGGGCGGAGGGAAGGGCGTTTACGTTGCTAGAATGTGTTGAATATTGATGGTTGCCAGATGCCGTAAAAATGTCTAAAAAATATTTAAAAAAAAAGCTTTTATTTAAAAGCTCTAGAAATTAGAAAATAAACTATAGGAATTATAATATTCCAACCTATCTGCAAGTGCCTTATATAAATAAGGACTCAACAAATTAAACCAAAACAGCTATTCCCCCTTACGAGCGCTGAATTATATGGTAAAATTTGCGTATTTTGTCTAAACACAGTTAGCACTAAAATACAATGACTTAGAATGCTCGAAAATTCTACGAGGAAGATGCGGGGCCTCCTTCATCTCAGGATGTCACTCAGGATGCCGAAACCGGTCTGCAGTTAGTGACATGTTCGTGCATTAGAGAATGGAAGTAATAATGAGACACTCATGTAAGAGATCATAGAATGTTGGGGGAAAGCTCCCTTAATTGAATAAACAAACTGCAAATCCCAAATTGTATATGACTGTTCACAACGTGAACAGGGTGAATCGATGTAAATCAAACAGACAAGACGTCCCGGTTCAGTACTCGACGAAAAGTATACCCCTAAAAATAAAAGCAAGTATACGGGATGCGGGGACCCCAGTATTGACCGTTGGCCTGAACAGTTTGTAGTTTGTAAGGTAGAAAAGTAGTTGAGTGCAAACCCACAACCGCGGTGTTTGTACTAGAGCCAGGGAACTCTTTATTAATTTGAGGGATCGTTATTAAACAATCATAGAAAACTAGGCATTCGCAGGTGAGAAATATCTCACAATAGTTTGACTGGAGAATATCCTAGTGAAACCTTACATGTGAATCCAGGCACACGGCAAGCCTTTGATAGTAAACAACTGAAGTATAATGGAAGCTAAAGTTTCTTGTCATTGCATAAACTCTGAAAATATATAGTTCTAGAATATAAACTTGTTATGGTGCAAAACGTAAATCTTCCTAGCAAAATATTCAGTATGTGAAACTTCACCTAAACTTAGGATTGAAATAATAACGGAGTAGATTGTAATACAATTGTATCCTATTTTCTTGTTAAATAACAAAGCTAATATTGTATAAAAATAATCGAATGAAACTAGCTGGACAATTACTGTGGCGACAGAGCGTTAAGCACTCTCTCAACAAACTTCCAGTGATGACATCGCTGCAGGCGCAGCCTGAGTAAAAGACTCAACAAACTAGGTGCGTACTTGGTTAAACAAGACAGACGTCTCCGTCGCAAGTGGCCATCGTGCCAAGACTCAGTGTAAATGCTCATAAGCTGCAGGGAAATTTTCCTAAAGTTGATATTAACGCGAAAATCTCCGGGTTGATCTTAATTGTCACAACAATCACTTATCGAAGATGAGAACAAACCCACGACCGCGGTGTTTGAACTAGAGCCAGGGAACTCTTTGTGGTTATAACAACAATGAAAATAAATCAAGAGATTATGTACAATTTACGTAGTTGAAAGCAAACAGCCTTATAAGATTTTACAACTGCGGTGTTTTTAACATTTGGGTCAATCAGAACCCCAGCTGTGCCTGTGATGACTTTATTGTAGTAAGAAACTACCGGTCTCCCGACCATCTGGGGAGCCGACGACTATACGGAGCGTCGAGTCAAATGTAATGCAGTACAGCTGATTTAAAAGTAATGTATTTGGGTCCGGTTCCCTCGAAATGCACCTATTGCAGCGAGTCCTCTAGACAAACAAATGCCCGCAGAAATGCAGCCTGTTAGTTATTGCTAAAAACTTGTTTCATAAATATTATTAAAAGCCTGACATAAAATGAATATCTTTGATACCACAAATAAGCCAATTTCCCCTATCCCCCCCAAACCAGAATGTAAAGTCAATAACGCAGAGAAGTAAATAGGTTTGATACTTAAATAGTTATGTTGGTGAAATTGTCGTCGGCGTCGTGTAAATTGCCAAATTGTGCTCCAGCAGTCCAAATCTTTTAGTAGACAGATTGGATTTATTCGTAGAATTAATTGTTGTCTTTAGAGAACTAAGCGGGCTCGAGTATTTGATCGTCGGCAAGCGTCCTGCAATTAGTATCTCTTAGTAAATTCAGAGAGTTCGAAAATCGACGACAAACAACCTCGATGAAATTTGCTTTTACTGGAATGAGTATTCTTCCGGGCAAACGGAGAGGGCTCGTAAACGTTGGCAAGCATCCTCAATCAGTTCTGCCAGGAGGTATAGCATCGCCTGCTATTTTATTCTGTTCTTCCAACAACGCGGTTCCAAAATCACAGTGCCAATTCCCTCATACCCTGAACGTGGCTTGTATATTTGCCACATGAGATGTGGCTTCGGTATCCTGCCCTATCTTCGTCTTATACGTTTGCTTAAAGTTGCCCTATTCACTTCATACACAATTCTCGACGCTTTGCTGGTTTTACTAATGCATTAGTCTTGTTTTTAAAACTGCCAAGTTTTAGATAAGAATTAATAACCATGTTACAAGCGATTTTAAAGTGGCACTTGATATATGTACAACTTTCTACCCCAATAAGTTAAAACGTAACGGCGCCCTGAAGTCGGCTATCATTTGGTATTGACAAAATAATTTCTGTTGTAAAATTAATATTTGTATAAATTTGGAAATGAAATTAAGAATGTAATGTTTCAATAATTTCTGGTTAATTGTAGTTATAAAAGCGATATTTCTCTGAATTTAAAACAAATTTAAGACTTATTTTTAAAATAGGATAGCCCCAGGGGCGGTACGCTTCATTATTAATGGGGATTCGTGCAGCGATTTAGACGAGATTGAAATTAATAGGGGGGGCTTTGTTTTTTAGGGGTGTTATTTGTAAGTTTTCGGTTATAAAATACTTGTTTGAAAAGGTGAAAGCTGTTATTGATAATTTCGGTTTATTTATGGATTATGAAGCGTTAGTGAATTTTTTTAGAATTTGACTTAGAAAAATGTAGTTTTTGATTAAATTAAGTTACTAAATGACTAATTTATTGTAGGTTGAATGTATTATGATACAGGTGATGATCGAATTGAAATTTGCTCTAGTTTAAAATTAAAAAAATAGCAATATGCCTAATGTCTTTTGACGCGCCTGAAGTTGTTCTTTTACTTTATATATCGACAGATATGCACCTACGCTCGCCCCTGTAAAATAATGTTAAATATAAATAAATGTGGGGCGAGCGTAGGTGCGTCTTTACTATGTAGCGTAGGTGCGTCTTTACTATGTACATACTTCGGTATGCGATGTAAAGCAATGACAGGCGCAGTTAGTACTTGGATGGGCGATCATTCCAACGGAAACCACATCCTCGCCTCACACATCTTTCAGCGGCTTGTATACCAGTGTATGCGCAGAAGCTATACAACCTTAGGCGAGGGTTGTATAGGAGATATACCATCCTTCGGAGGGGATGTAAAGCCGTCGGTCCCTTGTCTATTAAATGTTAGGCAAGTAAAAGATCCCTACTCTTCTTAAGGGAAGAGGTTCGGCAAAATTCCTGGTTGGGGGTAGCTCGTCTACAGGCGTGGGTGTTAGGCCTCAGTAGCGGAAATAGGCCGACGTTAAATAAAATGTATAAAAAATAATAATAAATGTTTTGTTGTTAAAACGTCAAAAGAACTCGACTTTAATGGCAATTTTGTGAAACTGCCATTCTTCTGGCACTCCACTTGAGCGGATGTGGAAATCTTTTACTTCCGCTCTCAATCATTCTGCGAGCGGCAGTAAAATCTTTAACTGACGCTTGCTTTGTCAACATTTTTTTTTTAATCTCACCATGTAGATATGAGAAAGTAAAAATTGAGCTTTCCTTCCTTTAATTGTATAAAAAATAAACTAAATCGATAAGGCTGTCGTCTGATCGATACATTATATCATTTAACTCTCTAATCATTATTTGCATAATAATTTAAATACATATTTAATCCGTTAACAAAGTCCTCTGTGAAAGTAAAAGTAAATTATGTTTAAAAAAATATATAATGTTACTTAATATACGTTTGTATTTAACATTGCGGGGCGATCAACCGTGGAAACAATGTTTACGTATAGAAGGCATAGGCGTCTAGACGACACCGACATTTTAAAATTAATGTTAAAATCCATTAAAAAAAATGCCACGTACGACTTAACTTGACCAAATATCTGGAAAATTAAGTTTGTATGTGGGTCAAACTTCGGCATTTTTTCAGACAAGATTAAACGAACATTGCATTTTAGAAATTGTGAAATGATACAAACGCTAGGAACAAATTTGAAAAATAAAATATTTGACTGTTAAAGTAGTACATCGAAATCGTTTTCCCCCATAACTTCGAACAGTTTTGAATATATTTCGCATCACAGTCCTCAAGTACTACTTGAAATGTGTACGTGGTGGGAAGACAATTGTTTATTTGCTCTCCACAATAAAAACGGCGGTTTTTAATTTTTAATTCCTTATTTAGTCTCCAGATACAACTTTCCATGGTTACCTCGCCCATTAATTTCTATTCGGAGGCATTTTGGAACAGATGGTATTTTTATAGTTCCTAGAGTGAAATACGACGTTCATTTACAATATTAGTTCCTGGTGGTAATAAATACATAAACGATAATTATCACATTATAGCTTTATTGCAATTTATAAATGTAAAAGTTTCCTGTTTTACAAATATTAAACATGTATGATTTAATTTTCGATGCCAGGCTGTAGGATTGTGACTCCCCTTACATTGTAAATAGAAGAACGTGATGAACTTATTGCCACGCGTATTAGTTGTTTAAGGAAAATTTATTTTATTAGCTTTGTTGAATCATGTGCTGTTAAATATAGTTCCTATACGACCAGCAAACTTTGTGCAACCGAAGAGGACTTGAATTTTTATTATGCACTGCGTGTATGCTTTGAAACTGGTTTAATATTTGTAAGCGCAATGCAAAAGTAAGAAATGACAATATTAAAAGAGTATTCAGATAACATCTATTGTAAATGAAGTAAAAGAAAATTATATATGGATGTTATGCATTGAGATTAAGAGGATATTTGCCCTGCCCACATGATGTATTAACGAGTATCAGAAAATACCTAATTTCTATGTAAATAACTAAGATAAAAATATCAAACAAAATGTACTGGAAAGAAGAAAGATTGTTTTATGCCTCCCGTGTAACATTTTTTAAATTTTCTGATAGTTATTGATTATTTTATACGATTGAATTTAGGAAAAAGGTGATTATGGCTGATTTTGTACGCTTCAAAACATATATTTAATGACAAAATGGATTATTTCTGCCACAAGACGGGCTTAGATTGATGCTTTGTGTAATTAAAAAAAAAAAAAATTTAGTAAAAAAATTATTGTATTCCGTTAATCTATACACAAACTTATAGGCGTCTTGCTAGCAAATATCAGATATTTTATAAGTGGAAAGTGGTGCCCTCTTTGACGTCGTTAGCTACTAACACCATCCTATAACCCTATTTGTAAATACCTTCGGTGATGTGATTAGTTTCAGGAACGGCTTCTGTTTTTTATCTATTATGTGATTTATACAGTTTATTACTGTGGTGTTTCGTGCGTTATATTTTAATAAAATGGTGGTGAAATTGCAGATATTTAAAATTGAACATTTTATTCATTTTTGAGTTATGTAGTTAGATCGAACTATGGACTATCGTAAAAGAAAAAAGAAAAAAATATAGACCGCGGTTTCAGCTAAACGTAAAAAAGTCTAATATACAGGGTTACTGGTAATTCGATACATTCCTTTGGAGATCTGATGGGGCATGATCTAAGAAGTAAATTTAGCCCTAACATATATTATGCAAAACTCAATAGTTTTTGAGATATTTAATTTTTTTTGTTTTTCTCAA
Organism: Leptura quadrifasciata; assembly: GCA_963675555.1. Lineage (NCBI taxonomy): Eukaryota > Metazoa > Arthropoda > Insecta > Coleoptera > Cerambycidae > Leptura > Leptura quadrifasciata. The sequence continues at coordinate 94,251,248 of OY776680.1, read as the reverse complement.
AAAGTAGATCTTAATGTCCTAAAAGTTAATTTTCGAAAAATCTATTTGACATTTTAAAATTTTTTTTACTGGATTACTTGTCCAATATTATAGATATCCGTTTGGAATGAAAAATATCTGGAAACATTTCGATCATGTGAACATCTGAAATAAAAACTTAAAAATTTTTTTTTTTAAATCAGCTATGAAATTTGCCTATTAGGTTTTTTCAAAAAAATACTAACGTAACACGCGTATAAATTATTATAAAAACTGCTTTATTTCAATAGCTATCTAACAAGGTACAAATGTTCAATGTACCCTTAATAGTTCTAAGAAAATACTAATAAAAATAACACAAGTAGTACGAATTTTATTTTTAGATAAACAGTAAAAAACATTTTAAAAGTAGAGTTTAATTCTTCATGAATTTCAAAGTTGTACTTTATTTTTTATATGTCTTGCTCAAAATGGGAGCCCCTATTCCTTATACAGACACGGCAGCGTCTTCTTATTTCCGTCCTTGTTACTCTGGTTGTCAGATTATGCCTTATGTGTCGGGCAGCATCGACTATCCTTTGTCTAAGGTTTTCTATAGTATTGACTAGTGTGGCATAGACCATCTCCTTCATATGACCCCATACGTAATAATCAAGGGGTGTTAAGTCAGGGCTTCGCGCTGGCCAAGGTATTGGGCCCGCTCTTCCAATCCAACGGTTAGGGAAACGTTGATCAAGTAACTGTCGTACTGTCAGCCGATAATGTGCTGGACAACCGTCGTTCTGAAACATCATTCGCTGTCTGACGGCGAGAGGAACATCTTCTAAAATCACCGCCAGATCATTTTTTAAAAAAAATTCATAGATTTCCCCGTTTAAATTTTGAGTGTGGCCCTATTAAATAGTGGCCAATGACTCCCATCCACACATTAATAGAAAACTTCATTTGGAAACTAGTTTCACGTGTTAACTTGGGATTTTCCTCTGCCCAATAATATAGATTGTGGAAATTTGTTATACCCTCGCGATTAAATTTCGACTCGTCCGTCCATAAAATACTTGTTAAAAAATTTGCACTTTCTGCATCTGAATTTAATATAAAGCGGCAGAATTCCACTCTCCTTCCAGGATCACCTTCCTCCAAGCCTTGGACAGGGGTATAGTGGTAAGAATGACATCCAACTCTACGTATCGTAGACCAAACTTTCCATTGTGACGCTCCGGTTAGTCTTGCGACTTTATTAGTTGAAATAGTTGGGTCTTCCTCAAAATACTTCAATATTTCTTCCTCATCATCTGGTTTATAAACGGGAGGAGCACCAGCGTCACTTCTTTTACATTTCACGGAGCCAGTTTCAGCGATATTTCGATATGCCGTACTGAATACACGTGCATTTGGTAAGCGGCGGTTAGGTTACCAAAGACCATATTCTCGGCGAGCTTCAGCAGCGTTGTCGCCACAGTATCCATAGACAAACAAGATATTAGCGTATTCTGCGTTGGCATACGCGGCCATGGCACAGAAAATACAGTAACAACAACTACGAGCAAAATCAAAATCTTCGATAATTAATTTAACAAGACCAACAAACTTAAGGGACACGGAGATAAGAATGTCAGTTAATGACTATATGCACAAACGTCAAAGTCAAGGACTGACTGACTTAAATGAAAATGAACGATTAGTCGTTTAACAAATTCCGCCACCAGCATTATCTTTACTAATTTTTTATTAGAACTATCAAGGGTACATTAAACATTTCTACCTAGTTAGATAGCTATTGAAATAAGAAAGTTTTTATAATAATTTGTACGCGTGCTACATTAATATTTTTTTGAAAAAACCTAATAGGTAAATTTCATAACTGATTTTAAAAAAAAATGTTTACAAGTTTTTATTTTAAATGTTCACATGATCGAAATGTTTCCGGATATTTTTCATTCCAAACGGATATCTATAATATTGGACAAGTAATCCAGTAAAAAAAATTTAAAAATGTCAAGTAGATTTTTCGGAAATTAACTTTTAAGACATTAAGATCTACTTTTTTGAGAAAAACAAAAAAATTGAAATATCTCAAAAACTATTGAGTTTTGCATAATGTATGTTAGGGTTAGATTTCCTTCTTAGATCATGCCCCATCACATCTCCAAAGGAATGTATCGAATTACCAGTAACCCTGTATATTATGAATTCAACAGGTTAAAACGATATTATATATAGACTACCAGCAGTTATGATCTTCTTGGAAATTCTCTCGCTATAATTCTGTCTGTATGGTAACTCGAGAATCAGTTTTGAGCAACTGACGGAATTTTACATACGTACTATTACGGCCGAAAAAAAAGTAATCGACTGATTTTCCCGTTGTAAATATGGTTGTGACCAGTGACGCATCAATCATAATATTATATTTTATTATTTTTATTAGCGTCAATGTCATTGTGTGATACATACTAATGATTTCTTGTTAAAATAATTTAATTGACATGACTGATATAAAAATTCCCATCTACAACAGACTTTTTTTGAAAAAACATACTACTTGATAAAAAATCGATTACCTCAATTCGACCGCAATAGTACATTCTAAAGGAAAATTGTAGTTTCGAGTCGTAGATAGACCAAATAAGACTAACAATAGGCATTGCCTAAATATACTGGGTGCACCAATAGAAACTCCCAGGCGTAATATTTTCGCAAATAATAGGTATTTGAGTTCTCCAGAAGCCAATTGCTAGAATGTGTAAATTGCTTCAGTTTATGATCAGATCATTTATTAATATGTTAGAATGTAGATGGCTCTGTACTGCAGACATTTTTCAATGACAGACAGTTTGAAATAGAAGGCATTTTAAAAAGCTTTATTTCGTTTCGGAGTGTGGACAACAAAAAATTTATTATTAACATCAAAATTTTTCTGCATCTTTTAAGACAAACATGGTTCCTAAACTAAATCATTGTTTATTGTCTGAAATCATTTATCCCAGGCATAGCAAAAACATGAAAATTAGAAATTCTGATTACATTATAAATGTCAAAGACGCTAAATCTATAATATTTAAAAAATGCTGAAATGATTACTTCGTTACTTTCTAATTACTTTTTTCCAGTAATCTTTACCTATCCACTTCATTTATAATTTACATATTTTGAATCTCAATGATGGTTTTAAAAAGTTTTGTAATTTTCTACAATATAACACTGTTGAATAGTTAGCGTGGTTTTATTTATTGTGGGTTTACCTTTTTTTATTTTTTTATTTGACGTATCTGAATTTATAATTAATAAAGAAATCAGATGCAGACGATATTTGAAAAACCTTTTTAAAGACAAATGCTTTCACAAAAAATTTATACAATAATATTTTTAACTGTCACAACATTTTAAGGCTGTTATATGTTTAAAATAAAAGCATGGGGTGTTACAAGCGTGTTGTACGGAATATTTTACTGTCTCTGTTTAGAAAATTTTTGCATTTTCTTAATTGCCTAAGTATGTTTCTATTTTAATTGTATACAGGGTGTTGCATCATGAGAGGGACATAGCTTAATAGGAGGTAGAGAACGTCAGTGGTAACCGGAACCTCCCATAGAAATGTCTCATTGGGCCTTCATTACGAAGTTACAGGGTGTTAAATAATTTTTGGCCAAACCTGTTTTTTGTCATAACTTTGACAGAGAATGAAATAACGGATTCATATTTGGTACGGCTAATGTACTAACGAGCCCCAAGAGGTACATGTATAAAAAAAAATATATCCAGGTCCGGACTCACTATAATTTATGTTTCTTCTTTGCATCAATAAAACATCACCCTGTATATATTTTTTTGAAATTTCGATACGATATTCGAAAAGAGCAAGAAAAAACAAACAAAATGGCCTATTTCATTTTTTTGTTACACCTTCGTGGTTATTTAAATACGTTGTTAAATGTGCAAGAAAATGGATTACAGAACCCTATTAAATGAGAGGCACGTGAAATAAATAGTTTTATAACTAAAATTTGCAAAAATTCTATTGAGCCTAGGTGGTCTGGGTGAATCCTAATTCCGGCACGTTTTAAAGGTCCATTTTGGTAAAAAACTGTGGTCCTAATAAGTAATCGGGTATGAAATAACAGAATTTTTAATCAATCACAGTAGGCTTGTTCAAAGAATAAAAGTGACAGATAATTTAAACCATTTAGGCCTAAGCAACCAGTTACTTTGATCTAGAAAATCATCAACATTTTATACTTAATAAAAATTGGAAAAGAGAACAAACTAAAATCTAAATAAATAAAATATTTTCCATTCAATTAACAATAAATAACAAAACAATAACTAAATGTGTTTAAAAATAAAACGTAATTGACACTAAAGTAAATTTTCAAAATGTCCTCCCCCACATTCTGTGCATTTTCTTGCGCGTTAAGAAAGGTCACCAATTGCTCGACGTATCATTTCTGGATTATTCCGTATTTCGTCGCAGGTTGTAACGATGCGCTGGATTAAATGTTGTCTACTTTCAATTTCAATGCTATAAACCTCGTTTTTTAAGTGGCCCCATAAAAAGTAATCACAAGGGTTACAATCAGGAGATCTTGGTGGCCATTCATGTGGACCCCCGCGTCCAATCCATCTATTAGGATACACATTGTTTAAGTGTTCTCTTACTTGAAGGTTAAAATGTGGTGGGGCCCCATCATGCTGAAACAACATGCCTCTTATACCGATATTTTCTAACATATTCGGTAAAATGTTTTGAAGAAAATCAAAGTAAATTTCACCATTCAATCTTTCTTCAAAAAAATGTGGCCCTATCAAATGTCTATTCACAAGTCCGACCCAAACATTTACAGAAAACCTGTGTTGCGAACGGCGTTGGCGTACCGCATGTGGGTTTTCCTGTGCCCATTTATGATTATTTCGTGAATTGTTTGCTCCATCCCTTGTAAATTGCGCCTCATCCGTAAATAAGGTTCTGTAAATGACTGGGCGATGGTTAGACAACCAATGACAAAATGCCAGGCGGGGGATATCGTCGCCTTGTTGAAGACGCTGTACCTGCTGGATATGATATGGATGGTAACGTTCTTTTTTTAGGGTTCTCCATACTCGCCAATGAGGAATACCAGTTGCCAAACTGATTCGTCTAGTGCTCATATTTGGGTTTTCTTGAACTACGTTTATAATATTGTTTTGTTCCTGCACACCTTGTTGTAAAACACGCTCCACAACTGCAGAAGTAGGAAACTTTCCGTGTTGTCTTGCATATTGGAACACCGTACTAAAGGTTTTATGATTAGGGCATCGACGACCAGGAAAACGCAGCCGATATTCTCTTTCCGCCGACCTACCTTTTCCATTACAGAAACCATAGATGAATATTATGTCAGCATATTCCACGTTTGTAAATTTTACTGGCATAGTTAAAATATTTTCACAAGTTTTCACTAACTAAATGCGGATTATTGACACATTAAATTACTAACAAACAATTATTCAACTGTTTAGATTTCTTTTTATTATCTGTCACTTTGAACAAGCCTACTGTGATTGATTAAAAATTTTGTTATTTCATACCCGATTACTTATTAGGACCACAGTTTTTTACCAAAATGGACCTTTAAAACGTGCCGGAATTAGGATTCACCCAGACCACCTAGGCTCAATAGAATTTTTGCAAATTTTAGTTATAAAACTATTTATTTCACGTGCTTCTCATTTAATAGGGTTCTGTAATCCATTTTCTTGCACATTTAACAACGTATTCAAATAACCACGAAGGTGTAACAAAAAAATGAAATAGGCCATTTTGTGTGTTTTTTCTTGCTCTTTTCGAATATCGTATCGAAATTTCAAAAAAATATATACAGGGTGATGTTTTATTGATGCAAAGAAGAAACATAAATTATAGTGAGTCCGGACCTGGATATATATTTTTTTATACATGTACCTCTTGGGGCTCGTTAGTACATTAGCACTACCAAATATGAATCCGTTATTTCATTCCCTGTCAAAGTTATGGCAAAAAACAGGTTTGGCCAAAAATTATTTAACACCCTGTAACTTCGTAATGAAGGCCCAATGAGACATTTCTATGGGAGGTTCCGGTTACCACTGATGTTCTCTACCTCCTATTAAGCTATGTCCCTCTCATGATGCAACACCCTGTATACAAAAATATCGTTAAAAAAGCGAAAAACTGAAAAACTACTTTTTAAAAATCGAGTTTTCAAATCATGAATTTCTTTTGCTTTATTGTAAATAAACGTTTACATTCATAAAAAGCGTTAATTCTCATACAATACTATGTTATAGTAATGTACATGTACCTAACTGAGGCGAGACTGTTACAATTGATCCATTACTATTATTTCAGAGAATTTCGCGAAATATCAGCAGCACAGATGATATGAAAAATTATTTACAGTACGAGCTTGCTCCATTTCCTGTGTCGTTGTTTACAGAGAATGGCTTCTGAAAAAATGTTAAGTCACATTTATATACAGAATTTGCGAGTATCGATTCGTTACCAACTTCGAGCAATATTGTACACGTTGTTGATGGCGAGTTTCTCTTACACAAAGTAATCTGGCAAAAAAAACGATACAATAATGAAATAACACAAAAATATTTACATTATGTACAAAACAACTACGCAAAAAATAGTTATATGAAGAAGATGCAGATTCCCTAATTATCAATACATCCCTTGAAGTAGCAAAAAACTCCGATAAAATAGTGCTACTTGTTGGTCAAGATATAGATCTGTTAGTTCTTTTAAATCAATTCAGTTCACATGAATTGAATATCTATTTCCACAAACGTGATGCAGGAAATATTAATGATACTTATTACATCTCTAATAGTTTTAAACATAAATCACATATTGTAGCATTTTTGCATTTTTTTTTCTGGCTGCGATACAACTTCCAGTTTTGCTGGGAAAGGAAAAAAAAAAAACAATTATAAAATCATTATTGGCCGATAAACATTTACCTAATCTTGCAGAAATTTTTTACAATACACATGCAGACAAACAAACGATTACCGAAAATGAATTAAAAATAATAGCTTCTATTTACAAAAGATTTGAACTCTACCGAACGGCTACTGTTAAATCCTCATTTCATTTGAAAAAATTACCTCCAACTGAAGGGGCAGCTAAGCAACATTGTTACAGGGTGTATTTTCAAATACAAAATTGGCTTGGTAATCAATTAACAGCTACAGATTGGGGATGGAAACATCACGTTAATGGCATCGTACCTATATTTACAGAACAATAATTAATTCCTGAAAATTTATTGAAAATTATCTGCTGCAGCTGCGAAACAGGATGCGGTAATAGCAAATGTGGGTGTCGCAAGCATGGCTTAAAGTGCACAAATTTGTACTCAAATTGTCACGGTTCTGATAAATGTTCTAATGCCGAAAAATCGTTGTACGAATAAAATTGTAGTCTCGAGGACATCGAAGACGAAGACAGTACCCACTGTCTAATAAATAATAATAAAAATAATGATACTGAACTGGACAATCCAGAAGAACTCCAAGAAATTGAAGATATAGAAAATGAACGTGAAGAAATCGAAAGTTTGATCGATTCTGGCGATGAAGAATTGCCCACGAAGAAAACAAGATTTCAATAAAATTATTTTACTTTTAATTTTTGTATTTTATAATCAAATATAAGACTTTGACGTGACAATTTGTAAATACTTACGAATCACAAGAAATAATTAACAAATTTTCTCAGTTCACAGCCTTTGTGTTTTTTGAATTTTTACCTATTTAATTGCAGTTTAAATAATGTTTTCGGGACTTTGAGAAAGCCGAGAATAGTTAGGTACATGTACATTACTTGCATAACATAGTATTGTATGAGAATTAACGCTTTTTATGAATGTAAACGTTTATTTACAATAAAGAAAAAGAAATTCATGATTTTCACAGAAAACTCGATTTTTAAAAAGTAGTTTTTTCGGTTTTTCGCTTTTTAACGATATTTTTGTATATAAACAATATTATATTTTAATTCTATATTAAAGTTGAGATTTCAACGAAAAAAATGAGCACTAGTAAAGTTAATTAATCGAAAATTTACTAACCAAATTTTTCGATTGAAAATTAGGTCTTTTTTTAAATTTTCTTCATGAAACATCGAAAATTAAATATTTCGCTTTGAAAAAATTTGGGCTTGTTTGAAACACAAAAAAGAACATTTTCGCCAATTTTCATGAAAATATGAACGTTTTTGCGATAGTTATAAATTAAAACCCGAAAAAACGGTTTTTTGCATTTTTCTCGATAATTTCGAGGTTATGGTCAATAATGATCAATTAGAAAGTTTTAGAGTTTTTCATTATCTACAACTTTTACGTTCAGTATTTTTCGATAGGATGCATAGTTTAGCCGCAAATCGCAAAAAACGAGTACCAACCCCTAAAAACGTATATATTATCACCAACCCCCCTTCCCGAACTTTTACTCAGTCTGGATGATTTTTCCTTAATTATTTACACCATTAACTACATTTTCCGACCATTCGTATACTGCTAAGAATTTTTATTGCCTTAAACAGGATTGGCCCTGGTCTAAACACCCAAAGTTTAAACAGAACGTATAAAACCTCCCGTAAGAGTTACTTTGAAGGAATTAAACTGATCTTGACTTTAATAGTTGTATGCTAATGAATCTCAGAATATACTTTTTCTTGGTTTATAATTCGTGTATTATTGAATTTAAAATAGTTTATTAGACCTAGTAATATTTTTCTCGTGATAAGTACAAAATTTTAAGTGTAGCAGCCGATTACTTTAATATAGAATAGATTTTTTCCGTGACATTCAATACGTATTCGGTTCGCCGTGAGTTGACATTTTAAGTCTAAATTCAACCTCAGCCACGCCAGTTGTGTCAGCAAATTGCCGATTGGCCTTTATTAAAATGTTCTAAATTAATATTCTCCTGATAGAGCCGCGCGTGCAGCGTCCGATAACCATCGTGACGATATTGGAAAAAGCAAAAAATCCTATGAATAGAATTATAACGAAAACATTTTTTGCGTTACTAAAAGTAATTTTTCATAATCCTGCCACTTTCCCTTGCCAAATCGAATTTCTTCGTAGGTAATTTATTTTCGTATAAATCACCGTATTTTGTCAACAGATATCCGCTAGCGGGTGACGGCTTAATTTTACTCGTTTTTTGTTCAGTTTTTCAATAAAGCATATAAAGCCGTATAGTGCAGTCATTGAAGCGAAAAATAGGGTCTTACCTCCGAAATATTTTACTACGAACCGATTTACATGAAATTTTTGAATTAGGCTTATCTTACCCTTAACTTCAAAAGTGATATTGACCCGACCTCCGTTTTTTATTTTTAAGGGGTGAAAACGACCCCTTAATGAAAAAATTGACATTGAGCCATTTTATCGCTAGAAAACGTATTTAATAATAAGAAGTGAAATCGTAAAGTGTTCTCTAACACAATTATCTCATGTTTAACCCATTTTCAACCCTTAAAATACTTTACAACCCCTGCAAACGACCCCTAAATTGAAGAAAATTACAAAAAATACTTTTGTATAACTTAAAAAGATTTAAATATAGAGTAAATATTGTTTTATGTTCTCTACCTTAATTATGATATTTTTAACCCCTTTTCAACCCTTAAAAACAACCCCTCAATTAAAAATTGTATAAAAAAATTTCTTTTGATGAACTTAAAATGATTTAAATGTCGTTCCACGTTCTCGAAAATGACTATCATATGTTTAGCATTTCAACCCTTAAAACTAACCCTAAATTAAAACATTGAAAATATATGTTTATACAATTAAAAATAATTTAATTATAGTGTAAGTAATCAGACACTTTTTATTGAATAAAATATAAACTTACAAGTTATCTGGAAATGTACTAGATTAAATTAGTAATTAATTATAAAAAATTCTGCAACAAGAGCATTACAATACATAAAAAAACTATTACACCAATCGTTCATGACTCAATATCGGAGTTGTTGTCGTAATCAAGATCTTCTTCTGGGTCAATTGGAGGGCTATTCTGGCAGTTATCTCCACTGCGTGTTCCACAAGTTACACTGCAAAACAGCCCGACTCTTCGGCATCCGCAAGTGGCTCCGCAACTTTTTTTGCAGTTGCAAGAATCATTTTAAGTAAATCTTGCGGTGCAGGTGGATCTGCAGTTTTTATTGGATTGTATTTTATTGGATATACATATATGAACGTTTGTATGTATTCGTGCGTATGTTTCCGATATATATATGCCATATATGGATATATATATAAGACAATAGTTTTAGGTTCATATTATTCTTTACTTTCATTCTGCTCCAAATTTTTGTGCTCCGAAATTTTCATTTTACTAAATAAAAAAAAAAAACGTTTAGTTTTTGGACCATAACTCCTTCAATTTTAAAGCTATCACAACTTTAAAAAATCATTTTAAAGGTAATTGAAAGAGCTACAACTTTTTTCATTATGACATGTAGTGTAAAACCCTTCATTTTGAAATGGTGAAGGGTCAAAGGGCTCGAGAGAGACTGTGATTGCGCTACCGCGCGCTTTTTAAACAGTCATATCTCCGTCAATTTTGGTCTGACACAAAAAAAAAAAAAAAACAAAATTTTTGTCAAAAAAAGACCTACGTTTTTTATCATTACAGTTTTTTTACGTATCTTTCATTATTTTTGAAATATTATGAAAAAAAAGGTGTTTTTTTTAAATGAAAAATTTTTTTTTTCTTAAAATCGTGATTTTTTTGAAAAGTATGCATTCCAAAGCAGCCAAACGGCTGGAATCCAATAAACTCTTCATATTAAAGTTAAATCTAGACGGAATACGATTAATTTTAATTTTGGTGGAAATGGCACTTATGAAACACATCGATTTAAAAAAAAATATTAGATGTCCCTCTTTTTTTCATTACAACTCACTCACTTTACGTGCAAAAGACTTTTAACACTGCTCATTTTAAAGATTATTTTAAGCACTATAAAAAAGTTTCTCATTGTCATATGGATAAAATGTATCCGTTGTCCGCTAGATGGCATTGAATACATCGATTAAAGTTCAGACAAAAAAAAAACGGCTTTTATCTTCAATATCTCGCTTAATATTGCACTTAGAACACTCTTTAAAAAAGCAGTTTGTTCATTTTCTTACCTTCTACAATTTTGTTTATTATAAAATTATCGTTAAAACGCATATTTTTTGAGATATTTGCAAAAAACCGTTGAAAAACGTGGGAAAATTCCGAACTTTCAATCGCCAATAACTTAAAAAGTATTGAGTTTTTGAAAAAACTTTATAGAACACTTTTTGCTTAGAATTGGGTCTTCTATCGATCCCCGAGGTTATTTTGACCAAAAAAAATTCCACTAACGAGAAGGGGTGGCAACCACCCCCAGTGTAAGAACGGAGGTCGGGTCAATATCACTTTTGAAGTTAACGGTAAGATAAGCCTAATTCCAAAATTTCATGTAAATCGGTTCGTAGTAAAATATTTCTGAGGTATAAAGCTTCAATGACTGGACTAGTACGCGAGAAGGGTGTGCACGTTCTCACATACTGCAAGCACATGTGAACTACTTGTCTAACTTCCGCTTGTGGGCCGTGGCTGCAGTCTATAATTTCTAGTAAGTGCCGGAAGCATGTGCAACAAAAAATTGGTTGGGTTTGGTTCGGAACGAGCCATTGTGACTTGTGACACCTGCGTCTTGGCTATCCCTAGACTGTGAAATTTATATTAAAGCTACCAGAAAAGTGTTACACAACAGATTTTATAAAATTATTTGATTTCAGTATTTATCATCAGAGCATTCTTAAAACCTTTATACAGGGTGTCCCAAATTTAAAGGCACATTGAAGTTGGAGATAGAGTAGACTTTGCTGCGTTCAAAGCACCCCCCAATATACGAATCAATTCTATTGGATTATATATGCAATAATATTGCGATAAACGTAACAGACTATGGCCGTGTGTTTCGCAGATATCGTCTACAACATATTGTTACGTGTTTACAATCTTCAGTAAACACTCTGTATGTAGGTTCAACAATTACAACAAGAATCTTCACACACCACTGATTTATTAATCACTTAATTCCAATAATTATTCCTTATACTAAACACACTAATTATACCTTTAATCTATTATAAATTCACTACTTTAATTTACAACTTGCTACTGTTTCTTATTTCATGTTATCACTTGCTTGTCTCTCTAAAAACTGTTCCAGTCCGCCGATCCAGTCCCTACACAGGGTGTCTCACCGGGAACTGAATCGATCGATATAGAGAAAAGTACGCATCAGAAAATTTTGAAAATTTAGATAATTACTAATGTCGGTGTGGCCAATCCAACTAAAATAATTACAAGCAGCTGGAACTTCCGCTTATACCGGAAGTCGACACCAACTTGCTTATTTCAAATGGAACACCCTATATATTTTAGGGTGTTCGAAAAGAACATAAAATTCTGAGTCGAAAATATGTAGCATATCCTATACCTAAACCTAGCCGTTTCAGAGATATTTGACATTTTATAGAAAATTTGACAGGTGCAACGGTTTGCAAGAACCGTTATAACTTTCTTCGTGTAAAAGATCCTCATTTGCTTCGTGTCACGTAAAAAGAACATAAGGAGGACTACGTTCTACAACTGAAATAAATTCAATAATATCATACCAAGTGTTCCGTTTTTCACGTTACATTTTGTCAAATTCAAACCGCGAAAACTTGTTTAGGTCAAACAGAACACCCTGTATTTTGAGTTGAGTAAAAGCGCTGAATTACAAGTTACAAGCCTGGCGCGTTAAGTGTAATAACTGTGTATTACATCAACAAAACGCTAATGCTTCGATTGCAACAAACACCAGCCGAAAGACTGATCCTACTTAAAGGAGCTCTCGTGCCAGTCGTCACACACCACTTGCAGACTGCAGTTTCGAGCTGTTGGCTCTCGTCAGTGCAAGGTAGGCATGTGACGAACGACACGAGGATTCTTTGACCATTTGGTACATCCCGGTATCGTTAGGATAGCGACATACAAAATAGCCAGCAGGCGCCATCTAGCGGTGGTCCAGTGTCTGCTGCAATCGAAAAATAAATAGCCTGACTGGGCTTAGCATAATTCAAAGGTGCTTTTAGAGTACAGTATACTAAAACATAATATTTGAGTCGCAAAACTCCTCTATAAAAGCGAGAGCCAACAGCTTGAAACTGCAGTGTGCAAGTGGTGTGGAACAACTGGCACGAGAGCTCTTAGTAGGATCAGTCTTTCGGCTGGTGTCTGTTGCAATCGAAGCATTAGCGTTTTGTTGGTAATACACAGTTATTACACTTAACGCGCCAGGCTTGTAACTTGTAATTCAGCGCTCGGCGGGGCACACAGCCCGGAGAGTAGCTGTTGGTTGCAGTCTGGTTACGTTCCTTACAGTAAAATAAGGATTTTATAGAGGGGTTTTGCAACTGAAATATGTTTTAATATACAGGGTGTTCCATTTGACAATTAAAAGTTAGGTGGTAAAATGCAGTTTTCTGAATGGCTCAACATCCCCTAGCTTTATTTCGATATGTTCAAAAATAAAAAAGTTATAGGGGTGAGCCATAACATTGTGGCACCCGGTATATCATCATAATTACAAATAAAACCCGGTCAGTTGCAATATCTGGAGATACAACGATGTAATAATGCAAGTGGCCGTTGGTTATCAGATTAGAGATTGCAACTCGACAGCTTTACAATAAATAAGTATTGTTACATCCGCGTTCGCTCCAATTACAATAATTAATCTAAATAAGTTTACGCAATTCATTTAGTTTGCGCTTACATCACATGAAAATATTAACAGTAATTAATATTATGCTTATTTTCGTTACCAAACAATGAAATGAAAATATTATTTTATTATGGATTGCGTAAGTTTTTCAGACAGAATAAGTTTCACGAGTTTCTTAAAAGATTAGAAAAGACAACATAAAAGTAGGTTAATGCGCAATTATTCTAGTTTTACTCGCTTTGTTATTTTAATTGTGAAAAATGTCGCGCCGTAAACCAGGAAAAGTGACACTAGTCGTTAATTGTTGCTACAAACGTATTGTTTAAGATACAGGTAAGACGGCCCGTTTTCAAAGTATTTTTATACTTTATTATCAGAATTCAATTACTCTTATTTAATTTATCAATAATCATTTTTTTCTTACGACATAATCACAAGGAATTAAATTAAAAAAAAGCCATATATAATTTTCAATACGCATTTGCATAATATTTCAGTTTTCGAGTCAAATAATTTTATTTTGTACAGAAACGAATAAGTTTAAAAATTCTTAAAAGCAACGTTAGGCTATGCTAGCTGATTAGATCTCTAATCAGATGTTACAGAGGTTAAGAGCCATAATGAACCTTATTAGTCATTGGAGCCCGTAACTAATATTAACAAATGCCATTGTCAAGTAGAACCGTCTATGTGTCTCCAAACACCACTCTCTCTTTATAAACGTTTGCAGAGGGATGCGAAACCGCGAAAGAGGATCATTTTCCTCTGACCGCCCAGGAAGCTACCACATAGGAGAAACCATGCCTATCCACCAGAGATTCTACCAGGACGTACAAGAGAATTAAAGCCGATCTAATTATTACCGATACTTTCCATGTCGAGGCCTTGTACTTTGAAAAAATATCAGCAGACTCCCAGCCATGAAGTTTAACCTAATTCTCAACAAGGTGCGAGACTCTGACGAAGTTCCTCCTAGTATTGTGAATAAAATGCATTTTATTTTATCTGAGTGAAGAGTTGGATGCGTGTTTTCTGTTTTCGTTCATTTGTTCTGTTTGAGAAAATACCAAAGTATTTTATAGAAGACAGATATTTTTATTAATTGCATGCAATTTTTACATTTCAGCCATTAAAAACAGTTGGAGATGTATAGCACAATTTAATGGTAATTAGAATCAGTTATGTTATTCTAATTCACTTAGTTATTCTTATGCTAATTATCAAGATGTTTATAACATTTCGAACTGTTCTTTCCTATTATTTGGGTTTTCTACCACATATTTTCTTCAAAAACAAATCACCAAATCTACAAAATAATAGAATTATTGGAAAAAAGCCTCTGCGCCCGTGACGTTTACATCAAAGGAAGAGTCATTGACGTCAAAGTAGACCTCGTTTACGCTCGCATATAATGCTGTCTCGTTCTCCCTCATTAATAGTCTCTTAAGTCGTTATTGCTTCCACTTATATATCTTGCAATTATTATTTTATTTTAATACAAAAAAACAGGCATTATTTATTGTATACAAATTTGATTTAATAAGAAAGGGACGCACTAGAATCGGACAAAATTTTTTTAAGTTACTGCACACAAAGTCTGTATTTCTTATTTTAACATAGCCCAAAAGCGTGTAAGCTATCGTCCTATCTTATCATAATTTTAAAGCAAAATATGTTACCCCAAGATTTTAGGTATTAGCATAGCACACAAAAATACGAAGAAGTATAAGGAAAATGTTATATACAGTATTCTCACGTACGAACGAACTTTATATTAGGTGATATATTAAATTTATTTAAAGATATTTTTAATTAAGACTTAGGAAATGAATGAAAATTTGGTAATCGAACGTTGCTGACTGCGAATATCTATCTGAGCAATGAAAATAAAAAAATATATCTAGCATTATGTAAAATTAAATAAAATAGTAATAATAAGTCTTTATTGAAACATCATAGTTTGTCATCTTTTGGAAATTTATGATAAGAAACAGCCAAATTTCCTTGCTTAGTCTTTTGTAAACTATTGTTACATATAGCCACGGCACACCTTGTTCCAGGCATAACTGTTTAAAAAAACAATATTTACCTACACAATAATAATAAAAAATTAATCAACAAATATAGAATGAACCAACATTACTTGTACTTACTTTTTATTACGACTTCCCAAAACAAAACCACAATACTTCCTAATAATAGTCTTTTTAAAGCGTCTTTAAAATATACCGAATACACAAAAGTAAAGAAACAAGTTCACAATCCACAACCAAACCACAGAGTATCTGATAAACCGTGTCTGTGACCAAACAAACGATACAAATATGGCGCGTTCCAAGGTCTACTGTAACGTCACAGTCCCCGCCCATTAATCCAACCGAAGCTTTTTTTGGAAGAACTCTTATTTTGCTGTGTTTCTCAAATACACAGCTTTAAGATTCTGTTATTTCCATAGATACTTACTACTTACACAGAACACAGAACTGATGATATTTTCTTTTAGATAATGTTGAGTTTGTTAAGTTCTTCTTTTAACATTTGTAGCCAGGTTGTACAAATATCGATACGCACTTATCTTCATTGAATAAGATTATTACTGATTCTTTAATTTTTCTTTTTTTGGTATCTGCTTCTTTTGTTAAAATTTTTGCCGAGTCCCAGCTTATTCTATGTCAGTTTTTCCAAACATGTTCACAAATCTTTGATTTCTGAATTTCATTCTTTCTAATGTAATTCTTGTGCTCATCCAACCTCACACTGAAAGGTCTGGATGACTCACCACATAATATTTATCACATTCGCACGGGATATTGTAAATCCAGTTTTTTGAATTCTGCTCCCTGTTTATCGGTTTTGTTTTTGTTAAAATAGATCTAAAATGTTCCCCGTTTAAAATATCGTCCTAACATCGAATTTGTCATCTATACGGCGTAGCTTATCCGATAGTCCGTATACATAAGGATTTATTGCTGTATAATGACGTTCAGGTTTTTGTCTTACCCGATTGCCCCTATTTTCAAAATTTATGAAAACTCTATCAACAAAGGCTTCAGGATATTGATTCTGTACTAGAACCTCTTTGATAAATTTTTTCTCGTTATTTAATATTTCATTATTAGATGAAATTATTTTGACCCTATCGTATAAACATTTTACAACACCCTTTTTAACATTTATCGACTGATTTAAGTTAAAATTTAGATATCTATTAGTATGTGTTGGTTTTCTATAAACGCTTGTTTCAATTGTATTATTTACCCTTCTAATTAAAACATCTAAAAACGGTAGTTCATTCGTACTTTCTCCTTCTAATGTGAATTTAATAGACGGTTCTTTGATATTTATATTTTCCAAAAAACTATCTATTAAATCGACACCATGAGGCCATATTGCAAAGATATCGTCAACATATCTCCACCAGACAACCGGTTTGTTTATACAATTTTGAACATGTGTGTTCTCAAAGTTTTCCATAAATATGTTGCTTAAAATTGGTGATAATGCAGACCCCATAGCCATACCAAAATCCTGCTGATAGAACTCATTGTACAATTGAAAATAGGTTGTTTTTATACACATTGTTAAGAGTTCCATTATGCTAATTTACACTTAATTTAGTTCTAGTTTCCAAATTGTTATCATTTAGCAACCTGTCTTTAACTATTTTTTAAGGTTTCATCTACCGGAACATTGGTAAAAAGACTAACTACATCAAAATTAACCATCAGGTGTGATTCATGAATATCGTTTTCATAAATTTTTTCTAGAAAATGTTTACTATTTTTAATAAATGAATCGGTATTTCCAGATAATACATCAATAATGTTAAGTAAAAATTTTGCTAAATTATGACATGGTGAATTAATAGAACTAACAATTGGTCTTAAAGGAATATTTTGTTCATGTGTCTTTGGTAAGCCATAAAAATAAGGAGGCTAACTATGATGTGGTGTAAGTTTCCTTCGTTCAAAATCATTAAATTCATGTTTGTATTTAAACAAAGTTCTGTTAATTTTGCTCTCTATTGATTTTGTTGGATCTTTGTTTAGTTTTGAGTAGGGTCCCTCATTTACAAGAGTTATGATTACACATTTATTATGTTCATGTAGATATAAGATTTTAACTTAATTTGTGTGGGAAAGTGATAAAATTTGAAAAAAGCTCAATACCACGTGATGAGAACCAATTCGTTTTATCAAATTGATGTCAAGAAAGATTCAAGTTGGTATCGGCGATTTTATTATTTACGGAAAATATAAAGGAGACTGTGGAAAAACTGGAAAATTGGAAATTGCTAGGGGATGAAAAATAAATAACAACAAAAAGATTATAGAAAATTGTAGAGGTTGACAATTATTGAGAAAGTAAAGATTGGTATATAATAAAGAGAAGAGGTTGTTTTTGGTTGAAATTGGAGTATTGTTATAAGAAGGAAGACATTTAATTAAAGGTCGAAAAAAAATATTTTTTTCAAAATTCTGACAAGTTGGAAAAAGACAATTATAAATTATTTTAAGGTGCAGAAAACGATTACTAATAGAACCGAGATATCGCTTGGATTGTTTAGGAGCTTAGCAGGTTGTAGCTGAACATCGAATTAAGTGATACAGTGCGGTTGAAGGATTTATTTGAGCTACGCTGACTAAAAGGTTGTAATGAATTTCATATAAATTTCTTGTATATCTTTTAATAATTTGGAACATAATTGAACATATTTTAAATTGAAAATTTTGATCATTAATTATATTTTTTATTAACAAATTTGATTTTGAACAATAGTTATCCAAATTATTTTATTTTTAGTATCATATTTATATTTTAGCAGATAGGAATTTCATTTATTTTTATGTGTATCGTATTTTATTGCTGTGTGTTTTCTAAAATTGTGTTTAATTTCAATGGTCCGAACTTACGACTTTGAGATTATAAATTAGAAATTATTTACTGTAATAATTAACCGCCTTCAGCGGATATCATAGCAATACATTTTAACATATCTTGTGAATAGATCTCGTTTAAGGTTTAAGTTTGTGTTGTCTATATTGTAAAGCATGTAACAAGTTATAAGATTACTAAATAATGTTCTATTCTCTTCTAATTCCGGTAGATACACAGGACCAAAGACTAGTGATTCATTGAGTTTCATCAAACGCCAATTTACCGTAGATTTATTCGCTTTCATATTTCCGACGCCGCTTGTTTTTTTTTAATAGAAAAAAGCAATCGCTAATTACGAAGTGTTTATTAAATTAGTTTTTAGCACCGAAGGACGTTCTATGTTAGTGTGTTAATAATATTGCACGTTTGTAAATTTACCAACCGTGCATCCTTTTCCTTCTTTTACAATGTACGCGATTTATGATCTTATCCCTTGACAGGATCAAATATCGTTTGTTTTTTTGTACCTGAGACATTGACTCTCAAGGTCCTGGTTTTAGTTGCTAATGATATTTAATGGTACTGGAGAAGGAAACGCGTTGAAATACTGCTATGAAATAAACAACTAATGGTGAGATTGTATTTATTCTAATCAGAGATCTTAGACACTGGATGTAAACTTCTATATACAGGCTATCCATTTTATCAGCGCCCTCGAGAATATCTCACTTAATATCGGTCGTACAAAAAAAAAATGTTTTTACGAAAATTGTGCCGATTTATATAACCTACAAAATGGTTTAAAGACATTTGAAATCCATGGCCTACTTTAAGAGTTATGGCGGAAAATATCGAAAATGCGGAAAACGTCTAGGCCAAATATCTCCGTTATTTGAAGATACGAGAAAAATTCTGAGGCGAAAATTTTTTTGCAAAACAGAGTGTTTCAACGAAGTTTTATCTAATTTTTTCGAAAACCGCTGTATTTTGAGATTTACTCTTCAGGCTGTTAAAAAAAATATTTTGAAACGGGCGGGAAATGGCGCCATTAGAGTATTTTCCTCCCTTTTCAACAATATATCACATGCCATATTTATTCTTTGGTACTACGTTAGTAATTATAAAAACATTTTTTTTAACCCAATAATTTTTTTAACAAGCATTATACTTGCCGTGGAGAAGTATGATTAAATAAAACGATAAAATAATTCAATAAGTTGTTCAAATCTTTGCTATAATAAAACATTAACACAATTAAGAAGAATAAAGTAAATTCAGGTAACAAAAACAAATTAATAATAAAAAGAATATAGCACACAGAACATTAATATTTATCTAATCCTCAAAATAATTTTTAAGATATTATATCAAGTGTTCAAAGTGTCCACCGCGATTTCTTATGCACAATCGAGCGCGGCGAGGCACTGCATTTAAAACATTACTCGGCATTTCGGGGGTAACTGTAATACATGCCTGTTGAATTCGAGCTTTTAGGTCCTCTACATTTTGCGGTGTCGTCGAAAACACCTTATCTTTAATATACTCCCATAGAAAAAAATCCATTGGGGTTATATCTGGAGAACGAGGAGGCCATCGAATAAGTCCATTGGTACCTATCCAATGTTGAGGCAAAATTTCGTCTAAATAATCTAGGAAAATCTGGGAATTGTGGGGAGGAGCTCCATCTTGTTGAAAATATTGAAAGTTGTGTCGATTCTCTAAAGGTAAGTCATCTAAGAATTCATTAAATTCATTTCTCAAAAAGTTTAGGTACCTTTGACCACTGAGGTGATCATCATAAAAATAAGGACCTATTAAATTGGTGCCTAAAATACCTATCCACACATTTATTGAAAAACGATTTTGAAACCCAGTCGGTCTATGCCAGCGTGTATTTTCAGAAGTCCGTTTGTAATGAATATTGCGATAAAGAAAATCCATTATTGGAAAAATTTGCCTCGTCGGACCAAAGTATTTTACTACATATTAATGGATCGGCACGCTTCTTTTCCAACAGCCACCTACAAAAAGTCGTCCTCCTTGGTTGTTCCCCCGCTTGTAAATTGTGAACTTTTTTGGCTTTATAACACCGGTAACCATTTTTCTTTAAAATTTTTCTAGCACTTGTTTTATTTATATGACAAGCAATTTGAATTTCTCTTAATGATGTTTCCAAATTTTCTGTATTCTTATTTCTTACATAATTAATAACTCGGTTTACCTTATCAGTAACACTGTTCAACCTTGTCTTCTTCTTTAAAAATGAACCATTATTTTTCAGTTTCGTAGCTAATTTTCTGAACAGTTTTATTCGGCTGTAGTGCGTGTGGAAATCTGTTTCTATATTTCACTTGAGCTAATCCAGAGTTAAAATTGCATTGGCAATATGTAACGAACATATTATAACGATCAATGTGAGTGAAAATCATTTTTGAAAATTCTAAATTCTTAAACGAGTGTGATTGAGTGAGAGTTTAAGTATTAATTGAGATGATCTGTCAAAAAATTAAATTGTCAAGTTTCTTCATAGCCAACTATTTTAAAATAATTGAAATAATAATGAAATCATGAAATACAAACAAATGGATATTATACTTAAATTAATTGGTAAAGACATTTTAATTTTCTGAGCAAGGAGTGACGCTTTTATGGAGGACCTCTATACATTGGCATAACTGCGAATACACTTCCCATAATTGCTCCATGTTGCTTTCTTGATTATTATTTTGTTTTTGTTACCTGAATTTACTTTATTCTTCTTAATTGTGTTAATGTTTTATTATAGCAAAGATTTGAACAACTTATTGAATTATTTTATCGTTTTATTTAATCATACTTCTCCACGGCAAGTATAATGCTTGTTAAAAAAAATTTATTGGTTTAAAAAAAATGTTTTTATAATTACTAACGTAGTACCAATGAATAAATATGGCATGTGATATATCGTTGAAAAGGGAGGATAATACTCTATTTAATGGCGCCATTTCCCGCCCGTTTGAAAATAATTTTTTTAACAGCCTGAAGAGTAAATCTCAAAATACAGCGGTTTTGAAAAAAATTAAGATAAAACCTCGTTGAAACACTCTGTTTTGCAAAAAATTTTCGCCCCAGAATTTTTCACGTTTCTCTTCAAATAACGGAGATATTTGGCCTAGACGTTTTCCGCGTTTTCGATATTTTCCGCCATAACTCTTAAAGCAGGCCATGGATTTCAAATGTCTTTAAACCATTTTGTAGGTTATATAAATCGGCACAATTTTCGTAAAAATTATTTTTTTTGTACGACCGATATTAAGTGAGATATTCTCGAGCGCCCTGATACAATGGACAGCCTGTATGTTCAACCCTTACTCGTGCCATTGTCATCAGACTGAAAGCAGCCGAGAGCAGTGCGACCTTGTCTTCAAAATTTGTTTGATATAAATTAGCTGAGGTAAAGGGCACAGTTTTTTTTCAAGGAGCAAAAGTTTTTAAGAAACTTTTTTTCTAAAATCAATAGTTTTTTTCTAAAACTCCAAAAAACCATTTTCTCACATTTTAATTGTTTGATAAAAAACTTTGCCACGCAAAAAAATTGTAGCTTAAGAAACCCTATATTCCCACCATAACGCTGAACATCCTGGATTCAGTTTATACGTACAAATATTTTTTGTCAAAATCACCTCATTTTCATACCAATTCGACTGGATTATTTGTGGTAGTGTATATTCAGGCGCCAGTCCAGGCGGATTGGTAAGCTTGTAATCGTAGAAATTAAACGTATTTCGCCTTTTAAGCAACTAGATCTATCAACTTACATTTCCTCAGTTTATTTTACAGAAATTGCGGCATTTACTACCCACCGATTAAATTTTTTACAAACTTTAGTTTTATTTACCTACTTATATCATGCCATTAGTCACAGTAATTTCTTCATAAGAGGACAGTACCACCTCTGCTAGTACTAATTTGAATGAAATTTCCTATGCAAATGGTACTTAAAATGGTATAATTGGCAATTACTAATGAGAAGTGAACGAAATCTGAATCATTGTCAAAAGATCAGGAATAACAGCTGATGAGTAATGTTTTGTAGTTATAGGGATATAGTATAGTCCAAGTAAGGACTTCCTGAGACAAAAAAACTAAGCAAAAACTTTACGGCATAATTATTATCGCCGCGGGCCATGGCGCTAAGTTGAAGTAAATAGATTCCAGCAAATAAAAAATGCAAACAAAATCTTTACAACATTATTATATCGCCACGGGCCATGCATGGCGCCAAGCCTGACATGAAACATTCCCGACGCACATTAAAAGCCTATAAAGGTAAGCGAGTCAATTTGCGAACAGCACAAAAAAGAGTACCGGTATTTTAATGAGGACGTAAAGTTTTTGTTTGGTTTTTTATGTCTCGGTTTATTCTTACTTGAACATTAAATTAACATCCAAGTAGTGGAGTAAATATAGAAAAATAAGTTTGTTTTTGTGAAACTAAGAATACCCTGAGTTTTCTACTTCGAGTAGGTGGGGGAACACTTTTGTTTCGCGAAAAAGGAGTAGATTAGTCATTTTAAGGGTGGTTTTTCAGATTTAATTTATTTTGGACCCTTTAAAATGCTAGTTAAGAAACGAGAATGGTATCCTTTTATTGTAGAACGTTCAATTCAAATTTGGTGAGAATCGGTTCACCGCCTCCCGCGATGTTTATATAAATATACTGGAAAAACATAAAAAATTGAATTATGGCTAACTTGGCCAGAATTAAACCAAATTTGATGAAATTTTAGACGAAAGTAACCTATATAACCAAGAAATGGCCTGCTAAATTTTAGCAAAAAATATCTAACAATTTGGCCGCAATTTTTTTAGTCCAAATTCCACAATATTTTCAAAACCCCAATTTGTCCAAATGGTCGAACTATTTTTTTTTTTACCAAAATGAAGGTATTCTTATGTACTTTCACGTGATGTAACTAAAAAATAGCTTTTTTTAATTTAGCCGATTTTTTGTGTGGTATACAATGTGTTCCATTTCAAATGGAAACCTCTCTGTAAAAAATGTATTTATAATCCTATGTTAATGCTTTTTCTTTAAATGACAAACCATCGAAAACTCCACTTTATAACAAAAATTTAGAGATAAATTTCAATTTTCAAAGCCTTCTATGATTTATTTTCAATGTCGAAAATGGACAAATTTGATTAGCGATTTTTTATTTAAATTTTAACTACACCACTGGATTCAGTAACCTCTCAAATGGGTAAATCCCAAGTTCCATGAAAAAATATTGAAAAATGACAGATTTATGACAAAAGTAACTTTTACTTGATTTTTTCTAAAAATCGAAGTAGCCCATGAAAAATAAACAAAAGAAAGATAAATTAAGTGAATAGTTTTAATAAATATTACATTTTTATTGAGTAATGGCAGATAATAATAGGGTGCCATGGAAAACAAATTTTATAGTCAAACGTCAAATCTTTGAAATTCGCATATTCTCATATTCATTGTTATTGAATTATAAAATTAATCGATAGTTATTATCAAGTATTAGCTTATTAGTTTGCAGTTAATTATGGATAATCTAAATGTACAGGAAAAAATTGAACTTGTGTGCCTTAGAGGAGATAATGACAGAACTTTGAAAGAGGTATGCGAGATATTCAACAACAGGCATCCGAATAGGCCCAACATTACTAAAAGTACTGTTTATAAAATAAACAAAATTTTTAATGAGTGTGGCGCTGTGACACGGCGTATTATAAGAACAGATAATATACAAAGAAGAACAGGTACGAGCAGACAATTTTAAATTATTATTTTAACAACAATCCAAACGCCAGTGCAAGAGTAGCTAGATTAGATTTGAATTTACCTAGAGAAAATATTCGCCGATGCCTTAAGAAGAATTTGGCAAAACCATTCAAACCCAAATTTTTACACACGTTGGAACCTGGTGATGATAACAGACGGATGGAGTTTTCCTTGTGGGCTCAAGGAGAGTATCTTAATAACAGAAATTTTAATAGAAATATTTTATTCAGCGATGAAACAACTTTTACAACAAACGGGGTAGTATCGTCACAAAATTCTAGGTTTTGGGCTGCAGAAAACCCACAGTTTGTCATTAATTGCTAAAGAAAATATTCCCAAAAAGTTAATGTTTGGTGTGGGTTGCTCAATGAAACAATCATTGGCCCTTTCTTTTTTGAAGGTAATATGAACAGCATGCAGTTTTTCCAGTTCCTAAGAAATGAATTTTGGAATATTCTACATGAACTTCCAATACAAGAAAGAGTAAATTTACATTTTCAATTAGAAGGAAGCCCTGTCCATAATGCCAGAGTGGTTACCAGATGGCTGAATGCTAACTTTCCTAATCGATGGATAGGTCGTGGTAGCCCGTTATTGAATGGCCACCCCGATCCCCGGACTTAACACCGATGGACTTCTTTTTATGGGGTTTAATAAAATCTAAAGTTTACAGGTCACGCCCGAGTAATAGAGAAGATTTGTGTGCAAGAATAAGACAAGCTTGTGCAGAAGTTACCCGGCAACAATTACAGAATGTCGTAAAAAATATTAAAAAACGATTCGACAAGTGCATCGAAATAAACGGCGGCCTTGTAGAGGCTACAAAAATTTAAGAAGTTTTAGTGTAATGTTGTACAATGTGTTATTTTTTTATTTATTAGGTATCTAATTATTATTACTTTTAATTGTTCATACTTATGTTTTAAGTCCAATATGATTAAGTTTGTTTAAATGACAATATTTATTAAAACTATTCACTTAATTTATCTTTCTTTTGTTTTTTTTTTCATGGGCTACTTCGATTTTTAGAAAAAATCAAGTGAAAGTTACTATGAGCCTACATTAATTTTGTCATAAATCTGTCATTTTTCAATATTTTTTCATGAAACTTGGGAATTATCCATTTGAGAGGTTACTGAATCCAGTGGTGCAGTTAAAATTTCAATAAAAAAATCGCTAATCAAATTTGTCCATTTTCGATATTGAAAATAAATCATAGAAGGCTTTGAAAATTGAAATTTATCTCTAAATTTTTGTCATAAAGTGGAGTTTTCGATGGTTTATCATTTAAAAAAAAAGCGTTAACATAGGATTATAAATACATTTTTTACAGAGAGGTTTCCATTTGAAATGGGTCACACTATACAGGGTGTTGCATCATGAGAGGGACATAGCTTAATAGGAGGTAGAGAACATCAGTGGTAACCGGAACCTCCCATAGAAATGTCTCATTGGGCCTTCATTACGAGGTTGCTGGGTGTTAAATAATTTTTGGCCAAACCTGTTTTTTGTCATAACTTTGACAGGGAATGAAATAACGGATTCATATTTGGTACGGCTAATGTACTAACGAGCCCCAAGAGGTACATGTATAAAAAAAAATATATCCAGGTCCGGACTCACTATAATTTATGTTTCTTCTTTGCATCAATAAAACATCACCCTGTATATATTTTTTTGAAATTTCGATACGATATTCGAAAAGAGCAAGAAAAAACAAACAAAATGGCCTATTTCATTTTTTTGTTACACCTTCGTGGTTATTTAAATACGTTGTTAAATGTGCAAGAAAATGGATTACAGAACCCTATTAAATGAGAGGCACGTGAAATAAATAGTTTTATAACTAAAATTTGCAAAAATTCTATTGAGCCTAGGTGGTCTGGGTGAATCCTAATTCCGGCACGTTTTAAAGGTCCGTTTTGGTAAAAAACTGTGGTCCTAATAAGTAATCGGGTATGAAATAACAAAATTTTTAATCAATCACAGTAGGCTTGTTCAAAGAATAAAAGTGACAGATAATTTAAACCATTTAGGCCTAAGCAACCAGTTACTTTGATCAAGAAAATCATCAACATTTTATACTTAATAAAAATTGGAAAAGAGAACAAACTAAAATCTAAATAAATAAAATATTTTCCATTCAATTAACAATAAATAAAAAAACAATAACTAAATGTGTTTAAAAATAAAACGTAATTGACACGAAAGTAAATTTTCAAAATGTCCTCCCCCACATTCTGTGCATTTTCTTGCGCGTTTAGAAAGGTCACCAATTGCTCGACGTATCATTTCTGGATTATTCCGTATTTCGTCGCAGGTTGTAACGATGCGCTGGATTAAATGTTGTCTACTTTCAATTTCAATGCTATAAACCTCGTTTTTTAAATGGCCCCATAAAAAGTAATCACAAGGGTTACAATCAGGAGATCTTGGTGGCCATTCATGTGGACCCCCGCGTCCAATCCATCTATTAGGATACACATTGTTTAAGTGTTCTCTTACTTGAAGGTTAAAATGTGGTGGGGCCCCATCATGCTGAAACAACATGCCTCTTATACCGATATTTTCTAACATATTCGGTAAAATGTTTTGAAGAAAATCAAAGTAAATTTCACCATTCAATCTTTCTTCAAAAAAATGTGGCCCTATCAAATGTCTATTCACAAGTCCGACCCAAACATTTACAGAAAACCTGTGTTGCGAACGGCGTTGGCGTACCGCATGTGGGTTTTCCTGTGCCCACTTATGATTATTTCGTGAATTGTTTACTCCATCCCTTGTAAATGGTGCCTCATCCGTAAATAAGGTTCTGTAAATGACTGGGCGATGGTTAGACAACCAATGACAAAATGCCAGGCGGGGGATATCGTCGCCTTGTTGAAGACGCTGTACCTGCTGGATATGATATGGATGGTAACGTTCTCTTTTTAGGGTTCTCCATACTCGCCAATGAGGAATACCAGTTGCCAAACTGATTCGTCTAGTTCTCATATTTGGGTTTTCTTGAACTACGTTTATAATATTGTTTTGTTCCTGCACACCTTGTTGTAAAACACGCTCCACAACTGCAGAATTAGGAAACTTTCCGTGTTGTCTTGCATACTGGAACACCGTACTAAAGGTTTTATGATTAGGGCATCGACGACCAGGAAAACGCAGCTGATATTCTCTTTCCGCCGACCTACCATTTCCATTACAGAAACCATAGATGAATATTATGTCAGCATATTCCACGTTTGTAAATTTTACTGGCATAGTTAAAATATTTTCACAAGTTTTCACTAACTAAATGCGGATTATTGACACATTAAATTACTAACACAATTATTCAACTGTTTAGGAGATTTCTTTTTATTATCTGTCACTTTGAACAAGCCTACTGTGATTGATTAAAAATTTTGTTATTTCATACCCGATTACTTATTAGGACCACAGTTTTTTACCAAAATGGACCTTTAAAACGTACCGGAATTAGGATTCACCCAGACCACCTAGGCTCAATAGAATTTTTGCAAATTTTAGTTATAAAACTATTTATTTCACGTGCCACTCATTTAATGTAATCCATTTTCTTGCACATTTAACAACGTATTTAAATAACCACGAAGGTGTAACAAAAAAATGAAATAGGCCATTTTGTTTGTTTTTTCTTGCTCTTTTCGAATATCGTATCGAAATTTCAAAAAAATATATACAGGGTGATGTTTTATTGATGCAAAGAAGGAACATAAATTATAGTGAGTCCGGACCTGGATATATATTTTTTATACATGTACCTCTTGGGGCTCGTTAGTACATTAGCCGTACCAAATATGAATCCGTTATTTCATTCCCTGTCAAAGTTATGACAAAAAACAGGTTTGGACAAAAATTATTTAACACCCAGCAACCTCGTAATGAAGGTCCAATGAGACATTTCTATGGGAGGTTCCGGTTACCACTGATGTTCTCTACCTCCTATTAAGCTATGTCCCTCTCATGATGCAACACCCTGTATACATGCGGGCGGCTATTTCCAGTCATTTTCGGTATTATACGTATGCGCGCAGAATTATACGTGTAATTACATATTATATAAATTACAATATTAATAATGAAAAGTGATTGTAAGCAGGTTTTAAATTAGATTTAAAAAAACTGTCGAAAGTAAGATGTATTTTGTTTTCGAAACGAGAATTCACTTGATTTTTATTAAACTTTTTACATATATTGATTATTATTTTATTTTATTCATGTTTTCTTTTTCTAGTAGTTGTGCTAAATATGCTACTGCGCAAGAAGTGTCTACTTCCGAATCGGTAACGTGTAGAATATTTCTCCACTCTCGTCATCGTCGTATACATCTGAGATATTCTCTGAAGTATCAAAATTGACAGGAGTTTGGATGGCAGCAAACAACAGATAATGAACTGATGCCGACAAGGACTGATAAAGCTCCTCTTCCTAATGAATTACTCAATATAATTGCTTGTGATTGTATGGTCGGTTGCAAAACTAAACGTTGCTCATGCAAAACTATTGGCGTCACATGCAGCAATTTATGCCACAATGGAAGGAATACTTTGTGTCAAAATGCAGATAATTTTGTTGACGAAGCTGTGGTTGATGAAGAGCAATTAGAAATTAGTCCTGATATTTATGATATTGAAGAATTCGAAGATGATAATTATGAAGAAGATGTTTGTACTTAAGAGAATATTTCAGATTTATACGATTTTAGCGATGACAGGGGTGAAGAAATATTCCAAACTCCAGTTACCGATTCGGAAGTAGACACTTCATGTAGTAGCACATCTAGTACAACTACTAGAAAAAGAAAACGAATAAAATAAAATAATCAGTATATAATATGTAGAGTTTAATAAAAATCTAGTGAATTTTCGAAAAAAAAATTATACAGGGTTACTGGTAATTCGATATATTCCTTTGGAGATGTGATGGGGCATGATCCAAGAAGTAAATTTAGCCCTAACATATATTATGCAAAACTCAATAGTTTTTGAGATATTTAATTTTTTTTGTTTTTCTCAAAAAGTAGATCTTAATGTCGTAAAAGTTAATTTTCGAAAAATCTATTTGACATTTTTAAATTTTTTTTACTGGATTACTTGTCCAATATTATAGATATCCGTTTGGAATGAAAAATATCTGGAAACATTTCGATCATGTGAACATCTGAAATAAAAACTTTAAAAAAATTTTTTTTAAATCAGCTATGAAATTTACGTATTAGGTTTTTTCAAAAAAATATTAACGTAACGCGTATAAATTATTATAAAAACTGCCTTATTTCAATAGCTATCTAACAAGGTACAAATATTCAATGTACCCTTAATAGTTCTAAGAAAATACTAGTAAAAATAACACAAGTAGTACGAATTTTATTTTTAGATAAACAGTAAAAAACATTTTAAAAGTAGAGTTTAATTCTTCATTAATTTCAAAGTTGTACTTTATTTTTTATATGTCTTGCTCAAAATGGGAGCCCCTATTCCGTATACAGACACGGCAGCGTCTTCTTATTTCCGTCCTTGTTACTCTGGTTGTCAGAGTATGCCTTATGTGTTGGGCAGCATCGACTATCCTTTGTCAAGGTTTTCTATAGTATTGACTGGTGTGGCATAGACCATCTCCTTCATATGACCCCATACGTAATAATCAAGGGGTGTTAAGTCAGGGCTTCGCGCTGGCCAAGGTATTGGGCCCGCTCTTCCAATCCAACGGTTAGGGAAACGTTGATCAAGTAACTGTCGTACTGTCAGCCGATAATGTGCTGGACAACCGTCATTCTGAAACATCGACGGCGAGAGGAACATCTTCTAAAATCACCGCCAGATCATTTCTTACAAAAATTTTCATAGATTTCCCCGTTTAAATTTTGAGGAAGAAAGTGTGGCCCTATTAAATAGTGGCCAATGACTCCCATCCACACATTGAAATGAAATGAAATTTATTAAGTAGGTCGTGCCTAATATACACAATACATAATAATATCAAATTAAATTACATAACAGATTATAAGTAGTTATACATACATACGTACATACATACATACGTACATACATACATACATACATACATAATAATAATAATAATTATAATTCATACACATAGTACGAGTATAATACAAATTATAGGGTCTACATATTATTTTAATGTAAGTACACAAGTTCTAATGCACCCATATCATCTTAAGAAATAAAAAATAAAAAAAGTATGAAGAGGAACAAAGATTATAAACATTCAAAATATAATTTAATACATTTTATATACATTTAAACATTATGCGCTTGATTTACCTTATTTAATAAAAAATGAGACAGTTATATTTAAAGATTGTTAGCGTTTGAGCTGTTTTTATCTCCATCGGTAACTCATTAAATTGTTTAAGACCTTTGTGAAACAGTGAATTCATTGATTTTTTGAAATTAGTTCTTTGTATGTGAAAATTGTTATTGTTTCTTGTTTGATAATTATGGATTTCTCTATTTATTGTTATAAATCGGTTGAGATAAGCTGGAAGTAAGTTGTGATTTATTTTATAAATAAATATCATCGAAAAATAAACTAGTCTAGTAGAAACTGTCATCCATTGAAGAGCATCTAACATTAATCTAATTGGAGTGTATCTACTGCATTTCAGAATTATCCTCATGCCACGATTTTGTAACTTTTGTAGAGCATTCATTGAATTGTTGTCTAAAAGGTATAAAATACTTGCACAATAGTCGAAGTGCGGTTGAATAATAGTCTTATACACAGTAATATTTGTGGAAAAAGAAAGCTGATTAGATATTCTTGAAAAAAAGTATAGTTTTTTTGTTATTTTCTTTTGTATATATAAGAAATGATTTTTAAATGTTAGAGTATTATCAATAATTACTCCGAGATATTTAAATTCTTTAACCAGTTCCAATTTATTATTTTCTAATAGTATATTTATATTATTTACGTTAATGTTATTATATTTAAATTTCGTAGTCAAAATCATTGCCTTTGTTTTGTTGACACTTAGTTTGAGTTTGTTTATAGCTAAATACTCTTCAATTTCGGCTAGTTCATTATTCATCCTCATTACGGCATTATCTAAATTATTATCAACTACAGCAATTAAGGTATCGTCTGCAAATAGATTTAAAAAGTCACAAGACGTAAATTTAACAATATCATTTAAATAAATTATAAACAATAGGGGTCCGAGGACACTACCCTGTGGCACCCCAAATTTATTTTGACGAGGATTAGAAAATTTATTATTAATTTTTGTAATTTGATATCTGTTCCTCAGGTAGTCCTCAAACCAGTTTAATACTATGCCATCTATACCATAATATTTTAATTTAATTAATAGAAAACTTCATTTGGAAACTAGTTTCACGTGTTAACTTGGGATTTTCCTCTGCCCAATAATGTAGGTTGTGGAAATTTGTTATACCCTTGCGATTAAATTTCGACTCGTCCGTCCATAAAATACTTGTTAAAAAATTTGCACTTTCTGCATCTGAATTTAACATAAAGCGGCAGAATTCCACTCTCCTTCCAGGATCACCTTCCTCCAAGCCTTGGACAGGGGTATAGTGGTAAGGATGACATCCAACTCTACGTATCGTAGACCAAACTTTCC
The DNA here is from genome assembly GCA_963675555.1 of Leptura quadrifasciata. NCBI lineage: Eukaryota > Metazoa > Arthropoda > Insecta > Coleoptera > Cerambycidae > Leptura > Leptura quadrifasciata. The sequence goes on along the minus strand of OY776680.1, from coordinate 94,219,169 downwards.
ATTGTGACGCTCCGGTTAGTCTTGCGACTTTATTAGTTGAAATAGTTGGGTCTTCCTCAAAATACCTCAATATTTCTTCCTCATCATCTGGTTCATAAAGGGGAGGAGCACCAGCGTCACTTCTTCTACATTTCACGGAGCCAGTTTCAGCGATATTTCGATATGCCGTACTGAATACACGTGCATTTGGTAAGCGGCGGTTAGGGTACCAAAGACCATATTCTCGGCGAGCTTCAGCAGCGTTGCCGCCACAGTATCCATAGACAAACAAGATATCAGCGTATTCTGCGTTGGCATACGCGGCCATGGCACAAAAAATACAATAACAACAACTACGAGCAAAATCAAAATCTTCGATAACTAATTTAACAAGACCAACAAACTTAAGGGACACGGAGATAAGAATGTCAGTTAATGACATATATGCACAAACGTTAAAGTCAAGGACTGACTGACTTAAATGAAAGTGAACGATTAGTCGTTTAATAAATTCCGCCACCAGCATTATCTTTACTAATTTTTTATTAGTACTATCAAGGGTACATTAAACATTTCTACCTAGTTAGATAGCTATTGAAATAAGGAAGTTTTTTTAATAATTTGTACGCGTGCTACATTAATATTTTTTTGAAAAAACCTAATAGTTAAATTTCATCACTGATTTAAAAAAAAAATTTTTACAAGTTTTTATTTTAAATGTTCACATGATCGAAATGTTCCGGATATTTTTCATTCCAAACGGATATCTATAATATTGGACAAGTAATCCAGTAAAAAAAAGTAGATTTTTCGGAAATTAACTTTTAAGACATTAAGATCTACTTTTTTGAGAAAAACAAAAAATTTGAAATATCTTAAAAACCATGGAGTTTTGCATAATGTATGTTAGGGCTAGATCTCCTCCTTAGCTCATGCCCCATCACATCTCCAAAGGAATGTATCGAATTACCAGTAACCCTGTATAATGTAACATAATGATGGGTTTGATTTACTTCAAAGTTTATTTTCTACTTTTTAGAGCATTTAAATAAAAGCTTTTTTTAGAAATATTTTTTTTATATAATTTTTTGTTTGTATTTTAAGTTTTACAATTCTTAATATATTATGCGTACCTATCTACTTATTGTCCTTATCCTTTAATTATTGGGCTTTAGTCCCGTTGGGTGTTGTAATTTAAATAAATAATAAATATTTAAATAAGACATGTCGAAAACCTTTCACTTTCAAAGGTAGTTGTGTGGGTGCGGTTGTTTTGAACTCAGCAAAGTTTGGGACATACTGTATTACTTGAAATAACTATTTGTAATTATTGTAGATCCGTGGCTTTACCTGTGATGCTTTTTTTTTTAGGGTAAACTGCGATATTTTTTTCTTGACCTAGTTACAATAATCTAAGAGCTTTTAATACATTAAATGCACTATATACATATTAAAAAGGATTGGCGAGAGAACAAAGGCTTGTCTGACGCCCTTGCAAATGTTACTGAGACGCTTCATATTGTAGGATGTGTGATTATATTTACTTTTTACTTGGTTATTGAAATTTCCGGCATAATTTTAATTTGATTGCTTGCCACTAATAGATTTGGAAGATTGATTACATTTGTTATTTGGCGGGCTAGGAAAATAATCAGCATGTGTGAACCTTGGATAGAATTAATGAACTTTCTTAAGTATATATGCATTGAAGTCGATTATCGGGTATAATATTAAAATATTTAAGGCAGCACTTTTGTAACGCTTTACATATTGAAACACCCACTATGTAAGATTTTCTCGATACGGCACGACACGTGAGTTATAAGCTGACATTATTTTAGAAAGAGCGTGGGTTTACTAAGATAGCATTGATCGATTTTAGACGTATCGATTCTAGAACAATTATTTGTATAATTTGTATTGCCAAGCTATTAAATATGAAACATATTGGCTCTGCGTTATGCTGTCCATCTACCGGGAAATCCCAACTTATTAATAGTATATTAAACAACAAGTTTAGAAAAGCAAAGCGAGTAACTTAAAAACTATATGAGTTTAGTAAAACTGCTTTTTTTACGAGATTTGTTTATAATATTGTAATGTTTATGGGGTACCCTGTTTAATCACTAAAGAAAGTACTGGTAATCTATGTCACCAGGAAACTAAGTATTATTTATTTATCTGAAGGATAAACAAATAAGATTTGGCCATTTGCGTGATCGTCTAGTTTTGTTAGTGTAGGACCCAAATTTCGTTGTGTGTGTAGTAACCCTTTTTAATTACCCCAGGTTATTTTATATAAAGTTTAATATTATTTGTTTCTGTCTGATACTATAACTAGAAAATTAATCACCCTGTTAATTGAAATACCTGGTAAACTTGAACACACTGTCTATTGATTGAGAGACCTACTTAATTATATATGTTATTTATGTAGTATTTTATTACTCAAGATTGCACTGTACCTTTATAGTTAAAGTCTGTTTGCTATTTTGATTTGAAACACAACCATTTATTTAGTTTATTACTTATATGACAAAAAGGTAAAGGTGAAAGAATAAGACAATAATTGATGGGAAAAAATCCATTTTATTTTATATAAATTGATGCAACAATAGTCGAACATGAAATCAAAAGTAATCCAAATATTTGAGACAATTGTCTAAATACTATAATAGGAACATTTGCGTCGCTATAGTAATGATCATACTATAAATATACTGAGTGTTTTGATGAAATAACAAGAACTGAGATACAAAAGTATGCTGTGCTATTTTAATAGTAACTAGAGTTGTAGCAATGGCCTGATAATGATAATCTATAATTAGAGCTGTCAGCAATTGCTGGCTAATAATGGTTTATAATTATAGTTGTTAGCAATAGCCAAATAATGAATCGAATGCAAAACAGAGGACAAGTATCATGTCATGTTTATACATTATCAAAATTAAGGTGAGAAATGAGAATTAAATACTCATGTAAAAAATCATAGAATGTTGAGGAAAAATCATTTGATTATAATTAAAACAAGCAGTCTACCAAATTTTGTATGACTGTCCAACAACGTAAAACAAGGTGAGCAGTTGTAAATCGAACAGACGAGACGTCCCGGTTCAGTACTCGAGGAAAAGTAAACCCTTCTTAATACGAACAGGTCTACGGGCTAATTAACCCAGCACTGGACCGATGGCCTGTACAGTTTGTGAGCGCAAGGTAATTAAATGGGTGGATCGTTATTAAACAATCATAGAAAACCAAATAGATCGCTGGTGAGAAATCTCAGATAATCATTTGAAAGATAAACATTACTATGACATTTGACATGTTCAAAATTAGGCACACAGTAGCCTTAATAAGTACATCAAATGAAAAATAATGGAAGTGAAAGTTTCTTGTCATTGCATAAACGCAGAAAATATATAGTGCTTGAATATAAACTTATTATTTTGCAAACGCAAATTTCCCTGGTAAAATATTCAGAAAGTGAAATTTTATGAATTAAATTCGTGAATGAAATCATAACTGAATAACTGATAATATAATATTCTTTATAGTTAAAAATCAAAGCTAGTATTTCAAAAAAACTAATATTCTTTTAGTACCACAAATGCGTCAATTTCCCCTATATTACACCCCGTCGAAACCAGAATATGAATGCAATTGCAAATAATAAAATAGAGTTTCGAAATAAGCAAGCGATCACCTTTAAAATTTATGTCTGCTGAATTTCTGTGCGCCCTGTATAGTGTTATATCGCTTGTGAAAGCTCTCCCCCAGGTTCTACATGTAGAACGTCCTCCTCGCATGTCGGTGGTTGAGAAGAATTCGTTAAAATAAGATATGAGTTATAATATTGTTTAGCTAGTAGTTTAGACGGCTGATTTAGAGAAAATATCCACAAAATAATTTGTTAGGCTCGGCGAGAAACTCGCGACGTAGCTTGGAATGACTTCAAAGGCAAATATAAAGTTCGGCGAAAAATATCGCGACGTAACTTCGAGGTGGCTCCAATTTAATTTCCAAAGCTCGGCGAAAATATCGCGACGTAGCTTAAAAGGTGCTGTCTTCAGATGCCGTTTATCTTCTCTTCTTTTCAATACCACGCCGTCTTCCTTTTATATGGTTCCTGATTTCACCCTTCTACCCGGATTATGCATCTCCGCTTGTTTCTTGTGGGAATATGTTTAACGCTATTATAATATTCGACACTGTGCAACACTTTAGAGTGACGCTCAACTTTCTATCTTTTTCTATGGTTAAGCTAGAAACGTGTAGGCGATTCCATACTATGGGAATACACGAAGTACTTGACGTTTATCTGAATATACGATAAACAAACCCTGCCCTGCCCTAACTTTTCAAAACCACATAGTTGGTTAATTTTCCTACAATTTTCAAACTCCATTTCATTAAGAGGCGTAAACTAAATTGCCAAGGAAACCTTTAGACTCCATTCTTGCAAGAGACAATTGCTGGATTGCTGTTTCAGAACCAGTCACCTCAAAAATACTCAATCCCGGAATCTAGGATCCTGGTATAAATTCGTTATATACATATATTTTTTAAATTTCACTTAGTCTTTGTTAACCGATTTATCTATTCATGTAATATATTTTATCATTCATTTTAAACTATCTTTTTATTTCTCTTACCAACAATTTCAGTTTGATCTATAGTAGACTGGTTATTCGAGTAAAAGAGACAATTCTACTTATTTTCACTATAGATGGTGCCCAATTTAACATCAATTTTTCTTTGTCTCCTTTTCTCGAACTAAACAGAAATCTGTCGTTTATGCTGTACATTTCAAAAAGGGTAAGTTTCTCCACGCTTACGAATACTCCGGATCCACGGCTCTTTGTTCCGACTTAAACCAGCTAGTCGTCCGCATGTTGCCTCAAAAAAATAAATAATATGGGAAAGGAGGTAACAATTTCTGAATTTCATTCTTTCTAATGTAATTCTTGTGCTCTTTCAACCTCACACTGAAAGGTCTGGATGACTCACCCACATAACATTTATCACATTCGCACGGGATATTGTAAATACAGTTTTTTGAATTCTGCTCCCGGTTTATCGGTTTTGTTTTTGTTAAAATAGATCGCAAAGTGTTCTCCGTTTGAAATACCGTCCTAACATCAAATTTGTCACCTATAGGGCGTAGTTTCTCCGATAGTCCGTATACATAAGGAATTGTTGCTGTATAATGACGTTCAGTTTTTTTGTCCCTATTTTCAACATTTATGAAAACTCTATCAGGAAAGGCTTCGGGGTATTGATTTTGTACTAGAACCTCTTTGATAATTTATTTTCTCCTTATTTAATATTTCATTATTAGATGAAATTATTTTGGCCCTATCGGATAAACATTTTACAACACCCCTTTTATGTAAAACTGCGTTTTTCGAATTTTTTGATGCACATTATTATTCTTATTGTCATTGCCGTCAACTTTCCTTCCTTTAACTTGTTTCGTATCTCCTCAAATAAGGAAGCTATAACTGCTTGTGGTTTTCCTATTTTTCAGGTTTTTGTAATATATCTCACAAAGTAGACTGTGGATTTCAAATTTCTTCTTACTGAAACATAGCTCATAAAAAATGGGATAACTGTTTCTAAAGCCTTATCCTTCTACAATAGATATTAAGCGAGAATTTTGGGGTGGCCCACGTAAACTAAACATATGGTACGTTCTAGCAACGGGCTTTTACAGAACTCAAATATCTCTAGTAGTTTCCGAAATATTTCACTTGGGAGTTTTTATTGGCACACCCTGTGTATATGATCCAATCTCGCGCAACAATCATTGACCCAACCATTAAGAATTTCCGCATAGTTTTTACACAGGTCATCGTAAATAGTTAATAATTATGCGGGTATAATTAAATTTAAGACACATACGCGTCCTTGCGTGGACGATATTAATCTACTGTATCCACCACGTGCTGAAATGTGGACCAACATAGCGTTAGTTGTGCCATTTTTCTTACAACTTATTAATTTAAATGGTCTCAGAATAATAATTTGTTAATTGAACAATGCTGGTATAGCCTAGCTTACTACTCGGAGAAGCCAGTAAAATTATCTCATTCATTAAAACTAATAATAATAATAAATAATAATAAACGTTGTTTACCTGTAATTTTCCAATATTATTTTTACATCCAGTTATACAGGGTGGGGTAATAGTGTGTCGGACCTCGATATCTCGAGTTCTACGGTAGCTAGAAATTTATTTAAAAATTGCAAGTAAACTAGATAAAAAAGTCTATAACTGGAAATTATTTTGGAACATACAGGGCGAGCCAAAACGAAAATACAGGACCAAGTGCTTTTTTTCAAATGGAATGCTATGTATATCAGTACATTTGTTGAACCCTCTTTATAAGCTCTATTCATTCCTATATTAGCATTGAATATCTCCCAACCGCTTGGATGTAATTGATTTTTTTCTTGAAATAATGCAATCTGCTGATGGATATTAAAAAAATCACCACAGTCACAATTATGGATTTTAAGAAAAACTTATGTTAATACCAGTTACGAGACATCTAATTAATGTTTTTTAATCATTCTCATTTCCTAAAAATGTAAAGGGTGGCCAAAAATTATTGTTCAATTAAGAGCATTTTAAATTGAATTTTTTCAATTTTTTCAACTGGAACACCCTGTATATTTTTCGACGGTGTGATGTAGAAATGAAAAACGAACATTTTTTGTAAGTACTTCCCTATGGCTAATTGCAACCATTTTCGTTTTATAAATAAATAAGTGTCAAATTCAAGAATAAACTTAAAAAAAGGGGTTCCCTCAAATAATTCATTAGATAGATAGATAGTCTTTATTTTACCACTACATTTTACATGATTAAACATTTGCAGCAAGTCAGAAAATCAGCAGGCAAGCAGCTGCATTACAAAAAAATAATATATTTTTTTTTTTTTGAGAAATAATACATATATAAAATAAGGACAATAACAAGAACATAATACTGTATATAACGTTTACACATTGTTAGACAAAAAAATATATATAAGTACATATAAATACTGTATGTAACGATTACACATCACACAGTTAATTTATAAAATAGGTATTGTAGAGGAAAACGATAAATGAAAACGGTCACAGACGTAGTGGGGAATAGAGAGGGTAGTGGCGATGCATAACGCATAGCTGTTTGTATCACATCATGTTTTACGTCTTTTATGTCGCGTGCATTAGAATGAGAGAGAAGGTCAGGCTTGTGTTGTTTGCCAACTAGCACGAACGACATGTGAGATATGGTACTTCAGAGGCGGACTTAGTTTACTTTCATATACGGCGGAGTGTACGGGTGTAAGTGCAATTAATACATTAGTTTATATTTGTCTTTTTGCTGGTATGTAACTTATTTATTACAAAAATGAGTCGATCGAGTGATTGTGAGTGTGAAAGTGGCAGTTATAGTGATTTCAGTGATAAAGAAAATAAAATTCCAAATGAGTTTCAAGGGAGAAAAAAACGGTATTTAAGCAGTGACGGGAAATAAATTTGTTTAAATGTGTATAATACTCTTTTACAGCGACAAACTAATGACTTTTAACTTGCGTGATTGAGATATATTAAGGGAAACAGAATCTTTAACCCACGTTCCCTATTCCACATTGTACAAACTAGTGAAAACAGGTGTTACCGAAAGAAAGCAACGTTGCGACGCTGGTATATCAAAAATTTTAGATCAATCAATAGCAAAACTTTTTAAAAATGTAATTTATGATGCATATCAGAAAAATGAAATCCCGACTGTTGACGTGGTAGACAGAAAACTAAAGGAAATGGATTGTCCTTTGAAATATACGACAAGAACTTTAAGGAACTGGCTGAAAAAAATTGGATTTAAATTTAAAACAATTAATAAACGCGTGGCGATTATGGAAAGCAGACGAATAGTGGATTGGCGACATTCATATCTAGAGGAGATTAAAAAGTTCAGAAGGGAAAATAGAACAATTTATTACCTAGATGAAACTTGGTATGACACTCACGATACCGTAAAAAAAGGATGGACTGATGGAACTAAAAAATGTCTACCACAGTCATTGCCTCCAAATAAGGGGACTCGATTGGTTATATTACACTGTGGATCAGGTGATGGATGGGTAGATAATGCATTGAAACTATGGAAAAAACATGGAAGAGTGTAACGTGGATTATCACAAGAATATGGAGGGAGTAATTTTTGAAAAATGGTTTGAAAATACTCTAATTCCAAAATTAAAGCCAAATAGTGTTATTGTTCTTGACAATGCGAAGTACCATTCAAGAGAATTATATAAAATTCCTAATAAGGGTTCGACTAAATTGGAGTTGCAAAATTTTTATCGGATCACGACCTATATTATATGGAGAGTTATACTAAAGCAGAATTGTTGGAAGTCCTTCATACGAAAACATTTGAGAAGAATTATGTTATAGACAGTATAGCTGAAAGATTTGGCCACAAAGTTTTAAGATTACCACCATATTATTGTATTTTCAACCCAATAGAATTGATTTGGGGAAAATTGAAAAAAAATATCAGAAAAGGAAATACTTTTCCAAAATTCGACAAAAAAGTGAGAGTTAATTAAAAACGAAGTGTCCAAAATTACCAAGGAAGATTGGGAAAAGAGAATTGCCAAAGTAATTAGAATTGAGGATTATTGATTATTTGAAACTTTGTGAATTTAATAAAAATGGGGAAAATAAATTCATTATAAATTTAGAAGAGGATAGTTCATCATCTGAAAATGAAGAAGAGGGGGAGAACGCACAGGATTCTGAGGAAGAAGTGACTGTGATGACTTGTGATTGAAGAAGTGGTAGTGATATATATAAGTTTATTATTTGTGTCCGTTTTTGTGTTCAATGATAGTGATCGTGATATCAAGCTTATTATTTATGTCATTTTGTGTGTTCGTAAGTATTTTAATCTATTTTTATTTATTTAAAGAATTCAATTATATTTAATTTTATTTATTTGGAGAATACATATTTTATTTACGACAATTTACTATTTCGAGTTTTGTTTCTGTTTTTAGAGGTTTATTGTTATTTTTTAATTTATTTTGAGAATACCTATATATTTTTTTACTGTTACTATTTTAAGTTTTTTTTGTTTTTAGATGTTTATTGTTATTTTTTTTATTTATTTTGAGGATACCTATATATTTTTTTACTGTTACTATTTCAATTTTTTTTTGTTTTTAGAGGTTTAGTTTTATTTTTTTGTATAATTTTCTTTATCCTGTACTAATATTCTTTACCCATCCTATCATGGCAAGATATGCTCATACCTCCCCGTGGTTCTTGCTAGGTAGTAACAATTTACTCAAATATTAAGTGAGCTAGGATACTGTAACTACTGTATAGTCAGTAGTGTAAATTGTTGCCAGCTAAACTGAGCCCACACAACAAAAGCCAACGCAATTTTCTTATGGAAAAGTGACTTCCGTTAAATTGGTTGAATTTTTGATATGTTGTGTATCCTATCTCTGTATCAAATGCATCAATGTCTCAGATTTGTTTAATAACACCTAAACAGTATAATTGATTGTCTTCATATCATATGACGTCATAGCAGGTTATGTCGTGTCACAGAACCTCATAGTGGTCACTTTGAATTTTATTGTGATCTGAGCACCTAGAAGTAAGAGAAAAGAATGTTATTTAAATCATGATGTTCTATGACACGATATTACATGCTATGACGTCATATGGCGTGACGACGTTTGAGATTATATGATGTAATATTTCAATAAATAAACCATGACAGTTATGAGGTGTTTTCAAACCACTGTGAGATCCTAGAAGCAAAAAAAAGAGTACTGATTTAACCCAGACCCATACACCTCAAATAAACGATAATTCTTACTTTAGCAAGCTTTATCTCAAGACTGTGAAAGTTTGTCAATTTGTGCCAATTGAGACATTTGATCAGAGAGATGGGATACACAACATATCAAAATTTCAACCAATTTAACGCAAGTCACTTTTCCATAAGAAAATTGCGTGGTCCTTTAAAAGCGTAAACAGACATACGTACACAATATAGTTAAGCACGGGCCTGCCTTCTTAGCATCTCACCTCGCACCCCCCCTCTCAATTTCGTCTTTCCCGCACTATACCTATACCTATAAAAAGTACAAGCATTCTGCAAGTATGAGCATTAGACAACCGAAAGTGGAGTGACCAAATATGGCGTCCCCAGAAAATCATCACTTGAGTAAAAACAAAACTGAAGAATGAATTGTTTTACATTATTTTTGAAGGACCTAAAGTTTAACTGTCTAATATGATGTGGTAAATGGTTATATAGGTTTAAGTTGGGTGAATTCTTTGCACTTAGAGTTAACCTATAGCATGGTACTCTAAGAAGTCCAGCAGCACGTGTGTTGTGCTCATGACAGTCTGACTGAACAGAGAGACCGGATGCGTTTCTGTGAATCTCGATAAGAGTGTTGAAGATAAAAAGTGAAGGTAGTGGCATAATTCCCAGTTTAATGAAGATGGGTTGACAATGTTCCCTAAATTTAGCGTTGACAAGAACTCTTATAATTATCTTTTGTTTTCGAAAAACTTTAGATGCGTGGTGGAAGTAACCCCATAGAACAACTGCGTAGGAAAGTCTAGAATGAAGAAGAGAGAAGTAAGTATTTTTTAATAGGTCGAATTAAAGAACGCTTTTTAGTTTCCTAAAAAGGAAGATTACGCTGGAAAGCCTTTTGTCCAGATGATCAGTATGGGTTACCCAACTAAGGTTATGATCTAGATAGATACCTAGGAGTTTAACGTGTTCGCCTTTGGATTGTATTTCTGTTTGAGGATATTATCAGTCTCTGAGTTTTCTCCTGATTAAGTAGAGAACGTAAAACAATATTTACTCTATATTTAAATCTTTTTAAGTTATACAAAAGTATTTTTTGTAATTTTCTTCAATTTAGGGGTCGTTTGCAGGGGTTGTAAAGTTTTTTAGGGGTTGAAAATGGGTTAAACATGAGATAATTGTGTTAGAGAACACTTTACGATGTCACTCCTTATTATTAAATACGTTTTCTAGCGATAAAATGGCTCAATGTCAATTTTTTCATTAAGGGGTCGTTTTCACCCCTTAAAAATAAAAAACGGAGGTCGGGTCAATATCACTTTTGAAGTTAAGGGTAAGATAAGCCTAATTCCAAAATTTCATGTAAATCGGTTCGTAGTAAAATATTTCGGAGGTAAGACCCTATTTTTCGCTTCAATGACTGCGCTATAGTGGATTACCATCGCACTATTTTTTTGTTAATCCTACGCACCCTTAAATTTAACATTTTCTTTTGCTTTTTAGAAATTAAAAGGTTTAAATAAAGCTTAAACCAGTGTTTAGAATAGAATTTTTCTCGAGCTTGAGACACCTGTGTTACTCTGTCTTCGACCCAGACAACGACAGCTCACATAGATTATTTACCTAGTAGGAGTGTCCGCCACTAAAAATAATCGCACTTCTAGTCGACCTTCAAACTAGGGGTCTAATTATTTTTACTTTCCATCCTTATCGATTTTCATATCTACCAGTGGGATCTAGAATTCATTAATTCTATTGCCATATCACATGACACCTTATTATTTGTTTGTATTTAATACCTCAGTGGATTGCATAACTGAAATGACTTCGTATTTTTTAGTTAATGGATACCGTCGTTTACGGAGTGTTGTATTGCGATTTCCAATCTCTTATAGTCTATCTGTACCACACACCACAAAGTATAACTTTTTTATTTTTGACCATATCGCCATTCAGAAAATTGCATTTTTAAAATATGAAGTCCAAATTTTATACCACTTCCGGTTTCGCCGGAAATGACCCTAACTTTTGATTTTCAAATGGAACATCCTGTATATTATTACATTTTTGGATTCAGGATGAATTTTTGAACGTGTGGTGATTTTTATAAATTTCTGACAAGTTGTTATTTTTTATAGCAATTATAAATTTTGATCTAGCCTGCTATGAAATAAAATAAAAAATCCGTACTTTGTCATTTTAGTTTCTACGGAAAAAAATATTTAAATACAGGGTGTCTCACCGGGAACTGAATCGATCGGTATAGAGAAAAGTACGCATCAGAAAATTTTGAAAACTAAGATAATTACTAATGTCGGTGTGGCCAATCCAACTAAAATAATTACAAGCAGTTGGCACTTCCGCTTATACCGGAAGTCGATACCAACTTGCTTATTTCAAATGGAACACCCTATATATCTTAGGGTTTTCGAAAAGAGCATAAAATTCTGAGTCGAAAATATGTCGCATATCACCTAAACCTAGCCGTTTCAGAGATATTTGATATTTTATAGAAAATTTGACAGGTGCAACGGTTTGCAAGAAACGTTATAACTTTCTTCGTGTAAAAGATCCTCATTTGCTTCTTGTCACATAAAGAGAACACAAGGAGAACTACGTTCGACAACTGAAATAAATTCAATAATATCATACCAAGTGTTCCGTTTTTCGCGTTACATTTTGTCAACTTCAAACCGCGAAAACTTGTTTAGGTCAAATGGAACACCTTGTATTTTTTTAGGACAAGTGTGTAAAATTAAATTCCCTTTTTTCTGATATTAGCATTGTGGGAGTTAAAGTTACAACTTTTTGAAATATTTGCGATTTTATTAGAAATTCATGAATTGTTGCAATAATTTCATCAAAATAGCCATGATTAGAAACAATCAGTCATTATCTTATGTAAAAAAATGCCAGCACGTTTAAATTATACCAACGAAAACTTTTTAAATTTGTTTATTATTTATGGAGAATGTGATAAAGTAATATCAAGAACTTGCAGCACATTTGCTACTCGATATCCACAAAAACGCAAAATAACACTAACACTGTAACATGCGTATTAATCGAATTGAAGATATAGCATGAACTAAAATAGCAGAGATAAGATCATTAAAATATGATTTCATTTTAATTTAATAATTGCTCAAAATTCCGCCCTCGACATATTTTTCGCACCTTCGGAATGGTTCCTTATGGGTAGCTCTTCTAAATTGAATCCTGTGTACATACATTTCTTACTCTTTGCATACAATCTTCAATGGTGAATGGGCTCTCATAAATTTTATTTTTAATAGTTCCCCAAATTAAATAATCCAGAACTGATAAATTGGGCGAGCGAGGAGTCCATAAAAAAGGTCCATTATTGGCAATCCATTGATCATAAAAAGTTTCTTGTAAATAATTATTAATTAAATATGCGTTATGTGGGGGAACACCGCCGTGCTGATAAAAAATGTTTCTATGTTCGGCGAGAGGTAAATTTTCTAAATAGTTATTATTCAAATTTTGTAAGATATTCAGATATCTTTCACCTAAAAAAAAAAAAAACAATTTACCTATACATATTAGCAGAAGAGAAAATTTAAGTAATTTACCGTTTAAATTTTCCTGATAAAATTGTAATGCCACCACTCTATCGTTTCTTATGGCACAGCAAACATTGAACTGCCAACTTTCCTAAAAGTTTCGCTCTCTGAACCTATGAGGATTCGAGTTACTCCAATAATGCGAATTGTGTCTATTAAAAAGCCCATTTTTAGTAAATTTTGCTTCATCTGTCCATATAATATTTCCCAAATAAGAATCGTGACCCTCAGACCTTATTAGAATAGACTCACAAAAATTCTGTCTTCTTAGGAAATCTGTTTCTTTTAATCCTTGAACCATATGGAATGAAAACGGGCGAAACTTATGTTTTAATAAGATTCTGTGAATGTATCCTTGCATAGTCCCGATTCCAGAGCAGCTTGTCTTGGAAATGCACGAAAATATCCCAGAATGACTATTTCAATGTTTTCGTCATCAACAATAGGCTTTCTTCTTTACATTTTTGTCTTAACCGAGCCATAAGTTTTAGAATTTTCCAGTACTTATGCGTTTTACAGTGTTTGGTGACGGTTTCCGTTTTTTTGGATATCGAGTAGCAAATGTGCTGCAAGTTCTTGATATTACTTTATTACATTATCCATAAATAATAAACAAATTTAAAAAGTCTTCTTGGGTGTAATTTAAACGTGCTGGCATTTTTTGACATAAGATAATGACTGATTGTTTCTAATCATGGCTATTTTGATGAAATGATTACAACAATTCATGAATTTCTAACAAAATCGCAAATATTTCAAAAAGTTGTAACTTTAACCCCCACAATGCTAATATCAGAAAAAAGGGAATTCAATTTTACACAACTTGACGTAAAAAATACAGGGTGTTCCATTTGACCCAAACAAGTTTTCGCGGTTTGAAGTTGACAAAATGTAACGCGAAAAACGGAACACTCGGTATGATATTATTGAATTTATTTCAGTTGTAGAACCCAGTCCTCTTTGTGTTATTTTTACGCGACAAGAAGCAAATGAGGATCTTTTACACAAAGAAAGTTATAACGTTTCTTGCAAACCGTTGCATCTGTCAAATTTTCTATAAAATGTCAAATATCTCTGAAACGGCTAGGTTTAGGTATAGGATATGCTACATATTTTCGACTCAGAATTTTATGCTCTTTTCGAAAACCCTAAAATATATAGGGTGTTTCATTTGAAATAAGCAAGTTGGTATCGACGTCCGGTATAAGCGGAAGCGCCAGCTGCTTGTAATTATTTTAGTTGGATTGGCCACACCGACATTAGTAATTATCTAAATTTTCAAAATTTTCTGATGCGTACTTTTCTCTATATCGATCGATTCAGTTCCCGGTGGGACACCCTGTATAGTAAAAACCACTGTACGCTTTTTTACAATAAAATATTTAAACATTATTTTTTACTTTTTAGCTCGATTTGCTACTAAAGCGTGTTTTTTAGTTTTTTAAACTATATATTTTTTTTAATATTCTTATTCAACACAAATGTTGATGGTAATGTTCATAAATATATTTCTCTTGTGCAGTCTAGTAAAGCAAATCAGATTTATATGATCAATTGCCAGAATATGGACCGACGAAATGTAGGCGGCATCTGAGTTATTAATGTTCGACCGGAACCACTTAAAAAGGCAAGATTTATAAACCTCCCCTGACTTCTGTTTTGTATCAGTCTCATATTGGCTCTTATGAAAAAAGTAACGCCAGTCGCCGAGGACAGGGCTTTTAAACCATAACGTATAGCCTTACATTATAATAAATATACACATTTTAATGGATATATCGTCTTTTATAGGTCAAATTTGTATCTGTATAGACTTTTTCATTCCCTACAACTTATAATACAAAACGCTACAAATCTTTGTCAATGTAAAGTGTATACGAACTTAATTGAAACCGTATAAAACTAAAAGCCGGCAAAAACAGTAGACATTTCTTTATTATACATGGGCGGAGGTAAATAGAAATGCTTGTCATAAGAAAAAGATAAGATTTTCGGGCGTTATTATATTATCCTCTGTTTCAAATGGTCTCCAGAAAGCCATGGTAAATTAGTAAAGAATTAAATTATTTTACCTTTTATATGGTAGTAAATATTTGTAAATATGAACAATAACTAACTAAACTCCTATGCTTGATATTATAATAGATATTTATGCACTGCACTGGCACATTGACAGCGCATCTCACAAGTCCACGTTGTCTTCTGAGAAACGATTTTCGAGTTTTTTATGCTAGTAGGCCTGTCCATTTTATTATCTTTAAACCAGTGCAGTCGTAGATGGTTTATTCAGGCTGATTACATTGCCAGTCTCGGACTCGCCTGCACAGTTTCAACTACCATTCGAATCTCGATACCATTGCTAAATATATAGGACAAAATGTCAAGTTCAGTGCGCACGGCCCTGTGCTTTAACACGATATAATAAAACATTTTATTAATTTACAACAATTTACTTTTCTAATAAGAATTATTTCTAAGAAAATATCGTTAAAACAACTTGCTGATAATTTCACTGCCTTTTAAAACGGGCATTTTTACACGCCAGAATTACGTATCTACCCGGAAAACCAATGAGATTATGGATATAATTAGTTTGTAATAGATTCTAACTGTATGTTAAAGAAAGCTTTCCTCTAAAACTTCTCATGATTTCAATTTGTAATGCTTGTACTGTGATTGGTCTGAAGCAGTGGACGTGTAAATATTAGCCAATCAGAATCCAGATAAATGCCGCACAAGTTATTCGTGAAAACGTCGGACGTTAATATTTTATACTGTAGTTTAGGTTTAACCTTCACCGACATTACACATCAGATGACTAACCTAAAAGGTTAAATTTATATTTTTATGTTTGTATTGTTTGGAGTGAAAATATTATTTTATCAGTTTCTGGTTTATGTTTTATTAATTCTACAATCAAAATGGAATCAAGTGGAAGAGGGATATGTTAAAGGTGCCGCTGATATTTTACCTAAAGTAGAAAAGTGCTGAGTGCTGTCAATAAAAAGAGGTTATGTTATGTTAACGGAGACCAAGATTAATAAACAATCTTGAACAGAGACTATCTCTGTGATTGGATTTCAGGGTGTTGACGTCACAACGCGCCAATTTATGGCTGTTTAAAATGAATCCAATATTTTTCAAACTTCAAGTTTTTTGTTACTATTAGTAAAATTAATAAGATAATAGATATGCCATAAATCATTTTTTTACATGAGTTAAGTATTTCAGCCATAATTTTTTTTCTGGGAAAACCCAATTGTGCTCGTATAAAGTTTACAGTTTTTTTTTTAAATTTAATTTTATGATTCTCCGGGTGGGACGGTAGAGTTTAGCTGGCTTATTGTGGATGATTTTACGCTAATAATTCAGCAATACAGCAAAATCAAATAAACCAGCCTTATCTGCTTGCCTTTTAAAGTATTTTAGGGGACTTATGCTCAGAATAATAATAATAATTTATTTATTTGAAAGTAATTAACATGATGGTATTTACCGGGTGTAACAGGATCATGGTACACCCCTTTTCTCCTTTAGTTTTGAAGATAATTGATTGAAATTTAGGATATGCTACATACATAATAAGCGGCACTTTTTGACATACAACTGATTGTTTTTCACTTCCGGTTTCGCCGGAAGTGACATTAACTTTCGATTTTTAAATGGAACAGTGCATTTTTGAGTTCTGCATAATTTTCTGAATCCAACGATGCCAAATAAGTGACATTTCAAACATCAATTTTTTTTTTATAATATAATTTTTAGTTTTCCATTTAAGTGTGCCATGACGGTTCCTATTTATTCTAAATGTCCCGTGTAATGCTAAAAAAATCGAAATCCCGTTAAAAACATTAAATTACGTGATTTATGAGCAAATAAAATTCACCAAAATGGTTTTTGGGGCAAAACTCAATTTTTTCAAATGGAACCATAGCGACATGTAAAATAGCCAGCAGGCGCCATCTAGCGGTCCAGTGTCTGTTGCAATCGAAAAATAAATAGCCTGACTGGGCTTAGCATAGTTCAAATGTGCTTTTTAGAGGGCGGAATATTAAACATATTTTTAGTCGCAAATTTTACATGTCGCTATTGTAAAAATACCGGGATGTACCAAATAGTCAAAGGATCCTCGTGCCGGTCGTCACATGCCTACCTTGCACTGATGAGAGCCAACAGCTCGAAACTGCAGTCTGCAAGTGGTGTGTGACGGCTGGCAAGAGAGCTCCTTTAAGTAGGATCAGTCTTTCGGCTGGTGTTTGTTGCAATCGAAGCATTAGCGTTTTGATGGTAATATGCAGTTATTACACTTAACGCGCCAGACTTGTAACTTGTAATTCAGCGCTCGGCGGGGCACATAGCCCGGAGAGTAGCTGTTGGTTGCAGTCTGGTTACGTTCCTTATAGTAAAATAAGGATTTTATAGAGGAGTTTGCGACTAAAAATATTATGTTTAATATTCCGCCCTCTAAAAAGCACATTTGAACTATTACAACGGTTGTTCAAAATGCTGTCCATTAACGTTAGCGCACTTTTGAACTCGCTGTTTCTCGAAGAACGCTCGCCAATTGCTGGGCCGTTATGCTATTAATTGCTCGTCTTACTCGTAGCTCCATGTCTTCACGGGTAACGGCGGTTGCATAGACAATATTTTTTAAATGACCCCAAACAAAGAAATCAAGGGGCGTTAAATCAGGTGACCCTGGAGACCGTCTCACGGGACCATTCGTCGAAATTACGATTTCTCCGAATCTTCGTTGAAGGTAATCAATTACTATCCTTGAATTATGGGGAGGAGCGCCATCTTGTTAGAGATACATTCCCTGTCCTAAATCTAAAGGTAACTCGTCTAAAATGTCCGCAATCTCATTTTCCAGGAATCTCAAGTATCTGGCACGAGTCAGAGGTCCTTCAAATATCATTGGACCAATGATTCTATTACCGATTATTTCAAGCCAAACATTGAAACCGAACCGCACTTAAAAGTTACCCTCCCGTAATAAATTTTGATTTTCTTGTGACTAATATTTTGTATTTTGTCGGTTAAATAACCCCAAATTTGTAAACCTAGACTCGTCCGAAAATAAAATCAGTCCCAAAAAATCATTGTTGCACGTTATTAAGTATACAAAATCCAATTGCAATATTCCATCCTACGTTCGTAATTACTTTCGTACAAATGCTGGTGTAATTGGTATTTAAAAGATTTATAGTGGTATTTGTGTAAAATTCGGCTTACTGTTTGATGGCTGATGTCCAATTCAAACCCAACTTGCCTTAAAGAAACGGTTTTATCAAATTCTATTCTAATTTCCGTTCCTTCCTCAATAATGAAGTTTTCTTCGGGATCATTGTTGGAATCTTTTCGGAATTGGTTTTCAACACATTTAAAATAATTTTTCGCTGGGCATTGTCTATCAGGATACCGTTAGACATAAAGATCGGTAGCCGCAACTGCATTTCTTTTACATTCCCCATAAATAATTAACATGTCCACTTTTTCATCTCTTGTATAAATTTGAGGCATTTTGAACACAATTGACAATAGCACAATCAATGAACCGATTCACCTCCGAAATCTGATCAACTCAACCGATTTGTTTGAAATTTTGATAGTAGCTCAAAAATGATACAAATAACAAACCTGACTTAGTGCCGATATGTGCTTCCACCCCGGGGGTGAATGCCACCCTTTCTCGGGGGTGGAAATTTAAAAATTCAAAATGACAACGGGGATCAAATTTTAAGAAGAAAATGTAGTATAAAGTTTTTTCTACAACCTAATAATTTCTGAGTTATTCCAATAAAAAACACGTTTTCCAACAGTTTTTCGTGAATAACTCGAAAATTAAACGTTTTCTGGAAAAGACTATTCTTGTCAAAATTGAAGCTTATAAAAAAAAACAAAGCGATATGTTGGTTTTTCTTTAATGTTTTAGGTCATATTAAGCGACTTATGAGTCATTGAAGACGAATTTTTGTTTGTCGTAAATTTATCTAAAGATTTAAACTCAAATAACGGAAAAATGAGTAATTTTTCAGAGAAAATGTTCATAACCTTTTTTAATCCTTTATTAGACCTTTAAAATAAGCTTTTATAAAAGCCTCTCGCGTGAAAATTAAGGAAGTTATGACGAAAATAAGTTAAGTCTCTGGAATTTTTGAAAAAAAATTGACAATAAAATTGGCGCCATGAGCGGCAAAATTAAAATCAATCGTAGCCCATGAAAAATTAACTTTATTTATGTCCTAATAACACGTTCCAAAAGTTTGAATGGTTTAGAGAATGTACATTTTGAAAAAAGTTGTTTTAAGTAAATTTTTTTTTCAATTTTTCAAAAAATACGTTGTTTTTTCAAAATAACTCAAAAAATAATGGTTTTACGAAAAAAAGTGTTCTCAACAAAAATTTAGCTTTCTTTTACAGAAAATTTTGCTTTTTTTTAAATTCATGTAGCATAAAAATTAAGCGAGATATGGGCATTTAAAGCTTTGATTTCTATGCGAAGGAACCTCTTTTTAGCCCTTCAACCTTAAAATTCTCTGAACGAAAGGGTGTAGAAATATTGTAATCATCATGACTTTATAGCTTATGAAATTCCCTACAAAATGATGTGTGGGTGAATGCAAAAAGCTTAAAAGGAAGCCGAGTTATCGTTAAAAAACTAAATACATTTTTCTAGAGATAACGTAGCAAAATTACGGAGCGCCTAAATTTTGAACGTTTTGGAGCATTTATTCTTTTGTACATGGTGTGTCATCTTGATACATACATATCTGAATTCCCACATGTATAAACACATGCATAAAAAGATGTTATATAGATAATATGAGTAAAAGATATTTCTCTTCATTTTACTGATTGGGGATGGACAAAAGTCGATGGTACATTTATTAGTACCTAACAAAATGAAGAATATGCCTGCACCAGAAGAACTTTTAAAAATGATATTTTGCAATTGCAAAAAAGGGTGTGGCTCTACTTGTGGGTGTCGCAAACTTGGGTTATATTGCAATGAAACTTGCGGCACTTGCTCAGGTGACAGTTGCCAAAATTGTCCTACAGTCGACCAAGAAGAAAAGGAAGTTGACAGTGAAGAAATGGATGAATTTGAAAATTAAAATTAAATTATTAATATTCACTTTAAAAATCATCTTAATATTGTAAAATAAATATTTTTATTATAATTACATGTGAAGTTTTAAGAGTTTAATTTCCCTGAAAGGGATGTTTTTAAGGGATGAAAATTTTTGAAAAATTTCATTATACCATAAGCAGCAATTTATTTTCATTTTTTTACGCATTCGACTACTTGGAGCTTTCAAAAGGATTTTTTCCCTAATTTTTATTGTAAGGGGTGGTTTTTAGGGGTTGAATCATATTGAAAAATGATGTATCAGGTCGTTTACACTTAAAGAATATATTTTTTCTATTCAATATCCAAAATAAAAAGATTTTATGCTTTTTAAATCGTTTTTTTTTAATAATTGTGTGAGGGGTAGTTTTTAAGGGTAGTTACATAGTAAAATATCGAAATATTAGTTACATTATAAAAAGCAACAAATATTTAACTTATTTGAACATAATGATAACCTATCACTGCTTCCATCTATTAGTTTTCAATTTTTCCTAAGTTTTATTGTTAGGGGTGGCTTTTGGGGGTTGCATCATTAAAAAAAATGAAGTATCAGATTTCTTATACTTAAGGGGAAAAATTCTCCTATTACGATCCAAAATAAAAAGGTTTCATGCTTTTTAAACACATTTTTTTATTAATTTTCGTGTGAGGGGTTGTTTTTAAGGGTAGTTAAATAGTAAAATATTGAAATATTAGATCAATGATTAAAAACAATTGATATTTAACATATTTGAACATAATTATAGCCCATCACTGCGTTAATTTATTAGTTTTCAATTTATTGGAGTAAGGGGTAGTTTTCACCCCTTAAAAACAAAAAGCACACTTTGCGACCAAATCAGGTTTGAAGAGGAGGGCAAGATGAACTTAATTCTAAATTTTCAAGAAGATCGGAGCAGTACTTCAGATTTCGGAGATTTGGCCCCTTTTTATGACTGTATTACAAGAATTTTAAACAATTTTTAGACACAATAAAAACACCGTTAAACCAACAAATGTTTGACAAGCTAAATATTTCATTGTTTTCTTTTAACTGTAATTTTGTTTATATTTATCGCACATGTTAATACGACATATGAATAAATTCCTTATTAATAGTACTAAAAAAATGATACCATGGTACCGATATGGTTCCATTTGAAAAAATTTAGTTTTGGCCCAAAAACAATTTTGGTGAATTTTATTTGCTCATAAATCACGTAATTTAGCGTTTTTAACGGGATTTCGATTTTTGTAGCATTACACGGGTCATTTAGAATAAATCGGAACCGTCATGGCACACTTAAATGGAAAACTAAAAATTATATTATAAAAAAATTGATGTTTGAAATGTCACTTATTTGGCATCGTTGGATTTAGAAAATTATACAGAATTCAAAAATGCAATAATATATAGGGTGTTCCATTTAAAAATTGAAAGTTAGTGTCACTTCCGGCGAAACCGGAAGTGAAAAAATCAATTCTATGTCAAAAAGTGCCGCTTATTATGTATGTAGTATATCCTAAATTTCAATCATCTTCAAAACTAAAGGAGAAAAGGGGGTATACCATGATCCTGTTACACCCGGTATATTATGGAAAAATAATAAATTTAGGCATTTTTCAAATTCATGCATCTTCCTCATTAGATTTTAATAAATTTATATCGTATTTTCAAAATGCCAATTATAGATTTGTTAATAATTTTCCGCCTCGTCCGATCCCTCAAATACATTTTTTAGAAACTTCGTTCTTAACTTGATGAAAAAAAAATATTGTAGAGGATTGAAGTCCGGTGGTCGAGGTGGCCGCACCTACCTTATTATTTTATCGCTGAAAAATTACCTCGCAAATCTAATACTAGCACCGTACGATGGAGCACCTAATATTCATTTTTTTTTTATTTCCAGGCGGTAGAACAAGACCGACACGTCCTCCGTCGGAAGCTCACCTCGAAAGAGTCGGAATTGGACGCCCGGATCATCGAGCTACAGAACGACGTCACCGAACTCACAAATAAATTGGCAGCTAAAGAGAACCTAGTTAAGCAATGGGAGAGGGAAAAGAGCAACCTCGTGACAGAACTGACCGCACAAAACGCGAGGTTGACCGCACAGCTGAAGGAGGGGGCGGCTAAGGAGCAGCAGTTGCAACAGCAGCTGGACAGCTACAAGGAACAGCTGACGTTGGGCAAAAGTAATTTGCAGGTAAAGTTCATGTTATAAATGCAGGGTGTCTCACCGGGAACTGAATCGATCGATATAGAGAAAAGTACGCATCAGAAAATTTAGATAATTACTAATGTCGGTGTGGCCAATCCAACTAAAATAATTACAGGCAGCTGGCACTTCCGCTTATACCGGAAGTCGAGATACCAACTTGCTTATTTCAAATGGAACACCCTATGTATTTTAGGGTTTTCGAAAAGAGCATAAAATTCTGAGTCGAAAAATATGTAGCATATCCTATACCTAAACCTAGCCGTTTCAGAGATAATTGGCATTTTATAGAAAATTTGACAGATGCAATGGTTTGCAGGAACCGTTACAACTTTCTTCGTGTAAAAGATCCTCATTTGCTTCTTGTCACATAAAAGGAACACAAGGAGAACTACGTTCTACAACTGAAATAAATTCAATAATATCATAACAAGTGTTCCGTTTTTCGCGTTACATTTTGTCAACTTCAAACCGCGAAAATTTGTTTAGGTCAAATGAACATCCTATATTTTTTTACGTCAAGTTGTGTAAAATTGAATTCCCTTTTTTCTGATATTAGCATTGTGGGGGTTAAAGTTATAACTTTTTGAAATATTTGCGATTTTATTAGAAATTCATGAATTGTTGTAATCATTTGATCAAAAGAGCCATGATTAGAAACAATCAGTCATTATCTTATGTCAAAAAATGCCAGCACGTTTAAATTATATCAACGAAAACTTTTTAAATTTGTTTATTATTTATGGAGAATGTGATAAAGTAATATCAAGAACTGGCCAGAACATTTGCTACTCGATATCCACAAAAACGCAAAATAACACTAACACTGTAACATGAGTATTAATCGAATTGAAAATATGGCATGAACTAAAATAGCAAAGATAAGATCAATTTAAAATATGATTTCATTTTAATTTAATAATTGCTCAAAATTCCGCCCTCGAACCTCGACACATTTTTCGCACCTTCGGATTAGTTCCTCATGGGTAGCTCTTCTAATTGAATCCTGTGATATGTTTTGAAATGCATTTCTTACTCTTTGCATATAATCTTCAATGGTTGTTAATGGGCTCTCATAAACCTTATTTTTAATAGTTCCCCAAATGAAATAATCCAGAACTGATAAATCGGGCGAGCGAGGAGGCCATAAGAAAGGTCCATTATTGGCAATCCATTGATCATAAAAAGTTTCTTGTAAATAATTATTAATTAAATGTGCGTTGTGTGGGGGAGCACCGTCGTGCTGATAAAAAATGTTTCTATGTTTGGCGAGGGGTAAATTTTCTAAATAGTTATTATTCAAATTTTGTAAGATATTCAGATCTTTCACCTAAAAAAAAAAAACAAAAACTTACCCATACATATTAGCAGAAGAGAAAATTTAATTTACCGTTTAAATTTTCCTGATAAAATTGTAATGCCACCACTCTATCGTTTCTTATGGCACAGTAAACATTGAACTGCCAATTTTCCTGAAAGTTTCGCTCTCTGAACATATGAGGATTTGAGTCATTCCAATAATGCGAATTGTGTCTATTAAAAAGTCCATTTTTAGTAAATTTTGCTTCATCTGTCCATTTAATATTTTCCAAATAAGAATCATGACCCTCAAACCTTATTAGAATAAGCTCACAAAAATTCTGTCTTCTTAGGAAATCTGTTTCTTTTAATCCTTTAACCATATGGAATGAAAACGGGTGAAACTTATGTTTTAATACGATTCTGTGAATTGAATCCTTGCATAGTCCCGATTCCAGAGCAGCTTGTCTTAATGACATCCTTGGAAATGCATGAAAATATCCCAGAATGACTATTTCAATGTTTTCGTCATCAACAATAGGCTTTCTTCTTTGAATTTTTGCCTGACAGAGCCATAATTTTTAAAATTTTCCAGTATGCGTTTTACAGTGTTTGGTGACGGTTTCCGTTTTTCTGGATATCGAGTAACAAATGTGCTGCAAGTTCTTGATATTACTTTATCACATTCTCCATAAATAATAAACAAATTTAAAAAGTCTTCGTGGGTGTAATTTAAACGTGCTGGCATTTTTTGACATAAGATAATGACTAATGGCCATTTTGATGAAATGATTATAACAATTCATGAATTTCTAATAAAATCGCAAGTTGTAACTTTAACCCCCACAATGCTAATATTAGAAAAAAGGGAATTCAATTTTACACAACTTGACGTAAAAAATACAGGGTGTACCATTTGACGTAAACAAGTTTTCGCGGTTTGAAGTTGACAAAATATAACGCGAAAAGCGGAACACTTGGTATCATATTATTGAATTTATTTCAGTTGTAGAACGTAGTTCTCCTTGTGTTTTTTTTTATGTGACAAGAAGCAAATGAGGATCTTTTACAAGAAGAAAGTTATAACGGTTCTTGCAAACCGTTGCACCTGTCAAATTTTCTATAAAATGTCAAATATCTCTGAAACGGCTAGGCTTAGGTATAGGATATGCTACATATTTTCGACTTAGAATTTTATGCTCTTTTCGAAAACTCTAAAATATATAGAGTGTTACATTTGAAATAAGCAAGTTGGTATCGACTTCCGGTATAAGCGGAAGTGCCAGCTGCTTGTAATTATTTTAGTTGGATTGGCCACACCGACATTAGTAATTATCTAAATTTTCAAAATTTTCTGATGCGTACTTTTGTCTATATCGATCGATTCAGTTCCCGGTGAGACACCCTGTATATGTTAAGGTTTTCCACGCCTATTTGGTTGACTCAGAAATCGATAAATCAATAATTGCATGCAAAAAAACCTTCAAAGATGCCGTACCCCCACCAGTCGGAGATAATGATAAAGATAGACAGGTCCGGCTTTAGTTCGTACTAAATATTGACAGTTCTGAACCAAACGTAGTAATTTTTGAAAAACTAAAATCTCCGTAACTTTCTTACATTAAATTTTTAGACGATAGTTCGTTTCAAACTTTCTTCATAGAAAGGTAAAGTGAATAATGTGACAATAAAACTTTTTTTACAACTTCCGGTTAAACCAACTCCAACAAACTTTAAGTAGTGTATTCCTGTTGATGGTTCCAACACTTGCATAAATGTTAGTATAAAGGTCAGCTATGGTTATGATCGGTTCTTTATAAACCTTGTATTTCAAATAACCGCACAAATAGAAATCTAATGGGGTAATATCAGGAGGTCTAGCTGACCACTTGAGTACCCCATTTGTACCAATCCATCTTTCTGGATATGTTTGGTCTAAATAATTTACCTCAATATCGCTGTTATGTGGGCCAGCGCCATCTTGATGCAACCATATATAGTGGAGTATGGCAAATTTAAAATAGGGGAGAATAATACAATTTTTCGTAGAGATTCCAAACTTTGGGTAGTTGTTAGTTAAAAATAAGATATTCCTAGAATATCTACCTTCTGTAAACTCGAAAAAGGGGTAAACTGACTCTCTTTGGGGCAATTTTCGATTTTATATATTTTTTGGACCCCTTAAACTGCAAATTAAGCAACGAAAATATGGTCCTTTTATTGTCAATGTTCAGGGGAACCTCCACTTAAATTTCGTGATGTTACGTTCACCGGAGGGGGTCCTGTAATTTATATATACAGGGTGTTGCATCATGAGAGGGACATAGCTTAATAGGAGGTAGAGAACGTCAGTGGTAACCGGAACCTCCCATAGAAATGTCTCATTGGGCCTTCATTACGAAGTTACAGGGTGTTAAATAATTTTTGGCCAAACCTGTTTTTTGTCATAACTTTGGCAGGGAATGAAATAACGGATTCATATTTGGTACGGCTAATGTACTAACGAGCCCCAAGAGGTACATGTATAAAAAAAAATATATCCCGGTCCGGACTCACTACAATTTATGTTTCTTCTTTGCATCAATAAAACATCACCCTGTATATATTTTTTTGAAATTTCGATACGATATTCGAAAAGAGCAAGAAAAAACAAACAAAATGTCCTATTTCATTTTTTTGTTACACCTTCGTGGTTATTTAAATACGTTGTTAAATGTGCAAGAAAATGGATTACAGAACCCTATTAAATGAGAGGCACGTGAAATAAATAGTTTTATAACTAAAATTTGCAAAAATTCTATTGAGCCTAGGTGGTCTGGGTGAATCCTAATTCCGGCACGTTTTAAAGGTCCATTTTGGTAAAAAACTGTGGTCCTAATAAGTAATCGGGTATGAAATAACAAAATTTTTAATCAATCACAGTAGGCTTGTTCAAAGTGACAGATAATAAAAAGAAATCTCCTAAACAGTTGAATAATTGTTTGTTAGTAATTTAATGTGTCAATAATCCGCATTTAGTTAGTGAAAACTTGTGAAAATATTTTAACTATGCCAGTAAAATTTACAAACGTGGAATATGCTGACATAATATTCATCTATGGTTTCTGTAATGGAAATGGTAGGACGGCGGAAAGAGAATATCGGCTGCGTTTTCCTGGTCGTCGACGCCCTAATCATAAAACCTTTAGTACGGTGTTCCAGTATGCAAGACAACACGGAAAGTTTCCTAATTCTGCAGTTGTGGAGCGTGATTTACAACAAGGTGTGCAGGAACAAAACAATATTATAAACGTAGTTCAAGAAAACCCAAATATGAGCACTAGACGAATCAATTTGGCAACTGGTATTCCTCATTGGCGAGTATGGAGAACCCTAAAAAGAGAACGTTACCATCCATATCATATCCAGCAGGTACAGCGTCTTCAACAAGGCGACGATATCCCCCGCCTGGCATTTTGTCATTGGTTGTCTAACCATCGCCCAGTCATTTACAGAACCTTATTTACGGATGAGGCACAATTTACAAGGGATGGAGTAAACAATTCACGAAATAATCATAAATGGGCACAGGAAAACCCACATGCGGTACGCCAACGCCGTTCGCAACACAGGTTTTCTGTAAATGTTTGGGTCGGACTTGTGAATAGACATTTGATAGGGCCACATTTTTTTGAAGAAAGATTGAATGGTGAAATTTACTTTGATTTTCTTCAAAACATTTTACCGAATATGTTAGAAAATATCGGTATAAGAGGCATGTTGTTTCAGCATGATGGGGCCCCACCACATTTTAACCTTCAAGTAAGAGAACACTTAAACAATGTGTATCCTAATAGATGGATTGGACGCGGGGGTCCACATGAATGGCCACCAAGATCTCCTGATTGTAACCCTTGTGATTACTTTTTATGGGGCCACTTAAAAAACGAGGTTTATAGCATTGAAATTGAAAGTAGACAACATTTAATCCAGCGCATCGTTACAACCTGCGACGAAATACGGAATAATCCAGAAATGATACGTCGAGCAATTGGTGACCTTTCTAAACGCGCAAGAAAATGCACAGAATGTGGGGGAGGACATTTTGAAAATTTACTTTAATGTCAATTACGTTTTATTTTTAAACACATTTAGTTATTGTTTTGTTATTTATTGTTAATTGAATGGAAAATATTTTATTTATTTAGATTTTAGTTTGTTCTCTTTTCCAATTTTTATTAAGTATAAAATGTTGATGATTTTCTTGATCAAAGTAACTGGTTGCTTAGGCCTAAATGGTTTAAATTATCTGTCACTTTTATTCTTTGAACAAGCCTACTGTGATTGATTAAAAATTTTGTTATTTCATACCCGATTACTTATTAGGACCACAGTTTTTTACCAAAATGGACATTTAAAACGTGCCGGAATTAGGATTCACCCAGACCACCTAGGCTCAATAGAATTTTTGCAAATTTTAGTTATAAAACTATTTATTTCACGTGCCTCTCATTTAATAGGGTTCTGTAATCCATTTTCTTGCACATTTAACAACGTATTTAAATAACCACGAAGGTGTAACAAAAAAATGAAATAGGCCATTTTGTTTGTTTTTTCTTGCTCTTTTCGAATATCGTATCGAAATTTCAAAAAAATATATACAGGGTGATGTTTTATTGATGCAAAGAAGAAACATAAATTATAATGAGTCCGGACCTGGATATATTTTTTTTTATACATGTACCTCTTGGAGCTCGTTAGTACATTAGCCGTACCAAATATGAATCCGTTATTTCATTCCCTGTCAAAGTTATGACAAAAAACAGGTTTGGCCAAAAATTATTTAACACCCTGTAACTTCGTAATGAAGGCCCAATGAGACATTTCTATGGGAAGTTCCGGTTACCACTGATGTTCTCTACCTCCTATTAAGCTATGTCCCTCTCATGATGCAACACCCTGTATGTACGTTTTTTATACCAAAAATTGATTTTAGAATAACTTGAGCAAATCTTGCCCGAATCAGATAAAATTTTGGGTGAATGTGGCTCACAATACCTACAAGTAGCCTGCCACATTTCAAGTCAAATGCTTCATTATTTTGGCTACAATGCCGTTTTTCGAAAATTTTACGAAATTTTTAGAACGCTGTAACTTTATGGCCGTTTATCGTACGACAATTTTCTCCCTGTCAAAATATATGTTTGTTTATGTACTTTTGGGTCCTATGACTCAAAAATCTTTAATATAAAAATTCGATCCATTTTCGGCCATTTACGGTATACATGTACTAGCGCGCAGTGATTTTCTGTTGCACAAGGTACATACAACTATATATGCAAGTTTGTATATGTAAATATAACTCATGTGCTCTACAAAATGCACAAAAGGATATCTGATTTAACGGAGGAATGGTAGAAATGGTAAGACACAAATCGCAGAGGCTTTTTTCCAATAATTCTATTATTTTGTAGATTCGGTGATTTGTTATACAAGCGTCGGTTTATTCCTGTGTTGACTACTATAATAATTTTTGTTGCCTTCTAGGAGCACATGAGCAGCGTGGACGGCCTTAGAGACGAGCTCGACCTAGTCACAGAAAAAAACAAGGAGCTCGAAAGGCGGTTACACTTGGCGGCGGCTGAGCGGGACAGCATGGCCTCGGCGTTAGAGGAGGCCTCCGATCGGATCCTGCTCCTAGAACGACACGCCCGGGAGCAGGACATGCGGTACCAGCAGAGCATCAAGGAGTACAGCCTACCACAGGAGAAGCTATCCATAGAGGAACGTTTGAGCGGTGAGTATAGGGTAGAAGTTTCTCAGGTACACGGAACCAGGATGGAAAAATGTTTACCTTATTTTATTTCAAATGTAAAATTGCTATTGCAAAACAATTTAAAAAAATAGCTTGACTCCCGTGTTAGTCAATTGACATTAATGGAGAAATAAGTAACTCTTTATTCCACCAATCAACACCTAATAGGGATGGGGAACTAACCTAAGCTAGAGCTTTTTCCTTTCCTTCCTTTAATTACGTGGTCTCTGAAAAAATGCTAACTCCTAACATTGAATTTTAAGTTTTTGTGAAAATGCGCAAAGGCTTGCTCGTGTTTAAACCTATAAATAATGCAGTTTTCGAGAAATTTAAGTTTAAAATATTTAATTTTGAAATTTAAAATCGACGTAACTTTCTTACATTAAATTTTAAATGATAGTTCGTTTGAAACTTTCTTCATAAAAAGGTAATGTGATAGATTGCATTTCTAAGTTCCTGTCATCAAAAAAATTCTTTGTAGCGCAACACCATCTACCCCTTTCCGTGTTAAAGAACTATTAGCATTTAAAACTAATGCCTATTATATGTTGTAGCAATGGGCTTTACAGAACTCAAATATTTCAGTGTCGGAAATATTTCACCTGGGTGTTTTGAGTTTTTATTGGCACACCCTGTATTCAAATTTACTTAGGGTGAATAGTTTTCATTCAAATGCGCTATACCGGGTGTTAGAAAAGTATGGGAACGGTGGAAAATCTGGAACAGTTTGCAACAAATCGAAAATTAAAAAAATACGTGTCAAAAATTTTTCAAAAGACTATCTACTGATACCAAAATGACCTTCCCACCCACCACCCTGTGGGTAGGTCGAGGGGCAACTTTGAAATTTGTAATGAAAAATCCCTATTTTTTATAGCGGATACGGATTCTACGGCCAAAAATACGTGAATTTTATATCGGGCATTTTTTTCGATTCTCGCAAGGTGTCGCTGCAATCGCACAAAATTGAAATAAACCTTAAGCATCCATAAGTCTGTAAATATTTACAAACTCTAGCTACTCGTGTTGACAAAAAAACATTCAGTTTAAAAAACAATATCTGTGATATCTTGGTTTTTATGAATGTTTTTTTTAAAAGTGTTCTTAATAACAGTATTTGTTTTGTGAAATTTCTATGAGAACGTTCAGTTCCTTCCAACTTTTGTAGAGGCAGGAGCGCACTTTTGTACGGAAAAAGTTATTTCATTTTTCATTAGTTCTCGCGTTTTTTTCTGCATAATGGCTACTTTAACAGAGGAAGAGAGAGTTTCTCTTTTAATGATGCGAGGGTGGGGCGATAAAGAAAGGTCCTATGATGAAGTTGTGATTTTATTCAACAAAACTTTCCGTGTAGATCAAGTGGGAATTTCGAAATCTACTGTGTCCCGTACCATCAAACGATTCCTAGACACAAGGACAAATAAAAATCGCCCAAAATCTGGAAGACTAAAATCCGAAACATCGGAAGCTCGACAAATGGAAGTGGCCCAGGCATTTGTTGAAAATCGAAGGTTATCAATCAGAAAGGCCAGTCAACAACTTAATATGAGTGCATTTTCAGTTCATAAGAATTTGAAACTTTTTAAATTTTATCCTTACAACATTCACCTTCACCAAGAGTTAAATGAAAGTGATTTTGATCGGCGACTTGAATTTAGTGAATTAATGATGGAAAGGAGTAACCAAAACCCAAATTTTTTGTCATATCTACTTGTCTTCTCAGATGAAGCAACTTTCGAACTCAGAGGAAAAGTTAATCGCCATAATTTCAGATATTGGAGTGACGAATACCCTCACTGGATGCTTGAAACACACACGCAGTATCCACAAAAATTAAATGTTTGTGCAGGAGTTTTCAGGGATCGAATCATAGGACCATTTTTCATAGATGGAAATTTGAATGGAGAAAAATACCTGGAAATATTGACAAATCAAATAGTTCCCGCAATACAAGAGATTGCTGGTGATGAGTTCGATAATGTTTGGTTCCAGCAAGATGGGGCTCCTCCACACTATCGGGATATTGTTAGGAACTATTTGAATGGTACTTTCGAAAATCGATGGATAGGTCGAAGAGGAACTATCGAATGACCAGCAAGATCTCCCAACCTCGCGCCACTTGATTATTTTGTTTGTGGCTACGTGAAGGGTAAGGTTTATTTCACTAAACCTCATGATTTGGAAGAGCTGAGGCAACGCATAATAAACATTTTTGCAGAAATACCACCTCAAATGATAAAGAGTGCTATTGAAAATTTTTACGTTCAAGTTCAAGTCAATGGGCTCCATTTTGAACACCTGCTATAATCTTGAAATTAAAACCTGCTAGTGCAGCAGTTAAGCTGCAAACTAATTGCCTGAACTGGCCCAAATCCTCACCTTGCCTTAAATGGCTGAGTTACCTCCTTGCCTTCACTGGCTGGGATCAAGAACTTGTCTGAAGTGGCTGAATTAAGAGGTAAAACTACTGTTAGTTTTTTTAAAATCGAGTTTTTTATTGCCCTGTAAAAAATGTAAATTGAAAATTACTAGCTGCTAATAAATTTACAGAATGTAATAGTTGTAATTTCCGCACGACTCACTGTTCTCAAAACAGCTCGGGAAATCATTCACTCTGAGATCAGTACTTTTACTTTTCCTATTTTTTTAAGTATGCGTTCAAAACTTTCATGTTTCCACTCAATTTTGTGCGATTGCAGCGACACCTTGCGAGAATCGAAAAAATGCCCGATATAAAATTCACGTATTTTTGGCCGTAGAATCCGAATCCGCTATAAAAAATAGGGATATTCATCACAAATTTCAAAGTTTCCCCCGCCTCACCCACTGTGTTAGGGGTGGGGGAGTCGAATCCAATATCATTGGATAGATTTCGTAAAAATAACAAATACGTGTTTTTCCGTTTTTGAATTGGGCGTTTTTTTATGGGCACAAGACGCTACTCTTGAAACAGTAATGTTTTCTGTTCATTTTTTGCGATTACAGCGATACCATGCAAGAATCGAAAAAAATGTCCGGAATAAAATTTACGTATTTTTTGCCGTAGAATGCGATTCCGCAATAAAAAATAGGGGTTTCCATTTGAAATTTTAAAGTTGCCCCTCGCCCCACCCACAGGGTGGTGGGTGGGGAGGTCATTTTGGTATCAGTAGATAGTTTCTTGAAAAATTTTTGACGTATTTTTTTTATTTTTCGATTTGATGCAAACTATTCGAGATTTTCCACCGTTCCCATACTTTTCTAACACCCAGTATGCATTTTTATCTTTCAATGTACATATGAGACATCATGATGAAATGTTTTCCCCAAGCCCAATCCCTTTGACGTTTTGAAAGTTAGAATAAACAATAAGGGACAGTCTATCTAAGAACAGCATGTCTCATATCATTCTTATCAAATAAGTAACAACATCAAGCATGTCACCATCATTCTGTTAAAAAGTTCCTAACCTGTCACAAAGAAAACGTCATGTATCGTACTAACCCCAAAAACTAACGCACTGTGTATATGTATTTTCAAAACAGCTGGTGAACACCGGTCTCTCTTATCAGAAATGGACATTTCGGAGCCCACCCTTTCCCAGGAGTGCATGTCAGTGTACCGCCAACTTAGATCCTTGGTTGCACAGCTGAAGTCCCACTCGGATGATGACAGCGGACTGCATTCGGACTGCTCCACGACGTCCCTAGATGACTCCTCAAGGTAATTGCTGACTATATAAGTATTATAAAATATTGGGATAAGTATTAAACTGCATTGGTGCACCGTGTATTCTAATTGAATATACTATTCAGAAGGGCAAATAACGTAATGTTCCATAGGTTTTCCCCGGGCCTACTCAGCGAAGTTGCCCAAGAATTGGTGGGGCTAGTTCTAGACACGGACGTTGTGAGAATATTGGAAAGACTGGAACAAGCGAGGAGGGAGATACAGGAGCGGGACGAAGAACTGGGCAGGAGGGCTGAGAGCATTATGGAGCTAAGCAGTAAGGTAGGTTAGAGTCCCTTCGGATATTCAATGTAAAAATCACAAAAGCGTATATGACTTTGTATATATTTTACTCTGCAGGCCTCCGTTTGTGAAGTGGAACTGGCCGCAGCCCTCGAAGAGAGAGACAGAGCCCGTCACGATGCCTCGGATTCCTCTCTAGCCCAAGACGAAGTCGTGGTTAAAGCAAGGGAAGACCGGGACGCCGCCGTCCAGAGAAGAACCAAAGCCGAGGTGGAGCTGGCAAAGACTAGGGTCGAGTTGATGCAGGCCAACAGTCAACTTATCGAGTCGATTCAGCAGAAGGTCGACCTTAGCCAGCAACTGGAACAGTGGCAGGTAAGTCGCCTGTGTCCTATAAGTTCTTAATATTATAGTATTGTTA
The DNA here is from genome assembly GCA_963675555.1 of Leptura quadrifasciata. NCBI lineage: Eukaryota > Metazoa > Arthropoda > Insecta > Coleoptera > Cerambycidae > Leptura > Leptura quadrifasciata. The sequence goes on along the minus strand of OY776680.1, from coordinate 94,184,958 downwards.
TGTGCTGCCCTCTAATAGAGAGGAAAGTGTAATTACTCCCTGGCTAGTAGGGTGGCGCCATCCATGAGCCAATTGACGAACAGTCACCTAAACACGTAACAGTATATCCGATGTCAGTTTGAAACGATATAAAAATAAAAACCAAGAGCGCGGCATTTCTTTGTAAACTGACCTCGATCGCCTGCCATCCCCAGTCAGGCTATTTATTTTTTGATTGCAACAGACACTGGACCTCTGCCTGCTGACTATTACACATGTCCCGAAATTATAATATATCAAACTGAGTTTGGATAAACTATACTAAATTAGAGCGAAAAATAATTTAATGTTTTTATTATAAAGATCTCAACTGATACCTTTTTCAGATGGATATGCAGGAGCTCCTAGACGAACAGCTGCGGAATAAGCTCTCAACGCAAGAACTAAAAATGAGAAAAATAACCAATGAAACGCCTGTCGCACCGCCTAGGAGGAGACTATTGAGTTTTTTTCAACGATAGCATTTTGGAAAACACGAAAATCTCTTAGAAAATGTAAACAATTTTGTGGGAAATATTGTAAATTTCATGCGATTACGTGAAATCGAATGCCCGGACATTGAAATTGCCGATGATTTTAAAGACTATATGTTATTACAAATCCAAGGGTGTATCTTTGTTTTGTTCTGGATCGCGTTTTTAATCACCGTCTACGTCTATAAATTACTGTATTTTATCGTGTGTATTTATTTTTTAATTTTTCAATCCTTTTAAAAGTACCTTTTAATTTGCCGCCTACGTACTCGACGATGATCTTAGCAATTTTTCCACCACAGAGCGTGTGTAGTGTAGATTTTGTAAATTGTAATATTTAAGCTGGAGTTAATGAAGATTGTTGCAAAAATATTAACATGTTTTATCTAGGTAATTGTTTTGTTCTTAACAGATACTTTCATTAACTTTGGCGGTTAACTGTTTTAATAGTTGTAAATTAATTTAAAAGAAACTGTGATTTTAAGAGTTTAAAGCTATTACACTTTGTACTTAACTGATATAGTAGCGTAATTTTATATGCAGAGTGGACGGTTTGTGGCCACAGGTCTGTCGCAAAACGTTTCCTTCTACTTCCAAAGAACTCTCTGACTCTGTAAGTTGGCAGAGATATTTTATTGCAGGATCCATGTTTACTCATGGAATAATAGAAAAATGTAAACGTTTGAAGTTTGCTGCAGCTTCTAAGCTGCTGGCCGTTAAATCTATCTTGCACGCGTAATCTCGAAAAAAATCCAAACCGAAGGAACTTTCAGCTTTTATTTATTTCAAGGTAGGTAACTTTTGAAAGAAGTTGCCATTTACAGCTCTTTTGGAAAAAAAATTTAAAAAAAAACGGCAGAAAGGTACAGAGTTATTCATTATAAATTGCTCATCCCTTATCATCGTCTTTATTTTCCTATAGACATTTTTTTTTAAAATAATTGTGTGGTTATGACCGAATTTTGTTAAAACGCTATCAAAAGTACAGCGTGCACCTCGAATATCTTAGTTCAACAAGTTACTATATTAGCTTAGAAACTGTCAGCGTTGGAGTACCTCAAGGGTCTATTCTAGGGCCCACACTTTTTATTATTTATATTAACGATATATTGAAATTTATTCAACATCCATCATGTTTGACAGTGTCTTATGCCGATGATACAAACATTTTATTCAAATCTAATACAATAGCTGATGCTGAACACTGTGCAAAAATAATTTATGATAAAGTAATGTTGTGGACTCAAAAAAACAAGTTGTGTGTCAATCAAAGTAAACAGTACAGTCTAATATTGCTCTTATTTTCGATATTCTTCTATCTCCAACTACAAGCGTCAAATATGCCAATGATTCTAAAATGCTTGGATTGAAAATTGATTGTAACCTCAAATGGTCTAACCATATCCATGATATGTGTGGAAAGCTGTCTAAGACCTGCTATGCCCTGGCAATAACATCTAAACAATGCAGTGAATCAATTGTAAGACAGCTGTACTTTGCCACTTTTCATTCTTGTATTACGTGTGGTATTGTGCATTGGGGTCCATCATCTGAGGCTCATAGAGTCTTCCTTTTGCAAAAATGGGCTATACGCATAATAGCTAATCTTGGGTACAATGTGTCTTGTAGGGAAGCCTTTAAGAGATTGAACATTCCTACTTTAAGTGCTGTATACATGTATATGAAATATCGTGTTTTCTTTACAAGAATAAGGCTAAATTCAATGAAATAAGAACAGATCATCAATATAAAACTAGAAAAAAAAATCTCCTACCAGAAGAACATAGAACTACTTTATATCAAAAAGGTTTTTCTTATGGGCTGTAAATTTTTTAACAGCTTACCAGAAAATGTTAGATCCATGACAATTATTTTTTAATTTAAAAGAGCTTTAAAATCTTTATTGTTGGATATAAACTGTTATACTGTCTCTTGCATGTAATCTCTACTGTTTTCAGTATATTTTATTACACATGAGTTATATGTTATATTTTATTCTTTCCTATTATTTGGGTTTTCTACATGTATTATTATCCTCTTCAAAACAAATCACCGAATCTACAAAATAATAGAATTATTGGAAAAAAGCCTCTGCGCCCGTGACGTTTATGCCAAAGGAATAGTCAGAGGTTATGTTTTGCAAATAATATAAATCGGAATAAACACAGAAATAATGTATTTTGCTGACGTTTCGGAAAGTAATGTCTTTCCATTTTCAAAGTTTTTTTTGGAAGAACTCTTATTTTGTATGTCAAATACACAGCTTTAAGATTCTGTTTATGTTATTTCCATAGATACTACTTACACAGAACTGATGATATTTTCTTTTAGATAATGTTGAGTTTGTTAACTTCTTCTTTTAACATTTGTAGCCAGGTTGTACAAATATCTACAGAACAATTCGATACGCACTTATCTTCATTTAATAAAATTATTGCTGATTCTTTAATTTTCCTTTTTTTGATATCTGCTATAGATTTTTCATAAATGTTGAAAATAGGGACAATCAGGTATGACAAAAACCTGAACGTCATTATACAGCAATAATTCCTTATGTATACGGACTATCGGAAAAACTACGCTGTATAGGTGACAAATTTGATGTTAGGACGATATTTCAAACGGGAAACACTTTAAGATCTATTTTAACAAAAACCAAACCGATAAACAGGGAGCAGAATTCAAAAAACTGTATTTAGACTAATTTTGATGAAAAATTAGAATTAATTGTTACCTCGCTAATTTTTTCATGAAAGGCTGTTTTTTGCTAGTAGAAAGTGGCTCAAAAAATTTGCCAAAATCTACTCCCGCGAACCCTTATAAACAACTCTCTGAAACGGAAAAATTCAGTTTTTTGTTAATATCTCGAATAATAATAATAATAAAAAAAAACAGATAGCACCACATGAAAGAGCAGGAAGTTTTACATAAAAATAGTATAAAAGTTTATTTTTAATAAATGTTTCCCTTAACATGAGAAATTATTACAGTTCGCTAGTTCGGCTCAATATTTCAGGCGCATCGCACAGAGAAATGAAGCATTTCTCGACCGCCGCTACATAATAAAGACAATTTGTACCCATTAAAAACGAAAAAAAAGCAAGGGTGGCATTTTAAAGAGGAAGAATTCAGTTTTCCAATGGTATACTTACTTTTAATTTTTATAATTTTTATTTCTTATAAATTGCACGTGAAAGTTAAGCTTTTATCATTTTTTTACACTATATTAAAACATAAATATTAAATAAAATACTAATTTAAAAAGAAACACAAATGGATAATTGCCTGTAATGAAATAAATCAACAGCAAGGAAAAAACTACTGGCAACAAATCAGAAAACTCTCCAGGTATAAACAGACATTATACATAACTACTCTAGAAGAAAATGGCAAATTCTGTAACAATGACCTCGAAAAAGCAGAACTGTTTGCTCATCATTTTGAAAAAAACATATACTATAAAAAATGACAATCAGTTTGATGAGACAAATTACGAAGATATAAGAAATTGGTCCAACAACTTTTTTTCAGAAGAACTACAAAGACAAAATAAGGCAATAAGTGAGGAAACATACTTTGAGATATTAAATAAAGGAAAAACCACAGCCCCCGGAAAAGATAACATATCCAAAAGCATCATTCGAAAACTAGGACACAACGTACATCTATATATAATTAGAATATATGAGTACTGTCTTAACGACCAATACTTTTCCACACAATGGAAATAAGGAAAATCAAACACCAATCATCATGGAGTGGAGAACTATCGTCCTATAGTGTTGTTATCAGAGCTTGCAAAAAATCTCGAACAGGTAATTAAAAAACTGATCTCTGAAGTCATTAGTCACAATATTCCTAACTATCAGTTCGGATTCCGTGCAAAATGCTCCACCACACATCCACTGACGATACTTACATCAAATATCCAAACATCAAAAATTGAAGGATATCATAGCGCAGCAATCCTTATTGACATTACCAAAGCGTCTGACAGTATATGGCATGAGGGTTTGTTGTATAAGTTGGCAGTACTGAACTGTTCAAGGTACCTTATATTCATTATAAAAAATTATCTAAAGGAAAGAACCCTACAAATTAAAATAAACACAAGTTACTCAAAATTATTTAAAACACAACAAGGACTGCCACAAGGCTCCCCACTCTCACCATTGCTATACAACTACTGCTATGGCATCTACAACCTTGAAAAACACCTACAAAACTTTAATCCCAATATATATATTCTACAGTATGCTGATGACATGGCTCTAATTAGTCATGATCACACCCTAAAAAACACTGAACAATGACGTGGTTCAACAAGTGGAGATTAAAACCCACCCCAACAAAAGTACATTATCTTCAACCATGGAATAAACAACAACTCACCAACAGTTACCATTAACCATCACATTCTCCCCGCTCAGTCAACAGTCAAATACCTGGGCGTAAGTTTAGACAGCAAGTTGAACTTCAACAACCATACCAAATACATAAAGAAAAGATGCATCAGCAGAAGCAAATACTTTCGCTGCATGACCTATAAAAACGAGGGAATCAGTAAAATGACAGCAGCTCACTCACGGCCACCCCCTCTTTCTAAATGTCAGAAAAACAGCAATAAAAAATATCAACATTGCGGAAACATCAGCACTGAGAACCATTACCAAATACCGACACCCAACAAGTCCGCTGCACAACCCACTTAATGCTCTTCTATATAAAATAACCAAGACAGAACCAATTCCACTGATTATTCAAATTATCCCATTAAATTTGCCAGGGCTGATCACAACATGGAAATACTCCAACTTCTCTGCAAAAATAGAAATCGTCAAACAATCGGCTACAGGAAGTTTCCTCAAAAAACATTGTGGGAACACATCAATGACCTAAGAACCGCATAAGGAACCGTTAATCATTATAATACACATACACTTTTTTGTTTTTTTTTTTCACAGTCATATCTATTTGCTATTCCCATTACACATAATATATAAAACGTAAACAATATTTTATTGTAAAAAGGCTGAAGGACCTCGGTCAATGGCCCTTTGGGTTTATGCTCATTAAAGTACTTTCATACCTTAAACTTCAATCTAAGATTAATTTTTATGCTCTAAAGTATCCAGGGTATATAAAAAATTAAGTTTTAAATCATTAGTATTTCTTCTTTTAAGGTTATGAAATTTTCACTCGAAAATTTGTCTAAAACGGTGAAAAAAGGCTTGTAAGTAAAAAAACATTTTGAAATCCGGATGATCATTTTAGAGCTTTTAGCGATAAAACGCGCGCAAAACTGTCAAACTTTCAAAAAAATGTCAGCCTCAATAGGCTCTACGAAGTTAAGAAAAAAAAAATTGTGCGGATTTTCATTACCTATAATTTTCATGTGTACATATTTTACAGTAAAATTGATAATTTCCGAGTTTTTTGCGAAAAACATTTTTTTAAACTATTTTGTCCCCCTCCCCTCTGCCGGCGTCTATGGGTGGGGAATTTTACCACAAAATAAGCCTGTTTCCAAAATTTCAGGCCACTCTGAATTATTTCATCCAAATTTTCCCATTTTACTGGGCTGTTGTTTTCTTGTAGAAAACACTTTTTGCTCTTTGACATAGTTTGATAAAATGTATAATTTTTGGTCTCTGCTTTTTTGCTCTCGTCATTTTTCAAAAAAATGCTTAGTTTTCGTGATATAAAGTACTCGAGTACACCGAAAAGTATTTTTAGTTGCATGCGTTACAAACGAAATAGTGGTGATGAAAGCCAATAACACAGGTACGTTTTAACCAAAAATGTTAATGTTCTTGTTTTATTGTTATTTTGCACCCTGGGCGAACATTTTTGGGTAAAATATGTTGACGATGTGTTTTGTATATGGATCGGTACTGAGAGACAATTGTCACATTTCATCCATTTTATTAACTCCCTAAACAACAAAGTTCAGTTTACAGTTGAAATGGAAAAAGAACGGTCAATAAACTTTTTAGATATTACGCTGACACGTAAAGAACATGGGCTGGAACTTGGTATTTACAGAAGGCCAACTTTTACTGACACTCTTACACATGCAAATTGTAATCAATCTTGGAAGATAAAAATGCCACTGTTTCATAGCTATGTACACAGACTATTATCTCTTAACTTAAATAGGGTTAAATTTGAAAAAGAAGTTAGAATTCTTAAAACGCTAGCAAAAAACAATGGCTATGATGAGTTACTTATTGACAAATTATTAAAAAATAAACAGAGAAACTGAATACAAAAACATTTTTATAACGTGCCAAATTTAGAAAACAAAGTAGCATAGTGTAAATTAGGTAAATAAGGTTAGCAGCAGTATGTAATAGATTAAATAAATTAGGTATTAATATAATATCAACAAATAGAAATAATTTAGGTCGCTTGTTGGTTAATAATGAAGAAAAGACAGAAGATATTAAATAATCGGGGGTATATGAAATAAAGTGTGACGACTGTGATGCCGTATATATAGGTCAGACTGGCCGTAGTATAGATGTGAGGTTAAGAGAACACAAACAGTCTGTTTTATATAATAAAAAATCAACTGGTTTCGCCGAACATTGCATTGAGCAAAATCACGTTTTTAACGGTAGTAGTGTTAAACTTTTGCATAATGCAAACAAAGGAAAAATCCTAGACATGCTTGAAATTTTAGAAATTAAGAAGGCCCTAAGAAACCATAAAAACGTTACAAATACACAAACAGAATTTATGAACAATCCTGTACTAGACACAGTAATAAAATTAAAATTAAGTTCGTAGTTCCGGCCTGTATTGTTAAATTTGAAGAAATAACACATCAAGTTATTATCCCCCTCTAGGTGGGTAGAGGATTTGTAAGATATATACTAGTGCAGTCATTGAAGCGAAAAATAGGGTCTTACCTCCAAATATTTTACTACGAACCGATTTACATGAAATTTTGGAATTAAGCTTATCTTACCCTTAACTTCAAAAGTGATATTGATCCGACCTCCGTTTTTTATTTTTAAGGGGTGAAAACGACCCCTTAATGAAAAAATTGACATTGAGCCATTTTATCGCTAGAAAACGTATTTAACAATAAGGAGTGAAATCGTAAAGTGTTCTCTAACACAATTATCTCATGTTTAAACCATTTTCAACCCCTGCAAACGACCCCTAAATTGAAGAAAATTACAAAAAATAATTTTGTATAACTTAAAAAGATTTAAATATAGAGTAAATATTGTTTTACGTTCTCTACCTTAATTATCATATTTTTAACCCCTTTTCAACCCTTAAAAACAACCCCTCAATTAAAAACTGTATAAAAAAATTTCTTTTGATGAACTCAAAATGATTTAAATGTTGTTCCACGTTCTCGAAAATGACTATCATATGTTTAGCTTTTTCAACCCTTAAAACTACCCCTATATTAAAACATTGAAAATGTGTGTGTAAGTAATTTTATTTTTTATTGAATAAAATATAAACTTACAAGTTATCTGGAAATGTACTAGATTAAATTAGTAATTAATTATAAAAAAATTCTGCAACAAGAGCATTACAATACATAAAAAAACTATTACACCAATCGTTCATGACTCAATATCGGAGTTGCTGTCGTAATCAAGATCTTCTTCTGGGTCAATTGGAGGGCTATTCTGGCAGTTATCTCCACTGCATGTTCCACAAGTTACATTGCAAAACAGCCCGACTCTTCGGCATCCGCAAGTGGCTCCGCAACCTTTTTTGCAGTTGCAAAAAATCATTTTAAGTAAATCTTGCGGTGCAGGTGGATCTGCAGTTTTTATTGGATTGGATTTTATTGGATATACATATATGAACGTTTGTATGTATTCGTGCGTATGTTTCCGATATATATATGCCATATATGGATATATATATATATATATATATAAGACAATAGTTTTGGGTTCATATTATTCTTTACTTTCACTCTGCTCTAAATTTTTGTGCTCCGAAATTTTCATTTTACTAAATAGAAAAAAAAAACGTTTAGTTTTTGGACCATAACTCCTTCAATTTTAAAGCTATCACAACTTTAAAAAAACCATTTTAAAGGTAATTGAAAGAGCTACAACTTTTTTCATTATGACATGTGGTGTAAAACCCTTCATTTTGAAACGGTGAAGGGTCAAAGGGCTCGAGAGAGACTGTGATTGCGCTACCGCGCGCTCTTTAAACAGTCATATCTCCGTCAATTTTGGTCTAATAGAAAAAAAAAAACTAAAATTTTTGTCAAAAAAAGACCTACATTTTTTATCATTACAGTTTTTTACGTATCTTTCATTATTTCTGAAATATTATGAAAAAAATGTGTCTTTTAAAAATGAAAAAAAATTTTTTTTCTTAAAATCGTGATTTTTTTGAAAAGTATGCATTCCAAAGCAGCCAAACGGCTGGAATCCAATAAACTCTTCATATTAAAGTTAAATCTAGACGGAATACGATTAATTTTAATTTTGGTGGAAATGGCACTTATGAAACACATCGATTTAAAAAAAAAATATTAGACGTCCCTCTTTTTTTCATTACAACTCACTCACTTTACGTGCAAAAGACTTTTAACACTGCTCATTTTAAAGATTATTTTAAGCACTATAAAAAAGTTTCTCATTGTCATATGGATAAAATGTATCCGTTCTCCGCTAGATGGCATTGAATACATCGATTAAAGTTCAGACAAAAAAAAAACGGCTTTTATTTTCAATATCTGGCTTAATATTGCACTGAGAACACTCTTTAAAAAACCAATTTGTTCATTTTCTTACCTTCTACAATTTTGTTTATGAAACTATCGTTAAAACGCATATTTTTTGAGATATTTGCAAAAAACCGTTGAAAAACGTGGGAAAATTCCGAGTTTTCATTCGCCAATAACTTGAAAAGTATTGAGTTTTTGAAAAAACTTTATACAACACTTTTTGCTTAGAATTTGGTCTTCTATCGATCCCCGAGGTTATTTTGACCAAAAAAATTTCCACTAACGAGAAGGGGTGGCAACCACCCCCAGGGTAAGAACGGAGGTCGAGTCAATATCACTTTTGAAGTTAAGGGTAAGGTAAGCCTAATTCCAAAATTTCATTTAAATCGGTTCGTAGTAAAATATTTCTGAGGTATAAAGCTTCGATGGCTGGACTATACTGTGAATCACCACTTTCAGGTCAGTTTTTAAGACTCTTTGATAATGGTTACAAGGCCGAAACATATGTCAGAGAAATCTGAACAAAACTAATGAAACAATAAACCAAGTGCGTATTGTAACTATTCTTTTCAATATTTATAATTATTCTATTGAATATGTTTCATTAAGAACCTACCGCAGATTCCATCCAATTAATTAAAGGTAACACTTTTCATTGCTCAATAGTATTATTTTGTACTCAGTACCCGAAAAATTGTACTCAAGTACTTGCATTCAAGTACTTTCTCAATTACGTTAGTACTTGTACTAGGTACTTGGAATCAAATGTACTCAGTACTGAAGTACATTTTAGCTGTACTCGTCCCAGCTCTGTTGTAGACATTATTAAAAATGCACAATACATCATTTTCATAAATTCCAAGAATGCAATTCAACAAGCTCTACGGAGAACGGAAAAAATCACACACTAAACACTAAATAAAGATTTTACAGGGCGACTCCAAAATAAATATGGGTCACACTGTATATACAACCCTACAATTTTACCCTTGGTTATGCTTTTCATTCTAGCGATATTCAGAAGGAAACCTTATTGTTTTTTGGAAGTCTAGAAGGAAATGTTTAAGATAGTCCATTATGTGTTTTATCCTAAAACATTTCTAGTATTGTTTTGTACTTAATATCAAATTCCAAATTGATTGACGCCACGAAATGTTTTGTAATGTGAAAAATTTATTTTTTTCCTCAAAAATTACCAAAAATCTGTCCCTTGTGTATTTTCTAGTTTATTTAATATGCAGATGCAAGTAATGTTACCGTTTACCGAGCAGTTTGACTAACATTTGTATCGCAGTATTTAATTTTTTGTTCTATTGTTGTATAAACCTAACTCCGTCCAAGAAACTAATGTGAACTAAAATCAAAATGTTATGCCTGAAGAGAATTTAATAAATAATATTTTATCAGTAAGTTGGTAGTTTCTCATTTCCCACCCCGACTGGACTTTTCAGCTAAACGATACGTTATCTGGAAGAAGATGCAACACTTCCAGTTGGCCGATGACTGTCATATTGAAAGCCTACACAGAGGTAGATACGAGCAAATCTTACCTATTTTAATGATAATACTAATTTTATAATGCTTCATAACTGCTTTTATCAATTTTTGTATTCTGTAGTACTAAGTAGATAAAACCAGTACTATTAAGTACTGGTTTTATCTTTAGTTGTAACATTAAGTCTCCATCCTGTAAATGATTCTTGTAATTATTAAACGGCGTAATAGTGGAGTATGGTGAGAAGTGTTATACAATTAAGGTGTGATTCTAATAGCCGACATACTGGTGGAGTCTTGGTATATATTCGTCATGGTGTTAAATACTATGGAGTCAAGAAATACGTGCTTATGGGAATTTTTTGGAGTTTGTTTGTCACTATTGAATTAAATAATACTAAGTGGAGAATTGGAGTTGTCTATCGATCACCAAGTGCAAGTATACCTATATTCCTGGATCATTTTGAAGAGTGGTGTGATGAAATAAGTAGTGACACTAAACATAAATATATTATGGTGGGGGATTTCAATATTAATTTTAATGAAAACGGTTTTTATAGTCATAAATTGAAACAGATGATTGCAATATTTAGTCTTGAACAAATTGTTAATGAATTCACACGTTGTACTAATTTAAGTAATACTCTAATTGATCTAGTAATAACAAATAGTAATACTGTTAAATGTAAAGTACATGATTGGCCTAAGATCACTGATCATTCTATTATAACGATTAAACCTGTGTCAAACTTAACCCATAATATATCTGTGCCTATAAAATTTAGAAATTTAAACTCTGAAAATATGCATCAAATTTGTTTACAATTTATTCAAAAGGACTGGCCTCTTGATTCAGTTGAAGTCGATTATATCTATGATTCTTTCTTTATTGAGTGTGAATCTATAATAGTATTGCTCCGGTTAACACCATTTTGAAAAAGACTACTGAAGTACCATGGTATGATTTTGAATTAAAAAGTGTATGTCGTGAAAGAGATATGGCATATCGTAACTTCAAGAATTGTACTGATAATGATAAATCAAATTTATGGATAATTTACAAACAGAAAAGAAATATGGCAGTTAATCTTTCTAAGCTCAAGAAAAGAAATTATTTCGAGCAAAAAACTGATGCATATCATAATGACTCTAAAATGATGTGGAAAACATTAAAAACCCTTATTAAACCTGAAAATAAAACATTTATGGCTGAGAGTAGCAGATTTGAAAATAATAACAACATAGTAGTGGCAAACACAGAGCAAAATATAGCTCATATGTTTAACCAATTCTTCATTAATAGCATTCATGATATTATTCACTCTATAAATAATGGTGGTCAGTGGTCTTCTGTTGGTTATAATTTGGTTGAAAGTAGTTTTGATGAATTTAAACTTTTAACACTACAGGAACTTAAAGTTATTGTGTCATCTTTAAACAATAAATCTAATGTAAATATTACTCTAAATTCAAAATTTTTAAAATCTATATTTGAAGTGACAGGACATGTAATACTACATTTGATCGACACATCCTTGTCTAGAGGGGAAGTGCCTAGTTCATTAAAATATAGTATTATTGTACCAGTTGCTAAAATTCCAAACTCTAACAATGCAGGTGACTTTAGACCAATTAATACTCTTCCCCCAATTGAAAAAGTACTTGAATTATCAGTATATCACCAACTAATTGAATATTTCAATTATAATAATTTGTTTATAGGAAATCAATCTGGTTTTCGGTTTAAACATTCATGTGAAACTGCTCTACAATTAACTTTTGCAAATTGGAATGAAGAAATTGATAAAGATAAATACATTGTTGCAGTGTTTTTAGATTTCAGGCGTGCTTTTGAAACGATTGACAGAAAGATGCTTTTAGATAAATTAAAATATTATGGTATTGGGGGATCAGTTCTTGACTGGTTCAAAAATTACTTGCACAATAGATCTCAACGTACAAAAATAACCAATGCCATATCTCCCTTGGAAATGACACTGGTGTACCGCAAGGAAGTGTCTTGGGCCCATTGTTATTCATAATTTATTTAAATGACATAAGTTATTCTCTGTCGTCTGACTTTGCGAATTTATTTTCAGATGATACACTTATTGCAATATGTCATAGTGATGTTGATGTAGCAATTGAAAGGATGAATGAAGAATTAGTAAAATTATCTGCATACCTTAATACTAACAAATTGAAACTAAATTTAAATAAAACTAAAGGCATGATTATCACTAAACCATATAACTACTCTAAGATAAATATTGATAATATTAATTTAAACTTTTAAAATTTAAAAATAGAAATAGTTGCTGAAATAAAATATCTAGGCTTTATTATTGACAATAATCTCTCACTGAAACATCATTTTATTTATATGCAAAAGAAAATATCAAAAAAATTATTCTTGTTCTCTAGAGTGGCTAACTTTCTTTCAATTAATACTAATATTATAGTTTTTAAAACAATTATTCAGCCTCACTTTGACTATTGCTCAAGCATTCTGTATTTTTTTAGATAATAACAGTGTAGCTGCATTACAGAAGTTACAAAATAGGGGCATGCGAATTATATTAAAATGTAGTAGAGTAACATCAATTGCTGTAATGTTGGAGGTGTTAAATTGGTTTAATGTCAGAACTCGTTTGAGATATTTTATGTTGATTTTTGTTTTCAAAATTATAAAAGGACTACTCCCATCATATTTTAATCAGTATGTAGTGTTCAATAACCAAGTTCACAATCATTTAACAAGAAGACACGATGATCTACATGTACAAAATAGAAACTACAGGAAATATATGAATACACTATATATACAAGGTCTACGGGAATTTAATAATTTGCCAAATAGTGTAAAAGAATGTAGCAATATTAATACATTTAAAGCTGCTTTAAATGAATATTTAAAATAACTAAACTCGTTATATAATCATAGTTTACTTGTTTTTATGGCACTTGGGCCACATGTACTTAAGTATGAGTAGTTGTTTGTATTTGTGTATATAATATTATGTCTTATTTTTATTTGTTATTAATGTATTTATAAGAAGAAACATCTTTAATATGTATATTAGGTTTGTCCTATTCAATAAACTTACTTACTTACAATTACTCATAGAGATTCCAAACTTTGGGTAGTTGTTACTTGTCTTAAAAATAAGTCATTCCTAGAATATCTACCTTCTGCAAATGTCAGAACGTTATTTTAAACTCGAAAAAGGAATAAATTAACCAACCCTCTTTTGGGGCATTTTTCGATTTTCTTTGTTCCCCTTAAACTGCAAATTAAGCAACGAAAATGTGGTCCTTTTATTGTCAATGTTCAAGGAAACTCCACTTAAATTTTCGTAATGTTACGTTCATGTTAATTCATATATATGTACAGTTGATTTAAAAAAAAACTGGTACAACTCTTGTAATCGAAAATCTTAATAGTTTAGTTGTGTGCATATGTCTGTGTAAATAGGGCTAACCAGGCATGTCGAGAGGGGGGCGGCGAAGAGGTGATTTACCCCGGACCTGGGATTTTTGGAGGAGACCGGTTTTCTTAGTGTTTTTAAACGTATTAAACCTTTCTTTTTAATTTTACTCAAATGGAATTTTAAAAAATAATTAGAAAATAACTTTTTCAAGCCTACCATATTATTGTTTAAAAAAATAATATTTGTTACGGATAATTCTACTAATGATTGTAATTAAAATACTAACTGAATAATGATAATTTTATTTTTAAAATAAGAACACAAAAATACAATAAAAAAATAAAATAAATGAACTTCAACTACGTAATACAGAATTAACTAATATTTTGTCATTGCTCCATTAGCGTCTAAAACTGCCTGAAGTCTTGCAGGCATGGACAAAATCAGATTTCTTGCAAGGTCAACTTCTTGCGACAAGTTCTCCCAAGCGTCTTCAATTATCCCTTCCAATTCTTGGGCATTATTTGGATGGTTATTTAATTTTCTTGTATGTTTCACCATTAGTCCCCAAACAGTTTCAATTGGATTTAAATCCGGACTTTTAGATGGCCACGGTATCAACTCTATGTTTTTATTAAGAAACCATTACCTGACACGATGGGCCGTATGTATGGAGCAGTTGTCTTGTTGGAAAATAAAATTATTTTCTGGAAACACCTCTATTACTGACGGCAACATAATATTGTCTAATATTTCAATATATTTAATGGAATTGAGATGACCACCACTGTTCCAACACACACCTAACACATTTAGGCTCATCCAAGCCCAGACATTGACTGAAAACCTCCCTGATATTTGTGGATCGAAAGTATATTTTTCGTCTTATCTAGTGGAAGGAAGCCTATATACGCGAACATGTCCATCGTTACAGGATTTAAAAACCTTTTTGTAAGAAAAGACAACTTGTCCCCAGAAGTTTTCATCATTGATTATATAGTTCAGTGCAAAAATAATCCTACCTTGCTTCTTTTCTTCTGAAAGCTTGTATTTTTTAGCCGCTGAACAACTCTTCAATTCGCTTCCTAGTTTATTCTTCTGCAAGCAGTAGGTACCGAAGCAGGGAAATTTGTCTCTGAAATTGCATTTACTGCAGTCTGAAAAGGGTTTTCTCTTAGGTAATTTATAAGATTTTCATCTTCTTGATTATTGCTCTTTCTGGGCCTCAAAATCAACTTTACGGGATACCGTTTGGTTAGTTTCCCTTTATTTTTTAACACTCATTATCGTGGTTTTACTCACATTGCATTCAGCAGCAACTCTTCTTATGGACCAACCATCTTCAATTTTAGAAACAATTCGAAGTTTTTGAATATTTGTTAAATGCCGAACCATTTTTAATAATGACGCACTGATTAACGTCAAAGTGACATTTGTAAGATTATTAATATCAATCAAAGAATGAATGATTTACATAGCTAAAAGAAAGTGTACCAGTATTTTTTGAAATCAACTGTACGTTTTTTTACCAGAAATTGATTTTGGAATAATTTGGGCAAATCTTGCCCGAATCAGATAAAATTTTGGGTGAAGGTGGCTCATAATACCTACAAGTAGCCTGCCATATTTCAAGTCAAAAGCTCCATTACTTTGGCTACAATGCCATTTTTTCGAAAATTTTACGAAATTTTTGGAACGCTGTAACTTTATGGCCGTTTATCGTATGACAATTTTTTCTCCGTCAAAATGCATGATTTTTTTATGTACTTTAGGTCATATGACTCAAAAATCTTTAATATAAAAATTCGATCCATTTTCGGCCATTACGGCATAAATCTACTTGCGCGCACTGATTTTCTGTTGCACAAGGTACATATAACTATATAGATGTTTGTATATGTAAATATAACTCGTGTGAAAACATATTTGTCAAGTATCCAGAGCTGATCCAGGATGTCCTTCATAATTTCTATAATGAGAACGCATATGTCGAAAGTATGAAATCTTGTGAGCAGAAAATAATAGCCGCTCTTTATGGTTATTCCATCAAAAATAAGAAAACATTAGGTTTACTAAGGTATGAATGTTCCGGAAAACCAGAGCTGGTCCTAAGCACTGTGCTTAGTGCTTGTCTAAGCACTCTAAGCACTTTTGTGCTCGTGAGCACTGTGCTTAGGAGCACTTTTTAAAAACGGTGCTTAGTGCTTCGAGCACTTTATGAAAGGACTTAGTGCTTAGTAATCGCATAAAGTGCTCGCGAGCACTCTGAAAGTGCTTACGAGCACGTCAAAAAACTCCCAAGCACTTTAGAAAACTAACGAGAGAGGCATTATTTTTACATGACATTTGTATACTGGACATGGATATACAAACGTCGTGACTCACATCCAATTTAGGAGAAAAAAATTAGAAGAAAGTACTTTGAAAAAAATTTATATATATACATTGTCCTTAGTCTAGTATAAGACTAGCAGGTTGGCCACTATCATTTATTTGCCTGATTCATGACATATAGCATACTGATGAGAACTAAAAACTTTGAAATCGGTCTATGCTTGGTTGGATACCGGTCCATTGGGATTTGCAGGTGTAATTGCTCTAGGGTTATCAAACATTCGTATATCATCGTTATATTACATTTTACATTACAAGCAAAAGCATATCAGTTTCACGTAAAAATTATGTTTTTAACATATAATGTCTAGTCAGAATTGGCAAAATATTTTGTTTAACAAAATAACTAAATAATTCCTCATCAAATGTATAATAATTAATAATTCACATAGTCTCTATCTCAAAAAATGGTGTGATAAATTATTGTTCCTTTCCTTACAAAACAAAACCACTAAATTTGGTGGAAATGAGAATTAAATATTGAGTTATTAAAAAAATAAAAAATAAAGAAATACTTTTCACTTTCAATGTTTTACTAAAGTATATTGGGTTAAATCTCTTATTTTGGCCTACGAACCCGTCAGTATTTCATGGCTTATTAGCAAAGGTTCATCCTGTATAACTTTTGCCAAAAATCAGATTTTTTAGAATATTCTCAAAATACTTTTATAATTTAGAAGAATCAGCCGAAAAATTCCGTTTGTAAAAAAGTTTTAAATCTTCTTGTATGTTATGTAAAATAATATTAGTTAGACGTCATTATTTGTTATATTTATTATTGTTTGTTCAGTCTGTTGTCTGTTATTATATGAATAAACATTTTTTATACATATTATAATTTTATATCACATGAATCCTAATACCCCTGCAATAAATAAAAAATTATAGAATACTATCAATGAAATATGTTTTGGAATTTGCGTACCTTTGATTTGATATGCTGGCAAACACACGTGCGATGAAAAAATAACTGTAGACCTTTCTTCCGCTATGACTATCTTTATTCACAACTTTACAATTAAAAAAAACTTCTAGAACTTATCTAACAACTACTATTTTTGTTTTTATTGCCTTGAATGCACACCCTGCACACTTTCTGAGCGAGCTGTTGCTGTCGGATGTCGATTAACTCTGTCCCGCGCTGCTCGACTGGTACTTCACTCCTCCGTTCCAAATATGATGGCAGCACCGACTCCGCGGCGGCGCGACAAATTCAAATATAGTTCAAATACTTTAATAGGAAACAATCAAATTGTCAAATAAATAGTTACAACCAATTATGTCCCCTTTGTAAAATAAATATTACAATAGTTTGGACGCTAAGCATAAAAATATATAAACAGAATTAAAAACTAACCTAAGAAACGAAGATTTTAGAGAACTGAAACATATAAATCCTGATGATATGATAGATATCTTCATAAAAAAATACAGTGTTATATAACAAAAAATACAAAATTGCCAAACAAAATATAGTCCGAAAGCGGAAAGAGTGCTGCATTCAGCAAATTATATTTATCCTACATTATTTTTCTGGGCTGCTTTTGTTGTCTTTCATCCTTTTTTTTATAAATAACACTGAATTCAATAGAGTTCTAGCCTTAGTATATAGCTACTACATGATTTTTTAAGTGCTTAGTGCTCGTGAATTTTAAGCACTTTTTCAGAGTGCTTAGTAACTACGAGCACTTTATTATTAACAGTGCTTAGTGCTCCAAAATTTAATCACTTTTTGTCAGTGCTTAGTGCTCGCGAGCGCTTTTGGTCAGTGCTCGGCACAGCTCTGCGGAAAACTGAGCAAAAAATGTTGCAATTGATGACAAACTGTGCTCTCTACCACAAACCGAGGGCGCGGCTGATTATCACAGCTTATGAACATCTTATCAAATTCGTCGATGGTATTGTGAAAGAACTAAGGATGCTATTGATTTCGGCTGGTGTGAAATGGTAAATCACTGCGCAAGTACATGTATACCGTAAATGGCCAAAAATGGATCGAATTTCTATATTAATTAATTTTTTGAGTCATATCACCCAAAAGTACATCAAAATAACCTACATTTTAATGGGGACAAAATTGTCGTACAATAAACCGCCAAAAAATGACAGCGTTTTAAAAATTTTGCAAAATTTTCGAAAAAATGGCATTGTAGCCAAACGAATGGAGCTTTTGACTTGAAATGAGGTAGGGTATTTGTTGGTATTATGAGCCACCGTCACCCAAAATTTCATCCGATTCAGGCAAGATTTGCCCAAGTTATCCCAAAATCAATTATGGGTAAAAGAAACATACATATAAATGAATTACAGGAGGAGGGACGAACGTAACATCACGAAAATGTAAGTGGACGTTCCTTGAACATCGACAATAAAAGGACCACATTTTTGTTGCTTAATTTGCTTTAGTTTTAGGGGCCCAAAAAAAAACTTTTAATCGAAATTGACCCAAAAAGGGTTCATTTACCCCTTTTTCGAGTTTAAAACAATGTTCCCACACTTGCAGAAGGTAGATATTCTATAAATGTCTTATTTTTAAGATAACTAACAACTACCCAAAGTTTGGAATCTCTACGGAAAATTGTATTATTTTCCGCTATTTTCAGTTTACCATACTCCACTATAAATAAATAAATAAAATAAAGCATCTTGGTAATGTTATCTCACCTACCAAAGTCACTTTATAATAAACAGCATCGTAATAGAATTGTTGTTTATTTATTTACATGACTCAACAGGACATAAGTTCCAATTATGGAGATAATAATAATAATAATAAGAAGCATTATCTAATACAATTACCGAATTTGGCGGAATATTTGGTAGAAGCTGTTGAGAAAACCATTTTTCGAATAGATCGGCTGTCATGTCTTCGTGATAGTCTGCAGAAGACTGCGATATTTTTTTGGCCAACAAGAGCAACGCATTGGGTACAAACCCATTTTCATTTCCTGCATGAAGTATGATAACGCGTTTTCCTTTAGAACACGGAGTATTTAAAACACAATTGTGCGAACTATCTACCCAACCATACTGAACAACATCATGCGTGTCAAACCACATGTCGTCTAGATACACTATATGCCTGTTTAGTTTACGATATTCTCTAATTTTTTCCAAATAATCTACTAGAAGTGAAACTATACGTCGCGATTCCGTAATTACCATACGACTGTCAAGTGTATCTAAAGACCTATAATTATAATCAGGATAATCGCTCAATTTTTCTTGAATCATTTTTAACGTAGGAACTATATTTTCTTCATACATATTATAAATTATACGCCGTATTACATCTCTAGTGGCATCATCAATATTTTTCAATTTCGTATTTTTCCGTTTCCTCTTTGCGCTGTGATCTATAACATCGCCTTCTTGAATTATGCGATAAATTGTTGATTTTGATATTTTAGTTAATTCCTTAATACGTCGTATTATTTCTTTCTCACATTGTTCAGGATTTTCGCTATTCAAACATTCATGTATATTTAAAATAATACGTTGACTTTGTACGTGTAAATCTTGGTTTTTAAACTCTAAATTTATTTCGGCTTTTTCGACAATAACCGGTTCAACCATTTCGGGATTTTTGGGCGTTATTATATTATCCTCTGTTTCAAATGGTCTCCAGAAAGCCATGGTAAATTAGTAAATAATTAAAATATTTTACCTTTTATACAGTAGTAAATATTTATAAATATGAACAGTAACTAACTAAACTCCTACGCTTGATATTATAATAGGTATTTATGCACTGCACTGGCACATAGACAGCACGTTGTTAGACTTCCGCGTTGACTGATAAGAAAGATTTACGAGTTTTTTTGTGCTAGTACGCCTGTCCATTTTATTACCTTTAAACCAGTGCAGTTGTTGTGGTGCTCACCCCCTCCATTAACTGAGTGGGCGAAAAAAAAATTATAAAAAAAATACAAAATAATAGAAAAACTAAATAGAAAAAAAAATAAAAATAAGGTAACGTTTGTTGCTGCCACCACCCTGTAATATTACAAGGAAATTAAATTAACCATTTAAGGTATGCGTGCTTCGGGGACGTTAGTCCGTAGCCCTAATTCTGAAAGAGGGTTTCTGAGGTATGATGCTCTAGAGTAAAACACTTGTAAAAAGTATAAATAAAATTTAATAAGAAAAGTTAAATTTCGGTGAAAATATATAAACAAAAAAAAACATTTACGACCTCTTTAAGCGCCAACACATTATACATTTAGAAGGAGACTACATACAAGAACAAAAATCAATTACTATGAATTTCAAAAGAGAATAGAGCATTTCGACACTCGGGTATCACGTTAAAACGAAACCCTTCAATCAAGATAAACGAAAATACAATTAGATGGATCTCACCCATATCCTGATGTAGTTCCACTCACTGACACACTCGTTACATTAATTTAAATATAAAACAAAACAAGCACCATTGACATATCAAATAAATTTTTAAGTTTCTTCATTGCTTTCAAATTTTAAGAATAACAACGTTACTTTACTTCATCGCGCCTCATCGTCGTCTCTCCTTTTCTCGCGTCTCTACACATCTACCCTTTTGCTGTCTCAGCAGTCTGTCAGACTATCGTATCTACATAGGGATATACATGGTGGACCAATTACATATCGATATACCGAGTGGCACATTGTAGATGGTTCATTCAGGCTGATGACATTGCCAGTCTCGGACTCGCCTGCACAGTTTCAACTACCGTCTGAATCTCGATACCATTGCCAAATATATAGGACAAAATATAAAGTTCAGTGCGCACGGTCCTGTGCTTTAAAACTGACCAGTTTCAATTTTGGCCGTATTTACTATATCACATTACCAAGGAATCACTTCATAGTAATGATAACTGCAAGTGTTCCATTTAAAATTCCTGTCATATTGTTTTAGACATTTTCTGGAACCTTAAAGTTTTGTGACTTATTAGTGACATCTTAAATACAAATAAATAAATAAAATCAATAAATAAACCTTTATTTAGCACTTTGCTATTATCTTATAAAATCCAGCACAATCCTTATCATAATATTAGAATGTAAAACTAAGTAAAACAGAGAAAAAAGAGTATACATACAACTATTTCATATTATATAGTAGTGGCATAAAGAAATCTTGGGTTGGTCGTATAGATAGATGTAAAGTTTATTGTCTAAAGAAGTATCTTATTGACAAAGTGTAAGATTGTAAAACACAAACAATATTTGTATATAAAGTATATTATTTTTTGTATCCTCTAAAATCTGCACGTTACTGTACTTTTGATAGCATTTTAACAAAATTCAGTCATAACCACACAGCTTTTAGTCAAAATTTTTTTGTCTCTTGGCAATAATAACGATGATAAGGGGTGAGTAATTTATAATGAATAACTGTGTACACTGTAACTTATGAAGGATCCCGGTGTGTTGGCAAATGTTTTATAAGGTCCCCTTTCCGTCCTGTTAGAAACGAACAAGAGTCACATTGGTACACTCTTACTTCTGACGGAACTTTGTGTGTTACCTCTGAAGGCTCTTTATGATGTTTCAGCATATGAGTTTTCAGACTTGTTCTATGCTTTGTCTGAAACGAACAAGAGTTACATTTGTATATTTTTATTTCTGACGTTCTTATGCGTCAGCAAATGTGTTTTGAAGCTATGTTTGTATTTTGACTGAAAAGAACAAGAATCGCATTTGTGCATTGTTACTTCTGATGGACTTTTGTGAAATATCGAGTGTACCCTGAGGTCCTTTTTAGATATGGTTTGGTATAAGCACAAGTTACATTTGAGCATTGTCACCTTTGAAGTATCCTTATGGTACAGCAAATGCTTTGCGAAGTACTCTTTACATTTTGTCTGATATGTACAAACATTGCATTTGTACGCTTTTACTCCCATCGAAAGTTTATGCAGCGGCAAATGACGTTGTAGGGCTTTTTTACGCTTTGTTTGGAATGAACAAGAGTCACATTTATACACTGTTACCTCCGAAAGATTCTTATGAATCAGTAAGTGATCTTGGAGGTTGCGTTTATGTTTTGTTTGGAAAGTACAAATGTTGCATTTGTGCATGTTTATTTCTGATGCATCCTTATGCCTCAGCACATGGCTGTTAAAGTTAGATTTATATTGTGTCTGAAACGAACAAGAGTCACATTTGTACATTCTTACAGCTGAAGGAGATTTATGCTTCTGCAAATGCCACTCCAGGTGATCTTTACGTTTTGTCTGATATAGACAAGAATCACATTTGTATATTCCTGCCTCTGAAGCATGTTTATGATTATTATCTGAAGAACTCACATGTTTCAGCAAAAAATGCCTCTTCACGTGTTCTTTACGTTTTGTCTGATATGAACAACACTCACATTTGTACATTACTACTTCTGAAGGGTCCTTATGCATCAATGAATGATGCTTAAGATTACCTTTAAATTTTGTGCGATACGAACAAGAATCACATTTGTACATTCTTTCCTCAGAAGCATGTTCATATTGTTCATATTTATATTGCTTATTATCTGAAGAACTCTGATGTTTCTGCAAACAATGCCTCTGCACATGATGTTTACGTTTTGTCTGAAACGGGCAAGAGTCACATTTGTACATGGTTACTTCTGAAGGATTCTTATGTGTCAGAAAATGAGCTTTGAGGCCAATTTTACGTTTTGTTTCAAACGAACAAGAGTCACATTTGAACATTGTTACATCTGAAGGAGCTTTATGCTTTATCAAATGCCTTTGCAGGTTAACCTTATTATTTGCCTGGTATAAACAAGCATCACATTTATATATTCTTACCTCTGAAGCATGTTTATACTCCAGCAAATGAATTTTGAAGCTCTTTTTACGTATTGTTTCAAATGAACAAGAGGCACATTTATATATTGGTACATCTGAAAAACCCTTATGTCTCAGCAAATGCCTCTTCAGGTGATGTCTATTTTTTGCCTTAAACGGGCAAAAGTCACATTTGTACATTGTTACATCTGAAGGATCCTTATGTATTAATAAATGTTCCTTAAGGTTACATGTCTGTTTTGTCTGATACGAACATAAATCACATTTGTACAATTTTACCTTTGAAGCATGTTTATGCTCCAGCAAATGACTTTCAAAGCTATTTTGAAGCATTGTATGAAATGAACAAGAGTCACAACTGTACACGGTTACTTCCAAAGGATCCAAACATACTAGTAATCGTTTTTTAAAACCTTCGAGGACCAAGTTATGATTTGAAACAGATTCGTTATGCCCTAGCTGAAATGAACAAAGGTTAGGTTGGTGCATTCCTGTTTCTGAAATACGTTTTTTAGTCAAGGTGTGTTTAATATTCGGACTTGCTTGATCCATCTCGATGTCCACAACTGAACATTTTTCTCTTCTATGTAACTTTCCGGCGACTTCTGACTGTGGCGAAACAATGTTATCTTCAAGCCTAAAATTATAAAAGTGGTCATTAACGCTGAATTCTTAATTATAATAATAATAATAATGCCTTTATTAAACATTTACAATAAAGTTACGGAAGATATTAGAAATTTAACCAAGGATTTCAATGAAAGAGATTGGGTTTTAGTTACAGCAGGCACAAATGACTTTCTAAATTACAAATATCCCACTTTCAAATATCTAACACAAACAGTTAAGGAATGTCAACACACAAATTTTATCATTTCTTCTGTACCTTTAACAAAAGATACATATTTAAACAAAAGAATTGTAAAATTCAATCGTAAACTAAAAGAATTCATCGATAGACTAAAGTACTATGTTAAAAACAATATTTATTATTTAGAATTAACAGGAACATCCTCAAAGGCCACACCTATAGAGAAAATACTGCATGAAATAGAGGAAATTATCCTGGATGTAAAAGAAATTCATATAAACAGAAACTTAACATATGTGCCAATAACTTCTAACACCGATATAAATTTGACTCAAGATAAGCTGGAAAACGCTGCATGTCCAGCAGAAAACGCCTTTGCACTATCTCCGAAAAATGGCCCTGAATACATCAAGTCTAACGAGAGAAACGAAGAGAATAATTTTTTAGTGAAGGCCCAAACTATAAAAAACTACACATAGTCCATCAAAATGTGCAATGTATGAGAAACAAACTGTTAGAGTTTGAAATATTTTTATGTGATATTGACTGTGATATTTTTTGTGTAACTGAGCATTGGGCGAACGATACTCAACTTCCTTCACTATATATAAAAGAGTATTATATTGGTAGTTACTATTGCAGAAAAATTCAAAAAAATGGTGGTGTTGCAATTTTTCTAAAAAAACACATACAATATGAGAAACTTGAATATGTCAATTCTCTTGCTATTGAAAAGCACTTTGAATGTGCTGCACTAAAATGTTATTTTAATGCAAATGACTTTGTGATTATAATTGTAGTATATAGAAGTCCTGATAGCGACTTAAATATCTTTTATGAAAATTTTACCATTGCACTTGACTTGATAGTAAGTAAATACAAAAACCCTAAAATTATAATATGTGGGGACTTTAACATAAATTTTTTAACAAGAAATAAGAGTAGTTCAGATCTCTTGGATTTTTTAAGATTATATTGTATTGTACCTACCATAAATGAACCAACAAGACTCCAAAGCTGTATTGATAATATCTGTGTAAATATAAATTGTGAAAATTATGAAAGTAAAGTAGTAAAAAATGCTTTATCTGATCATCATGGGCAGATGTTATCTTTGGAGGCAAAAAATGAAATAGCGAATAACAAAAAAGTAAAATAATGAAAATAACATTGACTATTTCTGTTCCCTGTTACGTGATGAAAACTGGGAAGATATGTATAACGAGTATAACATTGATGCTAAGTTTAATGTTTTTTGTGAAACGTTTTTATTTTATTTCGATCTTGCTTTTCCTGTAAGAATAAAAAATATAAAAAAGCTCCATAAAAACACTAAGTGGCTGACGAAAGGTTTACATGTATCGTCGAAAAAATTGAAAGACCTTTATTTGTTGACCCTGACCTCAACAGACGTAAATTTAATATCATATTATAAGAGGTATAAATGTATTTACAGAAAACTTCTCCGAAAAGCAAAGAAAAACTATAATAACAGCATTTTAACAAATGCTAGAAATAAATCCAAAGCGGCATGGAATATTATTAAACCTAATAAAAAGAATCAAGAAAATAATTTAAAACTAAATATTGATGATAAAATAATAGATGATCCAGTCATTTTAGGAAATACTTTTAACACACATTTTAATGAAGTTCCTACTAAATTGTTAGAAAACATCCCACTTAGCAACTCTGACCCGTCAAATAACATAAAAAATAACCCTTATACGTTCTTCTTTGAACCTGCAACTGAATCTGAAGTCTTTGATATTTTACTTAACTTGAAAAATTCCAATTCTGCAGGAATAGATGAAATCAGCTCAAATCTCTTAAAGAAATGTAAAGATTATATCACGAAACCATTAACTTACTTGATAAATGTTTCGCTTAGTGCTGGGGTGTTCCCTGATAAATTAAAAATGGCAAAAATAGTACCCATTTTCAAATCCGGAAAGACTGATGACATCAATAATTACAGGCCAATAGCAATATTAAACACTTTTGCAAAAGTTTTTGAAAAATATGCAGCAATTAAAATCATAGCTTTTTTCGCAAAACACAAACTATTTAATGAAAACCAGTTTGGTTTTCGAAAAGGACGATCAACATCGAATTGTGTAAACAAATTTTTAAACTTACTTTATGATAAAATGGATAACGGCGAGAAAACCATTGGTATTTTTCTTGACCTTAGTAAAGCGTTTGATTTAGTCTCGCATAAAATTCTACTAGATAAGATGGCTAGATATGGGGTTAGAGGACTAGCACTAAACTGGTTTTTTAGCTATTTAGAAAATCGACCGCATCTGGTTAGTATCAATTCCCATCAATCGGAATCGCTTTATTCTACAGTTGGTGTCCCACAAGGATCTATACTAGGCCCTTTGTTATTTATCATTTATATAAATGACCTAACTGCCCATAACATATTTCTATTTGCTGATGACACATCTGTGATTGTAGCTGATAAAAACTTAAATAATGCTGTTCGTAGGAGTAATGAGGAATTAGAAGTAATTTATAAATGGCTAATGAGTAACAGGCTTCTATTAAATACAAAAAAGTCGGTCTTAATTAATTTCAAAAATACTCTGCCAACCTCTGATAGCAGCCTATATATAAAAATCTCACACAAGTCGCTTATACAGGCTGATTCAATAAAGTTCTTAGGCTTATACATTGCTGAAGATTGTAGGTGGGGGACCCATATTGAACAGATGTGTAAGAAATTGGCTCCGGTTTGTTACTGTATCAAAAACCTGAGGGACGCTGTAAGCATTGATATCTTAAAAATGTACTACTATGCAAATTTTCATTCAATTATGTCATATGGAATCACTGCTTGGGGGTTTTCAAATGAGAGTTTAAGAGTGTTCAAACTTCAGAAAAAAGCAGTTAGATATATGTGTGGTGTAAAAATGCGGGATAGTTGCAAAGAGCATTTTGTAAATTTAAATATCCTTACGTTGCCCTCAACATTTATTATGAATATTCTCACATATGCTAAAACTGAAAACTTTCAAACTCTAAGTGAGTTTCATAGGTACAATACAAGAAACAATGAACTTCTAGAAATACCTCATCACAGAACCACGCTTTATGAACACTGTCCAAAATATCTGGCCATTAAGGCTTACAATAGACTACCAAATGAACTCAAATTATTAAATTCTAATCTTTTCAAAAAGCGTATAAAAAAACTGTTCATTGAAAAAGCATATTACTCAATCAATGAGTTTTTAAATGACAGATTGTGATTTTATTATAAATTACAATTTACTACCCCACATATACTTGTATCACTTGTATTGTATATACGTATATTATATACTATATGTTTTATGTATTTACTTAATATCATATATGTCTTTACACTTTTTTATCTTTATATATATATATTTTTTTTATTTTTGACTTGTCCTATATTATTGTTTTAATGATCGATTGGACCAATAAATATTATTATTATTATTATTATTATTATTAAAATTTAGAACAACGAAGTTCAGATGCAATATCTGCTCTTCCACTTAACCCATTAACCTATCATTACCTGCTGGTATGGTGTTCATCTATTTTTATTTCGATTTCTTCATGAAGAAAACATTCCTCATGTTTAATTTCAGTAAGAGCTCTATCTATATGTTTATTATCTCCACAAAATATTTCTGGTATTTTAACAAAACCAAGTTCATTACTCATTGCTGCAGGGGCCAACATATCCTTTGGTGTAGACTGTTGTGCATTGTTAATGTCCTGATCATTCGTTTCCATAAAGGTATTGTTTCCACCATCACTAGCACCTTTATCATTACTGTCAAGGCTTTGCTCTAATTTAACTGTACCTCCTCCGCTGCCACTTTCTCTTTCATAAAGATTTTTTCCATCCTCGCAGAGTTGTTGTTCTACTTTGATTTTGTCAGTCAAGTCACCATCTACCTCTCTCGTCGTTACATCTCTTATCGCAAGCTGTAATGAACTGCTAAGTTCTATTTGACCCTCACTGTCTATATGTCGAGATTTAAAGTATTTCTTAATCTTTTCTACGACGATCGAACATTTTGTCACGAAATGGAAACAGTCCTCTAGAGATCCATGGCAGGATGCACAGATTACAGGCTTCTTGATTATACTTAAGTCCTATTAATGAAAGAGAAATATTAGAAATGAAAATCCAGTATAAGCAAAATGTTTCTCACTTAATAACAATTACTGTCAAGAATATTTAAATATATTAAGCGAATTTGGATATACATTAGCAATAAATAAATTTACTAGAGTTCAAGGAGGAACAAAAACACGCATAGATTACATATTTATTAAAACAAATATTTCTTACAAACTTTTTACTCCTGGTACTTTAAGAGTGGGTTTGCACGCACCAGGCAATCGCGAGAAAATTTGTAAGTAATCGAAATACATCGTCCTGTCGATAACACAGAAGCCACACTAGTCTAAGAGGCATACAGGACCGTACGAACAGTAGTCGCGACGTGATTTTATGTTTATACGTACCAGTTACAAACAAAACCTCGGTGACACACAAAACATCTTCAAGTATTGTGGGTTGCGCGTACTTACTTGGCATAAAGACGAAATATTAGTAAATCACTAGCTTCAGCTATCAGGAACAAATAATATATTTATTTACATATGATACCGCCACTCGAAGCTCTCAGGCTAAATGAAAAATTATGAGTCCAACCCTGATTTGACACACGTCTAGGAATGGTCATAGCTATGATGCTGCCTCTAGTAGCAAAACGCCCAACTATTTTACATGAAATTTAACAAATTCGTATTCGACATTAAACTTTAATAGGAACAAATATTATTTATTTATTTATTGCATACACTGCTCAACAGGTAAAATACCCAATTATGGAGCAGGAATAGAAAGTTATAAAACAAATCATAAAAGTAGAGTACAATATAAAACATTAAAAATCGATATAAGACAAAAAAAAACAAACAAAAAAAAAAGCATAGCGAATAATACAAACTAACAAAAACATCAATAAATACAAAGTGTAAATTACAGATAATTAAAAACAAGTTTAATGAGGTACATGTGCAGTATTAACTTAGACAAAGACAGAAGGAAACAAAGATTCAAATTCAGTGTAAGAAAAACAAAAGTAATTTGAAAGTATTTAAATTAATTAAAAACTTCAGCTTTTATATCATTAAGGCTGAAATTAAAAATATCGAGGTTGCTGCACAGTTTATTAAAATTGTTAGACGGTGAACAAAGGCGAATTTTTTAATAAGTTTGTATGTGGAGTGGGTAAATAAAAAACTTGGTCATTACGAGAATTTAATCTAGTGACGTGAAGATTTAATTTGCAAATTATTCCAGGAACATCAAGCTCATTGTGTAGCGTTTTAAATAAGAATACTTGAGAGACGTATATTCGCCTGTCTACCAGAGTAGACAACGAGAACCTTTCAAGCAATTGACTCTGCGGAAAGCCAATAGATGGATAGATACCATCCGACTTAAACCAAAGTAGTTTAACAAACCGGCGTTGAACTGCTTCAAGGTTGCTCTTATGAACATCATAACTGGGATACCAAATAAGTGATGCATATTCCAGTTTCGACCTCACAAATGATTGGTAAAGGATTTTCAATGTATGTGTATTAGTAAATTCACGACTGGTGCGAGTTATGAATCCAAGAGCCTTAAAGGCTTCAGAGGCTATGGTATTAATGTGGTTGGTAAATGATAATTTGCTATCAAAGATTACGCCTAGGTCGCGAAAAGTTGTAGGCCTCTGAAGAGTATCATTAACCAAATGATAGTCAAAAATAATCGGAGACGTTTTCAATGAGAATGATATTACGTTGCATTTATTAGCATTCAAGGGTAGTTTATTTACTAAGCACCAGTTGTTTACTTTACTAAGACAAGCTTGAAGTTGAAAACAATCATGAATATGGTTTATAACTGAGAAAATTATAAGGTCATCAGCATATAACAGGCAAGGCAAATCAATTTCGTCCGTTATATCATTGATAAATATGTTAAAAAATAAGGGCCCCAAAATGGATCCCTGGGGAACACCAGAGGTAGCAGCAAATTCAATTGACTTGAATCCGTTAAGAGTAACTTACTGAAACCTATTTGTTAAATAAGACTTGAATAAGAGAATTAATGAGTATGAAAGGTCAATTTTCTCTAATTTGATTAACAGTAACTGATGATCTAACCTATCAAATGCTTTGGAGAAATCCGTATATATGACATCAGTCTGGTGATGTTCATCTAAGGATTCAAAAATATACTGAGTTATACAGAATAAGTTAGTCGTCGTTGAACGCCCCTTCATGAATCCATGTTGGTGAATAGATATCTTAGACTTAATTGAGCGATAAATACTGTCGTGAAGTAGGAACTCTAAAGCTTTGCAAAAATTACAGATTACAGAAATAGGCCTGAAGTTTTGAATATCTAATTTATTCCCCTTTTTATAAATAGGACAGACTTTGGAAAGTTTCCATAAGTCCGGAAATTGACAATTGTTTAAAATAAGGTTAAAAATTAGAGTTAGAGGATATGCAAAAATAATAGCACAGTCTTTCAATAAAAATGCTGGTATGGAGTCGGGACCTGCAGTCATTTTAGGTTTAATGCGTTTTAAGGCCTGGAGAACTTCTGCCTCCTGAAAAAAATGTATATTAACAGTATGGTTATTATTTGGACAATCGTTATCGATAGAATTATTCACGGCGTCTAATGAGGAATCAGAATATGGCCGGCTAAAAAATCTGGCAAATGCATCTAAAATATCATGCGGACTATTAAGTGAAGTACCGTCAAAGAACATTTCATCTGAAACTCCGGTTGATCCTTTCTTGTAATTAATGAACGCGCAGAATTTGTTAGGATCGCTTTTTATATTATTTTCGGCATTTTGTACAAAGTTTTTGTAGGCAGTATTAATATTGCTCTTAACTTCCCGTCTGACTCCTCAAAAAGATCATCGGTTTCCGAGCACATTTTTCTGAGACGTTTCTTAAGCCTAATTTTTTTTTATAATACTACCATTAAACCAAGGGGGGTACTTATTATTCCGCGAGGCCGATTTCTTTGGTACACACAATTCAAACTCCAAATCAAGTCTATCATAGAACTGAGTGCATATACTGTTGATGTCATTGAGAGAGAAAAGAAAAGACCAGTCAGCATTAACGAAGTTAACATATAATTTAGAGAAATCACATTTGCGAAAATTATAATTAATATTATGATTAGGTGGAAAATTATTTGTAAGATTTTAGTGGTGTTCATCTCAATTGATATGACCAAGGCAGGCTGATGTATATCCTCATTAATTAACGGATCAAAAGACTGTGTTACGTCACAATTTTTGTTATGCAAAACTAAGTCCAGGATGCTATTATTGGAATTATGTACAAAATTGTACTGAGATAAGTTGTTACTGTCCAGAAAATTATTTAAAGCTCTGATTTGGCCGTTGGGTTGTAGATCTTTCAAGTAAATCGTGTATTTGGAAATATTAAAGTCACCGAGGATGGCAAAATCACTGCTGTTATCCTGTAGACACCTTAAAGTACTTAGTGTCTCGAAAAAATATTCGTAGTCGGCCAGACTCGGTGGTATATAAATGACGAATATATAGAGGGAACGATAGTTAAGTGAAATTCTTACATTATGCAGACTTTTCACTTTTTTCATGTTATTTTATTTTATACTACATCGTATTATATTTTATTTCAATATTTAAGTCCCTTTGTAGAATATAAAACAATTTATGGTGAATTTGGGATGGATGAGTAGAATGTTCGCGTTGAATAATCAAGGAGAATATTTTGAAAACTTAATTTTACCTAGGATTACAATATAAAATTTAATAGGGCCTTGTCTTCAGTTTGCTAGTTTATATAATGAAATCAATTCTGAATTCTGTTGGCTCGTTTTTAAGAAGAGTGTAAAATAATTTGTTGCAAAATAAATTGTACAATTATGGTATACGAAGACCTGCCTTAGATTGGCTTGCAGCTTATTTGCACGGGCGGAGCCAGGAAGTTATTTTAAGAACTGATAATACTACTTACAAGTCACTGCCCTTAGCTGTCGAAGTAGGGGTACCCCAGGGAAGCGTACTGGGTCCTCTCTTATTTATCACCTTTATCAATGATATTTTCTTCTATTTTCCAAGTGGTTTTGTATCTCTTTTCGCGGATGACGCCTTAATAGCAGTTAGTTCGGATCATTTTAATGATCTAAGTACCTCGGCAAATAATGTAATTCACAGAATGAAAAATTACTGTCTGTATACTGGCTTCATATTAAATGAACTCAAAACTGATGTATACTGTTCTCTCCAAGAAAACTGGATGAAAATATATTAGTAAAAATAAACAAAAGTAGTATTCAACAGAGCGCACATATATAAATATAAAGTAATAAAACAATGGGGAATGGTAGCTCAGTGTGTTAAAGCGACTGGCTAGCAAACTAAGTTGCCTAGAGAAGTGGGTTCGATTCCCGCAAGGCGAAACAATTTTTCATTAAAAAAATTGCCCCAAGAGTGGTTCGGAGTCCACATTAAACTGTAGGGCCTCGTCTCTCTTTGCCTAGCACAAGATCCTTGAGATCTTCCAGGGGGTTACTTCGGTAACTTGAGAGGCGGTTAAGAAAACATTTTTTTTAAGAAAACAATGAGTTGTATATTCTCTCAAAGTATTACAATCGCCAGTCTGAAAAACCATTATTATAAAAATCTTCCATAACAATGCCAACGATACAAAAATAACTGTATCTGCTATGTCAATAAATGAGCTGGAAAGAAAAGTAGACTCTGTGATTGACAGTATGAAGGCATGGTGTGATCGAAATAAATTCATGTTAAATGATACCAAGACAGTGTTTATAAACTTTAATATGAGAAGACCTATAGCCTTAAAAAATAATTCACTTTCAGAGATCACTAAATTTCTAGGGACCTACGTTGACGACAAATTAACTTGGGTGTCCCAGATTGAACATGTACGTAAACTATTAAATAAATCTTATTGTTACGTGCTTACAATTTTCAGTAAACACTCTGTGGATTCGAATAACTTGCAACAAGAATTTTCACAAACCACTGATTTATTTAATCACTAAAATTACACTAGTAAATACTTCAAAATCACACAACTAATAATAACTTAATCTAATATGAATTCACTACTTTTAAAACACTATGTACTTTTCTTCCTAAACTTGACAACTTTATCTAACCTAAAAACTCTGTATTGCCTACTTCACTCAACTGAACTCTTCTTCTACAAACTGTCTCTGTAACCAGAACCACAGATTACCCAGAACTGAACTGGATGCTGAACTGTTCCTTATTCTTCACTAAACTGTACTGTTCTGTTCCCCCATCTGCTGGCTTCACCTCTTTATATACCCACTTGGAATGTCCAGAATATCATTGTAGAACTTTCCAGAAGATACTGGAATTCTCTATAATTTTCTTAGGCACTACTAAATGGTGGTTCGCCAGTTGGCTCACAGATGGCGCCACCCTTCTAGCCAGGGAGTAATTACAACTCTCTGTTAGAGGGCAGCACATAACATTATTATGCACTGTTACAAATGAAAGGTACCCTCAATGAATCTGATCTGTTAGATATATATTATGCTATGGCTTTCTCGCATATCTCTTTTAATATACAAGCATGGGGGAAGCATTGTAGTAGAGTTTTTATTATACGAAAAAGAATACTGCGGTTATTATTTAACATGAACTATAGAGAGAGCTGTCGAAATATTTTCATTGAAAAGGAGATTCTCACCACCCCTTGCACGGCCGTCTCTAGAGCAGGCCGCGAAGTAATAGGTGGCAACACCGCACACAAGTAAAGATGTAGTCCGACTTAGAACGGCTGTGCCGATGGGATAGTTGGTTTGTATAGACTTTAATAGGTGGCCGTGTCTGCATTGTATTTTATTTATTTATAATGCGTTTTTATTCATAATTCTATATGATACGTTTGTTTAGCTAAGATTATTATAAATCATTCATGTGTTTAGTCAATTGAGACTCAATCGAAGTTTAAATCTCTGCTCGGTCAATAAAACATCACGATATTTTGTAAAGAATTATGCCTGATTTTGCACAGAAAAATGATGTTTAATTGTTCAGCAAAACCAATGAGAAGGCGCAGAGTTACATAATCATTTTTTAATAATACGAAATATCATATTATAAAGGGGGAAATAAAATAATACAGATATCCCACAATACTAAAATTAGCAACTGTAATTTTGCCGGGACGGGAAGGATGAAGGGAAAATGAAGGGAATTTAAGATGATTCGGGAATGACTAAATTAAAAATAACAGGACATGGTTGTACATAAATTTAAAAACATAAACAAATATTTACTTAGGATATTAATAAAATACGTATATGGAATTGATACATAGGTCTCTACTTTGCTGTTTTGAAAGTGTCTAATTTTCGTTTTTTCATTTTATTTACATATTTTTCAGTAGTTTTTAACCGAGCTTTTAATCTACTTTGCTCAAGCGCCCGATTATTCTGCGTTTTTACATAATTATTTAGAAGTACATTAGCAAATATTGAACAAATATTTCGTAAAATATAGTCAATATTGTTCCCGCATATACACGTGTTTAACAAATCTAAATAAAAATTGTCTGACTGTAAACCACTGAACTCTATTACAGTAAATGGAATGCCAATGCCAATTTCTACGTACAATTGAATATCGCGCAAGTATGGCGGCCACATAGTAGCGCGCAATCGCACTATGAAATACGTCAGTGCCGGCCTTATTTTTATTGCGTGTTTCATATTTTTAACTTTTTTTAGAAATCGCATAAATAAATATAACAATTTATTTGCCTTGATAGTTATAAAAAAAAATCAAAGTTATCGTTATTCCCAAAACAATCATTTTATTTTCAATTTCTTGTAGCAAATGTCGAATATGTATGATCATAAATTCAATATATAGTTCACAAAAAACAGTCATATGTTTTCTATTTCTGGGGTCGAAATATGATTTAAAAAATACAAGCTAAAATTGAGGCCTGAAAAAAACTTATACTTTTCTTCTACGATCAATCAGTAAATATATGAGTAGGTACTAGCGAATTTTTATTGAAAACTAAAATCATGCATTTTATATTCACATGTTTGAATTGACAAATGAAATGAAGAAAAGGTAATAATTAACTATTTTCAAATACTTGGTGTGGTATTATTATTTGAATTTCAAGATAACTTAGCTTTTTTGTCTAAGATCAAATGCCTTGATATATAAGTGATAGATTGTTTTACTCGTTTGTTTATAAAAATATGACATACTCATGAGACAATGAATTGTAAAAGAATATGTAAAGGTGTTTACGTAAAACTTCCTTCTCTATTTGCAAGAGAAAATTAAAGTATAATGTCCATTTATATTTTGACTAAAAGTATGTGGTTTCATCTCCGGTAGTAGTGTACATATACCAAATGTTTACTTGCTACATTAAATAATTTTTCTGACAAAGTAACTGAATAACTAAAATTCGTAATATACTTCGTCTGAAACGTGGAAAATCTGATAAAATCTTGTACTGTACTTTTGACAAATACAATGTAAACATGAACCAAGGGAAGCAACAATTTTCTTACTTTTTATTAAGTATTTTGCACTAAACTCTATTGATTTATTTTCCTTGATTTTTTTAACATCGGTCTATTTCCGCTACTAAGGGCAGACAAGCTACCCTCAAACTGGAAATTTTGCCAAACCTCTATCAAAGAGTAGGGATTTTTTTTACTTGCCTAGTATTTAATGGACAGGGGATTAACTGTTTTACATACCCTCCCAAAGATGGTATATCCACTACACAATCCCTATCTAAAATTAAATAGCATTTGTTAATACACTGAAATACAAGCCGCTAGAATGTGTGTCAGGATTGCTGCGTTTCTATGAAAGTCACCCATTCAAGCACTAACTGTGGCTCCTCTTGCTTTATATTTAGTATCGCAGTACAATACCATAAAGACAGAGCTGCGCTCGTCCTTAACTGTTCTGTTATAATAGATTTCAGTGGTATCTTGCCATGGTGTGCAAAAAATATTTAAAAATTTTAATGAATGAAACTTCTGCTTAAAAATAGCAGAATTTGGTTTTTGAATATTACAAAATGTTTCGCTAGTAAAATATATAAATTAAAACAAAATTTTTAAATAAATTATTATATAATTAAAAATATAAATTAACACCAGTTATAAAATTTGCAGGGAATTCTCTTTTTATTCACAAAACGCTTTGTTATATGTCAAACATTGTCACTCTGTTTGTATTTCCATAAACATTTGGCACATATTTGCATTATTTTTAACCAACTGCGCTAAGCAAAGGAGGGTAATGTGTTCCTTATTTATTTCGCATAATACACAAATAATTGAGATGCCTTGCTGCCGCACTCTATTAAACTTACCAGTAATATACTTGAGTGTTCCTATTGTCAACTTTACCACGTTGGCTGACTGGACTCACATTTCACAGTTTGAACTTGCTTGCTTCATAAAATTGTAATATTAATTCATAAAAAGTATGATAACGTTATTATTCCGAATATGTTGGATACGTATTTATATTAATACTATTTAGGTAACAATTCACAAATAATAAACTTAAAAATCGCAGCAATGAAAAAATGTGAGGTTAGAATATTTTGCATCCTGATATCTCGGGAAGTATATACAACCAATTTTTTTTAAAATTCGTGTTTAAGTAGGCAAAAGTACTCATTTTAAAAGAAAAAAAATCCAAAATCGGACTGTCTCGCCAATATTTAGATGGTAACTTATTTTAATACAACAGACAAAAGTTGAGTAGGTATACTTACTCAAAATATAACAAACCCGGGATTTCGCCCCGGTTCTTACAAAACAGTACCATACAAGTGGGCACCTATTGTCTTAATTAAGATACACACTGTTTATACAGGCTTTTTTCCAATAATTCTACGATTTTGTAGATTCGGTGATTTGTTTTGAAGAGGATAATAATACATGTGGTAGAAAACCCAAATAATAGGAAAGAATGGTATGGAGTATGGTACTTAGTTAAATAATTGTGGACCCATAATTCGTTTTAAAATGTTTTAAATTTTAATTTTTAGAAAAGAACACTGCATATCCTTACATTTCTGGATTTCGGAGACGATTTTAAGTACGATAGCATAGTTTTCAATTTTTTTTTCTAAACTAGGTACTTGATTTTAAAAATCCCTAATAGCCCTAAAAATTAAGTAGTCTCAGAAAAGTTTTTAAAACTGTGAATTCGCACTTAAAATCATCCCCGGAACTCAAAAAATGAAAAAATATGCAGAGCATTCCATTTAAAATTTCAAAGTTGGAGCCATCTCCAGGGAAACTGGAAGTGACGGAAAAGTGTCAAAATATGAAAAATTGGCCGAGTTCAAGACTGCCAAGTTTAAGACTTACATTTTGAAAACTCTGGAAGCTATAGCTATGCCATATTAACATTAGCAAATCTAATAAGTAAAATATTTATGCATACCAATTCTGGAAGACACTTCTTCATCATTCTCGCCAAAATGACGTCTCCATCTTCAACGTCTAGGGATATAGCACAACTATTTTTTACTGGACTCGTGCAAAATCCACATACGTTTTTGTCTTCCCAAACATCAACCCCATTCTCATTGTTGCTGCTGAGATAGACATCTTTTAAATCCAGTTTGACTTTGTCCCCATCATTAATAAATGGAACTATATAGTCATACGTATAGAAGCATGTTGTTTTAAAATCAAAACATTTCATAAGCTTATCTGTACACTCTGTACACATTACAGGTTTCCGGATTACAGCCAAATCCTAAAAACAAATTTCGTTGAAACCATGACACCCAAAATGGTTAATAAATACTGAATTGAATTGAATTAAAAACATGATCATCGTCCTTTGTAGGCGAGTGTTATTTTATTTTCGACACTTACTATTTTACTCAGAACTATATCCAAGACGTCTTTCATATCTCCCTCTACAGCTTTAAAGTTTTCACATATTTTCAAGCACAGTCCGCATATTTTGTCTCGAGTTTCCATTCTTTATCAATATTTGTAACTGGAAAATGTTTTTTTTCCAAATATTAGCAATCGAAGAATTTAGTAAATAGTAACCAAATAATGTCAACGTCACTAACAAATTTACATTTTAACTTGTAGGTTAGCTTCTTTTTCATCTCTCAAAAATAATTACAGAGCACAGAACATGTAGAAGCATTACCGCACAAACTACTAATTCCATACACGAAATCAACCATCAATAGATGGCGTTGTTGAGTAGTGAACAATAGTGACCCTATAAAGTAGAGACTGGCCAAGGAATCCAAGAATCGTAAACTAATAATACTTGGAGACTGGCCACTCGGCCCCCACTCCATCCAATTGGATACATCATGGCGGCGATGGTTTCAGTGTACGCGTGTATAGGGCAAGATTAAGATTAATCTTGGGTCACGGGAGGAAAGGATCCTACTGTAATGCACCTAGCGGGATTCTACAACAACATAAGCGTGATATGTCAATTGTCATTTTCGTCAAATCGTATCTGAGACACTGAACTCTATTACAGTAAATGGAATGCCAATGCCCACAAAAATTTGGAATATCGCGCAAGTATGGCGGCCACATAGTAGCGCGCAATTGCACTATGAAATACGTCAGGGCCGGCCTTATTTTTATTGCGTGTTTCATATTTTTAACTTTTTTTAGAAATCGCATAGATAAATATAACAATTTATTTGCCTTTGCCTTGATAGTTATAAAAAAAATCAAAGTTATCGTTATTCCAAAAATAATCATTTTATTTTCAATTTCTTGTAGCAAATGTCGAATATGTATGATCATAAGTTCAATATATAGTTCACAAAAAACAGTCATATGTTTTCTATCTCTGGGGTAGAAATATGATTTTAAAATTAATAAAAGCTAAAATTGAGGCCTGAAAAAAACCTATACTTTTTTTCTACGATCAATCAGTAAATATATGAGTAGGTACTAGTGAATTTTTAATGAAAACTAAAATCATGTATTGTCATCATGTTGTCATGTTTGAATTGACAAATGAAATGAAGAAAAGGTAATAATTAACTATTTTCAAATACCTGGTGTGGTATTATTATTTGAATTTCAAGATAACTTAGCTTTTTTTGTTTAAGATCAAATGCCTTCTTGATATATAAGTGATAGATTGTTCTCTATTTGCAAGAGAAAATTAAAATAATATCCATTTATATTTTGGCTAAAGGTATGTGGTTTCATCCCCGGTAGTAGTGTACATATACCAAATGTTTACTTGCTACATTAAATAATTTTTCTGACAAAGTAACTGAATAACCAAAATTCGTAATATACTTCGTCTGAAACGTGGAAAATCTGATAATCTGTACTGTACTTTTGACAAATACAATGTAAACATGAACCAAGGAAAGCAATAATTTTCTTACTTTTTATTAAGTATTTTGTACTGAACTCTATTGCTTTATTTTCTTTGATTTTTTTAACATCGGCCTATTTCCGCTACCAAGGGCAAGAATCAATACCAGGAGACAAGCTACCCTCAGACTAGAAATTTTGCCAAACCTCTATCAAAGAGTAGGGATTTTTTTACTTGCCTAGTATTTAATGGACAGGGGATATACTGCTTTACATACCCTCCCAAAGATGGTATATCCACTACACAATCCCCATCTAGAATTAAATAGCATTTGTTAATACACTGAAATACAAGCCGCTAGAAGGTGAGTAAAGATTGCTGCGTTTCTCTGAAAGTCACCCATTCAAGCACTAACTGCGGCTCCTCTCTTGCTTTATATTTAGTATCGCAGTACAATGCCATAAAGACAGAGCTGCGCTCGTCCTTAACTGTCTTGCTATAATAAATTTCAGTGGTATCTGGCCATGGTGTGCAAAAAATATTTAAAAATTTTAATGAATGAAACCTCTGCTTAAAAATAGTAGAACTTGGTTTTTGAATATTACAAAATGTCTCGCTAGTAAAATATATTAATTAAAACAAAATTTTTAAATAAATTATTACACAATTAAAAATATAAATTAACATAGTTATAAAATTTGCAGGACATTCTCTTTTTATTCACAAAACGCTTTGTTATATGTCAAACATTGTCATTCTGTTTGTATTTCCATAAACATTTGGAATATATTTGCATTATTTTTAATCGGCTGCGCTAAGCAAAGGAGGGTAATGTGTTCCTTATTTATTTCGCATAATACACAAATAATTGAGATGTCTTGCTGCCACACTCGCGCACTCTATTAAACTTGTTAGTAATATACTTGAGTGTTTCTATTGTCAACTTTACCACGTTGGTTGACTGGACTCACATTTCACAGTTTGAACTTGCTTATTTCATAAAATTGTAATATTAATTTATAAAAAGTATGATAACGTTATGTGTTTTCAAAAAGATCTTGGAATCAGTATTATTATTCCGAATATGTTGGGTACGTATTTATATTAAGACTATATTTAGGTAACAATTCACAAATAATAAACTTAAAAATCACAGCAATGAAAAAATGTGAGGTTAGAATATTTTGCATCCTGATATCTCGGGAAGTATATATACCCTATTTTTAATAAAAATTCGTGTTTAAGTAGGCAAAAGTATTCATTTTAAAAGAAAAAAATCCAAAATCGGACTGTCTTGCCAATATTTAGATGGTAGCTTATTTTAATACAACAGACAAAAGTTGAGTAGGTATACTTACTTAAAATATAACAAACCCGGGATTTCGCCCCGGTTCATACAAGTCAGTACCATACAAGTGCGCACTATATTGTCTTAATTAAGATACACACTGTTTATAAGTCACAAAATTATATACAAAATAACCAATATATCTCACAACTTATCGCAAACGAAAGGATAAAATCACGAAGACCGACTCTGTAATTCGCATTCAATTTAAGACCTACGCTTTAGAAACAAATAAAACACAAACTTGCGTCAGCGCATAACTTCCGTACACAGCTGTTTGAGTCAAGCTCCGACATACTTTTAACCTTAGATTTCCTACTGCGTCGGCGCTTGTCTATGCATTTTGAATCGCATGATTATCACATTTTGTTTACGCGCATCTGCCTATAATGGCGCTCCACTGAGATAAACTTCAGTTGCTCAGATCAAAGTAGGACAGTTTAGTCACAGAAAACCTCACAGACTTGCAATTTGTAATCGGTAAAATATTTATTATTGTATAACAAGAAGTTAATGAAGAAATTGTACAATGCGAATAAACAAGAAATAAATGAGAACCAAGATATAGATGCCCTATAAACAATATCGTACGCATTATTGAATGCAGTAATAAACTGAAATATTAATTAAATACCTAGGTAGTACTATGATAACTTGTGCACTTGTACATATGAATGAAAGCAACAGACTTAAATGTATCATATAATTAAACACTAATTGCTCATTGGAGATAGCAGGTTAATATGTACATTAATTTGTCTGAAAGTCAACAGAAAATGAACATAAGCTATATAATGATTTTTTATTTCTGTTATTGGATCCGACTGAAATAATTGTGGTGCATTCTCTATTGACTAATTACATAGTCAAAATTATATTAATATCTTCGTAACTTAATAATAATATTTGCTATTTTAAGGTTATTTTCAAGTTTTTATCAATATATAAAAACAAAAATAAGAAAGTTTCGTTTAGTTATTTAATAAAGTAAAATATCTGAATATGTAGGATGTCAAAATAATAGTCAAGAAAATTATTCAACAATTTTAATATAAAAACATGACAAATCTGTACATATAATAAAAAATTAGTCACTAATGAT
This sequence comes from Leptura quadrifasciata, assembly GCA_963675555.1. Classification (NCBI taxonomy): domain Eukaryota; kingdom Metazoa; phylum Arthropoda; class Insecta; order Coleoptera; family Cerambycidae; genus Leptura; species Leptura quadrifasciata. Next base: position 94,142,898 of record OY776680.1, on the reverse strand, counting down.
ATACCTATAGATAGCATTATATACATTTATAATACACAAATGAATCTAAAGTCATGAATAGAAATATTTCAAATCTAAAACTGTTACTATTATATTATGGTAATACGTGTTGGGTGGTTTAGTCAATACCACTAATAGCTATTTTCTGTTCAATAAAAGTTATTTTATTTTTTTTGTTAAACACCAACTAAAGTTTTTATTTTATAAATCTTCATATCAACATTGTAATGTCGTGGACTAATAAATAACCAAGGATGACTGACATAAAACAAATTTTATTATGAAAACACATTACTTGCGTTTTGATGTACAACTATACTTAAAAACTACTCGAACGATCTCTTTTTGGGCTGCATCCTACTACTCTACAAATACTAACTTGAACGCCCTCCAACGGAGCACAAGTCACAAGATGTTAATTAAACACTATCATTTAAATAAATTATAAACAATAAAGGTCCAAAGACACTACCCTGTGGCACCACAAATTTATTTTGATGAAGATTAGAAAATTTATTGTTAATTTTTGTAATTTGGTATCTGTTACTCAGGCAGTCCTCAAACCAGTTTAATACTATGCCATCTATACCATAATATTTTAATTTTTTTAAAAAAGTCAGTCTGTCGATAGTTTCGAAAGCTCTTTTGAAGTCTAAAAATACAGCTAGGATATATCGATCGTTATAAATCTGGTTAATCCAATTAGAGATCGTTAATTGTAAAGCTGACTCACACGAGTGATTCTCTCTAAAACCAGACTGATTAATGATAATATTCAGAGAGTTGTATATTACAAAAGTATTACAAGTATTACAAAAGACAGCTTTGTAAGTGTTTTATCTAGTTTTAATATTGAACCTGTAATAAATATACCGACTAGGATAAGTCAAAATTCAGCAACTCTGATAGACAATATTATCACTAATATAAAAAAAATGTATATGTCGAAATAATAGACACACATCTATTAGCCCAGGTAGAACATAATATTGGCTGAACCATGGTTCAATATTGAATCCAGCTGAAGCTGAAAGCGAGACTTGCTGCGTCAAGCAAGGAGTTCCACAGGGTTCAATTTTGGGACCACTATTGTATATTTTGTTTGCCAATGACATTATCGATTGCTTGCAAAGAACATCAAATGTTCATGTCGTGTGCTACGCAGATGATACAAATGTTCTAATTACAGGAAATAACTCAACGGAAGTAAAAACAACCACCGAAATAATTTATCAGAAAATTATATGCTGGTCTTATAAGAGTAATCTAAATTTAAATAAAACTAAAACCGTTTCCATACAATTTACATTAAATAACAATTCCGAAGGCCTAACACTTTTTAATGGTACTGACCTTGATAAATACCTGTGATGCTAATAATTTGCAATGGGCCCATCACATTGAAAATCTGTGTATAAAGCTACGAAAAAGTTGTTTTGCTCTAAAATTTATGTCTAAGCATTGTAGCCAGGATATCCTTAAAACCCTTTATTTTGCCAATTTTCATTCTCATCTGAGGTATGGAATTGTAAACTGGGGTAATAGTACTAATGTAGCCAGGGTATTTTTACTACAAAAATATGCAATTCGTATACTGTTAAATTTGAGTTACAGAGAAACTTGTAGAGATGGTTTTAAAGTGTTAAAAATTTTGACTGTTGCTAGCCTATAAATTCTGGAAGTATGTTCATATGTCCACAAACACAAATCCACTTTTTTAAATAATCAAGTTGGGCATTCACATGATACTTGATCTAAACATCTCCTACTGCCTGACTGTCATAGAACTACTATGTATCAGAGAAGTTTTCTGTATCAAGGGTGCAAATTCTATAATTTATTAGACGAAGATATTAAATCCTCTGGTAATATACATGTTTTTAAAGGGACTTAAAAAATTGTTGCTAAACAAAAACTGTTACACAGTCAATGAATTTTTTAATTAATTGTTTTTTAATATCTCCTTTTTCCATATTATTGTTTTTTTCCTCTTTTTAAATTCATATGACATAAATATAATCTATTTTTATAATTATTTTAGGGTCTGACTAAGTCCAAAAATGTCATATATTTTTAGCCACATTTATATTATAGTGTATTTATTGTTTTCTAGTTTTGGTACTGTTTTTTTAATTATTTATGTGACATTTTCTTCATCGACCTAATGTATACCTTTTTGGGTACATATGTTTTTTCATTGGAGAAATAAAGATTATTATTATTTAATAATTTTATTTTGTTCTTGTGTTCCTCGAGCTAATTTCTTTAACTTCGCTATTTGCAATGCCTAGACCAATGACTTCAGAATAGGATAGACAAAGCATCTTCTTGGTTTGTTGTGTATCATTTATTTGTTTACATTGCTTTAAAAATAAATACTGGTACTCAGCAGTCTATTGGCTAATGGCACGTGGGTATATGCGACAAAGCAAACATGGACAGCGAGATTCGCAATAGAATTAACGCTGCATCTAGAGCATTCTGGGGACTTAGAGAGAGAGTATTTGACAACCACGACCTTGCTTTGTCAACGAAAATGGCTGTCTACAGAGCAGTTGTCATTCCAACACTGCTGTATGGATGTGAAAGCTGGGTCACTTACCGTCGTCATGTGAAAGAATTAGAACGTTTTCAGCAAAGACAGCTCAGAAGTATGATGAAAATCCGTTGGTTCCATCACATATCAAACGTGGAAGTACTCAGGAGAGCAAACAGCCTTCCAATTGAGGTGCTTATTTCAAGAGCACGCCTAAGATGGGCAGGTCACGTTCATCGTATGCATGATAACCGCCTTCCTAAATGTACACTTTATGGTGAATTGCTAAGCGGTAGAAGAAAGCGTGGCGGTCAACGAAAGAGGTTCAAAGACGCTCTCCATGAAAATCTAAAATCCTGCGGTATTGCAGACGAGCAATGGGAACAACTTGCAGCGGACAGAACCGAATGGCGAGGGATTGTGGCCAGCTATCAAGGAAATGTTGCTGCAAGAAGGCCGAATCCAAGACCTAACCAGGTCTATGTTTGTCCTGATTGCGGTCGACATATGCTCTCCCGAATTGGCCTCTATAGCCATAGTCGTGTGCACCGTAGATGAATGGGAATTACAATAGACTACACCTTTTACTTGTTTTTTATTGTACGCAATTTATCGACTGTAACATTTCTATACTCGGACTCGAGTAACGGCTAATATGCGCACGCAGTCCCTTTGCAGCGTTGGCCGCCATTAAAGTGTTTTGGATAAACCGAAGCTAAACGTTGTAATTACAGTGGTTTTGTAGTGTTTTTGAAGACAGAATTTGTTATTGTGAATAAACAATGGGAAAATATTGTGTTGTGTGTAGATGTCTCTTTAAAATTGGGAGTTAATCGATCTTTTCACAGGTAGGTGAAACTATCTCATAAGCGTAACCTCGGGTTGGAACGACAAATAAGCAAAATTTAAATATTCAGTGCAATAATATTGGAAGTATAGAAAATGTTTTTATGTTTTAAAATTGAGTAATATAGTTAAATGAAAATAAAGTTGAAGGGCAAAATGAAAAGATATTATTTAAAAGTGCAATATTTTATTATCTGTAGGATTCCAAGGAATATTAAACGCCGAAAAATATGGGTCTGTCGCATTTTGGAACATTTGGGAAATGAAAATATCCCTGAAGATAGTGTTGTGTGCTCAGATCACTTCTCATCAGATGATTTCACAACAAAATCAGTAGGTATATTTTTTGACCTCTCAAAAGCCTTTGATTGTATAAATCACAAGTTACTGTTAAAAAAACTTGAAGTATACGGTATACGAGGTATGGCATTAAACTGGATAAATTCATACTTGAGGGAGAGAACACAATCTGTTAAAGTTATGCAAGATGGACAAACATGTTTTTCAGAAGGCATAAAAGTACTAACTGGAGTACCACAAGGGAGCGTGCTAGGTCCATTGTTGTTCATAATCTTTATTAATGACATCGTCGACAACATAAATAGAAGTTTTTTAACTATTTTTGCTGATGACACTTCTGCTATCATAAGTGCCAAGGATAATGATGTCCTTAGCAAAGATGCTACTAACTGTGTCAAGGAAATTACAAGTTGGTGTAATAGCAATGGCCTGGTACTAAACCCACACAAAACAAATCTTGTGTTTTTCTCACCAATGGGTGTGAAAAACGATCTAAGTGTACTAGTTAGAGCTGATAACAATTCTATTTGTCAAAATGATTGTGTGAAATTCTTAGGTGTCCAGATGGATAAAAACTTATCGTGGCAAAATCACACTGAAAATGTAATAAAAATTCTGGCTACAAAAAATTTTGCAATTTTGCAAATAAGAGATACAGTTAATATAAACACACTAAAGACATTTTATTACGGTTGTGTAAACTCTGTTCTTTCTTATGGTATACTCTGCTGGGGAAATTGTTCTGCTGCTCAAAAAGTGTTTACTATGCAGAAGAGAATAATTAGAAGTATGTTTCACCTTAGCTACACCACATCATGTAGACCTTATTTTAGGCGGCATGGTGTACTTCCTGTTTATAGCATGTATATCTTGCAGGCTGTGTACTATGTAAAACGAAATATAAATGCGATCCCAAGATGTAGAAATATTAGCAATTATAATACTCGAATTGGAAACAATCTTTACGTACCAGCACATAGATTAACTCAGGGACATAAAGGCCCTTTTATTACATCAATAAAATTATATAACCACTTGCCTCAAAAACTTAAAGATATAGACAGCTTAAATTGCTTCAAAAGCTCAGTCAGAAATTTTTTAGCGGATAAATGTTTTTATACCGAAAGTGAATTCTATAACGGCTGTGATGACGTGACAAATCTATTTTAATGCGTTTGTTTTTACTGTGTTGATTGCTATGATTGTTACTAGACTAAGTAAAATTAATGTGTAGCTCATGTTATATTTTGTATTTATTTTGTGATTATACTGTTCTGTGTTTTTGCTGTGTTGACCAAGTAAAACTAGCGTTTTATTATTATTATTATTTCTGTTTGTACCTACTTATTGTCACTATGCTTTATATTTTTATTGTTTTATATATGCTGTACCTATTTGACTTGTCCAAAACTTGTAATCTGCAGGTCTAATGGAAATAAAGTTATTATTAAGTCCCAGTGGCCAAGTTGTTCTTAAAGAATTTGCAGTATCTGACTTACCAAATTCATCGAAGGAAAATGTACAAGTTGGGTAAGTGATCATTGAAAAAAAGTAGTACACGATGGTAATAATTATAACATGTTTTTATTTTTTGGGTTAGTAACGCAGTAAAAGGAAAACTGTATTAATCATTTTGTTTATGAGACATATATCTATACCAATTTATAAGTGTAAATTTAATATTTAAATAAATCATTTAATAAAAAAGGAATGTTATTCATATTATTTTCAAGTCAAACTAGAAGAGAAATTAATATAGGCATTAATTATATGAAATAATCACCCTCTTTAACATATACGCCACTGGCAATGAGTTCCAAAACAGAAACAAAACTATCTCCATCCTTTTTTAATAATAGAATGTATGAGATAGTAGGGAAACACGACAACTCATGTGTTAATGTATAGTACATGCTTTGTCTATCGTATTCTGAAGTAATTGGCCTAGACATTATAATTTTTCAAATAGGGAAATGAGGGATATGATATGCGTTTACGCACAAAATAATTTTAGCGGACGTGCTGCAGAGATGAGATACTCATTGCAATATCCAAATAGAATACAGCCAGACCATAAGATTTTCAAAGAGCTGTTTCGTCGTTTGGGAGAAACGGGTTCATTTCGTCATAAAAACGATATAGGACAACGGAAACGAATTACTCCAGATCAAGAACTAGAAATTTTAGTTCGTGTGGATGAAGATCCTCAAGTCAGCTCAAGTCATTTAGCAGCGGCAACAGGGGTGAATAAATAATCTGTCCTAAGAGTCTTACGTAAAAAATACTTCTACCCATATCATCCCACTCCTGTACAAAATTCATTTCGAAGAGATCTTCCAGAAAGGCTACAATTTTGTCAATTTATTCTATATAAACACAATAGGGATCGAAATTTCGTTAAGAACACTTTATTTACCGACAAAGCAACTTTTACTCACCGAGGCGTTTTCATGGAGACAAGGGGAGTTACGTGCTTAAGCTATGCCACATTGTTTACAATTACCTTATTCATAGTTTATGCCTTTCTTATTATTTATGTGCCTATGACTTGGAATCTTTACTGGTGGATATATTGTATATAGTAGTTTTAAGTACGCTGCTAACTATACCTTCTAGGTATGACACAATAACCTGTTGTATATATATGTTACTATTATTACAGCTGTTACGCATGGTCAGGCATAATTAGAATATACTAGTACACCTAGATTGGGTGTAATTTTATTATAACTGTCATTTGGTAAGTTTGGGGGTTACATACTCAGATATTTCGGATATTGTGCATTTGATTTGTATTAAAAATTTACCTAGCGCTCAGATATATTTGCTCAGTAGGGCATATACAGGGTGTTGCATCATGAGAGGGACATAGCTTAATAGGAGGTAGAGAACATCAGTGGTAACCGGAACCTCCCATAGAAATGTCTCATTGGGCCTTCATTACGAAGTTACAGGGTGTTAAATAATTTTTGGCCAAACCTGTTTTTTGTCATAACTTTGACAGGGAATGAAATAACGGATTCATATTTGGTACGGCTAATGTACTAACGAGCCCCAAAAGGTACATGTATAAAAAAAATATGTCCAGGTCCGGACTCATTATAATTTATGTTTCTTCTTTGCATGAATAAAACATCACCCTGTATATATTTTTTTGAAATTTCGATACGATATTCGAAAAGAGCAAGAAAAAACAAACAAAATGGCCTATTTAATTTTTTTGTTACACCTTCGTGGTTATTTAAATACGTTGTTAAATGTGCAAGAAAATAGATTACAGAACCCTATTAAATGAAAGGCACGTGAAATAAATAGTTTTATAACTAAAATTTGCAAAAATTCTATTGAGCCTAGGTGGTCTTGGTGAATCCTAATTCCGGCACGTTTTAAAGGTCCATTTTGGTAAAAAACTGTGGTCCTAATAAGTAATCGGGTATGAAATAACAAAATTTTTAATCAATCACAGTAGGCTTGTTCAAAGAATAAAAGTGACAGATAATTTAAACCATTTAGGCCTAAGCAACCAGTTACTTTGATCAAGAAAATCATCAACATTTTATACTTAATAAAAATTGGAAGAGAACAAACTAAAATCTAAATAAATAAAATATTTTCCATTCAATTAACAATAAATAACAAAACAATAACTAAATGTGTTTAAAAATAAAACGTAATTGACACTAAAGTAAATTTTCAAAATGTCCTCCCCCACATTCTGTGCATTTTCTTGCGCGTTTAGAAAGGTCACCAATTGCTCGACGTATCATTTCTGGATTATTCCGTATTTCGTCGCAGGTTGTAACGATGCGCTGGATTAAATGTTGTATACTTTCAATTTCAATGCTATAAACCTCGCTTTTTAAGTGGCCCCATAAAAAGTAATCACAAGGGTTACAATCAGGAGATCTTGGTGGCCATTCATGTGGACCCCCACGTCCAATCCATCTATTAGGATACACATTGTCTAAGTGTTCTCTTACTTGAAGGTTAAAATGTGGTGGAGCCCCATCATGCTGAAACAACATGCCTCTTATACCGATATTTTCTAACATATTCGGTAAAATGTTTTGAAGAAAATCAAAGTAAATTTCACCATTCAATCTTTCTTCAAAAAAATGTGGCCCTATTAAATGTCTATTCACAAGTCCGACCCAAACATTTACAGAAAACCTGTGTTGCGAACGGCGTTGGCGTACCGCATGTGGGTTTTCCTGTGCCCATTTATGATTATTTCGTGAATTGTTTACTCCATCCCTTGTAAATTGTGCCTCATCCGTAAATAAGGTTCTGTAAATGACTGGGCGATGGTTAGACAACCAATGACAAAATACCAAGTGGGGGATATCGTCGCCTTGTTGAAGACGCTGTACCTGCTGGATATGATATGGATGGTAACGTTCTCTTTTTAGGGTTCTCCATACTCGCCAATGAGGAATACCAGTTGCCAAACTGATTCGTCTAGTTCATATTTGGGTTTTCTTGAACTACGTTTATAATATTGTTTTGCTCCTGCACACCTTGTTGTAAAACACGCTCCACAACTGCAGAAGTAGGAAACTTTCCGTGTTGTCTTGCATACTGGAACACCGTACTAAAGGTTTTATGATTAGGGCATCGACGACCAGGAAAACGCAACCGATATTCTCTTTCCGCCGACCTACCATTTCCATTACAGAAACCATAGATGAATATTATGTCAGCATATTCCACGTTTGTAAATTTTACTGGCATAGTTAAAATATTTTCACAAGTTTTCACTAACTAAATGCGGATTATTGACACATTAAATTACTAACAAACAATTATTCAACTGTTTAGGAGATTTTTTTTAATTATCTGTCACTTTGAACAAGCCTACTGTGATTGATTAAAAATTTTGTTATTTCATACCCGATTACTTATTAGGACCACAGTTCTTTACCAAAATGGACCTTTAAAACGTGCCGGAATTAGGATTCACCCAGACCACCTAGGCTCAATAGAATTTTTGCAAATTTTAGTTATAAAACTATTTATTTCACGTGCCTCTCATTTAATAGGGTTCTGTAATCCATTTTCTTGCACATTTAACAACGTATTTAAATAACCACGAAGGTGTAACAAAAAAATGAAATAGGCCATTTTGTTTGTTTTTTCTTGTTCTTTTCGAATATCGTATCGAAATTTCAAAAAAATATATACAGGGTGATGTTTTATTGATGCAAAGAAGAAACATAAATTATAGTGAGTCCGGACCTGGATATATTTTTTTTATACATATACCTCTTGGGGCTCGTTAGTACATTAGCCGTACCAAATATGAATCCGTTATTTCATTCCCTGTCAAAGTTATGACAAAAAACAGGTTTGGCCAAAAATTATTTAACACCCTGTAACTTCGTAATGAAGGTCCAATGAGACATTTCTATGGGAGGTTCCGGTTACCACTGATGTTCTCTACCTCCTATTAAGCTATGTCCCTCTCATGATGCAACACCCTGTATAGTAGTTTTAAGTACGCTGCTAACTATACCTTCTAGGTATGACACAATAACCTGTTGTATATATATGTTCCTATTATGGCATGGTCAGGCATAATTAGAATATACTAGTACACCTAGATTGGGTGTCATTTTATTGTAACTGTCATTTGGTAAGTTTGGGGGTTACATACTCAGATATTTCGGATATTGTGCATTTGATTTGTATTAAAAATTTACCTAGCGCTCAGATATATTTGCTCAGTAGGGCATATATATTTAAAATTGTCAACCTATGAAAGCAACTCCGCCTGTCTCCTCTATGGTCTAGTCGGAGCATACCCGCTGACACCACGGCAGCTGGTTTATATGGGAGTCAACTTCGAGTAATCGTTAAGAGTAAGTTGTACGTTACATTATCAAACATAGCTGTCATTTTCATAGTTCACTTTAATAATGTTAACTTTTCCATATTTACAGTAGCTAATTGAACAAAGATATTCGACGTTTAATAACTCAAAAACGGTATATTTATGATGGTATATTTTTGAAATCAGGAAAAAACGATCATTCCAAAAATTTAATCACATACAGGGTGTCCCATTAAAAAAAGTATATTATTTTTTGTATCTTCTAAAATCTGCACGTTATTGTACTTTTGATTTGATAGCATTTTAACAAAATTCAGTCATAACCACACAACTTTTACTCAAAACTTTTTTGTCTATAGGCAATAATAACGATGATAAGGGGTGAGTAATTTATAATGAATAACTGTGTACATTGTAACTTATGAAGGATCCTGGTGTGTTGGCAAATGTTTTATAAGGTCCGCTTTCCGTCTTGTTAGAAACGAACAAGAGGCACATTGGTACACTCTTACTTCTGACGGAACTTTGTGTGTTACCTCTGAAGGCTCTTTATGATGTTTCAGCATATGAGTTTTCAGACTTGTTCTATGCTTTGTCTGAAACGAACAAGAGTGACATTTGTATATTTTTATTTCTGATGGATTCTTATGCGTCAGCAAATGTGTTTTGAAGCTATGTTTATATTTTGACTGAAAAGAACAAGAGTCGCATTTGTGCATTGTCACTTCTGACGGACTTTTGTGAAATATCGAGTGTACCCTGAGGTCCTTTTTAGATCTGGTTTGGTATAAGCACAAGTTACATTTGAGCATTGTCACCTTTGAAGTATCCTTATGGTACAACAAATGCTTTGTGAAGTACTCTTTACATTTTGTCTGATATGTACAAACATTGCATTTGTACGCTTTTACTCCTACAGAAAGTTTATGCAGCGGCAAATGACGTTGTTGTTACCTCCGAAAGATTCTTATGTATCAGTAAATGATCTTGCAGGTTGCGTTTATGTTTCGTTTGGAAAGTACAAATGTTGCATTTGTGCATGTTTATTTCTGATGCATCCTTATGCTTCAGCACATGGTTGTTAAAGTTAAATTTATATTTTGTCTGAAACGAACAAGAGTCACATTTGTACATTCTTACAGTTGAAGGAAATTTATGCTTCTGCAAATGCCACTCCAGGTGATCTTTGCGTCTTGTCTGATATAGACAAGAATTACATTTGTATATTCTTACCTCTGAAGCATGTTTCAGCAAAAAATGCCTCTTCACATGATGTTTACGTTTTGTCTGATACGGGCAAGAGTCACATTTGTACATGGTTACTTCAGAAGGATTCTTATGTGTCAGAAAATGAACTTTGAGGCTAATTTTATGTTTTGTTTCAAACGAACAAGAGGCACATTTGTACATTGTTACATCTGAAGGAGCTTTATGCTTTAGCAAATGCCTCTGCAGGTTAACCTTATTTTTTGCCTGGTATAAACAAGAATCACATTTATATATTCTTACCTCTGAAGCATGTTTATACTCCAGCAAATGAATTTTGAAGCTCTTTTTACGTATTGTTTCAAATGAACAAGAGGCACATTTATATATTGGTACATCTGAAAAACCCTTATGTCTCAGCAAATGCCTCTTCAGGTGATGTCTATTTTTTGCCTTAAACGGGCAAAAGTCACATTTGTACATTGTTACATCTGAAGGATCCTTATGTATTAATAAATGTTCCTTAAGGTTACATGTATGTTTTGTCTGATACGAACATAAATCACATATGTACAATTTTACCTCTGAAGCATTTTTATGCTCCAGCAAATGACTTTCGAAGCTATTTTTAAGCATTGTATGAAACGAACAAGAGTCACAACTGTACACGGTTACTTCTAAAGGATCCAAACGTACTAGTAATTGTTTTTTAAAACTTTCGAGGATCAAGTTATGATTTGAAACAGACTCGTTATGTCTTATCGGAAATGAACAAAGGCTACGTTGGTGCATTCCTGTTTTTGAAATACGTTTTCTAGTCAGTGTGTGTTTAATATTCGGACTAGCTTGATCCGTCTCAATGTCCAGCATCGAATATTTTTCTCTTCTATGTAACTTTTTGGTGGCTTCTGACTGTGGCAAAACAATGTTATCTTCAAGCCTGCAATTATAAAAGTGGTCATTACCGCTGAATTATTAAACTATTATAATAATCTTTATTAGCAATAGCTAATTACATTACAATAAAAATACATTAAAAAGAAAATTTACATTAATAATATTTACACATCTACATTATTATGTATGTATGTATAACACTGTTTTTTAAAAGCTTGCATGGTTTAACACATTTTTATTTCTTCAGGTAAACTATTATACATTACCATTCCCTTATGATACAGGTCGTTCTGTCCATAATTTGTTCTAACTGTAGTTATATATAAATCATTTCTAGTTCGGGTCATATGTTGGTGGATATCTCTTACATAAATACAGTATTCAGATAAGTGTACAGGTAATTGACCGTGCAGAATTTTATAAATAAATGTCATTGTATTAACTGTTATTGTTTGTTTAACACTAAGTACACCTACATTATTTAACATCAATTTTATGTTTGTATATTTGGAACAATTTAATATTATTCTCATGCTTGGTTTTGTATCTTTTGTAATATATCCAATTCAGAATTATTCAATAAGAATAATATTGATGAGCAATAATTCAAGTGAGGACTAATGATAGATTTGTAAATTAATGTTTTGGTCCATTGCGTAATATTATTACTTAATCTCTCTAATAGATTAATTTTTTTTGCTATTTTACTTGTTACATAACCTGCATGTTTAGAAAATGATAGTTGATCATCTATTATCACACCTAAATATTTATATTCATTTACTTGTTCTATTTTATTGCCATATATACAAACATCTATATCACTTTGTATACTGATAACATTATATTTGTTTTTTATAATCATATATTTAGTTTTGCTCGTATTTATTTTTAAACTATTTTCACTTAACCATTCTTCAAGCAGATTTATTTCCTCATTTAATGTCAGTAAGATTTCATCTACATTTTCACCAATACAATATAATAACGTATCATCCGCAAAAAGTTGTATATCACATTTAAGTTTATGTTGCACAAGTCGTTGATGTAAATCACAAACAAACTTGGACCGAGAACTGTCCCTTGTGGTACTCCATGTTTTGTACCTCTGGATTTAGATATTATTCCAACGTATTTAGTGATTTGAGATCTATCACTTAAATAACTTTTAAACCATTGTAGGGGCGCACCTTTAATACCCAGATTTTCTAATTTCAATAATAGTAGGTCCCTGTCTATAGTTTCAAAGGCCCTTTGGAAGTCCAGATATACTACACCGATGATAAGTTTGTTGTTTATTGCTCTTTTCCAGTCATACAAAATAGTTTGCAAAGCACTTTCACATGAATTGTTTCTACGAAACCCTGCCTGATCTTTACTTAATAATTTATGTGACTCACAATAATCTATCAATTGTTCATTAACAACTGTTTCTAATAACTTTTCGTAACTTGGAACCATATTTAGGGGGCGATGTTCCTCACCATTTATCGTGTTTGCTTTTTTTCTACTGGGATGATTGTTGAGATCTTCCATGCCTCTGGAAATTTTCCAGACTCCAGAGAAGAATTAATAACTTCTAAAAATCTGTCACCTATAGCTTCAACGGACGTTTTAAGTATCATCATATATATACCATCTACACTACTCTTTTTATTTTTCATGTCATTAACAATTTTTTTTAACTCTGTTAAGTTAATTAATTTAAATTCATGCACTTATGTTTTTCCATACTATTTAATATTTCTTGATATTTATTAGTTTTATTTAATGATGTGTAATATCTTCTATGCTATCAAGAAAATAGTTGTTAAATAATTCTGATATTTCTTCTTTATTTTCATATAATTTTCCCGCAAATTTAATGCCTACCCCTAGGTTCTTATTTTTTCCATATACTAACAGTTTCAAAGTTTTCCACATCTCCTCCGAGTCATTTTTTACCTCATCAATTTTTTCGTTATAATATGCCTTTTTCTGGTTTCTAATTAACGTAACAACATTGTTTCTAGTTTTTCTAAATTCATTCCAATCTTCTTCTGTGCCTGTAATTATTGCTCTCTTATACTTAGTGTCAATATTTTTTATTTCAAGTTTTATTTCATTTGTCCACCATTTATTATGGCCCCATCGTGCATCTACTAAAATATTTAATTAGCAGTTTTCAAATGAAAAAAGTTGCATGGGGAAAATACAGTTTTAATAAGTTCTATTTCATTGTAAGAAATTTAGTACTTCGGGTCATTTTCCCCGGAACTAGAAAACTTATCACTAAAGGAGCCAAACTCGCAAGACTTGCTCGCTGGACGCTCAAACTGGAAGAGTTAATCAATCAAATATGCTTTATTGTCAAGACAAAATACAAATGATTTTTGCTGACAATGCCAAACCTTAATAGCAGTATGAATTTATAGATAGATAGATATACGCAGAAGCGTAACTAGTCTTCATGGGGCCCTGGGACGACATACATTTTGGGGCCCCTATAGAAAATAGTGATATGCAAAATGAACATAAAACAAACATTAATATAAAAATTCTCAAACAGCAAAAAGTATATTCTCAAACATAAACAACATAAATGAATGAGATCCGATTAATCGCTTAAAGAAAAATAATGACAATTATTCTCTATTAAAATTCTATTGGTAAAGTTATTTATAATTTCAGTCAGATCCATTTTGGAAGCATCTTCTGATTCGATTGATAACAAAGCTAATTGGCTCAATCTCTGTTGACCCATAACAGATCTTAATAATTTTTGATTAGCATTAGTTTGCTAAAGGAGCGTTCTGCACTTGCCACAGTTACTGGAAGTGTAAAAAACAACACAAAACAATATAAACGCTATGAAAACATCAGCTATGTCACTTTCAAGCGTGCCAAACTGTTTAATTATCAGTTCAAAATAATTTCTGATAGTCATTCTTCAATCATCTCATCTCAAATCATTTTTAACTAAAGTGAGTATATGAATATATTGATCAATGAAAGATTAAGATAGTGGTTCTGAATATTTTTTATTAGTTGCGTACTAACTTGATCAATTACAAAATAAAAAACATTCAAATTTTTTTTCGAGATTTTCAAATATGTGTGATCATCTGTCAGCTCATCAAAATGTCTCTTACGTTTAGATTGTCTCTTTTCTTAAAAATGTATGGTCTATTTGCCATTTTTGTGCTATTTTCTCCGCCTCAGATTTTAGTTCCTGGTAATTCTTAGTTTGCACACTTTTTCATTAACTCTATTTAAAACTAAATCAGCTTCATGTAAATCAATATTATTCTTTTGCGATACTCGTATTTGTATAGAGACAGTAAAGATACACTGATGCAAATGACATGATAGAAATCAAACTTGGTTTTGATTGTTCTCATCGACCCCATCCCACGATCCACTCGAGAAGCTCGCGGTCACTAGGGAAAAACGGAAAGTTCCGAGTTGGTGCATACAGTAGAAACCACACCACTGCGAATGCGAACACGAAATTATTATTAATATTTCGGAGGGCAAGGTGGACCGGGGCCCCCAAAACCCTGGGGCATAGCTACGCCTCTGGATATACGTAGATACATTTATTTCAACTTGTACATATACAGGGTGTCCCATGACGAACTGCGGCTAAAATATTTTCAAGTTGGTGGCACTTCTGGTTATACCAGAAGTAGATGTCAACTTGCTAATTTTAAATGGGATACCCTGTATACATTTTTGGATTGTTCGCAAAACTCTAGGCCGATTTTGTGTATCATGTCTTATACCTAAGTCTCTCCGTTTTTGACATATTTCAATTTTTATGTCAAAAATGACGTTTGCAGGCCCTAAAAGAATTATCAATTCGTCCTATAAGGAAGCCTTTATCATCTAATTTAGGTTGGATTCTTTGTTGAAAAAGACCTACTTTAATAGAGTTTTCATAATATTTTGATAAGTATTAACACGTTCGCTGCGATGCAGGACATATGTGCCCCGTATCGCACTATGGTATCTAGCGGCAATTGGCTATACACATCTAGCTCATATGGCGAGCAAGATATTTTTTTATACAGAGTGACCCATTTAGAAACGGGGCACCTTTCTAAAATTTTTATTTGTGGACCGATTTAAACGATTTTTTAAAGAGCTTCAATAACTACTGTGGGGCGAAATTTCAGATCGAAATTAAAAATTTCAAGGCCTATTTCGATTTTTCTTCAAGGCCAAAAATCAAAAAAAAGTGAGCAATTTTTTGAATTTCAAATCTGACTACGCCACTGGATTTAGAGTACTTTCAAATGGGTATGACCGAAATTTAACAAAAAAAACATTGGTTTCTAACAGAAATATAACATAATTAAAGTTTATATTATGTTCTCGAAATGTTTCTAATATTCGTCATGTAATTCACAATTGTTTAAATAATATTGTTTGCAATGCTCGTTTAAATCATTATCAGTTGAATTTTAAAAATTATAACCATCAGTTAATATTAAAACATAATACTTTTAGTCGCAAACTCCTCTATAAAATCCTAATTTTACTATAAGGAACGTAACCAGACTGCAACCAACAGCTACTCTCCGGGCTATGTGCCCCGCCGAGCGCTGAATTACAAATTACAAACCTGGTGCGTTACGTGTAATAATTGCATATTACCATCAAAACGCTAATGCTTCGATTGCAACAAACACCAGCTGAAAGACTGATCCTACTTAAAGGAGCTCTCATGCCAGTCGTCACACACTGCTTGCAGACTGCACTTTCGAGCTGTTGGCTCTCGTCAGTGCAAGGTAGGCATGTGACGACCGACATGAGGATCACTTGACTATTTAGTACATTTCGGTATCTTTGGGATAGCGACAGATGTCAATAATAGAGGCTATTTTGAATTAAACAGGTACGGGACATATGTAACCCGTATCGATAGATGGCACACACAACTACGGGATTCTATAGACCCGTATCGCTTTCATAGCAAAACGCAAATATCAGGTAAAGCAGTGAACGTGTTAAAAATTAAAATGAAATTGAGAAAACTGTTAAAAATCAATTTTCTCAAATGGAAACCCCCAATTTTTATAATCTTATCTTATTTACCATTAAAAATAAGGGTAAGTTTGTGTACGGATGTCTATTAGAAAAATTTTTAGTTTTCTAAATATTGCCAATTCAATATTTTTATATGGGGATTTTGCTATTGATTTTAAGTTCACTTATCCTTAGTTGGTTATGACGGTGTTGAGTGCTAAACAAATGTATGTAGCTGTCACTTACCGCTTGAAAAGTATTAATTATCATGCCGGGACGCTTAAATTATATGCATGAGGATTATTTAAATTTATTTATAATCTATGGAGAATGTAACAAAGTTTTATCAAGAACATGTGAAATATTTGCTAATAAATATCCAAAGAAACAAAAACATTTTATTTTAATAAGTATTCAAAGTGTCCACCCTGAACTTCCAAACATCTTTCGCACCTCCGAATTAGTTCGTCATAGGTGGCCGCTCTAATAGAACTTGGAGATAACCTTTCAAAAGCATTCCTTACTATTGCCTGACAACCCTCCATTGTTGTGACTAGATTAAAATAAACCATATCTTTTATTGTTCCCCATATAAAATAGTCCAGGACAGACAGGTCAGGAGAACGAGGAGGCCACAGAAAAGGTCCATTGTTAGCAATCCACTTATCATAAAAAGTATCTTGCAAGTTGTTAACTAGGAAGCTGTTGTGTGGTGGGGCGCCATCCTGTTGGTAAAATTTTTGCCTATGTTCAACTAGCAGTAAATTATTCAAAAATTCATTATCTAAATCTTGTAATATATTTAAATATCCTTTCCTGTTATTTGGGTTTTCTACTACATGTACCATCCTCTTCAAAAATAAACCACCGAATCTACAAAATAATAGAATTATTGGAAAAAAGCCTCTGCGCCCGTGACGTTTACGTCAGTCAGACGTTATGTTTTACAAATAATATAAATCGGAATAAACACAGAAATAATGTATTTTGCTGACGTTTCGGAAAGTAGTTTCTTTCCGTTTTCAAAGCTATTTTTAGAAGAACTCTTATTTTGCTGTTTCTCAAATACACAGCTTTAAAATTATTTTTATGTTATTTCTATAGATACTTACTACTTACACAGAGCTGATGGTATTTTCTTTTAGATAATGCTGAATTTGTTAAGTTCTTCTTTTAACATTGATTGTTAGGTTGTACAAATATCTACAGAACAATTCGATACACACTTATCTTCATTTAATAATATTATTGCTGATTCTTTAAATTTTCTTTTTTTGTTATCTGCCTCTTTTGTTAAAATTTTTGCCAAGGCCCAGTTTATTCTATGTCTGTTTTCCCAAGCCTGTTCACAAATTTTTGATTTCTGAATTTCATTCTTTCTAATGTAATTCTTGTGCTCATCCAACCTCACACTGAACAGTCTGGATGACTCACCCACATAACATTTATCACATTCGCACAGGATATTGTAAATCCAGTTTTTTGAATTCTTAAAGTGTTTCTCCATTATCACCAATTTTAAGTAACATATTTATGGAAAACTTTGAGAACACACGTGCTCAAAATTGTATAAACAAACCGGTTGTCTGGTGGAGATATGTTGACGATATCTTTGCAATTTAGCCTCATGGTGTTGATTTACTAGACGGTTTTTAAAAAAATGTAAATAGTAAGGAACCGATCATTAAATTCACATTAGAAGTAGAAAGTAGGAATGAACTACCGTTTTTAGATTTTTTAATTAAAAGGGTAAATAATACAATTGAAACAAGCATATATAGAAAACCAACACATACCAATAGATATCTAAATTTTAACTCAAATCAGTCAATAAATGTTAAGAGGGGCATTGTAAAATGTTTATACGATAGGGCCAAAATAATTTCATCTAATAATGAAACATTAAATAACGAGAAAAAATGTATCAAAGAGGTACTAGTACAAAATCAATATCCTGAAGCCTTTGTTGATAGAGTTTTCATAAATGATGAAAATAGGGACAATCAGGCACGACAAAAACCTGAACGACATTATACAACAATAATTCCTTATGAACACGGACTATCCGAGAAGCTACGCCGTATAGGTGACAAATTTGATGTTAGGACGTATTTCAAACGAGGAACACATTAAGATCTATTTTAACAAAAACAAAACCGATAAACAGGTAGCAGAATTCAAAAAACTGTATTTATAATATCCCGTGCGAATGTGATAAATTTTATGTGGGTGAGTCGTCCAGACCATTCAGTGTGAGATTGGATGAGCACAAGAATTACATTAGAAAGAATGAAATTTAGAAATCAAAGATTTGTGAACATGCTTGGGAAAATGGGCATAGAATAAACTGCTTCCTAGTTAACAACTAGCAAGATACTTTTTATGATAAGTGGATTGCTAACACTGGACATTTTCTGTGTCCTCCCCGTTCTCCTGATCTGTCTGTCTTAGACTATTTTATATGGGGAACAATAAAAGATATGGTTTATTTTAATCCAGTCACAACAATGGAAAATTGTCAGGCACGAGGAAGGAATGCTTTTGAAAGGTTATCTCCAGGTTCTATTAGAGCGGCCACCCATGACGAACTAATTCAGAGGTGCGAAAGATGTTTGGAAGTTCATGGTGGATACTTTGAATACTTCAGCTACATACATTTGTTTAGCACTCAACGCCATCATAGCCAACTAAGAATTGAACCTAAAATCCATAGCAAAATCCCCATATAAAAATATTGAATTCGCAATATTTCGAAAACTAAAAATTTTCGGAATAGACATCCATACACAAACTTACCCTTATTTTTAATGGTAAATAAGATAAGATTATAAAAATTGGGGGTTTCCATTTGAAAAAATTGATTTTTGACAGTTTTCTCAATTTCATCTTTATTCTTATTTTTTTAACACTTAATTAATACTTATCAAAATATTATAAAGACTCTATTAAAGTAGGTCTTTTTCAACAAAGAATCCAACCCAAATTAGATAATAAAAGCTTACTTATAGGAAGAATTGATATTTCTTTTAGGACCTGCAAACGTCATTTTTGACATAAAAATCAAACATGTCAAAAACTTAGGTATAAGACATGATACACAAAATCGGCCTAGAATTTTGCGTACAATCCAAAAATGTAATAATATATAAGATAAGATAAAATCTATTAATGTTAAAATTATAAAAAATACACAGGTCAAAGAATGTTTACACAATTTCATTTTAGAAGCTTACATACATATAATATAATATCACGCCTAAACTTACTTTAATTTGTATAAAAACAGGTATAGATACTAACAAGACAGAAAATAGAAAACGATACAGTACAACAAAATAATAATATCACATTCTTATATGTCCAATTTCTCTTTCAATTTCTTCTAATGAGAAGAATGCATTTTCTAGAAAAAAGTCTTTAATTGTAGATCTAAATTTTGCTGGAAGCAGAGTTTTCACACTGCTAGGTAGTGAATTAATGATTTTAATGCCATAATATTTAACACCGGTTTGTCCCCTGGTAAGCCTAGTGAATTCAGGACATATATTATCTTAATATCTGGTCTCATGCTGATGTAAATCAGCATGAGTACTAACATTATTTAAGTTATTATGTTTGTATGAGATACATTGCAGCGCAAACAAATAAGGTAAAGTAAGTATTTTAAGTGTAATAAAAAGGTGCTTAGTATCATCTTGGTACCCTATACCACCCACAATCCTTATGGCCCTTCTTTGAAGACCAAAAAGTCTGTGCTTGCCAGTAGAGTGGCCCCAGGCAAGAATGGCATAAGACAATCGAGAGTGACACAATGCAATGTAGGCTGTTTTAAGCACATTGGGTAATACGGAATTAGACAATTGCCTTACGCAATATATATTTTTTGCTAACTGTTCTGCAAGATAATCGATATGAGCATCCCAACGTAGAGATTGGTCGATGAATACTAGTGTCTGTTGGGTTATTACTTGAGATCATTTTAACTGTCATTCTTCATTAAGTGCTAGAGAGTTAGATGTGAACCACTTTTTGGCATTGGAGAGCGCATCGTCACATTTCAGCATTAAGTTATCCAGATTATAATCTGACATTAGAAGTGTTGAGTCATCAACATAAAATATACAAGTGAAATTCTCAAGCGCATTTGGCAAATCATTGATATAAATTAGGAATAGGACAGGGCCCAGGATTGAGCCCTGTGGTACTCCTGATTTAATATTTAACTGCTCTGATGTTATTCCGTTTAACCTGACCGTTTGTTTTCGGTTTTCTAAGTAAGACTTGATAAGTGAAAGACTAGAGTTACTGAAATTATATTTGCACAACTTTTGAATGAATTAATAACTTATGTGATGCACAATCAAACGCTTTGCTGAGGTCGCAAAACAAAGAAGCAGAGTAGAGTTCTTTTTCGAAACACTCTAATGTGTATTCTGTAAATTTTAATATAGCATCTGTTGTTGACAAATTTTCACTAAATCCAAATTGATGTTTAATGGACTTTTCAAAGATTTTCGAGATAATTGGAAGTAGAGAAATTGGCCTGTAATTGACTATTTCCTCTGTATCACCTTTTTGAAGACTGGAATAACAGATGCAATTTTAAGTGGATCTGGAAATATGCCAGTCTTGAAACTCATGTTTATTAGTTTGGTTAAGGGAATTACAATATGATTTTTTACAGTTTTTATCAAGTCAGTGTTTGGGCCATATATGTCCTTACTGTTATTGTTTTTTAAGGAATTAAGTATGTTCCTAACTTCATTGTATGTTACCTCACGGAAGCAGAAAGATTTAGTGATATTAGTCTGTTCGATATAATGCAGGGGGTCAATATCTAGTTTGGGGAGTCCAGCAATAACATCTCCAGCAACATTAATGAAGAAATTGTTAAAAGTATTTGGCTCAATCTGTGATGTCTGTATAGAGCTTTTTTTCCTAGTAGAATTTATTATTTGCCACATGGTTTTTACAGGATTACTAGTTTTTTTATATTATTATCATTTGATTTGATTCTCTCAGTTTTTGATGCATTTTTGTATCTTAGTTCAAAATCACTTCTAAGTTTTTTATTTGCTTCAGTGTTGTGAGTTTTACAAACTTCATTCAGAAAATGCAAATAATCTCGCATTCGTCTTAAGTCATCTGTAAACCATGCGACTTCAAAAGAGTCGCTGTTTCTGAAACGAACTAGCTTTTCTGGAAAAGATACACTGTAGGCTTGTAAGAGTATATTTAAGAATAATTGAAATTTTTCATTTATGTCATGAGTGTCATTACCGATAAAATCCCATGAACATCTAGATATAATTTCATGAAACTTATTCCTACCGTTAGCTGTAATGGTTCCCATTTAAAATAAGCAAGTTGACATCTACTTATCGTATAACCGGAAGTGCCACCATCTTGAAGATATTTTAGTCGAGTTGCCCCCATCGACATTAGTTTACTACCAAATTTTCAAAATGTTCCAATGTCTACTTTTCGAGATATTGATCGCCGCAGTTCGTCGTGGGACACCCTGTATACATCAGGAAGAGCACCTACCAGAGCTGTACCTAGCACTGACAAAAAGTGCTTAAATTTTAAATTATACTAATTAAAGTCTGTTAGCTGTAACATTTGCTAGTGAATAATACAAATAACAATTACTTGATATTGTAGTTTAGTGAATGTGCGTGAGAGAGACTAGTTGTTGTACATATAAGTAAATAGTTTAATATAAAATAATTATCTACTATTGTGTTTAATCGACTTATTCTATGTCATAATTTATGATCAATTAGGTTAATAAACGTATTCTATTCTAAATGTCTAGCCGGATAAGATAGTGAAATCGGCCTAAGAACAAAATTCAATAAAAATATTCCTATATTTAGGTATTATTAAGGCATTTTCTTGAAAATCTCAGACTCCCATTTCATTACCACCAGCCACAACCTCAAAGATAGTTTTTTCGAATTTATCAATTTTTTCAGCGATTATTTAGCAGTTCGTTTAGAAGATAAAACAATTTTGAATAGAAATTCGAACTAAAATAGTAGAAATGTGAAAAAATTAATATTAAATCCTAATTTTTCGGAGATGCGAGTAATAGCCAGAAAAACACCAAAAATACTACAAAAGTTTAATACAGAACGGACACCTTCGAAGACTTAGATAAACCACTAACAACGGAAGAGATCTTAACTGCCATTGGGCAGCTAAAAAATAACAAATCTCCCGGCGCCGACTCATTCCCAGCTGAGATCTTTAAAGCTGTGTCGTCAGAGCTCATACCCTACCTCAAAAAACTGTTTGATGTCGTGTGGGAAAGTGGTCAAGCTCCGCAGGAGTTTCGTGATACACTTTTAATCAACATCTTCAAAAACAAAGAGAACGCTGCGGACTGTGGAAATTACAGGGGTATAGCTCTCCTGGCTGTTGGAGGGAAGATACTCACTAAAGCGATGGCAAATAGGCTAACACCTGTTATGGAAAAGTTACTTCCTGAAACACAGAGTGGCTTTAGACCAAACCGAGGCACATCGGATTTAATCTTCACGCTCAAACAGCTTCAAGAAAAAGCACTCGAACATCAAGGAGAAATTCACATGGCCTTCATTGATTTAACCAAGGCGTTTGACTCGGTGGACAGGGAAGTGCTCTGGAAAATTATGTTCCGCTTAGGTATCCCTAGAAAATTTGTGGAAGTATGTCGCAGTCTACATACAAACAACAACGCCCAGGCTATGTATAATAATGAGGCAACCGAAGCTTTCCAAACCCTCACTGGAGTTAGGCAGGGATGTGTCCTGGCGCCCCTAGTCTTTAATTTGTTTACCACTGCTCTAACAATTATTGTTGACAACAAACTGACAGTCAGAGGAATAGGTCTCAGATACCGTTTTGATGGCGGTCTCTTTAACATAGGGCGCTTTAGAGCTTTCACGAAGACACGCACACGATTCATTTGTGATCTCCAGTATGCGGATGACCGTGCACTTTTAGCCTCTACGCCGGAAGAGCTTCAAGAACTTTTAGATGTGTATGCCCAGAGCTATGATTCCTTGGGACTTAAAATCAACATTGGAAAGACTAAGATTATGTCAACTCCTCATCAAGTGAACCAAATAGACATTACACTTAACGGAAATTCTCTTGAAGTGGTGGATCAGTTCAATTACTTAGGCAACGTTGTTAATGACAAAGCAAACATGGACAGCGAGATTCACAATAGAATTAACGCTGCATCTAGAGCACTCTGGGGACTTAGAGAGAGAGTATTTGACAACCACGACCTTGCTCTGTCAACGAAAATGGCTGTCTACAGAGCAGTTGTCATTCCAACACTGCTATATGGATGTGAAAGCTGGATCACTTACCGTCGTCATGTGAAAGAATTAGAACGTTTTCAGCAAAGACACCTCAGAAGTATGATGAAAATCCGTTGGTTCCATCACATATCAAACGTGGAAGTACTCAGGAGAGCAAACAGCCTTCCAATTGAGGTGCTTATTTCAAGAGCACGCCTAAGATGGGCAGGTCATGTTCATCGTATGCATGATAACCGCCTTCCTAAATGTACACTTTATGGTGAATTGCTAAGCGGTAGAAGAAGGCGTGGCGGTCAACGAAAGAGGTTCAAAGACGCTCTCCATGAAAATCTAAAATCCTGCGGTATTGCAAACGAGCAATGGGAACAACTTGCAGCGGACAGAACCGAATGGCGAGGGGTTGTGGCCAGCTATCAAGGAAATGTTGCTGCAAGAAGGCCGAATCCAAGACCCAACCAGGTCTATGTTTGTCCTGACTGTGGTCGACATGTGCTCTCCCGAATTGGCCTCTATAGCCATAGTCGTGTGCACCGTAGCTGAATGGGAATTACAATAGACTACACCTTTTACTTGTTTTTTATTGTACACAATCTATCGACTGTAACATTTTTATACTCGGACTCGAGTAACGGCTAATAATAATAATACAGAACGGATACAATTTTGATTCAGTTCCTAGGCCAGTTTCATTATATTACCCAGTTAGACCCTTTAGCACTAATACCTGCTGAGATGGTGTTCATCTGTTTTTATTTGAATTTCTTCGTGAAGTAAACATTTTTCGAATTCCATTTCAGTAAGAGCTCCATCTTTATGCTTATTTTCTCCACAAAACATTTCTGGTATTTTAACGGAACCAAGTTCATTGCTCTCTTCTAGAGGGGCCAACATATCTTTTGGTGTAGACTGTTGGGCATTGTTAATGTCCTGATCATTCGCTTCCATACACCTATTGTTTTCACCATCACTAGTACCTTTATTATTACTCTCAAGGCTTCGCTCTAATTTAACTGTACCTCCTACGCTGCCACTTTCTCTTTCATAAGGATTGTCTCCATCCTCACAGACTTGTTCTTCTACTTTGATTTTGTCAGTCAAGTCACCATCTACCTCTCTCGTTGTTACATCTCTTATTGCAAGCTGCAATGAACTGTTGAGCTCTATTTGACCCTCACTATTTATATCTTGAGCTTTACAATATTTCTTAATTTTTTCTACCGTGATCGAACATTTTGTCACAAAATGGAAATAGTCCTCTACAGATCCATGGCAGGATGCACAGATTACAGGCTTCTTGATTATACTTAAGTCCTGTTAATGAAAGAGAAATATTACAAATGAAAATCCTGTATAAGAAAAATGTTTCTCACTTTATAACAACAACAAGAATTACTGTCAAGAATATTTAAATATATCAAATGAATTTATATCAGCAACAAATAAATTTACTAGAGTTCAAGGACAAACAAAAACATGCATATATCACATATTTATAAAAACAAATATTTCTTATACTCCTGTTACTTTAAGAGTGGGTTTGCATGCACCAGACAATCGCGAGTAAATTTGTAAGTAATCGAATTACATCGTCCTGTCGATAACACAAAAGCCACAGTAGTCTAGGCGGCATACAGGACCGTATGAACAATAATCGCAATGTGATTTTATGTTCAAGAAACCAGTTACAAACAAAACCTTGGTGACACACTAAACTTCTTGAAGTATTGTGGGTTGCGCGTACTTTCTTGGCATGAAAGACGAAATATTAGTAAATCACTAGCTTCAGCTATCAGGAACAAATAACATATTTATAGGAGCTTCCACTAATTAGGTTGGAAAATTATATTTTAATAAACAGTTTTTGTCATAGAACAATGAATAGAGGTGGCGTATGTATATTTGCCAAAGAAAATATATATTTAAGGCCAATGAAATATGAACTAAGTCTAGAAAGGCACTTTGAGGCGTCGATAGCTGTGATGGATATGGCGAATATTAAATCTAAATTAGTAATTATCGTAGTATACAGGACCCCAGATAGTGATTTTAGCATGTTTATCGATAAAATGTATGGTTTATTAGGTGATTTATTTTTATTTATCAGAATAAGTATTATTTCATAGTATGTGGCGATATAAATGTTAATATAGCTAATAATAGTTGTGAAACTAAGCATATTTTTAACTTACTCAATGAATTTAACTTGAAAAACCACATCGACGAACCAACACGCACAGCTGGTAGAAGCACAACTACAATTGATGTAATCTTTTCAAATTTAACAGCCTGTGAAATTACAGTTAATGATACTTATTTATCCGATCATACCTACCAAATGTGCAAATTTAAAAGCCCCTTTGACATTAATAATGCTAATAATATATCAATATTTAAGCGTGACATGTCAGAGATTAATTTAATTACCTTAAAAAATCTATTAAACAATGAGGATAGGCAAGAAATGATTAATGGTATGAATTTTACTGAAAAATTTAATTCATTTTACACATCTTTTATGTTTCATTTTAATAATGCCATAACGTATAAAAAAATTAAACCACACTTTAAAGGGAAAAAATGGTTCAACAATGACCTAAAACAATTGCACCATCTTTTGCGTGAACTACATAAGCTAAGTAAAGACTATCCTTACAATATAATAATTCAAAACAGGTATGTTAGGTTAAAACAGCTGTATTCGGAAAAGGTTGTGATGGATAAAGCCAATCACAACAATGAGCGTATAAATAATACACAAAATATAATGAAAGAAAGTTGGAAAATAATTAATGAGGCAAAAAATTATCCGAAACAAAATATTACAAGAATAACAGTTAAGGAGCAAACATTTACTAATACCAAAGACATTTGCAATGGTTTTAATAATTTCTTTTTAAATTTTCAGTGCCCTAAACCAGATTCTAATAAGTTGATATTACCTCCAAATAATATATATAATTTCTTTTTCTTACCGACCAGCCCGGCAGAAATTAGAGAAGTGTTGCTCAAAACAACGAAACAAATCTGCCGCAGGGATAGATGAAGTAGGTGGTCAAGTACTAAGGGCGGTAGTTGATGAAATCTGTACCCCACTGTCTTATCTGATTAATGAATCATTTGCCAGTGGCCAGTATCCAGATGTTCTTAAAATTTCGAAATCCATACCGATTTATAAAAATAACGGATCTAGAAGCATGTAATTATATAAACGTTAGTGTCCAAAACCAGTTAGCTAAAATTTTTGAACTTTGTTATAACAATAGATTAATCAGCTTTTTAGAAGATCACAATCTTTTAACCTCATGTCAGAATGGGTTCAGAAAAAACAAAGCAACCATAACCGCTATTGAACAGTTATGTGAATATATTTATAATGCACTAAACAACAAACAGCAACCAATAGCCTTATTTTTTTATCTGAGCAGAGCTTTTAATACCGTTGATCATGGTTTACTTTTAGATAAACTCTTTAGATTTGGAATACGCGGCGTGGCCCACAAATGGATCACTTCTTATTTAAACAACAGAAAGCAGGCTGTAGTCATAGGTTCATACAAATCTGATGTTAGGTACGTTGCAATTGGTGTACCTCAAGGCGCTATTCTAGGTCCCCTATTGTTTTTAATTTTTGTAAACGACTTGCCCCATTCTTGTACCTCACCGAATGCTGCAATTGTTTATGCAGATGACACAAATTTTTTAATATTTAGTAACACCTTGGAGTTGACAACCAGTAGAGCCAATAAATCAGTAGGTGAATTTTCTGATTGGGGTTTGAGCAATGGTTTGGTTCTGAATGCTGGCAAAACATTTTGTATGTCATTTTTGTCCAAAAATGTTGGTCACAATTCAAGTGTTTTAGTTAAGGCTGGTCATCAGTCAATTGTACAAACAGGTGAAATAAAATTCTTGGGACTAAGGATAGATCACAAAATGACATGGGAGAAACAAACTGATGATTTATCAGAGAAATTAAGTAAATCCTGCTTCATTATTTGATATCTAAAATCCACTGTATCACTTAATATGCTGAAGCTAGCTTATTTTGGTCTGGTTCAGTCTAAGATCTTATGGATTGATGTTCTGGGGAAACTCTCCACATGCTTCCAAAGTTTTTGTAGCACAAAAGAAAATTATACGGTGTATGCTTGGTTTACCTGCTCAGACTCACTGTAAAGAGGCATTTATAGTACTATCAATTTTAACATTACCATCCCTGTACATATTCTTAATTACAACAAATATATAAAAAAAGGAAAATATCTTTTTAAAAAATAGTAATGTTCACAGCTATGTTACTCACAGCAACAATCAGCTTCGGGTGCCTTTCTCGAGACTAAGTGTGGGCCAAAATTCTCACATCTTTCAAGGCATTAATTGCTATAATAAATTTACCCAACTGTTTGGCCAATTCGATAATTTTAATTTATTTAGAAATGCCCTGCTAAAATTTTAATGAGTAGAGCTTTTTATTCTGTAGATGACTATTTACACTCTTAGTTTTATATTTAATTTTAAAGTGTAATATATTGTACTTAATATGTTTCAGTACTGTATGTCATATTGTTGTTATACTTGTATGTTTTATTATTGTTACTATTGTCTGTTTTTTACCTTTATGTATTATTTACCACTGACTTGTCTAATAAGTTATACCATGTGTGTAACTTGATATGATGAATAAAATACAACCCTGATTTGACACACGTATAGAAATGGTCATCGCTATGATGCTGCCTCTAGTGGCAAATGCCCAACTATTTTAGATGAAATTTAACAAATTCGTATTAGACATTAAACTTTAAATATTATGCAGACTTTTCATTTTTTTTCATGTTATTTTATTTTATACTACATGGTTTTATATTTTATTTGAATATTTAAGTCCCTTTGTAGAATATAAAACAATTTATGTTGAATTCGGGATGAATGAGTAAAACGTTTGCATTGAATAAAGGTTGTGGAGAAAAACCAGTCCGTTACTCGGTTAGAATAAAAATTCGATCTACTCCATTCATCTTCCACTCGTATCGAATTTTCATTCTAACCTTGTTACAGAATATATACTATTCAGAACCAGTTACCCCATTTTTTGTGAGGTATATTTCAGTAAAAAGAAATTTGAAATCCACAGTCTACTTTGTGAGATATATTTCAAAAACCTGAAAAATAGGAAAACCATAAACAGTTATAGCTTCCTTATTTGAGGAAATACGAAAAAAGTTAAAGGGATGAAAGTTGACGGCAAAGACAATAAGCATAATAATGTGTATCAAAAAATTCGAAAAACTCTGTTGGCTTTGACTTACACTCTTGTGCAAAAATGAAAAGAACAAATTTCAAAGTACGCCATGACGTACGCCGTTTATTTTTTCTCTTTCCAACGATATAAAATGTCACAAAAATTTTAACCGATAGTGTCAATATTTAATATTTTACGAAAACCACAATTCATATCATTGAATAGCAAAAATCAGATATGCCAGAATGGTAAAAATTCACTTTATAATAATTATAATTCACTAACTATTTATTACAGTGTACCAAATACAATGTGCTATCATAATAAGTTGTCTGATTCTGGGTTAGTCACTGTTAATTTGTTTGCCAAATTCTTTTCCAGTGTTCATGTGCAAAATAACAATAACATAGAACCAGATTATAATTTTAATATTAACATTGATTTGATGTCTTGTTCAATTGATTTAATAAGTTTAGTGGAAGCCATAAATAGTCTACCGAACTCTCATATGGTCCAGATGGGGTACCCGCTTACTTCTTAAAAAATGCGTCTATACTTTTGCAAAACCTCTACACACCATATTCAACAAGTCTCTCAGCTTAGGTATTTTTCCAATTTATTGGTAGCATAGCTTTATTATCCCTATATTCAAATCTGGCTTAAAAGAAGAAATAGAAAATTACCGCGGTATTTGTATTCAATCTGAAATCCCTAAACTATTTGATTCTTTAGTTACTAAACAATTATATTCGTTATGTAAAAATATAATTGTGAGCAATCAGCACGGATTCTATCAAGGCCATTCTACTGCCACTTATTTATCACAATCATATTATCAACTCACTCGAGAGTAGTATTCAGATTGACTCTATCTATACTGACTTCTCGAAAGCATTTGATAGAGTTGACCTGAAATTATTGGTTCTAAAATTAGAACCTTTAGGTCTTGGTGGTTCGTTACTAAAGTGGATTGAGAGCTTTTTAGTGGGTCGTACACAATCCATTAAATTGGGTAATTTTATATCATATAACATCCATGTATTATCTGGGGTTCCTCAAGGTTCTCGTTGTGGCTCAGTACTCTTCATCCTATTTATTAATGATACTGTATCTCATATTAAATATAGTGAGGTGTTGTTGTTTGCAGACGACCTAAAATTATACAGACCAATAAAATCTGATTATGATGCAACTTTACTTCAAAACGATTTAGACAGCTTTTATAGATGGTGTTTACTGATCTTAACGACCTTAAATATTAAAAAATGTTTCTCCATAACTTTTTCTAAATCATACTCTCAGATCTCGTACCCGTATACTATCAATAATAATAATTTACAAAGTGTTACACAAATCCGAGACTTAGGAATAAATTTTGATAGCAAATTAACTTTTAACTCTCATTTAATTAAGATGACCCCAAACTCCTTTAAATCGCTAGGCTTCATTATACGATCATCAACCCACTTTAGTACTCGAACGATGAAATTGTTATATTGCTCATTGGTTCGCTGTTCTCTTGAATATTGCTCTATAGTGTGGAGCCCATACTATAATGCAGAGCTGTGCCGAGCACTGACCAAAAGTGCTCGCGAGCACTAAGCACTGACAAAAAGTGCTTAAATTTTCGAGCACTAAGCACTGTTAATAATAAAGTGCTAGTAGTTACTAAGCACTCTGAAAAAGTGCTTAAAATTCATGAGCACTAAGCACTTTTAAAAAATCATGTAGTAGCTATATACTAAGGCTAGAACTCTATTGAATTCAGTGTTATTTATAAAAAAAAGGATGAAAGACAACAAAAGCAGCCCAGAAAAATAATGTAGGATAAATGTAATTTGCTGAATGCAGCACTCTTTCCGCTTTCGGACTATATTTTGTTTAACAATTTTGTATTTTTTGTTATATAACACTGTATTTTTTTATGAAGATATCTATCATATCATCAGGATTTATATGTTCCAGTTCTCTAAAATCTTCGTTTCTTAGGTCAGTTTTTAATTCTGTTTATATATTTTTATGCTTAGCGTCCGAACTATTGTAACATTTATTTTACAAAGGGGACATAATTGGTTGTAACTATTTATTTGACAATTTGATAGTATTCTATAATTTATTTATAATTAGAAATATTTATTTTATATCCGATATTTCCAATTAGCACAGAGCTAAAACTAATAACTAATATTATTTTACATAACATACAAGAAGATTTAAAACTTTTTTACAAACGGAATTTTTCGGCTGATCCTTCTAAATTATAAAAGTATTTTGAGAGTATTCTAAAAAATCTGATTTTTGGCAAAAGTTATACACGATGAACCTTTGCTAATGAGCCATGAAATACTGACGGGTTCGTAGGCCAAAATAAGAGATTTAACCCAATATATTTTAGTAAAATATTGAAAGTGAAAAGTATTTCTTTATTTTTTATTTTTTTAATAACTCAATATTTCATTCTCATTTTCGCCAAATTTAGTGGTTTTGTTTTGTAAGGAAAGGAACAATAATTTATCACACCATTTTTTGAGATAGAGACTACGTGAATTATTAATTATTAATTATTATACATTTGATGAGGAATTATTTAGTTATTTTGTTAAACAAAACATTTTGCCAATTCTGACTAGACATTATATGTTAAAAACATAATTTTTACGTGAAACTGATATGCTTTTGCTTGTAATGTAAAATGTAATATAACGATGATATACGAATGTTTGATAACCCTAGAGCAATTACACCTGCAAATCCCAATGGACCGGTATCCAACCAAGCATAGACCGATTTCAAACTTTTTAGTTCTCATCAGTCATATGTCATGAAACAGGCAAATAAATGATAGTGGCCAACCTGCTAGTCTTATACTAGACTAAGGAAAAAGTGTATATATAAATTTTTTTCAAAGTACTTTCTTCTAATTTTTTTCTCCTAAATTGGATGTGAGTCACAACGTTTGTATATCCATGTCCAGTATACAAATGTCATGTAAAAATAATGCCTCTCTCGTTAGTTTTCTAAAGTGCTTGGGAGTTTTTTGGCGTGCTCGCGAGCACTAAAGTGCTCGTAAGCTCTTTCAGAGTGCTCGCGAGCACTTTATGTGATTACTAAGCACTAAGCCCTTTCATAAAGTGCTCGAAGCACTAAGCGCTAAGCACCGTTTTTAAAAAGTGCTCCTAAGCACAGTGCTCCCGAGCACAAAAGTGCTTAGACAAGCACTAAGCACAGTGCTTAGGATCAGCTCTGCTATAATGTCCGTATTGATAGCATTGAAAAAAATTCAGGAATAATTTTTTCGATACATAGCTTATAAACTTGGACTTAACAGAGATGAATAGGATTATAGGGATATTTTGGCTAATTTAAATATTGCAACTCTGGAAACAAGAACGAGTAATGCTCTCCTACTATTTTTACACAAACTTTTAACTGGTAATGTTGATTCGCCTGAGTTATTGGGTGAAATCAGTTTTAACTCTACACCTAGACTCACTAGGAATAAACTATCATTCCACATTCCCTTTCACTCAACTAACTATGGATATTACTCGCCTATCTCGAATATGCTCAGACTTATGACGAGCCTATTTAGTCACTAAGCAAAAAGTAATATTGATATGACAAAAAGAAATGAAGTGAATATAAACAGTAGCGTTCGAGTCGCAGAGGCTCGCAACAGGTGTGCCGAGGGCTAGCTTAGCTCTAGTCGGTGAGGGGGTAGGTTAAGGTTCATACACAAAAAATAATAATAAAGCATATACACATTAGTTACTCATGTATATGTATAAAGGGCGCCACTAGCTAATAAAATGACTGCAACCTAGCTAGAAGGCTCCCAAAATTTACAAGGGTACCCAAACGCTACACTATATTTCTTCGAGGTATGAATATAAAAGAAAACCAGTACGTAAAGATAAAATTTGGATATCAAATTTATTCAATATAAGGGTATTCATCTGGAGTAGATATATATATATATATATATATATATATTCACAAACAATAAATATATTTGAACCGGTCCTTGGTTATATAATTTAATCTTACCGTGCGTGATGTCACGAAGGGTTCACACGAGATAATAAAAGTCGTGCATATGAACTTATTTATACTTATATATCATACCTTATATAATATACCTCCCCAAACGATAAAAGGTTTGAATTGAATTACCCGACATTACTTATTTACATTTAACATTAAAAAAAAGGAATCATATCCAAATACTTTAAAATTTTGAATAGCCAAAAAAAATTAATTATTTACCAAAATACAGGCCTAATATATTTACAAATCATACACTACATGTAAAAGAAAACTGCTCAAATACTTAAAATTTTCAAATAGTCAAAAGTGAAATCACAAATTATGTATCCCGAACTCATACGCTAAGTATAAAAACCTGTATGGCGAGCTGAGTAGCTGCCTGCCAAGAAGTACCATGAATCATTGTCCAAATTGGTCGCATAAGTTGTCATTGTTAATTCCCATCCATCAAAATGATCCAGACCATGAATCGTTGTCCTATATCGAAGCCTGCAGTTGTCAATTCAGTTCCATACCTGTTTTCCAAAACCCCGAATCATTGTCCAAAGTGAAAGCAAAGGGTTGTCAATAAAATTCCAATTAGGGGTCCATAAGTGGAGAACAAGAGTAGGTGACCGAAACCCAGGCCTCTCTTGCTCAGGAGATGGGTATCGCCAGGCTCAATAATTATGTGGGGGGAATTCGTAAAATTCGGGATTGAACATTACGAAAACAACAAAAAGCAACAGAAAGTTGAATAAAACAGAAAAGAAGAAGAAAAAGAATAAGAATAAGAAGCCTCAAAGGTGTAGGGCGGCTTAAATTCGGCGATCCAAGAGATCAAACTTGGAAGTAATTCCTCGTGGGACGGCTTTAATTCAAAATCCGAACTAGTCGAGTAAGGTGTGTCGTTCTAAACAACCAAAACGTATACAACCAACCATGAATTTCCAACATCCCATGAAAACATCAAATGGAAAGCCCCATTAACGGCAATTAAAAGGAAAAATTCACAAAGAATGCCCAGCGCACTGCACCTAATGGCTACCGTCTCCAAACTCAACTTTTCACCTTCATCTCGTGACCTTACAAGCCAACAAAAGACGCAACCCCTAATACACCTGCGAGATGCCTACTGTATAGCTAAAGGATTCTAGTCTCAGCTACAAAATTTAACAGCGCGGCAACCCTGGATACACCTCTCAATAATTACCTACTGTCTACCTAAAAGGCATAAATCCGCATTTAACACGTAACAGACTCGGCAACACCTATAATTGCCTGTTGGACTTGTTTAACCCATCCCACGATAGCTTTAAATCAAAATTGAAAAGACTGAATTAATAATTTGTACAGTGCAGTATTTTTCATTGGTCAATGGTATATTATTAAATTCATCAACTATTTGGTATATGCGGAAATAGTTTACAGTTTATATTTAGTAATTTTAAAAAGTTTACTCATAGTATTGCCTTTGTTATTTATATTTAAGTTGTTACAGAAGCAACTTCCTTTTTCTTGTTTGTACTATATTTTTATGTTGTATATTGGGGTTTTCCCGTCAAATAAATGAATAAATTTAATACAAACAACCAAATATCTCATAAATAAAAATACAAGTACAAAATGAACATCCAAAAAAATGAAAAACTATGTATAACAGTACTACCCGCTACCATACTGAAAAGAAAATGTGTGTATTGTGCTCAAATTGTGTACCATGCATTCTAATACACAAACATGCTCTACGAGACAACTCACGCATTACATTTTGGAGCATTTCAGAAGTAATGCGTTTCTAATTCTGGTTTTGATGTCCTCCATATTTTCAGGGGCAGTTTGAAATATGTTGTCTTTAACCCCAGACGAAAAAATCCAAGGGAGTAATATCTGGTGATCGAGCTGGACATAGAATGGGTCCATAGGTGCCTATCCAGCTATCCGGAATAACTTAATTTAAATAATTTGTACATATTACAGCAGTGTGAGGTGGAGGCCCATCTTGTTGAAACTATGAATAATTTAACCTTTCTGCCACTATTCTTGAAATTCGTTTTGCAGGAAATTAAGATATCTATGAGCGATTAATTTGCCATCATAAAAATAAGGTCCAATTACTTTAGTTCCTAAAATACCCACCCAAACATTCGTAGAAAATCTTTCTTGGAAAGCAGTCTCTCTGCACCAATGTGTATTTTCTCGTGTCCACTTAAAATGCATATTTCTATTGAAAAATCTGTTATTAGAAAAATGTGATTCGTCTGACCAAAGAATTTTGCTACTGTCATATCAGCGGGTCATTCCTTTTTTTTATTTAACAATCATCTACAAAATCTTACTCTCCTCGGCTTATCTCCATTATTTTATTTATTTATTTATTAGATACAACCACCCAACAGGTATATAAGGTACAAATATTACAGATCAGTAGAATATAATAAATACAATAAACAGAATGTAGAGTTATAGAAAACAGAATAGGTGAAAAAGACAGAGAAAAGATACAATTATCATACAAATAGTATTAAGCTTTTTATACACTAATATTCATGTTACACAGATAATAGATTTTTTATCGAGGCAAGGCTACAATTAAATATATCAAGCTCATTTTGCAGCGAATTATAATTTTTACACATAAAATATATGGGTGAAGTTTTTAATAGATTAGTCCGAGGGGTAACGAGATAAAAAGTTTCACGATTTCTACTTTCTATACGAGGTACCCGAAAACATAGTTGTTCCAAAATAGATGAGCAATCAAAGATATTATGAATAATTTTATATAAGAATACCACGGAGTGTGCCATTCTTCTGTTTTGTAGACTCGATATGTGAAACCTTTCTAACATAATGCTTTGTGGGTAACCGATTGTAGGATAGTTGCCATCTTCAACAAAACATAAATACTTAACCAGACGACGCTGGATGTTCTCTATATTGTTTATGTATGTAGCATATCCCGGAGACCATACCAGTGAACAATATTCCAGTTTCGACCGCACAAAGGAAAAATATAACAGTTTCGTAATGTCCGTATTATTAAAACCCTTACAATTCCTAATTACGAACCCTAAGTTTTTTAACGCTGACGATACAGTTAAGTTCATATGCTCATTGAAACTTAGATTTCTGTCAAAAGTAACACCAAGATCTTTAATGATATCAGGTCTTTGTAACTCTTGGTTATTTAAATGGTAATTGTAGGTGACATGAGTGCGGGCTCTACAAAATGTAAACGCGTTGCATTTAGATACATTAAGAGGCAATTGATTTAATATACACCAATGATTTATCTTATCCAAGTTATTCTGCAGCTTATCACAATCTGCCTCAGTTTCAATTCCATGATAGATTTTCAAGTCATCTGCGTATAATAGACTTGAAACATCCAGGTCTATAACAATATCGTTAATAAAAATATTAAACAGTAGTGGTCCCAGTACCGATCCCTGAGGAACACCTGAGCTAGCTATAATATCAAAAGACCTGAAACCACGGTATTCTACATACTGTCGCCTGTTTGTTAAATATGAAGTGATTAAATCTAATAATGCTAACGATAATCCGAAATTATTTAGTTTCTGTATCAGAATACCGTGGTCTAAGCGATCAAAAGCTTTGGAAAAATCAGTATAGATAATGTCAACCTGTTTGTTGTCATCCAGTTTTTCGGAAAGATATTGTGTAACACAGGTTAGATTAGTTTCAGTGGATCTACCTGGTACAAATCCATGTTGATTTGTTACGATCTGATTTTGTACGTGCCTGGATAATGACGCATTCAAGGTAAACTCAAAGGCTTTTGCAAAATTGCAAATTATTGTTATTGGCCTATAATTCTCAGCATTATATTTGTTATCTTTCTTATAAACAGGACATAAACGAGAGTATTTCCATACATCAGGGAATACCTGTAACTTCAGGGACAGATTAAAAATTATTTTAAGGGGCAGGGCGAAGACATGTGCACAGTCCTTAACTATAAATGCAGGTATATTGTCTGGACCTTTAGTAAATTTGGGTTTTATCTTCTTAAGCGATTTTAGCACGTCCGATTCCGAAAACGTCGTTATGCATAAATTATTACTGTTTACATCACCACAGGGGGGATATTTATTGCTGTTATTATTAGGATTAAGATAAGCCGATTGAAAAACGGTTCCAAAAGCATCAACAATATTTTGAGGATTTGTGTGTCGAATGTTATTATATGTAATATTATCAGGAATGGCGCTACTATTCCTTTTACTGTTTACATATGACCAAAATTTTTTTGGATCATTTTTTATATTATTTTGAATATTCAATAAATAATTTTCATATGATTGTTTTACGTCCTGCTTTATTTTCTCTCTCATGTTCCTGAATTTATTATAATCATCTTCACTTTTTGTTTGTTTATACTTTCTCCTCTGAATATTTTTTTGCTTTATATCTCTTACAATATCATTTGTGTACCAAGTTGGATATTTGGGTTGTTTGGGAATAGATTTAGGCACAAATTGATCAAAAATTTCAGTTAGTTTAGAGTAAAAAGCAGTGCAAGCCATGTTAACGTCATTTAGTTCAGTTAGAAATGACCAGTTTATCTGAAATAGATTTTCATATAATAGAGGGTAATTGGCTTTTTTAAAGTTATATATTTCCATTAAATTACATGGGAACTTTTCAGGATGAGAATTAGTAATTTTTAGTGATATTTCTAAGGGGGGATGATGTAAATCCTCTATTAATAGACACTCTAATGATCTGTTTACGTCACAATTTGCATTTGACAGTACCAAATCAAGAGTAGTCTCATTAGTATTTAGTACATTATTAAATTGTTTGAGGTCAAGGTACTCAGAAAAGTGTTGTACAGCAGCTACACGACTGCTTGGTGCAATATTTTGATTGTTATACTCTGGGACATTAAAATCTCCTATAAAATAAATATTTTCATCGTTTAAATAGTCTAGAGACTCAATACATTCAAAAAGACCTTGGTAGGATGCATACGGTAAATTTGGGGGGATATAAAGGATGAAAATGAAAATATTTTGAAAATGAAAGGTCACTTTAACACCAACGATATCTATTTGAGGAAATATCTCACGTATAAGACTGACATTAAGTTCCTCATAAATATACTTAATATTTAGCGCAATTAGTACACCGCCGCCTTTATTTTTATTAGTTTCCGTAAAGTTCCGGTCACACCGTATGATATTATAATTAGAGGACAATATTTCTGTATTCAGTACTTGCGAGTTTAGCCAAGTCTCTGTGAAAGCATATATATCATAATGGCATGCCATAGAGGCAAGAAATAAGTCTTTTAATTTTGTGTTCAACCCGCGTACATTTTGATAATATATGTTTATGATATGAGTTGGTGAAGAGGCAGTGGTTTCGATTGGGGTTATTGTTATACTCGGATCATTGTTATTTGAAATATTCTTGTTTGTTTTCACGCCTAGTTATGCAGAAAATGACATTTTTGCCTTAAACTCATTAATTTTTTGTTTATATACGAAACAGTTGTTGTCCCATGCAGCATGTTCGACATTAAGCTCAAGTTTATTAGTAATAGAGTAATCTAAACAGTTGGGGCACTTTAATGATTTATTATTACAATCTTTTACATTGTGCTCACCAGCACATATTGGGCACCGTATTTTAGATTTACATTGCTCTGATATATGATTAAAACCGCTACATTTGAAGCACCTTCGTATATCAATAGAATCGTAAACATTACATAGATCGAATCCAATAAATAACTTACCTTCTCCCTCAGACAAGATTTTGTTATAGAAATTTACGTTGACTTGCATAATGGCTTGATATATTTTGTCATTTTTTTTCGTTGACCACAATTTCAAGATTTTACATTCAAACTTTTCACCTATTAGATGTTTGTTCTGAAACTTGATATATTCAATTAAGTCACTTTCTTCCAGCTTCTCTGACATTCCTACTATTCTCACACGTGGATTTAAGGTTTTAACGTCCTTGATGTCATAATTTTGATTCAGTTTGTTCACAGCGATTTTCCTAAGTTTCGTAACTTCTTCTGCACTAGAACATCCTACTAGGATACCACCATCTTTGATATTTTTTACGCTTGAGATATTAATGTTATTTTTCACAGGGTTTACATTGCTGAGAATATCCGTCTTGGTTTCTGAGTTTTTTTGCGTCTGGTTTTTAGGTTTTATTATGATAGCCGCTTCAGTCTTTACAGCAGAGGAATAGCTTTTTTTAATTTCGACTTTTTTTTCGGCATTTATATCACATATAACTTTGGCAGTAGAGTGAGTTATGTCATTTTTAATGCAGTTAAATTTATCTGTCATTTCTTGCACAAGTATTTTGAATTTTTCTTCCAGCAAAGTTTCCAGGTGTTCGAGATCACAAGTCGGCAATTTTTTTAAACAGTCCTCACATCTCCAGGATAGCGAAGAATATTTGGTCACTGCTGCTAATATTTCGTTTGGTATATCGACACATTGGATATGGTAACACGTTTTACAGAAACCATTGCAAGTAACGGCTGGCTTCTTCGTCGTGATCCCACCATTGCACTTTGCACACTTTTCACTCATTTCACTAATTAATTAATTATTATTGTCAAATGCATTTAGATATGACGCACTTATAAATTTCACGTGGCAATTTGGGAATTCCTTGGGATAATAAACCCACTACCTGCTTGCCCGGCCACTGCTTTAGACACCGATAAATACGTGCGTCTCGTTCGAACGCCTGGGGAATATTATTTAAATGTAAACCGATTTTTTAACCTAATTTTAAGCATAGCTACTCTGTCACAGCAAATTAGAGGCAAATTCCTAACATGCTCAAGGTTGTATAAAATAATTCTTAACAATTGCATTAGTTGTTTTGTTATCTTTATATAAAGTTAGCAAAACATACAATATTTTTTGAAAATAAAGAATATGGCAAATTTTTTCTCTTCACGTTTAATTTACGACAAATTCGCGGTTAATTGTTTGGTTCAGGCAAGTCGTTTTGCTAACTTTATGTACATTGAGTAAAATATGAACCAAAACGTATCGCACTGTAATGCTGGAGACAGTGGCATGTCCGGGTCTACAATTTGCCAAGTTAAATAATTGTGGTCCCATAATTTGTTTTAAAATGTTTTGAATTTTAATTTCAATAAAAGTTCAACCTCAATTTAATTATCAAGTCTTAATTTTTATAATTAATTACAGATACTTCAAGAAAAGTCATAGAAACGCTAAGCAAAACGCGGTACTAGGTTTTTGCATTGTAGTATGTGTCCAATTCATAGTGCCTAACCTCATATATTTAAAAATGGAAATAACTTCTATATAATTTTAAATATATGTAATAAAATCCCTTTTTATAGTAAAATTCAAGCGAATCTAACCTTTAAGCCAAACATTTGGTAAAATAAGTTTTTCATGTGCGTTTTGAGATCGCTCTAATGCTTAATCTCCAATATCTACATTTTGTTTTTTTAACATATGGAGTTCTTTCTTATGGAGGAGGTATAGTTTATAGAGTTTTCAAGATGCAAGATATAGCAGTCAAGCTTGGTAGGACAGAATAGAAATTTTAAAAAGAACACTGCATATCCTTACATTTTTGGATTTCAGAGATGATTTTAAGTACGATAGCATAGTTTTAAAAAAATTTCTAGACTAGGTACTTGATTTTAAAAATCAAGTACCTAGTCCAGCCAATAGCTCTAAAAATTAGTAGTCACAGAAATGTTTTTAAAACTGAATTCGCACTTAAAATCATCACCAGAATTCAAAAAATGTAAAAATATGCAGGGCATTCCATTTAAAATTTCAAAGTTGGAGCCATCTCCGGGGAAACTGGAAGTGATGGAAAAGTGTCAAAATATGAAAAATTGGCCGAGTTCAAGACTGCCAAGTTTAAGACTTACATTTTGAAAACTCTGAAAGCTATGGCTATGTCATATTAACATTAGCAAATCTAATAAGTAAAATATTTATGCATACCAATTCCGGAAGACACTCCTTCATCATTCTCTCCAAAATGACGTCTCCATCATCAACGTCTATGGATATAGCACAACTATTTTTTACTGGACTCATGCAAAATC
This sequence comes from Leptura quadrifasciata, assembly GCA_963675555.1. Taxonomy (NCBI): domain Eukaryota; kingdom Metazoa; phylum Arthropoda; class Insecta; order Coleoptera; family Cerambycidae; genus Leptura; species Leptura quadrifasciata. The sequence continues at coordinate 94,101,582 of OY776680.1, read as the reverse complement.
CACATACGTTTTCGTCTTCCCAAACATCAATCCCATTCTCATTTTTGCTGAGATAGACATCTTTTAAATCCAGTTTGACTTTGTCCTCGTCATTAATAAATGGAACTATATAGTCATATGTATAGAAACATGTTGTTTTAAAATCAAAACATGTCATAAGCTTATCTGTACACTCTGTACACATTACAGGTTTCCGAATTACAGCCAAATCCTAAAAACAAATTTCGCTGAAACCATGACAACCGAAATGGTTAATAAAATACTGAATTGAATCAAATTAAAAACATAAACTTCGTCCTTTGTACCCGAGTGTTATTGCCACACTTACAATTTTACTCAGAACTATATCCAAAACGTCTTTCATATCTCCTTCTACAGCTTTAAAGTTTTCACATATTTTCAAACACAGTCCGCATATTTTGTCTGGAGTTTCCATTCTTTATGAATATTTGTAACTGGTAAATGTTTTTTTTTTCAAATATTTACAGAACAGAACCTTTCGTTAAGACGCTGTGACACTAACGTCAGTCGTCACCAACAAATTTGTTTGACCTATAGCACAGACCTTATAGGTTAGCTTCTTCTTCATCCATCTTTCAAATTGTAAGAAATAATCACAGAGCACAGAATACGTAGAAGCATTACTGCAGAAACTGAAATTACTCATTCTATAGGCGAAAAATCACGGATTGGGCGTCATCTACATTTTGACAGTATAACCTTATGTTAGTGAACAACTAATCAATGTACTGCTGAGGTTAAATGTAGCCTAATATTGTTGACGTTATAATTAAGTAACTTCTATGATTTTTCAAATAAAAAAATGCATTAAAGTGTTATTTTGTCTAAATAAACAGGTAAAATGATGCAAACGGTTAACAAAATTATTTCTGTGAAATCGAGAACGTTTTTTTACGTTTGTCAGTGTTCCAGCTGATATTAATCCTCCTTGCAAGTGCAAAATGACGTTAAGATGGAAAGTTGGAAATTTGAAAGTCTATTTAGTAAATTTTTTCGACCTTTTCGATAAGTGTTCACTCCAAGTAAATTAATCAAACATCAACCGACTGGAAAAAATAGACTTGTAATTAATGACCTATTTCCACTATTTTAAGAGCCTGTGATTAGTGTGTAACTTTTTATTTGTATTGTTGGAATGTTTTATAAATCATTTAAAAATCTATTTTGGAATGTAATGAGGATTTGAGGCTATTATTAAAACAAGTGTGGTTATTATATTTTTTATTTAATGAAACCGAATGCGCAAGATTTTTATTGATAATAAATCGTCTTTATTACAAGAATTATGACATTCCTTTATTTTCTAGTGAAATATTTCATCGTACCCTTTCTTAGAATAAATTGACAATGACAATTTTGTATTATTGCACTGACTTTATATGACTGTTTTGCTATTAAAAATTGTTTAATTTAAATTGAATGTTTTCTTAACTGCCTCTCAAGTTACCGAAGTAACTCCCTGAAAGGTCTCAAGGATCTAGGTAAAGAGAGACAAGGCCCTACAGTTTATTACGGACTCCGAACCACTCTTAGGGCAATTTTCTTAATGAAAAATTGTTTTGCCTTGCGGGTCTCGAGCCCACTTTTTTAGAACTCTGATCAATTCGGATTAGAGTGAAAACAAGCGGAGAAACTTGCAAGACGTTTTTTAAGATATGCCTGTATTGGAGAATTTACACGGTATAAAATTTGCCCACCCAGCAAAAGAGATTTGCCCAGGTTTATTTCTAACATAGTGATAGTTCATTAAATTCATTTTATATTTATTACAAATATACAGGGTGGACCATTAATAATAGGCCATAATTAAATGACGTAAATGACAGAACTAAAACGTAACCAAAATTCAAATTTAAATTTTTATTCAGGTATTAATCACTAACATACAATATTCACACAGATCATAAAACAATGAAAAATAAACAAGTAAATTATAGGATGAAATCACCTAAACTAAAAGCTTGTGATGTGATGTCCATCCAGAAATATAGCAGTTTAATTATATAACAGCAGCAGCAGAATACAGAAATTATAGAAATACGTTACGAAAACACATACATAATAATTTAAAGGTATACAAAATATACAATTCTATGCAAAATATACAATCATGTATGTATGAACCATATATAAATCATGTGGTGAACCAAAGTACTTATGTAAAATATACACATATATACTATTGCAAAATATACGATGCATCGTAACACAAGTAGTAAGCCTGCAAGGTTTAATAAAATTAGCAACAGTGGAATTGGAGGCAGGTAAATAACTTCTTTTTTTTTTTAATCTGTTAATTAATGTACAAACAAGGTTTCACATATATGGAAATTTTCGTTTATGAATGTTTTTAACTCTTTTTTTAATTCTTTGTTTGTAAAATTTTTTATTTTAGTAGGCAGCATGTTATATAGCATTGGTCCTTGATAAAAAATAAATCTTTGTGTATGGGTTTTTCTGCAGAAAGGAACATTCACTGTCAAATTTTGTATTGCTCTAGTATTATAGGCATGTACTGCGTATAACGTAGGTTTTTTCAACATGCACATTAGACCTTGGTAAATATATAATTTCCTTATTGTAAATAAAGTAGCCTCATCATATAAAATATCAGTTGAGTATCACGTTTTTTTTTTAAATAATTTTTAGTAATGTGTTTTGAATTACCTGTATATTATGTAGAGTAGTGTTATATAATCCCCCCCCATATGATGATACAGTATCTCATGACTGATTCGACCAAGGCATCATACACCATAAGCATGTTTTCTCTGTTGAGTACGTCTCTTAATTGGTAGAAGCCAGCTTTCTGAGCCTTTTTATTAGATAATCAATGTGGTCTGTCCTTCTCAAATATTGATCAATCATGACACCAAGGTATATAATTGAGCTTAATTGTAATATTTTGTTAGAACAGAAACAATTATTATTACACTGAGTTCCGTGAATGATAATAAACTGCATATCAGGTTGATCCATTACAGATGTAGAAAAAGTTATAAATTTTGTTTTTCCAATATTTAGACTCAGAAGGCTTGCATTTAACCAAGAATACATACATTTAAGATCGTGTTCAGCATTTTTATATACTCTATCCCAAGAATCACCAACAAACGTTACCGCAGTATCATCTGCATAAGAAATGATATGACAATTTATATTATTTAAATGTGTAAGACTGTTCAAGTATATTTAAAACAAAATTGTTCCCATCACCGTCCCTTGTGGGACGCCGGTGGTGATGAGTAGTGGGTCGCTATAAGTATTGTTGATTTTTACTTTTTGATATCAATTTGTTAAGTAATCCTGGAGTGCCCAGAGCTATGATTCCTTGGGACTTAAATTCAACATTGGAAAGACTAAGATTATGTCAACTCCTCACCAAGTGAACCAAATAGACATTACACTTAACGGAAATTCTCTTGAAGTGGTGGATCAGTTCAATTACTTAGGCAACCTTGTTAATGACAAAGCAAACATGGACAGTGAGATTCGTAATAGAATTAACGCTGCATCTAGAGCACTCTGGGGACTTAGAGAGAGAGTATTTGACAACCACGACCTTGCTTTTTCAACGAAAATGGCTGTCTACAGAGCAGTTGTCATGCCAAAACACTGCTATATGGATGTGAAAGCTGGGTCACTTACCGTCGTCATGTGAAAGAATTAGAACGTTTTCAGCAGACACCTCAGAAGTATGATGAAAATCCGTTGGTTCCATCACATATCAAACGTGGAAGTACTCAGGAGAGCAAACAGCCTTCCAATTGAGGTGCTTATTTCAAGAGCACGCCTAAGATGGGCAGGTCACGTTCATCGTATGCATTGATAACCGCCTTCCTAAATGTACACTTTATGGTGAATTGCTAAGCGGTAGAAGAAGGCGTGGCGGTCAACGAAAGAGGTCAAAGAAGCTCTCCATGAAAATCTAAAATCCTGCGGTATTGCAGACGAGCAATGGGAACAACTTGCAGCGGACAGTAACATTTTTATACTCGGACTCGAGTAACGGCTAATAATAATAATCCTGGAATATGTTCAATGCTGTACCCCTAATACCTATTTTTTCTAATCTGCCCAATAGGATTTCATGGTTGACAGTGTCGAACGCCTTGGCCAAGTCTAGAAACACAGTAAGACATTTTTTATATTCATTTAACCCATTTACAATGTTTTTAATTAACTCAATGACATCATCTTCAGTTGGCGTATTTTCCCTAAAGCCAAATTGATTTTTAGTTAATAGTTTATGTTTTCTAAATAATTCATTAGTCTTTTTTTTAAGAATTTTTCAAAATTTTTTGCAAAATTATTTATAACCAAAGCACACTTTTCAATAGATACACTTTGTTTCATTAAATTTGAATTTGTCTTTCAAAAAATTATTGAAATGTTTAACGGCACTTTCCTCGAAAACGGTTGGAGTTATCAAGTTCTACCAAGTGTACCTTTTATACGTGGAAATGACGCCCTCATCAGATTTTCTGGTCAAAAGTACCACAACGTTTCGTCAAAAAAAATATGAAAAAAATGTATTTATCAGATACAGGTTCTGCGGCGCCCTCTATGATCTAACGTGATATGTAATACGTAAATTATTGTTTCATAGAATAAAAAAGTTCCTCTATCAAATTTGGCGAAGATCAGTCAAGAGGCTGTTGAGTTATTGCAAAAAAAACGAAAAAATAATTTGAACTTTGACACCCCGTATCTTTTTGCACAGCAACATTTTACAAAAGCACATTTGGTTATATCCTCATATTTTGGCCCAAAAAATCTACTCCTGAACTATGGCCTATTATTAATGGTACACCCTGTATAAATAAACTACTATAAATTTAAAAAAAAAAGTTACTTTCATTTATATTATTTTTTAAAAACAAATAACGTAAACCTTGACAAACGTACAACTTGCAAACAACTCTCATTAACCAAATAATAACAAAAACAAGAAATTGAAGTAGATCGACCTGGTAACAGTACACAAATGATGACGTGTGACGTCACGGGTATCGGCGCCAATACTTTTTCGCTTTATTAAAATTCGAAAAATCCTGAATTTTACATTTTTATAAATGTCTTTTGATGCTTTATTGTCGCTGTTTACTGTCTACAAAGTCCTTGACAATGTCACCTCCACCTTTGCAGTCTGCAACTATCGTAGAGAACGATTTCCTAAACCCATATTGATATTTGTAAATGAGTGAATTGTTTTTAAAGTAGTTCGTTAAGTACTCTAAAAAAGAAATCAATTTAGTTCTGATAGGAAGCTTAAGTATCGTTCCGGGTAGTCCCTTATTCTGTGGTCACAACATAACCCGGCAGCTACACTACAGAGCATGAAAAGCGCAGTAACTTTTCATTTATTTCAATAAGCAGACCTGCGCATTTCCATACTTTCCAGGAGGTACATATCTAGATATATAGATAGATAGTTTTTATTAATCCAACTGACTAGTTACATGATTACCCAAAGGGTGTAGGGCATATCACATCACAAATTAAAAAATGTATAAATACATAAAAAAAATTAAAATGAATAGTAACAAGTTAAAAGTAATATACATAGAATTAAAATTGCATTGAGTATTATTATTATAGTAGATGTACAAGAAAAAAGGTGAAGAATAATTAATTAATTAATAGAAGACAAAATATAGCACAAGCTATTTCAGATCAAAGTTTGTATCATAGTAAAATTCATCTAGAGTATAATAGGCCTTTTCTATCAGTATATTTTTTAGTTTTTGTTTTAAAGATTTGATATTTAACACTCTTAGGTTTAAAGGAATTTTATTAAATATCTTTATTATTGAGTATTGGACATTTTTTTGTATGTAGGTGAAATTGCTTTTAATGTTGTTCAAGTCCAATTTATATCTTGTGTCGTGTTGATGATTTCTTTCACACTCTTGCAATATTGTGCTATTCTCTTTTATAAAGATTACCGCTTCATATATGCATGTGCTAATCAAAGCGAGAATTTTACTTTCCTTGAATTTCGGCCTACAAGTTTCAGTTTGCTTTAAATTAAAAATATTTCTTAGACATCTTTTTGCAAAATGATTATTCTGTCTGCCTCCACGCTGTTGGCCCAGAAAATCACACCGTATCGCAATTGTGAATCAACATGTGCATGATAAGTAATTATTGCTGTGTCACCATTGATGTTTTGGGAAAGTACCTTTAAAGCATAGCAATTTTTTGTAATTTTCTTGGCTAGGCAATCAATATGATATTTCCAATCTGGCCTATAGTCGAGTTCTATTCCCAGAAACCGTGCTGTTTGTACTGTTTCTAGTGTTTTGTTGTTTTCGGTAAAGTTTATTCTTGATTCAGATGTATGGTAGCTAAATTTGATCAAATTGGTTTTGTCTATATTCAATGGAAGATTGTTGGATGAAAACCATCTTTCTAGTGTGTTCAGTGTATCAAATATTACATTGTTTGTATTATTTATGTTGCGATCCATAGTGAATATAATAGATGTGTCATCAGCAAATTGTATCAAATTATGTGTTATTACGTTGGGCAACTCGTTAGTGTACACAATGTATAGAAGAGGACCGAGAATTGATCCTTGCAGGACTCCCCTTTTAACTATTTCAGTGCTTGATGTTATGAGATTGTCTGCGTCATCATATTCAATCACATACAGTTTTCTTTCAGTCATATATGATCGTAACAGGTTTAAAGCTGTGCCTCTAATGCCATATTTTTCTAATTTCAACAATAATAGTTTGTGGTCTACACTGTCGAATGCCTTAGATAGATCCAGACACATGGAGATGGTGTCTTTTCTCGAGTTTAAGGATTGTAATATTTTACTGATGGCCTGATAAATTGCTCTTGTTGTAGATTTTTTTTTCCGGAATCCGTTTTGATATTCTGATAAAATCTTTTCATTTTCCAGAAACTGTACCAGTCTTTCATATATAATTTTTTCAAAGATTTTGCTTAACAAAGCAATTGGACGATAATTTTGTATGGAGTTTTTATCGCCTTTTTTGTAAATCGGTTTTATTTGTGCCATTTTAAGTTCCTCTGGAAAAACACCATTGCTAATCGACAGGTTTATAATATGTGTTAAAGGAGGTGCAATTTCAACAGACATAATTTAACAATGTGACAGGAACTTCATCGTGTCCAACAGATTTTTTATTCTTGAGATTCATTATTACACTACGCACTTCTTCATTGTTTGTAGGATATATGAACAAACTTTTTTATGTTTTTCAATGTTTGCAACAATGGTATTATAGTCGATGTCTAATTCTGGACATCCATTGATATAGAAACTGTTAATTTCATTTAGAATGTCTTCTGAGTCTTTTTTGTTACCTTCTCAATTGAGTCTTGTGCCTTTGTTTTTTGCCAGTATATTTATCTACCAATTACCAAATAGCTGTTCCAGGGTTTTTTGTATTTTTTATGTAGTTTATATTTGACATTTTTTTTTCTCTAACAACCCGTTTTAAAATTTTTGTGTACGTTCTATATTTTTCCAATGTTAATCATTTTTCTATATAGGTTTCTTTTATTTTTTGTAGATATTTTAATGCCCTGCGTTATCCATGATTTTGATGATTTATTTACAGATTGTTTAATGGTCTTTAGAGGGAAAATTAGATTCATGAGGTAGGCAATTTTATTCGAGAAATTTTGGTACGATTCATTTACGTCGATAGAACTATACAGGGTGTTGCATCATGAGAGGGACATAGCTTAATAGGAGGTAGAGAACGTCAGTGGTAACCGGAACCTCCCATAGAAATGTCTCATTGGGCCTTCATTACGAAGTTACAGGGTGTTAAATAATTTTTGGCCAAACTTGTTTTTTGTCATAACTTTGACAGGGAATGAAATAACGGATTCATATTTGGTAAGGCTAATGTACTAACGAGCCCCAAGAGGTACATGTATAAAATAAAATATATCCAGGTCCGGACTCACTATAATTTATGTTTCTTCTTTGCATCAATAAAACATCACCCTGTATATATTTTTTTGAAATTTCGATAAGATATTCGAAAAGAGCAAGAAAAAACAAACAAAATGGCCTATTTCATTTTTTTGTTACACCTTCGTGGTTATTTAAATACGTTGTTAAATGTGCAAGAAAATGGATTACAGAACCCTATTAAATGAGAGGCACGTGAAATAAATAGTTTTATAACTAAAATTTGCAAAAATTCTATTGAGCCTAGGTGGTCTGGGTGAATCCTAATTCCGGCACGTTTTAAAGGTCCATTTTGGTAAAAAACTGTGGTCCTAATAAGTAATCGGGTATGAAATAACAAAATTTTAATCAATCACAGTAGGCTTGTTCAAAGAATAAAAGTGACAGATAATTTAAACCATTTAGGCCTAAGCAACCAGTTACTTTGATCAAGAAAATCATCAACATTTTATACTTAATAAAAATTGGAAAAGAGAACAAACTAAAATCTAAATAAATAAAATATTTTCCATTCAATTAACAATAAATAACAAAACAATAACTAAATGTGTTTAAAAATAAAACGTAATTGACACTAAAGTAAATTTTCAAAATGTCCTCCCCCACATTCTGTGCATTTTCTTGCGCGTTTAGAAAGGTCACCAATTGCTCGACGTATCATTTCTGGATTATTCCGTATTTCGTCGCAGGTTGTAACGATGCGCTGGATTAAATGTTGTCTACTTTCAATTTCAATGCTATAAACCTCGTTTTTTAAGTGGCCCCATAAAAAGTAATCACAAGGGTTACAATCAGGAGATCTTGGTGGCCATTCATGTGGACCCCCGCGTCCAATCCATCTATTAGGATACACATTGTTTAAGTATTCTCTTACTTGAAGGTTAAAATGTGGTGGGGCCCCATCATGCTGAAACAACATGCCTCTTATACCGATATTTTCTAACATATTCGGTAAAATGTTATGAAGAAAATCAAAGTAAATTTCACCATTCAATCTTTCTTCAAAAAAATGTGGCCCTATCAAATGTCTATTCACAAGTCCGACCCAAACATTTACAGAAAACCTGTGTTGCGAACGGCGTTGGCGTACCACATGTGGGTTTTCCTGTGCCCATTTATGATTATTTCGTGAATTGTTTACTCCATCCCTTGTAAATTGTGCCTCATCCGTAAATAAGGTTCTGTAAATGACTGGGCGATGGTTAGACAACCAATGACAAAATGCCAGGCGGGGGATATCGTCGCCTTGTTGAAGACGCTGTACCTGCTGGATATGATATGGATGGTAACGTTCTCTTTTTAGGGTTCCCCATACTCGCCAATGAGGAATACCAGTTGCCAAACTGATTCGTCTAGTGCTCATATTTGGGTTTTCTTGAACTACGTTTATAATATTGTTTTGTTCCTGCACACCTTGTTGTAAAACACGCTCCACAACTGCAGAAGTAGGAAACTTTCCGTGTTGTCTTGCATACTGGAACACCGTACTAAAGGTTTTATGATTAGGGCATCGACGACCAGGAAAACGCAGCCGATATTCTCTTTCCGCCGACCTACCATTTCCATTACAGAAACCATAGATGAATATTATGTCAGCATATTCCACGTTTGTAAATTTTACTGGCATAGTTAAAATATTTTCACAAGTTTTCACTAACTAAATGCGGATTATTGACACATTAAATTACTAACAAACAATTATTCAACTGTTTAGGAGATTTCTTTTTATTATCTGTCACTTTGAACAAGCCTACTGTGATTGATTAAAAATTTTGTTATTTCATACCCGATTACTTATTAGGACCACAGTTTTTTACCAAAATGGACCTTTAAAACGTGCCGGAGTTAGGATTCACCCAGACCACCTAGGCTCAATAGAATTTTTGCAAATTTTAGTTATAAAACTATTTATTTCACGTGCCTCTCATTTAATAGGGTTCTGTAATCCATTTTCTTGCACATTTAACAACGTATTTAAATAACCACGAAGGTGTAACAAAAAAAATGAAATAGGCCATTTTGTTTGTTTTTTCTTGCTCTTTTCGAATATCGTATTGAAATTTCAAAAAAATATATACAGGGTGATGTTTTATTGATGCAAAGAAGAAACATAAATTATAGTGAGTCCGGACCTGGATATATTTTTTTTATACATGTACCTCTTGGGGCTCGTTAGTACATTAGCCGTACCAAATATGAATCCGTTATTTCATTCCCTGTCAAAGTTATGACAAAAAACAGGTTTGGCCAAAAATTATTTAACACCCTGTAACTTCGTAATGAAGGCCCAATGAGACATTTCTATGGGAGGTTCCGGTTACCGCTGATGTTCTCTACCTCCTATTAAGCTATGTCCCTCTCATGATGCAACACCCTGTATACCTCCTGCCAATTTACTTGCTTAAGTTCATGTTTAAATTGTTGCAATTTAGCTTTGGAGAATATGCGCTTTTTATACGACATAGTATCATTCTCTGACCCATCCAGCATAGAGACTTCCAGAAGTTGCCCTTCATGGTCTGATAATGCATTAGTTATAACCTGGCCCTGTTTATCAGATACTTCATTAAAGAATATATTATCAAGCAGTGTAGCTGAATTCTTAGTAATCCTTGTTGGTTCATGTATAGTTTGATTTAGATTGAAACTTTGTGTTAAGTCTCTAAAAATGTTTGTATTTTCAGTATCTTCTAAGAGATTGATATTGAAATCTCCACACAACACAAGTTTGTAATTTTTATATAGATTTAAAATATAAGTTAAAGTATTAATAAATATATTTACCTCACCTAAAGGTGGTCTATATATACAAATTATTAGTAGTTTCAAAGGCCTACTTACTATAGATGAGCACTCAATGTGTCCCTCTATGCTCTGTTCCATAATTTCCTTCACTTCTTTTGCTTCTAAGTGTTCCTGCACGAGTATAGTTGAGCCCCCATGGATCATCTTCTTTCTTGCATATGCAGATATTCTTCTATAGCTTTCGATGTTCAATTGGTCTAGCTCATTTTCAGTAAACCAGTGTTCGGTTAGACATATGATTTCTGGTTTCTTTATAGTTTCGCTAATAAAGACTTCAAATTCCAGTATTTTATTTTTTAGGCACTGCATGTTCTGGTGAAACACTGTAATGATTGTTTCTGCAGTAGTTTCATTTTTATCGTACCTTTTATTTTTCTTGTTATAATTTATCGTGGTGGTGGTGTTTTCTTCTGTGTGTTTAAAATCCTCGTACAACCATATTTTATTTCTCTATGCTCGCTTCTGAAGGATTTTTATTTAATATGTGTCTTTTAAGAGAGTTCTTATATTTGGTCTGATAGGAACAAGAATTGCATTTGTAAACTGTCACTTCTGAAAGATCCTTATGCGTCAGTAAATGAATTTTGAGCCTATTTTTATATTTTGTCTGAAACGAACAAGAGTCACATTTGTATATTGTTACTTCTGAAAGATCCTTATGTTTCAGCAAATGACCTATGAGATTATATTTATGCTTTGTTTGAAATGAACAATAATCGCATTTGTACATCATCACCTCTGAATTATTTTCATGTATTATTACCAAATGTTTTTCGAGGTTACTTTTGTGTCTTGTCTGAAATGAACAACTGTCGCATTTGTGCATTTTTACTTCGGAAGAATTCTTATGCATCAGCAAATGATTCTTGTGGCAATCTCTGTATTTTGTGGAAAACGAACAATAGTCGCATTTGTACATTTTTACATCTGCCGGGTTCTTATGTGACAACATATGTCTTTTGAGGTTACTTTTATGTTTTGTTTGATGTAAACAAAAGTCACATTTGTACATTGTTACTTCTGACGGATTTTCATGTAGTATAAGATGTTTCTTTTGGTCATTTTTGTATTTTGTCTGAAATGAACAGGAGTCACATTTGTACATTGTAACTTCTGAAAAATCCTTATGCTTCAGCAAATGATTTTTAAGGTTACCTTTGCGTTTTGTCTCAAACGAACAAGAGTCACATTTGTACATTGTTACTGCTGAAGGCTCTTTATGCGTCAACAAATGACTATTGAGGTTACCTTTATATCTTGTCTGATATGAGCAATAGTCACATTTGTACATTATCACTGCTGTAGGATCTTCATGTTTCAGCAAATGGCTATTCAGCGCACTTTTATACTTTGTCTGAAATGAACAAGTGTCGCATTTGTATATTGTTAGTTTTAAAATATCCTTATGTAATAAACAGTGAATTTTGAGGCTGTTTCTATATTTTGTTTGGAATGAACAAGATTCACATTTATATATTTTTATTTCTGAAGGATGTTTTTGCTGCAGCAAATTACTTTTGAGGGTGTTTTTAATATTTGTCTGAAGCGAACAAGAGTCACTCAGTGGGTGCTTAATGTACAAACTCGATTGATCAGTCTCAACGTTCATCACTGAATGTTTATCCCTTCTATGTAACCTTCTGGTTACTTCTGATTGTGGTATAACAATGCCATCGTCAAACCTGAAAATTATAAAAATAGTTATTACCACTGAACTGTGGATTAATGATTATTTAATATCGGACTTGAAGAAAGGTGCTATTTTGAACATGAAATTTTAATCAAAATGCGGCGTATAATTATACAGGGTTATTCATTATCATTGTTATTACTGCATATGGTAAAAAAAAGTTTTAAATAAAAAATAATATTCTTTTTTAAATGGCATATTCTTTTCTTTTATTTGGATTTTCTACCACATGTATCATCCTCTTCAAAAACAAATCACCGAATCTACAAAATAATAGAATTATTGGAAGAAAGCCTCTGCGCCTGTGACGTTTACGTCAAAGAACAGTCGGAGGTTATTTTTTACAAATAATATAGATCGGAATAAATACTGAAATAATGTATTTTGTATCCTGTCCTGTCCTGTCAATACAGGACTGTCATTAATATGTCAAACAGAGTTTTGTCCATTTCAGACAGGCTTGTCTTATCAAAAGGTTTAAATTTTGCAATAAACCCGAAATCTGTTCCAAAATTTGATATAGTAGTGACAACAGAAAAAGTGGCACAAAATTTACCAACAGATAATGGAAATGAATAACACATACGGGCAAAAATTGCTTTAGAGGAGCAATACAAAATTAAAGATAATTTAACTTCAGAAGAAAAGCTATCAATAAATTCCTTAAAACGCGATGAAAGTATAAAAAAATTGCCAACAGACAAAGGTAATGCCACAGTCATTTACATAAGGATATATATGACACAAAAATCATGACTCTTGTAAATGAGGGACCCTACTCAAAACTAAACACCAACAAAATCAATAGAGAGTAAAATTTACAGAACTTTTGCTTAAATACAAACACGAATTTAATGATTTTAAACGAAGGAATCTTACACCACATCATAGCAAACCTCCTCATTTTTATGGCTTACTAAAGACACATAAACAAAATGTTCCTTTAAGACCAATTGTTAGTTCTATTAACTCACCATGTCCTAATTTGGCAAAATTTCTACTTAAAATTATTGATCCATTATCTGGAAATATCGATTCATATATAATAGTAAACATTTTATAGAAAAAATTTATGAAAACGATATTCATGAATCACACCTGATGATTAGTTTTGATGCAGTTAGTCTTTTTACCAATGTTCCGGTAGATGAAACCTTAAAAATATTTAAAAATAGGTTGCTGAATGATAATAGTTTGGAAACTAGAAATAAATTTAGTATAAATAGCATAATGGAACTATTAACAATGTGTATAAAAACAACGTATTTTCAATTTGGACAATGAGTTCTACCAACAGGATTTTGGTATGGCAATGGGGTCTCCATTATCACCAATTTTAAACAACATATTTAAGGAGAATTTTGAGAACACATATGTTCAAAATTACATAAACAAACTGGTTGTCTGGCGGAGATATGTTGACGACATTTTTGCAATTTGGCAATTTTTTAGAAAATATAAATAGTAAGGAACCCTCTACTAAATTTACATTAGAAGTAGAAAGTAGAAATAAACTACCATTTTTAGATGTTTTAATTAAAAGTGTAACTAATACAATTGAAACAAGCGTTTATAAAAAACCAACACATACTAATAGATATCTAAATTTTTACTCAAATCAATCAATAAATGTTAAAGGGGTGTTGTAAAATGTCTATATGATAGGACCAAAATAATTTCATCTAATAATGAAATATTAAATAACGAGAAAAAATTTATCAAAGAGGTTCTAGTTCAGAATCAATAGCCGGAAGCACTTGTTGATAGAGTTTTCAAAAATATTGAAAATAGGAACAATCAGGTACAACCACAACGTCATTATATAGCAACAATTCCTTATATATACGGACTATCGGAAAAGCACTGCCATATAGATGACAAATTTGATTTTAGGACGGTATTTCAAATGGGGAACACTTTGAGATCTATTTTAACAACAAAAACAAGACCGATAAACCGGGAGCAGAATTAAAGAAACTATTTAAAATATGTGAATGAGATAAGCGTTATGTTGGTGTCATCCAGACCTTTCAGTGTAAGGTTGAATGAGCACAGGAATTACATTAGAAAGAATGAAATTCAGAAATCAAAGATTTGTGAACATGCTTGGGAAAATGGACAATTTAACAAAAGAGGCAGATAACAAAAAAAGAAAATTTAAAGAAACAGCAATAAATTGCGCGTGTTATTAAACTATTTAAAAAGGGCTGCTCTGAAGACATTGACAATTACCGACAGATATCTATACTCAGCACCATATCTAAAATTATTGAAAGGGCTTTTTATGAGATTGATTGAATATGTTGAAAAAAATAATTTTTAACACCATCACAGCATGGTTTTGTTTTGTCAATGTTTTTTGACCTATCCAAGGCTTTCGACACTGTTCACACCGAAAAGCTTTTAAGCAAACTATTCGACCTTGGAATTAGGGATACTGCCCTGAGATGGATCCAGACTTACATGGAAGGACGGTCATTAACAGTAAGCTACAATAATAATATGTCATCAATTCATAATGTCAAACTTGGAGTACCGCAGGGCTCAGTTCTCGGACCCTTGCTTTTTATGCTATATGATAATGACCTTCCTGATTACATAAAAAGTGCTGGGCATGTCACCATGTTTTCTGACGACACGACAATTTTAGTATCGGCAATAAGAAATGATGATCTCCAGTTCTATGCTGAAAATGTTGTAAATATATTAAGGTCCTGGTGTGATAGAAATCGATTAATATTAAACACGAATAAAACGATGATTATAAATTTTCGAATTAGAAGACCTCCACCTATAAATTTTAAAATATTTGATATAGAGCTAGGAGAAGAAATTAAATATCTTGGTACCTCCTTAGATTCTAAACTATCATGGGACAAACATATCGATGACGTGTGCAAGTTTATTTTGGCATCTTACAATTGAAAGACACGCTAGACGAAAGTGGTATATTAAGTATTTATTATGCCTTAGCCTACTCGCACATTTCATTAAACATCATAAGTTGGGGGTGCGGAAGAGAAGGGAGGGTATTTGTCCTACAAAAAAGACTAATACGTCTTATATTTAACTTAAGGTACAATGAAAGTTGTAGAACAGCTTTCAGGGAAAAAAAGAATTCTGACTCTCCCATGCATATATATATCTTTAATTGTCTCATATACACTAAAAATAACATCTGCTCGTTTGTTCAAGTAGCAAATACCCATCAATACAAAACCAGACATGGGAAGCTCTTAAGTATCCCATCGCATAGAACAACTTCTTTTAAACATTCGTCATGGTATAACTGCGTTAGTCTGTACAATGCAATACCTGAATCTGTGAAAGAAATAAAGTGCCCCAAGTTATTTAAAAATAAAGTTAAAACCATGCTATTAGAGGGTGTTTTTTATAGTGCTGATGAATTTATGTCCGGATTTTCTTAACCTGTTTATACACTGTTAAAGCCTGTTTATACACTATTTGTTGTATATTATTTTGTTGTTTGTATTTACATTATTAATATGTGTATGTGTGTGTGTATATATATATTTACGTATGTATTTTATTTCACTGAGTAATATATATACTTGTCTGACATGCCATATGTACTCTATGCATCTTATGTGGTTAATAAAGTTTACCATTATTATTATTATTTATTATTATTAATCTTCTTAAATGAAGATAAATGCGTATCGAATTGTTCTGTAGATATTTGTACAACCTGGTTACCAATGTTAAAAGAAGAACTTAACAAGCTCAACATTATCTAAAAGAAAATATCATCAGTTCTGTGTAAATAGTAAGTATCTATGGAAATAACATAAACAGAGTCTTAAAGCTGTGTATTTGACATACACAACAAATAAGAGTTCTTTGAAAAAGAAAGCTTTGAAAACGGAAAAAGACTACTTTCACCAAAATGCATTATTTCTGTGTTTATATTTTTGTAATATATCTCACAAAGTAGCCTATGGATTTCAAATTTCTTTTTACTGAAATATAGCTCACAAAAATAGGATAACTGTTTCTAAAACTTTATTCTTCTATAGTAGATATTAAGAGAGGTATTTGGTGTGGCCCTCGTAAAATAGACATACTGTATATAAAAAACAACTGTGGTGGGATGATTTCAATTTTCAAACTTCAAAACGAAACCTAATTTAGCACAATTACCTGCTGAAGCTGTGTTCATCTGGTTTTATTTCAATTTCTTGGTTAAGTAAAACTTTCTGGTCCTCCATTTCAACAAGGTTTTCCTGTTCACGTTTAGTCTCGTTTTCTTGATAAATTATTTCTTCTATTTTAATGGAAACACATTTATTACTCTCTGGACCTGGACCGGCCAAAACATTTTTTGGTGTAAACTGTCTCTCATTATCGATTTTCTGATCATTCATTTCCATAAAACTTTCATTTTTCTTTTCGACACCTCTGCTCGAACCTTCACTATCATCTTGTTCTAATTTAACTGTATCTCCTTTGTCGATTCCTCTTTCAACAGGATTTTTCCAACTTTCACAGAAGTGTTCTTCTGTCTTCATTGTATCAGCCGAGTGACCATCTATCCCCCTTATTGTTGTAAGTTTTTCATCGTTATGTTTAGTCTCGTTTTCTCCTCCACAAAATATTTCTTCAATTTTAATAGAACCAAGTATATTATTGCCTTCTGCACTGGCCAACACATTTCTTGGTGTAAACTGTCGTTCATCGCCAATTTTATGATCATGAATTTTCATAAAATTTTTATTTCCAGCAACCTTATTATCACCTTCATTACCATCAAAGAATATTTTTTCTAATTTAACTGTGTCACTTCCTTTACCAACTTTTTCTCCATCAGGAATTTCTCTATCATCACAAAATTGTTCTTCTACTTTGATTGTTTGAGCCCAGTTACCGTCTACCTCCCTTGTTGTCGTATCTCTTATTGCAAGCCATAATGAATTGCTCAGATCTACTTGACCCCTACTGTTTATATGTGGGGCTACACAGAATTTCTTAATCTTTTCTGCTGTAATCAAACAATTTGTCACAAAATGGAAACACTCCTCTAGAAATCCATGGCATGATGCACAAATTACTGGTTTCTTGATTATACTTAAATCCTATAAATAAAAAACACAATATTAAAAATGAAATTCTGCATTAAAAAAATGTTTGTCTACACGTCTTTATAAACGTGAGGGTTTTTGTTCAGAGAAAAAAATCAGAATATGAGAAATAGAGAAGCAATGAAGTTTTCCACATGGTCTGATGTATAGAGAGACCAGAGCTGTGCCGAGCACTAACAAAAAGTGCTCGAGAGCACTAAGCACTGTTAATAGTAAAGTGCTCATGATTACTAAGCACTCTGAAAAAGTGCTTAAAATTCACGAGCACTAAGCACTTTTAAAAAATTTAAATAGTATCTATGCAGGGTGGGGTAATAGTGCATCGGACCTCGATATCTTGCGTTCTACGATAGCTAGAAATTTTTTAAAACACTGCAAGTAAACTAGATAAAAAAGTCTATAACTGGAAATTATTTTCAAACATACAGGGCGAGCCAAGACGAAATTACTGGACCAAGTGCCTTTTTTTAAAATGGAATGCTATGTATATCAGTACATTTTTTGAAGCCTCTTTCTAGACTCTATTCATTCCTCTATTGGCATTGACTATCTCCCAACCATTTGGATGTAATGAATTTCTTTGTTGAAATAATGCAATCTGCAGTTGGATATAAAAAAAAATCACCGCAGTCGCAATGATGGGTTTTAAGAAAAACTTATGTGAATACCAGTTACGAGACATCTAATTAATGTTTTTGAATCATTTTCATTTCCTAAAACTGTAGAGGGTGGCCAAAAATTATTTTTTAAATTAAGAACATTTTAAATTGAATTTTCTCAATTTTCTTCAAATGGGACACCCTGTACATTTTTCGACGGTGATGTAGAAATGAAAAACGAACATTTTTTGTAAGCACTTCCCTATGGCTAATTGTAACCATTTTCGTTTTATAAGTAAATAAGTGTTTATTTTTCAATTAAGGACTTTTTAAATTGAATTTTCTCAATTTTTTCAAATGGAACATCCTGTATATTTCCCGACGATGTGATGTAGAAATAAAAAAGGAACATTTTTTGTAAGTACTACCCTAGGGCTAATTGCAACCAATTTCGTTTTATTGAACAATAATTACAAAATTCAAAAATAAACTTAAAAAAAGAGGTTCCCTCAAATAATTCATTAGAAAAATTTATAATAGATGTTCGACGTATTGCCCATTTTGATTGACACAGGTCTTTATGCAATTTTGAAATGAAAGAAGAAAGAAAGAAATTTATTTGATTACGTAATATACAACATTAGTACTTGTAGCAAGTCATAAACATTTGTATGTTGTCGATTATAAGGTATAAGTCAATACATT
Source organism: Leptura quadrifasciata (assembly GCA_963675555.1). Lineage (NCBI taxonomy): Eukaryota > Metazoa > Arthropoda > Insecta > Coleoptera > Cerambycidae > Leptura > Leptura quadrifasciata. Next base: position 94,082,703 of record OY776680.1, on the reverse strand, counting down.
ATGATACATACAAATTATTACATGACATAAAAGTTAATATACAAAGAAATAAATAAACAAATACAATACATATAGACTAAGACGACGTTAGTGAGGTGAGCTGCATGTCAGCGTCTAGGTTAGTATTGAGATACTCCTCCAATGAATAAAAATTTTTTGATAATAGAAAGTTTTTTATTGTACTTTTGAATTTGGTTGAGCCAAGCGACTTAACTTCACGAGGAAGTTTATTGTACAGTTTTAGATTTATAGAATTTTTAGTAGAAGTAGTCAATCTAAGTTTAGGTGGCAATAGGAGAGCACCATTTCGTGTATTATAATTGTGATTGTGTGATACTGATAAATATTCGCTATGTTTTTTTATGGATTGCAAGCAGAGAGGCGTAAATATACAAAGATGGGAGACATAAGATTCTGTATTTGATAAATATTGGCCTACAGTGTTCCTTAAAAGAAGCACCAGCCAAGATTCTAACAGCCTTTTTTTGTAGTCTGAACACAAGGATAGACTTGGATGAGCCTCCCCAGATTGTGGTGCCATAGCTCAGATGCAAATGAAAGAGTGAGAAGTACGCTGTTCTTAGAGATTCACTATTTACGAGTTTTTTGAGTTGCCGCATTAAAAAGAGTTGTGTACTTAGTTTTTTACAGAGTATGTAAATATGATTATGCCATTTTAATGATTCATCAAGTGTGAATCCAAGTAATTTCACGCAGTTGCCTTTGTGTCGTTTGTGATTTGTCAAAAAAGTAATTTTTTGAGTTTTACGAGTGTTTAGTTTAAAATTATTTGACATAAACCATTTATTTATATTAATTTCCGCACTGGCCAGATCAGGATTTAATAGGTCGTCATTTGTATTTGACTCATATAGAGTACAGTCGTCGGCAAATAATAGACATTTGAAGGGACGCATGTAGAAAAATATATCGTTTACATAAATGGTAAATAGCACGGGTCCTAAGGCAGACCCTTGAGGGACACCGTGCTTAATTAGAGACCAATCGGAAGATCCTCCGTTGAGATGTACAGGCTGGTATCGATGCGATAAGTAAGAATTAAAAAAATTGAGCCTCTGATGCCATAGTGTTCGAGTTTTATTAGTAAAGATTCGTGCGAGACACAATCAAAGGCCTTTGACAGATCAAAAAGAGTAACAAAGGTACTCCTTGAATCCTCAACACCCTCGACTGTGTCCCCCACAAGCTTAGTGACAGCATCGACTGTGGATCGACCACTTCTAAAACCGTACTGACTATAATGAAGGATTTGAAATTTATCTAGGTAGTTTACCAGTCTGCTTTTAATAATAATTTCTATAACTTTGCCAAAATAGGGAATCATAGAGATGGCTCTATGATTATCCGGGTCGTCTATCTCACCTTTGCTTTTATAAATTCGAATGAGTTTAGTTAATTTAAATGCCGCGAGAAAAATTCTTTTACTAAAACACAGGTTAATGATGTGAACCAGTGGGTCAATTAATATATCTTTACATTCTTTCACAATTTGACTATTAATCTGATAAATGTCTTGGCATTTACTCTGCTTAAGACTTAATATAGCTTCCTCCACATCCAATTTATTAGTAGGGAAAAATACAAAAGAATTTTGAGCTCTAGGGACTAGGCGTAAATACTCAGCAGCCTGGTGTTCAGTGGCAGGCAGTTCCTTCAAAATATTGATAACAATCGATGAGAAATAATTTTGAAATTCCTCAGGAGTTATATTACAATTGTTCATTTTTTACTTGAGCAGTTTCAAGAGGTTTCCACTGTACCTAAAGCTGCCGGTGTGCTAGATGTAAAGGCAGTTATTATTCTTTCCTTCATATTTTGTACTGTTGTTGGTGTATCTCTATAAACAATTTCCTTCACGTATATCCCCATAAAAAGAAATTCATTTTTGTAAGATCTGGGGATCTAGCAGGCCATTTAGTGGGTCCATTTCTTCCAATCCGTTGATGAGGGTAGGTATTATTTAAGTGGTCTCTAACTGCATTTAAATAATCTGGTGGAGCACTATCTTGCTGAAACCACATCCTATTTCGAATTCTTTCAGGGAGATTTACCAATAATTGTGGCAGATAGTTTTCCAAAAAATGAAGATAAATAGCTCCAGTCAATGTACCATCAAAGAATTGTGTCCCTATTACATGTTCTTCAATAATTCCTCCCCAAACGTTTATAGATCATCTGTGTTTGTTATCAACTTGCATAAAAAGTGAGGATTTTCCGAGGCATAATAATGGAAATTGTGCCTATTAACAAATCCATTTTCAAGAAAAGTTGCCTCATCACTGAATAAAACAGTATTGAAGAAGTTGACATCATGTTGCATTTTACCTCTGGCCCAATTACAAAATTGTAGGCGCTTTTGAAAATCGTCATCAGATAATTCCTGGTGCGTTTTAATATGATATGCATGCAACTTATTTGTTTTTAAGATTCGACCCACAGACCGTCTACTTATTCCTACTAATGAGCTCACTTCTCTTTGACTAACATGGGAATCCTCAACTGTTGCCAGTATCACGGAAAACTCATTTTCTTCGTTCAAAACACGTTTTATTCTTTCACTTTTTTATATTCGACATTTCCAGTTTTCAGAAATCTATCGAGAAGGTTTTGGAAGCTGCTAACATCAGGAATCCTTCTTTCGAGATAACGTTGGTGATAAATTCTATTGGCAAGTATACAATTTCTGTCTGACTCGCCCAAAACAAAAGTCATATTAAAATTCATATAGGTCGCGTGCGCGTGACGTCACAACGTTTGACAGATCCCAGCCCTTAGGAAAAACAAACCGAAATTCGTTAAGCGGTTTAATGGAGACTAAGTGAATTGTTCGTAATATTTGCGTTTTTATGGATATTTATCGTACAAACTGCCAAGTTTTTGCTGTGTTGTGAATTGTGGGAGTGTAGCAACCCGAAATAAACTTAGTTTTTTCAAAATATCCGTTTTCGACTCGAAGCAGGTTTGGCTAAGAGGCGTCAAATGTGGTTGCAATAAAATTAAATATGCAAATGTGTGTTTCAAGCATTTTGTTAGTGGTGAGTTATTACACGTTAATATAAAGAATTTGTTTTTAATTAAGGTTCGTGTTGCAGGTAAAAGTACCGATCTACATGATCAAAACAACTCAGATTGGGTACGGTCTCTCCACATGGGATACAAATTGAAACCCAGATGCGAAAGTGCTCGGGACTTAAGAATCGCAGCTAGAGCAAACAATAAACAAGACATGGTAAAATTAGAAATTTATGTTGGTTTGATTGTTTTTAACAAATATTTTTTGTTAGTGCACATTTTTCTTATGTATTATCGTAATGTATATTATCTAAATGATCCGTCTATGATTTTGAAAGTTGAGTATAGGAATAGCCATGGGGCTAAATTTTACTTAGTATATATACCTAAATATAACATACTCTTTTTATTTCATATATTGACATTTTATTCAATAAAGTTGTTTATATTATCATTATTGTATTATTATATGCCTGTAAATGAATTTGTTTACGTGTAAGTGAAAATAAAACAAAATATTGCCTACAATATACAATTATTTATTATCACAAGGTTCGATTACTGTTCGTAAGAAGGATCAAGAAGAAACTTACGAAAGGTATAATTAATTCCATATCGTAAGAAAAATATATAATATATTGATAGTGTCACTCTTACTTTTCAGAAATAAATATCTAAAACGAAATACAGTAATTATTTATGACACTCAAGAAACTTACGAGAGATAAATATAAACATCTAATATCACATCTCACTATAAAAATAAATCCATAAGAACTAAATATATTTGTCACAACCAAAAAGTTTAACGAAAGGTAAGTATGAACATCTATATCGTAATAAAAAGAAACATGCTAATACTATATGAAAAGTCACTCACACTTACCGTATAAAAATAAATATAATATGTAAGGCTAAATTTACAAAAATAATAAGTAACGTTATGTTGGAAATTTTATTCTGACACTGCTCTGACAATTCCATAAACACTAAAGTACTTGAATACTGTACTCGATGTGCGATTGGCCAATCATCTAGAGATGATTAAAAACTTTTTAAACAGTTCTATATAGTATTAATATGGTTGGCAAAATGTATATTATTAAGTAAGTAGAGTATTCGAGTGTAATGTTGAACAGATATGGTATTTATGGGAACTACGTCTGAGGAACACTTTTCACCTAGACCGGCTACACAATCACAATGATTACTCAGTATGGAACCATCTGGATCTGTAATAATCCAAGGAGTCAATGGCTTCTGCTGAAGACGTTGAGACCGTGTAACCTGAAAAACGAATAATGCCTGTTATATTGAGCTACAATATAAAATATACAGATATTACGTATCATCAAAGTTCTTGTCAACGTTCAGCCAAATTTTCCATAACTAGACTAAGCTGTGACATGATCTGAGTTAAATATTTTAGACGAAAATTTTGTACTTAGTGGCTGGCAAACTAAATGTTACACAGAAATTAGCAAACGTTTAGGAATGTTGACTGTCCGTTTAAAATAGTTTTTGCAATTCAAAAATTGAAATATATATGGTTAATTTTTTCTCTAATAATTATAATATTAATACATTATTATGCCAAGAAATTGTATTTAGAGCTAAATCATTGATAAATAATTCTTACCTTTGCAACAACAAGTTTTTTATTGTAAATTCCTTGCAGAAAAGCTCATTCGCTCAGCCACAAACGAACTGGTTGTAAGCTTCAAGACTTTTGAACGCCTTAAACTCATCCTTTGTATATGCACTTCTTTCAAAAACTAAATAATTAACAATATCACCATGTGTAATATTTGGAAATACCTCAATATCACTACTAGTCTTCCTTTTTTAAAATATAAGGGTCTAAACCGATGGCACCAACTTTTTCTGCATACCTAACCTATACATCATGAGGCAATTTCGTAAAATATAAACTCATCTCCATCTTAACAAACAAAATTTACCCCACGAAATAATTTTGGGTAGTTATGGATGTTAAATAATCCAAAATCAACTTTTAAAACACCACAAAAAGTGCAAAAAACACTTTAGGACGAGGCGTTTAATATACGCATTATTCAATGACAGCTGTTTGTTTTTCCTAAGGGCTGAAAAGCTGTGACGTCAACGCACGCGACCCATTGTAAAATTCCAAATATTTTAAATTCAATACAAATTGTAACGACCGATAAGTGTGATAAATGCTCCTATATACACGACAATTTATACCAAACTGAGGTTTTATTGCTTGTCGAACAACGAAAACAGAAAAAAAATGTACAAAAAAAAATTACAGTAAAGGACCGGTTAAATACTATTTACTCATTTCAATGGATTGGAAGAAATTGTCTCACCAAATGACATGTTAAATGTGCGGGAAAATAGTTTTTCGAAGATAACTCGGTGGCTTTTGATCTGACGAAAAAATCTCATACGATGCGATGCACTAAAGTAATTGGCCTATCAATTTTAAAATTTGAAGTCCATTTTTGCGACTTGTATAAGATATTTTGACTTGAAATTTTAACCAGTTATTGTTCACATTATAAAGTATAATTTCTGAAAATTTCATCAAATTTCACTTGAAACATCCGAAGTTATAACCAAAAAACCAAAATTTAGCAGTTTTGTCAGTTTTTTTTTTTGAGGTTATGTGTGCAGATAAAAATTTCATATTGTAACCGCTGATAGCCTGTATCATAACGAACAGCCCCAATTTTTTTGGACCTACACATACCGAGATATACTCATCAATATTTAGAAAGAACGACCAAAATATAAGTATTCACATTATAATCTGTGAAATCCATTGATAGAAATTAAATTGAATCACTTTCTTACAAAACAAAATTTGACTGACAGTTGTTGTCATACTTTTAGTTGACAAGTACCTCATCTTCTGGTTTACTTAACCATAAAATAATCAACACCTTGAAGTTAACCAGACTTAACCCCTAATATTAGTTAATCAATGATTGTGAAATTGGCTGTTAGTCATTTACCGACATTTCAGTCAATCCTATATTGTTATTATAGCAAAGATTTGAACAACTTATTGAATTATTTTATTGTTTTATTTAATCATACTTCTCCACGGCAAGTATAATGCTTGTTAAAAAAAAATTATTGTTTTAAAAAAATGTTTTTATAATTACTAACGTAGTACCAATGAATAAATATGGCATGTGATATATCGTTGAAAAGGGAGGAAAATACTCTATTTAATGGCGCTATTTCCCGCCCATTTCAAAATAATTTTTTACAGCCTGAAGAGTAAATCTCAAAATACAGCGGTTTTGAAATAATTAGATAATATCTCGTTGAAACACTTTTGCAAAAAATTTTCGCCTTAGAACTTTTCTCGTATCTTTTCAAATAACGGAGATATTTGGCCTAGACGTTTTCCGCATTTTCCGCCAAAACTCTTAAAGTAGGCCATGGATTTTAAATGTCTTTAAACCATTTTGTAGGTTATATAAATCGGCACAATTTTCGTAAAAATAATTTTTGTTGTACGGCCGATATTAAGTGAGATATTCTCGAGTGTCCTGATAAAACGGACAGCCTGTATATATTTTTATATTATAGGCACTGTAATAAACAAAGTATGACTGGAAATTTGAAATAAGCTGGTGTGGGCGAAAGAAAGGGATATAAAACACACAAATAAAATTTAGATATAAAAAAATTTGACAGTATAAAATATAGGAAAAATGTTGCACAAGTTTCAACGCGTGTAAAGAATTAGATAACTTATAACATTGATGCTAAAAATAGTAAAAGTGGATATCCTCCTTTTGAGTTGTTCTTTGTAATATAACACAGACAATAAATAATTTTAAACATATAAACAGTACTTAGTAACTAACAAAGAGCAATGTAAATGCCCGTCTCAAAATAGAAGAGATTAAGTGTATACAGTTTATATCATATAAGGCCAAAGATATCAAATAAACCCATTTAACAGCTGTTTGATAGTTTACAAGTATGAAGTTAATTTGCACTCAGATAGAATTCGTACAAATCTGTTAACCTGAATATTATTAAGAAATAAGTAGTAAAATTTGACACAATTAATTTTGATTTGTAACTAAATTATGATTTCCTCTTGTAGGTCCAATAGTTGTAAAATATTACATAAATATCTTGTGAATCCGATGAGGCAAATTATAAAAAAATTGTTTTATTGGAAAGCCATTTTGTTGTTAGATACGTTTAAACTTCAACCTTTTCTCCAGGACTATCTTAATTTTCGATTCAATAGGGCGAGTTTGATTTTTTGATATGCTCAATGGTCGTGAAAAAAAAATAGTGAGTGCACGTAACAATACTGTTTGATCAAAAAGCCTAGAACAATAAATAATGTTGTATAAAGAGCACATAAATTAACTTTAAAGCTTGTGAAACATGAGATAAAATATATTCTAATTAATTAGAAAGTTGCCTTAGATTTTATGAGGCCTTTTCACAAAAATTTCAAGTTTACAAATTGTCACTTCTTGAAAATTTTTCAGTACAGTAATTTTTCAATAACTTGGCACCTTTCTTGTATGATCACATATGCAATTTTACCATATACTTTGCATTTATAGCTAAGTAAACTGTACAGTGCCGTCTTTAGCCTGTTGGGGGCCCTGGGCACATTAGGATATTGGGGCCCCTATGACCTTGACAGAGCGCTATTTTGTTAGAATAGACAAAGAAAGTAGATAAGCAAGGTTCTAGATTTATTTTTATTTCATTACAGTCACATTAAATGAATAGATAATATAATATAATCCACAAAAGTAAACTATAGGGATCCTGCGAGTAGTTCTCGGCGCTGTCTGTTGTCGAAAACTAGAACCTCAGTCCGTTAGCAATTAATAATAACAAATATTTTTTTAATTTTATTTATAAAAAAATAATAATAAATAATGAAGTATTGTTGCATTAGAGATTGCACTAATTCTGATATTAAAAGTCAGTCTAGTAAAATATTACTTATTTCATTTTGTAATAAATAAAATATTGAAAGTGTAACTTAGCGAGAGAAAAATGAATTTTTGTGTAAGACTGCTAAGTACTAAACAGTGGGTATGTTCAGCCAAGTAGTTAAGTATCTAAAACAGTGTAAAACCACTAAACTAAAGAAAAATAACTCACTCGAGAATTCAAATCTCCAACTAAATTTTTTTTTTGAAAATTGGAAATCTTAGTACATAATACCTTTCCCTCTCAGCCCGAAGTCTTTCTCTCATTCTTCTCTTTAAAATTTCGAGGAAATCGCGATCCGAGCACCCCTTCCTCCTTGAAAATCAAATTTAAGTTTTACCCCAATGCTTACCCGTGCAATATCCCGAGTGAGATTTAAATTGTCGCGGGCTGAGTTCGGACTAGTGATAAAGACGTTAGGTGAAGCCATGGTTTTAAAAAGCGGTACAGTTGGTATCGTTCAGAAAAAATCGAATGGGGAATGAATGTTCTATGGGAGTGTTTCAAAAAGAATGTTGTGGAACACAGGGACCAAACTAAGGATGTTCTAAAGAAAGGTGAAGTCAGGTGTACCCGGAACAGGCGAGCATGCATGAGAAGAGTGATGAGTGTGGAGGAAGCGAAAAAGGTATGCCAGGAGCGCACTAAATGGAAATCCGTAGTCCCTGCCTACCCCTATGGGAAACAGGCGTGACTATTTATGTATGTATGAAAAACATGAGGCACATGAGTTTGATTTTTTCGAAGTAAATATGTTTTTTGGTTGGGGGCCCCTATCGATCGCGGGGCCCTGGGCATGTGCCCAGAGTGCCCAGTGGGGAAGAGGGGCCTGAAACTGTATATGTAATATTACACACAATAGGTAGATGTTCATATCTATCACTCCCAGTTCTCCTCTATATTTCTTTTGCCACCTCATTAAGATAATTCCGAGAAAAAACGCAATTTATATACCACCTATTTTTCAGTTTTAATTTATAGGATATTAATGTTTAGATACTAGGCAACCCAAAATATCTTAAATATGTATGTTATTTAGACTTGTATTAATTACAAATTTAATGTAATGAACTCATTTGCACTTATGCAGGGTTTGCTCAAAAAGTGAACCGTTTCACTGACTTTAAGGTGGAAATTTTCCCTTTCGTAAAGTGCTCGAAGCATTAAGCATCGTTTTTAAAAAGTCCTTCTAAGCACATGAAGTGCTTAGACGAGCACTAAGCACAGTCCTTAGGAACAACTCTCAGAGAGACCCTCACAAAAATCAAAGTACGCAGTCAAAAAGCAATGTAGGGACAATTTTACGGCCTTCTAGAAATTTGCATCTAATATGCTCCCTTTCTCACTAGAAGCCCGTGTAGTAGTGTAGCGATACATACCAATTCTGGAAGGCACTGTTCTACCATTTTCTTCAAAATAACTTCTCCCTCTTCAACATCAAGGGATGTAGCCCAACAATTTTTTACTGGACTCATGCAAAATCCACATATGTCTTCATCTTCCGGAACATCAACCAAATTCTCATTTTTGCTGAGATAGACATCTTTTAAATCCAATTTGATTTTGTCCTTGTCGTTAACAAATTGAACTATATGATCGTACGTATTGAAGCACATTGTTTTAAAGTCAAAACATTTCATAAGCAGTTCCGAACAGAGTGTACACATCATCGGTTTCTGTATTGCAGGCAAATCCTAAAACAAAATACATCAAAACCATCACAACCAAAATGGGTCATAAATATTAAATAGAAAAATAGAATCAAAGTAAAAACATCAATTCCTCCCTCTTGAAATTGAGCGTTATTTTTGTCACTTACTATTTTTGTCATTGTCAGAACTGTATCCAAAATGTTTTTTACATCTCCCTCGACAGCTTTAAAGTCATCACATATTTCCAAACAAAGTCTACATACTTTTGCTTGGGTCTCCATTTTCTATATCACATATGTAATAGAAAAAACAATTCATCACAGAATATTTATAACAATAAACTCTTTATCATTTATTTACTTAAGATCTCCATCCTCAATTTATAGGTTACTTTCTTCCTCTTCTACATTTATCCACAGACTATATTCAGTCGTTTACAGTTTACGCGTTAAAGACGAAGTATGAAGTAACAAGTAACCTCCAAATTACTCCACTGTTTATAAAACGTTTTTACTGTTTATACGTTAATTTACTGTTACAATTCATTTTTGTTATTATTTTACATTATCGTTATATTATTCTATTATTATTACTTTAAAAAAATTAGTTAAACATGATGAAAAAATGTGTTGTTTGTGGTGCAAAAATGTCCCACTGTCTTTTCACAGGTAAAATAACTCATAATTCCAAGAAATTATACAATTATCTGCTAAAATAATCTATGTCTCGGTATACAAATAAAAGTGCTGAATATTTACTATTTACATAACTATACATAGTGCCGTAGTATGCTTAGCACTTTGTTTGCTTTTGTTAGTTGGCTTGTAAATTTTACAGAATTACCTGTGTATGAATTGTTTTTTTAACTTCTAGATTTCCTAAAAATGAAGCCTTGTGCCCTGCTTGAAAGAAAGCATGCGGTGTTGATCATGCTAACCAAAACAGTGTGTTCAAAACATTTTCTTGAGGAAGACTATGATGACAGTTATTGGCCTGTTAGCAAATTGCGTAAAACTGCCATTCCAGCCCCTGCATTAAGGCATAAACCTGCAGGTAAGAACCTTTTCTATAGCTGAAAGAGCATTAAAACTGTGGTTACTTAAAATAGTAGAAATGATTGCTGTTTCAGAAATTGTGAGAGCGGGACCATCTAAACAAGCTGTGCAACATTTCGTAGAGACTGAATTACCTGGACCATCCAACAGACAAGATATCCATCCCAGAGCAATTGCAACTAATTACTCCATCTGAAATAAAACTTTCTGTAGGTAGGTATCTAAGTGGCAATTTTAAAAAATTATTCCCTATAATTAAATTCATTTGATACCAAAAACAATAGAAAAATTTCTTTTCAGAAGAATGTATACCACCTCATGAACATCATATTGTTCGTTATGTAGGTGAACTCCATTCAGCAGATTTTGCTACTCCACGAAAAGCTAAAAGACACCTGGCATTCTTGAAGGAGAAGTGGGAAAGCCAACGTAAAAAAAATTAAGGTGCTTAGTACACAAAAAAAGAGACTAGAGGTTCGCATTGACAATGTAAGGTATCTCTCAGAGCACTTGCGAAATCAACATTTATTATCAAAAGAATTATCAAATGCAATAATGGTACTGCTACATTCATTTCCTTGTTATTGTTTGTACAACCCTATGTCCCTGATAATATAATTATTATAATAACTTTGTAGGAAGAAATGCCAAGTCCTTTGGGAGCGATATTAAAAAGGCAGTTACTTGCAAAGAATAGAAAATATGACCCAATTATACGTGCCTTTTCATTAAGTTTACATTTTTATTCTTCAAGTGCTTATAATTATGTACGAAAACAATTTAACAATCTTCTGCCACATCCTGATACCATAAGGAAATGGTATATGATTGTGAAAGGTGAACCAGGATTCACGAAAGAATCATTTGAAGCGCTAAGTTTAAAACACCAACAGCAAACCGATCCAATAATTGTAAATATTGTCGTTGATGAAATGAGTATTCGACAACACATTCAGTATGAATGTGGCAAGTACTACGGATATGTTGATTTTGGAGCTGGATTAGAAGGTGATGGAGATACTCGGCCACAGGCTAACCATGCATTTGTTATTATGGCTGTAGCCTTAAACAGCCACTGGAAAATACCATTGCGGTATTTTTTAATCTAAGGTTTAAGTGCATCGGAACGAGCAAATTTGTTGACAACTTGTTTAGACCTACTACATGAAACAAAAATTAAGTGTCATTCTATAACTTTTGATGGAACTTCCACTAATATTTCTATGTGTAATGAATTAGGGACTAATTACGTTTATAGTAAAGATTTTCAACCATGGTTTCCTCATGTAAATACTGGAGAAAAAGTACATACTTTCTGGGATGCTTGTCATATGATAAAATTGGTTAGGAACACTCTTGCTGACTAGGGAGTTATTTACAGCCCAGAAGGAGAACTTATTAAATGGGAGTATATTGAAAAATTGTACAAACTTCGAAAACATGAAGGTTTACATGCGGCCAACAAATTGACATCGCAACATATACATTTTCAAAATAACAAAATGAAAGTTAGATTAGCAGTGCAGGTTCTAAGTGCAAGCGTAAGTTCAGCCCTGTTATTTTGTAAACGATTATCTATAATGGAATTTGATAATTGTGAGGCAACAGCGACTTTCTGCTTAAATATAAACAATATTTTCGATATTTTGAATTGCAAATCACCGAATTTAACAAGCCAATATCTTTAACAACTATTGATAAATTTAAAAGTCATATTGACAAAAAAATATTTATCTGGCTTAAAGGATTGTTCTGGCCAATTATTAATTCATACTAAGCGAAAAACAGGTTTTCTGTGACTCATTGTTTTCTTAACTAGTTATTTAGAATTGTACAATGATCTGGTTGTAACTGCATATCTAAAATACATTTTATGTTACAAATTTAGAAAGATCACCTTGAAATGTATTTTTCTGCCATACGCCAACGGGGAGGGTGGAATAACAACCCTACTGCTCTTCAATTCAGAATACATTAGGCTTTTAGTTAAGTATCAAGTTGTTGCTGCAATAACTAGCAACTGTACTATACTAGATGCAACCACCATTATGCATGTCGGGGCAGGAACCATTACGAGAACTAGCGACACAATTGTCGATGAAGATGGAGAAGAAATGAACATTTCGGACGAAGATCATGACTATTTTGCACATGTTGTTGATTTATCACCATTTGTGTCAGACGTCATTAAATACGTAAGCGGTTTTGTTGCAAGGCGAATAAATAAATATATTTCATGTCAAATTTGTAAAGACTCAACTTGTCTTATTAAAAGGAGGAGGAAAATTGATTACAGCCAGCGAAGATGTCTTGAATTGTGTATGTGTCTAGAGCGTTGAATTAGGCAGTATAAAAATGTTTTGTTCTCCAAGAGATATATCACTGAATTTTTTATTTCTAAAATACTACCTAATTTGAGTAAAATATCTTCAATAATAATATTATGAATAATCATATTTTATCCCAAGAGATGTTAGATAGTCACAAGTTACAATTAATATGTATGTGTAGTAAAATGTATATGAATAAGGTACGTTTACATTATGAAGCTAAATAAAAAAATGATACTACTAGTTGTAGACAAAAATTTACAAAAATTATATTGTTCCGTCATGAATAAAAATAATTATATGTTACTGTTGTATTTGAAATATAGTATCTGTTGCAAATAAATGCATTTTATTTCCTTGCTCATTCTACACACCTTTGCAGATGCCCAATTTCACACACCAATTTGTTCCTATGCAGAACTTGATGTTTACAAATTCCGAAATAAGATTTTTAATTGGCAGGTAGGTACCTAGTAGGTAACTACTCAATTCAGGAGGCCAATTCCAGTTTTAGTGGGGTACTTGATCAAATACATGGCCTATGTCCATTTAACAGTTTTATATAAAAACTAGTGTTTTAGTTATATTCAGCACGATCTGCGTAACATTTTGATTCAGTTTTTGTAAGTGAAACTATTTTCAGCTAACAGAATTTTACTTGTATAACTGCTAAACCATTTCACACTATTCTATGTACATATTTTTATATCTTAGGAACTCAGTCATGTTCTATTAACTATTATGTATTTCCGTATCTCAGGAAACGATTGTCTACAAAACATTTATTTACATTAGATACCTATATTTCAATTTATATATTTTTGTTTACTATGTAAGTACATATGGTTATTTTCCTTACCTTTTCTCGTTACTAATGTTACTATATATAGTATATCCTATAAGGTGTAATATATTTACTGAGTTCTCACAATAGTCAATACGTTTTACTATTTATTTACAGCTGTTCATATTCTTGGTTATGTACAAAATAGAAATTATAAACTGAGGCAAAGGCAAATCAGCTGTGGTATGGAAGTAATAAAAACTTTTATTATAGATTCCTTTTATCGATCATATGCCACTATTTTAGTTGTGAGTAAAGGAAATTGTAGAATTGGGACCTGCAAGTTGTTGCGCTTAACTCAACCACTGACAGATGGCCATACCTGTACTATTTCTATATTTTTATAGCTTTCAATTTAATTAGGGGATTAGATTTCTCAAGTTTGTTTGGTAGCATTATTTTCCAGTAAATAGGACAAAAAAAGTTTACCTTATCAGTAAAACTCACTCAAAATATATAATAAGGGAAAGGAGGTAACATCTTGCAATCCACGAGCTTAAAATTTTTTATTTTCTCAGCTTCTCGTGGACCAATTTTGATGTTTCTTTTTTAAATCGATGTCTCGCATATCATTACGTTTTAATTATCATATTTTCAAAAATAATTGTTTATTTTTGACCTTTTAACGTACTAATAATTATTTTTTCCTTTTTAATTGCGTGGGTAGGAATGGCTGGGGAATGTAGACATTCCATTAGCTCAGTGAGGCCGACTATTTTTTTCTATCAATTGTTTACTATATCATTTGTGGTCATAATAATTATTTATTTTATAATTTACTTTAACTTTCATGTCTACTATATTTAAATGCAAATACGTTTATTTTAAATTTTTAAAATTGTTTAAACAATAAGTAGTAGAAATTTTAGCTAAAATCTTTGAAAAAATTATAGCTATAAGAATAATAAATTTTTTTGAATCTAATAATATTTTTACAGACAGGCAGTTTGGGTTCAGGAAAGGTAATAATACATCAATGGCAGTGCTGGATCCAGTTAATTTTATTGGTGAGGGCTTTGAAACTGGTAACCCAACGCTAGGACTTTTCCTCGATTTGTGTAATGCAATTAGACAAATTAAAAATAGTGAACCTAGACGCTGCACATACACATATCATGCACTGTTCCATAGTGCAATAACGTATGGTTGGTCAACCGGGGTACATCTAACCACCTCCAAAGCGTCTTCATTGTACAAAAGAGCCATAAGGACCTTAGCGGGTGGGAATCAACTTGAAAGTTGTAAACCATGGTTCATCAAATTCATGACCCTACCTTCAGAAATAATCTACCGTCATCTAATTCATATAAAGGAGCATTTGAGCGAATATACCAAGAATGGTAAAACTCACGAATACAACACTCGTACCGAGACAAATTACAAACTCCGCAACAACGATTAGAGTACACAAAGCGAAACAACTTTGGAATTAGACTATTTAATTATCTTCCAAATAGAATTGCCTGTAAGACAATTTAAAGCAAAAATAAAACTGCACCTTTTGGCCAATGCTTATTATGATTTAGCAGTTTTAATTTTATATAAACATATTATACTATTATATGCTTTAGATCATTTGTGTCTTACTGTTTATTATTATCCAAGTTCTTGACTATATATTAGGACTTTATCCTAATGTTTATACTATATGTACGTATATGTCTTTTGTACATATTTATATCTGTTCTATTTTATACATGACTTGTCAAGACACTACGGTGTAATTTTTTAACTAATAAATTATTATTATTATTATATAAATTATGACGTAATATATGCTGTAAGAAACAGGATCTGTACAACTAATAGTGTTCCTTGTTATTAGTTACCGTGTTTGTAATTTTTTTATTACTATGAGCAGAATATTTTTCGTTTAATTAAAATAACAGCTTGAATAATGATGTATATTTGTAAATTATTATTTCTTCAACAATTTTAATAATTAAAAGTAACAACTTGCGAGACATCGGTTTAAAAAAAAAACATCAAAATTGGTCCACTAGAAGCTGAGAAAATTAAAATTTTTAAGCACATCGATTGTTTGAACGCAAGATTTCAATTTCGAGGTGGTCGACGGGCCGTGCTCTCGTTATCCCCACCACTGCCTCCCGTACATTTCTCAGGGACTTCGCGCAGGCTTGAGTTGTGTTATGTAACAATTCAACAAGGTTAGGTTAGGCCCATGAGCGCAAGTATTGAAAATTTATACCCGATAAGTACTTAGATAAATAAAGCTATTGGCCGGAAAACAGCCCTTATAACCTTATACTCAAGCAACACATGATGGTTTAATAAACGTTTATTATATGAAATTATGGTTTAAATTTCGTTATCGTATATTTAATTAACGTCTATGAAAAGCGTTTATTTCTAAACGATTTTTCTACGTATATTATAAATGTATTTCTCCGAAAATTTTTGGAGTAACAGAGAATATTTGCGCTACATTTTTTAAAGGCATGTCATAAACAATTGCAACTAAAAGTTCGAAGATTATAACAATATCTGGAAACATGAGTAAAATATTTACATTAATCAAAATTTGTTATAGTTAGATGATGAATGAAAATATTTGTTCAGTAATATTGCAGTTTTTAAATGTATAATCAATCTGCATCGATTGCGCAGTCGCCAGCAACCGGGTTAGTATTGTTGTCTTTGTTGCAGAATACATAAACATTTCTCATAAATATATGCATCTCTCTCATTGTCTCAACAGTATAGCTGGTGAGCAACCGCGGATCGTCGTGTTAATTGCTGTTTCGTGTGGTGGCAGTCAACCTTAGTAGTGTGGCCTTGTGATCGAAACAAAGAATATTCACCTGTTTGTTTTTGCGTATATATCATTTGATTGAAATTCAACAAGTGTTATGTTGATGAGCCGCCCTTATCCTTGAGTTATCACCTTGTAGCGCGTTAAAGTTACAAGAATGAACCAACTTGTGATTGGTAAGAATTATTGTTTATCTGAGCGATTTCATAGTAACTGCATTGTTTTTATCACAGAAGGTGTAAAACTCTACATGGCTAGAGTTGAAGACGTGGGTGAGACCAGTGACAATAAAATTAGAGGGACGATTCAAGATTGATTGAAGCTTGCCAAAAGCCGCTATAGTCTTTTTATCATTGTCAAACGTCCTAGGTCCCCAAGAGTGAAATAGTAAATGATAAAATAGTTTTATGTATTTAGCCAATCCTGCAGAATAGGTAAAGCTTAATATAATATAAAAAAGCTAGTACTAAATAATAAATATTTTAAAAAAATTACTATCTGTATACATATATACAATTGAATTATTTTTCCTTGATATCAGTAATTATATATAGGTAGGAGGTTTAAAATATGTATTTTTTAAAAAATTGGAGATCATTATAATATTAACTTTCGAATTTAAAAACGGGTACCTTCTATCTTTTTTATAGTGTTGTAGACCGATCAATTCTAAATAATTTTGCAAAGGGAAATGTATAGCAAATCAAAAAAAACTTTAATTCTAATTTCCCTGTTATTAAAGAAAAATTAATATATTTTACAAAATAACGCACTTAGAAATTAATTTGTTTCAATGTCATCTTATTATTGTTATACAGCAATATTTATTAGCAATTTTATCATAAGTAGCAAACGATTTCTGATTTAAGACATGATTTGACTTGCAAAGTTATTTGAAATCGACTAGTCTATAATACTGTATAACAGAATTTCCCATTTAAATTTTGAAAGTTAAGGTAATTTTGGTAAAAATAAAATGATGGAAACTATTTAATCATTTATTAAATAAGCTCTTAGTTTATAAACCAATATAAAAAAAGGTCTAAAGAATTTATAGCGTATATTCATTAGCAAAGATACAAGGGTGGATTCCCTTTAAAAAATCACGATATTTTCTAACTTCTTATTCTAAATTTTTTGAGAAAAACTAAATTCTTCAGAAAAAGTTCAGATTTTCAAAAGAAAAAAAATTTAAATAAAAACAATTATAATTTATGATTACATCTAATTTCCTTTTAACTATATAGTTCAGCAACTTTATGAGGCTTTGAAACTTCTATATTTTTAATTTGAAATATGTTCACCTTACGCGAGGTCAGATATTTATATTCTCTGAATATATTACCTAAATTTTGGATTGCCAAAAAAAGTTTGATAAGCTGAAGCAACACTATAAAAAATGAATTACAGTGGATAATAAAGGTTTATTACACGTATACCAGCAACTGGAGAAAAGGTTTTTCATAACAGTGAGAAAAAAATTTACATCATACATATTATCGACGTATATGGAATTCGTTTATTTGAGGTTCCACATAAAAGTGTATATCTCGTATATGATGTGACAACAATATAACGTTTTCTTAAGACGTATATATTTAGAATATGATGTACCATATATATACGTTTTTTTAAAACGTCTATATTTAATATATGATAAGACAAATATATACGTTTGTAGCGCGGACATTCGAACGTTGAATATAGGTTACGATAAACATTATCTATACCAGTCGTATAAACGAAATCAACACGCTTATTAAACCATTTGGTGTTGCTTGGGTAGTTTTATTGTAAATTGAGTTCAGCTTTGGTCTATCATAACTTCGGTTCTAATAAACGAATCGTCGTGCTTTTTTTTAATGAAGCGTCTTTCCGAGTACTGTCAAGATATTAGAGGATTAAAAATAAAAAACCCATTGAAAATTTTCAGTTATTGCATTTGTTTATAAGCAAAAAAAATTTGCCAAATTTTTAAACAATTACCTAGGTTCTCCTAATTAACGGATTTTAATATCTCAAAATGGATTTGAAAATTTTAGTGGTCCTTTATATGTCAAAAAATTTTCAACTTTCCAAATGCTTTAGTTTAGCCTCAGCAACATTTTGAAAATTTGCAAATTTTGTTCCGAAGTTTAGATTGTAAAATTATTATGCAAAAACTAAAAGTACGATCTTGATGAAATTTGGTTGGAAGATTTATCGTATTATAAAGTTTTCATTAGCCAACTACGAAGGTCCTACGTATAATAAAGTCGGGACAAGAATTCAGGCGATGCACGTCACACATCGATAAAATTACTATAATTATATGAAGATTATTGAAGTCAATCAAAGCGACTGCACCTGAAATAGCTGCAACCCCCAATTCAGGTCACATGCAAATTGTATTGCCACAACTGAAAATGTATCATTAAAATGATGAATTGTGACACAGCATAAAGCTTTATGCTGTGCCTGTGATAACTGCAACGTCTGCAGCCCACAATACATATAACAAAAATTTATCAAAATTCGATTAATTGGAATAAAAATACATTATAAATAATTTCTCAAATGAACTTTATTTAATAATTGGAAAATGAGTTTTATAATATATATTATAGTACAATCATAATTATAATTAAATTCTGCTAATTAAATAAAATTACTACGATATTAAACAATTATACATTTTTTAGTTATTTATTATTCTTGATAAGAGAAAAAACATTTACATATTTAAGCAAATTGAAACCATTCACATATTTTCTTCTTCGTCTGAACTGTCGTCTGTATCGGATCCATTTAAATTAATAATAATGGGATGGATAATATCTTCTCTGTCAAAAGCCACTTCCTTGTCCCAATATTTTTGTATTTCCTTATTTGTGTTTTTAATAGTGTTTGACCAAATTTCTGGGGTAATAGTATCTAATGCTTCCGTCCACATATTTATCACTTTTTCCACACCATTACCATCTCTCCCAATATATTTATTATAATATGTTTTTGCTATGCCCCAAACTTTTTCAATTGGCTCGAACATACAATGATATGGTGGAAGTCTGAGGACCTCATGACCGTATTGTTGTGCCTTCCTTGGGCAGTTTGTTTCTATAAAAATAAGGTTTGTTAATACATAAATATAAATTCATATGGGTATTAGAAGAGTATAGGAAGACAATATTATTACTACAAATTACAATTTCTGGACTCTTGATATTAATAAATGAAAATAACCAGAAGTATCTGATAAACTTAGTTATGATATCGAGTCGAGTGTACATACGTACCCACAAGAGTTAAAAGGCAGTACACTTTTTATGTACTCGCACTAAATCTCTAAATATATAATAAATAACTTACTGTGCCACCAACTCAAGTAATTGTACTTTAAGCATTCCTTCTTCATTATCAATATTTCTGTTTGTAGCCAGGATATAATATTGAATTTTGTCCAACTCGAATTTGGAATTTTATCCACCAAACTACTGTGATAACTAGCATTATCCATGATTATTAAAGACGGTTCTTCTAAATGTTTTAATAACTGGTGTTCAAACCATTTCAAAAAATTTGTTTTGTTCATCTCACCATGATAATCAGGATTTTTTGTTGATGACGAAAATGATGCCCCAGGAATAAAACCATTTTCATTTCCAGCATGAAGTATAATAAACCTAAAAATATATTTCTACATTAATAATAAATAAATTTATATTTAATAAATTTATTATATACAAGGGTCCTATCATTTTAGAAACGAATTTTAGCTACATTGTATATTTTTTCTGTGATTGTACGTGTAAAGTACAAAAAAAATGCATTTTTTTTAAATCTCCTGTATGTAAAACTCGTTTACGAAAAAAAAACCCAGACATTTACACACCTTTTCTCTTCAGTTTTGGTTTTTTTCACACTATCTTTATTTCCATCTTGCCATGATCTTTGTACAGAACCATACTCAAAGATCCACGTCTCATCTAAATACAAAATTGTCGAGGATACCCCAATGAAATATTTTTTACATATTTCTGTAAAAAAGTGACACGGCTGAAAACAATATTTGGCAGTTCCATTAATCCTCTACGTGGATTATCTTTTAGAAATTTGAAACCTATTTTTTTCAATATTTTTCCCAAGCTACTCAAACTTCCTTTGTAAATGTCCCGTTCAATCAACAACTCTAAAAGCGATTGTTTGGTAATATGTTGATCTAAAACAATAATAAATACTTTAATAAATATTTCCATACATTATTTTAATAAATACTCACTGTTTCTGTACATTTCATAAATAACATTTCGAATTGCTGCTTGGTCAAAGTTATCAATGTCGCATACAGAGGCTTTGTTGTTGGTCCAGTTCTTTTAGGGCTACCTAAAGCTTCCCTGGTCTGCATTTTTTTGGAAACGTTGCTAACAGCACTCAAACTTACGTTTAAAGCATTAGCAACTCTCTGAAATTTACTGGTTATGTTATGATATATATTTAACTTCTGGAATTATACTTGCCTCTCTTACAGCAGTTTATAGTAACAGTGGTCGACCGGCATCACGTTCTCTCTCAAAATAATTTATTAAAGAACAAATTAATTCCTGGATATCTTTGCTAAATGCCTTCGGCATTTTGACAGGTAACCTAAAAATATAATGCATTAATTTGTTTTCACGCAAATAAATCTTGCTCCACTTACTAGAATAACATTAATAATACAATTATATTAGTTCTGAAAAGAACTGATGGTAAATAAAACAAGGAAACAACAATTAATTAAAAGCACGAGAGAATGAAATCAACAATAAAACAATTCGAATCAATAAAATCGACAGTAAATCGACTTAAAATATCGGTGCTTTTGTAAATTTAGTAAATTTATACTACCAACCTTTCGCGACGAAATACGATTTAATTAACTTCTATTTCTAAAAATAAGACAATAATGCTAAGGATTATGAAGCCACATTGAACTGTCCTTATTTCTGAAAAAAGCTTAATAATTTGGTGTCAAGAATTACTCTTTTTAATGTAATTAAAACTTTAAAATTATGTTGGCATTGAAATGTTTTCAATTACGTCACTCGTGACGTGCATCGCCTGAATTCTTGCCCCGACTATATAAGTATTTGAAAGAAGTTCCACAAATAATAATAGTAAAAATGAATTTTTGGATTCGCAACCAACTGCATCTTATCTATAATTTCTTTATAAAAATTTTTGATTTCCATAACTTTTCTCTAAAAGCAGTAGTCACTGAGATATATTAAAAAATAGAAGAAAAAAAAACAGATTTTTTAGGAATGTTTCCACATTTTGTTTAATAAAAAAATACGCCCACGTTTTCAAACTAGCGCATAGTCAAATTATCATTTCTTATGATTTTTTGGAGCGATTATGCCAAAAATCTGCCATCCTACCTGATTATAAAGTAATGTTCGTTAGTAAATACTTATTGCATCACGTCAAACAACAACACTTATTTTCTAGCAGTCATAAAGTCGATTTCGCCTTTTTCCTCGGCAAAAGCGCATCATCGTCACTTTTCCAGGCACATTTGGGCTCGTGTTTCGAGACCTGCTGAACGGTCCCAAAGAAATTGCACCCCTCTCTCTGGTACTGGCAGATTATCTCGGTGTTCTCAGTCATCTCCTCTAGTGTAAAGTTCCTCGATTCGCCGATCGTCTTGACACAGTAGGGGCAATTCGTTAGCTTGGACTTGCAGGACCCGCACAGACTGTGACCCGTCGGACAGACGAATATCGGTGCAATGAGGTATTCCTGGCATATCGGACATTCCCACGACTTACGGATAAGATCGTTTTTGTTCACTATCATGTCGTGATACGCTATGCTTCCCTTGTTGATTACGGTCACCGTTAAAATGATATCCTCCGAGTTCAGGATGTTCAAGACAGACATGGAGTTCATTTTGACACACATGCTGTCATACACGTCATCGTTGTAGGGTACCTGATTGCTTTCATAATATTTGTGGTACTTAATCTTGCAGGTTTTCAAAAGGCAGTCAGAGCAGTTCTCTCTAGTGTTGAATTTGGGTATTTTCTGGTCTGGAATTCTGATCATCGACGTGCTACTATTTGTGCCTAATTCTAGTTTGAATTCGAACTTGTCCTCCGTTTCTTGCAAACAATAAACGCCCACCTGAAAAGCGAGCACAGTAAAAGAAAACGCTTTTGGAAACAGAAATAAAATGGTGCAAAATTCAGAAAACAGTACTTATCGTATCCCGTGTGAGTGTAATCAACATTATGTTTTTGCTGTCCAGACCTTTCGGTGTAAGGTTGGATGAGCACAAAAATTACTTTGGAAAAAATGAAATTCAAAAATTGATGATTTGCGTACACTACGCGTACGACTTCATTTCTCTTGTACACAAAGTTAAAGCAATAGCACAAATACATTATTCATATATGTTTATCAAGCTTCCAGAGTGGGAAAATACTTGATTTTTATGATTTCTTGTCTCAGTGCATGGGAGGTATAAACTTTTAATGGCAACGTTCATGTCTATTTTTTTAACCATTTTAATTTTACATAATAATAATAAACTTTATTAACCACATAAGATACATAGAGTACATATGGCATGTCAGATAAGTATATAAATTACTCAGCAAAATAAAATACATACGTAAATATATATACACACACATACACATATTAATAATGTAAAATACAAACAACAAAATAATATGTAACGTTTCAATTTTGTTTAATTTAGTTAATTTTAATATAACCCCTTGTATATGCCGCTCCTTGGATTTATATGTTAATTTTATAGAGTTAGAGCGCCTAAAAGTATGCAACCAGCGATGCGCTACGGAATCGTATATTTGGAAAATCAGGAAATAATCACCTTAAAATTTCGTATTGGTCATTTTAAATCCTTTCAATTTTATACATCAAGCTTGTCTTAATATAAGGAATATCCGTAAAAATAAGCATCATATTATATATAATTAATAGGTATTGCCATTATATTTCTGCCATTATCATGTATAGTTTTTCGTATTCTATCGCGAAGTTTTTGTGAGCGAAGGATAAAAACAGGCGTTCGAGTCAGTTACCACGTATTTCTGGTGTGTTAATGAGTGCAATCCACATTTTTCTATATGTTTAACACTTTGAGGTGTTCATTTTGGATATAATTAGAAAGATTGTGTTTATATTGTGGCCGTATGCTTATGTAAAGTTGTTGGACGGCGCACAATTCGGCTGTACTGCTGGATTTGAGGGCATTTGTAACCCCTCGTCAACACGTGGTAATCAACCAAGCTCTTGCCTATAGGTTTGGTCACTTCAAGCCACCCTCCATCTACGTAAGTTATTACATTTTTCTTCTTTTAAATGACTGGTTAATGGTAATTTCGTGAATCCTTGTTATAGGGCTTTTCTTCTTTTCCCTGGCTTCTTTCACTTTTTGGTGCAGTAATTTTGGTTTCTAATTTGGGATAGTTCTGATATCAAGCTACCGTTAGAAGACCTATTGAAGTTCCTGCGTTCCAGTTCGTTATTTTGGAATTTCTGAAATAGACGCAGTATACCGGCTGTCCTGGACGATCGACCATTGGAGCCGCCATTTGCAGTAATCTCGTGCGAGGACGACATTAAGCAGATAAGCTGTATTTCTTTGAATTTTCTGTATTTTCTATATACTATCTTAATATTTTGCATTTATTCATATTCATTTGTGTACCAAATAATCTATTACATATTAGTAGTGTATTTTTGTCTGCTACTAATTGAATGGCCGTCTTTTAGGCCCTTGCGCTAAGTTTCAGTGATTAATTCATTTGTCTTGACAAAATCTTGATCTGTATTAATATATTTATTTAATTTTTTTTTGGTATTTACTATCATTTTGCAGATATAATTATTACGTCATTTTTTTTTTTAAATAAATTATATTGTGCGCCAACCGTGATCACGTGCGGACATTTAATCATTGGTTTACCACTATATATTTTTTTTATATATCTATATATATTTCAACCTAAACATTCACGAGCGGGCATTCATTATTATTAGCTTACAACTTTATGTTTTTTTTAGGATGTGGCTATTTATACATACTGTCCAGGCAATTCACGCCGCACATGCGCGATGACGTTCAAACATATTGATATAGTAAGAATTATAAGGTTAACCATCAGCAGTCTGTGGTGTAATACTTAGTGTTCCCGATTCTCACACGTGAGGTCGACGGTTCGAATCCGCTTGCTACAGTTTTTTTTTTACCACATTTTGTTAACTAAAATACGTAATACGAATATTTCTTTAGGTTAGTTCGTTGGGTTAAATATGTTAATATTTTTTGATGTAGTATAGTTGTTTATGATAGATAATGTCCCTTGCCCTCGACGGCTATACTGTATGTATAAATAGCCAATTTCTTATACATACTGTATGTATAAATAGCCAATTGCGTATACATACTGTATGTATAAATAGCCAATTGCGTATACATACAGTATGTATAAATAGCCACATCCTTTTTTTTATATATATTTCAGAATGGTAGAAAATTAAAGTAGATTTTATATACTTTGGGAATCATTTATTTTTGTAGAATATGCGTTCAAAATATATTCAGTAGAGAAAATGAAGGCAATTGACACCTGATATCGATTTCGTGGTCCAATTATATATATTTCTATTTGGGGTGCTTGAAGTTTTGTAACCGAACTTTAAGCCACTACTTGGAAACGTAGGGCAATTTAGGTTACTGGCGCCCTGAGCTGCTCAGTTGTATATTGAGTAGTTCTAAATAACCGCACGGCCAGCTCCGGCCGTAAGCTAGCCAACGTTTCTCTCAAGAACTTGGACACACCACCATCGAGAGTTAGGTTAGGGCCTAATATCTCTCTATAAAATTTTAGTAAGGTGACAAATATACAACAAATAGTGTATAAATGGGTTTTGACAGTGTATAAACAGGTTAGGAAAATCGGGACATAAATTCGTCAACACTATAAAAAACACCCTCTAATAGCATGGTTTTAACTTTATTTTTAAATAACTTGGGGCACTTTATTTCTCTCACAGATTCAGGTATTGCATTGTACAGACTAATGCAGTTATACCATGACGAATGTTTAAAGGCAGTTGTTCTATGCGACGGGATACTTAAGAGCTTCCCATGTCTGGTTTTGTATTGATGGGTATTTGCAAATTGAACAAACGAGCAGATGATATTTTTAGTGTACATGAGACATTTAAAGAAATATTATATGCATGGGAGAGTCTCTCTGAAAGCTGTTCTACAACTTTCATTGTACCTTGAGTTAAATATAAGACGTATTAGTCTTTTTTGTAGGACAAATACCCTACCCATTTCTCTTCCGTACCCCCAACTTATGATGTTAAACGAAATGTGCGAGTAGGCTAAGGCATAATAAATACTTAATAGACCACTTTCATCTAGCGTGTCTTTCAATTGTAAGATGCCAAAATAAGCTTTATTTAATTTATGACACACGTCATTGATATGTTTGTCCCATGATAGTTTAGAATCTAAGGAGATACCAAGATATTTAATTTCTTCTCCTAGCTCTATATCAAATATTTTATAATTTATAGGTAGAGGTCTTCTAATGTGAAAATTTATAATCATCGTTTTATTCGTGTTTAATATTAATCGATTTCTATCACACCAGGACCTTAATAAATTTACAACATTTTCAGCATACAACTGGAGATCATCATTTCTTATTGCCGATACTGAAATTGTCGTGTCGTCAGCAAACATGGTGACATGCCCAGCACTTTTTATGTAATCAGGAAGGTCATTAACATATAGCATAAAAAGCAAGAACTGAGCTCTGCGGTACTCCAAGTTTGACATTATGAATGGATGACATATTTCATGAATAGAATTAAAATAAAGTAGGATTCGCAAAAACGCCATTCTCAGCAGGATATTGTGTGTCGACACTGTCGTCCGACATGTCCATGCAAGACAACTGTAGCTACTTGTTTATTACCGCCTTCCTAAAGTCTGCACGCACGGGGCAAGCACCATTGCTCTCAGTTTATTCGCGCATTGAAGTAAACAGTGCAAGGCAAAGGAACGAAAAGAGTGTTTTTGAAAAGAAGGTCATATTTGGCAGTTTTACATAAAAAGAGACACACTCACACAAAAAATTTATTTTGAAAAACCAGCATATGGCAAAACATGTAAAAAATTATTCACTCAAGAGTCTTTCAAAAACACTGATCTTGCGTGTATAATTGGATTTCTTGATGCATTTTCTGGGTGCGACACAATTTCTGCATTCTCACGGAAGGGGAAATCAAAATTAGTAAACATATTTGTCAAGTATCCAGAGCTGATCCAGGACGTCCTTCATAATTTCTATAATGAGAACGCATATATCGAGAGTATAAAATCTTGTGGGCAGAGAATAATAGCCGCTCTTTATGGTTGTTCCATCAAAAATAAAAACACATTCGGTTTACTAAGATATGAATGTTTCGGAAAACTGAGCTGCGGCTGACTATCACTTAAGAACATTTTATCAAATTCGTCGATGGTATTGTGAAAGAACTAAGGATGCAATTGATTTCGGCTGGTGTAAAATGGAAAATGGACTGATGCCAAAAACTATAGATAAACCACTCGTTCCAGAAGATTTGTTAAAAATTATCGCCTGTGATTGTAAAGCTGGGTGCAAAACGAAATCTTGTTCATGCAAGAAATTGGATTTAAATGTTGCAGTTTATGCCATTTTGGCCAGAACATAAACTGCCAAAATTCTGAAGAGGTCAGTGAGTCACCAGTCGATGAACTTACTAATGACATGCCAGATGATAACACAAGATTTATCGATGATGATTATAATTCCAACTACAAAAACGGGGACGACGAAGTAAGCGATATGATGGGCGAAGCTGAGAGCGATTTATACTACTTTAGTGAGAGTGAAACCGACGAAATTTTCAATGCTGTGATGGATTCAGAAGCAGGTAGCTCTCACAGTAGTATTTTGAGTACATCCAGCATAAGGAGTACAGGAAAGCGAGCAATACAAGTAACATTAAAGTAAGTAAAAAAAGAAATCAGCTTAAAACATTTTTACATGTAGATAAATAAATCTAACCTAATATTTTCAATGTAAATAAAATGTGATTTGTGTCTTTTACCATTTCTAACATTCCTCCGTTAAATCAGATATCCTTTTGTGCATTTTTTTGAACATTTCCTAGAGCACACGAGTTATATTTACATGCAGAAGATTTTTTGAGTCATATTACTCAAAAGTACATAAAAAATCCTGCATTTTGACGGAGAGAAAATTGTTGTACGATAAACGACCAAAAAGTTACAGCGTTTTAAAAATTTAAGGCAAGTATTTTGTGTTATAATTGGTGCATTAAAAGTATGATGAAAATTAATAAAAAAAAAAACTTTGACAAATGGTCAGTGTGCACCCAAAATTAATCGATCCCAAATTCGAGATCACGTGATTCTAAAGAATTACCCCATTATCACATCGACTAACCTTTACATCACCTTTTCTTGCGCATAAAACGTATATTAAGAAAGGAACTTCATTCTTCAATATCAGTCTTGTGTGGAACATGGCAAATCCAGGATTTTCCACAATGGCTTTGTCCTCAGTTATTATCTCAGGGTGACTCTCTCTGAAGTGAGTTAGAGAAGAATGCATCTCTACTGTTTCACCACAAGGACACTTCATCGGCTGATAGGCGCAAACACTTTCGTGTGCCTTTATTTCCCCCCAATTAAGCTCTTTCTCGCAGTCAGGAAATACGCAAGGGAAGCGCATCCATGCAGCAACAGTTTCGAATATAGTCGCAGACACATTGAGATCTGTTGGGACATAATTACATCTACCACATTTAAATTCGTTGCCACTAATAGATGTGATCATGATGGGTGGGACTGTTAAAAAATAATCGCAAATAGCGCATTTCAATGTCCGCAGTCTCTCTAGAGACAATAGCATTTTGTTGCCCTCCATTTATCTGAGAAATATTTGTATCTAAAAATGAAAAAAGCCACTTAAGTACTAATATTGGTTACCTTTTAAAAACCCACCTCCTGTGTATTAAAAACTTATATACATTGGGAAATAATGCATCGAGCTTTAAAATTATACAAAAAATTTAAAACTAATACCGCTAATCCTCTTTTAAACACAAACAGATAAACAATAAAAAAGTCAGACGACAGAGCACGCGGCAATCAACTTTCGACATAGAGAAATAAAATATGATTGGTTAAGAGTAACTCACTTTGTGTTTAAAATAAGAATCATCAGTTAGCGCCACTGCTCGCGTCTGCGTGAACTAACAAGCTCCGGCGGGCCGAAAATTTTGAATGACAGGTTAATTAATTACTTACCATATATACATGTTATGTATCTCACAATGGTTAATAAAGATTATTATTATTATAATTCTAATGAATGTATATTTGGGGACTACTTTTTACGTAAATAAATATTAAAATAAACAATACCAAAATAGTAATACAAAATAGAACAATCGCAACATATTTCACTTATTTAAAATACAGCAGAAGAGTGCTGAGCATACCTATTAACAAACTGGGTTCGACACATTATCAACAAGAAGTGATAAGGATCCCACTATAAAGTGTGGGGCATTGATCTCCTTCATCTGGCAAACGTAAATCTCCTAAACTCAAGAGGATTGTTCAGGTAGCCCTATAGGCAGAAAAAGACTTTTCAAAGCAAACATTTTCAAACAGTAAATTCACTTTATTACGTACTTTTGGAAATGTCAATCAATTTTCATTAAATACGAACATATCCAAAACGACTGTGAAGGTCACTCAAATTTGCCCTTAAAAGTTCGAACATCTACCTATAAAGTAGAGACTGGCCATTCGGCCCAACTGGATGAATAATGGCGGCGATGGTTTAAGTGTGCGTGTGTGCATCAGTGTGTTTACAATGTATTGCAAGTGTCAAAAGCAGGCTGCAGTATTTGTTTTGACAAAGTGAAAAATATGTGTAAGTAATAACGTTACCATTAATTGTTTCGAGACCAAATCATTCATAACAGACTGTTATTTTAATTTTAATCTATCAAATTGAGTCTAGTGACATTATGCTCGTTAAAACAAAAGCAACTCCTATTGGCGCAGCCATTATGCATCCACTTTTCGCATGGACCAATCAGTGCCTCCCACTCGACTGGCCAGTCTCTACTTTATAGTCTAGATTTTCGCTAGAGTTGCATTTATTTTGACGAGCATAGTGTAATAGGTCAAAATATCCGAAATCGACGATTTACTTTTCAGATACCGCCTGATAACACTATACAATACTCTAAAATTCCACTTATTAAAAATATGCTAGGGATAATTTCGTCTTTTTAAATATTTTAGGAACTTATGTATCATCACAAAACACAACTTTCATTGAATAAACTGTTTTGTTTAATGTTTTAAATACTTATATGGCTAATATGAAAACTTTGTTATTCATTGCTCAATTTGCCATCAGCAGTGCCATCTATTGATGGGTGATTTTCGCCTAGTGGCACCTCTGCCACAGATCTTCTGCTGATTATTTGATATATGCACAACGAGTGTACTGTGATGTAGAAGAAAGAAGAAGAAGGGAAATTGATAACTGAGAATGAGAGCTCATGATCTAGCATGGAACAGGTTAAATAAATGACATTTATTTTATTATTATTATTATATGTTTTGTGATCCTTAATATTTACAAAAAAAATCTCTTCCGTTGTACATTTGTCATAAAAAAAATGGAAACTCGAGAGAGAATATGCGGATTTTGCTTGAGAGTTTGTGATAACTTTAAAACTGTAGAAATAGATGTGAAAGATGTCTCGGATATAGCTCCGACAAAAATAGTAAGTGTCAAAAATAACGCTCAATTACAAGTCTGAAATGGGGTAGTTTCTGTTTTTAATATAATACAATTCAATATTTATTACCCATTTCTCTTGTGTGAGGGTTTCAACAAAATTTGTTTTAGGACTTGGCTGCAACATCGAAATCCGTGATGTGTATACGTTGCACAAAAGTGCTTATGAAATGTTTTCATTTTAAAACAGTGCGCTTCTATACCTACGATTGCATAGTTCCATTTGTTAACGATAAGTGCGAAGTTAAAGTGGATTTAAAAGATGTCTATTTCAGAAAAAATGAGAATGTGGCTGGTGTTCCGGAAGATGAAGACAACTGTGGATTTTGCATAAATTCAGTAAAAAATTGTTGGGCTGTATCCCTTGATGTTGAGGAAGGAGACGTTACATTGGAAAAAATGATAGGACTGGTATGCATCGATATTTTTCATATTTGATGTAGTCCACACAAATTAGACGTTTTAAAAGTAGTTTATAAAGAAATAATATTTGAGATGAGTACTCTTGATAGGGTTAAAAATAGATATCCAAAAAGTTCCCACACCGATAAGGAACAGAAAGTCCCTTCTTTTGCAAAAACCACCCCTAACAGGGACTTAACGCTGTTTCTTGAATTTTATCTTGTAAACCGTTCGTTGGAAGAGAAAAAAGTGTAGGAAATAAAAAACTTGTCGTTAAATTCTGTGCAAAAAATGTCCTATTGAACTTGTAGCTTATCCCCACCTATTTCGCAGTAACAGAGTTCAAACTGGGGGTAGTTTGGAGCTCACAAATAAGAAGCTATCTTACACGAAGTTTCACAGCGAATATCTCAAAATCGGTTACTTTAATGGGAAAAACGCCCTAGAATGGATTTATAGAGCGGAATTTTCTCTATAAGATGCATGTCCAGTGGGTTTTAAGCAAGTGATTTTCATTTATTCTCCTCTTTTTTTCCACAAAGATGCGTTTTTTTTTTATTTGTGCCCGTTTCCAAACCACCTTTGGGTGTGTTTCCTTTAAAGTGGTTTCCCATGTAGGCCTATTCCACTAAAATTCTGTCCAATTTTACGCATTAAGGGGTTCTTCAATGACGAATTCTTCTTCAAATTCAGTATTTAAACGTTCTTGCTCATGACAATTAGAGCACATTGTTGAGCAGCGCACACCAACCTTAACCCAGCTGCATCATTTTCCGCAACATATGTTACATATTTTTGTGACTTTATTTTGTCGTTCAGTGGCATCCGCACAGTGGCGTCCGCGATATCGCGACGCCGGTAAGAAAAGTTCCGATGACTGGAACTTTGAAAGTATAATATTGTCTGAAAGTTATTTGTGGCATTCTACGAATATTCTTTCCTATTATTTGGGTTTTCTACCACATGTATTATTATCCTCTTCAAAAACAAATCACCAAATCTACAAAATAATAGAATTATTGGAAAAAAGCCTCTGCGCCCGTGACGCTTATGTCAAAGGAATAGTCAGAGGTTATGTTTTGCAAATAATATAAATCGGAATAAACACAGAAATAATGTATTTTGCTGACGTTTCGGAAAGTAGTCTCTTTCCGTTTTCAAAGCTTTTTTTGGAAGAACTCTTATTTTGCTGTGTATGTCAAATACACAGCACTACTTACACAAAACACAGAACTGATGATATTTTCTTTTAGATAATGTTGAGTTTGTTAAGTTCTTCTTTTAACATTGGTAGCCAGGTTGTACAAATATCTACAGAACAATTCGATACACACTTATCTTCATTTAATAAGATTATTGCTGATTCTTTAATTTTTCTTTTTTTGGTATCTGCTTTTTTTATTAAAATTTTTGCCGAGTCCCAGTTTATCCTATGGCCGTTTTTCCAAGCATGTTCACAAATCTTTGATTTCTGAATTTCATTCTTTCTAATGTAATTCTTCTGCTCATCCAACCTCACACTGAAAGGTCTGGATGACTCACCCACATAACATTTATCACATTCGCATAGGATATTGTAAATACAGTTTTTTGAATTCTGCTCCCTGTTTATCGGTTTTGTTTTTGTTAAAATAGATCTTAAAGTGTTCCTCGTTTGAAATATCGTCCTAACATCAAATTTGTCACCTATATGGCGTAGCTTCTCCAATAGTCCGTATACATAATGAATTATTGCTGTATAATGACGTTCAGGTTTTTGTCATACCTGATTGTCCCTATTTTCAATATTTATGAAAACTCTATCAACAAAGGTTTCAGGATATTGATTTTGTACTAGAATCTCTTTGATAAATTTTTTCTCGTTATTTAATATTTCATTATTAGATGAAATTATTTTGACCCTATCGTATAAACATTTTACAACGCCCCTTTTAACATTTATTTACTGATTTCAGTTAAAATTTAGATATCTATTAGTATGTGTTGGTTTTCTATAAACGCTTGTTTCAATTGTATTATTTACCCTTCTAATTAAAACATCTAAAAACGGTTGTTCATTCCTACTTTCTACTTCTAATGTGAATTTAATAGACGGTTCCTTACTATATTTTCCAAAAAACTATCTAATAAATCGACACCATGAGGCCAAATTGCAAAATAGGTTGTTTTTATACACAGTGCTAAGAGTTCCATTATGCTATTTACACTTAATTTAGTTCTAGTTTCCAAATTATTATCATTTAGCAACCTGTCTTTAACTATTTTTAAGGTTTCATCTACCGGAACATTGGTAAAAAGACTAACTACATCAAAACTAACCATCAGGTGTGATTCATGAATATCGTTTTCATAAAATGTTCGTGTACTGAGAAAATTCAATTTAAAATGTTCTTAATTGAAAAATAATTTTTGGCCACTCTGTACATTTTTAGTAAATGAAAATGATTCAAAAACATTAATTAGATGTCTCGTAACTGGTATTCACATAAGTTTTTCTTAAAACCCATAATTGTGACTGGTGATTTTTTAATATCCATCTGCAGATTGCAAAAAAATGAATTACATCCAAGTGGTTGGGAGATATTCAATGCTAATATGGGAATGAATAGATCTTAGAAAGAGGCTTCAAAAAATGTACTGATATACATAGCATTCCATTTTAAAAAAAGGCACTTGGTCCTGTAATTTCGTCTTGGCTCCCCCTGTATGTTGGAAAATAATTTCCAGTTATAGACTTTTTTATCTAGTTTACTTGCAATTTTTTAAAAATTTTCTAGCTATCGTAGAACTCGAGATATCGAGGTCCAATGCACTGTTGCCCCACCCTGTATAGTGTTTTTTTTTTACTGTATAATTTTGTTTTCATGAGGTCCTGTCTACAATATTTATTTAAAACATATGTTTCTTGTAGACTGCTGGTAAATTTTTTTGCTGTATTATTTTTTGTGTTTATCTAATTTTTCTCTAAACCAAAGTCATCACGTTTATAGAAATTAAGACTGGATTTCATTTTTTTAATATGTTTTTTGATTAGCAGGATTCAAGTGTAATCAAGAACCCTGTAATCTGCGCGTCCTGCCATGGATCTATAAAGAACCGTTTCCATTTGGTGATGAATTGTTTGATTGTAGGAGAAAAGATTAAAAAATACTGTGAAGCTCCGCATATAAACAGTAATGGTCAAACAGAGCTTATCAGTCCTTTACAGTTTGCAATGATCAAAATGGAAGAAAAAATTGGTGAGGATAGAAAGAATCCTGATGAAAGCGATACAGTTAAATCAGAAAAAAATGTCCTTGATGATTGCGAAGGTGCCAATAAAGATGTTGAAAAAAATGAGGTACCAACAGGGGAGGTAGATGTTGACTGGCCTGATATAATCAAAGTGGAACAACTTTGTGAGGAAATTAGTAACGGAGGAGATACAGTTAAACTAGAACAAACTTTTCCTGATGATGGCGAAGGTGCTGGTAAGGATGCCGGAAATATAAATAAAGGATTTATGAAAACGGATGATCAGGAAATCAATAATGAACCGCAATGTACACTGGCCGGCGCAGAAGTGAGTATGGAGGACCAAACACTTTTACTTAATGAAGAAATTGAAATAAAATCAGCTGAAGATCACTTCAACAGGTAATGTATATATTGACATGTATTTTGATACTCTATAAAGTAATCAGTAACCAAGATAGAATATAAGAAAAATCTATACCCTTCGAGTAAAAGAAGAGGATATTTAAAAAAATGTATTGTTAGACAAAATAAGCCCACATTCGAGTACGCAAGACTCAATTTGATGTTATAAACCAGGGATAGCAGCCGAAGTAACAAAATTAATTAATCTAAGGAATATGTGTTGAATATTTGTTAATAGTATAAGTTTTAATATAATAAAAAGAGGCTTTACTTACAAGGTGCTACAACCGTTCTGTAAAGTGTAGTAATTTCTCAAATATGGTACTATAATAATCTTTCCAGGCAACACCAAATGGTTTAATAAACGTTTTGATTTCGTTTATACGACTGGTATATATAATGTTTATCGCAACCTATATTCAATGTTCGAATGTCCGCGCTACAAATGTATATATTTGTCTTATCGTATATTAAATTTAGACGTTTTAAAAACGTATATATATATGGTACATCTTATTCTAGATATATACGTCTTAAGAAAACGTTATATTGTTGTCACATCATACACGAGATATATACTTTTATGTGGAACCTCAAATAAACGTATTCCATATACCTACGTCAATAATACGTATGATATAAAGGTTTTTCTCACGGTTATGAAAAACCTTTTCTCCGGTTACTGGTAATAAACCTTTATTATCCACTGTAATTCATACATACATAGGGTATCCCTGTATGAAATATCTAATACTTACAAACTTTTTTATTTTAAATTTTTTGAGAAAGTCATTTTTTATAGTGTTGCTTCAGCTTATTAAACTTTTTTTGGCAATGCCAAAATTTAGGTAATATATTCAGAAAATATAAATATCTGACTTCGCGTAAGGTGAACATATTTCAAATTAAAATTATAAAAGTTTCAAAACCTCATGAAGCCGGTGAACTATATAGTTAAAAGGAAATTAGATGTAATCGTAAATTATAATTATTTTTATTTAATTTTTTTTCTTTTGAAAATCTGAACTTTTTCTGAAGAATTTAGTTTTTCCCAAAAAATTTAGAATAAAAAGATAGAAAATATCGAGAGATTTTTTAAAGGAAATCCACTCTTGTATCTTTGTTATCTTATAAGTTCTTTAGACCTTTTTTTATATTGTTTTATAAACTAAGAGCTTATTTAATAAATGATTAAATAGTTTCCATCACTTTACTTTTACCAAAATTACCTTAACTTTCAAAATTTAAATGGGAAATTCTGTTACAGACTAATCGATTTCAAATAACTTTGCAAATCAAATCATTTCTTAAATCAGAAATCATTTGCTACGTATGATAAAATTGTTAATATATATTGCTGCATAACAATAATAAGATGACATTGAAACAAATTAATTTCCAAGTGCCTTATTTTGTAAAATATAATAATTTTTCTTTAATTATGACAGGGAAATTAGAATTAAAGTTTTTTTTGACTTGCAGTACATTTCCCTTTTCAAAATTATTTAGAATTGATCGGTCTACAACACTATAAAAAAGTTAGAAGGTACCCGTTTTTAAATTCGAAAGTTAATATTATTATCTAAAATTTTTTAAAAGTACATATTTTAAACCTCCTACCTATATATAACTACTGATATCAAGGAAAAATAATTCAATTGCATATATGTGTGCAGATAGTAATTTTTAAAAAATATTTATTATTTAGTACTAGCTTTTTTATGTTATATTAAGCTTTACCTACTCTGCGGGATTGGCTAAATACGTAAAACTATGTTATCATTTATTATTTCACTCTTGGGAACCTAGGATGTTTGACTACGATAACAAAACACAACATTGTTCATTACTCTTTACTAAAATCCAAAAATAGATTCTATTTATTATTATTATTGTAACTATAGCGACTTTTAGCAAGATTCAACCAATTTTGAATCGTCCCTCTAATTTTATTGTCACTGGTCTCACCCACGCCTTCAACGCCAGCCATGCAGAGTTTTACACCTTCTGTGATAAAAAAAATTCGCTCAGATAAACAATAATTGTTACCAATCACAAGTTGGTTCATTCTTGTAACTTTAACCCACTACAACGTGATAACCCAAGGATAAGAGCGGCTCATCAACATAACACTTGTTGAATTTCAGTCAAATAATACATACGCAAAAACAAACAAGTAAATATTCTTTGTTTCGATCACAAGGC
Source organism: Leptura quadrifasciata (assembly GCA_963675555.1). NCBI lineage: Eukaryota > Metazoa > Arthropoda > Insecta > Coleoptera > Cerambycidae > Leptura > Leptura quadrifasciata. The sequence goes on along the minus strand of OY776680.1, from coordinate 94,045,913 downwards.
CACACTACTAAGGTTCACTACCACCACACGAAACAGCAATTAACACGACGATCCGCGGTTGCTCACGAGCTATACTGTTGAGACAATGAGAGAGATGCATATATTTATGAGAAATGCTTATGTATTCTGCAACAAAGACAACAATACTAACCCGGTTGCTGGCGACTGCGCAATCGATGCAGATTGATATACGTTTAAAAACCGTATATTATAAACTGCAATATTACTGAACAAATATTTTCATCATCATCTATCTGTAACAAATTTTGATTAATGTAAATATTTTACTCATATTTCCAGATATTGTTATAATCTTCGAACTCTTAGTTGCAATTGTTTATGACATGCCTATAAAAAATATAGCGCAAATACATATTTATCGTATACATTTAAAAATCGTATATTAAAAACTATAATATGGCTGAAAAAATGCAAGTAGTGTCAATTTCACCAATTTACAATTTAAACATTTGACGGAAGTGTAGTCTCAACTCTCAATTAATTATTTCTCAAATATTCTGCGTTACTCCAAAAATTTTCGGAGAAATACATTTACAATATATGTAGAAAAACCGTTTATGAAATAAACGCTGTTCATAGATGTTGACTAAATATACGATAACGAAATTTAAACCATAATTTCATATAATAAACGTTTATTAAACCATCATGTGTTGCTTGGGAGTGTAAGCTGCATAATAGTTAAAAATTCCCTATTAGTAGTTAAAAAGTCATCTATTAGCGACAGGAAAAGCTTTTTTCTAGTTGCAAGATAGTAATGGTGTAAGAAATAGGAACTTACTATCTCTAACAAAAAACTTATTAACCTTAAAATAGGGATCTGACTCCTGAAAGGAAAGCTATCAACCTAGAGCAACAAATAAATAATTAGAAAGACTTTCTTAACGTTAAATATGTACGTCTTAGCAAGATCGTTTTTGTTACGGTTACAAGATCTAAGATGATCTACTGTTGTAAAATCTCATTAGCAAAACAGTTTTTCTTATGGTTAGACGATAGTGCAGTCTTAACAAAGAATGCAGATCATCTTAGCAAAACATTCTATTTGGTCGATTTTTTCAATGTGGTAATAAAATTTTTCTAATTTTCAGATTTGACGATAACATTGTTTTGACACAGTCGAACACCGCTGGAAAGCTAAGGCTATATAGAAAAGAGAAATGTTCAGTGCTGAACTTTGAGAAGGATCAATCAAGTCCACATATTGAACACACATTGACTGAAAAGCATAAAAAGCCTCTTATCAATGATAACTTGATCCCTAAACGTTTGCCAGTACCTGAGTATCCTTCAGAAGTAAAAGTGTACACATGTTACACTTGTTCATTTCAGACAAAACATAGACAAAGCCTCCACGTTCATTTACTGAAGCATAAAAATCCATCAGAGGTAAAAATGCTCAAGTGTGATTCTTGTTCATATCAGGCAAAAGTTAAACATCAGATGAGGAGGCATGTGCTGAAGCATAAAGTTCCTTCAGATGCACCAATGTACCAATGCGACCTTTGTCCATATCAGACAAAATATAAACATGACCTGAAGAAGCATTTGCTGCGGCATAAAGTTCCTTCAGATGTAACAATGTACAAATGTGACCTGTGTCCATATCAGGCAAAACGTCAAAGTAACCTCACATCTCATTTGCAGTCACATAAAGACGTTTTAGAAGTAACAATGTACAAATGCCGCCATTGTTCCTTTGAGGCAAAACGGAAATCTTTCATGAAACGTCATTTGCAGAATAATAATCATTGAGTAATACAAATGCGACTCTTATTCATTTCAAACAAAACATAATGATAAGGATCCTTCAGAGATAACAGTCCAATAGATATTTGTACTTATACAGGGTGAACCATTAATAATAAGCCATAGTTCATAATCTGCATCTGATAATGAATTTTTTCATATTTTTTTTGACGAAACGTGTTACTTCTGGTCAGAAAATCTGATGAGGGCGTCATCCACGTCCACGTATGAAAGGTACACTTGGTAGAACTTGATAACTCCAACCACTTTCGAGGAAAGTGCCATTAAACATTTCAATAATTTTTTGAAAGACAAATTCAAATTTAATGAAACAAAGTGTATTTATTGAAAAGTGTGCTTTGGTTATGTTTTAGTTCTGTCATTTAATCATTTTATTTTGTTCTTGTGTTCATTGCATTGCAAAACTGTCAAAAATCTGTTTTTCATCCATTGTAAATTGCAAGTTTGTATTTTTAAATAAATAAAGCTTTTAAATTACTTAAATGAATCAGTTATTTATAAATGTTGCCAACACCTTTCTTTGATAACGGTATACCAGTTGACACAGGAGACATGTATAAACACTCGTAACTTTGCTATTTAAAAAGTTAAAATTTTGGGAGAGTCGTATATTACATAATTGTCCTTGTTTTGAACCTATCAAACATTTTCTTCAACTTCCGGTTTAAGCGGAAGTGACACCCAAATTTTGTTATTTTAAATGGTGACCTGCATATTTTTTTTATCTATCCGATTCATCTTTAAATTCTCATTTCAACCATGCCTCACAACAAGGAAATTATTTTAAAATGACAGTTAATACAATACGTTACAATACAATTTGTTTATTGAAAAAAAATAAGCAGTACAACTACAAATTTTCGTAAAGGGAGGTGTATTAACAATGCTGTTGGACATAGAAATAAAACAAAACAACTCGTACATTTAAATATAATATATACAAATACATACCTACATATAGATACAAATAACCACACACATGTAATAATATATACTTCGGCCGAAAACTCAAATCAGTAACGCAAAAATAAGCGGGACTCTCGTCAAAGGATAGTAGCTCTCATTTGATACTAAAACAGCACCTCGTTCTACCATATAATCCCATTGAATCGAGAGAAATATATAAAGTTTTATCTGCCTACTAGAAATGAAAACCAAACAATTTTAATGACCTAATCGACCGCAGAAAGTAAATGATTTAACGTGCCGCCTTTATACCTAATAATTTGCGCGACTAACTATTCAGTCGTAAACTAACTTGGTAAGAAATAAAGAAATCTTATATCCCAGGCACTCAGTGGCGCCACATATGTATTTAATAATAATAATAAGCTTTATTCAATAAAAACCATACAAGGTATAAAACACGTCAAAACAAGAAAATGCAATCTGCAGTAATAAATATAAAACACCTTAACCAACAAATATTTTAGAAAATAAAAAAGTAGACACAATAACACATTAAAATTCATAGTCAGAAAAATATTCGTTCAATAACATTTTTTTATTAAAATTTGTCTAAAATCTCTTTTAAAAGTATATAAAGGTAGTATTTTCAGTGCGTCCGGCAAGTGATTATATACTTTAATCATTGAGGTTGTTACACCTTTTGGAACTTGCGTCCTTGGGGAACACCTGATGTCGCTGAGATATCCATAGACCAAAATCCACGGTATCTATTTACCAAGTAGAATTCAAAAAAGTTTAGGAAGTGCTCAGTTAGTCCAAATTCGGATAATTTGTCCAGTCTGTCGAAGGCTTTAGAAAAATCTGTATAAATGACATCTACTTGGCCTCCAGCATCCAACTGTTCAGCTATGAACTGAGTGATGCACACCAGATTGCTGGTGGTAGAGCGACTTCGCATGAATTCGCGTTGATCGAGGCAAATTTGAGATTTGATGTGATTAAAAAGAATATCGTATATTACGTTTTCAAATAATTTACTAAAATTGCACAATATTACTATTGGCCTATAGTTTTCAATAGCACATCTATCATTTTTTTTTTAATACCTGGACTTCTGGAAAAGTAGCAGTTTTAATAAACAAATTAAAAATACTAGTTAGCGGTTTTTCAAATAAAATGGCACAATTTTTAAGGAGAAGGGCCGGAATACCATCAGGACCTGTAGTGGTTTTGGGTTTAATCTTCTTAGCTATTCCGGATATTTCCTTTATAAAAAATTACTGTGTGTCTGACAAATTGGAAGTTTCTAAAAATAATTTTTTATACCCAAGACTTTTACACACAACAAAACTGCAGTGACTGATGATCTTCGCATAATGAACCTTAATATATGCAGTATTAGAAAGAGAAGGGATATGCTCAGTGTTTTCTTAAACATACTAAACTATCCACAGATAGTTTACCTCACAGAAACTTGGCTATCGATTGAAAAAGTGGTAGTATTAAAACTACCTAGTTATAAGATGGCTACTTATTATTGTCGAACCGAAGTAAAAGGTGGTGGAGTAGCAATATTAGTGAGGGATGATATCGAGTTTGGCGTAAAAAATCTGTGCTCTGTTGGTTTAACTGATCAGTAATTTGAAGGTGTTTCCATCAATATCAATTATAATGAGGTAAAAGTAAAAAGTATAAATTGTCTGTATAGATCTCCCAATGGAGATCATGATTATTTTGTCAAATCTATGGAGAAACTATTAATTTTATTGACAAAAACAAAAAGACCTAAATTTATTTGTGGTGATTTTAACTATAACTTTGTAGAAGTAACTATAGAAGCGCGCTAGATCTTACAAATCTACTGTCTTCATTTGGCTATAATAAATGTATTTCTGACCACAATGCTCAATTATTAATTTGTAAAATGCATGTGGAATCAGTGCCAAAAAGTTGTCAAAAGAAGAATGATGTCTGATGAAAATTGGAGTACTTTAAATTTTTACTGTCAAAAGAAAATTGGAATGAGGTTTATTTAGAAACAAATTGCAATAAAAATTTGAGGTATTTCAAGATTTATTTTTCAATTTATTTAATACAGCATTTTCTGTAAAATTAATAAAAACAAATGAAATAATAAACAAAAAAAAAAACAACTGGGTAACAAAAAAAATTGTTAATGATGGCATTTTTTTTAGACAATTGTACAATGAAGTTAAAACCTCAAATGACCCAGAATTGAAGGTTAGATATAATATTTTAAAAAATCATGAGATAAATATTAAGAATACAAAAAATGCGTACAATCAACAAAAAATAAACAATGAACCAAACAAATCAAAAGCAATGTGGAATATTATTAAGGAATATATGCAAGGGAAAATTAGAAACCGTCAAATACCAACAAAAATAATAAACCAAAATGGAAAATGTCTAGATCATTGACAAGACATTGCAAATGGATTCAATAGTCACTTCATCAATTCTATTAAAGCTCATTTCTTTTGACATTGGTACCTCAACAACACAAATAAGTAAACATAATGACAGTACGATATATTTAACCCCTGTTACGGAGAAAGAAATATCTGACATAATTAATATTGTATGCAGAAAAAAGTCATCCGGCAAAGATGAAGTCCCATGCTGCCTATTAAAAGATGTTTCTAAATACCTTCTTACAACAATGGTATACCTTATCAACATATCATTAGAAAATGGCCACTTTCCAGATCAATTAAAATCAGCTTTAGTAATACCTGTCTACAAAAAACATGATCTACATGATATTAATAATTACAGGCCGATAGCACTGCTATCCATTTTTTCAAAAATATTTGAAAAAGCATTCCAAATCAGATTAACAAGCTTTCTTCAAAAGTGTAAAATATTAACAATGAGACAGTATGGGTTTTATAAAAACCGATCGACGCAGCATGCTGTTCTCTCCTTTTATGAAAAAATTCTCAACAAATTGAATGACAAATTAAAATCGGTTGGTATTTTTTTTGATCTCTCAAAAGCTTTTGATTGTATAAATTACATATTATTATTTAAAAAACTTGAGATATATGGTATTCGTGGTGTGGCATTAAGTTGGATAAATTCGTACTTGAAGGGGAGAACACAGACTGTAAAAATTATACAAGATGAGAGGACTTATTTATCAGAAAATGTAAACGTGTTAACTGGAGTACCACAGGGGAGTGTGTTAGGTCCATTATTATTCATAATTTTTATTAACGATATAATTGATAATGTAAGTGATAGCAGTTTTTTAACCTTTTTTGCTGATGATACATCAGCTATAATTTCTGGTGAAAATATTGATACACTTAGTAAAATGGCTACGAAATGCGTAGATGAAATATCAATTTGGTGCAATAAAAATGGACTAATACTAAACTCACAAAAAACTGATCTGTTATTCACACAAATTGGAAGTAAAAAAGATTTTAGTGTACTGGTTAGAGCGAATAATAATTCTATCTGTCAAAATGATTGTGTGAAATTTTTAGGTATTCAGCTGGATAACCATTTATCCTGGCAAAACCATACGGAAAGTGTACTGAAAAACCTTGCAAGAACTTTGCAATATTACAAATTAGAAATTCGGTTAATAATAATACTTTAAAGACACTTTATTATGGTTGTATAAACTCGATACTTTCATATGGTTTACTTTGCTGGGGTAACTGTGTAGGAGTTAAAAAAGTCTTTCTCATGCAGAAGAGAATTATAAGAAGCATGTTTAATCTAGGTTACACTACATCATGGAGATCTTACTTTAGACAGCATGGGATACTTACCATTTACTGCATGTATATCTTACAGTCAGTGTGTTATGTAAGGAAAAACATTAATCAACTACCAAAATGTAGTGATATAAATAACTATAACACCCGAACCGGCGAAAACGTCTATTTACCAGCATGTAGATTAACCCAAGTAAATAAAGGTCCTTTTATTACATCAATCAAGATGTATAATCTTTTGCCTAAAAAATTAAAAGATGCTACCAGCTTCAATTGCTTTAAAAGTGCAGTTCGGGAGTTCCTTATTAAGGAATGTTTTTACACCTACCACGAATTTGTCATCTTCTGTACTACTACATGTAATCTAACTTAAGAATGATAATAATTATGTGCATTTTTATGCAATTAATTAATATAGTGTTTGTTAAACATCCCGCTTCTTGTTTATTTATTAAATTTATATTGACCATGTTATATATTATTTTGAATGTATTTTATTTATATATTTGTTTTTGTATACGACTATGTAAAAGCAATGATTATGTATAAATTATTACTATCTATTCTATTTTATTATTTACTAGCATATCATTTCTTTTTTATTGTTAATTTATTCACATTCTGACTTGTCCTATACTTGTATTTCAACAGGTCTAAAGGAAATAAAGTTATTATTATTATTATTATAGTATTTATTATAAGCAACAATTTTAATAAAATTTGTCAACTATGCGATATTCATCATAATTCTCAATCAAATTGTTACTCTTGCAAGTTCGAACTTATGAAATTATTATATACACGTTTAGGTAGGTACTTACTTTTCTTTTACTTATTATTAGCTATGCCTCCTCATTACTACACTATTATGTTTCCCCTTGGTATTTTTAATGGAGCAGATCTGGCTTTGGAATTAGGAAACGTCCGATTGTGATTTTTTCTTTTGCCAATAAGTAAATTCAGGTCCCTCCAACATTCCGACACATTTATGCTGAGGAAGTCAAAGGAGGGGGAGGGCGGAACGACATGTTAAATGTATGAAAAAATGGTTTTTCGAAGATAACTCGGCGGCTTTTGATCTGGTGAAAAAAATCTTCAGAACTAAAATGAAGAGCTCACGAAAATAAGCAAATTTTGTTCAGACCATTGATTCGCGAATCCAAGGTGCAAAAATTAAAATTCATTTTTTATCATGAAGGAGTGGAATTGAGGACCCAATTTTTACTTAAAGAAGGGTATTGTCGGATATTGTTGGGCCGGAAGCAGGGGGCGGTGGGATAATTAGGAGGGGAGGGAGAGGGGGAAAACGAAAATATTATTTCACAGGCTGATAACTTCTCTTGTAATTGACCTATCGCGATCAGGCCGATGTACATTTCATGCGAGTGCTATCTTGTAGCAAAAAATAAACAAATCGTGCGCGTCACCTAATTTGAATATAGGTTTTGAGGTAAGGAAAGAATGCTTGCTAACCAAGTCATATACTTCCAAAGTCAGTATAATTCTCCGGCGACGGAAGTAGCCATTTTGATCAACCAATTATTATTGATACTTGTTGTCATTTGTGAAACTTCTGTTCTTGCTTGTTGAAGCTGGTTATGTTTCTGATAAAAATAGGTAGGTATATATTGACTGAGCTAATTATGTTTGACAATTCGTATGTGTTTAAAAAAAGTAAAATTTGTGTATTTATTTACGCTAGTATATATAAACAGTTATATATATTGAATTATTTTTAAGTGACGTGAACTGTGACATTCTCTGTGTTAGTGAACATCATGCATGCATGAAAAAAATGGAATCCCTAAAAATTGACGGCTACTATGTTGGAAATTCCTACTGTAGACAATTATTTCATAAAGGTGGTGTAGCGATCTATGTAAAAAACAATTTAATGTGTAAAAAACTTGATCACACTGGTGTCTTAAATATAGAAAAACATTTTGAGGCTACTGCTGTTAAATATTCAATTCACAACTATAACTTCTTTGTTATTATCTGTCTTTATAGATCTCCACATGTATTGTTGTTTTTCTAGATAAGTTAAATTCTTTGCTTGAAATGGTAACTAGTAAATATAAAAATGGAAAGATTGTATTATGCGGTAATTTTAATATTAATTTCTTAGCACATAGCAACAATCTTACCAAATTGAATGATGTACTTAATGCTTATTGTCTTGTACCTACTATTAACGAACCAACTAGAATAAGGAACTGTATTGATAATATATGTATCAATTTAAATATTGATGATTACAAAAGTAAAGTTATAAGAAATGCCATATCTGACCATGATGCATTGTTATTAACATCAATAAATTGTTCTAAACAGACCAATAAAAAACTGATGTTCAGGGATGTACAGAATCAGGAAAAAATAAGGTACTTCTGCTCTAGACTACAAACAGAAAATTGGTCTGATGTATTTGACAATAATTTCGATGTTAATACAAAATTTAACAATTTTCTTAATAACTTTCTATATCACTTTAATATGACTTTTCTGGACACTTCTATAAATATTGCAAATAAGAAATTAAAAAATAATTGGATGACACAGGGTTTGAGAAACTCTTCGCAAAGGCTTAAAGACTTGTATTCATTGACTTTATCAGGTAATAATGACATAATAACATATTATAAAAAATACAAAGCGATATATAGGCAACTTATTAGAAAGGCTAAAAAAATGTGGAATATCCCTCTATTGTCTAACTCAGCAAATAAATCTAAAACGGCATGGAATATCATCAAACCTAAAATTAACACGAAAAACGATGTCCATCTAAATATAGATAATAAAGTAGTAAACGATTCTCGAACAATCAGTCATACATTTAACAATTACTTCATTAATGTACCTCGTAAGCTTATTGAAAGTATGTCACTTACTAATAACGCTGATTGTAATAACATTACTATAAATCCTTCTTGTATCTTCATAGACCCTGTGACAGAATCAGAAGTTATCAACATTGTTATCAATTTAAAGAACTCAAATGCCGCTGGTTCTGATAAGGTTAGTTCAAGTTTACTAAAAAAAGTGCATACCACACATTGTGAAACCACTGACGTACTTAATAAATCTTTCAATTAGTGAAGGTATCTTTCCTGAAGAACTGAAAATTGCCAAAATTGTTCCACTTTTTAAATCGGGTGAAGTTAACAACATTGAAAACTACAGACCAAGTGCGATCCTGACTACATTTTCAAAAATATTTGAAAAAGTTATAGCTATTAGAGTTACAAATTTTTTTGATACTTTCCGGCTATTCAATGTAAACCAGTTTGGTTTCCGGAATGGGTCTCTCCACTATTAGTGCTATAAACAAATTTTTGAATTTATTGTATGAAAATATGGACAACCGAAAAAATGCTGTTGGATTTTTTCTGGATCTCAGTAAGGCATTTGACCTGGTATGTCACAAAACTCTTCTAATTAAAATGGAAAAGTATGGGATACGTGGTCAAGCCCTAGAATGGTTTAAAAGCTATCTAAAGAATCATCCATCAATATTTATAATGCATCTCTTATTATATGCTAGATCTAATCTGGAAGAGTTAAATAATCAGACCCTGGAGATTCCTCGACATCGTACCAGCTTGTTTGAGCATAGTCCTATATATTTGGCTATTAAAGTATATAATATTACCTCACCAATACAAGTCTTTAAATCAGAAAGAGTTCAAAACAAGTATTAAAGGTATGTTAATTGAAAAATCTTATTATTCTTTTAATGAATATATGATTGACAGTCTATGATATCACTACAATTTATTATGTTTCATTAGTTTTATTCAATATTGTTTTATGACCATATTAAGATGATCATATCTTATGCATGCATATTTAAATGTACTCTTATATATTTGTTTTTTTGTTACACTTGTTATTCTTGTATCTCGTTATTTAGAACTTTGTAAATTTTACATTTTATACATTTTATTTATTTATACTTGACCTGTCCTATATTATGTAAACGTAATCAAAATGGATGAATAAATACTTACTTGCTGTCTATCCGCTGTATTGATCAATCATACTATTCAGAATTCTGTACGAACTTCCGTCGCCTCTTATTTGAATTGTATTCCTTCCTTACCTATATATTCAAAGGTCACCTATAGACGCTTAAATATAATACATATCCCTTGACTCCCTTGCCCTTGATGGCAGCCAAGATCGGATATGGCGTGAGACACTCGTTGCTAGACCCGTTATAATTATACAGTATTACTATTATTGTTAAATAGGTCATATGTACAAGTTTTGCTTTTATCAATGAAAGTAATACTAGTTAGACTATAACATTAATTTTTTATTTATTCTATATACATATATACATGCAGCAATGTACCTATTTGTCTAGGTACAACCCACATAAGATTATTTCCTCATATTTATTTATGTACATTAGACTTTGCCATTATGAATAAAGATCATTAATTGTTCATATATACGGTGCCACGAAAATGACTTTATAATCATATTTACGTATGGTTTTGGGAATATATTGGAACATAACTATTGAGGTTACTTTTATATTCTAAAGGATCCTTATGCTTCAGCGAATATTTATGGAGCTGATCTTTATGTATTGTCTGATAAGAACAAATGCCATTTTGTACATTATCACTTCTGAAGGATTCTTATGCTTCAGCAGACGACTTCTGAGGTTACTTTTATATTCTTACAAGAAACGAGCAAAAGTCACATTTGTATACCTCTGCTTGAGGAATCCATGAAATGATTTTTGAGGTCCTCTTTATCGTTCGTCTGATATGAAGAAAAATCGCATTCGTACATTGTTACTTCTGAAGGATCCTTATACTTCTGCAAATGTGAATATTTATGTCTTGCCTGAATGGAACAAGCAACGCTTGTACATGTTTACGGTTTGCCTGATATGAGCAAAAGCCACATTTATACATTAATGGATCATTATGCTTCAGCAAAAAATGTGACCCGAGACAATTTCATCTGAAACGAACAAGAGGCACATTGAACACATTTTTTTAACTCTGAAAAATGGTCACAAAGTGGAAAATGTTGCTTAAATTCTTACGTTTTCTCTGAAACGAATGAGTCATTCTGGCACACTTCTGGATTTTTGTGGACCAGCTGGTGAGTTTTGAGGTCATGTTTCTGTTCTGTCCAATATGAGCAAGAGTAACATTTGTACACTGTTATTTCTGAAGGATCTTTATGTGTCAGCAAATGTGACTTGAGGCTATTTGTGTGTTTTGTCTCGTATGAACAAAAGTCACATTTGTATATTTTTAGTTCCGAAGAAATCTTATGGACCGCCAGCAGATGACTTTTGAGGTTATATTTCCGGATTGTACAATAAGAGCAAAAGTCGCATGTATATATGGCTATTTCTGAAGAATCCTTATGTACCAATAAATGCCTTTTTAGGTCTGCATTCCGTTTTGTCTGAAATGAACAAGAGTCACATTTGAACATTGTTCTTTCTGAAGGATCATTATGTCTCAGCAAATGACGTTTAAAATGACCTTCATGTTTTGTCTTGAATGGACAAGAGTTACATTTGAACATTGTTACTTTTGAAGGGTCCTTATGGGTCATCAAATGACTTTTGATGTAACGTTTATATTTTGTCTGGAATGAACAGCATTCACATTGGTATATTATTCTTGAGCTTTTTCTATGTGCCAGTGCAGGTGTTGATAGATCCCCTCCAAGATTCAGATTTAAACATTTCTGTTTTCTATGTAGCATAGTGGTTTCTGCTGAAACCATATTATCATCAAGCCTGGAAATTATAAAACGGTTATTATTGAATTGTTAATAATAATAATAATAATAATCGTTTATTTAGCAATCTGCTATTTTTTACATTTCACAAAACATAACTTATATTACTAATACAAATTAAAAATGACTGAAAATATATTCACATAACTTATTTCTAAAATCAGTTAAAACTTTACAATCTTTAAGTGTGCTGGGTAGCTGATTAAACATCTTCAATCCTTTAGAGAAAATTGATCTTAACATACAATTTCTATGGTAAGTGTCAATATAAAAGTTATTGTTATTTCGGGTGAAGTATATGTGTATGTCATTAGCATATCTTAGATTGTCATATAGATATGACGGTAGCATTTTCATTTTAGTTTTAAATATAAATATCATTGTTTTGTATATTATTCGTTGGTTTACATTCATAAAATTTAAGACTTCGAGCATCATTTTAATAGGTGTATATCTATTACACTTAAGGATTACTCGCATTGCTCTATTTTGTATTTTTTGAAATTGTTGCATGTGCCCTTCGTCTAGATTAAATAATACTGTAGAACAAAATTCTAAGTGAGGTGCAATTAAACTTTTATATAGTAAAATTTTTGTGTATAAACTAAGTGAAGCACTAATTCTTTTAAGGAAATTAACTTTTTTTGACATTTTATTCATAATATAATTGGCATGTTTTTTAAAATTAAGGTTCTCATCTCATCTCTCATGTTAATAATAATAATTGTTAATTGTAATATATCATCCTCCGCAAGTTTCTGACAACTTATTTTTAGACTTCTTCAAAAATTACTTAGACAGTGCATATAAAGATAATAATGAAACCTTACTTATTATAGGTGATTTTAATTTTGATGTTAGCAAAGACACGTATTATACAAATAAATTTAAAAACATTATATATCAAAACGGGTTATACCAAATTGTAAATACACCAACCGGGATAACACAACATAGTTCCACAATAATTGACCTCATAATAACTAATGAGAAGAATACATGAAGTACATTTAACACCAAAAGTTTGTGATCACTGTATTCTTTCAGTACAACTAAGAAAAAAATATATACGCAACAATACACTAAAAATTTGTAAAAGATCATTTAGAAATTACAATGTAAATACATACCATGAATTATTACAGAGAGCATACTGGGACAATAATATAGCAGATGTAAATTATCTCGCAAATATGTTTATAACTACAATTACAAATGCACTGGAAGAAATGTGCCCCAAAATTGAATTCAATATACCTGAAAAATATGTAACTCATAAATGGATAAATCATGAAATAATAAATATGATGAAAGAGAGAGATAGCAAATATAGAAGAGCAACTTTCACTAATAACGATATTGAATGGGATGAATATAAAGTGTTAAGAAACAAAGTCACAAGTAAAATCGGAAAAGAAAAAGAAAAATATTTTAATAGGGTTATCGACGAAAATAAAAATAACTCACGTCAAATGTGGAAAAACTTGAAAACATTATTACCAAGCAATAGAAAATCAGCTGGAAACGTAGTGAAATTTAACGATTCTGAAAAAACAGACAAATACGAGATCGCAATAGAGTTCAACCGTTACTTTCTAGAAAGCATAAATGATATCACTACAACTATAATTAAATTTAATGATGATGAATATACGTTAAATAAAATTGATACAAAAGGTACACTCGACAAATTCTATACAATAACTTTAGAAGATATGAAAAGGACCATAAAAAACTTAAAAAATACATCTGAAGATGAGGATGGCATATCAACAAAAATATTAAGAGACACAATCCAGATAATTGGAAATCGCCTGCTCGATGTCATCAATGAATCATTAAGTAGTGGAATCGTCCCATCAGAATGGAAAAACTCTATAATTGTTCCGGTACCCAAAGTAACTAATACTATTTTGTGTGAAGAATATAGACCAATAAATACAGTACCTGTATATGAGAAAACATTAGAGATTGTGGTAAAAGATCAGCTTGTAAATTTCTGTGATAAATATTCTATAATAGTGCCTAATCAATCTGGATTCCGTAAAAGCCCCTCGTGTGAAACAGCGATAATAAACATTAGTGATACATGGTTAAAAGCTTTAGAAGATGGAGAATATGTGGTAGCAGTTTTCCTTGACTTTAAAAGAGCATTTGAAATTGTAAATAGAAATTTATTATTAAAAAAATTAGAAAAATTAAGTATTAGGGATCAAGCATTATGCTGATTTAAATCATATCTCCATAACAGATATCAAAAAGTAAGGTTTAATAGTTGCACATCTGATGCTTTAGAAACTAAATATGGAGTACCTCAAGGTACGGTCTTAGGACCCATTTTATTTCTGCTTTATGTCAATGATATAATTGTGTGTGTTAAGAAGTGTAAAATAAATATATTCGCAGATGATATGATGATTTACATTACAGGAAATAATATAACAGATATGATTACGTTTACTAATTTAGAACTAACTGTTATTTTTGAATGGCTATGTGATAACAGTTTATGTGTAAATATAAATAAATGTAAATATATGTTAATAGCAAGTAGCAATAATTTATAGAATATAGAAAATATAAATTTTAAGGTGCAAATTAATAACATCGAATTAGAAAGAGTTTCTGAAATGAAGTACCTTGGTGTTATATTAGATGAGAACCTTAATTTTAAAAAACATGCCAATTATATTATGAATAAAATGTCAAAAAAAGTTAATATCCTTAAAAGAATTAGTGCTTCACTTAGTTCATACACAAAAATTTTACTATATAAAAGTTTAATTGCACCTCATTTAGAATTTTGTTCTACAGTATTATTTAATCTAGACGAAGGGCACATGCAACAATTTCAAAAAATACAAAATAGAGCAATGCGAGTAATCCTTAAGTGTAATAGATATACACCTATTAAAATGATGCTCGAAGTCTTAAATTTTATGAATGTAAACCAACGAATAATATACAAAACAATGATATTTATATTTAAAATTAAAATGAAAATGCTACCGTCACATCTATATGACAATCTAAGATATGCTAATGACATACACATATACTTCACCTGAAATAACAATAACTTTTATATTGACACTTACCATAGAAATTGTATGGAAAGATCAATTTTCTCTAAAGGATTGAAGATGTTTAATCAGCTACCTAGCACACTTAAAGATTGTAAAGTTTTAACTGATTTTAGAAATAAATTATGTGAATATATTGTCACTCATTTTTAATTTGTATTAGTAATATAAGTTATGTTTTGTGAAATGTAAAAAATAGCAGATTGCTAAATAAACGATTATTTAATAATTACTATATTACATTATACTGTTCAAAACAAGGTGCTACTTTGAATATGATTCTTAGTATTAAAATATGAAAAATTTGGGTTAGGTTAAGTCAGAGAAGTAATTCTCTAGGAATTCAATAAACATGTAGAAAGCCTTAGCTTTTAAGTAGTCTTTGATTTTAAATTTCAGCAAGTTTAAGTTTTTTATTGAATTGGGTAGGACATTATAAAATTTGGCAGAGTAGTCGCCCGTTTCATTTCTGGATTTGTTGACGCAAAGAAAATTTATCTGTATTTTATCGCAATTTCTAGTATTGTACTCGTGTAGATTGCTGTGCATTACATAAAAGTGTTCATGTTGTTTAAGGTATAGTAAACACTCTAGGATATAAACACAGGGCAAAGGGAGAATCTTAAGTTTTATAAATTGATCTTTACAGTCATCTCTGTACTTTAGTCATGAGAGTATCCGAATACATCTGCATTGCAGACCAAATACTTTAGTGGTATGAGTTGAGTGCCCCCAGTTTAGGATACCATATGACATATTTGCATGAAAAGATCCATAATAAGCCATAATTAAAGTTTTGGGATAAAGTGTTGATAAGATTCCATAGAAAACAAATATTTTCTGAGAGTTTAATTGATAATTTTAAAGTGTGTTGCTCCCAGGATAACGTTTTGGATCTAGATAAACGCCTAAGACTTTTACCGCTTTATCACTTTGAATAAATTGGTCTGCTGGATCAAGATTTCGTAGCGTAAAGTTTAGTGTTGCGTTTTGGCTTGTTTAGTATTAATTGATTAGATAAAAACCATTCATTAATATTTTCAATTGTCGATATAACGTTCTGATCTTGTTCCTGTAGTAGGTGAAAGATTCGTATTTAGTGCAGTTGTATCATCAGCGAACAATGTGAAATCGGTATCACCACTAGAATTAGGAAGATCATAAATATAAATGGTAAAGAATAAGGGACCTAACACGGATCCCTGTGGAACGCCATGGGAAACTCTCTTGGTTTTAGAAGTGCATTGATTATAGTTTACGTACTAGTGCCTGTTGGTTAAGTAGGTTTTTATGAGTGTTACACTATCATTATTGAAATTATATACAATTAATTTATCTAGAAAAATATCGTGGGATATGCAATCAAACGCTTTTCTTAGGTTGAAAAAACTAGCAGTCGTGAACTTTTTGTTTTCAAAGGTATCGGAACAGTTTGTACAATATTATTAATTGCCATTGTTGTTAATCGATTATTCCTAAATCCATATTGACAGGGGCGATATAAGTTGTTAAGCTCATAGTATTCATTAATTTGTTTTTTAAGGCTGATTCAAATATTTTGGTTAGTATTGGTACAAGTGAGATGGGGTGATAGTTATTTAGATCCTCATATATATGAGCCATTTTTATGGATTTGGATAACTTTTGATACTTTTAGGACATCGGGTTGGGAAATACATAATAGGGTTGTTGACCATTTTTTAAAAAATATATTCAAGTACTTTATTAAATTTTATTTAACCAGTATTTTTATTTTACATTTTGAACTCATATTAGTGAAAGTATTTATTTAAGTTAAGAAATTTTGAATTGGCGCCTATGGTGACGTCAGATGTGAGAGAAGAAATTCTAACCTCAAATTTTTAACACTCCGAAATTGTTTACATAAAACTCGTGAATCATATAAAAATTCACTACAGGTAAGTACCTTTTAAAAAAAATCACTACCGCCAACATGATAAACGAACACATGAAAACATTATGTCATTCCGTTCCTGACCATGTGTTGTACACGGGCCAGGCTATAGTTGTTACTCATTTTCTTGAACGTTTTGTAAAAACATGAATTTTTAAAAGATTTAATAATGTATATTTTTTGAACTTTATATTGTCTTTTTCTTGTGTTTCAAAATTCCTTTTCAGGTTTAAATTTAAGAAAGTGTTAGTACTTACTGTGTAACAGTAACAGTAAGTAGATTTTTGTATTATTCTGTCTGAAATCAGTCGCTTCAGGTGAACATTATAATATCCACTTTAGGCAGGGTATTAAAAGTCCTTCAGATGTGAAAACATGGATCCTTCACAATAACAGCAGTTTTGTAGACCTGTTCCTTGATATAGCCCCAAAGAAAGTCTAATGCAAGGTTCGGACTCACATGGAAAACCTTGAAAATATATATTTTTTCGGCTGCAGGAAGTCCGAACCCTGTAATGGGGTTAGATCAGGCGACCTTGCAAGGCATATGTTAAGAAATCCCCCGTATATAATAAAATTAATCAAAATAAAAAGAAGAATGTACAGGGAATATAGAAATAACCCAGATCCACTAATAAAGATATCCATAAATGATTATATTAAAAACATTCATAGAATGATACAACACTACAGAATGCAAAAATGGTTAGATACATGTGCCAACATCAATCAAAAACAAGGTAAAAATTTGTATCATGCAGTTAAGAAACTATCAAGGTATAAAAAGAAAAACGACATACCTACCATAGAAGAAAATGGAAATTATTTCTCTGAAGATTTAGACAAAGCTAAGGTATTTGCAGAACATTTTAAAAAAGCTTACTCCGAAGAACAGAGTCCAAATTTCAACGAAGAAAATTATAATACCGTGAACAAGTGGTTCCAAAATTACTGTAACATCATTCCTAATAACGAACACCCGATTATAAATGAAGAACTCTATTTTGAACTATTATCGAAAGCAAAAACACAGCTCCAGGCATTGATAATGTTTCATACAACATTCTAAAACAATTGAATTATGATATCCACCAACATATTATTAAAATATACAACTTCTGTATCCCGAACATGTACTTTCCTAACAAATGGAAAAAAGGAGTGATAATAACTATTCCTAAGCCCAACACAGATCATTCTAAAGCTCCCAACTATCGACCCATCACACTATTACCTGCACTGGGGAAAATATTCGAAAAAATCATAAAAACTCTACTAGAAGAACATGTCAAGCACAAAATACCAGGTTACCAATTTGGCTTTACCCCAAAGTCTTCCAGACTCCACCCACTGGCAGTACTTGCAACAAATGTGCAAAGGGCCAAACTGGAAGGAGATAAATCAGCAGCTATATTTTTAGATATCAACAAAGCTTTTGACAGTGTATGGCATATGGGACTAATATACAAACTAAAAATTTTAGAATGCCCTGACTATATAATACATTTAATAATAAGCTTTCTAGATCTGCGACAATTGCAAATTAAAATAAATAACAGTTATTCCGAACATTTCGTACCAGAACACGGGGTACCACAAGGATCACCGCTCTCTCCTATTTTATATAATATTTATTGCCACGACATACATAGTTACAGTCATCTGGACCCAAGATATTTTAATAAGAGTACCTACATGCTACAATTCGCCTTAATATCTCACAATTCCAACCTCCGCAACACAATCCAACAACTGATAGCAGACACAGAAAACTGGTTCAATATATGGAGACTTAAACCTAACCCTATGAAATCTCAAGTCATTATTTTCAATCATATTCCCAAACCAAGGTCACCCACAGTAACGATTGCTAATCAAATAATAACTCCTAAAAATTCATCTAATTACCTCGGAATTCAAATAGACCACAAGCTTAATTTTAATCAACACACTGCCCCTACAAAGAAAAAGATAAATACAAGAGCCAAACACTTCCGAGCTTTAACTTATAAAAATGATGGTATAACCACAACATCAGCAAAGATTTACAAAAGTATCTGTAGACCCACACTCTACCTTAATGGTGGATCACAAGCAAAAAAGAATTTGCAGGTGGCGCCCTCAGGAGTATTACCAAATTACGCCATCCATGTAATCCTCTACATAATATATCAAACACCGTATTATACCAAAAAACAAAAATAGAACCAATCCAACAACGTCTCACTAAGCTACAAACAAAATTCGCCAATGCACAATACAACCTCCAAAAAATTGAAGAACACTGCACAACACGAAATTGTAATATTAGACCTAAATTCAAGACACCTGAACACACCTTAATTGAGAAGATACAGCAACTGGTTTAGGAATACAACATAAGCCATAGATATACATAACATATTTATTTATTTATTTATATTACAGACGAAACTGAATTTTTCAAATTTAAAATAAGGCTCAATTTAACATTACCTGTTGAAATCAAAATCGTCTGTTTTTATTTCAATTTCTTTGTCCGCTAAAAATGTTTCGTCCCCCATTTCAAGGTTTTCCACTTTAATTTTGTTTTCTTCACACAACGTTTCTTCCATCTTAATCACACCCACATCAAGATTACCGTAATCTTCTTTACAGACAAACATATTTTTTGGTATACATTGTTCTCCATTGTTAAATTTCAGATCATCCATGCTCACAGAACTTTTATTTTCAACCCCATTTTTAGCATTTTCATTCTCATCACAGAATATTTGTTCTAATTTAAATATAATACGACCATTACAAAGTTCTTGCTCGTCGGCATTTTCTTCCTCTTTACAAAATTGTTCTTCTACTTTAATTTTATCGACCGAGTTATCATCTTCACTTGTTGCATTTCTTATTGCAGACTGTAATAAATTGCTCAACTTTATTTGGCAATTACCGTTTAAATCTAGAGATTCACGATATTTCTTAATTTTTTCTTCTACAATCAAACAGTTTGTCACAAAATGAAAGCACTTTTCTAGACACCCATAGCAAGATGCACAGATTACAGAATTCTTGATGATGCCCAAATCCTATCAATCAAAGCACAATATTAAAAATGAAATCATGTGATGAAAAATACTTTTTATAAATAATTTTTGATCACAAAGTAATACAAGCTAAAAAACAGATATCACTTTTTGCAGATCTCAGTAGACGATACCCTCAGTTTAAAAATAATTTCAAAGCAGCTGATAACGAATATCGACATATTTTATCCGATTTTTATAAATAACGTAATGATAAGTTGGTTATGTTTTCTAAAAATAAGAGTAAGGCCATGTGGAATATATTAAATAATACTATAGGTAAATCAAAAACTGTTAAAGCTGGTATGGAAATAGAAGAAAATTGTAAAATTTTAAATACCAGTGAATTAACGGAAAATTTTAATAAATTATTTATAAATGCTCCCAAAACTGTTACATCTAATTTACCCCAACACATTGATTTTCAGTTTATAGATAGTTGTCTGGAAGGTGCTAGTTACTCATTGTTTCTTCGGTCTCTGTCTGAAGAAGATGTTTTAGACTTAATATTAAAATTAAAAAACTCCAACTCCACTGGGCATGATGAAATATCAAATATATTACTAAAGCGTATTGCTATACATATCATAAAACCTTTAACTTATCTGATAAATCTCTCTCTAGAGCAGGGAATTTATCCTTCAGAATTAAAAGTGTCTAAAGTTATTCCATTGTATAAAAAAGGTGATCCTAACTTGTTTGAAAATTATAGGGGTATCAGTCTATCACCTAGTATGTCAAAGGTTTTTGGGTCTGCTGTAAACTCTCAACTAATAAGTTTTCTAATGTTGCATAATAAGCTCTCTACTAGTCAACATCGCTTTACCAAACATAAAAGTATAGACACCGCTTTAAGCGATTTCTTAAATAGTATTATGAGTACAATTGATAAAGGCCAAGTAGCTCTAGGACTCTTTATAGATTTTTCAAGAGCTTTTGACTGTGTCGACCACTCTATATTGCTGACGAAGCTTGAGAAGTATGGAGTAAGGGGTGTTGCTCATGATTGGTTCGTGTCATATTCGTCAAATAGATATCAGCAGGTTTGTATTGAAAATGTTGTATCGGGCTTAGAAACTGTCAGCGTTGGAGTACCTCAAGGGTCTATTCTAGGGCCCACACTTTTTATTATTTATATTCCCGCACATGTTATAAAATCTTCATTCGAAATGATTGGTAATAGGTTTTTAGATACAATAAATTGCTCACTACAGACAGGAGTTTTTCCACGAAAATGGAAGAGTTCACTTGTCACACCAATACCAAAAGTGATTAATACTGCACTAAGTGAACAGCATCGCCCTATCAACTTGTTACCTATCTGTGAGAAAATTTTGGAATTGACCGTTGAAGAGCAACTAATAAATTATCTTGAAGAAAATAACACAGTTGTCTCGATGCAATCAGGGTTTAGAGGTGCACATTCATGTGAAAGTGCACTACAGTGTATAGTAGATGACTGGGTGAAAGAAATTGATAAGGACAACATTATTGTGGCAGTATTCTTAGACTTCAAAAGGGCTTTTGAGACAGTAGACCGAGAACTACTTCTCTCAAAGTTAGAAAATATTGGCATCAGTGGTTTGGTGTTAGAATGGTTTACATCCTATCTAATTACAAGAAGTCAGAGAACAAAGTATAGTGCAAGTGTGTCCGGTGAAAAAGAAACAGAATTTGGTGTACCTCAAGGTTCAGTCTTAGGTCCTATATTATTTATAATTTTCATTAATGATATTGTTAAGTCAATAACAAATTGTAAAATACATCTCTTTGCAGATGACACTATGTTATACATATCGGGTGAAAATGGAAAATGTAAACCAAATTATAAATATCATAAATACTGAGCTAACTAATATATATATATATATATATATATATATATATATATATATATATATATATATATATATATATATATATGTGGTTATGTGACAATAATCTTAAAGTAAATATTGATAAATGTAAATGGATGTAATGAATATAAACAAAATAAAAGTGTACTAACAGATTGTGTTAAACTAAATAATCAGGCATTAACAAAAGTTGCTGAAATAAAATATTTAGGAGTGATTTTAGACGAACAGTTGAGTTTTAAACAAAATGCTGCCTATATTGTTAAAAAAGTGGCAAAAAAAATTAATTACCTAAGGACAATATCCAAGAATCTATCAATGTTTTCTAGATTAACAGTCTACAAAACTATAATCGCACCACACTTTGAATATTACTCAACTATTTTGCTCTTCTTAAATAACAATGAACTTCAAATGTTGCAAAAAATGCAAAATAAGGCAATGAGGGTAATATTAAAATGCAATAGGTATACTCCAATACATAATATGTTAGAGGCATTAGGATTTATGACAGTAAGACAAAGAATTCTGCTGAGAACCCTCCAATTTATCCATAAAGTAAAACGGATTATTACCGAACTATTTGTATGATAAATTAACATATGTTGGAGACATGCATGATTACAACACTCGTCAAATAAATGATTTTTATGTAAATAGGCATTATTCATCAGTAACCAATAAATCGTTGTTTTGTAAAGGTATTAAAGAATATAATAAGTTACCAAATCACATAAAACATTCCAACATATCTATTAACTGTTTTTCAAATCTGTGTGTTAAATATATAAGAGCGTTACCTGTACGAAACAGATAAGGTGTGGGTGTGTATATAAATCATGTAAGTGTATAGTTGTATTTTATTATGTATTGTATGTATTTTTATTATATTGTGTTGTAGAGTACTTAGTACTTTATTATAATTTCATCTATTCTATTTCATCTACTTTATTATATTTCATTTATTTTATCTATTTTGTTTATTGTTAAAATAAATAATGTCACAAGTACTACTAGTTGTAAAATTAAACAGGGTGTACCGCAAAGACCGATTCTAGGACTTTTGCTATTTATAGGTTTTGCCAATGACATAATTAATTTCTGCAACAGAAATTACCCAACTCATACTGTATGTTACGCCGATGATACCAATGTTTTAGTAGTAGAAAATGATTTAGACGCTCTTAAAAGTACAGCGGAACATGTATATTATGAGAGTATAATTCTGTGGTCAGAAAAAAATTGTTTGCAGTTGGGAAAACATAAAACAAACTCAATTTTTTATTTTGAATATGAGATGTTAAAAACTGTGCTGAAATACATAATCAAATTAGATACATACCAGTTCTGGAATACACTGTTCTACCATTTTCTTCAGCATAATATCTTGTCTTCCGGCAATAAGAGATACAGCAGAATATTTTTTTACTGAACCAATGCAAAATCCACATACATCTTGATCCTCTGGAACGCCAGTACTATTTTCATTTTTACACAGATAAACATCTTTCAGATCTAGTTTAATACAGCCTTTATTGTTTACAAATGAAATTATGTAATCATATGCATACAAGCAGGCCGTTTTAAAATCAAAACATTTTATGAGCATATCTGCACAGTTTGTACACATCACGGGTTCCTGTATTGCAGCTAAATCCTAAAACAGAATTCAGGAGACTGAGATCGTCGCACAACCAAAACGTGTATACAAATAACTTCTACTTCTAATTAGAAGCAATTTTTGACACTTACTATTTTTGGCAGGAGTTTATCCAAGGCAGCTTTCATGTTTCCCTCTATAACTTTAAAGCTCTCGCACGTTTTCAAACAAAGTCTGCAAATCGTTTCTTGAGTTTCCATTTTCTGAAGTTACAAAATCAACCAAAATAAAGTTGACGTCAGCGAAGTTAGGTTAGAACTTCACAAGACAAAGATGAAAGACTTTCATCTGTCGCACTTCGTTCGTGGTCGTGTGGTGTTGCTAATAATGCTAATGTCACATCATTAGAAAAAAATTGGTGTATTTTACACACAACACACAATCACACACACAGTTATTTTGCACCATCTCTAATTACCATATACTTATATCACAGACCTTATATATTATAAGTATATGCTAATTACAAAAGAAAAGTGGTCTAAAGTCTAAATCCTTCCAACGCCAACGTAGGGAAATAGGTTATATCATATTGAAGGCTGTGAGAATAATAGGTAGGGAGTTGGTGGCAATACGAGTATATGATTTTTGATTTTATTGTAGCTAACAATAATATAGAATGAAGGTAGGTGTCGATATAACTAACTGATTAGAGCAGATATCGAGTTTTTAAATAAATGAATTTCAGATTTGCAAAAGATAATGCTGCTATATTATTTTATTTCAGCCATTGCTATAATTTATTTGTTTATCAAAAGTAAAAATAAAGAAATGGTTTGCTGAAATCTATGTCCGATTTTTCTGTAAAACTAACTGTTATTTGCAAAAAAGCGTGGATGTGGCTATTTATACATACTGTATGTATACGCAATTGGCTATTTATACATACAGTATGTATACGCAATTGGCTATTTATACATACAGTATGTATAAGAAATTGGCTATTTATACATACAGTATAGCCGTCGAGGGCAAGGGACATTATCTATCATAAACAACTATACTACATCAAAAAATATTAACATATTTAACCCAACGAACTAACCTAAAGAAATATTCGTATTACGTATTTTAGTTAACAAAATGTGGTAAAAAAAAAACTGTAGCAAGCGGATTCGAACCGTCGACCTCACGTGTGAGAATCGGGAACACTAAGTATTACACCACAGACTGCTGATGGTTAACCTTATAATTCTTACTATATCAATATGTTTGAACGTCATCGCGCATGTGCGGCGTGAATTGCCTGGACAGTATGTATAAATAGATACATCCAAAAAGCGTCATAGATAAGTCATTATGGAATAGACCAGTACAGGCCGGAACAGTGGATAAGATTTTCAGTGCGCAAGCATGCTCTTGGGCTTAAATTATCTGATGTGCAGTGGACAGCAGTGATGTTATTGGGTTGATGTTTATTATTTACTCCAGTAATATATATCCAAATGCGCGTGGGATAGAAATAGTGGATGCGCAGTGGAATAAATAAAATTAAATCGAGTACAACAAACATCAAAGGGACCGCCGAGGAGGGAAACTACTGGTCTATTCTCTGCTGTGGCATTACTTTCAATTTGTTAGTTTTTTATATCCAGAAGTAGAGAAAAACATTGACTGACGTATACAGTGTGTCCCGGATGGACCTAACTATATACTTGTAATTTTCCTTATTTTGCATTTTGAGAGAAAATTCATTCTTCATTAAAAGATTTGCTTACCGTGGAAAGTCATTAGCCATACTTAGACTTTCAAAATAACATACAGGGTGGTTAGCAAATAAGGAAATGTGAACTTGTGCCAAGAGTAAAGTACCTATTCGTTTTTTGAGAGGAATATAAAAATGTTACTGAAAGAAGTTGTTTCTAATGTTAATAGTAGTCTGCTCTAACAATTATTGTTGACAACAAACTGACAGTCAGAGGAATAGGTCTCAGATACCGTTTTGATGGCGGTCTCTTTAACATAGGGCGCTTTAGAGCTTTCACGAAGACACGCACACGATTCATTTGTGATCTCCAGTATGCGGATGACTGTGCACTTTTAGCCTCTACGCCGGAAGAGCTTCAAGAACTTTTAGATGTGTATGCCCAGAGCTATGATTCCTTGGGACTTAAAATCAACATTGGAAAGACTAAGATTATGTCAACTCCTCATCAAGTGAACCAAATAGACATTACACTTAACGGAAATTCTCTTGAAGTGGTGGATCAGTTCAATTACTTAGGCAACGTTGTTAATGACAAAGCAAACATGGACAGCGAGATTCGCAATAGAATTAACGCTGCATCTAGAGCACTCTGGGGACTTAGAGAGAGAGTATTTGACAACCACGACCTTGCTCTGTCAACGAAAATGGCTGTCTACAGAGCAGTTGTCATTCCAACACTGCTATATGGATGTGAAAGCTGGATCACTTACCGTCGTCATGTGAAAGAATTAGAACGTTTTCAGCAAAGACACCTCAGAAGTATGATGAAAATCCGTTGGTTCCATCACATATCAAACGTGGAAGTACTCAGGAGAGCAAACAGCCTTCCAATTGAGGTGCTTATTTCAAGAGTACGCCTAAGATGGGCAGGTCACGTTCATCGTATGCATGATAACCGCCTTCCTAAATGTACACTTTATGGTGAATTGCTAAGCGGTAGAAGAAGGCGTGGCGGTTAACGAAAGAGGTTCAAAGACGCTCTCCATGAAAATCTAAAATCCTGCGGTATTGCAAACGAGCAATGGGAACAACTTGCAGCGG
The DNA here is from genome assembly GCA_963675555.1 of Leptura quadrifasciata. Lineage (NCBI taxonomy): Eukaryota > Metazoa > Arthropoda > Insecta > Coleoptera > Cerambycidae > Leptura > Leptura quadrifasciata. Next base: position 94,019,358 of record OY776680.1, on the reverse strand, counting down.
ACAGAACCGAATGGCGAGGGGTTGTGGCCAGCTATCAAGGAAATGTTGCTGCAAGAAGGCCGAATCCAAGACCCAACCAGGTCTATGTTTGTCCTGACTGCGGTCGACATGTGCTCTCCCGAATTGGCCTCTATAGCCATAGTCGTGTGCACCGTAGATGAATGGAAATTACAATAGACTACACCTTTTACTTGTTTTTTATTGTACACAATCTATCGACTGTAACATTTTTATACTCGGACTCGAGTAACGGCTAATAATAAAAAGTAGTCTAGATATGAAATTTAAACGTCGTATCTAAAAGTTGATTTTTTGCGAAAATTATGATTAAAATAATTTTATAAATTCAACGAAAGCGCATAATTTATTGAATAAAATGATAACAAAACTATTCTACGTGTTGTCCTACTGCTACACATTTTTCAATATTTTTTCTAAATTTTTCATAAATTAAATGAATTGTATCCTCATTTATGTCGGCTATTGATACTGATATTTTCTCCTTTAAAAGGTTTAAATTATCATTTAAATCATGGGCATAAACATTTTGCTTCAGGTATCCTCATAAAAAGAAAATCAAGAGGAGTTATGTCTGGGGAGCGTGCAGGCCATCTTATTGGTCTAAACTGCCCTATCCATTTATTGTGGAAATGCTGATCTAACCAGTTTCTTCCACTATTGTACTGTGTGCAGCACAACCGTCATGTTGATAATACAGTTTTCTTCTGTCCTGTAAATTTATATCATCCAGAGCAGGCATTAAAAAGTTTTCTAACATCTCTATGTAAGTATTCTGATTTATAGTTTGAAAAAATATGGTCCATTAATTTTTTTTATAACGTATCACACGCCAAACATTTACTTTTTTATATCGTTGACTTTTAGTAATAATACGGAAATTTGGATTTTCTTCCGACTAGTGCCTACAATTTTGGTAACTAACAGCTCCATTCGTAGATAATGTTGCCTCGTCGGAAAATAAAATCCTTCTGTAGAAAAATCTATCTAACATAATTTGTTCCCCCATTAACATATAATTATCTTATTATTTGTCAGAATTCTTTGCAAATGTAAAAATGCAAGTGGGTTCATTTCTTACCGAATCAATAGCAAGCAATGTAGCAGCATCATTTTCATCATGAATTCGTTTCTATTTTTTATATCTTTCACATCCCCAGTGTTAACGAAATTTAAAATCAACCTTTTGAATACAGTTCACTGAAACGTACACCTCGGGATATTTTCTAAGTTCAATTGCATATTTGTACGATATTTCAACTATACCGTAACATTTAACTAAATAAATTCGTTGTTCTAGAGTCAACATTATTTAAGAAGTTCTCTGACAAGGACTTTACCTTTTTTATAAATAAATGTCTGTGTATGTTGCTATGGATACAACACAGAATAGTTCTGTTATCATTTTAATCATAATTTTCGCAAAAATATCAACTTTGAGATACGACGTTCAAATTTCATATCTGGGACTACTGTTACATTAGAAACAACTTCTTTCAGTATCTAACATTTTTATATTCCTCTCAAAAAACTAATGCTTTACTATTGGCACAAGTTCACGTTTCCATATTTGCTAACCACCCTGTATGTTATTTTGAAAGTCTGAGTACGGGTAATGACCTTTCACGATAAGCAAAAGTGTTTATGATGAATGACTTTTCTCTTAAAATGCGAAATAAGGAAAATTATAAGTATAGTTAGGTTCATCCGGGGACACACTGTATATTGCTGATTTTCAGAAATATTCCCAGTTTACTCCAAAAAATTTCAAAATAAGAAAAATGAATTGTTGCATTTCAATTTGTCAAAACAAGTTGTTATTTGTTTTATTATTTGAAAAAACATATTTTTGATTTTACAGTTTCTTGAATATAGGCTTCATTAATTAATGCTGACAAAATGAATATAATGAATTAACCCATATGAGAATAGGTATAATAATACAATGATGCTATAAATTCACTTAATTCAATTAATTATTTAAATTATCAAATATGTTTATGTATATCAACTTATTAACTAATGTTTTTAATTTACCGAAAAGCATGAGAAAGGCAAATTTATGAACAAATAAATTTAATTTATTTATTATTATTATGAAAAACAATGCTTCTTTTATTGCATTTTTAAATAACTTAATTAAAAACTCAGCAATGGTTTTTCTGATTTTTTTATTACATTTTTACATTTTTTAACTTTACTCAGATTATAAAATCATATAAAAATTTCTGCCACCAGCTCCCTAGCTATGAGAAATGGGCAGAAGATACTTACAATTACAAACGTGGAATCTTTATTATAGACAATAAAATTATACAATAGAATTAACATTATTATCTACATGTATACTGCACAAGTTAAAAGTATTACTGACATAAATTATCTACAGATGTAATTTATACTCATTTCTCCAAGGCCTTCGACAGGCTGGATCATAATATCCTATTACGAAAACTTGCTAATAATAGATTTTCTCCAATGCTTCTCGAGTTTTTCGAGTCCTATCTTACCGGTAGAAAACAACTTGTGTAACGTAATGGTTACCAATCTGTTGAAATATTTATAAATGATATTGGATTTGATTTAAATGTTTCTTATATAATCTTAAAGAGGTAGCTAGCTGTCACTCCAAAGGGGTTGAAGGGGGAGGTATAAAATTATGTTAAAAAAAATCTCACTGTAGAATTAAAAATTGAGCTGTTTTAAGATTTGAAATGAAATGAAATTTATTTAAATAGGTCAGGCCTAATATATACAATAATACCCGTATATACACAGTCATAATACGAGTGTAATACAAATACAGGGTCTACTAGTACATTAATGCAAGTATACAAATTCTAATACACCCATATCATCCTAAGAAATAAAAAGCATGAAGAGGAGCAAAAATTATGGAAGTTCAAAATAATTTAATATGATACATTTTCCATACATTAAATGTTATATGCTTAATTTACCTTATTTAATAAAATATGGGACAGTTGTCTTTTAAAGACTGTTAGTGCTTGAGCTGTTTTTATCTCCATCGGTAACTCATTAAATTGTTTAAGACCTTTGTGAAACGGGCAATTCATTGATATCTTGAAATTAATTCTTTGTACATGGAAATTGTTATTGTTTCTTGTTTGATAATTATGGATTTTTCCATTTATTTTATAAATCGGTTCAGGTAAGCTGGAAGTGTGTTGTGATATATTTTATAAATAAACATCATCGAAAAATAAACTAGTCTAGTGGAAACTGTCATCCACTGAAGACATCTAACATTAAACTAATTGGAGTGTATTTGCTGCATTTCAGAATCATCTTCATCCCAGGATTTTGTAATTTTTGTAAAGCATTCATTGAATTGTTGTCTAAAAGGTATAATATACTTGCACAACAATCGAAGTGCAATATTAGCAATTAGTAATAGTCTTATACACAGTAATATTTGTAGAAAAAGAGAATTGATTAGATATTTTTGAAAAAAAGTATACTTTTTTGTCATTTTCCTTTGTATACAGGGTTACTGGTAATTCGATACATTCCTTTGGAGATGTGATGGGGCATGAGCTAAGGAGTAAATCTAGCCCTAACATACATTATGCAAAACTCAATAGTTTTTGAGATATTTCAATTTTTTTGTTTTTCTCAAAAAAGTAGATCTTAATGTCTTAAAAGTTAATTTCCGAAAAATCTACTTGACATTTTTAAATTTTTTTTTACTGGATTACTTGTCCAATATTATAGATATCCGTTTGGAATGAAAAATATCCGGAAACATTTCGATCATGTGAACATTTAAAATAATAACTTGTACAAAATTTTCTTCTAAAATCAGTTATGAAATTTGCCTATTAGGTTTTTTCAAAAAAATATTAATGTAGTACGCGTACAAATTATTATAAAAACTTCCTTATTTCAATAGCTATCTAACTAGGTAGAAATGTTTAATGTACCCTTGATAGTTCTAATAAAAAATTAGTAAAGATAATGCTGGTGGGGGAATTTATTAAACGATTAATCATTCATTTTCATTTAAGTCAGTCAGTCCTTGACTTTGACGTTTGTGCATATATGTCATTAACTGACATTCTCATCTCCGTGTCCCTTAAGTTTGTTGGTCTTGTTAAATTAGTTATCGAAGATTTTGATTTTGCTTCTGTGCCATGGCCGCGTATGCCAACGCAGAATACGCTGATATCTTGTTTGTCTATGGATACTGTGGCGGCAACGCTGCTGAAGCTCGCCGAGAATATGGTCTTTGGTACCCTAACCGCCGCTTACCAAATGCACGTGTATTCAGTACGGCATATCGAAATATCGCTGAAACTGGCTCCGTGAAATGTAGAAGAAGTGACGCTGGTGCTCCTCCCGTTTATGAACCAGATGATGAGGAAGAAATATTGAGGTATTTTGAGGAAGACCCAACTATTTCAACTAATAAAGTCGCAAGACTAACCGGAGCGTCACAATGGAAAGTTTGGTCTACGATACGTAGAGTTGGATGTCATCCTTACCACTATACTCCTGTCCAAGGCGTGGAGGAAGGTGATCCTGGAAGGAGAGTAGAATTCTGCCGCTTTAAGTTAAATTCAAATGCAGAAAGTGCAAATTTTTTAACAAGTATTTTATGGACGGACGAGTCGAAATTTAATCGCGAGGGTATAACAAATTTCCACAACCTACATTATTGGGCAGAGGAAAATCTCAAGTTAACACGTGAAACTAGTTTCCAAATGAAGTTTTCTATTAATGTGTGGATGGGAGTCATTGGCCACTATTTAATAGGGCCACACTTTCTTCCTCAAAATTTAAACGGGGAAATCTATGAAAATTTTTTAAGAAATGATCTGGCGGTGATTTTAGAAGATGTTCCTCTCGCCATCAGACAGCGAATGATGTTTCAGAACGACGGTTGTCCAGCACATTATCGGCTGACAGTACGACCGTTATTTGATCAACGTTTCCCTAACCGTTGGATTGGAAGAGCGGGCCCAATACCTTGGTCAGTGCGAAGCCCTGGCTTAACACCCCTTGATTATTACGTATGGAGTCATATGAAGGAGATGGTCTATGCCACACCAGTCAATACTATAGAAAACCTTAGACAAAGGATAGTGAATGCTGCCCAACACATAAGGCATAATCTGACAACCAGAGTAACAAGGACGGAAATAAGAAGACGCTGCCGTGTCTGTATACGGAATAGGGGCTCCCATTTTGAGCAAGACATATAAAAAATAAAGTACAACTTTGAAATTAATGAAGAATTAAACTCTACTTTTAATATGTTTTTTACTGTTTATCTAAATATAAAATTCGTACTACTTGTGTTATTTTTACTAGTATTTTCTTAGAACTATTAAGGGTACATTGAACATTTGTACCTTATTAGATAGCTATTGAAATAAGGCAGTTTTTATAATAATTTATACGTGTGTTACATTAATATTTTTTTGAAAAAACCTAATAGGTAAATTTCATAGCTGATTTAAAAAAAAAAAATTTTAAAGTTTTTATTTCAGATGTTCACACGATCGAAATGTTTCCAGATATTTTTCATTCCAAACGGATATTCTATAATATTGGACAAGTAATCCAGTAAAAAAAAATTTAAAAATGTCAAATAGATTTTTCTAAAATTAACTTTTAGGACATTAAGATCTACTTTTTGAGAAAAACAAAAAAAATTAAATATCTCAAAAACTATTGAGTTTTGCATAATATATGTTAGGGCTAAATTTACTTCTTAGATCATGCCCCATCACATCTCCAAAGGAATGTATCGAATTACCAGTAACCCTGTATATAAGAAATATCTACTACTACTACACTATTAACATTAGAAACAACTTCTTTCAGTAAAATTTTTATATTCCTCTCAAAAAACTAATACTTTACCCTTGGCATAAATTTACGTTTACCATGTATATTATTTTGAAAGTCTGAGTACGACTAATGACTTTTCACGATAAGCAAAACTTTTTATGAGGAATGGCATTTTCTTTTAAAATGCGAAATAAGGAAAATTACCAGTATAGTTAGGTCCATCCGGAGACACACTGTATTTTACCAAAATGTAACAACCCAAAAGATTGAAGCGTTTCCTGTCACCACATTTTGATTATTTCAGCAAAGTAGCATGTATTTATGCCGTTTTAGTGCATAGCTATTTCAAAGAATTTTTGTGAATCATTTGATGACGTTTCAGAATATGTCTGGAGAGGCATTTTTTATATTTTGTTTGATATGAACAAGAGGAACATTTGTACATTGTTACTTCTGGAAAACTCTTATGTACCAGTAAATGGTTTTTAAAACCAACTTTAAATTTTGTCTGATATGAACAAGAGTCGCATTTGTACACTATTATTTCTGAAGAATTCTTATGTCGTAGCAAATGTTTCCTAAGACAACTTTTCTGTTTTGTTAGAAACGAACAAACGTCACATTCGTATGTCTTATCTTGAGAATGTGTACTAGTATGATCTTTGAGATGATGTTTATGTTTCGTTTGAAATGAACAAGAGTCGCATTTGTACATCGTTATTTCTGATGGATCCTTATGTATTAGCAAATGAATTTTGAGAGAACTCTTACGTTTCGTCTGATATGAACAATAGTCACATTTGTACATTGTTATTTCTGAAGGAGCCTTGTGTGTCAGCAAATGAGTTTTGAGATTATTCTTATGCTTTGTCTGAAATGAACAAGAGTCACATTTATGCATTGTCACTTCTGAAGGATCCTTATGATTCAGCAAATGACTACAAAGGCTAGTTTTATATTTTGTCTGATATAAACAAGAGTCACATTTGTATACTGTTACTTCTGAAGGATCTCTATGCTTCAATAAATGATAATTGAGATATTTTTTATGTTTTGCCTGATATAGACAAGAGTCACATTTGTACATTGTTACTTCTGATGGATCCTTATGCTTCAGCAAATGACTTTTGAGACTTCTGTTATATTTTGTCCGAAACGAACAGCATTCACAATGGTACATTCTTATTACTGAATCTTGTTTATTTGTCGATGTCTGCTTTATGTATGGGACTGATAGATCCTCTTGAAGGATCGGTATTAAGCATTTTTGTTTTCCCTGTAACTTAATTGTGCCTTCTGGTTGGGGCAAAACCACACCATCTTCAAGCCTGAAAATTATAAACACATTACCGAATTGTAAACTAATAACTACATCATCTAATAAAAGGAGCTATTTTGAATAAGATACTAAAATATTAAAAACAATAATTAAATAAAGAAATCTTCCAAGTTTTCACTAAAATAAATAATTTATTGCCTGAGTGAATAAATAATTTATTGCTGAACTGCACTGCAAAATTCAGACCAATCAAATGCGCTAGGCGTCTAGTCCCGCCCACATCCCAAGTAACATTTTGAGTCTTATAAAAAAGTGTGACAAAGTCATTATGATCTAATATACGACTTACCTTTAGACGTGACAAACTTGTTAAAACCCCTTTATGGTCCAATTTGGACGGTTAAGGGTTTTTTTTTTTTTTTTTTTTTTTTATACATTTATTTAACGTCGGCCTATTTCCGCTACTGAGGCCTATCACCGACGCCTGTAGACGAGCTACCCCCAACCAGGAATTTTGCCGAACCTCTTCCCTTAAGAAGAGTAGGGATCTTTTACTTGCCTAACATTTAATAGACAAGGGACCGACGGCTTTACATCCCCTCCGAAGGATCGTATATCTCCTATACAACCCTCGCCTAAGGTTGTATAGCTTCCGCGCATACACTGATATACAAGCCGCTGGAAGATGTGTGAGGCGAGAACGCGGTTTCCGTTGGAATGGTCACCAATCCAAGTACTAACTGCGCCTGTCGTTGCTTTACATCGCATACCGAAGTATGTACATAGTAAAGACGCACCTACGCTCGCCCCTGACGGTTAAGGGTTGTCATGGCTTTTATATGACTTAATAGTCGAGGCAATTTAGCATTTCACAAACGATTTTTAAGCAGTAAGACGGATCGAGATGGGGTTTTTTTGCATTCGATTTAGAACGGTATTTATAAAAAAATGTTACAACTTTTTATGTGTAATGTAATGTAAATATTGTTCATTGAAATAGAATATTTCTAATATAATATATATAAATTCTCAAAAAAATGCATATGCAATACATGTATAAATTTCAAGTTAAAAATTATCATAATATCAAGCTTATAAATAACAAATACATAACAAATAAATATAAGTTTCCATATTTATATATTTTAATCTTTATATAATATCTTTGGCATATATCCTTAGCTCTTTTTTGAAAATAGTGATAGATGCACTTGACTTAATACAATTTGGTAACTTATTAAACTGACTAAAACCCTTAAGAAAATAAAGAGTTCATACTATTTTTATAATTTGTTTTAGCAATGTATATGTTATTATTATTTCGAGTGTAGTGATGATGTATATCAGAATTGAAGACGACATGATTTTTAAGGTACGAGGGCGCTAGATTATTTAGAATTTTATATATTAAAACCATGGTGAGGTAAAATAATCTCTGTGGAACAGAGAACCATTGTAGGGCATTCAACATTATTTTAATGGGTGTATAACGGTTACTTCTTAAGATAATCCTCATTCCCCAATTTTGAAGCTTCTGTAGTTGTGCGAGTTTGTTTAAATTTAATTGGTACAGTACAGATGCACTGTAATCAAAGTGTGGCTGGATAATTGACTGATAAACTGTTATTTTGGTCTCAGTTGATAAATTATTGGAAATTCTAGAAAAGAAATATAGTTTCTTTGCAATTTTCCTATAAATATATTCAAAATGCTCATCAAAAGATAGAATATTATTCAATTGAAACCCAAGATATTTTACCGATTTTATCTTATAAAAATGGGAAATGCATTCTGTGCAGACCAAAATGCATTTTTAAAAGTGCATTTTTTGAGTTCATTAAAAAAATCTTATTTTGGGAAATAATGAATAATCTTTATGTTAATAATTTATATTCCACAAGTGTTTTACTTTTTTACATCTACGTCCAGTGGAAGTATATTAATGCAAAACATTTTTTTTCTGTTGAAATAGACTTAAAATGTCATGAAACGTCGAGATTTTAAATTGAGTGAAAATAAAATTTCTGTCGGTCGGTCGGCCCGTAACTTTTTTTGTGCGCACGTTTCCTCTGGAACCGTTTATCATATTAACTTGAAATTTGGTATACTTATGTATTCATAACGCCAATGCCATCCCCAATACTACCCCCACACTATTATGAAAGGGAGTAAAAAAAATTACAATGTGATTTAGTGTGTATACAAGAACGAAACGTCTCAAAAATTATTGGCGTTAGCTACCCCCTCTACCACCCTATTAATAATAAGAGTAATAATAATAATATTTATTTCTCCATTGAAAAGATATACAAAAAAAATGTACAAAAGATCAACAAAGAAAGTGTCAAAAAGAGAAAATCATTGAAAAAAGAAAAATTGATCAAATATTTCAAACGTATTTGCACATACAAACTATTTTGTACACAAGTCAAGTTAAAAAAATAACATATAAATACGTAAAACATATAAACAGATATTCCTTATCCTATATCTTTTTTTTTTTGCAAATTAACTAAAACTCATCAATAGTATTATCTTCTGAGTTTGTGTTTGAAAATGTGTATACTGCCAGAGAGTTGTATAATTTACATCCCTGGTACAGAAAGCTTTTCTAGAACATACTTGTTCTATGAGAATCGGGGAGTAAAAGATCTCTGAATCTTGTTTCATGTAAATGTCTGGCTTGATTTCTTACAAATATAGATTTATTTTTATAAACATATAAACATACCTCAAAAATATATAGGCTAGCAACTGTTAGAATTTGTAACTGTTTGAAGGCATCACGACAAGTTTCTCTGTAACTCAGACTGGACAAAATTCGGACAGCATATTTTTGTAACAAGAATACTCTATTTACGCTTACACTATTACATCAATTCATGATTCCGTACCTGAGATGGGAATGAAAATTGGCATAATAGAGCGTTTTAAGAATGTCTTGACTGCAGTGTTTCGATATGAATTTTAGAGCGTAGCAGCTAGTTCTTAATTTTTTTGCACAAATTTTCAATATGGCATGTCCATTGCATGTGTTTGTCAAAAGTAACACCCAAAAGTTTATTAACATCACAGGTTGCTATTTCAGAGTCAGTCCCCTCAAAGAGTTTGAAGGTTTTGGTATTGTTAGTTCGCGAAAATTGAGTTGAAACCGTTTTTGTTTTGTTTAGATAGCGAACAACATAAACATTAGGTATTTTTTGTAAATAATAAATGATATCATTAGCAAATAGTGTTACCTCCTTTCTCTTATTATTTATTTTTGAGAAAGAATTGAGGCAACATGTGCGGACGACTAGCTGGTTTAAGCCGGAGCAGAGAGCCGTGGGTCCAGAGCATTCGTAAGAGTGGAGAAACTTACCCTTTCTGACATGTACAGCATAAGCGACAGATTTCTGTTTATTTCGAGAAAAGGAGACAAAGAAAAATTGATGTTAAATTGGGCACCATCTATAGTAAAATAAGCAAAATTGTCTCTTTTTCTCGAATAACCAGTCTGCTATAGATCAGGCTGAAATTGTTGGTAAGAGAAATAAAAAGATAGTTTAAAATGAATGACAAAATATATTACATGAAAAAAAAATAGACAAATCGGTTTTGAGACAAATTGAAATGTAAAATATATATATATATATATATATATATATATATATATATAAAAGACAAATTGATACCAGTATCCTAGGTGGTTTATGGTTCAGGTGGCTGGTTCTGGGACAGCAATCCAGGCCCACAATTGTCTCTTATTGCAAGAATTCTAAATTTTCCTTGGCAATTTACGTCTCTCAATGAATGGGGTGAAAATTGTAGGAAATTTAACCAAATATAAGCACATTCAAAATTTATGCAAGTTAGTTATGCAAAATTTAAGCAATGTTAGCTATGCAAATATAAGCTAGTTAGCTGTACAAAATACATTTAAATTAGCTGCACGAAATATTAAGCTAGCTGTACAAAAGCTGCAGGAAATTAATTTAAGCTATATAAAAGTAATTATTAGCTATGCACGAGTTAGCTGATTTCTTAGACTGTATGTTCAACACTTTGTAACTGGGATATAAAAATTGTAATATCAATTACTGAAGTCCACAGTTAAAAATTATAATGTTTGAATCAGTACAAAGGCTGCAAGCCAATGACTTCCTGGTGAGTTTTACTGATAAGGTAAACTTTTTTTGTCCTGTTTACTGGAAAACAACGCCACCAAAAAAATGTGAGAAATCTAATTCCCTATTTAAATTGAAAGCTATCAAAATATAAAAATAGTACCAGTATGGCCATCTGTCAGTGGTTGCGTTAAGCGCACCAACTTACCTTGTAGATTCCCATACTCAACTAAAGTAGTGGCATATAATCGATAAAAGGAATCTATAATAATAGTTTATTTTCCATGCCAGCTGATTTGCCTTTGCAATTTCTATTTTATACATAACAGCAAATATTAACAGATGTAAATAAGTAGTAAAACGTATTGATATTATTGATAAATCAGTAACATATTACATGTTATAGGATTTACTATACATAGAATGAGAGAAGGTAAGGAAAATAACCATATGTACTCCATAGTAAACAAAAATATAAAAATTGAAAAATAGATATCTGATGTAACTAAATTTTTTAGACAAATTGTTTCCTGGGATAATAATGCTGTATTACAACGAATATGAGATACATAATAGTGTTAATAGAAAAACAGGACTAAGTTCCTAAGATATAAAATTAAGTACATAAAACAGTGTGACATGGTTTAGCAGTTATACATGTAAAATTCTGTTAGTTGAAAACAGTTTCACCTGCAAAAACTGAATCCAAAAAATATTCAGGTCGTGCTAACTATCCACAAAACACTAGTTTTTAAATAAAACTGTTAAATGGACATAGGCCATGTAACAATAGTACATATAGAAGTGATCCCAGGATTGAACCTTGAGGAACTCCTTGTTTAATGGCACAAACTTTACTTTCCACTCCCTCTTCCTTTTACCTTTTGAGACCTATTGTCAAGATAGGAGGTAAATATTTGGAACGCCGTTCCTCTAACACCATACCGTGCAAGTTTAGCTATGAGCAAGTGACGATCAACCAAATCAAAAGCTCGTGAGAAGTCTATAAAAAGACCTACAACAATTTTTTATTATCTAACGCTTTAACAATTTTGTGATGGAATTCGTATAATGCAGACTCAGTACTTTTGTTTGCGGTGAAACCGTGTTGCCCGGGAGAAAGCAACTTATTTTTTTGGGAAAAATTTGACAACTGATCCTTGAGATGGAGTTCAAGAAGTTTTGAAAAACTGCATAGTAAACTGATAGCTCTAATTATTATAGTCATTTGGATCTCCCTTTTTGTATAGAGGATGCACAATTGCCAGTTTAAATTTAGTAGGAAATACACCTTTTTCAATGGAGAGGTTTATTATATAGGCTAGGGGACAGCTAATGACATGTTTACATTTTTTTATTAAATTGTTAGAAATATTGTCATGGCCGCTGGAGTTTGAAGACTTTAATTTATCTACAAGTGATCCCACATCAAGACCACTGATTGGTGACAAATAGAGAGACTTGTTGCAATTGGGAATATTAGATTCTAAAAAGTCAAAATCACGTAACTCATCAGTATTTGTAAATTAAAGTTGTGAGCTACATCTTCTATGGGAATTTCAACACCATCCTTAACAAAACGCATGTCTTTGGAAACAGAATTTGACCCCTGTATTGTTTTCATTATATTCCACATAGTTTTAGTTTTGTTGTCCGAATTACAGATTTTCCGATTGTGATATACCTTTTTTGCTGCCTCTAATTTATTATGATATAAATTGTTGAAGTACACACTAATATGTTTATAATTTCCATGTATTTTAGAGAGATCACTATATAAGGTTACCTGGTCTCTTAGTCGGTTTAGTTCAGGCGTAATATATATATTATTTTTATACTTTTTATTTCTAATACCGAAACGTTTTATTGGAAAACTGACTTCAAAATAAAAAAAAATTACGTCGTAAAATTTGTCTAGGGCGATGTCAGGAATATTTTGTGCGAGAACATCTTGCCAGTTCTCTTTTTGCAAATAGTTATGAAACAGAAGAATGTATTCTGCACTAAAATTTCTGCGGTATACACACTTGTTATCATTTTTATTGTTCTTTTGTATTTGGATGGAGAGAATTTGAGAATAATGATCAGAAAGTATAAGTCAACAACACAAGTTTTAAAATTATCCATATTAGACGTGATAAGAAAATTGTCCAAACACGTGCTAGAGAAAGAAGTAACTCTTGTTGGGGAATTGCCCATAGTGTGGAGTTCAAAACACAAAAGCAAGTCTTTAAACAGTGACAGATTAGTATTATGATTTAATAAATTGATGTTAAAATCTCCGCCAATAATGATTGATTTTTCTGTGCTATACAATTTGTTCAATAAACCATTGCATAAATTCAAAAATAAGTTAAAATCCCCAGAAGGCGGTCGGTACATTACAATAATAAAAGTTTTATAATAAGTAAGCTCAACACAGCAGCATTCTAAAACACCTTCTTCACGAAATTCATTTACAGAAAGAGCAATTGTATTATACCTAAAAAGTTTGTTCATATAAAGGGCAACACCACCATGCTTGAGGGTTTTTCGAGAGAAGAAATCCTTCAAAATAAAGTTGCTTAACTTCACATCACTTAACTGGTCGCTGTTTTGCCAGTGTTCTGTAAGTAGGAGAATATTATAGTTATAATTTTTACTTAAAACATTATCAAGACTTAGGATTTTATTGGCCATGATCAAGGGGAGTAAAAAAATAATTTGAGATTTAGTGTGTATACGAGAACCAAGGGCCCCCAAAAATTTTTTGGCATTAGCCACCCTCTTTACTACCCCTAATCTATTATTAAAAGGAGTAACAAATTAAATTGGGATTTAGTGTGTGTACGAGAACCAAGCGCTTTTAAAATTTATTTTGGCATTAGCCACCCCCTCTACCACCTCCACCCTATTACTAAAGCGAGTAAAATGTTACATTGGGATTTAGTGTGTATAAGACTTTGATGTTGAAATAAGTGATTGAAATATAATTCAATTTCTTACACTTTGAATTAATAAAAGTGTAAATATCTTTCAACGATAACAGAGTATTATTCCACTGTATTGTATGTATTATAAAAAAAAATAATTCTCGTACTCTAATAATGTATAATTTTTATTTCATGAAATGATAATTTAAAAAAATGAATTGAGACACACATGGCAAATAAATTATTAATTAACTAATTAATACAAAATTTACATACATAATAATTTTAAAAGCCCCCGAGTAACAGTTTGGCACATTTCATTCATTATTTTTCAAAATAAGATATTTTTTTAATGAACACAAAAAATGCATTTTGGTCTGCATAGAATGCATTTCCCATTTGTATAAGATAAAAAGTTGTAACATTTTTTGTTACAGTTCATCTAACATTTATACATTATTTAAAAAAATCTCTAAACCATTACTTTATCTCTTACATTTAATGTCTAACCAATTCGTGTTATCCGTCGTCACGTGTAATATTTATTATTTAGTTGTCTATATGAATCCGCAATTGTAAGGAATCTGTTGCAATTAAGTGTAGGCATGACATTATACATTTTGTTGTGTAGCGTGTTGCATATACTTAGGCTCTCTATTTCTGTAATTCTTAAGCTAGGCAACCAATAACTTTATAGGTAGATTCCTATAACTGTATTGGCGATCGGTAACACAGATTTATTTCTTCACAATAGTTTTTGGCTTAGGTTTTGTCTTCCGGTAGTCTGTCACTTTTCACGTGTAGTTCGCTCGAACGCTTGGCAATTTATTAACTGGTATTTTTACGTGCTCGTTGCGATTTTTGAAACAAGTAATTTCACCATTTTGGGATATATTCGCAACGTTATATTTTCGATTTTCCATTTATGTTTGGACGAGTGCATATTTTTATGGTATTGGAAATCGATTGTCTTCATTGGAAGGATCTATACGTAAAAGCCATTTTTGCCAAATTTACACGAGGCCAAGGACATCCAAGGTCAACAACATTTTTCTAAGAAAACCCTCCGAAACGAGGTAATTATTTTATTTTTATATTCAAACTAACAAAATATCACTTGTAGTAAATTGTTCAATGGTAAAAATTTATTTTTAGGGTCTTTTTTTCCACCTACGGTTTCGCCTAGGATTTCGTAGTTTTTCCTACGTTTTTTTTGTCTCCCCTGATACGAATAACTTTTTTTCACTGGTCTGCACGTATTTATGTTACTTCTCCTTGCTGGACTGGAATTTCTTTTTTGTGGAGGAGCCATCCATTTTCTGGGTTAATTGATAGGCTGGAAGTTGCCCATTCCTGAAGTTTGAGCCGAAGCTGAAGCCCTGCTGCCTGCAAGTTGTATCCTTCTTGTGCCATATATACATATTGATTTTTTTCTTTAAATATATTGTAAATTTTACTTAAAAAAAAATTTCACCACTGCTAATTTTGCTAAACATTTTATGAAAATATTCTGTCAATTAATTAAAACATCTATGATAATTGTTGGGGGTTAAGCACTTACGTAAGATGCATATACCCAGTTAAATATATTTTTTTTAGTGTTGAATTTCTCTACCATACCCTACGTTATTGTACTGTTGAATGTTTTAAAGTTAACCTACTTCGTTTATTGTTATTAAAAGATAAAACTGAATTTGAATTTTTCATTATCGTCTCGCTAAGTAATTTATTTAGTAAATTTAAGGTTACATTGTACTTGAGCTGGTATTTGGAGAGAAAAAAAATTTACTTGGCGCCCTGATACATCAAAGTAATTTAGAGCCCCGACCATCTCCACTGTCAGTCGGCCGGCAAATACCGTTAGTCAACAGACGACGACCAACTAGTTATGTCAGATTGTAGTTTTAAAATTTGACGTAGCATTTTAACACACTTTTATTAGCTTCACCTGTATATTTGTTTGTTTGTAACGGAATCTTTGAACGTGATTCTCACCCAGTTCAAAACGTCAGATTAAACTGAAACTTTGCACACTTATCAAGAACCGATGACAATACAATAATTTGACAACTTTGTCCTAATGTCCTCACCAGGATCGTCAGGATAAAATAAAAAAAAAAATTAAAAATAACTAATCTATTGTCGAGATTTTGCCGGAGGCGCCGCTGTTATTAATATATTTTTTTTTATTTATTAGCTTCCCCTGTATTTTTGTTTATTTTTTGTTTGTTTGTTTGTAACGGAATCTTTGAACGTGATTCTCACCCAAACTGTCTCAGCGGTAGCACAAGAGCGACGCGCGTGTACACTTTTGCGCATATGCGTTGTGCGTCTAAGTGAGCAGCGTTAATTATTTTAAAGACCATTTTACAACCATTATACCAATGATAATGCATGTAGGCCAGAAATTATAAGTCAAAATGTTACTTGGGATATTTACGTAATAAACGGATCAAGTCCACGTTGACTGTCGATGAGGAGCGGTCAATCAAAATCTGTATATTTCTGACAAGTGCTAGTATATCGATAATACCCCTTAATATTGTTTAATTTCCAGCAATATTACACTTTGCTAACGTGTAAAATAATCAAAATAAATTAGTACATAAAAAATAACTTTGAATTGTTCATATTTAAAATGCATCTCAATTTAATATCACCTGTTGAAATCGGAATCATCTGTTTTTAATTTAACTTCCTCATTCACTAAGTATTTTCGGTCCTCTACTTGATCAAAATATTCCTCTTTAAGTTTGTTTTCTCCATAAAAAGTTTTTTCCATCTTAATCATCTGCAGATCAAGATTATTACCATCTTCGTTATCGATAAACATATTTGGTATAAATTGTTCTTCATTGTTATATTTCAGATCATCTGTGCATATAAAACTATTTTTATGTTCAACTTCATATTTAACATCTCCACCGTGATCACAGAATATTTGTTCTACTTTAAATATATTACGTCCACCACTAAATTCTTCCTCATTAGTATTTTCTGTTCCTTTACAGAATTGTTTTTCTACTTTTATGTTATTGACCGAGCTACCATCTTCACTTGTTGCATTTCCTATTATAACCTCTAATAAGCTGCTTAGATTTATTTGAGTTTCACTGTTCAGATCTAGAGTTTCACGATATTGCTTAATCTTTTCTTCTACAACCAAACAGTTCTTTACAAAACGAAAAACATTTTCTAGAGATCCATGGCAAGGAGCGCAGATCACAGCATTCCTGATGATCCCGAAATCCTATGAATCAAAACACAAATATTTAAAATAAAATCATGTGATGAAAAAGGAGTTTGTGTCTTTATAAGCACAATGACATTTTAGAGGACAAAATTTGATAAACGTGAACCATAAAAAACTGCAAAAACATTTTCATTCAATGCGCTGCAAAACTGTATCAAGTAAATATGTTACCGAATAGGCATGGGGCATTCTTAGATTTCTGTTTTGTAATGAGATAAATATTGTCTCATCAGATGATCCCTCGTTATAATTTTTTAATAACATGTAATAAACACTTTGATCCTATAAATGTCCGAATAGACCCATGAAACCCATAGAGGGTATCCCTAACACAACAATAAAACCTCTAAACTTGAGAAGTGAAGATATAAATCCCGAAATTAAAAAAATACTAAGATACACTCAACAATAACAATGCATGACCTAATTATCAACACCTATATCACAAAACTGAACAAACCGGAAAACGGGAGGAACTTATTAAAAAGCTCAAAAAACGATTTATTCAACTATACAATATTGATGCAACAGTTGCTGTCCCGGCAAATAGAAATTACATATTAATGTTTGACTTGGATTTACCCAACTCCGACTCCCCAACTGAACCAATACAAGAAGCTAACAATAGACAAATTCAACTCTCAAATTAGGATATTATACAACAATATAAACAGCTATCAGACAAAAAAACACTTACTATATAATTATGTGGAAAATAACAATATAGACTGTATTCTATTAATGGAAATCAAGCACAAACAAGAAACCAATATACAATACGGCAACTGGAGAACTATAGAACTGAAGGGAAATTCAATCACCAACTATGCAAAAGAAGGAAGCATAATTCAGAGCCACCCCAATCTATCAATGCGCAAGAAATATTCCCCACGGTTAAATAACCCTCTTAACGAAACTAGACACATGTCAATACCATTCAAGATGAAAAATTATATATTTTCCTAGTTTACGTTCATCCTAATTCCAGAATAGAAGAGAATATATTCACCAAAGGTGCACAATACAAATATGCAATCATAATAGGAGACTTCAACGTCAATAGAGCAAAAAAAAAAATCAACAATTTTCTAAATAACTCCAACTTTTCACAGATTGAGACGCCACCCACATTCCTAATGCCGAATAATCTCGACTCGACGCCAGACATCATTCTACATATAAAAAATTTAACCAACAACTTCCAGAAAGTAGAACTCATACCGGATATTGGCTCGGATCACTTAGCTGTAGAAATCAACTTTGATTTGCAAGAACCTACAGTAAACAATGAAAATATCAAACACAACTTGAATAAATGCGATGTAGTTAAAGTTAACCAAGAAATGGCAACATATCTTAACGAAATAAAAGAACAAGCAGTAACACAAGACGCTATAAAAAAATTTAATGAGAGGCTCTCCAATTCCATCATGACAAATTCACCCATATCAAATAAAAAATTTTACTCCCAAGAACTACCCCCGTATATAATAAAATTAATCAAAACAAAAAGAAGAATGTACAGGGAATATAGAAATAACCCAGATCCACTAATAAAGATGATTATAATAAAAACATTCATAGAATGATACGATACAGAACGCAAAAATGGTTAGATACATGTGCCAACATCAATCAAAAACGAAATTTTTATCATGAAGTAAAGAAACTATCAAGGTATAAAAAGAAAAACGACATACCTACCATAGAAGAAAATGGAAATTATTTCTCTGAAGATTTAGACAAAGCTAAGGTATTTGCAGAGCATTTTAAAAAAAGCTTACTCCGAAGAACAGAGTCCAAAATTCAACAAAGAAAATTATAATGCCGTGAACAACTGGTTCCAAAATTACCGTAACATCATAACGAACACCCGATTATAAATAAAGAAATTTATTTTGAACTATTGTCGAAAGCAAAAAACACAGCTCCAGGCATTGATAATGTTTCACACAACATTCAAAAACAATTGAATTATGATATCCACCAACATATTATTAAAATATACAACTTCTGTATCCAGAATATGTACTTTCGTAACGAATGGAAAAAAGGAGTGATAATAACTATCCCTAAGCCCAACACAGATCATTCTAAAGTTCCCAACTATCGACCCATCACACTATTACCTGCGCTGGGGAAAATATTCGAAAAAATCATAAAAACTCTATTAGAAGAACATGTCAAGCACAAAATACCAGGTTACCAATTTGGCTTTACCCCAGAGTCTTCCACACTCCACCCACTATCAATACTTGCATCAAATGCACAAAGGGTTAAATTGGAAGGAGATAAATCAGCAGCTATATTTTTAGATATCAACAAAGCTTTTGACAGTGTATGGCATATGGGACTAATATACAAACTAAAAATTTTAGAATGCCTTGACTATATTACATTTAATAATAAGCTTTCTAGATCTGCGACAATTGCAAATTAAAATAAATAACAGCTATTCCGAACATTTCGTACCAAAACCACAGGGGGTACCACAAGGATAACCGCTCTCTCCTATTTTATATAATATTTATTGCCACGACATATATAGTTACAGTCATCTGGACCCAAGATATTTTAATAAGAGTACTTACATGCTACAATTCGCTGATGACACCGCCTTAATATCTCACAATTCCAACCTCCGCAACACAATCCAACAACTGCAACAACTGATAGTAGACACAGAAAACTGGTTCGATATATGGTGACTTAAACCTAATCCGGTGAAATCTCAACCCATTATTTTCAATCACATTCCCAAACCAAGGTCACCCACAGTAACGATTGCTAATCAAATAATAACTCCTAAAACTTCAGCTATTTATCTAGGAATTCAAATAGACCACAAGCTTAATTTTAATCAACACATTGCCCTCACAAAGAAAAAGATAAATACAAGAACTAAACACTTCCGAGCTTTAACTTATAAAAATGATGGTATAACCACAACAACATCAGCAAAGATTTACAAAAGTATCTGTAGACCCATATTGGAATATGGACACATATTTTCTTAACGGTGGACCACAAGCAAAAAAGAATTTGGAGGTGGCAGAAAGAACGGCCCTCAGGAGTATTACCAAATTACGCCATCCATGTAATCCCCTACATAATATATTGAACACCGCATTATACCAAAAAACAAAAATAGAACTAATCCAACAACATCTCATTAAGCTACAAACAAAATTCGCCGATGCACAATACAACCTCCAAAAAATTGAATACTGCACAACACGAAACCGTAATATTAGACCTAAATTTAAGACACCTGAACACACCTTAATTGAGAAGATACAGCAACTGGTTTAGGAATACAACATAAGCCATAGATATACATAATATATTTGATTTTTTATATAACTATATACATATATAATCATATACATAAGTCACATATGGTACTTATCTAATAATAAAATCATAAAATCTATGTAAATAATGTACTAATACATGGGCAGAAGGACTTCGGTCGATAGCCCTTTGGATTTTTCCAATAAAAAACATATTTATTTATTTATTATTTAATTCATAACTCCCATTCATAAATCTGGTGAAAAGGAAGATATGGGTCGCGTGCGTTGACGTCACAGCTTTTCAGCCCTTAGGAAAAACAAACAGCTGTCATTGGATAATGCGTATATTAAACGCCTTGTCGTAAAGTGTTTTTTGCACTTTTTGTGGTGTTTTAAAAGTTGATTTTGGATTATTTAACATCCATAACTATCCTAAATTATTTCGTGGGGTAAATTTTGTTTGTTAAGATGGAGATGAGTTTATATTTTACGAAATTGCCTGATGATGTACAGGTTAGGTATGGGGAAAAAGTTAGTGCCATCGGTTTAGACCCTTATATTTTAAAAAAGGAAGACTTTAGTAGTGATATTGAGGTATTTCCAAATATTACACATGGTGATATTGTTAATTATTTAGTTTTTGAAAGAAGTGCATATACAAAGGACGAGTTTAAGGCTGTTTCGTGTTTGGGTTTTACGTGGACTTATCCTGTATCGTGAGTGGACTGTAATTTTAATAACTTCGAATAAATCCACCCCAAACACAATATTTTGTTTGGTTGGTTGTTATTTAGTATAAAAATACAAAATTGTATCTTTTCGTTTATGACAATTTATTTTCTTTTCTTACAACTTGACACCCGCCACCTTATATTTGTGCTTAAGGTGATGCGTTTATATATGAATATATAGAAACAGGAGCATACAATGAATAAATAAAAACAGGAGCTCAACATGCCGCCACCCTTGAAAGGATGCAGGTCTTTCAACAAAATGTACTCATACATTATTAGAAAAATTGAAACTAAATAGTTGATTTATGAAATTAATTAAACTAATACTAGTAGTCCAACAACAAATTGTCCTTCGTTAAAGTTAGTCAATCGGTAACACACACACTTTGGCGGTTGCACGTTTAACAACACCATGAGGGGTCTTGACACTAACAACCCGAACTATATTGTCTTTGCCTGGATGTAGAGCTACGATGCGCCCCAAATGCCATGACTGAGGTGGTCTGTTTTCTTCCTTCAGTATGACAAGGGAGCCAAGCAATTCTGGAATTTGCTTTTCAAATTTCCATTTGGAACGCTGCTGAAGACAATGTAAATAGTCCCTGGACCAACGCTGCCATATATCTTGGACAATCTTTTGGAGATGCCTATATCGAGATAGATGACTAATCTTGCTATCAATGAGATTTTCTTGGGGTACTGCATTTAGTGCTGTTCCAATTAAGAAATGCCCAGGGGTCAATGGTTCTAGATCATTTGGATCTGATGATAGAGAATGCAGCGGCCGGGAATTCATTACTGCCTCAATTTGGGTTAACAGTGTATAGAATTCTTCAAATGTAAGATTTGCATTTGCTGATACACGTTTTATATGATATTTAGCTGACCTTACAGCTGCCTCCCACAGTCCTCCAAAATGAGGAGAACGTGCGGGAATGAAGTTCCAAGAAATTTTATTTTCATTTAAATAATTATGGAATTTATCCGTTTTCTGAATTTGAAAAATTCGCTGAAATTCATTATCAGCACCTACAAAATTTGTTGCGTTGTCGGAGTAGATTTGCTGACATAGGCCACGTCTTGATACAAAACGCTTTAAGGCATTTAAAAAACCATCTGTGGTTAAGTCGCTAACAAGTTCCAGATGTGCAGCTTTCGTTGAGAAACAAATAAAAATGCATATGTAACATTTAATGAACTTTCTGTTTCGAAATTTGCTGTCTTTTATCATAAATGGTCCAGCATAATCCAGCCCACATATGGAAAATGCACGTGTGGGTGTGACCCTAGGGGTAGGTAAGTCTCCCATTTTATTATATATACAAGAAGGATTTGCTCTGAAGCAGATAATACACTTTCTTAAAACGGATCGAACTGTTTGCTTACCATTTAATGGCCAATATTTGGCTCTGACATTGGACAATGTAGCGTGTGCACCGGCATGAAAATTTCTTTCATGCTCATGACGAATAATTAAAGTAGTTAGTGGATGCTTTGCTGGCAATACCATTGGAAACTTATGGTCGAATTTTAAATTAGAGTTTTTTAATCTCCCACCAACTCTTATTAAACCCTTATCGTCCAAAAATGGATCTAGTGAATTTAATTTACTATTTTTAGGAATAGATTGTTTGTTTGAAAGTGCATGTAATTCAATGAAAAATTCGTGATTTTGTGCTAATTGCGTCAATCTAATAGCGCTCTCATTTAGCTCATCAAGAGTTAACTTACCAAGATTTTTTGATTTTAAGTTTATAGTTAAATTTGCTTTAAAACGTAAGCAATATGCTGTCATCCGCTGCAACCTTAAAACGGATGAGTATCTAGTAAAAATGTCTGAGTCGATAGTAGTAATACAAGCATGAGTTACTCTCGATTCAGGAATATTTATAGGATTGATCGGTTCATATTTATAATACGGAATGACTTCTTGATGCAGCCATAACGGACCATGCCACCATAATGAGGATTTAGATAACTCTGTAGGGTTTAAGCCACGAGATATAATATCAGCTGGGTTGTCTCCTGAAGCAATATCCCAAGTAACACATGTCGCCCTCTTTTACACTTAAAGCTTTATAAATAATACATTATGGCAACTTGTACAGAAAATTGGTTATATTGAAGCTTTATTCAACACTAAACTGCTTATAAAGTAACTCGGCGGAATAAGATTGCTGGTAAAATGCTTTCACAGCATAAATATAAAGCTTCTTTATTAAAGCATTTTATACAGTTTTTTTTTATTTATAAGAGGCTTAATAAGGTCTATTATACAGATACACACCATGTATATTTATAACAGGTGTATAAACCTCTATATAACATTTATACATCCGTTTTACAGCTTAGCAATTTCTCTATAATGGTTTTATAACATTGAGTTTTAAAGGTTTTTAAAACACAATTTTACAGCAATGTAATTATTTCAGCCGAATGCCATTTACGTCAGCCCTAATATAGATTATTTATAAATGCTTTAATTCTAGCAGAAGTATTAATTTCATAAAGCATTTATTCAGCTGAAATTTTGTTTTGGAGCTATGTAGCTGCAATCTTCCGCCTTTATAGAACTCTTATACGGCTAAACTTATTCCATTTCATAACCTCCAATATCATTTGATTTGCTTTCGAATTTTTCTTGTTATGTATGACTGATGGTAGAGAAGTAAGCACACTTGCCTATCACTCAAAAGTTCCGAGTTTGATTCCCGGTCGTTGCAGTGGAAAATACTGTGAGAGGGATTTTTTCACTATACTCGAATATTGGGTGTGTGTATCTTTTGTCTCTAAATGTATAGCCTTCTCCCACACAAGGCTCTTCTAGTGCCTTCCGGGATAAAGGGGGTTGTAATTACCTGTGGCGTTACTATTATTATTAAAAAAAAAATTATGCAGTCATTTTCTCATTACAAACTACAAAAATCCACCAAAATCAATAAAAAGTTAGGCCTGAAATTCAAACAAAAGTGATAATATGTCCCTCAAAATCAAATGATGTTATCATGAATTCAATTATTACACAAACTGTGGATTTCTATCAAAGTAAATTCACCTGTCCAAGGACTTTGTCTTCCACCACTACTTCTACACAGCCAAAGTGCTGTTTTAAGAATTTGTAACTGCTTCTGTAGTGACCTTCTTTGGATACTTATAGGGAACCATATTGTATTTTCTAATAGTAAATATGACAGGGCGGCCATTGTTACCAGTTTGAGTATAATTAACTTTTTATCACTTGAAAAGGAAAATCTTACAAAATATTTACAGCAATCACTTATGGGATGTTCAAAATACGTGGCTTATCATTTTAACACAATTCTATAGAAAAAAATAAAAAAATATATTTTTTAAAATAATTTTCAACTTATCAAATTCGAGGAATTTTGGAGGCGCGTCTATTTATTTCGAAGTAGAATAGCATATTTCAACCGAAAAATTTTCTTCCCATGACAAATTTAGTTTTCTACGAACCAGCATACACTATTTCGCAGGTAATATTCATTCAACTTCCTAATAATTTGCCATAAGAAAGTTATTACATTGAAGCTGCTAGATACTGTGATAACGATGCTTTATAACTGCAAACAGTAACTAACATTTAGAGGAATTTTTACTGTATAAAAACTTACTCGCAGCAATTATATAACAACTTCTTAGCAGTCATATAACATGATTTATAACAGCTGGTAAGACGAAACGAAGAGGTTGCCATAATGTTACTTTAAGCATTTATGTACCTTTTACAGAGTTTACCGAGGCTGTATAAACTGTGCCTATTTTGGATATATAGATACTTCACTAACACTGGACTATTGTTGTTAACTCTTAATTATAAAGTATTAAGCTTTATAAAAAGGTGGAGTAGATAGTCATAGAGTTTTTAAAAAGCAATTTGTGCTACTTGGGATGATGCCATTGAGAAATTTTTGAAAGTTGTTGTATCTCGGCTACACGATGTGAAACGAATGTTTTCAGTTTTCCTGGTTCCGTTGCAAGCCAGGATAAGACAATTGTCGAATCTGTCCAGTAATGAACTTCGTTAATAGAAATATTTAAAGCGGAAATAACTTTATTAACTAATTGTGCCATGAGAAGGGCAGCACTCAACTCTAACCGCGGAACAGTTATAGATTTTAAGGGGGCCACACGAGACTTAGCTGTTATTAAACGAATCAGAATTTGACTTGAGGAATCAACGGAGCGCATATAGACAGATGAACCAAAGGCAATCAACGAGGCATCGCTGAAAGCATGAATTTGAATATTGATTGGTTTAGAAACCATGATTTGACGGGGAATAGTAATACCATCAAGAAACGATAACTGACTGTAGAAATTGTTCCATTTTGTAAATAACTCTAAGGGAAGTGATTCATCCCAGCTCAACTTTAATAACCACAACTGTTGTAATATAACCTTTGCTTTTAGTAACAGGACCAACGAGTCCCAATGGATCGAAAATTTTCGATATTATGGAGAGAATTTGTCTCTTTGTAATGTTTTTCTTATTATGAGATTCTGGATTGGTAGTGTACTGAAAAATGTCTTGCTTTGCATTCCACAATACGCCCAATGTTTTGCAACTTTCATCATCAGAAATGATGTAGTTTTCCAAATTAGATATATTTTGATTTGAGAAAATTTGAACATTGTTTGAAGTCCATTTACGCAGGTCGAAGCATGCGCTATTTAATATGGTAGTTAGATCTTGTATTAATATTTTGGCTGATTCTTCATCACTAGTACCTGTAATGAGATCATCTACATAAAAATCGTGAAGTATTACCTGAGAAGCTGTAGGATACTTTTCCTGATTTTCTTTTGCCACTTGCTGCAAGCATCTAATCGCTAAAAAGGGGGCCGAAGAGGTCCCGTAAGTAACCGTGTTAAGTTGAAAATGAGCTAAAGGTTTACTGGGATCCGACCGCCAGACAATACGTTGCAGATTCCTATGATCTGGATGGATTTCAATTTGTCGATACATTTTGGCTATATCAGCCTTTATAACTATGTTATGTTTGCGAAAACGGGTTAATAAAGAAACAAGGTCTTCCTGAATTATGGGACCTACCTTGAGCACGTCATTTATTGATAAATTAGAGGATGTTTTGCACGACCCATCAAAAACTACACGCAGTTTTGTGGTAAGTGATAATTCATTTTTGACACAATGATGTGGAAAATAAAATGTAATTTTATCTTGAGCGTAATTCGGATTAATTTCAGACATATGACCTAACAATTTATATTCATTCATAAAATCATTATATTGAAGACGAAGTTGCGAATCTTTCAATAGTTTACGTTCTATTGAATAGAATCTTTTAATTGCTGTTTCTTGAGAATCTCCTAAATGTAAGTAATTGTCTCGGAGAGGTAGCTTTACCGAAAACCTACCAGTAATTTTATCTCTACTAAAATTATTCAAAAAATGTTGTTCACATTCAGACTCTTCTTGAGTATACATTTTTTCTGTAGGACCTTGTTCAATCATCCAGAATCTTTCTAATTGCTTGTTTATTTCTGAATTGGTAATTAAGTTACAATGAGGATTTTGCATTAAGCATGTATTCATGGGACCAGATACAATCCACCCAAAAGTAGACTTCTGTAAAATCGGTTGGTTAGGACCTAACTTTATTTGTCCCACACACATTAATTCATAAAAAATGCTAGCACCAAGTAAAATATCGATTTGCTGTGAGTCATAAAAATTGGGATCAGCCAGTTTTATATTATTTGGAATGTTAAACGCAGAACGTTTGAATGTGAATTGAGGAATGCTTTCCGTTATTTTATCAATGATTAAAAAAGAAATTGTTACATTATAATTATTATGAATCGATTGAACTTTGGCTTGAGTTTTTTGTGATATGTTTGTTAATGATGAATTTATGCCCATAACTGGCAAATTAATAGAGATTGATTTTAAGTTTAATTTTTTGTACAGTTCACTAGTGATAAAATTTGATTGCGATCCACTATCAAGTAATGCACGACATTTGATTGGGTTACCTTGAAAATCATATATATAAATCACTGCCGTTGATAGTAATATGAATGATCTAGAACCTCCACTACAATGAGTTGATATTGTTGGTGATTGTAGGTTCTCCTGGATTGTATTCTCGGTTGTAAATGCATGATTTACCGAGTGCGTATCTGTTTGAGAATTACATTGTCTTTGTGTATGAATCTGCGCTTGTAAATTATTTTCAAAATGTAATAAAGAATTGTGCTTTTTATTACATGTGCTGCATGTTCTTGAATGGCATTCTTTAGTCGAATGTCCACGTCTGAGACAATTTGAACATAACCTTAATTTTTTAACTTCAGAGTAACGTGTTTGTGGACTTAACTCCAGAAACTTTTTGCAAGAATGAATGAAGTGATTTTCTTTGCAAAATGGACAAATAATTGGTCGATCAACTGTGCTGTATGTTTGTGATTTAAAATCTTGTTGTCGATGGGTTATATTTTGTGTTGTTTTATTGTCCATTGATTCTAGAAGTTGGCACCTTTTTGATATAAATTCACTAAATTGATTTATTTTAGGTGACTCTATATCATTTGAATGAATTTCCCACTCCTTCTTTGAATTGGGATCTAATTTTGAAGTTAATAAGTAAATGAGAATTTCGTCCCATTTATCTACTGGCAGTTTTAAATTTTTTAAAGACTGAAAATGTTTTTGGAACTTATCTAAAAATTCTCTCAATGAAGGTTGTGAACTTTTTGTTACATTTGGCAGTTCAAAAATATGTTTTATGTGAGTACGGATAATAACTTTTTTATTTTCGAATCGCGATTTTAGTAACGTCCAAGCCATATCATAGTTTGCATCTGATATTTCAAGAGAATGTATTACCTGGGCAGCCTCTCCCTTCAGGGCAGCTTGCAAATAATGAAATTTCTGTATATTACTCAATTTCTTATCATCGTGAATTAATGATTTAAACGTATCATAGAAATTATACCACATATCATAAGCGCCAGAAAATTCCGGAAGTTTTATTTTTGGTAAAACTATATTTCGCTGAACATCTGAAACTTGCGGGGAAAATTGTTTTGAATGTAAATATGGTTCTGCTTGTGCAACAATTGCAAAATATTTGTTTTCGAATGAATCCCGTTCTGCAGATTGCGTATCAGTTTCATCCATTAACTCAATTTGAGTTTGTATGTCACCAAATCCACTCCAGACTTGCTCTAATTTGGTTAAACGTGGCCGTAATTCACCTATTTTTGTTTGATTATTTGCTAATTCGTTGACAAAAGTAGTAAATTTGGTGAGCTGGGCCTTAAAAATCCCACGTTTTGCAATTAACTCCTTCATATCTGCCATATCGCCTGTTAATTAAATTATTTTTGACTAAAATTGTTATTTTTGGAAAAACTATTTTCCAAGATGTTGATGATTATTGATTTTATATTTTAAATGTCTGAAATGATATTTAAAATACGTGTTTTAAAGATGAGCTAAATATCATATATCATGTGATTACTAATACTAAATAATGAAATAAAAAACAAATTGAGACAATAAATGAAAGAAGACAGAAAACTTGCCTGACAATATGTTTTCATTTACTCCCAAAATCGAAGATTCAGGATGCAAGTCGCTAATTTCAATGTATGATAGAAAATTACTTTCTGATGTTTGAAGTTTTTCCTAGGTTAAACTTCTGCAGACTATTCCATATTCCTGGTACTAACTCGATGAATCCAATAGTTAAATTCCTTTTTGCAATTTATGATTTATTTTTCCAACACTGATCATGCGGATCGAAGGGCCATGTCTCGTGTTTGGGTTTTACGTGGACTTATCCTGTATCGTGAGTGGACTGTAATTTTAATAACTTCGAATAAATCCACCCCAAACACAATATTTTGTTTGGTTGGTTGTTATTTAGTATAAAAATACAAAATTGTATCTTTTCGTTTATGACAATTTATTTTCTTTTCTTACAACTTGACACCCGCCACCTTATATTTGTGCTTAAGGTGATGCGTTTATATATGAATATATAGAAACAGGAGCATACAATGAATAAATAAAAACAGGAGCTCAACAAAGGCGTTCAAAAGTCTTGAAGCTTACAACCAGTTCGTTTGTGGCTGAGCGAATGAGCTTTTTTGCAAGGAATTTACAATAAAAAACTTGTTGCAAAGGTAAGAATTATTTATCAATGATTTAGCTCTAAATACAATTTCTTGGCATAATAATGTATTAATATTATAATTATTAGAGAGAGAAAAAATGAACCATATATATTTCAATTTTTGAATTGCAAAAACTATTTTAAACGGACAGTCAACATTCCTAAACATTTGCTAATTTCTGTGTAACATTTAGTTTGCCAGCCACTAAGTACAAAACTTTCGTCTAAAATATTTAACTCAGATCATGTCACAGCTTAGTCTAGTTATGGAAAATTTGGCTGAACGTTGACAAGGACTTTGATGATACGTAATATCTGTATATTTTATATTGTAGCTCAATATAACAGGCATTATTCGTTTTTCAGGTTACACAGTCTCAACGTCTTCAGCAGAAGCCATTGACTCTTGGATTATTACAGATCCAGATGGTTCCATACTGCGCAATCATTGTGATTGTGCAGCCGTCTAGGTGAAAAGTGTTCCTCAGACGTAGTTCCCATAAATACCATATCTGTTCAACATTACACTTGAATACTCTACTTACTTAATAATATACATTTTGCCAACCATATTAATACTATATAGAACTGTTTAAAAAGTTTTTAATCATCTCTAGATGATTGGCCAATCGCACATCGAGTACAGTATTCAAGTACTTTAGTGTTTATGGAATTATGTCAGAGCAGTGTCAGAATAAAATTTCCAACATAACGTTACTTATTATTTTTGTAAATTTAGCCTTACATATTATATTTATTTTTATACGGTAAGTGTTGAGTGACTTTTCATATAGTATTAGCATGTTTCTTTTTGTTACGATATAGATGTTCATACTTACCTTTCGTTAAACTTTTTGGATGTGACAAATATATTTAGTTCTTATGGATTTATTTTTATAGTGAGATGTGATATTAGATGTTTATATTTATCTCTCGTAAGTTTCTTGAGTGTCATAAATAATTATTGTATTTCGTTTTAGATATTTATTTCTGAACAGTAAGAGTGACACTATCAATATATTATATATTTTTCTTACGATATGGAATTAATTATACCTTTCCTAAGTTTCTTCTTGGTCCTTTTTACGAACAGTAATCGAACCTTGTGATAATAAATAATTGCATATTGTAGGCAATATTTTGTTTTATTTTCACTTACAAGTAAACAAATTCATTTACAGGCATATAATAAATATAATAATGATAATATAAACAACTTTATTGAATAAAATGTCAATATATGAAATAAAAAGTGTATGTTATATTTAGGTATTATACTAAGTAAAATTTAGCCCCATGGATATTCCTATACTCAACTTTCAAAATCATAGACGGATTATTTAGATAATATACATTACGATACTACATAAGAAAAATGTGCACTATCAAGAAATATTTGTTAAAAACAATCAAACCAACATAAATTTCTA
The DNA here is from genome assembly GCA_963675555.1 of Leptura quadrifasciata. Lineage (NCBI taxonomy): Eukaryota > Metazoa > Arthropoda > Insecta > Coleoptera > Cerambycidae > Leptura > Leptura quadrifasciata. Next base: position 93,988,348 of record OY776680.1, on the reverse strand, counting down.
ATTTTACCATGTCTTGTTTATCGTTTGCTCTAGCTGCGATTCTTAAGTCCCGAGCACTTTCGCATCTGGGTTTCAATTTGTATCCCATGTGGAGAGACCGTACCCAATCTGAGTTGTTTTGATAGATCGGCACTTTTACCTGCAACACGAACCTTAATTAAAAACAAATTCTTTATATTAACGTGTAATAACTCACCACTAACAAAATGCTTGGAACACACATTTGCATATTTAATTTTATTGCAACCACATTTGACGCCTCTTAGCCAAACTTGCTTCGAGTCGAAAACGGATGATATTTTGAAAAAATTAAGTTTATTTTGGGTTGCTACACTCCCACAATTCACAACACAGCAAAAACTTGGCATTTTGTACGTTAAATATCCATAAAAACACAAATATTACGAACAATTCACTAAGTCTCCATTAAACCGCTTAACGAATTTCGGTTTGTTTTTCCTAAGGGCTGGGATCTGTCAAACGTTGTGACGTCACGCGCACGCGACCTATAAAGAATTACCATGGAGTTTCAATTCAATCTGAAATATTCTTTGATAAATTTTTTTCAAGGTGTCTGGCCTGATCATCGAAGCTTATAATTGTTCCAGAGCAGCATGGTTCCCCATTGGGGAAATCGGCAACAATAAACCTTCTTTGCTATCAGAATTATATTTTGAATGCCTTTGAAAATCGTACTCAAGTTGACAGCATTATTAATTTCCCAAAGGCGTTTGACAAAGTCAATCAAAATTTACTAATAAATAAGCTTCAGTCATTTGGAGTAGGTAAGGGAGTTTTAAATTATCTGATAAGATTCAATGGGTACGAATTAATAATTATATATATCAATTGCAATTGGAGTTCTATCTGGAGTCCCGCAGGGGTCACATTGCGGACCAATTTTATTTAGTTTATTTATTAATGACATTGGCCAGGTCTTGTCATGAACAACTTGAATTAATAACAACTTACTAATAATAATAACACAATTTCGTAATCATTTCTAAAAACCGCATAATTAAGTTTGTTGATGTTATTTCTCTTGCTCTATTTTTCCTGTACTCTTTACTACACCCTCTTATCAGCGTGTTTTAAATATTTTGGCTTACGAAATTCGAATATTTATTTATTTATTTTTTGTTACGACTTCCCAGACAGAAATCCAATTATAGGGCAGGAATTTTACAAACATAAAAAGAAAACTAAATAACTTACCTAAAGGTAAACAATTAAATGATAATAAAAATTAACAAAATAAGTATGATTAATATAGCCCTAAGAGTTGTAATCTAATAGTTTAGAAGCTACAGTTGTTGTGCAGAATTGCGAACCACATTTCGCATTCTGGATATACTAGTATTAAAAGTATCTATATTATTATATAAAGAATCATAGTTGGAACACATACGGTGCAGAGGAGAAAATAACAGCAAATTTGTTCTTGGTGCAGGCAAATAGAATAGAGAAGAATGCGAGCGAGTCTGCAAATTAGGAACATGAGATCTAATGCAACTAAGAATTTCAGGGCAGTCAATAGTGCCATTTAAAATCTTAAAAAGGAATACAAGAGAGTGATACGTCCGTAGTTGAAGATCACTCGTGTTGAATCTATGTATTAAGTCACAATGTGGAAAACCTCTTTCTGGATAATTTCCAGAACTTTTGAACCAGAGGTATTTAACAAAACGCCTCTGAGATTTTTCAATGCTATATTTATGATTTTCATAACCAGGACTCCAGACTATTGAAGCATATTCAAGTCTTGACCTCACAAATGAATTAAAGACAAGTTTCAGTGTATTTTCGTTAAATTCTTTACAATTACGGATAATGTAGCCTAAATTTTTGAAGAAATTAGCGGTGATTTGATTGATATGGCTAATAAAAGATAACTTTGGATCGAATATACTCCTAGATCTTTGAAATGACCACAGCTCTTCATCATTAATTGTATAGATAAATTTTATTGGATTTTGTGCACGAGTATATGTCATAAAGCTACACTTTGACATATTTAACTGTAAATTTTTTACACTACACCAAGACCATAGTTGTAGAGGATCGTTTTGCAAATCAACACAGTCTTCTGCACTAGTGATAGATGTAAAAAATTTTAGGTCATCAGCATAAAGTAATGTTTTGCAAGGATATAATTTATAAAAATGTTAAAGAGCAATGGCCCAAGCACAGAACCTTGGGGAACACCTGATGTCGCTGAGATATCCATAGACCAAAATCCAAGGTATTGTACATTTAGTCATCTATTTACCAACTAGGATTCAAAAAAGTTTAGAAAGTGCTCAGTTAGTCCAAGAATGTAAAGGAAGGACATACTTTCAAGAGAACTTTCTCTGTTATGTCAAAAACTGTGCGACCTAAAATGAAAGAAATATAGATATGAAATCATTTCATAGGATACCACCTCTGACCTATAGAAGAAAAAAATTGACCCTCACTCTTTGGCCCCCAAAAATATACAAGATATTTTTACAGTGTAAAAAAATTTATTGTTTTTTAAACATAAATTACTCGAGAACGGTCTGGTCTATCGAAATGCAATAAGAATACCTTTTGTATTTCTAATGATCTGAAAATTAGTTTTTTATAATAATTTTTAGATACGAAAAAAATCAAAAAGTTATGAGAAAAATACTGACAATCACCCCCTAAAACTACCCCTTAAGCAGAAGAGAAGGTTTGATACCATGTAAACTAGTGTCGGGATGGACTATGACTAAATTTAAAATATGAATTTGATATTTTAAGGGACTCGGAAGATATTTCAGAAAAACTGAAATTTATTATCACCCTTTTAAGGGGTATAATTTCCTTATTATTCATTTTCGGAAAAGGCTTATCATTATTTTTGGAAGTACGATCAGCCGCACATATTATATCGGGAGACAATTTTAGACCACCTTGTATAAATGGGAAAACGTTTACCAATAAAAATGTAGTAAAATTTTAAAATCAATTTAATTGCAATATCAAACACATTGTACTCTCCATTTAAATTTACTAAAATGAGGCCATATAATGTGTCATTTTCAAACTTAAATTTACTGCTTTTCTAGGAATAAAACATTTTAAAGTAAATATACTTATTATGTTGAAACTGCTTAATTTATGAAGCCGAAACGTGATGTATGAAACAACAGAGAATTCTAGCTGTAAATCTAAATCCAGTTTTTTATAAATGACATTCTTATATATAATCTTCATCCTTTCATTTAACTCTAGTTACTAAAATGGAAAAATTTGCTCCAAATTAACACATTAGGACTACATTGTTAATAAAACATGAAAAACAGATACATACCAATTCTGGAAAACACTGTTCTATCATTTCCTTCAACATATTGTCTCCCCTTTCGACAACAAGAGATACAGCAGAACAATTTTTTACTGAACCAATGCAAAATCCGCATATGTCATGATCCTCTGGAACGCCAGTACTATTTCCATTTTTACACAGATAAATATCTTTCAGATCTAGTTTGATAAAGTCCTTGTCGTTTATAAATGAAACTATGTAATCGTGTGAATTCAAGCAGGCCGTTTTAAATTCAAAGCATTTTATAAGCATATTAGCACAGTTTGTACACACCACGGGTTCGTGTGTTGCAGCTAAATCCTAAAACAAAGTTCGTTAAAAGCATCACATAATTAAAATGTGTATTTTATACCGAAACTTTCACTTCTGATTGCTATTTTTGACACTTACTATTTTTGGCAAGATTCTATCTAACGCCTTTTTCATATTTCCTTCCATAGTTTTAAAACTCTCACACGTTTTCAAACAAAACCTGCAAATTGTTTCTTGAGGTCCCATCCTATATTTTCAATATCATACCAAACCAAATCACATTGACGATATCAAAGAAGTTAGGTTAACATTTCCAAGGTTCGAAAACAAACTTTGTGGCCGCAACATGTGACGTTGCTAATTTCACATCATTTCTGTTTTTTCAATAATAAAAGAAATAAGCAGAAGTACAGGCGAAAATCACGCATCAATAGATGGCTCTGATAATTTCTGAATTGACAAATTGAGTAGTGAACAACAAAGTTTGACATGAATTTAAAGAGTATTAAAGAACCACACACGCATCAACGAAGTAAAAGTTTCCAGGCCATTTTTAAGGACTATTTACTAGGCGGGCATCTATTTTTGTAGTAGTTACATTACATGTATTCGTAGAATAAACAGCAGCCACATTTTATGAATGATCCAAGAGATCCTTTCCGTATGGGGAACGAGAGTGTAAATAAGTTTCTTAGGAACACAGAACGTATTTTAAAACAATTTTTATGTTGTATGCAAGTTGCACGTTTCTCAAGGTTCGTGTTGTTTTAAAAATTTAATAAAATAAATGAAATTAGCTGTTTTATTTTTAAATTTATAATAGGTTGTTTATATTTTTGTAAATAAATATAAAATAAACTTAATGAAATATCACTTTGTAAGAAATAAACACTGCTTTTTCTCTTGGGCAAATCTCTTTCGCTGGATGGAAATTTTCCCATGCAAGTATATCTTTAAAAAATGGCTTGCAAGTTTCTACACTGGTTTTCACTGTAATCTGAATTTGATTGTATTTCAGCGCCTCGTCCTCCAGATCACTGTGATTTACTTTGTAGTACCGCCTTCCGGTGCTAGATGTCACCACAACAATTTAAAGAAACATACTTTTTCATACTTCATGGCCATACTAACCTATGGTGTTGCTATTGTGACATCATTACTCTTTATCGACAAAAATATATGTTTGAACCGCATTTGTTGGGAAAAAAATAGTATTACAAACGAAAAGTGGTCCAAAGTCTAAATCCTCCCAACGCCAACGTAGGGAAATGGGCTATTTCATATTGAAGGCTGTCAATGAGAATAATAGCTAGGGAGCATAGATCAGATTAGGGTTGTCGATCTTGAATCGATGTATCGAAGAATCGATCTTCCAAACAAAAAAGATCGATCTGTTAGATCGATCTTCGAAAGTCGATGTTTTTCGATTTTTCAGATAAAAATCGTTAAAAGATCGATTTGCAGTGTTTTAGTTTAAAGTTGTTAAAAGGCTAAGCTTGAATTCTTACAAACATTATTATTAATGGTTTCTAAATATGTTAGGACTACTAATTAGAATGATACAGAAAAACAAAATATCCATCACAACATAACCCCCATAATACTATTGTAGATTTCATTTGTACTTTTTATTTCAACAAGTTTTATAGTTGTGGTAATGGTTAATAGATGTCAAACCATTCTGGCTTCTGATCTACAAATCAGAGGGTCTACTAAATTTTATGCATGGGTGTGTCTCTGTCTGTGCTGTAATCTGCATAGACTCTGTATAGTAACACAAAGGCGTGTTGCGCAATATTGTGCGTTTGGAATTTACAAGTTACGACATTTACTTTTTTAATTTCGTTTATTTGTATTTATGACTTTAAATAAAGCTAATTTATACTATACTAATAATAAAGTTTTATTGCAAGAGAATCGTGAAAAACAGCAAAACCAACTTTCACGTTTAAAAAAGCCGATCTTTTAAGAATATCGATCTTATAAAAATCGATTTTTGAATGCCGATTTTTAACACAGATCGCTGTTTTTGCAAACGATCTAGATCGATTCTAGAAATCGATTCTTTTTATAAAGATCGCCAACCCTAGATCAGATTTATATACTGATCTAGGGAGTTGGTGACTGTATTGATTTTTGAATTTATTGTAGCTAACAATAATATGGAATGAAGGTATTGATATAACTAACCGATTGGAGCAGCTATCGAGCTTGGATGCTCTGTTAAGTTTTTAAATAAACGAATTACAAAGTGCAAAAAAAATGCTGCTATATTATTTTATTTCGGCCATTACTATAAAATGTTCGTTTATCAAAACTAAAAATACAAAAATGGATAGCTGAAATCCATGTCTGATTTTTTTTTATAAAACTAATTAATTTGCAAGAACTGCCACCAAGTCATTTTATTGTACTTCACGTTAATTTCAATTTTTGTTAGTTATTATACAGGGTGTTGCATCATGAGAGGGACATAGCTTAATAGCTTTGACAGGGAATGAAATAACGGATTCATATTTGGTACGGCTAATGTACTAACGAGCCCCAAGAGGTACATGTATAAAAAAAAATATATCCAGATCCGGACTCACTATAATTTATGTTTCTTCTTTGCATCAATAAAACATCACCCTGTATATATTTTTTGAAATTTCGATACGATATTCGAAAAGAGCAAGAAAAAACAAACAAAATGGCCTATTTCATTTTTTTGTTACACCTTCGTGGTTATTTAAATACGTTGTTAAATGTGCAAGAAAATGGATTACAGAACCCTATTAAATGAGAGGCACGTGAAATAAATAGTTTTATAACTAAAATTTGCAAAAATTCTATTGAGCCTAGGTGGTCTGGGTGAATCCTAATTCCGGCACGTTTTAAAGGTCCATTTTGGTAAAAAACTGTGGTCCTAATAAGTAATCGGGTATGAAATAACAAAATTTTTAATCAATCACAGTAGGCTTGTTCAAAGTGACAGATAATAAAAAGAAATCTCCTAAACAGTTGAATAATTGTTTGTTAGTAATTTAATGTGTCAATAATCCGCATTTAGTTAGTGGAAACTTGTGAAAATATTTTAACTATGCCAGTAAAATTTACAAACGTGGAATATGCTGATATAATATTCATCTATGGTTTCTGTAATGGAAATGGTAGGTCGGCGGAAAGAGAATATCGGCTGCGTTTTCCTGGTCGTCGATGCCCTAATCATAAAACCTTTAGTACGGTGTTCCAGTATGCAAGACAACACGGAAAGTTTCCCACTTCTGCAGTTGTGGAGCGTGTTTTACAACAAGGTGTGCAGGAACAAAACAATATTATAAACGTAGTTCAAGAAAACCCAAATATGAGCACTAGACGAATCAGTTTGGCAACTGGTATTCCTCATTGGCGAGTAAGGAGAACCCTAAAAAGAGAACGTTACCATCCATATCATATCCAGCAGGTACAGCGTCTTCAACAAGGCGACGATATCCCCCGCCTGGCATTTTGTCATTGGGTGTCTAACCATCGCCCAGTCATTTACAGAACCTTATTTACGGATGAGGCACAATTTACAAGGGATGGAGTAAACAATTCACGAAATAATCATAAATGGGCACAGGAAAACCCACATGCGGTACGCCAACGCCGTTCGCAACACAGGTTTTCTGTAAATGTTTGGGTCGGACTTGTGAATAGACATTTGATAGGGCCACATTTTTTTGAAGAAAGATTGAATGGTGAAATTTACTTTGATTTTCTTCAAAACATTTTACCGAATATGTTAGAAAATATCGGTATAAGAGGCATGTTGTTTCAGCATGATGGGGCCCCACCACATTTTAACCTTCAAGTAAGAGAACACTTAAACAATGTGTATCCTAATAGATGGATTGGACGCGGGGATCCACATGAATGGCCACCAAGATATCCTGATTGTAACCCTTGTGATTACTTTTTATGGGGCCACTTAAAAAACGAGGTTTATAGCATTGAAATTGAAAGTAGACAACATTTAATCCAGCGCATCGTTACAACCTGCGACGAAATACGGAATAATCCAGAAATGATACGTCGAGCAATTGGTGACCTTTCTAAACGCGCAAGAAAATGCACAGAATGTGGGGGAGGACATTTTGAAAATTTACTTTAGTGTCAATTACGTTTTATTTTTAAACACATTTAGTTATTGTTTTGTTATTTATTGTTAATTGAATGGAAAATATTTTATTTATTTAGATTTTAGTTTGTTCTCTTTTCCAATTTTTATTAAGTATAAAATGTTGATGATTTTCTTGATCAAAGTAACTGGTTGTTTAGGCCTAAATGGTTTAAATTATCTGTCACTTTTATTCTTTCAACAAGCCTACTGTGATTGATTAAAAATTTTGTTATTTCATACCCGATTACTTATTAGGACCACAGTTTTTTTACCAAAATGGACCTTTAAAACGTGCCGGAATTAGGATTCACCCGGACCACCTAGGCTCAATAGAATTTTTGCAAATTTTAGTTATAAAACTATTTATTTCACGTGCCTCTCATTTAATAGGGTTCTGTAATCCATTTTCTTGCACATTTAACAACGTATTTAAATAACCACGAAGGTGTAACAAAAAAATGAAATAGGCCATTTTGTTTGTTTTTTCTTGCTCTTTTCGAATATCGTATCGAAATTTCAAAAAAATATATACAGGGTGATGTTTTATTGATGCAAATAAGAAACATAAATTATAGTGAGTCCGGATCTGGATATATATTTTTTTATACATGTACCTCTTGGGGCTCGTTAGTACATTAGCCGTACCAAATATGAATCCGTTATTTCATTCCCTGTCAAAGTTATGACAAAAAACAGGTTTGGCCAAAAATTATTTAACACTCTGTAACTTCGTAATGAAGGCCCAATGAGACATTTCTATGGGAGGTTCCGGTTACCACTGATGTTCTCTACCTCCTATTAAGCTATGTCCCTCTCATGATGCAACACTCTGTATATCCAGAAGTACAGAAAAACATTGGTTGACGTATACATTGCTGATTTTCAGAAATATTCCCAGTTTACTCCAAAAAATTTCAAAATAAGAAAAATGAATTGTCATATTGAAATTTGTCAAAACAAGTTGTTATTTGTGCTTTATTATTTGAAAAAGCATATTTTTGACTTTACAGTTTCTTGAATATAAGTTGCTGATTTTTCAAATATTTAAATTTTTTTCTAAAAAAGTTCATTTTAAAATAAAAAAATTAGAATTCAATCGAAAGTAATAATATTGAGTAAAAAAAAATAAGAGAAAATAAATATAATGAATTAACCCATATGAGAATAGTTTGATGTTTCTTATTAATAAAACTTCTTTTATATTAGTTATTATAGTTTATTCTTAGAACTTTATAATTATTGTACACATCACAAGCCGTGCTCGTCTAGTCTGTCTCCGTCTGTACATTGCTAAAACCTGATGTACACAACTAAAGTATAAAGATAAGTTTACATTGGCAATATAATAAGTACATAACACGCTTTTCCTTCTTTCTTCTAAAATAATACAAATAATATAAGTATACAAATGTTAAAGTATCCGAATCAAATTCAGTTACATGGTCATCGGTTTACAAGTTCTTTTCTTTCACTTAGTCTCAACCCCCAGTACAGTAGAATCTGTAGAAGTTGATTCCAAACTATTCGAGTTAGATAACATTTCATCAAGTTCGGATTTTATATCACTATCATTAATAACAATTGACACATTAGATTGAGAGAGTTCGATATCGTTACACAGACGAGATGATTTAATTGTGCTTTCTTGTCTTATATCTAGGTTTACATTTTCAAAAGGCTCAATTTCAGTTTCAACTAACAAATCTACGACAGAATTGTTTTCATTAAAATTTACATACTTAGTTTCATTAGCGGCCTGTCAACGAGAGTAGATACTGTAGGGTCGAAATCATATTCATATAACAAATAGCCATATTTACTGGTATTAAGTTTTGTTTGTAAGTCTTTATTAGGTTGTATTTTATCGATATTTAGGAATTTCAATAATTTTCTGTTCCTCATTGATTTAACCAAGGCGTTTGACTCGGTGGACAGGGAAGTGCTCTGGAAAATTATGTTCCGCTTAGGTATCCCTAGAAAATTTGTGGAAGTATGTCGCAGTCTACATACACACAACAACGTCCAGGTTATGTATAATAATGAGGCAACCGAACCTTTCCAAACCCTCACCCCTCCTGGCACCCCTACTCTTTAATTTGTTTACCACTGCTCTAACAATTATTGTTGACAACAAACTGACAGTCAGAGGAATAGGTCTCAGATACCGTTTTGATGGCGGTCTCTTTAACATAGGGCGCTTTAGAGCTTTCACGAAGACACGCACACGATTCATTTGTGATCTCCAGTATGCGGATGACTGTGCACTTTTAGCCTCTACGCCGGAAGAGCTTCAAGAACTTTTATATGTGTATGCCCAGAGCTATGATTCTTTGAGACTTAAAATCAACATTGGAAAGACTAAGATTATGTCAACTCCTCATCAAGTGAACCAAATAGACATTACACTTAACGGAAATTCTCTTGAAGTGGTGGATCAGTTCAATTACTTAAGCAACGTTGTTAATGACAAAGCAAACATGGACAGCGAGATTCGCAATAGAATTAACGCTGCATCTAGAGCACTCTGGGGATTTAGAGAGAGAGTATTTGACAACCACGACCTTGCTTTGTCAACGAAAATGGCTGTCTACAGAGCAGTTGTCATTCCAACACTGCTATATGGATGTGAAAGCTGGGTCACTTACCGTCGTCATGTGAAAGAATTAGAACGTTTTCAGCAAAGACACCTCAGAAGTATGATGAAAATCCGTTGGTTCCATCACATATCAAACGTGGAAGTACTCAGGAGAGCAAACAGCCTTCCAATTGAGGAGCTTATTTCAAGAGCACGCCTAAGATGGGCAGGTCACGTTCATCGTATGCATGATAACCGCCTTCCTAAATGTACACGTTATGGTGAATTGCTAAGCGGTAGAAGAAGGCGTGGCGGTCAACGAAAGAGGTTCAAAGACGCTCTCCATGAAAATCTAAAATCTTGCGGTATTGCAGACGAGCAATGGGAACAACTTGCAGCGGACAGAACCGAATGGCGAGGGGTTGTGGCCAGCTATCAAGGAAATGTTGCTGCAAGAAGGCCGAACCCAAGACCTAACCAGGTCTATGTTTGTCCTGACTGCGGTCGACATGTGCTCTCCCGAATTGGCCTCTATAGCCATAGTCGTGTGCACAGTAGATGAATGGGAATTACAATAGACTACACCTTTTACTTGTTTTTTATTGTACACAATCTATTGACTGTAACATTTTTATACTCGGACTCGAGTAACGGCTAATAATAATAATAACTACCAAATATATCTAACTACATAGGACCTGTCGTTAACTATTTCAGTTACTTTTCCTTTTACCCATTTATTTCCACTTTGAATTAAAACATTAAGTTTGCTCAGATCTTTAGCTAATTTAACATAAAATTCTTTTTGAACTGAAAGTTTCTGATTTAATTTAATTTGTATAGCATCATTTGTCTGGTCGATAGCCGAGTGGGTTAAGGCGCGAGGTGGCAATCGCAATTAATCACACGAACATTGCACCACCGGGTTCGAATCCTGGCTCCGGCACTGACACTGTCGGAGGAAATGGTTGTATGTTCGCGTTTTTTCAATGTGTAACCCCCTTCCGCACAAGCCCTGGCTTCTGGAATTGGGGGTTGTCTAATTTCTGTAGTGTTTATTTATTATTTATTATATTGTTCAAGATTTTTATCAGATTTCGGCCATTTAATTTTCACAGAAGTTTTACTTTTGATAAAACTGGATCATTATCAATTGTATTTTTAAATTCGGTTTTCTTATTGTCAGATACAGGGAGATTATTGTAAAGAATAGATATGTACAACAAAATTCATTTCTGGATCATTACACAATTCATGGTTTTCCTCTTTTGATTTTGGAAAACTAGTTAAGCCATCTACTCTTTCAGTCATATTAAATTACAAACATTCCTGTAGACCTAGTAGTGGTTCAGCTTTAAAATCTACGCGTACAAAATTCACGACCTCTAATGTTTTTATATTTACATTTAAGTTTTACCAGACCTATTGGTTTATGTTTAAAATTACCAAAGGATACTATAGTAACTGGAACATTTCTAATTTCCTGCTTTAAATTTAGCGTTTTATAAATGTTATATGGCAAAACACTGATATCTGCACCTGAATCTAGTTTAAATTTAACATTATTGCCTTCAACTGTTAGTAATTCATACCATGCCTTGTTTTATATCATTTTTACCCTTGCTGATATGAAATTCACATTCTTTACCAACTTCACACTCAACAGATCTGACTTTTCTTTCTTCTCTATATTGTATTCTGGCTATCCTGAGCTCTATTTTCCTCTTTTCTTGTAAACTCTTGATTTTCAATATTCTTATTTCTAAAGCAAGCTTTTGCAAAGTTGCCTTGTTTTTGACAAGTAGCACACGTCTTCCGGTAAGCTGGACAATTATTTGGCAAATGCATTTGTAGACAACGTCTACAACTGAAGGGCTTCAATTCAGAACCAGGACTCACATTTTTCACCGTATGTAGTTCATTTTCTGGATTCAATGTTTTTAAATGTTCTTTTCTTAAAGTTATTGCCTTACAGTACTCCACAATTTTATTTACATCAAGCTCATTTTCTCTTATGAACCTTGCTTGAATTTCCCTGTCTCTAATTTTCTCTATTAGTCTGTCTCTTATCATTCTCCCTTCATAACTAGCATTACAGTTTTCCGCTTTACATACAAAATCACACAGTTTAGCTTGCATTTTTCTTAGTGATTAATGGGTTCATTTCTTACCGAATCAATAGCAAGCAATGTAGCAGCATCATTTTCATCATGAATCAGTTTCTGTTTTTTTATATCTTTCACATCCCCAGTGTTAACGAACTTTAAAATCAACTCTTGAACACAGTTCACTGAAACGTACACCTCGGGTTATTTTCTATTGAAGAATCCAATTGCATATTTGTACGATATTTTACCTATACCGTAACATTTAACTAAATAAATTCATTGTTCTAGAGTCAACATTATTTAAAAAGTTCTCTGACAAGGACTTGAATTTTTTTAATAAATAAATGTCTGTGTATATTGCTATGGATACTACAATACATAGAATAGTTTTGTTATCATTTTATTCAATTAATTATGTGCTTCCGTTGAATTTATAAAATTATTTTAATCATAATTTTCGCGAAAACATCAACTTAGATACGACGTTCAAATTTCATATCTGGACTACTATTAACATTAGAAACAAGTTCTTTCAGTAACATTTTTATATTCTTCTCAAAAAACTGATATTTTACTCTTGGCATAAATTTACGTTTCTTTATTTGCTAACCACCCTGTATGTTATGACTTTTCACGATAAGCAAAACTTTTTATGAGGAATGGCTTTTTCTTTTAAAATGCGAAATAAGGAAAATTGCCAGTATAGTTAGGTCCATCCGGAGACACACTGTATTTTACCAAAATGTAACTGAACCCAAAAGATTGAAGCGGTTCCTGTCACCACATTTTGATTATTTCAGCATGTATTTATGCCGTTTTAATGCATAGCTATTTCAGAGATTTTTTATGGATCACTTTATGACGTTTCAGGGACCATTTCTGTTTCTGAACAAATCACAGTTGTATGAGAACGTTTCAGAATATGACTGGAGAGGCTTCTTTTATATTTTGTTTGATATGAACAAGAGGAACATTTGTACATTGTTACTTGTGAAGGACTCTTATGTACCAATAAGTGTTTTTTAAGATCACCTTTATGTTTTGTCTGATACGAACAAGCGTCACATTTGTACACTGTTACTTCTGAAGGATACTTATGGTTCAGCAAATGTCTTTCGATACAATTTTTCTGTCTTGTCAGAAAAGAGCAAAGGTGACATTCGTATATTTTTGCCTGGGAATGTATCAAAATATGATTGTTGAGGTGTCGTTTAAGTTTTGTCTGATACGAACAGGAGTCACATCTGTACATTACTTCTGAAGGATGGTTCAGTATGTGCTTTTTAAGGTCATATTTATATTTTGTCTGATATGAACAAGAAAAACATTTGTACATTGTTACTTCTGGAAAACTCTTATGTACCAGTAAGTGGTTTCTAAGGCCAACTTTAAATTTTGTCTGATATGAACAAGAGTCGCATTTGTACATTGTTATTTCTGAAGAATTCTTATGTTGTAGCAAATGTTTCCTAAGACAACTTTTCCGTTTTGTTAGAAACGAACAAACGTCACATTCGTATGTCTTTTCTTGAGAATGTGTCCGAGTATGATCTTTGAGATGATGTTTATGTTTCGCTTGAAATGAACAAGAGTCGCATTTGTACATCGTTATTTCTGATGGATCCTTATGTATTAGCAAATGAATTTTGAGAGAACTCTTACGTTTCGTCTGATATGAACAATAGTCACATTTGTACATTGCTATGTCTGAAGGAGCCTTGTGTGTCAGCAAATGAGTTTTGAGATTATTCTTATGCTTTGTCTGAAATGAACAAGAGTCACATTTATGCATTGTCACTTCTGAAGGATCCTTATGATTCAGCAAATGACTACAGAGGCTATTTTTATATTTTGTCTGATATAAACAAGAGTCACATTTGTATACTGTTACTTCTGAAGGATCTCTATGCTTCAATAAATGATAATTGAGATATTTTTTATGTTTTGCCTGATATAAACAAGAGTCACATTTGTACATTGTTACTTCTGATGGATCCTTATGCTTCAGAAAATGACTTTTGAGACTACTTTTATATTTTGTCCTAAACGAACAGCATTCACAATGGTACGTTCTTATTACTGAATCTTGTTTATTTGTCGATGTCTGTTTTATGTATGGGGCTGATAGATCCTCTTGAAGGATCGGTATTAAGCATTTTTGTTTTCCCTGTAACTTAATCATGCCTTCTGGTTGGGGCAAAACCACACCATCTTCAAGCCTGAAAATTAAAAACATATTACCGAATTGTAAACTAAAAACTACATCATCTAAAAAAGGAGCTATTTTGAATAGGATACTAAAATATTAATTAAATAAAGAAATTTTTAAGTTTTCACTAAAATAAATAATTTATTGCCTGACTGAATAAATAATTTATTGCCGAACTGCACTGCAAAATTCAGACCAATCAAATGCGCTAGGCATCTAGTCCCGGCCACATCCCAAGTAACATTTTGAGTCTTATAAAAAAGTGTGACGAAGTCGTTATGATCTAATATATGACTTAACTTTAGATGTGACAAACTTGTTAAAACATGTCATTTTCATGACTTTTATATGGCTTAACAGTCGATGGAATTTGGCATTTTACAAACGATTTTTAATAATAATAATATTTAATAATAATATTTATTTATTTTCCATTTGACATTACATGTATAGGAATGGGCACAAAACTTACAAACTAACATACACAAAAGTAATCAGATACAGAATAAAAGCATTTATTAAGTAAAAATTCTTTTAGCCTAGATTTAAATAAATTTTCTCTTTTAATACATTTTATATCGCCAGGTAATAAGTTACAAAATTTCGGCCCTATAAAATTAGGAGATTTGGCAGTAATTTTTAGCCTAGCAAAAGGAACATGAAAATTTTTTTGTGTCTGGTATTAACATTATGATAGTGGCTATTTAAAATAAATTTTGTCTGATTTTTAAAAGTATATATACGCAATTCAAAAATATACAAACTTGGTAAAGTTAATATTTTACAATTTCTAAAAATGTCTTCACATGGATGGGTATATGGAACGCCTGCAATACATCTTAAAATACGTTTTTGTGCGATAAAAACATAAGAAGCAAAAGTGGAGTTTCCCCAGAAGCAAACACCGTATCTCAGTCGAGATTCAACTTGTGCATAATACAAACAGATAAGTTGTTCTGTACAAAGAACCGTTCTTACATTTCGAAATAAATAGGTAATGGATGCGAGTTTTGAAATTACAGCCTCACATTGAGATTTCCAGTTAAGGTTGTTATCTAACTGTATACCTAAGAATTTAGCTGTTGGTGCTTCAGTAGATAAAAGCGTATTGTTTCTATTAAAATTTAGCAATTCATAATGTTTTTGATTAGTTTGAAATCTTAAAACCTGGGTTTTATCAGCATTAAAATGTAATGAATTTTTAGAGAACCATTCACTTAGGTTATTAAATAAATTGTTACAATTGAGTTACAAAATTTCATGTTTTGTTTGAAATGATTAAAGATGTATCATTGGCATACACGGTAAAATGAGTACTAGATGAAACAGAATTAATTTCGTTTAAGCATAATAAAAATAGCACGGGGCCCAAAACGGAACCCTGTGGAACTCCCACTGTTAAAAGTGAATAGTCAGATGTAACAGAACTTAAACCATTTGAATTCTTATATCTTATATTAACACGTTGTTTCCTATTTTCAAGATAGGTTAGAACCCAGTTTAGCGCTATACCTCTTATACCATAACAACTCAGTTTATATAATAATCGTTTATGATCGACGCAATCGAATGCCCTGCTGAGATCGCAAAAAATTCCAACAGGACATTTGCCTGTGTCCAGAAAATTTAAAATATTGTATAGCAGTAGTAGTCGACATTCCACCTCGAAATCGATGTTGATTATTTGTTAAGATCCGATATTTTTCGAGATACTTCAATAACCGATCCATAAAACAATATTCAAGTATTTTAGAAAATCCAATAGGGACTGTAACCAGTCTATAATTTTCTATAGTAAATTTGGATC
Organism: Leptura quadrifasciata; assembly: GCA_963675555.1. NCBI lineage: Eukaryota > Metazoa > Arthropoda > Insecta > Coleoptera > Cerambycidae > Leptura > Leptura quadrifasciata. The sequence goes on along the minus strand of OY776680.1, from coordinate 93,971,919 downwards.
ACTTTTCTTGAAAACAGGAACAACGTTTCCAGTTTTTAAGCCATCAGGGAAGGTTCCAGTTTCAAAGGACATATTAACGATATAAGTAATTGGTTCAATGATAAAATTTAAAATTTTTTTTATTATAAACACTGGTACATTATCTGTACCAGATGATTTTTTACTTTTTAATTTTTTCGTCAGTAATTTTAACATTTCTTCTGCACTAAATGGATTGAGAAATAAGGAATTAGTTTGTATAATCATATTGTCATTATTATTAGAAGAAATATTATTTAGTTTTGGAATTTGATCGGTTACATTTCTAGGTGTACTAATAAAAAAATCATTAAAAAGTGCGGCAATTATTCTTGGCTCCTCTCTTTTTCAAAATAAACAGATCTTTTAAATGTGAACTGGATACTCTTACTTCATCATTTACCCATTTAAGCAGTAAGACGGATCGAGATGGGGTTTTGCATTTGATTTAGGACGGGATTTATAAAAAATATTACAACTTTTTATCTTATACAAATGGGAAATGCATTCTGTGCAGACCAAAATGCATTTTTTGAGTTCATTAAAAAATCTTATTTTGGAAAATAATGAATAATCTTTGTTAATAATGTTATGTGCTGCCCTCTAACAGAGAGGAGAGTTGTAATTACTCCCTGGCCAGAAGGGTGGCGCCAACTGGCGAACCACCATTTAATAGTGCCTAAGTAAATTGTAGAGAATTCCAGTATATTCTGGAAGGTTCTACAATGATATTCTGGACATTCCAAGTGGGTATATAAAGAGGTGAAGCCAGCAGATGGGGGAACAGTACAGTTTAGTGAAGTATAAGGAACAGTTCAGTTTAGTATCCAGTACAGTTCTGGTTACAGAGACAGTTTGTAGAGTTCAGTGAAGTAAACAGACAGAGAGTTTTTAGGTTAGACAAAAGTTGACAAGTTTAAGAAGAAAAGTACATAGTGTATTAAAAGTAGTGAATTTATATTAGAGTAAGTTATTATTAGTTGTGTAATTTTTAAGTATTTGTTAGTGTAATTTTAGTGATTAATAAAATAGTGGTTAGTGAAAATTCTTGTTGCAAGTTATTTGAATCCACGAAGTGTTTGCTGAAAATTGTAAACACGTAACAATAATTTATATTACACAAGTGTTTTATTTTTTTATTTCCACGTCCAGTGGAAGTATAGTAACGCATTTTTTTTTGTTGAAATAGACTTAAAATGTCATGAAACGTCGATATTTTAAATTTGAATGAAAAAAAAATTCTGTCTGTCGGTCGGCCCGTAACTTTTTTGTGTGCACGTTTCCTCTGGAACCGTTTATGATATTGACTTGAAATTGGGTACATTTATGTACTATAACGCTGATGCTACCCCCAATACCTCCCCCATACTATTATGAAAGGGAGTAAAAAATTTACAATGTGATTTAGTGTGTATACAAGAACAAAACGTCTCAAAAATTATTGGCGTTAGCTACCCCCTCTACCACCCCCACCCTATTATCAAGGGGAGTAAAAAATTAAATTGGGATTTAGTGTGTATACGAGAACCATGGGTCCCCAAAAATTTTTTGGCATTAGCCATCCTCTTTACCACTCCTATCCTATTATTAAAAGGAGCAACAAATTAAATTGGGATTTAGTGTGTGTACGAGCACCTAGAGCTTTTAAAATTCATTTTGGCGTTAGCCACCCCCTCTACCACCCCCACCCTATTACTAAAGGGAGTAAAATGTTACATTGGGATTTAGTGTGTATAAGACTTTGATATTGAAATAAGTGATTGAAATATAATTCAATTTCTTATACTTTGAATTAATAAAAGTGTAAATATCTTTCAACGATAGCAGAATATTATTCCACTGTATTGTATGTAATATAAAAAAAATAATACTCGTGCTCTAACAATGTATAATTTTTATTTTATGAAATAATAATTTTAAAAAATGAATAGACACACATGGCAAATAAATTATTAATTAACTAATACAAAATTTATAAACATAATAATTTTAAAAGCCCCCGAGTAACAGAATTTGGCACATTTCATTCATTATTTTTCAAACTAAATAATTTTTTTAATGAACACAAAAAATGTATTTTGGTCTGCATAGAATGCATTTCCCATTTGTATAAGATAAAAAGTTGTAACATTTTTAACACGCTTTTATTAGCTTCACCTGCATGTTTGTTTATTTGTAACGGAATCTTTATCAAGAACCGATGACAACACAATAATTTGACAACTTTGTCCTAATGTCCTCACCAGGATCATCACGATAAAATAAAAAGTAACTAATCTATTGTCGAGATTTTTTATTATTTTAATAGCTTCACCTGTATGTTTGTTTATTTTTTGTTTGTTTGTAACGGAATCTTTGAACGTGATTCACAACCAAACTGTCTCAGCTAGCACAAGAGCGACGCGCGTGTACACTTTTGCGCATATGCGTTGTGCGTCTAAGTGAGCAGCGGGAATTATTTTAAAGACCATTTTACAACCATTATACAAATGATAGGGCATGTAGACCAAAAATTATAAGTCAAAGTGTTACTTGGGATATTTACCTAATAATCGGATCAAGTCCACGTTGACTGTCGATGAGGAGCGGTCAATCAAAATATGTATATTTCTGACAAGTGCTAGTATATCGATAATACCCCTTAATATCGTTTAATTTCCAGCAATATTACACTTTGCTAATGTGCAAATAAACAAAATAAATTAATACATGACAAAGTCAGTTTTTCATATTTAAAATGAATCTCAATTTAATATCACCTGTTGAAATCAGAATAATCGGTTTTTAATTTAACTTCCTCATTCACTAAATATTTTTGATCCTCTACTTGATCAAAATATTCCTCTTTAAGTTTGTTTTCTCCATAAAAAGTTTCTTCCATCTTAATCACCGGCAGATCAAGATTATTACCATCCTCGTTATCGATAAACATATTTGGTATAAATTGTTCTTCATTGTTATATTTCAGGTCATCTGTGCATATAAAACTATTTTTATATTCAACTTCATCTTTAACATTTCCACCGTGATCACAGAATATTTGTTCTACTTTAAATATATTATGTCCACCACTAAATTCTTCCTCATTAGCATTTTCTGTTCCTTTACAGAATTGTTTTTCTACTTTTATGTTATTGACCGAGCTACCATCTTCACTTGTTGCATTTCCTATTATAACCTCTAATAAGCTGCTTAGATTTATTTGAGTTTCACTGTTCAGATCTAGAATTTCACGATATTGCTTAATCTTTTCTTCTACAACCAAACAGTTCTTTACGAAACAAAAAACATTTTCTAAAGTTCCATGGCAAGGAGCACAGATCACAGCATTCCTCATGATTCCGAAATCCTATGAATTAAAACACAAATATTTAAAATGAAATCATGTGATGAAAAAGGAGTTTGTGTCTTTATAAGCACAATGACATTTTAGAGATAAAATTTGATAAACGTGAATCATAAAAAAGTGCAAAAACATTTTCATTCAATGCGCTGCAAAACTTTGCATCAAGTAAATATGTTACCGAATAGGCATGGTGCATTCTTATATTTCTGTTTTATAACGAGATAAATATTGGTTCAATACGTCCGACGTAGTTGAAGATCACTCGTGTTGAATCTATGTAATAAGTCACAATGTGGAAAACCTCTCTCTGGATAATTTCCAGAACTTTTGAACCAGAGGTATTTAAGAAAACGCCTCTGACGTTTTTCAATGCTATATTTATGATTTTCATAACCAGGACTTCAGACTATTGAAGCATATTCAAGTCTTGACCTCACAAATGAATTAAAGAGAAGTTTCAGTGTATTTTCGTTAAATTCTTTACAATTACGGATAATGTAGCCCAAATTTTTGAAGGAATTAGCAGTGATTTGATTGATATGGCTAATAAAAGATAACTTTGGATCGAATATTACTCCTAGATCTTTAAAATGACCACAGCTCTTCAGTTCTTCATCATTAATTGTATAGATAAATTTTATTGGATTTTGTGCACGAGTGTATGTCATAAAGCTACACTTTGAGATATTTAACTGTAAGTTGTTTACGCTACACCAAGACCATAGTTGTAGAGGATCGTTTTGCAAATCAACACAGTCTTCTGCACTAGTGATAGATGTAAAAATTTTTAGGTTATCGGCATAAAGTAATGTTTTGCAGTGTAAGCCAATGACGATATCATTTATAAAAATGTTAAAGAGCAACGGCCCAAGCACGGAACCTTGGGGAACACCTGATGTCGCTGAGATATCCATAGACCAAAATCCACGGTATTGTACATTTAGTCGTCTATTTACCAAGTAGGATTCAAAAAAGTTTAGAAAGTGCTCAGTTAGTCCAAGAATATAAAGGAAGGACATACTTTCAAGAGAACTTTCTCTGTTATGTCAAAAACTGTGCGACCTAAAATGAAAGAAATATAGATATGAAATCATTTCATAGGATACCACCTCTGACCTATAGAAGAAAAAAATTGACCCTCACTCTTTGGCCCCCAAAAATATACAATAGATATTTTTACAGCGTAAAAAAATTTATTGTTTTTTAAACATAAATTACTCGAGAACGGCCTGGTCTATCGAAATGCAATAAGAATACCTTTTGTATTTCTAATGATCTGAAAATTAGTTTTTTATAATAATTTTTAGAGATACGAAAAAAATCAAAAAGTTATGAGAAAAATACTGACAATCACCCCCTAAAACTACCCCTTAAGCAGAAGAGAAGGTTTGATACCATGTAAACTAGTGTCGGGATGGACTATGACTAAATTTAAAATATGAATTTGATATTTTAAGGGACTCGGAAGATATTTCAGAAAAACTGAAATTTATTATCGCCCTTTTAAGGGGTATAATTTCCTTATTATTCATTTTCGGAAAAGGCCTATCATTATTTTTGGAAGTACGATCAGCCGCACATATTATATCGGGAGACAATTTTAGACCACCTTGTATAAATGGGAAAACGTTTACCAATAAAAATGTAGTAAAATTTTAAAATCAATTTAATTGCAATATCAAACACATTGTACTCTCCATTTAAATTTACTAAGATGAGGCCATATAATGTGTCATTTTCAAACTTAAATTTACTGCTTTTCTAGGAATAAAACATTTTAAAATAAATATACTTATTATGTTGAAACTGCATAATTTATGAAGCCGAAACGTGATGTATGAAACAACAGAGAATTCTAGCTGTAAATCTAAATCCAGTTTTTTATAAATGACATTCTTATATATAATCTTCATCTTTTCATTTAACTCTAGTTACTAAAATGGAAAAATTTCCTCCAAATTAACACATTAGGACTACATTGTTAATAAAACATGAAAAACAGATACATACCAATTCTGGAAAACACTGTTCTATCATTTCCTTCAACATATTGTCTCCCCTTTCGGCAATAAGGGATACAGCAGAATGATTTTTTACTGAACCAATGCAAAATCCGCATATGTCATGATCCTCTGGAACGCTAGTACTATTTCCATTTTTACACAGATAAATATCTTTCAGATCTAGTTTGATAAAGTCCTTGTCGTTTATAAATGAAACTATGTAATCGTGTGAATTCAAGCAGGCCGTTTTAAATTCAAAGCATTTTATAAGCATATCAGCACAGTTTGTACACACTACGGATTCCTGTGTTGCAGCTAAATCCTAAAACAAAGTTCGTTAAAAGCATCACATAATCAAAATGTGTATTTTATACCTAAACTTTCACTTCTGATCGCTATTATTTTTGACACTTACTATTTTTAGCAAGATTCTATCCAAGGCTTCTTTCATACTTCCTTCCATAGTTTTAAAACTCTCACACGTTTTCAAACAAAGCCTGCAAATTGTTTCTTGAGATCCCATCCTATATTTTCAATATAATACCAAACCAAATTACATTGACAATGTCAAAGAAGTTAGGTTAACATTTCCAAGGTTCCAAAACAAACTATGTGGCCCCTACATGTGACGTTGCTAATTTCACATCATTTCTGTTTTTTTAACAATAAAAGAAATAATCAGCAGTACAGACGAAAATCACGCATAAATAGATGGCGCTGATAACTTCTGAATTGACAAGTTGAGTAGGGAACAACAAAGTTTGACATTAATTTAAAGAGTATTAAAGAACCACACACCCATCAACAAAATAAAAGTTTCTAGGCCATATATTCGTAGAATAAACAGCAGTCACATTTTATGAACGATCCAAGAGACCCTTTCCGTATAGAGAACGAGACTGTATATAAGTTTTTTAGGAACACAGAACATATTTTAAAACAAATTTTATGTTGTATGCCAGTTGCACGTTTCTCACGGTTCGTGTTGTTTTAAAAATTTAGTAAAATAAATGAAATTGACATATTTTTAAATTTATAGTAGGTTGTTTATATTTTCGTAAATAAATATAAAATAAATTTAATGAAGAAATGTAAGAAATAAACACTGCTTTTTCTCTTGGGCAAATCTCTTTCGCTGGATGGGAATTTTCCCATGCAAATATATCTTAAAAAATGACTTGCAGTTTCTCCACTGGTTTTCACTGCAATCTGAATTTGATCAGAGTTCCAGAAAAGTAACCAAGGATTTAAATTAAACAATTTTTAAAAGCAAAACACTCATATAGATTGAGTGCAATAATACAAAATTGTGATTGTTCAAATGTGCTTTTAGAAGGCGGAATATTAAAACATAATATTTTTAGTCGCAAACTCCTCTATAAAATCCTTATTTTACTACAAGGAACGTAACCAGACTGCAACCAACAGCTACTCTCCGGGCTATGTGCCCCGCCGAGCGCTGAATTACAAGTTACAAGCCTGGCGCGTTAAGTGTACTAATTGCATATTATCAGCAAAACACTAACGCTTCGATTGCAAGCTAGATGGCGCCTGCTGACTATTTTACATGTAGCTATCCTAAAGATACCGAAATGTACCAAATGGTCAAGGGATCCTTGTGTCGGTCGTCATATGCCTACCTTGCGCTGGCGAGAGCCAATTGCCGGAAACTGCAGTCTACAAGTGGTGTGGGACGATTGGTATGAGAACTCCTTTAAGTAGGATCAGTCTTTCGGCTGGTGTTTGTTCCAATCGAAGCATTAGTGTTTTGATGATAATATGCAATTATTATTAATGCGCAAGGCTTGTAACTTGTAATTCAGCGCTGGCAAATTCTGTAACAATTTTACATAATGATGTATGAATTAAATTAAGTATTATTGTAAATAACTTTTCGGGGCAAGCGTAGGTGCGTATTTACTATGTACATATTTCGATATGCGATGTAAAGCAACGTTAGGCGCAGTTAGTAGTTGGATGGGTGACCGTCCCAACGAAGACCGCGTCCTTGCCTCACACATCTTCCAGCGGCTTGTATATCAGTGTAAGCGCGGAAGCTATACAACCTTAGGCGAGGGTTGTATTGGGGATATACCATCCTTCGGAGAGGATGTAAAGCCGTCGGTCCCTTGTCTATTAAATCTTAGGCAAGTAAAAGATCCCTACTCTTCTTAAGGGAAGAGGTTCGGCAAAATTCCTGGTTGGGGGTAGCTCGTCTACAGTAGCAGAAATAGGCCGACGTTAAATAAATGTATAAAAAAATAATAATAACTTTTCAGGAGAAAATAAAGACTGTAAAACGGCAGTTCGCCCAGTTGTCCCAGAGATGGCGCCAACAACAAAAAAAAAATTGTTTCAGAATCGACCGTAATAAAAGAAAAAGCTCTAGAATAAAAGTTATGGTGTATGTAAGAAACGGAACCAACGCACGACAGTTCAGATATATTTTAGATGAGCCAAGTGATAAGATAAAGAACAGTAACAAGTTGTGATCTATAGTATTGAGTCTATAGTAGATAAAAGCTATAATTAGTGTGTTATTATAAGGACAAATTATTGTAAATTGATGAGTGTTAATAAATCAGTGGCCAGCGACAATTCGTGTTGCAATTATTGGACCTACGCTTCGGGGTGTTTACTGGAGGTTTTAAATATGTAACACTTGTTTAAATTAGTTTAGTTTTAAATGAGACCAAGATTTTAACATTTAAAGTTTTATTTGAATATATTTTAATATTAATTTTGTTATAAATAATCTAAATATGTCATCCAAAGAAAGACGATTACATAATATTTACAAAGTATTATACAATATTATATATCACGAAACTTCTATTCACGTATGTATGTGACACCAATGTAACAAGGTGATAATTTTACAATAATAAATCTACATCTTTAATCAAAAATTTAAAAAATAACTACTTTTTACTGTTCTGTCATACCTTATCGTTCCTCGGTACGTGATAAAATTAAGACATTATTAAGCTATCTTATACAGGCTAAAAACAATAGTAATGAAATTATCAGAAATATAATATTTTTTATGTAAAATTATTATATACAGGGTGTCTCACCGGGAACTGAATCGATCGATATAGAGAAAAGTACGCATCAGAAAATTTTGAAAATTTAGATAATTACTAATGTCGGTGTGGCCAATCCAACTAAAATAATTACAAGCAGCTGGCACTTCCGCTTATACCGGAAGTCGATACCAACTTGCTTATTTCAAATGGAACACACTATATATTTTAGGGTTTTCGAAAAGAGCATAAAATTCTGAGTCGAAAATATTAGCATATTCTATACCTAAACCTAGCCGTTTCAGAGATATTTGACATTTTATAGAAAATTTGGCAGGTGCAATGGTTTGCAAGAACCGTTATAACTTTCTTCATGTAAAAGATCCTCATTTGCTTCTTGTCACGTAAAAAGTACACAACGGGAACTACGTTCTGCAACTGAAATAAATTCAATAATATCATACCAAGTGTTCCGTTTTTCGCGTTACATTTTGTCAACTTCAAACCATGAAAACTTGATTAGGTCAAATGGAACACCCTGTATTTTTTTACGTCAAGTTGTGCAAAATTGAATTCCCTTTCTTTCTGATTAGCATTGTGGGGGTTAGAGTTACAACTTTTTGAAATATTTGCGATTTTATTAGAAATTCATGAATTGTTGTAATCATTTCATCAAAATAGCCATGATTAGAAACAATCAGTCATTATCTTATGTCAGAAAATGCCAGCACGTTTAAATTATACCAACGAGAACTTTTACATTTGTTTATTATTTATGGATAATGTGATAAAGTAATATCAAGAACTTGCAGCACATTTGCTACTCGATATCCACAAAAACGCAAAATAACACTAACACTGTAACATGCGTATTAATCGAATAGAAGATATGGCATGAACTAAAATAGCAGAGATAAGATCAATTTAAAATATGATTTCATTTTAATTTAATAATTGCTCAAAATTCCGCCCTCGAACCTCGACACATTTTTCGCACCTTCGGATTAGTTCCTCATGGGTAGCTCTTCTAATTGAATCCTGTGATATGTTATGAAATGCGTTTCTTACTCTTTGCATACAATCTTCAATGTTTGTTAATGGACTCTCATAAACTTTATTTTTAATAGTTCCCCATATGAAATAATCCAGAACTGATAAATCGGGCGAGCGAGGACGCCATAAGAAAGGTCCATTATTGGCAATCCATTGATCATAAAAAGTTTCTTGTAAATAATTATTAATTAAATATGCGTTATGTGGGGGAGCACCGTCGTGCTGATAATAAATGTTTCTATGTTCGGCGAGAGGTAAATTTTCTAAATAGTTATTATTCAAATTTTGTAAGATATTCAGATATCTTTCACCTAAAAAAAAAAAACAAAAATTTACTTATACATATTAGCAGAAGAGAAAATTTAATTTACCGTTTAAGTTTTCCTGATAAAATTGTAATGCCACCACTCTACCGTTTCTTATGGCACAGTAAACATTGAACTACCAACTTTCCTGAAAGTTTCACTCTTTGAACATATGAGGATTTGAGTCACTCCAATAATGCGAATTGTGTCTATTAAAAAGTCCGTTTATAGTACATTTCGCTTCATCTGTCCATATAATATTTCCCAAATAAGAATCGTGACCCTCAGACCTTATCAGAATAAACTCACAAAAATTCTGTCTTCTTAGGAAATCTGTTTCTTTTAATCATTAAACCATATGGAATGAAAACGGGTGAAACTTATGTTTTAATAAGATTCTGTGAATTGAATCCTTGCATAGTCCCGATTCCAGAGCAGCTTGTCTTAATGACATCCTTGGAAATGCATGAAAATATTCCAGAATGACTATTTCAATGTTTTCGTCATCAACAATAGGCTTTCTTCTTTGCATTTTTGCCTTGACAGAGCCATAATTTCTAAAATTTTCCAGTATGCGTTTTACAGTGTTTGGTGGCGGTTTCCGTGTTTCTGGATATCGAGTAGCAAATTGCTGCAAGTTCTTGATATTGCTTTATCACATTCTCCATAAATAATAAACAAATTTAAAAAGTCTTCATAAGTGTAATTTAAACGTGCTGGCATATTTTGACATAAGATAATGACTGATTGCTTCTAATCATGGCTATTTTGACAAAATGATTACAACAATTCATGAATTTCTAATAAAATCGCAAATATTTCAAAAAGTTGTAGCTTTAACCCCCACAATGCTAATATGAGGAAAAAGGGAATTCAATTTTGCACAAGTTGACGTAAAAAAATACAGGGTGTTCCATTTGACCTAATCAAGTTTTCGTGGTTTGAAGTTGACAAAATGTAACGCGAAAAACGGAACACTTGGTATGATATTATTGAATTTATTTCAGTTGTAGAACGTAGTTCTCCTTGTGTTCTTTTTACATGGCAAGAAGCAAATGAGGATCTTCTACACTAAGAAAGTCATAACGGTTCTTGCAAACCGTTGCACCTGTCAAATTTTCTATAAAATGTCAAATATCTCTGAAACGACTAGGTTTAGGTATAGGATATGCTACATATTTTCGACTCAGAATTTTATGCTCTTTTCGAAAACCCTAAAATATATAGGGTGTTCCATTTGAAATAAGCAAGTTGGTATCGACTTCCAGTATAAACGGAAGTGCCAGCTGCATGTAATTATTTTAGTTGGATTGGCCACACCAACATAAGTAATTATCTAAATTTTCAAAATTTTCTGATGCGTACTTTTCTCTATATCGATCGATTCAGTTCCCGGTGAGACACCCTGTATATTAGATGAAAATTTAATATAACTTTTAAAAAATAGATATTCATTTACTTAAAACATGCAAGGATTGTTCTATGGCTAAGTATAATTAATTTGTAGACTTCTTATGCTGTCACATCCTATTTATTATTATGTACGATTACAAAGGCGTTGTAAATTCATGTTGATTTGTAAACAATCGTACACTTTTTATTTTTAATGACGAGAAAATAACTTTTTATATGAATTTTTAAAAATATATAATTAGTTAAAATACCGCCGGCCAAGCCAGTCGGACCCTGCCTTTAAGCTCTGTCAGATAGGAACATTTGTACATTTTTATTTACGGAAGGATGCCTCAGTATATGCTTCCTGAGGTCACATTTATATTTGGTCTGATATGAACACTTGTAACATTTGTACATCGTTACTTCTGGAAAATTTTTATGTACCAGTAAATGGCTTTTAAGACCTTCTTTATATTTGGTCTGATATGAACAAGTGTCGCATTTGTATATTGTTATATCTGAAGAATTCTTATGCCGGTGCATATGTCTTCTGAGACAATGCTTCCCTTTTGTCAGAAACGAACAAAGATCGCATTTATATGTCTTTGTTTGAGAATGTATCTGAATATGAACTTTGAGGCTGTATTTAAGTTTTGTCTGATATGAACATAAGTTGCACTTATGCATTGTTACTTCTGATGGATTCTTATGCACTAGCAAATGATTCTTGAGGCATCTGTTATGTCTTGTCTGAAATGAACAAGAGTCACATTTGTACATGATTACTTCTGAGGGATCCTTATGCTTCAGCAAATGGCTGTTGAGGTTATATTTATGTTTTGTCTGATATAAACAATAGTCACATTTGTAAATTGTTATTTCTGAAGGATCCATGTGATTCAGCAAATGAATTTTGAGGCTACTTTTATATTTTGACTGAAACGAACAGAGTTCACACTGGTACATTCTTAATACTGAATCTTTTTTATTTGCCAATGTCTGTTTTATGTGTGGTACCGATGGATCCTCTTGAAGATTCTGCATTAAATATTTTTCTTCTCTATCTAGGCTAATGGTGTCTTCAGGTTGAGACAAAACCATGCCATCTTCTAGCCTGAAAAATATAAACATGGTCATTATTAGCTAATTTATTAATCAAAGTGGGCCAAAATTGTCTCGCGATATTTTTGCGGCTGATAGTACACATCCAAAAGTGTTCTTATTGCATCTCGATAAACCAAGCCGCTCTCGAGTGATTTATGTTTAAAAAACAACGTGCGTTTACAACATTTTATTAATACATTATTTTACACACAAAGAATGCTTTGAAGTATTACTTTGATATTTCTGTTATTTATTAGACTTTGATTCTACTTTTTTTAATAATTCCAGTTTAATTATTAATATTATTTAAACATAGGCGATTACACGTTTTCTGAATTAATAGACATAGTTTTGACTTTGTGAGAATATTTTGGTAATGCTAATGCAGCTGTGAAATGTTATTAAGCAATGACGGCTGCCCCCTAAAGCTAATTCAGCCAGCTAGTTTTTTTTAATCATTTATTTAACGTCGGCCTATTTCCGCTACCAAGGACAATCACCAACGCCAGGGGATAAGCTCATCAGTGTCTGTGTAGGTGTTAAAGAACATGCCAAAACCCTCGATGAACTTTTCGAAACTGTAACAAAATCCGACTTTTAGCATTAAAAGCGTGCTTCATGTAAAAATTCCGTTGGAAGAGGTTTTTATACATTCAATCACATTTTCGCCCTACGGAGCCTTTTTTATGCAAAAATATCAGAAACTCATCAAGGAGTGTAATTTTAAAAAATATACTAAATGTCGCGGCACGGGGACGTAATGTCGCCCTGACCACAAAATTTAGAAAGTATAACGAAAACCGAAATTTTGAAAATAAAAACCTTTTTACGAATCCACGTTGTTAAGCACTGCAACTCATGCGTTGTGTTAAATATGAGGACAAATTAATCCAGTCTCTAGTTAAAGTATTTCGAGAGTTTTAGCGAAAATAGCCCTTAGCGTCGAGGGTGCCCTATCATTTTGTAGCAGTCGATTTTGACGGGAAAATGATGGATTTTAATAGGATTTGCCCTAAACCGGTTCCTCAGTGATTCGGTGTCAAAAAAGTATCTTTACCATGTACTCAGATGTGCATGCGCCTTGCCTGAACGTATGAATATATAATTGCAACAATATAATTCAAAGTCGTTGCGATTTAAGCATTTTTAAGCTCCGAGGAGCGAACCAAATTACTATTGAACTGATAATACGTAAAAAGACAGACAAGCAAAAGCCCACCAAAAATGTATAAATATCGAACTTTTCTTGAATTTTTTTGTGTAATCGTTAGCTATAAACCGCACATTGGTAGTTGCTACATTATCAGTTGTTGCATTCCTCACTATGTGTTGTACACGGGCCAGACTATGGTTTGTCAATACATTTTTCTAAAAACGACTTTTTTAAAGAGATTTAATATACATTTTTTGAACTTTATATTGTCTTTTTCTTGTGTTTTCAAAATTCCTTTTCGGGTTTAAATTTAAGAAAGTGTTAGTATTTATCATGTTAGATTTATAGTGTTACGACGTCCAATTGGTACCATCAGTGAAGCAGTTAAGCAAAAATGAACAGTAAGTATAGATTTTGTATTATTCTCCGTCTGAAACAGTCGCTTTGAACCCTTCTTTGTGAACGTTTAATATTCATTTTTGGAAAGTATAATAAAAGTCCTTCAGACGCGAAAAGATGGATCGTTCACATAGGCACTGGGATCTCTAACCTGGAAATTTTGCTCATCGATTTGCTGTGACCCGGTTTTGAACCAGGGCCATCTGCGTGAGAGGACGCGCCACTGTCCATCACACCACCAAGCCGACAGCCAGCTATTTAATTTCTATTTATTTTATCCATTTTAACATAACATTATTTAACCCCAAAACTAATTTCCGACGTTATCGCTAAGTTACAACTTGAGTTTGCCAATATTTACTTCCCAAAGTGCACCACATTAGTTGTGTACAGAGACCGCGTCATATTCTTGCATGTGGCTAGATTTTGTTTACGGCATTGCTATGGCAACGACACGCGCCTTAAGCTCTAATGCGGGCACAGTTCACTTTCACTTGTGTACACTTCACTTTGGACATTTAAATGGCGATATGTATTATGATGAAAACACCTTGCATGAAATATTAGGTAATATTTCATTGTGAAGGAGAAGAAATGTTTTCTATGCATGACAGCGCAACGCCGCATTATACCAGAACATGTAGAACATGGTTACACAATCACTATCCTAATAGATGGATCGGCCGAGATGCAGATGCAACAATCAAGTGGCCTGCTCTGTCTCCTGACCTAACACCTCTTGAATTCACTATGTGGAGTCATCTAAAATCATTAGTTTATAATACTCAAATTGACATGATTGAACAGTTGAGAGAAAAAACGATCAGGAGTTTACAATACTACAGAATGATGAAGGAATTTTTCAGGATATTCAACGTTCCTTTAAAAAACTTAGATTGTGCATAAGGGAAAATGGAGGACATTTCGAACAATTTTCGTATTTGATAATTAGCTATTTTCTACGTTTAATTATATTTCAAAGCATTCTTTATGTGTAAAACAATTTATTAATAAAATGTTGTAAGTGCGCTTTTTGTTTTTTAAACATAAACTACTTGGTTTATTGAAATGCAGTAAGAATATCTTTTTTATTTCTAATGATCAGAAAATTAGTTTTTTATAATTTTTAGAAATATGAATAAAATTAAAAAGTTTTATTTTTATTTGAGGAATTTTTTTGTAACATTAGAGCCCTGACAAGAACTGGTAATTGATGATAAGCTAATCGATACTTCATTTGCGCATGTACTACTTTGCTAACGTGTAAACAAAATAAATGAATGCACTAAGACATAGCTTCGAATGAATTTTCATATTTAAAATTAAGCGTAATAAAATTACCTGTTGAAATGGAAATCTGGTTTTAAATTAGTTTCTTCGTTCATCAAATATTTTTGGTCCTCAACTTCATCAACGTATTCCTCTTTAACTTTGTTTTCTCCATAAAGGGTGTCTCCCATCTTAATCGCTTGCGGATCCAGATTATTAATATCTTCTCTCTTGACCAACATATTTTTTGGTATAAACTGTTCTTCATTGTTAAATTCCAGATCATCAAAACTATCTTTATGTTCAACTTCATCTTTGATATTTTCACTATTATTACAGAATACTTGTTCGAATTTGATTATGTCACGACCATTACCAAACTCTTCCTCATCAGCATATTCTCTTTTGATAGTCAATTGTTTTTCTACTTCATTTCTTGGACTTCTTATTGTAAACTGTAATAAACTACTCAGCTTTATCTGACTGTTTAGGTCTACAGTTTCGCGGCATTTCTTAATCTTTTCCTCTACAATCAAACAGTTCGTCACAAAACGAAAACACTTTTCCAGAGATCCACGGCAAGGGGCACAGATGATAGAATTTTCGATGATCCCCAAATCCTATCCAAAATACAAATATTGAAAATAAAATCTATTTATACAATAAAAAAGGATGCATGTCAATTAAGACGACTTTTAGAGATAAAAGTTGATAAGCGTGAAATTAAAAAGTAAAAAGAAGTGCCGCAAACAAACAATTTAGTTTTAGAAAATCAAAAAATAACACCTCTGCAATTCTAGATCTGCTAGAACAGATTGTGGAGGCTTTTGAGGGTCGGGAACATGTGTGCACTATATTTTGCGACCTAAGTAAAGCATTTGACTGCGTCTCACATGAAATACTGCTAGAAAAGTTAAATAGATATAAGTTTTGCCATAACAGTGTTACACTATTAGGATCATATTTAACCAATAGATATCAAACCGTTAAAATAAATAATGAATATTCAAATAAAACAAAAATAATACATGGGGTGCCCCAAGGTTCAGTACTTGGACCCCCTCTCTTTTTAATAAATGTAAATGATTTCCCAAATTCAAATGAATACTCTAGGGACATACTTTTTGCAGATGACAACTATTTCGGTTCAAAATAATAGCATTGAACAACTTTCAGCAGTGGCATGTGAGGTGGAGTCAAGGGCAGAGCTTTGGTTCAAAGCAAATAAACTCACATTAAATCAAGATAAAACAGTGCACATGATCTTCTCACTGCGTGATAAAATAGGACACAGTGTTCCCGATCCTCGGGAATCAACAAAGTTCTTGGGAGTTTATGTTGATAATAAATTGACCTGGCATGTACATATAGAAAATTTATCAAAAAAATTGTCAAAAAATACATTTATTTTGAGAAATCTAGCAAATGAAGTAGGTAAAGAGGCTCTAAAAAATGCATACTTTGCACTATGCCACTCTTTGCTTTCCTACGCTGTTCTAGTATGGGGACAAGCGTCAAATTGGAACAGAATTTTTGCTCTACAAAGACGAGCAATATGTATAGTAGCCAATTTAAATTATAGGGCTGATTGTAGAGAACAGTTTCGTGAGTTAAATATACTTACATTTCCATCAACTAACTCATATATATATATATATATATATGAGTTGCTTTTGTATGCTAGAAAGAATTTATATACTCAGGGTTTAAACAGAGAAGAACATGACTATCATTACAATATAAGACACAAAGATATGTTAACAATACCTTATGTAAGACTAACAAAAAGTCAAAAGGGAATTCTAGCACCCAAATTTCTCAATAAAGTACCAGCCGATATAAAATGCTTACCAGATCCGAGTTTCAAGAAAAAAATAAGGCCCATCTTGCTCGAAAAAGCTTTTTACTAGTATGATGAATTTCTATCATACAAGTTCAAGGATGATTTAAAATGATTAAAAATGTTTGTCTAAATCTAAAGTTTGTTCTTTATTCCTATGTTTTATTGCACAGTCTTAAATATTTTTTTGAGTTACTTAGACAATAGACAACAGCATGTTAAAATTAGAGAGACTATAAGTGATCCAAAATGTATCAAAATAGGAGTACCACAGGGTACAGTCCTTGGTCCCATTCTGTTTATCCTGTACATAAATACACTACTAGCACTTAAAACAAATAGTAAAATTGTATCTTACGCAGATGACACAGTAATTTTATTCACTGGAGGTTCATGGAATGAGGTAAAAGAAAAAGTAACAAATGGGCTAGGTACAATTAAAAAATGGCTAGATTTGTATCAACTATCATTGAATGTAAAAAAAACCAATTATATTGCCTTTTCGATAACAAACATAAACAGACCAAATTTCAGATCTATAAAAATCGATAACTTCAATGAAGAAATTACAGAAGTAGATGATATAAAATATTTAGGAATAAAAATTGACAAAAACTTAAAATGGAATAATCACATCTGTTATTTAACGAACAAAGTAAGGAAACTAGTTTTCAAATTCTATCAATTGAGGGACATATTAAGTAGAGACATTTTAATTATGGTTTATAAATCTCTAGTGGAATCTCTATTTAGATATGGCATTGTAGTCCGGGGTGGTCTGTACTCCAGTGCCCTAAACCAGCTCAATGTTATTCAAAATTATATTCTGAGAATAATTTATAGAAGAAATAAGTTATACCCAACCAGGATGCTATACTCAAGCGAAATTTGTGATATTCGTACCTTATATGCCCATTCTTTATGTGTATATACTTTTAAAAATGACCATTTAAAAAACTATGTTGCCAACCAGTACACAACCCATAAAGTATCCAGCAAGCATATTACAGTTCCTTCTAGTCACAAAAGCATTAACCAATTATTATATTAACAAATTATCTTGTTCCAAAATGTTACAACCTGTTACCTGTTACTATAAGACTAACTAAAAATTTAAAAAAATTTAAGACGACATGTAAAAAGTATATAGTGGATCATTACAATGAATTTATGAAAATTCTCAAACCTTAGCCTTGTTTTTAAGAAAATAAATAAAAGAATTGATATAATGTTATTAACTATGTCATAGTGCAATATGTATCATTTAATGTCCGGTCTTATTTTAGTTTGATGTATTAGTTCATAAACAGTAAAGTAAAATTTATTGTGTTAGTTTTAGTTAAATTAGTTTTATATGTACAATATCAAAAAGTAAAGTAGGTATATTTAGGATATGCGGTGTTCCAAATTTCAATTGTTTATCTTTAAAACTAATGGAAAAATGGGGTATATAGTCGAGGCAAGAATTCAAGCGATGCACGTCACGAGTGATCCCATTAAAGAAATTTTAATACCAACATAATTTTTAATCATTAATTACGTTAAAAAGGGTAATTCTTGACACCCAGTTATTAAGCTTTTTTCAGAAATAGGTACAGTTTAATGGGGCTTCATGATTCTTAGCAGTATTGTATTATTTAAAGAATTGATCTGTGACGTGCATCGCTTGAATTCTTGCCTCGACTATACATGCGGTGGCTGTTACACGTGGTGTATGACCTACATTTTTTGGATGTAATTTCATTTGATATCCTGTTACTAAAAACTCTGAAAAATTCTAAAAATCTAAATTATGTCACAAGAAGACTACACTATTAAGAAAATATGAAAGACAGATACGTACCAATTCTGGAAGACACTGTTCTATCATTTTCCTCAACGATGAGTCTTCCTTTTCGACAATATCAGATACAGCAAAGCAATTTTTTACTGAACGTATGCAAAATCCACATATGTCTTGATCATCTGGAACACCAGTACTCTTTTCATTTTTACACAGATAAACATCTTTCAGATCTAGTTTGACAGAATCCTTGTTGTTTACGAACGAAACTGTGTAATCGTATGCATTTAAGCAGGCTGTTTTAAAATCAAAACATTTCACAAGCATATCTGCACAGCCTGTGCATATCAGAGGTTCCTTTATTGCATCTAAGTCCTAAAATAAAATTCGTGAAAACCATCACATATCAAAAAGTGTATTTTATAAATTTCCATTTAACTGAACGTTATTTTTAACACTTACTATTTTTGGCAAGAGTTTTTCCAAGGATTCTTTCATATTTCCGTCCATAGTTGTAAAACTCTCACATGTTTTCAAACAAAGTCGGCAAATCGTTTCTTGAGTTTCCATTTTCTAAATTTACAATAACATACCTACACAGCGTCGAACAAACTAGGTTAGCTTCTTCCAAGCCCAGCTATCAGCTTTGGTATGGTATAGCCACACCACAAACAGACATTGCGTTGCTAATTTCACATCATTTATTTAATAGATGAGAGTCTGGCCACTTGAGTGAAAGGCACTGTGATTGCATTGGTGGTAGGAATTAGACTCAATGTAATAGGTTAAAATTAAAATAACAGTCTTTTATGACTGACTTGGTCACGAAACAATTCACCGATCCCATCGTGACTACCATCTGTTAAGAATGTGCATGCGCTTCCTTCTCTCTTGAGGGGAAGCAGCCAGTTACTTGAGGGGAAGGAGACAATAAGCAAAGTGTTAAAAGTCCCTAGATGCCCAAATTGACATAAATGGATCGATCAGCTGATCATTACAAAAACTATTAAGAAAAATGTGTATAACGTACATGTGTTTATTCTAACCTCAACAAGGTCAACTCAACATGTAAACAATAATTGTCAAATTTGGTCCTAGACGGGGATTTTATGCGTTGCCAACGCAGATTATTTAAACAAAACTTTGAAAAGAAGGAGATCCGTGGGAACGTGCCGCGCATTCTTAACTCAAAATGGGATCGGTGTATTGATGGTAACGTTATTATATACTTACATATATTTTTCCACTTTATCAAAACAAATACTGCAATCTGCTTTTGACAGAAGCGGGTAAATAGATCATCTCGTGCCGTGACGTCATTCACCATGTGACATCAATTATCTATCATGCAACTATTATGTTACATCAAATAATATTAACATATTTAACCTAACGAACTAACCTAAAGAAATATTTGTCTTACATATTTTAGTTGTTAACAAAATGTAAAAAAAAAACTGTAATTTTAGTTGTTAAAAAAACGATTTGAACCCTCGACCTCGCGTATGTAAATCGGGCAACCTACCCACTACATCACGGAGTGCCGATGAGAAACCTACATACTTCTCACTATATCAATACGTCAATCGCGCAGTCTCAGAAGATGTCACATGAATGAATGATGTCACGGCACGAGACGCTCTATTTACCCGCTTTTCTTTTAACATTTGTAATACGTTGTAAACACACTGATGCACACGCGCACACTGAAACCATCGCGTGGGTGGAGTGGGGGCCGAGTGGCCAGACTATAGTAATGGAGTCTTTAGATTTTCGTCTGACACTCTGACAGGCTGCCGTCATGTTTTAGAAAATGTCGATATTTATTAAACTTACCGACCTATGTATAATGAAACGTAAAGCGGTACAGCATTTTCGTGAGTACATATCAACGTTCAATGTATATTATAAAATGAAATAAGGGTTTACTTCTCTCTTTTAATGTTTTTGAAACGTGTGTATAATTATTGAATTTTTATGAATCTTTAATCCTAGGACACTTTGATAATTAAAATTCAATTTATTTTTAGTTATGAAATTTAATTTCCAATAAATTTGCTTTAGTTACCCTACTCTACCATATATGGCACTACTATAATTATTTATTTACTAGGTGTTGCATATGCGAGATATTTTTCCTTTGCTCAGGACGAATGAAAACAGATTTTATAATAAATGGCATTACCATTACCGATTAATAAAACCCTTCTGAATTACATTAGTTATTCGTTCATGGCAGCAATTTAAATTAATGTTTCAAACCGGAAGTCCCTATCTCTGCCGGTTCTCTAGATAGGCTACCGGAATGATAATTCTGTTTTATTTTGCGCATTCTCATCTTTATATCTCGAAGACTAACCGATATATATCGGATTGCGGTTTGCTCAATTCGATTCATCTCATCTTTTTACATACCTGTGAAATTTGGAAGTACATGTGGGTACTTTCGATATTCTATGAAAGAAATCGAAAGTTAGTGGTAGATACATGGTAAAAATTTTAACTTAAAAAAAATTCTTTAGAAATTCTCAAAAAATTTAGTTACAGAGGACAAGGCGAATCGAACGACCCAAACCGCGGATCGCTATGTCAAAAGGCTTTCGAGATAGAGGCGTCGGAAAAGGGTGCAATTTAGACAATTTTTTGTTTATTCGTATGTAGCTTTTAATAAGAAAGTCGGATCCACCTTTTTTATTTAATTATTTTTGGTTTATTGTCTAAACAGGAATAACTCAATTACAAGACAAATTAATAACATATAAACAAAGATATATTAGTGAATATAACTAGAGGCACAGACTACCAGACTGGCAACTTCCCTGAGAAATTTATCCGGTCAAGGTCGAGGCAACAGAAGCCAAATTCAGATGTCGCTCTTAACGCAAATGTCATTTGAAACGTCAAACGTCGTCCATTGTTATTATGTTATTTATATTGTGTACTGTGATTTTGTTGTGCTGGTGATATTATTTTTGTAGAAACTTGACTTTTTAACATAGAATACGTAGTTTTTAGTGCCCTTTAAAAATTTCTATTTCCAAAGAGGAGTTAGGTGAGTGTTATTGTGCAAATATACATTGGATTACAGTAATATATATTGCATTTTACAGATTATTTCTTAAAATGTCTTCTGCCTTCTGCATTGTTTGTGAAACTGAAGAAGTTGATGTGCAAAAATTGCACTATTTTTCCAGGAACCTTCATAAGTAAGTGTGCATTTGCTCCAGTCTTTGTTTTTAGTTTTTGCACAGTGCAATATATATTTCTAAATGTCGTAAGACTACAAATTATTGTTCTGCCTTACCACAGTATCTACTTCAAATAAATAAATATTATCGTTTTCAGATCGAAAATGTGGCAGGACTTAATGGGAATGAAAGTGTCAGAAAATACTATACGCCATCTTAGAATTTGTAATAAGCACTTCACAGTAGAGTCATACTCAAATGATACCGATTACATCCTCAATAGAAATGCAGTTCCTACCCGGTATCTATGTGGAGACACAGTAGAAACACAAAGGGATTGTACACCTGTACCCATACAGGTCGAGGAACCCAAAGAAGATATATGTCTACCATCGACATCACGTGGTCTTCGTGTTTCTTCTGCACATAATAAGGAATTAGAAAACCCGCATCCAGACACATCTAGCAGTGTGCCAAGTACTCCAGTTGATCGTTCATCAACACCTCTACCATCGTATACCAAATCTGGGGGATTCAGAGGCCAAAGTTCAATTTTTAAAAAATTGTGTCAAGAAGATACAACCCCAAGGTATGTTTAAGGTAATTTCAAAAAAGGCAGATCACATACGAAAATTAAAAAAGTTGTGTAAAGAGCGAGCAAATAAAATAAAAGAAATGTGTGACCTGAGTAACTCTGATGTTGTCAGAAATATTTTTAAGGACCTAGTCAAGTACTGTTGACTTTTTAATATCTCAACTACACTGTGCAAAACCATATATTTCATCAGGTCCAGCGGCGGGATTCTAAGTTGCTATCGTATTAAGTCGATACGATACTACTGGTTCTAAGTACGTATCTTATAACAATTTTAACTCTTAATCGACAGAATACGCTCGATACCAAAGAAGTTATTGTTTCAGTCTTACGATATTATAACAGTTTACTCTATAACAACTTAGAATTTCAAACGACACGTGTTTGAAATTCATTGCTATCATATCGATTCGATTCGATAGGAACTTAGAATTCGGCCACTGTAGTCATGTTTGCCTTGAGTTTTTTTTATTGAGGTACTAACCTCGTCATCACTGAAAATTCGAATTTGGAGAACATTGTTATCATGTAAGAGGTTGCAAGGCGAGTATTTACTACAATTAATAAATGCACACGAAAAGAAATTAGCAAGAGAGTTATTGTAAAATATAAATATGGTTCTCTTGATATTGATAATTTATTGAATGTAATAAACTGTCTTTATTTGTGGCGGAGTTCAGCAAAGCTACTCTTCCACTCAACCACATAAAAATACAAGTTTTATGATGTAATTTTTAAAGTATCTATTTAAGTGTGATGTGATATATGTGTGTTTTTAATTCTTATGCTTTCTTTTACTATGTATTTTTCCTTTGTCATACTTTTTATTACATATTTATTTATGTCTGACAAAATAAAGTTCTATGATGTATTACAAATTTGACTTTTAATTTCCTATAGTATATATATAATATGGCGTATTTGACATTGAAATTTGTGATCAAAGATTAAGCATGAAACGGCATTGCACTTTGATCACAAATTTTAAATGTCAAATATGTACATAAACTGTAAGTTAAAGTAAACAAATGGTCAAATCTCCCGCGTCTGCAACTGTGGCGCCCTCTGAATTTGGCTTCTGGAAATCGGAGAGAGAAAGAGATAGATTTCTGGACAAAAATTTAACATTGAGTTGCCAGTCTGGTAGTCTCTAGAGGCTAACAACACCTATAAAGATAAATATAAACAAATATACACAAGTACAAAGTACGGTCGTGAGCAAAAAAAAAATAGGACGTCTTATAACGGTATTTTGGTAAAATCTAGTTGTGTACATCTAACTTTAATTTTTGTGACATTGTCAGTTAGTTCTCATAACACTGTCATAATTTATTGCAAGTGTGCAAATACTAATATGCCTCATATAAGCGATTTAGTTAAATCTGGAGTTATTGCTAAAGCAGAAGATGATGGACGGTCAATGAGACAAATTGCACTGCGTTATAATATTGACAAAAATTCGGTGTGTAACATTTTAAGAAAGTGGAGAATAAACGGTACAATTAGTAGAAATCTTGAATCAGGTCGACGAAGCATATCAACTCAACAACAAGATTTGCAATTGGTAAATGCTTTAGTAGAAAATCCATTTTACTCAGTTATTCGGGCTGCTGAAGAAACGAATTTTCCTGGATCGAGTAGTACTGGTCGCTGGCGAGTAAGAGAATCGGAGCTAAGCCGTCATGCAGCAGCACAGAAATACTTACTTAAAGCTGAACATAAAGAAGCTCGAATAGGATTTGATAAAATGATAAAGTGGTAGATTTTCCGTCAGTATGTGGGCTTGGATATCGGCACGTGGTCCTGGTGTTTTGTGGCATATTGAGGAACGTTTTAATCGTGAAACGTATATTGGGATTTTAGACAATATTATGCTCCCTTCTGTGTCTGTAATTATTTCCTAATGATGAGTTCATATTTCAGCAAGACAATTGTTCCTTTCATACTGCTCATACCGTAACTAACTGGTTTCAAGATAACAACATCAATGTTCTTAACTGGCCCAGTCATAGTCCAGATCTTAACCCTGTGGAAGAAGTATGGGGACTACTCGTAAGAAGTATCCAAAAATGAAATGTGAGACCACGGAATGCCGAAAAATTTGTTGGAAATAGTAAATAATGCTTGAGAAAATATTATTACTAATGATTATTGTATAAGCTTATTTAATTCTATGCCAAACAGACTTATAGAAGTTATAAATAGAAATGGTGCAATAACGAAATTTTAATAGTTAGCTTCTTGTTAAGTAGGATATCCTTTGTCCTTTGATCTAGAATTTCTACTAATCATACCGTTTATTCTCCACTTTCTTAAAATGTTACACACCAAATTTTTGTTAATGTCATAACGCAGTGCAATTTGTCTCATTAACCATCCATCATTTACTATAGCAATAACTACAGCATTAAAATAAAAAATAAATTAAAGTGATATCTGTTTTATTTCGGTTACTCATTACACATTCAAATAGAGACAGATTTACATTAGAAAAAAAAGTTGTCCTATTTTTTTCTGCTCACACATTACTTTAAAGAGGAAGAGGCATTAATTTTAAAAATATGAATAAATAAATAAATACACCACAGGTAATGACGACCCCCTTTATCCCGAAAGGCTCTAGAAGAGCCTTGTGTGGGAGGGGGCTACACATATAGAGACAAGGGACACACACCCAATATCCGTGTATCGTGAAAAAATCCCTCTCACAGTATTTTCCACTGCCGCGGCCGGGGATCGAACCCGCAACTTTTGGGTGATAGGCAAGTGCGCTTACCTCTCAACCATCAGTCATACAACAAATGCTTAAATTAATTATTTTTTCATAGTGTTATAC
Source organism: Leptura quadrifasciata (assembly GCA_963675555.1). NCBI lineage: Eukaryota > Metazoa > Arthropoda > Insecta > Coleoptera > Cerambycidae > Leptura > Leptura quadrifasciata. The sequence continues at coordinate 93,946,606 of OY776680.1, read as the reverse complement.
AGGGTGGATCATTAATAATAGGCCATAGTTCAGGTGTAGCTTCTTTGGGCCAAAATTTGAGGATATAATCAAATATGCTCTAGTAAAATGTTGCTGTGGAAAAAGATACGGTGTCAAAGTTCAAATTATTTTTTCGTTTTTTTGTAATAACTCAACAGCCTCTTGACTGATCTTTGCCAAATTTGCTAGAGGAACTTTTTCTATTCTAAGAAACAATAATTTATGTATTACATCACGTTAGATCATAGAGGGCACCGCAGGACCTGTATCTGATGATGAATTTTTTTCATTTTTTTTTTTGACAAAACGTTGTGGTACTTCTGATCAGAAAATTTGATGAGGGCGTCATTTCCACGTATGAAAGGTACACTTGGTGGAACTTGATAACTCCAACCGTTTTCGAGGAGAGTGCCGTTAAACATTTCAACAATTTTTTGAAAGACATTCAAATTTAATGAAACAAAGTGTATTTATTGAAAAGTGTGCTTTGGTTAATAATAACAAGCTCATAATTAATGTTACAAAAACGAAATACATAATGTTCCATAAGAGACGGGAAAATCCAAGGATGGTAAACTAAAGAAGGATAGTTTATTTCCATAAGACTGTATGTTGGCTCTCCGATCGGCTTGCGATCTAGTTGGTGACGTCACTGTCTGGCGTACCAGCTTTGTTTATGCTTGCTTATATGTGTGTTTAGGCCGTGTTTTAGAACTTTTAAAGACAAAATTAATTCTACTTTGTGATTCTGCATGTGTCTACAGTGTTTTAAAACTAATTTTATGTGTTCTTTGTTTTAAGTAGACTATAAAATAAATCAACTGTAGGTACGTTTGTGTTTAGGTATTTTCTGCTGTTTATTGTAAGTTATTTTATTTTGCCTTAAACTTCATGGATATGTGTGTAAAACTAATTAATTATTTCAGAGACTCTAGATTAAATTTATGCCTGGCTGTAGATGTGCGATTTATGGCTGCAATAATAGAAGTGTGGTTATAATAAGGCTGCGATACAAAAATTGTTTATCATTCTTTCCCGAAAGGAAAAGATTTTGTTTCTATGACTATGCTTAAAGAATGGATTAATTGCTGTAAACGTGCAGATAAATTTAATCCCAGTTCAAGTGTGATTTGTTCTGTTCGTTTTACACAAAATGAAAAGGGGTCTACAAAATGAACTGTTAGGTAAGATAATAAATTTTAAATACTTACCTAACAAAAGTTATGGTTGGTGTAAATTTAGGTACAAATAATGTTAATTTGTAGGTTTGCCTTTAAAGAAAACTGCTGTTCCCGCATTAAATATACCTGGAAAAACGAAAAAGGTGGATATCATCTTAGATAGACAAGATAGGCATACCCAGAAAGAAAGAAAAGATTTGTACAATCCATATCGAATTTAAAAAGAAAAAGGTCCAACGATGAAAACCACAGAACATGTAAAAAAATGAAAAAGATTGTTAATTAAAGAACATTTTATTAGTTTATTTGTTGGTAATTAGTTTAATAAATAATTTTAAAAAATATTTGCTTTTTTCAGTTACCTTTCTTATTAGCTGTGGTGGGGGACAAATTTATTTCTCATCTGACTAAACAGGTATTTTTTCGTACTCACTATAAAGTTTAACATAGTTTTGCCGAAGAAATACCATTATTGCCTTTAAATTCAAAGCTTAGTGGTAAATATTTTAGTTGTGATTTTATAAGTAACTAAATTTTAAAAAATTCATCTTACTATGAATAATAGTCGTCTTCCTAATTTTATCAGGTCTTTATTGATTAATATTTTCGTCAAATTTGTAAGACATGAGTAGTCTTGACTTTTTTAAACTTTTAGTATTTTCCTGAAACTTTAACAATTACAAAATTCTTCGACTTTCAGATTTTCCAGATCTCACAGTATATTTGAACTAATTATTCCTTACACCTATATACATATTTTAAACAATTATATTTATATTCGGACTTATATTTTTATGATATCCATAACACTTACTACCTTTGATTTTTATATTCTGTTAATATACTTCTGCTGCAGTATGTAAGTCAAAAATTACAGTTTGTTAGCCTATATAATATTACTCCGAATTCAAATTCTGGCCAGTCGCCTACGTCATCATAGCCACGCCCACTCGCCGATAAAATAGCGTTTATAAACTATCCTTCTTAGTTTACTATTCTTGGGGAAAATCTACATATTGTGGTTCAACTAAATAATACAACAATTGATAAAGTCCAGTGTGAAATTTTTGGGTCTATATTTAGACGAACTTGGTCAAACCATATTGAACATGTTGCAAAAAAACTAAACTCTGCCTATTTTGGTATCAGAAATCTAAGGAGCACTATGGACAGAGAATATCTGCTAAAATATTTTGCTTTAAATATATTAAATTAAATAAATATTAATATAATTAAATATTTTCATTAAATCACTTGCAATCATGTCGAAAAACTTTTATACAAAACAAAATTATTTCCCTATCATGCTTGTTAATCTACGAGGCAGCTCTTCTCGTTAAACTTAACTTATCACACTTTCCTCAACACAAAAGTCATGATCACGGCACAAGAGGATGAAGTAAAATTTATATTAATAAATTCAATTTAAGTACTTACAAGAAAGGACCTTTCTATCTGTGGAACAGTCTACAACAAATTACCTACTATAGTAAAACAAGAAATAAATATAATAAGTTCAAAAAACCTCCATCTATTTCTCTCAGAAACGAACAAAGGTCACATTTGTATGTCTTTGTTTGAGAATGTGTCTGAATATGTCTTTTGAGAGTTGTGTTTCAGTTTTTTCTGATATGAACATGCGTTACATTTATACGCTGTTACTTTTGATGGACCCTTGTCTTGGCAAATGAATTTTGAGAAAATTATTATCGCTTGTCTAAAATGAACACAAGTCAGTCACATTTGTACATTATTTCTGAATGATGCCTCAGTATATGCTTCTTAAGGCCACATTTATGTTTAGCCTGATATGAACAAGAGTGGCATCTGTACATTGTTATTTCTGCAGGGCTCTTATGTACAAGTAAATGTCTTTTATAAGTAGATCTATATTTGGTCTGATATGAACAAGAGTCACATTTGTACGAATTCTCATGCTGCAGCAAATGTTTCCTGAGACAATGTTTGGTTTTTGTCAGAAACGAACAAAGGTCACATTTGTACGTCGTTGCTTGAGAATGTGTCTGAATATGACGTTTGAGGTTGTGTTTAAGTTTTGTCTGATATGAACATGAGTTACATTTATACTCTGTTACTTCTGATGGATCCTTATGTCTTAGGAAATGAATTTTGAGATAATTATTATCGCTTGTCTGAAATGAACACAAGTCACATTTGTATATTATTTTTGAATGATGCCTCAGTATATGCTTCTTAAGACCACCTTTATATTTAGTCTGATATGAACAAGAGTGGCATTTGTACATTGTTATTTCTGCAGGGCTCTTATGTATCAGTAAATGTCTTTTATGACTAGCTCTATATTTTGTCTGATGTGGACAAGAGTCACATTTGTACATTCTTATTTCTGATGGATCCTTGTGGTGTAGCATATGTTCCCTGAGACCATGTTTTGCTTTTGTCAGAAACGAACAAAGGTCACATTTGTACGTCTTTGTCTCAGAATGTGTCTGAATATGAACTTTGAGGCTGTACTTAAATTTTGTCTGATATGAACATGCGTTACATTTATATGCCGTTACTTCTGATGGATCCATATGTCTTAGTAAATGAATTTTGAGCATACTCTTAAATTTTGTCCGGAATGAACACGAGTCACAGTTGTACATGGTTAGTTCTGATGGATCCTTATGCTTCAGCAAGTGGTTGTTGAAATTATACTTATATTTTGTCTGAAACGAACAAGAGTCACATTTGTACATTGACACTTCTGATGGATCCTTATGCTTTAGCAAATGGCTTTTGAGGTGATCTTTACGTTTTGTCTGAAACAGACATGACTCACATTTATACATTATGACTTCTGAAGGATCCTTATGTTTGAGCAAATGATATTTGAGGCTCTTTTTATATTTTGTCTGAAACGAACAGCATTCACATTGGTACGTTTCTATTATTGAACATTTTTTTGCCAACGTCTGTCTTATGTCTGATGGTTTCGATAGATCCTCTTGATGATTTGGCATTAAGCATTTTTGTTTTCCGTGTAACTTAATTGTGCCTTCTGGTTGAGGAAAAACCACACCATTCTCAAGCCTGAAAATTATAAACATGGTTGTTATTACTGAACTGTGAACTAATAATTACCTTATTACATTATCCTACTTACAAAAAGTGCTATTTTCAATATCATCATTAGTATTTTAAGTACACACAAAAAAGTAATCTTGCAACAAATAAATATGCTTCAAGCCAAGCAAATGATAACTCGTATATAAGCAAAAACAGCATAGATTCAAAATAAGAGAAACATTTATTTGTAATCATTTTTAATATCACTACATAGTAAAGTCAATTTAAAGAATGGATTTGAGTTGTTATATCTTCAAAATTAAATTTATGCTCTCTATCTGTCCTTATATTCTACTGAAGAAAATACGTTGTAGATATGTTCCAAGCACTTCCCTACGTCCCAGGACGGGCAACGTACTTTTTGAAAAAAAGTCGCTAATTTCAATCAAATATTTTATTTCACAAAACTTCTTCGTTGCGTCTTGGTGGTCAACCCTTAACGTATGGCGTGGGTCCCATTCCCCATTACTGAGTTATAGATTACCAAAATTTTACCAGTCGCCACCGATATCAATAGCAATATTTTTTTGTCAGTGACAAAGTCATTATCACACTAAGCAAAAACATCTTATTATTTAGTTATACTTTAGTTATACAATGTTGTAAGTAGAACAGATTCATGACATGAACATAGATCCAGAAATAGAGATGAGTTGCCATTCAAAATGAGTGAACAATTTGAGAGAGACAATATTTTTAGTCGCAAACTCCTCTATAAAATCCTTATTTTACTATAAGGAACGAATTTATGTCGGATACTTCATTCTGCCAGAACCGTTGCAAGAACATTTTTCGGAAAAACCAAGACCACTTGTCAAAAATCAATTACTTTAATTCAGCCGCAGTGGTACTACTATGCTACTGTTGTATAAATAAATGAACAGGTAAATCACAACTGAATTTTAATATTTAAAGCAAAGTTTAATTTAATGTTACCTGTTGATGTCGGAGTAATCTGTTTTTAATTCAATTTCTTCGTTCACTAAATATTTTGGCTCATCCACTCCATCAAGGTATTCCTCTTTAAATTTTCTTTCTTCACAAAATTCTTCCATCTTAATGTGCAGATCAAGATTATTACTATCTTCTTTATAGACCAACATATTTTTTTGTATAAATTGTTCTTTGCTGTTAAATTTCGCATCATCCATGCTCTCAGAACTTTTATGTTCAACCCCATTTTTAGCATTTTCACTATCGCCATAAGACATTTGTTCTAATGTAAAGCAGTCACAACCATTACCAAACTCTTCCTCATCAACATTTTTCCTTTCTGTACACAATGGTTTTTCCACTTTGATTTTATCGACCAAGTTACCATCATCACTTGTTGCATGTCTCACTGTAAACCGTAATAAACTGCTCAACTTTATTTGACCTTTACTGTTTAGATCGAGAGATTCACAATGTTTCTTAATCTTTTCTTCTACAATCAAACAGTTCATCACAAAACGAAAACACTTTTCCAGTGATCCATGGCAAGGGGCACAGATCACAGGGTTCTTGATGATCCCCAAATCCTATCAAATAAAACACAAATATTGAAAATGAAACCATACAAAAAAAATATATATCATTGTATTTTCGAGATTGAATTTAGTAATCGTAATTTATTATTTAGTATTATGTGGACCAACGAATTTTAAAGTGTTAGTTTTTGATAAAACAACCATTTTTTTTTAAATATAAACATCCTTAATATTAGATAAAAAAATTTATTTCGAATATGATAATATGTTTTATTTACATTAAACTAGATGACCAAAAAATATCTCATTGCTTATCCGGAATTTTATTTCTCATCTTACTTATTTGAATTAGAAACATACCCAAGCAACACATGAGGGTTTAATAAACGTTTATTATATGAAATTATGGTTTAAATTTCGTTATCGTATATTTAATCAACGTCTATGAACAGCGATTATTTCATAAACGATTTTTCTACGTATATTATAAACGTATTTCTCCGAAAATTTTTGGAGTAACGCAGAAAATTTGAGAAATAATTAATTGAGGAGACTACACTTAGGCCAAAGTTTAAATTGTAAATTTGTGAAATTGACACTACTTGCATTTTTTCAGCCATATTATAGTTTTTAATATACGATTTTTAATTGTATACGATAAATAGGTATTTGCGCTACATTTTTTATAGGCATGTCATAAACAAATGCAACTAAAAGTTCGAAGATTATAACAATATCTGGAAATATGAGTAAAATATTTACATTAATCAAAATTTGTTATAAATAGATGATAAATGAAAATATTTGTTCAGTAATATTGCAGTTTATAATATACGGTTTTTAAACATATATCAATCTGCATCGATTGCGCAGTCGCCAGCAACCGGGCTAGTATTGTTGCCTTTGTTGCAGAATACATAAGCATTTCTCATAAATATATTCATCTCTCTCATTGTATCAATAGTTAGCTGGTGAGCAACCGCAGATCGTCGTGTTAATTGCTGTTTTGTGTGGTGGTTTAGTAGTGTGGCCTTGTGATCGAAACAAAGAATATTTACTTGTTTGTTTTTGCGTTTATATTATTTGATTGAAATTCAACAAGTGTTATGTTGATGAGCCGCCCTTATCTTTGAGTTATCACGTTGTAGTGTGTTAAAGTTACAAGAATGAACCAATTTGTGATTGGTAAGAATTATTGTTTATCTGAGCGATTTCATAGTAACTCCATTTTTTTTATCACAGAAGGTGTAAAACTCTGCATGGCTAGCTTTGAAGGCGTGGGTGAGACCAGTGGCAATAAAATTAGAGGGACGATTCAAGATTGGTTGAAGCTTGCCAAAAGCCACTATAGTTACAATAATAATAATAATAGACTCAATTTTTAGATATTAGTAAAGAGTAATGAACAATGTTGTGTTTTGTTATCGTTGTCAAACATCCTAGGTCCTCAAGGGTAAAATAGTAAATGATAAATTAGTTTTACGTATTTAGCCAATCCCGCAGAATAGGTTTAATATAATATAGAAAAGTTAGTACTAAATAATAAATATTTTAAAGAAATTACTATCTGCATACATATATGCAATTGAATTATTGTAGTTATATACAGGTAGAAGGTTTAAAATATGTACTTTTAAAAAATTGGAGATCATTATAATATTAACTTTCGAATTTAAAAACGGGTACCTTCTATCTTTTTTATAGTGTTGTAGACCCATCAATTCTAAATAATTTTGCAAAGGGAAATGTATCGCAAGTCAAAAAAAAAAAAACTTTAATTCTAATTTCCTTGTTATAATTAAAGAAAAATTAATATATTTTACAAAATAAGGCACTTAGAAATTAATTTGTTTCAGTGCCATCTTATTATTGTTATGCAGCAATATATATTAACAATTTTATCATAAGTAGCAAATGATTTCTGATTTAAGAAATGATTTGATTTGCAAAGTTATTTGAAATCGATTAGTCTATAATACTGTATAACAGAATTTCCCATTTAAATTTTGAAAGTTAAGGTAATTTTGGTAAAAGTAAAGTGATGGAAACTATTTAATCATTTATTAAATAAGCCTTTAGTTTATAAAACAATATAAAAAAAGGTCTAAAGAACTTATAAGATACAGAGTGGATTCCCTTTAAAAAATCTCTCGATATTTTCTATCAATTTATTCTAAATTTTTTGAGAAAAACTAAATTCTTCAGAAAAAGTTCAGATTTTCAAAAGAAAAAAATTTAAATAAAAACAATTATAATTTACGATTACATCTAATTCCCTTTTCACTATACAGTTCACCAGCTTTATGAGGCTTTGAAACTTCTATATTTTTAATTTGAAATATGTTCACCTTACGCGAAGTCAGATATTTTTATATTCTCTGAATATATTACCTAAATTTTGGCATTGCCAAAAAAAGTTTGATAAACTGAAGCAACACTATAAAAAATGATTCTAAAAAAATTTAAAATAAAAAAGTTTGTAAGTATTAGATATTCCATACAGGGATACCCTATGTATGTATGAATTACAGTGGATAATAAAGGTTTATTACACGTATACCAGCAACTGGAGAAAAGGTTTTTCATAACCATGAGAAAAACCTTTACATCATACGTATCATCGACGTATATGAATACGTTTATTTGAGGTTCCACATAAAAGTATATATCTCGTATATGATGTGACAACAATATAACGTTTTCTTAAGACGTATATATTTAGAATATGATGTACCATATATATATATACGTTTTTTTAAAACGTCTATATTTAATATATGATAAGACAAATATATACGTTTGTATAGCGTGGACATTCGAACGTTGAATATAGGTTGCGATAAACATTATATATACCAGTCGTATAAACGAAATTAAAAAGTTTATTTAACCATTTGGTGTTGCTTGGGTAGGAGTGGAAAAAGAAATGTTAACCCAATGTCAACCAGAAAAAAACAATCTCGTTCGGTGTTATTATAGAAGATGCGAGGATCAAGTTGTATTTTAAGCAATTATTGAAAATAATCAGTACCGGTATATCAGCACTGAACAAATTGACATGTTATTAATATACAGAGAACGTCAGCAAAATGCCCTTAATGCATGTGCTCTGTATATTCAGGGATTTCCTGAGAGACATCATCCAGACAGGTCATACTTTAGATGAGTAGAAATAAAATTAAGAAAAGAACCGCACATACTCAAAATGAATTTGTTATGACTGAAGGAGCATCAATGTGTTGGTGTACATACAGTTTTCCAGTTCTGCTTCAATTCGAGAACTCGAAACATAACACACGATGGTCCAAAATTGTTTCCCGATATTTCTGCGGCTGATAGTACATCCAATAATAATGGCAGTCTTTTATATAGACTTATTTCTGAAAATTAATAATAAGGCAGATATACCCCTTAAAAGGTGGAAAATAAATTTCAGTTTATCTGCAATATCTTTCAACTTTCTAAAAATATCAAATTCACATTTTAAACTTAGCCACAGGCCATCTGGACACTAGTTTATATGGTATCAGTCAAACCTCTCTTAAGGGGTAGTTTTAGGGGGCAACTGTCAGTATTACAATTTCTAATGATCTGAAAATTAGTTTCTTAATAATTTTTAGAAATATAAAAAAAAATAAAAAGTTATGAGGAAAATACTGACAGTCACCCCCTAAAACTACCCCTTTAGCAGAAGAGAGGGTTTGACTGATACCATGTAAACTAGTGTCCGGATGGCCTATGACTAAGCTTAAAATATGAATTTGATATTTTAAGGGAGTCGGAAAATATTGCAGAAAAACTGAAATTCTTTTTCCGTCTTTGAAGGTGGTAGATTGTTTTATGGGGTCGTTTGGCTTCGAACAGCCTTACCTCACTTCGACCTAAAAGATCTTTTGTGATTTACCCTACATCTAGTGGTTACCCCAGGATTCCCAGACTTTTTACAAAGCTTGTGATTTTCCTGGGAGCTAATTTCCCTATGTCTTCCGGCGTTAATTCCGCCTGTTCTAAGAATTTTAGCCTAGTGCGGACTAACACCTTGCATTCACAAAGTATGTGTTCCGCAGTTTCAATTGCAGTATCGCAATATCTGCATTTATTATCTACCGCCTTGCCCATATTCTTGAGATGGTATCTCAAGGGGCAGTGGCCAGTTAGAAGGCCTGTGACTAGCCTTAATTCGGACTTTTCCAGTTCGAGAAGCCTTGTGGCATTCTTTGTCGAATAAGTTATAAACCTTTTCGCTTGTCTTTGGCCTGGAGTATGCCTCCAGTAGGATTTTTTCTGATCCTTTTCCGATTCTTGGATCTCCTCCGCTATATGTACCTTGGCTAGGCCACAAAACGGTTCGGGTCCAATGAACGGTGCTTCAGCTCCTTTTTTTGCAAGGCTTTCAGCAAGTTCATTTCCTTGTACTCCCTCATGCCCTGGCACCCACATCAAGGTAACCTTGTTGTTATTAGCCAGTTACTTCGGGGATTGTCTACATTCCCAGGCAATTTTATATTCAAAGATATAGGACCTTAGAGTCTTTAGTGCTGCCTGGCTATCTGATAGTATATAGATCTTTGCCCTTCGGATGCCTTTATTTAGGCATACCTGGGCACACAGATCTATGGCATAAATTTCTGCCTGAAAGATGATTGGGGTGTTACCGAGGGCTTTTGATAGCCTACAATTCGGCCCTGCTACTCCCACTCCTACCCCTCCAGCCATCTTAGATCCATCTGTATACCAGATAAGTGACCTCTGTTCCAATCGCAGTGACTCCATCTTGCTCGTCTGGCGACTTTCAATTAGCACGTCAAACGGGCAGTCAAAGTCTTGTTTGACTGGCATTGAGTCAGTAGGTTTGGTCATGGACTTCAGAAGGATTACCTCCAGAATCCTTAAGTGGCCAACCAGATCGCCTGGTTTCAATTTATGTGCCTGGTGCAGTCGTAAGGCACTGAGTGCCGCCTCCTTCCTTACATGTAAGTGCAAGGGAAGTAGGTCAAGCATAGCCCCCATAGCTGCTGTGGGACACGAGTGCATTGCTCCTGTAGCCCCTAAACAGGCATGGTATTGCAGTTTCTGCAACTTTCCCTGCGTTGTTTTTTCCTCTGCTTTTGGCCACCATATGCATGATGCGTAGGTTACCATAGGTCTGACAACCGAAAGATAAGACCAATGTGTCATTTTCGGTCTTGGACCCCAAGTCTTACCAAACAACCTACGGCACCTCCATATTGCCGCTGTTGCTTTAGTAAGAGTCCGTTCCAGGTAAGTTTTTGGTTCAGGATTAATCCTAGATACTTGACTTCACTGGAAAGATTTATTATCGTTCCATTCAGTACAGGAGTTCTAAGATTGAATCTTCTCCTCCTTGAAGGTGGTATATCTTCCCTATCATTCATTTTCGGAAATAAGTTTAAGTATATAAAAGATTACCATTATTTTTGGATGTACTATCAGCTGCAGACATATCGGGAGACAATTTTGGACCACCTTGTATATTGTTATGTGCACGCCAACTTATGGACAAATGTTAATCCTTCTTAGTGCAGTAGAAAGAAGCCTGCCAATAAAACGGTAGTTCGCCAGTTGTCCCAGAGATGTCGCCTCTAGATCAACATTATGTACAAATAACAACAGATGACTTTTCTATTGATATTAAATATCAGACATTAGGCCCCCATACACAGAAGGGAAGCCCAGATCTCATCTCATCGCATATACCGGCTTGGTCTTTCAGGGTACAGATATTTTGGTCTCTACACAGGTAAAGATCGCATTGTTTATTTTCGCCAAATATCAAGTCGTTGAGGGGACGGGTAGTTCAATTAATGGTAAATCCCCTTTAAATTCCGAGGCCTCTGAGGGGACTGAACGAGTGTTCAAATATTTTAGGCGTGCTTAAAATCCAGAAGGTATTTGTTACATCAGTAAAGATGAACAGGGTTCAAAAAGAATGAAAATTGCATTTATGGTATTTGTATCTGGCAATTTATGAAAATGAAAAGAATATCGCACAAACTGGATGAAAACGTGAATGCAGGAGAAAAAAATATGTATATATGCGTTTAATCCGAGGGCTAAGGGCAAATGATCAGGATGTTTTACAAAAATTATTAACGAATGCCAAGTCAAGTTTTTCAAAAAATTAACCAAATCGTCATAGGCTTCTCCTTTCATATTTTTATTTATGTACGAACTGTCTTTAATTTTCCACAAATATGTCTTTCACTACATATAAATCTATAAAATTGGTTGATAAATTTTTTTTGGACACTCTATATGTGATGTATATTTGAAGTCATATTATTTTAACCAACCAGGGCACAGGTAAAAAGTGTCAAGACGCCCACAAGGCAACCCCCCCCCCCCCCCCCCCCGCGCAGGAGAAGGACAGTTAAGTTTCAATGTTATTAGAGAATACTGGATACATACCATTTAGTTGATATTTAATAAAGTGTAGTAAAGGTATTCTGGTGTTTTATTTAAACTTCGAAGAAATTACTCCTAAAGGGTAGTACATTACACCATTTTTCAATGACACTTTCACTATTCAAACGGAATTGATATCTCCGTATATGTGTATAGACAGGACTGAACAAACCAATCAAATCAGTCGCAAGTCACTAATGTAAATATGGATTGAAACATCGACAACAGATTTAGTGATGGGACAAATCGTTTAGAATTCCCTACCGCGTATTGAGTGTATGGAAATTTAACTATAATTTTTTTGATATTATTGTTGACTTTTCGTAGGGAAGACTGTCTACGTAATCTTTTACATTGATATACAGTATGAAGGTTTTATTATATACTCTAAATTTATATTTTAAAGTTATCATATTGCATGTAAATAATAAATAAGCACATACAATTTTCATCTTTTAGATGTAATTTCATTTAACTCGACATGTTGTTATTAAAAACTCCCCCTAAATTATCTCACATTTAAGATTGCATTATTACTTTAACACGAAAAATATTGACACTCACCAGTTCTGGAAGGCATTGTTCTATCATTTTTTTCAACTTGATGTCTCCCCTTTCGATAACAATAGGTATAGCAGAATAATTTTTTACTAAACCGATGCAAAATCCACAAATGTCTTGATCCTCTGGAATGCCACCAATATTTTCATTTTGACTTAAGTATACATCTTTTAGATCTAGTTTGCAGGCATCCTTGTTGTTTACGAATGAAATTATATGATCGTGTGCATACGAGCATGCTGCTTTAAAATCAAAACTTGTCAGAAGCATATCTGCACAATTTGTACACATCACAGGTTCTTGTGTCGCAGTTAAATCCTAAAACAAAAGCCGTGGAAGCGTACAACCAAAATATGTATTTTATACATAAACTTCCACCCATCAAATTAAAGTTACTTTCGACACTTACTATTTTTGACAGATTATCCAAAACATCTTTCATATTACCCTCTATAGCTTTAAAAGTCTCACATGTTTTCAAACAGATTCTGCAAATTGTCCCTTCAGTTCCCATTTCGTCACTATTTATTTTCTAAATTTACAATACACAACATACCAAGTAAATGACAAAGTAAAAGTAAGGTTAGGTTGTATTGTCACCTCCAATCTTCCAAAATTTGAAGTAATGTTCCTAACTTAACTTTGATATTTTGTAGCTAAGTTCAAATTAATGAATGACCTGCGGTCTCGGACACAGATGAACAACAAATCAGATAACTGACTGTCAGAACATTTTGAAGTTATTTGAACGGATATTTTGTCTTTATTTAATGCACCGGCAATTCTATTCTTGACATATTTGGCAGTTGCGTATATACGTGTTAATGAGAGTGGTGTATTTGCGAACACTTCCAACATATAGTATTCCCAACTGCACTTCACATATGTACACGAACAAAATCAATCGCACGTAAAATAAAATAACACTCGGCAACATCGCAGTTACGAAAAATATCTAATTTTACTCTGTTGTCAGTTTGTGATGACAGTTTGTCGGCTGACATTTCTTTGTTTGTAGGTTATATTCATAAAGAAAAATATTTGTTTACTAATAATTTATTGTGTAGTGGAGACTCCACGCAGAACTGTTCTAATCCTTCTAATGAACAAAAACGGTTACACTGGAATTTATAAAAAAACTCCAAAATCTGGTATATTTTACTCAAATCGGTAGCTCTCTTTTGTGGTCTCATAAGTGTTTGTAGACTAAGAAATTTGCATAATTCCTCAGACATTCTAAATATTTGTATGAACTCTTTTTCACATAAAATGTCAAATTGATCAACATTATTAAACCTCTTTTGTCGCTGCATGAGAGCTTCTGCATTTTCCATATTTTCAATGTTCGTAATATATTGTAAATCGTCCATTATTAACAAATTACAACACAAAAGACTTTTTGATTTATACCATACCACAAACATAATTTAAAGATTTTGAAATAAAAAATTAGGTTGTCATTATTCGCATATTTACCGATTATGAAAATCCACTCCCTCTTTAATGCGAATACTCGAATGTCTTGCGAATGATCAAGAATAGTCTGTGAGAATATCTAGATGAGTTTTCGTTCCCATTATAGTGGTAGCACTGAACTCTATTACAGTAAATGGAACGCCATTATAGGTCGCGTGCGCGTGACGTCACAACGTTTGACAGATCCCAGCCCTTAGGAAAAACAAACCGAAATTCGTTAAGTGGTTTAATGTTTAATGGAGACTTAGTGAATGTTTGTGTTTTTATGGATATTTATCGTACAAGTTTTTGCTGTGTTGTGAATTGTGGGAGTGTAGCAACCCGAAATAAACTTAGTTTTTTCAAAATATCATCCGCTTTCGACTCGAAGCAAGTTTGGCTAAGAGGCGTCAAATATGGTTGCAATAAAATTAAATATGCAAATGTGTGTTCCAAGCATTTTGTTAGTGGTGAGTTATTACACGTTAATATAAAGAATTTGTTTTTAATTAAGGTTCGTGTTGCAGGTAAAAGTGCCGATCTACATGATCAAAACAACTCAGATTGGGTACGGTCTCTCCACATGGGATACAAATTGAAACCCAGATGCGAAAGTGCTCGGGACTTAAGAATCGCAGCTAGAGCAAACAATAAACAAGACATGGTAAAATTAGAAATTTATGTTGGTTTGATTGTTTTTAACAAATATTTTTTGTTAGTGCACATTTTTCTTATGTAATATCGTAATGTATATTATCTAAATAATCCGTCTATGATTTTGAAAGTTGAGTATAAGAATAACCATGGGGCTAAATTTTACTTAGTATATATATACCTAAATATAACATACTCTTTTTATTTCATATATTGACATTTTATTCAATAAAGTTGTTTATATTATCATTATTGTATTATTATATGCCTGTAAATGAATTTGTTTACGTGTAAGTGAAAATAAAACAAAATATTGCCTACAATATACAATTATTTATTATCACAAGGTTCGATTACTGTTTGTAAGAAGGACCAAGAAGAAACTTACGAAAGGTATAATTAATTCCATATCGTAAGAAAAATATATAATATATTGATAGTGTCACTCTTACTGTTCAGAAATAAATATCTAAAACGAAATACAATAATTATTTATGACACTCAAGAAACTTACGAGAGATAAATATAAACATCTAATATCACATCTCACTATAAAAATAAATCCATAAGAACTAAATATATTTGTCACAACCAAAAAGTTTAACGAAAGGTAAGTATGAACATCTATATCGTAACAAAAAGAAACATGCTAATACTATATGAAAAGTCACTCACACTTACCGTATAAAAATAAATATAATATGTAAGGCTAAATTTACAAAAATAATAAGTAACGTTATGTTGGAAATTTTATTCTGACACTGCTCTGACATAATTCCATAAACACTAAAGTACTTGAATACTGTACTCGATGTGCGATTGGCCAATCATCTAGAGATGATTAAAAACTTTTTAAACAGTTCTATATAGTATTAATATGGTTGGCAAAATGTATATTATTAAGTAAGTAGAGTATTCGAGTGTAATGTTGAACAGATATGGTATATATGGGAACTACGTCTGAGGAACACTTTTCACCTAGACTGGCTACACAATCACAATGATTGCTCAGTATGGAACCATCTGGATCTGTAATAATCCAAGGAGTCAATGGCTTCTGCTGAAGACGTTGAGACTGTGTAACCTGAAAAACGAATAATGCCTGTTATATTGAGCTACAATATAAAATATACAGATATTACGTATCATCAAAGTCCTTGTCAACGTTCAGCCAAATTTTCCATAACTAGACTAAGCTGTGACATGATCTGAGTTAAATATTTTAGACGAAAGTTTTGTACTTAGTGGCTGGCAAACTAAATGTTACACAGAAATTAGCAAATGTTTAGGAATGTTGACTGTCCGTTTAAAATAGTTTTTGCAATTCAAAAATTGAAATATATATGGTTCATTTTTTTCTCTCTCTAATAATTATAATATTAATACATTATTATGCCAAGAAATTGTATTTAGAGCTAAATCATTGATAAATAATTCTTACCTTTGTAACAAGTTTTTTATTGTAAATTCCTTGCAAAAAAGCTCATTCGCTCAGCCACAAACGAACTGGTTGTAAGCTTCAAGACTTTTGAACGCCTTAAACTCATCCTTTGTATATGCACTTCTTTCAAAAACTAAATAATTAACAATATCACCATGTGTAATATTTGGAAATAAGTCTGTGAGGTTTTCTGTGACTAAACTGTCCTACTTTGATCTGAGCAACTGAAGTTTATCTCAGTAAATGGAACGCCATTATAGGCAGATGCGCGTAAACAAAATGTGATAATCATGCGATTTAAAATGCACAGACAAGCGCCAACGCAGTAGGAAATCTAAGGTTAAAAATATGTCGGAGCTTGACTCAAACAGCTGTGTACGGAAGTTATGCGCTGACGCAAGTTTGTTTTATTTGTTTCTAAAGCATAGGTCTTAAATTGAATGCGAATTACAGAGTCGGTCTTCGTGATTTTATCCTTTCGTTTGCGAAAAGTTGTGAGATATATTGGTTATTTTGTATATAATTTTGTGACTTATAAACAGTGTGTATCTTAATTAAGACAATAGGTGCGCACTTGTATGGTACCGTTTTCTAAGAACCGGGACGAAATCCCGGGTTTGTTATATTTTAAGTAAATATACCTACTCAACTTTTGTCTGTTGTATTAAAATAAGCTACCATCTAAATATTGGCAAGACAGTCCGATTCTGTTTTTTTTCTATTAAAATGAGTACTTTTGCCTACTTAAACACGAATTTTTATTAAAAATAGGCTGTATATACTTCCCGAGATATCAGGATGCAAAATATTGTAACCTCACATTTTTTCATTGCTGCGATTTTTAAGTTTATTATTTGTGAATTGTTAAGTACCTAAATAGTATTAATATAAATACGTATCCAACATATTCGGGATAATAATACTGATTCCAAGATCTTTTTGAAAACACATAACGTTATCATACTTTTTATAAATTAATATTACAATTTTATGAAACAAGCAAGTTGAAACTGTGAAATATAGTCCAGTCAGCCAACGTGGTAAAGTTGACAATAGGAACACTCAAATATATTACTAGTAAGTTAATGGAATGGAGTGCGGCAGCAAGGCATCTCAATTATTTGTGTATTATGCAAAATAAATAAGGAGCACATTACCCTCCTTTGCTTAGCGCAGTCGGTTAAAAATAATGCAAATATGTGCCAAATGTTTATGGAAATACAAACAGAATGACAATGTTTGACATATAACAAAGCGTTTTAGGAATAAAAAGAGAATTTCCTGAAATTTTATAACTAATTTATATTTTTAATTATGTAATAATTTAATTAAAAACTTAATTTATATATTTTACTAGCGAGACATTTTGTAATATTCAAAAACCAAGTTCTGCTATTTTTAAGCAGAAGTTTCATTTATTAAAATCTTTTGCACACCATGGCAAGATACCACTGAAATCTATTATTACAAAACAATTAAGGACGAGCGCAGCTCTGTCTTTATGGCATTGTACTGCGATACTAAATATAAAGCAAGAGGAGCCGCAGTTAGTGCTTGAATGGGTGACTTTCAGAGAAACGCAGCAATCTTGACTCACCTTCTAAAATTTCCAATTTGAGGGTAGCTTGTCTCCTGGTATTGGTTCTTGCCCTTGGTAACGGAAATAGACCCATGTTAAAAAAATCAAGGAAAATAAAGCAATAGAGTTCAGTGCAAAATACTTAATAAAAAGTAAGAAAATTGTTGCTTCCCTTGGTTCATGTTTACATTGTATTTGTCAAAAGTACAGTACAAGATTTTATCAGATTTTCCACGTTTCAGACGAAGTATATTACGAATTTTAGTTATTCAGTTATTTTGTCAGAAAAATTATTTAATGTAGCAAGTAAACATTTGGTATATGTACACTACTACCGGGGATGAAACTACATACTTTTAGTCAAAATATAAATGGACATTATACTTTAATTTTCTCTTGCAAATAGAGAAGGTAGTTTTACGTAAACACCTTTACATATTCTTTTACAATTCATTGTCTCATGAGTATGTCATATTTTTATAAACAAACGAGTAAAACAATCTATCACTTATATGTCAAGGCATTTGATCTTAAACAAAAAAACTAAGTTATCTTGAAATTCAAATAATAATACCACATCAAGTATTTGAAAATAGTTAATTATTACCTTTTCTTCATTTCATTTGTCAATTCAAACATGTGAATATAAAATGCACGATTTTAGTTTTCAATAAAAATTCACTAGTACCTACTCATATATTTACTGATTGATCGTAGAAAAAAAGTATAGGTTTTTTTCAGTCCTCAATTTTAGCTTTTATTAATTTTAAAATCATATTGCGACCCCAGAGATAGAAAATATATGACTGTTTTTTGTGAACTATATATTGAACTTATGATCATACATATTCGATATTTGCTACAAGAAATTGAAAATAAAATGATTGTTTTGGGAATAACGATAACTTTGATTTTTTTAATAACTATCGAGGCAAATAAATTGTTATGTTTATTTATGCGATTTCTAAAAAAAGTTAAAAATATGAAACACACAATAAAAATAAGGCCGGCCCTAGCGTATTTCATAGTGCGATTGCGCGCTACTATGTGGCCGCCATACTTGCGCGATATTCAATTGTACGTAGAAATTTTTGTGGGTATTGGCATTCCATTTACTGTAATAGAGTTCAGTGGTGGTATGCGAGTAATTTTTAAAAATGCGAACAGTCAAGAATAGTGCTGCTGGTGTTCTCAGTTTTGATGCGCCTACACGTAATTGGTCAATCCAAATCTGTTATGGACGCGACGTAGTCTCAGTGGCGGCCCGTGGCTTTTAGCTGTGGGTGGGCAGGATACAGAAATTTAGTAGGTGTAAAAAATCAATAAGAAAAAAACTTCTAATTTATTAAGTTTATTTTTTAATTTTGTACTTATTGCTCAATAAATCGAAATGGTTTCAAAATAAATGGCGATAGAGATGTACGTACGCAAAAATGCTGGTTTTTCATTCCTACATCATATGGTGATAAAGTGCCCCACGTACCCATTTTGATTGACACACAATCTATGAGTCCTTGAAATGAAATTTCTACTGTTCTATAATCCAAAATATGAATGAGAGAACAGTAATATAACTGCTTTTCGATTGAACACACCAAAAATTTTAGAAACAGTAGAGACTTCATTTCATAGACCTTCAAGGCCTTCTTTAAAATTACCTGGGTAGAATTCAGTGAAGTTTGAATATATTGATGGCCGAATAATTTATATTTTAAACTAGAAACGATATAATCTTTCAATATATTTTATTTTTCAATCGCTTAGTATAACATTTTTACATTACTTATCTATCCCTTTGGAATTCCACGGATTTTTACTATTTCTACTGAATAACATGCAAGGCCAGCAGTAAAGTTTATATTTTATTTCAGTTCCAGAAAGCCATAATCATTTATGTCGCTCTAATTTAATAATAATTTAATTTATTTAGCATATTGCTAGTTTACAAAATTTTTACATTATTAATCTTATTGTATAACTTTATAACTACAAAGCACAGTGGCAAAAGTACATTTCATGATATAAACAAATAGAGTATAATACATTAGATGCCTAAATACAAAGCTTTTGTCTTATGTTTTAAAGTTTGGACATTTTTTGATTGTTTAATTTCGTTTGGCAATTCATTAAAAAGTCTAAGGCCATCATTAAATAGTGATTTTTTGAGAATATTTGATTTACTTCTTTCTATGTGGTAATTATCACAGTTTCTGGTACCATATGCATGCAAACTTGATCTCTTTATCAAACATTTCTGTAGGTACTGTGGAGTCAAGTTATTTGCTATTTTGTATACTAAGATCACAGTTGATTGTTCAATAATTTGATCGCCATTTAACCATTTTAAGGAATTCAACATATCTTTTACTGGTACATGCATATTACAATTCAGTATTATCCTCATAGCTTTATTTTGTAATAGTTGTAACTTGTATATATCATCCTTTTTACAAGAAATTAATAATGACATACAATAGTTGAAATGTGGAAAGATGATAGTATTGTACACCGCTAATTTACACCAGTCAGAGAGGTTATCAGAAACTCTTCGAAAATATCCAACTTTTTTTCCTATTTTTTTACATAAGTATTCTACGTGTTTAGTAAAATTTAACTGCGGATTCAAAACAACACCTAAATATTTTATTTCATCCACGTAATCTACTTTTATATTATTTATATATACAGATAAATTCTGATTTATAAACGATTGACAGTTTCTTTTGGTGCCCAGTACCATACCTTTAGTTTTTGCTGCGTTTAACTTTAATTTATTACTACATAACCATAAGTACAAATATTGCATTTCTTGGTTCATGATGTTTACAACTTCTATAAAATTTTCACCAGAAACTGAGATAAGCGTATCATCTGCGAAAAGGTTTACAAAAGAGTTTTTCAGTGCGCTGCAAATATCATTCATATAAATAATAAATAACAAAGGGCCCAACACACTACCTTGAGGAACACCGTAGTCACTCTTCACTTTTTCAGATAAAGCCCCGTTACACTTTGTTCTATGGTACCTGTCTGTTAAATAATTTTCCAGCCAAGCCAGAACTTTATTTTTGACTCCATACATTGCACATTTTTTTATCAGCGCTTTTCTGTCAACAGTCTCAAAAGCTCGTTGCAAATCAACAAACACACTTAGCACGATATTACCTTGATCTATATCACGTCTCCATTTTGAACACACAAGCTGTATTGATGTTTCACAGGAATGCTTATGACGAAATCCAGATTGTCCACTGTATAGTATATTATTTTTATTAAAGTACACATATAATTGTTCGTATACCAAAATTTCTATGATTTTTTCGATGACTGGCAAT
The DNA here is from genome assembly GCA_963675555.1 of Leptura quadrifasciata. NCBI lineage: Eukaryota > Metazoa > Arthropoda > Insecta > Coleoptera > Cerambycidae > Leptura > Leptura quadrifasciata. The sequence goes on along the minus strand of OY776680.1, from coordinate 93,925,412 downwards.
ATATTTATCGGTCTACAATGCTCAGGTTTTTTTGGACCACTTACTTTTGGGACTGGCACTATAAGGCTACATTTTAATTCAGTTGGCATTTTTCCGGTTGTTAAGGATGTATTAATTAAATGCAATAGTGGATAGCCAATTACATCAAAGAAATCTTTCATCGCCCTTACTGTAATGTTATTATCACCACTAGATTTGTTACTTAGATTGGAAATTACCTTTTTTAATTTGTTCAATGAAATCGTTTGAAAATTTGAAATCTCGGAAGGAGCCATTATAATTGTATCTTCATAGTTTGTTTGTACATATGGTATGGAATTAGCTATGTCAGTTATACTATCAGCAAAAAAATTGTTAAACTTATTTTCTACAGATCCTGCATCGTCCTCAAACTCTACTGAATTTATATCACCCGTTTTACTCTTTGTACTTACTATTTCCTTCAAAGTTTTCCACATTTGCTTGCTATCATTTTTACAACGATCTATATTTTTTTCATAGTATTCTTTTCTTTTCTTCCGGATTATCGAGACAACGCTATTTCGATTTTCCCTGTATGTTTTCCAGTCATTGTCATTATTTGTGAATTTAGCCTTCTTATATGCCTTATCTCGCTGTTTTTGCATTTTTTGTATTTCTTTGTCCATCCATTTATTTTTATTTCTTACAACAATTCTTTCCTCCGGTGCAATTTTGTTTAAACTACTCATAATATTATCATGGATGTTTTTATACAGTATGTCTACATCTGTTGAATTATAATTCCATTCTTTAAATATTAGTTCCTCCTTGATTTTTTCAATATTTTCTTTACATAAATTTCTTCTAAAAATACTATTTTCCTCCTCTACTCTCTCTGACCTGATCTTGGTACCTATTATTTCGTGGTCCGTTATTTGTGGATATTTTCTTGGCAATTCGACTAGGTAATGGATATTTGTAATGATACAATCAATTAAAGTTGACGATAAACTTGTTGTTCTCGCTGGTTTTTTTACAATTTGTTTATTTCCGCTAGAGTGGATTACGTTGACCAATTTATTTGTATAATTATTTTTTTCCAGTAGATTGAAGTTTAAATCACCCATTAGAATCATATTATGTTTAGAATATATTTCATTATTTAGCACGGTTTCTAAAAATTTATAAACATATTTTTATCCCCATTCGGAGATCTATACAGTGATCCAATAATATGTGTTTCATTATTTATATAGATTTTTATTAGACTAGCCCAGTATTGATAATCAACAATATAGTGCTGAGCACAATTTAGTTATAAAAAGTTTGTCATCATAAGTTAGGGATGCAAAACTATTTTCTAATAAAAAAAAATAATATTGATAATTAGTCACTTGTCCACTCATCGCACTTTTTTCTACTAAAGTCAAAACAATGATTTCCAGTTATGAGGTTTGCGCATATTGATCCGTGATCCACACAGCTGAAAATGTAGCGAGATATTACAACTACAGGAAGGGATGGAGCTGGCATGCTAGCCTCATCTCTGATAGCCAATGTCAGTCTCATCCCTGACAGCCAATGTCAGTGTCCACATTCCACCGAGCGCAAAGTCGCATATTTAAATTTGCATTTATTTCATTTACATATTATATTATTATTATATTTCACATCTAAAACAGAAAAAATGGAACAGACATGGTCTGTTCCATGACCTATGGCATACTAATAAGAACTAATAAGTTCGAAACCGGTCTATGTCTAGTCAGGGAATTGACAAATGATATTGGCTACCATTCTTTCATGATTTGTAAAGTGCAATTCAATGCAGGTCGGGGTATTTGCCCGCTGAGTAGTTGTTTCCTGGAAATCATATATTATTAATTACATAATAAGGATATAGGATTTGCATTTCTTATGAATAATTTTGTGTTTGTTGTTTTCAAGAAATCCGGTAAATCATTATATGTTTGTATACACTGATAGAAGGGATTACTTAGGCCAAAGTTATTTGATATATTATGAAGATAAATATTATTTTTAGTCCGTGTATTGTGGTCATGTATATTACTAATGTATTGTATCTCCGTGTTAGATTTTTTCTTTTTAATCAGTGGTTTTTGAACATATTTAGACTGTTCTAATGTATTTATCTGTTGCAATGACAGGACTTTACTGATATTAAGAACCTCTTGTGTAGGTGTTCTAAAATGCAATCCAAAGCATATTTTAATAGCTTTATTTTGAAGTATTTCAAATTTGTTACATAATGTTCTAGAACATGATAAATATATTATTATTAAATATCTAAATACACTTTCAAAATAAGCTAGATAAACTAGTTTCTTAGAATTGTCATTGAGTAAGTTGTTTGCCCGGAAAATTGCTCCACATAATGGAGTTATTTAGAACATATGTATTTATAATGACATTCCCATGTTAACTTATTATCAATTTTCAGTTCAAGGTAATTATGTTGTTCAACATATTGTCTGAAAGATATAGGAAAGAATATGTTGTTCAACCTCATTCAACTCACAGTTATACAGGGTTACTGGTAATTCGATACATTCCTTTGGAGATGTGATGGGGCATGATCTAAAAAGTAAATTTAGCCCTAACATATATTATGCAAAACTCAATAGTTTTTGAGATATTTAATTTTTTTTGTTTTTCTCAAAAAGTAGATCTTAATGTCCTAAAAGTTAATTTAAGACATTTTTAATTTTTTTTTTACTGGATACTTGTCCAATATTATAGATATCCGTTTGGAATGAAAAATATCTGGAAACATTTCGATCATGTGAACATCTGAAATAAAAACTTTAAATTTCTTTTTTTTAAATCAGCTACGAAATTTACCTATTAGGTTTTTCAAAAAAATATTAACGTAACACGCGCATAAATTATTATAAAAACTGCCTTATTTCAATAGCTATCTAAGAAGGTACAAATGTTCAATGTACCCTTAATAGTTCCAAGAAAATACTTGTAAAAATAACACAAGTAGTACGAATTTTATTTTTAGATAAACAGTAAAAAACATTTTAAAAGTAGAGTTTAATTCTTCATTAATTTCAAAGTTGTACTTTATTTTTTATATGTCTTGCTCAAAATGGGAGCCCCTATTCCGTATACAGACATGGCAGCGTCTTCTTATTTCCGTCCTTGTTACTCTGGTTGTCAGATTATGACTACGATCATGATTATGACTACATAGCTACGAATCTACCAGAAGGTAGATACTTAGCTTATGTATGTAATCCGTGTATAGCAGATCATGCTGCACAAATTATTTGTTGCAAGGATTTAAAAATAACTTCAGAAAAGAATAATACATTTTATCATGTTAGACATTTTTCAGAGGAAAATATTAGTAAATTTATCTATATGCTTGAAAACACTGCTTGGGATAGCATTTCCAGTGAAAACATTGATGAAGCTTTCAAACATTTTATCGAGTTGTTCCTAATATGTCTTGAGGGCTCATGTCCCCTAGTTGCTCATTGTAACAAGAAATCAAATAAAGTAAGTTGCAAGAACTGGTTTAATTGTGATTTGATGAAGGAGAGCCAAGAACTAAAAAATCTCTATTGGTTGGCAAATAAATTGAATGATTTCAATCTGACTAAATTATACAAAGACAAGAAAAAACAATTTAACATAAACATCAAAGAATCTAAAAGAGATTATTTCTCACAACGAGTAAATAAAGCAACAAATAGTTCAAAAGAAATTTGGAGTCTGGTTAACGAACAACTTGGTAGAAGTTTTGAAAGCAATAAATTAATAATAAATATAAACAACACACCCACAACTAATCCTCAAATCATTGCGAACCATTTTGGGAATTACTTTTCAAATGTTGCGTCTGAAAAAATGTCTGAACATTTTAAGGATAATATTTCCACTGAATGTACTGGTTGCTCCTATGTTGAACATACAATATTTTTAAAGCCTACAACACGTGAGGAAATCATAGACATAATAAAAAATCTAAAAGATAAGTCTGCTATAGGTGTAGATGGAATATCTACTAAAGCCCTAAAATATTCATGTGAAATAATTGCTACACCTCTGGCACACTTAATTAACGAATGTTTCCAACAAGGCCATTTTCCAAGTATCTTCAAAATTGCATCAGTTCTGCCAGTATTTATGAAAGGTGATGAGCTTGATTTTGAAAACTATCGACCAATTTCCATCCTATGTGTACTCTCAAAAGTTATAGAATGATTAATATTTAACAGAATATCATCGTTCTTAACTAAACGCAATATTATAACAACAAATCAGTATGGCTTCCAGCAAAATAAATCAATAGAAACTGCCACCTTTCAACTCTTGCAGTTTGTGTACGATGAAATTAATAGGAAAAATCATGTCGTGGGGTTATTCTTTGACCTAAGCAAAGCGTTTGATACTTTGAATGTTGATTTTGTTGTGTACAAATTGCAAAGATTGGGAATTAATACAATACAAACAAACAAACAAATATCTCATAAATAAAAATACAAGTATAAAATGAACATAAAAAAAAACGAAAAACTATGTATAACAGTACTACCTACTACCATACTGTAAAGAAAATGTGTGTATTTATTTTTCTAACTACAAATGCTCAAATTGTGCACCATGTATTCTAATACACAAACGTGCCCTACGAGACACGCATTACATTTTGGAGCATTTCAGGAGTAATTGCCTCACATGCGTTTCTAACTGTAGTTTTGATGTCCTCAATATTTTCAGGGACAGTTTGAAATACCTAATCCTTAATGCAACCCCCAGACGAAAAAGATACAAGGGAGTAATATCTGGTGATCAAGCTGGCTATAGAATGGGTCCATAAGTGCCTATCCAGCTATTTGGCATAACTTGATTGAACGAATTTGTACATATTACAGCAGTGTGAGGTGGGGCCCCATCTTCATGAAAATATAAGTACTTTAATCTCTCTGCCACTGTTAATTCATAAAGAAAATCTTGAATTTCATTTTGCAGGAAATTAAGGTATCTACGATCTGTTAATTTGCCATCATCAAAATAAGGTCCAATTTCTTTAGTCCTTAAAAGACCCAGCCAAACCTTCGTTGAAAATCTTTCTTGGAAAGCAGTCTCTCTGTATCAATGTGTATTTTCTCGTGTCTACTTATAATGCATATTTCTATTGAAAAATCCATTATTAGAAGAATTTGATTCGTCCGGCCAAAGAATTTTGCTACATAACAGCGGATCATTCCTTTTTTTATTTAACCGTCTACAAAATCTTACTCTCCTCGGCTCATTTAAATGCTGAACTTTCTAGGTCTAACATTAAATCTTATTAAATCTTTCTTGACTGATAGAAAACTTCATGTGAAAATACACGGCACAACATCGGAAAATTATAATGTCACTCAAGGAGTCCCTCAGGGTTCCGTGCTGGGACCATTATTATTTTTGTTATTTGTCAATGATCTCCCTACAATTATGCAGGAGGGATTGGTTGTTATGTTTGCGGATGACACCTCAATGTTGCTCTCAGCACGGGACCCTGTAGTACTCCGAGATAAAATAAATAGGATTTTGCAATTATATCAAGACTGGTGTCACAGTAACACACTGATCTTGAATATTGGCAAGACTCAGTGTGTATACTTCTCGCAAAGAAGATCACCTACAGATGATCTTATCAAAGTAATACCTACTGAAAGCTTCTCAACAACTGTCAAGTTCCTTGGAACCATGATTGACAGTAGCCTCTGCTGGGAAGATCAAATTAAACATATTTGCCAAAAGTTAAATTATGCATACTTCGCACTAAGACAGTTGAAGGGTATCTTTAATATAAAATCTCTATTAAATGTTTATTATGCACTTGCATATTCACATTTATCATACAACATCGTAGCTTGGGGTGCTGCTTCTAGTATAAATCGCGTGTTTATCCTGCAGAAAAGGCTCATCAGATTATTATTTGATGTTACATCCTGTACTATTTACTTGTATTACTGTTGTAACGTTCATATATATACTATGTATATCTGGCATGAGAAATAAATATATTCTATACTATACTATACTACTATACTATGCCTTATGTGTTGGGCAGCATCGACTATCCTTTGTCTAAGGTTTTCTATAGTATTGACTGGTGTGGCATAGACCATCTCCTTCATATGACCCCATACGTAATAATCAAGGGGTGTTAAGTCAGGGCTTCACGCTGGCCAAGGTATTGAGCCCGCTCTTCCAATCCAACGGTTAGGGAAACGTTGATCAAGTAACTGTCGTACTGTCAGCCGATAATGTGCTGGACAACCGTCGTTCTGAAACAACATTCGTTGTCTGACGGCGAGAGGAACATCTTCTAAATTCACCGCCAGATCATTTCTTAAAAAATTTTCCTAGATTTCCCCGTTTAAATTTTGAGGAAGAAAGTGTGGCCCTATTAAATAGTGGCCAATGACTCCCATCTACACATTAATAGAAAACTTCATTTATTTTGGGAACTAGTTTCACGTGTTAACTTGGGATTTTCCTCTGCCCAATAATGTAGGTTGTGGAAATTTGTTATACCCTCGCGATTAAATTTCGACTCGTCCGTCCATAAAATACTTGTTAAAAAATTTGCACTTTCTGCATCTGAATTTAACATAAAGCGGCAGAATTCCACTCTCCTTCCAGGATCACCTTCCTCCAAGCCTTGGACAGGGGTATAGTGGTAAGGATCCAACTTTACGTATCGTAGACCAAACTTTCCATTGTGACGCTCCGGTTAGTCTTGCGACTTTATTAGTTGAAATAGTTGGGTCTTCCTCAAAATACCTCAATATTTCTTCCTCATCATCTGGTTCATAAATGGGAGGAGCACCAGCGTCACTTCTTCTACATTTCACGGAGCCAGTTTCAGCGATATTTCGATATGCCGTACTGAATACACGAGCATTTGGTAAGCGGCGGTTAGGGTACCAAAGACCATATTCTCGGCGAGCTTCAGCAGCGTTGCCGCCACAGTATCCATAGACAAACAAGATATCAGCGTATTCTGCGTTGGCATACGCGGCCATGGCACAGAAAATACAATAACAACTAATAACAACTACGAGCAAAATCAAAATCTTCGATAACTAATTTAACAAGACCAACAAACTTAAGGGACACGGAGATAAGAATGTCAGTTAAATGCACTAACGTCAAAGTCAAGGACTGACCGACTTAAATGAAAATGAACGATTAGTCGTTTAATAAATTCTGCCACCAGCATTATCTTTACTAATTTTTTATTAGAACTATCAAGGGTACATTAAACATTTCTACCTAGTTAGATAGCTATTGAAATAAGGAAGTTTTTATAATAATTTGTACGCGTGCTACATTAATATTTTTTTGAAAAAACCTAATAGGTAAATTTCATAACTGATTTTAAAAAACAAATTTTTACAAGTTTTTATTTTAAATGTTCACATGATCGAAATGTTGCCAGATATTTTTCATTCCAAACGGATATCTATAATATTGGACAAGTAATCCAGTAAAAAAAATTAAAAAATATCAAGTAGATTTTTCGGAAATTAACTTTTAAGACATTAAGATCTACTTTTTTTGAGAAAAACAAAAAAATTTAAATATCTCAAAATCTATTGAGTTTTGCATAATGTATGTTAGGGCTAGATTTACTCCTTAGCTCATGCCCCATCACATCTCCAAAGGAATGTATCGAATTACCAGTAACCCTGTATATATGAGTTGCTTTTGTATGCTAGAAAGAATTTATATACTCAGGATTTAAACAGAGAAGAACGTGTCTATCATTACGATACAAGATACAAAGATATGTTAACAATACCTTAAGTAAGACTAACAAAAAGTCAAAAGGGAATTCAAATTTTAGCACCCAAATGCTTACCAGATCCGAGTTTCATGAAGAAAATAAGGTCCATCTTGCTCGAAAAAGCTTTTTACTCGTATGATGAATTTCTATCATATAAGTTCAATGATGATTTAAAATGATTAAAAATATTTGTCTAAATCTAAAGTTTGTTCTATATTTCTATGTTTTATTGTGGTATATATGATATCTGTATATATTTTTATATTGTTATTTTTTTTTCTCTTATTGTAAATATTGACTTGTGCAAATACTACTTTAGTATATAGCATAAATAAAGTGATTTGATTTATTTTGTTTGGGTTTTCGTACAATGTTATACCAGAGAATGTTTACGCGTCATCTCAAAACCAGAGAATATTTTTGTTTCTACAAATCGTAGCTGTAAGTTTGTACTTAACAATGTTTCAGAACATGGCGCGCAAGGCTTTCCTTATATTTTGTGTAATATGAACAAGAATAACAGCGGTACAATGTTACTTCTATAAGACTTTTATGTACCGACAAATGTGTTTTAAGATTAGCTTTAAATTTTGTCTGAAATGTGCAAAAGTCACATTTGTACATTGTTACTTCTGATGGATCCTTATGCTTCAGCAAATGGGCGTTCAGGTTACCTTTATATTTTGTCTGATACAAACAAGAGTCACATTTATACATCCTTACTTCTGAAGGATCCTTATGGTTCAGCAAATGATGTTTGAGGTGGCCTTTGTATTTTGTGATATATAAACAAGAGTCACATTTGTACATCGTTACTTCCGAAGGATCCTTATGCTTTAGCAAATGACATTTGAGGTGGCTCTTGTATTTTGTCAGATACAAACAAGAGTCACATTTGTACATCATTGTTTCTGAAGAATCCTTATGCCTTAACAAATGTCTTTTGAGATCATTCCTATATTTCGTCTGAAATGGACAAGAGTCACATTTGTACATTGTGACATTTGAAGGATTCTCGTGCTTCAGCAAATGCCTTTTGAGGCTTCTTTCATATTTTGTCTGAAACGAACATAATTCACATTGGTACGCTTCTATTACTGAGCTTTTTTTATTTGTCAATGTCTGTTTTATGCATGGTGTCGGTAGATCCCATTCAAGGTTCGGCAATAAACATTTTTGTTTTCTACATAACCTATTGGTGCCTTCTGGTAGAGGCAAAACCACATCAACTTCAAGCCTGAAAATTATAGACAGTTATTATTACTGAGTTGTGAACTAATATCCCAGCAAATATTTTGGTTTAATTTAACCTCGAGACTAATAAATTATGTATAACAAATTTAGTCGCAAAATTAGATTTAGCCATATTTAAGCATAGATAGATAGATGTTTATTTAACCACATCATATACACAGGTATATATGTAGCAAGTCATGAGAAAAAAAAAAATTAAAATATAAAACACCTATACAGGGTGTCTCACCGGGAACTGAATCGATCCATATAGAGAAAAGTACTCATCAGAAAATTTTGAACATTTAGATAATTACTAATGTCGGTGTGGCCAATCCAACTAAAATAATTATAAGCAGCTGGCACTTCCGCTTATAACGGAAGTCGATACCAATTCGCTTATTTCAAATGGACCACCCTATATATTTTAGGGTTTTCGAAGAAAAGAGCATAAAATTCTGAGTCGAAAATATGTAGCATATCTTATACCTAAACCTAGCCGTTTCAGAGATATTTGACATTTTATAGAAAATTTGACAGGTGCAATGGTTTGCAAGAACGGTTATAACTTTCTTCGTGTAACAGATCCTCATTTGCTTCTTGTCACATAAAAAGAACACAAGGAGAACTAAGTTCTACAACTGAAATAAATTCAATAATATCATACCAAGTGTTCCGTTTTTCGCGTTACATTTTGTCAACTTCAAACCGCGAAAACTTGTTTAGGTCAAATGGAACACCCTGTATTTTTTTACATCAAGTTGTGTAAAATTGAATTCCCTTTTTTCTGATATTAGCATTGTCGGGTTAAAGTTACAACTTTTTGAAATATTTGCGATTTTATTAGAAATTCATGAATTGTTGTAATCATTTCATCAAAATAGCCATGATTAGAAACAATCAGTCATTATCTTATGTCAAAAAATGCCAGCACGTTTAAATTACACCCACAAAGACTTTTTAAATTTGTTTATTATTTATGGGGAATATGATAAAGTAATAAAGAAAATTTTAAAAATTATGGCTCTGTCAAGGCAAAAATGCAAAGAAGAAAGCCTATTGTTGATGACCAAAACATTAAAATAATCATTCTGGGATATTTTCATGCATTTCCAAGGATGCCATTAATACAAGCTGCTCTGAAATCGGGGCTATGCAAGGATTCAATTCACAGAATCTTATTAAAACATAAGTTTCACCTGTTTTCATTCCATATGGTTCAAGGATTAAAAGAAACAGTTTCCTAAGAAGACAGAATTTTTGTGAGTTTATTCTAATAAGGTCTGAGGGTCTTGATTCTTATTTGGGAAATATTATATGGACAGATGAAGCAAAATTTACTAAAAAGGGACTTTTTAATAGACACAATTCGCATTATTGGAGTCACTCAAATCCTCATATGTTCAGAGAGCGAAACTTTCAGGAAAGTTGGCAGTTCAATGTTTACTGTGCCATAAGAAACGATAGAGCGGTGGCATTACAATTTTATCAGGAAAATTTAAACGGTAAATGAAATTTTCTCTTCTGCTAATATGTATATAGGTAAATTTTTGTTTTTTTTTTTTTTAGGTGAAAGATATCTGAATATCTTACAAATTTTGAATAATAACTATTTAGAAAATTTACCTCTCGCCGAACATAGAAACATTTTTTATCAGCACGACGGTGCTCCCCCACATAACGCTGTAACACCCCTTGGCTTAAAACCAGGAAGTGTTTCAATTATGCGAACGGCAGCTCTGGGTTATGGGAAAGCGAGGTCGTTGTTCGATATTTACTCGTTTGTTAACTTAAAAAAAAATATATAAAATAGTGAATATATATACAAACAAAAAAATAGATGTTCAGGGCGCCACCTTAACTTACTATATGAACCATGAGTATTGTGAAAGCTAAGGAAAACAATACTGAGTACTTAAGTTATGTAATAAGCTCGCCAATAATATATATCCAGCTAAATGAGTAGAAGAAAGGAAACACACATGTTAATAATAAGTTGACTTTAATATTTGACAATGGGACAGTTGAATAATTTATTTAGCAATAGCAAAAAAATTTAGTTAAGTTGAAATTTGAATGATTGATAAAAAAATATTAAATTATGACAAGGTTTAACAAGTATTATTTAAGAAAATTTTATGTTAAAATATTTATATGAAAATGTATGAATATTTGGAAAATGTTAAAATTTAATTAAAATGGTACCATTTCTTACAAGTAAAAAAAAAATATATGAAAAGTAATAATTTAAATCAAACAAAATGTTATAAATAATACCACTCAACAGAAGGCCCTGGTGTAACTTTGTTCCAGAATCAGGTATGACTGCAGGGACCCCTCTACAACACGCTGCCTCCACTCTCAAATTGTCTCCACTGTCTACGTGGTCCAAAAAAAAAATCGACGACTCGGATTCTTTCGCTTATTGACCTCTTGCTTCTTAAAATAATACCATCTGTGTGTGGCCGTTACATCGGAAAGATGATATACCAATAATGATATCACACCAAAGAAAATTGCCTCATATGAGGGATACTGGCAACCCTAAGATATAAAAAAATACACCTTACAAAATGAAATTCAAACGAATTCGCAAGACTTACCCCAAGTGACCTGTGGGGGCTCAGTATCGATTATAAGCCTAAGCTTATGGCGTGAATAAAAAATAAGGCTTGACCAAATTTACTAGTTAGGCTACTGCCCCAAGCCTAAGCACTACCGGCTCCTTCAATGGATCACGCTTAAAAGGGCTGCTAAGATGGCTTAGCTTTCTAACGCGGTCTTGCGAATTTTAAAAAACTAACGATCCCTACACGCAGGTCTTAATTACCAACTCAAATCACAGAATTGTTCTCTTGGCAAAATCGAACTATAAGAAGAAGAAGAGGAATTTAAAATATCTAAAATTTAACCTTAAAATAGAGAGTGTGCTACTATGTGCTTCTGAAGAAATAAATAAAACAAGTTCATAAGAAACAGGCTGTTAAACCAGCCAGGAAGAGAAGACGTCGTATGTTTACTATATTTCGGTGTTAACTCAAAATGAGGTGTCAAGTGCTTTTCAACCTGAACAAGTTATAATTGCAGTGTTAATTGTCTGAAACGGTGCCGCATTATTTTCATTATTATTTACTTATATATTTAACTGCATGTGGAGCATGTTTTTGCAGGAAAGAAAGAATAAAAAAAATATTTATATTTGTCTAATAAATTCCTTTTCAGGAGATTTTTCACTGCAACCAGTAATACATTTATCCACATACTGGGTGGCCTAACTCACTATGCACCAGTTTACTTTTTAAATTGATTACTATGAAAAATGTAGCATATGCAATGCTACAACGCATATTTAATTAATAATTATTTACAAGAAACTTTTTATGATCAATGGATTGCCAATAATGGACCTTTCTTATGGCCTCCTCGCTCGCCTGATTTATCAGTTCTGGATTACTCAATTTGGGGAACTATTAAAAATAAAGTTCATGAGAGCCCATTAACAACCATTGAAGATTGTATGCAAAGAGTAAGAAATGCATTTCAAAACATATCACAGGATTCAATTAGAAGAGCTACCCATGAGGAACTAATCTGAATGTGCGAAAAATGTGTCGAGGTTCGAGGGCGGAATTTTGAACAATTATTAAATTAAAATGAAATCATATTTAAATTGATCTTATCTCTGCTATTTTAGTTCATGCCATATCTTCAATTCGATTAATACGCATGTTACAGTGTTAGTGTTATATTGCGGTTTTGTGGATATCGAGTAGCAAATGTGCCGCAAGTTCTTGATATTACTTTATCACATTCTCTATAAATAATAAACAAATTTAAAAAGTTTTCGTTGGTATAATTTAAACGTGCTGGCATTTTTTGACATAAGATAATGACTGATTCTTTCTAATCATGGCTATTTTAATCAAATGATTACAACAATTCATGAATTTCTAATAAAATTGCAAATATTTCAAAAAGTTGTAACTTTAACTCCCACAACGCTAATATCAGAAAAAAGGGAATTCAATTTTACACAACTTGGCATAAAAAAATACAGGGTGTTCCATTTGACCTAAACAAGTTTTCGCGGTTTGAAGTTGACAAAATGTAACTCGAAAAACGGAACACTTGGTATGATATTATTGAATTTATTTCAGTTGTAGAACGTAGTTCTCCTTGTGATGTTCTTATGTGACAAGAAGCAAATGAGGATCTGTTACACGAAGAAAGTTATAACCGTTCTTGCAAACCGTTGCACCTGTAAAATTTTCTATAAAATGTCAAATATCTCTGAAACGGCTAGGTTTAGGTATAGGATATGCTACATATTTTTGATTCAGAATTTTATGCTCTTTTCTAAAACCCTAAAATATATAAGGTGTTCCATTTGAAATAAGCAAGTTGGTATCGACTTCCGGTATAAGCGGAAGTGCCAGCTGCTTATAATTATTTTAGTTGGATTGGCCACACCGACATTAGTAATTATCTAAATTTTCAAAAATTTCTGATGCGTACTTTTCTCTATATCAATCGATTCAGTTCCTGGTGAGACACCCTATAGTAAGTCACTGTATAGAGGTAACTATGTACAAATATAAATTACAAAAAACATGTAAGTGTATAAGACAATAAACATGTTTTGTCAAGACAAAAACAGAATAAAAAAGCACATATCACGTAGTAAATAGAACTTGTATATTAACTTTCTTATTTTGTTTGTGAGATGTGAAATGTGGGTATCCTACTTAAGACTTTGATTTATAATAATAATGCCTAAATATTTTATATCAAGTCAGTAGGGTTTGCTTTAGTGAGTGAGAATCGTTTTTAACCCATCCACAATCAGATTAACATTAGATATAAAATATATATATTAAGTATTTTTCCCACTCCTATTGTAAGAGAAGATATATTATGATTATGGCTGTTTTTATTTTTATAATATTTTTCTTTTTCATTTCTTAAAACTTTTACAGCTTCATTACAATTATAAATAAGGGATCTCTCTGTGTTTATTTATTTTATACTGTTTAAATACAATAGGCGAATAATAATTCTGGACTTGAGTCATTGCAAATTGTAAATGCTCAGTAGAAACCTCAGAAGACGCTCTGTTAATGGAGGATAACCATCATTTGGCTCTTGAGATATCGATCTATGCCAATATTGACAACAATAAACCTTTAGCTGAGATTTTCGCTGGGCATTATAAATTTCACAAACCAAATCTTTCCGGTTTATATGAGTATATCCTCAATATCCTGAAAATGTTATTGTAATGGGCGATTTCAACGTGCCCAATTTTGTTAACACTGATATTACTGATAACAAAACTACATCAATTAAAAACTTTATGCACTTCTTAAACTTGAAACAGGTCAACACAATACTTAATAATTCAGATAGGTTACTTGATTTAGTGTTATGTAATGTGGAATGTGAAATAATACATGATAATGCTTTGATAATCAGGATTCATAGAATTGGTCTTAAAACTATGCCATTTATAGCAAATGTAAATCAAAAAACCTACAACTTTAAGAAGGCAGATTTTCCATCATTATACAACTCGATATTACATACTGACCGGTCATTCTTAACTCACATCAAAAACATAAATTCAGCTGTTGATGATTTTTATAAAAGATTATACCAAATTTTTGATGCACATGTTCCTGTCTACAAAACTCATAAGTGTCAATTCCCAAATCGGTACACTGCAGACATTATCAAAAATATTAAGAAAAAAGCTAAAACTCTAAAGAAATATAGGAATAGCCATGATCAGAATTGCTTACAAGAATACAAAAGGTTAAGACTCACAGTTAAAGAACAAATAAAAATAGCATATGATAACTATGTCGAAATTACTCAATCATCTATCAATAGTAATGCACAGAACTTTTGGTCGTTCATAAACTCAAAGAATAACTCAACTAGAATTCTGGGAATTGTGTTGTATGAAAATGAAGCCTACATGAAACCTCAAGATATTGTAAATATATTTGGTAATTTTTTCAAAAGTGTCTTTCTCACATCAGAATCGAATGATTCTGAGTCACTGGAACCAACTTTGTATCATGATTGTTTAAATAATATTGATACTGAAACTATAACAGAAAGTAAGATTTTAACCGCAGCAAAAAAATTAATGAATAAAATGACTTCAGGTTCAGATGGTATACCATCATTTATTGTTAAGGATTGTATTGGTGCCTTTGTTATCGCAATGTGCATATTGTTCAATCATATTTCCGAATCAGTGGAAGGAAGCCAAGGTGATTGCTGTCTTTAAAAGTGGCGATAAAGCTCATGTCATTAATTATAGGTCTATATCTATTTTATTAAACTTTCCCAAGCTTTTTGAAGTCATTCTGTATAACCGCATCTACCCATCAGTCCGTAATTTAATATCTTACTTTCAACACGGCTTTATGAGCAAGAGATCTACAGTGACCAATTTGGCAGTAATCTCTCAATTCATTTCGAATGTTGTTGATAATAGGGGACAGGTCGATGTGGTTTATGTAGACTTTTCAAAGGCCTTTGATAGAATTGACCACGTTACACTACTTAGTAAACTGGGACAGTTTGGTTTTAACAATCACATGATAGTATTCTTTAAATCTTATCTGCAGAAGAGATCTCAATACGTTTCTTATAATGTATATAATTCTGATAAATATGTCGGTACCTCTGGTGTCCCACAAGGGTCGAATTTAGGCCCACGGCTGTTTCTTTTGTTCATAAATGACCTGAGTTCTATAATTCAGTGTAACCAAGATATACACCGAAATACAAAATTTAGATGATGGGCAGAAGTTGCAAGCTGATTTGAATAATATTCAAGTCTGGTGTGTAAATAATAAGTTACATTTAAATCCTGTGAAATAAATTGTGAAAGTTTCACAAGGAAACAGTCAGTTTGTGAATATTACTATCAAATCGAGGGTAATTTACTAACACGCTGCACTACTTACAAAGATTTAGGTATAAAATTTGATGCTCAATTTACTTTTAGAGATCACATAATAGAGAAAATATCAGAAGCATTGAAACTGTTTGGCTTTATTATCAGGAACTGTCGAAATTTCACGGAAATTAATGCTTTTAAAGTTTTATACTATTCATATGTGTCTACTAAACTGGAATATGCGTCTCTAGCTTGGTACTCTAACTACAATTATCACAAAGATGCAGTTGAGCGGGTACAGAGAAGATTTTTAAGATACTTGGTATTTAAGCTGGATGGTGAGTATCCTGTAAGAGGAATTGATTATATGTACCTGACAGAAAGGTTTAATTATGAGCCTAGACACAAGGAGGAAATGTGCCTCATTATCATTTTTATACAAATTGCTACACAACGAAATTGATTGTCCTGAATTATTAGCTCAGATTAACTTTTAAGTACCTAGACAGGGGTCTAGAAAAAATGTATTTTTTTATAACAACGTTGCGAGAACAAATTTGTTATTAAGGTCTCCGGTGTATGTAATGTCTAACAATTTTAACAATCTCTCATTTATGTGATTGTTGTATTGTCAATGGTATTTTTCCAGAAGCTCTAAAGATTTCATTAATAACCCCCATCTATAAGAAATGTGAATATAATGAACCATCTAGTTTTCGACCAATTTCAGTAATACCTGTTATTGGAAAAATATTTGAACTAGTTATTAAAAATCGATTAATAGATTATTTTGAAAAGAATAAATATATTAGCAAATCTCAATTTGGCTACAGATCTGACAAGTCAACGGTACTGGCACTTTGTGAAATTATTGAAAATGTTTTTGAAGCTTTTGAGAAGAAAGAATTTTGTACAGCAAAATTTTATGACTTGTCAAAGGCTTTTGACACTGCTAATGCTTCGATTGCAACAAACACCAGCCGAAAGACTGATCCTACTTAAAGGAGCTCCCTTGCCAGTCGTCACACACCACTTGCAGACTGCAGTTTCGAGCTGTTGGCTCTCGTCAGTGCAAGGTAGGTATGCGACGACCGACATGAGAATCCTTTGACTATAGTACATCTCGGTATTTTTACAATAGCGACATGTAAAATAGCCAGCAGGCGCCATCTAGCGAAGCATTAGCGTTCTGATGGTAATATGCAATTATTACACTTAACGCGCCAGATTTGTATCTTTGGTTGCAGTCTGGTTACTTTCCTTATAGTAAAATAAGGATTTATAGAGGAGTTTGCGACTAAAAATATTATGTTTAATATTCTGCCCTCTAAAAGCACATTTGAACTGTCTCTATATTTGTAACGTACTAATTGTCATATACTTTATATTTTAACATTTTATGTATTTTAATATTTTTCTGTTATATTGCTCTGTAAATAGTTTATACTGTTGGGCAATAAAGCTATTATTATTATTATTATTATTATAATGATTGGAGTATGCTACAAAACATTACAATAAGCCTGGCGTAGCTAACTCAGGGCTACTACAAAGTCCAACATAAAGTTATCGTTTAGAAATTGCATTAGGAATATTGAAAGTTCTATTAACTTCAATGCCAACAAGTTTTGGTCTTTTGTTAATAGTAAAAAAAAGGGTTCGTCTGACATAGCGAGGATTGAAGCCCTATACACGGTTCCGACAATTAATACATGAAAAAATTACTTTGATTTCCATATTTAAAATTAATTAATGAATTCATTTAATATTACCTGTCAGAATCGACATCATCGATTTTAAGTTCAATTTCTTTGTTCGTTAAATACTTTTGGTCCTCTGCTTCATCAAAGTATTCCTCTTTGAGCTCGATTTCTCCACAGAACATTTCCTCCATCTTAGTCACTTGCAAATCAAGATTATTACTACCTTCTTTACAGACCACCTTATTCTTTGATATAAACTGTTCTTCAGTGTCAAATTTCATATCATCCATGCCCACAGAAGTTTTACTTTCAACCTCATTTTCAGCATTCTCACTATCGTCGCAGAACATTTGTTCTAATTTAAATACATCGTAACCACTACCTAGTCCCTCCTCATCAGCATTTACTCTTTCTGTACAGAATTGTTCTTCTACTTTGACTTTATCCGCCGCGTTACCATCTTCACTTAATGCATTTCTTATTGTACACTGTAACAAGCTGCTCAACTTTATTTGACCTGCACTGTTCAGATCTAGAGATTCACGATATTTCTTAATCTTTTCTTCTACAATCAAACAGTTCGTCACAAAACAAAAATATTTTTCTAGAGATCCATGGCAAGGCGTGCAGATCACAGGGTTTTTGATGATCCCCAAATCCTATCAATCAAAACACAAATATTTAAAATGAAATCATACAATGAAAAAAGTTTATATTTTTGTAAGCACGATGATATTTTGGAGACAAAATTTGATTAACGTGGGAATTAAAAAGTATTTCTTTTATTCAATATCCAACAAAATTACCCAAGTGGCGGTGATTTTATAAGATAAGATAATTTTATTCGTTTTTAAAAGTTTATACAGAATATAACATACAATGTACAGACTTTAGTCTAGTCACCACAAAACATTCAACATAAAATTAATAAAATAGGTATATAGGTGAGCAAAATCAACAATTAAGGTACTCATCTATGTCATAAAATGTTTTACCACATAAAAATTTAAATATTTTATTCATAAATGACATGTTACTGTCATTGTTGATACACTGACTAATTTTTTAAAACATTTGGTACCAATATGTTTCGGCGAATTTTCTCCCAGTGCAAGTCTGGAATATGGCTGATACAAATTATCCTTGTTTCTCGTGTCATACACATGAATATCACATTTCTAAAGAATTCAGATTAATTTTTTTTATGTACATTATTAACTGGTAGATATATAAATTACGCAAGGTAAGTATTTGCAAATCTTTAAATTGTAACGAAGTGTTTTTCGTTACCCAAATATGCCCAAGATTTATTTTATTTAATCTCTTAAATATTTTATAGAAATTGCTGTGTTATATTTAAATTTCGATTATTCCGTATAAATTGTACCGCTAACAGCGAATTAGTTAGAAAATAATTAATATTTGTGATTGTCAATACTGCGTAAAAATATTTCAGTTGTAAGGTACACATGCGCTCAGGTTAAGGAAGCAGCGCGTTGAATAGAAGGAGTCCAGGCTCGCAAATTACCAACGGACACGGCAGTAGTCTGTCGACACGCACACGAGACGGTTGGGTGCGCTCCTGAAATAAGATCGCGCCGAGTGTTTCCACAAGAGTAAGGTCCACAAATTCTGTATCTTATTATTTTTCTAAGTCCGAAAATATTTTAAAATATTTTACAAGTCCGTTCGACGTCTCTTATGTGACGTAGTCCTTCAGTACATGGGAATAATTTAATTATTCCGCATTTTAGTCCTCTGGCTGCCGTCCCACGAGGTACACGTGTCTGCTGTTGGCTCTGGTGCTGTACTGAAAATATTACAAGTGCACAATTCAGAAAAGTTCCTGTAAGCCAAGCTAGAGGGTCACTCCGATCTGACCACCTTCCCCAGCAGACGTGCCTGAATCCAGTCCAAGAAGTAAGTACGACCATAGGAGAGAGATAACTGAATGGAGAAACTTGGCTAGTGCAACTACTGTATACTAATCATACCTTGATCTTTCAGCATTGTCTTGTTCTGTAAAATTTTACTGTTACTCGTAGGTGTTCACCATGTATCTTCGGAGCTCTGGGGACACTGAAAAGTAACAGATCTGTTCCTTAACCATACTTTATCTTTCAGCCTTTTTCACTGTTACTCGTAGGTGCTTACCATGTATCTTCGGAGCTCTGGGAGCACTGTAAAGTAACAGATCTGTTCTCTAATCATACTCTACCTTTCAGCCTTTTTCACTGTTACTCGTAGGTGCTCACCATGTATCTTCGGAGCTCTGGGAGTACTGAAAAGTAACAGATCTGTTCTCTAATCATATTTTACCTTTCCAGTATTTCGTCTCGAGGGAAGCCGTTCTGCAAATCGTTACTGTTACTCGTAGGTGTTCACCATGTATCTTCGGAGCTCTGGGAGCACTGAAAAGTAACAGATCTGTTCTCTAATCATACTCTACCTTTCAGCCTTTTTCACTGTTACTCGTAGGTGCTCACCATGTATCTTCGGAGCTCTGGGAGTACTGAAAAGTAACAGATCTGTTCTCTAATCATATTTTACCTTTCCAGTATTTCGTCTCGAGGGAAGCCGTTCTGCAAATCGTTACTGTTACTCGTAGGTGTTCACCATGTATCTTCGGAGCTCTGGGAGCACTGTAAAGTAACAGATCTGTTCTCTAATCATACTCTACCTTTCAGCCTTTTTCACTGTTACTCGTAGGTGCTCACCATGTATCTTCGGAGCTCTGGGAGTACTGAAAAGTAACAGATCTGTTCTCTAATCATATTTTACCTTTCCAGTATTTCGTCTCGAGGGAAGCCGTTCTGCAAATCGTTACTGTTACTCGTAGGTGTTCACCATGTATCTTCGGAGCTCTGGGAGCACTGTAAAGTAACAGATCTGTTCTCTAATCATACTCTACCTTTCAGCCTTTTTCACTGTTACTCGTAGGTGCTCACCATGTATCTTCGGAGCTCTGGGAGTACTGAAAAGTAACAGATCTGTTCTCTAATCATATTTTACCTTTCCAGTATTTCGTCTCGAGGGAAGCCGTTCTGCAAATCGTTACTGTTACTCGTAGGTGTTCACCATGTATCTTCGGAGCTCTGGGAGCACTGAAAAGTAACAGATCTGTTCTATTAACCATACCTTACCTTTACAGGGAACTAATAATAATATCTTGTATGTTTTAGCTTATACCAAGGAACTGTAACTGTACACACTAGCCAAGTATTCTATATTTCCTCATATACTGTTATACTGTAGATTTATTTTTATGATTGTGGTCTTGCTTCATTCTGCCTGGTATCCGTATCTAGTCTGCACCCTGTTATCGCTTTATTAAATTGCCCACGTAACGCCGCTTACTTTGTGCTAACACTCTGCCGTTTGCTTGGTGCTAAAGTTTTAAATGGTAGTTTAATGCTTGCTATCCTTGTCGCCTGAGTCATTTGGTACTAGATTTTTTGCTTGCTCCTCCCGGCCTAAGTAACTTATAGTAATATACTGACTTTATTGAAATATGTGTGAGCATCTAATTTCCCATATATTGACCCACTGGAATAAACTTGAGCTGCTCAGCCTCGCGTACTCGGCTTGAGGGTAGTGTGTCCTATCACTTAAACTGGGACTGGCGCCCGAGTAATTCGAAAACTTGTTTCCGAAGCTCGTGTGTCAAAGAGTGACCGCGCCTTTTCTCCACGTCAACGTGTGAGGTGGAGAAAAACGCGTCACAAAATAATGGTTTACAACGGTTAAGGGGTGGGTCTTACACATGGTTCTTAAAACCATTTTTTGATATTGAAATATCCTATTAAAATATGGGGAATTTCCCCAGAAAATGTGTCCATACTGTAGTCAAGACTGAACCAATCCATAATAGAGAGTTTTTAGGATGTTTATGGAGACGGTATCTCTTAGATTTCTTATAATATAGCAGACTGCTCAATTTTGTGCAAACCATATTTATATGCGCTTCCCACGTAAGCTTTCGATCCAAGGTGACATCTAGGAACTTGGTAGTTGTTATAATCGGGATGGATTTATTTAAAATTTCCAGGTACAGATCATAGTTAGTCAATATTTTTTGGCAGAAAACGTATATAGCATGTTTTATTTACATTTAAGTTAAGTCCATTTTCGCTACTGTAATAACTCATTTCCTGCGATGCATTGTTACTATTTATGACAATCTGTTCAATGGAGTTATGGGACATTAGTATATTTGTATCATCTGCATACAGAAGAAGTTGATTTGAAGTGATACATGTGTTGGGTATATCGTTAATAAAAATTATAAAAAACAGAGGCCCCAGAATC
This sequence comes from Leptura quadrifasciata, assembly GCA_963675555.1. Classification (NCBI taxonomy): domain Eukaryota; kingdom Metazoa; phylum Arthropoda; class Insecta; order Coleoptera; family Cerambycidae; genus Leptura; species Leptura quadrifasciata. Next base: position 93,903,478 of record OY776680.1, on the reverse strand, counting down.
GAACCTTGAGACACTCCCAGGTTTATGTTTCTAGTTTTGGAGTTAACGCTATATACAACAGTAGTTTGTGTGTGATTTTGTAGATATGAGGCTGCCCAGCTGTATGGTGCCCCTCTTACTCCAATGCCCTCTAATTTTGTAAGTAACAAACTAAGATCTATAGTATCAAATGCACGATTTAAATCGTAAAAAAGACCTAAGACGTGACACTTGTTGTTCAGTGCATTATAAATAAAATCTATGCAATCTAAGACAGCAGTATTGGTGGATTTATTTCTTTGAAAACCATTTTAGGCAAATATGATATTATGTTATTTATAATAACATAACATAATTTATAACATTTATATTTTTTATTTGAAATATGTTTACCTTACGCGAAGTCAGATATTTATATTCTCTGAATATATTACCTAAATTTTGGCATTGCCAAAAAAAGTTTGATAAGTTGAAGCAACACTATAAAAAATGACTTTTTCAAAAAATGTAAAATAAAACAGTTTGTAAGTATTAGATATTCCATACAAGGATACCCTATGTATGTATGAATTACAGTGGATAATAAAGGTTACACATATACCAGCAACTGGAGAAAAGGTTTTTCATAACCGTGAGAAAAACCTTTACATCATAAGTATTATTGACGTAGATATATGGAATACGTTTATTTGAGGTTCCACATAAAATTATATATCTCGTGTATGATGTGACAACAATATAACGTTTTCTTAAGACATAAATTTAGAATATGATGTAGCATTTATATACGTTTTTTTAAAACGTCTATATTTAATATATGATAAGACAAATATACACGTTTGTAGCTAGGACATTCGAACGCTGAATATAGGTTGCGATAAACATATATACCAGTCGTTCAAAACGTTTATTAAACCATTTGGTGTGCTTGGGTATTGTTGGAAAATGTCTGAAATTTGTCCAATTTTGAAAAACGGTAATATAAATGATATCACCAACTATCGACCAATATCTTTAATCTGTAGTTTTTCAAAATCATCTGAAATGCTTCTGTATGACTATGTCTACTCAAACATCAAGCACTTACTCTCATACTGGCAGTATGGTTTTATGAATAAACGATCTACTTCTAAGAACTTATGTTGCTTCCTGGACTATGATGACATTAGATGTTAGAGGGCAAGTAGATGTGATCTTTACAGATTTCATCAAAGCATTTGAAAGGATTAATCATCTACTGATTCTTTCAAAAATGCATGGATTTGGTTTTACCAATGGTTTGATTGATTTTCACAGTTCATACTTAAGAGGCTGACATCAATATGTACAGTACAAAAGTTTTAGATCTCCTGAGTTCATCTCCACACCAGGGGTACCTTAGAGGTCAAATCTAGGACCTCTTTTATTTCTAATATTTATTAATGATATAACCAACAGAGTTAATGTTGAAAAACAACTGTTTGCAGATGATTTAAAATTGTACTCTACTATTAATGATGAATCAGACTGTGCCAACCAACTTACAGGAAATATTGTAAGAATTTGTCAGTGGTGCTCAGAAAACGATCTCAATCTGAATATCGGCAAATGCAAATCCATGATATTTACCCGTAAGCAAAACTTTGTTGAATACAATTATTCCTTAGGTGAGAATATACTCACAAGAACACAAACGATAAAGATCTGGGGATGTCAGTGGCGGCCGGTGCGGGAGGGCTCTGGGGCGCCGCCTTTCCTGCCAAATTTAAAACAATAAATAACAATAACAATAGACAATAACCTATCTCCCGATAACCTGCTTGACGACTATTTTTTTTAAATAATAAAAACAAATGGCATACTCTCCTCACTTGCGATCAATTTAATTTAATTTAACTTCCGAATTGCATGTAAAAACGCTGAAATGGGCTCCAGATATTCCGCCTAAAATATGTACGGCGGTGGTCATGGCAGCAAGTGAAAGAATGGGAGGGGGTTACGCATGGTTTCCTTATCTATTGGGGCTCTGGTCAGTCCGCCCGTGGCTGTGTAGGAGTTAATTACTTCGTCGTTTCTGTTTCTTTGCTTTTTTACGTATGAAATTGTATTGAGGTTATTGCGCTTTTTTAAAAAGTTTATCGATTTGCTGCATATATAATGTAATATAATTTACATTGTGGATTTTTTTTAGTTTTATTAAACATTAGACTAGACGGCAAAAGTGCAAAAGATATAATTAATTATGAAAGTGAGTAAAATTAAAAAACTTATATTTAGCCGCTTGAACTTAAATGAAAAATTGAAATAAAACAAAACAGCCGTCTAACGCCATTTTTAAATATAGTGCAAGAGCAGGGACAGTGCAAAAATATGCTTTTATGCGTAAGTTTGACAAAAAGATATACATTAAAACTATTTCGATTTGTGGTTGCGAGAAAACAAATTCGTTCTTTTGTTTTGTATGTCTGTTTTTTGGGGGCGATGATAAGTGAACAAAAAATGGGGTAAACGATTTAAAGCACATTTCTATAAAAATTAAAAAACACGAAAATAGTACGAAACATCTATATAATGTTGTCCGTTTTCAACTTTTAGGAAAGACTAATATTGCTAACATGTCTGTCAGAGAGGTATGTGAAATAATTACTTCAGAAGTGAGAATTCGGTTTTCTTTTAAAAATCATTTATGTGGTGCAAAACTATTTTTAAAGGATAAGTATAAGGCATATGAAAAAACACCACCTTTGGAAGATATCAACCAATTTTGTGAAGCATACCCTATGATAGATAAAGAAATTTTGAAAATTCAACTAAGTATATTTTACTCCAGGAAAGAAATAACAGGACAAGATTCAGAAAATTCCAGTGAAATTCAAAGTTTTCTGGGTGCTTGCAAAAATTAAACTTTCTCATATCTTTCAGTCTAGATGTTGTTTTCAGGGAAGTTGTTAAGGTTTTGAAAATTTTGGTTACTATTCCGATGATGACATCTGAAACGGAGAGACTATGAGTGAAGACAGGCTAACATCACTTGTAATGCTTTCAATTAAAAAGTCAATGGTACGAGAAATACCAAATTAATGAAAAAGTTATTGAAAAGTTTATCTGCGACAAAAATAGAAGAATGGAATTTCACTTCAAAAAATAATGGTGAGTACTTACTTAATCGCTTTAATTTAGATTTGCGAACTTTTTAATGATTTAATTAGAACCTCAAAAATGTTTCGCCTGCTGCTTTTGTTTATTGACCCTACTATTTTGATACCCACGAGCCGCCACTGCGCCCTCTCAAGTACATAAAGCACGAGCCGCCACTGGGCAATGTTGAATATAAAAATATCTTTTTTCTGATCATATTGCAAAAATAACTGCTACTGTCTCACGTATGATGGGATTTATTATAAGTAATTGTAAATTATTTGAAAATATCAATGCCCTAAAGCTCTTACATTTTACCTTGGTAAGAAGTAGACTAGAATATGCTTGTATTACTTGGTCACCTATATATAAGAAGTATATTGACAGTTTGGAGCAAGTGCTGAGAAAACTCTTTAAATTCCTTTACTTAAAATGCGAAAATATATATCCAATTGGCTATCCACATTCTAAATTATTACAAAAATTTGATTTCCTAAGCTTGGAAAATAGAAGATTTCTATTAAGCTGCTGTTTTATTCACAAACTAGATATCACAGTTATCTATTAAGTAATTTAAATATTCATGAAGTGTATTCATTTATTTATAAAGTAATGCAGTTCTTTCTAGTTTTACTCTGTAATAGGTTTTAAACCTGTTGGGTAATAAATAAATAAACTCTTAATTATATACAACATTATTTATAAAGTAATGCAGTTCTTTCTAGTTTTACTCTGTAATAGGTTTTAAACCTGTTGGGTAATAAATAAATAAACTCTTAATTATATACAACATTAAGCTTTATAAAAAGGTGTAGTAGATATTTTACCATTTTTAAAAAACTTGATATGCTACTTGATGGGTGTATTTAATCTCAACATCTAGTTACTAAGAACTCTGCAAAACTCTCTCTAAATTACCTCACGTTATCAATACACACTGAAAAATATTGATACTTACCAGTTCTGGAAGACATTGTTCTATCATTTTCTTTAATATAATGTCTCCATTTTCAGTAACAAGAGATATGGCAGAATAATTGTTTACTGAACTGATGCAAAATACACATATGACTTGATCCTTTGGAATACCATCACCATTTTCATTTTTGATCAAATAAACATCTCTCAGATCTAGTTTGTAGGCATTCTTGTTGTTTACGAATGAAATTATATAATCGCGTGTACACAAACAAGCTGCTTTAAAGTCAAAATATTTCATAAGCATATCTGCACAATTTGTACAGCTCACAGGTTCCTGTATTCCAGTCAAGTCCTAAAACAAGGACCGTGAAAAGCATATAACCAAAATGCATATTTTGTGTTTTGTTTTATAGATAAACAAATTGAGCGTTACCTACTTTCGGTACTTACTATTTTTGGTAGAAATTTATCCAAAACGTGTTTTATATTTTCCTCTATAACTTTGAAACTCTCACATGTTTTCAAACAAAGTCTACAAATTATTATTTCTTCGGTTTCCATCTTTTGGCGATCTCAAAATAAAATAAACTAGGTTAGGTTAATACTTCTAAAAAGTAATATTCCTAATTTAACATTTAACTGTGGGTATTTTGTAACTATATTCAATCTACATCCGCATCTCTTAAGGCACAAGGTCATTCATTAAATCGAAAATGGCTACAAAATACCACAGTTAAGTTGGGAACATTATTTCAAATTTTGGAAATGCTAACCAGCCCAAGGATTATCATTCTTGAACCTAACCCAAGGATTATCCAGAACCTAACCAACTTCCTTTCTCTTTATTATTTATTTGGTATGTTGTGTATTGCAAATTTAGAAAATGCATAACGAGGAAATGGGAACTGAAGAAACAATTTGCAGAATTTGTTTGAAAACCTGTGAAAGTTTTAAAGCTATAGAGGGAAATATAAAAGATGTTTTCGATAATCTTCTGCCAAAAATAGTAAGTGACGAAAGTAATGTTCAATTAGATGAGTGATGGGTGGAAGTTTATGTATAAAGTACACATTTTGTTTGTCTCTTTCACAATCTTTGTTTTAGGACTTAGCTGCGACACAAGAACCCGTGATGTGTACAAACTGTGCTGATATACTTATAAAATGTTTTGATTTTAAAGCAGCATGTTCATATACACACAATCATATAATGTCATTCGTAAATAACAAGGATGCCTACAAACTAGATCTAAAAGATGTATACTTGAGCCAAAATGAAAATATTACTGGCATTCCAGAGGATCAAGACATTTGTGGATTTTGCATCGGTTCAGTAAAAAATTATTCTGCTATACCTATTGTTGTCGAAAAGGGAGACATTATGTTGAAGAAAATGATAGAACAATGTCTTCCAGAATTGGTGAGTGTCAATATTTTTCATGTTATATGTTAATAATGCAATCTTAATGTGAGACAATTTAGAGGGGAATTTTCTAAAGATTTTAGTAACCGCATGTTGAGTTAAATGAAATTACATCTAAAGGATGAAGATTGTATGTGCTTACTTATTATTTACATGCAATATGATAACTTTAATATATAATAATCGTAGAACTCGTCGTAGAACATAGATTCTTCTACGAGCTTCTACCATTTTCAGCTATAATTCTCTATTGCATAATAGTTCATTTTAAAAAATCAATTTATTTTTTATATGTGCTAAATTTAGCCGATTTAGCACGTGAGGGTATTAAAGATTTAGGTATTTGATTCGATATTAAATTTTCTTTCAATGAACATGTCAACTTCATAACGTCCTCATCCTTAAAAATGCTGGATTTTATCATTAGGAATTGTCAGAACTTTAATGACACTAGACCTGAAGACACTTTATTATTCACTTGTACGATCCAAGTTATAATACGGTTCAATTATTTTTGAAAATCAGTAATTGAAGAAATTCAAGGAAAATTTTGTAAGTTTTTATATCTACTACAAAATTAATTGAGTATACCCCGAGACAAGGTATATTTGACAATTTTTGTATGTAGAATTTGATATGCTATGTTTGTATTTAAGGAGAATATTGTTTGCATTAACTTTTTTTTTTTTAATTCATTCATGAGATAAAGTGTATTTCTCTTGTATCAGTGTTTAAACCTCGGTTTAAACTATCAGTGATATTTTGTAAAAAGGGAGAAAAATAATTGCTGATCATGTTAGGATCAGCCAAGTGTTCAAGTGAAGCATATGTATTGTTAGAGCGTACATTTAAGCTCTATAGAGCCAACTACATTTTCCGAGAATTTTTATCAGGACAAATTGAGTTGGATAAGCTTTTTTCTATGTCCTCACCATCGAAAGCGAGAAGTTTATGAGCTCTTTATAATGAGCACCATGATCAACTACTGAGCGAGCTTGTTTAGACCTTTATAAATAAGCAAGATCCCTTTAATTCATAAGTAATTTTAAATTAGGAGTACGCGAACGTTTTGTGACTGTAACTTCTTTTACAGGGGCATGTTTATCAAGTGTAGATAATATGAACTGATTTAATAAACTTATTTTATTATCATACTATTTTCCCAAATAAGTTGGTACGGTCGTCAGCAAAAAAAAATAGGACAAGTCTTATAACGGTATTTTGCTAAAATCTAGTTGTGTAAATCTAACTTTAATTTTTGTGACATTGTCAGTTAGTTGTCATAATTTATTGCAAGTGTGCAAAAAACTAATATGCCTTATATAAGCGATTTAGTTAAACCTGGAGTTATTGCTAAAGTAGAAGATGGATGATCAATGAGACAAATTGCACTGCGTTATAATATTGACAAAAATTTGATGTGTAACATTTTAAGAAAGTGGAGAATAAACGGTACGATTAGTAGAAATCCTGGATCAGGGCGACAAAGGATGTCAACTCAACAATGAGATTTGCAATTGGTAAATGCTTTAGTAGAAAATCCATTTTACTCAGTTATTCAGGCTGCTGAAGAAAAGAATTTTCCTGGATCGAGTAGTACTGGTCGCCGGCGAGTAATGGAATCGAAGCTACGCTATCATGCAGCATACTTAAAGCTGAACATAAAGAAGCTTGAGTAGGATTTGCGCTTGAATTTTTAGCGCATGATGTAAATTTTTGGAACAATGTAATCTTTACAGACGAAAAAACTATCCAGTCAACACACAGCGGTCGTATTCGAGTTTACTGCCCTCCAAATACTTGATTCGATGAGAAATATATATCTAACAATGATAAAAGTGGTAGATTTTCCGTCAATATGTAGGCTTGGATATCGGCACGTGGTCCTGGTGTTTTGTGGCATATTGAGGAACGATTTAATAGTGAAATGTATGTTAGGATTTTAGACAATATTATGCTCCCTTCTGTGTCACAATTATTTCCTAATAATGAGTTCATATTTCAACAGGACAATTGTTCCGTTCATACTGCTCATACCGTAACTAACTGATTTCAAGATAACAACATCAATGTTCTTAACTGGCCCAGTCATAGTCCAGATCTTAACCCTGCGGAAGAAGTATAGCGACTACCCATAAGAAGTATCCAAAAACGAAATGTGAGACCACGGAATGCCGAAAAATTACTGGAAATAGTAAATAATGCGTGGAAAAATATTATTACTAATGATTATTGTATAAGGTTATTTAATTCTATGCCAAACAGACTTATAGAAGTTATAAATAGAAAAGGTGCAATAACGCAATATTAATAGTTAGTTTCTTGTTAAGTAGGATATCCTTTGTCCTTTGATCCAGGGTTTCTACTAATCGTACCGTTTATTCTCCACTTTCTTAAAATGTTACACACCAAATTTTTGTTAATGTTATAACGCAGTGCAATTGTCTCATTAACCATCCATCATTTACTATAGCAATAACTACAGCATTAAAATAAAAAATAAATTAAAAGTGATATGTTTTATTTCGGCTACTCATTACATATTCAAATAGACAGATTTACATTAGAAATAAAAATTTGTCCTATTTTTTTCTGCTCACGACAGTACCAAGGTAAATTATATATATTATTGTTAATAATATATGTCAATTTGTTCTTTGCTGATATACCTGTACTGATTATTTTCGATTATGGCTTAAAGTACAACTTGATGCTCGCATCTTCTTTAATAACACCCAACGAGATTGTTGTTTTGTGGTTGACATGGCGTTAACATTTAATGTTTTTCCACTCCTATGTTTCTAATTCAATAAGCAATGAGATATTTTTTTATCATTTAGTTTTTTAAAGTTATATGGAAATAAAATATGCCACATATTGTCATATTGGAAATAAAATTTTCTATCTAATATTAAGGATGTTTATATTTTAAAAAATGATTCTTTTATCAAAAATTAACACTTTAAAATTTGTTGACCCACATAGCACTCAATAATAATTTACGTTTGCTAAATTTTATCTTGAAAACACAAAGGTATAAAGTTTTTTTTTTGTATGGTTTCATTTTCAATATTTGTGTTTTATTTGATAGGATTTGGGGATCATCAAGAACCCTGTGATTTGTGCACTTTGCCATGGATCTCTAGAAAAGTGTTTTCATTTTATGACGAACTGTTTGATTGTAGAAGAAAAGATTAAGAAACATCGTGAATCTCTAGATCTAAACAGTAAAGACCGAATAAAGCTGAGCAGTTTATTACAGTTTACAATGAGACATGTAACAAGTGATGATGGTAACTTGGTCGATAAAATCAAAGCAGAAAACCAATTGTGTACAGAAAGAGAAAATGCTGATAAGGAAGAGTTTTGTAATGGTCGTGACTTATTTAAATTAGAAGAAATGTCTTATGATAATAGTGAAGATTCTAAAAATGGGGTTGAAAATAAAAGTTCTGTGAGCATGGTTGATATAAAATTAAAAAATATGTCGGTCTATAAAGAAAATGGTAATAATCTTGACCTGCAAGTGATTAAGATGGAAGAAACGTTTTGTGGAGAAAACAAACTTAAAGAGGAAGACCTTAATGGAGTGGAAGAGCAAAAATATTTAGTTAACGAAGAAATTGAAGTAAAAACAGATTATGTCGACTTCAACAGGTAATATTAATAATAATAATAATAACTTTATTTTTAACCCAATTTTACAATATTGTTTTTACAGTTATTCTTTATTGTGTAAACGCACCTGATTTTACAAGGAAATCATTTTGTGTCTTAATATTTCACTAAGATATTATTATTAACAATATCAATGTAGATATTGTATTTGTTACTAACTAACAACTAAAAATGGGGCGAGCGTAGGTGCGTCTTTACTATGTACATACTTCGGTATGCGATGTAAAGCAACGACAGGCGCAGTTAGTACTTGGATCGTGACCATTCCAACGGAAACCGCGTTCTCGCCTCACACATCTTCCAGCGGCTTGTATATCAGTGTATGCGCGGAAGCTATACAACCTTAGGCGAGGGTTGTATAGGAGATATACCATCCTTCGGAGGGGATGTAAAGCCGTCGGTCCCTTGTGTATTAAATGTTAGGCAAGTAAAAGATCCCTACTCTTCTTATGGGAAGAGGTTCGGCAAAATTCCTGGTTGGGGGTAGCTCGTCTACAGGCGTCGGTGTTAGGCCTCAGTAGCGGAAATAGGCCGACGTTAAATAAATGTATAAAAAAAAAAAACAACTAAAAACTAACAAATAAAAGACTAATAATGAATTATTAATAATTATTATAAAATTATGGAGATTAAGTGCAATAATTGAATTAGAAGTTATGAGAATATTTGTTCAAATAAATGTAAATTATGCATGATAAATATTGACAACTTTTTACAGAATAATTTGTAATTATTTATTGCTTTTATGTATTCGGGAATAATATTATATATCTTTGGATCCGTGACACCAAGAGATTTTTTGTACAAATTAGAATTTGGTCTAGGTGTAAAAAGCGCATTGTGTTCATTTTGCCTTGTATTGTGTATGTGGTTTGTTGGTACTCTTAGTTCCCTATTTCTGTAGATAAGTTTTGCTACATTAAGGATATATAATCCATTTAAATTGAAGACATTACTATCTAGAAAAAGTTGTTCTGTAGAATATCTTCGATTTTTCCACAGCATTACTTTAAGTATCCATTTTTGAGTTATTTTTATATTTTAGAATTGGCTGTTATATGTGTCACCCCATATTATAATGCCGTAGGTAAGTATGGATTCTACCAACGATTTATATGTCATTTTTAAAATATTAATTGGAAGAATGTTGCGAAGCTTATAGAATACATGGACAAATTTTCTTAGTCTTGTATTAAGATATTTCGGTATGGTCATTCCATCTCATTGTCTCATTTATTATAAGATCCAGATACTGAATGTCAGTACATTCGTGGAATTTTAAATTGTCAATTTTCGGTTGTATTCTTGAACTATTGCTGAAAATAATGAACTTTGTTTTTGCATGATTGAGAGTTAACAAATCATTGTCCATCCAGCATTTAATTTTATACAGTCCCTTTTCGCTTTTTTTGGTGACCTCAGACCAGGCTGGACCATGGAGTGTTAGAGCAGTATCATCGGCATATGCGATGATATCTCCACTTATATTTAATTTCAGTATGTCATTTATGCAAAAAAGGAATAATTGCGGACCTAAAACTGTTCCTTGTGGAACACCATATGTCACAATTTCTGGACTACTTAATGTTTTATTAATTTTTACTAAGGCTTTTCTATTTGATAAATAGCTTTTTAACCAATCTAATGCTACTCCTATAATTCCGTATTTCTCCATTTTTTCTGACAATAGTTCGTGTGGTATACTATCGAAAGCTTTAACTAGATCTAATAATATGGCAATGGTTTTTTCATTTTTGTTAAGATGTTCATGTATTTTGTTTGTAAAATGAAATAAGGCGTTTTCCGTGGAGCAGTTTTGTCTAAATCCGAATTGTTTTGGCGATATTATGTTGTGAGACAGTGAGTGACTATGAAGTCGTAAAACCATGCATTTGTCAAATATTTTGGCTATGTTACTAACTACCGATATTGGTCTATAGTTGTTTGTAACAATTTTATCGCCACCTTTAAATAGCTTCATTTTAAATATTAAAAATTCAGTTGTATTTTACATATTTATTTATAAACTGCGGCTGAATTAAAGTAATAGTAATAGTAATAATGAAAAAATCGATGATCAGACTGATATTGCTAATGCATTTAACATTTTTTTAAAAAATGCTCCACTAGATATTATTAACAAAATATCCCATACCTCAGTTGGCGATAACATTTGCTTTACTAATAACATAATTAATCATCATAACACAATATTTTTAGAACCGTATTCAGAACCAGAAATGTGTAATATTATAAGAAATAAATTAAAGAATAAACACTCATCAGGACATGACAATGTACCTGCGTTTCTTATTAAAAGGATAATGATGGAAATAATAAAACCCTTAGTTTACATTGTAAATTTATCATTTTCTGTTGGAGAATTTCCAGAAATTTTAAAAATTGGGAAAGTTATTCCTGTTCATAAAAAAAACAACACACAGGACTTAAAAAAACTACAGACCAGTTACCATACCTTCAGAATTTTCAAAAATAATTGAATATTGCTATTTAAACCGATTAATGCCATTTTTCAATAAAAACAATATATTTTCACATAACCAGCATGGATTCTTAAATAATAAATCAACTCTTAGTGCAATACAGTCATTTTATGAAAAGATAATATCATATATTGAAGCAGGTGAATGCCCTGTTGGTATCTTTTGTGATTTAAGCAGGGCATTTGACTGCGTTGACCATAAAAAATTGATCTCGAAACTTTATAAGTATGGGGTAAGGGGTCTACCTTTAGACTGGGTTGAAAGCTATTTGTCAAGTCGTAAACAGTATGTATCAGTTACTAACACTACGTGCAATACAATCAATTCTGTTAATTCAGCTTCTGTTGAAATTAATATGGGCGTACCGCAAGGATCGGTATTAGGTCCCATATTATTTTTATTATATATCAATGATCTTGATAGTTTGAATACATTAGCAGACTTTACTTTTTATGCCGATGACACCTCGATTGTGTTGTCTGATAAAAGTGTTGATACTTTGGAGACCCAATGTGATATTTTATTAAAGACTCTTAGTAACTGGTTCTGTGAAAATTCTCTTTACTTTAATGTTGAGAAAACGCAGGCATTAATATTTCACAATAGGCAAAAGAAATGTGATTATCCAAATATACAACTTGATAATACATCAATATCAACAAGAATGTCCAATGTAAAATTCTTGGGTATAAATATAGACAGTAGCTTAAACTGGAAAGTTCATTGTGAATCACTGATAGCTAAATTACATTCGGTAGTTTACCAGTTCAAAAATATAAAGAATGTACTAAATATGACTCAGCTTAGGAATTTATATTATGCTGAGGTTGATTCTCGGTTAAGATATGGTGTTTGTTTTTGGGGGGCTTCCACCCTATCAAATAATGTATTCTTAGCTCAAAAGCGTGTAATAAGATGTATGGTAGGCTTAACGACAAGAGACACTTGTAAAAATGCATTCAAGGAATATAATTTACTAACGCTTCCGTCACTTCTCATTTTTGAACTGTGTTTATATGTCTTCAAAAATAAGAGTAAATTTGTCTGTAATAAGGATTTACATAAAATAAATACCAGGCAAAAATATGACCTCCATGTACCCTTCAATAAATTCAATGTATCTGTAAAATCACCCAGTTGCCTAGGACCAAGAGTTTTTAATCACCTTCCTATAGATATAAAAAATTTGTAACGAATTACCGCTATTTAGAAAACAACTTAAATTATTTTTAGTAAGTAAAACCTTCTATAACTTAGACGAATATTTTAATATGTAAAATGTGTGTTTTGTACCTTATTTCTTTTAGATGTTAAGTATGACTATTTCTATACAATATTTATATCATATTGTCACAAAAGGAAAATAAAGTTTATTATTATTATTATTATTATTATTATTATTTTGACAAGTGGTCTTGGTTTTGCCGGAAAATTATCTTGTAATGGATCCAGCAGAATGAAGTATCCGTTTTAAATTAAGTTGTTTTTATTAATAATAATAATCTTTATTAGCTTGGCTAAATTACAAAGAAAACACAAAGTTACATACATAATAACACCACCGTTAATAAATATAAATTTGAATAATGACAAAAGACAAACACAATTTAAACAGGCCATGTATCTTTAACAAACTGCACACACAGGTTCTTAAATGTATTTAATCTAGTACAATTTTTTATAGTATTAGGTAAATCATTGTATAATTTGAGTCCTTTTATAAATAACTGATTTTCACCATATCTATTATGAGTTCGCTCTATATAAAAGTGATCACGATTTCGTGTGTGATATTCATGAACTTCATATACGAATGTGCAAAACTGCAAAAGGTGTTGAGGCAACATGTTATTTAAAAGCTTAAATAAAAAAACGAAAGTATTCAACATCAAATTTTGTTTAACAGATAATAGATTTAAAGAGTCTAACATAAATTTTATTCGTGTATAAACATCACAATTTAATATTGTTCGTAATGCTCAGTTCTGTTTTACCTGTAGCATATTCAATTCATTGTTATAAAGTGTAAACAGGATAGTGGGACAATATGTAAAATGCGGAAGAATGATTGTTTTGTATATTAATAATTTTGTCCAAGTACTTAAATAATTTGAAATTCTACGAAAAAAATATACTTTTTTTGATATCTTTTTCAAGATATAATTAGCATGATTAGTAAAAGTTAGATTTTGTATATTATCACTCCCAGGTACTTATACTCTGAAACACGTTCAAGAAGACAATTATCAATTTTAACAGTTATGTCAGGATCAATATTATTTTTATATTTACTGGTCAACAACATGAATTTAGTTTTATCCAAATTAATTGCTAAATTATTTTCATTAGACCAAAGTTTTATTTTAGCTAGATCAATATTCAAATTATTAATAATTTCACCAACATCATCGTTAGTAACATATAACAATACATCATCAGCAAACAATTGAATATGACAGTGGGATGGGATATTAACAATGTCATTTTAATATACAATATAAACAATATAGGACCCAAAACTGATCCTTAGGGCACACCATTTATTACTTCTATTCTGCTAGATAGACTATTATTGTACTTGACCACTTGATATCGTTCACTTAAATATGTCAAACCACTGCAACACTACTCCTTGTATACCAATTTTCTTAATAATAAACTCCTATTGATCATCTCGAAAGCTCTTCTGTAATCTAAAAACACTGCTCCTACATGTTTCTTACCACTTATATTTTCTAACCATCTGACCAAAACAGTTTGTAACGCTGTTTCGCAAGAGTTTTGTTTCCTAAATCCAGCCAGGTAGATCGATAATATGTCATTATCCTCAACATAATCTAGCAGTTGCTCTTTTACTAAAATTTCTAGTAGTTTCTCATATGGAGGCAGGGTATTAATTGGACGAAATTCTTGGCATAACAAAGTATTTTCCTTTTTTTCTACTGGTATTATAGTGGATACTTTCCACTCTTTAGGAACTACACCATACTGTAGTGAGACATTTAATATATCTAACAATCGATACCTACAGCATCAAAAGCCAGCTTTAATAACTTTGTAGTGATTCCATTAATATCACTACCTTTATTTGGCATATTATGTATGTATGCTTTTTTTAAGTGAGGCCATATCAACAGTAATTGTATTTTGTGCCTAATGAGAGCAATTTAAACCTGACATAACCCACAAAAGAAATATAATTTACCTCACTGATGAGGGAACAATCCACCAATGTTACTAGAAAGCCTCAGTTGGATGAATGGGGTCGAGTCCGTCTTTCAAGTCGACACGATACTTCCAAAGGAAAGCCTGTAAATTTGTGAGACACGTGAGTAGAGAATGGGTAAGATGGCGTGAAGAGGTTAACTTACCTTGTATACTTAAATATCCTGCTTCTGCAGTAAAATTTACTCACAACAACAAAATATTCCGCTAAACGGAACAACAGATGGAGAAAATTTTCCTATATTGACAAACCCAAAATCCACTAGGTGGCCTTGGATAAACCGAGTTTTGTGGGATTATCAACCGTATACCGCCATCAAAAATGTCTCTCTGCTTTTCACCAGCTGGAAGTATATCGCGCCTCCCGTGGACAATAACGAAACTCTGCTACGGACGTAGCGGTTGTTATTATGCGGCCCACAAAACGCTAAGGCGTATGGTGGGTCGTATACACTAGAGGTCCGCAACATGCTATTTTTGCTAGATTGTCGCTTGGATTTTAGTAGCGTTACTTCACTTCGACCTAAAGTTCTTCTGTGAATTACCCTACATCTAGTTGTTGCCCAGGATGCCAAGACTCTTTACAAAGCTTGTGATTTTCCCAGGGGCTAATTTCCCTATATCTTCAGGAGTTAATTCCGCCTGCTCTAGGCACTTCAGCCTAATGCAAATTAACACCTTGCATTCACAAAGTATGTGTTCCCCAGTTTCAGTTGCATATCGCAATATCTGTATTTGCCGTCTGCTTCCATGTCCATAATCAAGGGGCACTGGGCAGTTAGAACGCGTTAATTCGGACTTTTCAAGTTCAAGAAACCTCGTGGCATTCTTTGCCGAATAAGTTATAAACTTTTTCGCTTGTATTTTACCTGGAGTATTCCTCCAGTCGAACCTTTTTTGATTCTTTTGCCATTTCTGGATCTCCTTCATTATGTGTTAAAACTTTATGGTCAACCGCATCGAAAGCTTTACTTAAGTCACAGAAGATTATTTCTGTTTCTTCTTGTCTGTCGGGAGCCTCTGTTATTTTTTCTACTGCTTCTATCAGGGCAGTGGTAGTTGATTTCCCTATGTAATATATTAAATTTCTCAAAAAATGCGTTATCAGTCTTTTTTTTAAAATAATTTCAAATATTTTTGAAATGACTGGTAGGATAGAGATAGGTCTATAATTATTTATGTTATTGATGTCACCTTTCTTGTATATCGGAATAATTTTTGCATGTTTTAAATCATTGGGAAATATTCCCTCTTGAATACACTTATTTATTATTATTGTAATTGGTGTTACCAGAGCATCTCCAATTTTCTTTAAAATGTAAGTTGATATACCATGTATATCTTCAGTTTTTTTAGTCTTGATGTTCTGTATAACATTTCTAATCTCGTTTTCATCCACTTCTTCCAAATATATAGACCTAGAGTTGGATATTATTTGATTTCTTAATAGCTCATCAGGTTGTTTGGATGGTTTTAATTGGGCAGCAATGTTTAATCCGATATTTGCAAAAAGGTACCAATATCTTCAGTTGTTAGAGTGGTTTGCTCCTGGTTTTTATCACAGTTTTGATTTTTTCTGGTTTCTGACTTAATCGTTGTCCAAATTGCTTTAGATTTATTTTCACAATCAGCTATAAAATTTTTATTTGCTACCTTTTTTTGTTCATTGATCTGCTTTATGTAGGCCTCTTTGAGATTTTTATAGGCATTTAAAGAATCTTGATCTTTTCTTACATTTTGTATCGTAGATAAAGCATCTAATTGATTTCTCATTTGTTTCAATTCTTCTGTGTACCACTTGTTATTCTTGTTGTTTTTTCCTAAGACTCGTTTCTTCATTTTTGGCACATGAGTTTCAAAAAGTTTTATGAAGATATTGTAATAACACTGATATGCTTGAGAGGCATTTTTTGTTTCTAATAATGTATTCCAATCTATGGCTACCATTTTGCATTTAAATTGGTAAATATTGTAGTCATTTATTTCTCTATATTCAATCTCTTTCAGTTTATTGGAATTACCGACTTCATGTGGAATTTCAAGGAGCTGTCCCAAATGGTCTGATACACGTAGATTCACTGTATTTGTTTTAACTTTAACATTTAATAAAGGTCGCAATTTGTTCATATTTTACCACTAATGATGATTGTGACATCCGGTAGGAGTCATGGCTACTGCGATGACGCAGAACCACCTCCTGGGAAAAGTTTCAGTCAGTCAAGGATAGCTGGTAATTTGAAGCGCGTGCACGTGAACGAACCGAGAGCTGCAGATAAAACGCGATATAATTTATTGTACACCTACGAATTATAAGTATTGTAAATAAACTGTGTTCTAAGAAAAGTGTTTGTTGGTTATTGACAAATATAAAATATAATATTAAAAATTGCACTTTTTTTAAGTAGGATAATGCAATAAAGTAATTATTAGTTCACAGTTCGGTAATAATAACCATGTTTATAATTTTCAGGCTTGAAGATGGTGTGGTTTTGCTTCGACCAGAAGACACGCTTAGGTTACTTAGAGAACAAAGGAGTTTAATACCAAATCATCAAGAAGATCTATCGAAACCAGACAGAAAACAGACATTTGCGAATAAAGATTCAATAATAAAAACGTACCAATGTGAAAGCTGTTCGTTTCAGACAAAATATAAAAGGTGCCTCAACAAGCATTTGCTGAGGCATAAGGGGCCTTCCGAAGTAATAATGTATAAATGTGACTCTTGTTTGTTTCAGACAAAACATAAAGAAAATCTTATAAATCATTTGCTGGTACATAAAGATCCTTCAGAAGTAACGATGTATAAATGTGACTCTTGTTCATTTGAAACAAAACATAAGTATAATCTCAACAGCCACTTGCTGAATCATAAGGATCCATCAGAAGTAACCATGTATAAATGTGATTCGTGCTCATATCAGGCAAAACATAAGTATAATCTCAACAGCCACTTGCTGAAACATAAAGATCCATCAGAATTAACCATGTATAACTGTGACTCGTGTTCGTTTCGGACAAGATATAATAGTTGTCTCAAAAATCATTTGTTAAGACATAAGGATCCGTCAGAACTAACAGCGTATAAGTGTAACTTTTGTTCATATCAGACAAAGTTTAAATACAGCCTCAAAGTTCATATTCAGACGCATTCTCAGACAAAGACATACAAATGTGACCTTTGTTCGTTTCTGACAAAAGCAAAACATGGCCTCAGAGAACATATGCTACACCACAAGGATCCATCAGAAATAAGAATGTACAAATGTGACTCTTGTTCATATCAGACAAAATATAGAGCTAGTCATAAAAAACATTCACTGGTACATAAGAGCTCAGCAGAAGTAACAATGTACAAATGCCATTCTTGTCCATATCAGACAAAATACAAATGTGGCCTTAAGAAGCATATACTGAGGCATCCTTTAGAAGTAATGTACAAATGTGACTCATGTTCATTTCAGACAAGCGATAATATTTGTCGCGAAATTCATTTGCAAGTACACAAGAATCCATCAGAAGTAACAGCGTATAAATGTAACGCATGTTCATATCAGACAAGCCTTGAATACGACCTCAAAGTTCATATTAAGACACATTCTCAAGCGAAGACGTACAAATGTGACCTTTGTTCGTTTCTGACAAAAGCAAAACATTGTCTCAAGAGACATATGCTACAGCATAAGAATCCCTCAGAAGTGACAATGTACAAATGTGAGTCTTGTTCATATCAGACAAAATATAAATCTGTTCTTAAAAACCATGTACTGGTACATAAGAGCTTTCCAGAAATAACAATGTACACATGTTACTCTTGTTCATATCAGACAAAATATAAATGTGACCTTAAGAAGCACATACAGAGACATCCAAAAATAATATACAAATGTGACTCATGTTCATACCAGACAAAGTTTAAAGGGCGCCTCAAAAATCATATTTTGATGCATTCCCAGTCAAAGATGTGACCTTTCATCATTTCTGATAAAATAGAAAAATTGTCTCTAAGGGCATTTGCTGAGCCATAAATATCCTTCAGGGGTAAAAATAATAATAATAATAATAAACTTTATTAACCACATAAGATACATACAGTACATATGGCATGTCAGACAAGTATATAAATTACTCAGCGAAATAAAATACATACATACATATATAGACATACATACACATATTAATAATGTAAATACAAACAACTAAATAATATACAACAGATAGTGTATAAACGGGTTTTAACAGTGTATAAACAGGTTAGGAAAATTCGGATATAAATTCGTCAGCACTATAAAAAACACCCTCTAATAGCACGGTTTTAACTTTATTTTTAAATAACTTGGGGCACTTTATTTCTCTCACAGATTCAGGTATTGCATTGTACAGACTAACGCAGTTATACCATGACGAATGTTTAAAAAAAGTTGTTCTGTGCGATGGGATACTTAAGACCTTCCCATGTCTGGTTTTTTATTGATGGGTATTTGCAACTTGAACAAACGAGCAGATGTTATTTTTAGTGTACATGAGACATTTAAGATATATTTGCATGGGAGAATCAGAATTTTTTTTTTCTCTGAAAGCAGTTCTACAACTTTCGTTGTACTTTAAGTTAAATATAAGACGTATTAGTCTTTTTTGTAGGACAAATATCCTACCCATTTCTCTTCCGCACCCCCAACTTATGATGTTTAACGAAATGTGTGAGTAGGCTAAGGCATAATAAATACTTATAGACCACTTTCGTCTAGCGTGTCTTTCAATTGTAAGATGCCAAAATAAGCTTTATTTAATTTATTACACACGTCATCGATATGTTTGTCCCATGATAGTTTAGAATCTAAGGAGGTACCAAGATATTTAATTTCTTCTCCTAGCTCTATATCAAATATTTTAAAATTTATAGGTTATTATTATTATTATTAGCCGTTACTCGAGTCCGAGTATAAAAATGTTACAGTCAATAAATTGTGTACAATAAAAAACAAGTAAAAGGTGTAGTCTATTGTAATTCCCATTCATCTACGGTGCACACGACTATGGCTATAGAGGCCAATTTGGGAGAGCACATGTCGACCGCAGTCAGGACAAACATAGACCTGGTTAGGTCTTGGATTCGGCCTTCTTGCAGCAACATTTCCTTGATAGCTGGCCACAACCCCTCGCCATTCGGTTCTGTCCGCTGCAAGTTGTTCCCATTGCTCGTCTGCAATACCGCAGGATTTTAGATTTTCATGGAGAGCGTCTTTGAACCTCTTTCGTTGACAGCCACGCCTTCTTCTACCGCTCCCTTTGTTTTTGAAGAGGTTGATTAAAAGTGTATCACGAAACTCCTGCGGAGCTTGACCACTTTCCCACACGACATCAAACAGTTTTTTGAGGTAGGGTATGAGCTCTGACGACACAGCTTTAAAGATCTCAGCTGGGAGTGAGTCGGCGCCGGGAGATTTGTTATTTTTTAGCTGCCCAATGGCGGTTAAGATCTCTTCCGTTGTTAGTGGTTTATCTAAGTCTTCGAAGGTGTCATATTGAGGGATAAGATTTATAATATCGTGATCGGCTTGACTTTGCTGGTTAAGAATGTTAGAGTAGTGTTCTTTCCATCGGGCTCTTATTTCCTGGTCTTCTTTGAGGAGATTTCCATTTAAATCTTTAATAGGGCACATATTTTTCCGACTGGGGCCGTACACTGCTTTTACTCCTTGAATTTCTCTGGCCTTGCTTGCCCACCACTCGTTCTTTATTCTTCTGATTTCGCGTTGCATTTCATACTTAGATTGGGTAAAAGCTTCTGCTTTTGATGAGCCGTTGGGGTGGTTGATAGCGTTTTGGAAGGCAGTATGTTTGCGGTCAAGAAGTTCTTGTATAAAAGCTTATCATTGAACCAGTCCTCCTGTTTTTTTACTTGCTGCAGTGCCAAGAATTTCCTCCAGGTAGCAGCGACATCTACAGAATTGGTTTCTTCTAGTGCACTCAAATTCTCTTGAACTTTTTGCTTTAGCTGTTCGACGGTTTGTTGGTCACGCAATTTACTAATAATCTAATCTAATCTATATATAATCTTCTAATGTGAAAATTTATAATCATCGTTTTAATCGTGTTTAATATTAATCGATTTCTATCACACCAGGACCTTAATAAATTTACAACATTTTCAGCATACAACTGGAGATCATCATTTCTTATTGCCGATACTGAAATTGTCGTGTCGTCAGCAAACATGGTGACATGCCCAGCACTTTTTATGTAATCAGGATAACAAATGTTTCTCTTGTTCAAATGTGCTTTTAGAGGGCGGAATATTAAGACATAATATTTTTAGTCGCAAACTCCTCTGCGCTGAATTACAAGTTACAAGTCTGGCACGTTAAGTGTAATAATTGCATATTACCATCAAAACGCTAATGCTTCGATTGCAACAAACACCAGCCGAAACACTGATCCTACTTAAAGGAGCTCTCGTGCCAGTCATTACATACCACTTGCAGACTGCAGTTTCGAGCTGTTGCTCTCGTCAGTGCAAGGTAGGCATGTGACGACCGACACAAGGATCACTTGACTACTTAGTACATTTCGGTATCTTTGGGATAGTGACATGTAAAATTGTCAGCAGGCGCCATCTAGCCTTGCATGCCATGTTCTGCAACATTGTAACGTAAAAACTTACAGCTATGATTTGATTGGAAACCAAAATATTCTCTGAAACATCTTGAGATTACTCATAAACATTCTCTAAAATAACAATGTACGAAAACCCAAACACCACAAATATGTGCTACTTTTAGCATGTCAGCTAATAAATTCTTGGATAGAAGTTCTATACTTGCAAGTGGTTAGTCCGGATTTCATAGTAAATATAACCGCAAACAGCTTGTTAAAAGTTGTAGATGATATTAGTCAATCAGTGGATGATCAATGGCAACATTTCGTGTACTTCTTAATCAAAGCATAGCTTTTGATAAGATTTTCTATGAGCCCTTAACATCAAAATTAAAATACGTCTGTTTAAGTATAGAACATCAATGAACCAATTCACCTCCGAAATCTGATCAACTCAACCGATTTATTTGAAATTTTGACAGTAGCTCAAAAATGATGCAAATAACAAACCTGACTTAGTGCCGATATGTGCTTCTACCCCGGGGGTGAATGCCACCCTTTCTCGGGGGTGGAAATTTAAAAATTCAAAATGACTCGAATCGATAGAGGATCAAATTTTAAGAAGAAAATGTAGTATAAAGTTTTTTCTACAACCTAATAATTTCTGAGTTATTTGCGATTGAAAATTCCAATGAAAAACACGTTTTTCAAGAGTTTTTCGTGAATAACTCGAAAATTAAACGTTTTCTGGAAAAAACTATTATCAAAATTGAAGCTTATAAAAAAACAAAGCGATTCGTCGGTTTTTCTTTAATGTTTTAGGTCATATTAAGCGACTTACGAGTCATTGAAGACGAATTTTTGTTTGTCGTAAATTTATCTAAAGATTTAAATTCAAATAATGGAAAAGTGAGTAATTTTTCAGAGAAAATGTTCATAACCTTTTTTAAAGTGCTTTATTAGACCTTTAAAATAAGCTTTTATAAAAGCCTCTAGCATGAAAATTAAGGAAGTTATGACGAAAATAAGTTAAATCTCTGGAATTTTTGAAAAAAAATTGACAAATAAATTGGCGCCATGAGCGGCAAAATTAAAATTAATCGCAGCCCATGAAAAATTAACTTTATTTATGTCCCAATAACACGTTTCAAAAGTTTGAATGGTTTAGAGAATGTACATTTTGAAAAAAGTTGTTTTAAGTAAATTTTTTTTTTCAATTTTTCAAAAAATACGTTGTTTTTTCAAAATAACTCAAAAAATAATGGTTTTACGAAAAAAAGTGTTCTCAACAAAAATATAGCTTTCTTTTTACTGAAAATTTTGCTTTGTTTTAAATTCATGTAGCTTAAAAATTAAGCGAGATATGGGCATTTAAAGCTTAGATTTATATGCGAAGGAAACCTCTTTTTAGCCCTTCAACCTTAAAATTCTCTGAACGAAAGGGTGTAGAAACATTGCAATCATCATGACTTTATAGCTTATGAAATTCCCTACAAAATGATGTGTGGGTGAATGCAAAAAGCTTAAAAGGAAGCCGAGTTATCGTTAAAAAACTAAATACATTTTTCTAGAGATAACGTAAGAAAATTACGGAGCGCCTAAATTTTGAACGTTTTGGAGCATTTATTCTTTTGTACATGCTGTGTCTTCTTGATACATACATATCTGGATTCCCACATGTATAAACACATGCATAAAAAGATGAACAAAGAACTTTTAAAAATGATATTTTGCAATTGCAAAAAAGGGTGTGGCTCTACTTGTGGGTGTCGCAAACTTGGGTTATATTGCAATGAAACTTGCGGCACTTGCTCAAGTGACAGTTGCCAAAATTGTCCTCCAGTCGACCAAGAAGAAAAGGAAGTTGATAGTGAAGAAATGGATGAATTTGAAAATTAAAATTAAACTATTAATATTCACTTTAAAAATCATCTTAATATTGTAAAATAAATATTTTTATTATAATTACAATGTGAAGTTTTAAGAGTTTAGTTTACCTGAAAGGGATGTTTTTAAGGGATGAAAATTTTTGAAAAATTTCATTATATCATAAGCAGCAATTTATTTTCATTTTTTTACGCATTCCACTACTTGGAGCTTTCAAAAGGGTTTTTTCCCTAATTTTTATTGTAAGGGGTGGTTTTTAGGGGTTGAATCATATTGAAAAATGATGTATCAGGTCGTTTACAGTTAAAGAATATATTTTTTCTATTCAAGATCCAAAATAAAAAGATTTTATGCTTTTTAAATCGTTTTTTTAATAATTGTGTGAGGGGTAGTTTTTAAGGGTAGTTACATAGTAAAATATCGAAATATTAGTTACATTATAAAAAACAACAAATATTTAACATATTTGAACATAGTGATAACCCATCACTGCTTCCATCTATTAGTTTTAAATTTTTCCTAAGTTTTATTGTTAGGGGTGGCTATTGGGGGTTGCATCATTAAAAAAATGAAATATCAGATTTCTTATACTTAAAGGGAAAAATTCTCCTATTACAATACAAAATTAAAAGGTTTCATGCTTTTTAAACACATTTTTTATTAATTTTCATGTGAGGGGTTGTTTTTAAGGGTAGTTAAATAGCAAAATATTGAAATATTAGATCCATGATTAAAAACAATTGATATTTGACATATTTGAACATAATTATAGCCCATCACTGCGTTAATTTATTAGTTTTCAATTTATTGAAGGGGTAGTTTTCACCCCTTAAAAATAAAAAGCACACTTTGCGACCAAGTCAGGTTTGAAGAGGAGGGTAAGATGAACTTAATTCTAAATTTTCAAGAAGATCGGAGCAGTACTTCAGATTTCGGAGATTTGGCCCCTTTTTAACATTGAATGACTGTACTAGTAGGGAAGTTTTAACATGGTTTAAAAATTATGTGAGCAGGATGCAATGTGTGAGTTTTAATAATAATAATCGGCAAAATCTAGTAGGCTCAATTTTTTTCCCCATTTTTATTTTTGCTTAAGCGCTGAGACCTCGATCGACGAAGTTAAGCAGCGTTGGTCGAGTCCGTCACTTGGATTAGTGAACGGCATTTCATTTCAACATCCTGGTTGAGTGGAAGAGTAGCTATAGCTAAACTCGGCCATGGCGTAAATATAAACAAGGCATTAAAAAAAATCCTATTATAAACTAGTAAATTTCAATGAGTTCTTATAGAGAATTGCGGTTTCATTGTCCAACTTGAATCTTATAGATCCATGTATATATATTTTTTTATAAGTTCCTATGAGCCATTTTTGGCAGGGATCTTACTCCTAAAAACTAACGTGTAGTAGGTCCTGGAATTTGTAGGAATCTGGCTTTTTGCCCCAAAAATGCAGTTCGACAAGCTCTATAATTTAAATAAAACCGGTGAAAATCGCACACTAAATAAAGGTTTTACAGGGTGGCTCCAAAATAAATGAGTCGCACTGTATATACTTATTAATATCTTTTTCTGATTTATATATTTGCATAATATTAATTTTACAGTATTATGTCATGTAGTTTAATACTGAAATGTATGTGTGAATTATTATTATTATAAGTTTAATGTGTACTAGTTAATTAAGGCGATGTGGAGGATCGGTTCACCGAACTTCTGCATTTTGTAATAATGTTGTAATGTTATTACTCAATAAACACTATATGTATTCGTATTCAATTTAATAACCTGCCGCCTACCCTTTCAATCAATGTTTATTAATGGTTGAGGGAACTTTGTATTATCAACCTCAACATTTACAAGTGAAACTTAACCACCCGATTTACTGTACAATTTCTAACCAAATCTATTTCATCAGCATTTTAATGCGATTTTAAAGCTTTTTTTTATATATATATTTCCGCTACTGAGGCCTAACACCGACGCCTGTAGACGAGCTACCCCCAACCAGGAATTTTGCCGAACCTCTTCCCTTAAGAAGAGTAGGGATCTTTTACTTGCCTAACATTTAATAGACAAGGGACCGACGGCTTTACATCCCCTCCGAAGGATGGTATATATCCTATACAACCCTCGCCTAAGGTTGTATAGCTTCCGCGCATACACTGATATACAAGCCGCTGGAAGATGTGTGAGGCGAGGACGCGGTTTCCGTTGGAATTGTCACCCATCCAACTACTAACTGCGCGCCTGTCGTTGCTTTACATCGCATACCGAAGTATGTACATAGTAAAGACGCACCTACGCTCGCCCCAATTTTAAAGCTTCAGGAAGCAAAAGGAGGGAATATCTTTAGTAGTATACAGTGATTTCAAATCTTAACGCCCTCATAAAAGTTGTATTTATTAATCGATTTTGACCGAGTTTTTTTTAAAAGGTACAACACTAAAAAACGCACTTTTGGACAAAAAGTCATATTTTATTTTTAAAAATCATGGCTTACCGCAACTTTTCAAGGGGCTAAAATTTAAGAGATCGTATTAGCGATTTTGTACGTAAAATCTGAATACATCTCTGTATTCAGCTCCCGCTTAAATGTGTATGTACCAAATTTCATAAAGAAATACGAATTAATTTTTGCAGATAAATTTAAAAATGAAAATATTAGTATGCATTAATTATTGCAGACATAGTAAGTCATGAAATAAACATCAAAAACAGACAACAAAGTTAAATCTAATAATATTACTGATTAATTAAAATGAAAAAGTTTGATAACAGTGACATATGGTAATCCTCTGTTATATTTAATTTTCGTGAATGATGAAAAGTCTTTTACCCTTTATAACCACTTCAGCGATTTCAGAAAATAATGTTTTTGAGTTTTATCCTGAAACCGGTAGATAATGAGTATCAAATAATCCTTTTTTTATTAAAGAAAGTTCTGCTGATTTGTTTTAGACTTGCCACTTGCCAGCGAAGTTATTATTTTTTTTATTATGCCTTAAGTTGGCCATGGAAAGGCAATAATTGTAGAAATAATAAAAAAATATTGTTAACTGTCAGTTAAGGTTTTGTGTGCTAAATATTTGTAAAAATAAGTGATTTGTTATGGAACAAATAAATTTACGGCACAAGTTGAAATAGTTCGTCTGGTTGGTGATAATGCTCGTTCGATAAGAGAAGCAGCTGATGAATTTAATGTTAGACATACCAATGGACCAAACGTTACTAGTACCACTGTACACAATATAAATAAAGTAAGTAAGTTTTCATTGAATGGGACAAACCTAATATACATATTAAAGATGTTTCTTCTTATAAATACATTAATAACAAATAAAAATAAGACATAATATATATACACAAATACAAACAACTACTCATACTTAAGTACATGTGGCCCAAGTGGCATAAAAACACCAAAGTACCAAAGAGGACGACTTTTTGTAGGTGGCTGTTGGAAAATAAGCGTGCCGATCCATTAATATGTAGTAAAATACTTTGGTCAGACGAGACAAATTTCTCCAATAATGGATTCTTTATTCGCAATATTTATTACAAATGACATTTCTGAAAATACACACTGGCATAGACCGACTGAGTTTCAAAATCATTTTTCAATAAATGTGCGGATAGGTATTTTAGGTACCAATTTAATAGGTCCTTATTTTTATGATGGTCACCTCAGTGGTCAAAGGAACCTAAACTTTTTGAGAAATGAATTTAATGAATTCTGAGATGACCTACCTTTAGAGAATCGACACAACTTTCAATATTTTCAACAAGATGGAGCTCATCCCCACAATCCCAGATTTGCCTAGATTATTTAGACGAAATCTTGCCTCAACATTGGATAAGTACCAATGGATTTTTTCTATGGGGGTATATTAAAGATAAGGTGTTTTCGACGACACCGCAAAATGTAGAGGACCTAAAAGCTCGAATTCAACAGGCATATATTACATTTACCTCCGAAATGCTGAGTAATGTTTTAGATGCAGTGCCTCGCCGCGCTCGATTGTGCATGAGATATCGCGGTGGACACTTTGAACACTTGATATGATATCTTAAAAATTATTTTGAGGATTAGATAAATATTAATGTTCTATGTGCTATATTCTTTTTATGATTAATTTGTTTTTGTTACCTGTATTTACTTTATTCTTCTTAATTGTGTTAATGTTTTATTATAGCAAAGATTTGAACAACTTATTGAATTATTTTATCGTTTTATTTAATCATACTTCTCCACGGCAAGTATAATGCTTGCTAAAAAAAAATTATTGGTTTTAAAAAAATGTTTTTATAATTACTAACGTAGTACCAATGAATAAATATGGCATGTGACATATCGTTGAAAAGAGAGGAAAATACTCTATTTAATGGCGCCCTTTCTGGCCCGTTTCAAAATAATTCTTTTAATAGCTTGAAGAGTAAATATTAAAATACAACGGTTTTGAAAAAAATTAGATAAAACCTCGTTGAAACGCTGTATTGTAAAAAAATTTCGCCTTAGAATTTTTCTCGTATCTCTTCAAATAACGGGGATATTTGGCCTAGACGTTTTCCGCATTTTCCGCCATAACTCTTAAAATAGGCCATGGATTTCAAATGTCTTTAAACCATTTTGTAGGTTATATAAATCGGCACAATTTTCGCAATTTTCACAATTTCTATATACGACCGATATTAAGTGAGATATTCTCGAGGGCCCTGATAAAATGGACAGCCTGTATATGTTAATAATCAGACCCCGGTACTATGTAAGAAATTTTGAATAATAGATTTATATATAATAAAAAAAAACAAAAGAACACATGGAATGAACTTTAAAAAGTGCCATGCCTATATACATATCATTAATCTAGAAACGACCAAACAGATGTGTGCATTAAATAAGTGCTTCACAAAACTTTAAAATCTGGAGATTTCAAAATATCTTTTATCATATCTAATGCTAAACAAATTTCCCCTACAAGAGTGCTACTAAAAGTTTATGGTTCAGGTAGGATGTTTTATGTCAATAATGATTAATTAGTTATAAATATATGTGTAACATATACATTTTACATTTTAAATTGTTAGTTTTCAGTTATTGTAATTATGTCTTTTGAATTAATTTTAGTTATATATTATCCAAGTGATATTTTAAAAAATTCCTTTTCTGAGTACATCGGATTTGTCATTATATCTAATTGTTGTAGAGATCTGAAGAAGACTTGATACAATAAAGTCGAAACGTTAGCTAATGACCCGATTAAGTTTTTAACCATGTCCTTCCCCGGCGATTTCCTTCAAGATTATATACCGTAAGGACACAAGAAGTTTACCTAAAATTTAGAGAACATATTACCGGTTTAAATAGCAAACTATGCAATCAGGATGGTCTCCAATGAATTAGGATACTCAGCTGCCAAAGCTGTATACTTTTCATTAATCGAATCACACCTTAATTATGGAATTGTACATACTAATATCAAAAAATAAGAAAAGGATTAGTATTAATATAATAAATATGATAAAAAAATAACCAAACAGCGAAAACACCATGGACAGTTAATATCACTTTTATAGGGATAAATCACCAGTACTAATGAGATGATAGAGCTCGTCTTTAAAAACACCTAAGCTAAACTTTTTGGGGTCATTAGGCACTTGATTGTAAACTTTCGCAACCTGATAACTAAAATTTTTCTTAAAATATTCAGTGCGATCCACAGGTACACTTAATCTCAAATCACTCTGCATAAGTTCCACGTCATAAGCTTCTTAAAGTTTCTCAATTTTATCATATAAGTATGATAGTTTTTCATTGGAGGTTACTTTATGAACTAGACAGCACAAATGATGCAGTCTCCTTTCTTTCATATTTAACCAGCCAATTTGTCTCAGAATGGGGCTATATTCACGACGGGCTACCTGGCAGGAATACTGTATGCAACAATTCTGTACTTTTTGCAATCTGTTTGCATCTTCAATACGTATACCACATCGCAGTAATTTAATCCTGACAACGCTAGTGAGTCACAGAGTTTTATTTTAGCATTTTTTGATAGATATTGCTTTAGATGATACAAACTTTTAAGCTTGAGGATGGCCGTTCTACTAAGAGTAGAGGTATGTGCAGCATATCTGGTCGATAGTCGAGTGGGTTAAGGCGCGAGGTGGCAATCGCGATTAATCACACGGGCATCGCACCACCGGGTTCGAATCCTAGCACCGGCGCTGTCAGAGGAAAGAGTTGTATGTCCGTGTTTTTTCATTGTGTAAGCCCCTTCCGCACAAGCCCTGGCTTCTGGAGTTGGGGGTTGTCTAATTGCTGTGGTGTTTATTTATTTATTAAGTATAATTCAGGTTATTATCCATCTGTAGTCCTAGTTTACATACCACTTCACTAAATGTTATCGGTATGTTATTGATATACAAATTCTCCACTACCGCATTTTCTTGTATTTGTATTACAAAAGCGTGCCATTAGATATCTGTGTAAGGTTAGTTAAGATAAGATAAGATAAAATTTATTAATGTCAAAATTATAAAATATACACAGGTCAAAAAAGGTTTACACAATTTCATTTTAGAAGCTTACATACAAATAATATAATATCACGCCTAAACTTACTTTAATTTGTATAAAAACAGGTATAGTTAGTAATAAGACAGAAAATAGAAGATGATACAGTACAACAATATAATAATATCACATTCTTATATGTCCAATTTCTCTTTCAATTTCTTCTAATGAGAAGAATGCGTTTTCTAGAAAAAAGTCTTTAACTGTAGATCTAAATTTTGCTGGAAGCAGAATTTTCACACTGCTAGGTAGTGAATTAAAGATTTTAATGCCATAATATTTAACACCGGTTTGTCCCCTGGTAAGCCTAGTGAATTCAGGACATATATTATCTTTATATCTGGTCTCATGCTGATGTAAATCAGCATGAGTACTAAAATTATTTAAGTTATTATGTATGTATGAGATACATTGCAGCACAAACAAACAAGGTAAAGTAAGTATTTTAAGTGTAATAAAAAGGTGCTTAGTATCATCTCGGCACCCATACCACCTACAATCCTTATGGCCCTTCTTTGAATACCAAAAAGTCTATGCTTGCCAGTAGAGTGGCCCCAGGCAAGAATGGCATAAGACAATCAAGAGTGACACAATGCAAAGTAGGCTGTTTTAAGCACATTGGGTGATACGGAATTAGACAATTGCCTTAGGCAATATATATTTTTTGATAACTGTTCTGCAAGATAATCGATATGAGCATCCCAACGTAGAGATTGGTCGATGAATACTAGTGTCTGTTGGGTTATTCGGTAGCTTTCCCAGATCGCGTGTGCTTGAGAACATTTTAACTGTTTTTTTCTTCATTAAGTGCTAGAGAGTTAGATGTGAACCACTTTTTGGCATTGGAGAGCGCATCGTCATATTTCAGCATTAAGTTATCCAGATTACAATCTGACATTAGAAGTGTTGAGTCATCAGCATAAAATATACAAGTGAAATTCTCAAGTGCATTTGGCAAATCATTGATATAAATTAGGAATAGGACAGGGCCCAGGATTGAGCCCTGTGGTACTCCTGATCTAATATTTAACTCCTCTGATGTTATTCCGTTTAACTTGACTGTTTGTTTTCGGTTTTCTAAGTAGGACTTGATAAGTGAAAGACTAGAGTTACTGAAATTATATTTGGACAACTTTTGAATTAATAACTTATGTGATACACAATCAAACGCTTTGCTGAGGTCGCAAAACAAAGAAGCAGAGTAGAGTCTTTTTTCGAAACACTCTAATGTGTATTCTGTAAATTTTAATATAGCATCTGTTGTTGACAAATTTTCACAAAATCCAAATTGATATTTAAAAAGTATTTTGTTTCTCGAGATATTCAGCTATTTGATTTTTAGTGGCCTTTTCAAAGATTTTCGAGATAATTGGAAGTAGAGAAATTGGCCTGTAATTGCATATTTCCTCTAAATCACCTTTTTTGAAGACTGGAATAACAGATGCAATTTTAAGTGCATCTGGAAATATGCCAGTCTTGAAACTCATGTTTATTAGTTTGGTTAAGGGCATATATGTCCTTACTGTTATTGTTTTTTAAGGAATTAAGTATGTCTCTAACTTCATTGTATGTTACCTCACGGAAGCAGAAAGATTTAGTGATATTAGTCTGTTCGATATAATGCAGGGGGTCAATATCTAGTTTGGGGAGTCCAGCAATAACATATCCAGCAACATTAATGAAGAAATTGTTAAAAGTATTTGGCTCAATGTGTGATGCCTGTATAGAGCTTCTTTTTGCGAGTAGAATTTATTATTTGCCACATGGTTTTTACAGGATTACTAGATTTCTTTATATTATTATCATTTGATTTGATTCTCTCAGTTTTTAATGCATTTTTGTATCTTAGTTTAAAATCATTTCTAAGTTTTTTATTTGCTTCAATGCTGTGGGTTTTACAAACTTCATTGAGAAAGTGCAAATAATCTCGCATTCGTCTTAAGTCATCTGTAAACCATGCAACTTCAAAAGAGTCGTTGTTTCTGAAACGAACTAGCTTTTCTGGAAAAGATACACTGTAGGCTTGTAAGAGTATATTTAAGAATAATTGAAATTTGGCATGAGTGTCATTACCGATAAAATCCCATGAACATCTAGATATAATTTCATGAAACTTATTCCTACCGTTAGCTGTAATGGGTCTAATAGGTTTTTGATGCTCTTGATTTTTTACGTTATAATATACTGGTACCTCAATAATCTGACATAAATGATCAGACAAAAGTGGTTCGCTATTATAGCAATTGTAATCATCTACAGAAAAGTTTATAAAAATATTGTCAATACAATTGGTTAATCTAGTATTATCAAACACAATTTGCTCAAAACCAAATGTTTTGAGTAGATCAATTAAAGTGGTATTGAAGCGATCAGATGTGTTAAACCTTACATTAAAATCACCAGAAATGATTACCTTATTGTTGGTGCCAATTTTGTTTAATAATATTTCCATTATTTCAGTGTAGACATTAAAATCTCCATTTGGGGGGCGATAGATGTTTATAACAACAACATTAAAATCCTCTATTTTCACAGCAGCTATCTCACAGTGTTTTTCAACAGAGATTTTATTTAAATAAGATAAAGGTTTATAGTTTAAAGTTTCTTTGACTGCAATTAAGGAACCCCCATGACAGAATTTAGATCTACAAGATATGCTAGCTATACAGTACTTTTTGAATTGAAAGAAATCAGATTCATTGCTATTTAACCAGTGTTCGATGATACATATTGTAACATAATTTTTTTTGAATAATCTATTTTTCATGCGCGCCCGGGCTATAATGCGACTTCTTGCATATTTCACTTGACGACCTTATGCAACACTCAATACATTGTAGTAAATTAAGACAATAAGAGAGGGTTCTACAGTCTATAGTTTTGAATTGGAAGGCAATGTCAGATGACATTAATATAACCAACAAATAAATAGTGTGAAAATACAATGACAACATCTCAGGAATACTGGTCTATTAAAAGACAGATCAAATGGGGCATTTCAAACTTGGCTCTACTCTACTATAGGAATTTTATGCTATAATTGGTAGCCCCGGATTAGAGGGAAAAATGATAGTTTTTGTGGCGGATTTTTTGGTCATTTTTTGTGACAAAGTAAAAAAAGGAATAGCCATGTTACTAGAGGCATTTTTGCTGTAACTCCAGCCAAGTGCAGACACCACCTTTCTGTAATAGAAAACCTAAGAACATCTAAGGTCAGTAAATCTGAAGTATATTCATTTAAAGATCTATATTTTGTTTAATTTAATATAAGTACAAATAGCATAAAATTCAAGAGAGTACCAAGTTTTGATACTAGTAATTTTTATAGGTTTTTTTGGAGGGCCTTGCCAACCCTCACCCGACAATCTGACACTCAAAGATTTAAGCCAGTCGCAGGTATTACCCACTTATGTGGCTTGAGGACACATAACACCTGTCGTGGATGCCGGAACGGGTCAAGTAATTTAAAAGAACTAAGACGTTCCACCTGAGATGTTCGGTCATCGTTTTCAACCAGCTTAGTTTTGCTGAATGGTTTGTTGGTCCAGCTAGTTGGTAACTATTTTAATTCTCCGGAGAGCAGCCTTCGTCTTAACGACTGTAAGTACAACTGGTCTAGTTTACAACTGCAGGGAGGAGCCTCCAACATTTCATTATTTAGGGACAAAGCATTGCATCGTAAATGGATTAATATTTTTTTGAAAAAGCGTCATAATTAAATATTTTTTATTGTTAACTAAACAGCTGTTTGGGAATTTAAATTCCATCTTGTTTTTTTGAGATTTCTTTATCCCTTCAGGATTACTGACAAGGTCAGGGTCATTTGTACTGTACCTTTTTTATTTCTAAAATCTGAAATATTCTAGAAGTTAAAATATTCATAGCCGGAGAGGCCATAAAATCAATTTAATCTTTTTAACTTTTTTTGTTCCATTTGTGCCTCACACCCTCATAGCTTAGTAAATCTAATTTTAGCAATTGTGTTATACCTTATCCTGTGTATTATATTATTATTTGTTGGTGGCTTTGTATTTATACATTTTTTTACTATTATTATATTTAGTACACATTACTTAATTTTTTTATTCTGGTCTCTAACCCCTTCTCTGTCAAGAAATTGACTGGCGCCCCAGAGCTTACAAATTAACAACTCTTTCTTCAATATAAACTGTTGGTTAAGTTAAAGTTATCGAAAGAACCTACGACCCGCCTCCGAACAGAAGAGCAGCCGGCGAGTGCTTAACCGAAAAGGCCATTTCCTTACGGTTCACATCACAATATGTTGTCCAATGGCACCCTTTCAGTAGCAATAAATGTTTCTAGTTCATTTATTTTATTTTTAGCACTCTGGATGTTGATATACATTAACCTTATTGTATTGCTTTTCGCTGGTTTGATCTTACGTTCCCCATCTTTGTTAGTAGATATATTCTTATTTAAAAATCCCCTGTATGTCTTTGGTAATCGTTGTATTTTTGAAAATCAAAACGTCTGTACGCAACACCTTTAGGCCAAGTTGGCGGTTTATATAGCTCTTCTTTTATTTGTGATTCTCTGGTAGGAAGTTCTTTAACAATTATATCTGCTTGTTTGAATTTAGGTTGATCTTTTATGAATTTTATTATTCTGTCAGCTGTAATATGCCTCTTTAGTCTGTAGAGGTATAACCACGCTCCTTTTTCCATACCAAAACCTTCTACCTCCTTTTCGCCAAATTTTTTGTTATATTCAGTGGTTTTCTTATTTTTTTCTTTATTGTGATGGGAAACAGTTTTCCATCCATTGTTATCAATGTTATTATCATTCGTAAGATTTATTATGTCATTCATTTTTTTCGTTTGTGTCTCAACAAGATCCGGGTATGTATTATTCTGGACGTCAGAAGTTGATGGTTTTAAGTTCTTCTCTATAGTGTCCATGAGCCTTGCCTCTGTACTTTGATTAGAGGGATTAACTGTTGAAAGGTCATTGCTATTTATTTGAGATGGTACCATTTTTTGTTTCACCACTGTATTATAAGATAGTTTGTTTTGATTAGTAATGAAGGTTGATTTTTTGTTAGTGTCTTTTTTCATGTTCTCAACTTTTTCAGCTAGCAGTCGATTATTTCCTTTTAAGAGTTTATTATTCTCAAATAGTAGGTTATATTTTTCATCCTTTTCTTCCAATAAATTATTCAATCTCTCATTATCCAACTTTAAGATTTCAATTTCATATACCTTTTTAATTAGTTCTTCACTATTTGTTACTTGGTTTATCTCCTGAATGTCCTTACTTGCTTGCTTACAGCATCTGATTCTTGTTTCACAAATTTTCACAAATTGCATTTTACTTTTAGGTGCACGTGATAGATGGCATGCATTTCCACAAACCACACACACCAAAGGTTTATTTTGTTTAGTCTGGCAGCATTTAAATGTTTTAACCACTGATTTCGCAGGAGCTACATCATTTGCTTCTTCCTCAGAATCCGCCATTTTGAAAATTTTTAGG
Source organism: Leptura quadrifasciata (assembly GCA_963675555.1). Classification (NCBI taxonomy): domain Eukaryota; kingdom Metazoa; phylum Arthropoda; class Insecta; order Coleoptera; family Cerambycidae; genus Leptura; species Leptura quadrifasciata. The sequence continues at coordinate 93,868,081 of OY776680.1, read as the reverse complement.
GCTCATGACTCTTGCAAGGAACTATTTGTGGCCAACAGAATTTTGACTGTTATATCTATTTTTATATTAAATACAGTAATCTTAATTCATAAATACAAAAATAATGTTTATATAACCTCAAAATATAGCACTAGACACCCCAAGAACTACACTTGTCCAGGATTCTGTTCTTTACAATGATCCTAAAATGTATAATCACGTACCGAGCCATATTTGGGACACAGTCTCCAATCAACATTTCAAAGTTGCAGTGAAAAATTTACTTAATGATAAACCCTATTATGAATTAAAGGAATACCTTGACAATATACATTGTGATATAGATATATATCTTTATGTTTGACTGAAGAATGTGATTTCTAGTTTGTTTGTATTATATGATCCTATTTGAACATTGTTACTTCTAAAGGACTCTTATGTACCAGTAAGTGCTTTTTAAAGTAAGCATTCTGTTTTGTCTGATATGAGCAAGATTCGCATTTGAATATTGTTACTTTTGAGGGATCCTGATGTTTCAACAAATGAGCTTTGAGGCCATGTTTATATTTTGTCTGATACGAGCAAGAGACACATTTGTACATTGTTACTTCTGCGGGATCCTGATGGTTCAACAAATGAACTTTGAGGCGACCTTTATATTTTGTCTCATATGAACAAGAGCCGCATTTGAACATTGTTACTTCTGAGGGATCCTGATGTTTCAACAAATGAGCTTTGAGGCGACCTTTATATTTTGTCTCATATGAACAAGAGCCGCATTTGAACATTGTTACTTCTGAGGGATCCTGATGGTTCAGCAAATGAGCTTTGAGGCTACTTTTATGTTTTGTCTGATACGAGCAAGAGTTACATTTGAACATTGTTACTTTTGAGGGATCCTGATGGTTCAACAAATGAACTTTGAGGCTAGTTTTATATTTTGTCTGATAGGAGCAAGAGTCACATTTGTACATTGTTACTTCTGAGGGATCCTGATGGTTCAACAAATGAACTTTGAGGCTATTTTTTATGTTTTGCCTCATATGAGCAAGAGCTGCATTTGAACATTATTATTTCTGAAGAACTCTTATGCAGCAGTAAATGCCTTTTAAAGTTTCCATTCAGTCTTGTCTGATATAAGCAAGAGTCACATTTGTACATTGTTACTTTTGAGGGAACCTGATGTTTCAACAAATGAGTTTTGAGGCCACTTTTATATTTTGTCTCATATGAACAAGAGCCGCATTTGAACATTGTTACTTCTGAAGGTTCATTATGCACCAACAAATGCTTTTTGAGGATTTTCTGTTGTTTACAATGATCCTAAAATGTCATTTACCGAGTCATATTAAGGACATAGTCTCCAATCAGGGTTTCAAAGTCGCAGTGAAAAATTTACTTAATGATAAACCCTATTATGAATTAAAGGAATACTTTGACAACACATTCTGATGTAGATATATGTTTATAATGTCTGACTGAAAAATGAGATTTTTACTTTGTGTGTATTATACGATCCTATTTGAATAGTTACTTCTGAAGGACTCTTGAGTGCCAGTAAGTGCTTTTTAAAGTTTCTATTCAGTTGTGTCGCATTTGAACATCCTTACTTCTGAAGAACCCTTATGTACTAGTAAATGCTTTTTGACTGGTATGGGCAAGTCGCATTTGAACATTGTTACTTCTGAAGGATCCTTATGTACCAGAAAATGCTTATTCAAATTTCCATGCTGTTTTGTCTGGTATGAGCAAGAACTGCATTTGAACATTGTTACCTCTGAGGGATCCTGATGGTTCAACAAATGATCTTTGAGGCTATTGTTATATTTTGTCTCGTACGAGCAAGAGCCAGCCGCATTTGAACATTGTTACTTTGGAAGAACCCTTATGTACAAGTAAATGCTTATTCAAATCTCCACGTCGTTTTGTCTTGTATGAGCAAGAGCCGCATTTGAACATTGTTACTTCTGAAGAACCCTTATGTACCAGTGAATGCTTATTCAAATCTGCACGCCATTTTGTCTGGTATGAGCAAGAGTTGCATTTGAATATTGTTACTTCTGAAGAACCCTTATGCACCAGTAAATGCCTTTTGAGGTTTCTATTCAGTTTTGTCTGATATGAGCAAGAGGCGCATTTGAACATTGTTACTTCTGAAGAATCCTGATGTATCAGTAAGTGCTGAATCAAATCTCCACGCCATTTTGTCTGGTATGAGCAAGAGTCGCATTTGAACATTGGTACTTCTGAAGGATCCTGATGTTTCAACAAATGAGCTTTGAGGCCACCTTTATATTTTGTCTCATATGAACAAGAGCCGCATTTAAACATTGTTACTTCTGAAGAACCCTTATGCACTAATAAATGCCTTTTAAGGTTTCTATTCAGTTTTGTCTGATATGAGCAAGAGGCGCATTTGAACATTGTTGCTTCTGAAGAATCCTGATGTATCAGTAAATGCTGAATCAAATGTTCACGCCATTTTGTCTGGTATGAGCAAGAGTCGCATTTGAACATTGGTACTTCTGAAGGATCCTTATGCACCAACAAATGCTTTTTGAGACGACTCTTGTATTTTGCCTGAAATAAACAGCATTTACACTGGTACATTGCTACCTTTGAGGCGTTTTTATTTAATGTCTGTTTAAGGTATGGTTTCCCTTCATCTCCTTCAGGGTTTGTCAATAAATCTTTCTGTCTGCTATATGAACTAGTGATGACCTCTGGTTGTTGCAAAACAACTCCATCTTCACATCTGAAAATGACAAAAATCATTAATCAAGCATATTACGATGAAACATTAGTTATTTTTTAAATGAAATTATCTAATATTGATTATTGACAACTATCATACAAAAAATATGTCCATTGACGTACCTACACATTGAAAATCAGTAATGAACATTGAAATTCTTTGAGTTATCTGTTTCTGAATGCTTATGAAGATAATTGCATAAATAAGAACAATAATAGTTATATACTTAAGTAAGTCAGAAACAGTCAATAGTATATTTCTCTGTATAAATTGTATGTAAGTGTAATATTGTCATATAAATATGAATCAATTTATTCGAGACTTCAATTCAATCAATTTTGTCACAAAAGAAATAGACACAATAGATGAATGCAAATTATATCTAAACAATAATGAAAATACACAAATAATTTAAAAGTATATAACAATAATAATAAATACATTTATTTACCCCATGAATATACAGATTTTGTTAGGTATATTAGGTATAGTCAGGGTCGAATCAGGGATAAAAAGGTTGGTTCAGTTCACTGTAACCAAGGTCACATCATCTGCTCTTCCGTCCAACCCTATTCATGCTTAATATTTATACATAAAGTCACGAATAACAATATTAAGTACAATTTTAGACAAAAGATATTAAGGACAAGGAAACAAAGGAAATAATTCTTGATTTTTATATTTAAATCAACACCGAATAGTGATTAGAAATCATTATTCGTTAAGAAACGTTTACATTTAGTTTTAAACAAGTATAGAGGCATGGCTTTAAATCCATTGCTTAGTTTATTCACCATTTTAGCAATTATCAGTAAAGTCATTGAAAAAAATAATGTATAACAGACTCATAAAGTACTTAAATAAATATAATTTACTGTTTGATAGCCAACATGGATTTAGAGCCGATGGGTCAACGGAGAGCACTGCATACAAGTTTGTTAACTATATATACTATAATTTAGACAAAAAACAATTCATAGGTGCAGTGTTCTTTGATCTATCAAAAGCCTTTGATTCCTTAAATTTGATTCTTGTAATAGAGAAACTGGGATATTTTGGCCTAAGAGGTCATGTTCAAAACTGGCTAATGTCTTACCTCCACAGCCGGAAAATTTATGTTACTATTAACAATAATAATTCTAACTATTGTGATATTGACCTAGGAATTTCACAGGGCAGTTTTGGGGCCGTTGATACTTTTGTTATACATTAACGGCCTAGCTCTTGAAATTAGCTCTGACTGTGCTGTTTTTTCTTGCAGACGACACATCAATAGTTATCTCTGCCTCTACTTATAAAGAGCTCCAGAATAAATTAAACATTATATCTTGTCGGTTTACAAACTGGTACAACAAAAATAAATAACTGGTAAATGCAAAGAAAACTGTATGTATGCAATTTCATAATAAAAAAACAATAGCACCTGTAACAGTTACAGTTAATGGGACATTGATTCAGTGTGTTGATAGTACTAAATTCCTTGGAATACACATCGACTGAAACATGAGATGGCAAACACACATAAATATAGTTAGCAAAAAAATGAATAGTGGATATTATGCCATTTTGCAACTTAGGTCTTCCCTCGAAAACAGACAGTTAATAAACATATACTATGCACTAATCTATTCAGCCATCGCCATCATCATCATTAGCTCTACGGCCCTAGTTGAGCCGCGACCTTCCTAAGTCTATTCCACCAGTCGTCTCTATCTCTTGCTAGCCGTTGCCAGTATGCAGCTCCGATTTTTCTGGTATCTTCATCCACGCCATCCTTCAATCTCAGTTCTGGCCTGCCGCTACGTCTACTTCCGCCCAGTTGCGATATAAATATTTGTGTTGGGGTATGATTTTCGTTCTCTCTTGCCAGGTGTCCTGCCCATCTCAGTCTATCTATCCTTATAAACGATACGACATCTCTTCCCTCTACGATCTGTTTGTATTTGTTATAAAGTTCAAAGTTGTATCGTCTTCTCCACATACAATTCTCGCAGTTAGCACCTAGTATTCTCCTTAGGATCTTATGCTCAAAGGTTAGCAGTAGGTTTTCGTCTGCCTTAGAGATTGTCTATGTTTAGGATTCATATGTTAGGACTGGTGGGATAAGAGTCTTATAGACGGTGAGTTTTGTTTTTGGCTTAAGTTTCGGCTCCTCATTTGTTTACTTAGGCCAAAGTAACATTTGTTCGCCGGGACAATCCTTCTTTTGATTTCTTCAGAGGTAGAGTTGTCGTGGGGTAACCAGCTAACCCAGGCATGTAAACTGTTGAACGACTTCGAAATCAAAGTTGTCGACGTAGAAGTTTTGCCCCGTATTCTTTCCTATTTTATATATATATATATATATATATATATGGTGTATATTATACATGATTTGCAGGAAACAATTACTCAGCGGGCAAATACCCCGACCTGCATTGATTTATACCTTACAAATCATGAAAGACTGGAAGCCATTATCATTTGTCAATTCCCCGACCAGACATAGACCAGTTTCGAACTTATTAGTTCTCATCAGTATGGCATAGGTCATGGAATAGACAAATAATAGTGGCCAACCTGTTAGTTTTGTACAAACTGAAGTAAATGGTATACCGGTGAGAGGTAAGTGAATCCTCTCATGTGGTCTAATGCTACTATACACCAGACATCATAGATGTCTCCATGGTGTATAGCGACTTGTCATTTTGCAAGTACCGAGAGCGGTGACCTTCAGCCCTTGGTGGACTTCGAAATCAAAGTTGTCGACGTAGAAGTTTTGCCCCATATTCTTTCCTATTAAATATATGTATATATATATATACTGTTATTATACATGATTTGCAGGAAACAACTACTCAGCGGGCAAATACCCCGACCTGCATTGAATTATACCTTACAAATCATGAAAAATTGGTAGCCAATGTCATTTGTCAATTCCCCGACCAGACCAGATATATATATATCAAGTGTTACTGTACTTCCAGGTGCTCTCCCGCGTCGATGGTCGACTCCTCCAGGAGTCACGGTTGTCTCAACGACGTTTCGGCAGAATCTCATCTGCCATCTTCATGTTCTCACTGAAAGTTGCCTACTACTGCTCCTCATTGCTCGAACTGAACTGACGTTCTCCGCGTTGTGCGGCTCCTTACATAGGCTCTGGTCTAGGGTGCCCCTGCGCGACTGGCTACGTGTCACTGGTCTCCTACTACTTGTGGGAGGCATAGCGGGCGCCTGGGCCAACCCGACAAGTGGCCTCGCTGAAACGTCACGCTCCACGTGACTTCTCGTTGGTGGATGGGCATCCTCGTGTCCAATGCTTGCCGTAGAATGCCGAGCTTCTCTCTGATTGGTCAGCGCTCGGCTCTGACTCTTCGTGGTAGGTCCATTTCGGGCAGATTGCTGTGTTTCTTCACTATTTGTCAATGCTTGAACTTACCTCCTCGTGATTGGTTCATCCACGGTGGATCGTCGTGTGTTTTCTGTTACGTATCTTCATACAAGAGCGGGCTTCCAAGAACTGGATAAACTCTGCGTATCATCTCGTTTATTAAGATTTTGTGTTCTTTTTTCGAAACGAAACCAAAATCAATAAAAAAAAAATATAGGTCTGAAATTTAAACAAAAGTAATAATATCATTATTACAAAAAATGTGGATTTTTATCAAAGAAAATTCACCTCTCCGAGGATTTTGTCTTCTATTACTGCTTCTACACAGCCAAAGTGCTGTTTCAAGAATTAGTAACTGTTTCTGTAGTGACCTTCTTTGGATACTTATAGAGAACCATATTGTATTTTTTTTAAATAAATATGACAGAGCGGCAGAGCGGTTTGAGGTATAATTAACTTTTTAACACTTGATAAGGAAAACTATGCAAAATATTTACAGCAATGACTTATGGGGTGTTCAAAATACATGGCTAATCATTTTAAAACAATTTCATAGAAAAAAAATATATATATATATTTTTCTAAATAATTTTCAACATTATCAAATTCAAGGAATATGGGAGGCATATATCTATTTATTTCAAAGTAGAATAGCATATTTCAACAACAAAAATTTCTCCGCGTAACAAATTTAGTTTTCCACGAACCACAGCATACACTAATTCGCAGGAAATATTCATTTGATTTCCTAATAATTTGCCACAACAAAATTAATACATTGAAGCTGCTAGAAACACTGTAATATCAACGCTTTGTAACTGCAAACAGTAACTCAAATTTAAAGGAATTTTTACTGTATAAAAACTTACTTGCGGCAATTATATAACAACTTCTTAGCCATCATATAATTTGATTTATAACAGCATTTAAGACGAAACAAAGAAGTTGCCATAATATTACTTTAAGTATTTATGTACCTTTTACAGAGTTTGCCGAGGCTGTATAAACTGTGTCTATTTTGGGAATATAGACACTTCATTAATACTGGACAATTGTTGTTAACTCTAACTATAAAGTATTAAGCTTTATAAAAAGGTGGAGTAGATATTCACAGAATTATTAAAAAGCAATTTGAACTACTTGGGTAGTCACTATTATCATGAACTCTCTTTTAAGAAAAAATGTTGAAACAAATTTTAAGCAAATAGATGAAATAAACATTTCAATTCTTTCACGAAAGCAATGCTGGACAGTTCTACCATGTCTCCGACATTCTCATAGCAGAAGCGCCAACGAATTATCTACAGCTAGTCCCAGTAACCCACAGGATTAGTGACTAAATTCTCAAATTGTGTATTGTGTCCAATATGCAGTCAAGTGACCCCAGGACGACTGCCTTCTGAATTTGGCCTGCTAACCATTTGACTGACTTTTGGCAGGCCTGTATTGTCTTCAATTGTGAGAGCAGTGTAGGCCTCATCCCACCGAGTACATAGCTTGAAGCTCATACCGGAGATCTCAGTATTTAGTCTGTCTTTTGTCCTCCTTCAAGGCGATATTTGTCTCGGCAGGTGTCGAGGACTCGATGACATACATCACTTTGGTTTGGTGGTCGAGGAGTATCATATCAGATTTGTTGGCTTCAATTGGGCCGACGGACAAAAATGAAAAGTTCTAATAAATTTAGCATTTATTGTTCTCGACAACCCAATTGATCTCTCTTACAGACATATCCTTATATATTCTTCCTTGTTCTGGAAAATAATAAATCGCAACTATTTTACAACTACTTTCCCTGATCCCAAGGTGGGTAGGGCCCTTTTTGAAAACAAATTTCACAAATCCCAATCAAATATTTTTTCCACAAAAAGGTTTCGTTTGTTCTTAGTAATCATCTTTTAAAGTTTCACGTGGATCCCATGCTCTACTACCAAGTTACAGCTTATCAAAATTTCACGGACCACCACTGGCATAACCGGACTCAAAATAGATCCAAAGAAATTGAATAAAATCTAATATTGGGCACCATCAAAGGGCTGTAGCTATTTTTCAGGAAGCATGTACGGACTTATGCTCATAGCAGCATTTTTACATATTTTCCTATACCTAATCGCCCGTTAAAATATGGCGACACACTTTCCGACCACACTGTATAGGTAGGTGGAAAACAATTATTTCATATATTGGAAAATACTAAAACACAAAACTGTCGGAATATTTTAGTGGTCAGAAAAGAGTTCTTAGTGTTCTACACTAATTAAAAAAAAAAAACTTGGCCTAAACAATCACTATACTTCTGTGGTGTTGTCGAAAATTTGTTGCTATTTGTTCCTCATACTTCATAGTTAATATTTAATAGCTTACGTATTGTTGTCGAGGCCAAAAAAGGCCTTTTAAAACAGTTAAAATCAATCAAAAAGTCACAATTTGTAGCTTAGCATCACTATCCATTCATATCTCAGCTCTAATGAAATACAACGCAATAAACGCGCTTAGGGTATATCGACGTTTAGATTCCCGTCCGCCTCGGCATGACTGGGCGGGTCCGACACGACGCAGCAGGCGGCCCCAGCCGCTCATCCGGCACAAAGCGTTCCAAACGCCAGCCGACCTGACGTTCAGAGCTCCGTCCGCCCCGAAAGTTACAGTATCGCGGCGGGGTTTCGACAGCGGCAGTTCACTCCGAGCCTTCATCGAGTCAACATCAACCAGCGAATCCAGCAGTTCAGCCTACTACATCTACAAGCTTCCAGAACTTCAGCATACCTGACGAACCAAGACCTGTACGGCGTCGTAGTTGCCAGTGCATCTACACCCTACAGCGTGGAGGAGAAAGGCCAGCCTACAACAACAACAACCTACAATCGTGCCGCGACTTTTAACTCGCTTCGAAATAACCAGTGTTAGCTCAGTATTGTTAGGGAATAAATTCATTAAAACAAATTGTGCATCGACCAGCGCAAGAGTTCTGCTTAGAGTTACATATTTTGGTATCTCTGACTTTTATTTATCATCGACGACTCTTACCAGGCAACAGCGCCTGTTGGGGTACCTGGCACCAAAAGCGGTGCTTGTGTATGTCAGCCGGCGAGACAGTAAAGGGGGTAGTAGCTGTACCCACCGATACTTTAAAAAATCGTTAACCAGTCTACAAATTCCAAAAATCGGCCCTGAGAGTTCGTTCAACCACCAGAGCTACGAGAGCACCACCATCGAGGCTGCTGGCGCCCATCAACTTCAAAAATTTGCAGTCTCCGAATGAAGACATTTTTATTTTTCACAAACTCACCCTAGTTTTCGTAGACAGTATGTACTACTCTGGAAATGATTTGGATATTCAGCTTGTTGTGTATACCTACATGAATAGATATGTAAAAAAGAAAAAACTTGAGAACATATTTAAAACGCAAATGTAATTAATACCTGTCGGGTTCTTCTGATTTTATTTCAGTTTCTTCGTGTAAAAATTTTTTGTATTCCGCTTCAACAAGTTTTTCCTTTTTAAGTTCGTTTTCCTCAGAGAAAGTTTCTTCTTTAATTGCATCAAGATTATTATTTTCTTCTTCACAAGCCAACATATTTCTTGGTGTATACTGGTCCTCACTGCTACATTTCACATCGTCTATGTCCATAACATCTACCACACTTGTTACATTTCTCTTTGCAAACTGTAATAAACCGCTTAGCTCTACTGGACTTTTACTGGTGAGATCTAGAGCTTCACAATATTTCTTAATCTTTTCGTCTATGGTCAAATAGTCCATTACAAAACTAAAACAGTTCTTTAGAGAGTCGTGGCAGGGCGCACAGATTACGGGTTTCTTGATGACTCTTAAATCCTATTAACCAGAGAACAGATTAAATATTGAAAACGAGGGCTCAATATAATTATTTTTTGACAGCAATAGAACACTTACCAATTCTGGAAGACATTGTTCTACCATTTTCTTCAATATATCGTTTCTCTCTTCAACATCCAGGGATATAGCAGAGCAAATTTTTACTGGAGACATACAAAATCCACATACGTCCTGATCCCCTAGAACACCAGTATCATTTTCATTTTTGCTCAGATACACCTCTCTTAGATTCAGTTTGACTGAGTCGTCGTCGTTAATAAATGGAACTATATAGTCGTGTGTATAGAAGCATGTTGTTTTAAAATCAAAACATTTTATAACCAGTTCCATGCAGTCTGTACACATCACAGGTTCCTGTATTGCAGCTAAATCCTAAAACAAAATTTGCTAAAAGCATCACATAACCAAAACGGATATTAAGAGATAATATAGAACTATTTATTCATATATAAACTTTCACTTTTGTAATTTGAGTTTCATTTTTCATTTCGACACTTACTATTTTCGGTAGAAGTATTTCCAAGACGTCTTTGATGTCGCCCTCTATAGCCATAAAATCTTCACATATTTTCAAACAAAGTCTGCACATTATTTTTTCTCGGGTTTCCATTTCGATAACAAAAACGGATTAATTAAATTGTTAACCAAGATCTAAAAACAAGAAAACTAACTGTACTTGCAAACAAGTTATAAAATAAATCCTTTTCTGAAATGACTTTGTGTCTGACCACAGTGACAGTGCACAGTACAATATTACAGGTTATCTTCTTCTTCTCCTCTTGGTTTCCCACTGACAAGTTTAGTTTATTTTTCCAGTGACTATTTTCGTTAGCAGTTAAATTCGCCCCAACAACAAAATACTCCGCTCAACAGAACAACAAATGGAGGAAATTTTATTAGTGTTGATAATTCCAAAATCCATTAGGATGCCTGAATAACACAAGTTTACAGGTGTAAAATGCCATCAAAACGTCTCTCCCACTATAGACAAAAGGCGGAAGTCACGTGACCGCTCTTCCCAGCTGGAAGACGCGCGACCACCCACTAACGGCTGTTAACAATATACGACCCGCAAAACCATGTGCAATGCGGGTCGCATATGCAAGAGGGCCATAACGGTCGAAGGCCATAACATGTTCATCGTTCACGAAAATTTAACCTAAAATATAATGCGAGATTACCGTATGTCACTGTCACGGTGTAGTATATTAAGTTGTAACGGTAATATAGTACTTTTTCTGCCTCTCTCTGTATACAAGTATTTATAGAAGGTCTATATTAATTTTTGTTTATGATTATTTACCAGCAGTAACGAGTATATTAAATAATTATGACTGAAAAGGTGAGCAGGCATAGATTATCACTGAGTGTGGCGGATACGCCACTGTTCGAAGTATAAAACATTACGGCTAGTTCTTTAAGAGATACTTTAATTAAAAAAAAAATTGGCTTGGAAAGAACGCGAAGTAAAGTAGATAACCGGGCATTATGATATGTAAAGACACTGAATACAAACGAATTTTTCTGTGAAAATAAATTGAACAAAAAGGCCATTCTTTAGAAGGTATGTTTAAATTATTATCAATATATTCTATTATTGATTTTTTAGTATGTTTTGAAATTTTCTTGCGGATTAAAGATATAAATGTATCTTTTTATTTTTTTAGATTTGCAGGCCTTAGTTACTTACTTACATATCTACTTACGTATTTAATTAATAGAAAAATTTGTTACCGATACTGAGATTGCCGTATTGTCCGTTTGTCTTCTGAAATCATATTGCTGTTTGGACCACTCTTAGTTAGCGGTTGCATAAACCGTCCTGTTTATTTCTGCTGTCTGCTCACCACATGCATCTTTGGTTGCCACGAGGGGAAAAGAAGGTCAACTGGATTACTGTTGTAAAATTAAGGTCAGATAAATCCATTAATATATTTCTTTCAACGAAAATTATATGAAATTCCATATCTCAACGTGCACATATCAAGTATTTTATTGAGTTATTGCTAGACAGATAAAGTGTGAACCAAAAGTAGCGCTACTTACGGGGTAACCTGCGTTATTTATATAATTTTGAATATTGGAATACATTAACCAGTTTTGCCGTTGTACAATTCACCTTATGTTTACTTGTAACTGCTCACACAAACTAAAAATTTGAGTAAAGTGCTATTGAGGATCCACTTAATGTTTTTAATTTTTTTTGTAAGTGCATACCGTAGGGTAGTATAAATTTTCTTAGTTTTTATAACTTCAAAACTAAGTGGCGCCCCTATAATATCACATAAAAAGTTTGTGACAAAAGAAGAATCCGTACTCATCCCCAGTGCCTTCGACAAGAGAGGTGCCGCCAAGCACCAGGTATAACTTCCTAGGAGGTTATAAAGTGATGTGACAAGACCCGTACGAATGGCTTCGTAAGTGTTTAGTTGTGTAGAGTGCCATAGATGGCAGGACAAATAAAGTTTCGTCGTTACTTACACATAGAAATACAATTTTACAAGTTCTGTGTAGTGAATGCTCTATAGATTTGTTTTATTTATATATAAAGCCTTTTAGTTCTTTTTGCTTTAGTTGTGTATATATGCAACACTATATGCATTAAAGGAAATCCGTCTATCGATGAAGGTAATTGCCACGGTATATATACATACGGTTGGATTATGCCCGCCCCTACCAATCAGAAAACATTTAGTGCATTGACGTCAAAGTAGACCTCGTTTACGCTCGCATATAATGCTGTCTCGTTCTCCCTCATTAATTATCTCTTAAGTCGTTATTGCTTCCACTTATATATCTTGCGATTATTATTTTATTTTAATACAAAAAAACAGGCATTATTTATTTTATACAAATTTGATTTAATAAGAAAGGGACGCACTAGAATCGGACAAAAATTTTTTAAGTTACTGCACAAAATGTCTGTATTTCTTATTTTAACATAGCCCAAAAGCGTGTAAGCTATCATCCTATCTTATCATAATTTTAAAGCAAAATATATGTTACCCCAAGGTTTTAGGTATTAGCATAGCACACAAAAATACGAAGAAGTATAAGGAAAATGTTATATACAGTATTTATTCTCACGTACGAACGAACTTTATATTAGGTGATATATTAAATTTATTTAAAGATATTTTTAATTTAAAAAAAAAACAATATTTACCTATACAATAATAATAAAAAATTAATCAACAAATATAGAATGAACCAACAATACTTGTACTTACTTTTTATTAGGGCAAGTCGACTTCCCAAAACAAAACCACAATACTTCCTAATAATAGTCTTTTTAAAGCGTCTTTAAAATACACCGAATACACAAAAGTAAAGAAACAAGTTCACAATGCACAACCAAACCACAGACTATCTGATAAACCGTGTGTCTGTGACCAAACAAACGATACAAATATGGCGCGTTCCAAGGTCTACATATGATCTATACTAACCGTGGGTAATTGCAGGGGTATATTCCGATCGCCATCTACTGAATTAAATAGAAACCAAGCACTTATGAAGCCGTCGATTAACATGGCAAGTACCGCGTGTCGGACCACCTAATATACTACACCATGGTCACTGTTATCAATCTTATTAATTAATCAGCAATATTCTTAGATTTACCTTTGTTTTCTGTTTTTGATGTTTATTCCTTGACTTACTATGTCTGCAATAATAAATGCATACTAATATTTTCATTTTTAAATTTATCTGCAAAAATTTAATTCATATTTTTAATGACGTATTTGGTACATACCCATTTGGGAGGGAGCTGAATACAGAGATGTATTCAGATTTTACGTAAAAAAATTTAAAAAACCCCGGTCAAAATTGATTAATAACTACAACTTTTATGAGGACATTAAGGTTTGAAATGGGTCACACTGTATATTTCTTTTAAATATGTATTATTCAAATATAAAATAAAGTAAAAAATTAAGAATTCAACTCTTAAATTATAATAAGTATTTAGAAAAGCACCATTATAACCTTTTCTTAAAGTAGTAATTTAGAGTTCTGGCCCTACAAAAAATATTGGCGCCGAGTTGAACATAGTATTGTAATGTTGAGAATATTGAATAGACTAGGTATTTGAACTGGCTTTATACGATTCGCACTCCACGATAAAACTGTTTTCCATAATTTGAGCATGTATTGCGGAAGTTACAGGGGTGACCCATTATTATTCACTTACATCCCAGAATAGGATGGTTCTCTTAAAATTGTTCAATTTTCATAATTTTCTTGACAGTTGAGGTTAGTCGTTAGTCTCTACTTCCAAAATTTAATGTTCCTAATATGTCTGAAAGCACCCACACACTTTATGCAGACAAATAAATATGGAATGTTACATTGCCAGCTTTTTCAGTAAAAGAAGTAAATATAGTCAATATTCGAAAATTTTATTTATTCTTTCATTTAAACATTCAAACTTTTAAATTAAATAGACACATTTTAATTATACTCTAAATAAGAATATAATGTTAGGTTTGTTTAAAGCGAGTATAATAGGTTTCATTTTGAGAGCATAAGCATCAAAAGTTCTTATTTATTAGTTGGTTCTTTAGTATACCTCGCAACTCTATCCCTAACGGATGTTATAGTTTACAAACCTAATTTTTCTTGCCTTCCTGGATGTTAGGTGTAAAATATTATTTTGTCAGTTAATTCCTTTACACTAAAAGGTACAGGTTTGTCTCTCTTCAATTTATCATACATAAAATATATATTTTAGTATAAATACCATAGGTATAGTCCAAGTCAGCACTTCCCGACACTCAAAAACCGCAACAAAAACTTTACGAGATAATTATTATCGCAGCTGGCCATGCGGCATGCCTTTCATCAAACATTAAAAACCTATAAAGGTAAGCGAGTCGATTTGCGGTCGAGATAGCACAAAGAGTGATGGTATTTTAATAAGGTTGTAAGTTTTTGTTGCATTTTTTATGTGCCGGGAAGTGCTAATCTCAAGTATAAATAAATATATTAGGTTTTTGTTTTATTTGAATTCAATTCAAATCATCTAATTATGCCCCAATTATAACGGGGTTAAAATCTTCTAAATTTCATACCATCTTTAGTTTTTTAGATATCTACAATAAATGAAAAATAAATCTAAGTATATCTTTCTGCAAAAATCCATCTTTAAATGAAAAATAGGTGGCACCTTCAATGCAAATAAATCACTGATTTATGTCATATAAGAATGTCTGTTCAGAGAAAAATATACCTATATAATTTAATATATTTGAATTGACATATTGAATACATTTATTATGAGAAAAATATATAAGTATATTAGCCTTTTAAGTAAAACAACAATATAATATGTTTGAATCAACATTTGAAATTATTTAGTCTAATATACATAACATTTTCATATAAATAAACAATATATACAGAACAAAACTGAGATTTGCTTAAAATAATATGATTACATTAAATAAAGAAAATTGTAATTTCAGTTTGATACATTATGGTGTATCCCATTAAGTAATTGTAATATTTGTTATAAAATTTCGCAATGTGTTACTTTAAATATACCCATTCTTCAAATTAACTTTACTATGTACTTATATAAAAAATAATTACAAATATTTCTCTTTATCGAATCTACAATGTTATAGCTTATCTACGAAGTTATCATTTGCTTGGCTTGAAGCATATTTATTTGTTGCAAGACTACTATTTTTGTGTGTATGTCAATGTACATAGATATTTACACATAAAGATTGGTTTAGATAAAAATAAAAAAATTAAAGTACTTGAAGCAGGTAGATAAATAGAAAATAGTAGAAAAATGGATTACCATTTCCCATCATTTTTATAAGTCAGTACTTCTGAAGGATCCTTATGCTTTAGGAAATGAATCTAGAGGTGACTTTTACGTTTTATTCGATATGAACAAGAATCACAGCTGTTCATTTTTTATTTTGTCTGACGCGAGCAAGTCACATTTATCTGCTGTTACTTCCGATGAACTCTTATGTACGAGTAAATGTATTTTAAGTCTATCTTTACGTTTTGTCTGATACGAGCAAGAGTCGCACTTGAACATTGTTACTTCTGAAGAATCCTTATGTACCAGTAAATGCCGTTTAAAGACTCCATTCCGTTTTGTCTGATACGAGCAAGAATCACATTTGTACATTGTTACTTCTGAAGGATCCTGATGGTCCAATAAATGAATTTTGAGAGAATCTTTATATTTTGTCTGAAACGAACAAGAGTCACACTTGAACATTGTTACTTCTGAAGAACCCTTATGTACCAGTAAATGCCTTTTAAAGACTCCATTCCATTTTGTTTGATATGAGCAAGAGTCGCACTTGAACATTGTTACTTCTGAAGGACGCTTATGTACCAGTAAGTGCTTTTTAAAGTAAGCATTCTGTTTTGTCTGATATGAGCAAGAGTCGCATTTGAACATTGTTACTTTTGTGGGATCCTGATGTTTCAACAAATGAGCTTTGAGGCCACATTTATGTTTTGTCTGATATGAACAAGAGTCGCATTTGAACATTGTTACTTTTGAGGGATCCTGATGTTTCAACAAATGAACTTTGAGGCCACGTTTATGTTTTGTCTGATACGAGCAAGAGTCACATTTGTACATTGTTACTTCTGAGGGATCCTGATGCTTCAACAAATGAACTTTGAGGGTGCATTTAAATTTTGTCTCAAATGAGCAAGAGCCACATTTGAACATTGTTAATTTTGAGGGATCCTGATGTTTCAACAAATGAGCTTTGAGGTGACCTTTATATTTTGTCTCATATGAACAAGAGCCGCATTTGAACACTGTTACTTCTGAGGGATCCTGATGGTTCAGCAAATGAGCTTTGAGGCTATTTTTATGTTTTGACTGATACGAGCAAGAGTCACATTTGTACATTGTTACTTCTGAGGGATCCTGATGGTTCAACAAATGAACTTTGAGGCTATTTTTAAGTTTTGTCTGATACGAGCAAGAGTCACATTTGTACATTGTTACTTCTGAGGCATCCTGATGCTTCAACAAATGAACTTTGAGGGTGCCTTTAAATTTTGTCTCAAATGAGCAAGAGCCACATTTGAACATTGTTACTTTTGAGGGATCCTGATGTTTCAACAAATGAGCTTTGAGGCGACCTTTATATTTTGTCTCATATGAACAAGAGCCGCATTTGAACGCTGTTACTTCTGAGGGATCCTGATGGTTCAGCAAGTGAACTTTGAGGTTATCTTTATATTTTGTCTCATATGAGCAAGAGTCACATTTGTACATTGTTACTTCTGAGGGATCCTGATGGTTCAACGAATGAACTTTGAGGCTACTTTTATATTTTGTCTGATAGGAGCAAGAGTCACATTTGTACATTGTTACTTCTGACGGATCCTGATGGTGCAGCGAATGAACTTTGAAGCTTCTTTTATATTTTGTCTGATAGGAGCAAGAGTCACATTTGTACATTGTTACTTCTGAGGGATCCTGATGGTGCAACGAATGAGCTTTGAGGCTTTTTTTATATTTTGTCTGATAGGAGCAAGAGTCACATTTGTACATTGTTACTTCTGAGGGATCCTGATGGTTCAACAAATGATTTTTGAGGTATATTTTATATTTTGTCTGATAGGAGCAAGAGTCGCATTTGAGCATTGTTACTTTTGAGGGATCCTGATGTTTCAACGCATGAGCTTTGAGGCTATTTTTATATTTTGTCTGATACAAGCAAGAGTCACATTTGTACATTGTTACTTCTGAGGGATCCTGATGGCTCAACAAATGAACTTCGAGGCTATATTTATGTTTTGCCTCATATGAGCAAGAGCTGCATTTGAACATTATTACTTCTGAAGAACTCTTATGCAGCAGTAAATGGCTTTTAAAGTTTCCACTCCGTCTTGTCTGATATGAGCAAGAGTCGCATTTGAACATTGTTACTCTTGAGGGATTCTGATGTTTCAACAAATGAGCTTTGAGGCCACTTTTATATTTTGTCTCATATGAGCAAGATCCGCATTTGAACATTGGTACTTCTGAAGGTTTCTTATGCACCAATAAATGCCTTTTAAGATAATATTTATTTTTTGTCTGAAATAAACAGCACTTACACTGGTACATTGGTATCTTTGAAGCATTTTTATTTAATGTATGTTTAAGGTATGGTTTCGCTTCATCTCCTTCAGGGTTTGTCAATAAATCTTTCTGTCTGCTATATGAACTAGTGATTACCTCTGGTTGTTGCAAAACAACTCCATCTTCACATCTGAAAATGACAAAAATCATTAATCAAGCATATTACGATGAAATATGTTATTTTTTAAATGAAATTATCTAATATTGATTATTGACAACTATCATAAAAAATATGTCTATTGACGTACCTATACATTGAAAATCAGTAATGAATATTGAAATTCTTTGAGTTATCTGTTTTTGAATGCTTACGAAGATAAATGCATAAATAAGAACAATAATAATTATATACTTAAGTAAGTCAGAAACAGTCAGTAATATATTCTCTGTATAAATTGTATATAAGTGTAATATTATCATATAAATATGAATCAATTTGTTCTAGACTTCAATTCGATCAATTTTGTCTCAAAAGAAATAGACGCAATAGATGAATGCAAATTATATCTAAACAATAATGAAAATACAAAAATAATTTAAAAATATATAACTAATAATAATAATGAATATACAGATATTGTTCAGTACATTAGGTATAGTTACATGTCAAATCAGGGATAAAAATGTTGGTTCAGTTCACTGTAACCAAGGTCACAGCATCTGCTCTTCCGTCTAACCCTTTTCATACTTAATATTTGTACATAGTCTCGAATAATAATATTAAGTAAAATTTTAGACAATATATTAAGGACAAGGAAACAAAGGAATAATTTTTATATTTAAATGAACACATAATAGTGATTAGAAATCGTTATTCATTAAGAAACTTTTACATTTCATTTTAAACAAGTTCAAAGACATGGCCTTAAATTCATTGCTTAGTTTATTGTAATACTGCACCATATTGTAAGAAAACGATCATTGATAAAGTGAAGTAGTGTGGCGTGGCATTGAGAGTAGACCTTTATGGCGAATTTTTTAACATCTGTACGATATCTTATTTTGTTGAATAAATATTTAGGTGCTTCTAGTAAAATTAATTTGTGATAAAAACATAAAACATGACGTACTTTCCTATTACAGAGTGTCTCGTAATTTATGCGATTAAACTTCCTAATTCTGTAATAAATCGTAAGCAGGTATCTTGAATTTTTCGGATTCTGTATGAATAACTTTGATTAATAGAAAAATGATACAAAATATCGGCATAACTGAATTAGGATTATACCAAACTACCACACAACATAATTACTTCCACGTTCAGTGGAAGTATAGTACCGCAAAAAAAATCCTGTCTGTCTGTAACTTCCTTTGTGCGTACGTTTACTCTGGAACCGTTTATGATATTGACTTGAAATTTGGTACACTTATGTATTGTAACGAGATCTGGAGCTAGATTATATTTTGATATAATTCCGTTGAAGGGATCGGGGGTAAAGGGGTAAATAGGCAAAGCAAGCAGGTAAGATTCCATAAAATTGTAATTTAGGGCAGTACAAAAAGTCAAGGTCTTAAAATTTTTTTTGGCAACAGTCACCCCTCTCCCTCCCCCCCCACACTATTATGAAAGGGAGTAAAAAAATTAAAATGTGATTTAGTGTGTATACGAGAACCAAGGGCTTCTAAAATTTTTTTTACACAAGCCACTCCCTCTCTATTATTAAAGGGGGTAAAATATTATATTGGGATTTAGTGTGTATAAGACTTGGATACAAAATCTGGATGTGGAAGTAGTGATTCCTCGGGCAGCAATTTTTTTAAAAATTTTTGATTCAGTAAGTATCTAACTATTCTATAGCAGTTTTATATTAGTGTAGGCCTTTTTTATCACCCTGTTGACTTGAGTCTTGAATCTGAAGGACTGATCTATAACTAGACCAACATTTTTTGCCTCGTATGTATTATGAAGTTTGTGCTTACTATTTGTTACATAAAAATGATTAGAAACATCTTTTATTTTAATTTTAGCACCAAACATTATCAAAGAGGACTTTCCAGCATTAATAAACAGGGAATGGTTTTCGGCAGCATTCACTAACTAAATTTTGATTCAAATTTTCATTTGCCAGTTGCACATCGAAGTAATTAAATGAGAGATAAATTTGGGTGTCCCCAGCATAATAATGATATTGACAATGACGGAGGTAAGCATCAAAACTGAAAGTGTAAATTGTGTACAGCAAAGGACCCAGAATTGAGCTTTGCGGTATACCGCGAGTAATATTTATACTTTTGGCAAACCAATGAAATGTAAAATTGAAGTATATATTGTGATCTAGCACGCCAAAGGCCTTACCGAAATCCAGGAGAACTAGGGCAGTCATTTTATTTTGATCTGTTGCTGTCAATATATCATCAACTATAGTTAGCTCTAAAACCCGATTGATAAAAATTATTTAAATTGATAGATGATAAATAATCACGAATTTTTTTGAAAGTATTGGTACTACACAACTAGGTCTTAAATCCTTCTACTCTTTTAGCTCAGAAATTTTAGGAAGGGGTTTGACTAACCCTTGTTTCCAATATTTTTGGGGCTATATTGTTGTCAATGCAAAAATTAACTAGGTGGGTGGATAATATATGGAGAGCAGGCAGCTTTCAGTGAGAACCTGAAGATGGCAGATGAGATTCTGTCGAAACGTCGTTTAGACAACCGTGACTCCTGGAGGAGTCGACCATCGACGTGGGAGAGTATCCGAAAGTACAATAACACTTCATTTAACACCCGCGAAAACCTAAAAAACAACATATATATATATGCATATTTTTTAATGATTTTGATTTTTTCATTTCTGCTTTGCACTATACGATTTGTATGGATGCATTGTACATCCCCTTAGATTTTTACGGATAACTTCT
Organism: Leptura quadrifasciata; assembly: GCA_963675555.1. Classification (NCBI taxonomy): domain Eukaryota; kingdom Metazoa; phylum Arthropoda; class Insecta; order Coleoptera; family Cerambycidae; genus Leptura; species Leptura quadrifasciata. The sequence goes on along the minus strand of OY776680.1, from coordinate 93,847,133 downwards.
GAATCACCCTGTATATTGAGGGTTACCCCAGCTAACACTTTAGGTATCGACGATTTCAGCTAAAGGGAAATCGACCAAAGCAGGTCAAAATTAGGTAATCTTAAAGTTCAATTGGTTAAGTCGCCATGTTCCCTACTACGGGTAAATTATTGGTGAAATTAATACCCTAATAGGTTATGACAAATATTTTAGTAACTATTGTCACTTAATAGGGGGAGTAGGTAAAAAGTGACCTACTTGAAATAATTTAGTAATGCAAATAAGAGGATATTTGTGACCTAATAAGTAATATTTTCGTTAAATAACTTATTAAGTAATTTTGTTGATGTTATCAATATACCCTGATAGGGGATATTAGTGAGATGTATTAAAATTACTAAATAGGTGATGGTATATCCTGAACAAAGATATTTAGACACCTAATAAGGACTCTAAAAATACTTATATTTCCACCAAAAAGTCGAAACGACTTCATTATTCAACCAATAAGTTATTTGTACCTATTGGTCAATATTATCAATTACTTGTTTAGTCAAATTTTGCCAACATAAGTGAGTGCAAGAAAGCCGAACTTGGTTACCTTTCTGGAGTATTTTGTATACTTAAAGATGTTATTACGCTCGGGTAGGGAACCTTTGCTCTAAGCTGCCAACAGAGTTAAAGAATTAACTCAGTTAAATAGCGATTTATGCAGCAACCAAATAGCACCCAATATATATTAAAAGTGAAATAAAGTCACCTATACTTGATAACTACACGACATCGAAATTATACAAAAAAATTTACTTTGGAAATTACTTTATACTATATAACGATAGTAAGGCAGGGCAAATAGTACCAATGAAATACGTATGTGAACAAGAAATTATGCATCTAAGATGCTGCATTAGAAACAAAAATAAATTTATTTGACAAACCTTTTGTGTCATCAAGTCTAGAATTATATCTAACATCATTTTATTCCACCTAAACTTTATCACTTATCTGAAATTAAGTGCATGCTATTTTTGTTGCGTCATGAAATCAAGAAAAACATAAGACGTAAAATAGGGCTACTATTTAGTGATGTATTGCTGTTCTTTTCTTACACGTAATAAAGTAATACATATATATAGGGTTACTGGTAATTCGATACATTCCTTTGGGGATGTGATGGGGCATGATCTAAGAAGTAAATTTAGCCCTAACATATATTATGCAAAACTCAATAGTTTTTGAGATATTTAATTTTTTTGTTTTTCTCAAAAAGTAGATCTTAATGCCCTAAAAGTTAATTTTCGAAAAATCTATTTGACATTTTAAAATTTTTTTTTACTGGATTACTTGTCCAATATTATAGATATCCGTTTGGAATGAAAAATATCTGGAAACATTTCGATCATGTGAACATCTGAAATAAAAACTTTAAAAATTTTTTTTTTAAATCAGCTATGAAATTTACCTATTAGGTTTTTTCAAAAAAATAATAACGTAACGCGTATAAATTATTATAAAAATTGCCTTATTTCAATAGCTATCTAACAAGGTACAAATGTTCAATGTACCCTTAATAGTTCTAAGAAAATACTAGTAAAAATAACACAAGTAGTACGAATTTTATTTTTAGATAAACAGTAAAAAACATTTTAAAAGTAGAGTTTAATTCTTCATTAATTTCAAAGTTGTACTTTATTTTTTATATGTCTTGCTCAAAATGGGAGCCCCTATTCCATATACAGACACGGCAGCGTCTTCTTATTTCCGTCCTTGTTACTCTGGTTGTCAGATTATGCCTTATGTGTTGGGCAGCATCGACTATCCTTTGTCTAAGGTTTTCTATAGTATTGACTGGTGTGGCATAGACCATCTCCTTCATATGACCTCATACGTAATAATGAAGGGGTGTTAAGTCAGGGCTTCGCGCTGGCCAAGGTATTGGGCCCGCTCTTCCAATCCAAACGGTTAGGGAAACGTTGATCAAGTAACTGTCATACTGTCAGCCGATAATGTGCTGGACAACCGTCGTTCTGAAACATCATTCGCTGTCTGACGGTGAGAGGAACATCTTCTAAAATCACCGCCAGATCATTTCTTAAAAAATTTTCATAGATTTCCCCGTTTAAATTTTGAGGAAGAAAGTGTCGCCCTATTAAATAGTGGCCAATGACTCCCATCCACACATTAATAGAAAACTTCATTTGGAAACTAGTTTCACGTGTTAACTTGGGATTTTCCTCTGCCCAATAATGTAGGTTGTGGAAATTTGTTATACCTTCACGATTAAATTTCGACTCGTCCGTCCATAAAATACTTGTTAAAAAATTTGCACTTTCTGCATCTGAATTTAACATAAAGCGGCAGAATTGCACTCTCCTTCCAGGATCACCTTCCTCCAAGCCTTGGACAGGGGTATAGTGGTAAGGATGACATCCAACTCTACGTATCGTAGACCAAACTTTCCATTGTGACGCTCCGGTTAGTCTTGCGACTTTATTAGTTGAAATACCTCAATATTTCTTCCTCATCATCTGGTTCATAAATGGGAGGAGCACCAGCGTCACTTCTTCTACATTTCACGGAGCCAGTTTCAGCGATATTTCGATATGCCGTACTGAATACACGTGCATTTGGTAAGCGGCGGTTAGGGTACCAAAGACCATATTCTCGGCGAGCTTCAGCAGCGTTGCCGCCACAGTATCCATAGACAAAAAAGATATCAGCGTATTCTGCGTTGGCATACGCGGCCATGGCACAGAAAATACAATAACAACAACTAATAACAACAACCACGAGCAAAATCAAAATCTTCGATAACTAATTTAACAAGACCAACAAACTTAAGGGACACGGAGATAAGAATGTCAGTTAATGACATAAACGTCAAAGTCAAGGACTGACGATTAGTCGTTTAATAAATTCCGCCACCAGCATTATCTTTACTAATTTTTTATTAGAACTCTCAAGAGTACATTAAACATTTCTACCTAGTTAGATAGCTATTGAAATAAGGAAGTTTTTATAATAATTTGTACGCGTCCTACATTAATATTTTTTTAAAAAAACCTAATAAGTAAATTTCATAACTGATTTAAAAAAAAAATTTTTACAAGTTTTTATTTTAAATGTTCACATGATCGAAATGTTTCCGGATATTTTTCATTCCAAACGGATACCTATAATATTGGACAAGTTATCCAGTAAAAAAAATTTAAAAATGTCAAGTAGATTTTTCGGAAGTTAACTTTTAAGACATTAAGCTCTACTTTTTTGAGAAAAACAAAAAAATTGAAATATCTCAAAAACTATTGAGTTTGGCATAATGTATGTTAGGGCTAGATTTACTCATGCCCCATCACATCTCCAAAGGAATATATCGAATTACCAGTAACCCTGTATATATATATATATATATATATACGAAGTTACAGGGTGTTAAATAATTTTTGGCCAAACCTGTTTTTTGTCATAACTTTGACAGGGAATGAAATAACGGATTCATATTTGGTACGGCTAATGTACTAACGAGCCCCAAGAGGTACATGTATAAAAAAAAATATATCCAGGTCCGGACTCACTATAATTTATGTTTCTTCTTTGCATCAATAAAACATCACCCTGTATACATTTTTTTGAAATTTCGATACGATATTCGAAAAGAGCAAGAAAAACCAAACAAAATGGCCTATTTCATTTTTTTGTTACACCTTCGTGGTTATTTAAATACGTTGTTAAATGTGCAAGAAAATGGATTACAGAACCCTATTAAATGAGAGGCACGTGAAATAAATAGTTTTATAACTAAAATTTGCAAAAATTCTATTGAGCCTAGGTGGTCTGGGTGAATCCTAATTCCGGCACGTTTTAAAGGTCCATTTTGGTAAAAAAACTGTGGTCCTAATAAGTAATCGGGTATGAAATAACAAAATTTTTAATCAATCACAGTAGGCTTGTTCAAAGTGACAGATAATAAAAAGAAATCTCCTAAACAGTTGAATAATTGTTTGTTAGTAATTTAATGTGTCAATAATCCGCATTTAGTTAGTGAAAACTTGTGAAAATATTTTAACTATGCCAGTAAAATTTACAAACGTGGAATATGCTGACATAATATTCATCTATGGTTTCTGTAATGGAAATGGTAGGTCGGCGGAAAGAGAATATCGGCTGCGTTTTCCTGGTCGTCGATGCCCTAATCATAAAACCTTTAGTACGGTGTTCCAGTATGCAAGATAACACGGAAAGTTTCCTACTTCTGCAGTTGTGGAGCGTGTTTTACAACAAGGTGTGCAGGAACAAAACAATATTATAAATGTAGTTCAAGAAAACCCAAATATAAGCACTAGACGAATCAGTTTGGCAACTGGTATTCCTCATTGGCGAGTATGGAGAACCCTAAAAAGAGAACGTTACCATCCATATCATATCCAGCAGGTACAGCGTCTTCAACAAGGCGACGATTTTGTCATTGGTTGTCTAACCATCGCCCAGTCATTTACAGAACCTTATTTACGGATGAGGCACAATTTACAAGGGATGGAGTAAACAATTCACGAAATAATCATAAATGGGCACAGGAAAACCCACATGCGGTACGCCAACGCCGTTCGCAACACAGGTTTTCTGTAAATGTTTGGGTCGGACTTGTGAATAGACATTTGATAGGGCCACATTTTTTTGAAGAAAGATTGAATGGTGAAATTTACTTTGATTTTCTTCAAAACATTTTACCGAATATGTTAGAAAATATCGGTATAAGAGGCATGTTGTTTCAGCATGATGGGGCCCCACCACATTTTAACCTTCAAGTAAGAAAACGCTTAAACAATGTGTATCCTAATAAATGGATTGGACGCGGGGGTCCACATGAATGGCCACCAAGATCTCCTGATTGTAACCCTTGTGATTACTTTTTATGGGGCCACTTAAAAAACGAGGTTTATAGCATTGAAATTGAAAGTAGACAACATTTAATCCAGCGCATCGTTACAACCTGCGACGAAATACGGAATAATCCAGAAATGATACGTCGAGCAATTGGTGACCTTTCTAAACGCGCAAGAAAATGCACAGAATGTGGGGGAGGACATTTTGAAAATTTACTTTAGTGTCAATTACGTTTTATTTTTAAACACATTTAGTTATTGTTTTGTTATTTATTGTTAATTGAATGGAAAATATTTTATTTATTTAGATTTTAGTTTGTTCTCTTTTCCAATTTTTATTAAGTATAAAATGTTGATGATTTTCTTGATCAAAGTAACTGGTTGCTTAGGCCTAAATGGTTTAAATTATCTGTCACTTTTATTCTTTGAACAAGCCTACTGTGATTGATTAAAAATTTTGTTATTTCATACCCGATTACTTATTAGGACCACAGTTTTTTACCAAAATGGACCTTTAAAACGTGCCGGAATTAGGATTCACCCAGACCACCTAGGCTCAATAGAATTTTTGCAAATTTTAGTTATAAAACTATTTATTTCACGTGCCTCTCATTTAATAGGGTTCTGTAATCCATTTTCTTGCACATTTAACAACGTATTTAAATAACCACGGTGTAACAAAAAAATGAAATAGGCCATTTTGTTTGTTTTTTCTTGCTCTTTTCGAATATCGTATCGAAATTTCAAAAAAATATATACAGGGTGATGTTTTATTGATGCAAAGAAGAAACATAAATTATAGTGAGTCCGGACCTGGATATATTTTTTTTATACATGTACCTCTTGGGGCTCGTTAGTACATTAGCCGTACCAAATATGAATCCGTTATTTCATTCCCTGTCAAAGTTATGACAAAAAACAGGTTTGGCCAAAAATTATTTAACACCCTGTAACTTCGTAATGAAGGCCCAATGAGACATTTCTATGGGAGGTTCCGGTTACCACTGATGTTCTCTACCTCCTATTAAGCTATGTCCCTCTCATGATGCAACACCCTGTATATATATATAGAAAATAAACAAACTTATTTATATTAATATTGTTTCAGTAGGGACCTCTGTTGAGGTGTGAGGAGCAGTTGGTGAAATTTGTCACATGGTATTGGAGTGTGAATCCGAGCGCTAACTTATAGTCCCCAGTACAGCGTCCTTTTTTGAAAATTATTACATAAGTGGTAAAAATGATCTTAGCGGCTTCATTTATTGAGTCTACCACACTGTAAAATTTTCAAGGTACGAGATGGGCGCTTTTCCGTACGCGCAGCACCTAAACTTGTCATTCTAGCGCGGTTACGATTTTTAATTACAAAACTCAAATTTTTTATTTAAATTGAAAGATTATGCATCAAATCAAAAGAAAATTTTTTTGTCCGAAAAAAAAGAGGGCGCGATTGTCGAGTCCGACACCTGCAACATGTCACTCTAACGCGGTACCGTTTTGTTATTGCACATTACCTAATTTTCAATTGCAATTGTTCATAATTGCCTAAAAAAATAGTCCATAACTTGTCCGACAAATTTTCAGCGTCGTTTTTTTCAGTCTGACAACCTGAATATGTCAGTTATGACAGGTTACGTTTTGCGATTACAAAAGTTATAATCTTAATTTTTTTTTCACTTTCAAATAAAATATGTATATTAAAAAAAAAAAAAAAAAAAAAAAAAATAGTATTATGCCAACATCAACAGCTACAACTCAAAAAAGCATTTAATAAACCACTACATAGAACATAATGATATTAATTGCAACATGTTTGTGGAAACCAAAACTGAGATAAATACACCTATAAATTATAGAGACTGGATCACAATTCAAAAGCACGGCAACATTGTTAATACAAATGTAAGGGGTGGAAGTTTAATTCAAGGTGAAAAATTTCTTAAAATTGGTAAAGCAAATCCACCTCACCTAAATAACCCGTTAAATGAGACTATACACTGTACGATGCCTTTCAAGGACAAGAAAATTCATATATTCTTAACGTACATTCATCCAAACAGTGCATCGATTGAAGATAATCTGTTTGTGAAAGTTTCACAATATGAACACGCAATCTTAATCGGAGATTTCAACGTCACCAACAGGAAAAAAAAACAAATACAACACTTTCTAAATAATTCAGACTTTGTGCAAATATCAACTCCATCCACATTCATTATGGCAAACAATGAAGATTCCACTCCAGATTTATTTTTCTGTACAAAAAATATTAGACAAAATATTTCAAACATCAACCTAATCCCAGACTTATGCTCTGATCACCTAGCCATAGAATTTTCTATTGATCTGGATCGACTCCCTGTGGATGATGATGAGGAAATTAAATACAATTTTAACAAATGCAATATGGAACGTGTAAACGCACAAATGCTGCAATACATAGATAACGAAATTCCAATATCCCCACAATACATTGCATTTTTCCTCGAGAAGCTTAAACAAATTGTAAGTGAAAATACACCAACATTCACAAAAAAATACTATGCATATAGACTCCCACCATTCATAATTAAGTTAATCAAGATCAAAAAACAACTATACCGTGAAATCAAAGTTAATAATGATCCAGTTCTAAAAAGAAAATTTAACGACCTTAACAAAGACATTCACAAATTAATATCACAATATAGATCTTCTCAATATTTAGAAGTATGCCAAGAAATAAAGGAGTCGAAAGGAAAAAAATACTGGAACCAAATAAAAAAACTATCAAAATATCGAAAACATAATAGCAGTCACCACCTAATAGAAAATAACAAGACCTTAATAGCAGATCAGGAAATTGCAGACTCATTCGCAAATCATTTTAAAAAATCGTATCAGTTTAGCGATAACGTAAACTTCGACATAAATCACCTTAACGAAATTGACGAATGGTTCAACTCATATTTTGAAGAAAGAAATCTTGAAGATATTATCCCTCCTATAGATGCAAATGAATACTACGCTGCAACTGCAACAAAAAAGAACACTACACCTGGATATGACAATATATCATACAACATGTTAAAAAAATTAAGTCCAGGTATACATGAAGAAATAATTCGTATCTACAATTACTGCCTAACAAATTCATTTTTTCCTCCAGAATTTAAAAAAGGTACTGTAATTACAATTCCGAAAGCAAACCTTGACCATTCTAACCCAGCCAACTACCGACCTAAACATTATTGCCCGTAATTGGAAAAATTTTTGAAAAAATTATTCAAAACAGCATTGAGATATCTATTGGTAATTGCATACCTAACTATCAGTTTGGTTTTAGACAAGGATCAGCTACAATTCATCCCTTGATAATATTAACAAATAATGTCCAAACAAATAATAAATTAGGAAACAAGTCGGCTGCCATATTTCTTGATATTAATAAAGCATTTGATAGTGTTTGGCATCATGGACTTTTGTATAAATTACATCATATTCATTGCCCAGACTATATTATATGGATTTTAAAACACTATCTTTCAAACCGATCTCTACAAGTACGAGTTAAAAATAAATTATCTGCTTCATTCACTCCTGAACAAGGCTTACCACAAGGGTCACCTCTCTCTCCAGTACTATACAATATATTCTGTTATGATATATATAGTTACGATCTGGAACATCCACAGAGTATTGACCATAACGCATACATACTCCAAGTCGCTGATGATAATTGCCTTGTATCTCATGGAAAATCTTTGAAAAAAACCATGGAAAATCTACAACATCTCTCGGATAAGACACTATTTTGGATGAGAAAATGGCGAACTACTCCAAACCCAAATAAATCTCACCTGATTATATTTAACCATAAGGTTACGAACAACTCTCCATCGATTAATTTACTTCAACAGACACTCCAGCCTTCTCTAACTTGCAAATACCTGGGTATCAATATTGACAGTAAGCTAAATTTTAAGTCACACACCAAATTATGCAAGCAAAATATTATATCTAGGACAAAACATTTTAGATCTCTCACATATAAAAATGAAGGCATAGACACAGCAACAGCATCCAATATCTATAAAATGATTTGCCGACCGATATTGGAATATGGTTTTATTCTATTTGGGAATTGTCGAAAACCAGCATTATGTAACATTGAAGTAGGGGAAAGAAGTAGCTTGAGAAAAATTACGAAAATTAGGCATCCTAATAATCCTTTACACAATCCCTCCAATAACCTTCTCTATCAAAAAACCAAAATTGAACCTATACTCAACCGATTCCAAAGACTTTCACAAAGATTTGCCAACAATTCGTTTAACATCGAATTAATAAGTCCTTTAACTTTCCCTACCAACCCCAACATTCCGCCCAGAAGAACATTCCCTACCCAAACAATATATGAATCTCTTATGTTATTACGTAATCTTTAATAATATATAACAGTCACGATAACACATTGTACATATATATATACACTTTTTTTTTTTTTTTTTTCAAAATGCTATTATAAACATGATGTATTAAATTTTATTTTAAATTAATATATACTGTAAATATAATATTATTGTAGACAGGCTGGAAGACTTAGGTCGTTGGCCAGTTGGAATTTCCAATAAAACTTTATACTACTACTAAAAAAATAGGTGTCCGATAAAAAAAATGACGCATCTTTTATAATAACTAATTAAAAAAATTTGTTTCAATTTTTGAAAGAAGTGCCAAAGCGCGCGCACTAGACTATACTAAAGTGTGTGCGTGGGAAGAGCAGCTGATGAATTCATCGCCTCATGGTCTGCCAGGCTCCATTTTTATATATACGCTTTGTTTTGCCGGCTTCGTTCACGTCTTACTCCATGTGACTTTTATAAAAATCTAAAAAACTTATCTATACTAACTACTACTAACTTAATTATACCTCGATATCAACAAAATACATAAAAAACTAGGTGATTTACTATCACGTTCCTTGACAGTATGCCACATTTTTACAGGAAATGATTAACCCTTCTTTCTTTCATAAAGGGGAAAAAGTCTTTTCAGATTTTAAAGAAGAACATGGCCTTTCAAAAAGCTTTTATTAATGTGATGCAAACCTCACCATCTCAAATAAATGTAGTGAGTGAGGTTGTTAAAACGGTTGAAGAATTCGTCTGTAGAATGTATGGACTAAAAACCAAAAGTGATGTTAGCAAAGGTCGTTTTGAAATGTTTGAAAGGAGTTATAAAAATACTAGGTCTTCAGAGGAAGTATTAAAGAAGAAAATTAGGTCTTTTGCTGCCTCAAACTTACCTCCAAGCAAACAAGAGCTTTTACGACCTGTAAAACTCACAATAATTTATATAAGCAGCATTTGGTGCAATGTACACAAACAAACGGCAACGGAAAAGAGACCAGAAGAATGCGGCCGGGATTAAGAGTGCTCCGGATATAAGCCGACAAGACGCTTCGAGAGAAAAAAAGTATATATAAAAAAATATAATTTTTTTCTTCTATTTTCGATTTGCAAAAATAATTTTTATCATCCCATATAGGTATTATTAAAATAACCATTTTCCTCTTTAAGGAATAAATAGAGATTTAAAGATTAGGTATAATAAATTTGTACAATGTCATATTCTATTACATCTCCAGCTCTCTCTTTCCAAGCACATCGTACATTCAGCTGCGTCATTTTATTGACGTGAAGTCATTTACAATTAAAATTGGAAGCATGGATGAGTAACACACTCCGGAGAGCTTTTAATAGATGGTGCTAACGAGTCTTATTGGTTTGACGGTCCTCAAAGTCCAACGCTCCACGAAATATCTTTAGAAAATATAGGTATTCTATTGAAATCTTATAATTTTTAAAAAATATGCAACTTTATAGTCCTTTTATCAACATTATTTCAGAATCTACTACCGATGATGAAGGCGATTCAAGTAATGAAACTGACAACGATGAAGAATACGATAATGAAACTGATAATTCGAGTGGTGATGATTCAGATTTAGAATAGTCTTAATTTTGTAGCTGAGACTAGAATCCTTTGGCTATACAGTAGGCATCTCGCAGGTGTATTAGGGGTTGCGTCTTTTTGTCGGCTTGTAAGGTCACGAGATGAAGGTAGGAAGTTGAGTTTGGAGACGGTAGCCATTAGGTAGCAGTGCGCTTGGCGTTCTTTGTGAATTTTTTCTTTTAATTGCCGTTAATGGGGCTTTCCATTTGATGTTTTCATGGGATATTGGAAATTCATGGTTGGTTGTGTATGTTATGGTTGTTTTGAACGACACACCTTACTCGACTAGTTCGGATTCTTGAATGTAAGTATGCTATATTTTTTTTGTGAAGCAAGCACATGTCTCCCTAACGCATTTTCTGTGGTAATTGTAGAAGGCCGTCCCACGAGGAATTACCTCCAAGTTTGATCTCTTGATCTCAAGGAATAAAGATCTTTTTCATTTTTTTTTTTTTGTATACTTATGAAATTTTTTTTTTTTTTAGGGCTTCTCCTTTCTCTTCTTTTCTTGTTTTATTCAACTTTTTGTGTTTACGTTACTTTTTGTTTTCGTAATTTTCAATCCCGAATTTTACGAATTCCCTCCACATATTTATTGAGCCTGGCGTTACCCATCTCCAGAGCAAGAGAGGCCTGGGTTTCGGTCACCTACACTTGTTCTCCACTTGTGGACCCCTAATTGGAATTTTATTGACAGCCTTTTGCTTTCGCTTTGGACAATGATTCGGGGTTTTGGAAAACAGGTATGGAACTGAATTGACAACTGCAGGCTTCGACATAGGACAACGATTCGTGGTCTGGATCATTTTCGATGGGTGGGAATTAACAACGACAACTTATGCGACCAATTTGGACAATGATTGGGTGGTACTTCTTGGGAGGCAGCTACTCAGCTCGCCATACAGGTTTTTAAACTTAGCGTATGAGTTCGGAATACATAATTGGTGATTTCGCTTTTGACTATTTGAAAATTTTAAGCATTTGAGCACAGTTTTCTTTTATATGTAGTGTATGATTTGTAAACATATTATGCCTGTATTTTGGTAAATAATTAATTTTTTTGGCTATTCAAAATTTTAAGTATTTGGATGATTCCCTTTTTTTTATGTTAAATGTAAATAAGTAATATCGGGTAATTGAATTCAAACCTTTTATCATTTGGGAAGGTATATTACATAAGTTATGATATATAAGTATATATAAATAAGTTCATATGCACGACTTTTATTATCTCGTGTGAACCTAATGTGAACCCTCGTGATATCACGCACGGTAAGATTAAATTATATAACCAAGGACCGGTTCAAATATATTTGTTTGTGAATATATATATATATCTACTCCAGGTGAATACTCTTTTACTGAATAAATTTGATATCCAAGTTCTAACTTTACATACTGGTTTTCTTTTAAATTCATACCACGAATAAATATAGTATAGCGTTTGGGTACCCTCGGAAATTTTGGGAGCCTTCTAGCTAGGTTGCAGTTATTTTATTAGCTAGTGGCGCTCTTTATTCATATACATGAGTAACTAATGTGTATATGCTTTATTATTTTTTTTTGTGTATGAACCTTAACCTACCCCCTCACCGACTAGAGCTGAGCTAGCCCTCGGCACACCTGTTGCGAGCCTCTGCGACTCGAACGCTACTGTTTATATTCACTTCATTTCTTTTTATTATATAAATATTACCTTTGTTTAGTGACTAAATAAGCTCGCCATATATTTTTGGCACCCAACGTGTCATAAGTGGACAACATTTTAAGTTCGAGCTTGAGTAACACAATTCTTTGTTATTTTATTAACTTTGTTTACATGCTAGATTTTTTGTGTACATTTTTATGCTCGAATAAAATACATCGAGTACTTTTAAGTTACTATCAAATTGGTGCCCCTTGCATTCAGCGGTCGGGTAGCCCGGCCCTATCACTGTAGACCGTGATACTACTGCAAAAATGCCTCCCGCAACTTTTTTGTTGTTTATTTCCCAGTAGCTGCGGCGGGACTGAGGAAGTAGAGGATAGCTAGTGGCGATCGGAGCGGTCACGTTTCTTAATAAATTCGAATTGAAATTTGACGCTGGAAGTTTAAAGGGCTGTTTTGCTGTCAATGAGAGACATGTTTTCTGATGTCGTGAAAATTCCAACAATACCCTTGATAGCAATTTTGGTGATTATCTCTGGCTCCCAGGTCCAACTTAAAGAAACTCAAAAAACGGGTCCTGCTGCCATGATGGTACAAGAGGTTTTTTCACCAAAAATTGAGATATTGCTTAAACGTGGCTTTTATGAACCTAAGATGTTATTGACAGCAATTTTTTGTGTCGCCGAACAAGTTAATACAGAAAAATGTGTTTTTCAAGGATGTTAAAAGCAAGCTGTTCTTTGAAGAGAGTGTGATATCAGAACAAACGGTCTAAATAAGATTTGTTGATTAAAACACGGGGTTAACATACGGCCAATTGAGTAAAATTACAACAAGGATGGATATAGACTAAATTAAAATATTTAAAAGTAACTCTTATAGTACTACAAAAAATAACAGGTTTTAAAATTTAACATAATATGTAGTTACACCATTACCCAAGTAACACATGTCGTCTCTTATTAAGCTTAAAGCTTTATGAATAATACATTATGGCAACTTGTCCAGAAAATTGGTTATATTAAAGCTTTATTCAACACTATACTGCTTATAAAGTAACTCGGCGGAATAAGATTGCTGGAAAAATGCTTTCACAGCATAAATCTAAAGCTTCTTTATTAAAGCATCTTACATAATTTTTTTTTACTTTATAAGAGGCTTAGTAAGGTCTATTATACAGATACACATCATGTATATTTATAACAGGTGTATAAACTTCTATATTCCAATGAGTTTTAATGGTTTTTAAAGCAACATTTTACAGCAATGTAGTCATTTAAGCCAAATGCCATTTACGTCAGATCTAATATAGATTATTTATACATGTTTTTTACATATAGTAAAAGGAGTATTTTATAAAGCATTTATTCAACTGAAATTCTGTTTTTGAGCTATGTAGCCGCAATCTTCTGCCATTATAGAACTGTTATACAGCTAAACTTATTCCGTTTCATAACCTCCAATGTCATTTGATTTGCAGTCATTTTGTCATTACAAACTACAAAGATCTACCAAAATCAATAAAAAAAATATAGGTCTGAAATTTAAACAAAAGTAATAATATCATATCCCACAAAATCAAAATGATGTTATCATAAATTCAAACATCATAGTAGTAGTATAAAGTTTTATTGGAAATTCCAACTGGCCAACGACCTAAGTCTTCCAGCCTGTCTACAATAATATTATATTTACAGTATATATTAATTTAAAATAAAATTTAATACATCATGTTTATAATAGCATTTTGAAAAAAAAAAAAAAAAAAAAAGTGTATATATATGTACAATGTGTTATCATGACTGTTTTATATTATTAAAGATTACGTAATAACATAAGAGATTCATATATTGTTTGGGTAGGGAATGTTCTTCTGGGCGGAATGTTGGGGTTGGTAGGGAAAGTTAAAGGACTTATTAATTCGATGTTAAACGAATTGTTGGCAAATCTTTGTGAAAGTCTTTGGAATCGGTTGAGTATAGGTTCAATTTTGGTTTTTTGATAGAGAAGGTTATTGGAGGGATTGTGTAAAGGATTATTAGGATGCCTAATTTTCGTAATTTTTCTCAAGCTACTTCTTTCCCCTACTTCAATGTTACATAATGCTGGTTTTTGACAATTCCCAAATAGAATAAAACCATATTCCAATATCGGTCGGCAAATCATTTTATAGATATTGGATGCTGTTGCTGTGTCTATGCCTTCATTTTTATATGTGAGAGATCTAAAATGTTTTGTCCTAGATATAATATTTTGCTTGCATAATTTGGTGTGTGACTTAAAATTTAGCTTACTGTCAATATTGATACCCAGGTATTTGCAAGTTAGAAAAGGCTGGAGTGTCTGTTGAAGTAAATTAATCGATGGAGAGTTGTTCGTAACCTTATGGTTAAATATAATCAGGTGAGATTTATTTGGGTTTGGAGTAGTTCGCCATTTTCTCATCCAAAATAGTGTCTTATCCGAGAGATGTTGTAGATTTTCCATGGTTTTTTTCAAAGATTTTCCATGAGATACAAGGCAATTATCATCAGCGAATTGGAGTATGTATGCGTTATGGTCAATACTCTGTGGATGTTCCAGATCGTAACTATATATATCATAACAGAATATATTGTATAGTACTGGAGAGAGAGGTGACCCTTGTGGTAAGCCTTGTTCAGGAGTGAATGAAGCAGATAATTTATTTTTAACTCGTACTTGTAGAGATCGGTTTGAAAGATAGTGTTTTAAAATCCATATAATATAGTCTGGGCAATGAATATGATGTAATTTATACAAAAGTCCATGATGCCAAACACTATCAAATGCTTTATTAATATCAAGAAATATGGCAGCCGACTTGTTTCCTAATTTATTATTTGTTTGGACATTATTTGTTAATATTATCAAGGGATGAATTGTAGCTGATCCTTGTCTAAAACCAAACTGATAGTTAGGTATGCAATTACCAATAGATATCTCAATCCTGTTTTTAATAATTTTTTCAAAAATTTTTCCAATTACGGGCAATAATGTTATAGGTCGGTAGTTGGCTGGGTTAGAATGGTCAAGGTTTGCTTTCGGAATTGTAATTACAGTACCTTTTTTAAATTCTGGAGGAAAAAATGAATTTGTTAGGCAGTAATTGTAGATACGAATTATTTCTTCATGTATACCTGGACTTAATTTTTTTAACATGTTGTATGATATATTGTCATATCCAGGTGTAGTGTTCTTTTTTGTTGCAGTTGCAGCGTAGTATTCATTTGCATCTATAGGAGGGATAATATCTTCAAGATTTCTTTCTTCAAAATATGAGTTGAACCATTCGTCAATTTCGTTAAGGTGATTTATGTCGAAGTTTACGTTATCGCTAAACTGATACGATTTTTTAAAATGATTTGCGAATGAGTCTGCAATTTCCTGATCTGCTATTAAGGTCTTGTTATTTTCTATTAGGTGGTGACTGCTATTATGTTTTCGATATTTTGATAGTTTTTTTATTTGGTTCCAGTATTTTTTTCCTTTCGACTCCTTTATTTCTTGGCATACTTCTAAATATTGAGAAGATCTATATTGTGATATTAATTTGTGAATGTCTTTGTTAAGGTCGTTAAATTTTCTTTTTAGAACTGGATCATTATTAACTTTGATTTCACGGTATAGTTGTTTTTTGATCTTGATGAACTTAATTATGAATGGTGGGAGTCTATATGCATAGTATTTTTTTGTGAATGTTGGTGTATTTTCACTTACAATTTGTTTAAGCTTCTCGAGGAAAAATGCAATGTATTGTGGGGATATTGGAATTTCGTTATCTATGTATTGCAGCATTTGTGCGTTTACACGTTCCATATTGCATTTGTTAAAATTGTATTTAATTTCCTCATCATCATCCACAGGGAGTCGATCCAGATCAATAGAAAATTCTATGGCTAGGTGATCAGAGCATAAGTCTGGGATTAGGTTGATGTTTGAAATATTTTGTCTAATATTTTTTGTACAGAAAAATAAATCTGGAGTGGAATCTTCATTGTTTGCCATAATGAATGTGGGTGGAGTTGATATTTGCACAAAGTCTGAATTATTTAGAAAGTGTTGTATTTGTTTTTTTTTCCTGTTGGTGACGTTGAAATCTCCGATTAAGATTGCGTGTTCATATTGTGAAACTTTCACAAACAGATTATCTTCAATCGATGCACTGTTTGGATGAATGTACGTTAAGAATATATGAATTTTCTTGTCCTTGAAAGGCATCGTACAGTGTATAGTCTCATTTAACGGGTTATTTAGGTGAGGTGGATTTGCTTTACCAATTTTAAGAAATTTTTCACCTTGAATTAAACTTCCACCCCTTACATTTGTATTAACAATGTTGCCGTGCTTTTGAATTGTGATCCAGTCTCTATAATTTATAGGTGTATTTATCCCAGTTTTGGTTTCCACAAACATGTTGCAATTAATATCATTATGTTCTATGTAGTGGTTTATTAAATGCTTTTTTGAGTTGTAGCTGTTGATGTTGGCATATAGTATTTTGATTTTAGATGTCCCTGTGAATTTGAATACCTTCAGTTGGTTCTGTTGGTGTATCGTTGCTATTGAAGTTCAAATCAAACATAAGTATATAAAGACAATTTCCTACAAATGTGGGAATAGTGTTGATATTGTAATGATCTATAAATCTCTTTTGTAGCTTGGCTAGAAGTTCCTGACGGTTGTTGTTTTTAGGTTTGTTTATCTTATTTGTGTAAGTATCGATAATATGATCATGAATTGTTATTACTGAATGGATTCTGCTGTTTTTAGTAACTTTCTTGTCGAGTTCGGCCGATTTTTTGTTAATAGAGCGAATTTTGACATTCGGTATTCCTTCAATGGGTTTGGTAGGCCGTTGGGGACATTTTATAGACCAAGCAACATGTTCTGCAGAGCCACATGCTTTACAAGTTGGTGGAAGGTTGGTTTTACACTCAATGTCCTTGTGGTCACCATGGCACTTGGAGCATTTTATTGGAGTATTACACTGGTCAGTGGTATGTGTAAACTTTGAACATTTTGCACATGGAACTGGTAGGGGTTCTGGTGGGTGGCTGGGGTAAACTGCGAAATATCTGCATTTGTAATACACTCCTTCATTAATTAGTTTTTCATATGATCTTATGTCACCTGTGATTATTCGAATATGTAGTGAGGGTTTGTTGTTTTTTTTAGATACTATGCGTTTACAATAACGGTGCACTATATTGGCGTTAAGTAAAATTTTGTTTATTTCTTTTTCATCTATGTCTATGTCCACCTGAGATATAACTGCAGAGTATGACTGTACTGTTGATATCTGATGTGTTGTATTTGGAGGAATGGTACTTTCTTCAAATGTGGAAATTTCCTTATTTTCTTTCAAGTGTTTCAATGCCATTTCTATGTGTTCTTTTGTATTATCTGACTTAATAATAAAGCCTTTCCTTGTTTGTATTATAATGTCTTGGACATTGGGAAACATTGAGCACCATTGGTCTGCGAGTTTCGTGCGAGTTGTACCTTCAGGAGCTGTGGCGTAATAGACATAACTGTACTTTTTTCTAAAGATGTTTTGCATAGCAACAGATAAATTTTTTGTCTTATTTGTGTTTTGGTTTTGTACTGTGTTGTTATTAAGAGGTATATTACATATTTCCATCCTTTCATTTGTGTTTTTTGGTGGTAAGTTTTTATTTTGTTTTGTTGATGGTTTTGAAAATATTGGTGCCTTATCTGATTGTTTAGAGGTTCCTGCTTGTGTGTTTACATTGGCTTTTTTTGATTGTGATGATGTTTTAAGTTTAACTCTTCTTTTTTTCCCAGTTTTTATTGTCCAGTCCTTATCTGTTGATTTCTCAGCTTGTGTTTCTGTCTCACTTGCACTAGTGGAACTCTCGGAAATTCCGCTCGCTTCTTTCTGGGACATTTTCGTCGTGAAAAAGTCCTCAAAATCCGCGGCGGAAACGTTTTTCAATGCACTATGGCGCTTAATTTTATGTAGAAATGACTTTGGGCACTTTTAAATGTTTATTGTCACTATTAAATCAGTTTAAAAAATCCGCTATTTGACAGCTCTTTACTATTCAGAGTCGCGCGCGTGAATGTCAAACATCATACAAAATGTGGATTTCTATCAAAAAAATTCGCCTCTCCGAGGATTTTGTCTTCTATTACTACTTCTGCACAGCCAAAGTGCTGTTTCAAGAATTAATAATTGTTTCTGTAGTGACCTTCTTTGGAAACTTATAGACAACCATATTGTATTTTTTTTAAATAAATATGACAGGGTGGCCATTGTTACCGGTTTGAGGTATAATTAACTTTTTATCACTTGAAAAGGAAAACTATGCAAAATATTTACAGCAATGACTTATGGGGTGTTCAAAATACATGACTAATCATTTTAAAACAATTCCATAGAAAAAAAAATTTAAAAATATATTTTTTTAAATAATTTTCAACATTATCAAATTCAAGGAATTTTGGAGGCATATGTCTATTTATTTCAAAGTAGAATAGCATATTTCAACAAAAAAATTTTCTCCGCGTAACAAATTTAGTTTTCCACGAACCACAGCATACACTAATTCACAGGCAATATTAATTCAGCTTCCTAATAATTTGCCACAACAAAATTAATACATTGAAGCTGCTAGAAACACTATAGTATCAAGGCTTTGTAACTGCAAACAGTAATTCACATTTAGAGGAATTTTTACTGTATAAAAACTTACTTGCAGCAATTATATAACAACTTCTTAGTCATCATTTAACATGATTTATAACAGCCTTTAAAACGAAACAAATAAGTTGCCATAATATTACTTTAAGTAATTATGTACCTTTTACAGAGTTTGCCGAGGCTGTATAAACTGTGTCTATTTTGGAAATATAGACACTTCATTAATACTGGACAATTGTTGTTAACTCTTAACTATAAAGTATTAAGCTTTATAAAAAGGTGGTGTAGATATTCCCAGAATTTAAAAAAAACAATTTGAACTACTTGGGTAGTCACTATTATCATGAACTCTTTTTTAAGAAAAAATGATGAAACAAATTGTAAACAAATAGATGGAATAAACATTTCAATTCTTTCACGAGAGCAATGCTGGACAGTTCTACCATGTCTCCAACGTTGTCATAGCAGAAGCGCCAGCGAATTATCTACAGCTAGTCCCAGTAATCCACAGGATTAGTGACTAAATTCCCAAATTGTGTATTGTGTCCCATATGCAGTCGAAATGACCCTAGGACGACTGCCTTCTGCATTTGGCCTGCTAATCATTTGACTGACTTTTGGCAGGCCTGTATTGTCTTCAATTGTGAGAGCAGTGTAGGCCTCATCCCACCGAGTACATAGCTTGAAGCTCATACCGGAGATCTCAGTATTTAGTCTGTCTTTTGTCCTCCTTCAAGGCGATATTTGTCTCCGCAGGTGTCGAGGACTCGATGACATACATCACTTTGGTTTGGTGGCCGAGGAGTACCATACCAGGCTTTTTGGCTTCAATTTTGACCGACGGACAAAAATAAAAAGTTCTAATAAATTTAGCATATCTTGTTCTCGACAACCCACTCGATCTCTCTGGGTAGCAGTAGTGTTTGGTTTGTCTCATATGAGTGCCGTAGGTGATATGATAATATAGCACTCGTAATGGCACGTTATGCCTATGGATGTAGGCCGAAGTTGCATAAATCAGACAGCGTATAGTAAATGGTTGGGCGACTTCGACACCAGAGAACAAATCCTGCAGTTAGCGTCAGGGACATCCACACCCATAACGCGACTGCATCTTGATGGGTCTCAATGAATTCCTCAGCCTCTAACTTTAGCCCTTCTGATTATAAAAAAGCGAAGGTCAGCATTGTCGATAAAACACATCGTAGATAGTTTTATCAATGATCAGCCTGAACAGATTTGTCTGCTAACTACTCTCACATATATTTATAACATTTTATAATCTTCGCTGAATAAGAGCTTCCTTATCCTCTTTGGAACTAGGTCGCTGCTAACTCCTCCGGCGCCAAACTTGAGCATAGCTTCCTTCATGCTATGCGAAAGGGTACATCTCTTGTTGGGGTAATTTCTTGGTGTCTTTTCTGTTGGTTCTTACTTGAAGTCATTTTCAAATACAATAATTTCAGTCTAGGGAACATAACATAAATTATTATCAAAACAATCACAAGATAAATAATAAGGGTTTTAAAATCAAAGCTCGACATCTCTTCAGTTTCTATGTTTTTTACAAGTTGTTTGTTTAAATTTAATTCATCGTTTAGTTTCTTTATATCAGCTTTAATCTGAACTGTCAGACGATTTGGTGGAAGCTCAGTTACTGATTCTGCATAACCCCTTGTCGCCCTCCTCGCCTGAAATCGAATACAAGACCGAGATTATCTGCAGCCCTTTGTGCTGCCTTAAATAAGGATACACCAACTCCTACAATTTCATGATTTCTCATAAACTGTAGAAGTGGGTCTGAGCTCCTCAGTTTGTTACACGCCATACTTAGAGCTACCCTGCCATGCATATACTTCAAGCTCAAGAGACCTGGACCCCCACCTGTAGGTTTGGATCACCCTGAGAGAGTTTTGAAGTTCATTCTCTATGGAGGTATACAGTTTTAAGTCATCCATATAAAATAAATGGATGATCTTATGTCTCAGATTGTTGGGCGTAATAGGAGAGAACGTGGGAAAAACTCCTCCACTAAATGTTTTCAACTGTGCCGAAACCTTCTGTGCACCAGATGTGATGGTGAAATTTAAAACATTACTGTAAAATGACATTTCAGAATAGTGTAACTTTATAAAAAAATCTTAATTTTTTAATAAAATTACAGACATATCCCTAGATTTTTCTTCCTTGTTCTGAAAAATAATAAATTGCAACTTACGTATTTTCCCTGATCCCAAGGTCGGTAGGGCCCTTTTTGAAAACAAATTTCACAAATCCCAATCAAATATTTTTTCCACAAAAATTTTCGTTTGGTTTTAGCAGTCATCTATTAAAGTTGATCCCATGCTCCACTACCAAGTTATAGCTTATCAAAATTTCACGGATCACCACTGGCACAACCGGACTCAAAGTGGATCCAAAGAAATTGAATAAAATCTAATATTGGGCACCATCAAAGGGCTGTAGCTATTCTTCAGGAAGCATGTACGGACTTATGCTCATAGCAGCATTTTTACATATTTTTCTATATATAATCGCCCGTTAAAATATGGCGACACAATTTCTGACCACACTGTATAGGTAGGTGGAAAACAAGTATGTCATTTATTGAAAAATACTAATACACAAAACTGTCGAGATATTTTAGCGGTCAGAAAACAGAATTTAGTGTTCTACACTAAAAAAAAAAAAACTTGGCCTAAACAATCACTATACTTCTGTAGTGTTGCCGAAAATTTGTTGCTATTTGTTCCCCATACTTCATAGTTAATATTTAATAGCTTACGTATGTACTTACTAGTCTGGAAATGATTTGGATATTCAGCTTGTTGTGTATACCTACATGAATAAATATGTAAAAAAGAAAAAACTTGAGAACGCAAATGTAATTAATACCTGTTGGGTTCTTCCGATTTTATTTCAATTTCTTCGCGTAAACATTTTTGGTTCTCCCCTTCAACAAGACTTTCCTCTTTAAGTTCGTTTTCCTCAGAGAAAATTTCTTCTACTTTAATTGCATCAAGGTTAATAGTTTCTTCTTTACAGGCCAACATATTTTTTGGTGTATACTGTTCCTCATTGCTAAATTTCACATCGTCTATGTCCATAACATCTACCACACTTGTTACATCTCTCTTTGCAAACTGTAATAAACTGCTTAGCTCTACTGGACTTTTACTGGTTACATCTAGAGCTTCACAATATTTCTTAATCTTTTCGTCTATGGTCAAACAGTCCATTACAAAACTAAAACAGTTCTTTAGAGAGTCGTGGCAGGGCACACAGATTACGGGTTTCTTGATGACCCTTAAATCCTATTAACCAGAAAACAGATTAAATATTGAAAACGAAGGCTCAATAAAATTATTTCTTGACAGCAGTAAAACACCTACCAATTCTGGAAGACATTGTTCTACCATTTTCTTCAATATCCCATTTCTCTCTTCAACATCGAAGGATACAGCAGAGCAAATTTTTACTGGAGACATACAAAATCCACATACGTCCTGATTCCCTAGAACACCAGCATCATTTTCATTTTTGATCAGATACACCTGTCTTAGATTCAGTTTCACTGAGTCGTTGTCGTTAATAAATGGAACTATATAGTCGTGCGTATAAAAGCATGTTGCTTTAAAATCAAAACATTTTATAACAAGTTCCATGCAATCTGTACACATCATAGGTTCCTGCGTTGCAGCTAAATCCTAAAACAAAAGTTGTTGAAATCTTCACGTCCAAAAAGGATATTAAGAGATATAGAACCGAACCAAGTTTATTCATACATAAACTTCCACCTGTATAATTCGGGTTTTATTTTTCATTTCGACACTTACTATTTTCGGTAGAAGTATCTCCAAGACGTCTTTGATATCGCCCTCTATAGCCACAAAATCTTCACATATTTTCAAACAAAGTCTGCACATTATTTTTTCTCGAATTTCCATTTTGATAACAAGTAACAAAAACGGACTATTTATAATTGTTAACTAAAATCTAAAAACAAATAAAAAAGCTAACTGAACTTGCAAACAAGTTATAAATCAATAAAGACCACAGTGGGCAAAGGGTCAGCGCACAGTATACAGATAAAGTTGAAGGTTATCTTCTTCTTCTTTCAGTCTGCTACTGACAAATTTAGGTTACTGTTCCAGTGACTATTATCTTCCTCCTTTTTATCGGGCTGTGAAAAATTTTGCAGTTGGCCAGCTCCAAGGATTAGAAACAAACTACGGTGGCCACGAGCAACAACCGACCTTGGCTGCCGCCAAGGGCAACGGAAATTATCTATCATTACGCAACTATACTACATCAAATAATTGGTGTCGTGCACGATTTGACAGTTGGCCTACCCTGGAGGTAAAATAACCTAATTGCTTTATGTAAACAAACTGTGTTTAAGGTTTATTATTAACGTTCAAGTTATCTATAACGTTTATTTTTTAGAAGGAAGTTTATATTATTGATGAAATATAATTAATAAGTAATAATATGAATTCTTTTCAGCCGTTGTTATCTGTGGTAGCATTGCAGCACGAGATGTAGGAGTCCAATTTTTTCGATAATAAACGATTTTTTTTAGTATTTATATGTTAAATTACTCCTAAATAAATAATACGATATTTCTAAATGTGAATACGATCCGTCCCCAGATTATAGCACAAGCAGGAGTATGAGAAGTTCCATTGATTTCAATCATGCATCGTAAATATAAGATACATGTTATAGAATTTCTAAATATATGTTTCCTAATATATCATCTTTCTTTAATATACCGAACTTTCGCCTTATTTGTGTTGCTTTGACTCTGTTTTGGTTAGAAAAGCAATACATTTAAAAAGTGCTTTATTGATTGATTATAATTTTGATTCCGTAAAATTTGAATCTAGGCGTTGAAAATATAATGGATGCTTTATTCAACAGATTATTACTCAACCTAAAGCATTGTTACTAATAACTTATACATATTTACAAAAGTATGATCTTAATTAAAATAATATTGTTTTCTCCACACTCAGATTTAATACTTATGATAAGATAGAAGGAAATGTTTAAATGAAACAAAATTTTATAAAAAATATTTTATTAAATAAACATAGGATAATTGTTAAATGCATTATAAATAAAAAGTATGTACAATCTTAGACGATTCAATGTGTCGCTTACGCTTAGCGGCACATTGAATGGTCTAAGGGTACAATACTTATTTTTCCGAAAACTAAAACGTTTAAATCGAACTGCTTTACGCAGTATTTTTTTCACCCACTCACATACTGCTTGATTATATGCCTCAAGACTTGTATGCTTTCATTTCGTCCATCGTAAAACCACTTTTAGAATATACAAGATACATTACTATGTCAGGATATAATATTTTGGGAAAGTCTATATCTGCAAAACAATCTTCTAAACGAAGTGTGTATGGATCTATTTCCAACAGAGATATTTTTATAAATATCTTTCTTGATGCATTTCATCAAGTGTTGCATAATACGAACTCATCGGATTAATTTTCTACAATAGAAAATAATTTATGTCTGTTTTAGTAACATAATATATAAGAACTTACCTCTTTAAATGTCAAAGATAGTTATATACTTCTGTTATAAAGAAATGAAAATAGAAATGCGCCAAAACCACATAAACATTCATAGATTCTTTAAGGTTATTTTACCTCCAGGGTTAGTTAATGACGTCACGTGCACGACACCAATATTAACATGTTTAACCTAACGAATTAACCTAAAGAAACATTCGTATTTCATATTTTACTTGCTAATCGAGTCGAAATGTATCTCGTACAAGATATAGTAAAAAGAATCATTCGAACCCTCGACCTCCCTCACACGTGAGAATCGAGCAGCTAACCACTACACCACGGAAGGCTGTTTGCGAACCAACATAGAACTTGCTATATCAAACCGTTTTATTAAATAAGGCAACGGTCCAAGCCAAGATCGGATGTGGTATGAGACACTCCTCGTTAGCCGCGGCCGAAAATGACAGATCTGTCGTAACCACTGGTGTTTAATTCTGTATTCTCCGTAAGAGACCGTCATATTCTCTAGTTTTTGAGCTTATTTGTTGTTAAAAGCCTATTATTGTTCATTTTTTAATTTTAATAAACTGTGGCTTCCCAATCTAACTTTTGTGTTTTGGCGCATTTTTCACCATCGTAAGCATTCTCTTCGTCCGATGCATATGAAAAAAGTGATGAAGAAAAAATATAAAAAAGGGTCATTTATTGCAATGCATTTTAAATGACGCTGTATCTAAGAAACACCAGTGGTGACGTCATATCTTTCGGCCTTGAGCTAACAGATTTGCTCATGTAGGCAATTATTTTCTGTTTATAATCCTTGATTACAAACATCATAAATTCGGCAACATTTTTAAGCCGGTTCTGAGTTCCACGTGACTGTCAGCCAATGGCCAATAACAGGTCGGTATTCTGCCAATGATGATCATAGGTTAGATAGTTATATAGGATACAGATGGGAAACTCCTTTATCTTCCACCAATACCTGTTTACAATCAATCAATTACAATCCAAGAACTGTGTAGTTAACAATCCTTGTTTGTATCGTGATTACAATCAGCATAGATTCAGCAACATTTTTAAGCCGGTTCTGAGTTTCATGTGACTGTCAGCCAATAATAGGTCAGTATTTTTGTCAACGGTAACAACGTTAAAGCTAAAAAGCCTCACACCACAGACTACCAGACTGGCAACTCAATGTTAAATTTTTGTCCAGAAATCTATCTCTCTCTCTCCGATTTGCAGAAGCCAAATTCAGAGGGCGCCACAGTTGCAGCCGCGGGAGATTTGACCATTTGTTTACTTTAACTTACAGTTTATGTACATATTTGACATTTAAAATTTGTGACCAAAGTGCAATGCCGTTTCATGCTTAATCTTTGATCATAAATTTCAATGTCAAATACGCCATATTATATATATATATATATATATATATATATGCTATAGGAAATTAAAAGTCAAATTTGTAATACATCATAGAACTTTATTTTGTCAGACATAAATAAACATGTAATAAAAAGTATGACAAAGGAAAAATACATAGTAAAAGAAAGCATAAGAATTAAAAACACACATATCCTTAACCTAAATAGATACTTTAAAAATTACATCATAAAACTTGTATTTTTATGTGGTCGAGTGGAAGAGTAGCTTTGCTGAACTCCGCCACAAATAAAGACAGTTTATTACTATTATTAATATTTAAGGCACTTTTGTTTTATTATATTCAATTAAATTATCAATATCAAGAGAACCATATTTATATTTTACAATAACTCTCTTGCTAATTTCTTTTCGTGTGCATTTATTAATTGTAGTAAATACTCGCCTTGCAACCTCTTACATGATAACAATGTTCTCCAAATTCGAATTTTCAGTGATGACGAGGTTAGTACCTCAATAAAAAAAACTCAAGGCAAACATGACTACAGTGGCCGGATTCTAAGTTCCTATCGAATCGAATCGATATGATAGCAACGAATTTCAAACACGTGTCGTTTGAAATTCTAAGTTGTTATAGAGTAAACTGTTATAATATCGTAAGACTGAAACAATAACTTCTTTGGTATCGAGCGTATTCTGCCGATTAAGAGTTAAAATTGTTCTAAGATACGTACTTAGAACCAGTAGTATCATATCGACTTAATACGATAGCAACTTAGAATCCCGCCGCTGGACCTGATGAAATATATGGTTTTGCACAGTGTAGTTGAGACATTAAAAAGTCAACAGTACTTGACTTTAGGTCCTTAAAAATATTTCTGACAACATCAGAGTTACTCAGGTCACACATTTCTTTTATTTTATTTGCTCGCTCTTTACACAACTTTTTTAATTTTCGTATGTGATCTACCTTTTTTGAAATTACCTTAAACATAACTTTCTTCCTTGGGGTTGTTCTTCTTGACACAATTTTTTAAAAATTGAACTTTGGCCTCTGAATCCCCCAGATTTGGTATACGATGGTAGAGGTGTTGATGAACGATCAACTGGAGTACTTGGCACACTACTAGATGTTTCTGGATGCGGGTTTTCTAATTCCTCATTATGTGCAGAAGAAACACGAAGACCACGTGATGTCGATGGTAGACATATATCTTCTTCGGGTTCCTCGACCTGTATGCCTGTATGGGTACAGGTGTACTAGATGTTTCTGGATGCGGGTTTTCTAATTCCTCATTATGTGCAGAAGAAACACGAAGACCACGTGATGTCGATGGTAGACATATATCTTCTTCGGGTTCCTCGACCTGTATGCCTGTATGGGTACAGGTGTACAATCCCTTTGTGTTTCTACTGTGTCTCCACATGGATACCGGGTAGGAACTGCATTTCTATTGAGGATGTAATCGGTATCATTTGAGTATGACTCTACTGTGAAGTGCTTATTACAAATTCTAAGATGGCGTATAGTATTTTCTGACACTTTCATTCCCATTAAGTCCTGCCACATTTTCGATCTGAAAACGATAATATTTATTTATTTATTTGAAGTAGATACTGTGGTAAGGCAGAACAATAATTTGAAGTAGTCTTACGATATTTAGAAATATGTATTGCACTGTGTAAAAACTAAAAATAAAGACTGGAGCAAATGCACACTTACTTATGAAGGTTCCTGGGAAAATAGTGCAATTTTTGCACATCAACTTCTTCAGTTTCACAAACAATGCAGAAGGTAGAAAACATTTTAAGAAATAATCTGTAAAATGCAATATTATATACAGAGCTTTCAATAATGATCACAGGACACGTGACCACAAAAATATAGACAACCAACTATACACGATGGTATTGCACTAAACAGAAATACCCTAAATCCATTGGCGTTCTAGTTAAAGGTAAAAAATTTATGATAATTCATTTATTCCTCAAATTTAAGAGTTTTTTTAATATTAAAAGCAAATTTAAATGGGATGCCTTTTATAGTCTAGTATACTTTAACTTGGCGTGTGTATGTATGAGTTAATATTTCCGTACGATTTCACTTTCTCTTGTACACAAAAATCCAGAAATATTGTCCACGTAGACAATGTTTCTGGACTATTGCTTTAACTTTGTGTACAATATGGGAGAAAATGAAATTGTATGGAAATATTAACTCATACATACACACGCCAAGTTAAAGTATATATCTGAATTAAAAAAAATGTTCGCAAGAAATAAATTGTTACACCTAATTCAAAATAATCTTTATTTCCACAGACAACATGAATATAAACATTCGAATCAAACAAACCACAGTAAATAAAAGAAATTACATAATAAAAACTTTTGTTACATGAGATTTAAATTAGAAGAAGAATGAATACATTTTAATACAAAATGCCAAGAAATTATAACAAATGCTCAAAATGGCTGCCTTGAGTTTCTAAACACACATGGACTCTTCGTTTCATATTTTCGAATACATTCTGTAACTGATCAACACTAATATTGCGGATTTCTCTTTCTATTGCCTCTTGTAATTGGTCAATGGTATGTAATCTATTTTTAAAAACATTGTTCTTCATGTGTCCAAATAAGAAATAATCACAGGGCGTTAGATCTGGAGACCGTGCAGACCATAGTCCCTGGCTGACTAATCGGTCATCGTAAAACTCCCGTAAAAAATCAAGTGAAGCTCTTGCTGTATGGGCAGTAGCGCCGTCTTGCTGGAAATATCCATCTTGCAGTTCATCATCATGCAACTGCGCCAGAAATGGCTCTAAAATAAGAGTTTGATACCTTTGGGCATTAATTGTTTCACGAAAAAATATAGGGCCTATAATTCGCCTTCTGGATATTGCCACCCATACACCAACTTTTAAGGGGTGTAAACTTGTTTCTACGTAAGTGTGAGGATTTTCTGTAGCCCATGTCCTGTAGTTCTGACTATTGATATAACCCATGCTTCATCAGTAAAATAGGTTAAATCCAATACATCGTTGTTATTTAAATTTCCGTTGAACCAACAACAATATCTTACTCGACTTTCAAAATCAGGGGGTAATAGTTCTTGAACAACGGTTACCTTGTATGGATGCAAATGGAGTTTTTTGAGTGCTTTATGGGTTGTTCCAACTGAAAGACCTAAAAAAAATAAATTTCGTTGATTTGTCGTTTAGGTATATTAAGACATCTGAAGAGAACCGATTCCCAGTTTTATATATTTTTTTATTTGCATTCAGGTTTTATATATAAACAAGAGTTTTAGTAGGTATCATTATTAGTTGTTGATAATAATTTTCACCAAAGAAATTCATATTGTACATTTTCAAGAAACTAAATTTAAATGGTATGTAACGTATTCAGTAATTAAAAAATTTAGTGTAAAAGTACCTACCTGTTTGAGCGGACAACTTTGGTATGGATTTTGTCGGGCTTTGATTCATTCTTTCTCGAACGTCGTTCATAACCACTTCAGTTAAAACAGTTGGCCTACCAGTGGATTTTCCCTTGCAAAGGCAGTGTGTCTTTGCAAAACGATCAACGAGTACATATTTACGATTTGAAAATGTGTCATATGGAATATTTGCTTCAGGAAATTTTTCCATAAATTGTTCGATGCATGATTGCAATGAATACTTTCATGATCCATCTTCGTTGCGAGTTCCACTTCGAAAATGAGCCATCAAAATGAAGGCATCTTGCTCTGGCGTAAAAACCATGGCAAGACAGGACTAGAATAAAATTTAAAAAACATTACTTAGCCTAACATTCTTTTTCTCTTTATTATTAATCACCAGAAGATAACTGATGTAAATTATGTAGTTCTGAAAAGAACTGATTAGTACTCAAATAATAATTAAAACAATTCAAAAACCGTGAAAAAGAACTAATAATTATGCAATATCCACCAAAACACTACTACTACGTCTATGATATGACATTTCAGATTAAAATAAATAGTTAAATGTTAGGATATGCCTACAAGAAGACTGTACGGCGCTAAATATTCTGCGTAGACAAACTGTTGCCTTATTGGTTCCGCTGGGCGTGTTCAGCTTCAGAGCCAATTAAACTGTGCGTTGCGTCGAGATTTCCTGAAACATCGTGGAAAAAAAACCGTCAGCAAAGATACTTGAAAACGCACCCTTAGATACATACGAATTAAAATATCCCTAGTATGGAAGGTTCTGACATGGCTAAAACATGACAAGCCTAAAAGATGAACTAAAAAATCACGTGTCCTGTGATCATTGTTGAAAGCTCTGTATTACTGTAGTCCAATGTATATTTGCACAATAACACTCACCTAACTCCTCTTTGGAAATAGAAAGTTTTAAAGGGCACTAAAAACTACGTATTCTATGTTAAAAAGTCAAGTTTCTACAAAAATAATATCACCAGCACAACACAATCACAGTACACAATATAAATAACATAATAACAATGGACGACGTTTGACGTTTCAAACGACATTTGCGTTAAGAGCGACATCTGAATTTGGCTTCTGTTGCCTCGACCTTGACCGGATAAATTTCCCAGGGAAGTTCCCAGTCTGGTAGTCTGTGCTCACACTAATAACTAAACATGAAACTTTAAATCTTGTGACTAAATAAAAAAAAATGAAAAGCCGCATATTTGGTACAATAATAGTATAGTATTCAGCGAGCCTATAATGATGGCTATTGTTCACGATGGTGATGTTTACGCCACGAGCCGCAGGCCAGTTTTGTAAGTCGCCAAAGTGAATAATAGCTATTACCTATATGCGAGTAGGATACTATACTTTGTCCACCACTATAACGTCAATCTTTAGCTCTATTTTACAAAACAAAATTTTAGGCTGTACAGTTTAACTTGACAAAATTTATTTAATAGGTACTTCAACTTACTTTTTTTATTTTAAACAACAAACTTAAATGAACGAGATAACTATGAATATATTTTGACGTTCAATAAGAAACGAAATTCCAGTGCGGAAAGCTGCTGATGAAGCTGCATGCCGTGTTGAATGTGCAGAGAAGATGGATGTGTTGATGCCTGTCCTGTGTAATGTTTGTTTTACCCACCCACTGAGGGTTTGACGATTTGTTTTTACATTGGGTGGCCTCGTCGTGACAAAAAGAAAGGGTTGATCTGGGGATCTCAGGTCTACCGTTCTTTCGATATATGATAACAGTGCAGATGCTGGACAAATGCTTGGATTTTCTTGAAAAAAAATTGTGGAAATTCTAGCAGCGGTTGAAAGGAGTTTGGCTTTGAGGTTTTGATCATGTCGGGGACGTATATCCTAGCCCCGTCTTTTTCAAAAGAGATATTTTCTACTCTTATGACTTGTAAGTTCTGCAGTCTCTGGGCTGTGACTAACGATAGTAGTGTTATTACCCAGCTTAAAGCTTGTCATTAGGTTCCAGGGTCATAAGGTACCTAAGGACCACATCGGGGTCCCATGTTACGTTGTACCTAGGGCGCTGAGGTCTTGTCTTAGCCACTACCCTTAGAAATCTTTTGATCTGTGGATCTTTGCCTAATCCCCATTCATTATCAATGACAGGGCTGACCTATAAGAGTTAAGTGATCCATATTTCAACGGCCTGGAATCTAATATGGTTTGGAGAAAGGCTATCACATTAGGAACCGAGGCCCTGAAAGGGCTGAGGGAATGATTAGAGCAGTAATTCCACCAGGACTTTAAAGGGTTGTTGTGCTGCGTAATAGTGTTTTCTGAAATAGATCTTCCTATTGTTTTCAATGAGGATTCAGGCAGTCCTTTTTCTAAAAAGGCTTGCCGCAGCATTTCACTACAACCGGGATAAGTGGTGGAGCCAGTGTGAGGTATGTCCTTGTATTGACTTACTGTTGATAAGTGTTCCGAGTCTACTAGTACTGTGGTTTCTGGGTTCTCTTTTGTTGTATAGGCTTCCCTGATAATATCCAGACCAACAGGGAAAATTGGTCTGTACTTTGATGGACTGTCCTGAAAGGAAAAATAAGAGGTTTATCCCTAGCTGCAAAATTAATAGGCTCCTTAACTAAAAGTTTTTGAAAAAGGGGGTACCATGGTTGCGTCTCCCATTTTGGAACCACCACGATTCCCTCTGCCTTATCTGATATAATTTTATTTAGGGTGCGGAGGACTAGGCAGAATGGTGGGAAAGCATACAAGTAATAATCTCCCCAGAAAAAGGTAAAAGCATCTATACCAATTGATTCTGGGTCGGGCCTGCAAGAGATATACTTTTTACATTTCACGTTTATTCTAGATGCGAAAAGGTCTATCTCTGGTCTACAAAGAAGATTTACGACTTTGGTAAACGCCTTTTCATTCAATTCATATTCCGTTTCCGTTGGGAGGCATCTAGACTGTTCGTCTGCTACCCGATTATCTGAGGAGGATATGTAAACTGCACGAAGCCATAAATCACGCTCTTCACACCATAACCAGATGTCTTTGGCAAGATTCGATAATTTGGGGTACTTAACACTACCCATATGATTAATGTATGAAAGAGTCGTGGAAGTGTCCACTCTTAGCAAAATATTTACAGGTCCATCCACGAGTTTTAGCAAAGCACTTAAGTGCATAAAACACACTTAAGAGTTCCAAATAATTAATGTGATGTCTCTGTTCTGAAGACCACCAACCATGAGTTTTTACAGCGTTACAGACTGCTCCCCAAGCTATGAGAGATGCGCCTGTAATGTTAAATTTCCACCATAGAAGTTCTTTTTTAATTTCGTTGGTAAAATACATTTTTGCTTTATAATTCTGATGATTTCTGGAAAGCGCTAACACTTTAGCCCTTTCTAAACTTTTTGTATAGAGCCATCCATACTTAATAGCTGGACAGGCTGAAATTAAAAGACCTATGAGTCTTGCAAATACTGTTTTGGTGCAAGAACTTGCCATTAAAATATCTTTTATAAAGCTAAGTAGTTTTTGTTTTTTGTTTTCAGGCAAGGCGATCGTCAACCTTGTACTGTTAAAAATAAATCCTAAATATTTGCAACAGTTTTCTGGTGAAAGGTTACTTTTTTCATAGTTAACAATGAAGCCTAAGGATTCTAACAAGCTAACTGTTATTTTGGTATGGTTTTCACAGGTTAAAGGATATTAAACATAATATTTTTAGTCGCAAACTCCTCTATAAAATCCTTATTTTACTATAAGGAACGTAACCAGACTGCAACCAACAGCTACTCTCCGGGCTGTGCCCCGCCGAGCGCTGAATTACAAGCTACAAGTCTGGCGCGTTAAGTGTAATAATTGCATATTACCATCAAAACGCTAATGCTTCGATTGCAACAAACACCAGCCGAAAGACTGATCCTACTTAAAGGAGCTCTCTTGCCAGCCGTCACACACCACTTGCAGACTGCAGTTTCGAACTGTTGGCTCTCATCTTGTCTTTCGGCTGGTGTTTGTTGCAATCGAAGCATTGGCGTTTTGATGGTAATATGCAATTATTACACTTAACGCGCCAGACTTGTAACTTGTAATTCAGCGCTCGGCGAGGCACATAGCCCGGAGAGTAACTGTTGGTTGCAGTCTGGTTACGTTCCTTATAGTAAAATAAGGATTTTATAGAGGAGTTTGCGACTAAAAATATTATGTTTAATATTGCGCCCTCTAAAAGCACATTTGAACTAGGTTAAAGGATAGTTGTTAAGTATACAAAAATCATCCAGATATACGCAACACAGGACAACTCTTTGTCTGAGCCAAGACAATATTGGTTTTGTCAATTTTGTGAAAGTATATGGGGCAGAGGAGAGTCCAAAATGAAGACACAAAAACTTCCAAGTTTCTGCCCTAAATACAAATCTTAAGAATTTTCGATGCTTATGGTATATGGGGATAGTGTAGTATGTATTCTTTAGATCTATTGTAGTCATGAAGTATCCTGGTTGTATTAGTCTAAGAGTTGTTCTATAGTCTTCCATTTTGAAATGCAACTGCCTTATAAAAATATAAAAAATTTTAAGATGAAGAATAAACCGAGGCTTTTTATTAGGCTTGGATACAATAAAAAAGGAGGATAAAAATTGATCTGGGGTAGGATTAACCTTTCTGATTACCCCCTGTTGCGCTAGCCTGCTAACGCATTCAGTTAACTCTGTGTTGTTAATAAGATTTGGTCCTGCTGCTGGCAGGACTTTCTCATATTGTTGGGGTATATGGCTAAAAGGCAATCTGTTGCCCTATACCCATTGCAAAATTATTTTATTGTTTGTAACTCTGCCAATTTTTAATAAAAAACTGAGCCCTATACCTACCTCTAGTGTCTTCTGCTTTTGTATCTCGTCAGCTCCTTTATCTGAGTATGAGGTACCGCCTTTTCTTGCGTTTCAAAGTTCCCTTTCAGGTTAATTAAGAGTGTTAGTATTTACAGTGTTAGACAGTGAAACTATCAGTGACAGCGGTTGAACAAAAGAAATAGTAAGTATAATTTTTTATAACATTACAATATACACTTTAGGAAGGGTAATAAAAGTCTTTCAGAAACCATAAGATAGATTGTTCACAATATCACACGGAAGTTTAGACTATTCGCCGACGATACTACAATATTGTGGCATAGCAAGAAAAAAATATTTTGCATGAAAGCATATGTAATATGACATTAAGAAAACCAAAAATTGGTGTGATTCGAACTTACTATCGTTTAATATAGGGAAAACAAACATAACTTTCAAATGCAATCTGCCAGATACTCCCCTAGGGAACCATGCACTTGAAAACAAAACTTGCTTCAACTTTTTAGGATCAAATATTGACTGAAAATTAAAATTTAGAGAACATATTACTGGTTTAAATAGTAAACTAGCACCTGGATACTATGGTCAGGGTGGCTTCCAATGAATTAGGATACTCAGCTGTCAAAGCTGTATATTTTTCATTAACCGAATCACACCTGAGTTATGGGATTTCATTTTGGGGTGTATGTAGTAAATTTTTCTTGCAACAAATACTAGCGAACCATTAGCACACTCTCTAAGGCGTCGATGTGAACATTGTAATGGGGATTCCAGACGAGAGATGCATAATCTAGTTTAGACCGGACAAAAGCAAAATAGAGGATCTTTAGTGTACAAATGTTTGAGAAATAACCCAGAGTTTTAAAAGATTTGGCTACAACATTGTTTACATGCGGTACAAATGTAAGCTCTTTATCAAAGATTACGCCAAGGTCTACAAGGGTATCAGGTCTCTGAAGCACTGCGCCATCTACATTATAATCGAAAATAACCGGCCTTGCACTAGTTGTGTAGGTCATGACATTACATTTTGACACGTTTAGATATAATTTGTTTCGAGTACACCAGTTGCATATGCGTGCTAGACTATCCTGCAGTGTGACGCAGTCCTCCAGAGATGAGACTGTATTAAATATTTTAAGATCGTCGGCATACAGCAAACAGGATACTTGAATACAATTCACGATATCATTTACGAAGATGTTGAATAACAGGGGTCCAAGAATTGATCCCTGCGGAATACCAGATTCGACAAACCGAAACCCACCATAAGCAACATATTGCTTCCTATTTGACAGGTAGGAGTGAAAAAATGAAATGAGTTGAAAAGAGAAACCAAAATCAGACAATTTATTTAGCAATATAGTGTGATCAAGTCTGTCGAAAGCCTTAGAGAAGTCAGTATATATTACGTCCGTTTGCTTACGCTGGTCAATGGCTTCCGAGATACACTGGGTGATACAAGTTAAATTAGAGGTGATGGAGCGCTCTTTCATAAAGCCATGCTGATATACCGATAATTGGGCACTAACACTAAAGTAAATAGTATCATGTAGTAAGATTTCAAGAGATTTACTAAAATTGCACAGAATAGATATAGGTCTAAAATTGGAGATGTCATTTATATCGCCTTTTTTAAAAACTGGGCACACTTTTGAACGTTTTCAAATATCTGGGAGACAGCAGTTTTTCATACACAGATTGAAAAGTACCGATAGTGGAGCTGCAAAGATACAAGCACAGTCTCTAATCAAAAAAGCGGGAACGCCATCCGGACCTGCAGTTAACTTAGGTTTAAGTTGTTTCAGCGCATTAAGTTATGTTACATTGCCCAGGATTTTCTGTTGTTTATAATGATCCTAAAATGTCATTTACCGAGTCATATTAAGGACATAGTCTCCAATCAGGGTTTCAAAGCCGCAGTGAAAAATTTACTTATTGATAAACCCTATTATGAATTAAAGGAATACTTTGACAACACATTCTGATAAAGATATATATGTTTATAATGTCTGACTGAAAAATGAGATTTTTACTTTGTGTGTATTATACGATCCTATTTGAATACTGTTACTTCTGAAGGACTCTTGAGTGCCAGTAAGTGCTTTTTAAAGTTTCTATTCAGTTGTGTCGCACTTGAACATTCTTACTTCTGAAGAACCCTTATGTACCAGTAAATGCATTTTAAGGGCATTATTCCTTTTTGACTGGTATGGGCAAGAGTCGCATTTGAACATTGTTACTTCTGAAGGATCCTTATGTACCAGAAAATGCTTATTCAAATTTCCATGCCGTTTTGTCTGGTATGGGCAAGAGTCGCATTTGAACATCGTTACTTTTGAGGGATCCTGATGGTTCAACAAATGATCTTTGAGTCTATTTTTATATTTTGTCTCGTGCGAGCAAAAGCCGCATTTGAACATTGTTACTTCTGAAGGATCCTTATGTACCAGAAAATGCTTATTCAAATCTCCACGTCGTTTTGTCTTGTATGAGCAAGAGTCGCATTTGAACATCGTTACTTTTGTGGGATCCTGTTGATCCAACAAATGAACTTTGAGGCTGTCTTTATGAACTAGTAAATGCCTTTTAAGATCTCCACGTCGTTTTGACTGATATAAGCAAGAGTCGCATTTGAACATCGTTACTTTTGAGGTATCCTGATGGTTCAACAAATGATCTTTGAGTCTATCTTTATGTTTTGTCTCATATGTGCAAGAGTCGCATTTGAACATTATTACTTCTGAAGAATCCTTATGTATCAGTAAATGCCTTTTAAAATCTCCATTCCGTTTTGTCTGATATGAGCAAGAATCACATTTGTACATTGTTACTTCTGAAGGATCCTGATGTTTCAACAAATGAGCTTTGAGGCCACCTTTATATTTTGTCTCATATGAGCAAGAGCCGCATTTGAACATTGTTACTTCTGAAGAACCCTTATGTACCAGTGAATGCTTATTCAAATCTGCACGCCATTTTGTCTGGTATGAGCAAGAGTCGCATTTGAACATTGTTACTTTTGCGGGGTCCTGATGGTCCAACAAATGAAATTTGAGACAAATTTTATATTTTGTCTCATATGAGCAAGAGCCGCATTTGAACATTGTTACTTCTGAAGAACCCTTATGCACCAGTAAATGCCTTTTAAGGTATCTATTCAGTTTTGTCTGATATGAGCAAGAGGTGCATTTGAACATTGTTACTTCTGAAGAATCCTGATGTATCTGTAAATGCCGAATCAAATCTCCACGCCGTTTTGTCTGGTATGGGCAAGAGTTGCAATTGAACATTGATACTTCTGAAGGATCCTTATGCACCAACAAATGCTTTTTGAGACGACTCTTATATTTTGCCTGAAATAAACAGCATTTACACTGGTACATTGCTACCTTCGAGGCATTTTTATTTAATGTATGTTTAAGGTATGGTTTCGCTTCATCTCCTTCAGGGTTTGTCAATAAATCTTTCTGTCTGCTATATGAACTAGTGGTGATCTCTGTTTGTTGCAAAACAACTCTATCTTCACATCTGAAAATGACAAAAATCATTAATCAAGCATATTACGATGAAACATTAGTTATTTTTTAAGTGAAATTATCTAATATTGATTATTGACAACTACCATAAAAAATATGACTATTGACGTACCTATACATTGAAAATCAGTAATGAATACTGAAATTCTTTGAGTTATCTGTTTTTGAATGCTTACTAAGATAAATGCATAAATAAGAACAATGATAATTATATACCTAAAGAAACCTAAGTTAGAAACAGTCAGTAATATATTCTCTGTATAAATTTTATGTAAGTGTAATACTATCATATATATATATATATATATATATATATATATGAATGAATTTGTTCTAGACTTCAATTCAATCAATTTTGTCACAAAAGAAATAGACACAATAGATGAACGCAAATTATATCTAAACAATAATGAAAATACACAAATAATTTAAAAATATATAACAATAATAATAAATACATTTATTTACCCCATGAATATACAGATTTTGTTAGGTACATTAGGTAAAGTCAGGGTCAAATCAGGGATAAAAAGGTTGGTTCAGTTCACTGTAACCAAGGTCACAGCATCTGCTCTTCCGTCCAACCCTTTTCATGCTTAATATTTGTACATAAAGTTACGAATAATATTAAGTAAAATTTTAGACAAAAAAAATTAAGGACAAGGAAACAAAAGGAAATAATTCTTGATTTTTATATTTATTAATAGTGATTAGAAATCATTATTCGTTAAGAAACTTTTACATTTAGTTTTTAACAAGTATAGAGACATGGCTTTAAATTCATTGCTTAGTTTATTCACCATTTTAACAATTATCAGTAAAGTCATTGAAAAAAATAATGTATATCGGACTCATAAAGTACTTAAATAAATATAATCTACTGTTTGATAGCCAACATGGATTTAGAGCCGGTGGGTCAACGGAGAGCACTGCATACAAGTTTGTTAACTACATATACTATAATTTAGACAAAAAACAATTCATAAGTGCAGTGTTCTTTGATCTATCAAAAGCCTTTGATTCCTGAAATTTGATTCTTGTAAAAGAAAAACTGGGATATTTTGGCCTAAGAGGTCATGTTCAAAACAGGCTAATGTCTTACCTCCACAGCCGGAAAATTTATGTTACTATTAACAATAATAATTCTATTGTGATATTGACCTAGGAGTTTCACAGGGGTCAGTTTTGGGGCCGTTGATATTTTTGTTATACATTAACGGCCTAGCTCTTGAAATTAGCTCTGACTGTGTTGTTTTTTCTTGCAGACGACACATCAATAGTTATCTCTGCCTCTACTTATAAAGAGCTCCAGAATAAATTAAACATTATATCTTGTCGGTTTACAAACTGGTACAACAAAAATAAATTACTAGTGAATGTAGAGAAAACTGTATGTATGCAATTTCATAATAAAAAAACAATAGCACCTGTTACAGTTAGGCCCAGTTTTATAATGTTAGATTAACCCTACGTTTATCTTAAGTTTAAACTTAGGATTAAACCATGGTTTACTTTACAAATGCCTGTTTTATAAAAATAAACTGAAATTTATATAGTTGATACTACTGTTCACCAGAAATTACAACTTCACTTAGTTTGATTCTGACCTATTATGACATTTTGACTTGCCTTTCAAGTTATTTTTGTAAAAATGGAGTGCAATAGAACAACAAATACTGAATACGAGATAATTTTATTAGAGAAACATTTTTAATTATACACGAGGCAGTTGATTTGTGTACACTTCCAAAAACACTGGTAACAATAAAGCAAATATGCATAGAACTGTGAGGTAATCAAAAATAACTCTTTACCTTTCTGTCAGATAATAAATTTTCAATTGGAGATAATCTAAATCAACTCAAAGTTTTCTCATTACATTCTTCTATGTAACTATAGGTCTGATTCTAAAATTCTCAGAACTAGTAGTAGTATAAAGTTTTATTGGAAATTCCAACTGGCCAACGACCTAAGTCTTCCAGCCTGTCTACAATAATATTATATTTACAGTATATATTAATTTAAAATAAAATTTAATACATCATGTTTATAATGGCATTTTGAAAAAAAAAAAAAAAAAAAAGTGTATATATATGTACAATGTGTTATCGTGACTGTTTTATATTATTAAAGATTACGTAATAACATAAGAGATTCATATATTGTTTGGGTAGGGAATGTTCTTCTGGGCGGAATGTTGGGGTTGGTAGGGAAAGTTAAAGGACTTATTAATTCGATGTTAAACGAATTGTTGGCAAATCTTTGTGAAAGTCTTTGGAATCGGTTGAGTATAGGTTCAATTTTGGTTTTTTGATAGAGAAGGTTATTGGTATCAGAACTATTTGAGCGTATTTATAATTTTTGTCATCATCAGATTGTAAATAATCACGTATTTCGAATACATCCATCAAATATATTAATTTTGACGCACATGTAAATAATGTAACAAAACAATCATTCATGACACTAAAGGCATTATACCAATTTAAATATAGTTTATCAGAAGATGTAAAGATGACCCTAATGAGATCCTTAATATATCCGAAAATAGAATATGGCAGTAATGTCTATTTTAATTTTCTCACAGAATATAACAAAAATAAATTACAACGAATACAAAATGCTTGCATGCGATTTAGCTA
This sequence comes from Leptura quadrifasciata, assembly GCA_963675555.1. Taxonomy (NCBI): domain Eukaryota; kingdom Metazoa; phylum Arthropoda; class Insecta; order Coleoptera; family Cerambycidae; genus Leptura; species Leptura quadrifasciata. The sequence continues at coordinate 93,806,531 of OY776680.1, read as the reverse complement.
CTGCATTAATTATAGGGAACATATTACACCCTTTCTTAATAATATTAAAGAATTAAATGTCAGAAATAGAATGAAATACCTATTTTCAGTATTTACGTTTAAATTACACAAAACAGCCACTCCGATTTATTTATATGAGCTGTTGACGAAACGCTCTGACATTCACGACGTTAACATAAGAAACAATAAATATAACATTCCGCAACACCATACTAGCAAGTTTGAGGGTAGCTTCATTTATGCGGCCGCAGTAGTTCTAAATGAAAACTTCCAATTCCTCAATTTAAGCGAATTTCAATTTAAAAGCAAATTAAAAGAGATTATGTTAAATAAGCAGCTGAGCACATTCAACTGATCCATCTTGTTTATATTTGACCCATAACCATTTATTATTTCTTATTGCACCACTATGATTATGATTATATTCATTCTTTTTTGTACCTGCACTTATCTATCACCTCATTTTTATTATTATGTTAATTTTTTCAGATTACTCAAGTTTTAGTGTAATATTTTTAATTCTTATCATATTGTAATAATATTTAATCATTTATAGGATTGTAATTATAATTAGTTATTGCTCGTTTCATTAACTACTAATTTATATTTTATTATAACTTTTATTGTGCGGGGAGGGTTGAAAATCAACTTTGTTGAACCCTTACCTTTTGTGTAACTTTCAACACAATAAATTTTTATTCTATTCTATTCTATTCTAAATATACACCGAATTTTATTAATTCTCAAGTTATGAATATTCCACGGTTTAAACGATCCCCATCCACCGTTTAAAGTTTAACCTTACTATGACGTAATTAATTTGTAAACTAAAGATTACTGACATTATAAAACAGACTCTTTTTCAAATCCATAGTTTAACCTGTACTCTGCAGTTTAATCCGATATTATAAAACCGGCCCTTAATGGGATATTGATTCAGTGTGTTGATAGTACTAAATTCCTTGGAATACACATCGACTGAAACATGAGATGGCAAACACACATAGATATAGTTATCAAAAAAATTAATAGTGGATATTATGCAATTCTGCAACTTAGGTCTTCCCTCGAAAACAGACAGTTAATAAACATATACACTAATCTATTCAGCCATCGCCATCATCATCATTGGTTCTACGGCCCTAGTTGAGCCTCGACCTTCCTAAGTCTATTCCGCCAGTCGTCTCTATCTCTTGCTAGCCGTTGCCAGTATGCAGCTCCGATTTTTCTGGCATCTTCATCCACGCCATCCTTCAATCTCAGTTCTGGCCTGCCGCTACGTCTACTTCCGCCCGGTTGCGACATAAATATTTGTCTTGGGGTATGATTTTCGTTCGCTCTTGCCACGTGCCCTGCCCATCTCAGTCTACCTATCCTTATAAACGATACGACATCTCTTCCCTCTAAGATCTGTTTGTATTTGTTATAAATTTCAAAGTTGTATCGTCTTCTCCACATACAATTCTCACAGTTAGCGCCTAGTATTCTCCTTAGGATCTTACGTTCAAAGGTTAGCAGTAGGTTTTCGTCTGCCTTAGAGATTGTCTATGTTTAGGATTCATATGTTAGGACTGGTAGGATAAGAGTCTTATAGACGGTGAGTTTTGTTTTTTGGCTTAAGTTTCGGCTCTTCATTTGTTTACTTAGGCCAAAGTAACATTTGTTCGCCAGGACAATCCTTCTTTTGATTTCGTCAGCGGTAGAGTTGTTGTGGGTAACCAGAGAACCCAGGCATGTAAACTGTTGAACGACTTCGAAATTAAAGTTGTCGACGTATATATATATGGTGTTATTATACATGATACATATATATATATATATATATATATATATATCAAGGGTTACTGTACTTGCGGGTAATCTCCCGCGTCGATGGTCGACTCCTCCAGAAGTCACGATTGTCTAAACGACGTTTCGGCAGAATCTCATCTGCCATCTTCAGGTTCTCACTGAAAGCTGCCTACTGCTGCTCCTCATTGCTCGAACTGAACTGACGTTCTCCGCGTTGTGCGGCTCCTTATATGGGCTCTGGTCTAGGGCGCGCCTGAGCGACTGGCTACATGTCACTGGTCCCCTGCTACTTGTGGGAGGCGCCCGAGCCAAACCGACAAGTGGGCCTCGCTGAAACGTCACGCTCCACGTGGCTTCTCGTTGGTGGTTGGGCATCCTCGTGTCCAATGGATGCCGTAGAATGCCGAGGTTCTCTCTGATTGGTCAGCGTTAGTTTTTGACTCCTCGTGGTAGGTCCATTTCGGGCAGATTGCTGTGTTTCTTCACTGTTTGTCAATGCTTGAATGTACCTCCTCGTAATTGGTTCGTCCCCGGTGGATCGTCGTGTGTTTTCTGTTACGTAGAGCGGGCTTCCAAGAACTGGGTAATCTCTGCGTATCATCTCGTTTATTAAGATTTTGTGCTTTTTTCGAAACGAAACCAAAATCAATAAAAAAATATAGGTCTGAAATTTAAACAAAAGTAATAATATCATATCCCTCAAAATCAAAATGATGTTATCATGAATTCAATTATTGCACAAAATGTGGATTTTTATCAAAGAAAATTCACCTCTCCGAGGATTTTGTCTTCTATTACTACTTCTGCACAGCCAAAGTACTGTTTCAAGAATTAATAACTGTTTCTGTAGTGACCTTCTTTGGATATTTATAGAGAACCGTATTGTATTTTTTTTAAATAAATAAGACAGGGTGGCCATTGTTATCGGTTTGAGGTACAATTAACTTTTTATAACTTAAAAAAAAAAACTTTGCAAAATATTTACAGCAATGACTTATGGGGTGTTCAAAATGCGTGGCTAATCATTTTAAAACAATTCCACGGAAAAAAATCAAAAATAATATTACTTTAAGTATTTATGTACATTTTACAGAGTTTGCCGGGGCTGTATAAACTGTGTCTATTTTGGGAATATAGACACTTCATTAACAATTGTTGTTAACTCTAACTATAAAGTATTAAGCTTTATAAAAAGGTGGAGTAAATATTCACAGAATTTTTAAAAAGCAATTTGAACTACTTGGGTAGTCACTATTATCATGAACTCTCTTTTAAGAAAAAAACGTTGAAACAAATTGTAAACAAATAGAAGAAATAAAAGATTTCAATTCTTTCACGAGAGCAATGCTGGACAGTTCTACCATGTCTCCGACATTCTCATAGCAGAAGCGCCAGCGAATTATCTACAGCTAGTCCCAGTAACCCACAGGATTAATGACTAAATTCCCAAATTGTGTATTGTGTCCCATATGCAGTCGAAGTGACCCCAGGACGACTGCCTTCTGCATTTGGCCTGCTAATTATTTGACTGACTTTTGGCAGGCCTGTATTGTCTTCAATTGTGAGAGCAGTGTAGGCCTCATCCCACCGAGTACATAGATTGGAGCTCATACTGGAGATCTCTGCATTTAGTCTGCCTTTTGTCCTCCTTCAAGGCGATATTTGTCTCGGCAGGTGTTGAGGACTCGATGACATACATTACTTTGGTTTGGTGGTCGAGGAGTCCCATATCAGGCTTGTTGGCTTCAATTGGGCTGACGGACAAAAATGAAAAGTTCTAATAAATTTAGCATTTATTGTTCTCGACAACCCACTTGATCTCTCTGGGCAGCAGAAGTGTTTGGTTTGTCTCATACGAGTGTCGTAGGTGATAATATATCACTCGTAAAGCCATGTTATGCCTATGGATGTAGGTCAAAGTTGCATAAATCAGACAGCAGATAGTAAATGCTTGGGCGACTCCGACACCTGAGAACAAATCCTGCAGTTAGTGTTAGGGACATCCACACCCATAACGCGACTGCAGTAAACAAAATGTTAATAACACCATCTTGATGGGTCTCAATGAATTCCTCAGTCTCCAACTTTAGCCCTTCTGATCATAAAAAAGCGAAGGTCAGCACTGTCGATAAAACACATCGTAGATAGTTTTATCAATGAGCAGCCTGAACAGATTTCTCTGCTATGCAGCTTTAATCTGAACTGTCAGACGATTTGGTGGAAGCTCAGTTACTGATTCTGCATAACCCCTTGTCGCCCTCCTCGCCTGAAATCGAATACAAGACAGAGATTATCTGCAGCCCTTTGTGCTGCCTTAAATAAGAATGCACCAACTACCACAATATCATGATTTCTCACAAACTGTAGGAGTGAGTCTGAGCTCCTCAGTTTGTTACACGCCATACTCAGCGCTACCCTGCCATGCATATACTTCAAGCTCAAGGGCCCTGGACCCCCACCTGTAGGTTTGGATCATCCCGACAGGGTTCTGAAGTTCATTCCCTATGGAGGTATACAGTTTTAGGTCATCCATATAAAATAAATGGATGTCTTGTTGGGCGTAATAGGAGAGAACGTAGGAAAAACTCTTCCACTAAATGTTTTCAACTCTGCCAAAACCATCTGTGCACCAGATGTGATGGTGAAATATTACAAATTACTGTAAAATGACATTTCAGAATAGTGTGACTTTATAAAAAAATCTTAATTTTTTTAATTAAATTACAGACATATCCTTGTTCTGGAAAATAATAAATTGCAACTATTTTACAAGTACTTTCCCTGATCCCAAGGTGGGTAGGGCCCTTTTTGAAAACAAATTTCACAAATCCCAATCAAATATTTTTTCCACAAAAAGTTTTCGTTTGGTCTTAGTAGTCATCTTTTAAAGTTTCACGTGGATCCCATGCTCCACTACCAAGTTATAGCTTATCAAAATTTCACGGAACACCACTGGCATAACCAGACTCAAAGTGGATCCAAAGAAATTTAATAAAATCTAATATTGGGCATCATCAAAGGGTTGTAGCTATTTTTCAGAAAGCATGTAGGGACTTATGCTCATAGCAGCATTTTTACATATTTTTCTATACCTATAATCGCTCGTTAAAATATGGCGACACAATTTTTGACCACACTGTATAGATAGGTGGAAAACAAGTATGTCATTTATTAAAAAATACTAAAACACAAAACTGTCGGGATATTTTAGTGGTCAGAAAACAGTTCTTAGTGTTCTACACTAATTAAAAAAAAAACTTGGCCTAAACAATCACTATACTTCTGAAGTGTTGCCGAAAATTTGTTGCTATTTGTTCCTCATACTCCATAGTTAATATTTAATAGCTTACGTATGTACTAGTCTGGAAATGATTTGGAAATTCAGCTTCTTGTGTATACCTACATGAATAGATATGTAAAAAAGAAAAAACTTGAAAACTTATTTAAAACGCAAATGTAATTAATACCTGTTGGGTTCTTCTGATTTTATTTCAGTTTCTTCATGTAAAAATTTTTTGTATTCCGCTTCAACAAGTTTTCCCTTTTTAAGTTCGTTTTCCTCAAAGAAAGTTTCTTCTCCTTTAATTGCATCAAGATTATTATTTTCTTCTTCACAAGACAACATATTTCTTGGTGTATACTGTTCCTCACTGCTACATTTCACATCGTCTATGTCCATAACATCTACCACACTTGTTACATTTCTCTTTGCAAACTGTAATAAACCGCTTAGCTCTACTGGACTTTTGCTGGTTACATCTGAAGCTTCACAATATTTCTTAATCTTTTCGTCTACGGTCAAACAGTTCATTACAAAATTAAAACAGTTCTTTAGAGAGTCGTGGCAGGGCACACAGATTACGGGTTTCTTGATGACTCTTAAATCCTATTAATCAGAGAACAGATTAAATTTTGAAAACGAGGGCTCAATATAATTATTTTTTGACAGCAATAGAACACCTACCAATTCCGGAAGACATTGTTCTACCATTTTCTTCAATATCTCGTTTCTCTCTTCAACATCGAAGGATACAGCAGAGCAAATTTCTACTGGAGACATACAAAATCCACATACCTCCTGATCCCCTAGAACACCAGCATCATTTTCATTTTTGGTCAGATACACCTCTCTTAGATTCAGTTTGACTGAGTCGTCGTCGTTAATAAATGGAACTATATAGTCGTGTGTATAGAAGCATGTTGTTTTAAAATCAAAACATTTTATAACCAGTTCCATGCAGTCTGTACACATCATAGGTTCCTGTATTGCAGCTAAATCCTAAAACAAAATTTGCTAAAAACATCACATAACCAAAACAGATATTAAGAGATATAGAACTATTTATTCATACATAAACTTCCACCTTTGTCATTTGAGTTTCATTTTTCATTTCGACACTTACAATTTTCGGTAGAAGTATCTCCAAAACGTCTTTGATGTCGCCCTCTATAGCCATAAAATCTTCACATATTTTCAAACAAAGTCTGCACATTATTTTTTCTCGGGTTTCCATTTTGATAACAAAAACAGACTATTTAAATTGTTAACCAAAATCTTAAAACAAGAAAACTAACTGTACTTGCAAACAAGTTATAAATCCTTTTCTGAAGTGACTTTCTTTCCCACAGTGCACAGTATAGATAAAACAGAGTAAACAGACGTGCACAGTACAATATTAGAGGTTATCTTCTTCTTCTCCTCTTGGTTTCCCGCTGACAAATTTAGTTTACTTTTCCTCTATTTTCGTTAGCAGTTAAATTCGCCCCCAATAACAAAATATTCCGCTCAGTAGAACAACAACAAATGGAGGAAATTTTATTGACAATTCCAGAATCCACGAGGATGCCTGAATAACACAAGTTTTCAGGAATCAACAACCGTGTAAAATGCCATCAAAACAAAACGTCTCTCCCGCTGCTTTAGACAACAGACGGAAGTCACGTGACCGCTCTTCCCGCGCGTGGAAGACACGCGACCACCCACTAGCGGCTGTTAACGATATACGACCCGCAAAACCCGTGCAATGCGGGTCGCATATGCAGGAGGCCATAACATGTTCATCGTTCACGAAAATTGAACCTCAAATATAATAGAGATTACCACTGTCACGGTGTAGTATCTTAGATGATGCGACAACACCCGTACGAATGGCTTCGTGTTTAGTTGCGTGTAAGGCAATAGATGGCAGGACAAATAAAGTCTCGCCGTTACTTACCCATAGAAATACAGTTTTACAGGTTCTGTGTAGTGAATACTCTGTAGATTTGTTTTATTTATATTTAAAGAGCTGTCGACCACCTAATATACTACAACATGGTCATTGTTATCAGTCTTATTAATTTTAATTAATCAGTAATAATAGATTTACCTTTGTCATCTGTTTTTGATGTTTATTCCATGACTTACTATATCTGCAATAATAAATGCATACCAATATTTTCATTTTTAAATTTATCTGCAAAAATTTAATTCGTATTTTTAATTACGTATTTGGTACATACCCATTTGGGAGGGAGCTGAATACAGAGATGTATTCAGATTTTACGTAAAAAATTGCTAATACCATTTCTTTTAAAAAACCCCGGTCAAAATTGATTAATAACTACAACTTTTATGAGGACATTAAGGTTTGAAATGGGTCACACTGTATATTTCTTTTAAATATGTATTATTCAAATATAAAATAAAGTAAAAAATTAAGAATTCAACTCTTAAATTACAATAAGTATTTAGAAAACCACCATTATAACCTTTTCTTAAAGTAATAATTTACAGTTCTGGTCCTACAAAAAATATTGGCGCCGAGTTGAACATAGTACTGTAATGTTGAGAATATTGAATAGGCTATAGGTATTTGAACTGGCTTTATACGATTCGCACTTTTCGATATCGCACTCCATGATAAAAGTGTTTTCCGTAATCTGAACATGTATTGCGGAAGTTACAGGGGTGACCCATTATTATTCATTTACATCCCAGAATAGGATGGTTCTCCTAAAATTGTTCAATTTTCATAATTTTCTTGACAGTTGACGTTAGTCTCTACTTCCAAAATTTAATGTTCCTAATATGTCTGAAAGCACCCACACACTTTATGCAGACAAATAAATATGGAATGTTACATTGCCAGCTTTTTCAGTAAAAGAAGTAAATATAGTCAATATTCGAAAATTTTATTTATTCTTTCATTTAAACATTCAAACTTTTAAATTAAATAGACACATTTTAATTATACTCTAAATAAGAATATAATGTTAGGTTTGTTTAAAGTGAGTATAATAGGTTTCATTCTGAGAGCATAAGCATCAAGTTCTTATTTATTGGTTGGCTCTTTAGTATACCTCGCAACTCTATCCCTAAAGGATGTTATAGTTTACAAACCTAATTTTTCTTGGGTTCCTGGATGTTAGGTGTAAAATATTATTTTGTCAGTTAATTCCTTTACACTAAAAGGTACAGGTTTGTCCCTCTTCAACTTATCATACATAAAATATATATCATAGTATAAATGCCATAGGTATAGTCCAAGTCAGCACTTCCCGACACTTAAAAAACGCAACAAAAACTTTACGACATAATTATTATCGCCGCGGGCCATGCGGCATGCCTTTCATCAAACATTAAAAACCTATAAAGGTAAGCGAGTCGATTTGCGGTCGAGATAGCACAAAGAGTATATTAATGAGGTCGTAAAGTTTTTGTTGCCTTTTTTATGTGCCGGGAAGCGCTAATCTCAAGTATAAATAAATATATTATGTTTTTGTTTTATTTGAATTCAATTTAAATCATCTAATTATGCCACAATAATAACAGGGTTAAAACCTTAAAAATAGTTAAAGACAGGTTGCTAAATGATAATAATTTGGAAACTAGAACTAAATTAAGTGTAAATAGCATTATGGAACTCTTAACACCGTGTATAAAAACAACCTATTTTCAATTGGACAATGAGTTCTATCAGCAGGATTTTGGTATGGCTATGGGGTCTGCATTATCACCAATTTTAAGCAACATATTTATGGAGAACTTTGAGAATGCACATGTTCAAAATTGTATAAACAAACCGGTTGTCTGGTGGAGATATGTTGACGACATCTTTGAAATTTGGCCTCATGGTGTCGATTTACTAAATATAGTTTTTTGGAAAATATAAATAGTAAGGAACCGTCTATTAAAATCACATTAGAAGTAGAAAGTAAGAATGAACTACCGTTTTTAGATGTTTTAATTAGAAGGGTAAATAATACAATTGAAACAAGCGTTTATAGAAAACCAATACATACTAATAGATATCTAAATTTTAACTCAAATCAGTCAATAAATGTTAAAAGGGGTGTTGTAAAATGTTTATACGATAGGGCCAAAATAATTTCATCTAATAATGAAATATTAAATAACGAGGAGAAAAAATTTATCAAAGAAGTTCTAGTATAAAATCAATATCATGAAGCCTTTGTTGATAGAGTTTTCATAAATGTTGAAAATAGGGACAATCAGGTACGACAAAAACCTGAACGTCATTATACAGCAATAATTTCTTATGTATACAGACTATCGGAAAAGCTACGCCGTATAGGTGACAAATTTGATGTTAGGACGATATTTCAAACGGGGAACACTTTAAGATCTATTTTAACAAAAACAAAACCGATAAACAGGGAGCAGAATTCAAAAAACTGTATTTACAATATCCCGTGCGAATGTGATAAGTGTTATGTGGGTGAGTCATCCAGACCATTCAGTATGAGGTTGGATGAGCACAAGAATTACATTAGAAAAAATGAAATTCAGAAATCAAAGATTTGTGAACATGCTTGGCAAAACGGACATAGAATAAGCTGGGACTCGGCAAAAATTTTAACAAAAGAAACAGATACCAAAAAAAGAAAAATTAAAGAATCAGAAATAATTTAATTAAATGGAAATAAGTGCGTATTGAATTGTTCTGTAGATATTTGTACAACCTGGCTACCAATGTTAAAATAAGAACTTAACAAACTCAACATTATCTAAAAGAAAATATCATCAGTTCTATGTTCTATGCAAGTAGTAAGTATCTATGGAAATACAATAAACAGAATCTTAAAGCTGTGTATTTGACCTACACAGCAAAATAAGAGTTCTTCCAAAAAAAGCTTTGAAAACGGAAAGAGATTACTTTCCGAAACGTAAGCAAAATACTGTTATGTGCTGCCCTCTAACAGAGAGGAGAGTTGTAATTACTCCCTGGCCAGAAGGGTGGCGCCATCTGTGGGCCAACTGGCAAACCACCATTTAGTAGTGCCTAAGTAAATTGTAGAGAATTCCAGTACATTCTGGAAGGTTCTATAATGATATTCTGGACATTCCAAGTGGGTATATAAAGAGGTGAGTCCAACAGATGGGAAACAGTACAGTTTAGTAAAGTATAAGGAACAGTTCAGTTTAGTATCCAGTACAGTTCTGGTTACAGAGACAGTTTGTAGGTTAGAAGAGTTCAGTTCAGTGAAGTAAACGGACAGAGAGTTTTTAGGTTAGACAAGAGTTGACAAATTTAGGAAGAAAAGTAGAGTACATAGTGTATTAAAAGTAGTGAATTTATATTAGAGTAAGTTATTATTAGTTGTGTGAGTTTTAAGTATTTACTAGTGTAATTTTAGTGATTTAATAAATCAGTGGTTTGTGAAAATTCTTGTTGCAAGTTATTTGAATCCACGAAGTGTTTACTGAAAATTGTAAGCACGTAACAATACATTATTTCTGTGTTCATTCCGATTTATATTATTTGCAAAACATAACCTCTGACTTTTCCTTTGGCGTAAACGTCACGGGCGCAGAGGTTTTTTTCCAATAATTCTATTATTTTGTAGATTCGGTGATTTGTTTTGAAGAGGATAATAATACATGTAGAAAACACAAATAATAGGAAAGAATATCTTCTAAATGTCATACCATCTTGAATTTTTTAGATTTCTACAATAAATGAAAAATAGGTGGCACCTTCAATACAAATAAATCACTGATTTATGTCATACAAGAATGTCTGTTCAGAGAAAAATATACCTATATAATCTAAAATATTTGAATCGACATATTGAATACATTTATTATGAGAAAAATACATACTTAAAACAACAATATAATATGTTTGGATCAACATTTGAAATTATTTAATCTAATATACATAACATTTTCATATAAATAAACAAATATATACAGAAGAAAACTGAGATATGCTTAAAATAATATGAATATTATATTAAATAAAGAAAATTGTAATTTCAGTTTGATACATTATGGTGTATTCCATCCAGTAATTGTAATGTTTGTTATAAAATGTCGCAATGTGTTATTTTAAATATACCCATTCTTCAACTTAACTTTACTATGTACTTATATCAAAAATAATTACAAATAAATATTTCCCTTTATCGAATCTACAATGTTTTCATACGAAGTTATCATTTGCTTGGCTTGAAGCATGTTTATTTGTTGCAAGACTACTATTTTTGTGTGTATATCAATGTACAAAGATATTTACACATAAAGATTGGTTTAGATAAAATTAAAAAAAATTAAAGTACTTGAAGTAGATATATAGAAAGTAGAAAAATGGATTACCATTTCCCATCATTTTTATAAGTCAGTATTTCTGAAGGATCCTTATGATTTAGGAAATGAATCTAGAGGTGACTTTTACGTTTTGTTCGATATGAACCAGAATCACAGTTGTTCATTTTTTATTTTGTCTGACACAAGCAAGTCACATTTATCTGCCGTTACTTCCGATGAAATCTTATGTACGAGTAAATGTATTTTAAGTCTATCTTTACGTTTTGTCTGATACGAGCAAGAGTCACACTTGAACATTGTTACTTCTGAAGAACCCTTATGTACCAGTAAATGCCGTTTAAAGTCTCCATTCCGTTTTGTCTGATACGAGCAAGAATCACATTTGTACATTGTTACTTCTGAAGGATCCTGATGGTCCAATAAATGAATTTTGAGAGAGCCTTTATATTTTGTCTGAAACGAACAAGAGTCACACTTGAACATTGTTACTTCTGAAGAACCCTTATGTACCAGTAAATGCCTTTTAAAGACTCCACTCCATTTTGTTTGATATGAGCAAGAGTCGCACTTGAACATTGTTACTTCTGAAGAACCCTTATGTACCAATATATGCTTATTAAAAGATCCAATCCGTTTTGTCTGATATGAGCAAGACTCACATTTGTATATTGTTACTTCTGAAGGATATTTATGCTGCAGCAAATGAATTTTGAGAGAACCTTTATGTTTTGTCTCAAACGAACAAGAGTCACATTTGTGCATTGACACTTCTGAAGCACTCTTATGTACCAGTAAATGCCTTTTAAAGACTGCACTCCATTTTGTCTCATAAGAGCAAGAGTCGCACTTGAACATTGCTACTTCTGAGGGACTCTTCTTATGTACCCGTAAATGCTTATTAATAGATCCAATCCGTTTTGTCTGATACGGGCAAGAGTCACATTTGAACATTGGTACTTCTGAAGAACTCTTGTGTACCAGCAAATGCCTTTTAAAGTTTACATTGTTTTTTGAGTGATATGAGCAAGAGTCACATTTGTACATTGTTACTTTTGAGGGATCTTGATGGTTCAACAAATGAAGTTTGAGGGTACTTTTATATTTTGTCTCATATGAGCAAGAGTGGCACTTCAAAATTGTTACTTCAGAAGGATTCCTATGTACCAGTAAATGCCTTTTAAAGTTTGCATTCTGTTTTGTCTGATATGAGCAAGAGTCGCACTTCAACATAGTTACTTCCGAAGAACTCTTATGTACCAGTAAATGCCTCCTAAAGTTTCCATTCCGGTTTGTCTGGTACGAGCAAGAGTCGCACTTCAACATTGTTACTTCTGCGGGACTCTCTGGTTGTTGCAAAACAACTCCATCTTCAATTCTGAAAATGACAAAAACAGTTAGTCAGGCTTATTACGATGAAACATTTAGTTATTTATTAAATGAAATGATTTAACATTGATTATTGACAACTAATGATAATAAAAAAGATGCTCATTGATGCATACATTGAAAATGAGTAATGAATGTTGAAATTCTTTTTTATTATTTGGATTTTCTACTACATGTACTATTATCCTCTTCAAAAAGAAATTACCGAATCTACAAAATAATAGAATTATTGGAAAAAAAGCCTCTACGCCCGTGACGTTTACGTCAAAGGAATAGTCAGAGGTTATGTTTTGCAAATAATATAAATCGGGATAAACACAGAAATAATGTATTTTGCTGACGTTTCGGAAAGTAGTCTCTTTCCGTTTTCAAAGCTTTTTTTTGGAAGAACTTTTATTTTGCTGTGTATGTCAAATACACAGCTTTAAGATTCTGTTTATGTTATTTCCATAGATACTTACTACTTACACAGAACACAGAACTGATGATATTTTCTTTTAGATAATGTTGAGTTTGTTAAGTTCTTCTTTTAACATTGGCAGCCAGGTTGTACAAATATCTACAAAACAATTCGATACACACTTATCTTCATTTAATAAGATTATTGCTGATTCTTTAATTTATCTTTTTTGGTATCTGCTTCTTTTGTTAACATTTTTGCCGAGTCCCAGTTTATTCTATGTCCGTTTTCCCAAGCATGTTCACAAATCTTTGATTTCTGAATTTCATTCTTTCTAATGTAATTCTTGTGCTCATCCAACCTCACACTGAAAGGTCTGGATGACTCACCCACATAACATTTATCACATTTGCACGGGATATTATAAATACAGTTTTTTGAATTCTGCTCCCTGTTTATCAGTTTTGTTTCTGTTAAAATAGATCTTAAAGTGTTCCCCGTGTTTGAAATATCGTCCTAACATCAAATTTGTACCTATATGGCGTAGCTTCTTAGATGATTAGATGAAATTATTTAGGCCATAATAATGAAATATTAAATAACGAGAAAAACTTTATCAAAGGGGTTCTAGTACAAAATCAATATCCCGAAGCCTTTGTTGATAGTTTTCATAAATGTTGAAAATAGGGACAATCAGGTACGACTAAAACCTGAACGTCATTATACAGCAATAATTCCTTATGTATACGGACTATCGGAGAAGCCGTATAGGTGACAAATTTGATGTTAGGACGATATTTCAAACAGGGAACACTTTAAGATCTATTTTAACAAAAACAAAACCGATAAACAGGGAGCAGAATTCAAAAAACTGTATTTATAATATCCCGTGCGAATGTGATAAATGTTACGTGGGTGAGTCATCCAGACCTTTCAGTGTGAGGTTGGATGAGCACAAGAATTACATTAGAAAGAATGAAATTCAGAAATCAAAGATTTGTGAACATGTTTGGGAAAACGGACATAGAATAAACTGGGACTCGGCAAAAATTTTAACAAAAGAAGCAGGTATCAAAAAAGAAAAATTAAAGAATCAGCAAAGAATCTTATTAAATGAAGATAAGTGCGTATCGAATTGTTCTGTAGATATTTGTACAACCTGGCTACCAATGTTAAAAGAAGAACTTAACAAACTCAACATTATCTAAAAGAAAATATCATCAGTTCAGTGTAAGTAGTAAGTATCTATGGAAATAGACTTTGAACTTTGAAAACGGAAAGAGACTACTTTCCGAAACGTCAGCGAAATTACATTATTTCTGTGTTTATTCCGATTTATATTATTTGTAAAACATAACCTCTGACTGTTTCTTTGACGCAAACGTCGCGGGAGCAGAGGCTCTTTTACAATAATTCTATTATTTTGTAGATTCGGTGATTTGTTTTTGAAGAGGATAATAATACATGTGGTAGAAAACCCAAATAATAGGAAAGAATATTCGTAGAATGCCACAAATAACTTTCAGACAATAATGTTGAAATTCTTTTATTTATCAGTTATTTTCACTTAAAAGAAATCAATAAAATAACATTATGAATTATAATGGGCTTGAAAAAGAAGAAACTGAAAACTTATATAACATTGTTCTAGATATTTTCAAAAAATATTGGAAACTTCCATGAGAAAAGAAGAATTAAACTACGCATATCGATTTGACCCTCAATAAGAAAGCAGTGGTACATAGTTAAATTTCTAACATTTCACAAGAAGCTAGACATTCTGAAAAAAGGTTATCTCCTAAAGGATAGTTCTACTTCTATAACTGTCATTCTTATGTCTCATTATTCTCCGTTTTAGGTACCTTCCTGTTTGTCCAATATAGCTTTCATCACATTGCATACAAGGTATTTCATAGATTACATCCGATTGTAGTTTTTTTGTGTTTTTATGGAATTTTTAAATATTTTACATAACCTTGTATCTGTGTATCATTGTTTATCGGTGTGGTAGATGTAAAATTATTATTTAGGAATCTTTTTATTAACTTTGGTGGATATAATCATTTTATTAGAAAAGTTAAAAACTATGTTCTGATAATTTTAGCGCTGTGTCTTTTAGATTGTTGATAATATATATTTTTTGCTTAAAAGAAAATTAATAAATCTTTCAGAAAAGGTTGGTTTACAATACCAATCTGTTGAGAGTTTCCCTGTGTTATGTCTACTAACCAACATATCCAAAAATGCAAGTTGGTTATTTTTTCTTTTTCCATAGTAAATTGTATTTTTTGATAAAAACCATTAAATTTGTCTTCACACTAACTGTAACTTATCCTTGTCATCTATATATATTTTAAAGAATAATACACAGTTTAATTTTTTAAGACTAACATGGAGTTCTGATATAATTACGTCAGCTACACACTGAAGACATACAGTTTCCCATGCCCACGTCAAAAATTTGAGTATAATAATCATTCTCATATTGAAAATAATTATTTTCTATGCAAAATTTAAATAACAACAAAAATGCATCAAGAGACATAGTTGTGTTATCTTCTATCATATGCCATCTGTCAGTAATTAATTGTTCTATTATATCTGTTGGAATATTAGTAAAAAGTGATTGAACATCTAAAGAAACCAAAATATAATTCTGAGGACCAGCTTGAGTATTAATAAACTCTGAGTTTTTTGCATACCTTTCATCTTTAAGGAATGCGTAATTTATAATACCAGAAATAAATTTCGTAACAGTGTAAAGAGGAGGGACGATAAAAGAAACTATTGGTCTAAGTGGTCTATTATCTTTATGAATTTTCGGTAAAAAATAAATTTTTAGTGGTACACCTTTATTTGATTTAAGTTTTTCCCCACTTCTTCATTTAAATGACCATTATTAACTAATTGAACTAATAATTTGTTATATTTATTTTGTATGCTAATTGTACTTTAGATAATTTTTTATAAGTTGTTGAATCATCTAACAATTCTAAAGGTTTCTGTTCATATTCCTCTTTACTAAGTATAACAGTTACGTTTCCTTTATCAGCTTTAATTATCATATTATATGTTTTGTTTTATAAATTTATGGGTATCCTTTGTATCTTTAAATATTTTTTTACAATTAGACACGTGAGCTTTTACATTTTTGTTTTCAAAAGATTGTGAACTACTGATAATTATTAAACATAATATTTTTAGTCGCAAACTCCTCTATAAATCCTTATTTTACTATAAGGAACCTAACCAGACTGCAACCAACAGCTACTCTCCGGGCTATGTGCCCCGCCGAGCGCTGAATTACAAGTTACAAGCCTGGCACGTTAAGTGTAATAATTGCATATTACCATCAAAACGCTAATGCTTCGATTGCAACAAACACCAGCCGAAAGACTGATCCTACTTAAAGGAGCTCCCTTGCCAGTCGTCACACACCACTTGCAGACTGCAGTTTCGAGCTGTTGGCTCTCGTCAGTGCAAGGTAGGTATGCGACGACCGACATGAGAATCCTTTGACTATAGTACATCCCGGTATTTTTACAATAGCGACATGTAAAACAGCCAGCAGGCGCCATCCAGCGGTCCAGTGTCTGTTGCAATCGAAAAATAAATAGCCTGACTTGGCTTAGCATAGTTCAAATGTGCTTTTAGAGGCGGCGCCTGCTGGCTGTTTTACATGTCGCTATTGTAAAAATACCGGGATGTACTATAGTCAAAGGATTCTCATGTCGGTCGTCGCATAACTACCTTGCACTGACGAGAGCCAACAGCTCGAAACTGCAGTCTGCAAGTGGTGTGTGACGACTGGCAAGGGAGCTCCTTTAAGTAGGATCAGTCTTTCGGCTGGTGTTTGTTGCAATTTATTTTATTTATTTATTTATTTATTTGCATTTACAAAGTTTAAGTTTACAATTGGTTATCATTATTGCACTTCAGTTATTAAGATCACGTCTATCTATTGCACCTAGATGTATGACCATCTGTATGTGCACCTTACAATCTATAATATATATCTATACATATATTTTTTCAATTCTAAGAGGCTGGCATGAGTGAATTAAGTATTACATGGTATTACAGTCTTATTGGGTAGGTTACTAAAGTAAACTAAAACTAAAGGAATAATTTAATAAAGTCAGAATTATTTTGTGTAATATATTTTTTACATGCAATAGTAAATTTTCTTATGTTTCTTATTTGTTTTATACATATTGGTAACATATTGTAGCATTTTGGCGCTAGGTAACTAATAAATCTTTGGTTTGCATTTTTATTGCTCGATGGTACTTTTAAATGCCGATTTACTTTATTCCGTGTATTGTGGCTATGGTTTATATATTCTTTTAATTTATCATGTTTATGGACATAGGAGCAAATTGACATAAGATACAGTGTACGAATGTTACATATTTTTTCAGAGTATAACAGACTTGTGGAGAATAAACGATCTTTTTTATAGATTATTTTTAGTATTGTATTTTGTATTACATTTAACTGACTTAGCGCATTATTGTACAGACCACCCCATACTATTATACCGTAACGTAGTAATGGTTCTACAAGTGTCAGATACAGCGTGATGTTTAATTTTTGATCCATGACATTCCTTAAGACATAGAATTTATGTATCAAGATTCGAATTTTTTTTGTCAGGTATGTTATATGCACATTCCATTTTATATTTTGATCAATATAAATTCCAAGATATTTGGTATTTGTTGTTTCTTTTATCTCTTGATCTAAATTATCTACTTTTATTGTTCTGAAAGCCGGGCGGTTTACTGAAGTGAGTGAAAATGCTATATAATTAGTTTTTTCAACATTTAATGATAATTTATTTGTGTCGAGCCAGTCTTTTATCTTTTTTATTCCCATCTTTACTTGGTTTTTTGTTTCCTCCCATGTTGATCCACTGAAAATAATCGCAGTGTCATCAGCATACGATATGATTTTGCCATTAATATTCATGTTAGTTAGTGAGGTAATATATATATTGAATAGTATAGGACCTAAAACTGTACCTTGTGGTATGCCAATTTGTATGTTCGTTGGATCACTTAGGGTATCTCTGATTCTTACCTGCTGTATTCTGTCTGATAGGTAGCTGTCAAAGACCTCTAGTACTCCACCTCTGACGCCGTACTGCTCCAGCACATTTAGTAGCTTATTGTGAGGTACTGTATCAAAGGCCTTTGCCAGGTCCAAAAAGACTGCGATACATTTTCTATTATTATTTAGCTGGTTTGTAACCTGTTTTATCAGTTCATGAGCGGCATCATTGGTGCTTAGACCTTCTGTAAAACCATATTGATGTTCTGAAAACACTTTGTTAATGTTTAAAAAATTGATTAGGCGTTCTTTCAAACATTTTTCAAGTATTTTGGTGAAGTTGTTTATTGAACTGATGGGTCTGTAGTTACTAATTGTATTATGGTTCCCTGCTTTATAAATAGGTGTTATGATCGAAGTTTTATATTGTTTAGGCACAATACCGGTTTTAAATATTAAATTAATAATATGTTTCAGTGGTTTTATAATATGTATATGTATGAATTTAATAGTTTTGACGGTTATCCCATCTATACCCGGGCAACTGTTGTTTTTTAAATTATGTATGTGTTTTATTAGCTCATTATCTGTTACTGGTTTTAAGAACATTGATGATGTGATCGTCTTGGTTGTGTTTAATGGATTTGCAGGTACTGGTATCTTTTGTAACATATTTATACCTATTTCACTATAGTAATTATTACAGAAATTTGACATTTCTTTGTCATTTTTAAAGGGTTCATGGTTGCTGTTTAAGATCTGTATACTTCTGTTACTATTATTTTTGTTTTCATTAGATGCTTCGGCTACCAATTTATAGATTTTTTTAACGTTGTTGGCATTTTGATTTATTTTTTCTCTGTAATAATTATTTTTAACATTTTTTATAATTCGATTCAAATTATTTCGGTAGGTTTTATATTCAATTTGTTTTGTTAAGGTAGGATATTTTGATAGGTTTTTTTTCATTTTATCTTTTGTTTTTATAGAGGTTATTATACCATTTGTTATCCATGGTTTTATTTTGTTATAATTTTTAAGTTTTACTAATTTGGTCTGGGATTTTTCAATAATGTTTGTAAGTTCTACAGTAAAGTTTTGAGCAGCAATTTCAGAGTTGTTTGCGTTTAGGATATTTGACCAGTCTTGTGTTTCTAATAATTGTGTTAGTTTTTGGTAGTCAATTTTAGTTATTGTATTTTCCTTGTTAGATTCTTTATGCAAATTATTTTCTTGGGAGATATTTAACATGATAGGGTAATGGTCTGTAATGTCGTAATTAATCACATAAGTTTTATATTTCAAAGTGCCACTTGATGATATTCTTTTTCTAATGAATATATGGTCAATGCATGAACTGTTTTCGTTTGTAACTCTAGTTGGTGAATTTATATAAGATTGAAAGCCATGTATACCTAGAGTTGATAGATAGTTAGTTACATGATTATTGTTATTGTCTAATATGTTTATATTGAGATCTCCAGTTATAATTTCGACATCGTTTGTAATTTTCTGGTCTAAATATGAGCCAAATTCATTTATGAACGTTTCTAAGGATGTAGGAGGTGGTCTATATATTGCTGATATACCGTAAGATATTTTATTAATTTGAAAGTTTATTTTACTTACAGTTACCCCTGTCTGATGTAATTTATAGTTGGTGATATCGGCATTTAATTCTGACTTTATTAATATAAGTACACCATCGTTTTTATTAATGTCTGCCTTGTTATAGTGAGATGTATAATTTTTTATGTTAAATTGTTTACTTGATTCTACTTGCCAGCACTCACTTAAAATTATTATATCACAAAAATGTAATTGAAAAGATTCTAAGAAAACTAAGAGATTGTCAAAGTTTTTTCGTATACTTCTTATATTTAAATGAATCAGATTTAGGATTTTATCGCCTAGAGATATGTTTTGCACTATATCGCCACAATTAATGAAGTCACTTTTTATCTCGTTTATATTTTCAAGCACTTCTTCCTCTTGTTGAATAACCATAAATTAACCGTAATTTATTTTTGTCTTTAAGAGTTCCAGATGGTATTTGTATGTCGGACACTCTAGATTGTAGGCTTCATGGTTCACATCATATGTCGTCTTGTATTTCAAATTTGCAGTTTTACAATTATTGCATTTTTTTGTGTTATTTGGGCATACAGCTCTTTCATGCTCTTCACTACAGATTGCACATACCACTTTATTACAACATTTTTTATTTGTATGATAGTATTCTTGACATTTGTAGCACTGTGGCACAGTAAGGTCTTCATATACTGGGTATCTCTCCCATCCTATACATATCTTTTTACGATATATTAATTCATTGAATACTTTTGGGGAACATTCAGCAAAAATTGTCGATCCTTTCGTATTTGTTTTTTTTATATATGTCACGTTTAGCATCTCATCCTTCACGAAATTATTCTGCTTTCTAATAGCTTCTTCAATGTCCTTTTCATTTTTATTTCCATGGTAATGTGGGATTTTTATTCTTGGATTTCTGAGTTTTGTCTCATCTATTTCATATGTATGTCCTAATTTTGATGTTGCAATTGTTTTCAACTTTTCAATATCTTGATTTGTATGACATTTTATAATTACACTTCCTGTTCTTGTTTTTCTAAATTTGTTGATACCAATGTTGAGTTCTTCTGGGTTTATGTTATCATTTATGTCGGTTTCAGTTTTTGTTATACTTTGGGGTTTTTTTGGTTTTATTATAATGCTTGGTATGTTGTTTAGTGGTTGTTTATTATTTTCTATGGGTTTATCCATTTTTACGGCGTCTGCAAACGTTTTATTCCAACACGTGTTATTTTGGAGGTTATGTAGCTTTTCTTCTAATAATAAATTTTTCTCGCCCATTTCCTTATTTAACTGTTTTAATAATTTATTTTCAGTCTTCTTTGCCTCATTTTCTCTAACTAGCATTTTGATAAAGTTTAAATTTTGTGTTGCATCCTCTTCAAGGCAACACAAGCTTATGTCATGTGTTAACATTTTCAGTGTTTTCATTCTGGTTGTACAACTTTTATGAAAGGTTTTTTCACATTTCACACATATAATAAATTCTGTCACTTTTTTTTTGCAATATGAACATGTCTTTTCTACTTTTTCACCTAATTCATTTTCCGCACCTCCACTAACGGCGGCCATCTTGGATTTTCGGCCATCGAAGCATTAGCGTTTTGATGGTAATATGCAATTATTACACTTAACGCGCCAGGCTTGTAACTTGTAATTCAGCGCTCGGCGGGGCACATAGCCCGGAGAGTAGCTGTTGGTTGCAGTCTGGTTAGGTTCCTTATAGTAAAATAAGGATTTATAGAGGAGTTTGCGACTAAAAATATTATGTTTAATATTCCGCCCTCTAAAAGCACATTTGAACTACTGATAATTATGTTAATACATTTTTAGAATTTAAGCATTTGGACCCATACCCGCTCCCGGCTACACAAAGTGTGTGCCTACCTTGCATTGACGAGAGCCAACAGCTCGAAACTGCAATCTGCAAGTGGTGTGTGACGACTGGCATGAGAGCTCCTTTAAGTAGGATCAGTCTTTCGGCTGGTGTTTGTTGCAATCGAAGCATTAGCATTTTGATGGTAATATGCAATTATTACACTTAACATGCCAGGCTTGTAACTTGTAATTCAGCCCTCGGCGGGGCATATAGCCCGGAGAGTAGCTGTTGGTTGCAGTCTGGTTACGTTCCTTATAGTAGAATGAGGATTTTATAGAGGAGTTTGCGACATATATATACCTACATGAATAAATATTTAAAAAAGAAAAAGATTGAGAACATGAATATTTCATATTTAAAATGCAAATGTAATTAATACCTATTGGGTTCGTCTGACTTTATTTCAATTTCTTCATGTAAAAATTTTTGATCTTCTGCTTCCTCTTTAAGTTCATATTCCTCAGAAAAAGTTTCTTCTACTTTAATTATTGCATCAAAGTTATTAGTTTCTTCTTTACAGGCCAACATATTTTTCGGTGTATACTGTTCAGCACTGCTAAATTTCACATCGTCTATATCGATAACATCTGCCACAGTTGTTACATCTCTCTTTGCAAACTGTAATAAACTGCTTAGCTCTACTGGACTTATACTGGTTACATCTACAGCTTCAGAATATTTCTTAATCTTTTCTTCGGCAGTCACACAGTCCATTCCACAGTCCATGAAATCAAAACAGTTCAGAGAGAGTCATAGCAAGGCGTACAAACTACAGGTTTCTTGATGACTCTTCAATCCTATTAATCAGAAAACAGATTAAATATTGAAAACGAGGGGTCAAGATAATTATTTTTTGGCAGCAGTAGAGTACCTACCAATTCTGACGTTGTTCTACCATTTTCTTCAATATACCGTTTCTCTCTTCAACATCGAGGGCTATAGCAAAGCAAATTTTTACTGGAGACATATAAAATCCACATACATCCTGATCCCTAGAACACCAGTATCATTTTCATTTTTACTCAGATACACTTCTCTTTAGATTCAGTTTGATTGAGTCGATAAACGGAACTATATAATGATGAGTATAAAAGCATGTTGCTTTAAAATCAGAACATTTTATAACCAGTTCCATACAGTCTGCA
Source organism: Leptura quadrifasciata (assembly GCA_963675555.1). Classification (NCBI taxonomy): domain Eukaryota; kingdom Metazoa; phylum Arthropoda; class Insecta; order Coleoptera; family Cerambycidae; genus Leptura; species Leptura quadrifasciata. The sequence goes on along the minus strand of OY776680.1, from coordinate 93,783,732 downwards.
CATATAGGTTCTTGTATTGTAGCTAAATCCTAAAAGCTGCTTTACACTTTGCAATTTCCATTGCCGACAATAAAATTACCTTTGCGTGTTTGCACGCTACTAGAGTATTCACATGTAGCCAACGGAATAGAAATTACTATTATTATTATTATTCATATTTTTTACTGTTTTATATTACATAATTAATAAAATGACCTGTTACATCGTAACGAAAATTTAAATCATGTTATCCTGCCCGGAGACCCTACCCTACCGTAGTCATTTACATATCCCTTAAATTCCTCCCTTACTTGGATGGCTTCATTATTTGGCCTAGTACCTGTCTATCTGCTTAGGCCATAAATAAATCTAAACCTCCTATCGATGTTTAACTAGGATTTTATCCAATAGCACCAATTAACAAAGCATATAATGCTGTTGCAATTTTAGCCTGTTTATTCGTCGTGAATGTCTCATTAATCCTTTAAAAAGGTAAATAATAACCATAACCTCAAATCTTTACATATATCATCTGATTCATCTATGAGGGTATACCCATATACTTGTTAGAACCAATACTGCTAGCTTCCTATATCTCCTTTGCAGTAAAATTAGGCCAAGACTTAGCAAACCGCAAACCTTCTACTCATACCCAAACTTTCGGCAGTCCGTTTCCATGGTTGGTGTATGCATATTATCATATTACAGATGTATCTCGCTGTGACAAGATTATTCTGACATACATTATTAAAAGTTCATTAGCAGCACTGATTGCGAGTTTCATAGGCTTATTGTAATGCGCCTCTGAAGATGTGGACTTTCCAATACAGTATTCATTTATAATTACAATAGTTTATGCTATAACGAAATTGTTTTTATTAACTTCATATTGGACAAAAATAATAATACGCATCTGTGTCAGAGATCAGTATATGCGCATTAGTTATTGCTAGAGCCTTGGCTTAACAACAAATTATAAACTAGCAGTATTGGTCTAATAGGTATACTAAAGCAAGGAAAATTGCCAAGTGTAAAGTGAATTGCAAAATCCGCAATGCCAGCAATGCAGTGTAAAGCGGCTTAAAATTAAAAAAATTTGCTGAAATCATCACATAACCAAAATGGATATTAAGAGATATAAAACTGAACCAAATGTAGTCATACATAAACTTCCAAGTTTCATTCAACACTTACTATTTTCGGTAAAAGTATGTCCAAGACGTTTTTGATAACGTCCTCTATAGCCATAAAAAACATAGTCTGCACATTATTTTTTCTCGAGTTCCATTTTGATAACAGGATTATTTATAATTGTTAACTAAAATCTAAAAACAAATAGAAAAACTTAACTGTACTTGCAAACAAGTTACAATTCCTTTATTGAATGTCTGACGCTGGACCACTGTGCACAATGTAAAGTTTAAGGTTATTCTTCTTCTTCTCCTCCTACGAGTACGACCCTTTTCCTACTATACTGGCAGGTCAGGTTCCAAGGATCCAAAATTGATAAAAATAGGCGCACAAGTTACACAGCTTTCATTCAACAAAGTGCTTTTTAATAATAGCAAATACTTACGTCGCTGACGGTAAGGCTTTATTATTCACTGCAATTACATAATTTTTGCAAAGAATGGTAGCGCCATCTATTGATAAATGATTTCACCCTATAGCGCTGCAAGGTAAGTTGCTCGCTTAATTCTTATGCCCCCTGTTGCCCTGATCTGCCACAGAAGTACGCCACTGCGCCACATTTATGTGATATAGTGTGAAGTTAGCTACAAATTTGTGCTACGTGTTTGTGGATAATGGATTATTTGAAAAAATGTCCAGGTTTCGCTCATGAATAAGTGCAAGTACAGATATGGATGTGTCTTAAAACATGCCTTTCGTTTGATAACGTACGCGTGGGAGAAGGTAAGACAGATATTTTTCATTGTCTGATATTTTGTTGCCCTTTACACTTTGTTATCTTAAATGATCTTTAATTATACATATTTGTGACAGAAAGTACTTGGAGTACTTTTTTAACAAGTATTACTTATTTAAAATAAGTAGAAGTATCCAGTACTTTTTAGTTACAGTACTGGGAGCACGAGTAGCAGTACATGGATTTTAAAAGTACTTAGAATAAAATACTTAAAGTATTACTTGGAGTACGTTTTAGTACTGAGTACCTGAACTCTGGATTTTAGTTTTAACGTTTCTTTTACTTGACAGGATTTAAGTGTGATCAAGAAACTCGTAATCTGTACAGCCTGCCATGGAACTCTAGAGAACTGTTTTCGTTTTGTGACGAACTGTCTGATCGTAGAAGAAAAGATAAAGGCATATCGTGAAGCTCCAGAGATAGATAGTAAAGGTCAAATAGAGCTAGGTACTTTATTAAAGTTTACAATGAGAGATGTAAAAAGTAAAATAGATAACTTGGTTGTTATAATCAAAGTAGAAGACCAACTATGTGAGGAAAAAGAAAATGCCGATGAGATTGGTAACGAATGTTATATATTTGATCAAATGTCTTATGATGATAGGAAGAATATTCAAGAGGAGATAGAACATAAAATTGAATTCTTGGATATGGATGACGTAAAGTTTAGCACTGATGAGCAGTTTATGTCAAGAAATATGTTGGCCTGTAAAGAGGAGGATGTGATTAAAATGGAAGAAATTTCTTGTGGAGAAAATGAACTTAAAATGGAAGATCTTGGTGAAGTGGAGGACGAAAAATTTGTTATTAACGAAGATACCGAAATAAAAATAGATGTACCCGATTTTATAAGGTAATATTATTATATTAAATTTTACTTTAAATATATATATATATTTTTTTTTGAGTTATAGCAAGGGTGAAGGTCGAAAATTCGTAAATTCGTGGAAAACCTTCAAAATAAAAGGTTCTCGAGCCTTGCTGATATTTGAACTTTTCATCAGGAAAGACTGAACTACAACATATCTCAATTTCGACTACTTTCACCGGGATCCCAAATCCCATGTATCCAAATTTTCGACCTTTGCGCTCGCTGTAACTCCAAAATAAAAGGTCTTCAAACCTTGGTCCCATTTGAATTTTTGATCAGGAAGATCGAAACTATAACATATCTCAATATCGATCATTTTCACCAGGATCCCAAATTCCATGTTTCTGTGCGGAGTCCTTATTAATGATACTAATAGCTGTAATTACAAGTTTTTGTTGTTATCTCCTGCTTTATAAGTGGAGGTAACTCATAATTTTTGCAGTAAATCAATCAAATTTCAAAATACTCTTATTTGATTTCCCTTAACCCTTCTACGAAATTGCTGACGTGAGTTTTTAATAATGTCAACAGTTATTGCATCAATACCAGGTGAACAGCTATTTTTTAGTGTGGATATAATATGCTCTATTAATTCATTTTCTATTACAGGGTTAAGAAACATGGTATATTAAGATTTAAAGCTATATTTTCATTGAAAGATATAACACTGTCAATTTCTTTGACCATATTTAAACTGACATTGATGAAATTGCAGTACTTTGCCATTTGTTTATTGTTATTAAACATGATTCCTTCATTATCAACAATTTGATAAACGTTTTTGTATTGGATTTTTCATTAGTAACATCAGATACTAATTGATTTACTCTTTTTAGATGATTTTTGTTACCCTCAACTTGTCTTAGTAGTAGTGTTTTGTATTCATGTTCTAATTCTGATAATAATTATTTATTTCATCGTTTTTTAAGTTTGTCTCTATTTTTTTATTGATGCCATCCAACTCCTGGTTATTCATGGCTTTATTTTTATCATTTTTTTGTCATAATTTTTGAAATTTTGGACATTTCTATATGGTTATTAAGTTTTTTCAGAAAAAGATCATCAGCGGTTTGAGGATCATTTAAGTTTAAAGTATCATTCCAATTTTCATTTTTTAAAAAAGTTTCTAATTTTGCAAAATATAGATAATTTTTTTAATAGTTTTTAAATTTATATTATTTGTTCTGGAATTTTCGTTCAACCAAACCGGATAGTGGAGTAGTGTTATATGGCACTTAAGGGATGTAAGATTTAAAAGTTAAATTTGGTTTACTATTAGCTGGATATTTTAAGAAAATGTGATCTAAGTATGTTTCACTTTCATGTGTAACACAGATAGGGTTTTAAATACATGGTACGAATCCATATTCTGCGAGTACTGAAATATGTATAGTTTTTTTTTTAAGTAAGTGGCAGAATAGCCTATGCTAAGCTTCGCCCATGAAACATTGTATATGTCATTGTTTCAATAAAGACGTTTATTATTATTATTATTATAATGTAAGATAATTATTGTTTCACATTGCAGTGAATATAATAACCATTTTTATAATTTTCAGGCTTGAAGACGGAGTAGTTTTGCCACAAGCAGATGTTGCCACCACTACATTAGCGTCGAATATTGAAACGGATCTATCTAGGTTATACTTGAAACGGACATTTACAAACAAAAATGTTTCAACAATGTACCAATGTGAATTATGTCCATTCCAGACAAAATATAAACGATACCGCAAAATGCATTTGCTGAAACATAAGGATTCTTCAGAAGTAACAATGTATAAGTGTGACTCTTGTTCGTTTCAGTCGAAATATAAAAATGGCCTCCGACAACATTTACTGCTTCATAAAAATCTTTCAGAAATAACCACGTACAAATGTGACTATTGTCTATATGAAACAAAATATAAAAATTGCCTCAGGTCACATTTGTTGAGGCATAGGGATCCTTCAGAAGTAACAATGTTCAAATGTGACTCTTGCTTATATCAGACGAAGATTAAGGATGCCCTCAAAAAACACCTGATGTTGCATAAGGATCCTTCAGAAGTAAAAATGTACAAATGTGACTTTTGTTCATATCAGGCGAAACGTAAATATGATCTCAAGAAGCATCTCATATTACATACAAGTCCTTTGGAACTAACTCTGTATAAATGTGAGTCTTGTCCGTTCCAGACAAAATATAGATATGGCCTTCAGCAACATTTACTACTTCATAAGAATCCGTCAGAGTTAACCATGTACAAATGCAACTTTTGTGTATATCAGACAAAACGTAAATGTGATCTCAAAAAACATGTGATACTACATAAGAAATCTTCAGAAGTAACTCTATACAAATGTGATTCTTGCTTATATCAAACACGTTATAAGGACGGCCTAAAGAAGCACCTGATGTCACATGAGAATTCTTCAGAAGTAACAATGCAAAAATGTGAGTGCTGTTCAGGGGAAGGTGTTGTAGCTCGGGACAATTGTTGATTTGTTCTTAGAATTTTAGGAAGAATTTTTATCAAAGCTTAATGTTTGCTTTTATATCAATAGCAAATATACAATTAACAGGTGCAATTTATGTTTTTATTTTTCGGAATAATTTTTTCTTTAACAATTTTTTTTTTGCTCATACTTTGTAAGCAAAACTGGAGTTTACCTATAAATACCTGAAAACCTATTTAAACTCCTAATCTAACAAATTTCAGTTGATATACAAGGTGTGGTCCAATATTGTCTTCCTATATTGAATGAATAATAAGGGATATACCTCCCCCTTAAAAGGGGGATAATAAATTTCAGTTTTTCTGCAATTTCTTTTTAAAATATCAAATTCATATTTTAAAATTAGTAATAGGCCATCCGCAAACTAGTTTACATGGTATCAGTCAAACCCTCTCTTCTGCTTAAAGGGTAGTATTAGGTGACATTCAGTGTTTTCGTCATAATTTTTTAATTTTTTCCATATTTCTATAAATTATTGTAAAAAATTAATTTTCAAATTATTAGAAATAAAAAGGTATTGTTATGTGCTGCCCTCTAACGAGGAAAGATGTGATTAAGTCCCTGTTCAAGGTGAAGGGAAACCTGTTATTCTGTTAGTCCCTGACTAGTAGGGTGGCGCCATCTGAGCCAATTGACGAACAGTCATCTATCACATAGTAGAAAACTTTGTAGGATTCCAGAATATTATGGAATACTGTTCTGGTACATTTCTATGGGTGTATATAAAGACGTGAATCCAGCAGATGGGGGAATAGTTCAGTTCAGTTGAGTGAAGTATGCAGTACAGTTCAATTCAGTGAAGTAAACAAACAGAGAGTTTTTAGGTTAGACAAGAGTTGACAAGTTTAGGAAGAAAAGTACATAGTGTTTTAAAAGTAGTGAATTTATATTAGATTAAGTTATTATTAGTTGTGTGATTTTTAAGTATTTACCTAGTGTAATTTTAGTGATTAATAAAATAGTGGTTAGTGAAAATTCTTGTTGCAAGTTATTTGAATCCACAAAGTGTTTACTAAAAACTGTAAACACGTAACAGTACTGTTACTCTTGTCTAACCTAAAAACTTTCTTTGTATACTTCACTGAACTGAACTGTTCTTTATACTTTACTAAACTGTACTGTTCCCCCATCTGCTGGATTCACCTCTTTATATACACACTTGAAATCTTCCAGAATTCTATTCTAGAATCCTCCATAGTTTTCTACTATGTACTAGATGATTGTTCGTCAATTGGCTCATAGACGGCGCCACCCTACTAGTCAGGGAGTAACAGAATAACAGGTTTCCTTCACTTTGACTAGGAACTTAATCACATCTCTCTCCGTTAGAGGGCAGCACATAACAGTATTCTTATTGCATTTCGATAAACCAAGCCGTGCCGTGCCAAGAACAACGTGCATTTAGATTTTAATAATAAATGCTTTCAAATATTACTGTGACAATTCTGTTATTTATTAGACTTTGATTCTTTTTTTTTTAATAATTCCAGTTTAATTGTTAGCATTATTTAAACATGGGTGATTGCACGTTCTCTGAATTAACAGACGTAGTTTTGACTGATGGGAGGATGTTTTGGTAATGCTGTTGCAGCTGTAAAATGTTATAAAAATAAATTCCCGAACAAAGGATTCCCGATGCCAAAACTTTTTTAAGTACAGTATGTATATCATGTGAAAAATTTAAAAAAAAAACAACTTTAATGCAACTTTTTTACGATTCTCCAAATGTTTAACAGAGTAACAGAAAAGTTAATAACAAGAATATTTCACAACTCTTTTTCCTACAGATAAAACAGCTTCGAGAATTTGTTCAGGATGGATCTTTGATTCGCTCCTGCAACCGTTCAAAATTTTCTATTGGCGTTTTATGAACAAGAGCTTCTAAAGTATCCCAAAGAAAAAATCTAACGGCGTTAGATCTGGAGGTCGAGCCGGCCAATCCCACGGGCTTAAGCGCCGTAACTGTTAAAGAACACGGTAAAACCCTCGGTATACTTCTCGACGTTGTAACAAAATCCGACTTAGAGACTTAGAAAATATTTCGTATGAAAAGCGTGCTTCATGTAAAAATATCGTGGAAGAGGTTTTTAATATTTTTAATCATATTTTCGCTCTACGGAGCGATTTTTATGCAAACATTTCCATAACTCCTCAAGGAGCGTCATTTTAGAAGGTGTAGTAAATGTCGCTGCACAGGGACGTAATGTCGCCCCGACCACCTAAATTTAGAAACTAACAAAATTTGACTTTCGAAAATTTCAGAATTAAAAACCCTTTTACGAATCCACGTTGTTAAGCACTGCAACTGAAGGTATTAAATATGAGGACAAGTTAATCCAGCTTCTATCCAAAGTATATCGTGAGTTTTAGCGAAAATAGCCCTTAGCGACATGGCACCCCCATCATTTCCTAGCAGTCGATTTTGACAGGGAAATGATGAATTTTAACGGGATTTGCCCTAAACCGGTTCCTCAGTGATTCGGTGTCAGAAAAGTATCTTTACCATGTACTCATATGTGCACGGGACTGCCTTGCCTGAATGTATAAAATTGTAATTGCAGAATACAATTCGAAGTAGTAGCGCTTCAAGCATTTTCAAGCTCTGAGGAGTGAAATACAAATACGTGAATAAGACAGGCAAGCAAAAGCCCACCAAATTTCAGAAACATTGAACTTTTCTTGAATCTTTTTGTGTAATCGTTAGCTCACAAAACTGCATTTTGGATGGTAGTTGGTACATTATGAATCGTTCCGTTCCTCGCCATGTGTTGCACACGGGCCAGACTAATGTTTGTTAAACATATTTCTTAAAAGTTGTAAAAACATAAATTTTTTTGAAGATTCAATATATATTTTTGAACTTTATATTGTCTTAATTGTGTTTTCTAACAAAATTGCCTTTCAGGTATAATTTTAAGAAAGTGTAGTACATCCAGTGTTAGGTTTATAGTGTTACGACGTCCAATAGATACTGTTACGTGTTTACAGTCTTCAGTAAACACTCTGTGGGTTTAAATAACAGAACAGTATTCCATAATATTCTGGAATCCTACAGAGTTTTCTACTATGTGATAGATGACTGTTCGTCAATTGGCTCATAGATGGCGCCACCCCACCTACTGGCCATGAACAGAATACAGGTTTCCCTTCACTTTGGCCAGGGACTTAATCACATCTCTCCCCGTTAGAGGGCAGCACATAACAATACCATTAGAGCAGCAGTTAAGCAAAAACGAACAGTAAGTATAAATTTTTATATTATTCTCCGTCTGAAACAGTCATCTTGAACCCTAATTTTGTGAACGTTAACATTCATTTTTGAAATATATATAAAGTCCTTCAGACTCCAAAAGATGAATCGTTCACATAACCAGCGATCCTCAAAAAACTTGTCAAGGACTGTTGCTACTGATTGCGAGCAATGAGCAGGAGCATCCAGCTGGTTCAAAGATATGTTATCTAAAAAAATTTTCAACGGTAGGTACCATTTAAAATTTCTACGTATTTGGTGCCATTTAAGTTCTCCGGATATATATCGTGAAACTTAATTTATCTTCTTTCACCAGACAGAAAAAACCTTTCGCGAAATACTTGGGGCTTTTTTCATATAAAGTTAATCTGACTAAGGGTTTCTATGGTGGCTGAGTTTCTGGTAATGTAGTTGTGGTTATAGTTCAGTGTGTTGAGATTACTTATTTCAGATTTTGCATACAATAGTAAATTTAGTAGATATTGGCAAGGGAGTGGCAAAATTCTTAATTATTTAAAAATGTTTCTGCAGCTAGTTAGTAATTGCAGATGTCATTGAACGCCCTTTTCCGAAACCAAATTGATTTTCGTTAAATATTTTGTTTGTCAAAAAAGCTAATTACTCTTGATTGTTATACATTTCTGGAGAATCTTGGAAAAGGAACTCAAGATAGGTATGGATTGATAGTTTTCAATTTCAGTCCTGCAATCGGATTTCAAAATAGGTATAACAGGAAAGGCTTTAATAGAAACTACAACAAATTTCGAATTTTGTAATAATATAATGATCCTTATTAACAATCAAAGGGCAATAATTGAGGCTCTTCAGCGAGTTACATAAATCACACATAGTGTAAATTAATACAAATATTTTTAAAATACAAAGAAAACTACACATACATACAATGTGTCCCAAATTGGGGGTGCATGCATCGCTATCTCTGTTATTATTAGAGATAGAGAAACGGTTAAATGTAGACTTTTTTCAAGAATTTGGTGACCGTTTTGATGCCGTTTTTAAATTTGGCCTAGCCGCAATTATGCATATCAACGCTTTAAAAAATAATAGTGCACCAGGCATAGATGGCATAACATCAAAACTTATTAAAAAGTTCCATATATACATTCTTGATCCTCTAGTTCATATTATAAATCTTATTTTTGTAACAGGCAAAGTTCCCTCTTCATTTAAGATGTCGATTGTAACACCAATATTTAAAAAGGGCCGCAAAACTAATATTACAAACTATCGTCCAGTCAGTGTTATTTCTACATTTGCAAAAATATTTGAAGTGCCTAAAAAAAAGGTTACTTGATTATCTTACTTCAACCAATTTATTAAATGATAACCAATTCGGGTTTATGAAAGGCATCAGTACAAATGATGCTATGTTCAAACTCATAAATAATATAAAAAACTGCCTCGATAATAACCAAAAGGGCATTGCAGTCTTTTTAGATCTAGCAAAGGCCTTCGACACTGTACCCCATACAATGCTCATTGATACTCTTGAGCATAATGGTATCAGGGGTACGGTGTTGGAAGTCTTCAAGAATTATTTAGCTGATAGGAAACAAATGGTTAAAATTAGAAACATATTTAGTGACCCTCCGGATATTAAGATTGGTATACCACAAGGGACGGTACTCGGTCCAATTCTTTTTATTACTTATATAAATTCACTGCTGAATTTAAATATAAATGGCACCTCAATTTCATATGCAGATGATACTGTTTTATTCTTTGAGGATAAAACATGGGAAAATGTGAAAAATAAGGTGATAAAAGGATTAGAAAGAGTTAAATGTTGGCTTGACCAAAATAAATTAACTTTAAATTCTGATAAAACATTCTACACTGCGTATTCTATAACTGTTGCAAATAGACCGAATTTTAATTACATTAAATTAAACGAATCTGACCTTACTATTAGAGAAACTAACTCTATAAAATATCTAGGCATCACAATTGACAAGAATTTAAAATGGGCCGACCATATACATGATTTAACCAACAAAATTAGGCGTTTAATTCATAAGTTCTACTTAATACATAATATTTTAACTAAAAAATTGTTAATTCAAATATACAAGTCTTTAGTGGAAGCACTACTTAGATATGGTATCATTGTTTGGGGGGGGGCTCTATAACAATGCTTTAAAACAATTGAATGTGGTCCAAAACTATATTTTGTGAATGATCTTCTTCAAAGATAGACTGTACTCAAGTAACCTTCTATATAACGAATCAATACTAAATGTCCGATGTTTATATTATCTCAATATTTGTATATTTTACTTTAAATCGATAAACAAAAATTTAGTGAACCACTGTTATCAAACCAGACAAAATGTTAACAATATGATGGTTATACCATTTAGAAAATACGATGCCAACCAACGCTTTGCTTCAATCTTAGCACCAAAATTTATAACATCCTGCCTCATGAAATAAGAACAATAACTAAATACAATTTTTTTGTTAAAAAATGTAAAACTTTTATATATGAAAGTAGGGACTACATTAATAATCTCTTATAAAAATTTGTAACTATTTCCTACACTATTTTACTCTCTTCATCTTCAACTCCTCTATTATTTTCTCCTATTCCTGCTTACTTTAAATAATCTTAATAATAATGTAATTGGACATACAATATTCTGTCTAATATTGTACATACAGGTGTTTACTCACCTAGGTGCACCTTAAATTTTTATTTTTTAAATTCTATTATTTTGTATTGTAATTTGCAAATTGTAATTGTAATCTTCGTTCCCCGAAATATTTTCAAAAAACTGAAAAGGTGCATTTTAAAAAACTTCCCGTATCTGCCTAATTTGATGACTGATGATATTTTAATAAGTACATTAGGACACTTTTTTAAGGTGCTTTCGTTGACGTTACCAAAAAATTTCTACCATCTTTTGTTTCTCAGTTAATGCCAATAACTTTGTTTTTTCTTATGGACGCCATATTGGATTTCTTGCATGTTCAATAGTGCTCTTAATTCCCCTTTCAATGATGTATCACAATGTCAGGAAAAAATTATTTACCGGTGTAAAATATGAAAAAATTAAGTTTTCTAAGTAGGCTATGAGAAAATTATAATAATAATAATAATTTATTTCCCTTCAAATAAGTAACATGTAATGCACCCCTTGATTTCAATATTTCCCTTGGACAGTATTAATATTGTTATGTGCTGCCCTCTAACAGAGAGGAGAGTTGTAATTACTCCCTGGCCAGAAGGGTGGCGCCATCTGTGGGCCAACTGGCGAACCACCATTTAGTAGTGCCTAAGAAAATTCTAGAGAATTCCAGTATATTTGTGGAAAGTTCTACAATGATATTCTGGACATTCCAAGTGGGTATATAAAGAGGTGAAGCCAGCAGATGGGGGAAGAGTACAGTACAGTTTAGTGAAGGATAAACAGTTCAGTTTAGTATCCAGTACAGTTCTGGGTAATCTGTGGTTCTGGTTACAGAGACAGTTGTAGAAGAAGATTTCAGTTGAGTGAAGTAGGCAATAGAGTTCAGTTCAGTGAAGTAAACAAACAGAGAGTTTTTAGGTTAGACAAAAGTTGTCAAGTTTAGAACAGAAAAGTACATAGTGTTTTAAAAGTAGTGAATTTATATTAGATTAAGTTATTATTAGTTGTGTGATTTTTAAGTATTTACTAGTGTAATTTTAGTGATTAAATAAATCAGTGGTTTGTGAAAATTCTTGTTGCAAGTTATTCGAATCCACAAAGTGTTTACTGAAAAGTGTAAGCACGTAACAATTGGTGTCAGAAGCGGAATTGCAACAGAATTTCTGAAGAATTCGACGAAGTTCCATAGTGTTCTATTTGGAAACCACTGGAGATAGTGAAGTGAGTCGAACTGGAAAGTAATATAGACATTAGACAAGACTAATTTGTGCCATATAGTGTGAGAAAATTTATAGAACATTCTACTTGTACCTGGCATAGACTTTAAATAAAACTTGTTAGTGTTGTTTGTTAGTTTTTGAATGGAAACAAGAAGCATGGCCGCTGAAAAACAAATGCAAGACATGTTAGCTGCATTTAGCAAAATGATGCTAGAAGAACAAGAGAAACGACGTCAAGAAGATAAAGAAGAACAAGAGAAACGACGTCAAGAAGATAAAGAAGAACAAGAAAAACGACGTCTAGAAGAGAAAGAAGAACAGGCGAGACGTGAAGAAGAAAAAGAAAGAAGACGTCAAGAAGAAAAGGAAGAATTGAGAAAAATTATACAGGTGCAACAAGATGCTATCCTGTCAGCCACTAATGAAGTCAAGGAAAAAGTAGATAAAGTTGAACAAGAAGTTGGTAACGTCGAAGGAGAAATTAGTGACATTAAGGGAAAAGTTACCGACGTTGAAGAAAAAGTTACTGGCGTTGAAGTAAAAGTTACTAAGGTTGAAGAGGAAGTAACTGAAGTCAAAGGAAAATTTCGTGCAGTTGAAGGAGAAGTAGAGCGACTTAAGCGACTGTTAAGAGAACAAGGAGGCCAGCTGGTATTATCATCGTCAGGTCCTCGATTACAATTGCCTTCCTTTGATGGTCAAACTTCTTGGTCAGCCTATAAAAGACAATTTGAGGCAGCGGCATACGCAAACAATTGGAGTAATGAAGACAAAGCTATGGCATTGGTGCTAGCATTAAGGGGCCAAGCCTCAGAGTTGCTTCAGAGTATTCCAGTGACGCAGCAACGGGATTTTAAAGTTTTGGAAGCTGCACTAGATCTAAGATATGGCGACCAACACCTCGCCCAAGTATACAGGACTCAGCTCAAATCACGCACACAAAAGACTGGGGAAAGTTTACAAGATTTTGAAGCAGCTGTTGAGCGACTGACATACCTGGCTTACCCGGATGCACCCAAAGAATTCCAAGAACAATTAATAGTTGGTACTTTCATCGATGGCATAAGAGATGAGGAGATCAGGCGAGTCCTTAGATTAACTCGAGCTAAGACTGGTAGCGAAGCCTTGATCCATGCCCTCGAAGTTGAGGCCGCTTATGAAGAGACTCTACATCCAAGAGTACGAGCCATGAAAGTAGAAGAAGAGAACCATTTAGAAAAGTCAAATATGGAATCTTTGATGGCTGACCTGCACAAAATGATAAGCCAGTTGATGAACAAACCAGATGCTCCAAGGAAGCAGGAAAGAGAACAGAGCGAAGGACAGCCAAGGAAGGTGATTCGGTGTTATCAGTGCAGCAAACCAGGACATATGATGCGGCAGTGTCGAGAACGGAATCCTGGGGAAGTAAACACTGCAAAGAAAGAGGAAGGTCGCTCTGATAAGATGAGATTGATTGTTATGTTAACAGACATACAGAAAATGGTCGCACAATTACTAAACGAATTAAGTTCGCGACCGGAGCTGAAACAGGAACCGCAACCGCCGAAACAGGAGCCGAAGCAGCAGCGAAGTGCTGGAGGTCCGATAAAAGTAATCCGCTGTTATAATTGCGGCAAATTGGGGCATGTCAAGAGGTACTGTCGCCAGAGGAGCCCTAAGGAAGTGAATGCCGAGAATGTAAAAACGCAGCAGGATATAGCAGAAGTGAAGGCAGTTAAGATAGAGGTTCCGAAGGACTGGTCAAAGAAAGTTCTAAGAGAGGAACAACTGAACGACGATGAAATTGGACCAATGTTGAAGGCGAAAGAAAAAGGAATCCGCCCGGAATGGAAGGACGTTTCCAGTACAAGTGTTGGACTGAAGGCTTTATGGGCGCAATGGGATTCACTTAGGGTTATAGATGGCCTATTACGGAGAGCATGGGAGAGCCCGGATGGGAAAGAAGTTACCATGCGGTTGCTGATACCCAGGTGCCGAGTACCAAAAGTACTTCGGGAAGTGCACGAGGGAATATCCAGAGAGCACTTTAGCAGAAATAAGACTTTGGCTAGAGTACGGGAGCGATTTTACTGGGTAAATAGCTGTCAGGATGTAGAGGCTTGGTGTCGCAGTTGCAAGGTTTGTGCAAATGTGGCTGCCAAGAGGTCACCTACAGGGAGTGGTGATCGAATGAAGGCTAGATATGACCGCAATGCCAGTTCAGCAGGATTCAAGGTGGGGGACTCGGTTTGGCTGTATAACCCACAGCGGAGTGAAGAAGGATTCTCGAAGCCTCGCTCACCTTGGGAAGGACCGTATTCTGTCATCACTCGGATCAACGACGTTGTTTATAGGATTCAACGTAGAAAGAAGTCCAAGATGAAGATCGTGCACCTGGACAGGTTGGCAAAGTATACTGGGGTATCTGAAATGCCTGACCGGGACGTTCAGGCTTAAGGAGGGGGCAGTGTTATGTGCTGCCCTCTAACAGAGAGGAGAGTTGTAATTACTCCCTGGCCAGAAGGGTGGCGCCATCTGTGGGCCAACTGGCGAACCACCATTTAGTAGTGCCTAAGAAAATTCTAGAGAATTCCAGTATATTTGTGGAAAGTTCTACAATGATATTCTGGACATTCCAAGTGGGTATATAAAGAGGTGAAGCCAGCAGATGGGGGAAGAGTACAGTACAGTTTAGTGAAGGATAAACAGTTCAGTTTAGTATCCAGTACAGTTCTGGGTAATCTGTGGTTCTGGTTACAGAGACAGTTGTAGAAGAAGATTTCAGTTGAGTGAAGTAGGCAATAGAGTTCAGTTCAGTGAAGTAAACAAACAGAGAGTTTTTAGGTTAGACAAAAGTTGTCAAGTTTAGAACAGAAAAGTACATAGTGTTTTAAAAGTAGTGAATTTATATTAGATTAAGTTATTATTAGTTGTGTGATTTTTAAGTATTTACTAGTGTAATTTTAGTGATTAAATAAATCAGTGGTTTGTGAAAATTCTTGTTGCAAGTTATTCGAATCCACAAAGTGTTTACTGAAAAGTGTAAGCACGTAACAATATGTTATCCTGAAGGTTTCTATACACCAGGATATTATGTCATTTATTTTTTTACTTTTGCTGTCCGAACGAACCCATTTGTTTGCTTTATTTATTTCCAAATGCATACAATCAGCATACTGAAAATAACCATCAAATGGTCATCATCATTTTTTATTCAATTTGATGATACATACATTGCCTATGGAGATTTCAAATTTCCGAGGGGCTTACCCGTACGTATATGAACCGATAAACAAGTAAACAATAGATGAAAATATTAAATTATAGTTATTTTGCTATTACTTTTACGCAAACCCTATTTGTATTTCAATACATTTTATATGAATTTATTGTAATTTAATAAAAATGGTTCTAAAAATATTAATTTATATTGTATTACACGCCAAAAAAATATAACCGTTAGTATATCGGTTTATGAATTTTTAGTTGCATCTAATAAAAATCTACTTGGTCCTTTTGTTCTTTATTACAATTATTTTAAATCGATCACAACAATATTACATATTTTGGCTTGTGACCTAGACAATCTAATCTTAACGAATTTTTATGTTTTTTGTTACTTCAGAATATAAGTTTTACTTTATCTATTTCGTTGTCTAGTTTATACAGCTTGAATTTAAAATTTTTCTTTCCAAACTAGACACAGTTTTATTCGTTCACTGCTTAGATTTATTACACTATTATTCAAAACAATATCAGTTGTTTGGCAATTTTTTGCTCTACTGGTTAATGTGTTGGTACCAATGCACACTGCAACGGATTTGGATGCATTTAGTTTTAATCCATTGTCACTCGACCATTCACTTAGTATCCGCAAATTTATATTCAGCTCACTTACGAGGTGATTAACGTTTTCAGGAGGACAGGACATGATTTGTATAACTGGCTGTCGTCTGCATACAGGTGTAGGTTTCAGTCATGTCCTATGATATGAGGTAGATCTGCGATAAATATAATAGTATGGGGCCCAGTATGCTCCCTTGTGGTACTCCATAGCAAACATTTATTTCATCTGATATGTTACCGTTTAATTTAACAGTCTGGTCTCTGTTACTAAGATAATTTCTAAACCAGTTTAGGAAGGTGGAGCTAATGCCATAGTAATTCAATTTAGCTAAGAGAAGAGGGTGGTTAATGGTATCAAATGCTTTACTGAAATCCAATAGAATGAGATATGTTACATGAGAGTTATCAATACCTTTAGTTAAATCATTTGATATTTTCATTAACGCAGAGCTAGTACTTTGGGAAAGTACCTTTAAACCACAACAATTTTTTGAAATTTTCTTAGCTAGGCAATCAATATGATATTTCCAATCTAGCCTACAGTCAAGTTCAATTCCCAGAAACCGTGCCGTTTGTACTGTTTCTAGTGTTTTGTTGTTTTCAGTAGTTTATTCTTGATTCCGATCTATGGTAGCTAAATTCAATCAAACTGATTTTGTCTATATTCAATAGAAGATTGTTGGATGAAAACCATCCTTCTAGTGTGGTCAGTGTATCAAATATTTCATTGTTTGTATTATTTATGTTACGATCCATAGTGAATATAATAGACGTGTCATCAGCAAATTATATCAAATTATGTGTTATTACCTTGGGCAACCCGTTAATGTACACGATGTATAGAAGAGGACCGAGAATTGATCCTTGCGGGACTCCCCTTTTAACTATTTCAGTGCTTGATGTTATGAGATTATCTGCGTCAGCATGTTCAATCACATACTGTTTTCTTTCAGTCATATATGATCGTAACAAGTTTAAAGTTGTGCCTCTAATGCCATATTTTTCAAATTTCAGCAATAATAGTTTGTGGTCTACACTGTCGAATGCCTTAGATAGATCCAGACACATGGCAATGGTGTCTTTCAATGTCTAATTCTGGACATCCATTGATATGGAAACTGTTCATTTCATTTAGAATGTCTTCTGAATCTTTTTTGTTGCCTTTTCGAAGATTTCTTAAAATTGAGTCTTTTTTCTTCAAATTGTATTTTTATATTGTATATATATTACATAATTTTGTATTACCTGACGATCCCACAATGTTCATATATCATTAATTGTGATTCTGTAACATTGAGAGGAAGAATAAATTGTATTGTATACACTTTTCAGCACGACGAAGTAGACATAAGCACTACGTTCAACACATCGGATAAATTAGGATAATTTTTTATTCCAAATTGTCAATTGGAACACGGTAAACAAGCCATTTAAGATACTCCCAAAAATAAAAATCCATTGGGTTCGTCGCGAGCTCTGAATAAGTGTAATTTTCTGTCATAATGTCTAAAATTCACTTTTAAATACAGCGTTTCAAAATTCTACACTAAACTAAAGTAAGTCAATAAAATAAATTCTAACTAAGGATACAGAAAAACGTGGTAAAAATCAAAAAAGGAAAGAAGCAATGACACAAAAGAACCATCAAGTAACCGAGATGAGCTAAAGTAGATTTTGTCTAAAAACAGTTTGGAACATTCTGTCCCTTCTACTTTTTAAAGTGTCTTATTGGTTTTTAGTCCATGTTAGCTGATGCTATTGGCCAATTTAAATTGGTAGGAATAAAACCGCAAAAGTAAAAAACAAAAGGTAGCCGCTGCGCTGCTACTTCATCGGCGACACTCGGCGGCAGGCCTTTAAAGTTTTTATGCCAATTAGGGAGATGTATAACCGGCAAAGCATACAATAGAGTTAAACTTGAACTTGGTTGAATTGTCCCTTCTATTCTTGAATACTTTGCCTACCTAATTCTATTACTTAACGATTAATTTTTTTTATGCTTTTTTTTCTCCAAAATTATGGAATCTAGACCCTGTTTGTTTGTCTGGTCATTCCCCATTACCAATTTTTTTAATGGCATGAAACTAATTACACCCTGTATAAAAAGAGACGTTAAATTCATGTGACATTTTCCAAAGTTAAAACTTCTAGTTATTATGTTACTTTTAATGAATTCTTATGTGATTTCAGATGTCTGTTGACAACACCTTTATACTTCGTCTGAAATGAACAAGAATCGCATTTGTACACTGTTAATTCTGAAAGATTTTTATGCGATATCATATGTAATTTGATATTCCTTCTATGTTTTGTCTGATGTGAGCATAAGTCACATTTGTACATTGTTATTTCCGAAGGATTTTTATGTAGCAGCATATGTTTTATAAGGCTTTCCTTATATTTTGTTTGAAACGAACAAGAGTTACATTTGAACATCGTGACTTCTGAAGGATCCTTATGCTTCAGCAAATGACTATTGAGGTGAACTTTTTGCTTTGCCTGAAACGAACAAAAGCCGCATTTGAATTTTGTCACTTTTGAAGGATTCTTATGCAATGCCAGATGATTCTTGAGACCGACTTTATATTTAGTTTGAAATAAACAAGAGTCACATTTGTACGCAGTCGTTCTTGAAATATTTCTATGCGACATCTGATGTTTACTTAGGTTCCCTTTATGTATGGTCTGATATGTACATGAGTCGCATTTGTACATCGCTACTTCTGACGGATATTTATGTTGCAGCAAATGAATTTTGAGAGAACTTTTATGTTTTGATTGAAATAAACAGAAGTCACATTTGTACATTGTTACTTGTAAAGGATCCTTATGTGTCAACAAATGTTTTACAAGGCTATGTTTATATTTTGTCTGAAGTGCACAAGAGTTACATTTGAACATCTTTACTTCTGAAGTATCCTTATGCTTCAGCAAATGATAGTTGAGGTTATCTTTGTGTTTCGTCTGAAATGAACAATGGTCACATTTGTACATTGTCACTTCTAGAGGATCCTTATGCTTCAGACAATGACGTTTAAGACAATTTTTACGTTTCGTCTGAAATGAACAGGATGTACATTGGTATGCTGTTGTTCTTCTTGAGACATGTTCATTCAGCAATGCCTGATTAATGCATGGTTTCGATAGATCCACTTCAAGGTTTGGAATTAAACATTTCCCTTTTCTATGTAACTTGGATATGATTTCTGGTTGTGGCAAAATACTATCTACTTCAAACCTGAAAATTATATAAATTATTATCATATATTAACAATATAGTCAACAACACAAAACTATAAATTGGAAGGGAACAATGTCCCATATACAGAGTATGCCATTTAATATGTATGTCATTGCACTTTGCGTATGAAATCTTTTATTTCGTTAAGGTGAACGTAATCAATATAGAATGTATTTTTTCGTCCACGTTAATATTTCCTATATGCTACTATGGTTGCATTGGAAACAATGCATGGAGTATATTCTTATTTAATACTGTTTAATAAAATACAGATGCGGGTGCTTTAAAATTGTAATAAATGTAATTTTCGGTTTAACTGGAAATTGTAAAAAAAAAGTTTTATTGCCACATTATTCACATTATCTTTCTATGAAGTTTCAAAAGAACTTTCGCCTAAAATTTAATATAAGAAAGTTACGGCGATTTTGGTTTTTTAAAATGGGCTTTTGTAGTAGTTCCCAAAATATTTCACCTGGAAGTTTTTTTGGCACACCCTTAACTGAATGTTCAGGTCTGCACATGTTTTTCTTCCCTAAAATGCTTCATTCGTAGTATTTATGTATGCATTCTTGTGTATACATATGTAGATTTGTATATATCTTATTTCCGTCTCTAGGAAGTGTTTTTTTATTGTTAAAGTGAACTATTAATTTTTACTTCTGTATCAAACTGTTCATAAAACTATAAACTTTTCATAAATTACTAGTGCAGCTGCATATAAGTGAGCTGTGAATAAATATCTTAGTTTATTATTTGCATCTAATGCATTATTCGAACCAACTAAAAACTTATCTCTACTAAGAAGGGAAAAGAAAAGAAATAAAGAAAAGAAATAAAAACGTTTGACAAAAACTGTTATCAACACTTAACTTTACTGATCAGATTAGGGCTTAAAAAAACTGGTAAATTAACACGAGGGTGGTACAGTTTATTAACCACCAATATTGAACTAAAAATGCCTAATTCAAACTGTAATAAATGTAATGAAACATTTGATACTGATAAAGATCCCCTTGCTGTGTGTGATATATGCAGCAAAGGTATATGTCAACAATGCTCGAAATTAACCTCGACTGAACTGAGAGCTGTCACTCTCAAAAAAAGATCAATATCCTACTGGTGTATTGACTGCAAATTAATTCCAGCATCAATAGCAGACTTCAAAATCGAGATTTCTAATATAATTCATAAACAACTTGAAACATATTCTTCAGAGATGTCAAATAAGCTAGCAACATTTCTGACCAACATCAAAGAATCTAACGTAGAACTAGTAAAATTCTTGACAGAAAAACCTCTACCAACAGCTGTCACTAATGATACTAATGAAAAGCACCCAAAAGAGAATGAACATAGGAAATCAAATATCATACCGATAAAGGATTTAAAATCACAAGTTGATAATCTTGAAAAAGAATTTATAGCCTTGAGAAATTCGATTAGAGATATCCGTGCTTATTTGCCTAATACTCTTGAATCACCTAAAACTATAGTGGTTCCCACTACCTCTAAGTCACCTCGGACACAACGCAAAACCAATTCTTGTCTGAATGCAAATTTGAGTCCTAAACCCTCACAAATTCCTAATGATCAGACTAGGCCGAAAGTTAACAAGCCACAGAAAGGCATAATAGGAACGAGGAAGTCAAATAGCTCAAAAATCTCTGCTGCCGTTTTCCCTCAGAAAACAGCCATATTTGTTGGAAAGGTGTCACGTGATGTATCAGCAAAGGATATGCAGGAATATCTACAAGAAAACTTTAAAAATGAAACGTTTGTTGTCAAGGAACTGTTTGTGAGATCTGGTGAATACAACAGTTTTCGCATCGATGCCATGAAGAGTCTTGAAGAGGAGTTACTTAATCCTGAATTGTGGCCTGAAGATTTAATCATCCACAAATTTGAGTTTTTTCGATCCAGATCTCACCTACAAAAACGCTTTAAGTAATCAATCCAATGAATTAACTACACATTCATGCACTCAGTTAGACACCATTAGCCTATATTATCAAAACGTTAGAGGACTTAATTCCAAGATTGACATGTTCTTTACAGCAATTTCTGAGTGTGAATATGATGTACTTGGTTTAACTGAAACATGGCTCAACGAGAATGTCTCTTCTTCTGAACTATTCAATGATGAGTATGTAGTGTTTCGCTGTGATCGTAACTTTCATGAATCTGAGATTTCACGTGGAGGGGGTGTCTTAGTGGCTGCTAGATCGAACTTCTTAAGTTCCAGATTAGACTTTTCATATATAACCAATTTAATACATTCTATTGAGATTGTAGGTCTTAAAATGGACTGTAGTCATTCATCTATAATTATACTAGTTGTTTATATCCCTCCCAATATTCACCTAAATGAATTTGAATTATTTTTCGAACTACTAACAACTTATGAATACTTGTATAGTAAGAATATTGTTATCCTAGGAGACTTTAACATTCCTAATTATCATAACCCTGAAGTATTGGATAGTAAATGCATCACATTTAATAACAGTGTACAATTCCTAGATCTTACGCAATATAATACAATTCTGAATATAAATAACAGACTACTTGACCTTATAGTGGCTAATATAAAATGTAATGTCTCACTCAGTATTGATGGTATTGTTAAAGTAGACCCCCATCATCCTCCATTAAATATTATTGTATATACGGATAAACCTAAATATCTAAATTTTCCCACCGCGAATGTTGGGAAAAATTATAATTTCAGGAAAAGTAATTTTCCTATGCTATATGATCATCTACTCTCTATTGATTGGTCACCCCTCAAAACTTTCAAATGTCCTAATGAGGCTTGCTCATATTTTTATACTATCTTAGAATCAGCCTTTGATCGCTGGGTTCCTTTATACACAACACCGAGAAATAACAGAACGAAATATCCGGTTTGGTACACTAAAAATATTATAAACGATATTAGGAAAAAAGAAAGTATACTAAAAAGATACAGACAGACTAATGACATCCAGTACCACAACGAGTTCAAATTAATTCGTGCCAAAATAAAAAATAGTATATCTGAAGCGTATAGACAGCACCTAATCAGTATCGAACAGAGTATCCATTCCGATCCGAAAGCATTTTGGTCATACGTTAACACCAAAAAAGGTAATACTAGAATTCCTGGCAAAGTGAACTTCCAGAATGTAACTTATGAAGATCCCCAGGACATAGTTAATGCCTTTGCCCACTATTTTTCTAGTGTCTTTAGACAATCTCACCCCTTAGATGTTCCAACAATTGAACCTTATGTTATGCAAAACATAAACCTTAAGAGTATCTCTGAGAATGACATTATCATGGCGGCAAAAAAACTGAAAGATCGTCTAACTGCTGGTGATGACAGAGTGCCCTGTTTCCTAGTGAAAGACTGTATAGGTGCTTTGGCTTTCCCCCTCTGTATATTGTACAATTTAGTATTGGAAACATCTACTTTTCCAACTGTCTGGAAAATAGATAAACTATGTCCTATTCCTAAAACTGGTGATCTAAACGATGTAAATAACTATCGTGCTATATCTATAATTTGTAACTTCGCCAAATTATTGGAGATCATATTATATAGGGCTATATATAGTAATATACAAAATATCCTATCTCCCTGGCAGCATGGTTTCATGGGGAAAAGGTCCACTATAAGTAACTTGGCTAGTTTTACTGAATATACCGTTAAAATATTGGACACTAGAGGCCAAGTTGATGTTATTTACACTGACATTCAGAAAGCGTTTGACCAAATCGATCACTATATCTTGTTAGAAAAACTGGATAGAATTGGTTTTAGCTTAAATCTTTTGATGTTATTCGAATCATATCTACTGGACAGAGAGCAATATGTTTATTACAACGGTTTTAAATCAAATATATTTATATCAACATCTGGAGTTCCGCAAGGTTCCAACCTTGGCCCATTACTATTTCTTATATTTATTGATGATTTACTTAAGTTGTTAGATTGTAATAGGCTAATGTTTGCTGACGATTTGAAAATTTATTCCTCGATTTGCACTGTAGATGATTGCCGAAACCTGCAACTTAATTTAGATAAAATTAATCAATGCTGTGACTCAAATAAACTGATTTTAAACGTCTCAAAATGTAAAATAGTAACTTTCACTCGTAAAAGTATGTCACTGTTATACAACTATGCAATTAACAACGTTTCTCTTATAAGATGCACAGAGGTTAAGGATCTGGGCATATACTTTGATTCATCACTGTCATTCTGTACACATATTGATCAGATATGTAATTCCGCGTCGAGAATGCTGGGATTTATCATACGTAACTCTCAGTCTTTTATTACCATAGAGTGCCTAAAAACACTATACTTCGCTTATGTTCGATCTAAGTTGGAATATGGCTCACTAATCTGGAATCCAATTTATGACTGTTACATAAATAGAGTTGAATCGATTCAACGTAAATTTGTCAAGTTTCTGGCCTATAGAGAGGATCGGACATACCCGCCTCAAGGTGCAGACCATATTTCTCTGTTGGATAGATTTGACCTATTATCTCTTAGTACTAGAAGGGTTAATACATCTCTAACTTTCTTATATAATTTAATTCACTATCATATTGACTGCCCCAACTTGTTAAGTGAAATCAAATTTAATATACCAAGAATATCTACAAGGCATCCCACTACATTTCAACCAAATCTATGTTTAACAAATATGATGTTAAAGTCTCCAATTAATACCATGTGCACAAACTATAATAATTTAAGCAATAACTGTGATATAAATTTTTCAAGTCTCAAATCTATATTATATTGTGATAATATTAATACGTAACGATATCCTGTTTTAAATATCCTTATTAACTTGTAATATTGATTTATTCTCTACTCTCTTTTATCTTTTGTCTTATGTTATATACACTATTTGTTTTACCCTGTAATTGGTTTTACTGTTGGGTAATAAATAAATAAACAAATAAATAAATAAATATATAATGTATCTAGCTACTACTTATATTCACGTTAATTCTGCATAGCATTGGTTATTATTTATATTTGTATTGTATAAAATAAGAGAAAAATAAACAAATAAAATAAAAATCACTAAACTGTGGACCATTAATTGCATCACCATCACCCTCCTTTAGAATTTTTGATTAAAACGAACGCTGTAAACTTGAAATTTCATACCAGCCCCGTATCACATTATAATTTTAAGAAAGCTAATTTTACTGAACTGTATGATGACTTATATCACATAGACTGGACCTGCATTTCGTCATTTAGTAACGCTAACGATGCAACTCTCTATATGTACAACGAACTAGACCGTGTTTTTTCAAGAAATGTTCCCAGAACCGCACCCATAAATAAATCGTATCCCCATGGTTTAGTCGTAGAATAATTAGAGATTAAACAAAAATCACGTCTTTGGCGTACATATAGAGATACCGGAGACGAAAATGCTCACAGAGATTTTAAATCTTTAAGAAGAAAAATCAAACAGGAAATAGGTGTTGCGCACAAAGACTACCTTAAAAATATTGAAATTATTATTATTATTATTAGCCGTTACTCGAGTCCGAGTATAAAAATGTTACAGTCGATAAATTGTGTACAATAAAAACAAGTAACAGGTGTAGTTTATTGTAATTCCCATTCATCTACGGTGCACACGACTATGGCTATAGAGGCCAATTCGGGAGAGCACGTGTCGACCGCAGTCAGGACAAACATAGACCTGGTTAGGTCTTGGATTCGGCCTTCTTGCAGCAACATTTCCTTGATAGCTGGCCACAACCCCTCGCCATTCGGTTCTGTCCGCTGCAAGTTGTTCCCATTGCTCGTCTGCAATACCGCAGGATTTTAGATTTTCATGGAGAACGTCTTTGAACCTCTTTCGTTGACCGCCACGCCTTCTTCTACCGCTTGTGATGGAACCAACGGATTTTCATCATACTTCTGAGGTGTCTTTGCTGGAAACGTTCTAATTCTTTCACATGACGACGGTAAGTGACCCAGCTTTCACATCCATATAGCAGTGTTGGAATGACAACTGCTCTGTAGACAGCCATTTTCGTTGACAAAGCAAGGTCGTGGTTGTCAAATACTCTCTCTCTAAGACCCCAGAGTGCTCTAGATGCAGCGTTAATTCTATTGCGAATCTCGCTGTCCATGTTTGCTTTGTCATTAACAACGTTGCCTAAGTAATTGAACTGATCCACCACTTCAAGAGAATTTCCGTTAAGTGTAATGTCTATTTGGTTCACTTGATGAGGAGTTGACATAATCTTAGTCTTTCCAATGTTGATTTTAAGTCCCAAGGAATCATAGCTCTGGGCATACACATCTAAAAGTTCTTGAAGCTCTTCCGGCGTAGAGGCTAAAAGTGCACAGTCATCCGCATACTGGAGATCACAAATGAATAGTGTGCGTGTCTTCGTGAAAGCTCTAAAGCGCCCTATGTTAAAGAGACCGCCATCAAAACGGTATCTGAGACCTATTCCTCTGACTGTCAGTTTGTTGTCAACAATAATTGTTAGAGCAGTGGTAAACAAATTAAAGAGTAAGGGTGCTAGGACACATCCCTGCCTAACTCCAGTGAGGGTTTGGAAAGGTTCGGTTGCCTCATTATTATACATAACCTGGGCGTTGTTGTTTGTATGTAGACTGCGACATACTTCCACAAATTTTCTAGGGATACCTAAGCGGAACATAATTTTCCAGAGCACTTCCCTGTCCACCGAGTCAAACGCCTTGGTTAAATCAATGAAGGCCATGTGAATTTCTCCTTGATGTTCGAGTGCTTTTTCTTGAAGCTGTTTAAGTGTGAAGATTAAATCCGATGTGCCTCGGTTTGGTCTAAAGCCACTCTGTGTTTCAGGAAGTAACTTTTCCATAACAGGTGTTAGCCTATTTGCCAACGCTTTAGTGAGTATCTTCCCTCCAACAGCCAGGAGAGCTATACCCCTGTAATTTCCACAGTCCGCAGCGCTCCCTTTGTTTTTGAAGAGGTTGATTAAAAGTGTATCACGAAACTCCTGCGGAGCTCGACCACTTTCCCACACGACATCAAACAGTTTTTTGAGGTAGGGTATGAGCTCTGACGACAAAAATATTGAAATGCAGATTAAGTCAAACCCGAACAGATTTTGGTCACATATTAATAATATGAGAGATGTTACTAGTATTCCATTTTTTAATGACGCAAGATAATGTACCTTTGATTGACCCTCAACAAATTTACGGATTTGCATCCTTTTTTCAATCTTCTTTTACAACGTCCATTAACTTTGGTATGGAAGCCACTGACTCAAATAGTAATGTACCACATCTCGCTATTCCAATAATTAATGAAGTAGACATATTAAATGCGCTTAAATTAGTCAAACCGAAATTAACTACTGGTCCGGATGGAATACCCGCATTTCTTTTGAAAGATTGTGCTGTGCTATTTGCTTTTCCTTTGTCAGTTATTTTTAATTTATCTCTTTAAACCGCTACGTTTCCTAACCTATGGAAACAAGCTAAAATTTGTCCCGTTTATAAAAAGGATGACAAGGCTGCAGTTGAAAACTATAGACCAATTACAATTTTATGTAACTTCAGCAAATTATTTGAAAGTGTCCTTTATAATATTTTATTTTCCCATGTTAAATCCCAAATTTGCTTTAATCAGCACGGGTTTCTCGCTGGTAGATCGACTGTTACAAATCTGGCTTGCATAACTCAATTTATTGCGGAGACGTTAGATGGAGGAGGTCAAGTTGACGTCATATATACAGCTTTCTCTAAAGCCTTTGACACACTCGATCATGGTATCTTGTTACAAAAATTGTTCAACT
The DNA here is from genome assembly GCA_963675555.1 of Leptura quadrifasciata. Classification (NCBI taxonomy): domain Eukaryota; kingdom Metazoa; phylum Arthropoda; class Insecta; order Coleoptera; family Cerambycidae; genus Leptura; species Leptura quadrifasciata. Next base: position 93,756,439 of record OY776680.1, on the reverse strand, counting down.
TCGGCCTTACCGAAACATTTACAACATTGTTATTCATAATATTCATAAATGACATTAACTGTGAACTTCTAAATAGCACTCTGCTGTACGCTGACGATTGCAAGCTGTATTCGGCCATCAACAATTTAAATGACTGCTTTAACTGGCAAAAAGATTTGCAACAAATTAGTAAGTGGTGTGACAAAAATAAACTGCATCTAAATATTAATAAATGTAAATACATGACTTTCACAAGAAAGCTTAATCCAACTGAGTTTACTTATTCTTTAAAAGATATTCAGCTATCTAGATGTAGTCAATTTAAAGATCTTGGGGTCATCTTCGACAGTAAGTTAACCTTTAATAATCACATAAATGCTATCGTGGCCAGTTCTTACAGAAATTTAGGCTTCATAATCAGAAATACCAAAGACTTTGTGGATAATAACACCTTAATATTGCTGTTTAATGCATTTGTCAGATCAAAATTAGAGTATGCCTCCATAATCTGGAGTCCAGAATACGCCGTGCATAAACTTAGCGTTGAGAAAACGCAAAGAATCTTCAGTAAATATCTTTGGTATAGAAATGACGGAATTTATCCAGTAAGAGGTACACCTCTGCTGTACGCTGACGATTGCAAGCTGTATTCGGCCATCAACAGTTTAAATGACTGCTTTAACTTGCAAAAAGATTTGCAACAAATTAGTAAGTGGTGTGATAAAAATAAACTGCATCTAAATATTAATAAATGTAAATACATGACTTTCACAAGAAAGCTTAATCCAACTGAGTTTACTTATTCTTTAAAAGATATTCAGCTATCTAGATGTAGTCAATTTAAAGATCTTGGGGTCATCTTCGACAGTAAGTTAACCTTTAATAATCACATAAATGCTATCGTGGCCAGTTCTTACAGAAACTTATGCTTCATAATCAGAAATACCAAAGACTTTGTGGATAATAACACCTTGATATTGCTGTTTAATGCATTTGTCAGATCAAAATTAGAGTATGCCTCCATAATCTGGAGTCCAGAATATGCCGTGCATAAACTTAGCGTTGAGAAAACGCAAAGAATCTTCAGTAAATATCTTTGGTAATAAATGACGGAATTTATCCAGCAAGAGGTACACCTCAATGTGATCTATTAAACAGATATCAAATACATGATTTGGAATCCCACCGTAAGTATTCTTCGATTGTGTTTTTATATAAAATTTTGAATAGTGTGATTGATTGCCCTGAGATGTAGTTATGTCAAATTACATGTACCATCAGTTCATACACGCTCAAATAATTCTTTTTATCTAAATACGCCTCGTACAAATTTACTTAAATCTTCACCCTTGCATATGATGTGTTCAAACTATGCATATATGTTATATTAGAAATATACTATGATATATAATATTATCGAGACAGGCTTAACCTTCTCAAACATATCGTATTACATACTGCGTAACAGCTCTTCTCAATAACCGCTCACGCTGCATGAGCATTGTATTTCAATTCTCAGTAATTCTGATTGTGCTGAATCAGCAACACTGTTTCCTTTGTTCTCGAAACATTATAAATATTACTAACAACCTTTTTGTAATCAGTCTTATACTCACTTTCGAATAAACCTCATCTAAATTATTATTGTATTTTCTTAACGAGTCAACGTTGACTCCAGTGTAACAAATAAAGTTTCTTTTTAAAAAGTTAAATCTACAATCCACTATCTAACATATATACATGACAATGTTGATATATTTTGTGCTACTGTTAAAAAAATTAAGCAATCTGTATTGCATTCAAACTAAAAATATTTACTAGTTTTATGTACAAATATTTTATGTAATTATACTTAAGTTATTCATATGTATTTATCGTACAAAATTCTGTAACAATGTTTTGTTCTTTCCTACCCTGTAATTGGATTTCTTATCTGTTTGGGTAGTTGTATTCTAAATAAATAAATAAATCATACATTATTTCTAAAAACGTACTACTCTGAATGGGCAACGGGTGTAATCATTTAATTTATTATGTAAAGTATCAATTGCTTGGCAGAAAAAGTGTAGACATTAAGAAAAATTTAATAAAGTATAGTTAATTTTAATGAAGCATAAAAAAAATATCAATAATTAAAGAATTAGTAATCTAAAATAATTTTAAATTTACAAAGATGGCAAATGTTTGATTTGAATTTATATCTGCTATAAAGGTATTTTATTGTCAAAAAAGTATCACACTGTAAGTATTTTGTATTTTTCAATTAAAAAAGTGAAATCTCCCTATTGAGGTTACTCTTAGGGGTAATGTATAGAGTAAACAGAAATAATGACATTCTAGGAGAGGTTATTACCTAATGAAATCGGATTCATCAGTTTTTATTTCAATTTCTTCATTAAGTAAAAATTTTCGATCCTCCATTTCATCCAGATTTTCCTTTTCAAGTTTAATTTCTCCACAAAAAAATTCATCTGTTTTAATCACCACAAAATTATTACCCTTTTCTTTACAGGCCAGAGTATTTTTTGGCGTAAACTGTTCTTCATTATTGTTAAATTTCACATCATTTAGGTCCATACGACTTTTAATTTTACATTCAACCTCCTCTTTAGTATTTTCGCTATCGTCCCAGAACATTCCATTAAATATATCACCCCCATTATCAATTTTTCTCTCTCCACCGTTTTCTATTTCCTCATAGGGTTGTCTTTTTACCGAGTTATCATCTACCTCCATTGATGCAAACTGTAATACACTGCTTAGCTCAATTTGACCATTTCGGTTTTTTATATATAAATTCTTTGCTTTGCTCGATAAAATTACAATACGTCCATTTAAATCACAAATGCGTCCAATATCACATTAGCAACAGCACAATCAATGCAAGTATCTTTTCACATAGCAGCATGTTGTACATCTAATACAACAAACCCAACAATATCCAGAAAATTTTCCTTGCCCTTCTCGCAAGTAAAAAAAAAATGCCACAATAACCCAAATTTGCTTGTCAGCCGTCTCCTCTAACGTTCTTTACCCCGCCCAGCACCCCTATTCGCTCAACGCTAGGGTTACTATTCATTTGCACATTTCGATATACACAAATTACTTCTTACAATGAATACTACATGAACCAACCAAAAAACCGTGAAAAAACCAAAAGTCAGTATCCTCCAGAATTACCCGTGATTTATATATGTGAAAAACCACTGAATACCAAACCACAGACTAACACTATTTAAGGGTTTGTTTATTAATTATATTTTATGTACGTGTGAGGTGAAGTTAGAGGTTAAGTGTTTCTTTAATGTCGATAGCTTACTTCGTACGCATTTTTAGAAAGCCAATAAGAAGAAGAAGAAATAGATCCAATTCAAAGATTATAGAAATGTATACAAGTTTCTTCATTATGGTTTCTGCTCTAGCTTCTAGAGAATCAACTAGTTTTAATAGCAAAATTGTCAACCCATTTATATTTAGAGGGACTATAAGTTCTAGTAAAAATAAGACATTGACAGTTCTTATAATGAACACTTTATCATTTTAAATAAAAACCCTTACATTTTCGATTTTTGAGGTTATTAAATAAAAGACATAAGTTAACACTTTAAATGTTTTATTTATAAAGCATTTAATAATAGTCTCAAATCCTCATTAAATTACAGAAACGAAAAAGAAGTATAAACTAAAATAGACTTAAATGATTTGTAAAAGATTCCAACAGTACAAACACAATTCTTTTTATGCAGATCACAGACTGTTAAATTAGTGAGAGGAAAATGTGTAAAATTTGAAAAAACTACTTTTTCCAGTACGTTGATAATTCGTCAAATTTATTGACAGTTAATTTAGTTCTTGCATACACTCACAAGCGAGTTCGTTCTCACAGGCACAAATTCTCCTATTCTCAATATATGTGTAACGTAACTTAAGACTTATATAATAACTGGACATGCCATAACTTAAAGTTTATTGCAGTATTTTGATATTGACAACAACTACATATAACTTACGTATGGCAACTAATAACTTATTATATGTATACCGGTTGTAACAGGATCATGGTATACCCCCCTTTTCTCATTTAGTTTTGAAGATGATTGATTGAAATTTAGGATATACTACATACATAATAAGCGGCACTTTTTGGCAGACAACTGATTTAATAATAATAATAATAATAATATTTAGTTTTCCATTTAAGTGTGCGATGATGGTTCCAATGTGTACTCTCACCACTGTAAGACCTGGATTATGCAGATGATATCTGCCTCATGTCTCACACCTTACGGGATATTACGGTGAAGCTCGAGTCCCTGGAAAAAGAGGCAACTAAGGTAGGACTGAAAATAAACACTAGTAAAAGCAAAGAAATGCGCATTATGACTCTGAACCAAGAAGATCTATATGTTCAAAATTCACCAATAGAGAGAGTCACCGAATTCAAGTATTTAGGAAGCACAGTCAATAATGGGAGGAACGAATCGTGATAATACAACAAAGACTCTTAAAAGCGAAGAGTGTATGGTGCTCTTAACGGCATCTGGCGGTCCTCCGTATACTCGAAGAGAACCAAACTATGCCTATTTAACAGCAACATCATATCATTCGTACTACATGGATGTGAAACGTGGAAGAGTACTAAATCCACTGACTACATGATTCTGGTCTTCGTCAACCGGTGTTTGCGCAGGATTCTGTATATTCTGGCCAAATCAAATCGCTTACAGGGAGTTATGGAATATAACAGGACAGAGATAAATACGACTGGAAATAAGATCGCGGAAGTGGAAATGGCTAGGCCACACACTTAGGAGACCAGAAGACACTATCTCAAGTGCGGCTCTTGATTGGAGCCCCCAAGGCAGTCGAAGAGTAGGACGACCAAAGGTGACATGGAAGAGAACCGTTAGAAGAAGCAACGAAAATAAACAAGACATGGGGAGAAATAAAAGTACTTGCCAGGAACAGAGTCAGATGGCGACAATTTGTGGAGGCCCTATGTTCCTTAATGGAATGATTGGACTAAAATAAAATTGTATTTTCTTATTTTCTGTTAGCTGTAATTTTATTTGTATTTATCGCACATTTTAATATGACATATGAATAAATTCCTTATTAATAGTACTAATAAATGGTAGCACGGTACCGATATGGTTCCATTTGAAAAAATTGAGTTTTTCCCCTAAAACAATTTTGGTGAATTTTATTTGCTCATAAATCATGTAATTTAGCATTTTTAAGGGGATTTCGATTTTTGTAGCATTACACGGGTAATTTAGAATAAATCGGAACTGTCGTGGCACACAAATGGAAAACTAAAAATTATATTATAAAAAAATTGATGTTTGAAATGTTACTTATTTGGCATCGTTGGATTCAGAAAATTATGCAGAATTCAAAAATGTAATAATATATAGGGTGTTCCATTTAAAAATCGAAAGTTAGTGTCACTGTCAGTTGGTTATGCTTATCTGATGGAATGGTGTTGCTAATGAGGCCCAATGGCAACCAAAATGGCGGCGATTGGGTGACGTCGGGTTGATGGATGAACCCAAGAATGGGGTTCTTTTCCAGACTTTCCAAACACTGCAGCACGACGGACCGCGTTCCCAAATCAACAAAAAAATTATGGATAATCTTACAGAAAGAATCCTCTTATCCCAAGTAAAAACCCTGGAATAAAATAAAAAACACTAACTATCGGCATATGCCAAAAAAAATTAGAAGGGAGAAATATACATAAAAAAAAAAAGCAACTCACCTTCCTTAGAAGGGTTTTCTATTTAAGGTAATAGTGGAACTGAGTGAAGTTCCTTATCACTCGGCACGAAACTAAAAATAAAAAGGGAGAGAAAACCTTACTATGGTTGAAAAATTGAGCGAAAGGAAAGTGTACTCACTTAGAGAGAATGTCGAATCCACCTGGGGTTTCACTAAATCGGACGAAATTATTTTCTGGGAAAACCACTCCTAAACCACGGCGTGGGGTGTAGATCCTTATTTTGTGAAATTATATATTCAAATCCCCGTAGAAAGGGTAAAACTGTGCAAAACCACAAATCCACAAATGACCTTATCACTCCTGAAGTCTGGTTAGGAATGTTCTCGAAATGTTCAAAGAAAAAAAACCCAAGTCCCTGATAAGAATTCTCGGTCGGTATCCTGGAAAATTTATGCTGTCAAAAATATGTCAGCGAAACAATACTAAGGAATTCAAGGAATAACTCACAACAGTACAGGAAAAATACCCAAACATATAAGGAGAAGATCATAGAAAAGAGGATGGAAGAAAACATATAATAGGAGTAAGGAGACAGACGATTATAAGGTAAGTGTTCTATTGACACTAGTTTATACCATAACCCGTGTTATTTTCTAGGTACCTTTTGGCGGATGATACACATTAGAGAAAGAAGATTGAAATAAACTACCACTCAGGGTGTAAATTAAATCACACTAATGGTGCTAAGCTGTAATAACGAATGTTTGATGTCTTCGAGGAATTAGACTTTGTAGGATGTAGAAACAAATCTCTATTCTATTCTGCTTAACTACACGTTAATAAACTAAACTATTATAATGTTCCCTAAATAAGGTGAAGTAGATTTTTTTTACATGTTAATTATGATTTAGTCATTAATGTTGTTACAAGAGTAGCAAAAAAAAAATTAAATACACATCATCAACAAATCCCATCACGTTTTATTTCTAAGCAACCAGTAATACATATCAATGCCTTGTGTGTGGTATCATATCATAATTAATTGTAATACAATCTCCTTATTTTTAAAAACAAAAGGTAGCAAATAAAAATGCTACATCATCTGAAAGGAACAAAATTCACATCTACATGCCGTTACTTAAGAATGTAAAAGTGCCTCTTGAGATGATGAGTCTGTTCGCATCTGTACATTACTTCTGAGGATTCTTGTGCTTCAGCAAATGCATTTTAAGGCTATATTTATGCTTCGCTTGATACACACAAAAGTTACATTTATACTTCTCTACCTGGGAGTGTATCAAAGAATGGCTTTTAAGGTTGCTTTTATAATTTGTCTGATATGAACATGAGTCACATTTATACATCGATGCCTCTGAAGGAATTTTATGAGATATCAGGTGTCTTTTGAGAAGATCCTTATGTTTTGTTTGATATAAGCAAGAGTCACATTTGTAAATGGTTACTTCGGAAAGGCTTTTATGCAATAACACGTGTTTATTGAGATCACTTTTATATTTCGTTTTATATAAACATAAATCACATTCGTGCATTGTTACTTCGGAAGGATCCTTATGTATCAGTACATGTGTATTAATGCAACGTCTGTACTTTGTCTGATATGAACAGTAGTCACATTTGTACATTGTTACTTCTGAAGGGCTTTTGTGTACTAGGAGATGACTTCTGAGGTCAGATTTATGTTTCGTCTTATATAAACAAAAGTCACACTTGTGCATGGTTATTTCTGAAGGATCCTTATGAAGCAATAAGTGTTGCTTAAGGCCATTCTTATGTTTCGACTGAAATGGACAGGAGACACATTTATGCATTGTTACTTCTGACGGATCCTTGTGCCTCAGCAAATGCATTTCAAGGTTTTGTTTATATTTTGTCCGAAATGAACACAATTCACAATGGTACATTGTTGTAATTGAGGCATTCTCTTCCGTAAATGTCTGCTTAATGGACGGCTTCGATAAATCCGTTTCAAAATTTGGCATTAACCTAGTGATGGCTTCCGGTTGTAGAGAGACGACTCCATCTTCAAGCCTGAAAATTACAAAAATGGTTATCATTCACTGAAATGCAAACTCATATTTATTATTGTATTATCATATTTAAAAGTAGTGCCATTTTCAACAACGAATCAATAATATATCAACCGATTATTTATTTATTTATTTAAACTACAATACCCAACGGGACTAAAGCCAAATTACTGCATAAGGACAAAAAGTAGATACACATAAATATATAAGGAATTGTAAAACTTAAAAACAAACAAAAATTATTAAAGATAGAAATATACAAACCCACATTCATAAATAAATTGAACCATTAAAAACTTAATATATAGTGTGACCCATTTCAAATGGAGACCTCTCTGTGAAAAATGTATTTAAATCCTATGTTAACGGTTTTTTTTTAAATGATAAACCATCGAAAACTCCACTTTATGACAAAAATTTAAAGATAAATTTCAATTTTCAAAGCCTTCTATGATTTATTTTTAATGTCGAAAATGAACAAATTTGATTAGCGATTTTTTCATTGAAATTTTAACTACACCACTGGATTCAGTAACCTCTCAAATGGGTAAATCCTAAGTTTCATGAAAAAAATATTGAAAAATGACAGAGCTATGACAAAATTAATGTAGGTAGTTGTGCGACCCATTTTGAATGGAAACACCCCTGTAAAAAATGAGTCTATTATCTGATTTTGACGGGACTTTTTTTAAAAGATACAACATCAAAAACTCCACTTTATGACAAAAATTTAGAGATAAATTTCAATTTTCAAGGCTTTCTATGATTTATTTTCAATGTCGAAAATGGACAAATTTGATTAGTGATTTCTTTATTGAAATTTTAACTACACCACTGGATTCAGTAACCTCACAAATGGGTAAATCCCAAGTTCCATGAAGAAATATTAAAAAATGACAGATTTATGACAAAATCAATGTAGGCTCATAGTAACTTTTACTTGATTTTTTTTCTAAAAATCGAAGTAGCCCATGAAAAATAAACAAAAGAAAGATAAATTAAGTGAATAGTTTTAATAAATATTACATTTTTATTGAGTAATGGCAGATAATAATAGGGTGCCATGGAAAACAAATTTTATAGTCAAACGTCAAATCTTTAAAATTCGCATATTCTCATATTCATTGTTATTGAATTATAAAATTAATCGATAGTTATTATCAAGTATTAGTTTATTAGTTTGTAGTTAATTATGGATGATCTAAATGTACAGGAAAAAATTGAACTTGTGCGCCTTAGAGGAGATAATGACAGAACTTTGAAAGAGGTATGCGAGATATTCAACAACAGGCATCCGAATAGGCCCAACATTACTAAAAGTACTGTTTATAAAATAAACAAAATTTTTAATGAGTGTGGCGCTGTGACACGGCGTATTATAAGAACAGATAATATACAAAGAAGAACCAGGTACGAGCAGATAGTTTTAAATTATTTTAACAACAATCCAAACGCCAGTGTAAGAGTAGCTAGCTTAGATTTGAATTTACCTAGAGAAAATATTCGCCGATGCCTTAAGAAGAATTTGGTAAAACCATTCAAACCCAAATTTTTACACACGTTGGAACCTGGTGATGATAACAGATGGATGGAGTTTTCCTTGTGGGCTCAAGGAGAGTATCTTAATAACAGAAATTTTAATAAAAATATTTTATTCAGCGATGAAGCAACTTTTACAACAAACGGGGTAGTATCGTCACAAAATTCTAGGTTTTGGGCTATAGAAAACCCACAGTTTGTCATTAATTGTAAAAGACAATAATCCCAAAAAGTTAATGTTTGGTGTGGGTTGCTCAATGAAACAATCATTGGCCCTTTCTTTTTTGAAGGTAATATGAATAGCATGCAGTTTTTACAGTTCCTAAGAAATGAATTTTGGAATATTCTACATCCAATACAAGAAAGAGTAAATCTACATTTTCAATTAGATGGAAGCCCTGTCCATAATGCCAGAGTGGTTACCAGATGGCTAAATGCTAACTTTCCTAATCGATGGATAGGTCGTGGTAGCCCATTAATTGAATGGCCACCCCGATCCCCGGACTTAACACCGGTTGACTTCTTTTTATGGGGTTTAATAAAATCTAAAGTTTACAGGTCACGCCCGAGTAATACAGAAGATTTGTGCGCAAGAATAAGACAAGCCTGTGCAACAATTACAGAATGTCGTAAAAAATATTAAAAAACGATTCGACAAGTGCATCGAAATAAACGGCGGCCTTGTAGAGGCTACAAAAATTTAAGAAGTTTTAGTGTAATGTTGTACAATGTGTTATTTTGTTTATTTAACAGTTATCTAATTATTATTACTTTTAATTGTTCATACTTATGTTTTTAAGTTCAATATGATTAAGTTTGTTTAAATGAGAATATTATATGCTTGTTTTTCCTGTACATTTAGATCATCCATAATTAACTACAAACTAATAAACTAATACTTGATAATAACTATCGATTAATTTTATCATTCAATAACAATGAATATGAGAATATGCGAATTTTAAAGATTTGACGTTTGACTATAAAATTTGTTTTCCATGGCACCCTATTATTATCTGCCATTACTCAATAAAAATGTAATATTTATTAAAACTATTCACTTAATTTATCTTTCTTTTGTTTATTTTTCATGGGCTACTTCCATTTTTAGAAAAAATCAAGTAAAAGTTACTATGAGCCTACATTTATTTTGTCATAAATCTGTCATTTTTCAGTATTTCTTCATCAAACTTGGGATTTACCCATTTGAGAGGTTACTGAATCCAGTGGTGTAGTTGAAATTTCAATAAAAAAAATCTCGCTAATCAAATCTGTCCATTTTCGACATTGAAAATAAATCGTAGAAGGCTTTGAAAATTGAAATTTATCTCGAAATTTTTGTCATAAAGTGGAGTTTTCGATGGTTTATCATTAAAAAAAAAAAAGCGTTAACATAGGATTATAAATACATTTTTTACAGAGAGGTTTCCATTTGAAATGGGTCACACTGTATAACATTACATAAGTTAACAAATCAGACAAACAGTGTTTTAATCGCGTGAATAGAGCAAGCTAATATATCAAGTCTTTCTTCATACATCTGGTAATTTTGAATCATTCGATAAAAAGGTGAAGCGGTGGGTAAGTTAATACGGGCTGTAGGTAAGTGAAATGCCTAGTTGGATCTCAAATTTGCTCTAGGCACGTGATATAAAATTCTTGATGTAACTGACTCTGAACTTAATATTTTTGAAGAAAAATAATCAAATGCATAATACGCCTCTGATATAAGCTGCTTAGTTCAAACCTGGCCAATAGCGTATCCTGAGGTATTCCAGGTGGAGTCGTGGAGGATAAATTCCATCAGCACAAAGTATAAAAATTTAAGATATCTAGGCCGAACTTTCTCTAATACGTTATATATAGAGGATTCCAAATCACTGAAGCATATTCCAGTTTGTAGCAGGCAAAAGTAGTGTAAAGAGCATTTAAAATGTTTATGTTGTTAAATTGTTTACCGTTACCCAAAACAAATCCCAAACTTTAGTACGCCGACTCAGTGGTTAGACGAATATGTTCATCGAATGGCAACTTGCTGTGACTGAGTTACTCTGTTCAGAACGACATTGTCAGGTTGATAGTCAAATAGCTCAATGGTTTTACGCCGAGAATAGGTCATAATGTTGCATTTATTGATAATAATAATAATAATTTATTTTCCCTTTGGCATATTACAATGTATAGGTGTCGTCATAGAATTGCTTAAGGACTATAGTAAATAGTTACACAGAAATATAATTATAACAAGTAAACAGTAGGTCACAAACAAAAATAACAATAACATTATGTTAATCACTGAAACATACATTATAGCAGGAAATCAGTGTAGGAAATCTTCCACACGATAGTAGCATTCTTTCATTAAAAATTCCTTAAGGTGAGTTTTAAATGATCTAAAGCATATATTAGATTTAATATGAGCAGGTAACTTATTGAACATTACTAATCCAAGTACATCAGGTGATTTATATGATGAGTTGTATTTAGAGAATGGTATATGAAAGTTATCTCGGTTTCTAGTATTCGAGTTATGAATGTCAGAGTTTTTGGAAAAGTTTCCCTGGTTCTTAAATACATAGATGCACAATTCAAATATTAAAATTGACGACACGGTTAAAATACCTAAATCACAAAATAGTGATCTACAAGAGTGTCTGCTATTAACTCCACAAATGGTTCTTATTATTTGCTTTTGAGCTATAAATACATTAGTAGCATGAGTGGACCAGCCCCAGAGAAAGATGCCATATCTCAATAAAGAATCCACATTTGCATAATATATTTTAATTAACTGATCCTTACGAAGAACAGTTCTTAAATTAATGAATAAATAATTTTGACTGCACAGTTTAGAGACAAGATTTTGGCAGTGATATTTCCATCTCAAGGTACTGTCATAGTATATCCCTAAAAATTTAACACTCGTGGTGGCACATGATATGGGTGAATTATTTAATATAAGATTGACACCGTTACATATCCTTTGCCTATTGTGAAAACGTAAGTAGTAGGTTTTCTCACTATTAAAATATAAAGAGTTGCTACAGAACCATGCATTTAGATTAGAGAGAGAAGCATTGCAGGAATCTTCCAGTCTAATATCATCCTTGCAGGACACAAGGACAGAAGTATCATCTGCATGTATGGTTAAGTTAGCATTTGGTACTGCATTTTCTACATCATTAATGTAAAGTATGAAAAGAATTGGGCCTATAACGGATTTAAAGGTAGACGATTTTTTACACACTGATCATTTAATTTGACCAAAAATTATCCTGTAACTTTGAAATCTGAAATAGATTTAATTTCAATGTAAATTTTTAGATCATCCGCATATAGTAAATAGTTGACATTAAAAAGCTGTGCTATATCATTGATAAATATAACGAAAAGTAACGGCCCCAGAATCGAACCATGTGGAACTCCAGATCATTGCCAAAACATTCCAGATTTGAAACCACGATATTGTGCTACTGGTTTATCAACCCCTTACCGTGAGGCGGTAGGGGTTGCCAGATAATACAAAAAGAAAACACACTTGGGCTGCTGTGAGTAGCAGATCGTGGACACTACCTAGCCCGGATAAGTGAACTAGCGTGCTCACAACAAAAAATTCACTAGCTCAGAAATCTCAGGGCGTTAAGCCCAAGTTTTCCATAAACTGTCGAAGTTTTTAGTTTATTTAACATAAAGTCGCTAAGGGTTTCATTCTTAGTACTCGTAGACGAAATAATGACACTTTCACTCAATATGAAATGGACTATATTACTTTATTTACAACTTTTGGTTCTCTAATATGAACCTGGTGATGTGTAGTATCTGGCTATATTCTGATAAATATGTTACAAAATAAATAAGGAGAAATTCCCTCGTGTAGCTACACTTGGTTTACAAGCGTGAGGATTGACTATGATAAATATGGCTGCAATGGGTTACATTAGAGAACATACTTAATAATAAATGAGTAAAATCTTTAAATATATACAAACGTTAAGTTAAAAGAAAAACAAATATTGCTACGCAGAACCACTGAAAGTAGTTTCCAGGTAGAGGAAACAATAACACTTATCTAGGTGTTACGATACCCAGACATCAGCAAGTGGTGAAACTGCAGTCCTACAGTGGTGACTTTGGAAGGGAAGTTTGAAATGTGGAACATGTATCGAAAGTGAGGCACTATCCGCTTTTAAAAAACGTAAATCGAAATTAAAACGACATCAAATCTAATGATTTAATTGGAATCTACGAACCAAATTATTTCTGATTGCTATGAAATGTTCATTTTCCTTAAAAATAACTGTATAATTTTTAATTTTATTTTTCAGACCAGAAAAGGCTGTGACTGCAGTAAAATTGTTCTATGTTCACTCTGTCAACCAAACAAACACTCATTTCTTATAGTAAATTAATGTTAAATGTTATGTGGACTAATACATTTTAAAGTGTTGATAATAAAATCTTTTTTTGTAATAGAACGTGTACGGGCAATCCTCAACATTAAATAGAGAATTTTATTTCGAATATGACGATAAGCAATATGTTTAGTTTTAGTTAAATAATTAAAAATATCTTGTTGTTTTCCAGAACATTTCGTCTTACTTATTTGAACGTCCCAAGTCTCAAAATAACTGGCTCGTAAATACAGAAGTTATAAGTCTGAGCCGGGGCTTCATGGCCACTCGGCTTACGTTTTAAATAAAAATCAAATTTACCTTACAAAATCAGGTTCATCTTTTTCTACTTTAATTTCTTCAAGTAAAAATTTTTGGACCTCCATTTTCTTGAGACTTTCTTTTTTAAATTCATCTTCTCCATGAAATATTTCTTCTGATTTAATCAAATTAAAATTATCACTCTCCTCTTTAAACGGCAACATACTTTTTGGTGTAAAATTCTCTTCATTGTCAAATTTCACTTTATTTGTGTCTATAAAATAGTTCGTTTGATGCTCAACTTCCTTTTCAAAATCCTTGTCATCATCACATGACAAGTGATCGAGTATATGACCTCCATTATCAATTTCCCTTTTGTGAGAATTTTGTCTTTCCTCACAGAGTTGGTCTTCTACATTGATTATATGAACTGAATTACCTACTTCTCTTTTTACATCCTTCATTGTAAACTTTAATAAACCACTTAGCTCTATTTGACCTTTACTGTTTATATCTGGAATTTAGCAATATTTCTTTACCTTTTCTTCTACTGTTGAACAGTTCATTACAAAACGAAAATAGTTTTCTAGAGTTCCATGGCAAGACGTAGAGATTACAGGTTTCTTGATGATACTTAGCTCCTGTTAAACAAATACAAGTATTAAAACATTAAATTTTAAATCAAGTGTGGAACTGCGGAAAAAACGATTATCTGTAGACTGATATGATGACTTTTGTTTAAAGAGCGCTGTCAAATGATGAAATCAAATTACCTGTGATCTATATAAGGTACGAAGCCACAACCAGTAACTTCTCTGAGCGCCTTTACTCTAAATACAATTTTTCCCGATTGAGAAAAGCATTTTTATTCAACCTTGTTTTTGTTTATTTACTATTTACTGTTAACATAATGAAGTAAGCGCGTAAGCGGGTCCAATGACAATCTTTACTTCTTCTGTATTATGTTAAGTAGATGACTCATACATAGGCAAAAATCTCCAAGTGGGCAACATCCAAGGATTGTAAACAATCCTTGGGCAACATCTACGCGTTAACAGCATAACCACTTTGCTAGTGAACTGAAAATAACTAGATTAATTTTGTTGGCTTGTTTAGATAAAAGATCGACTTTGTAGGAATTAATGTTTTGCAACTCGATTTGTACATAAATCGATCTATACGCTCCCGTCCCAAATCGATCCTGAAAGCGATTTTTTTACAGATAGTCACCATAATTTTCAAACAGGACAGCAACAGCAACAAAATCCATGGTGACAAACTCCTGACGGCTAAAAACCATTGTTGACGTGTCGTTGACTGTGTAAAACAAACCTGATTTTGTTCCAGTGCTCTGTTTCGTCTTCTGCTTGGACCTTCAATAAAATACATGGGACAGGCACGCATTATTACCTAAAATGTACCTACTGTCATTTGATTTATTCGTTAAAAGATATATGACATCGGTGATCGGTGAAACATCTGGCCTGTCTGGAACTGTGGCTCTTGCACACGATCTTTTGCCGCCACAGAAAACTCAGAAAATAAACTGTATGACTTCGTGCTGCTAACTTCTCTCTATTTGTACGTAAATATCCAAATTATTCCAAATATTATTTTATAGCATATACAAATTACAAGATAAAATGGAAAGTCGAGCAAGAATATGCAGACTTTGTTTGAAACCATGTGAGAGCTTTAAAGCTATACAGAGAGATATGAGAGATGCTTTGAATAAACTTCTGCCAATAATAGTAAGTGTTAAAAATAACGCTTGTTCATGAGATGCTTTCCATGTATCTTGTTTTAGAATTTGAGTTCAATACATGAACCCGTGACGTGCACAAACTGTGCAGAAATGCTTGTGAAATATTCAGACTTTAAGACAGCTTGTTTCTGTATACATGATCATATAGTTTCTCTTGCCAACAATGATGGTGTCAAGCTAAGTCTAAAAGATGTTCGAAGCATAGATGAAAATAGTATTGGCGTTCCAGAGGATGTAGCCATATGTGGATTTTGTATGTGCCCTGCAAAAAATTATTCTCCAATATTTTTTAATGTTGAAAAGGGTGAGATGTTAGAAAAAATGATAGCGGAGTGTTTGCCAGAGTTGGTATGTATTAGTAATTTTTATGTTAGATGTTTGTAATCTTAATGCGAGACATTTCGAATGTTTCAGTAACTGCTAATTCTGCAGCTTATTCACTTCTCAATTAATTTTTTTTTTGTGGATACATTATTAACAGAGTTATATGAAGTGTTTGTGACTAATGAAACAGTGCGTAAATGTTTAATAATCAAAGAAAGTGGAGTGAATATAAGGGTGATGGATGTGTAAGAACGACGTTTTTTGGTCACTTTAAAACAATTGGCATTGACAAAGTCATTTTAGGGCAAGGGTAAATAAAAGTCATGGAATTTTGCTTATTACTGCAATTCATTGATTTCATTGAGTCCTGTCGTGTCCTAATAATCATTCAAATTTGTCATGACTTATTTTCCATTGCCCTGAAAGAACCGATTAAATGCTTTTCATGTGAAAATGACCTGAAATTGTCATTGTCCTTTTTGGGTCCGTCCTTTACGTATTGGTCATTGCAAACCAAATAGGGTATAATAGACATAGTAGATATAATGCTATGCCATAACTCTTATCTTATGCTACATTGCTATTTCAATGGTAATCGTTTTTTGAATATTTGTTTTTTTATAGGATTTAAGTATCATCAAGGAACCTGTAATCTGTACAACTTGCCACAGATCTCTAGAGAAGTGTTTTCGTTTCATGACGAACTGCTTAATTACAGAGGAAAAGATTAAGGAATATTGCGGAACTCGAGATGCAAACAGTAGAGATCAAATAGAGGTTGGCAGTTTATTACAGTTTACAACTGAAGATCTAATAGCAAGTAAGGAAGATGCTATCTCGGTTGATATAATTAAAATAGAACAACAATTTGGAGGTGATATCGTTAAATTAGAACAGATGTTCTTTGATGATAGTGAAGATGCTAATGAAAGTTTTATGGAAGTGAATGATCAGAAGGTTAACAATGAACATGCACCAGAATATATGTTAGCCTATGAAGAAGAAAACAAACTAGGTTCCATTGAAGAGGGAAAAATATGTGAAGATAGCGAGATTAAACAAAAAGAAGAAAACCTAGTTGAAATGGAAGACCAAAAATTTTTACTTGATGAAGAAATTGAAATAAAAACAGATGTAGATGATTTCAGTGGGTAATTAAATTTTGTTTTAAGCTAATATTAATGCTCTGTTTGAAGTTATATTTCTTATCTAGGGTCAAAGTAGGTTTTCACTTTGGATAAATTCCGGGAAGCTGTAACTTTTTACTGTACATTTGTGAGTATATTACGAACAACATATAAAAAGTTATCAACAAAAGAGTGCCTACTTCTATTATTTATTTAACAAATTAGTTGCAAAATACCAGTTTTCAAAAATCTTTTAAAACACAAATTTTTGTAAAACTATTCGAAAGAACGAAAAATTTTACTTAAAAATTATATCGAAAGTATTATTGTAAAATCAAAACTGTAGGCTATAGAATTTTTTTTTGAAACCCCGAACATATGCGGCAGCAGCGCACAAGTGTGTGAGACGCGCTATAATAAATTTGCCACAACTTTTTAACTAATTGATGAAATTGTATGATCCAAAATTTAAATGAAAGTAGAGGCTGTAGGTATTAGATCCTTATATTTAAACTTGAAAAACATTGTATCAGTATGCATGGTATGTACATACGAAGTTTGAGTTTTTCTACAAATTCTGTTAAAACCATGCCATTTCTAAAACTTTAAAAAAAAAAATTTGGAATTTTCACAGTTTACTTTTAAAGTAATCAACAAAATGATGTATGATGTGAAAAAATCTTCAAAATGTATTCTTTAATACCGTGTGTAACCGGATCATGGTTTTTCTTCTTTAGTTTTGAAGATGATTGAAATTCAGGATATACTACATACATAATGTGAACGATCCATGCTTTGATGGAAGTCTGAAGGACGTATTTTCTGCTCGAAAAACTTAGAAAAATTAAAAAAAATAGGAAAAAGAAAAAATTAATTTTCTTTTTCCTCAACCTTTTCTTAAATTCTAAATAATAATATTACGTTCACAAAATTTTTAGGGTTCAACGTGACTGTTTCAGATGGAGATTAATGGATAAATCATACTTACTGTCGTTTATGCTTAACTGCGGCTCTGATGGTATCAATTGGAAGACGTCGTAACACTATAAATCTAACACTGTCTGTTTCACACTCTCTTAAAATTAAATCTGAAAGGGAATTTTGTTAGAAAACACAAGTAAAAGACAATATAAAGTTCAAAATATGTATATTAAATCTTTTAAAAAAATTTATGTTTTTACAACTTCTTCAGAGAAAATGTTAACAAACAATGGTCTGACCCGTGTACAACACATGGTGAGGAACGGGACGATTCATACGGTACCAACTACCATCCAATATGCAGTTCCGGTTTCGCCGGAAGTGACACTAACTTTCGATTTTTAAATGGAATACCCTGTATATTATTGCATTTTTGAATTCTGCATAATTTTCTGAATCCAACGATGCCAAATAAGTGACATTTCAAACATCAATTTTTTTTTATAATATAATTTTTAGTTTTCCATTTAAGTGTGCCATGACGGTTCCGATTTATTCTAAATTACCCGTGTAATGCTACAAAAATCGAAATCCCCTTAAAAATGCTAAATTACGTGATTTATGAGCAAATAAAATTCACCAAAATTGTTTTTGGAGCAAAACTCAATTTTTTCAAATGGAACCATATCGGTACCGTGGTACCATTTAATAGTACTATTAATAAGGAATTTATTCATATGTCGTATTAAAATGTGCGATAAATACAAACAAAATAAGAAAATACAATTTTGTTCTAATTAAATGTTAAGAAGTACCTAAGGTGTTTTTGAAAACAATGAAATATTTAGCCTGTCAAACATTTGTTGGTTTAACGGTGTTTTTATTGTGTCTTTAAAAATTGTTTAAAATTCTTGTTAATTGTGTTCAAAATGCTGCAAATTTATACGAGATGAAAAAGTGGACATGTTAATTATTTATGGGGAATGTAAAAGAAATGCACTTGCGGCTACCGACCTTTATGCCCAACGATATTGTGTAGATAATGTCCAGCGAAAAATTATTTTAAACATGTTGAAAACCAATTCCCAAGAGAGGCCAACAATGATTCCGAAGAAAACTTCATTATTGATGAAGGAATGGAAATTCATGTTTTGGCTCGAATAGAAGTTGATACGACTGTTTCTTTAAGGCAAGTTGGGTTTGAATTGGACATCAGTCACCAAACAGTAAGCCGAATTTTGCACAAATACCACTATAAATCTTTTAAATACCAATTGCACCAGCATTTGCACGAAAGTGATTACGAACGTAGGATGGAATATTGCAATTGGATTTTGTGTAATAACGTGCAGCCAAACAATGATTTTTTGGGATTGATTTCATTTTCGTACGAGTCTAAGTTTACAAATTTGGGATTATTTAACCGACAAAATACAAAAATATTGATCACAAAAAAATCGAAATTTGTTACGGGAGGGTAACTTTCTAGTGCGGTTCGGTTTCAATGTTTGGCTTGGAATAATCGGTAGTAGAATCATTGATCCAATAATATTTGAAGGACCTCTGACTGGTGCCAGACACTTGAGACTCCTGGAAAATGAGATTGAGGGCATTTTAGAGAGTTACCTTTAAATTTAGGACTGGGAATGTATTTCCAACAAGACGGCGCTCCTCCCTATAATTCAAGGATAGTAATTGATTACCTTCAACGGAGATTCGGAGAAAATGTAATTTCGACGAATGGTCCTGTGAGGTGGCCTCCAAGGTCACCTGATTTAACGCCTCTTGGTTTTTTTGTTTGGGGTCATTTAAAAAATATTGTCTATGCAACCGCCGTTACAACCCATGAGGACCTGGAGCTGCGAGTAAGACGAGCAATTAATAGCATAACGACTCAGCAATTGGCGAACGTTCTGCGTTCAGAAGTGCATTGACGGTAATTGACAGCATTTGAACAACTATTGTAATGTTTTGTGTTAATTTTTTGTATTCCATAACCACCTTATGTGTAACAAGGTAATTAGAATAAAGTTGTATTTTCTTATTCTCTTTTAGCTGTAATTTTATTTGTATTTATCGCACATTTTAGTACGACATATGAATAAATTCCTTATTAATAGTACTAATAAATGATACCACGGTACCGATATGGTTCTATTTGAAAAAATTGAGTTTTCCCCTAAAACAATTTTGGTGAATTTTATTTGCCCATAAATCACGTAATTTAATGTTTTTAACGGGATTTCGATTTTTGTAGCATAACACGGGTCATTTAGAATAAATCGGAACCGTCATGGCACACTTAAATGGAAAACTAAAAATTATATTCTAAAAAAAATTGATGTTTTAAATGTCACTTATTTGGCATCGTTGGATCCTGTTACACCCGGTATATAGGACTTGAAAGTTGGAAAAATTTGAAAAAGTACAAAATTTTAATTTTTATGACTATTTTCATAAATTATTGACGGAACTAAATATCTCTAGTAGTTTCCGAAATATTTCAGCTGGGAGTTTTTATTGGCATACCCTGTATGTATGGGTGTGTATAGGTTTAGTTTTTTCATATTCTAATAATGTTGAATAAACTGTTTTTCATTTTTTTGTAAGGAATAGCAAAGTGATTAATAAAGAAATTGAAACATGACAACCAGAAAAGCCTAACAAAAGGAATTAATAAATTTGCATACCTTGTTGAAAGCCCTAAACCTCTGCAATGTCAGTCGTTT
This sequence comes from Leptura quadrifasciata, assembly GCA_963675555.1. NCBI lineage: Eukaryota > Metazoa > Arthropoda > Insecta > Coleoptera > Cerambycidae > Leptura > Leptura quadrifasciata. Next base: position 93,735,633 of record OY776680.1, on the reverse strand, counting down.
TCTTTTTATCGTAACCGAGTCTGCATTTATAGATATTTCCTCCTTTAATGTAGTACTGAACTAACGATATATAAATATACCAAAGACAAATAGCACGTTTTGAATACAATATTGAATATGAACTAATTTTTAGGTTAGTGGTAATAATGAATTTATATCTTTCAGGTTTGTGAATGGAGTTGTTTTGACACATCCAGAAGGCCCAACTGGGTTACACGGAAGACCGAAATGTTTAATATCCAACCTTGAGGAGGATTTGTCGAACTACACATTGGTTAATAAACATGTCTCGAAGAAAATGACGCAATGTGAAAGCTGTTCGTTCGAAACAGAATATGAAAATTTACTAAAAAGACATATGCTAGAGCACAAGGATCTATCAAAAATAAAAGTGCACAAATGTGGCTTTTGTTCATTTCAGACAAAATATAGCTGCTCCCTCAAACTTCATTTAATACGGCATAAGGGTTCTTTAGCAGAAGTGTACCAATGTCACTTATGTTCATTTCAATCAAATCGTAAAGATTACCTTAGAAAACATGTACTAGTGCATAGGGCGGTCCCATCAGAAGTAACAATGTACAAATGTGATTCATGTTCATTCCAGACAAAAAGTAAATATTACCTCAAAAGTCATTTGCTGAATCATAAGGATCCAACAGAAGTAACAATGTACGAATGTGACTCTTGCTCATTCCAAACAAAACATAAAGCTAGCCTCACAAGTCACTTGTTATTACATAAGGATATTCTAGAAGTGACAATATACAAATGCGACTCTTGTTCATTTCAGTCTTTATATAAAAATAGCCTCAGGAGACATTTGTCATTACATAAATGTGTTCTTAATAACTGAAGTGAAATAATGATAACCAATTGTAAACTTAAACTTTGTGAATTCAAATAAATAAATTAACATAATTAACAAGGATCCTTTAGTAATAAAAACGTACAAATGTAGCTCTTGTTCGTTTCGATCAAAACTAAAAGGTGCCTTCACAAAACATTCGCTGTTGCACGAGGATCCGTCACAGCTAACAATATAATTAAGCAATTAGGAAATGAATCTGAAGAGTCAAGTAGCACTTGGTAGAAAGTTTCCAATACTCAGCGAAACAGAAAATCTAGGAGTACGAACGGTACCAGAATACGTATCACTCCACATTACGAGATTACTGCCAGATACACAAGATACACAGATACACATATCATGTAAAATGATCTCTTGGATGAATAAATTATTATTATTATTATTACACAGAGAAAACTATTTTTCTTTACGAGGTATCTGAAAGTGAAATCATCAATATAGTACAAGAGCTTAAAAGTACGAATTCGTTTGATGCCGATAATTTCTCTACTTCCATTATTAAAAAATGTATACCTTGCCAAACCACTATGTTACATTGCTAATTTATGTATAAGCCAGGATAGATTTCAGATGCCTTAAAAATATCAAAAGTTATTCCTATTGTCAAAAATCGTGATCCTAAAAGTATCTCAAACTATCGAATCTACCTTTTATCTGCGTTCTCAAAAATGTTTGAAAAAGTGTTATATAAAAGAATGATCAAATTTTAGAAGAAAAAAAAACAATATTCCATCTATCTAACTGAATCTGATTTAATTGTTCTTTCCTATTATTTGGGTTTTCTACCACATGTATTATTATCCTCTTCAAAATCAAATCACTGAATCTACGAAATAATAGAATTAGTGAAAAAAAGCCTCTGCGCCCGTCACGTTTACGCCAAAGGAATAGTCAGAGGTTATGTTTTACAAATAATATAAATCGGAATAAACACAGAAATAATGTATTTTGTTGACGTTTCGGAAAGTAATCTCTTTCCGTTTTCAAAGCTTTTTTTGGAAGAACTCTTACTTTGCTGTATATGCCAAATACAGCTGTTTATGTTATTTCCATAGATACTTACTACTTACACAGAACATAGAACTGATGATATTTTCTTTTAGATAATGTTGAGTTTGTTAAGTTCTTCTTTTAACATCGGTAGCCAGGTTGTACAAGTATCTACAGAACAATTCGATACGCACTTATCTTCATTTAATAAGATTATTGCTGATTCTTTAATTTTTCTTTTTTTGGTATCTGCTTCTTTTGCTAAAATTTTGCCGAGTCCCAGTTTATTCTATGTCCGTTTTCCCAAGTATGTTCACAAATATTCATTCTTTCTAATGTAATCTTGTGCCCATCCAACCTCACACTGAAAGGTCTGGATGACTCACCCACATAACATTTACCACATTCGCACGGGAAATTGTAAATACAGTTTTTTGAATTCTGCTCCCTGTTTATCGGTTTTATTAAAATAGATCTTAAAGTGTTCCCCGTTTGAAGTATCGTCCTAACATCAAATTTGTTACTTATACGGCGTAGCTTTTCGGATAATCCGTATATATAAGGAATTATTGTGTATAATGACTTTCAGGTTTTTGTCGTACCTGATTGTCCCTATTTTCAACATTTATAAAAACTCTATCAATAAAGGCTTCAGGATATTTTGTTTTTGTACTAGAACCTCTTTGATAAATTTTTTCTCGTTATTTAATATTTCATTATTAGATGAAATTATTTTGGCCCTGTCGTATAAACATTTTACAACACCCCTTTTAACATTTATTGACTGATTTGAGTTAAAATTTAGATATCTATTAGTATGTGTTGGTTTTCTATAAACGCTTGTTTCAATTGTATTATTTACCCTTCTAATTAAAACATCTAAAAACGCTAGTTCATTCCTACTTTCTACTTCTAATGTGAATTTAGTAGATGGTTCCTTACTATTTATATTTTCCAAAAAACTATCTAGTAAATCGACACTATGAGGCCAAATTGCAAAGATGTCGTCAACATATCTTCACCAGGCAACCGGTTTGTTTATACAATTTTGAACATATGTGTTCTCAAAATTCTCCATAAATATGTTGCTTAAAATTGGTGATAATGCAGACTCCATAGCCATACCAAAATCCTGCTGATAGAACTCATTGTCCTATTGAAAATAGGTTGTTTTTATACACATTGTTAAGAGTTCCATTATGCTATTTACACTTGATTTAGTTCTAGTTTCCAAATTATTATCATTTAGCTGTCTTTAACTATTTTTAAGGTTTCATCTACCGGAACGTTGGTAAAAAGACTAACTACATCAAAACTAACCATCAGGTGTGATTCATGAATATCGTTTTCATAAATTCTATAAAATGTTTACTATTTTTAATATATGAATCGGTATTTCCAGATAATGGATCAATAATTTTAAGTAAAAATTTTGCCAAATTATGACATGGTGAATTAATAGAACTAATAATTGGTCTTAAGAGAATATTTTGTTTATGTCTTTGGTTAGCCATAAAAATGAGGAGGCTTACTATGATGTGGTGTAAGTTTCCTTCGTTCAAAATCATTAAATTCATGTTTGTATTTAAACAAAATTCTGTAAATTTTGCTCTCTATTGATTTAAACACCAGTACACCACAGGTAATGACAACCCCCTTTATCCCGGAAGGCTCTAGAAGAGCCTTGTGTGGGAGGGGGCTACACATTTAGAGACAAGGGACACACACCCAATATCCGTGTATAGTGAAAAAATCCCTCTCACAGTATTTTCCACTGCCAAGACTGGGGATCGAACCCGGAACTTTTGGGTGAGAGGCAAGTGCGCTCACCTCTCGACCTTCAGTCATTTGGTTGGATCTTTGTTTAGTTTTGAGTAGGGTCCCTCATTTACAAGAGTCATGATTTTTGTGTTATATATATCTTTATCTATAATGACTGTGGCATTACCTTTGTCTGCTGGCAATATTTTTATACTTTCATCGCGTTTTAAAGAATTTATCGATAACTTTCCTTCTGGAGTTAAATTATCTTTAATTTTGTATTGCTTCTCTAAAGCAATTTTTGCCCGTATGCGATATTCATTACCATTATCTGTTGGGTAAATTTTGAGCTGTTTTTTCTATTACCGCTACTATTTCAAATTTTGGAACAGATTTCGGGTTTATTGCAAAATTTAAACCTTTTGATAAGTCAAGCCTGTCTGAAATGGACAAAAGTCTTTTTGACATATTAATGACAGTCCTGTCAATTAATGGATTATTATTTATATTTTGTAATTGCCTAATCTGTTTTTCCCTTATTAAGTTCTAAATTTATGTAAATGCGTACCTTTTTGCAGATTAAAATATTTTTCATAACTCAACCTGACATTCCGGATTTTAAACTGATAATCCTGTTCTATAACGTTCCTGTTTAGTTCATTTTCTGTGTAAGTATCTAATTGAATTTCGTATTGTACTGTTTTCATAGATTTTAGTGGAGGCTCATGGTTAATTTTATAGGAGGCACACATTTGACATTGTGAAATAGTATATTAAAATTAGCTTACCAGAGAACCATTCATCATATTCTTTGTTCTCAAAATCATGTGCTGCATAAAAAATAAACCAAAAATTGCCAAGGTGTCCTCCAATTTTAAGATTTACTATATACACACACAAACATTTTATTTATACATAAAATCCATTCTACGTTCCTTACTAGGTGTGAAAATGTCTTATCACTTTATGTCAAAGTCAGGGATTAACTGAATCATATTTTTTTCAATTGATAACATTGAAAGTGCATTAGGCCTTTCTTGGCCCATTGTGTTCCTTAGAAAATATTTTATTCTTTTTAATGTAGAAAAATCTCTTTGATATTCACACGTCGTCATAGGTGGAGTACATATAATACTTAAAATTTTGTACGTCTCAGATAAGCCTTCCTCCAAATTATTTTTATTAATAAATTAGTTTTGGGGTTTATTATGTTGAGAAAAATGTTAAAATGGATAAAAATAAATGGACATTAACTAGCTGAATGAATTAGCTTTGGGCGGCACGTGCTTCTGTGCCCCTTAGGAGCTGCCGTCAGTAGATTTTCCCCTCCTATAATTTAAATATCAATTCGCACATATGTGCATGGGCGTAGATAAGAGGAGGTAATTAGGCTCCTCAAGAAGGGCTAGAACATAAAAAGACAGGCGAGAGCTAGAATGGCTTATCTGGAGATACCTACTTATAATTTGTTAGTTTTAATGGCTTAATAATCCATAATTAATTTTAATAATTTATAATTTTATTCGATATGAATGATACAATATGTGATCTGTGAAATTAAAAACATAAAAAATCAAGTTTTCATATTACTCCACTACAAGATAATTTATTCACACCCTTGCCTATATAAGTATAGTTCATGAAAGTAAATGAATAAATTATACAGACTGTCCATTTTATCAGGGCCTTCGAGAATATCTCACTTAATATCGGTCGTACAAAAAAAAATATTTTTACGAAAATTGTGCCGATTTATATAACCTACAAAATGGTTTAAATCCATTTGAAATCCATGACCTACTTTAAGAGTTATGGCCGAAAATGCGGAAAACGTCTAAGCCAAATATCTCCGTTATTTGAAGAGATACGAGAAAAATCCTAAGGTGAAAATTTTTTGCAAAACAAAGTGTTTCAACGAGGCTTTGTTTCAAAACCGCTGTATTTTGAGATTTACTCTTCAGGCTGTTAAAAAAATTATTTTGAAACAGGCGGGAAATGGCGCCATTAAATAGAGTATTTTCCTCCCTTTTCAACGATATATCACATGCCATATTTATTCATTGGTACTACATTAGTAATTATAAAAACATTTTTTTAAAACCAATAAATTTTTTTTTAACAAGCATTATACTTGCCGTGGAGAAGTATGATTAAATAAAATGATAAAATAATTCAATAAGTTGTTCAAATCTTTGCTATAATAAAACATTAACACAATTAAGAAGAATAAAGTAAATTCAAGTAACAAAAACAAATTAATAATAAAAGGAATATAGCACACAGAACATTAATATTTATCTAATCCTCAAAATAATTTTTAAGATATCATATCAAGTGTTCAAAGTGTCCACCGCGATTTCTTATACACAATCGAACGCGGCGAGGCACAGCATTTAAAACATTACTCAGCATTTCGGGGGTAACTGTAATACATGCCTGTTGAATTCGAGCTTTTAGGTCCTCTACATTTTGCGGTGTCGTCGAAAACACCTTATCTGTTCAGGCTGTACGCCCTGTATATAAGTATATTAGTATTTTCTTTCTATGTTCAATTTATATCGTTATTTATAAAATATTTAAGGGGGTTTATTGTTCATTATAATATTAATTACATTAATTACCATTGTTTACGGACTTGCTATAGAGAAGCCTTTTTGTTAGTTATTTTTTCTTTTATTACTTTTTTCGCGCTGATACGGTTGCAGGCAGCAACGCCTGGGACTCGACCCCGAACTTTCACTGAAGTAAGGTGTGTTCCGTTTTCAGCCGTTTTACGCTAAAGCCACATTAAAATTAAAATTAATTTTCTAATTACGATAATATATTGTGTAGTGTACACCAATCAAACAAGAAGAGCGGCCGCTGGTTCATACTGCATCGTCCGAATTGCATTGGAGGCGGTAAGTTGTCTTGCAACCAAACGTATTCAAGTTTTAACACGAATTTTGTAATACAGTCCATTTTGTTCAAATTCATTCTCAAACATTATCTTTAATATACCCCATAGAAAAAAATCCATTGGGGTTAGATCTGGAGAACGAGGGGGCCATCGAATAAATCCATTGGTACCTATCCGATGTTGAGGCAAAATTTCGTGTAAATAATCTAGGCAAATCTGGGAATTGTGGGGAGGAGCTCCATTTTGTTGAAAATATTGAAAGTTGTGTCGATTCTCTAAAGGTCGGTCATCTAAGAATTCATTAAATTCATTTCTCAAAAAGTTTAGGTACCTTTGACCACTGAGGCGACCATCATAAAAATAAGGACCTATCAAATTGGTGCCTAATACATTATTGGAAAATTTTGCCTCGTTGGACCAAAGTATTTCACTACATATTAATGGACCAGCACGCACTTCTTTTCAAACAGCCACCTACAAAAAGTCGTCCTCCTTGGTTTGTCCCCCGCTTATTAATTGTGAACATTTTGGCATTATAACACCAGTAACCATTTTTCTTTAAAGTTTTTCGAGCACTTGTTTTATTTATATGACAAGCAATTTGAATTTTTATTAATGATGTTTCCAAATTTCCTGTATTTTTATTTCTTACATAATTAATAACTCGGTTTACCTTATTTACATTATCAGTAACACTGTTCAACCTTGTCTTCTTCCTTAAAAATGAACCATTATTTTTCATCTGTTTCTATATTCTACTTGAGCTAATCCAGAGTTAAAATTGCATTGGCAATATGTAACGAACATATTATAACGATCAATGTCAGTGAAAATCATTTTTGAAAATTCTAAATTCTTAAACGAGTGTAATTGAGTGAGAGTTTAAGTATTAACTGAGATGATCTGTCAAGAAATTAAATTGTCAAGTTTGTTCATAGCCAACTATTTTAAAATAATTGAAATAATAGTGAAATCATGAAATACAAACAAATGATTATTATACTTAAATTAATTGGTAAAGAGATTTTGACTTTCTGAGCAAGGCGTGATGCTTTTGTGGAGGACCTCTATACATTGGCATAACTGCGAATACTCTTTCCATAATTGCTCCATGTTGCTTTCTTGATTATTATTTTGTTTTTGTTACCTGAATTTACTTTATTCTTCTTAATTGTGTTAATGTTTTATTATAGCAAAGATTTGAACAAGTTATTGAATTATTTTATCGTTTTATTTAATCATACTTCTCCACGGCAAGTATAATGCTTGTTAAAAAAAAAATTATTGGTTTTAAAAAAATGTTTTTATAATTATTAACGTGGTACCAATGAATAAATATGGCATGTGATATATCATTGAAAAGGGAGGAAAATACTCTATTTAATGGCGCCCGCCCGTTCCAAAATAATTTTCTTAACAGCCTGAAGAGTCAATCTCAAAATATAGCAGTTTTAAAAAAAATTAAAACCTTGTTGAAACACTCTGTTTTGCAAAATATTTTCGCCTTAGAATTTTTCTCGTATCTCTTCAAATAACGGAGATATTTGGCCTAGACGTTTTCCACATTTTCGATATTTTCCGCCATAACTCTTAAAGTAGGCCATGGATTTCAAATGTCTTTAAACCATTTTGTAGGTTATATAAATCGGCATAGTTTTCGTAAAAATATTTTTTTTTGTACGACCGATATTAAGTGACATATTCTCGAGTGCCCTGATAAAATGGACAGCCTATATATTGTAGGTATTGTTTTATTTATTTATTTATTTATTTAGTATGTTCTATTAATCCGTTATGATTAATTGTGAAATTCTTATGGTATGGCAAATATGTTACTGTGTGGTGTGCAGTATCTGCCTTTGGAACTTTTGGACCGTTCTTCTTTGAAGAAAATGATGGTTACTATTACATCACAACGTTATCAACAGGTATTGCGTAACTTTGAACAACAACTTCGTAATGTTGGTGTTGATATTCAAAGAATATGGTTTCAGTAGGACGGAGCACCAGTTCCCACACTCCTAGGGATTCTGACAATTTTGCTGGTCATGTTATTTCGAAATTTGGGGATATTAACTGGCCGGCATGGTCACCAGATCTCTCAGCTTGTGATTTCTGTTTATGGGGCTACATAAAGTAAAATGTGTTTTCTAATAGACCGCAAACCTTGGAACATCTAAAATATAATATTGGGACAAAAAGTAACGTAATCCCAATTGAAATGTTGGAGTGGGTGATGAAAAACCTTCGTGCTAGGCTTCAAAAGTATCAGCAGTGAAGAGAATGTCATTTGACTCGATTTAAAATGGGTATTTCATTCTGCCGGACCCGTTATTAGAAATAATTAAGTTGGCGTATATAAAGTTACTCTGCAAAAAACCACGTTGCTGGTTTATGCTTATTTTTTTAACCCCATCGTTAATTTTTGGATACTAAGCAATTAAATAATTGACTATGTGCAGACTACTCTATAGTTTTCGATGTTTCCTTTTTGTCCAGATTTATGTACCAGTCTTAAGTAGTTCTGCTACCCATAAATAGCAGGGAAATATTCCTAAGTTCAGACATAAATATAGATATATTGATATTTATTCAACCTGCCCATTTACAGAAAAAAATCTATCATCAATTTTTTCATAGGAAATTAAATAAGAAACAATTTAAAAAGAGTTTTATTACCGACAAGTACACAATGTTTACATTTTTTGTAAAAACTAATATTAAAAGAGACCTTAACCGGCCGGTCCGTGAGGAGACAACCTCTATAAAAGAACCGACAGCGAATCCGTAAAACCTGTGGGGCATGGGGCGCACCTCACAGTATTAATGCCTTCCTTCCAGTATGGGCCCACTGCTGGAGGGTGACGGAGATTTGGACTCAGCTCATGGGATTTAAAATGATGGAAAATAACGAAAGCCAAAATCAAAAGGATGGAAAAATTGAGTCGATGGAAAAGGCAAATACAACGGACATGGACGATGGAACAAAAATGTTGACAGAACAGGAGATATTTGCATGAAGCTCCATACTGAGCTGAGCTCCGCCGAGGAGCAGGGGCTCTTGGATGGGAAATATCTGGGGCGAAAACCAGGAGAGAAAGAGGAGATGAGTTGAGTTCCCTAAAGTTAAGGAAAAGGAGGAAGATGTATGGGATAAAGCTACCGCAGAGATGATGCGGCTAATTGCCAAGCTGGAGGAAAATCCCAAAAACCTGAGGGGGCTGGTGAAAATTAACACCAACACCAAGGTGGAGATCAAGACGGAGCTGAGGGAACTGGATAGCTGAGTATATCGGCTGGAAGAGCAAAAAGTGGGTCGAGATGATGCAAGAGCTAAGACAAGAGATAAGAGTCTTCAAGGAAACGAGAGAATTCTCTACACAGACGGAAGGTCCCTGGCACTGTACAGGTAAAGAGAAGGAGGAGGAAGTAAAGATAGCACGGATTAAGGAAACGATCGATAACATTAAAGAGGACTGGCCGGGGAGGGCATTCCGAAAGACGAAATGCGAGGAGGGTAGTCCCAAATGGGGGGAGACGGAGGAGGACTTGGCATTGGTAATCGATATTGGAGAACAGCAGGGAGAGAGAGGTCTAATAAGACAGGCACAAGCACTACGGTGTAATTGAGACTAATAAATGATATTATTATTATATTATTATAATCATCAACAATTTTGTTCTTATTTCAAAAAATAGTCTTTAGGAGTATCAATTCACTGGTGTTTGCAGGGAAGTTGAGTCTGGGCAGTTATTATTCGCCATCTTCTGTGAATCATTCAGGTTTTTTTTGGCAGAATTTTAAGAATTTTACAGGAGTACTTTTGTGCTCTATGTGTATGTAAATGCGTTTTAAACTGACATTTATCTTTTGTCTGATATGGACAACAGTCACAATTGTACGTTGTTATTTTTAAAAGATCTTCGTGTATTTCATTATGCCGTATAAGTCTCCTTTCATATATCGTCTGAAATGGACAAGAGTCACATTTGTACACTGTTTTCGCGGAATTCTGATTATGTGTCAGCAAATGTCTATTAACGTTATATTTATGTTTTGTCTGAAATGAACAATAGTCACACTTGTACATATTTACTTCTAGAGGATTATGTACCTTTAAATAAGCTTTACAGCCAGATTTACTTTTACTTCCTGTCTGATATGGATAATCGTACGTTGTTACTTCGATAATATCTTTATGTAGTTTATTATGCTGTATAAATGTCTCCTTACATTTTGTCTGATACGGGTCTGATTTTGTCTGAGCATCACAATGGTAGATTGCTGATTTTATGGAATCCTGATGTGACAGTAAATGTTCATTGTAGTGATATTCATAGTCTGTATTAAATGAACAAGAGTCGCAATTGTACATCTTTACTTTTGGACTTTTGGACCTATGCACCTTCGGATACGTTTCAGAGCTAAATATAATTTTTGGCTGGCATGGACAAGACGGACTATTGCAAGTTTTTCCACCAAATAGATTTTTATGTAGTAGAACATGCTCTCTAAATTTCACTTTAAATCTTGTCCGATATGGACAAGACTTACACTGATATATAATTAAAGCTGAATGTGTCTCTAAATGCATTTTATAGTAACCTTCATATTTTGACTGATATGCACAAATGCTGCATTTGTACACTGTTTTTTCTGAAGGATTCAGATCCTTCGGTTGTTGACAATGATTTCTTATATCTTGCTGATATTTTGTCTTCTTGGCATTTGCATTTGTTGACGTGTGATTAATGCGTGGTTCTGATATATCCCCTCCGAGGCGCGGGATTAAACTTTTCCATTTTCTTCGTAATTCAGTGTTCAAATCTAATTGGTACCTGAAAATCATAAAAATAGTCATTACATTAATAACAGAGAATAAAATAGCCCAATAAAATGGGGCGAAATTTGTCGATTTGGATGAAATAATTCAAAGGGGGCTGAAGTTTTGGCAACACTTATTTTGTGGTATTTTTTAACATATCAAAAGTCCTCACCCGTAGACGCAGGCGAAGGGGAGGGGGAAAAGGTTAAAAAAAATCGGTATTTCGTAAAGAACTCGGAAAGTATCAATTTTACTGTAAATATGCACCCATGAAAATCATATTATATATCTCTTGTATAAATTTGCTGTATTTTGAATACGATTAACAAGAATTTTGAACAATTTTTAAAGACACAGTAAAAACACCGTTAAACCAACAAATGTTTGACAAGCTAAATATTTCAAATGTGCTTTTAGAGGGCGGAATATTAAACATAATATTTTTAGTCGCAAACTCCTCTATAAATCCTTATTTTACTATAAGGAAATAACCAGACTGCAACCAAAGTTACAAATCTGGCGCGTTAAGTGTAATAATTGCATATTACCATCAAAACGCTATTGCTTCGATTGCAACAAACACCAGCCGAAAGACTGATCCTACTTAAAGGAGCTCCCTTGCCAGTCGTCACACACCACTTGCAGACTGCAGTTTCGAGCTGTTGGCTCTCGTCAGTGCAAGGTAGGTATGCGACGACCGACATGAGAATCCTTTGACTATAGTACATCCCGGTATTTTTACAATAGCGACATGTAAAACAGCCAGCATGCGCCATCTAGCGGTCCAGTGTATGTTGCAATCGAAAAATAAATAGCCTGACTTAGCTTAGCATAGTTCAAATGTGCTTTTAGAGGGCGGAATATTAAACATAATATTTTTTGTCGCAAACTCCTCTATAAATCCTTATTTTACTATAAGGAAATAACCAGACTGCAACCAAAGTTACAAATCTGGCGCGTTAAGTGTAATAATTGCATATTACCATCAAAACGCTAATGCTTCAATTGCAACAAACACCAGCCGAAAGACTGATCCCACTTAAAGGAGCTACCTTGTCAGACGAGAGCCAACAGCTCGAAACTGCAGTCTGCAAGTGGTGTGTGACGACTGGCAAGGGAGCTCCTTTAAGTAGGATCAGTCTTTCAGCTGGTGTTTGTTGTAATCGAAGCATTAGCATTTTGATGGTAATAGGCAATTATTACACTTAACGCGCCAGATTTGTAACTTTGGTTGCAGTCTGGTTATATCCTTATAGTAAAATAAGGATTTATAGAGGAGTTTGCGACTAAAAATATTATGTTTAAGCTAAATATTTCATTGTTTTCAAAGTCACCTTAGTTATTTCTTAACATTTAATTAGAAGAAAATAGTATTTTCTTGTTTTCTTTTAGCTGTAATTTTGTTTGTGTATATTGCACATTTTAATACGACATATGAATAAATTCCTTATTAATAGTACTAATAAATGGTACCATGGCAGTTCAAAGCTTACAGTGATAGAGGTCACACCTATTTTTGCTGCTCTTTGAAATTGTGATTGATATGTCATCAGAAAGCGATGGAAATGAAATGGAGGTTGTGGATGATACCCAAGAATGGACACAGGCTAAAAAGAAAAGGCGTAAAAATAAGAAAATTGGATTAGAAGTACACCCAGGATGAAATTAACAATATTATTTCAGGTAATATTCCACAAAACAACCAAACAAAAACTGTTGAGATAAATTCTACCACAAAAAACATAGGAGGTAAAAACTCGCAGACAAACAAAAACACCACACCAAACAAAAACTATTCTCCTCATACGAATGAAATATACCACAAAAAATATAAACATTTATTCTACATAACAACTGAAAGTAGTTACACAAGATTAGAGCTCACAAATATTTGGAGTAGGATCTATCCTAAAGCGAGAGACATAATAATACAAACTAAAAAAGGATTTTTACTTAAAACGGATACCCCAGAAGAATCTATTATACAAACTCTAGACAAAATGGTCGAAGTTGGAAGGGTTCTCAACTATCATAAAACGTCTCCCAACACAAAACCCCCACACCTACTGTTAGTGCATGCTATTCAGTTATTATAGCAAACGTTGAACTTGAGATAGAGGACAAAACAATCAGTGAAATTCTGAATGTATATAAACTAGAACATCGATACTGTAGGAGAATCTTATCACGTGCAACAAATAAACCAACTTCTTTAGTACGAATAATAACTGGTTCGCAAAATTCTTTTGAAACACTAATCACCGAGGGTCTTTACTTTAATTATCGTCACTGCCCGGTTTACCCCAGCAAACCACCACCACCAACACCAAAACCATGTAGTAGATGTCTAGCATTTGACCACACAACAGAAATTTGTAACACTCCCAGCAAATGTTCCAAATGCCTTGGAACTCACTCTACTAATAAATGCTCTTCCACATTACCACCTAAATGCACCAGTTGTGGCTGAGGAACACCAGGCATGGTCATTCAAATGTCCCAATAGACCGAAAGCACCAATTGATGGTATTCCTAATGTACAGATAAAATCACTGAATAAAAAATCCCACGAAATTTTACAGAAAAACAAAAAACACAGAATCCACTCTCCTGTCACAATTCACGGCATGATAATTAATACTTATATCAATGAGATAAACGACCCAATCAATAAAAGCAGAGAGGAGCTCTTAGCCAAACTGCGCAAACGTTTTGTAAATAATTTCAATGTGGACACAACAGCAGTATTCTCTGGAAACAGAGTGTATATTCTAATTTTTGAAATAGACATGGAAAGCCCTTATTCGCCCACCGAACCAATCTACCAATGTACAGCATGAGTATGTCAGTAATTAATATCATATATGCAAACATCAATAGCTACACAGGCAAAAAGCATCTGGTCAACAGCTATATAGAGAATAATAATATACAATGTGCAATGTTTGTTGAGACTAAAACTAAAAAAGATAGCAATACTTCCTACAGGAATTGGAATACCTCCGTCTTGATGGCAATCAAACACATGACCATGCAAGAGGCGGAAGCCTCATTCAAATTCATCCTGATCTCAAGATGGGAAAAGCAAACCCTCCCAGAATCAACAACCCCATCAGCGAATGTTTACATTTTACTATCCCATTCCTAGATGACAAATTACACATCTTTTTGGTTTATATCCACCCACACGCCCGAATTGAGGAAAATACTCATTCATCGTAGGGGACTTTATAAACAATAGAGTAAAAAAGGGACAACTGAACAACTTCATCCAAAATACCGGTTTTTGCAAGTACGTCACTCCACCCACATTCTTAATGCAACATAATAATGACTCAACTCCAGATATCCTACTTCATATCTCTAACATAAGTAATAATTTGAAAGTTGAACTTACTCCTGATTTATGCTCAGACCATCTCAGCCTACATATTTCACTTGATAAGCAAAGGCCAATAACCAATTGTGGAGATACAACTTTGCAAAAACCGACATTAACAAAATTAATACAACCATGGCACAGTTTATAAACTCGAGACAGGACCAGGAACTAAATGAAGAAGTAATAACTCAAATTAACACAAAACTCTCTGAGTCATTCATTGAAAATATGCCTTTAAAAGAGATAAAGTACTACACTTATGAGCTGCCACCCTTTATAATACAATTAATTAAAAGAAAATGAAAAATGTACAGAGAATACAGAAGCACCAACAATCCCGACGCAAAGATGGAAATGAATAAACTTAACAAAAACATACAAACTTTAATTCAACAATTTAGATCACATAAATGGATTAACACATGCAACGAAATAAACAGGAAAAAAGGCAAAAACTACTGGTCAGAAATAAAAAAAAACTATCAAAATATAAAAATAAAGGGACATCAAGCTCTAGTATTAAAGACAAAAGTTTTTGCAAATCATTTTGAAAAAGCCTATGCAGAAACACAGGACTTGAATTTTAATAATAAACATTACCAAAGTGTCCAAGAATGGTACGATGATACATTTATTAACGAACCTGGGCCAATGGAAGATTATTCAATTGATGAAGCCGACTATTTTGCTATAGTAAATCAAGGTAAAAATACAGCTCCAGGTCACGATTATGTCACAAAAAAATTTGTTAAAAAACTAGACTTAAACATTCACTTGTATATAATTAAAATTTACGAATACTGTTTCAAACATCGATATTTCCCAAAAGAATGGAAAACTGGGACGATCATTACCATACCCAAACACGGCCACTCCAAAGTAGTTAACTATAGACCTATTACGCTACAGCCAGTACTGGGGAAGAACTTCGAAAAATTAATTAACAACAAAATTCATGAAAGCATTGGTCACCAGATACCGAGTTATCAATTTGGATTTAAAACTAACAGCTCTACAACTCAGCCTTTAGCAATACTAACAAACAATGTCGAAACATCTAAGCTAAATGGAAACAAATCGGTAGCATTGTTCATGGACATCAACAAAGCTTTTGACAGTGTTTGGCATAAGGGTTTACTATACAAACTATACACACGAGGATGTTCTAGACATCTTCTACTTTTGGTTAACTGCTTTCTGTTCAACCGGAAATTAAGAGTGAAGGTCCAGAACGCCATATCTTATGAATTTACCCCTGAGCAAGGCCTTCCACAAGGATCACCGCTTTCACCACTCCTCTACAATATCTACTGTTCAGATATCTACCACGATAATCCACAACATTTTTCACATCAAGCATATATACTTCAATTTGCAGATGATACCACTTTGATAGCACACGACAAATCTATAAATGCAGCAATGGAAAATCTCCAAAATCTCGCAGATGCTACATCTTTATGGTTTAACAAATGGAGGCTTAAATCCAACCCATCTTATGTCCCACTTATTATATTCCAGCATACACCTTCTAGAAATTCCCCCTCATTAAACATATACAATCAGACAATTCATGCAGAAATATCTGCAAAATATCTAGGGATTACCATCGACAATAAAATCAATTTTAACAACCATACAACTAATGTGAAAAAAAAAATTATTTCAAGAGCCAAACATTTTAGAGGATTATCTCATAAAAGAGATGGAATTAATATAACCACTATGGGTAAAATCTATAAATTAATTAGCAGACCGATCATAGAGTATGGACACGTAATTTTCTCTAATTTAAAAAATCCTGCTATCAAAAATCTCAAGGTAACCGAAAGGAGTGCCATCCGAACAATAACAAAAATTCGGCATCCCAACAATCCTCTACATAACCCGCCAAACCACCTCTTATACACTAAAACTCACATCCAGCCCATTCAAGAAAGACATTCCACTCTTACACAAAGATTTTGCCAAAAGCAACATAACAAAAAGTCAATCGATGAATTTTGTATAAGGAGGATCGACGGAATAAGGAGATGCACACACCCTGCTAATTCCCTTTGGGAGATAATTGTATCTCTAGAAGAATACAGGACATTCATATTATATTGCACATATATTTATTAAAAAAAAATTTTTTTTTTGTAAACCTATTAAAACTAGATTTTTTTTTTTTGTATAAAATATGTACTACATAAATCACACATTACCTGTACATTGCTATGAAAAAATTATATTAAGGTTTATAAACCAAATGGGCTGAAGGACCTCGGTCAATTGCCCTTTGGAATGAAATGTAATTCTCATTTCAATAAAATCCTTTTATTATTATTATTATTATTATTGGTACTGTGGTACCGATATAGTTCCATTTGAAAAAAATTGAGTTTTGCCCCAAAAACAATTTTGGTGAATTTTATTTGCTCATAAATCACGTAATTTAGCGTTTTTAACGGGATTACGATTTTTGTAGCATTACACGGGTAATTTAGAATAAATCAGAACCGTCATGGCACACTTAAATGGAAAACTAAAAATTATATTATAAAAAAAAATTGATGTTTGAAATGTCACTTATTTGGCACTGTTGGATTCAGAAAATTATGCAGAATTCAAAAATGCAGTAATATACAGGGTGTTCCATTTAAAAATCGGAAGTTAGTGTCACTTCTGGCGAAATCGGAAGTGAAAAAAAAATCAATTGTATGTCAAAAAGTGCCACTTATTATGTATGTAGTATATCTTAAATTTCAATCAATTATCTTCAAAACTAATGAAGAAAAAAGGGGGGTATACTATGATCCTGTTACACCCGGTATATATCGTGGGAGGCGGTCAACCGATTTTCATGAAATTAGAACAAAAGGTTCCTTGAACATCTACAATAAAAGGCTACCGCTCTTGTTTCTTAATTAGCATTTTAAAGGATTCAAAATACATTAAAACTGAAAAACCACCCTTAAAGATGACCAATTTACCACCTTTTCCGTAAAAAAAAAGACTGGAGAAAAGTCAGGGTATTCTTAGTTTTGCCAAAACAAACTTATTTTTCCATGTCGCGTTGCTCCATGTAAATTTTTCTCTACAAATCTATATTTACTCCACCATTAGATGAATATTTACATTCTAGTTTGGTTTTATTAATATTATTATTATTATTTTTATTTTATTCCTATTTATTGTATGTTTATATTGACTACTGTGTGATTTAACATGATGAATTAAATTTTTATTCTATTCTATTATATTATGAGATGAATTAACTTTGAAAATAGATAATTCATCCTGCCGGACCCGTTATTTAGTACATCATATTCTGGAAATAACTTCGCGGCGAAAATAAATTTTCTGCATCTAAATTGAGGCTTAATTTAATATTACCTGACGGTATCCACTTCATCTAGTTTTATTGCAATCCTTTCATTAAGTAAAAAATTTCGATCCTCCATTTCGACAAGATTCTCTTCATGGTCGTCTTCCTCACAAGACGAGTCTTCTATTTTAATTACATCAAGATTATTACTTTCTTCTGTACAGACGAACATTTTTTTTAGTTTAAACTGCTTCATGTTATTAAATTTAAGATCATCCATGACCATTGAACTTTCATTTTCATTGTCATCCTCCTCTTTAACATTTTCATTACCGTCCCAAAACATTTGTTCTGATTTAAATACACCAAGCTCATTGCCATTTTCTCTGTCTTTAGCATATTCTTCTTCTTGTTTTTCTACTTTGATTAAATCAACCACATTACCATCTACCTCGCTTGTTGTTGCATCTTCTATTGCAAACTGTAATAAACTGCTTAGCTCTACTTGATCTTTACCGCTTAGATCCAAAGTCTCACGATATTCCTTAATCTTTTCTTCTGTAATCAAACACTTCGTTACGAAAGAGAAACACTTCTTCAAAGATTCATGGCAGGTTTCACAAATTACAGGTGCCTTGATTATCGTCAAATCCTATCAATAAAAACACAAATATTAGTAATAAAGTTATACAGTGTAATGGGTAGCTCGTCTAAAGTGGACGGTGTTAGGCCTCAGTAGAGGAAATAGGCCAACTTTAAATAAATGTAAAAAAAACAACTTTTTTTCAAGAACGATTAAGTCCGTACACAGTTTTACTTTTGAGCTGCAATTTTGCATCAAAACCCAAAAAATGCAATTTTTACTGTTCTTGTGAGGAAAATCTGTTAATTTGAAAAATGTAAATGTATCGTGGTCAAACTGTATAACATATGTTACAAAAGTCTAAAGATTAGATTAGATTATCAAAGGAGCTGGTTGTTTAGCCTTTACCACCGCGACCTTTTCAGGTCTATTGTGATGTTCCCAGAATATCTTCCTTATAGTACCTCATCCAGCTTTGTCCTTTGTACTAGACTCCACAGCTTTGATAAAGGCCCTTTTGTACAGCTGTCCGCCCTTGGTTTTTCTTCTCCGAGTACTTGGAATCTCAGCCATACCAGGCCTTCACAGTGGCACAATACGTGAACTGAGGTTTCCTCTTCCTCTGGGCAGAATCTGCATGTCGCGCCCTGTGCCAGGCCCATTAGACTCATGTCTATATTGAGTCGGCAGTGGCCAGTTAGAAGGCCTACTATTACTCTGATGGCCTTCCTATTCTGGCTTAGTAGGTCTTCCGTAAATTTGGCCGAACGTTCTTTAATGAATTCCGTGGCCTGTCTCTGTCTTGGGAGATCCCTCCACCATTCCAGAGATTTATTTTGCACCCATTCCTTAACGGCTGCTCGTATGCATGGCTTTGCCACGCCACAAAAGGGCTCGGATCATATTGGGGCTTCAAGTGCGCCTTCTTTGGCTAGTTGATCAGCCTTTTCGTTTCCTCTGTGTCCCTCGTGTCCTGGTACCCATGCTAGGGTCACTCTGTTCTGACTTCCCAGCTCTGTGAGGGCCGACAAGCAGTCCCACACCAATCTTGAGTTTATTTGCATGGAACTGATTGCTTTTATTGCCGCTTGGCTATCAGAGAAAATGGCAATCGACTGGTTTACAGTGCCTTGTCCTATTATCTCCCTTGTGCAACAGTGTATGGCGATCACTTCAGCCTGAAACACCGTTGCATATTTTCCTAGACTTATCGGGATATTTGCTTTTGACCTTGTCCCGTAAATCCCGGCTCCGACTCCTTGTTCTGTCTTGGAGCCGTCAGTGTACCAGACTGTTTGTGCTGTTATGGGAGGACCGAGGTCCTCCCTATCTGGTATAACAGTCTGAAAGTTCTTGTTGAAGTTATACCTTGGAACCATTACATCCATGGGCATGCCTAGAATGGGATCTGCCCTCATCTCCGAGTATAACTTCTGGTACTCCGTCCCGTCTTGCTGGCTAATTGGCGTTTGGCCTTGCATTACCCTGTGCATCACTGACCGAGCTTGTATGAATACGTGTAAGGGTGGCAGGTCCAAGGGGACCTCAAGTGCAGCCGTAGGAGCAGTTTTTATAGCCCCCATGGCGCACAGGCAAGCAAGCCTTTGTACGCCACTTAACAGCCTTATTGCTCCCGACTGCACCGTCTAAAGATAAGATGTTTTTATTATTATTGAAACGCCGTAGGGTCGTTGAGAGTCAGAGGCCGGGCACCGAGAAAAATGTCTATTAGAGGCCCCCATAGGAGCAAAAATCTAACAAAAGTGATTTAATGCTGACCTTACGGGCCTCTTTTTCCCTCACAATCTCCTGCCCACACACTCTCAATGGACCCAAGAGTGGTGAAAGTTTTCAAGAAATTTAAAATTTTCTTGGAGGTAAATCAGAGATGTGCATATAGGCGACGCACAAGGTTTGACAGCTGGCCTACCCTGGAGGTAAAATAACCTATTGCTGACATAGTACTTTTATGTAAACAAACGGTGTTTAAGTTTATTATTAATGTTCAAGTTATTTATAACATTTATTTTTTAAAGGGAGTTTTATATTATTGGTGAAATATAATTAATAAATAATAATATGCTTTCTTTTTGTGCTGTTTTTAACTGCGGTACCATTGCAGCACGAGATGTAGAAGTCAAATTCTTTCAATAATAAACGAATTTTTTGAATATTTATATGTTAAATTACTCCTAAATAAATAATATGATATTCCTGATTATGAATACGATCCATTCCCACATTACAGCACAAGCAGGAGCATGAGAATTTCCAATGATTTCAATCATCGTAAATATAAGATACATATATTATAGAATTTCTAAAGATATCTTTCCTAATATGTCATTTCGGTTCCGTAAAATTTGAATCTAGGCTTTGAGAAAGAAAATATAATGAATGCCTTATTCAACCAATTATTACTCAACCGAAAACATTGTTACTGATAACTTATAAATATTCACAAAAATATGATCTTAATTAAAATAATAATGTTTTATCTACACTCGGATTTAACTTGTGATAAATAGGAGTAGATAAATGTTTAAATGAAACAAAACTTTGTAAAAATATTTTATTAAATAAATTGGATAATTGTTAAATGCATTATAAATAAAAAGTTCGGTACAATCTTAGACCATTCAATGTGCCGCTTACGCTTAGCGGCACAATGAATGGTCTAAGGGTATAATAGTGTTACGTGCTTACAATTTTCAGTAAACACTTTGTGGATTCAAATAAGTTGCAACAAGAATTTTCACTAACCACTGATTTGATTAATCACTAAAATTACACTAGCAAATACTTAAAAATCACACAACTAATAATAACTTAATCTAATATAATTTCACTACTTTTAAAACACTATGTATGTACTTTTCTTCCTAAACTTGTCAACTCTTGTCTAACCTAAAAACTCTGTCTGTTTACTTCACTGAACTAAACTGTAGTCTTCATACTTCACTCAACTGAACTCTTCTTCTCCTACAACTGTCTCTGTAACCAGAACTGTACTGGATACTAAACTGAACTGTTCCTTATACTTTACTAAAACTGTTCTGTTCCAACCTACAACCTGTTGGACTCACCTCTTTATATACTCACTTGGAATGTCCAGAATATCATTGTAGAACTTTCCAGAATATACTGGAATTCTCTATAATTTTCTTAGGCACTACTAAATGGTAGTTCGCCAGTTGGCCCACAGATGGCGCCACCCTTCTGGCCAGGGAGTAATTACAACTCTCCTCTCTGTTAGAGGGCAGCACATAACAATAGTTACTTTCCCAAAACTAAAACGTTGGAATCGAACTGCTTTACGTAATTTTTTTCACCCAACCACATACTGCCCGATTATATGCCTCAAGACTTTTGTACGTTTTCATTTCGTCCATCGTAAAAACACTTTTAGAATATTCAAAATTTATTACTATGTCAGGATATAATATTTTGGGAAAGTCTTCTATATCCGCAAAACAATCTTATAAACGAAGTGTGTTTAGATCTATACCCAACAGAGATATTTTTCAAATAAATCTTGATGAATTTTATAAAGCTGTAAATAACTACACATGTCTATGTTTCTGCAATCAAATGTTAGAATATTTTGATTTTTGAATAAATATATAATTATTACTATTAATTGGATTGAATCTGTGGTAGGTTCTTGGTGAAACATATTCGTTTGAATAATTATAAATATTCAAAAGAATAGTTACAATACATACTTGGTTTATTGTTTCATTAGTTTTGTTCAGTTTTGTTTGACATATGTTTCGGCCTTGCGTCCATTATCAAAGAGTAAACGTTAAAAATGTTTTTAGCGGTAGTAGTGTTAAACTTTTGCATAATGTAAACAAAGGAAAAATCCTAGACATGCTTGAAATTTTAGAAATGAAGAAGGCTCTAAGAAACCATAAAAACGTTCAAATACACAAACAGAATTTATGAACAACCCTGTACTGCACACAGTAATAAAATTAAAATGAAGTTCATAGTTCCGGCCTGTATTGTTAAATTTAAAAAAATAGCAAATCAAGTTATTATCACCCTCTAAGTAGGTAGAATATTTCTAAGATATATACTATGAACCACCACCTTCAGGTCAGTTTTTAAGACAATGAAAAAATTAAAAGTGCTTGAGCACAAATTTATGCGCCTCATCTCTAATTCTGGAAAGTACACCTCCTTCAGAGACCTGTACGCATTTTGCAGCGACATAACCCCGATAGCGCATTACGTCCAGCAGATCTCTCAAAATTTCTACTCTCTCAAGCTGGGCAATAGTCCGTTAACAAGACACATAACACAAATTAGACAGCATAATGCCCCATTTCGGATTAAACGCCCCTTACCGTACCAGACGTTACCGATTTTTCGCCAACCCCTGTAGCCAAACTTCACCAACTAAAACCTCAGCTTACCCTATCCACCACCTTTGCTAATATTTCATATCTTTCATATTTTTAAATCTTTCCTCTCCCCCTCTTCTTTTCTGTTTGTAATCTTTTGTAGCGTTTGTTTTTCTTGCTTTCTGTTTGTACATTTTTGTCTTTAAATCCATTTCTCATCGCACATTTTTATAAAATCAAAAGCTGCCTTTGTGCAGCCCGGCATTTATACACCTCGCGGAAAGCTCCTCGTTTGGACTGAGGTGCCTGTGTCAGCTGCGACATTTTAACAAAGTGATAAGTGAACAAGTTTTTTAAAAAATGTGTAGTTTTAAGTGTTGTTAAATCTTTTATGTTAGATGTAAATAATTTTAATACCTTTTTAATCTGTTTGTCTCAGGAGCTAAGGTTTAAGTTTTAATTGTTTCTTAACCGAACCAGACCCGTTCCGCCCGACCCTGCAATCTGCCATCGCGTAACGCGGTGGTTGCGGTCGGTCCCGAGATGGGTTCTAGGGAGGTACTTAATATTATAATATTAATAAAATTATGTTGAATTGAATTGAATGTAACCGCATTTATTGGAAACAAAAATTTCAGACAATTTTTTCAAAATAATCTTACATTAACACTAGTAACGTCCAAAATAATCAATAATACGTACCAATTCTGGAAGACATTGCTTTATCATGTTCTCCAACATAATGTCTACTGTTTCAACATTAACAGGAAAAACAGAACAACTGTTTATTGGGTTCATACAAAACCCACAGATATTTTGATCCTCCGGAAGGGCATTATTATTTTCATTTTTGCTCAGGTAAACATCTCTTAGATCCAGTTTATCGTCCTTGTTGATGGCGAATGAGACTATGTAATTATGAGTATAAAAGCAGGCCGACTTAAAATCAAAACATTTTATAAGCATTTCCGAACAGCTTGTACACATTACAGGGTCTCGTATTGCAGCTGGATTCTAAAACAAAACGCGCCGTAAGCATCACAACCCAAAACTAAGTTTATTCACATATAAACTTGCACTCTACAAATTCAAAATTATTTATGGCACTTACTATTTTTGGCATACATTTATCCAGAGCATTTCTAATGTTTCCTTCTATTGACTTAAACCTGTTACATATTTTTAAACAAACCATGCATATTCCTTCTTGATTTTCCATGTTTGATGATGTTTGAAATCAAACTTTCATGTCAGCGAAGTTAGCATCTTTCAACAAACAAGGGCTATACATACGTTAAGTTTGCATCTGTGGTAATTTTATTCGAAACAGCACGTGCTCAAAGAATCATTAAACATTAACTTAAAGTTCTTTTTAATTTACTCTCTACCTAGAGAGTTGGAATTGCTCTCTACCTATACCCTCTGCTTAGTTCCTAATATTTTTAATCTAATAAGTATAATACACATAATATGCTAGTTCCATATAGTGATGGGCATTATCATTATCTGATGATTTCAATAATCGGATTCTATCATTCAATTCGATCGATTGAAGGTCAAAATAATCGAATGGTGAAAGTTATTATTTATTTCAACATTCCCAAGTTATTTTTAATTCGAATTATATTCCATCACAGTGGTTCCATACTTGACTCAACTTACCGAAGAAGACTCTCGAGTTCATTTCCGGAGGTGATTGATGAGTAAGTGCCAAGCTGGGCAATATGCCGTTGGAAGTTGTGCGTCGTAATTAGAAGATGAAGAATTTTGTTACCACCGTTGCTGTTTGTAATTTGTATTGCCTATGATATGACATGTTGTCATCTGTTTTTCTTTATAACGTATAGATAAACAATGGAATTTCAAGAAGGAGTATGTACACTGTGTTTAGAAAAATGTGAGAACTTCAAGGTTATGGACGGAAATACGAAAAACGTCTTGGATATACTTCTACTGAAAATAGTAAGTGTCGAAAGAACGCTTAGGTTATTGTTTATTATAAGCTCTTATCGAATTTTGTTCTAGGACCTCAGTGTAATACAAAGACCAGCAATGTGTAAAGCTTGTGCTGAAATGCTTACAAAGTGCTTTGATTTTAAAACAACATGCCTGCATACACGCGATTATATCATTCCATTACTAAATAAATCGGGCAATATCAAATCGGATTTGAAAGATGTCTATCTGAGCAAACATGTAACTGGTGCTGATGTTCCAGAGGATCAGGATATATGTGCATTTTGCATGGGCTTGATAAATTGTTCTGCTCAATCTGTCAGTTTTGAAGAGGGAAATATATTGCTGAAAAAAATGCTAGAACAATGCCTTCCAGAATTGGTAAGCATTGATATTTTTGTGTTAAATGCCACTAGTAGAATGCAGGTTTTCACGGCCGTTGTCTAATGAAGCAGTTTCTTCCGGATCTTGCCGTGGTCGTCAGAATCCTTCTGAAGAAGCTGACAGGATGATCAGCGAAACGTCAAGTCAAGTTCGACGACCACGGCAAGACCACGAAGAAACTACTTCATTAAATACCACTAATCTGAATACGAGGTAATTTAAATGTTTTTTCCAGAGCTTTTAGTAACTAAGTGGATATTATGAAATATATAAACATAAAGATAATGCATACATAATGTGAAAAGCTTTAAAAGAATGAATAAATCCAAAAAACTTTGATACTAATTTTAATGTGGGTATACAATTTGAAATTAATTATTAGCCGTTACTCGAGTCCGAGTATAAAAATGTTACAGTCGATAGATTGTGTACAATAAAAGACAAGTAAAGGTGTAGTCTATTGTAATTGCCATTCATCTACGGTGCACACGACTATGGCTATAGGGGCCAATTCGGGAGAGCACATGTCGACCGCAGTCAGGACAAACATAGACCTGGTTAGGTCTTGGATTCGGCCTTCTTGCAGCAACATTTCCTTGATAGCTGGTCACAACCCCTCGCCATTCGGTTCTGTCCGCTGCAAGTTGTTCCCATTGCTCGTCTGCAATACCGCAGGATTTTAGATTTTCATGGAGAGCGTCTTTGAACCTCTTTCGTTGACCGCCACGCCTTCTTCTACCGCTTAGCAATTCACCATAAAGTGTACATTTAGGAAGGCGATTATCATGCATACGATGAACGTGACCTGCCCATCTTAGGCGTGCTCTTGAAATAAGCACCTCAATTGGAAGGCTGTTTGCTCTCCTGAGTACTTCCACGTTTGATATGTTATGGAACCCACGGATTTTCATCATACTTCGGAGGTGTCTTTGCTGAAAACGTTCTAATTCTTTCACATGACGACGGTAAGTGACCCAGCTTTCACATCCATATAGCAGTGCTGGAATGACAACTGCTCTGTAGACAGCCATTTTCGTTGACAAAGCAAGGTCGTGGTTGTCAAATACTCTCTCTCTAAGTCTCCAGAGTGCTCTAGATGCAGCGTTAATTCTATTGCGAATCTCGCTGTCCATGTTTGCTTTGTCATTAACAACGTTGCCTAAGTAATTGAACTGATCCACCACTTCAAGAGAATTTCCGTTAAGTGTAATGTCTATTTGGTTCACTTGATGAGGAGTTGACATAATCTTAGTCTTTCCAATGTTGATTTTAAGTCCCAAGGAATCATAGCTCTGGGCATACACATCTAAAAGTTCTTGAAGCTCTTCCGGCGTAGAGGCTAAAAGTGCACAGTCATCCGCATACTGGAGATCACAAATGAATCGTGTGCGTGTCTTCGTGAAAGCTCTAAAGCACCCTATGTTAAAGAGACCGCCATCAAAACGGTATCTGAGAGAAATTAATAGTGAGACAACATATTGCAAATATTGTCTGAAAGTTATTTGTTTCATTCTTCGAATATTCTTTCCTATTATTTGGGTTTTCTACCACATGTATTGTTATCCTCTTCAAAACAAATCACCAAATCTACAAAATAATAGAGGTTATCTTCCAAAGTCTTCTAATAAGACCAATATTGGACTTTGACACACTATTGGGATATCCTGCATATAGTTCAAATGTCTATAAGCATGTGGATTTAAGTAGAAACTATTTGTATTTACCTTAACTGAATTTGTATATTAGGATTTCTTATTCAATAAAGTATTCATTTCAATAACACATTAAAACAATTGGAAATTTGGTTTTTTAATAGCGGTTTTGAAATTTCTGAAACAAGGTCAGTAGTAACTTTTTTCTCTAGGCATAACACATACAATATGCAAACCATTTGGAAAGTTAAATTTTCCCATCAAGAGTGAGATTAAATATTTGGGTATCACCTTGCATAAAAAATTGACTTGGAAACCACACATCGAAAATATTATTGATAAATGTAATAAAGGCATAAACTTTCTCAGAATGACTACAACAACTTGGTGGGGAGCAGACCAAAAATCTGCTCTGTTATTTTACAAATCATACATCTGATCCATTTTGGATTATGGTTGCATTTTGTACGGTTCAGCCAGCAAGCACTTTCTTTATCGCTTAATCCATCCGAATATCCCTACAATGTATTGGCATGATGGCCTTAATATCCCTCGTAAATATGTCACCATAATTAACACATTAAAATTCGGTCATGAATCAAACTTATGTGAGTATTGTAATACAGAGGGAGACCTAGACCATGTAATATTTAATTGCAGTAAGTACAAAAACGAATGTAACGCCCTATATATAAACCTCATTAAATGTGGGGTTGCTGCTCCATTTAACTTGCTCCACGTTTTATGTTAAAATAAAACCGAGATAATGGAGTGTTTAATAAGCTTTTTGAGGAAAAGTGGAATAAAAATATAGTTGAACATTTCCCATTGTCTAACCGCTTGTTGTTTTCCTTACTGACCGAGGCCTAGTCCAGTATGTACACAGTAAATGCCTTGACGGGCCCCTATGTGAGAAGTGTGTGTCCCTGTAAATTTCCCTACCCGATCCCCATCTTTTTATTATATCATTACTCGAATTTTATTTATTCATTGTTTCTTGGGTGTGTTTTTTGTGTGGTGGCCTATATAAATAAATGCTCAAAAAAAAAAAAATCAATAAATGTTCTTGTTAGTATGACATATATCACACAGACAGTTAATGTGTAAACTCTGCCAATTAACTTAATATCTGTCTGTTATTTGATACAATGTAACCTTGAAATATGTTTTCTCTTTTCTTCATGATGTTTGTCTTGACGCAGAATTGCTGTGGAATTTTAAAAGCATAAATTATGTAACAATGAACATTACAGGTATTAAACATAATATTTGTAGTCGCAAACTCCTCTATAAATCCTTATTTTACTATAAGGAACCTAACCAGACTGCAACCAACAGCTACTCTCCGGGCTATGTGCCCCGCCGAGCGCTGAATTACAAGTTACAAGCCTGGCGCGTTAAGTGTAATAATTGCATATTACCATCAAAACGCTAATGCTTCGATTGCAACAAACACCAGCCGAAAGACTGATCCTACTTAAAGGAGCTCCCTTGCCAGTCGTCACACACCACTTGCAGACTGCAGTTTCGAGCTATTGGCTCTCGTCAGTGCAAGGTAGGTATACGACGACCAACATGAGAATCCTTTGACTATAGTACATCCCGGTATTCTTACAATAGCGACATGTAAAACAGCCAGCAGGCGCCATCCAGCGGTCCAGTGTCTGTTGCAATCGAAAAATAAATAACCTGACTTGGCTTAGCATAGTTCAAATGTGCTTTTAGAGGGCGGAATATTAAACATAATATTTTTAGTCGCAAACTCCTCTATAAATCCTTATTTTACTATAAGAAACCTAACCAGACTGCAACCAACAGCTACTCTCCGGGCTATGTGCCCCGCCGAGCGCTGAATTACAAGTTACAAGCCTGGCGCGTTAAGTGTAATAATTGCATATTACCATCAAAACGCTAATGCTTCGATTGCAACAAACACCAGCCGAAAGACTGATCCTACTTAAAGGAGCTCCCTTGCCAGTCGTCACACACCACTTGCAGACTGCAGTTTCGAGCTGTTGGCTCTCGTCTGGCAAGAGAGCTCCTTTAAGTAGGATCAGTCTTTCGGCTGGTGTTTGTTGCAATCGAAGCATTAGCGTTTTGATGGTAATATGCAATTATTACACTTAACGCGCCAGATTTGTAACTTTGGTTGCAGTCTGGTTATTTCCTTATAGTAAAATAAGGATTTATAGAGGAGTTTGCGACTAAAAATATTATGTTTAATATTCCGCCCTCTAAAAGCACATTTGAACTATTACAGGTATTGTTATAAATTTCATAACATAGTTCTGGCTGATTGGACTCGATCCAAGTGCCAAAAAAAAAAAAAAAGTATTCATTCATTCATTCATAAAGATTCTTAAAAAACTCAAAGTGATGTTAAAATTTAGATTCATATCTAATAAACAACCTCTCTACCTGTTGTTTTTTTAGGGTTTCTTTGTTTTCGCCAAGGGCGTGGAGTTCCACTTCTCATATTTATCGAATTTTGTTTGTTGATAACAGTCATTGCTTCCTTCTTCGAAGGTTTATTGACCTTTTTTTGATAATTATTAAATGTCATATTTTGTATCCAATTACTTTTTTTATTCATAGGATTTAAGTGGCATCAACAAGCCTGTGATCTGTACCCCATGCCATGGATCTTTAGAGAGCTGTTTCCGTTTTGTGACGAACTGTTTGATTGTAGCAGTGATGACTAAGAAATACCGAGAAACTTTAGATATAAACAGTAGAAATCAAATAGAACTAAGTAGTTTGTTACAGTTTAAGAGCGGTTTAACAAACGAAGTAAGTGGTAATTCGGTTGATAAAATCAAATTAGAACCGTTCTGCGAGGACAGAGAAACTCCAGACGAGAGGGAAACTGGTAATGGAGGCGATATAATTAAACTAGAACAAATATTCTTTGATGATAACAAAAATGATAATGAGGACGTTGATAATAAAAATGAAAGTTTTATGGGGATTGAAGACCAGAAAGTTATCAGTGACTATCAGATTATGCCAATAAACATGGTCTGTGAAGAAGAAAGTAATAAACTCACTTCCATTAAAAAAGAAGAACTGTTTTGTGAAGATGACACAAAACAAAAAGAAATGGAGGATCAAAAATTTTTAATTGGCGAAGAAATTGAAATAAAAACAGACGAACACGATTTCAACAGGTAATTAGGCTTTATTTTAAACTTGGAAAATTA
This sequence comes from Leptura quadrifasciata, assembly GCA_963675555.1. NCBI lineage: Eukaryota > Metazoa > Arthropoda > Insecta > Coleoptera > Cerambycidae > Leptura > Leptura quadrifasciata. The sequence goes on along the minus strand of OY776680.1, from coordinate 93,705,470 downwards.
ATATTCTCCTTGAAGTTATTTTTTTATGAATTCACTAATTTTATTTAAACTTTCAGTACATTAAATAGTACATGTAAAGCATATTAAATACAGGGTAATTTCAAGTTGTTGTTGGAAAAATAGTTATGATATAGAGTTCACTCTTCTCATTAAAAGTATAAGTTGCCTAATTTAAATACAAAATTATTTATTACTTATACATGCATTCATTAGTACATTGCACTTTAACAGAGTTTTTTAATGTATTTTAATATACTCTTTGTCTAATGTAGCACCTAAGTTTGTATGTGCTGTAGCATGTTAGTCTTTGGCTTTTTCTTTTTGTACTTTCACTTAACTATAACTGGAAACTTATCTACTATTTACTAATTTAATTGTTACTGTAAATGCCTTATAGATTAATACTAACAGTTAATAACTTGCCTTTTTTTATAATACTAGTGGTATAAAATATTCAGAAATCTTGAATAGTTATCAAAAATAAATTATTTGCGTTGTTTTTTAAAAAAACTTTGATGGATCTTATCCAGCTGAATGCTTTGGGGGCAATAAAAGTTATGGATCTTTGATTTATCTTTTTTGTTGCTTTGAGGTATTGTGAATTGTTTGTTAGATTTATTACGAGTTTCATAAGAATGCGAGATGTGCTGTTGCAGAGATTCTGTTTTTAATGCAAAGAGGCAGGTCGAGTGGAAATAAATTGAGCAAATATTAATAATATCTTGATTATAGATTAGACATATTGAGTATCTCTTATTTTGTTAAAAATAATTTTTAGTATACAGGCTGTCCATTTTATCAGGGCACTCGAAAATATCTCACTTAATATCGGTCGTACAAAAAAAATATTTTTACGAAAATTGTGCCGATTTATATAACCTACAAAATGGTTTAAAGACATTTGAAATCCTTTAAGAGTTATGGCGGAAAATATCGAAAATGCGGAAAACGTCTAGGCCAAATATCTCCGTTATTTGAAGAGATACGAGAAAAATTCTAAGGCGAAAATTTTTTGCAAAACAGAGTGTTTCAACGAAGTTTTCTCTAATTTTTTTCAAAACCGCTGTATTTTGAGATTTACTCTTCAGGCTGTTAAAAAAATTATTTTGAAACGGGCGGGAAATAGCGCCATTAAATAGAGTATTTTCCTCCCTTTTCAACGATATATCACATGCCATATTTATTCATTGGTACTACGTTAGTAATTATAAAAACATTTTTTTAAAACCAATAATTTTTTTTTTTAACAAGCATTATACTTGCCGCGGAGAGGTATGATTAAATAAAACGATAAAATAATTCAATAAGTTGTTCAAATCTTTGCTATAATAAAACATTAATACAATTAATAATAATAAAGTAAAAACAGGTAACAAAAACAAATTAATAATCAAGAAAGCAACATGGAGCAATTATGGAAAGAGTATTCACAGTTATGCCAATGTTTAGAGGTTAGAGGTTATCCATAAAAGCGTCACTCCTTGCTCAGAAAGTTAAAATGTCTTTACCAATTAATTTAAGTATAATATCCATTTGTTTATATTTCATGATTTCACTATTCTTTCAATTATTTTAAAATAGTTGGCTATGAACAAACTTGACAATTTAATTTTTTGACAGATCATCTCAGTTAATACTTAAACTCTCACTCAGTCACACTCGTTTAAGAATTTAGAATTTTCAAAAATTATTTTCACTCACATTGATCAGTATAATATGTTCGTTACATATTGCCAATGCAATTTTAACTCTGGATTAGCTCAAGTAGAATATAGAAACAGATTTTCACAAGCACTACAGCCAAATGAAACTCTTTCAGAAAATTAGCTACGAAACTGAAAAATAGTGGTTCATTTTTAAAGAGAAGACAAGGTTGAACAGTGTTACTGATAATGTAAATAAGGTAAACCGAGTTATTAATTATGTAAGAAATAAAAATATAGAAAATTTGGAAACATCGTTAAGAAAAATTCAAATTGCTTGTCATATAAATAAAACAAGTGCTAGAAAAATTTTAAAGAAAAATGGTTACCGGTATTATGAAGCCAAAATAGTTCACAATTTACAAGTGGGGGACAAACAAAGGAGGACGACTTTTTATAGGTGGCTGTTGGAAAAGAAGCGTGCCGATCTATTAATATGTAGTAAAATACTTTGGCCCGACGAGGCAAATTTTTCCAATAATGGATTTTTTAATCGCAATATTCATTATAAATTCTGAAAATACACACTGGCATAGACTGACTGGGTTTCAAAATCGTTTTTCAATAAATGTGTGGATAGGTATTTTAGGCACCAATTTAATAGGTCCTTATTTTTATGATGGTCCAGTGGTCGTCAAAGGTACCTAAACTTTTTGAGGAATGAATTTAATGAATTCTTAGATGACCTACCTTTAGAGAATCGTCACAACTTTCAATATTTTCAACAAGATGGAGCCTCCTCCCCACAATTTCCAGATTTGCCTAGATTATTTAGACGAAATTTTGCCTCAACATTGGATAGGTACCAATGGATTTATTCGATGGCCCCCTCGTTATCCAGATATAACCCCAATGGATTTTTTTCTATGGGGTATATTAAAGATAAGGTGTTTTCGACGACACCGCAAAATGTAGAGGACCTAAAAGCTCGAATTCAACAGGCATGTATTACATTTACCCCGAAATGCTGAGTAATGGTTTAAATGCAGTGCCTCGCTGCACTCGATTGTGCATAAGAAATCGCGGTGGACACTTTGAACACTTGATATGATATCTTAAAAACTATTTTGAGGATTAGATAAATATTAATGTTCTGTGTGCTATATTCTTTCTATTTTTAATTTGTTTTTGTTACCTATATTTACTTTATTCTTCTTAATTGTGTTAATGTTTTATTATAGCAAAGATTTGAACAACTTATTGAATTATTTTATCGTTTTGTTTAATCATACTTCTCCACGGCAAGTATAATGCTTGTAAAAAAAAAATTATTGGTTTTAAAAAAATGTTTCTATAATTGCTAACGTAGTACCAATGAATAAATATGGCATGTGATATATCGTTGAAAAGGGAAGAAAATACTCTATTTAATGGCGCCATTTCCCGCCCGTTTCAAAATAATTTTTTTAACAGCCTGAAGAGTAAATCTCAAAATACAGCGGTTTTGAAAAAAATTAGATAAAACCTCGTTGAAACACTTTGTTTTGCAAAAAATTTTTGCCTTATAATTTTTCCCGTATCTCTTAAAATAACGGAGATATTTGGCCTAAACGTTTTCCGCATTTTCCGCCATAACTCTTGAAGTAGGCCATGTATTTCAAATGTCTTTGAACCATTTTGTAGGTTATATAAATCGGCACAATTTTCGTACAAATATTTTTTTTTGTATGACCGATATAAGTGAGATATTCTCGAGGGCCCTGATAAAATGGATAGCCTGTATAGTTCTGAATAATATTTAATTGACATTATTGTACAGACCGACCCCTACAATAATGTCATATTTTAATATGGATTCTATTAGGGATTTATAAATCAATTTTAGTAACTTTTTAATTTTAATAACTTAATTGATAAAACATATGAATAAACTCTCTTAGTTATTTCTAAAACATGGCAGCCCCATTTCAAATTTTTGTCGATAACTAACCCAAGATATTTAGTGGTCTTGCTTTCCATAATTTCTTAAATTTTTTATTAAATCTATAACATAATTTTTGTTTTATCTCCTCCACTGTGATACCATCGAAAATTAGGACTGTATCATCAGCATAACATATGATTGTGCCTTCAATGTCCGTATTTGTTAGTGCGTAGACTATACCTTGTGGAATTCCCATCTGCACAGTAATGGGGTCACCGAGAGCCTCCCCTGCTGTCACTTGTTGAACCCTGTTGTTGAGATAGCTCTCTAATACCCTGAATGCAATCCCTCTTACTCCATAATTTTGTAACTTATCATGTGGAACACATAGGGCGAACCAAGACGAAATTACAGGACCAAGTGCCTTTTTTTTAAATGCTATGTATATCAGTACATTTTTTGAAGCCTCTTTCTAGGCTCTATTCTTTTCTATATTAGCTTTGAATATCTCCCAACCATTTGGATGTAATGAATTTTTTTGTTAAAATAATGCAATCTGCAGATGGATATTAAAAAAATCACCACAGTCACAATTATGGGTTTTAAGAAAAACTTATGTGAATATCAGTTTCGAGACATCTAATTAATGTTTTTGAATCATTTGCATTTCCTAAAAATGTACAGGATGACTAAAAATTATTTTTCAATCGAGAACTTTTAAAATTGAAATTTCTCAATTTTCTTCAAGTTTAAGTACTTACCTACGGCTATTTGTAACCATTTTCAATTTTTTGAGCAATAAGTGCTAAATTCATGAATAAACTTAAAAATTTAGAGCTTTTTTTTAGGTAATTGACCAGAAAAAATTATAATTAGGGCTTGACATGTCCATTTTAATTGACACATATCTCTATGCGTCTTTGAAATGAAGTTATTATTCTTTCTTTCATATTTTGGATTGTGGAACAATAGAAACTTCATATCGTTAACTGTTAACAAAATAAAACTATCTGTTGGTGTGATATATCGACCCCCACAATCACCCATATCCTGTCTTAATGAGCTTGAGGAAGTGTTAACTAATGTGTGTTTAGATGGTCGAGATATAATACTTATGGGGGATGTGAATATCGATTTTTCTACATCTAATACCAACCATTATTGACAAATTAACAATATTATTAACTGTTTCAACTTAACCCAAATAATAAATGAACCGACAAGGGTAGGCAACACCTCAGCAACAACAATAGATATTATATGTATAAGTAAAAATGTAACTTTTAGCAATGTGGGAACACTAGATATGCTGAATATGACTGACCATCGACTAACTTACTGTGAGTTAAATTATTCTTCAATAACAATACCACCTAAAAATATCACGTTTAGAGATTATTCTTTTTTCAACAAAATCGAATTCTCTAAAGATGCTAATCTAATTAACTGGAGCCACGTGGAATATTTAGAATCTATTGATGATAAAGTTGAGTTTGTAAATAGAGCTATCACATTTCTGTTCGATATGTATGCTCCCTATAAAACAATTACTATCAGGAAGAACTATCGACCCTACATAACACAAACAATCAAAGAGATTAGTAAACTTAAAAGAAAAGCATTCAAAAAATACAAGATAACCAAGTCACCAGCTCACCTAGATTTATACAAAGACATTAAAAATTATTTATCCTTTGCAATCAGAAATGAAAAAAAGGCATATATTCAAAACCAAATTAAAATAAACAAATATAACCCAGCAAAATTGTGGAGAAATTTCTCATCTTGGAATATACATGCCAAACCTTCGTATGAAATTGATTCTGCCCTTCAAGATGTTAACGCGATAAATAGATATTTCATTGAATCTGCTGGTAATATGAATGTAAACCAAGATACCCTGAACTATTATTCCTCTAACATACGGAATAATATTAACCCTCGTAGCACAATAAATCCTATAACCGGTGATATAGTAGAAAATACTCTTGATACTATCAGATCAAATGCCAGTGGTGTAGACAACATCAATCTTAAAATGTTAAAATATGCAATTCCATATTGCAAGCAAGCTTTGGCACATATCATAAATATTTCCCTGGAAACTGGTGTTGTTCCAACAATATGGAAAAAAGCAATTGTTCTACCATTACCAAAAGTTCCAAAAGCTACTGAACTCAAAGAACTTCGTCCAATCAATATTCTCCCTACAATGTCAAAATTGCTCGAAAAAATTGTATCGCAAGAACTTATCTACGACCTAGAAGCAAACCATGTACTACCGGAAATTCAATCAGGATTTAGAAAACACCATAGTACTAGCTCTGCGTTAATGAAAATATCAAATGATTTAACTAAAGGTATTGATAACTCTCATGTGACATATCTCATTCTATTGGATTTCAGTAAAGCATTTGATACCATTAACCACCCTCTTCTCTTAGCTAAATTGAATTACTATGGCATTAGCTCCACCTTCCTAAACTGGTTTAGAAATTATCTTAGTAACAGAGACCAGACTGTTAAATTAAACGGTAACATATCAGATGAAATAAATGTTTGCTCTGGAGTACCACAAGGGAGCATACTGGGCCCCATACTCTTTATTATATTTACTGCAGATCTACCTCATATCATAGGACATGACTGGAACCTACACCTGTATGCAGATGACAGCCAGTTATACAAATCATGTCCTCCTGAAAACGTTAATCACCTTGTAAGTGAGCTGAATATAAATTTGCAGTTACTAAGTGAATGGTCGAGTGACAATGGATTAAAACTAAATGCATCCAAAACCGTTGCAGTGTGCATTGGTACCAACATATTAACCAGTAGAGCAAAAAATTGCCAAACAACTGATATTGTTTTGAATAATAGTGTAATAAGTCTAAGCAGTGAAGTAAACAACTTGGGTGTTATCTTTGATCAGAATCTCTCCTTCGAAAATCATGTTACAAAAAAGTTAAGTGTGTGCTACTTCAAGTTCAAATCTTTATGGAAGTATAAGTATGTTCTGCCTGAGGAAACTAAATGGACTTTTGTGAATGCTGTAATATTAAGTTATATGGATTATGGAAGCTCTGTGTACTACAATTATTTAAACGAAGCATATAAAAACAAAATTCAAAAACTCCTGTCTAAGGTACTCATATACGTACATCAGCAAAAGAGAGCATATAGCTCCTCTCTACAATGATATGAGTATACTCAAAATAAAAATTAGGTTTGAACTATATTAGGCGTGTTTACTATATAAAATCATAGTCTAAATCTCCTATTTACTTATACTCATTACTAGTTAAAAGATCCAGTGCCCATTCTGTGAACGTACGAAATGCCGAGTTATACTCAATTCCTCACCATAGAACAAGAAAATTCGAGTGCTGTTTTGAATATCATGCATGTATATTAATTAACAAACTAATGGATGTGTTTAGCAAACCAAATTTTAATCAATTTCGTCTAAATTGTAAAAACCATTTTTTAAGTGAACAAAGACTAAGTTAAACCATATGAAAAAATACGTTAGTCAATATTTTAATGTATGGTAGATTTAGCTTTAATTGTGTATACTCCTTTGTAAGTTAGTTACGACTTGCTTGTTTGTTTTTTAGGAAGAGTGGAAGAACGGTATCGCCGAACTCTTGCCCTTTTGTGTAAATTCTATTGTACATTTTACGCAATAAATTTTATTCTATTCTATTTCAAAGACGTATAGTGTTGGGTGTCAATCAAAATGGGCAACACGTGGTGCACTTATTGTAATTTTTTCTTTTCAGTCATTGGAAAAATCACAAATTTTTAAGCTTATTCTTGAATTTTGTACTTATTACTCAATAAATCGAAAATGGTTACAAATAGCCATAGAGAAGTACCTACAAAAAATGTTCTTTATTTATTTCTATATTCCAATAAATTTATTATATGCTTCCTTAGGGTCTTGTGACATTTGCTAGTCCTGTAAACTAATTAAATCACAGAATTTATCATTATGAAGCATAGTAGTTGTTATTACTAATTTTCAGTCCAGTGGTCCAATCATTTTTTTTAATTTTCAGGTTTGAAAATAGCGTTGTTTTGTCTCTTCCAGAAGTATCTACCAAGTTACGGAACCAGAACCTCAAGAATCATTTACTAGTTCATAGAAATTCATCACAACTAACAGTGTATAAATGTGACTCATGTTCGTTTCAAACTAAACGGAACCAGAATCTCAAAAGGCATTTACTTATTCATAAGAATCCATCAGAACTAACAATGTACAATTGTGAGTCTTGTTCATTTCAGACAAAGCACAAAGGGAGCCTCATTACACACTTGCTGAACCATAAGGGCCTTTTAAATGTTTCAGTGTACAAATGTAACTTTTGTTCATTTCAAACAAACCAGAACCATAACCTCAAACGGCATTTACTGGTTCATAAGAATCCATCAGAACTAACAATGTACAAATGTGGCTTTTGTGCATTTCAGACAAAACGTAAAGTTGGCCTCAAAAATCATTTATTGAGGCACACGGATTCTAAGGATTCTACAATATACAAATGTGAATCTTGTTCATTCCATTCAAAATATGAAAGTAGCCTCAAGCTGCATTCGCTGAAGCATAAGGATCCTTCGGAGGTAACGATGTACAGTTGCGAACATTGTTCACATCGGACACATCGTAAAAGTAATCTTCAAATTCATTTGCTGAAGCATAAGGATTCCTCAGAAGTGATAATGTACAAATGCGAATTTTGTTCATTTGTGTCAAAACATGAAAATAGCCTCAAAATACATTTGCTGAAGCATAAGGATCCTTCGGAGGTAAAGATGTACAAGTGCAACTATTGTGATCATCAGACAAATCGTAAAGGTAACCTCAATATTCATTTGCTGAAGCATAAAGATCCTTCAGAAGTAAAGATGTACACATGCGACTATTGCTCTTACCAGGCAAATCTCAAGGGTAGCCTCAAAGCACATTTGCTGAAGCATAAAGGCTCTTCAGATGTAACAATGTATAAATGTAACCATTGTTCATTTCAGACGAAGCATAAGAGTAGCGTCAGAACGCATTTGCTGAAGCACAAGGATCCCTCAAAAGTAATGATGTACAAATGCGAATTTTGTTCACATCAAACAAATAATAAGGGCAGCCTCAAAATACATTTACTGAGGCATAAGGATCCTTCAGAGGTGATGACTTATAAGTGCGATTACTGTTCATTTAAGGCAAATCGTAAAGGTAACCTCAAAAAACATATGCAGACCCATAAGAATCGTCCAAAAGTTTTGTTCAAATGCGTCAGTTTGGGTGAAATTTCATGAGTTAACCCTCCAAACAAAGAATTTACCTAGATACATAGCTATCTCTAATATCTTACCTTGTTTGCTGCTAACAAAGCAATATAAAATGTCCACAAAAAGCGTAGGTAAGCATAGCGTCAGACGAGCAGGATAGAAGCACTACGATTGGAGCAAGTGTCACTCATCTAGTACATAGGTGGATCTATGATGGCTGAAGTGGTAGGAGGCTATCCGGGGCCCTTGGTAACACCCCTACCATCTTCCGGGCAGAAATTTGTGCTATAAATCTGTGTACCCAGGAATGACTAAATAAAGGCATTCAAAGAGCAAAGATCTATATATTATCAGATAGCCAGGCAGCATTAAAGGCTCTAAAGTCCTATACCTTCAAGTTTAAAATTGTCTGGGAATGTAGACAATCTCTGAAGCAACCGGCTAATAACAACAAGGTTATCTTGATGTGGGTGCGAGAGCATGAGGGAACACAAAGTATTTAATTAACTGACAGCCTTGCAAAAAAGGAGCTGAAGCACCATTCTTCGAACCCGAACCGTTTTGTGGCCTGGCCAAGGGACACATAATGGGGGAGATCCAAAAATGAGAAAATGAACAGAAAAACTCCTGCTGGAGGAATACTCCAGGCCAAAGAGAAGCGAAAAAGTTTATGACTTATTCGGCAAAGAATGTCATAAGGGTTCTCGAACTCGAAAAGTCCGAATTAAGTATGATTACAGGCCTTCTAACAGGTCACTGCCCCTTGAGATGCCATCTCAAGAACATGGGCAAGGCAGTAGACGATAAATGCAGATGTTGCGATACTGCAACTTAAACAGCTTTATGTACTTTCCGAGTCACATAGAAATATAAAAAAGTTTAGAAAGTACCGAAAATTTAACTCCAATTACAAGAGACATCACTAGATCGAGTCAACTATATTGGGTTGTATTTGGGAGAGGGGTCGCTAGGGGGAGAGAGTACATGCTCATGCTGGTTTATGTATGTGGCTCGCGTGTATTGATGTGTACATAGTATATAAAACGAAATAACAAGAAAACAAGCACCAATATATTCAGATTTTTCATGAGAGGTGCACGCGCAAGCATCACGTAAATTAACTGTCAATAAATTTGACGGAATATTAATGGACTGGAAAAAGTAATTTTTTCTAGTTATACATATTTCCCCTCACTAATTTAACAATCTGTGATCTCTATAAAATACAATGTATTATTGGAATCTTAATAAATTATTTATCTATTTTAGTTTATACCTCTTTTTAATTTTTGTAATGCATGAAGATTGATGCTCTTATTAAATGCTTATAAGTATTATTTATATCTTTTATTTGATTAAACCTCAAAAAACGATAATGTAAGGGTTTTTATTTACAGTAATAACTTATTTTTAATGTTATATTGCCTTATTTTTACTGAAATTCTGTCATACTTCCTTTGAATAAAAATTGACTAACAATTTTGCATTATTGTATTCTGCTTTATGTGACTGTTTTCCTATTAAAAATTGTTTAATTTAAACGAGTTACCTTTATGGAATTATAAACAAATTAAGAATAGAGCAAAAACCAGTGGAGAAACTTGTAACATTTTTAAAATCTTTGAAGTGCTTCGAAGCCACATAAGAATTAATATAATAATATGCCCAGCTTTGAAAGTTGCATGTCTTTATTTTAAAGACTTCGCTCTGTCTCTAAAGTATTCGAAATCGATATTTCAAGTTTTCAAATGCTGTAGGTACACAAGTCTCTGAATTTCATTTGATAAAAATATGTTGGGTATAATTTCATACTTGTTCATCTCGTTAAACATTTTATAAGTTATGTAACCGTCACCAAACACCACTTTTAGTCAGCAAACTTCTTTTTTTATGATAAATACTTATATCTGTTATATTACTATAAAAAGGCTCTTTCAGATATGCATTGACATTTTAATAATCCATAATCAGTCAATAATAAATTATAAAAATAACATTCAATTGTTTTTAAGCGACTAAAATATATATATATATATAGCATTACTAGATTAATACAACAATATAAGGCATAGGGGTTCATCTTCAAACCGTTCCACATCCTCTAAAAAATCATCAAATAAAATCTAGTTCTGAGGATTCACTTCTACAATTTTTTTTTACATTGTCTTGCTCTTTTTTACTGTAGTTTCGGTCCCTTCTCTTTCTCCTTTTTCTCAAGAGCATTTTTTTCTGGCATATCGGTAGGGATGAAGCTCCTTCCTTTCTCTCAAGGCTTTCTTACCTTCTTTCTAGGTTGCGCTTTGGGATAACCCTTAAATTCTTCAGGACTCACAAATGTGAGTGTAGTCTAAGTTGAGTATTGCTCTTGGTGGCACGTCTGATGGTGGATCCAAATGTGTGTCTGATTGTGGAACAAATGCACTTGACAACTAAACTTCTCCATCATAAAGAAACCACTCATAATATGATAATCAAAACCACCCCAAATTAGGTAAATTAATCTTATCACAGCAGGCAATAAAAAAATTTGTTTAAAAACTACAGGAAATTAGTAAACTGTACACTTTCATGCGTTTATTTGGTAAAAAGTACTCATCAAAAATCAACTTTTTCTTATAAAAAACAGACACATTACTTTTTTACGAGGCCGTAACACCTGAACATTCCACTGTGCGCCACCTATCCCATAAGCAACTTAGCTGTAATAGCCCGCGCATTTTGAAACGGAGGCATCTGTCGTCTACATCGAGTCTAATGACACTATGCTCGTCAAGACAAAAGCAGCTCCTATTGACGCTGCCATTATGCGTCCACTTTTATACGGACCAATCAGTGCCTTTCACTCTAGTGGCCAGACTAGTTAGGAACTCTAACTTTATAGGGATTTAAACGCCATCTATTGATGGGTGGCTTACGCCTATAATATCCTTTTTTCTGAGCTAACCCACGGTGTAGTATATTAGGTGGTCCGACACACGGCACTTGCCATGTTAATCGACGGCTTCATAAGTGCTTGGTTTCTATTTAATACAGTAGATGGCGCCCGGAATATACCCCTGCAATTACATAGGCATAGATAGACGGATTTCCTTTGATGTATGTAGTGTTGCATATATACACAACTAAACGGCAAAACTAAGGCAAAAAGAACGAACTAAAAGGCTCTTCAAATATAAATAAAACAAATCTACAAAGCATCACTATTGTATGTATGTAAACTGTATTTCTAATATTTCTATGCCTAAGTAATGACGAGACTTTATTTGGCCTGCCATCTATTGCATTACACACAACTAAACACTTACGAAGCCATTCGTACGGATCTTGTCGCATCATCTGACCTAATATACTACACCTCAGATTCTACACCGTGAGGTAGCCTCTGTTGTCTGTTGGAGAAGAAGAATAGTGTGACAGCACGAACTAACTCGATATTTGTTTTCTGTTTGACAGTGTTCATGAATTTGTTTTCCTAATGTTAATGTAATATTCTATTTATGGACTCTAATTTGAAAGCTAGCACTGAAAATTCATCTTTAGCGAACCTTTTTTATAATACAGACAACCTTAATCATTTCGTTGCAAAGTGTAACATACTTTTCTAACACGTCTAAAGTTTTACATTTTCATTGATTATAAATAATGGTGTTTCAAAAGGAAACGTGCACACTTTGTTTGGAAAAGACTGGAAACTTCCAAGCAATAGACGAAAGTACGAAAAATGTGTTGGATATACTTTTACTGAAAATAGTAAGTGTCGAAATATCGCTTAGATTCTGTTCAATTTAGCTTCAATTTTTGTTTGCGGTGGCTTTATCGATTCTTGTTTTAGGACTTTACTGTGATACAAAGACCGCTAGTGTGTAAAAACTGTACAGAAATGCTTTCAAAGTGCTTTGATTTCAAAGTAACATGCTTACGGACTCGCGATATTCTAGTTCCATTTCTATACAAAAAGGATATCAAACTGAGTGCAAAAGATATCTATCTGAACAGAGATGTAACTGGTACGGGTGTTCCAGAGGATCAGGATGTATGTGTATTTTGCATGGGTTTAGTAGAAAAGTGTTCTACTCTATCCATCGATTTAGAAGAAGGGAATATAACGCTGAAGAAAATGATAGAACAGTGTCTTCCAGAACTTGTAAGTATTAACTGAGTATTCTTTTACTAGATACCACTAATCGGAATGCGACCTATATCTGAAAGATGAAGATAGTATAATAATAATAATAATATTTATTGGTGTATATAACAGAAAATTGTTTTACACAAGTCAAAAAAACAGATAATAGTACACAATGGATATTCAATCACTATATAAAAATATTATAAATATACACATACATTGTAAAAAACAAACAAATTCAGTCATTAATAACAATGGAAAACAAACACGAAACAGAGACGATAAAAATTATGTGAAAAAATCGTCCATTTCATAAAACTTTTTTTCCAGCAATAATTTTTTCAGTTTTGTTTTAAAAACATGGATGTTCTTAGACAATTTAATGTCATCACATAAAAAGTTAAAAAATTTACACCCATTGTAAAAAAAAGTTTTTTTGATAAAAAGCTGTTCGACAAGAGTTTGGCTGCAGTAGCCCTTTATATCTTGTATCGTGACCATGGTTGACTTTATTAGCAAGAAACTTACGCTTATTCTTGTAAACATATACACAAACTTCAAAAATATATAATTTAGTTACAGTTAAAATTTTTAAATATACTACGGCAGCTCTCACGAAAGCCTAGTCCAGCAATAATTCTAAAGGCATACTTTTGCAGAATGAAAATGCTCTGTATATGTGTACTGTTTCCCCAGTTTACGATACCATACCTTATATGGCAGTGAAAATTTGCATAGTAGAGACTCAAGAGAACATCATTACTACAGTGCATAGACATATAGCGTAACCCGTAGCAGCTACTGCGTAATTTATTACACAAAGTGTCAACATGTCTTCCCCATCGTAAATGCCTGTCAAAAGTTATTCCTAATGTTTTAACTGTGTCATATACTCTTATGCCACTATCAGAGAGAGAGGGAGAGAGATATCTATGTTTTCTTGCAAAGTGAATAACAATGTTTTTGTTTTGTTTTTATTCAGGTTAAGTTTACTTCCTTCAGACCATTTAATTATGTTTGAAAACACTAGTTCAGCAGTATTTTCAACCACATTCAAATCGCTGTCTATGATCAGTACATTCGTATCATCAGCATAGCACACGGTATGGACATTTGGTATTATACTTAGGTATGACATCAATCATTGGCATGTACAGGGTGTTGCATCATGAGAGAGACATAGCTTAATAGGAGGTAGAGAACATCAGTGGTAACCGGAACCTCCCATAGAAATGTCTCATTGGGCCTTCATTACGAAGTTACAGGGTGTTAAATAATTTTTGGCCAAACCTGTTTTTTGTCATAACTTTGACAGGGAATGAAATAACGGATTTATATTTGGTACGGCTAATGTACTAACGAGCCCCAAGAGGTACATGTATAAAAAAAAATATATCCAGGTCCGGATTCACTATAATTTATGTTTCTTCTTTGCATCAATAAAACATCACCCTGTATATATTTTTTTGAAATTTCGATACGATATTCGAAAAGAGCAAGAAAGAACAAACAAAATGGCCTATTTCATTTTTTTGTTACACCTTCGTGGTTATTTAAATACGTTGTTAAATGTGCAAGAAAATGGATTACAGAACCCTATTAAATGAGAGGCACGTGAAATACATAGTTTTATAACTAAAATTTGCAAAAATTCTATTGAGCCTAGGTGGTCTGGGTGAATCCTAATTCCGGCACGTTTTAAAGGTTCATTTTGGTAAAAAACTGGTCCTAATAAGTAATCGGGTATGAAATAACAAAATTTTTAATCAATCACAGTAGGCTTGTTCAAAGTGACAGATAATAAAAAGAAATCTCCTAAACAGTTGAATAATTGTTTGTTAGTAATTTAATGTGTCAATAATCCGCATTTAGTTAGTGAAAACTTGTGAAAATATTTTAACTATGCCAGTAAAATTTACAAACGTGGAATATGCTGACATAATATTCATCTATGGTTTCTGTAATGGAAATGGTAGGTCGGCGGAAAGAGAATATCGGCTGCGTTTTCCTGGTCGTCGATGCCCTAATCATAAAACCTTTAGTACGGTGTTCCAGTATGCAAGACAACACGGAAAGTTTCCTACTTCTGCAGTTGTGGAGCGTGTTTTACAACAAGGTGTGCAGGAACAAAACAATATTATAAACGTAGTTCAAGAAAACCCAAATATGAGCACTAGACGAATCAGTTTGGCAACTGGTATTCCTCATTGGCGAGTATGGAAAACCCTAAAAAGAGAACGTTACCATCCATATCATATCCAGCAGGTACAGCGTCTTCAACAAGGCGACGATATCCCCCGCCTGGCATTTTGTCATTGGTTGTCTAACCATCGCCCAGTCATTTACAGAACCTTATTTACGGATGAGGCACAATTTACAAGGGATGGAGTAAACAATTCACGAAATAATCATAAATGGGCACAGGAAAACCCACATGCGGTACGCCAACGCCGTTCGCAACACAGGTTTTCTGTAAATGTTTGGGTCGGACTTGTGAATAGACATTTGATAGGGCCACATTTTTTTGAAGAAAGATTGAATGGTGAAATTTACTTTGATTTTCTTCAAAACATTTTACCGAATATGTTAGAAAATATCGGTATAAGAGGCAGGTTGTTTCAGCATGATGGGGCCCCACCACATTTTAACCTTCAAGTAAGAGAACACAAACAATGTGTATCCTAATAGATGGATTGGACGCGGGGTTCCACATGAATGGCCACCAAGATCTCCTGATTGTAACCCTTGTGATTACTTTTTATGGGGCCACTTAAAAAACGAGGTTTATAGCATTGAAATTGAAAGTAGACAACATTTAATCCAGCGCATCCTTACAACCTGCGACGAAATACGGAATAATCCGGAAATGATACGTCGAGCAATTGGTGACCTTTCTAAACGCGCAAGAAAATGCACAGAATGTGGGGGAGGACATTTTGAAAATTTACTCTAGTGTCAATTACGTTTTATTTTTAAACACATTTAGTTATTGTTTTGTTATTTATTGTTAATTGAATGGAAAATATTTTATTTATTTAGATTTTAGTTTGTTCTCTTTTCCAATTTTTATTAAGTATAAAATGTTGATGATTTTTTTGATCAAAGTAACTGGTTGCTTAGGCCTAAATGGTTTAAATTATCTGTCACTTTTATTCTTTGAACAAGCCTACTGTGATTGATTAAAAATTTTGTTATTTCATACCCGATTACTTATTAGGACCACAGTTTTTTACCAAAATGGACCTTTAAAACGTGCCGGAATTAGGATTTACCCAGACCACCTAGGCTCAATAGAATTTCTGCAAATTTTAGTTATAAAACTATTTATTTCACGTGCCTGTCATTTAATAGGGTTCTGTAATCCATTTTCTTGCACATTTAACAACGTATTTAAATAACCACGAAGGTGTAACAAAAAAATGAAATAGGCCATTTTGTTTGTTTTTTCTTGCTCTTTTCGAATATCGTATCGAAATTTCAAAAAAATATATACAGAGTGATGTTTTATTGATGCAAAGAAGAAACATAAATTATAGTGAGTCCGGACCTGGATATATTTTTTTTTATACATGTACCTCTTGGGGCTCGTTAGTACATTAGCCGTACCAAATATGAATCCGTTATTTCATTCCCTGTCAAAGTTATGACAAAAAACAGGTTTGGCCAAAAATTATTTAACACCCTGTAACTTCGTAATGAAGGCCCAATGAGACATTTCTATGGGAGGTTCCGGTTACCACTGATGTTCTCTACCTCCTATTAAGCTATGTCCCTCTCATGATGCAACACCCTGTATATTAAAAAGCAGAGGACCTAAAACAGATCCTTGAGGTACACCTTGTGTTATATCACATATATTACTGTTTACATCATGGTTTAATTTAACCATTTGGGTTCTATTATTGAGGTATGAAATGGTGAGGTTTAATGGAATCCCTCTGACTCCATACCTATCTAGTTTATCCAGGAGCATTTTGTGATCAACCGCATCAAAAGCATGGGAGAAATCAATAAATAATCCTAAAACATATTGTTTTTGATCAAGGGCATTCACAAGTAACTCATGAAACTCGCAAAGTATATGATAGATAGATAGCCTTATTTCAACTCATACATATATACATCAGAAAGAGAACATAAATATAACCTGAAGAAATACATCAATACAGAATTTAAATAAATCCAAAACAAAAGTGAATATAAAATGGACAAGGAAGCTAAAATTACTATACAGAAAAAAACAATCCATTCAATGTATATTAAGTAAAATTTTTTTAAGTTTCCTTAAGTAAGTGATTAAATAATTTACAGCCATTATATTGAACACTTTTTTGATATAAAGATGTGACATGAGGGTCAGGTCGCAGTTCTGATTTATGACGAGTATTATGATAGTGAGAGGCTGCATTCTTTGTAAATATAGGTCTGTTTTTAAAAACAGCAGCATACCTCATAAATGTAAGTGCCAACAACGGTTAGAATTTGAAGATGACGAAAAGCATCTCTACAGGAATCGCGGTAGCCTAAATCTGCTAATATCCTAATTCAATATTTTTATTGGGGATTTTGCTATGGATTTTAAGTTCAAGTTCAAACAAATGTATGTAGGTCTCACTTCATTTTCAGTTGTGGCAATACAATTTGCATGTGATCTGAATTGGGGGTTGCAGCTATTTCAGGTGCAATCACTTTGATTGACTTCATAATCTTCATATAATTATAGTAATTTTGTCGATCTGTGACGTGCATCGCCTGAATTCTCGCCCCGACTATAGCAATAGTACACTGTTAAACTGTGGAGTACAAAAAATTTAATAATTTGTACCAATATACCACAAAACGAAAGTGCTTTTTAATTCCTCCTGTAATTGATCCTTCACACTCGGTGATAAAAAATGCACGTAATGGTATTTTCTAATAAATGGTACAACCGTTTATTATAAAGTAATATTTAATAACAGTGTTACCAGCAGATAGTTACTGAAAATGTGCGAACAAAAATAAATTAGAACTATTTTGACAATCGTATCGAACCTTAATTCCTTCCAATATTTAATATATTATTCACATATTAATTCGGGAATTGTGCAGTAAATTTGAACGAAATTGTAGTGTTCTAAGAATTATAATGAATCTGGTGCATCTTTTGCAATTCCTCCTTCAATAAAAAAGTGATGTTCAACTTTTGAGTCTTCGTAAATAGTTATTAATGAAATTAAACGAAAAATTATATCTTTCTCATGGACTTTACCTGCCATAGAACAAATTTTGGTATCCCAAAGCACTCTAGATGAATGTCTTAAAATGCTTTTAAAAACTCTCAGAAGTCTCATGGTATACTAAGAATGTTGTCTTGAATCTAAATATGTAACAATATAAGGGTGTTCCATTTAAAAATCGAAAGTTGCGATCATTTCCGGATAAACTGCATATTTTTGTATCGTCCACCAGTGATATAAAAAAAATCATGTGATTTCCTCATTGAGGGAATCAAAATTCTGCAGTGAATACTACGCCAATCACACACATATCAGCTTATTTATGTGATAGTTCATGATCGGTTTATTTTAATGTAACATTTAGTTTTTTTTTGATTGGTAGGATTTAAGCACCTTCAACGAGCCTGTAATTTGTACCCCATGCCATGGATCTTTAGAGAGCTATTTCTGTTTTGTGATGACGTGCTTGATTGTAAAAGAAAATATTAAGAAATATTGTGAAACTCAAAATATGAACGGTAAAAGTCAGGTAGAGCCAGGCAATTTATTACAGTCGGCGATGATAGATGTAAAAATCGGCCGAGCAGGTGATAACTCGGTTGATGAAATTATAGTAGAACAGTTCTGCGAGGGTAGAAAAAATCCTAAATTAGAACAGACGTTCCTTGGGGATAGTAGAGATGCTTATGAGGACGATGAAAATAACGATGAATGTTTTATCAAATTGGAAGACGAGAAAGTTAATTGTGAATATCAGGTTACGCCAACAAGTATGTGGGTCTGCGAAGGAGAAAGTAATAGGCTTGATTCCATTGAAAAAGAAGGAATATTTTGTGAAGGCGAGACTACACCAAAAGAAATGGAGGACCAGAAATGTTTAATTGATGAAGAAATTCATATAAAAACAGATGAACATGATTTCACAAGGTAATTAAGTTTTATTTTTTTAAATATTCTTTTATTTTATTTATTCCCCAATAGATTAATATATATTTAAAAAATGTTAAGGACATTCCCAAAAGGCAGTGATTCTTAACCTACAAAAGGAACTCCCCCGTGTAAACTATCATGCTTACAATAAAAACTAGCTGACAAGCACAAGAATTTTTCACTCCACCCCACTCCTTCTGCGGATAAGCACAGAAATAAATCTACTACGTCGCTTGACTCAATCTGGCAATGTCTCGCTTTATACTCATCAGAACGTGAGTTATTACTGTGGTTTAGAGTGCATTCTCGTATTTTGTGAGGTTAAGTATATGTTTGTGATTACACAATTATGTGATTTATGAGCAAATAAAATTCACCAAAATTGTTTTTGGGGCAAAACTCAATTTTTTTCAAATTTAACCATATCAGTACCGTGGTACCATGTATTAGTACTATTAATAAGGAATTTATTCATATGTCGTATTAAAATGTGCGAAAAATACAAATAAAATTACAGCTAAAAGAAAATAAGAAAATACAATTTTATTCTAATTACTTTGTTATACATAAGGTGGTTTTGGAATACAAAAAATTAACACAAAACATTACAGCAGTTGTTCAAAATGCTGTCCATTAACGTCAATTCACTTCTGAACTCGCATAGCTGTTTCTCGAAGAACGTTCGCCAATTGCTGGGCAGTTATGCTGTTAATTGCTCGTCTTACTCGTAGCTCCAGGTCTTCACGGGTTGTAACGGCGGTTGCATAGACAATAATTTTAAATGACTCCAAACAAAGAAATCAAGGGGTGTTAAATCAGGTGATCTTGGAGGCCACCTCACAGGACCATTCGACGAAATTACGTTTTCTCTAAATCTCTGTTGAAGGTAATCAGTTACTATCCTTGAATTATGGGGAGCAGCAATACATTTCCTGTCTTAAATCTAAAGGTAACTCATCTAAAATGTCCTCAATCTCATTTTCCAGGAATCTCACGTATCTGGCACCAGTCAGAGGTCCTTCAAATATAATTGGACCAATGATTCTACTACCGATTATTCCAAGCCAAACATTGAAACTGAACCGCACTTAAAAGTTACCCTCCCGTAATAAATTTAGATTTTCTTGTAACCATTATTTTGTATTTTGCCGGTTATATAATCCCAAGTTTGTAAACCTAGAGACTCGTCCGAAAATAAAATCAGTCCCAAAAAATCATTGTTTGGCTGCATGTTATTATACAAAATCCAATTGCAATATTCCATCCTACGTTCGTAATCACTTTCGTACAAATGCTGGTGCAATTGGTATTTAAAAGATTTATAGTGGTGTTTGTGCAAAATTGGACTTACTGTTTGATGACTGATATCCAATTCAAACCCAACTTGCCATAAAGAAACAGTCTTATCAATTTCTATTCGAGCCAAAACATTAATTTCCCTTCCTTCTCCAATAATGAAGTTTTCTTCGGGATCATTGTTGGGCTCTCTTCGGAATTGGTTTTCAACACGTTTAACATGATGTTTCGCTGGACATTGTCTATCAGGATATCGTTGTGAATAAAAATCTGTTACCGCAACTGCATTTCTATTACGTTCCCCATAAATAATTAACATGTCCACTTTTTCATCACATGTATAAATTTGTGGCATTTTGAACACAAGAATTTTAAACAATTTTTGAAAGACAGGATAAAAACACCGTTAAACCAACAAATGTTTGTCAAGCTAAATATTTCATTGTTTTCAAAGCCACCTTATTTTCTTTTAACTGTAATTTTATTTGTATTTATCGCACATATTAATACGACATACGAATAAATCTCTTATTAATAGTACTAATAAATGGTACCGCGGTACCGATATGGTTCCATTTGAAAAAATTGAGTTTTGGCCCAAAAATAATTTTGGTGAATTTTATTTGTTCATAAATCACATAATTTAGTGTTTTTAACATGATTTCGATTTTTGTAGCATTACACGGGTCATTTAGAATAAATCGCAACCATCATGGCACACTTAAGTGGAAAACTAAAAATTAGGTTATAAAAAAAATTGATTTTTGAAATGTCACTTATTTGGCATCGTTTGATTCAGACAATTATGTAAAATTCAAAAGTGCACTAATATAGGGCGTTCCATTTAAAAATCGAAAGTTAATGTCACGTCGAAACCAGAAGTGAAAAAAATCAATTGTATGTCAAAAAAGTGTGGCTTATTATGTATGTAGTATACCCTAAATTTCAATCAATGCTTCGACAACAAGGATCAGGGTTCAGTCTTTCGGCTGGTGTTTGTTGCAATCGAAACATTAGCATTTTCATGGTAATATGCAATTATTACACTTAACGCGCCAGGCTTGTAACTTGTAATTCAGCTCTTGGCGGGGCACGGAGAGTAGCTGTTGGTTGCAGTCTGGTTCCAATTTGTCCAAATGGTTGAACGAATTTTTTTTTTTATCAAAATGAAGGTATTCTTATGTACTTTCGATGTAACTAAAGAATAAATTTTTAAATAAGCCGATTTTTTGTCATTTTTGGTATATACATGCGCATGGCAATTTCCCGTCATCTTCGGTATTATATGTATATCTGTAATTATTCATTGTAAAAATTACAATATTAAAAATAAAATGTGATTGTAAGCTGGTTCTAAATTAGATACAAAAAACTCTGGAAGATAAGATATAATTTTTTTTTTAACCGAAAATTCACTAGATTTTTATTAAACTTTTTACATATATTAATTATTATTTCATTTTATTTATGTTTTCTTTTTCTAGTAGTTATCCTGTTTGTATTTCAGAGAATATCTCAGATGTAACGATTTTAGCGATGACGGAGGTAAAGAAATATTCCAAACTTCTGTTACCGATTCGGAGGTAGACATTTCTTACAGTAGCACATCTAGTGCAACTACTAGAAAAAGCAAACATGAATTAAAAATGACAAAAGATCGGCTAAATTAAAAAAAGTTATTTCACGTGAAAGCACATAAAAATACCTTCATTTTGGTAAAAAAAAAAATCGTTCGACCATTTGGACAAATTGGGGGACGTTTTGAAAATGTTGTGGAATTTGGACTAAAAATGGAATTGCGGCCAAACTATTGAATATTATCTGCTAAAATTTGGAAGGATATTTCTTGGTTATATAGGTTACTGTCGTCTAAAATTTTATCAAATTCGGTTTAATTTTGGTCAAGTTGGCCGTAACTCATTTTTTTACGTTTTGTCAGTATATTTATATACATATCGTGGGAGGCGGTGAACCGATTCTCACGAAATTTCAACTCAACGTTCCTTGAACATCTATAATAAAAGGGTACAGTTCTAGTTTCTCAACTAGCATTTCAAAGGGTCAGAAATAAGTTAAAACTGAAAACCACCCTTTAAAATGACCCCCCTTTCCCCCAAAAAAGGGGTCCCGCATCTACTCGAAATAGAAAACTTAGGGTATTTTTGTAGATTGTTATACGGGGTCGTTTGGCTTCGAACAGCCTTACTTCACTTCGACCTAAAAGATCTTTTGTGATTTACCCTACATCTAGTGGTTATCCAGGATTCCCAGACTTTTTACAAAGCTTGTGATTTTCCTGGGGGCTAATTTCCCTATGTCTTCAGGACTAACACCTTGCATTCACAAAGTATGTGTTCCGCAGTTTCAATTGCAGTATCGCAATATCCGCATTTATTATCTACCGCCTTGCCCATATTCTTGAGATGGTATCTCAAGGGGCAGTGGCCAGTTAGAAGGCCTGTGATTAGCCTTAATTCGGACTTTTCCAGTTCAAGAAGCCTTGTGGCATTCTTTGTCGAATAAGTTATAAACTTTTTCGCTTGTCTTTGCCCTGGAGTATTCCTCCAGTAAGACTTTTTCTGATCCTTTTCCCATTGTTGGATCTCCTCCGCTATATGTCCCTTGGCTAGGCCACAAAACGGTTCGGGTCCAATGAACGGTGCTTCAGCTCCTTTTTTTGCAAGGTTATCAGCAAGTTCGTTTCCTTGTATTCCTTCATGCCCTGGCACCCACATCAAGGTAACCTTGTTGTTATTAGCCAGTTGCTTCAGGGATTGTCTACATTCCCAGGCAATTTGAGATTCAAAGGTATAGGACCTTAGAGCCTTTAGTGCTGCCTGGCTATCTGATAGTATATACATATTTGCCCTTCGGATGCCTTTATTTAGGCATACCTGGGCACACAGATCTATGGCATAAATTTCTGCCTGAAAGATGGTTGGCGTGTTATAGAGAGCTTTGGACAGCCTACAATTCGGCCCTGCTACTCCCACTCCTACCCCTTCAGCCATCTTGGATCCATCTGTATACCAGATAAATGACCCCTGTTCCAATCACAGTGACTCCATCTTGCTCGTCTGACGACTTTCAATTAGCACGTCAAACGGGCAGTCAAAGTCGTGTTTGACTGGCATGGAGTCAATGGGTTTGGTCATGGACTTCAGATGGATTACCTCCAGAATCCTTAAGTGACCAGCCAGATCACCTGGTTTGAATTTATGTGCTTGGTGCAGTCGTAAGGCACTGAGTGCCGCCTCCTTCCTTACAAGTAAGTGTAAGGGAAGTAGGTCAAGCATAGCCTCCATAGCTGCTGTGGGACACGAGTGCATTGCTCCTGTAGTCCCTAAACAAGCAAGGCGTTGCAGTTTCTGCAGCTTTCCCTGTGCTGTTTTTTCTTCTGCTTTTGGCCACCATACGCATGATGCGTAGGTTATCATAGGTGTGACAACCGAAAGATAAGACCAATGTGTCATTTTCGGTCTTAGACCCCAAGTCTTACCAAACAACCTACGGCACGTCCATATTGCCCCTGTTGCTTGTAAGTTGTAAGTTTTTGATCCAGGATTACTCCTAGATACTTTACTTCACTGGAAAGATTTATTATCGTTCCATTCAGTACAGGAGTTCTAAGATTGAGTCTTCCCCTTTTAGCGAACGGGACAATAGTTGTTTTGCTTGGATTGACATTGAGTCCTTCTGATGAGCACCATTTGGATATTATATTTAAGGCAATTTGCATGAGGTTGGAAATCATGACCTCATTTTTGCCTCTCACAGTGACGACCAGGTCATCTGCATATCCCTGGACGTTAAAGCCTAAATTACTCATTTTATGTAGGAGATCATCGACCACCATTGACAGCAAGGGTGATAGGACTCCACCTTGTGGAGAACCCCCGACTGCAGTCACCGTAGCCGACTCATCCCCCACACTTGTGGTAATAATTCTGCTTTTGAGCATGGATTGTATCCATTTAATTGTAGGTGACTGTATTCCCCCTTTTTCCGCGGCTTTTTGTATGGATTCATAGGAGGTGTTGTCAAAAGCACCCTCTATATCTATGAAAGCACACATAGCCACTTCTTTTGCTGTAAATGTCTTTTCAATGCCTTGAACCAGGCAATGTAGAGCATTTACTGTTGATTTGCCAGGTTGATAGGCAAATTGTTTTGCGTGAAGCGGTGTTCCTGTAAGGATTTCGCTTCTAATGTATTGATCTAAAAGTTTCTCCATTGTTTATAGGAAAAATGAGGTTAAGCTAATGAGGCCGTACGACTTAGGCTCGTCTGGTGCACGTCTGCCTATTTTCGGAATAAACGCCACCTTAACTTCCCTCCAAGTTCGGGGAATATATCCCAGTGTATAGCTTGCTATAAATATGCTTCTCGGGCATGGGACAAGCTCCTCAATTCCGTATTGGAGATTGTATGGTTTGTGAAGGTGGTAGCATCTTTTATAAAATATAGTTAGTTTTTGTTCTAAAAGTGTTAACAGTACATTCATTCAAAATACTCCAAGTAACAAAAATTACTTTAAGTAGGTACTTATAACACTTCTTGTAGTATTTAAAGGAACTCCAAGTATGTTAAGTACTTAGAGTATTTCACGGAGTAATTACTTTCTACTGGTTACTTAAACTTTAAATTTCAAGTAAATTACTTAATACTTTAAGTACTTTTTCAATGTATTTGTACTTAATATTGGGAGTAAAAATAAAAATTTGGATACTTGTACTGTGTACTTTTTAAAAGTACTTGTCTCAACTCAGATTTTCAGTTATATGGTGATAACGACTTTATCATTTTCAGGTTTGAGTGTGGGGCTTTGCCATATCCGGAAGTCGCTACTACGTTGTGTGGGTACCATAAATGTTTAGTGCCCAGCCTTGAAGAGGATTTATTGAAATCGTATACGGTTCATAAAAATCCATCGGAACTGACAGTGTACAAATGTGACTCTTGTTCATTTCAGACGAAAAATAAAAAGAGCCTCAAACATCATTTTCTGACGCATAAGGATCCTTCAGAAGTAAAAATGCACAAATGTGATTTTTGTTCATTTCAGACAAAACGTAAAAGAAGCTTACACTATCATTCACTGAAACATAAAGATCCTTCAGAGATCATGATGTACAAATGTGATTTTTGTCCGTTCCAGACAAAATATAAACACGGCATCAAACGTCATTTACTGACACATAAGGATCTTTCAGAAACAACAGTATTCAAATGCGACTTTTGTTCAGTTCGGACAAGAACTACAGGGTCCCTTAAAAGGCATTTGCTACTGCATAGGGATCCATCGCAAGTAACAATGTACAAATGCGACTCTTGTTCATATCAGACTAGATACAAAGACTGCCTTAAACATCATTTATTGATACATAAGGGCCCTTCAGAAGTAAAGATGCACAAATGTGACTTGTGTTCATTTCAGACAAAACGTAAAAAAAGTTTAAACTATCATTTACTGACACATAAAGAACCTTCAGAGATCATAATGTACAAATGTGACTCTTGTTCCTTTAAGACAAGAAGTACAGCGTTCTTTGAAAAGCATTTGCTACAGCATAAGGATCCATCACCCGTAACAGTGTACAAATGCGACTCTTGTTCATTTCAGACGAAAAGTGAAAAGAGCATCAAACATCATTTACTGGTACATAATTCTCCAGAAGTAAAAATGCACAAATGTGATTTTTGTTCATTTCAGACAAAACGTAAAAGAAGTTTATACTATCATTTACTGAAACATAAAAATCCTTCAAAGATAATATACAAATGCGATTCTTGTCCATTTCAGACAAAATATAGAGGCTGCCTTCAGAAGCATCTGGCAAATCATAAGGTAAAAATATACAAATGTGAATCTTGTTCATTTCAGACAAAACATGAAAAAAGTTTGAACTGTCATTTACTGAAGCATAAGGGACTCTCGGATATAATATACAAATGCGATTCTTGTCCATTTCAGACAAAATATAGAGGCTGCCTTCAGAAGCATCTGGCAAATCATAAGGTAAAAATATACAAATGTGAATCTTGTTCATTCCAGACAAAACATGAAAAAAGTTTGAACTGTCATTTACTGAAGCATAAGGGACTCTCGGATATAATGTACAAATGTGATTCTTGTTCCTTTAAGACAAAATGTACAGTGTTCTTTGAAAAGCATTCGCTACAGCATAAAGATCCATCACAAGTAAAGATGCACAAATGTGACTCTTGTTCATATCAGACAAAATATAAAAATAGCTTGAAATGGCATTTACTTCGGCATAAAGATCCACAAGTAACGATGTACAAATGTGACTCTTGTTCATATCAGACAATATATAAAAGAAGATTGTTGTATCATTTACTGACGCATAGAGAACCATCAGAGCTAATGTCCAAATGTGTTTCAGACAATAAGTACATTGTCCCTTGAGAAACTTTCGAGAGTGCATCACAATAGTGTGTGTGTGTTTTTTAGTAAAATAAACCGGTCAAACGCATAAATAAAATCTAGTACTAAAGCAGTTGAAAGAGCATTGTTTATGTGTTAAGTGAACGCCATTTCAGTATCTTTGATATAATGATTAATAAAATAGTGAGGTGTATTTCATAAAAATTATAGCTCAACTCGATGCCATGTGGCTAATTTCCAAGAACTAGAAAAAGAACAAATGTGGGTACAGTACAGTGGCTGGCGACGCAAAGGGCGGATTCATCCAGAGTCGTTTTAGGTGTCTTTTCATCATGAATAAATAAACACTTTATTTGTCCACAGGTACAGGGTTCTTCATTATAAATTACTCACCCCTTATCATTGTTATTATTGTGTATAGAAAAAAGTTTCAAATAAAAGTTGTGTGGTTATTACTGAGTTTTGTTAAAATACTATCAAAAGTACAGTAGCATGCAGATTTCAGGTGATACAAAAAAATTATATTTTCTTTTAAATGGGATACCTTGTATATTAAATTTTTGGAGTGATCCTTGTTTCCTGATTGAGACACATCTCTGCACTTTTGAAATGAGGTTTCCACTGTTCCTAAAACTGCTGGTGTGATAAATGTAAAGGCACTTATTATTCTTTCTTTCATATTTTGTACTGTTGTTGGTGTGTCTCTATAAACAATTTCCTTCACGTATCCTCATGAAAAGAAATCCATTGTTGTAAGA
Source organism: Leptura quadrifasciata (assembly GCA_963675555.1). Classification (NCBI taxonomy): domain Eukaryota; kingdom Metazoa; phylum Arthropoda; class Insecta; order Coleoptera; family Cerambycidae; genus Leptura; species Leptura quadrifasciata. The sequence continues at coordinate 93,677,873 of OY776680.1, read as the reverse complement.
TCTGAGGATTTAACAGGTCATTTAGTGGGTCCATTTCTTCCAATCCATTGATTAGGGTAGTTATTATTTAGGTGATATCTAACTGCATTTGAATAATGTGGTGGTGCACCATCTTGCTGAAACCTCATCCTATTTTGAATTTACCAATAATTGTGGCAGATAGTTTTCCAAAAGATGAAGAAATGTGGACATGTTCTCCAATAATTCCCCCCAAACGTTTATAGACCATCTGTGTTGGTTATCAACTTGCATAAAAAAGTGAGGATTTTTCCGAAGCATAATAATTTAAATTGTTCCTATTAACAAATCCAGATTTATGAAAAGTTGCCTCATCACTGAATAAAACAGTATTGGAGAATGCCCGATGGCCCAATTACAAAATTGTAGGCGCTTTTGAAAATCGTCATCAGATAATTCCCGGTGCATTTGAATATGATATGCATGCAACTCATTTTCTTCGTTCACAACACGTTCTATTCTTTCACTTTTTTTATATTCGACATTTCCAGTTTCCAGAAATCTATCGAGAAGGTTTTGGAAGCTGCTAACATCAGGAATCCTTCTTTCAGGATAACGTTGGTGATAAATTCTATTGGCAAGTAAACAATTTCTGTCTGACTCGCCCAAAACAAAAGTCATGTCTACAAGTTCCGCTTTATCAATAAACTTCATATTGTAAAATTCCAAAAATTTTAAATTCAATGCAAATTGTAATGACCGATAAGTGTGATAAATGCTTCTTCGTACACGACCATTTATACCAAACTGAGGTTGTATTGCTTGTCGAATAACGAAAACAGCAAAAAAATATACAAAAAAACATTACAGTAAAGGACCGGTTAAATACTATTTGCTCATTTCAATGGATTGGAAGAAATGGTCCCACTAAATGGCATCGTTTCAAAATTGCACAAAGACATCAAAATAACACGTCAAACACCTATTATAAATTTTTCTAATGAATTATTTGAGGGAACTTCTTTTTTTAAGTTTATTCTCGAATTTGACATTTATTTATAAAACGAAAATGGTTGCAATTAGCCAGAGGGAAGTACTTAACAAGAAATTTTCGTTTTTCATTTCTACATCACATCGTTGAAAAATATACAGGGTGTTCCATTTGAAAAAATGGAGAAAATTCAATTTAAAATGTTCTTAATTGAAAAATAATTTTTGGCCACCCTGTACATTTTTAGGAAATGAAAATGATTCAAAAACATTAATTAGATGTCTCGTAACTGATATTCAGATAAGTTTTTCTTATAACCCATAATTGTGACTGTGGTGATTTTTTTAATATCCATCTGCAGATTGCATTATTTCAGCAAAAAAATTCATTACATCCAAGTGGTTGGGAGATATTCAATGCTAATATAGGAATGGATAGAGCCCAGAAAGAGGCTTAAAAAAATGCACTGATATACATAGCATTCCATTTTAAAAAGAGGCACTTGGTCCTGTCATTTCGTCTTAGCTCGCCCTGTATGTTCGAAAATAATTTCCACTTATATAGACTTTTTTATCTAGTTGCAATTTTTTAAAAAATTTCTAGCTATCGTAGAACTGGAGATATCGAGGTCCGACGTACTATTGCACTCCCTGTATATTGTTTATTTATATGAAAATAATAAAATTTCCCTATCAAAATATTTGCTTTATTGGTAATTCTAAAGGAGAACGGAAACCTCGAATTTTTGCGTGATTTTTTTTAGGATGCCCTATTTTGGTGTCATAGAACACGCATCTGAAATTAGTTTTGCGTACATACGAGCCGTTTGTCCAAAAAAAAATTTTTTAAAATTTTTCTTATGACGCACTTTTTTATGCACCTATTTATACACCAACAGCACTTGTATATCGCCTTTTTCCTTATTAAGATCACACTATGGCCTTTATAGAACAATAAACCCCTCACTTATGGCAGAAAAACTTATTTTCCTTTAATAAAAAAAAAGATAGTTTGTAAAACATCATAAAACAGTTAACTGAAAACCATACAACTGCCAACCCACTACTCTCAGCGTCAACACTTATCAATTTGAATAAAATAAGAAATAGGCCGTCTCTGTCAAATCCGTTCGTGGAAAGCCGGTCCTAATAATTCACGGAAATTTGCTACGGTCTAGAGAGTAGGAATTTCCGCTAACATAACCCGCTAGTATATTCAGTGGTTACACTTTACACTTCTAGGGTATTAGTGGCACAGAACTGTTCACAAATCGGCACTATCAAGGACTGATTTCAAAATTGAAACTAAAATACACCCTAAGTGTACCATCTGGGTAGTTAATCTGTGCTATTAACGTTCAGCCGGCAGAAAGCGGAAGAAGATCAATAATTCTGAAGTTTTACGGTTATGTGAAGTCAGTGTGACTATTGCTTGCTGTATATCCGCAGTTCCACAGATCGGATAGTTTTGTTTATATACTCTTAGGCTTTAGCTGTGTTTTAAATAGTCGTTATTGCCGTACTTTTTTTGTATGTATACGATGGAATGTCAAGAAAGAATATGCAGAATTTGTTTGGAAAAATGTAATAACTTTAAAGTTGTAGATGGAAATACAAAAAACCTCTTGGATATACTTCATCTGAAATTAGTAAGTGTTGAAAGAACACCATTACAAGCATAGATCATATATTATATATCGATATACATTTGTTTCAATTCAATGTATATGATGCACATTTAGGTTATTGACACTTGGAAATTTGTTCTAGGACTTTACTGTTACACAAGGTCCAGTGATATGTACGAATTGCACAGAAATACTTATACATTGCTTCGATTTTAAAACGGCATGCTTGAGTATGCACAATTACATTCTTGCGTTTGTGAGCAAAAAGGACGAAGTCAAACTAAATCTGAAGGATGTCTATCTATATAGCAAAGATGTAACTGGTACTGGTATTCCAGAGAATCACGACGTATGTGTATTTTGCATGAGTTTAGCGAAAAAATGTTCTACTCTATCGGTTGATGTTGAAGAGGGAGATGTGATACTAAAGAAAATGATAGAAGAATGTCTTCCAGAATTAGTGAGTAGTTTAAACCACTTCTTGAAGTAATTTTTAATAACGTGGTTATATCTTTAAGATGCACCTCATATATCAGAGCATATATTCATGTGAATTTTATATCACTAATGACATTAATGCAAAAACTGTCTATCAATATTTTTATGACTATCTCTACAGTTTTTTCTTTTAGAGAAAGGCAATATAAAGCACTAGAATCTGAACGATACTTTTAAAAATCCACTGGCTCTATATTTAATTTAAAAAAACACGGACTTTGTTATTTAACTGTTTAATGTTTTCTGCTTTCACAAACTTCCAGATAATATTTTCAAACAAAAATTAGTCAAAATGATCTATGGTATTTCCTTCTTGAAATTTTCCATTTTCTAAAAAAATCAAATTGAAAAAAAAAAAATCAAAATTTTTTAATTGTATTTAAAATAACAGATTAAAAAACCGTAGATTATTTTGACCAATTTTTGTCTGAAAATATTATCCGGAAATAAGGATGCGTAAATGAATACTAAATATTACTAAAAATTCTTTTATGGGTTTTTAACAGATGACTATCGTTCATTTAAAATCTACTATGATGTTGCGGACCTCTAGCGTATGCGACCCACCATACGCCTTAACGTTTTGTGGGCCGCATAATAACAACTGCTACGTCCGTAACACATTTCGCTATTCTCCACCACGGGAGGGCGATACCCTTGTGGCACGTGATCAGCAGAGAGCAGAAAACGAAGGCAACCATTTTTGCCGGCGTGGTAATTAGTTGATAATTCTGTGAACCTCGGTTTTATCCAAGGCATCCTGGTGGATTTTAGAATTATCAACACAAGAAAATTTCCTCAATCTGTTGTTGTTCCGTTTAGCGGAATATTTTGTGGTTGTGAGTAAATTTTATCTGCGGAAGCAGGATATTTAATTACACAAGGTAAGCTAACCTCTTCACGCCATCTTACCCGGTCTCTACCCACGTGTTTCGCAAATTTGCAGGCTCTCCTTTGGAAATACAGTGTCAACTTGAAAGGCGGACTCGACCCCATTCATCCGACTGTGGCTTTTGGTGGATTGTTCCCTCATCAGTGAGGTAAATTATGCTTCCTTTGTAGTTTATGTCAGAATTGCTCACATTAGGCACGCTTCACGTGCATTTCTGACTTTGTGAATTAAATCGTTGATATTTTTAGGGTTCTACGGACGGGGCTTCTACACACGTCAGTGAGAGTTCCACGGACGGGGCATCCACACACAGTGGAAGATGCCAGGGCTGGTGAGGCTACCATCAACCCCATCCTTGGGTCCATTTCTTGTGTCCCGAAGACATCTCCGTAGGGCTACAGTTCTTCCACATCCGGACTCGGTATCGTACCACCCTGAATAAGTGTGTTGTGTTTATTTTTTTTACTTACCGGGATGTGTAGCTACACGAGGCATTTTATGAATGTTATAACTTATTAATCGAGAAATTGGCCACACCTGTTGAACATCGCCAGGTTACATGCTAGAGAACCAATATCTGTAAATTGTATAATATAGTGCATTTCATTTTTAAAGAAAGTGTCATTATTTCGTCTGCAACCACTACGTATGGAAACCTCAGTGATTTGTTAAGTAAGTAAACTAATAATTTGTGATAGTTTGTGTAAGCTTGGGCTTAACGCCCTGAGATAGTCTGAGCTAGAGAAATTTTATCGTAGGCACGTACATCACTTATCCGGGTTAAGTTAGTGCCCTACAATATCTGCTACGCTACAGTAGCCCAAGTGATTTCGTTACGTAATATCATATAATCATTAATATCCAATGTATTTATTTGTTTATGTACGTGAATCTCGTAGCAATGAATGATAGTTATTTGCAAGAAACCCTAAAAAGAATTTTTCAATAATTGTTACAACAGTCTCTGGAGTGCTTCTGACTTACTTTGGATGTACTTCAAGTATTTCGTAGCGAGTTCGTGTTGACATTCCAGTAGTTCGAAACAATTAAATTAGCCCTGAAAATCTCCATATACATGTCATATGTGCATTTTGCTCTAATTACTTTTGAAATGTGTGTGAAATTGGTGAAATGAAATGAAATATGTATAGTAAGGTAAAAAAAGACATATTTGTTAGGGTGTAAAATAATAATAATTAATATCGTAAATAAAACACATACTGCTGCTTTGGCTGTGATGTATTTTTTGATGCCTCTTATATATTTCATTCCTCCATGTAAAAATTGCTGACTTTACTAACTGATATAACATAAACAAAAGAATTTAAAGTGCATGGATATGGCTAGAGAATATTTAAAATATAGGGCATAGGGAACTATGCACGCAAGTCTCTATTGCAAGTACAGCTAATTTGTGCACCACAGTCGAATTCTATTCACAGCTGCTACACATGAATGTTTCCAAAACATTCGAAATTATAAACATAAATACTTATCATACACCACAGTAGTTTCATAAAATATACATTATCCTTTTTCAACAAGCATGTCAAGCCACTTGATTAATTTGTATATTTTAAAAGCTTTTTCTCAGCATTTCTTAAGAATAATATTTCTTTATATTCTGTGGGGGCTATTCACACATTCCCTAACAGATTATTTATTTGCTTTTTAATTATTATTATCAACATAATACATTTTTTGTTCTTTCTTTATTATTTGCCACTGGAATGCAAACCTGCATTTTCCAGACTTATTGTTTTGTAAATAATCAATTATACATAACCATTTCATAATAAATACCTATAAATGTCTTTCAACTCAAAATAAACTAATTACAATTATTATAATACCTGAAAATACAAAAACGTACATGCATAAATAAATATATATATTTTTGTTAATTTTTCTCAGAGGGTTTACCAATTGCTTTTTTTAACATTCTAACAAATCAATCAACTCTTCTGTGCTATTCACCTCACTGTCTGTACTAATGTCCAAGTTATTTGTATATTTTCTTAGGCTACCTGCTGCTGCTACAGCCTTAAACTTTTTGTATCCTTTCATACCCTTAATTGGCCTGATCTTGTAGCGATCATTTCCCAATGCTTTAGTAACCATTTATGGTCCACCGTATTTTACTTTTCATTTTCTGGTCGATAGCCGCGTGGGTTAAGGCGTGAGGTGGCAATCACGATTAATCGCACTCCGGCACTGGCACTGTCAGAGGAAATGGTTTTATGTCCGCGTTTTTTCAATGTGTAACCCCCTTCCGCACAAGCCTCTGGCTTCTGGAATTGGGGGTTGTCTAATTTCTGTAGTGTTTATTTATTTATTTATTTTCAGCTGATCTCTTTGTTATTTGTGGCTGCTCCCGCCCAAAGGCTAAGATCGCATTTATTGTAAGCAATACTTGTTTACCCCCTCATACGACATCAGAAAGTTTTTTCAGCCATTGTCCTTCATGATCTACAGACGCATTTAATCGATCCACTATGGTCTGATTATGTCTTTGTACTTATCCATTTGCTCTAGAGCATGCTACTGCGTTTAAAATGTGCTTGATCTGATATTGAATAACAAAATTCTTGAATCCCTTGCTAGCAAAGGCCTTACTTCTGTCAGAAATTATCCTTTCCGACTTTTGACTTAACATTTTTGTTGGCCTACAAAAAATATATTTTGACTAGGAATCCGTTATCATCGAAATGTAACAACACCCGTTATTTCCTGTTTTAGCAAATGGCCAATGTGTAGTGTGTGTAAGGGGCAATCTGGTTTTTGAATTGGATGTAAATAATCCTCCTTTTTTTCCATGCTTCACGTTTTTGTATTGACAGTCAATGCACATGTTAATGTATTTTTTTATAAATTGAGGCACTCTTTCAAACCAGTATTTACTTTTTACAAAGGCTTCGTATTTTTTTAGGTCAGTATATCCAATATCGTCGTGATATTTGCGTATGGTGCTAAATGGAGATGCTTTGGTATAACGGATTTGTTACTGCCATCATAAATTATTTTACATACCCTACCATTTGTAATCATACAGGCTGTCCATTTTATCAGGGCACTCGAGAATATCTTGCCTAATATCGGTCGTACAAAAAAAAACATTTTTACGAAAATTGTGCCGATTTATATAACCTACAAAATGGTTTAAAGACATTTGAAATCCACTGCCTACTTTAAGAGTTATGGCGGAGAATATCGAAAGTGCGGAAAACGTCTAGGCCAATCTCTCCGTTATTTGAAGAGATACGAGAAAAATTCTAAGGCGAAAATTTTTTGCAAAACAGAATGTTTCAACGAGTTTTTATCTAATTTTTTTCAAAACCGCTCTATTTTGAGATTTACTCTTCAGGCTGTTAAAAAAATTATTTTGAAACGAGCGGGAAATGTCGCCATTAAATAGAGTATTTTCCTCCCTTTTCAACGATATATCACATGTCATATTTATTCATTGGTACTACGTTAGTAATTATAAAAACATTTTTTTAAAACCAATAAAATTTTTTTTAACAAGCATTATACTTGCCGTGGAGAAGTATGATTAAATAAAACGATAAAATAATTCAATAAGTTGTTCAAATCTTTGCTATAATAAAACATTAACACAATTAAGAAGAATAAAGTAAATTCAGGTAACAAAAACAAATTAATAATCAAGAAAGCAACATGGAGTAATTATGGAAAGAGTATTCGCAGTTATGCCAATGTATAGAGGTCCTCCATAAAAGCATCACGCCTTGCTCAGAAAGTTAAAATGTCTTTACCAATTAATTTAAGTATAATATCCATTTGTTTGTATTTCATGATTTCACTATTATTTCAATTATTTTAAAATAGTTGGCTATGAACAAACTTGACAATTTGATTTTCTGATAGATCATATCAGTTAATACTAAACTCTCACTCAAGTACACTCGTTTAAGAATTTAGAATTTTCAAAAATGATTTTGACTCACATTGATCGTTACAATATATTCGTTACATATTGCCAATGCAATTTTAACTCTGGATTAGCTCAAGTAGAATATAGAAACAGATTTCCACAAGCACTACAGCCGAATAAAACTCTGTTCAGAAAATTAGCTAGGAAACTGAAAAATAATGGTTCATTTTTAAAGAAGAAGACAAGGTTGAACAGTGTTACTGATAATGTAAATAAGGTAAACCGAGTTTTTAATTATGTAAGAAATAAAAATACAGAAAATTTGGAAACATCATTAAGAGAAATTCAAATTGCTTGTCATATAAATAAAACAAGTGCTCGAAAAATTTTAAAGAAAAATGGTTACCGGTGTTATAAAGCCAAAAAAGTTCACAATTTACAAGCGGGGGACAAACCAAGGAGGACGACTTTTTGTAGGTGGTTGTTGGAAAAGAAGCGTGCCGATCCATTAATATCTAGTAAAATACTTTGGTCCGACGAGGCAAATTTTTCCAATAATGGATTTTTTAATCGCAATATTCATTACAAATGGACTTCTGAAAATACACACTGGCATAGACCGACTGGGTTTCAAAATCTTTTTTCAATAAATGTATGAATATGTATTTTAGGCACCAATTTAATAGGTCCTTATTTTTATGTTGGTCACCTCAGTGGTCAAAGGTACCTAAACTTTTTGAGAAATGAATTTAATGAATCCTTGGAGAATCGACACAACTTTCAATATTTTCAACAAGATGGAGCTCCTCCCCACAATTCCCAGATTTGCCTAGATTATTTAGACGAAATTTTGCCTCAACATTGGATAGGTACCAATGGATTTATTCGATGTCCCCCTCGTTCTCTAGATATAACCCCAATGGATTTTTTCTATGAGAGTGTATTAAAGATAAGGTGTTTTCGACGACGCCGCAACATGTAGAGGACCTAAAAGCTCGAATTCGACAGGCATGTATTACAGTTACCCCCGAAATGCTGAGTAATGTTTTATATGCAGTGCCTCGCCGCGCTCGATTGTGCATAAGAAATCGCGGTAGACACTTTGAACAGTTGATATGATATCTTTAAAATTATTTTGAGGATTAGATAAATATTAATGGTCTGTGTGCTATATTCTTTTTATTATTAATTTGTTTTTGTTACCTGAATTTACTTTATTCTTCTTAATTGTGTTAATGTTTTATTCTAGCGAAGATTTGAACAACTTATTGAATTATTTTATTGTTTTATTTAATCATATTTCTCCACCATTTGGTCCTGTCAAAGATCGTTGACAGAGTTTTCTTTTTGAAATGTATTTTAGTTCAGGTTTACTATTTATAAAAAATCACCTTGACTATATTTTTCAAATTTAAAATATTTAAAACCTATATTGCGTTATTAAGAATCAGGATTATACATTATGTATCCTTTTTAAGATAGGGTGCACTAACTACGAAATATTAATTTTGCTTATCGTTGGTAATAAATTCCTGAATATCAGTGTTGACTTTATTACTTATTTAGATATACTCGATATATTTGCATGATGTCTTCCCGATGGAAAGTCTCCAACCTCTGCTCGTTTATCGTGTTGTGCATCAGTTTTCTGAAGATGGGAGTGTTAACTAAAAAAAAAGACAACAATGACAACGTCAGTGACAAGTAATTGGAAAAGAAAATCTAATTGCAGTATTAGCTGACGTCAATTAATCCGCACACAAACTGTCATGAAATTGCTCACGACCTTAAAATTTCATGAAGAAGCATTCTAAAAATATTGAAGTCTCAAATTTGACCTATATCATGTATCTCTACATCAGGAACTTACGTTATTTGAGAACTTTGTGCAAAAGATTATTTGTAACGGTAAAACCCAATTATCTTGATTAAAATGCCTTATTTCTTTACGCTTTTACAATTCTTAATCGTTACTACAGTTACATATTGGGTATTTACAGTAATTCCTAAATTTTATCTTTAAATACTATTCCATATTTTGTTTCCCAGTTACAGAGATGTGCCAGATCAACATTAAATGCTCTCGCAAACAATGAGGCCAAATAAAAAAGTGTTAGAAACACTAGTTATTTATTTTTTAGAGTAGAATATGAATCTTTGACAAAAAGTAGGAGTTTGTATTTAAAAAAACAAAGTTGATCTTCAAATGATCTTGAACTCTTTTCACTAAACTTTAAAAAACATAATCGTTAAATTCTGTTTTTGAAATGATGGTACTTTTACCTGAAACATTTTTCTCGAAAATGCTTCATTTTCAACTTAATTGGCGACTTAAATGCGATATATTTCCTGACACTATATGACAAGGTTATTTTTTCCCGCTCCTCTTTATATTTATCAAATTTCATCTCTATACAAAAGCAATTGCATTTATAAAAGTCGGTTGAGAGATAACTTTTTTTCAATAGTGTATGTTATATTCATTTTTTTTTTCTTTTATCTATAGGATTTAAGTACCTTCAACAAGCCTGTAATCTGTACACCATGCCATGAATCTCTAGAGAAATGTTTCCGTTTTGTGATGAATTGTTTGACTGTAGAAGAGAAAACTAAGAAATATTGTGAAACTCTAGATATAAAAATTAAAAGTCAAATAGAACTAAGCAGTTTAGTACAGTTTACAATGGGCGATCTAATAAAAAGTGAGCCAGGTGGTATCTCAGCTGATATAATCAAAGTAGAGCCACAATTTTGTGAGGCTAAAGAAAATCCAGAAGGGGAAGAAATTGGCAACGGAGGCGACATAATTAAATTAGAACATCCATTCTTTGACGGCAGCAACAATTCTAAAGAGAATGTTGAAAATGAAAGTTTTATGAATAGAGAAGGTCCGATACTTAACAATGAACATCACGTAACTCAAAAAAATATGTTGGCATGTGAAGAAGAAAGCAATAAGCTTGGATCCATTAAAAAAGAAGAAATATTTTGTGTAAACCGAACTGAACAAATAGAAGGAAACCTTGTTAAAATGGAGGACGAGAAATTTTTGTTTCACGAAGAAATTGAAATAAAAACAGATGACCAGGATGTCAGTGGGTAAGTAATCCAAGCGTCATTTTAAGGAAGATTTTCGCAAACATTTCTAAGAAAATGTATCTGTTGTCATCACAATATGGGAGCCGTTGGCAACATGTTGCGATAAATTTTTGACACATACATAGTTTTATGGTTACTTAGTATATGCTTCCATTATGGCGGCACTCCACATTTCTTTACTGGTTTCAAAAATAAAAAGGAAAATGTTTCGAACTTGTTATCTATATTATACTGTATGTTATGTCTATTATTTTACATAAATGCATTTATAACATTCGGTTAATAAAAGTTTGACTATCTTTCTGAATAATAATGTGCAGTTCCAGACTCTTGTAAAAATATTTAGTGTTAATTGTGTGACGTGTCACAATTAATAATTCCTTTAGCTACAACAATATTAATTATAAAACAGTTGAATCAGGCTTTATCTTAGTTAAGTACTTTCTTTTGAAGTCTGTAAATAAATATAATTGCTTCTATCACTGTGCTATCCATAATATCTTTGAAAGGGTGCTTATTGAAAACGTATACATTCACTACTGCTATTATTGATATTAAACTGGAAGTCTGTTAAATTCATTTAAACCTTTGAAAAAGAAGGGTTCGTTGATATGTAAGTTATTATTTCTTGCATTGTAATCATGTATATTATTATTGTTAATAATAAGTTCATCAAATTAGGATGATGACAGATTATGTTGATCTTATAGAAGAAATGTGACTCAAGTCTTCGGTGTCAATTTTGGAGTTTTTTAAAGAGCTTTTAAAGAGAAAGAATATTGTGGTTAATAAATGTTACCTTTCATCCAACTTTGAATCAAATGTGAGAAAATGTATTCATTATCAGTAACGTCGTTTCAAACCCTTTGAGGGAGGGATTTCACCACCAGACAACCTGCTTTGAAATGGAGGCAGTCATAGCCCATAACTCACACTTTTAGAAAAGTAATAAAAAAAAAATTCATCTATCTTTATGTGGTAATAACCTTCGAAACTCTCTTCTCTTCCCTATTGTACCTCACTCACCATCCGCTGTCTGCTCATTTTCACCCAAAGTTCACAATTTGCTAAACTCTTATTGCCTTCAATGAAGTTCAGTATTATACTATTTTGTACTACATTGTATAGTGCGGGAAAGATGAAATTGAGAGGGGGGTGCGAGGTGAGACGCTAAGAAGGCAGGCCCGGACTTAACTATATTGTGTACCTATGTCTGTTTACGCTTTTAAAGGACCACGCAATTTTCTTATGGAAAAGTGACTTGCGTTAAATTGGTTGAAATTTTGATATGTTGTGTATCCCATCTCTCTGATCAAATGTCTCAATTGGCACAAATTGATAAACTTTCAGAGTCTTGAGATAAAGCTTGCTAAAGTAAGAATTATCGTTTATTTGAGGTGTATGGGTCTGGGTTAAATCAGTACTCTTTTTTTTTGCTTCTAGGGTCTCACAGTGGTTTGAAAACACCTCATAACTGTCATGGTTTATTTATTGAAATATTACATCATATAATCTCAAACGTCGTCACATCATATGACGTCATAGCATGTAATATCGTGTCACAGAACATCATGATTTAAATAACATTATTTTCTCTTACTTCTAGGTGCTCAGATTACAATAAAATTCAAAGTGACCACTATGAGGTTCTGTGACACGACATGACCTGCTATGACGTCATATGATATGATAAGACAATCAATTATACTGTTTAGGTGTTATTAAACAAATCTGAGACATTGATGCATTTGATACAGAGATAGGATACACAATATATCAAAAATTCAACCAATTTAACGGAAGTCACTTTTCTATAAGAAAATTGCGTTGGCTTTTGTTGTGTGGGCTCAGTTTAGCTGGCAACAATTTACACTACTGTCTATACAGTAGTTACAGTATCCTAGTTCACTTAATATTTGAGTAAATTGTTACTACCTAGCAAGAACCACGGGGAGGTATGAGCATATCTTGCCATGATAGGATGGGTAAAGAAAATTAGTACAGGATAAAGAAAATTATACAAAAAAATAAAACTAAACCTCTAAAAACAAAAAAATTTAAAATAGTAACAGTAAAAAAATATATAGATATCCTCAAAATAAATAAAAAAAATAACAATGAACATCTAAAAACAAAAAAAAAACTGAAAATAGTAACAGTAAAAAAATATATAGGTATTCTCAAAATAAAAAAAAATAACAATAAACCTCTAAAAACAAAACTGGAAATAGTAAATTTTCCTAAATAAAATATGTATTCTCCAAATAAATAAAATTAAATATAATTGAATTCTTTAAATAAATAAAAATAGATTAAAATTCTTACGAACACAAAAAATGACATAAATAATAAGCTTGATATCACGATCACTATCATTGAACACAAAAGCGGACACAAATAATAAACTTGATATCACTACCACTTCTTCAATCACAAGTCATCACAATCACTTCTTCCTCAGAATCCTGTGCGTTCTCCCCCTCTTCTTCATTTTCAGATGATGAACTATCCTCTTCTAAATTTATAATGAATTTATTTTCCCCATTTTTATTAAATTCACAAAGTTTCAAATAATCATCCTCAATTCTAATCACTTTGGCAATTCTCTTTTCCCAATCTTCCTTGGTAATTTTGGACAATTCATTCTTAATTAACTCTATCACTTTTTTGTCGAATTTTGGAAAAGTATTTCCTTTTCTGATATTTTTTTTCAATTTTCCCCAAATCAATTCTAATGGGTTGAAAATACAATAATATGGTGGTAATCTTAAAACTTTGTGGCCAAATCTTTCAGCTATACTGTCTATAACATAATTCTTCTCAAATGTTTTCGTATGAAGGACTTCCAACAATTCTGCTTTAGTATAACTGTCCATATAATATAGGTCGTGATCTGTTAAAAAATTTTGCAACTCCAATTTAGTCGAACTCTTATTAGGAATTTTATATAATTCTCTTGAATGGTACTTCGCATTGTCAAGAACAATAACACTATTTGGCTTTAATTTTCAAAGTATTTTCAAACCATTTTTCAAAAATTACTCCCTCCATATTCTTGTGATAATCCACGTTACACTCTTCCATGTTTTTCCCGCATAGTTTCAATGCATTATCTACCCATCCATCACCTGATCCACAGTGTAATATAACCAATCGAGTCCCCTTATTTGGAGGCAATGACTGGTAGACAATTCCTAGTTCCATCAGTCCATCCTTATTTTACGGTATCGTGAGTGTCATACCAAGTTTCATCTAGGTAATAAATTGTTCTATTTTCCCTTCTGAACTTTTTAATCTCCTCTAGATATGAATGTCGCCAATCCACTATTCGTCTGCTTTCCATAATCGCCACGCGTTTATTAATTGTTTTAAATTTAAATCCAATTTTTTTCAGCCAGTTCCTTAAAGTTCTTGTCGTATATTTCAAAGGACAATCCATTTCCCTTAGTTTTCTGTCTACCACATCAACAGTCGGGATTTCATTTTTCTGATATGCATCATAAATTACATTTTTTTAAAGTTTTGCTATTGATGGATCTAAAATTTTTGCTTTCTTTCGGTAACACCTGTTTTCACTAATTTGTACAATGTGGAATAGGGAACGTGGGTTAAAGATTCTGTTTCCCTTAATATATCTAAATCACGCAAGTTAAAGTCATTAGTTTGTCGCTGTAAAAGAGTATTATACACATTTAAACAAATTTGTTTCCCGTCACTGCTTAAATGCCGTTTTTTTCTCCCTTGAAACTCATCTGGAATTTTATTTTCTTTATCACTGAAATCACTATAACTGTCACTTTCACACGCACAATCACTCGATCGACTCATTTTTGTAATAAATAAGTTACATACCAGCAAAAAGACAAATATAAACTAATGTATTAATGTATTAATTGCACTTACACCCGTACACCTTACTCCGCCGTATATGAAAGTAAACTAAGTCCGCCTCTGAAGTATCATATCTCACATGTCGTTTGTGCTAGTTGGCAAACAACACAAGCCTGACCTTCTCTCTCTCATTCTAATGCACGCGACATAAAAGACGTAAAACGTGATGTGATAGAAACAGCTATGCGTTATGCATCGCCACTATCCTCTCTATTCCCCACTACGTCTGTGACTGTTTTCATTTATCGTTTTCCTCTGCAATACTTGATTAATTTACGTTTCCTTCCTATACAGGAAGGTAGGTGTTATGTTTTATTTTATAATTCAATCGGTACTTTTTTAATACACTGTAAATGGCTTTCACTTCAATAGTAATAACGATATTATAATTTCAGGTTAGAAGATGGTGTTATTTTTCCACACCCTCAAGTTGCTACTGGGTCTCGTGGAAAGCAGAAAAAAAAATTGGAACATTGTAAATACTGTCCATTTCAGACAACAAATGAATATTACTTCCAGAGCCATTTGCTGAAACATAAGAATCCTTCGGACATAACAATACACAAATGTGACTCTTGTTCATTTGAGTCAAAATGTGGCCAGTGCCTCAATAAGCACGTGTTCCTCCACAAGGACTCTTTAGAAGAAGCATTGTACAAATGTGATTTCTGTTTGTTTCAGACAGAACATAAAAATACTCTCGATAGTCATTTGCTAAAGCATAAAGACCCTTCGAATCTAACCATGTATAAATGTGGCGCTTGTTCATTTCAGACAAAAAGAAAGGGTTACCTTAAGAGACATTTGGTAAAACATGCATACACATGTGACGCTTGTTCCCTTGAAGCAAAATGTAAAAATGAACTCAAGAAACCTTTACAGACGAATCTGAAGGATTCTGCAGAGACAGTAATTTACAAGTGCGACAGATGTTCATTTGGGACAAAAAATAATCGGGCCCTCAAAAATCATTTTCTATTGCATAAGGATCCTTCAGAAGTAACAATGTATAAATGTGACTCTTGTCCATTTGAAACGAAACTTAAGCGTAGCTTCCAAAGGCATTCACTGGGACATAAAGATCCTTCTGAAGTAACAATATACGAATGCGATTGTTGTTCATATCAGACGAGACATAAACGTAATCTCAGACGCCATTCGCTGAAGCATAAGGATCCTTCAGAAGTAACAAAAATGAAGCGTAACCTTCAAAGCCGTTTGCAGAAACATCCCTCAAAAGTAACTATGCGCAAATGTGATTATTGTCCATTTCAAACAAGAGATAGATCTAACTTTAACAGACATTTGCTAGTACATAAGGATCCTTCAGAAGTAACAATATATGAATGTGATTGTTGTTCCTATCAGACGAAACATAAACCTAATCTCAGAATTCATTCGCTGAAGCATAAGGATCCTTCAGAAGTAAAGATGTACAAATGCGACTCTTGTTCGTTTGAAACAAGAATGAGGCGTAGCTTCCTAAGCCATTTGCAGAAACATGAGGATCCCGCAAAAGTAGCTATACACAAATGTGACTATTGTTCATATCAAGCAAGAGATCGATATAGCCTTAACAGTCATTCGTTGATGCATAAGGATCCTTCAGAAGTAACAATGTACAAATGTGACTCTTGTACATACGAGACAAAACGTAAAAATTACTTAAAAGTCCATATACTCTTGCATAAAGATCCCTCAGAAGTAACAACGTACATATGTGAGCTTTGTTCGTATCAGACGAAATTTAAGCGTTATTTCACAATACACTCGCTGAAACATAAAAATGCTTCAACAGTAGCATTGTACAAATGTGACCATTGTTCGTATCAAGCGATAAATAAATATTACCTCAAAAAGCATTCGCTAATGCATAAGGAACCTTCAGAGGTAACATTGTACAAATGTGAGTTTTGTTCATATCGGGCAATGTATAAGAGTCACCTCAAACGACATGCGCTAGTGCACAAGAATTCATCAGAAATATACAAATGTGACTCTTGTACATATGAGACAAAATATAAGAGTAAGCTCAAACTACATGTGCTAGTGCATAAGAATCCATCAGGAGTAACAATGTACAAATGCGACTCTTGTCCATATTGGGCAAAATATAAGGCTAAGCTAAAAGAACATGTTCTAGTGCATAAGAATCCATCAGAAATAACAATGTACAAATGTGACTCTTGTACATATGAGGCAAAGCGTAAATATGATCTCAAAAAGCATGCGCTATTACATAAGGATCCTTCAGAAGTAACAATGTATATATGTGAGTATTGTTCATATGAGACGAAATTTAAGCATAGATTTACAAAACATTCGCTGAAGCATAAGGACCCTTCAAAAGCGGCAATATACAAATGTGACTATTGTTCATTTCAAACGAATCAAAAAGACGGTGTCAAAAGCCATGTATTAATGATGCATAAGGATCATTCAGAACTACTAATGCACAAATGTGACTCTTGCTCATATCAGTCAAAATATAAAGATGATCTTAAAAGACATCTATTAACACATAAGGATCCTTCAGAAGTAACAATATACAAATGCAACTCTTGTTCGTTTCAAACAAAAGTTAAGCGTTACTTCCGAAGACATTTGGGGAAACATAAGGCTCCTTCAGAAGTAACAATGTACAAATGTGACTATTGTACGTATGAGTCAAAACGTAAAGATTACCTGAAATATCATACACTATTGCATGAGGATCCTTTAGAGGTAACAATGTACAAATGCGATTCTTGTTCATATCAAACGAAAATGAAACGTAACTTCCGAAGACATTTGCAGACACATGTGGATCCTTCAAAAGTAGCAATGCACAAATGTGGCCATTGTTCATTTCAAACAAAACATAAATTCAACCTTAAGAAACATTCATTAATACATAAGGATCCTTCAGAAGTAACGATGTACCAATGTCACTCGTGTTCATATCAATCAAAATTTAAAGATGGTTTAAAGCAGCATTTAGTGAAGTGTAAGCAGCCTAGATCATTCACATTCCTTCCAAGTGAAGACTATAAAAAATCTTAAAGGTAATTTACAAGCTAATGCGGGTGCGTCGGGAGTAACAATACGTAGTAATTTTTAGAAATAATGATGTAGGTACTATAAATGAAAAAGTAAGCCGATTTTTTCTATAGATGTTCGAAAACGGCTTAATTCTACTCTCATTTCAATTAGATACTCACTTAGTTTCGTCACTTCTGTGAAAATGTGTTACTTTTCCACACGGGTGCCGTAAAGTAACTTTTTTCTTCATATTTACTTAGCCGTTCCAAGATGGGAATATTTTCAAACATTTTCCCGCCCTGAACATATTAAATACCTGCGCGTGAGTTAGAGGCAGTCAGCAAATACAGTTTTTACGGGAAAGCCCTGCTTCTATCCTGAAAAGGCTAATGGATCGGAATTCTTGCAAGTCTGACTCGGAAAACACAGTTTATTAAAATGAATTCTCACTTATTGCAGTTATTTTTGTGTTTCGTCCACAATACTTATTTTTATAGCCCGTTGATATCCAGTAACGGCTGCAGGACATGAGAGCACATGATATCCTGGGATTGCCTGTTTATAGCACTTGGCGGGATGTGCATGAGATGTCTCAACACTGTTTTTAGGTTATAAATGAAATGTAATTATTCTTATGGCTATACAGACGTCCGACTTCAGAGTGTCATCCTTATATTTTATCCAATTTGAGTCAATCTTTCTTCAAAGATAAAACATATTATGGTCTACTTATAGTAAGAAAATATTCGACCCCAACAAATACAGAGCCTGCCTGTGATTCCAAAATGTATAGAAAAAGGAAAACATTAAGAATTTTTGTATCGAAAAATTTCACCAATAACAGTTGTGTAGAATTGTCTGAAAGTTTACATACATAGTTTGATTAAAAATTTTAAAAACCGAAGTTTTGTTTAAAGTATGCAGAATACACAAATGCAAAAAGAACTTACATATTACTTGGCAGGTGCTTCCAGTTAACGTTTTATTTGAGACGAAGTTTTTTAGTTTGGTTACTTTGGACGTAAGCTTCTTGGATATTGATAAAATTTTCCAATAATTTTGTTGTTTTTCGCATATCTTTTGGTATTGCAGATAGCCTTGTACTTGAAGAGAGAGTGGTTCTTTTGCCATGTTGGACGGAGGTTTACCTTTTCAATTAAACGAAACGCAACTAGTTCTCATTACTTTTATAGACGAAAATTAAAAGCATTTTACATAGCAAGTCACATTACAATAACCTAAGAACTACTCCCGCTTTTTCGCTTAACATTTCTATTGGTGTCGTGCACGATTTGACAGCTGGCCTACCCTGGAGGTAAAATAACCAATTGCTTTATGTAAACAAACTTTGTTTAAGGTTTATTATTAACGTTCAAGTTATTTATAATGTTTATTTTTTAGAAGGAAGTTTATATTATTGATGAAATATAATTAATAAGCAATAATATGAATTCTTTTTGTGCTGTTGTTGTCTGTGGTAGCATTGCAGCACGAGATGTAGGAGTCCAATTTTTTCGATAATAAACGATTTTTTTAGTATTTATGTTAAATTACTCATAAATAAATAATACGATATTTCTAAATGTGAATACGATCTGTCCCCAGATTATAGCACAAGCAGGAGCATGAGAAGTTCCAATGATTTCAATCGTAAATATAAGATACATTTTATAGAATTTCTAAATATATCTTTCCTAATATATCATCTTTCTTTAATATACCGAACTTTCGCCTTATTTGTGTTGCTTTGACTCTGTTTTGGTTAGAAAGAAATACATTTAAAAAGTGCTTTATTGTTCGATTATAATTTTGATTCCGTAAAATTTTAATCTAGGCGTTGAAAACATAATGAATGCTTTATTCAACAGATTATTACTCAACCTAAAGCATTATTACTAATAATTTATGCATATTTACAAAAATATGATCTTAATTAAAATAATATTGTTTTCTCCACACTCAGATTTAATACTTATGATAAGATAGTTTAGAATATACAAGATACATTACTATGTCAGGATATAATATTTTGGGAAAGTATATCTGCAAAACAATCTTCTAAACGAAGTGTGTATGGATCTATTCCCAACAGAGATATTTTTGATGAATATCTTTCTTGATGCATTTCATCAAGTGTTGCATAATACGAACTCGGATTAATTTTCTACAATAGAAAATATTTTATGTCTGTTTTAGTAACATAATATATAAGAACTTACCTCACTAAATGTCAAAGATAGTTATATACTTCTGTTATAAAGAAATGAAAACAGTGATGCGCCAAAACCACATACACATTCACAGATTTTTTGAAGTTATTTTACCTGCAGGGTTAGTTAATGACGTCACATGCACGACACCAATGAACTCTATAGAGTTTACTGCATGACACCAATTCTGCCTATTGCCAACTTCTTAACACTAAAATATAAACTTGATTTTGCCAACCTATTTAAAACATGGCTAATACTTAAACAGAATTCAGTTCAAAATAATCTTATTGAATAAGCATTTCTATATTTCAACATGCCAGAAGTAGACCCTAAATGTATTCCAGCTTTGTGGCAAATTTGGTTAAAATTGGATAACAACTAGAAAGTTATAAAGGTATTTACACTCTCAAATGGGACTCGCTGTTCATATTTCAATCGCCCATATTCACCATCGTTAGTTAACTATGTAACAAGCTGTTAAAGCATTAACAACCTGTTAAATATTTGTGGACGTATTCACCAATCACAGTTAGGAGAAAACAACCTGTCAAAGTTCACAGGAGAATATTGGACAGTTAAGCTCTTAACAGATCGTTTTGTTGAGGTTATGTGATGAGTCAAAGGAATATAAATTTGCATGTAGATATTAAATATTATTGAAAATGTCATTTTAAAATGAAGTTTTAAATATATAGACTCGATTTCCATCCAATGATGACGACGCATTACGAAATTCGATCAATATACTCAAAACAAAGGGATGAGGGACATATAAGAAAACAGTATGTACTGTTATCAGAAAAGCTTTGATAAATATAACTTTTAATTAGAATGTACAATATTAGTCATATGTATCTTGCTATTAAAAATTTTTTTTATTAACTATACAATACGAATCATACTACACAAAATAATGCATTCACAAATTATGAAAACAATTTATATTAAATTCTTTCTATTTTCAATACTAATAACTCTCTTTTATAATATTTATTTTTTCTTTTAGATTTTCTAGTCCTGTCCTCTCCAACTATAGCATTCTTTCTTAAATATCACTTTGGTTAATTAGTTTTTCATTTTTTGATGTTTGCCATTAAGTACTCTAATGAGTATATTTTCTTTCCCTTTCGTAAAATCACTTCCGCTATTAAAGCTTCTATCATTAGTCAGTTCTGTAAGCGATGATTCAGTACTTTGTTTATGTTTATTTTT
Source organism: Leptura quadrifasciata (assembly GCA_963675555.1). Classification (NCBI taxonomy): domain Eukaryota; kingdom Metazoa; phylum Arthropoda; class Insecta; order Coleoptera; family Cerambycidae; genus Leptura; species Leptura quadrifasciata. The sequence continues at coordinate 93,656,576 of OY776680.1, read as the reverse complement.
AAGAACTTTAAACAGTAATTTAGCCATGGTCAACTTCTATTTCTTCAGGAGATAATACAACTGCATTAGAGTCTAGATATGCATTAGAGTAATTCTCACGTACTTATAGTCACCTCGGTTACCTCATTGCTGTATTTATGGCATAGGCGTTTTGAATTGTAAAATACTGTTTACACAATAGATTTAAAAGCTTTTCGTCACTGCTCGTAACTTTTGCCTAAAGCATTCCTCCACCAGTTTTTATGGTTCCCTAAAAGAATTAAATTATCTGGTTTTATCATGTTCTATTATACTATTTCTTTATGTTTGATATAATATAACATATTTGTGTACTTACATTGTACAGATATATTTTGTTCCCGCTCCTTTTTCAGTAAAATTGTAAAATAATGATTGCAAAAATATTACAGAGGTTAGAACAAAATATAAATAAATAACATAGGTGTCGTGCACGTGACGTCATTAACTAACCCTGGAGGTAAAATAACCTTAAAGAATCTATGAATGTTTATGTGGTTTTGGCGCATTTCTATTTTCATTTCTTTATAACAGAAGTATATAACTATCTTTGACATTTAAAGAGGTAAGTTCTTATTATGTTACTAAAACAGACATAAATTATTTTCTATTGTAGAAAATTAAAATCCGAGTTCGTATTATGCAACACTTGATGACATTAAGAAAGATATTTATAAAAATATCTCTGTTGGGAATAGATCCATACACACTTCGTTTAGAAGATTGTTTTGCAGATATAGACTTTCCCAAAATATTATATCCTGACATAGTAATGTATGTTGTATATTCTAAAAGTGGTTTTACGATGGACGAAATGAAAGCATACAAGTCTTGAGGCATATAATCAAGCAGTATATGAGTGGGTGAAAAAAATACTGCGTAAATCAGTTCGATTTAAACGTTTTAGTTTTGGGAAAAGTAAGTATTGTACCCTTAGACCATTCAATGTGCCGCTAAGCGTAAGCGACACATTGAATCGTCTAAGATTGTACATACTTTTTATTTATAATGCATTGAACAATTATCCTATGTTTATTTAATAAAATATGTTTTATAAAATTTTGTTTCATTTAAACATTTACTTCTATCTTATCATAAGTATTAAATCTGAGTGTGGAGAAAACAATATTATTTTAATTAAGATCATATTTTTGTAAATATGTATAAGTTATTAGTAACAATGCTTTAGGTTGAGTAATAATCTGTTGAATAAAGCATCCATTATATTTTCAACGCCTAGATTCAAATTTTACGGAATCAAAATTATAATCGATCAATAAAGCACGTTTTTTTAAATGTATTGCTTTTCTAACCAAAACAGAGTCAAAGCAACACAAATAAGGCGAAAGTTCGGTATATTAAAGAAAGATGATATATTAGGAAACATATATTTAGAAATTCTATAACATGTATCTTATATTTACGATGCATGATTGAAATCATTGGAACTTCTCGTACTCCCGCTTGTGGTATAATCTAGGGACGAATCGTATTCACATTTAGGAATATCGTATTATTTATTTAGGAGTAATTTAACATATAAATACTAAAAAAAATCGTTTATTATCGAAAAAATTGGATTCCTACATCTCATGCTGCAATGCTACCACAGATAACAACAGCACCAAAAAGAATTCATATTATTACTTATTAATTATATTTCATCAATAATATAAACTTCCTTCTAAAAAATAAACGTTATAAATAACTTGAACGTTAATAATAAACCTTAAAGACGGTTTGTTTACATAAAGCAATTAGGTTATTTTACCTCCAGGGTAGGCCAACTGTCAAATTGTGCACGACACCAATTGTAAAACTCTGTGAAGATAGGTTTTACCAACTGTTGCACAAAAATACTAGTTCCTTTCTGTCAACAAACTGTTACTTCCACTCAATTTTCGTTGGTGAATACGATATTGCTTTAACTACCTAATAAATTTTAATAGTCAGTTTAGTATCGGCGAGTTAAGCAAATGTTGGTGAATATGGGCCAATAAGACGCAAAATAATAAGTACAAAAATATATTTCTATAAAGAAAAACTGTGTAGAAATAAAAATTCTCGCATATCTAATTGTTTCCTTTCTTCCTTCTTTGTTTCCATATTTCCAACAAATTGGTTACTATTCTATCCGAAACAATACGATGTTCATCGCACAGTTAAAAATATGATTTTGAATGAACAGAATTTTAAAATAAACAATCCGGCTCAGTTAGCTGATAAATTCAATACTTTTTTTAAAGAGGAACCTATTAGAATAATATCAAGTATAAAAAATAACTATAACTCTCCTGCAGTTAGCAATATAAAGAACATTTGTGAAAGTATGTATATACAGCTTTTCACTGAAAATGAAATTCTACATATAGTGTCAACTAAATTAAAAAATAAGATGTCTCAAGGACCAGACGATATTCCGTACAAAGTAGTTAAAAAATGTATGCCTCTGATTGTTAAACCACTTACTTGTCTTAAAACATAATATTTTTAGTCGCAAACTCCTCTATAAAATCCTTATTTTATTATAAGGAACATAACCAGACTGCAACCAACAGCTACTCTCCGGGCTATGTGCCCCGCCGAGCGTTGAATTACAAGTTACAAGACTGGTGCGTTAAGTGTAATTATTGCATATTACCATCAAAACGCTAATGCTTCGATTGCAACAAACACCAGTCGAAAGACTGATCCTACTTAAAGGAGCTTTCATCGCAGTCGTCCACACCACTTGCAATGGCTTGCATCAAAACGCTAATGCTTTGATTGCAACAAACACCAGCCGAAAGACAGACTGGCTTGCAAGTGGTGTGGGACGACTGGCACGAAAGTTCCTTTAAATAGGATCAATCTATCGGCTGGTTTGTTGCAATTGAAGCATTAGCGTTTTGATAGTACTATGCAATTATTACACTTAACGTGCCAGGCTTGTAACTTGTAATTCAGCGCTCGGCAGGGCACATAGCCCGGAGAGTAGCTGTTGGTTGCAGTCTGGTTACGTTCCTTATAGTAAAATAAGGATTTTATAGAGGAGTTTGCGACTAAAAATATTATGTTTTAATATTCCGCTCTCTAAAAGCACATTTGAACTTACTTATCTTATAAATTTATCTTTATCCTTAGGAATATACCCTGATGAACTGAAATTAAGCAAAGTAGAACCCATTTTCAAAAAAGGTGATGCCTTTGTATGTAATATACTCACAAACTCCCAACATGGCTTTAGACCCTCATTTTCTACATCTACTGCTATGGATGCTTTCCTTGTTCATGTTTATTTTTCCCCTTGACGCAGGCGAGTGTTTTGCTGGAATCTTTTGCAATCTCATCAGTGCATTCGACTGTGTCAGCCATGGTAAACTTTTATCAAAATTGAGTGTTATGGCATTCGAGGAATTGTTTTAGAATGATTTTCCTCTTACCTCAGAGATAAACAACAGTATGTGGAAATAGTGCACAAATCTAATTCTTTCAAGAAATATACAAGTCTGACTATGCTGATATTCAAGTGGGAGTACCACAGGGTTCTGTACTGGGTCCTGTCTTATTACTACTTTATGTTAACGACCTTCCTGATAGCATTAGGACCGCCTTTTGGTGATGTATGCAGACGATACATCGGTACTAATCACTGGTAAATCTAATATAGAAACTGAACAAAAATCTAACGTCTTATTAAATGATGATAAACAGGTTCATTACCAACGAACTTTACTTAAATTTAAAAAAAAAAAAACGGAATATGTACGATTTTATACTAGACAAAATTTTAACCAAATAGATATTGATATCAAATCCGGTGAAATATCATTAGATAGATTAGAAACAGTGAAATTTCTTGGCCTCTCAATCGATGAATGCCTTACATGGAATGCTCACTATGAAAGCTTAATCTCAAAACTTAATTCAATCTGCTTTCAAATACGTAATTTAAGGACGGTGCTTAATGAACAGGCATTACTCTATTTTTATCATGCTCAAGTTCGCTCTAGACTTTCCTATGCTATACGTTTTTGGGGTGCTGGTCAAATGACTCAAGATATTTTTATAACACAAAAGAGAATAATTAGTTATGGCAGGGATCGTGAGGCGACACTATTGTTGAGATCTCTTCAAAAAATTTAAAATTCTTACCATATATGATATATATGTTTATAACCTACTTCAATACATTTTTAGTGATAAAATCAAGCTTCTACGAAATGGTGAATTTCACAATTATGATAAGCGCCATAGAGACGATTTCCATATTCCCTCCCACTGGCTTAATCTCTCACATAATTCACCACTCTTTTACGGTATTAGACTATACAAAAACTTACCTCATCACATTAAAACAAGTGAAAATATTAATATCTTCAAAAGAAAAATAAGAGAAAGATTACAATTGAAGTGCTTATATAGTGTGCCGGAGTTTGGTCGGTAATTTTTACTTGTGAAACTGTCTTATACAAATTTTGACATTTATTATTGTATATATTTATTACATTATTATACAGGGTTAGACCCCACTCTATGACGAGTCCTATATTTTTTATAAAATCAGTTGGACAATAAAGATTATTATAATTAATCAATAAAATATAGCTTTAAATCTTAATACCGTGTTTCTCAACCCTGTAGATAGAGCATATATCCACACTAAAAAAACAGCTATTGATGGAATTACTGTTGACATTCTTAATAAAACTCATCAGTATGTTGTACAGCCATTCAAACATGTAATTAATTTTTTTAAGTGCTGTCCCAATTTAAAATCTCTATAGTTACCCTCATTTATAAAGCAAGGAGATAAAACGAAAATTTGTAATTACACGCCTATTAGTGTTATTAACAATTTGAAAAATATAATTTAAATTTCGATTGGTAAAATTTTTCGACCAAATAATATACATATATAATTTATGTATATTTCTGTACTGGTAAAATGAGTGATGCTATGTACACGGTTATCAAGGATATTATAGAGGGTTTAGGCGTAAATAAAAAGTGCATTGCAGTTTTCCTGGATCTTGTCAAAGCATTTGATACTGTATACTGTTGATCATGAAAAATCTTGTATTTTTAGAATGTTTTGGTGTTCTTGGTGCAGTGATAGATGTCTTTGGTAGTTACTTATTAAATAGAGTACAAATTGTGAAATTAAATGATACTTTTAGTGAAGCAGGAACTGTGAAAATAGAGGTACCTCAGGGGGACAGTCCTTGGTCCAACACTCTTTCCGGCCTATGTAAATTCTCTTTTATACTTAAGTCGTGTGCAAAAATTGCATCTCATGCAGCCGATACATGGTTCCTATCTTTTGTGAAAATTCATGGACTGAAGCTTCCGTTCAATTAGGTATAGAAAGAATTAAAAACTGGCTAAATGGGTGTCATCTATCATTAAATGTTAATAAGACGTGTTACCTGGAATTTACATGAACTGAAGAAATAGATCAGATTTCACTTAAGTAAATAAATATTACAGGTAAGAAAAAATTATTTATTTATTTATCCTCGAACAGGTCACAATGTCCTTATTACATGAGAAATATCTCAGTTTATGAACATAATATATTACTGGTAAGTAACTAATCTAACAACTTGTTTATGTTACTTATAACAACGAAAATAATAATAAAAATGTTGATAACTAAAATTTACCTTCAATATTATATTTTTAGCCAATGAAGAGGGGGGGGGGGGAACGAAATTGGAAACTTCATTCTAAACTAAATGAATATTCTTTCAGAATTTAAAAAAATAATTTACAAGGTAGATTTATTTTGACACTTTGGCTAACATTAAAACATTGCATTCTTCAGCATTGTGATAATGGGTGTACTGCGTGAGCAGAAAAAATAGGACAACTTTTTTTTTCAAATGTAAATCTGTCTCTATTTGAATATGTAATGAGTAGCCGAAATAAAACAGATATTACTTTTAATTTATTTTTTATTTTAATGCTGTAGTTATTGCTATAGTAAATGATGGATGGTTAATGAGACAAATTGCACTGCATTATCACATTAGCAAAAACTTGGTATGTAACATTTTAAGAAAGTGGAGAATAAACGGTACGATTAGTAGAAATCCAGGATCAAAGGACAAAGGATATCCTACTTGACAAGAAAGTAACTATTACTATTTCGTTGTTGCACCATTTCTATTCATAACTTCTATAACTCTATTTGGCATAGAATTAAATAACCTTATACAATAATCATTAGTAATAATATTTTCCCATGCATTATTTACTATTTCCAGTAATTCGTCGGCATTCCGTGGTCTCACATTTCGTTCTTGGATACTTCTTACGAGTAGTCCCCATACTTCTTCCACAGGGTTAAGATCTGGACTATGACTGGGCCAGTTAAGAACATTGATGTTATCTTGAAACCAGTTAGTTACGGTATGAGCAGTATGAACGGAACAATTGTCTTGCTGAAATATGAACTCATTATTAGGAAATAATTGTGACACAGAAGGGAGCATAATATTGTCTAAAATCCTAATATATGTTTCACTATTAAATCATTCCTCAATCTGCCACAAAACACTAGGACCACGTGCCGATATCCAAGTCCACATATTGACGGAAAATCTACCACTTTTATCATTGTTAGATATATATTTCTCATCGAATCGAATATTCGGAGGGCGGTAAAGACGAATAAGACTGCTGTGTGTTGACTGGAAAGTTTTTTCGTCTGTAAAGATTACATTGTTCCAAAAATTTACATCATGCGCTAAAAATTCAAGTGCAAATCCTACTCGAGCTTCTTTATGTTCAACTTTAAGTAAGTATCTCTGTGCTGCTGCATGACAACGTAACTCCGATTCTCTTACTCGCCGGCAACCAGTACTACTCGATTCAGGAAAATTCGTTTCTTCAGCAGCCTGAATAACTGAGTAAAATGGATTTTCTACTAATCGTACCGTTCATTCTCCACTTTCTTAAAATGTTACACACCGAATTTTTGTCAATATTATAACGCAGTGCAATTTGTCTCATTGACCAACCATCTTCTGCTTTAGCAATAATTCCAGATTTAACTAAATCGCTTATATGTTTTAGGTTTTGCACACTTGCAATAAATGATGACAACTAACTGACAATGTCACAAAAATTAAAGCTAGATGTACACAACTAGATGTTGACAAAATACCGTTATAAGACTTGTCCTATTTTTTTTTTTTGCTCACGACCATACATGCATTTACAGTTGTCCCCGGTATATAAAAAAATGCCACATTTCTAGTTGTTCTGTTTGGTTCTTTTATTTTGAGACTTCCTTTAATTTTTGAACAATTCAATAACAAGTGATAACCATATAGGTATACAATTCGCCTATTTTCTAGACTAACAATATTAAATTTTCTTTGCAAATGTTCTGAAATACATACATACAACATAACAAAATAATACAATAATATGGCAAGACGTATAAGGTGATAAAAGGGGACTTAATATATTTATTAAAACTATTCTACACAATACACATAGGTAATTACTCCATCTATACCGGTGTTAAATATCCGAAACTTTAAGTATATCCTTTCTCACTTATGTACTGTATAAACGAACGTTTATCGTAAACATTCTGTAACTGTGCTTTTTATGAAATAGACTAATAAAAAAATTTACCTCGCTGAAACAAAAAACAGCATGTGGGCAATTTGTTGGTGTATTTCTGCAATCTTTAGCTGCATACACACTTCTACCTGTTTTAAAAGAAAGTTTAACCATGTTTTTAAAACGTATATAGAAATAAATCAAATGATAATGACAAAAACGCCCACTAACTCTAATTGGAAATGTAAATAAATCAGGTAAACTATTTCTCAACACAGATTCTGAACAACTAGGCGGCTGTGCACGCTCAGAGCGGGAGAAAATAAAACTAGGCAATGTAGGTGCGCAGACCACTGAACTCTATTCACTGAACTCTATTACAGTAAATGGTATGCCAATGCCACAAAAATTTCTACGTACAATTGAATATCGCGCAAGTATGGCGGCCACATAGTAGCGCGCAATCGCACTATGAAATACGTCAGGGCCGGCCTTATTTTTATTGCGTGTTTCATATTTTTAACTTTTTTTAGAAATCGCATAAATAAATATAACAATTTATTTGCCTTGATAGTTATAAAAAAAATTGAAGTTATCGTTATTCTCAAAACAATCATTTTATTTTCAATTTCTTGTAGCAAATGTCGAATATGTATGATCATAAGTTCAATATATAGTTCACAAAAAACAGTCATATATTTTCTATCTCTGGGGTCGAAATATGATTTTAAAATTAATAAAAGCTAAAATTGAGGCCTGAAAAAAACCTATACTTTTTTTCTACGATCAATCAGTAAATATATGAGTAGGTACTAATGAATTTTTATTGAAAACTAAAATCATGCATTTTATATTCACAAATATGTTTGAATTGACAAATGAAATGAAGAAAAGGTAATAATTAACTATTTTCAAATACTTGGTGTGGTATTATTATTTGAATTTCAAGATAACTTAGCTTTTTTGTTTAAGATCAAATGCCTTGATATATAAGTGATAGATTGTTTTACTCGTTTGTTTATAAAAATATGACATACTCATGAGACAATGAATTGTAAAAGAATATGAAAGGTGTTTACGTAAAACTTCCTTCTCTATTTGCAAGAGAAAATTAAAGTATAATATCCATTTATATTTTGACTAAAAGTATGTGGTAGTAGTGTACATATACCAAATGTTTACTTGCTACATTAAATAATTTTTCTGACAAAGTAACTGAATAACTAAAATTCGTAATATACTTCGTCTGAAACGTGGAAAATCTGATAAAATCTTGTACTGTACTTTTGACAAATATAATGTAAACATGAACCAAGGGAAGCAACAATTTTCTTACTTTTTATTAAGTATTTTGCACTGAGCTCTATTGCTTTATTTTCCTTGATTTTTTTTAACATCGGGCTATTACCGCCACCAAGGGCAAGAACCAATACCAGGAGACAAGCTACCCTCAAACTGGAAATTTTGCCAAACCTCTATCAAAGAGTAGGGATTTTTTTTACTTGCCTAGTATTTAATGGTCAGGGGATTAACTGTTTTACATACCGTCCCAAAGATGGTATATCCACTACACAATGCCCGTCTAGAATTAAATAGCATTTAATACACTGAAATACAAGCCGCTAGAAGGTGAGTCAAGATTGCTGCGTTTCTCTGAAAGTCACCCATTCAAGCACTAACTGCGGCTCCTCTTGCTTTATATTTAGTATCGCAGTACAATGCCATAAAGACAGAGCTGCGCTCGTCCTTAACTGTTCTGTTATAATAGATTTCAGTGGTATCTTGCCATGGTGTGCAAAAAATATTTAAAAATTTTAATAAATGAAACTTCTGCTTAAAAATAGCAGAACTTGTTTTTTGAATATTACAAAATGTCTCGCTAGTAAAATATATAAATTAAAACAAAATTTTTAAATAAATTATTACATAATTAAAAATATAAATTAGTTATAAAATTTCAGGAAATTCTCTTTTTATTCACAAAATGCTTTGTTATATGTCAAACATTCTCATTCTATTTGTATTTCCATAAACATTTGGCACATATTTGCATTATTTTTAACCGACTGCGCTAAGCAAAGGAGGGTAATGTGTTCCTTATTTATTTTGCATAATACACAAATAATTGAGATGCCTTGCTGCCGCACTCTATTAACTTACTAGTAATATACTTGAGTGATCCTATTGTCAACTTTACCACGTTGGCTGACTGGACTCATATTTCACAGTTTGAACTTGCTTGTTTCATAAAATTGTAATATTAATTTACAAAAAGTATGATAACGTTATGTGTTTTCAAAAAGATCTTGGAATCAGTATTATTATCCCGAATATGTTGAATACGTATTTATATTAATACTATTTAGGTACTCAACAATTCACAAATAATAAACTTAAAAATCGCAGCAATGAAAAAATGTGAGGTTACAATATTTTGCATCCTGATATCTCGGGAAGTATATACAGCCTATTTTTAATAAAAATTCGTGTTTAAGTAGGCAAAAGTACTCATTTTAAAAGAAAAAAAATCTAAAATCGGACTGTCTTGCCAATATTTAGATGGTAGCTATTTTAATACAACAGACAAAAGTTGAGTAGGTATACTTACTTAAAATATAACAAACTCGGGATTTCGTCCCGGTTCTTACAAAACAGTACCATACAAGTGCGCACCTATTGTCTTAATTAAGATACACACTGTTTATAAGTGACAAAATTATATACAAAATAACCAATATATCTCACAACTTTTCGCAAACGAAAGGATAAAATCACGAAGACCGACTCTGTAATTCGCATTCAATTTAAGACCTACGCTTTAGAAACAAATAAAACACAAACTTGCGTCAGCGCATAACTTCCGTACACAGCTGTTTGAGTCAAGCTCCGACATACTTTTAACCTTAGATTTCCTACTGCGTCGGCGCTTGTCTGTGCATTTTAAATCGCATGATTATCACATTTTGTTTACGCGCATATGCCTATAATGGCGTTCCATTTACTGTAATAGAGTTCAGTGGCGCAGACTCTTCCCGCCACTAAGAGTTAACTTCAGGTTGTTTATCTGAGTTACAAATCGGCACCATTCTGGAGTGGAGCCATATTTGAAACCGAAATACGTCCTAAGTGCACCATCTGGATGGGTAGCTAATCTGTGATATTAATGTTCTGCTAGCTGAAAGCGGAAGAAGATAAATAATTGTTGAAGTTTTGTGGTTACGTGACAACAGCTATTGATTACTGTAAATCCACAGATCATATAATTATATACATACATCTGTGCATACATATACTGTAAACCGTGTAGTGTTTAGTTGTGCTTGTATAAATGGTCGTTATTTCTGTACATTTTCGATGCATGTAGACGATGGAATATCAAGAGAGAATATGCAGACTTTGTTTGGAAAAATGTGATAATGATAACTTTAAAGCTGTAGATGAAAATACAGAAAACCTTTTGGGTATACTTCTTCTGAAATTAGTAAGTGTCGAAAGAATACCATTACAAGCTTAGGTCACAGTTTCTGTGCTTAGGTTATATATCAATAGATTTGTTTCAATTCAACATATATCATGCACATTTAGGTCATTGACACTGTTGGAAATTTGTTCTAGGACTTTACTATAACAGAAGGTCCAGTGATATGTAAGAGTTGCACAGAAATACTTATAAATTGCTTTGATTTTAAAACGGCATGCTTGCGTATGCACGATTATATCCTTGCTTTTGTGAACAAAAAGGACGATGTCAAACCAAATTTGAAGGATATCTATCTATATAGCAAAGAAGTAACTGGTACTGGTGTTCCAGAGGATCACTACGTATGTGGCTTTTGCATGAGTTTAGCGAAAAAATGGTCCACTCTATCGGTAGATGTTGAAGAAGGAGATGTGATACTAAAGAAAATGATAGAAGAATGTCTTCCAGAATTAGTAAGTAGTTTAAACAGCTTCTTGAAGTAGTTTTTAATAGCTGAGTGATTACATCTTTAAGATGCACCTCATATTATATCCCAGCATATGTTCATGTACATTTTTTCTAAAATTGTCTATCTATATTTTTACGAATATCTCTACAGTTTTTTCTTTTAGAGAAAGATTATATAAAGTGCCAGAATCTGAGCAGTCCTTATTTTAAAAAATTTTTTTACTTTCACAAACTTCCGGATAATATTTTCGAACAAAAATTAGTCAGAACGGTCTATAATCTTTTCTTTTTGTGCTGCTTTAAACAAAATTAAACATTTTCCATTTTCAAAAAAAATATCAGATTAAAAAAATAGAATTTTTTAAGTTATATTTACCTAAAATACCTAACAGATTAAAAGACCATAGATCACATTGATCAATTTTTGTCTGAAAATATTATCCGGAAATAAGGATGTGTAAATGAATACTAAATATTAAATACTAAAAATTCGTTTTTGGGTTCATTCAAAATCTAATGTGAATGATAGTTATCTGCTAGAAACCCTAAAAAGAATTTTTCAATAATTGTTAGGTACAGCAGAAATAATAGATGGTATTTTTTAAATAAATACTAAATAGTCAAACAGCAATCTCTGGAGTACTTCTGACTTACTTTGGAAAAGTATTTATTAGCGAGTTCGAGTAGTTCAAAACAATTATTTAGTAGCTCTGAATATCTCCATATATATATATGTCATATGTGTATTTTGCTCTAATTATGTTTGAAATATGTCTGAAGTCGCTGACATAAAATGAAATATATATAGTATATATATATAGTATATAATAGTATAGTATAGTAAAAAAGCCATATTTGTTAGGGCGCAAAATAATAATAACAATTAATATAGTAAATGAAACACGTACTGCTGCTTTGGCTGTGCAATATTTTTTGATGCCTCTGCAATTATATATTTTACTCCTCCATCTAAAAATTGCTGACTACTAACTGATATAACATAAACAAAAAATTACATATGAATTGGCATATTATTGGCTTGACCTTCAGTTGACGCCTTAACATTCGATCTTCCTGAATTTCCATCATCCCGATGGAATCATTTTTGGCCATTTCTGGGATGCCTGTAAAATTTAAAGTGCATGGATATGGCTAGAGGATATTTAAAATATTGCTCTATGCATAGAGCGCTATACAGGCATTTCTCTATTGCAAGTACAGCTGATTTGTGCACACCAGTCGAGTTCTATTCACGGCTGCTACACATGAATGTTACCAAAACATTCAAAATTATAAACAAACACTTATCATCTTCCACTGCCACAGTAGTTTCATAAAATATACATCATCCTTTTTCAACAATCGTGTCAAGCCACTTGACTCATTTTGTATATTTTAAAAGCTTTTTCTCAGCATTTCTTAAGAATAATATTTCTTTATATTCTGTTGGGGCTATTCACACATTCTCCAACAGATTATTTATTTGCTTTTTAATTATTATTGTCAACATAATACATTTTTTGTTCCATCTTTATTATTTGCCACTGGAATGCAAACCTGCATTTTCAGCCTTGTTGTTTTATAAATAATTAGGAGTTAATTATGACCATTTCGTAATAAATACCTGAAATTTTCTTTTAACTCCAAATAAACTAATGCCAATTATTATACTACCTGAAAACAAAAAAAACATACATAAATAAATACATATTATATGTTTGTTGGTTTTTCTCATAGACTAGGGCTTATCACTTGCTTTTTTTAACCTTCTAACAAATCAATGAATCAACTCATCTTTACAATTTACTTCACTGTTACTAATGTCCAAGTTATCTGTATATTTACCTCTTGTAACTTTTCATACCCTTAATTGACCATTGACCTGATCTCATAGTCATTTGTTAATACTCTAGTAACCCTATATGGTCCACCATAGTTTACTTTTAATTTTCTGCTGACCTCTTTGTTATCTGTGGCTTCACCAGCTCAAAGGACAAGGTCAGTTTTATTGTAGGCAACATTTTGTTTTCTTTTCCTATCAAACCTTTTCTTCATTTGTTCCGATAGATGTCGGAGTTTACTCCTTACTTTCCGTCTCGTAATTACAATATCTACATTGTCTCAAAGCGTTCACGTGTTTTATACGTTCACCTGGCCTTTGCTCTATTTCTATATCTAAGTCTTGGACCTATAACCATCACTTGCCGATGCCTGGCTGCATGTACTTTTTAAAGAATGTAGCCCTAACTGCATTACATCTGTCACAATTTTAACAGGGATTCCTACTAGATAAACTCTAAAGCATTTCAAGGACTCTGCCAAGGCCATGGTTTCTAACTCGTATGAATCTTGTGTTATTAATCTACTAAAATAATATACAGGGTGCAGTTTGTCATCCTTCCACTGTAGTAAAATTCCGGCTATACCTTCGGAGCAAGCGTCAGTATGCACTTCAGTTTTTGCACCTGGATTAGATATAACAAGTACTGGCCTTGTAGTAAGATTTATTTCATTTTATTGAAAGCTTCATTTTGATCGCTACCCCGCTTCCATTCTGTGGTGCGGCAAATTTTGAAAACTCCTTAACATATTTCCTACAATAGGATGACAAGCCCAAAAATTGTCTGAGTTCATGAGCATCCGGGAGAGTTTGAAAATTAATTACTGCGGTGATCTTACACTAGCCTAATGCCGTCACCTGATATTTCCTAATTAATGTAGGCAGTTGTGCGACCCATTTTGAATGGAAACACCCCTGTAAAAATGTGTCTATTATCTGATTTTGACGGGACTTTTTTTTAGAGATAAATTTCAATTTTCAAGGCTTTCTATGATTTATTTTCAATGTCAAAAATGGACAAATTTGATTAGCGATTTTTGTATTGAAATTTTAACTACACCACTGGATTCAGTAACCTCTCAAATGGGCAAATCCCAAGTTCCATGAAAAAATGTTGAAAAATGACAGATTTATGACAAAATCAAAGTAGGCTCATTGTAACTTTTACTTGATTTTTTCTAAAAATCGAAGTAGCCCATGAAAAATAAACAAAAGAAAGATAAATTAAGTGAGTAGTTTTAATAAATATTACATTTTTATTGAGTAATGGCAGATAATAATAGGGTGCCATGGAAAACAAATTTTATAGTCAAACGTCAAATCTTTAAAATTCGCATATTCTCATATTCATTGTTATTGAATGATAAAATTAATAGATAGTTATTATCAAGTATTAGTTTATTAGTTTGTAGTTAATTATGGATAATCTAAATGTACAGGAAAAAATTGAACTTGTGCGCCTTAGAGGAGATAATGACAGAACTTTGAAAGAGGTATGCGAGATATTCAACAAAACAAAAACAAAATAAACAAAATTTGTAATGAGTGTGGCGCTATGACATGGCATATTATAAGAACAGATAATATACAAAGAAGAACCAGGTACAAGCAGACAGTTTTAAATTATTTTAACAACAATCCAAACGCCAGTGTAAGAGTAGCTATTAGCCGTTACTCGAGTCCGAGTATAAAAATGTTACAGTCGATAAATTGTGTACAATAAAAAACAAGTAAAAGGTGTAGTCTATTGTAATTCCCATTCATCTTCGGTGCACACGACTATGGCTATAGAGGCCAATTCGGGAGAGCACATGTCGACCGCAGTCAGGACAAACATAGACCTGGTTAGGTCTTGGATTCGGCCTTCTTGCAGCAACATTTCCTTGATAGCTGGCCACAATCCCCCGCCATTCGGTTCTGTCCGCTGCAAGTTGTTCCCATTGCTCGTCTGCAATACCGCAGGATTTTAGATTTTCATGGAGAGCGTCTTTGAACCTCTTTCGTTGACCGCCACGCTTTCTTCTACCGCTTAGCAATTCTCCATAAAGTGTACATTTAGGAAGGCGGTTATCATGCATACGATGAACGTGACCTGTCCATCTTAGGCGTGCTCTTGAAATAAGCACCTCAATTGGAAGGCTGTTTGCTCTCCTGAGTACTTCCACGTTTGATATGTGATGGAACCAACGGATTTTCATCATACTTCTGAGGTGTCTTTGCTGAAAACGTTCTAATTCTTTCACATGACGACGGTACGTGACCCAGCTTTCACATCCATATAGCAGTGTTGGAATGACAACTGCTCTGTAGACAGCCATTTTCGTTGACAAAGCAAGGTCGTGGTTGTCAAATACTTTCTCTCTAAGTCCCCAGAGCGCTCTAGATGCAGCGTTAATTCTATTGCGAATCTCGCTGTCCATGTTTGCTTTGTCATTAACAACGTTGCCTAAGTAATTGAACTGATCCACCACTTCAAGAGAATTTCCGTTAAGTGTAATGTCTATTTGGTTCACTTGATGAGGAGTTGACATAATCTTAGTCTTTCCAATGTTGATTTTAAGTTCCAAGGAATCATAGCTCTGGGCATACACATCTAAAAGTTCTTGAAGCTCTTCCGGCGTAGAGGCTAAAAGTGCACAGTCATCCGCATACTGGAGATCACAAATGAATCGTGTGCGTGTCTTCGTGAAAGCTCTAAAGCGCCCTATGTTAAAGAGACCGCCATCAAAACGGTATCTGAGACCTATTCCTCTGACTGTCAGTTTGTTGTCAACAATAATTGTTAGAGCAGTGGTAAACAAATTAAAGAGTAGGGGTGCCAGGACACATCCCTGCCTAACTCCAGTGAGGGTTTGGAAAGGTTCGGTTGCCTCATTATTATACATAACCTGGGCGTTGTTGTTTGTATGTAGACTGCGACATACTTCCACAAATTTTCTAGAGGTACCTAAGCGGAGCATAATTTTCCAGAGCACTTCCCTGTCCACCGAGTCAAACGCCTTGGTTAAATCAATGAAGGCCATGTGAATTTCTCCTTGATGTTCGAGTGCTTTTTCTTGAAGCTGTTTAAGTGTGAAGATTAGGTCCGATGTGCCTCGGTTTGGTCTAAAGCCACTCTGTGTTTCAGGAAGTAACTTTTCCATAACAGGTGTTAGCCTATTTGCCATCGCTTTAGTGAGTATCTTCCCTCCAACAGCCAGGAGAGCTATACCCCTGTAATTTCCACAGTCCGCAGCGCTCCCTTTGTTTTTGAAGAGGTTGATTAAAAGTGTATCACGAAACTCCTGCGGAGCTTGACCACTTTCCCACACGACATCAAACAGTTTTTTGAGGTAGGGTATGAGCTCTGACGACACAGCTTTAAAGATCTCAGCTGGGAGTGAGTCGGCGCCGGGAGATTTGTTATTTTTTAGCTGCCCAATGGCGGTTAAGATCTCTTCCGTTGTTAGTGGTTTATCTAAGTCTTCGAAGGTGTCATATTGAGGGATAAGATTTATAATATCGTGATCGGCTTGACTTTGCTGGTTAAGAATGTTAGAGTAGTGTTCTTTCCATCGGGCTCTTATTTCCTGGTCTTCTTTGAGGAGATTTCCATTTAAATCTTTAATAGGGCACATATTTTTCCGACTGGGGCCGTACACTGAGAGTAGCTAGCTTAGATTTGAATTTATCTAGAGAAAATATTCGCCGATGCCTTAAGAAGAATTTGGTAAAACCATTCAAACCCAAATTTTTACACGCGGAACCTGGTGATGATAACAGACGGATGGAGTTTTCCTTGTGGGCTCAAGGAGAGTATCTTAATAACAGAAATTTTAATAAAAATATTTTATTCAGCGATGAAACAACTTTTACAACGAACGGGATAGTATCGTCACAAAATTCTAGGTTTTGGGCTATAGAAAACCCACAGTTTGTCATTAATTGTAAAAGAAAATATTCCCAAAATGTTAATGTTTGGTGCGGGTTGCTTAATGAAACAATCATTGGACCTTTCTTTTTTGAAGGTAATATGAATAGCATGCAGTTTTTACAGTTCCTAAGAATGAATTTTGGAATATTCTACATGAACTTCCAATACAAGAAAGCGTAAATCTACATTTTCAATTAGATGGAAGCCCTGTCCATAATGCCGGAGTGGTTATCAGATGGCTGAATGCTAACTTTCCTAATCGATGGATAGGTCGTGGTGGCCCGTTAATTGAATGGCCACCCCGATCCCCAGACTTAACACCGATGGACTTCTTTTTATGGGGTTTAATAAAATCTAAAGTTTACAGGTCACGCCCGAGTAATAGAGAAGATTTGTGTGCAAGAATAAGACAAGCTTTTGCAGAAGTTACCCGGCAACAATTACAGAATGTCGTAAAAAATATTAAAAAATGATTCGACAAGTGCATCGAAATAAACGGAGGCCTTGTAGAGGCTACAAAAATTTAAGAAGTTTTAGTATAATGTTGTACAATGTGTTATTTTTTTTATTTAATAGGTATCTAATTATTATTACTTTTAATTGTTCATACTTAAGTTTTTAAGTCCAATATGATTAAGTTTGTTTAAATGACAATATTTATTAAAACTATTCACTTAATTTATCTTTCTTTTGTTTATTTTTCATGGGCTACTTCGATTTGTAGAAAAAATCAAGTGAAAGTTACTATGAGCCTACATTAATTTTGTCATAAATCTGTCATTTTCAATATTTGTTCATGAAACTTGGGATTTACCCATTTGAGAGGTTACTGAATCCAGTGGTATAGTTAAAATTTCAATAAAAAAATCGCTAATCAAATTTGTCCATTTTCGACATTGAAAATAAATCATAGAAAGCTTTGAAAATTGAAATTTATCTCTAAATTTTTATCATAAAGTGGAGTTTTTGATGGTTTATCATTTAAAAAAAAAGCGTTAACATAGGATTATAAATACATTTTTTACAGAGAGGTTTCCATTTGAATTGGGTCACACTGTATTTTTTTTATTAATATTCTGTCCTCTCTACATATTTGCTATTTCTATGCCAAACCATACAAGTGTACCAGCCAAATTGATGATATTCAGTGTAGAAGTTGGCCCTTCCAAAATTTGAGTAGGTATGTTATATTTTCCTTTTTCATCAGCATGTAATCGACAAGAAGTGTAGAGTCGCTGATTCCAACAACAGTAACCATAACGCGTGCCTCCTGTAAAGGTGGAATATGGGTGTCACATAGATCCTCACCGCAAACTTTTCTCTGTAGTTGCTGTGCATGATGGTAAAGAAGTAAATTGTCCAACAGTCGATAGACTGACTTCTGGGCCTTTAATAGTAACGTTCAGTCGTTCATCATTAACAATAGTTGTCCTATAATGATGTCTATTGCTTCCATATTTGATTCAATAAAAACCACGGTGATATTGAAAGGAATATTATTTATTAGCATGAGAATATTTTCACCAATAGTAATGAATATTGAAAATATGAGCCTCCCGCCCAATGATTTTAAAACTATATCTGTGCTTTGCAGTTTTATTCCAAGTTTATATGCTATGATTACGTTTGCGACATTCACTTGACTACCGGTATCGATATCCAACAGGATTGTTCGGTGTGGCCTCTCTCTGGCAAATCGAGCATCTAGGGACACTATCAGATGTCTTCTCTGGCCTGAATAACCTCTTGCTGCATTGGGACTTCAGATGACTGGGCTTATGACACAAGTGGCACGACTTGGGTCGAAGTTGTTGATCCACCTTGGAGGATGCACCATCCATTTCTGCGTTGCTTCTTTCCAATTTGCAGAAAAATCCAATGAATAGTCGTTCCGGAGTTTGAAAATTTGCAGCATCGGCATTTGCCTGAAGGTCATATGGGATGCTATGTATAATGCATGACACTGCGTCGGTGCCGACAATGTTACATTTTGTCTCCAGCATATGCTTACAGTAAAAATAATGCTTCATTGTTTCGGTTTTTAATTTCTTATAACTAAGCACTTTCTTCAAAGACTCTGCGTAGTTTTTGGATGAGCTGGAAAAACTTTTATTAGGGCCTACTTCCATTTAATCCAGGTCATTTCATGGTCCGTCAAATTTTCAAACCAGATTACGAATTACTCTGTTCACTGTCACTCATTTCATTGTTTGTTTGTTTTTTAGAGATTTAAGGACATATAATGGATTTAAAATCCCACTTGTCTGAAATGTTACGGTGTAAAATAACAATTAAGATTGTAAATGAAACACGTACTGCCGCTTTGGCTGTTATATTTTCTGGTGCCTCTACAATTATATATTTTAACTCATATAACAAAAAAAGATTAATATGAATTGCTATACTATTTGGCTTGACCTTAAGTAGGCTAACTAACTAATTATTTTAACTTAAAACCTTTACTTAAAGTGTCTGTTTAAAATGAAACATTTGATTATACATCAGGTATTTATTATAGTATTATTGTAATGCAATAAAACGTCAAAGAGAAATATATCTTACACCTATTTCCATGAGTTCGCAATCAAAGAAAATTTGTCTAACTCACTTCTGATGTTTCCTCTAAAGGTTCTATACTATTATATTTAAGATTAGATGTTACAAAACCAGCTAAGTCTCTCCACCTCTTGTTTCAATATCTCAGCAATAAATTTATAGCCTTGTATCATAATAGATTTCGATTCTATGTCGCTATTAAGCCATGTTTCAGACAACACAAATATGTTAAACTTATGATATTCCAATAACAACTTAAGGTCAGTGAAATTATTTTGCAGAGATCTAATATTAAGATAGTCTTGTCAAAGATCATTGACAGAGTTTTTTTTTGAGATATATTTTAGTTCAGGTTTACTATTTATATATTGCTTAATTTTTTTTAAACTCAAAATTTTAAAACCTATATTACGTGGCTAGGAATCGGGATTATACATTATGTATCCTTTTTAAGATAGGGTGCACCAACTATGAAACATTTATTATGCTTATCATTGGTAGAAAGTTCCTGAACATCAGTGTTGACTTTATTATTTATTTTAATGTACTTGATATATTTGCGTGGTGTCTTCCTAATGGAAAATCTCCAACCATCATCATCATTTCTGGCGTTACAGCTTTGGGTGGGCCTTAGCCTCCTCTAATATTTGCCTCCAGCAGTCTCTGTCTAACGCTTCTCTCCGCCATACTTTTACTCCTGTTATAGCTAGGTCTGCTTCCACATTATCCAGAAAGTGTATTTTCGGCCCTCCTCTTTTTCTATACTCTATTGGTCTCTCTAAAAGCGTTTTCCTTGTGGAGTCGTCAGCATCCATCCTCATCACATGTTCTACCCATCTGAGTCGCCTGATTTTAATCGTTTTGATTATTCTAGGCTCCTGGAACATCTGATATATTTCGAGATTATACCGTCTTCGCCATATCCCGTTTTCATTGACTGCTTTGTATATACTTCTAAGGATTTTTCGCTCAAAGCTTCTAGTATCCCCTCATTCTTCTTTGTGAGCATCCAGGTTTCTGAGCCATATGTTAGTACGAATCTTATTAGTGTTTTATATATTTTACATTTGGTGTTTCTCGTGATGTCGTGAGATTTTAAATGCCGTGCGAGTGCGTAATAGCATCTGTTGGCGAGGAGGATCCGGCGTTTAATTTCAGCTGTCGCATCACTGCCCATACTAACCAATGATCCCAGGTAAATGAACTCGTTAACCTGCTCAATTTCATCGTCCTCAATTATCAGAGTCTGTGGTCTCTGTACGCCTGCGTCGGGTGATGATATCATGTATTATTTATGTTGGCTGTTAATCCCACTCTCCAACCACTAGCTCATTTATCGTGTTGTGCATCAGTTTTCCGAAGATGGAAGTGTTAACTAAAAAAAAAAAAAAAAAAAAAAGACAGCGACGACAACGTCAATGACAAGTAATTAGAAAAGAAAATCTAATTGCAGTATTAACCGTGGTCAAATATTCCACACACAAACTCTCGTGCAATTGCTCACGACCTTGAAATTTCACGAAGAAGCATTCTAAAAATATTGAAATCTCAAATTTGTTCCATATCATGTACCTCTACATCAAGAACTTATTATGTTATTCGAGAACTCTGTGCAAAAGATTATTTGTGAAGGTAAAACTCAATTATCTTGATAAAAAGATCTTATTTCTTACATTATTAGAGTTCTCAATTGTTACTACCATTACACATTGGATATTTACAGTAATTCCTGAATTTTATCATTAAATACTTTTCCATGAAATTTTTTGTTTCCGTGTTACAGAAATTTGGTGTGTATGCTTTATTGTAAATTTGTGTCAACTTTTTTTTTTTTTTATACATTTATTTAACGTCGGCCTATTTCCGCTACTGAGGCCTAACACCGACGCCTGTAGACGAGCTACCCCCAACCAGGAATTTTGCCGAACCTCTTCCCTTAAGAAGAGTAGGGATCTTTTACTTGCCTAACATTTAATAGACAAGGGACCGACGGCTTTACTTCCCCTCCGAAGGATGGTATATCTCCTACACAACCCTCGCCTAAGGTTGTATAGCTTCCGCGCATACACTGATATACAAGCCGCTGGAAGATGTGTGAGGCGAGAACGCGGTTTCCGTTGGAATGGTCACCATCCAAATACTAACTGCGCCTGTCGTTGCTTTGCATCGCATACCGAAGTATGTACATGTAAAGACGCACCTACGCGCACCCCATTTGTGTCAACTTATAATCTGTATGTATATAAGGAGTTCCTATTTAAACAAATAAATAAAAATATTCAATGCTTAACTACTCACAAACAATGAGACCAGATAGAAAAGTGATATAAACAATAGTTACTTATTTTTTAGAGTAGAATATGAATCTGTGACAAAAAGTAGGAGTTTGTATTTAAAAAAACAAAGTTGATCTTCAAATGATCTTGAACACTCTCCACCAAACTTTAAAAAATATAATCGTCAACTTCCGTTTTTGAAATAATGGTACTTTTACCTGAAACATTTTGCTCGAAAAGTCTTCATTTTCAAGTTAGTCGCATTTGGCAACTTAAATGCGATATATTTCCTGACACTATATGACAAGGTTATTTTTTCCCGCTCCTCTTTATATTTATCAAATTTCATCTGTATACAAAAGCAATTGCATTTACAAAAGTCGGTTGACAGATAACTTGTTTTTTTCTATACTGTATGTTATATTCTTTTTTTTCTTCTTTTATCAATAGGATTTAAGTATCTTCAAGAAGCCTGTAATCTGTACACCATGCCATGAATCTCTAGAGAAATGTTTCCGTTTTGTGATGAACTGTTTGACTGTAGAAGAGAAAACTAAGAAATATTGTGAAACTCTGAATATAAACATGAAAAGTCAAATAGAACTAAGCAGTTTAGTACAGTTTACAAGGGGCGATCTAATAAAAAGTGAGCCAGGTGGTTTCACAGCTGATATAATCAAAGTAGAGGGACAACTTTGTGAGGCTAAAGAAAATCCAGAAAGGGAAGGAATTGGCAACAGAGGCGACATAATTAAATTAGAGCATACATTCTTTGACGGTAGCAACAATTCTAAAGAGAATGTTGAAAATGAAAGTTTTATGAATAGAATCGATCCGATAGTTAACAATGAACATCACATCACTCCAAAAAATGTGATGACATGTGAAGAAGAAAGTTATAAGCTTGAATCCATTAAAAAAGAAGAAATATTTTGTGTAGACCAAACTGAACAAAAAGATGTAAACTTTGTTAAAATGGAGGACGAGAAATTTTTATTTCACGAAGAAATTGAAATAAAAACAGATGAGCAGGATGTCAGCGGGTAAGTAATCCAAGTGTCATTTTAAGGAAGATTTTCGCAAACATTTCTAATAAAACCTATCTGTTGCCATCACAATATGGGAGCTGTTACATAGTATAATATGCTTCCATTATGGTGGCACTCCACATTTCTTTACTAGTTTCAAAACTAAAAAGGAAAATGTTTCGAATTTATTGTGTTGTACGGTCGTGAGCAAAAAAAAATATAGGAAAAGTCTTATAACGGTATTTTGCTAAAATCTAGTTGTGTACATCTAACTTTAATTTTTGTAACATTGTCAGTTAGATGTCATAATTTATTGCCAGTGTGCAAGAAACTAATATGCCTATTAGCGATTTAGTTAAATCTGGAGTTCTTGCTAAAGCAGAAGTTGGACGGTCAATGAGACAAATTACACTGCGTCATAATATTGACAAAAATTCGGTGTGTAACATTTTAAGAAAGTGGAGAATAAACGGTACGATTAGTAGAAATCCTAGATCAGAGCGATGAAGGATATCAACTCAATAACAAGATTTGCAATTGGTAAATGCTTTAGTAGAAAATCCATTTTACTCAGTTGTTCAGGCCGCTGAAGAAACGAATTTTCCTGGATCGAGTAGTACTGGTCGCCAGAGAGTAAGAGAGTCGGAGCTGCGCTGTCATGCAGCAGCACAGAAATACTTACTTAAAGCTGAACATAAAGAAACTCGAGTAGGATTTGCGCTTGAATTTTTAGGGCATGATGTAAATTTTTGGAACAATGTAATCTTTACAGACGAAAAAACTTTCCAGTCAACACACAGCGGTCGCATTCGTATTTACCGCCCTCCGAATACTCGATTCGATGAGAAATATATATCTAACAATGATAAAAGTGGTAGATGTTCCGTCAATATTTGGGCTTGGATATCGGCACTTGGTCCTGGCGTTTTGTGGCATATTGAGGAACGATTTAATAGTGAAACATATATTAGGATTTTAGACAATATTATGCTCCCTTCTGTGTAACAATTATTTCCTAATAATGAGTTCATATTTCAACAAGACAATTGTTCCGTTCATACTGCTCATACCATAACTAACTGGTTTCAAGATAACACATCAATATTCTTAACTGGCCCAGTCACAGTCCAGATCTTAACCCTGTGGAAGAAGTATGGGGACTACTCGTAAGAAGTATCCAGAAACGTAATGTGAGACTACGGAATGCCGAAGAATTACTGGAAATAGTAAATAATGCATGGGAAAATATTATTACTACTGATTATTGTATAAGGTTATTTAATTCTATGCCAAACGGACTTATAGAAGTTATAAATAGAAATGGTGCTATAACGAAATATTAATAGTTAGTTTCTTGTTAAGTAGGATATCCTTTGTCCTTTGATCCAGGATTTCTACTAATCATACTGTTTATTCTCCACTTTCTTAACATGTTACACACCAAATTTTTGTTAACGTTATAACGCAGTGCAATCTGTCTCATCATTAACCATCCATTATTTACTATAACAATAACTACAGCATTAAAATAAAAAATAAATTAAAAGTGAGACAGATTTACATTAGAAAAAAAAAGTTGTCCTATTTCTTTTCTGCTCACGACAGTACTGTATGGTATGTCTATTATTTTTCATAAATGCATTTATACCATTCGGTTCATATTCGCAGTTCAAAACTCTTGTGAAAATGTTTAGTGTTAATGGTGCGACGTGTTACAATTCATAATTCTTTTAGATACAAAATTAGTTGTAAAACAGTTGATCAGAGTTTCTCTTAGTTAAGTACAGTCTTTTGAAGTCTGTAAATGAATATATTTACTTGTATCACTCTGCTACCCATAATAATTTTGAAAAGGTGCTTATTGAAAACGTATACATGCACTCTATTACTATTATTATATTAAATTGGGAGTCTGTTAAATTCGTTTAAACCTTGGAAAAAGAAGGGTTCCTTAATACATAAATTATCATTATTTCTTGCATTGTAACCATGCATATTACTATTGTTAGTAATAAGTTCGTCAAATTAGGATGATGACAGATTTATGTTGGTCTTGTAGAAGAAATCTGTGAATAAGTATGACCTATCCTTTGGTATAGTCCGTTCAATGCAAGACTCAAGTCTTCATTCTCAATTTTGAAGTTTTTTTGAAAAGCTTTTAAAGGGGAAAGAATATTGCGGTTAATAAATGTTATCTTTCATCAAGCTTTCAATCAAATGTGAGAAAATGTATTCGTTAATTAGTAACGTCGTTTCAAACCCTTTGAGGGAGGGATTTCACCACCAGACAACCTGGTGGTTTTTTCAAAAAAAAAAAAATCATTTTGTAGCAAAAGAAACCAACATAATACCTATGACAAAATTCAATTATATTTTTAAATTTATGGTCAAATTTTACAATTAGATAATGGTCTTAGGAACTTTGTGCAATTTACCAATAAAAGAAATATCATATTACGTGTTTACTTTATCCTTCCTTAATGTTATGCCAAGTTAATTCCGCCAAAGTATCTTTGAAATTCAATTGAATTTCGTAACTGCTTCAACATTTATTCATAGGATAAAAAACGAGAACCGCAGTATGTACAGTGCATAGGCATAAGACGATCACAAATGCCAAAAGTCCTCGTTTGGCCCTTGAAATTCGCTTACTGTTGATTTACTTTCATGCCAAAGAGATGTGTATTCCTCGATTTCTTTAGTTTAGCTTCATTTTATCACAAATATTCAACAAATAGTATCACAAATTTTTGTTTTGATCATCTATCTTTATGTGGTAATGACGTCCGAAACTCTTTTCTCTTTCCAATTGTATTTCACTCACCATCCGCTGTCCGCTCATTTTCACCTAAAGTTCCCAATTTGCTAAACTCTTATTGCCTTTAATGAAGTTTAGTATTATAATACTTTGTACTACATTGTACTTGATTAATTTACGTTTCCTTCCTGTACAGGAAGATATGTTTGTCTTCATGTTTTATTTTATAATTCAATTGGTAGTTTTTTAATATGCAGTATTAAACAGTTAATAGTTTTCACTTCAGTGGTATTAACAATATTATAATTTCAGGCCAGAAGATGATGTTAATTTTCCACATCCTCAAGTTGCTACTGAGTCTCGTGTAAGGCGGAAAAAAAAATTGGAACATTGTAAATACTGTCCATTCCAGACAAGAAATGAATATTACTTCCAGAGTCATTTGCTGAAACATAAGAATCCTTCAAATATAACAATACGCAAATGTGACTCTTGTTCATTTGAGTCAAAATGCGGCCAGTGCCTCAATAAGCATGTGCTAGTCCACAAGGACTCTTTAGATGAAGCATTGTACAAATGTAACTTTTGTTCGTTTCAGACGGAACATAAAAATACTCTCGATAACCATTTGCTGACGCATAAAGATCCTTCGAATCCAACCATGTACAAATGTGGCACTTGTTCATTTCAGACAAAGAGAATGGACTACTTTAAAAGGCATTTAGTAAAACATGTGTACACATGTGACACTTGTTCCTTGGAGGCAAAACATAAAAATGAACTTGAGAAACCTTTACAGGAGAATCTGAAGGATTCTACACAGCCAGCAATTTACAAGTGTGACAAATGCTCATTTGGGACAAAAAATAAACGTGCCCTCAAAAACCATTTTCTATTGCACAAGGATCCTTCAGAAGTAACGATGTATAAATGCGACTCTTGTTCATTTGAAACGAAAGATAAGTGTAGCTTCCAAAGGCATTTACTGGGGCATAAAGATCCTTCAGAAGTAACAAAAATGAAGCGTAACCTTCAAAGCCATTTGCAGAAACATCCCTCAAAAGTAACTATGCGCAAATGTGATTACTGTCCATTTCAAACAAGAGATAGATCTAACTTTAACAGGCACTTGCTAGTACATAAGTATCCCTCAGAAGTAACAATGTATAAATGTGATTCTTGTTCATTTCAGACAAAACATAAACATAATCTCAGAATTCATTCCCTGAAACATAAGGATCCTTCAGAAGTAACAATGTACAAATGTAACTCTTGTACATATGAGACAAAACATAAAAAGAACCTTAAAGTCCATATGGTATTGCATAAAGATTCCTCCGAAGTAACAATGTACAAATGCGACTCTTGTCCATTTCAGGCAAAACATAAGAGTGAGCTCGACCTACATGTGCTAGTGCATAACAATCCATCAGAAATAACAATGTACAAATGCGACTCTTGTCCATATTGGGCAAAATATAAGGCTAAACTCAAAGAACACGTTCTAGTGCATAAGAATCCATCAGAAATAACAATGTACAAATGTGACTCTTGTACATATGAGGCAAAACGTAAATATGATCTCAAAAAGCATGCGCTAATACATAAAGATCCTTCAGAAGTAACAATGTATATATGTGAGTATTGTTCATATGAGACGAAATTTAAGTATAGGTTCACAAAACATTTGCTGAAGCATAAGGATCCTTCAAAAGTGGAAATATACAAATGTGACTATTGTTCGTATCAAGCGATAAATAAATACTACCTCAAAGAGCATTCGCTAGTGCATAAGAATCCATCAGAAGTAACAATGTACAAATGTGACTCTTGTCCATATCGGGCAAAATATAAGAGTAACCTCGACCTACATGCGCTAGTGCATAAGAATCCATCAGGAGTAACAATGTACAAATGCGACTCTTGTCCTTATTGGACAAAATATAAGGCTAAACTCAAACAACATATTCTAGTGCATAAGAATCCATCAGAAATAACAATGTACAAATGTGACTCTTGTACATATGAGGCAAAACGTAAATCTGATCTCAAAAAGCATGCCCTATTACATAAAGATCGTTCAGAAGTAACAATGTATATATGTGAGCATTGTTCATATGAGACGAAATTTAAGTATAGATTCACACAACATTTGTTGAAGCATAAGGATCCTTCAAAAGCAGCAATGTACGAATGTGACTATTGTTCATTTCAAACGAAACAAAAAGATGGTGTCAAAAGCCATGTGTTAACGATGCATAAAGATCATTCAGAAGTAATAATACACAAATGTGACTCTTGCTCATATCAGTCAAAATATAAAAGTGATCTTAAAAGACATTTATTAATACATAATAAGGTTCCTTCAGAAGTAACAATATACAAATGCAACTCTTGTTCGTTTCAAACAAAAGTTAAGCGTTACTTCCGAAGACATTTGTGGAAACATAAGGATCTTTCAGAAGTAACAACGCACAAATGTGACTATTGTACGTATGAGACAAAACGTAAAGATACCTTGAAACTTCATGCGCTATTGCATAAAGATCCTTTGGAAGTAACAATGTACAAATGCGATTCTTGTTCATATCAAACGAAAATGAAGCGTAACTTCCGAAGACATTTGCAGACACATGAGGATCCTTCAAAAGTAGCGATGCACAAATGTGACCAGTGTTCATTTCAAACAAAGAGTAAATCTAATCTTAAAAGGCATTCATTAATACATAAGGATCCTTCAGAAGTAACGATGTACCATTGTAACTCGTGTTCATTTCAAACAAAGCATAAAGATGGTTTAAAGCAACATTTAGTGAAGTGTAAGCATCCTAGAATATTCACGTTCTGTTCAAATGAAGAATATAAAAAATCTTAAAAGATAATTTACTGGCTAATGCGGGTGTGTTGAAAGTAACAATCCGTAATATTTAGAAATAATATTGTATTATAAATGGTAGGTAGAAAAAGTAAGCCAATTTGTTCTGTAGATGTTCGGAAATGGGTTAATTCTACTCTCATTTCAATTAGATACTTACTTAGTTCCCTCACTTCTGTGGAAATGTGTTACTTTTCCACACGAGTGCCGTAAAGTAACTTTTCATACTTGCTTAACCCTCCCAAGATGGGAATATTTTTAAACAATTTCCCGCCCTAAACATATTAAATAACTGCACGTGGGTTAGAGGCAGTCAGCCAATACAATTTTAACGGGAAAGCCCGGCTTCTATCCTGGAAAGACTAATGGATTGAAATTCTTGCAAGTTAGACTCGGATAAAACAATTATTCAAAACTTTGTACGAATATTTTGTGTTTCGTCCGCGTTTCTTATTTTTATATTAATTAATTATTCAAAACTTTGTACGAATATTTTGTGTTTCGTCCGCGTTTCTTATTTTTATAGCCTGTGGATATCCTGAAACTGCTGCGAGGACATCCCATGGGCAGCCAAATAAGAGCCTGTGAAATCCTCAATAATACATCCTAGGATTGTCTGTTTTTAACACATGGGGTACTATTCGGGATGTGTACAAGATGTCCCAGTACTGTTTTTAAGTTATAAATGAAATGTAATTATTCTTATGGATATACAGTGCATCCCACTTGAGAGTGTCACCCTTATATTTTATCCAATTTGGGTCAATTTTTCCACAAAGATAAAACATTATGGTCTACTTATAGCAAAAAAATATTCGTATCAAATACAGAACTGCCTGTGATTCCAAAATGTAGAAAAAGTAAAAATATAAAGAATTTTTGTATCGAAAAATTTTACTAATAAAAGTTGCGTAGAATTGTTTAAAAGTTTACATACATAGTTTGATTAAAAATTTGAAAGACCCAAGTTTTGTTTAATATATGCAGAATCCACAAAAGCAAAAAGAACTTATAAATTACTTGGCAAGTGCTTGCTAGTTCACGTTTTATTTCAAACGAAATCTTTCAGAACTTTTTTCGAGTTTGGTTAATTTAGATGTAATTTTCTTGGTTAATTAATTCTTTTATTGATAAAATTTTCCAATAATTTTGTTGTTTTTGGCATATTGTCACGACCCCCCTTTGGGGAAGCCGCGACTTACAGCCACTTTGCTTGTGAGAGAGGGAGTCAAAGTAGAAGACGAGTTTAAAACAAATATCATTTATTAACAAAATAACAACAAACAGTGTCACAGTATCAACAGGCACAACAATAATAGTAACAAATTGGGGGGCTCTTACCAATATCACTGATGTGGGAAAATGCGTCGGGATAAGGAATCGCACTTCTTAACAATTATAAAATAATAAAATTCGTATTTATAATTTTACTACATGCTTATTTAGCAGATCACCTATTGAGTACAAGTGCGCATTTTTGTTTGTTTTTAATAATTCAGTGTCAGGTCCACTGAACTCTATTACAGTAAATGGAACGCCATTATAGGCATATGCGCGTAAACAAAATGTGATAATCATGCGATTTAAAATGCACAGACAAGCGCCGACGCAGTAGGAAATCTAAGGTTAAAAATATGTCGGAGCTTGACTCAAACAGTTATGTACGGAAGTTATGCGCTGACGCAAGTTTGTGTTTTATTTGTTTCTAAAGCGTAGGTCTTAAATTGAATGCGAATTACAGAGTCGGTCTTCGTGATTTTATTCTTTCGTTTGCGAAAAGTTGTGAGATATATTGGTTATTTTGTATATAATTTTGTCACTTATAAACAGTGTGTATCTTAATTAAGACAATAGGTGCGCACTTGTATGGTACTGTTTTGTAAGAACCGGGACGAAATCCCGAGTTTGTTATATTTTAAGTAAGTATACCTATTCAACTTTTGTCTGTTGTATTAAAATAAGCTACCATCTAAATATTGGCAAGACAGTCCTATTTTGGATTTTTTTTCTTTTAAAATGAGTACTTTTGCCTACTTAAACACGAATTTTTATTAAAAATAGGCTGTATATACTTCCCGAGATATCAGGATGCAAAATATTGTAACCTCACATTTTTTCATTGCTGCGATTTTTAAGTTTATTATTTGTGAATTGTTAAGTACCTAAATAGTATTAATATAAATACGTATTCAACATATTCGGGATAATAATACTGATTCCAAGATCTTTTTGAAAACACATAACGTTATCATACTTTTTGTAAATTAATATTACAATTTTATGAAACAAGCAAGTTCAAACTGTGAAATATGAGTCCAGTCAGCCAACGTGGTAAAGTTGACAATAGGAACACTCAAGTATATTACTAGTAAGTTAATAGAGTGCGGCAACAAGGCATCTCAATTATTTGTGTATTATGCAAAATAAATAAGGAACACATTACCCTCCTTTGCTTAGCGCAGTCGGTTAAAAATAATGCAAATATGTGCCAAATGTTTATGGAAATACAAATAGAATGACAATGTTTGACATATAACAAAGCGTTTTGTGAATAAAAAGAGAATTTCCTGAAATTTTATAACTAATTTATATTTTTAATTGTGTAATAATTTATTTAAAAATTTTGTTTTAATTTATATATTTTACTAGCGAGACATTTTGTAATATTCAAAAAACAAGTTCTGCTATTTTTAAGCAGAAGTTTCATTTATTAAAATTTTTAAATATTTTTTGCACACCATGGCAAGATACCACTGAAATCTATTATAACAGAACAGTTAAGGACGAGCCCAGCTCTGTCTTTATGGCATTGTACTGCGATACTAAATATAAAGCAAGAGGAGCCGCAGTTAGTGCTTGAATGGGTGACTTTCAGAGAAATGCAGCAATCTTGACTCACCTTCTAGCGGCTTGTATTTCAGTGTATTAAATGCTATTTAATTCTAGACGGGGATTGTGTAGTGGATATACCATCTTTGGGACGGTATGTAAAACAGTTAATCCCCTGTCCATTAAATACTAGGCAAGTAAAAAAAATCCCTACTCTTTGATAGAGGTTTGGCAAAATTTCCAGTTTGAGGGTAGCTTGTCTCCTGGTATTGGTTCTTGCCCTTGGTGGCGGTAATAGCCCGATGTTAAAAAAAATCAAGGAAAATAAAGCAATAGAGTTCAGTGCAAAATACTTAATAAAAAGTAAGAAAATTGTTGCTTCCCTTGGTTCATGTTTACATTATATTTGTCAAAAGTACAGTACAAGATTTTATCAGATTTTCCACGTTTCAGACGAAGTATATTACGAATTTTAGTTATTCAGTTACTTTGTCAGAAAAATTATTTAATGTAGCAAGTAAACATTTGGTATATGTACACTACTACCGGGAATGAAACCACATACTTTTAGTCAAAATATAAATGGACATTATACTTTAATTTTCTCTTGCAAATAGAGAAGGAAGTTTTACGTAAACACCTTTACATATTCTTTTACAATTCATTGTCTCATGAGTATGTCATATTTTTATAAACAAACGAGTAAAACAATCTATCACTTATATATCAAGGCATTTGATATTAAACAAAAAAGCTAAGTTATCTTGAAATTCAAATAATAATACCACACCAAGTATTTGAAAATAGTTAATTATTACCTTTTCTTCATTTCATTTGTCAATTCAAACATATTTGTGAATATAAAATGCATGATTTTAGTTTTCAATAAAAATTCACTAGTAGCTACTCAAATATTTACTGATTGATCGTAGAAAAAAAGTATAGGTTTTTTTCAGGCCTCAATTTTAGCTTTTATTAATTTTAAAATCATATTTTGACCCCAGAGATAGAAAATATATGACTGTTTTTTGTGAACTATATATTGAACTTATGATCATACATATTCGACATTTGCTACAAGAAATTGAAAATAAAATGATTGTTTTGGGAATAACGATAACTTTGATTTTTTTTATAACTATCAAGGCAAATAAATTGTTATATTTATTTATGCGATTTCTAAAAAAAGTTTAAAAATATGAAACACGCAATAAAAATAACGCCGGCCCTGACGTATTTCATAGTGCGATTGCGCGCTACTATGTGGCCGCCATACTTGCGCGATATTCAATTGTACGTAGAAATTTTTGTGGCATTGGCATTCCATTTACTGTAATAGAGTTCAGTGGTCAGGTCTCGTTCTCAATATTTGTTTAATATTATTGCAAAATATATCAATTTAGAATTTGGAAAAATAATTTGTATCAATATGTAACCTACTAAAGCTGTTTTATAGTTTTCTCCTAAAATATGAATACTCCTTACGTAACAATATCTTTTGATATTGCAGCAGTCTTTGTACTTGAATAGAAAATGGTTTTTTGTCAAAGGTAGACCCTGATGTGTTCTATCTTTGTGACAAATTTATGTTACGAGTCTCTTTGGTTCCTCGTAATCTAGGCCATAAATCGACATAGGTGGTTGTTCAGTCCTAGAGATTTTATTTATTTCATGTCATTATTTGTCTGGTCGATAGCCGAGTGGGTTAAGGCGCGATGTGGCAATCGCGATTAATCACATGGACATTGCACCACCGGGTTTGAATCCTGGCTCTGGCACTGTCGGAGGAAATGGTTGTATGTCCGCGTTTTTTCAATGTGTAACCCCCTTCCGCACATGCCCTGGTTGTCTAATTTCTGTGGTGTTTATTTTTATTATTATTTCTGGTCTCTACCCTAGTGGGTCATCAACATGTTCTGTCGCTGGCGATCATACGATCGGTTGCGAGTGGGCAAGGTAGAAAACATTGGCATGGTATTGAGCGGAGCAGCTGGTGGTCGAAGGTGTAGCGGGCAAGGAGGGAGAGAGTGGCCAAGAAGATAGGAATAATGGTGTGTAGGCTGTACGAGAAACATAAGAAAATCATTTTGGAGCATCTCTTTGTATGGGTTCATGTGGACAGCCTAAACGAAGAGTTCTTTTAGTTGAACAATTGTTGGTTCGAGTTTGAGGTATATTTTTACTATATTTGAGGAACTCATTATCCGGTATATGGGATCCGTCATTTTACTCCACGGGCCAGTATTCAACAATAATGGGAAGTTAGTTGAAGACCAAACTGAAATTGTCGAAATGTTCGTGGATGAATTTATTGCATCTCAAGTCAATTTGCAGGCTAATCCTCAATTTTTTCACAAAAATAAAGTTCAATTCAGTTTTTTTTCTAACACCCACTGACAGTAAAGAAATTGAAAGTATTATTCTGAATTTACCTAACACGAATTCAGCTGGTTTAGATGAGGTTCCCTGTTCTTTATTAAAAACGATTGCTCATGAAATATCTGAACCGTTAGCATTAATTATTAACCACTGTTTTTTAAATGGATTTTTCCCAGACGATTGGAAGCATGCTAAAATTATACCCATTTATAAAAAAGGGTCCAGATCGACAGCTAAAAATTATAGCCCTATTTCTTTATTATCAGTATTTTCCAAAATTATCGAAAAACTTGTGTATAAGCGTCTTTTTATGTTTCTGGTACGATTTAACGTACTTTCTCAATTTCAACATGGTTTTATACAGGGACGATCAACTGAAGGGGCAATATATGAAAGTCTTGATTATATTGTAGGATGTCTGGATAGAGGCGAATGTGTCGCAGGTATTTACTTTGATTTATCGAAAGCGTTTGATACCTGAGAACTTGGCATTACATTCCATATTTCAGTATGCCGATGATACCTCCTGTGTAATAGCTACCAGAGATACTACTGCTACGTCATAGAAAGGTACAACTGTGGTAAATAAAATGGATAAATGGTGTCGTGACAACTCACTTGTTGTAAATGAAGCTAAAACTGTACTTATCCAATTTAGTAATAAAACCCCAGATTCAAGCATCTATTTGAAGTTTAGAGAAAAATCTATTCCTGTTGCAAATAACACAAAATTCCTGGCGGTCGTGGTCGATTCAAAACTATCTTTCGAATACCATGTTAACTCGACAATATCTAAGCTTAACAAAGTATGTTACTCAGTACGAAACATACGATCTTCTGTCGATCTTGATGTGTTAAGGGTCTATTACTTTGCCCATGTGCAGTCCATACTTAGTTATGGTTTAATATTCTGGGGGTCTAGTGTCCATGCCAGAAATGTTTTTATCGCTCAAAAGAATATTTATTATACGATGTATGCTTAGGAAAAACAACCGAGAGCCTAGTAAGCCGTTATTCAAAATGTTGGAGTTAATGACATTACCCACCTTATATATATATACCTGTTGATTTTATTTGTAAAAGAAAATATTGATAAATTTAGAACAAACGAGGATATATACAATGGTATGATGATGATAACTCGAAATTCAAATGCACTGAGAGTTCCTCATCATCAAACATCATCATTCGAAAAGGGAGTATACTACAGAGTAGTGCAGGCATTTAATGCAGTTCCACTGGAGATAAAGTCTATCTCTAATATTTTTTTATTTAAAAAGAAATTAAAGTGTTACCTTCTTGACACATGTCCCTGCAGTTTTGAAGAGTTTTTACTAAATGCCAGAATATTTCCTTAATAGTCCTTATATGAAATAATGATCGATTTGTCTCTGCGGAGTATTGTTTTATATATATATGTATGTATGTTTTTTATTCCTTTTAAATATTTATGTATATATATTTCGTATGTACCATTTTTTTTTATGTTTTATATATTCTGTGTATTATCTATGTTATATATATGACAATTCCAATAGTTGTAAAAGTCTGATGGAAATAAAGATTATTATTATTATTATTACTACCTGCGCCGAAAATACCAGTGCTGACTTCCTGGGCGCTACCAAATTGCATAGGAAAAAGGAATCCTCCGAGGAGGTAAGGCTAAATATTGATTGGTGGTTATCATTTTTTTTTTCGTTTAGTCTACGTGCAAAAGGTATAGGAAAAATTTACGGTTTAGGGTTCACATACGGGGCTGGTTTAGGGTTCACATACGGGGCTGGAATTGTCATATGTGAGACCGAGATTTTCATATACGAGGTTGAGATTTTCCTCTCTGGGGACGAGGCCGTTCTTCCACGGGACATCGACGATTGCTCGGACATGAGATTTCCTTAGATGGTATCAGCTTTTCCTACTTCAAATATATATCCTGCCGAGGAAGTCAACTGTTGCTGGGTGTAGTTAGTTTGTTCCGTGATATTTTACAACCCGGGGCCGACCGAAGTCGCCGATCACTGGAGTACTACCCGTACACAGGGCCCACCAGGTTTTTATAATAATAATCTCCTCACTATATATGTGTATATATACATAATTGGCTACTGACCCTTAGTTATTACAAAAAAAAATGAGCTATTAAAATTCACACTTACATTTTTTTTTTGTGCCACTTCCAGTAAAAGTAAGAGGTGTTACTCAACTTTAACAATATTTCCCCTGCAGTTTCTTTGACAAAATCATAGTTAAATTATTGTTGAAATTTAATCACATTATTTTTAGTCGTTGCCGAACTGTGACGATATTTTCCTTACAGTTTGTTAGACAAGGCCTTATTCAGATTATTAGTAAAACTTAACTAAATTACTTTTAGCTGTTACCCAACTTTGATAATGTTTCTACTGTAATTTTTTTTATAAAATCATTATTCAAGTGATTATTAAAATTTAGAGGTCGTTAAAAAGATTGTACGCGTATGCATATGTCCCCCGTCCCCCCGTTAAGGTCTAGATTGTACCTTTGATTGTTTTATGTGCCTCGTAGTTTCCTTTTCACACTTTGAGATATATATGTAGGTTCTTATATTTGTAATATAAAGTGTTTAAAAAAATCTGAGGTATTCATTTTTTTTTATTTGATACATTCCTGCTAGAACCCTGAACCCACTCCCTCATGCTATCTAGCCAAGTGTGCCCCCACGCTACGTCTGGGGTGCACTTTAAATCTTTTTTGTCGCCTAAGCAGGTGAAGAGCAAAGACAGCAGCAAAATAATGAATTACACCGGTGACATAGTTGAAATTGGATAACACCTAGAAATTTATAAAGGTGTTACACTCTCAAATGGGACTCTCTGTTCATATTAAAATAAGACGCAAGATAATAAATACAAAAATATATTTCTATAAAAAGAAAGACAATGTAATAAAAATTCTTGCATATCTAATTGTTTCTTTTCATCTGCTCCTCCACACTTCCAACAAGTGCTGTCCTATCTCAATTTAAAACCTGCGTAATTACCCCCATTTGTAAAGTTGACAAAAGTTATATGGCGTGAGTTTCTTCTAAATGATTTCTTCAAACATTTGCTAATAATAGTTGTAAAACAGTAGGCTCGTACGAAACTCACTTTCGTTTTGTGAAAATTCGAATGCCGACATTTTTTTGGAGAGTAAATATTTGCCTATACACCACAAATAATAGTCATCGAAAAATAAATATGTTACTCATGTTATTAAATAAAATATTTATAACTATAACTGATAATAATGACTACTTAGGAGCGCACTTTCGATAGTTTTGGTGAGATCACAGACTACTTACCAGACTGGCAACCTAATGTTAAATTTTTGGCCAAAAATCTACCGTTCTCTCTCCGATTTTCGAAAGCCAAATTCAGAGGGCGCCACAGTTGCAGACGCGGGAGATTTGACCAAATGTTTAATTCAACTTACATTTTATGAATATATTTGCCGTTGAAATTTGTGATCAGAGTGCAATGCCGTTTCATGCTTAAACTTTGATCACAAATTTTAATGGCAAATACGCTATATTATATGTACACTATGAGAAAATTACAAGTCAAATTTGTAATACATTAATATACAACTTTATTTTATCAGATATAAATAAACATATAATAAAAACTGTGGCAAGGGAAAAAGTACATAGTAAAAGAAAACATAAGTATTAAAAATACACATATCTTTAACCTAAATAGATACTTTAAAAATTACATCATAAACTTGTATTTTTACATAGTCGCGTGGAAGAGCAGCTTTGCTAAACTCCGCCACAAATAAGAGCAATTTATTATTATTGTTATTATAAATATTTAATCAATTTAATATTTATCAAGTTGACACCCCAGATATTTTACTGTAGCCAATTTTGCTTTGTTTTATTATATTCAATTAAATTATCAATATTAAGAGAATCATATTTATATTTTACAATAACTCTTTTGCTGATTTCTTTTCGAGTGCATGAGTAAATACTCTTTGTAGTAAATACTCGCTTGGCAACCACTTATATGATAATAATCTCGAATTTTCAGCGATGACGAGGTTAGCACCTCAATAAAAAAAACTCAAAGCAAACATGACTACAGGTGCTGTTTATTATAAGAGTTTGTGCTAACATTTTTTACAAACCTCACTACTAGATTATTTCCGAATGCAGGTATTCCAATTCTATATATTATGTACAGGAAGAGCACATGATGTATAGATGGTAGACACATAATCTCCTTTGTATGATTCCTCGACTTGTACGGTACAAGTTGCTTAGGCACAATCCCTTTCAGTTCATGTTTCTGCTGTGTCTTTACATGGAAACCCGGTAGGAATTGCATTTCGATCAAGGACGTAATCGGTATCATTTGAATATGATTCTGGTGTTAAGTGCTTGTTACAAATCCTAAGATGACGTACAGTATTGTTTGACACTTTCATTTCCATTAAGTCCTGCCGCATTTGCGATCTGAAAATGATAACATTTATTTATTTCAAGTAATAATTTAAAGTAATCTTATGAGGTTTGGAAATATATACTGCACTGTACAAAAACTGAAAACATAGGCTAGAGCAAATGCACACTTACTTTGACTGTGCCTAGAGAATAATGCAATTTCTACGCATCAACTTCTTTAGTTCCACAAACAATGCAGAAAGCAGAAGACATTTTGAGAAATAAGCCGATGGATAATCTGAAAAATATTACTGTGATCCAATGTATATTTGCACAACAACTACCTCCTCTTTTGGAAATCTAAATTTTTAAGGGAACTAGAAACTAACTAATCTATGCTAAAAAACCAAGTTTCTACAAAAATATAAGTATTATCACAATACAATGACAGTAAACAATAACAATGAATGACATTTGAATACGTGACAAATGACATTTTGCGCCTACGACGACATCTGAATTTGGCTTCCGTTATGCTCGACCTTGACCGGACAAATTTCTCAGGGAAGTTGCCAGTCGTAATTAGTCTATGTAACACTTGGCAACTTAGGAAACGCATGCAATAGAGCATGTGCGCGTGACGTCACACCTCTCAAGGTCTTTCAGTTTGGAGTATAAACAAACTGAACGCCGTGTTCTGTTTACATTAAAAGTAAGTAAAGTGTATCAAGAAAATTGGTGTTTAATTAGCATCTTCTGCAAGAATTATTACATTAAACAAAGAAAAATGTCCTTTTGTATGGTGGTCGATTGCGGCAGTGTATACCTGAGGGATGTTGGAATTCATTTCTATAGAATACCTGCAGAGACAGACAATAAAGGCAAAAGGCAGGAGTTAAATGTTCGAAGAAGGCAGTTGTGGATTGTGGCATTGAAAAGAGATGATCTGACAGAATCGAAATTAAAATATGGTAGAATATGTTCAAAACATTTTATATCAGGTGAGTTATGTATAATAAATTATAAGTATACTTATCTTAAGAATTTAAATTTGAAACAGGAAAACCTGCACATATAAACGATGAGCCCAATCCGGACTGGGTCCCCTCTTTAAATATGGGGTACAAGCAAAAAAGTGAAACTGCTTCAGCCAAGAAACGCTCTGAACGTTATGCAAAACGTTTTAAAATAACTGAGGTCAGTAGATATTTAAACTACGTGGGTAGATTTGTATTGCAAGTATGTACTTATTGGCATTTGAGATAATCATAATTATTTGTGTTGTGCTTACTCATACGTAGATCTTCCAATTATTTTTAGGCAGATGACAAATTACCAAAACCCTCACCAGAAACTGAGATGGAGCACGAGGAAGTTCCTGAACAGGAAGACCTAACTGTGGAGGATATGCAGCTAGCTTTTCGCAATAGCAATGAGCAAATTTATAAATTGCGAAAAAAACTGTCCATGTTTCAGATGGATATGGACTATTTTAAAAGCAGTGATAGAAACACATTGTATTGCACTGGTTTACCGACGTTTACCCATTTAAATGCCATATATGACCTGGTGAAAGGTTATATGGCAGAGACATCGCAAGCACCGTTGAATAAATTTCACCAATTAATTTTGACTCTAATTAAGCTGCGGTTGAATCTGCCCTTTAGAGATCTTGCAAACAGATTTAACTGCCATTACACCTCTGCAGGAAGAATTTTCCGAAGAACATTGGAAATATTATACTCTTGTTTAAAAGTAAGTGATTTTTTAAAAGTACATACCTATAACAATCAACAGGAATGTATTGTAGGGGTTTTAATATATTTTTTTTGGTATATTTTAGAGTTTAATTATTTGGCCTACCCAAGAAGATCTCCTGATAAACATGCCCCAATGCTTCCAGGACAATTTTGGACTGAGAGCAACAGTTATAATTGACTGTTTTGAGGTGTTCATTGAAAGACCATCTAATATCAACGCTGCTGCCCGAACGTGGTCAAACTATAAACACCACCATACTGTTAAATTTTTGATAGGAATTACCCCACAGGGTGTAATATGTTTTATATCTAATGCATACGGTGGCAGGGCCAGCGATAAGTTTATAACGGAAGACTGTGGTTTTTTAGATAAACTCCAACAACGAGATTTGGTTATCGCCGACAGGGGTTTTTTAATAAGTGATTCAGTCAACATGTGTCTTGCTGAAGTTGTGACGCCAGCTTTCCTTAAAGGGAAGAAACAATTATCAGCCAAGGAAGTAGAGAGTACTCGCAAGATTGCAAATGTCAGGATCCATGTTGAAAGAATAATTGGTATGCTTCGTCAAAAATTCATTATTTTTAGTGACACTTTACCATTAGATACTGTAAAACAAAAAAGCAATGAATTTATGTTGATAGACAAAATGGTCGTGGTATGCTGTTGTCTGATAAACCTTATACCGCCAATTATTCCATTAGATTGAGGGCAAATGAAGCAAATAAATTGCATATAATCTTTATGTATTTATAAGTCAATAAATATTTTGTATATAATGGTGTAGTCGAATTATTAATAATTGCTTTTCAACCCTGTTACTGATAACTTTGTATCATCATCCTATAGCTATTCGTAATAAAAACAGGTGTCAGTGTTTTTTTACTCCATTTGGAAACATGAGTTTTTATAGGAAACGGCACAACAATCTGGGAAGTAATCTTATTACAAATAAAAATTGAGAAATATATTAATCTTTATTGAACAAGATGTGTAAAAGTACAGAAGTATATAAAAAAGAAAGCAATTTATATCTAATCTGTTACTATTTACATTTTTATTTTTCCTAACTATTGTACTAACTATTTCCAAGCATAGTTGGCATAAACTTGCAACATGTAGCATATTCACACATCACTTGATTATATTGAATACAAATGATCGTGTTTTAGAACGTTCCAGTCGATAGAACGTTCTTCGAACTTAGTGAAATATTTACCCAATAATTCTGGTAAAATAACATTTTTAGAAAAATTAAATGCCAGTTCACTTTCCCTATTCCAGAATTCCTCGTCAAACAGAATTCTTTCTATAAAAATATTTTTCTTACTCCAGACTACAAAATCACAGTATTTCACTCGAGTTATAGCAAGTTGCATTTGGATCTGGTAATAATAGGTGTGGTTTTTCTTCAAATGTCGTGTTCCCTCAACATCATCAACTCCAATTTTTTTCAACACAGACAACTCGTCTACTATATCTTTTGCACAAAATGGGCACTTAATTTCTATACAGCCTAGTCCGCAACACACACACGACACTAAACCGTCAGGGTAAACTCCAAATGCTGGATATTCAGGATTCAAACATAATCCAATGGGTTCAGTTCCAAAATCTTGATGTGTCACACACATTTTCGCTGTGTAAGCCTGTAAAGCATCATTTTCATGACGACAACCATAAATTGTCGCTTTTGTACTAAATGTCCTACGCAAAGGGTAGCATATTGTTTTCAATAATGAAAGTGATGGCTGTTCTACATTGGTTCGACAAACGGACTTGAAATGTGAAGCGGTTATTCGTCCTGCTCTAAAATGAAACCATGCCTTTGATTGTGCTTGATCTACAGTCAACTTCTCAATTTTTCTGCATTCCTCCAGGGGAACTGCGAGGTCCAAACTAGACCCTGCAAAAAATTATAATTAGTTCTTATAAAGTTAAAACACTGGATAGTAGATATTTTTTGTCATAGACAACAAACACATCATTCAGCCATCACACATATACTGTATCTGAACAGGGGTCACGGCAGGCAACAAATACATCTATAGTTCATACTATAAACTCTAGTCCTAAGGAACATTATGTAGAAAACTGAGATGGTGAGCACAATCAATATGCACCCAGGTTTAGTAAGGCAATAAGCAAACAAACATTTGTGACAGCAGATGTGTAAATATTGCAATAAATACTTACCAATTTGTTTTAAACTGTCCAAAGTATGCTGCTCGTATTCTAATTTATACAATCCATTCAACATATATGATGTTTTTTCTTGGTGGGACTCTGATATCTGAGTGGAAAATGGTCGCACAATTGAATGTAGAACTGATCCCCTTGGTGTCTCCTTTAGCTGACCTAGCAAGGTGATTATGTCGTGCTTACTCAGCTCAGGTACAGATGTGCATTTCAGTTTATTTCTGTCAAACAAAGGTATTTCCATTTGTTTCTTCGGGGACATAAAATCAATATCTTGCACTTTTTTTGGGTCTCCAATTCTTCCAGGAGCTGTCCAGTATGCTTTCACATCAGTGACTGACCTTTCAGTTTCTTTTCTTAAACTCTGATCAATGCTGAATAATACAGCACATACATGGGTGCACGTTTCTCCCAGGCCTGCTATGCAGTCACAATGGGAGCATAGAATACTTCCATCTTCATTGGCCACAATCCATGGCCTCAAATGACGTTCTCCCAACCGCTGGGAATGCATTACCTGTAAAAAAGTGAGCATATATAACAAGTATTTTTTTGGTTGTTTTGTTTGGAGTAACTTACAGGTGAATTTACTATAATACAAATGTGAAATTTAAAGCTACATACAAATATGAACAGATATTTGTTAGTTCTGTAATTAAAAGCAAGTTATATTGTGTCTTTTTACACCAATAATACATACCGTCCCCAGAATTAAAACTTTTTCTGCACATCTCATTGTATGCACTGTTCGCACCCAGCCAGAGATTGCCTGCTTATATGCCTCCAAACCTTTGTAGGCCTTCAAATCTTCTAATGTGTATGCACTCCTTGTGTATAGCAAATAATTGACGATGTCTGGATACATG
Source organism: Leptura quadrifasciata (assembly GCA_963675555.1). Taxonomy (NCBI): domain Eukaryota; kingdom Metazoa; phylum Arthropoda; class Insecta; order Coleoptera; family Cerambycidae; genus Leptura; species Leptura quadrifasciata. Next base: position 93,613,385 of record OY776680.1, on the reverse strand, counting down.
GTCTTTGGAAATTTATTAATTTCTGAACTACAAGATTTTATGTCCAACATATACGGGTCAATGTTATTGATAATGCTTATCTTCTGCTGATACCTGAAAGCACTTTGCTTGTCCATAGACTCATAATAATCACTCATTTTCGAAAAAAAGAAACACTAACATGTAGACGCAACAAAGAAGTATTTGGAAATTACACGCGTTTAGGTTATGTTGACTACTTTGTTTATACTCCAAGCTGAAAATGTCACTTGGCCACGCACATGCCCTATGTTAATTTCACGTGCGCCGACTCTTCGCGTCAATGAGAGTTAACTTCAGGGTGTTCAGTGGCGTAGAACTGGTTTACAAATCGGCACCATTCCGAAGTGAATCCAAAATTGTAACCAAATTACGTCCTAAGTGCACCATCTGCATCTGCATAGTTAATCTGTGATATTAATATTTTGCTAACTGAAAGCGGAAGAAGATAAATAAGTGTAAAGTTTTGTGGTTACAAGTCAAGGAGGACAAGACAAGTGTTGATTACTGTAGTAAATCCACATGAGCTAGTTATCTACGTACATTGTAACTCGTTTATTACTGTACATTTTCGTTTTTCGATGTATGTAGACGATGGAGTATCAAGAAAAAATATGCAAGCTTTGTTTGGAAAAATGTGATAACTTTAAAGCTGTAGATGAAAATACAAAAAAACTTTTGGATATACTTTTTCTGAAATTAGTAAGTGCTGAAAGAACACCATTACAAGCTTAAGTTATATGTCAATAAATTTGTTTCAATTCAATATATATGAAGCACATGTAGGTCATTGACACTGTTGGAAATTTGTTCTAGGATTTTACTGTAACACAAGGTCCAGTGATCTGTAAGAATTGCACAGAAATGCTTATACATTGCTTCGATTTTAAAACGGCATGCTTGAGTATGCATAATTATATTCTTGCGTTTGTGGACAAAAAGGACGAAGTCAAACTAAATCTGAAAGATGTATATCTATATAGCAAAGATGTAACTGGTACTGGTGTTCCAGAGAATCACAACGTATGTGGATTTTGCATGAGTTTAGCGAAAAAATGTTCTACTCTATCGGTTGATGTTGAAGAGGGAGATGTGATACTAAAGAAAATGATAGAAGAATGTCTTCCAGAATTAGTAAGTAGTTTAAACCATTTCTTGAAGTAATTTTTAATAAATGAGTGGTTACATCTTTAAGATGCGTCTCATATATCCGAGCATATATTCATGTACATTTTTTATCACAAATGACATTAATGCAAATTAATTCTTCTCCTACAACCGTGTCAAGCCACTTAATTCATTTTGTATATTTTAAAAGCTTTGTCTCAGCATTTCTTAAGAATAATATTTCATCTTTACTATTTACTTCACTGTCTATACTAATGTTCAAGTTATATGTATATTTTCTTAGGCTATCTGCTGCTACTACAGCCTTAAATTTTTTGTAACCTTTCATACTCTTAATTAACCTGATCTTGTAGAGATCATTTGTCAGTACTTTAGTGACCCTATATGGCCCATTGTAGTTAACTTTTAAATTTCTGCTGGCATCTTTGTTATCTGTGGCTTCACCAGCCCAAAGGACAAGGTCAATTTTATTGTTAGCAACACTTTGTTTTTTTTTCCTATCAAACCTTTTCTTCATTTGTTCCGATACATGTCGTTACTTTCTGTCTCATAATTACAATATCTGCATAGTCTTGGATTTGTTCGCCATTTTCATTACAATTAAACATCAACTGATGAGGTACACGCCCAGTACTAGAATTTATTGTGTTATTTACCACCAATATGACATCAGGAAGTTTTACTAGCCATTGTCCTTCATGATCTACAGGCGCATTTAATCGATCCACTATGGTTGGAATATATATTTCTACTTGTCTATTGTTTGTAACTAACATCATAAATTATTTTACATATTCTAGCATTTGTAATCACATAGTTATCTTTTAAATTTTTATCTACTGAATTTTTTAGCAGTTTACGATGAATATTCCACACGTTGGAATCTTCCATGGTAATATCACTATCCAGTCTTCTTCGTTTAACATGGCGGGTTTCTACTCAAAGTGTTCATGTGTTTTATGCATTCATCTGCTCGATGCTCTATTTCTATATCAAAGTCTTGGACCGATAACCATAAGTGTAATAATTGCTTAATTAATAATAATAATTGCCATTGTTTGATGGTAATATGCAATTATTACACTTAACGCGCCAGACTTGTAACTTGTAATTCAGCGCTCGGCGGGGCACATAGCCCGGAGAGTAACTGTTGGTTGCAGTCTGGTTACGTTCCTTATAGTAAAATAAGGATTTTATAGAGGAGTTTGCGACTAAAAATATTATGTTTAATATTCCACCCTCTAAAAGCACATTTGAACTTGAGCAAGAGTCGTGGATCGCTTATTCCCAAAGCCATAGTGACAGTGATGAAGAAGATGAAGAATTAAGTTCAAAGCAATCGTTAATTTGATTTTTTAGTGCTGTTTCAAAAATTTTGGCTAATATTGGTACCAGTGAGATTGGCCTATTGTTGTTAAGGTCTTCCTATAAACCCTTCTTGCGAATGGGAATAACTCTAATTATATGTTATATTCATTTTTTTTATCAACAGGATTTAAGTATCTTCATCGAGCCTGTTATCTGTACACCATGCCACGAATCTCTAGAAAAATGTTTCCGTTTTGTGATGAACTGTTTGACTGTAGAAGAGAAAACTAAGAAATATTGTGAAACTCTTGATGTAAACGTTAAAAGTCATATAGAACTAAGCAGTTTAGTACAGTTTACACCAGACGATCTAATAACAAGCGAGGTAGGTGGTAACTCAATTGATATAATCAAAGTGGAAGGACAATTCTGTGTGGCTAGAGAAAGTCCTGAAAGGGGAGAGATTGGTAACGGAGGCAACATAATTAAATTAGAACAGACGCTCTTTGACGGTGGCAACAATTCTAAAGAGGACGTTGAAAATGAAAGTGAAAGTTTTATGAATAGATACCATGCAATAGTTAATAATGAGCATCACGTCATTTCAAAAAATATATTGGCATGCGAAGCAGAAAGTAGTAATCTTGGGTCCATTATAAAAGAAGAAATATTTTGTGTAGACCAAACTACACAAAAAGACGGAAACGTTAAAATGGAGGACAAGAAATTTTTATTTCACGAAGAAATTGAAATAAAAACAGATGAGCAGGATGCCTGCGGGTAAGTAATCCAAGTGTCATTTTAAGGAAGATTTTCGCAAATGTTTCTATGTTATTATGATTTACTTAGCACCAAAAGACATAAGTAACATTTCAAAAGCGACAAGTGACAATGCGATAAAACAAATATTTAAATTTAGTGGATACACATACACTCTTGTCTTTTACATTTTTGTTTTACATAAAAAATAATTGTGAAAAGGGAACTAGGTTATAAATAAATAAAATAAATAAAAATGAATTTTTAAAAAAACGACAATCTGCAGGAGCTTTTGCCCTACATATATGAAATCTTTCATCAGTTCTATATAGATTTAGTTGGAACTGATATATAAATTTTGTTTTTTTTTTTCTGAATAAAATTTTTAAACTAAACCATTTTCGTTTTTGTAAAGTGAAAAGAGGCATAAGTCTAATTTTTCTCTATAGAAAATGTGGTTAAGGATATAAGTCATTTTTTCTGTTCCTTCTTGCTCTGTTAAAAAAGCTGTATAATATTTCAATAATTACTAAATAGTGTAAATATAATACATGATTTTCAATTGGTGGCAAAAATACTGATCACTTACTTTAACAGCAATTTGCTCTAAATAACTTTTTTGACTTATACCCCTTATCACACGCACCAGCCAAATGGTATCATCAAACAAACCGACGTGACTTAAAAACTAAAGTGAGTGATTCAGTTTACCGGCGGAATTGATATCATTCCTTGATGTTATGGCAAGTTAATTCTCTTAAAGAAAATCAATTGAATTTCGTAATTATTTGAACATTTACTCATGGAATAAAAAATGAAAACCGCAGTACGATCATAAATACTCATTTGGCCCTTGAAATTCACTCGCTGTTGGTTTACCTTAATGCTAAAAAGACGTGTATTCGTTGATTTCTTTAGTTTAGCTTAATTTTTATCACAAATATTTAACAAATAATATCACAAATTTTTATTCTGTTCATCTATCTTTGTGGTGATGACCTTCGAAATTCTTTTCTCTTCCCAATTGTACCTCACTCATCATCCGCTGTCGGCTCATTTTCACCTGAAGTTCCTGATTTGCTAAACTCTTATAGCCTTCCATGAAGTTCAATATTATACTATTACTCGATTAATTTACGTTTCCTTCCTATACAGGAAGCTAGGTTTTTGACAATGTTTTACTTCATAATTTAATCGATAGTTTTTTAAAAAATACTGGAAGCGGCTGGAACCTCCCCACTCGGTGGATCTTTGAAGCCGAAAAAGCTTAAATTGTATGTCAAAATGGCACTAAACGTAATCCGATCTCATCCAAAACCTTTTCAGATCTTCTAGGGCACTAAAAAAACCCTCAACTTATTGAATTTACAAACATCTATGTGAGTTATTACCTACATTATCACTCTTTGAATAATATACTATTAGGATATTAACAACTTTAACATCACTTGAATGACTAAGAAAGTCTAGTTAGTTATCCTAAATACTACAGATCTGTAAAGCAACAAACTGAAAATTGGTAAAGTGATATCTATAATAAATTCACCAACGAAGGTACAGAAAGCATATGATATTGATATTGTTACATCTACCTTTAAAGTTTGTGGCAATCCACTAAAACTTACAAATATGCCGAAATCTTATTAACATGACATGACGCCAACGTTATCGGATGACAAACGATGACAATGACAATCGTCAAAATTTGCTCATTGCAATCCGATCGCTCGCGGCTGTCTTTGTTAAATGAAACATTAGCATTTCAGTAATTTTACTAGATTCTAGAGGAATATTTGTAGTTTAATTCTTCGATTTGTCTGTATATATATTTAAAAACGGCACTAAACGTAATCCGCTCTACTTCTAGAGCAGTGAAGAAACCCCCACACGTGAATTGACACGTGATGTGACGAGTTTCACGATGTAACGGCTACGCGCATCGATCATGTCATGGGAAATGCGATCTATGTCATATTTGCTTTGTTTTTAATTTTTTTCACGGAAACCAAATCGAAAGGGTGGAAGTGTGATATATCATTGAAATCAGAATTTTAATTGCTTTTCAATGGTTCCATTGCAAATTGAAAGTAATTATAAAATAAACAACTTGTTGCGTCAAAATGGCACTAAACGTAATCCGATCTCAACCAAAACCTTTTCAAATCTTCTGGTGCACTAAAGAAACGCACACGCAAAGTTTTATTCAAATCCGTTCAGTAGTTTCTTCGCTATCGTGCTAACACACATACACGTAAAGAACGTAAAGATTTGATGTTATCTCAATTTTCGTTTTTGAACCAATTTTAGTAACCTCTCACAATTTTATTGTGGAGAGGTTAAAATACAGTGTAACACTGTCAGTGGTATTAACGATATTATAATTTCAGGCTAGAAGATGATGTTATTTTTCCACATCCTCAAGTTGCTACTGGGTCTCGTGTAAGGCGGAGAAAAAAATTGGAACATTGTAAATACTGTCCATTTCAGACAAGAAATGAATATTACTTCCAGAGTCATTTGCTGAAACATAAGAGTCCTTCGGACGTAACAATACACAAATGTGACTCTTGTTCATTTGAGTCAAAATGTGGCCAGTGCCTCAATAAGCATGTGCTACTCCACAAGGGCTCTTTAAATGAAGCATTGTACAAATGTGACTCTTGTTCGTTTCAGACAGAACATAAAAGTACTCTCGATAGCCATTTGCTGACGCATAAAGATCCTTCACATCCAACCGTGTACAAATGTGGCGATTGTTCATTTGAGACAAAAAGAATGGACTACCTTAAGAGGCATTTAGTAAAACATACATACACATGTGACACTTGCTCTTTTGAGGCAAAATATAAAAATGAACTCGAGAAACCTTTACAGGCGAATCTTAAGGATTCTGCAGAGCCAGTAATTTACAAGTGCGACAAATGTTCATTTGGTACAAAAAATAAACGGGCCCTCAAAAATCATTTGCTATTACATAAGGATCCTTCAGAAGTAGCAATGTACAAATGCGACTCTTGTTCATTTGAAACGAAATTTAAGTTACGTTTCAAAAACCATCTGTTAAAACATAAGTATCCCTCAGAAGTAACAATATATGAATGTGATTCTTGTTCATTTCAGATGAAACATAAACGTTATCTCAGAATTCATTCGCTGAAGCATAAGGATCCTTCAGAAATAACGGTGTACAAATGCGACTCTTGTCCATTTGAAACAAAAATGAGGCGTAACTTCCTACGTCATTTGCAGAAACATGTGGATCCCTCAAAAGTAGCTATGTACAAATGTGACTGTTGTTCATTTCAAACAAAAGATAGATATAGCTTTAACAGTCATTCGCTGATACATAAGGATTCTTCAGAAGTAACAATGTACAAATGTAACTCTTGTACATATGAGACAAAACGTAAAAAGTACCTAAAAGTCCATATGGTATTGCATAAAGATTCCACAGAAGTAACAATGTACAAATGCGACTCTTGTCCATTTCGGACAAGATATAAGAGTAAGCTCGACTTACATCTGCTACTGCATAATAATCCATCAGAAATAACAATATACAAATGCGAGTCTTGTCCATATTTTGCAAAATTTAAGGCTAAGCTCAAAGAACATGTTCTAGTGCATAAGAACCCATCAGAAGTAACAATGTACAAATGTGACTCTTGTACATATGAGGCAAAACGTAAATATGATCTCAAAAGGCATGCACTATTACATAAAGATCCTTCAGAAGTAACAATGTATATATGTGAGCATTGTTCATATGAGACGAAATTTAAACATAGATTCACAAAACATTTGCTGAAGCATAAGGATACTTCAAAAGCGGCAATATACAAATGTGACTATTGTTCATTTCAAACGAATCAAGAAGACGGTGTCAAAAGCCATGTGTTAATGATGCATAAGGATCATTCAGAAGTTATAATGCACAAATGTGACTCTTGCTCATATCAGTCAAAATGTAAAGGTGATCTCAAAAGACATTTATTAATACATACGGATCCTTCAGAAGTAACAATATACAAATGCAACTCTTGTTCATTTCAAACAAATGTTAAGCGTTACTTCCGAAGACATTTGGAGAAACATAAGGATCCTTCTGAAGTAACAACGTACAAATGTGACTATTGTACATATGAGACAAAACGTAAAGATTCTTTGAAACTTCATGCGCTATTGCATAAAGATCCTTTAGAAGTAACAATGTACAAATGCGAGTCTTGTTCATATCAAACGAAATTTAAGCGTTACTTCCGAAGACATTTGCGGACACATGAGGATCCTTCAAAAGTAGCGATGTACAAATGTAACCAGTGTTCATTTCAAACAAAAGATAAATCTAACCTTAAAAGGCATTCGTTAATACATAAGGATCCTTCAGAAGTACCGATGTACCAGTGTAGCTCGTGTTCATTTCAAACAAAATATAAAGATGGTTTAAAGCAGCATTTAGTGAAGTGTAAGCATCCTAGAATATTCACGTTTCGTTCAAGTGAAGGATTTAAAAAATCTTAAAGGTAATTTATTAGCTAATGCGTGTGCTTCGGAAGTAACAATCCGCAATAATTTTTAGAAATACCGATGTACTATAAATGACAGTTTGAAAAAGTAAGCCAATTTGTTCTGTAGATGTTCGAAAATGAGTTAATTCTACTCTCATTTTAATTAGATACTCACTTTGTTTCCTCACTTCTGTGGAAATGTGTTACTATTCCACACGAGTGCCGTAAAGAAACTTTTTTCTTCATACTGAATTTATTAAATATCTGCGCTTGAGTTAGAGGCAGTCAGCAAATACAACTTCTGTCCTGAAAAGGCTAATGGATTGAAATTCTTGCAAGTTAGACTTGGATAAAACAGTTATTCAAAACTTCGTACGAAACAAAATAAATTCTCACTTATTGCAGTTATTTTTGTGTTTCGTCCACATTTCTTATTCTTGTAGCCTGTGGATATCCTGTAACTGCTGCTGGACATCCCATGAGCCTTCAAACGAGAGCACGTGATATCCTCAATAAATGCATCCTATTATTATCTGTTTATAACACCTGGGGTACTATTCGGGGTGTGCCAGCACTGTGTTTTTAAGTTGTAAATGAAATGTAATTATTCTTTCTTATGGATATACAGTGCATCCCACTTGAGAGTGTCACCCTTATATTATATCCAATTTGAGTCAATTTTTCCACAAGGATAAAACAGTATGGTCTACTTATAGCAAAAAAATATTCGACCCCATCAAATACAGAACTGGATGTGATTCCAAAATGTATAGAAAAGACATATTAATAATTTTGTATCGAATTTTGTATGTTATTAATAAAAGTTGTGTAGAATTGTTTGAAAGCTTACACACATAGTTTGATTAAAAATTTTAAAAACCGAAGTTTTGTTTAAAATATGTAGAATACACAAAAACAAAAAGAACTTACATATTACTTGGCAAGTGCTTGCTAGTTAACGTTTTATTTCAAACGAAATCTTTCGAGTACTTGAGATGTAATCTTGGATAATCAGATAAACTGTCAGATTTGTTTGCATCGTACCTACAATGCAGACGACAATACGTAGACTATCGTGGTTTTAGATTTGATGAATTTATAGCCTCTTCTGGGGTGCCCCAGGGCTCAATTCTTAGCTCCCTTCTTTTCGTTATTTTTATTAATGATATTACGCAAATGTCGGATAACACACTCTCTAATACAAATAATAACAAGCCTTTTACAGTTATGCATATAAATGTCTGCAGCATAAAAAATAAATTAAACAGACTGGATGCTGCCTTAAATAGATTTAACTATCCAAGTATTCTATGTGTCAGTGAACATTGGCTCAAACCTTGTGAAACTAATTATTTCAATTTAAATAATTACTTATTGATAAATTCCTACAGCCGCGTTAATTTTATAGGTGGAGGCGTTGCAATTTATGCATTGCAATCTCTAAATGCTAGTATTAACTCTGTAGATATACCAGCAATCGATAAAGACTTTGAATACTGTAGCAGTAAAATATCTTACGAGGGTAATTTAATATCTGTAATATGTGTATATCGCTCTCCTACTGGGGACTTAAATTTATTTTTCAAAAATATATACAACCTTTTAGAATTAACACATAAACACAACAGGTATATTGTTTTGTGTGGCGATTTTAATATAAATTTCTTAGTTAATTCAAATAACTCAATAAAGTTATGTCAAACTCTAGATTCTTTTGGCCTCAAAAGACACATTTATTCACCTACCAGATATGGTGTATCCTCCGAATCTTGTATTGACAACATATTTAGCAATTTTCATATTGATGAAGTAAATGGCTTAGTGATGGATGCACATGTGTCCGATCATTTGTGTCAGCTAATATGTTGGAAGTTACCATCTAAGGTAAATGGTTATGTCAGCTCCACTAAACGTATATTTAATGCTCACAGTAAAAAATTTTTTAAAGAATTAATAATGCATGAAACCTGGGAGAACATGGAAATCAAAACCCCTGATTTATTAGTTACTAACTTTATTGGAACATTTAAATACCACTTTGACATTGCTTTCCCATTAACGAAAATAAAACTAACAAAAAAATGCAAATCACCATGGATCACCCCAGAAATAATAAAAATGTCTGATGATTTAAGAGATCTGCATCACTTGTATATACATAGTAAAAATCCCGACTTATTACAACTATATAAAGTACGCAAACAGGAATACAATAAATTTGTGGATTCGTCCAGGGTGAGATATAATACTAATAAAATAATGTCGTCTCAAAATAAATCTAAAGCCGTGTGGCAAATAATAAATGCAGCTAATGGTAAAAATAACGAACCATCAAAAATAAATCTAATCGACAATAATGGGAAATTAGTTGAAGACCAAACTGAGATTGTCGAAATGTTCATGAATGAATTTATTACATTTCAAGTCAATTTGCAGGGTAAACCTCAATTTTTTCACAAAAATAAAGTTCAATTCAGTTTTTTTCTAACACCCACTGACAGTAAAGAAATTGAAAGTACTATTCTGAACTTACCTAACAAGAATTCAGCTGGTTTAGATGATATTCCCTGTTCTTTATTAAAAACGATTGCTCATGAAATATCTGAACCGTTAGCATTAATTATTAACCACTGTTTTTTAAATGGGTTTTTCCCAGATGAATGGAAGTATGCTAAAATTATACCCATTTATAAAAAAGGGTCCAGATCGGCAGCTAAAAATTATAGGCCTATTTCTTTATTATCAGTATTTTCCAAAATTATCGAAAAACTTGTGTATAAGCGTCTTTTTATGTTTCTGGTACGATTTAACATACTTTCTCAATTTCAACATGGTTTTATACAGGGACGATCAACTGAAGGGGCAATATATGAAAGTCTTAATTATATTGTAGGATGCCTGGATAGAGGTGAATGTGTCACAGGTATTTACTTTGATTTATCGAAAGCATTTGATACACTTAACCACGAACTGCTGCTTTACAAATTGGAGTGCTATGGAATTAGAGGTATAGCTTTAAACTTCTTTAGGTCTTATCTTTCTAACAGAACCCTGAGAGTTTGTATTAGTACGAAAGAGGGTAATAACATGACTACCATCTATTCTAAACCAAGACAGATAACTACAGGGGTACCCCAAGGTTCAGTATTGGGGCCTTTATTGTTTTTATTGTATGTCAATGAATTACCTGAGAGCTTGGCATTACATTCCATATATCAGTATGCTGATGATACCTCCTGTGTAATATCTACCAGAGATACTACTGCTACATCACACAAAGGTACAACTGTGGTAAATAAAATGGATAAATGGTGTCGTGACAACTCACTTATCCTAAATGAAGCTAAAACTGTACTTATCCAATTTAGTAATAAAACCCCAGATTCAAGCATCTACTTGAAGTTTAGAGAAAAATCCATTCCCGTTGCAAATAACACAAAATTCCTGGGGGTCGTGGTCGATTCAAAACTATCTTTCGAATACCATGTTAACTCAACAATATCTAAGCTTAACAAAGTATGTTACTCAGTACGAAACATACGATCTTCTGTCGATCTTAATGTGTTAAGGGTCTATTACTTTGCCCATGTGCAGTCCATACTTAGTTATGGTTTAATATTCTGGGGGTCTAGTGTCCATGCCAGAAATGTGTTTATCGCTCAAAAGAATATTATACGATGCATGCTTAGGAAAAACAATCGAGAGCCTAGTAAGCCATTATTCAAAATGTTGGAGTTAATGACATTACCCACCTTATATATATACCTGTTGATTTTATTTGTAAAAAAAAATATTGGTAAATTTAGAACAAATGAGGATATGTACAATGGTATGATGATGGTAACTCGAAATTCAAATGCACTGAGAGTTCCTCATCATCAAACATCATCATTCGAAAAGGGAGTATACTACAGAGCAGTGCGGGCATTTAATGCAGTTCCACTGGAGATAAAATCTATCTCTAATATTTTTTTATTTAAAAAGAAATTAAAGTGTTACCTTCTTGAAACATGTCCCTACAGTTTTGATGAGTTTTTACTGAATGCCAGAATATTTCCTTAATAGTCCTTATATGAAATAATGATCAATTTGTCTCTGCGGAGTTTTTTTTTATATATATATATGTATGTTTTTTTATTCCTTTTAAATATTTATGTATATATATTTTGTATGTACCGTTTTCTTTTTATGTATTATATATTCTGTGTGTTATCTATGTTATATACATGACAATTGACAATTCCAATACTTGTAAAAGTCTGATGGAAATAAAGATTATTTGTCAGTATGATTGTCGTTGGCTGTCTTCTTTATGCGGATGATTTAAAGTTGTATTGTGATATTAACTCTTTTGCGGATTGTCTTAAATTGCAAATGAATCTTGATCGTATCAATAATTGGTCTATTGCAAATAACTTGCCATTAAATGTGCAAAAGTGCCATGTATTTTCTTTTACCAGAAGAAATGAGCAGTTACATTATAATTATACGCTAATAATACGTCCCTGAATAGAGTAACTGAATTTAAAGATCTAGGAGTTATTTTTGACTCTAAACTTAGTTTTAACCAGCACATTCTTTCTGTTGTACTTGCTAGTTACAAAAGTCTTTTTTATTGTTATAAGAAATTCTCATAGATTTAATGATATTAGTCTGTTGTTCCTGTTATTTAACACATTCGTTTTGTCTAAACTTGAATACTCAAGCATAATATGGAATCCAGGGTATCAAACTTACAGACGCACTTTGGAAAATATCCAACGTAAATTTTTAAAATATGTATCCTCCAGGGCTGATGGTGTTTACCCCGTTGTCGGTGCTGATCATTATCAATTATTGGCCAGGTATGATGTATTAAGTTTATCTGATAGAAGGGATATGCATTCTCTTATTTTTTTATTTAAAATTATCAATAACAAATTAAACTGCCCATCAATTTTAAGTCAATTAAATTTCAATGTTCCGGTAGTCGCTACTAGACATACCAATACATTTTATTTGTTAACCCCGAGGACCAACTTACTCAAATTTTCACCTCTCCTCTGTTTGTGCAGTATTTATCATAGTGTTTTTGTTGTTTTGTATTATTGTTTTTATTTTTCTTTTGTATTTTTCTGTAAATTTATCTACTATTATTTTTTTTTTTTGTAAATGTGTAGTTTTCCCATCCTTTAATTGGTATATAAATACTGTTGGATGGTGTATTGCAATAAATAAATAATTATTTGATTGATAAAATTTTCCAATAATTTTGTTATTTTTCTCATATCTTTTGATATTGCAGATAGCTTTGTACTTGAAGAGAGAATGGTAATTCGCCAGAGGTAGACCCTAATGTGTTCTATCTTTGTGACAAATTTATTATTATTATTAATAATAATAATATTTTTTTTTTTTTTTCGCGAGAGCGATGCTGATCAGTTCTGCCGTGTCTCCGACATTCTCATGGAAGAAGCGCCAGCAAATTTACTACGACCACTCCCTGCAACCTGCAGAGTTAGCGACTGTAGGTTCCTAAATTGTGTGCCCTAAGTAAACGAAGAGAACCCAGGATAACAGCTTTCTGCATCTGGCCTGCCAGCCATTCGGCCGAATGTTGACAGGCCGGTATTGTTCGTAATTCCGAGAGCAGCGTGGGCCTCATACCTCCAAGTACACCGATTATAAGGACTACCGACTATTATTATTATTATTATTACAAAAAATAAGAGCTGAAGCTCGAAAACTTATTAAGCTCATATGAAAATTAAATAATATAAACTAAAATGAACAAATATTTAGATAAAGTATTGATAAATATAATAATAAATATTGTAACTTGCAGATACAAATCTTATTAACATTATACAGGCGCAGTATTCAAAAAATTATCAAGTCTACTTTTAAATGAATTCAGAGACGGAGCAGTGACCACACAATCCGGCAATGCGTTCCACTTTTCAAACACTCTATTAGATAAAAATGTTTGCCTACTACGCACGTGAAAATTCTCTTTTTTTAACTTCAAGGCGTGGCCACATAGGCGGGGATCCACATTAAGTGTAAAAATATCCTCTGGACAGTACATTTTCTCTATGGAGTAACCTTTATGTGGTAATGAGGTCACCACACATTCGTCTTGTTTCCAGTGGCTGAAGTTTGAGAATGCCGAGACGAGTTTCGTAAGGAAGATTTTATAAAACTTGGGGGAGTTTAGTTGCACGTCTTTGGACACCTTCCAGCCTATTAATGTCTTGCCTTAAAACAGGAGACCATACGGCTACAGCAAACTCGAGATGTTGGCGAATATACGAGTTATAAATTTTAAGACATAAGTCAGTTGTATGATCTTGGGATGACTTTCTGACCATATAAATTAACTGATATGATTTGTTTTCAACTTCAAGCGTGTCTTAATAAAGTAAACAACTGGCGTATAATAAATTGGATAACAACTAGAAATGCATAAAGGTGTTACACTCTCCAATGGGACTCACTGTTCATATTTCAATAAGACGCAAGATAATAAATACAAAAATATATTTCTATAAAAAGAAAACCATGTAGAAATAAAAATTGTCGCATATCTAATTGTTTTTTTTCTTCTGCTCTTCCATACTTGCAACAAATTGGTTACTATTAATTCTATCAGAAACAATACAATGTTCATTGCACATTTAACCGATATGGTCAAAGACATTAATAGTGTTACATCCTTCAATGAGAATATAACTTTAAATCTTGGTATTGATGGAATAACTGTTGATATTAATAAAATTCAGTATATTAATCCAATTTTTTTTTAAGTCCTGTCCCATCTCGATTTAAAATCTCCGTAGTTACCCCATTTATAAAGCAGGAGATAAAACAAAAATTTTTAATTAGAGACCTATTAGTGTTATTAATAATTTTGGAGGTTTTGAAAAATGTTTGAAATTTCGATTGGTAAAATTTTTCAACCAAAGTAATATACATGAATACAATGCGGTTTCCGTGCTGGTAAAACAACGAGTGGTGCTATGTACACGGTCATCAAGGATATTATAATGTACACAATGTATCTACAAGTGGTAAATAAAATTATTATTATTATATAGAGGGTTCAGATGCAAATAAAAAGTGTTCTGCAGCTTTCCTAGATCTTGGCGAAGCATTTGATACTGTTGATCATGAAAAACTCTTGTATATTTTAGAATGTTATGGTGTTTGTGGTGCAGTGTTAGATGTCTTTCGCAGTTACTTATTAAATAGGATATAGATTGTGAAGTTAAATAATGCTTTTAGTGAAGCAGGAACTGTGAAAATAGGAGCACCTCAGGGGACAGTTCTTGGTCCAATACTCTTCCTGGCTTATGTAAATTCTTTTTTGTACTTAAAGACGTGTGCAAAAATTGCATCTTATGCAGACGGTACACGGTTGCTATCTCTTGTGAGAATTCATGGACTGAAGCTAAAATTGGCATTCAATTAGGTATAGAGAGAATTAAAAACTGGCTAAATGTGTATCGTCTATCATTAAATGCGAATAAGACGTGTTACCTGGTATTTACTTAACTGAAGTAAATATATCAGATTTCTCTTGTATAAATAAATATTATAGGTATAGTTGAAGTAAACAGTTCCCGGCTAATAAAAAATGCAACAAAAACTTTACGACCTCATTAAAATACCGGTACCCTTTGTACTGCTGATCGCAAATTGACTCGCTTACCTTTATAGGCTTTTAATGTGCGTCGGGTCGTTTAATGATAGGCATGGCGCCATGGCTCATGGGGATATGATTATGTCGTAAAGTTTTTGTTGCGTTTTTTGAGTGTAGGGAAGTGCTTACTTGGACTAAAAGAAAAAATGCTATATTAAAAGTTATATTTATTTATTTATTCACAGGAAAACCCCATTATACATATAATGAAATAATAATAGCACAAAGTTCAACATGCATTAGCACAAATGTAATAAAATGAGACAAGAACAGAAACAGTTTATTTACACACAAAGTGAAAGGCTTATGTAGCAGAACTAATAGCAATATTGACATGGAATAATATAAATTACATTACATTTATATTCTGAGGTTTACGCAGAGCTGATAATTCATAACCGAATGATCCCAGGGCCCTCCCCCACGCGGACACCCGTCGCCCCAACCAACCCACCGCACTCTCTCTCCGAAGCACCCACTTCACTCCTGAAGAAGGTCACGTTAAAATTGACAAGACTGTTAAATCAATAATGCCCCAGATGGCGAACCTTCTATGGAGGTAAATAAAGTCGGTACCGCCTGCCAATAAACGACGTCTTCCATTATGACGAATAAACAAAGTGAGCCCCGCAAAGACGATGAGAGTTATTCAATGATGACTATAAGTATAAAAATTAGGTACTTAAATCCTGACGTAAGTTAAAAAATATACAGATTGTTTTATCAACAGTGGGAATATTTAAGAAGCAAAAACATATACTGATGCAGTGCCTTTTACATATTATATTTCTGAAGATTATATCACTTTATTGATCATTTATGCCATTTTGCACAAGTCATTGCTTAAGTTTACGAATTTTGGCATTTAATGAGGCAGTATCAGTGACGTCATCATTTGACAACCTGAAAACGGTTAAGTGGATTGTTGAAGAATTTGACATAAGAGCAAGTCTTAGTTTGTGATCGATTTTAAAATTAGTGGTGCATAATTTTAATGACAAATTTGTGTGGAGACATTTATTAAGATTTTCTTAAAAGCCTGGTGTGAAAGATATTTCGATACATATCGTATCAGTGCTATTATTGGAAAAGAAAAATTTATTGTCAGGTATGTTAACATCCCTGTGAAATCGTAAATTGTAAATATAAGCATTAATAACACTAATAATTTAGTTTTTCGTTTTTTTTTGTTAAGTAGGTATATTGTATGACTTATTTGCTTAAATATTCATTTAATGTATGTATTCATACATTTGGTATAAGCCAATATTGACATAGGATATAATAGGTTAGGTAGTAGTAATTTCTATTTACTAATATTGATGGTTTTATAAAAGATTAATATCCATTGCTGTGAAATTTATATTTTCTGACAATATTATTAATTCTCTGCCAAAAATGGCATATAGAAATATCTCCAAAGTAATTTAAAATATATACTTTATGGAGAGGATCTATGTAGATGATAAAACAGTTTTACATATGAGTTTCTATGCCATTCTATTGCACAACGACTTCCCATCATACTGAGGAAGAATATCTCTTGGGATTTTTATGGTTATTAATATGACTGTATGTGAAATCGACTAATTTCTTTCAAAAAATGTTATCGGTCTCATAGAACCTTATAGCTTTATTTTTATCTGTTTCTATGAGCATTTTTGGCAGGGTTGTACTTCAAGCTCAAAAGTTTCTAATGAGTTTGAATTTGTTACAATTTTAGAAACAGAATGTCGACGACGGCTGTTGTTGTGTGCACTAATCAATGGAATCGAAAAAGATCAGTTAGATTTTTGGGATTTCCATCTGCTCAAACCAGACGACAAGTAGAGCTTGCAAGAATAGAAATACGTACTCAGCCCAGCAGCGTTCTGTAAGGATGATTTTCTCGAATCGAAAATAAAAAATGCAAGAATATGTTCCAAACATTTTGTTATGGGTACCTATACGATAGTTTTTACATCATTTATAAGATATTGCAATGTTGACAGTGAATTTGCCTATTTAGTTAAAATAGGATGCATAAATGTTCTTAAGATTTCACTTTTAAGGTGATATGTAATGTTCTTTTTTAGTACGCTTTACATATTATTTTAACATGTATTCTATTATATTGACTTGTGTAAAAAAGTATTGTTAATAACACAAATAAAACTGATTGAATATGTAGTTATATGGTTATTAATTACATCCTCCTCCAGTAACGTGCGAATAGACATAGTTTTGGGTTGATAAATGAAGGTAGGTTTTAAGATCAAATCAGATTTTAAACTGAGTGTCCTAAACAATGCAAAATACATGGAAGAATGAAAAATAAAACCCTAACTTTTTGAAAACCTTCGTTGGATTTTCAATGTATCTGAACATTTTTAAATTCAGGAAGAAAAAACGATGAATATATTAAATGTTGATAGAGCAACATGGAGCAAAATACTTTATTTTGTAGCAATACATAGTGGTTTTGTTGTTTTTATTAACATATTCTACATGTAAACTTAGGAAACATACATCTGTATTGTGTATATACATTATATAAAGCCATTAACTTTTTAAATATCATAACTGCATAATTTATAAACGTATAGATTACATAAAAATCTTTGTGAAATGCCAAAGCGCACTGCATACTCTAAGCATCTGGCCTTGTTTTTTAATACTACAGCCATATCAATGTTCTTGTTACTGAGTTCTATTCAATAAGCCAATACATCCGTCACAGACGTATCCTCGTACAACAATCCAAGGCTTAAGTGTTGCTTCTGACAGTCTCTGAGAATGCCGAACCTAAAACAAAAATTACATTCATCCTTAACCCATTTTAATAATATTCTAATGCTTGAAAAACAGTAATTTGTGATTAAACATTGCAGACAAAAGTAATATACTTTGATAATAAAGGTTAAATTTCATACAGATCTACACTTACTTTACCAACAATGATATATCGTTTGCTAATTTTTTTTGCCCCCAGAGATTCTATCCATTTACAGGCAAGCTGGGCAAAGGCATCTAAAATTTTACATGCTCTAACTTCATCATTGGTCATAGGGTTTGTTCGAAATAATAAATAATCCATCACCACACTTTTAGAAATTTTTGGGATATCATCTAAAGATGCTGTCAAATCTGCCACTTTTAAACTATATGGATCAACGCCATTAATATACTCTAACTTAAAAATATAACTTGGTGACTCCTGAAATGAAGTGTATAGATCAAATTTCAATGAATTTAACAATCCTAATTGTTAAAATTAACTCACCATTTCGAAAATAAAAACCTGTTGATAGTACGGAAAAAAAAGTCGGTTAAAAAATACAAATAAAACACAAAATTAAAGTCAGTTCAACAAATCACCAAACGTATTAGTAAAAGGAAACACTAACTGTTAATTTTACACAAAAAAAGCTTTTAAAAAAGCTCAGAAATTCTTTAAAATTTGGGATAACTAAATGACCGTAAATGTCGCAAAAACTTATCTATCCACTGAACTGAAGTTGCAGCTCGGTTGTGACGTCAGCTGATACGACCTCTTCTTACTACCTCTTCCCTTACCAACCTACTAAACTAAATGTAACTTAATATTAGATAGTATGTTCCGAAATACATAGAAAGAATATGACAAGCTGTACAAGATGACAAAAGTGGGATTTAATGAAATTTATTAAAACTATTCTACATAATACACATGGGTACTCCATCTATACCAGTGTTAAATTTCCGTACCTTTAGGTATCCTTTCTCACTTATGTACCTTCGTATATACGTAAATATACAATTTATATATGTATATTCGAACGTTTATACGTAAATAGTCTGTGACTGCTTTTTACGAAATAGACTATAATAAAAAACGTTTAAAATCTTATCTTGCTGAAAGGAAAAAACCATGGGAGCAATTTGTTGGTGTATTTCTACAATCTTTAGCTGTATACACACTTCTACCTCTTTTAAAAAAAAGTTTAACCATCGTTTTTAAAAACGCACAGAACTAACTAAATCAAACGATAATGACAAAAACGCCCACTCTAACTGGAAATGTGAATAAATCACATTACTACTTCTCAACAACTAGGCAACTGCGACTGAAAGAAAATAAAACTAGGCAACTTAGGAAATGCACCCAAAAAATTGTAATTTCACGTACGCCGACTCTTCTCGTCAATGAGAGTTAACTTCAGGATGTTCAGTGGCGTAGAACTGGTTTACAAATCGGCACCATCCCTGAGTGAATCCAAAATACGTCGTAAGTGCACCACCTAGGTAGTTTATTTAATCTGTGATAATAATGTTCAGCTAACTGAAAGCGGAAGAAGATAAATAATTGTGAAGTTTTGTGGTTACGTGATTACGGTAATAAATCAACAGATCAGATAGTTGTTGTACGTTAACTGTAAATCGTTTAATCCATATAGCTGTGCTATAAATAGTCGGTTATTACTGTACATTTTCGTTTTTCGATGTATGTAGATGATGGAATATCAAGAAAGAATATGCAGGCTTTGTTTGGAAAAATGTAATAACTTTAAAGTTTTAGATGGAAATACAAAAAACCTCTTGGATATACTTCTTCTGAAATTAGTAAGTGTTGAAAGAACACCATTACAAGCTTAGGTTATATATCAATAAATTTGTTTCAATTCAATATATATGAAGTACATTTAGGTCACTGACACTTTTGGAAATTTGTTCTAGGACTTTACTGTAACACAAGGTCCAGTGATCTGTAAGAATTGCACAGAAATACTTATACATTGCTTCGATTTTAAAACAGCATGCTTGAGTATGCACAATTATATTCTTGCGTTTGTGAACAAAAAGGATGAAGTCAAACTAAATCTGAAAGATGTCTATCTATATAGTAAAGATGTAACTGGTACTGGCATTCCAGAGAATCAAGACGTATGTGGATTTTGCATGAGTTTAGCGAAAAAATGTTCTACTCTATCGGTTGATGTTGAAGAGGGAGATGTGATACTAAAGAAAATGATAGAAGAATGTCTTCCTGAATTAGTAAGTAGTTTAAGCCACTTCTTGAAGTAATTTTTAATAACTGAGTGGTTACATCTTTAAGATGCACCTCATATATCGGAGCATATATTCATGTGCATTTTTTTATCACTAATGACATTAATGCAAAAATTGTCTATCTACATTTTTACGACTATCTCTGCAGTTTTTTCTTTTAGGGAAAGTTAGTATAAAGTACTAGAATCTGAGCGATCCTTTTCAAAATCCACTAGCTATATATATTTAATTAAAAAAACACATACTTTGTCATTATATTTTTTTGCTTTTACAGATTTCCGGATAATATTTTTGAACAAAAATTAGTCAAAACGATCTATGATCTATTCTTCCTGTGTTGCTTTAAAGAAAATTTGAAGTTTTCCATTTTCTAAAAAAATATCAAATTGAAAAAAAGAACCAAAATTTTTTAATTGTATTTAAAATAACAGATTAAAAGACCATAGATTATTTTGGCCAATTTTTGCCTGAAAATATTATTCTGAAATGAGGACGCATAAATGGATACTGAATATTAAATACCAAAAAAAGAATTTTTAATTCTTTTTTGGGTTAAGATAATAATAATAATTAATATTGTAAATGAAACACGTACTGCTGCTTTGGCTGTGTAATATTTTCCAATGCCTCTACAATTATATATTTTACTCCATCTAAAAATTGCTGACTTTACTAACTGATATAACATAAACAAAAGATTAAATATGAATAGGCATACTATTTGACTTGACCTTCAGTTGGCTCCTTAACATTCGACCTTCCTGGATTTCTGTCGTCTTGATGGAATCATTCTTGACCATTTCTGTGATACCTGTAAAATTTAAAGTACATGGTTAGGGCTAGAGAATATTTAAAATATGGCTCTATGCATAGAGCGCTATGCGCACATTTCTCTATTGCAAGTACAGCTGATGTTGTGCACACCAGTCGAGTTCTATCCAGGGCTGCTACACATAAACATTCTAAATTATAAACACATCATATTATACTGCCACAATAGTAGGCTATTCATGCATTTCCCAACAGATTATTTATTTGCCTTTTAATTATTATTGTCAACATAATACATTTTTTGTTCCTTCTTTGTTTGCGCTGCAATTTGGGAAGTACTGACCTGGGTACTAATTAATATATCCCTCCAAATATTTGTGAATGTTAAACCTTTTAAATAAGTTTTTATTAGGATCTGTTCTTGTTCTTGTTTAAGTAGGATCAGGCTTTCGGCTGGTGTTTATTGCAATCGAAGTATTAACGTTTTGATGGTAATATGCAATTATTACACTTAACGCGTCAGGTTGTAATTTGTAATTCAGCGCTCGGCGGGGCACATAGCCCGGAGAGTAGTAGTTGCAGTTTGCGACAAAAAATATTATGTTTTTCTATATGTTATATTCATTTTTTTTTATCAACAGGATTTAAGTATCTTCAAGAAGCCCGTAATCTGTATACCATGCCGTGAATCTCTAGAGAAATGTTTCCGTTTTGTGATAAACTGTTTGACTGTAGAAGAGAAAACCAAGAAATATTGTGAAACTCTGAATATAAACATGAAAAGTCAAATAGAACTAAGCAATTTAGTACAGTTTACAATGGGCGATCTAATAAAAAGTGAGCCAGGTGGTATCTCAGCTGATATAATCAAAGTAGAGAGACAATTTTGTGAGGCTAAAGAAAATCAAGAAAGGGAAGGAATTAGCAACAGAGGCGACATAATTAAATTAGAACAGACGTTCTTTGATGTTAGCAACGATTTTAAAGAGGACGTTGAAAACGAAAATTTTATGATTAGAGATGACGCGATAGTTAACAATGAGCATCACGTCACCTCAAAAAATATGTTGGCATGTGAAGAAGAAAGTAATAAGCTTGTATCCATTAAAAAAGAAGAAATGTTGTGTGCAGACCAAACTGAACAAAAAGAAGAAAACCTTGTTAAAATGGAAGACCAGAAATTTTTAATTCATGAAGAAATTGAAATAAAAACAGATGAACAGGATGTCAGTGGGTAAGTAAGATTTTCGCAAACGTTTCTAATAAAACCTGTGTGTTATCATCACAATATGGGAGCTGTTGGCAACATGTTGCAATAAATTTTTAACGCATACATAATTTTATGGTTACATAGTATATGTTTCCATCATGGTGGCACTCCACATTTATTTACTGTTTCAAAAATAAAGTGGAAAATATTTCGAATTTGTACCTGGCCACTTTGTACAGTTTCGGAAATATATCGGTATTGTACTGTATGTTATGTCGATTATTTTCCATAAGTGTATTTATAACATTTTTGACAAATGAACTGTGTACAATCGGTTAATAAAAGTTTCATCTTTCCGAATAATAATGCTTAGTTCCAGACTCTTTGCCCAGCTAACAATTTAGGTGCTTTTCGACGTTGAACAGATGACGCCACCAATTTCAATACATGAAATGCGACATAAATTCAACGTCGAATCTCCCTAAATGGTTTTTTTGACACGTCGATTGGACGTGGAAAACAAGTTGAATAGGTGTTATTTGATCTATTAAGTTTGGTTGCCAGACACCTTTTAGGTAAGTTTCAATGTCGACAATACATTAAATTAACGTAACGGATTGCTTATTTGCCACCTTTCATACTTCCTTCAAAACTGTTTCCTCTAAGAGATAAAACTATAGTTGGGATATACGAGACTGTTATATTTCCATGATTAGCACAAGAAGTTAAACTGAAGCGTGCCGCGCAAAGTGCCGCGTTTTTGCTTTAGGAGTCCGGTCGGCTTGTGGATAATACAGGTAATAAAATGGGGAGTGGACGTATTCAGGCCAAATGTCCTGCTTAGTTAATTCAACTAACTTTCTTTTCTAATGGTGTACGGTCGTTTGTAAGTTAATTAAAGTGCTTTCCAGATACTATAACACTGTAACATATCCTAATCCTTAAATTATATTTTTATTTAAGGTTTTAATTTTATAAATTTAAATTCATTCTTTAAAATAGAAACTAAATTATAAATCCGGTCCTGTGTGCTTGGACGTGCTTTTTCGGTACGCAGGCAACAACAAACAGTCGGTGACCTTTATGTTTTTTTTGACTTTATATGTCTCCTATATGAGACATATTTTTATCTTTGGCAACTGTTTAATTTGCACGGTTTATAAGCGAAAATTTACTTGGGAATGAATTTTTTTTGTTGAAATGAGGGCCTTGTACCTTGAAATATTACTAAGCCCCTTAAAAATACCTATTATTGTAAAGAAAGATATATATATACATATACCTATATAAAATTTTAATTATCAATTTTTGACTTGGTACGCTATTTTTTCCAGCTTACAATAATTCATTAACTCTCAGTATGATCAATGAATATAATTATTTTATTAAATAATTAAATTATTTTCAAAAACAAAGTTTAAATTTCCACAGCGAATTTTCAGCGTTCCGTATATTCGAATAAATATGCCTACTTTCTCGCAGTGTTGCTTAATAGGAGGCACAACTTAATTTCCACCAATATTTTAAACCTCATCTTTAGAGATTAGTGGAAAAGTAATAAGTGTCAAATATTACCAATATCTAATTGTAACTTTCATCTAATTACCTTTTTATACACCAATTTGTCCCCTGTTTTAATGTATCTAATTAACACTTAATAATAATAATAATTTATTTATCCGTAAGACCAATTACGTGGCATAGGACAAGTCAATGAACAGCTAATAAATAAATATAATAAAAACAATCAGTATACATATAAATATAATAAAAGTAAAACAATTTTTAGGAAATACAATATGTAGATAGGTACAGTAAACAAATATGACAATAATATCACAATAAGAACACATGGCAGAGGTATATCTATTAATAATTATCAATCACTATTTAAATATTCTTCTATAGTATAGCAATATTTCCCTATTAAATAATTTCTCAAAATATTTTTAAACTGATTTAGATTGCTTATAGTTTTAATATGTAAGGGCAATTTATTGTAAAATAGCATACCCATATAAGCAGGATTTTTCTCATAAATAGCTAATGTATGTATTGGTAAGCATAGGTCATTACCCTTCCTCGTATTATAACTGAAAATCATTATTTTTG
Organism: Leptura quadrifasciata; assembly: GCA_963675555.1. Lineage (NCBI taxonomy): Eukaryota > Metazoa > Arthropoda > Insecta > Coleoptera > Cerambycidae > Leptura > Leptura quadrifasciata. The sequence goes on along the minus strand of OY776680.1, from coordinate 93,588,862 downwards.
ATAAATTTATCTATATTTTGCTTAACAAATATTAATGTTTCAAAAATATAAATAAATGGTATTGTTAGCAATCTCAAACTCTTAAAAATTTATCCTGGAAACACCTACAATAGTTCTAACGGCTTTTTTTTGCAAACGAAAAGCTCTTATAATGTGATGCGTGCCTCCCCATAATAAAATCCCATACCTCACTGTAGAATAAATTAGAGCATAGTAGTATGATAACATTACTTTCTCTGAAGTGATTTGATGTAATCTGTACAAAGCGAAGCAAGTAGATGACCATTTTTTACAAACAAAATCTATGTGCCTTTCCCAACTTAAGCTGTTAACTAAATATATACCTAAAAATTTCGTGCTCATAACTTGTTCTATAGTTTTGCCATTATATTTAATAAGGTGACTTTCGGATATCGTTTTCAATCTTGGTGTAAAGTTTATAAATACTGATTTGCTTGCATTTAAAAGTAACTCATTTTGATTAAACCACATGATAAATCTGCCCAACATAAACTGCGTGTCTGATATTGTATCCGAAATTGATGTTTTTGTGGATAGATAACTATTGTCTCAGCGAACATAACTAACTGGTTGTTACTGTCGATGTTTGGAAGATTGTTGATAAATAAGAGAAATAATAACGGACCCAAAACAGACCCTTGTGGCACACCATAAGAAATTTTAATTTCTTTTGATTTAACTCCATCGATTTCTACCATTATGTCGTTAATTTTACTTAAATCACTAACTTCGCCTATCACGGGTTAATCTGTAATCTAACAAGTCTTGTTTTGGTCGATTTCATACTTGATAGGTCATTTCACCTATTAGATCTTGCATGACCCAATGTGGCCCAACTCCCCTCTGCTAGGGGTGACTCCCAGAGGGTTAGAATGTAAACTGCATTGATTTTATTTTTACTTATGTGAATTAATAAACTTGTACCTTGTTGTTTTTTACCACCTTGTTTTATTTAATAAGTATTCACTTAGCCCCTAATTTGACATATGGTGGAGGTAAAATAGTCACTAGTTTGACATAGCCCCCAATGTGTTAGTCAACTAGTTTGACCGGCACCTCCACCATATGTCAAATTAGGGACTAAGTGAATACTTATTAAATAAAACAGAGTGGTAAAAGACAACAAGGTACAAATTTATTAAATCACAAATAAAAATAAAATCAATGCAGTACCTACATTCTAACCCTCTGGGAGCCACCCCTAGCAGAGGGGAGTTGGCCCACACACCATACACCCAAAAAAATGATCTTTTCTTTACATTACAAAAACTCAACTTTTCTATTCCATTTCAAAGACCCAACCTTTCTGTTATAGTGAATACTACCAGAATTGAAACCGTATAAACACTAAAAGCCAACAAAAACAGTCGGCTTCTGTTGCGGAGGTAAACAGAAATGCTTGTCATAAGAAAAACAATAAAGAGATGCCGGCTGTTTTTGCCGGTTTTTAGTTTTTATACGGTTTCAATTCACTATATATTTCGACGACCCAGGCGTGAGGTAGCAATCGCGCCTTAACCAACGCATTCGAATACTGGTTCTGGCACTGTCGGAGGAAATGGTTGTATGTCCGGTTGTTTGTTTCTTGAAATGCGCTCGCTGTTGGTTTACCCTAGTGCCAAAAAAAGTATATTCCTCGATTTCTTTAGTTTAGCTTAATTTTTATCACAAATATTCAACAAATCATACAGCAAATTTAAGAGATATATGTTTTGATCACCTATTTCTTCCCAATTGTACCACACTCACCATCCGCTGTCGGCTCATTTTCACAAAAAGTATCCGATTTGCGAAACTCTTATCGTCGTTAATGAAGTTCAATATTATACCACTTTGTATTTAATTCATTTACGTTTCCTTCCTATACAGGAAGGTTTTAATTTATTTATTTTTTTTTTATTTATTTAATTGACTATAATAAACTAATAATACATATACAATAACTATATCATAAGATAAATATATACACGCAAAACTATAAGTTGCACACAAACACACATCATCACAATTAAAAATTACAGACTGTAAACTATAAGTTATCTAAAAACCGACACTATTATAACAAGAATGCATGAGCAAAATGACTAAATAGTACTCTTGATCAGTCTCATAAACCTTGCTAAGCTACAGTCAAATATATTCAAATTATGATCATCAATGGCTCTCAGACTTCTGTCGATTGGAGAATTTCTACCGTAATTAGTTGAGTGATGCCGAGTAGTAAAGGTATATTGATTTCTTAGTATTCTGATAGGCACATTAAAATTAATAATTTGTAACATATCCGGACATACGATAATTCCGTTAACCAATTTAAATATAAATAAAATATCAGTGTGAACTCTACGTTTTTCTAAGGTGTTTAAATTGAGCGAAGTCAAAATGTCTGTATAATTGTGATTGATTATTGGATTATTGAGCCTAAACGAACAAAACCTCAAAAATTTATGCTGCGTTCTTTCTAGGGTTTTCATATGCACCATGTATATAGGAGACCATATCATTGAGGCATACTCAATTTGTGATCTAACCAAGGCACAATAAACAGTTTTTATAGAATTAACCGAAAATTCATTGCTATTACGTAAGAGAAAGCCTAACATTTTAGATGCTTTAATGGATATATTGGTAATATGATCAACAAAGTTTAATTGCTCATCAAAAGTCACACTAAGATCTTTTATAGACGACACTGATTTAATAATGATGCCATCTATATCATAAGGAGCATTAAATTTTTTATTTACTTTGAAAAAGCTGATGTGGTAGCATTTGTTTATATTTAGAGATAGCTTATTTATTTTGCACCAATTTATCAAACCATCCAAATCCCCCTGTAAAAATTCCTGATCTTCTTCGGCATTAATACTTCTATATAACTTTAGATTATCAGCAAATAATACAAAATCACAATCTTTTATATGTAACGAGATATCATTAATAAATAAATTAAACAAGAGTGGTGCACAATGTGACCCTTGCGGCACTCCTGATAAAACCTCTATTTCCTTAGATTTATTGTTCCCAATTTTGACCCGTTGTTTACAGCCTGTTAGAAAACTTCTTAACCATGATAAGATTAGGTCATTAAAACCTAGGTTATTCAATTTATGTAACAGTAAATCATGATTCACTCTATCAAATGCCTTGGGAAAATCCGTGTAAATTGCATCGACTTGCTCTCTATTCTCCAAGGCATTCAACAAATATGTCTCATAGACTAACAGATTTGTGACGGTTGATCTACCACGAAAGAAACCATGCTGTTGGTTAATGATTAATTCCTTACAATACCAGAATAATTGATCATAAACAAGGCTGTCAAACATTTTCGGAATAGAGGATTGAATACATACACTCCTGTAATTTTCAATATTACTTCTATCACCCGATTTAAAAGTTGGTACAACAAAGCTGTCCTTCCACAATTCAGGAAAAATACCTGTGTCTAAGGACCTTTTATAGAGAATATGTAGGGGCTTAGATAAAGTACAGGCGCACATTTTCAGTAATGTATTAGGAATACCATCAGGTCCTACTGACAACTTATAAGGTATTTTCGATATTTTATCAAATATATTAACCAATGATATGTCGTTACATATAATGAGGTTATTGCTAGATATTGTAGTATTGGGAATATCACAACTTTCCTCAGAATACACTGTGGAAAAAAAGCTCGCAAAAAGATCTACAACTTCCTCTGCTTTATTTGTATGAATTCATTTAAATACATTTCCCCAGGTAAATCAAAGGAAGATCTTTGTTCTCTAACAAATTTCCAGAACAACTTTGGATTGCTTGATAAATTTCTGTCAACATTTCTCAAATAATCACTGTAACAAATTTTAGAAATATTTTTGCAACTTGATCTCAGTTGCGAGAATATAAAGTAATCATGGTCATTTCTCGATATTAAGCAGTTTTTGTGTGCTATTTTTTTCCTGGCAAACAAATTTCTTAATTCAGCAGAGAACCATTTAGGAGTTTATTTTATAATTCAATCGGTACTTTTTTAAAACACTGTTAATGGCTTTCACTTCAGTAGTAATAACGATGTTATAATTTCAGGCTAGAAGATGGTGTTATTTTTCCACACCCTCAACTTGCTACTGGGTCTCGTGGAAAGCAGAAAAAAAAATTGGAACATTGTAAATACTGTCCATTTCAGACAACAAATGAATATTACTTCCAGAGTCATTTGCTGAAACATAAGAATCCTTTAGATATAACAATACACACATGTGACTTTTGTTCATTTCAGACAAAGTGTGGCCAGTGCCTCAATAAGCATGTGCTACTCCACAAGGACTCTTTAGATGAAGCATTGTACAAATGTGACCTTTGTTGGTTTCAAACAGAACATAAAAATACTTTCGATAACCATTTGCTGAAGCACAAGGACCCGTCGAATCCAACCATGTACAAATGTGGCACTTGTTCATTTCAGACAAAAAAAAAGAGCTACCTTAAAAGGCATTTGGTAAAACATACACACACATGTGGAACTTGTTCCCTTGAAGCAAAATGTAAAAGTGAACTCAAGAAAGCTTTACAGACGAATCTGAAGGATTCTACAGCGCCAGTAATTTATAAGTGCGACAAATGTTCATTTGGGTCAGAAAATAAACGGGCCCTCAAAAATCATTTGTTACTGCATAAGGATCCTTTAGTAGCAGCAATGTTCAAATGTGACTCTTGTTCATATCAATCAAATATTAAGCTTAATTTCCAAGGACATTTGCTGACACATAAGGATCCTTCAGAAGTAACCATGTATAAATGTGATTATTGCTTGTATCAGACAAAACGTAAAAGTAACCTTAAGGAGCATTCATTAATACATAAGGATCCTTCTGAAGTAACGATGTATAAATGCGACTCTTGTTCATTTGAAACAAAACTTAAGCGTAGCTTCCAAAGGCATTTACTGGGGCATAAAGATCCTTCTGAAGTAACAATATACGAATGTGATTGTTGTTCATATCAGACTAGGCATAACCGTAATCTCAGACGTCATTCACTGAAGCACAAGGATCCTTCAGAAGTAACAAAAATGAAGCGTAACCTCCAAAGCCATTTGCGGGAACATAAGGGTCCCTCAAAAGTAGCTTTGCACAAATGCGACTATTGTCCATTTCAAACAAGAGATAGATCTAACTTTAACAGGCATTTGCTAGTACATAAGGATCCTTCAGAAGTAACAATGTACAAATGTGATTATTGTTTGTATCAGACAAAGAAAAAAAGTAACCTTAAGGCACATTCGTTAATACATAAGGATCCTTCAGAAGTGACGATGTACAAATGCGATTCTTGTTCATTTGAAACAAAAATAAAGCGTAACCTCCTACGCCATTTGCAGAAACATGAGGATTCCTCAAAAGTAGCTATGCACAAATGTGACTATTGTCCATTTGAAGCAAGAGATAGATATAGCCTTAACAGTCATTCGTTGACGCATAAGGATCCTTCAGAAGTAACAATGTACAAATGCGACTCTTGTACATACGAGACAAAACGTAAAAATTACCTAAAAGTCCATATGCTGTTGCATAAAGATCCCTCAGAAGTAACAACGTACAAATGTAAGCAGTGTCCGTATCAGACGAAATTTAAGCGTTATTTCACAATACACTTACAGAAACATAAAAATGCTTCAAAAGTAGCAATATACAAATGTGACTATTGTTCATTTCAAACCAAACAAAAATACGGTGTCAAAAGGCATGTGTTAAAGATGCACAAGGATCCTTCAGAAGTAACATTGTACAAATGTGACTTTTGTTCATTTCTGTCAAAACGTAAAGATGATTTAAAGCAGCATTTGCTAATGCATAAGGATCCTTCAGAGGTAGCAGTGTTCAGATGTGACTCTTGTTCATTTCGGGCAAAATATAAGAGTATACTCAAAGGACATATGCTACTGCATCAGAGTTCTACAGAAATAACAATGTACAAATGTGACTATTGTACATACGAGACAAAACGTAAACAGTATCTAAAAATTCATACGCTATTACATAAAGATCCTTCAGAAGTAACGATGTATAGATGTGAGCATTGTGCGTATGAGACGAAATTTAAGCGTAGATTCACAATACATTTGCTGAAACATAAGAATGCTTCGAAAGTAGTAATTTACAAATGTGACCATTGCTCGTTTCAAACGAAACAAAAATACGGCGTCAAGAGGCATGTCTTAGCGATGCATAAGGACCCTTCGGAAGTAACAATGTACAAATGTGACTACTGTACGTTTGAATCAAAATCTAAATATTACCTTAAAAATCATATGCTAGTGCATAAGGATCCTTCAGAAGTAACAATGTACAAATGCAGCTCTTGTTCATTTCAAACAAAAATTAAGCGTTACTTCCAGAGACATTTGCGGAAACATAGGGATCCTTCAGAGGTAACAATGTACAAATGTGGCTATTGTACGTATGAGGCAAAACGTAAAGATTACCTGAAAAATCATACGCTATTGCATAAAGATCCTTCAGAAGTAACAATGTACAAATGCGACTCGTGTTCATTTCAAACGAAATTTAAGCGTTACTTCCGTAGACATTTGCAGACACATGAGGATCCTTCAAAAGTAGCTATGCACAAATGTAACCAGTGTTCATTTCAAACAAAACAAAAAAATAACCTTAAAAGGCATTCATTAATACATAAGGATCCTTCAGAAGTAACGATGTACCAATGTCACTCGTGTTCATATCAAACAAAATTTAAAGGTGGTTTAAAGCAGCATTTAGTGAAGTGTAAGCAGCCTAGATTATTCACGTTGCTTTCAAATGAAGAATATAAAAAATCATAAAGGTAATTTACTAGCTAATGCGGGTGCGCCGGAAGTAACAATCCATAATAGTTTTTAGAAATGATGTACTATTATGACAGTTTGAGAAGGTAAGCCAATTTTTCTAATAGATATTCTTTCCTGTTATTTGGGTTTTCTACCACATGTATTATCCTCTTTGAAAACAAATCACCGAATCTACAAAATAATAGAATTATTGGAAAAAAGCCTCTGCTCCCGTGAAGTTTACGTCAAAGGAACAGTCAGAGGTTATGTTTTACAAATAATGTAAATCAGAATAAACACAGAAATAATGTATTTTGCTGACGTTTCGGAAAGTAGTCTCTTTCCGTTTTCAAAGCGTTTTTTGTAAGAACTCTTATTTTGCCGTGTATGTCAAATACACAGCTTTAAGATTCTGTGTATTTGACATACACAGCAAAATAATTTGTATCAATATGTTACCTACAAAAGTTGGTTTATAGTTTTCTCCTCAAATATGAATACTCCTTACGTAACACTATGTAGAAATAAAAATTGTCGCAAATCTAATTGTTTCCTTTCTTCTGCTCCTCTATATTCACTTCCAACAAATTGGTTCCTACTTATTCCATCCGAAACAATACAATGTTCATAGCACACTTAACTAATACGATCAGGCATTGACAGTGTTACATACTTAAATGAAAATATAGCTTTAAATCTTGATACCATGTTTCTTAACCCTGTAATAGAAAATATATCCATACTAAAAATTGCTGTTCACCGGGTATTGATGGATTAACTGTTGATATTACTAATAAAACATCATTATGTCTGATCGAGGTGAGGTATCACGCCACCTGGTTCGAATCCCGGCTCCGGCACTGTCGGAGGAAATGGTTGTATATCCGCGTTTCTTTAATATGTAACCCCCTTCCGCACAAGCCTCTGGCTTCTGGAATTGGGGGTTGTCTAATTTCTGTGATGTTTATTTGTTTATTATTTAATATATTTTACAGGGACTGAATGTAATGAATTTAATTTTTTTAAGTGCTGTCCTATCCTAATTTAAAATCTCCAAAGTTATCCCCATTTATAAAGCAGGAGATAAAACAAAAATTTGGAATGACGGACCTATTACTCATTAATAATTTTGGAGAGATTTTTGAAAAACGTTTGAAATATTGATGTGTAAAATTTTTCAGCGAAATTAATATACGTTCGGTTCCCGTGCTATTAAAACAATGAAGGATGCTATGTGCATGGTTATCAAGGATATTATAGAGGCTTTAGATGCAAATAAAAAGTGCATCGCAGTTTTCCTGGACCTTGCAAAAGCATTTGTTACTTACTGTTAATCATGAAAATCTCTTGTATATTTTAGAACGTTATGGTGTCCGTGGTATAGTGTTAGATGCCTTTTGCAGTTACTTATTAAGTAGAACACAATTTGAGAAATTAAATGGTATTCTTAGTGAAGCAAGCACTTTAAAATAGGGGTTCCTCTGGAGACAATTTTTGGTTCAATATTCTTCCTGAATTATGTAAATGCTCTTTTGTTTTTAAAGACGTGTGCAAAAATTGTATCCTATCTAAGATTTTTCAAATAAAAAGCGCATTAAAGTATTTTTTTAGCTAAATGGTTTTACATGTAAAATGATGCAAACGATGAACAATACTATTTCTATGAAATCGAGAACGTTCTGTTTTGTTTATCAGTATTCTAGCTAAGCTACTAATCTTCCCTGCAAATCCTAAATTAGGTTAAGATGGGTCTATATGGAAATATATACTGAAAATTTGAAAGTCTTAGTAAATTTAGTTGCAAGAAAAATCGAGCGGAACCGATTGTCTGCAAGATGTTGAAACTTGCAAGTAAATTGCCAAATGTGATCAGCTGGCTCTCAACTGCGCATGCCTTTGATCAAGATTTCTTGAATTTGCAAGAAAGTTGCAGCGGCTTTTAGAATAAAATGATAATTTTGTATTATTGCACTGACTGTTTTGCTATTAAAAATTGTTTAATTTAAATTCTTGGTTACTTTTCTGGAACTCCGATTAAATTTAGATTAGAATGAAAACTAGTGGAGAAACTTGTAAGGCATTTTTAAGATATATTTGCGTGGGAAAATTCTCACCGAGTTATAAAATTTGCCCACCCAGCGAAAGAGATTTGCCCAAGACAAAAAGCAGTGTTTATTTCTTACAAAAAGATACCTATATCATTTGTATTTATTTACAAAAATATAACCCACACAACATCTTATGGATATGTATGTCTATAGCATATACATAAGATGTTAGAATTTAGATGTGTATTTTTAAATATACATACGACATGAAATGTAAATGCAACTATACTGGATATTCATCAGTGGCATATACCATGTATATTGTTGGAGGTATATACATAGATGAATATACATAATATGTCTGTTAATGTATATCATTTTATATTATTATTTTTGAAAACAACAGGAGCCATAACTATTTCTAGACTAGAACATCTTGAAAGACGAAAATCTGATGAATATATGAACAAAATTCATATATTTTTTAATTTTACAAAAAATTTATATTCACATATATTTCAGTAACATATATATAGAACCTAGTACGAATAATTTAAATATTTTTTTATTTCACAGAAATATCAAATGTTGAAAATAGGAAAGTTGCTAAATGTATCAAATTAACATTTTTCAATAATTATATATTCGTACATTCGGATTACACGTTTATTTAACATTTTGGTAAATCGAAAATTATATTAAGCGATAAGATTAATTCAATTTGAAAAGTATCATAAAAATTGTTTTAAATATTGTCTGCTCCTATAAAACAGAATTACAGTCTCGTTCCCCATACAGCTCAACATCAATTTTTACGTTTATGGATTCCTTTTGCAGCAGTCAGTATTGATTTTGTTTGGTCATGATGTGATATAACGTTTTCAATCGTGATAGAGGGAGTATATGTTACAAAAATCGACATTTTTACTTTTCAGATACTGTCTGACACTAGTATACATAAAACTCAGAAATTCCATTTATTGAAAATATGCAAACTTTGTTGTTCACTACTCTTTACCCAATTCAGAAATTAGCAGCGCCATCTATTGACGGTTGATTTTCGCCCATGATCATGATTTGGAGCAAGCCGATTACAATGCAGTAGCGTCTTCTTCCTCTCTAAATTAACAAGTTCTAGCGTTCAGCTGGTTCAACGCTTGAGGTTATGTAAATACTGCTCGAGTTTTATGATATGACACGATAGATAGTAATTGTTTGAGAGCATTCAGATCACACTCTCTGTGATTGTTTTTTTATAGTTTTAGAAAATGAAAATGATACTTTCAAATTAGTCCGAGTGAAATTTTTTTGGCTCCTATTGAGTGCTGTAAATTCTTTAGCTTGTGCTAGTGTTTATTCCTGATTTCTGTACATTTTCGATGTACTTATATATAAATGATGGAATATCAACAAAGCATATGCAGACTTTGTTTGGAAAAATGTGACAACTTTAAAGCTCTAAATGAAAATATAAAAAACGCCTTGGATATACTTCTTCTAAAATTAGTAAGTGTTGAAAGAGCACCATTACAAACAAGCGTAGGTTTATAAATCAATAAATTTGCCTCAATTCAACATGTATACATTCCACATTTGTTCATTGACGCTGTCGGAAATTTGTTCTAGGACTTTACTGTAATACAAGATCCAGTGATATGTAAAAATTGCACAGAAATGCTTATACAATGCTTCGATTTTAAAACGGCATGTTTGCATAAGCACAATCATATTCTTACGTTTGTAAGCAAAGAGGACGATGTCAAACTAAATCTGAAGGATGTCTACATTAGAAAAGATGTAACTGGTACTGGTGTTCTAGAGGATCACGACGTATGTGGATTTTGCATGAGTTTAACGAAAAAATGTTCTACTCTATCCGTTGATGTTGAAGAAGGAGATGTGATGTTGAAGAAAATGATAGAACAATGTTTTCCAGAATTAGTAAGTATCAGTATTTTTAATGTGAGACATTACTAAATACAAGAAAATATGGCAGTGGCATTTTTTCCTATTATTTGGGCTTTCTACCACATGTATTATTATCCTCTTTAAAACAAATCACCAAATCTACAAAATAATAGAATTATTGGAAAAGAGCCTCTGCGCCCGTGACGTTTACGCCAAAGGAAAAGTCAGAGGTTATGTTTTGCAAATAATATAAATCGGAATAAACACAGAAATAATGTATTTAGCTGACGTTTTGGAAAGTAATCTCTTTCCGTTTTCAAAGCTTTTTTTGGAAGAACTCTTATTTTGCTGTGTATGTCAAATACACAGCTTTAAGATTCTGTTTATGTTATTTAACAAGACATTATGTTAAATTTTTTTCTTACTTTTGTCTGATAATTTTTTCTCGAAAATGCTGTATTTCCGAGTTATTCGCATTTAGCAACTTGAAAAAATTGTTTTTCCATACTATTTATATTTATCAAATTTCATCTGTATGCAAAAGCAATTGGATTTACAAATGTTGGTTGACAGACAACTTTTTTCGGTACCATATGTGATATTCATTATTATCATCTTTTTTTTATCAACAGGATTTAAGTACCTTCAAGAAGCCTGTAATCTGTACACCATGCCATGAATCTCTAGAGAAATGTTTCCGTTTTGTGATGAATTGTTTGTCTGTAGAAGAGAAAACTAAGAAATATTGTGAAAATCTGAATATAAACATGAAAAGTCAAATAGAACTAAGCAGTTTAGTACAGTTTACAGTGGGCGACATAATAAAAAGTGAGCCAGGTGGTATCTCAGCTGATATAATCAAGGTAGAGAGACAATTTTGTGAGGCTAAAGAAAATCCAGAAGGGGAAGGAATTGGCAACGGAGGCGACATAATTAAATTAGAACATACATTCTTTGACGTTGGCAACAGTATTAAAGACGACGTTGAAAATGAAAGTTTTATGAATATAGACGAAGTTAACAATGGACATCACGTCACCTCAAAAAATATGATGACAAGTGAAGAAGAAAGTAATAAGTTTGGGTCTATTAAAAAAGAAGAAATATTTCGTGAAGACCAAACTGAACAAAAAGATGGAAACTTTGTTAAACTGGAGGACAAGACATTTTTATTTCACGAAGAAATTGAAATAAAAACAGATGAGCAGGATGTCAGCGGGTAAGTCAGTAAATAAATATAATTGCTCATGTCCACTGTGTTATCCATAATAATTTTGAATGGATGCTTGTTGAAAACGTATACATGCACAACTGCTATTACTGATATTAAACTGGGGGCCTGTTAAATTCATTTAAATCTTTGAAAAAGAAGATTTCGTTGATATGTCAATTATCATTATTTTGTACATTGTACTGTCGTGAGCAGATAAAATAGGACAACTTTTTTTTTCGAATGTAAATCTGTCTCTATTTGAATATGTAATGAGTAGCTGAAATAAAACAGATATCATTTTAATTTATTTTTCATTTTAATGCTGTAGTTATTGCTATAGAAAATGATGGATGGTTAATGAGACAAATTGCACTGCGTTATAACATTAACAAAAATTTGGTGTGTAACATTTTAAGAAAGCGGAGAATAAACGGTACGATTAGTAGAAATCGTGGATCAAAGGACAAAGGATATCCTACTTAACAAGAAACTAACTATTAATATTTCGTTATTGCACCATTTCTATTTATAACTTCTATATAAGTCTGTTTGGCATAGAATTAAATAACTTTATACAATAATCATTAGTAATAATGTTTTCCCATGCATTATTTACTATTTCCAGTAATACTTCGGCATTCCGTGGTCTCACATTTCGTTTTTGGATACTTCTTAGAAGTAGTTCCCATACTTCTTCCACAGGGTTAAGATCTGGACTATGACTGGGCCAGTTAAGAACATTGATGTTGTTGAAATATGAACTCATTATTAGGAAATAATTGTGACACAGAGGGGAGCATAATATTGTCTAAAATCCTAATATATGCTTCACTATTAAATCGTTCCTCAATATGCCACAAAACACTAGGACCACGTGCCGATATCCAAGTCCACATATTGACGGAAAATCTACCAATTTTATCATTGTTAGATATATATTTCTCATCGAATCGAGTATTCGGAGGGCGGTAAACACGAATACGACCGCAGTGCGTTGACTGGAAATTTTTTTCGTCTGTAAAGATTACATTGTTCCAAAAATGTACATCATGCGCTAAACATTGAAACGCAAATTCCACTCGAGCTTCTTTATGTTCAGCTTTAAGTAAGTATTTCTGTGCTGTGGCATGACAGCGTAGCTCCGATTCTCTTACTCGCCGGCGACCAATACTACTCGATCCAGAAAAATTCGTTTCTTCGGCAGCCTGAATAACTGAGTAAAATGGATTTTCTACTAAAGCATTTACCATTGCAAATCCTGTTGTTGAGTTGATATCCTTCGTTGCCCTGATCCAGGATTTCTACTAATCGTACCGTTTATTCTCCACTTTCTTAAAATGTTACACACCGAATTTTTGTCAATATCATAACGCAGTGCAATTTGTCTCATTGACCATCCATCTTCTGCTTTAGCAATAACTCCAGATTTAACTGTGAATCGCTTATATGAGGCATAATTTTTTTGCACACTTGCAATAAATTATGACAGATAACCGACAATGTCACAAAAATTAAAGTTAGATGTACACAACTAGATTTTAGCAAAATACCGTTATAAGACTTGTCCTATTTTTTTTGTTCATGACCGTTATTGTGAATAATAAGTTCATCAAAATTGGATGATGACAAATTTATGTTTGTCTTATAGAAAAAATATGTGAATAATAAGTATACCTATCCTTTGGTATACTCCGTTCAGTGCAAAAGTTGCTGGGAAGCTATTTAAATTTAGTAAAATTCTTCGATCTCAATTTTCTAGTTTCTGTAAGAGATTGTATCTTAGGTTATACTTTTACTTTGGTGATTGGTGGTTCAAAGTGTGTTTTTTAGTGTTACATTCGCCCCTCTTCTTCCAGCCCTTATCGGGACTATGTTTATAATAGTCAAATATTGAACAAAATCGGAAAAATATTGTGGTTAATAAATCCTTACTTTTCATCCAACTTTGAATTGAGCATGCGATAATTTGTTCATTAATCAGTAATGTCGTTTCAAACCCTTCGAGGGAGGGATGTCACAGGTAACCTGGTCTGAAATGGAGGCCCTCGTAACCCAAGTAAAATCACTGATCACGACTTGTAAAGGAGGTGGTTTAATTTCTAATAAAAAAATTGTACCTGACAAAATTCAACTTTATTTTTAAATTACTGTCAGCTTTAACAATTTGATACTGTGGTTTTAAGATCTTTCTTTAATGTTATGCCAAGATAATTCCCGTAAAGTATATTTGAATTAAATAGATTTGGTGACTACCTCAACATTTTCCATCAACTAAACAACGGAAACCGCAGTATGTGCTGTGCAAAAAGTATACATCAGCATAAAACAATCACCAAAAAGATAATAATCACCAAAAACTCCTCGTATGATCCTTCAAGTTCACTCACTGTTTTTTTACGCTAATGCTAAAAAATATATATTCCTCGATTTCTTTAGTTTGGCTTAATTTTTATGGCAAATTTATATTATTGGAAAGTAATTTAATTTTTATCTTGTGCGATTCTGATCATCTGTTTTTACATAGTGATGACTGATGACACCTTCGAATCACTCTTCTCTTCCCAATTGCGCCTCACTCACCATCCGCTGTCGGCTTATTTTCACCAAAAGTACCCGGTTTGCCCCGGTTCTTATGCCCTGTTAATTAACTTCAATATTATATTATATTGTACTACATTGTATTTGATTAACTTATATTTACTTCCTATACAGGGAGGTAAGTTTGTAACAATAATTTAAACTAGGTACATATCCTAATATACAATATAACAGTGACATTCTTTACTTGAATATACAAAGCATTTTAGCCCATATACCAGATATTTGTATGAATATTAAATGCTACAACCCTGCCTTAATACTACTAAGTGAATCTAGAACTACTCCAGATATAGATGATTTTGAATTGATATTGTCCACCTATACATCAGTTCGATGTGACTCAAGCTCACGACACACAGGCGGAGTTTTATTGTATATTAGAAATGATATTGCATTTTCAGTACATAGAGAATACTTGTTAGAAGGTCAGTTAAGGTGTAAAATTATAAAAGTGAAATACCTGGGATTTGATTGGCAAATTGGATGTTTATATCGCTCTCCAAATTTTATAATAGTATGTGACTTTAATTTGAATTATCTAAGTAATTACCCAAAATATAAAAAGATTTACAAGGTGCACTAACACCAGTAACACTTTGATAGATTATGTCCTAAGTAATTTCGAAAATATTAATACATGTGTACATGATGAGCCAAAAATATCTGATCATTCAACTATTTCAATAAACTTTACTAATATATTGGGTACCATTAAGGTAGTTAATAAAAGAGTTCCAATGATCAATGTTTTAAAGTAATTAGATGTCTTACAGAAAATAACTTACACTCCATAAACCTTAGTTTAATTGATAGTAATTTTTTACTTAATAATACAGATGTAAACTTAATATATGAAAATCTATTAAATAACGTTGAATCCATTTAAAAAAATTTAGCTCCATTAAAAACGATGAAATTTAAAATTAGCGATCTACCTTGGTATGATCAAGAAATTAGGCTAAAAAGTAAACAAAGGGACAAAGCATACAGAAAATTTAAAAATGAAGTAGTGGATAAAGAAATTAATTGGGAAGCCTTCAAAAAATTACGTAATGAGGTAGTAAATTTATTGAAAATTAAAAACAACATTATTATTATGATAAAATAGATTCTCATAGAAATGATCCATATGCAATGTGGCAAACCCTAAAAAACTTATTAATCCGAAGAATTATAACAACAATTACACTAATGGTGTTCAATTTGAAATTGATGATCAGATTGTCAATGTAAGAGATGAAACTGTTATTGCTGAATATTTCAATAATTATTTTATAGATAGTATTGAAGAAGTTATTAATAGTATTGATTATCTAGCTTATATCAGTTCAAATAATAATAGGGATTCTAATATCGATAAATTTGAACATTTTAAGTTGATTAATTTTGGAGAACTTCGAAAAATTGTAAATTCATTAGACAACAAAAGCTATGAAGTGTTAAGTAGTAAATTAATAAAAGAAACATTTGAAGTTATTGGTCATGTCTGGTTACACTTCATAAATACATCTTTGGAAATGGGGACTTTTCCAAAAAGTCTCAAAACAAGTACAGTGACTCCTATACAAAAAATTAAAAATACCAATAAATCTTGGGAGTTCAGATTGATCAACACCCTACCTAGCGCTGAGAAAATGCTAGAATAGTATATCATCAGTTAATTGACTATTTTACAAAAAATAATTTGTTTTTTATAAACCAGTCGGGTTTTCCGGCAAATCACTCTTGTGAATCTGCCTTACAGTTAACTTTAACTAAGTGGAAGCAAAGTATGGATAAGGGGAATTACACAGTCGCGGTATTTCTTGATTTAAAATGTGCGTTTGAAACTATAGATAGAAATATATTAATCGATAAACCTAAAAGTTATGGTATTGGAGGTAGAGTATTAAATTGGATAAAGGACTATTTGACTGAGAGATAGCAGGTAACTAAAATAGGTAATGCAACTTCATCACGAAAAATTAATAATTTCGGAGTACCGCAGGGGAGTGTCATTGGGCCTTTACTATTTTTGATATATATCAATGATATTAATGGATGCCATGATAGTGATTTTATAAATGAATACTTCACTTAGACGAATAATGGTATATCTAAATAAAAATAAATTGAAAATAAATATACAAAAAACAAAGTCAATGGTCATAACTACTAGGTACAAATATAACAGTATTGATTTTAACACAGTCAAACTGTATATGAATAATACAAAAATTGAAGTAGTTTCGGAATTTAAGTACCTGGGATGTTTTTTGGACAACAATTTAGAATTCACCACACATTTTGACGTTTATAAAAAAATTGCAAAAAAACTATATTTTTTCTCAAGAGTTACGTCTTCTTTGTCAGTAGAAACAAGCATTACTGTATACAACACAATAATTCAACCGCATTTCGACTACTGTGCCAGTTTTCTATATTCGCTAGGGTCTAACAAAATATCAGTTTTGCAAAAATTACAAAACAGAGGGATGAAAATAATTTTGAAGTGTAACAGATATGTCCAAATAGGGTTTATGTTGGCCTCTCTTCAGTGATTATCAATTACAGATAGATTATACTATTTATGCATGATTTTCATATTTAAAATTGAAAACAAATTGTTACCCCCTTATTTTGATCAATTTATAATTTATAATAATGAAGTACACAGCTATGACACAAGAATTAACAATAATTTTCATTTAAATAGGCAGAATCTTTCACAGACTATGATTGGATTGTTATATAAAGGTCTTAATGAATTTAACAAACTCCCAATGAACATAAAAAAGTCACTTAATCTACCTGAATTTAAAAGAAATATGCTAAAATACATCAAAAATTGAATCAAATGTTATAATTCAAGCAATATCATACTTCAAAACATGATGTTTATGTAGATATTTGCCACTAACATATTATTGAATTTTTTTTTCTTTCTCTTATTGACTATGAAAATATCTAGTCCCATTGTCATTGTTAAATTTCTGTATACAAATTCATATTCCTATTGCAGTGCCAAATTTTTTGAAATTCTCCATTATTCATTAAATACTGTTCGGAGACGGTTTTTGTTTATCTGGATATCTATTAGCAATTATTTCACACGTTCTTGATAAAACTTTGTTACATTCTCCATAGATTATAAACAAATTTAAGGAATCCTCGTGCGTATAATTTAAGCGCCCCAGCATGATAATTGATATTTGTCAAATGGTAAGTGACAGCTACATACATTTGTTTAGCACTTAACGCCGTCATGGCTAACTAAGAATAATTTAACTTAATATCCGTAACAAAATCCCCATATAGAAATACTGAATTGGGAATATCTCGAAAACTAAAAATTTTCGGAATAGACATCCATATACAAACTTACCCTTATTTTTAATGGCGAATAAGATAAGATTATAAAAATTGGGGGTTTCCATTTGAAAAAATTAATTTTTGACAGTTTTCTCAATTTCATCTTTATTCTTATTTTTTGAACACTCT
This sequence comes from Leptura quadrifasciata, assembly GCA_963675555.1. Classification (NCBI taxonomy): domain Eukaryota; kingdom Metazoa; phylum Arthropoda; class Insecta; order Coleoptera; family Cerambycidae; genus Leptura; species Leptura quadrifasciata. The sequence continues at coordinate 93,570,780 of OY776680.1, read as the reverse complement.
GTATTAATACTTATCAAAATATTATAAACACTCTATTAAAGTAGGTCTTTTTCAACAAAGAATCGAACCCAAATTAGATAATAAAGGCTTCCTTATAGGAAAAATTGATAATTCTTTTAGGGCCCGCAAACGTCACTTTTGACATAAAAATTGAAATATCTCAAAAACGGAGAGACCTAGGTATAGGATATGATACACAAAATCGACCTAGAATTTTGCGTACAATCCACAAATGTCATAATATATAGGGTGTCCCATTTAAAATAAGCAAGTTAGTATCGACTTCCGGTATAACCGGAAGTGCCACCATCTTGAAAATATTTTAGCCGAGTTGCCCCCATCGACATTAGTTTACTACCAAATTTTTAAAATTTTCTGATGTCTACTTTTCGAGATATCGATCCCCGCAGTTCGTCGTGGGACACCCTGTATATATATATATATATATATATATATATATATATATATATATATATATATATACCTACTTTAAATTTTCTGTTAAATATTTCCAGTCGAGATTTATGTAAATACATTAGTATTACTGTCAATAAGCCATGTAAGATCTGTGTATATTAGGATTATCCTAAATAAAGTGTTATTAGTATTATTACAATGTTTTATGACTTTATGATTTAATCAGAACTTTTTACGTAGTAGGGTTTTTGTTTTTCTACATAGTTTTATTCAAAATAACACTATTTGTAAATACTGTATGAAGCAGTTACTTTAAAGGTAATAACGATATTATAATTTCAGGCAGGAAGATGGTGTTCATCCTCAAGTTGTTACTGGGTCTCATGGAAGGCAGAAAAAAAAGTTGAAACATTGTCGATACTGTTCGTTCCAGACAGGAAATGAATATTACTTCCAGACTCATTTGCTGAAGCATAAGAATCCGTCAGACATAACAATATACAAATGTGATTCTTGTTCATTTCAGACAAAATGTAACCAATGCCTCAGTAAGCACATGCTACTGCATAAGGGTTCTTTAGAAGTAACATTGTACAAATGTTACTTTTGTTCGTTTCAGACAGAACATAAAAATACTCTCAATAGCCATTTGCTGAAGCATAAAAACCCTTCGAATCCAACCATGTACAAGTGTGACGCCTGTTCATTTCAGACCAAAAGAATGGACTACCTTAAAAGGCATTTGTTAAAACATATGTACGTATGTGACAGTTGTTCCTTTGAGGCAAAATGTAAAAATGAACTGAAAAGACCTTTACACACGAATCTTAAAGATTCTGCAGAGCCAGTAATTTACAAGTGCGACAAATGTTCATTTGGGACAAAAAATAAACGAGCCCTCAAAAATCATTTGTTATCGCATAAGAATCCTTCAGTAGTAGCAATGTACAAATGTGACTCTTGTTCATTTGAAACGAAATTTAAATTACATTTCAAAAAACATATGTTGAAACATAAAAATCCTTCAGAAGTAACAATGTACAAATGTGACTATTGTGCGTATGGAGCAAAACGTAAAGATCAGCTAAAAAGTCATATGTTGTCTCATAAAGATCCTTTAGAAGTAACGATGTACAAATGCGACTCTTGTTCATTTCAAACAAGTATTAAGCTTTACTTGCAAAAACATTTGCTGAGACATAAGGATCCTTCAAAAGTAGACATGCACAAATGTGACTATTGTTCATTTCAAACAAGAGAGAGATATAGCCTTAAGAAGCATTCGTTGATACATAAGGATCCTTCAGAAGTAACAATGTACAAATGTGACTCTTGTACATATGAGACAAAACATAAACATTACCTAAAAACTCACTCGCTATTACATAAAGATCCTTCAGAAGTAACGTTGTACCTATGCAAGTATTGTTCGTATCAGACGAAATTTAAGCGTAATTTCACAAAACATTTTCTGAAACATGAAGATCCTTCAAAAGTAACAATGTACAAATGTGACTATTGTCCGTTTCAAACGAGGCGTAACCATGATCTCAAAAAGCATTTGCTATTGCATAAGGATCCTTTAGAAGTAACAATGTACAGATGTGACTATTGTACGTATGAGACAAAATTTAAACATTACCTAAAAAATCATATGTTATGGCATAAGGATCCTTCGGAAATAACAATGTTCAAATGCGAGTCTTGTTCATTTGAAACAAAAATTAAGCGTAACTTTAAAAGACATTTGCTGAATCATAAGGATCCTTCAGAAGTAACAATATACAAATGTGACTATTGTACGTATGAGGCAAAACGTAGTGATCACCTAAAAAATCATATGCTATCGCATAAGGATCCTTTACAAGTAACAATATACAAATGTGACTCTTGCTCATTTGAAACAAAAGGGAAGAGTACACTCCAAAGACATTTGCTGAAACATGAGGATCCTTCAGAAATAACAATGTACAGATGTGAGTATTGTACATATGAGTCAAAATATAAATATCACCTAAAAAATCATGTGCTGTTACATAAGGACCCTTCAGAAGTAACAATGTATAAATGTGCAGCTTGTCCATTTGAAACAAAACACAAAGGAGCTTTAAGGAACCATTTACAGAAGTGTAAGCATCCTTAGGATCTCCACGCTCCTTTCAAGTGAATGAGGTATAAAAATTCTGGAAGGTAATTTACTAGTGTATGTGGATTCATGAAAAGTAACAATCTGCAATATTTTTTTTTAGAGATGATGTACCAATGATAGCCGGTTCCCCTGCTGAACGCATTAAAAATCGTCGAGTGAGTCTGTTCATAATCAGCGAATACAATTTTTAAGGGTAAGCCGTTCTGAATTGTTTCCACATTCTCTTCAGGGGCTGCAATTAAGCGCTGTATCTCTCCAGAATCAAAACTTCTTCCATCGGGTAGTAAAGGTACTGAAAATCTCCCCAATCAGTAGCTAGTACATTTTTATAGAACTTTGAGGTTAAGAAACTGAACGACACTCTCAAGCTTGGAAAGTTACAGCAACTGATTTTTAGTTTAATGGAGAAATAATTGTTTTAATTATTTTACAAGTTGTGCTTCTATCTTTCGTCTTGACCAACCGAAGTAGTTGTAAGTTTCGAATCTATTGAGCGACAAATTTTTAAACACTTCTGTTAAGTTTGCCGTTCTTTATTTATGCGGCTTAACCACTGCATTATTTATAACGTTGCATTTAAGCATACAACACATATATTTAATTAGTATAGTTTGTAGATTGTAGCTTGATATTACTTAGAAGTTTAAGAAAGTTAATTTTAGCAGGAAGAAAATGTTCGTTCGGCAGCTCTGGCGTGTCCAACTAATATCCATTTTTTTACCATTTATTTTACAAATAGTTATACAAGATGTGCCAATTAATTCTCCCACTTGAAATTTTTCGGAAACTACTAGAGATATTTGAGTCTGTAAAGGCCCATTGCTAGAACTGTGACGCGTTTTTCTCCACCTCGCACGTTGACGTGGAGAAAAGGCGCGGCTACTCTTTGACACACGAGCTTCGGAAACAAGTTTTCGACTTACTCGGGCGCCAGTCCTAGTTTAAGTGATAGGACACACTACCCTCAAGCCGAGTACGCGAGGCTGAGCAGCTGAAGTGGAGAAAGTTTATTCCAGTGGGTCAATATATGGGAAATTAGACGTTCACACACAGACAGTAAAACTCAGAGTTTTCAATAAAATCAGTATATTACGATAGACCTATATGTACAAAGCTAAATATTTATTATGGAAAATCTATAATCTATCAAATACCAGGAGGAGCACGCGTAGCAACGCAAAACCCCAATAGTACCAGATGACTCAGGTGATCAGATTAGCAGGCTGCAACACACAGAATATACGGTTAGCAAGAATAAACAGGGTGCAGAATAGTTACGAACACCAGACGAGTAAAGCAAGACACAAATATATAAAAAACCACAGTGAAACAGTTATCCAGTACTTGCTAGTACATCAGTTTACCTACTCCTCTTGTGGACTTACTTACTCCCTGTGCGTACGGTCGGGCATGTCTGCTTCGGTGGAGCGATCGTAGTGGAATCCCTCTCTGCAGAGCTCCTCAGATCCTTTTCTGAAAATTAAACAACTTACGATAGGAGTGGGAGTAGACGCCTGATGGATGCGCTGCTGGTCGACTGGACTTTGCCAAAATCCTACACCTCGAATATGACAGATGGCACCTAGGTTCGCTTCTCGGAGTGGACACGTCTGATCCCAATGAGTCGCCTGGGCTGACTGACTTCTTGGCTGCACAGGTCCTCTTCTAGCAGCGAAACCTCTTACCATGGGAGTGGGAGTAGGCGCTAGACGGATGCGCTACTGGTCTCTTATGGACTTAGAAAAATAAGGCCACTACGGATTTGTGGACTTTGAAAAATAATTCGAATACAGATTTGTGAACTTAGAACAATTAACGGTACCTTTAGGTTTTAAATATTTAGCGTGAACACGTCTGCTGGCTCTGAGTCGATCGGGAGGACTAACTGATCGGTGTGAATCTAATTACTGCCTTCAGAGATGAAGGAGTGGGAGAAACAGCGGAAAATAGGTGCGCGGTGTATCACTGTGACGTCAGCTGGACTTGTAAAAATCTTTGAAATGTCTTTGGGGACTTAGAAAAATAACTCCACGATGGATTTGTGGACTTGGAAAAATAATTCAAATATAGATTTTACGGACTTAGAAAAATAAATGTTACCTGAATTCGGGATTTGTGATATTTTCGCTACAGCTCCAGAGCAAACAGCGGACACGTGCACCTCGTGGGACGGCAGCCAGAAGACTAAATGCGGAATAATTAAATTATTCCCGTGTACTGAAGGAGTGACGTTATATGAGTGACGTCGAACGGACTTGTAAAATATTTTCGGACTTGGAAAAATAACGCCACGATGAATTTGTGGACTTAGCAAATTTACCTTACTCTGGTACTACAGGACGGAGAGCTTTGCACGTCTAACGTGGTCGGTCGCTGGGAAGGCACTGCCTCGTGCGTGGTTTGGCGTGTCTGAAATGTAGAAACTTTTCTCGTCGCTTCCCCACCTGAGTTCATCTGTACCTTTACAAGTGAAATATTTTTATGCGGTATTGACAATCACAAATATTAATTATTTTCTAACTAATTCGCTGTTAGCGGTACAATTTATACGGAATAATCGAAATTAAATATAACACGGCAATTTCTATAACATATTTAAGAGATTAAATAAAATAAAACTTGGGCATATCTGGGTAACGAAAAACACTTCGTTACAGAACATATAAATGACTTTAGTTTTGAATAGAGATAGTTTTTTAATATGTTACAGGGTAGATGGCGCTGTGCTACAAAGAATTTTTTGGATCACAGGAACTTAGAGATGTTATCTACGTTAAAGAGAATTTAATTTCAATTAGATTTCGTTATATGGAAAAAATTCTAAAATCCAACCTTTTTGACAAATTTGAGTTTAAAATATTTAATTTTTGACTAAAATCGTCGCAACTTCCGGCAAGACTGGAAATTATACTGACAATGTTGAAATTGTTTTAGTTTTTGATTGTTTTTGAGTCAAATGATGTGTATTTAGTTCTTATATTTTATTGTTACGTGCTTACAATTTTCAGTAAACACTCTGTGGATTCGAATAACTTGCAACAAGAATTTTCACAAACCACTGATTTATTTAACCACTAAAATTACACTAGTAAATACTTAAAAATCACACAACTAATAATAACTTAATCTAATATGAATTCACTACTTTTAAAACACTATGTACTTTTCTTCCTAAACTTGACAACTTTATCTAACCTAAAAACTCTGTATTGCCTACTTCACTCAACTGAAGTCTTCTTCTACAAACTGCCTCTGTAACCAGAACCACAGATTACCCAGAACTGAACTGGATACTGAACTGTTCCTTATTCTTCACTAAACTGTACTGTTCTGTTCCCCCATCTGCTGGCTTCACCTCTTTATATACCCACTTGGAATGTCCAGAATATCATTGTAGAACTTTCCAAAAGATACTGGAATTCTCTATAATTTTCTTAGGCACTACTAAATGGTGGTTCGCCAGTTGGCCCACAGATGGCGCCACCCTTCTGGCCAGGGAGTAATTACAACTCTCCTCTCTGTTAGAGGGCAGCACATAACATTATTAAATTGTTATAAAACATGGTATTCTATACAAACCGGGATAAATTAAACATGGTTTTAATTTATGGAGAATGCCGCAAAAATTCTTCTGCAGCTGTGGTTTTATATGGAAGACGTTTTCCTGAGAGACCAAGGCCTGGTCGCAAGTTTATGTGCTAATTTAGATAATTATAGAAGTTTTAAAAAAACAAAAACACTTGGAAGAAAGAGAAGAAAATAATAATAATATAATAATATTCATTTATACTATATTAGATAGTGTGGAACAAGTCAATATATACAAAGTACATCATAATTACATATAGGTAAGTATAAAACAAACAACCGTAGTTTACATACAGATAAATATAAGATACAAAAATATAAGAAAGACAAACAATTAAATGGAAATAAATGTATAAAATATTACGGTTCACTTAACACAGAAAAATCAAAATGGTGGTTAAAATATTCTGAGACGGAATAAAAGGATTGATTAGTCAAGTATGTCTTTAGTTTCACTTTAAAGTTTTTTGTTAATAAATTTTTATATTCATTTGGAATTTTGTTATAAATTTTTATTAATTGCGTTACTGCATTTCGTTGCACTTTGGCGAAAGTAGTTTGTGGCTGACGCAATACCGATGTTGCACAACCTCTTGTATTGAAAGCATGATTGGTTTCGTATCTACTAAAAAATTCGCTGTAATTTTCTTTTACAAAGCATGCACATTGATATATACAGGGTGTTGCATCATGAGAGGGACATAGCTTAATAGGAGGTAGAGAACATCAGTGGTAACCGGAACCTCCCATAGAAATGTCTCATTGGGCCTTCATTACGAAGTTACAGGGTGTTAAATAATTTTTGGCCAAACCTGTTTTTTGTCACAACTTTGACAGGGAATGAAATAACGGATTCATATTTGGTACGGCTAATGTTCTAACGAGCCCCAAGAGGTATATGTATAAAAAAAAATATATCCAGGTCCGGACTCACTATAATTTATGTTTCTTCTTTGCGTCAATAAAACATCACCCTGTATATATTTTTTTGAAATTTCGATACGATATTCGAAAAGAGCAAGAAAAAACAAACAAAATGGCCTATTTCATTTTTTTGTTACACCTACGTGGTTATTTAAATACGTTGTTAAATGTGCAAGAAAATGGATTACAGAACCCTATTAAATGAGAGGCACGTGAAATAAATAGTTTTATAACTAAAATTTGCAAAAATTCTATTGAGCCTAGGTGGTCTGGGTGAATCCTAATTCCGGCACGTTTTAAAGGTCCATTTTGGTAAAAAACTGTGGTCCTAATAAGTAATCGGGCATGAAATAACAAAATTTTTAATCAATCACAGTAGGCTTGTTCAAAGTGACAGATAATAAAAAGAAATCTCCTAAACAGTTGAATAATTGTTTGTTAGTAATTTAATGTGTCAATAATCCGCATTTAGTTAGTGAAAACTTGTGAAAATATTTTAACTATGCCAGTAAAATTTACAAACGTGGAATATGCTGACATAATATTCTTCTATGGTTTCTGTAATGGAAATGGTAGGTCGGCGGAAAGAGAATATCGGCTGCGTTTTCCTGGTCGTCGATGCCCTAATCATAAAACCTTTAGTACGGTGTTCCAGTATGCAAGACAACACAGAAAGTTTCCTACTTCTGCAGTTGTGGAGCGTGTTTTACAACAAGGTGTGCAGGAACAAAACAATATTATAAACGTAGTTCAAGAAAACCCAAATATGAGCACTAGACGAATCAGTTTGGCAACTGGTATTCCTCATTGGCGAGTATGGAGAACCCTGAAAAGAGAACGTTACCATCCATATCATATCCAGCAGGTAGGTACAGCGTCTTCAACAAGGCGACGATATCCCCCGCCTGGCATTTTGTCATTGGTTGTCTAACCATCGCCCAGTCATTTACAGAACCTTATTTACGGATGAGGCACAATTTACAAGGGATGGAGTAAACAATTCACGAAATAATCATAAATGGGCACAGGAAAACCCACATGCGGTACGCCAACGCCGTTCGCAACACAGGTTTTCTGTAAATGTTTGGGTCGGACTTGTGAATAGACATTTGATAGGGCCACATTTTTTTGAAGAAAGATTGAATGGTGAAATTTACTTTGATTTTCTTCAAAACATTTTACCGAATATGTTAGAAAATATCGGTATAAGAGGCATGTTGTTTCAGCATGATGGGGCCCCAACACATTTTAACCTTCAAGTAAGAGAACACTTAAACAATGTGTATCCTAATAGATGGATTGGACGGGGGGGTAAACATGAATGGCCACCAAGATCTCCTGATTGTAACCCTTGTGATTACTTTTTATGGGGCCACTTAAAAAACGAGGTTTATAGCATTGAAATTGAAAGTAGACAACATTTAATCCAGCGCATCGTTACAACCTGCGACGAAATACGGAATAATCCAGAAATGATACGTCGAGCAATTGGTGACCTTTCTAAACGCGCAAGAAAATGCACAGAATGTGGGGGAGGACATTTTGAAAATTTACTTTAGTGTCAATTACGTTTTATTTTTAAACACATTTAGTTATTGTTTTGTTATTTATTGTTAATTGAATGGAAAATATTTTATTTATTTAGATTTTAGTTTGTTCTCTTTTCCAATTTTTATTAAGTATAAAATGTTGATGATTTTCTTGATCAAAGTAACTGGTTGCTTAGGCCTAAATGGTTTAAATTATCTGTCACTTTTATTTTTTGAACAAGCCTACTGTGATTGATTAAAAATGTTGTTATTTCATACCCGATTACTTATTAGGACCACAGTTTTTTACCAAAATGGACCTTTAAAACGTGCCGGAATTAGGATTCACCCAGACCACCTAGGCTCAATAGAATTTTTGCAAATTTTAGTTATAAAACTATTTATTTCACGTGCCTCTCATTTAATAGGGTTCGGTAATCCATTTTCTTGCACATTTAACAACGTATTTAAATAACCACGAAGGTGTAACAAAAAAATGAAATAGGCCGTTTTGTTTGTTTTTTCTTGCTCTTTTCGAATATCGTATCGAAATTTCAAAAAAATATATACAGGGTGATGTTTTATTGATGCAAAGAAGAAACATAAATTATAGTGAGTCCGGACCTGGATATATATTTTTTATACATGTACCTCTTGGGGCTCGTTAGTACATTAACCGTACCAAATATGAATCCGTTATTTCATTCCCTGTCAAAGTTATGACAAAAAACAGGTTTGGCCAAAAATTATTTAACACCCTGTAACTTCGTAATGAAGGCCCAATGAGACATTTCTATGGGAGGTTCCGGTTACCACTGATGTTCTCTACCTCCTATTAGGCTATGTCCCTCTCATGATGCAACACCCTGTATATATATATATATATATATATATATATATATATAAGGATGGTAAGGTAAGTATATGTTTCTCCTTAAATATTTCCCTACAGGTTTCTCTTTTTTTTAGATGGAAGATACCTCTAATGCAGGATTTTTGCAGTCTGAAAATTCTAGGGGAATCAGTAGAGTTGCCCCAGAAAATGATTCCATAGATGATCCTAGAATTCACATAAGAGTAGTATGCGGTCAGTGCCGCTTCTTTGTTGACAGAATTGGACACAATACGTAGTGCATACGTGAATGAACTTATTTTTTTGGCTAGATATTGGACATGTTCTTTCCGATTTAGTTGAGAGTCTATTTCAATGCCTAGGAATTTTGTGTGGTCACTAGTTGTAAGAATATGATCATTATAAGTTGTTGTGAGTGAATCTTCTTTTCTCAAACTGAATTTTATGAGGTGAGTTTTTTCAATATTATTTTTTAGGTTGTTCCACATATATAAATTTTTTTTTCAATCGTGCTGATAATTTCGCTTTTTAATTCTTCTTCGGATTTTGCACGTATTACGAGTGAATTATCATCTGCAAATAGGTTTAACATATGATTTACGATATGGGACAAGTCATTTGTATATAATAGGAATAAAATTGGACCTAAGATGAAGGCTTGTGGTACACCTTTCTCTGTTGTTTGTAATGTTTATAAGGCCACACTTACCTTTTTACACGCAGGGCGAACGGCAGCTCTTTTGTTTGGAGAGAATGGGTGAGTTCGGTGTGTTCTAAATGATTATAGTTTTTGATTTAAGATGTCATTTAATCATTAATTAGACTCTTTTACTTGTCCAGGGCGCCACTGACTTTATATTACGTAACTTTTCCTTGACAACCTTAAGCCAGGAAGGATATTTGATTTAATTGTACTGATATATTTAAAAGAAAGAAAAGTTAAAAGAAACATATATACAATTTTATTTAGTAAGAGATGTCTTTGTAATAAGTTTTTTACTCCCAACTTATGACAAGAAATTTTTATGTACAGAGGTTAAATATGTAATAAATTCAAATTCATCACCTGATAATATATAGACTAATATAGACAGGTTATATAATAACATATTATGTACACTGGTCTACCAATTTTTGATAAAACAAATTGTTAAATATTTGAGGATTATTGCTTGTTTCTCATTATTCCATAATAATACACCATTAACATTTAAATACATATATTATACTATTATATTCAGAGTATTCGTACGTTACAGCATTTACATTTTCTATTATATCCACCATTTTCTTTCTGTCATATTTCTATAGTTACTTATCTTTTTAGTTGTTACCAACTGTTACAAAATATAAAATACTAAATAAAGCGGGAACTCAAAATCATATTTCTAACACACCTCCTTGATTTTGAATTTAACTAAACATATGTATTAAAAAAAATAAATTAACAAAAGTTAAAATAAGGTTCACTAAGTGCCACAAACCTTTTTTATTCATTCATAATTTTCTAGACCTAATAAAGTTCTTAATGTCTGAAATTTTTGTCTACCTAAAGACTTAGTTAGTATGTCTGCAATTTGGTCATCAGTATTTACTTTCAAAACATCAATTAACCCTTTCTTCTGAAAATCATTAACAAAATGATAACTTACGTCAATGTGTTTAGAGTTTTTTGAAAATTTTCCATTTTGTGCAAGACCAATAGCCCCTGTATTGTCTTCATAAATTTTGATTGGAGTTTTAATTCGAATACCAAGGTCAGCTAGAACTCCTTTAATGGGTAGGACTTCTTCAACACAATCAGCTAGTGCATAAAATTCTGCATGAGTTGAAGCACGTGACACAACTTTTTGTTTCTGCGCTTTCCACAATATTGGATTTCCAAAAACGCGAACAAGTATTCCTGTAGTCGATTTTCTATCAATTATATCTGAAGCCCAGTCTGCGTCAACATAAGCATCTATTTTATCATTAAAATTTGAACTGTACACTAATTTTATAAATCGAGTACTATAGAGATATTTTAATACTCGTAATGCATATTTAAAATGAGTATCGTTATAACTGTTTTGGAAACGGCTTAAATAATTTACTGCAAACGATATATCGGGTCGAGTTCCACTGCTTACATATAAAAGAGCGCCAATTAAATTTCTGTATTTCAAATTTGTATCACAATTTTCTGCAGGTTCCATTTTTAAGTTAATTTCCATTGGGGTATGGACAACTTTTGACTGTTTAACATTGTATTTTTCTGCTAAGCTTTCTATATAATTTAACTGACTTAGACTCATTTTCTTTTCATTTGGATTATAGTTAATTTCAATTCCAAGATACTGCTTAATTTTTCCTAAATCCGTCATTCGAAATTTTTGACTTAAAAATGATTTAACTTCTTTAATTTGTTTCACGTCAGGACTGCAAATCAATAAATCATCTACATACAATATAACATATATTTGGCTTCCGTTAATATTCTTCATATATAAGCAATAATCAAAATTTGATCGTTCAAAATGTATGCTCAACATAAAATTATGAAAACATTCATACCAATCACGTGGGCTCTCTCTAAGTCCATAAAGTGATTTCTTTAAAAGACATACCTTATTCGGCTCAGCCTCGTAACCATCTGGAGGATAAATATAAACTTCTGATTTGATATTTCCATTTAGAAAAGCCGTTTGGACATCAATTTGATCAATATTCCACATATGATTACAGGCAACTGACAATAATACTTTTAGAGTACACATCCTAGCTACAGGAGAGTATATTTCTTCTTCCATTTGATATGGTTGTTGGAAACCTTTAGCCACTAGGCGAGCTTTGTACTTTCCATCTGTCTTAATTCTGTAAATCCATTTAACTTCAATAATCTTTTTGTCTTCAGGTGTATTGACCATCATCCATGCTTCATTTTCTTCTAAACTTTTAATTTCCTCATTCATTGCATCTCTCCATTTCCTAGAATCTGCACTATTTACAGCTTCTTCGTAGCTTTCAGGAACTAAAACATTTGTATAGTTTACATAAACTACATGATCATCGTATCTCTTTGGTAGTTTTATCTGGCGTTTAGGACGATTTGATTTAGCCACCTCCTGAATCTCTGCATCATTCGTGTTTTCATCAAGTTCAATACCGTTTTCTAATAATTCTTCTTCTCCCAGTTCCTTTTTGTTTAAGCTTTCTTCAATACGTAAAATATTATCTTCTGAATCTTCTTCGTTTTCTAATCTGATACATTTTATATCATTTTCAATAAATTGCACATGTCGACTAATAATTACTTTATTATTAACTAGTATTTTATAACCAACGTCGGTATAACCAACTAAAATTCCTTTGACAGCCTTTGGATTTAGTTTTGAAATTCGACATTCTTCAGGGATTCTAACAAATACTTTGCTTCCATATAAACGTAGGTTCGATACATCAGGTTTCTTATTGAAAAAGATTTCATATGGGGTCTTTCTAATTTTTGTATTTGCAAGTAAACGATTTCCTATATATGCAGCGGTATTAACATTCGGGCCAATAACATTTATCAATTTTTGCTTCCGCCATCAAACATCTAGCACGATTCATAATAGTTCTGTTAAATCTTTCGGCTACACCGTTCAGTTCGTGTGTATAAGGAGGGCCAGGTCGTAAGTATATACCTTCCTTTTTTGCAAATGTATAAAAATCCTTATTTATATACTCTCGCCCATTATCACAATGAATTTCTTTTATTTTCTTCCCCGTTTGATTTTGCATTAATTTCCTTCTTGTTCCACTCGATTTCACTAATTTCATTAGGTTTAGTTTCATTTAAAATAGCTTCATTGCACTCCTTCATTTCAAGAAACAACATTAATCGAAATTTCCATTTATCGTACCCTGTTCCATCAAACACGTTTAAAATACATTCGTCTTTTTTATCCGCCATTATTGTTTCAAGGACCTTCTTTAATTTTCGAACACACAAGCTTCACATATGAAAACCACAGACTTCTGCTACCATGTTAAATATTTGAGGATTATTGCTTGTTTCTCATTATTCCATAATAATACACCATTAACATTTAAATACATATATTATACTATTATATTCAGAGTATTCGTACGTTACAGCATTTACATTTTCTATTATATCCACCATTTTCTTTCTGTCATATTTCTATAGTTACTTATCTTTTTAGTTGTTACCAACTGTTACAAAATATAAAATACTAAATAAAGCGGGAACTCAAAATCATATTTCTAACACAAATAAGAGCAAAAACAACAAAATAATATACCAGGTTAAGGATATGATTAAAATATTATATAATGTTTATAAAAGATTTAACCCTTCGCATAAATGGCCAGATATATTGATGGTGTACATGAAAGTAATAAAATAAATTTGTCTTTGTATTTTAGAGTAAACCATGAAATAATAATAACAAAAATATGTTCATAATACTAAGTCCACGTGTAGAGGACAAAAAAAATTGATATGTTGAATAATAGTGCTGAATGTGATTCTTTATTAAATACCTGTTAATTTTAAACAATTACGTAAAACTTTTATTATTTTTTTTTTATTTAGGTTTCTGATTTTACGTAAGTACATAAAGAAGTTACCAAATTTTTCGTGTGTAGATGTCCAAACTGTATATGGTTTCCATATCCCTGAATTATTGCAGAAACACCTCGGCAGCGAATAACCAAAAGAAACAGGATTACCTCATCTCAAAAGTCCTCGTGCCCTGATCCTGACAAAATGGCGGTCTCGAAACTTCAGTACGCCACGTACGATTTTTCCAGAGATTTGATGGTGTCCAAACGAAATACCGGAACCCCAAAATATAGATAGTCTGATCCAAGGTTTGACTTAAGTTTTTATTTCAAGTTGAAATAAATTGGTATTACGTATTCAAATTGGTAATATTAATCTGGTATGTCTAACTGGTTTTTTAAAGCCTAAAAAGAAACGTATTTTAAGAAAGTATTCCCAAAAAAAAATTACAAAAAAAAACAACAACGACCCCTATTCATTATACCCTCGTATAATTAATTGAGTTAGGATTGTTACCTGGATGGAAGTGGCTTCTTGGAAAACTCTAGCACAGAGGGTTAAAACTTCCGAAAATGTTGCTCCGCTGTGTCTCTAAGACAGGATTCAAGTCAAATGAACGAAACGAAATTCTCATGGTGTCCGGCTAGAATATTCCTGATCAGAAAAAACAACCCTGCGCCAACTATATTTAAGCGACGACTCTGCTAGACAAAATATTAAACCGATATTCTGAATTGTCGGTTGCCTACCTATTTACATACCAAAGGATCGCTGCGTGAGAAAATTAAATACTTAAATTAGCAAAAATAAACGCTACATGTTTTCCAATTTGAAATAATCTCATTACCTTCATCTATTATCATTACACACTGTTTTCTATTGTGTAGATAGGATTTGAGAATATCATGTACATTTCCTCTAAAACCCATTTTTTCGAACGAACGACTTTATCTTGTGAACTAAGTGCATCCAGTATCTCACATATTGCAATGTATACTGCTCTTATGGTTGACCGTCCTTTAATGTAGGCACTCTGCATATTTGTTATTATTTTATTTGCTTCTGTAAAATCCAACATTCTATTTAATAATGCTTTTTCAAAGATTTTCGCCACAATTGATATAAGAGCTATGTGCCTATAATTAGAGATTTCTTTCTTACTGTCTTTTTTGTATATTGGCTTGATAATGGTCTTCTTTAATTCATCAGGGAATATTCCTTTCTGGAAGCATAGGTTAATTATAAAAGAAAGTGGTTGTGAAAGTTCCTCAGCACAGTATTTAATAAGTTTTGTTGGTATTTCATCAGCTCCAACAGCAGCAGTATCTTTCAATGAGTGGATTATATTAAAAGTCTCTGTCGGTGTTGTTTCATATAGGAACATTGTCTGGTTGTTTTCACGAACCCGATCAAAAGTTTTTTGAGCATTTATGTTGATGTCGTCACATACATTTATAAGGTAATGATTTATGTCATCTAAAATTTCTTTTTTGGTTTTGTTGTTTCCAATTTCTAAGTTTTCAATCTCAAATTTTGTATCCATCTCCTTTCCTGTGATTTCTTTTAGTAGGTCCCAAGTTGCTTTGACTTTATTGTTGGAGTTTATAATATAATTTGAGAGCGATGTTTTCTTTGTTTCATTTATTACTTTCTTAAAATTGTTACAATATTGTCTGTAAACTTCCCTCGTTATATTACCTTTTCGCATTCCATCATAAAGTTGTCTTTTTATTTTGCTCCTTGTTCTTATTTCCTCGTTTATCCAGGTTCTACTTTCTTGAGTATGGCAGTTTTGCATTTTTTTAGGATATATATCTTCCAGAGTCTCTTTTACCATATTTAGAAACATTTCTGTGCCATTATTTGGGTCATCTTCGATCATTATTTGCTGCCAATCAACAGCTCTGATTTGCTCTTTGAATAAGTTCTTTTTATTATCAGTAATACAGCGTTAGTGTTAGAAAAAAAAATAGAAAATAATTCTTTACATAAGTTAAATGAGTAAACTAATATTACATAACTTCATGTAGAAGGATTCAAAAAAATAATAAACTTTATCCTTATAAAATTCATTTAGTGCACCACTTAAGACCAGGAGATAAGCAGCGCAGACTAGATTTTTTGGCATACTTTTGCATTACTTAGAGGATCCTACCCAGCTAACAATTTAGGTGCTTTTCGGCGTCGAACAGGTGACGCCACCAATTTCAATATGTAAAATATGACAAATTCGATGTCGAATGTACCTAAATGATGTTTTTTGACATGTCAATTGGATGTGGAAAACTGAATAGGTGTTATTTGATCTATTAGGTTAGGTTGCCAGAGACACCTTTTAGAAAAGTTTCAATGTCGAGAATACATTAAATCAATATTTGCTATCTTTCACATTTTCTTTAAAACTGTTTCGACAAAAAGGTAAAACTATGTACTTATATGGTTGATAATGATAACTACTTACGAGACATATTTTTGTCTTTGACAATAATTGATTAATTTGCACGGTTTATATGCGAGCATTTACTTGGGAATGAATTTTCTCCGTTGAAATGAGGCTTTGTACCTTGAAATATTACTAAGCCCCTTAAAAGTGCCCATTATTATAAAGAGAAAAAATATATAAGTATACCTATATAAAATTTTAATTTTCAATTTTTGACTTGATACCCTATTTTTTCTAGTTTACAACCCAAGCAACACCAAATGGTTTAATAAACGTTTTGATTTAATTTATACGACTGGTATATATATATATATATATATATATATATATATATATAATGTTTATTGCAACCTATATTCAACGTTCGAAGGTCCGCGCTACAAACGTATATATTTGTCTTATCATATATTAAATAGACTTTTAAAAAACCGTATATATATATATATTGTACATCATATCTTAAATATATACGTCTTAAGATAACGTTATGTTGTTGTCACATCATATATATATACTTTTATGACGAACCTCAAATAAAAGTATTCCATATACGTCGATAATACGTATGATGAAAAGGTTTTTCTCACGGTTATGAAAAACCTTTTCTCCAGTCGCTGGTATACGTGTAATAAACCTTTATTATCCGCTGTAATTCATACATACATAGAGTATCCCTGTATGGAGTATCTAATACTTACATACTTTTTTATTTTAAATTTTTTGAGAAAGTGATTTTTTATAGTGTTACTTCAGCTGATCAAACTTTTTTTGGCAATGCCAAAATTTAGGTAAGATATTCAGAGAATATAAATATCTTACTTCGCGTAAGGTGAACAAGAGTTTTACACCTTCTGTGATAAAAAAAATGCAGTTACTATGAAATCACTCAGATAAACAATAATTGTTACCAATCACAAGTTAGTTCATTCTTGTAACTTTAATGCACTACAACGTGATAACTCAAGGATAAGGGCGGCTCATCAACATAACACTTGTTGAATTTCAATCAAATAATATATACACAAAAACAAACAAGTAAATATTCTTTGTTTCGATCACAAGGCCACACTACTAAGGTTGACTACCACCACACGAAACAGCAATTAATACGACGATCCGCGGTTGCTCACCAGCAGTACTGTTGAGACAATGAGAGAGATGCATATATTTATGAGAAATGCTTATGTATTCTACAACAAAGACAACAATACTAACCCATTTGCTGGCGACTGCGCAATCGATGCAGATTGATATACGTTTAAAAACCGTATATTATAAACTGCAATATTACTGAACAAATATTTACATTCATCATCTATCTATAACAAATTATGATTAATGTAAATATTTTACTCATATTTCCAGATATTGTTATAATCTTCGAACTTTTAGTTGCAATTGTTTATGACATGCCTATAAAAAATGTAGCGCAAATACATATTTATCGTATATTAAAAACTCTAATATGGCTGAAAAAATGCAAGTAGTGTCAATTTCACCAATTTACAATTTAAACATTTGACGGAAGTGTAGTCTCAACTCTCAATTAATTATTTCTCAAATATTCTGCGTTACTCCAAAAATTTTCAGAGAAATACATTTATAATATACGTAGAAAAATCATTTATGAAATAAACGCTTTTCATAGACGTTGATTAAATATACGATAACGAAATTTAAACCGTAATTTCATATAATAAATGTTTATTAAACCATCATGTGTCTTGGGAATAATTCAATATTTCTCAATATGTTCAATGAATAATTATGAATTGAATTATTTCCAAAAACAAAGTTTTCATGGCGAGTTTCTGGCGTTTATTTTCGAATAAATATGGCTACTTTCTCGCAATGTTACTTAATAAGTGGCACAACTTAATTTCCACCAATATTTTTGGCCTCATCCTTAGAGATTAGTGAAAAACAAGTTATTTTGCCGTCTACTAAGTAGTAAGTGTTTTTGGTGGAAATATAAGTCCTCATTAGGATTAGGTCTCTAAAAAGCTTTGTTAAAGATATACAATCACCTATTTAATTATTTTAATACATATACAGGGTATATTGATTACGTCAACAAAGATATTTAATGAAAGATTACTTATTATTAGGTCACAAATATCCCCCCCCTTATTGACATTACCAAGTTGTTTCAAATAGGTCACTTTTTACCTACTTCCCCTATTAGGCGACAAATAGTTACTAAAATATTTGTGATAACCTATTAGGGCATTAATTTCTCTACTAATTTACCTGTACCTAATATGAAATATAGCGACTTAACCAACTGAACTTTAACATTACCTAATTCCGACTTGCTTTGGTATTATTTTCGATTTTTTTCACGAAATTAATTAAAATTAAATTCTCTGAGATATATAACATGTCTAAGTTCCTGTTGTCCGAAAAATTCTTTATAGCGCAGCGCCATCTACCCCTTAGCATATTAAAAAACTATTTGTATTCAAAACTAAAGTCATTTGTATGTTCTAGCAGTGGGCTTTTAAAGAACTTAAATATTTCTAGTAGTTTCCGAAATATTTCACCTCGGACTTTTTATTGGCACATCCTTTATTCCACCCCATAATTTTTTTTCAAAAGCAATAGTGTACAAATGTTACCTAAAGATATATTTAATAATTTGTTGGTATGCCTGGCTATAGGCAATGGAATTTTTATTAATTCACACATACTGGACTATTACTTTCAACACATTTATTGTAATTTTACAATTAGTATTTATTATATTCCATTATTATAAAACTTGAAAGAATAAAGTAGCAATATAGAAAAAGATTTGTTGTATGAACCACTTTTTACATCTTTGTGACTGTTGCCAGGCACAATACCTACTTATTGTTACAATGTAACATGATGTTGTTTACACATATATTGAGGTAAAAATAAAATCATTAAGTTATTGATAAATTGCTTTATTTAAATCCTTATATCGAAATGAAATGTAAGATTTTTGAAATAGAAGAGACGTTATTGGAGGGTGAAATTAGCGGCAAGTCATGCTTGCAATTGATATAATTTTACCACTACAAATATTAACTAGTGTGCTGTGCTTTACCATGAAAACATGCTAGTCTAGTAAATTTTAATTTAGCTGGTCCAAAGGTCATTTCACCATCTGAACTAACTGGATGGGACAGAAATTTTGGAGTACCTAAAACTGCAACTTGATACTTGAAGTATCAGCAGAAATCTACTAAAAACTACTGAGATGGTTTGAAAAAATACTAAATATCTACAAAAGCGGATACTGACTTACCGACTAGCAAGGAACTAGAATTTGACGTCCACTAGTTATGCTTTTCCATTGACAGAGGGCGTCACCTGAATAGGCTTTAAAAGGAAAAAAAATCTTATTTTATAATAAATATCATATATTGCATAAAAGATAAAAACATAACAATCATAATGATGAGGAAAAAACAAGAAATAAATTCATAAAATAAATAAAAAGCAATTCCTTAATACCTACAAAGTGTTTTAAAAAATAAAATATTTGCCTATACATTTAAGGTACGCAAGACAATAATTTAAAATCATGGGTTATCCTCATCCAAATGCTTATATTTAATGTTCGTATATAACTCATTGTCATTTTGCATTGTTTTTAATATCTTGACATCAGGTTTTAAATTATTGCATTCACCAATATCTTTCAAACCTTCTCTAGCATGCATAATATGACCAATATTTTCATTTTGAAACCTATTTCTATCTCTCGTCACAGACTACCAGACTGGCAACTCAATGTTAAATTTTTGTCCAGAAATCTATCTCTCTCTCTCTCCGATTTGCAGAAGCCAAATTCAGAGGGCGCCACAGTTGCAGACGCGGGAGATTTGACCATTTGTTTACTTTAACTTACAGTTTATGTACATATTTGACATTTAAAATTTGTGATCAAAGTGCAATACCGTTTCATGCTTAATCTTTGATCACAAATTTCAATGTCAAATACGCCATATTATATATATATACTATAGGAAATTAAAAGTCAAATTTGTAATACATCATAGAACTTTATTTTGTCAGACATAAATAAACATGTAATAAAAAGTATGACAAAGGAAAAATACATAGTAAAAGAAAGCATAAGAATTAAAAACACACATATCCTTAACCTAAATAGATACTTTAAAAATTACATCATAAAACTTGTATTTTTATGTGGTCGAGTGGAAGAGTAGCTTTGCTGAACTCCGCCACAAATAAAGACAGTTTATTACTATTATTAATATTTAAGGCACTTTTGTTTTATTATATTCAATTAAATTATCAATATCAAGAGAACCATATTTATATTTTACAATAACTCTCTTGCCAATTTCTTTTCGTGTGCATTTATTAATTGTAGTAAATACTCGCCTTGCCAACCTCTTACATGATAACAATGTTCTCCAAATTCGAATTTTCAGTGATGACGAGGTTAGTACTTCAATAAAAAAAACTCAAGGCAAACATGACTACAGTAGCCGGATTCTAAGTTCCTATCGAATCGAATCGATATGATAGAAACGAATTTCAAACACGTGTCGTTTGAAATTCTAAGTTGTTATAGAGTAAACTGTTATAATGTCGTAAGACTGAAACAATAACTTCTTTGGTATCGAGCGTATTCTAAAATTGTTATAAGATACGTACTTCGAACCAGTAGTATCGTATCGACTTAATACGATAGCAACTTAGAATCCCGCCGCTGGACCTGATGAAATATATGGTTTTGCACAGTTTAGTTGATATTAAAAAGTCAACAGTACTTGACTTTAGGTCCTTAAAAATATTTCTGACAACATCAGAGTTACTCAGGTCACACATTTCTTTTATTTTATTTACTGGCTCTTTACACAACTTTTTTAATTTTTGTATGTGATCTGCCTTTTTTGAAATTACCTTAAACATAACTTTCTTCCTTGGGGTTGTATCTTCTTGACACAATTTTTTAAAAATTGAACTTTGGCCTCTGAATCCCCCAGATTTGGTATACGATGGTAGAGGTGTTGATGAACGGTCAACTGGAGTACTTGGCACACTACTAGATGTGTCTGGATGCGGGTTTTCTAATTCCTCATTATGTGCAGAAGAAACACGAAGACCACGTGATGTCGATGGTAGACATATATCTTCTTTGGGTTCCTCGACCTGTATGGGTACAGGTGTACAAACCCTTTGTGTTTCTACTGTGTCTCCACATGGATACCGGGTAGGAACTGCATTTCTATTGAGGATGTAATCGGTATCATTTGAGTATGACTCTACTGTGAAGTACTTATTACAAATTCTAAGATGGCGTATAGTATTTTCTGACACTTTTATTCCCATTAAGTCCTGCCACATTTTCGATCTGAAAACGATAATATTTATTTATTTATTTGAAGTAGATACTGTGGTAAGGCAGAACAATAATTTGAAGTAGTCTTACGATATTTAGAAATATATATTGCACTGCAAAAACTAAAAACAAAGACTGGAGCAAATGCACACTTACTTATGAAGGTTCCTGGGAAAATAGTGCAATTTTTGCACATCAACTTCTTCAGTTTCACAAACAATGCAGAAGGCAGAAGACATTTTAAGAAATAATCTGTAAAATGCAATATTATATATTACTGTAATCCAATGTATATTTGCACAATAACACTCACCTAACTCCTCTTTGGAAATAGAAATTTTTAAAGGGCACTAAAAACTGCGTATTCTATATTAAAAAGTCAAGTTTCTACAAAAATAATATCACCAGCACAACACAATCACAGTACACAATATAAATAACATAATAACAATGGACGACATTTGACGTTTCAAACGACATTTGCGTTAAGAGCTACATCTGAATTTGGCTTCTGTTGCCTCGACCTTGACCGGATAAATTTCTCAGGGAAGTTGCCGGTCTGGTAGTCTGTGCTCTCGTTCTTATTCTATCTACCAAATGAGCCCACCCTGCCTGCGGCGCCACCAGTACATTTACACGGTCGGCGGGACGATTTAAATTTATTTTTGAGATTTGGTTGAAGATGGATTTAGTGCATAGCTCAAATAAAATAAATATCGAATGACAAAATATATTTTAAAATATAAGCTTGAAATTTCATCCTAAAGTATAGTCTATAACATGTACATAAAATGCCTGAATTACAAGAGAACTATTCCTTACTTTGTATATTTAACAGCAGGTTTTTCATTCGTTAGATGACCGATGTTGTTTGCTTCTGTCCTCTAACTATCTGATCTGTGGTCCTCTAAGATTCTATGACTATCTTATCTACAGTAACATGTATAATCTACGTCCATTTTCTAATAGCACAGTTAGGCACACAAATATTTCCTGGCTCTTGCCGATAATACAAAAACAACAAATAAATACAACTTCAAAGCAAATTTTAGCCACACTTGAAATCATGTACTTTAAAAAATCAACACATCTGACAGTTTGACTCATGCATCGAGATAGAGACTCATGACACGTACTCGATGGTAGCGCTGCTTGGGGTCATAGGTGGTCATAGTACGAACCAAAACAGTTATAAAATATTTTGCCATAAACTACTTACTCTCTATAGGCGCTCAACGAACTTACATTCGAACGGGACCAAATATGACGCGCCTCTGATGGTTGGAATCGAAAGCAAAAGATGGTTGGTGGAACTTTAAATATTTATGACCGTCAAATTTATTCAAAGTTCAAGCCGTCATTAAACTGCTTAATGAATTTCGGTTTGTTTTTACTAAGGGCTGAGATCTGTCAAACGTTGTGACGTCACGCGCACGCGACCTATTGGGTGTTAAAATTACGTATTACTGATGACTCTTCTTCTTCTCTGTATACTTTGTGACGCGTAACCACAGAGGTGACTGTGAGCTACATAGTGATCTGTTCGGGCGAGGCGCATCATATAATTACGATAAGTTCGTTTGATCGTTTAAGCATATCTTAAAAAAAGGCTTGCAAGTTTCTGCGCTGGTTCTCACTCTAATCTGAATTTGATCAGAGCTCCAGAAAAGTAACTGATAATTTAAATTAAACAATTTTTAATAGCAAAACAGTCACATAGAGTTACAAACCAAAATAGATTTTTTTAAATGATTTATAAAACATTCCAAGAATACAAATAAGAAGTTACACTAATCACAGATTCTTAAAATAATAGAAATAGATCATTAATTACAATTAAGAGACTATTTTTTCCAGTCCGTTGTTGATATTTCGTTAAATTTATTCGCAATTAATTTACTTGGAGTGAACACTTATACCAAATGCTACTTGCATATACACACACACATACACATAAATTTACTAATAGACGTTGAAATTTTCAGTATGTATTTCCATCTTAACGTAATTTTGGACCTGCAGGGAAGATTAGTAGTTTCAGCTGGAAGCTGAAACACTGACAAACGTTCTCGATTTCACAGAAATAATTATGTTACGCATTTGCCATCATATTACCTGAAAAATATTTAGACAAAATAATACTTTAATGCATTTTTTATTTGAAGAATCATAAAAGTTATTTAATTATCACGTCAACAAAATTAGGCTCCATTTAACCTCAATAGTAAATTGATCTATTGTTCACTACACATAAGGTTATACTGTCAAAATGTAGATGTCGCCTATGATCAGTGCGCCATACATGGGTGGCCAACTCTCATATAGGTAAAGGTAAAAACGTGGGAGAAGAAGATAACCTTGTTATTTCCGTATTGATCAGTGATGAGTGGCTTCTGTTTTTTTATATTTGTTGTTTACTTTCCAGTTTTTAATTTATTGATATAGACAGACAATGGGATTTCAAAAAGGAATATGCGACCTTTGCTCGGAGAATTGCGATAGCCTCAAAGCTATAGACGGGAATACGAAAAACGTCTTACATACACTTCTGAAAATAGTAAGTGTTCAAATGATGCACAGTATATCCATTGCACATTTTGTTTGCGACACTTGTTGTATACTGTTCTAGGAACTTACTCTAACACAAGGACCGGTGATGTGTATGAACTGTGAGGAAATGCTTATAAAGTGCTTTAATTTTAAAGCAACATGCTTGAGGAACACGCACTATTATATAAACAAAGAGGATGATGTTAAAGGCGCCTATCTGAAGAAAGATGTCAGTGGTAGTGCCGTTTCAGAGGATCAGGACGCTTGTGTATTTTGCGGGAATTCAGCACAAACTCTATGTCTTGATGTTGATCGTGGAGATGTAATATTGAGGAAAGTGATAGAACGATGTCTTCCAGACATAGTACGTATACATATTTTTAACGTTAGGCATTACTACTCTAAATGTGGGATAACTTAAAGGGACCTCCAACAGTTTTAGTATCAAAATGGTATTAAATCTGAAAGATGCAGATCAAATATTCATGCATGACTGACTTTGACCGCCAATGGTGTTAATACAAAAATTTTCCATTGCTTTATAGATTAAAAGTGTATCGTTTTTCTGCATTATGTTTATACATTACATATTACATGCTAATGTAAGTGGCATAATGTATTAGCTGTTACCTCAACAAATAGTTGCATTTGCGTAGAGTGCAATCTATACCGAGTGAAAACAATACCAACACTCCTCGTTTGCTCTTCGTTTTCAAAGATATTAAAATGAAGCCCGGCACAGTTGATGTCTATAAAATTGGCATTTAAGTCTGAAAAATTCCACATTTTGATATTTGACGATTTTTTCGGACTTTCGGTTTACCAGAAGTGACTCCAATTCTTGGTTTCTAAATGGAACATCCTTATATTATTGCGTTTGCAGAATCCTAGGAAAATACTGAATATGTTTGAACTATTTTGGTGAGTTTTTACATCAACTTGATTTTTTTAATGCCAAGTTTTGCATTCAATGTAGAGTGATGCGATTAACTTTGAAATATATGAATGGCATAAAAAATAATGGAAAAATACAACCAACAAATTTCATAACTACATAATGTATTCCATTCTTTCGAAGTTAGTGTTTTGCAAAAACATATTTTTCTCATAGGTTACCACCCCCTCAGTTAAATACAGCCCTTCAAGATCAATCCAACGGCATCGTCAAACCCAAAATCGATTGAGTATTAAACTCAATGCTTGTTATTTGTTTTCCATTGTGATAGAAAAGTAGTATAAATGGTTTTTATAATAAGGCATGAAAAAGAAAAATTGTTTGACAGTTATGAGAAACTTTATTAACAATCAATCCAGTTTTATTAATTCGTAGTGCAATAATTGTTTGCCTATTCGTGACTTTTAAAGTTACGACGAATGCGGTAAGAATGCAATAGCAGCTAAAAGTCTATATGAGCAACAGTACCCTAAACGACAACATCCCTACAGGCAATATTTCTAATTTTTACATAGGAAATTTAGATAACAAGAAAATCCCCAAACCACAATTTTATTATCATTGAAGCAACAGACAAATGTATTGCCTTGTGTTCAATTGCATCCTACTGTTTTGGTCAGAATAAGGTTCTTATATTGACTTCTAATGTTGATTAGTGTTATTGTTGCCTGTACATGTATTTGGTTATATTATATTTTATACACAGATTTGTGTATGTAGAATTTTCCTTTTTTTTTTTCTATGCTGTTAACATTATGATCTTTTTAAGCCAAATTATACTTGTGATTAATTAACATTTCTTTAGTATATGCAATGGATTATCCGTTAATAAACTAAACTAGTTTAAATTTAATTTTGTATTCACTTCTTTCCTCACCACATTTTCATATTCAATTTTTTTATTGATAGGATCTAGGTTCGTTCAACAAGCCTGTAGTCTGCACGCCATGTCGTAGATCTCTAGAGGACTGTTTCCATCTTATGACAAACTGTGAAACTCTAGATGTAAAAAGTGAAGGTCAAACAAAGCTAAGCAATTTGGCGCATTATACAATGAGAGATTTAACAAGCGAGGTAGGTGGCAACCCGGTTGATATGGTCAAAGTAGAAGAACAATTTCGTGAGGATATAGATAGTTCTGACGGGAGAGAAGTTGGTAGTGGATTGAAAATAATTAAATTAGAACAGATGTTCTTTGATGATAGAGAAGATGCTAGTGATGCTGTTGAAAATAAAAACGAAATATTTTTTATGGAAACGGAAGATCAAAAAGTTAAGAATGAATGTCAGGCCACGCCCAAAAATATATTAACCTGTGAAGAAGAAAGTAATAAACTTGGTTCTATAAAAAAAGAAGAAATATTTTGTGAAGTTGAGACTAAAGAAAAAGAAGAAAATGCTGGTAAAATGGAGGGTGAGGCATTTTTAGCTGATGAAGAAATTGAAATAAAAACGAATGAATGTGGCTTAAGGTAAGCTTTATTTTAGACTTGGAAAATTAATATTCTCCTTGAAGTTATTTATGTGTTCACTTATTTTTCCACTCAACAGATTAGGTAGCTCCTTTCCAACATGATGTATTTGTAAAGAATATTTTAGAGATTAATCAAAGACATTTTCTTTCAGGTAGTCACAGTATTTAAGTTAAATTGCAGTAAAAATGCTCGCCAAGTACAGAACATTTGTTATAGATATGAAATTATTATCTATATAGGTATTTTGTATATTAAATATAACACAAGACATAAGCATATACAGGCTGTTCATTTTATCAGGGCCCACGAGAATATCTCACTTAATATCGGTCATACAAAAAAAAATATTTTTACGAAAATTGTGCCGATTTATATAACCTACAAAATGGTTTAAAGACATTTGAAATCCATGGCCTACTTTAAGAGTTATGGCGGATAATATCGAAAATGCGGAAAACGTCTAGGCCAAATATCTCCGTTATTTGAAGAAATACGAGAAAAATTCTAAGGCGAAAATTTTTTGCAAAACAGAGTGTTTCAACGAGATTTTATCTAATTTTTTTCAAAACCGCTGTATTTTGAGATTTACTCTTCAGGCTGTTAAAAAAATTATTTTGAAACGTGCGAGAAATGGCGCCATTAAATAGAGTGTTTTCCTACCTTTACAATGATATATCACATGCCATATTTATCCATTGGTACTACGTTAGTAATTATAAAAACATTTTTTTTAAACCAATAAATTTTTTTTTAACAAGCATTATACTTGCCGTGAAGAAGTATGATTAAATAAAACGATAAAATAATTCAATAAGTTGTTCAACTCTTTGCTATAATAAAATATTAACACAATTAATAAGAATAAAGTTAATTCAGGTAACAAAAACAAATTAATAATAAAAAGAATATAGCACACAGGTCATTAATATTTATCTAATCCCCAAAATAATTTTTAAGATATATCAAGTGTTCAAAGTGTCCACCGCAATTTCTTATGCACAATCGAGCGCGGCGAGGCACTGAATTTAAAAAATTCCTCAGCATTTCGGGAGTAACTGTAATACATGCCTCTTGAATTTGAGCTTTTAAGTCTACATTTTGCGGTGTCGTCGAAAACACCTTATCTTTAATATACCCCCGTAGAAAAAATCCATTAGGGTTATATCTGGAGAACGAGGGAGCCATCGAATAAATCCATTGGTACCTTATCCAATGTTGAGGCAAAATTTTGTCTAAATAATCTAGGCAAATCTGAGAATTGTGGGGAGGAGCTCCATCTTGTTGAAAATATTGAAAGTTGTGTCGATTCTCTAAAGGTAGGTCATCTAAGAATTCATTAAATTCATTTCTCAAAAAGTTTAGGTACCTTTGACCACTGAGGTGACCATCATAAAGGACCTATCAAATTGGTGCCTAAAATACCTATTCACACATTTATTGAAAAACGATTTTGAAACCCAGTCGGTCTATACCAGTGTGTATTTTCAGAAGTCCATTTGTAATGAATATTGTAATTAAAAAAATCCATTATTGGAAAAATTTGCCTCGTCGGACCAAAGTATTTGACTACATATTAATGGATCGGCACGCTTCTTTTCCAACGGCCATCTACAAAAAGTCGTCCATGGTTTGTCCCCCGTTTCTAAATTGTGAACTATTTTGGCTTTATAACACCGGTAATTTTTCTTTAAAATTTTTATAGCACTTGTTTTATTTATATGACAAGCAATTTGAATTTCTCTTAATGATGTTTCCAAATTTTCTGTATTTTTATTTCTTACATAACTAATAACTCAGTTTACCTTATTTACATTATCAGTAACACTGTTCAACCTTGTCATCTTCTTTAAAAATGAACCATTATTTTTCAGTTTCGTAGCTAATTTTCTGAACAGAGTTTTATTCGGCTGTAGTGCTTGTGGAAATCTGTTTCTATATTCTACTTGAGCTAATCCAGAGTTAAAATTGCATTGGCAATATGTAACGAACATATTATAACATGATCAATGTGAGTGAAAATTCTAAATTCTTAAACGAATGTGATTGAGTGAGAGTTTAAGTATTAACTGAGATGATCTGTCAAAAAATTGAATTGTCAAGTTTGTTCATAGCCAACTATTTTAAAATAATTGAAATAATAGTGAAATCATGAAATACAAACAAATTGATATTATACTTAAATTAATTGGTAAAGACATTTTAACTTTCTGAGCAAGGAGTGACGCTTTTATGGAGGACCTCTATACATTGGCATAGCTGCAGATACTCTTTCGATAATTGCTCCATATTGCTTTCTTGATTATTATTTTGTTTTTGTTACCTGAATTTACTTTATTCTTCTTAATTGTGTTTTAAATGTTATATTATAGCAAAGATTTGAACAACTTATTGAATTATTTTATCATTTTATTTAATCATACTTCTCCACTCCCAGTATAATGCTTATTAAAAAAAATTAATTGGTTTTTGTTATGTTTGTTACTGGAAGCTATTTTTTATACTATAGTTTTTACTTACATCATAAATTCCAAGTAGAGTTGAATTCTCCCTGATTGTTCTACACACACACACACATATAGTTTAATTGTTTATTCAGAACTTTACACTATGCACTGGTTATTAGAAGTTAGTATTTATAGTATTTATTAATCACAGTTAACGAATTTATTGTCAGTAGATTCTAACTGGGCCCTGAAAACACACACGCGCCTTTTTCGTCTGTTCCCATGTGTCTTTGTTCCCGCGCAATCCTTCACGCACACCGAATTAAGTGGGGATCTGATTTATGCGCTAATGTCTTTAAAATGAAATATATAACAGTTTTAAAAAAATGTTTTTATAATTACTAACGTAGTACCCTTGAATAAATATGGCATGTGATATATCGTTGAAAAGGGAGGAAAATACTATATTTAATGGCGCCATTTCCCGCCCGGTTCAAAATAATTTTTTTAACAGCCTGAAGAGGAAATCTCAGAACATAGCGGTTTTGAAAAAAATTAGATAAAACCTCGTTGAAACACTCTGTTTTGCAAAAAATTTTCGCCTTGGAATTTTTCTCGTATCTCTTCAAATAACGGAGATATTTGACCTAGATGTTTTCCTCATTTTCGATATTTTCCGCCATAACTCTTAAAGTAGGCCATGGATTTCAAATGTCTTTAACCATTTATTCACAAGCATAGTTGTCTAGTTGTGTGGACGTGCAGAGTGACGCTCCTGAACATAATTGAAATAAAACGGTAAAACACATATATAACGGGCGAAAATTGAAAGTGATACAAGGAACAATTTATCCCGCGTCAACTGAGTGACATTTTAATATAATCAATTTAATATTAAGCCCACTATTATTGAATTAGTGTAGTGGAATTTATAAGAAATTAACCCTCAGCTCGGTGCCATCAGGCCAATTTCTAAGAATTAGAAAAAGGCTAGGGTCTAATGCAATAAAACATCTGTGTTGCATTAAGAATAATACTAATACAAGTGACAAGTGGCGCAAACAAGCGCACAAAAACTTTAACTCATCTTTTACTAAGTAGAGCAATCAGTGACGTGCGAGATTAAATCTCCAACGAGGGAATTCAAAATTGTTTAAAATTTGTCTAAAATATGTCGATGTGCCATAAGTGTAACAAATCATCTGTAGATCAATATAACTGTGACAGCTGTAAACGTAGTGTTTGTAAACAATGCGCTGGGCTAACTGCAGAAGAGATAAGATGCTTCTCCCTAAGAAAATGGAAACTTATATTTCTCTGTGACGAATGCGAAAATGGACTGAAATTAGTGCCCAAGCTAATTAAAGAAATATCCGAACTCAAAACTGAGGTTAATAAGATAAAAGAAAATAGAGAAATTAGTGCTATGAACGACAATAATGAAAATGAACCCTGTAAACAAATGGAATGGATAAATGAACTGCATGAAAGGCAAAAATGGGCATCAAATATCATCGTCACCAATATAAAGGAGTCAAGCCAATCCAGTCGCCAATCAAGAATTGAGGATGAACTAAAAACTGTCAAAGAGATCATTAATAAAACAGGCATTCAAGACAATAATTATCAAATCCAAATTCAAAGGTTAGGCAAATACGATCCAGCAAAAAACAGACCTATTAAAATAATTCTACCTAACATACAAATCCAATACTAAGAAATCAAAAAAAAATTGATATACCAGGCATCAAAATTTTTAATGACCAAACAAAAATGCAACGGGATTATTATTTTTCTTTGAAACACAAATTAGAAGAGATTCGCACTAATAGAGATGATACTAAGATAATCAAATACATAAATAACGTACCTAAACTAGTGGACAAAAATTCTCCAAAAAACCAGTAGAAATGCCTAATATAACATATAATGCAGACATTATTTATCTTAATTGTCAAAGCTATGTTGCCCACAAAGATGAAATTATTGTCAATATTGCTTGATATAAACCATCAGTAATTATGTTGAGTGAAACTAGAACGGTGGAGGAAATGAATGAAGCGGAGTTAGGGATTGAAGGCTATCAACTAGTAAGATGTGATGCAAATAGACGTACGGGGGGTGTTCTAATGTTAGTTAAAATTGGGGTTAGGTTTTCTGTGATTAATAAATACGTAAATGATAAAAATTATTGGTGCATGTTTGTGAAAATCTGGATGAACAAGATTCAATGGTGTATTGGATTAACATACCACTCTCCAAGTTCTAATCACGCTGAATTTATTGAAGCTGTAGAGACCTTGGTGTGAGAATTATGTTGTGAGTAATAAAAACTTTTTATTAATTGGAGACTTCAATATTAATTTCCTAGAGGATAGTTTTTACGTCAACAAAATTAAAAATATGTTGGATATGTTAGGTTTAGAACAATTGGTTAGAGAACCTACTAGGTGTACAAACTTGAGTAGCACATTAATAGACTTTGTAATTAGCAATCAAAATAACATAGTTACGAGTGTACATAATATACCTAAAATAAGTGATCATTCAATTGTCTCAGTTTCAATTTGTAATGAAAAATTTAATATCTGTCAATTAAACCAGTTTAGAAATTTTAGTGTTGAGAATTTAAACTTAATAAATGAAAATTTCACTAATGTAAATTGGCTATTAAACAGTGATGATGTTAACATTATTCTTGAGGAATTAACATGTAATTCTAAGAATGTCATAAATTCTATAGCACCCATACGTAATATTATTCATAATAATAATCAGTTACCATGGTATGATGAGGAAATAAAAATAAAAGCTAGACATCGAGATAAATCGTACGTAATGTTTAAAAATTGTCAAAATATATACGAAAAGCAACAATACAACTGGAATCAATTTAAAGTGTTTAGAAATGATGTTGTAAATACTCTAAAAACCAAAAAAAAAGAATGTATTATGAAAACAAGATAGACTCAAATAAAAACAACCCTAAAGCAATGTGGAAAACACTAAAAACATTAATCAAAAAGGAAAACCACAGTTTCTTAAATAATACCATACATTTTGTAATTGACGATAGAATAGTTTATTTTAATGAAGATACAGAGTTGGCAGAAAACTTTAATAGATACTTTATTGACAGTGTAGGCGATATAATTAATTCTATCAATCATACCACTGAATGGACTGATACAGGACTTATAAACATAGATAGTAATTTTTCTAACTTTAGATTATTAACAATGAACGATCTACAGGAAATTGTATCAGATTTATGTAATAAGACAAATGTACATGACGTATTATGTGCTAAAATTATTAAGAGTTCTTTCGATGTCATTGGACATGCCATCTTACAATTAGTAAACACCTCATTACAAACAAGTAAATTTCCAGATAATTTGAAAACTAGTACAATAACACCTATACCAAAAATAATAAATACAAACGAGGCTTGTAACTTCAGACCGATTAATACTTTGCCAGCTATAGAAAAAATCATAGAAATAGCAGTACATATACAACTCTCTGAATATTTTAATAAGAATAATTTATTAATCAGTAATCAGTCTGGTTTTAGAGAGAATCACTCGTGTGAGTCAGCATTACAATTAACTATCGCTAATTGGATTAACTAGATTGATAACGATCAATATATCCTAGCTGTATTTTTAGACTTCAAAAAGAGCTTTCGAAACTATCGACAGATTGACTCTTTTAAAAAAATTAAAATATTATGGTATAGATGGCATAGTATTAAACTGGTTTGAGGACTACCGGAGGAACAGATATCAAATTACAAAAATTAACAATAAATTTTCTAATCCTCGTCTAAATAAATTTGGGGTGCCACAGGGTAGTGTCCTCGGACCCTTATTGTTTATAATTTATTTAAATGATATTGTTAAATTTACGTCTTGTGACTTTTTAAATCTATTTGCAGACGATACCTTAATTGCTGTAGTTGATAATAATTTAGATAATGCCGTAATGAGGATGAATAATGAACTAGACGAAATTGAAGAGTATTTAGCTATAAACAAACTCAAACTAAATGTCAACAAAACAAAGGCAATGATTTTGACTACGAAATTTAAATATAATAACATTTAACGTAAATAATATAAATATACTATTAGAAAATAATAAATTGGAACTGGTTAAAGAATTTAAATATCTCGGAGTAATTATTGATAATACTCTAACATTTAAAAATCATTTCTTATATATACAAAAGAAAATAACAAAAAAACTATACTTTTTTTCAAGAATATCTAATCAGCTTTCTTTTTCCACAAATATTACTGTGTATAAGACTATTATTCAACCGCACTTCGACTATTGTGCAAGTATTTTATACCTTTTAGACAACAATTCAATGAATGCTCTACAAAAGTTACAAAATCGTGGCATGAGGATAATTCTGAAATGCAGTAGATACACTCCAATTAGTTTAATGTTAGATGCTCTTCAATGGATGACAGTTTCTACTAGACTAGTTTATTTTTCGATGATATTTATTTATAAAATAAATCACAACTTACTTCCAGCTTATCTCAACCGATTTATAACAATAAATAGAGAAATCCATAATTATCAAACAAGAAACAATAAAAATTTTCACATACAAAGAACTAATTTCAAAAAATCAATGAATTCACTGTTTCACAAAGGGCTTAAACAATTTAATGAGTTACCGATGGCGATAAAAACAGCTCAAACGCTAACAATCTTTAAAAGACAACTGTCTCATTTTTTATTAAATAAGGTAAATCAAGCGCATAATGTTTAATGTATATAAAATGTATTAAATTATATTTTGAATGTTTATAATCTTTGTTCCTCTTCATACTTTTTTTACTTCTTAAGATGATATGGGTGCATTAGAACTTGTGTACTTGCATTAAAATACTATGTAGACCCTATAATTTGTATTATACTCGTACTATGTGTATGAATTATTATTATTATTATGTATGTATGTACGTATGTATGTATAACTACTTATAATCTGTTATGTAATTTAATTTGATATTATTATGTATTGTGTATATTAGGCATGACCTACTTAATAAATTTCATTTCATTTCATTTTGTAGGTTATATAAATCGGCACAATTTTAGTAAAAATATATTTTTTTGTATGACCGATATTAAGTGAGATATTCTTGAGTGCCCTGATAAAATGGACAGCCTGTATATACATCCCAATAAACATATTTCAGTACTAATAGTAACACCTAGTTATATAAAGAATACATAAATGTAACGAAGGTGTTTACGAAAGGTTCCACTAGTTGCCAATTGTTACCAGGTTTTATTATGATTTCATAAGATTTACTGTGACTTCCAGGTATATAATGAAGTGATAAAAATGTTTCCATCAGCATTACCTACAGTAGCCACTACCACAATACATATTACAAGTTTGTATAAAGCTTGCCATTACCTCATTATAAAACTAATACTCTCCGGTTTATACAGAAGTGTTGTTAATTACCTTTATAAAGTCTAAGAGACAATGGTGTTTCATTGAATATGTTCTATTGTAAGATTGTAAGATGGCCGCCAATGGTGTAGCCACAGATGTAGATGAGTTGAATATTTTTAAATCAAAGTGTAGTTATTGCAATAAAAATGTGCAAAGTGGAGTTAAATGCATCAATTGTGAAGCATCATATCATTGCTCATGTGCCTGCCGCATGCAAGGTCTTAAAATAATAAACAAAAACGGTCAAGTGCAATGTGGCTGTAAAGAAGAAATAAACAGTACCAATATAATGCTGGAAGAAATTAGGAAATCCTTTGAGAGGGAAACAGTATTATTAAAAAATTTGTTGCAAAGTAAAGAAGATTTAATAGGCGAATTAAAATTAAATAACAAACTATTAAACAATAAAATAACATTGCTAGAAGAAAAAAACAAGTGGCAAGAAGTAGATAAGAAATATAAACAGGAAACAAAAAACAAAGTTAAAGAAATGGAACAAAAACATTCATACTTTCCAAATCCCAGTGGTGGTTCACAAACAAGGACAGACTCAGGCATAAAAATAAATAATAGTAATAATCAATTATCATCAAATGCGATTAATTTAATTAATGCACAGAACCAAATTATGCAAGAAGTAATAAATATAGAAAGTGACCTGGATGCACCCACCTCAGTAAATTCTAAAAAGAAGGATACTGCGAATACTAACTCTGACATAAGAGATGATGGATTCCGTACAGTTAGAAGAAGACGACATCAACCTAAAGTTGGAATTGGTGAAGGAAATAAGATTTTTCATGGAAGAGAAGACAAAAATAAAAAAATCTGGTTGTTCTTATCTAAGGTAACAGACGATATAACTGAAGATAACATAATACAGTATATATCAAACCAAACGAACTCTGAAGATATTTACGTAAAGAAACTACCAACTCACTTTAAAACAACTGACAACCAGTCCTTTATGATTGGAGTAGCACCTGAATTTAAACAGCAAGTGTATGAACCCAGTTTCTGGCCCAAAATGATCACCTATGATCGTTTCAACTTTCGACTAGGGAAATGCTTTCTCAACAACCAACACAAGGATACTCTGAGTCAACATGATGAACCAAAAAATATTATAACAAATCAACCAAATTCTTTTTTAGGGACATAAATACAAGCAAGGGAGTGAATACCGAAGCAAACTCAAATAATATTTCCATTTTCCACCTTAATGCTCAATGTCTAAGAAACAAAATACTCGAATTAGAACACTTTTTAACATTAAATACATCCATTAAAGTAGTTTGCATTACAGAGCATTGGTTAAAATCTGACGAGATTGGGTGTTACAATATAAGTCAGTTTAACATGGTAAGTCATTACTGTAGATTAAATACAAAAAACGGGGGCTGTTGTATATACGTTCACAATAGTCTACAAGCTAATGAAATTACGAACTTAGTTATGAAATCTGTTGAACAAATATGTGAAATATCTGCTTGTTACATAAAACAGCTTAATCTGATTGTAATTGCCATTTATAGATCCACAAAACAGATAAATGTTGATGATTTTCTGCAAATAATGTTTACTGTCCTAATAAATGCTGAAAATTATAGCATAAATACCAATATACTTCTTGCTGGTGACTTTAATGTACATTTTAATCAGGAAAAAAATACTAACACATTAAAAGTTAATCATCTGTTCATGAATTTTGGATTACATCAACAAATTTACGACATATACACATGATAAAGGAAACTGTTTAGACAATATTTTTGTAAATTTTAATTGTCCGAATGCATCAATTATTAGTTTAGGGATTTCAGACCATAGTGGTCTTATTCTAGAGCTATTCGAAAATATTTACAATACAGAAACAAATACTTTAAAATTAAATAGAAAATATAGCAATAGTAATGTTGAACAACTTATATTTTACTTAGGCAAGGAAACATGGTTCGATGTTTACAACAATAATACAGCGGAAGGGAAGTTTAGTGCTTTTCACAACACATTCATATATTACTACAATCTATGTTTTCCATTAGTACCCGCAGGGGATAAATATAAATGTACAAAAAACTGGGTAACTCCTGAGGTCACTATTGCCAAAAATAGGTTATTGTTTTTGTACAGCTGTTACAGACAGCGTCCCACTGATCAACACAGGGAAATTTATAGGAAATATAAAACAGAATACAACAAACTATTAACACAGGCCAAACAAAACTATCACCTGAACCGCCTAAATAAATCGGATAACTATAGTAAAACCGTATGGGATATAATAAATCTTGAAACAGGTAGGAAAAACAAACAAACCACGTACCCCGATAATTTAACTGCTGATCATTTTAATAAATTTTTTATAAACAATGCAGAATCTCTTGTACAAAATTTGCCAACATCTAAAACCAATACTGAGAACTTCATGAATAGAAATATGCAAAATAGGAATTCAATGTTCTTCAATCCTGTTACATCTGAGGACATAAAAATAATAATTAATAAATTGAAAAATAAGAAAACTGAAGATATATATGGCATAAATATATATATAATAAAAAAATGTGTAAATCTGCTCAGTGAACCGTTGGCTGATTTAACAAATGCATGCATTGTTGAAGGGCACTTTCCTGCCTTATTGAAAAAGGGGAAAGTGATTCCTTTACATAAAAAGGGGGATAACACACAACCCCAAAATTACCGACAGATCTCAATTTTACCATCTATATCAAAAATTATAGAAACTGTGATGTATAACAACTTGATTATTTATCTTGACTCAAATTCAATATTAAGTGCTCAACAATTCGGTTTTAGGCGGGGACTGTCTACTTCAGACGCAATCTTATCTTTAACCAACATCATTAAAAACTCATTTGAAAACAGAGATCAATGCCTAGGAATATTTACGGACCTAACTGCAGCATTTGACTGTGTTGAATATAACATCTTATTAAATAAACTAGAATTTTATGGCATTCGGGGGAATTGCTTAAATTTATTTAGATCTTACTTAGACAATAGACAACAGCTAGTACAGTGTGGAAATAATAAAAGCCAAATGATGGAAATTAAGAGAGGAGTACCACAGGGATCAGTGTTGGGTCCGTTACTCTTCCTTGTCTACATAAATGATTTGCCTGAATCTTTACAAACAATTAATGTGAAAACTGTAATGTACGCGGATGACGCAACTTTTGTGTCCACTGTAGACAAGGGTGATGATTATCAGCATATCCTCTACAGCATCATTGAAAAAGCAAAAGCCTGGTTTGCACCCAATCAACTAGTATTGAATGAAGGTAAAACTGTAAGTTTGCTATTTGAGTCCAGATCAAGCAACAGTACAAATCAAGACATAAACAACGTCAAATTCTTAGGTGTTAATATAGATGTAAATTTAATATGGGATGAACATATCACAGTTCTTAGTGGAAAGCTAAGTAAATCTATATATGCTATTAGGAAAATAAAGAACACCATAAATGACCAAGCAGCCTTAACAACCTATCTCTCACTTTTTCATCCGCTCCTCACTTACGGGATATTGGCTTGGGGTAATGCGGCACACAGTCACTTACAAAAATTATTTGTAATCCAAAAGTCAGCAGTAAGAAGTATAGTCAATGCTAAATGGGACGAAACATGTAAACCAATATTTGTATCACTAAAAATTATGTCATTATTTTCGATTATTGTGTATCAAAACTTACTTTATGTGAAACAAAACCTACAAAGTTACGTCACACATAACGAAATTCATGAACATGATACAAGAAATAAGCTCAACCTGCTAACACCGCAAAACAGACTTCACAGAACTAATAACATTGGAATTGGTTTATACAACTCTTTGCCACTGCACTTCCGCAATCTCTCAATGATGAAATTCAAAAATAAATTAAAAAATATACTAACTCGAAATTGCCTCTACAACATACACGAGTTTTCTCAACTCATCATAGAAAATGGAAATATTTTTTCTCAGTGAAAATTAATTTTATACCTTTGTTCTAAATTTATGTAGTTTGTTATTCTATAAGTTTGTATTTTTACTATTTTAATATTTTTACTATTTATATTGTATTTTGTATTTTTACTATTTTAATATTTTACTATATTTATACTGTAGTTTAACTCTGTGACTTGTCTATAAATGTATAAATTTCATAGGATGAATAAAGATTATTATTATTATTATTATTATTATTGGTGATTGACTTGGTAACGAAAATACCTTTTGTAAACTTTCATTACATTTAGTGAAACATGTTACCCTTATAAACCTTGATGATGCACCAAATATCCACCGCCTAATAAGATAAAAAGTTTTACTTTTACTTCTGATATGGTTCAGCACGCAATCCGATTCAGGCCTCGAATTGCCATTACTAGTTTGCCCCTTTTTCCCATGCGGAAGGCACAATTGTTGATGAAGGACATTTATGCCCATTTCTTGTGTTTGCACAATTTTAAAATGAGATATATAGACATATTTTGTACTTAATAGTTATTATAATTATTTTAAATGGCACGCATGGGCATATCAATGTTTGCAAGACACAAGTATTTTGTAATGAAAATATATTGGCAATAATAGTATGTGATACAATGAATTTTAACATCTGTTGCCGCATATAATTTTAAAATTCACCTCATGGATTTCTTGCAAAGGTAAAAGGGAACATCCGTTACATTTTTCATGATTAAAGTACTCATTTAATTTCACCACCATGTCTTTGGCTCCTACATTCTGTCTTTTATACACTGCAAGCTACTGAATTGATAGTGAACTGACAATAGAATAGAATAGAATAGTATATTTATCATGTTAGATATACAGAGTATATATATGAACGTCACAACAGTAATAAAAATAATTTCAAATAGTTCAAAAATTTACAAATAATAATCGTAATACACTTGATGCATAAAATAAACAAATAATCACAAACAGGTAAATATACAACATTGAAATAATTACAGATTATGTACATGAATGTTTCAGTATCACTGTGGCTCATAGTTCAGATACTCCTCAAACGAGTAGAAACTGTTTGTAACAAGGAAATTTTTCAGACAAGTAGTAAATTTGTTTAGTGAATTTATAGATTTAATTTCAGGAGGTAGCTTATTATACATTTTGATACCTGCATGATATGGAGATTTCTTATATAAAGTCGTGTTGTGATTTTTTACTTTTAATAGATGACCTTGTCTAGTACTGTATGAATGATTGTCTGAATTTGTTACGAATATGTTTACATTTTTCTTGACAAGTTTAATGGTGTTTAATATATATATGCTGTGTATGGTTAAGATTTTATTACTTTTGAAATAAGGTTTACAAGAGTCCCTTGGTGCAATGTCAAATAATAATCTGATAAGCCTTTTCTGTAGGATAAATACGCGATTTATATTTGAGGCAGCACCCCAAACCACAATGTTGTATGATAAATGTGAATATGCAAGTGCATAATAAACATTTAATAGTGATTTTATATTAAAGATACCCTTCAACTGTCTTAATGCGAAATATGCATAATTAATTCTTTTGCAAACATGTTTAATTTGTTCTTCCCAACAAAGACTATTGTCAATCATAGTTCCCAGGAACTTGATAGCTGCTGAGAAGTTTTCGGTAGGTATTACTTTGATGAGATCTTCTGAAGGTGATCTTCGTTGCGAGAAGTATACACATTGAGTTTTGCCAATATTCAAGATAAGTGTATTACTATGACACCAGTCTTGA
Source organism: Leptura quadrifasciata (assembly GCA_963675555.1). Taxonomy (NCBI): domain Eukaryota; kingdom Metazoa; phylum Arthropoda; class Insecta; order Coleoptera; family Cerambycidae; genus Leptura; species Leptura quadrifasciata. The sequence goes on along the minus strand of OY776680.1, from coordinate 93,530,317 downwards.
TATGATTGTAAAATCCTCTTTATTTTATCCCGAAGTTCTACAGGGTCCCGTGCTGAGAGCAGCATGGAAGTGTCATCCGCAAACATGACAACCGATCCCTCCTGCATAATAGTAGGGAGATCATTGACAAATAATACGAATAGTAATGGTCCCAGTACGGAACCCTGAGGGACTCCTTGAGCGACTTCATAATTTTCTGATATTGTACCATATATTTTCACATGAAGTTTTCTATTAGTCATGAATGACTTAATAAGATTTAATGCTACACCTCTAATTCCCAACCTCTGTAACTTGTATACAACAAAATCAACATTCAAAGTATCAAATGCCTTGCTTAGGTCGAAAAATAACCCAACAACGTGATTTTTCTTGTCAATTTCGTCATATACAAACTGCAGAAGCTGGAAGGTGGCAGTTTCTACTGATTTATTTTGTTGAAAGCCATGTTGATTTGTTGTTATAATATTGTGTTTAATTAAAAATGCTGATATTCTGTTAAATATTAATCTTTCTAAAACTTTTGAGAGAACACATAAGATGGAAATTGGTCGATAATTTTCAAAGTCAAGCTCATCACCTTTCTTGAACACTGGCAAAACTGATGCAATTTTGAAGATACTTGGAAAATGGCCTTGCTTGAAGCATTCGTTAATTAAATGTGCCAGAGGTTCCGCGATTTTCTCACAGGCATACTTTAGGGCTTTAGTGGATATTCCGTCAATACCTGTAGCAGACTTATCCTTTAAATTTTTTATTGTGTCTATAATTTCCTCGGGTGTTGTAGGCTTAAAAAATAATGATTGTTCAACATAGGGGCAGCTAGTGCACTCAGTGGAAATATTGTCCTTGAAATGTTCAGACACTTTTTCAGATGCAACATTTGAGAAATAATTCCCAAAATGGTTAGCAATGATTTGAGGATTTGTTGTAGGTGTGTTGTTTATGTTTATTGTTATTTTATTGCCTTCAACCTTTCTACCGAGTTGTTCATTAACCAGGCTCCAAATTTCTTTTGAACTATTTGTTGCTTTGTTTACGCGTTGTGAAAAATAATCTCTTTTGGTTTTTTTGATGTTGTTGACATGTTGTTTTTTCTTGTCTTTATATAAATTAGTTAGATTCCAATCGTTTAATTGATTTGCAAGCCAATAGAGATTTTTTAATTATTGGCTCTCCCTGATTATTTCACAATTTAGCCAGTTTTTGCAACTCACTTTATTTGATATCTTGGCAAAGTATAATTATCGGATTTTGTTTACTAAGTAATTTTAAAGTATGTGACAAATTGTTAAAGAACATATCAAAATTGCCTGTTGGAGGTCTATAAATTGCAATTACATTTATTTTAAACTGTTTGTAGCATAGCGATGCCGCACACAGTTCTATGTTAGTTTCAGATGCAAAAGAATTAATATACTTCACATTTTTTGGTTTAAGTATATCTTTAATATCATTTCTAGCATATATAGCCACACCACCATGTTGGCGGTTCACCCTACAGCAAGCACTTATTAGTATATAATGTGGGATACTTAAGCTCTTTAATTCAGTTTCATCAGCCCAATGTTCAGTGATACAAAAACATGCAAATTCTGTTGATGAGCAAAAATTTCCAGAAGATTTAGCTTGTTCCTAAGACATTGCACATTAATATGACCAACATTTAATATCGGTTTTGAGTCTGTATTTTCTGTGGTTGACGCTGTTCGTTTTATACTGTCTCCATCTATAATGTTATTATTTATGTTATTCCTAAAAAAGAAGCCGGTTGTGTTGTGTAGTGTTGAGTTTCAGCTTCATTCTGTAGAGTATGAATTTTTTTATATTTTTCATAGAGTTTAAAATCAAACCTTCGGTAGCCCACACCTTTGGGCCAGAAGGATGGTTGGTAAAATTGGTCTTTATGTTTAAAATCGGCTGCTACCATGTAACATTTAAGACTGTTTGATCCTGAGATTAGCTCTTTGACTATAATAGTTTCTTCATCGTCTCCAGTTCTTGTGCTCAGATATGTTTTTATGTCTTCTTCGGTCACATCCCGTGTTACCCTAGATATGAACATCCAAACTTTTGGACTGGCTCCCTTAAATTTTTCATTACACTCTTGTGATTGCCCTACATTTCTCTGATGGGATGGTCTACTTCTCTGAGAGCGTCGCCAGGTAACATTTGGCATATTTCCCTGATCTGAAGATTCTCCTGCAGTTTCTTGTAGTATGTTCAGATTTTCATGTTCATTTATTTTTTGTTGTTTATTTTCGGGGATACTTAACTTATCTATTGGTGTTTTTAGTATTTGAGAATATTGCTTTGGGGTCTCTGGATTTTGTGTCTTTACTGCTTGAGTTTTTTGTATGTTTACATTTTTTGGGTCATGATGAGTTTTTGTTTGCCTTTTATTTTCGTTATCTATGTTTAATTTAGTTTTTAATTCATATATTTCATTCCTTAGTGACTTAAAATCGTTATCAAATGTTGCTTTTATACGATTTACTATTCTGTTTATTGATTCTTCTTCAGAGTCCTGAGTCCTTGACTGATTGTGTTTATTAATCATTGCTTTAAGGTTAGAATTTTCAGCTTCCAATTTTCCAATTTTTCTGGTTAGTATTTCCATATTTTCTTTTAATTCTTTATTTAATTGTTTTAAATTTTCATTTTCCATTTTATATGAATTACTTTTTGAGGAGACATTAGGAATGTCCTTTTTCCAGTTACCTCAGATTCTTCTTCAACGAAACTTTGTTTTTCACAACACTTTTTGGCATTTTTTTTTGAACAGCTTTTATGAAATATAGTTTTGCAATGTATACAAATTACTTTTTTGTTTATCGCTGGTTTTTTACAAAACCCACATTCTAGATTTGACTCTGTGTCTTCACTTTCCACCATTTTGAATGAAAATTGCTGAACGTTGATTGCGACTACTACTAATGCTTGCAACATTCATTTGTAAAACGCATCGATACGCTCGGAACTTTTGTCATAGTCTTAGCAGACGTGACTTTCTGCTATTTACATCCTATGCGCTTGGTATTTACAAAGATAGAAAAATCGCATGTCGTTAATAAGTACATAAACTGATGATGTGAAGGACAACGTTCGTGATTTCAGCTGTACTATAAAAAATTTAAAATACGTTTGGATGACTTTAAATTTTATAGAAACACTTTCAGGGACATTGCGTCACTTAAGAGTATATAAGGAACCTTTGGATGACTGATGGTCGAGAGGTGAGCGCACTTGCCTTTCACCCAAAAGTTCCGGGTTCGATCCCTGGTTGTGGCAGTGAAAAATACTGTCAGAGGGATTTTTCCACTATACACGGATATTGGGTGTGTCCCCCTTGTCTCTGAGTGTGTAGCCCCTCACACACAAGGCTCTTCTAGAGCCTTCCGGAATAAAGGGGGTCATTACCTTGTAACGAAGCATTTTTTGTTACGGAAATCTGCATAAGATTTATATTTATTTGTACTCTATATAATATTTTCTGTTAATGTAAAATCTATATTGTACCGCCTTAAGCGCACGATAGCATTTTAGCAAGCAATATTTACTATTTGAGCACCGGAATATTTATTTAAAATCAGACTATTTGTACATTAGGAATTATTGTGCATACTTTAAAGTAATGATTTATTGGCTCTACTGGTTGTCAACTCCAAGGTGTTACTAGATATTAAAAAATTTGTGTCATCTGCATAAACAATTGCAGCATTCGGTGAGGTACAAGAATTGGGCATGTCGTTTACAAAAATTAAAAACAATAGGGGATCTAGAATAGAGCCTTGAGGCACACCAGTAGCAACGTCCCTAACATCCGATTTGTATGAGCCTATGACTACAGCCTGCTTTCTGTTGTTTAAATAAGAAGTGATCCATTCGTGGGCCACGCCACGTATTCCAAATCTAAAGAGTTTATCTAAAAGTAAACCATGATCAACGGTATCAAAAGCTCTGCTGAGATAAAAAAATAAGGCTATTGGTTGCTGTTTGTTGTTCAGTGCATTATAAATATATTCACATAACTGTTCAATAGCAGTTATGGTTGACTTATTTTTTCTGAACCCATTCTGACATGAGGTTAAAAGATTGTGATCTTCTAAAAATCTAATTAATCTATTGTTATAGCAAAGTTCAAAAATTTTAGGTAACTGGTTTTGGACACTAACATTTCTATAATTACATGCTTCTAGTCTAGATCCCTTATTTTTATAAATCGGTATGGATTTCGAAATTTTAAGAACATCTGGATATTGGCCACCGACAAATGATTCATACCGTTACTAAATGAAAGCATTGGATACCTTATACCTTTATAAATTGCACATTTTAAGTACTTTAAGAGGTTTACAAAGGGAACAGAAATATTTCTGTAGGTTGTCCTCACCAAAAGAAGTTAAATGCAAATTAAAACTGACAGCCAAGCTGGCAGGGTTAGAAGTGATTTTCTGGTTTTAGTCACATGACCAAATAGGAAAAGTTTACTAGTAATAACAATTTTTTAATTTTCAGATTTGAGGATGGTGTTTTGCCACATGCAGAAGTTTCCTCTAGCTTACTTGGAAGCCCAAAACGTTTAATATCCAGCCTCGAAGAGGACCTATCGAAACCATGCATTACACATGCATTGACTGATAAACACGTCTCAGAAGAAAGAACGAGCCACTGTGAATGCTGTTCGTCCCAGACAAAAAATAAATATGACCTCAAAAATCATTTGATGGAGGACAAAGACGCTTTAGATGTAACAATACACAAATGTAGCTCTTGTTCATTTCAAACAAAATTTAACTGTTGTCTCAAAGAGCATTTACTATCACACAGGGATCCTCTAGAAATAGTGTTGCATAAATGTGTGTCGTGTTCATTTCAGACAAAAAGGATCGGGTCCTTCAAAAGGCATTTGCTAATACATAAGAATCCACCAGAAGTAAAAATATACAAATGCGAGTCTTGTTTATTTCAAACAAAATATAAGCATTGTTTCAAAGAGCATTTGGTGAATCATAAGGATCCTTTAGAAATAACAATGGTCAAATGTGACTCTTGTTCATTTCAGACAAAAAATATTGGATGCCTTAAAAGACATTTGCTCGTGCATAAGGATCCATCAGATGTAACGATATATAAATGTGACTCTTGTTCGTTTCACACAAAATGTATCGAGTACCTCAGAAGACATTTCCTAGTGCATAAGGATCCATCAGAAGTAACAATGTACAAGTGTAACTTTTGTTCGTATCAAACGAAATATAAAAGTGCACTTAAGGGGCATTTTCTAAGGCATAAGGATCCTTTTGAAATAACGATATACAAATGTGACTTTTGTTCATTTCGAGCAAAATCTATCGAGTACCTCAAAAGCCATTTGATAGTGCATAAGGATCCATCAGAAATAAAAATGTACAAATGTGACTCTTGTTCATTTCAGTCGAAACATAAACAGAGCCTCAATAGACATTTGCTGATGCATAAGGATCCTTCAGAGGTAAAGATGCACAAATGTGAATCTTGTTCATTTGAGACGAAATATAAAAGTTGCCTCAGAAAACATTCTCTATTGCATAAGGATTCGTCAACAATGTACAAGTGTGATTATTGTCCCTATCAGTCAAAAAGTAGAGCTTCTCAAAAAATACATTTGTGGGTCCATAAGAATTATATGTACAAGTGCGATTATTGTTCATTTCAAACGAAATATAAACGTAGTCACGAAATACATAACATGCTGCAACATAAGGATCCGTCAGAGGTAACAATATACAAATGTGACTCTTGTCCATTTCAGACAAAATATAAAAAGTATATCAGGGTACATTTGTTGAAGCATAAGGATGCTTCTGCGACAAAGGTGTAGTAATGGAACTATTGTTCATTTCAGACGCAACGTAAAGGACACCGCAATATGCATTTGTTGACACAAACATCAGCCAAGAGCAGCAGTGGTAACAATGTATAGGGTTATTCATTATAAATTACCAACTTCTTATCATTATTATTGCTTATAGAAAAAAAGTTTTAAATTAAAGTTGTGTGGTTATGAATTTTGTTAAAATCCTCTCAAAAGTAAAGTAACGCACAGATTTCAGGGGATGCGAAATATATTTTTTAATGGGATACCCTGTATATTATTAAATTTTTGGAATGATCCTTTTTTCCTGATTTCAAAAATATACCAGATCTTACCCCTACCATATGCCGTTTCTGAGTTATTAAACGTTGAATATCTTAGTTCAACTAGTTACTGTAAATATGGAAAAGTTAACGTTATTAAAGTGAGCTATGAAAAGGACAAATATATACAAAATAACAAAAATAAACGTGCAGTAAAGAGCACATAGGGCGTTATATCCAACACAAATAACAATAAGAAGAGGCCGTTTCCAAAGGTGGGCGGCGTATAATTTTATTACGTGGTTTAACTGGTTTAGATGCAATTTAAAGGGTATTAAAGGGCCACACACACAGGCCATTGTTAATAGTAGAGAGCACGGCTGAGCAAAATGTGTCACTCTGTGGGGGTTTTGATAGTAAAATATGTGACCGGTTTTATTTGATAGCTTATAATTAACTGTGTTTATGTGTAAAGTTGGACAAAAATTGGCCTGGAGAGAAGGGCGTTATTCAAAATTTTCGAGATATATTTTCGCATATCACGCAATCCAGTTGCCTATGTGCCTGTGTGAATAAGGCGGAACTTACAATTACCGTAACTTGAGTTTTATTGTTTTTTGTTATCGTTTTTTTAACAACAATATCACTGCAAATGAAATAGCAATAATACAAGTCTTAAAAAGGCATAAGTATATATTACGCTGTCTAGTTGTTTTGATGCTACAAATTGTAAAAATATGTTAAAAAAAGGTGGCACAATTTTTGACAAAATTATGAGGTAAAACAAACAACATAAGATTTCTTTTTTTAATTTCCGATTAACCTGCATTTTAAATCTTAATCCAAAGAATGGCTAAGGACTTTTCAGAATAAGCAGCAGTTTTTATGGAGGATGACTTTTCATCAAAAAACCAAAAATAATTTACAAGTATAGTTAAAACATAATATTTTTAGTCGGAAACTATCTAAACTGTATAAAATAACAGGGCAAGATTCAGAAAATTCCAGTGAAATTCAAAGTTTTTCTGGGTGCTTGCAAACATTAAACTTTTTCATATCTTTCGGTTTAGACGTTGTTTTCGGGGAAGTTAAAGTTTTGAAAATTTTGGTTACTATTCCAATGACGACATCTGAAACAGAAAGATGTTTTTCGACATTAAAATTAATTAAGACGTATATAAGAAATACTATGAGTGAAGACAGACTAACATCACTTGCAATGCTTTCAATTGAAAAGTCAATGGTACGTGAAATACCAAATTTTAATGAAAAAGTTATTGAAAAGTTTATCTCCAACAAAAATAGAAGAGTGGAATTTCACTTCAAAAAATAATGGTGAGTACTTAATTAATCGCTTTAATTTATATTTGCGAACTTTTTAATGATTTAATTAGAACCTCAAGAATATACCCGCGAGCCGCCACTGCGCCCTCCCAAGTACATAAGGCACAAGCCGCCGCTGTCATGACATCCATAAATGATTATAATAAAAACATTCATAGAATGATACAACACTACAGAATGCAAAAATGGTTAGATACATGTGCCAACATCAATCAAAAACAAGGTAGAAATTTTTATCATGAAGTAAAGAAACTATCAAGGTATAAAAAAAAAAACGACATACCTACCATAGAAGAAAATGGAAATTACTTCTCTGAAGATTTAGACAAAGCTAAGGTATTTGTAGAGCATTTTAAAAAAGCCTACTCCGAAGAACAGAGTCTAAATTTCAACGAAGAAAATTATAATGCCGTGAACAACTGGTTCCAAAATTACTGTAACATCATTCCTAATAACGAACACCCGATTATACATGAAGAAATCTATTTTGAACTATTGTCGAAAGCAAAAAACACAGCTCCAGGAATTGATAATGTTTCATACAACATTCTAAAACAATTGAATTATGATATCCACCAACATATTATTAAAATATACAACTTCTGTATCCAGAACATGTACTTTCCTAACGAATGGAAAAAAGGAGTGATAATAACTATCCCTAAGCCCAACACAGATCATTCTAAAGCTCCCAACTATCGACCCATCACACTATTACCTGCACTGGGGAAAATATTCGAAAAAATCATAAAAACTCTACTAGAAGAACATGTCAAGCACAAAATACCAGGTTACCAATTTGACTTTACCCCAAAGTCTTCCACGCTTCACCCTTTAGCAATACTTGTATCAAGTGTACAAAGGGCTAAACTGGAAGGAGATAAATCAGCAGCTATATTTTTAGATATCAACAAAGCTTTTGACAGTGTATGGCATATGGGACTAATATACAAACTAAACATTTTAGAATGCCCTGACTATATAATACATCTAATAATAAGCTTTCTAGATCTGCCACAATTGCAAATTAAAATAAACAACAGTTATTCCGAACATTTCGTACCAGAACAGGGTGTGCCACAAGGATCACCGCTCTCTCCTATTTTATACAATATTTATTGCCACGACATATATAGCTACAGTCATCTGGACCCAAGATATTTTAATAAGAGTACCTACATGCTACAATTTGCTGATGACACCGCCTTAATATCTCACAATTCCAACCTCCGCAAGACAATCCAACAACTGCAACAACTGATAACAGACACAGAAAACTGGTTCAATATATGGAGACTTAAACCTAACCCGGTGAAATCTCAACTCATTATTTTCAATCACATTCCCAAACCAAGGTCACCCACAGTAACGATTGCTAATCAAATAATAACTCCTAAAACTTCAGCTATCTGCCTCGGAATTCAAATAGACCACAAGCTTAATTTTAATCAACACACTGCCCTCACAAAGAAAAAGATAAATACAAGAGCCAAACACTTCCGAGCTTTAACTTATAAAAATGATGGTATCACCACAACAACATCAGCAAAGATTTACAAAAGTATCTGTAGACCCATATTTGAATATGGACACATACTCTACCTTAGAAAGAGAGAGAGAGAAATATACTTTATTTGTCCAAAGAAATAATCTTATTGACAAAGTTATTAGATACAAATAATTTTGGCAAGATAAATACTACAAACACATAAAAATATGGATATATAAAGATACAAGATACAAACACTATTGTTTAGTCGTTAAAGTAGTTATTCCTACATATAGACAAATTTCGATAAAATAAATTTATAAATATCAGTAAAATAAAATATGTAGAAGTACAAAAGAACAACACATGTTACATTCTATCATTGTAGTATTCCTGCAAGTTATAATAGGGCCTATCAATTAGCCAATCTTTTACCGCTTTTCTGAAAAGTTTCAGAGAAGATATATTTTTTAGGGATACTGGTAAATGGTTATAAATTTTTTTGCTGCCATAAATTATCGAATTTTTTGTAAGGCTTGAACTAGGAATAGGCAATTGAATATTATCAATTTGGTGGGTATTATAGTGGTTATCAGGCAAGACAAATATATTTTTATTTTTATGAATTATACACACAGTTTCATGTATAAATATTGAAATTACTGTTAAGATTTTATGAGAGACGAAGAGCGGCTTACATGGGTCTCTAAAACGAGCTTTAGAAATATATCTTAACGATCTTTTTTGTAAAATAAGTTTACTGTTTAGTAGTTGCTGACTGCACGATCCCCAAAATGGAATACCACAAGCAAAAAAGAATTTGGAGGTGGCAGAAAGGACGGCCCTTAGGAGTATTACCAAATTACGCCATCCACGTAATCCCCTACATAATATATCGAACACCGTATTATACCAAAAAACAAAAATAGAACCAATCCGACAACATCTCACTAAGCTACAAACAAAATTCGCCAATGCACAACACAACCTCCAAAAAATTGAAGTATACTGCACAACACGAAACCGTAATATTAGACCTAAATTCAAGACACCTGAACACACCTTAATTGAGAAAATACATAACTGGTTTAGGAAAACAACATAAGCCATAGATATACATAATGTATTTGTTATTTTTTGTTTATTACTATATATATATATATATATATATATAATCATATACATAAGTCACAATTGATACTTATCTAATAATAAATCATAAAATCTATGTAAATAATGTACTAATACATGGGCAGAAGGACTTCGGTCGATAGCCCTTTGGATTTTTCCAATAAAGAACATATTTATTTATTTATTTCATACACAACAGAATATTCGGAAAATCCTGTAAATATCGGATTATCATCTTCCTTGGAAGTCTATATTCGAATGGAGAATTTCATCTTTTCATGAACATTTCGAGGACAATACAATGTCTGATCTATTAGCCTTTGTAGGCTTGATAATTTGAAAGTCATCACTGAAATGTATCTTTAATTTGTTAATTAACTGTTTCTTTGATAAATTTCCTCCGAGATCTAGCATATATTGACGAAACAGAGTATCCCTTTTGTTTCACAAACCCAGTACTCAATTCTTTATAAAACAATATTTAAATGTGATCTGAATGTGCTGCATTGTCGTTAGGGAAAACCTGTGGATCTGTACCCTTTTTTAATACCCTCCAAGATTTTTCATCAATGCGTTTCATAAGAGAGCTGTCGTTTTGGGCCATCATTCCTATCTTACTTATTTCGATGTTAGTAGGCAGAACTTGTGATATAGTTCCGTCATTACGCCTCCTTTGACAAAATACATACTTATTTACATTAAATATTCATTTTCGAACTGAAACTGAAGGTTCGGTTCCATAAACTTTAAATCCCTCCGATGACATTTTATTTTCAAAATTTCGGCGCAGCTTCAGTACTTTTTTTGCTAATGTAACTATAGTAGCATGATTTAGGCCAAATTAATAATGTTTCGTCCCCGTTTTAAATGTTAGCAACATTTTGACGCAATGAGGAAGTTGCATGTTATTTTTTTATATCACAGATAGATAGACGACAGAAAAATATTCTTCCTCGTATTTTTCCTTTCTTTTTTTGTTAAAATAGAGGGCGAAAAAAATTATTTATTTTGGGTGGATATAAAACCATTGAAACGCTTTCTCTATGCCAAGTGACGTATGCGCCAGATGGCAGAGAGGCTCTCGACAGACAAGAAGAAACAGAAATAATCTGCTGTGACTTAAGTAAAGCTTTCGATACGGTTGACCATAAGGTTTTACTCAGTAAACTACACTATTATGGCATGAGAGGAACTCCACATAAATTGTTCGAATCATATTTATCAGATCGATATCAAACAGTATGGTGGAATGATAAAAGATCGAACCCAAAGCTACTAATCCGAGGTGTGCCACAAGGCTCTGTGTTGGGGCCAGTACTATTCATAATATATATCAACGACTTACTCTCTAATGTTAACAGTTATGGGGCTTGTTTATATGCCGATGATACAACATTCATAACAAAAGGGAAAAATAAAACAGAGTTAACAACCCTATCACAAAATATATTGCACGAAGCAAATATCTGGCTCATGGCGAACTCATTAGCTTTAAACAGAGAAAAAACGCAAAATATAATTTTACTTACAAAAAGAGAAACGGAGAGGTTATCGTTGAAATTCTTAGGCTTAACATTAGACAGTAAATTAAATTGGAAAGGCCATATTGAAGAGCTCTGCAAAAAACATCCCGCAGCTATTTACACCATTAGAATACTAAAAAACGTATCCACCAACCAATCCGCAAAAATAGCATATTACTCAAATTTTCATAGCGTCGCAGTATATGGAATACTACTATGGGGAACATCATCTGACGCTCAGAAAGTCTTCATCCTACAAAAGAAAGCCATCAGAACATTATGTGGCATGAATTATAGAGAGAGCTGCAGAGATGCCTACAAAGAACAAGGTATTCTCACTATGCCAAGCTTATATATACTCAGTTGCCTTAAGTATGTGCATTCACATAAAGATAAATTTAGTCCAAATCTTGAAAATCACCACTATAACACAAGAAACAGGGAACAGCTACAAATTCCGCATCACCGACTGAATATAACTCAGCAGGGAGTGGACTACTGGGGTCCAAAATTGTATAATAAAATTCCTCTCGAGATAAGGAATAAAATTTTTAAGGCGTTCTCCAGTTGGGTAAAAAACTTGTTGACCACAGAAGTGTTTTACTCTCTGACAGAGTTTCTAGAACATTGACACTTTACTGATTGCTCATTTGTTACTTATATATATATTTTTGTTTGTTTGTGATTGTTCATTTGTTACTTATATATATATATATTTTTTTTATGTTTATATATACTTATATGCGTGTATGTGTCGTGACAAAATACAATAAGTTGTATTATTATTTATATTTGATTTCATATTACTGTATTTTGACGCTTCCTGTAATATTCTTTTTACAGAATAAAGTACTATTATTATTAAAGATGACATCACGTCGTTATTGTTGAAATGTTGACACATCTAAAAGGGATGATGTGGCTGTAGATTAATACGCTAAGCATCTTATGAAATCATTATCCGTCATATTAACCAATATTTAATAACAAGATTAAGGGTAACAACGTGAATTCGCAAGTTCAGGACAAATCAGTGACGTCAAAATGACGTCAAGGCAATATCATAGCGTTTTCAGTCACGTGGTTTTGTTTACTTACTCAAATTTTAATGTCGAATATTTACGAAATGAAATTTTTCTATGAGTTTCTTTCATTATATTATCAACTTATATAGTACACATTATGGAGAAATAATAAATTCAAGCATTTTTAAAATTGATGCATCTTCCTCATTGGATGTTGCTATATTTACAGATACTATCTCTAATTTGTAGCGTTTGTCTCAGACTTTTTAACGTTTTCTCAGAGCCCTACCAGAAGACTTTCTACGTATTAAATATTTTCTGTTTGTAAAACACGAAATGTTGACTCCATCTCACTTTCGGATGCTGAATTTCCACTTCGATCCATTTTAAATTATTTATGACAGACCGCACTAAAGTGATGCCTACTATATTATGTTTCTAATTTAATTTTAGAAAACTCAACTTACCTCAACACTAACTGGAACTATTCTTTATATGATTAAACTAACAATAGAATAACAACTACAAGTCAAACCCAAAATGTTGGTTTTTAACACGAAAGAATTTATTTACAACTGATAAAATCTCTAACACCTTAGGCATATACTTAATTATCTATGGGCATTAATATGATCACAGAAGAATAATCAAACAATAATTATTATTTAGTCTATACAGAACATAGACAACTGTAGCACGCGGGCTACGGACGGTAGCTCGACGGTCGGCTGCCACCATGTAAATAAATTTACGGATTGTTTTACATTTATTAATTTTCCGAAGCTATCTTACGTTCAAAAATCATAAAAGTGATACCGTAAGCAGGAAACTCTAGTCGACAATATTGGAAGAGGTATTTTTTCGATTTAAGTGCTCGTTTACGAAATATTGGTTGTGGAATGCTAAAATACAACGAAAAATTACAATTTGTAAAGGTTCTCGAAACGAGATACAGACATTCAAAATGTTCAATTGCCATAAGCATCGATACTTTGTCTTTTATTAAATATTTTTTTTAGAGCAACGGCTACAGACTTTTCGATAATTTTTGTGCCAAAATGTTTACTTGTAACAATCGTTCAGTATCAACATCTCGAAAATTTTGAATAACGCCCTTCTCTCCAGGCCAATTTTTGTCCAACTTTACACATAAACACAGTTAATTATAAGCTATCAAATAAAACTGGTCGCATATTTTACAATCAAAACCCCCACATACTTCAATTTTCAGAGGAATTTTGTGGTGCGAGCTCTCTACTATAAAGACTATTTATTAGGTGGATATTTATTTTTTTAGCAGACACGTATTCGTAGGTATACATTGTACAATAAACAGCAGCCACTTTTTATGAACGATCCAAGAAACTTTTTCGTATGGGGAACGAAACTGTAAAGAAGTTTTTTAGAAAATATTTAAATCGATTATGTTGTATGCAAGTTGTATGTTTGTGAAGGTTCATGATACAAAATTGTCATTGTCAATTTATTCTAAGTACGATAGAATATGTTGATAAAAATAAAAGGATGTCACAATTCTTGTAAAAAAGATAATCCTTGCGCATTCGGTTTCATTAAGTAATAATAATAATAATAATAATGAAAGTACTTTATTGAGCAAAAACCCAAATGGCCATTGACCGAAGTCCTTCAGCCTTTTTGCCATAAAATATTGTTTACATATTATATATTATGTGTAATGTGCATAGCAAATAGATATAAGAATGTGAAAAAAAAACGAAGAAAGTGTATGTGTGCTGTCGTGAGCAGAAAAAAATAGGGCAACTTTTTTTTTCTAATGTAGATCTGTCTCTATTTGAATATGTAATGAGTAGCCGAAATAAAACAGATATCACTTTTAATTTATTTTTTATTTTAATGCTGTAGTTATTGCTATAGTAAATGATGGATGGTTATTGAGACAAATTGCACTGCGTTATAACATTAACAATAATTTGGTGTGTAACATTTTAAGAAAGTGTAGAATAAACGGTACGATTAGTAGAAATCCTGGTTCAAAGGACAAAGGATATCCTACTTAACAAGAAACTAACTATTAATATTTCGTTATTGCACCATTTCTATTTATATCTTCTATAAGTCTGTGTGGCATAGAATTAAATAACCTTATATAATAATCATTAGTAATAATATTTTCCCATACATTATTTACTCTTTCTAGTAATTCTTCGGCATTCTGCGGTCTCACATTTCCACAGGGTTAAGATCTGGACTATGATTGGGCCAGTTAAGAACATTGATGTTGTTATCTTGAAACCAGTTAGTTACGGTATGAATAGTATGAACGGAACAATTGTCTTGTTGAAATATGAACTCATTATTAGGAAATAATTGTGACACAGAAGGGAGCATAATATTGTCCAAAATCCTAATATAGGTTTCACTATTAAATCATTCCTCAATATGCCACAAAACACCAGGACCACGTGCTGATATCCAAGCCCACATATTGACAGAAAATCTACCACTTTTATCATTGTTAGATATATATTTCTCATCGAATCGAGTATTCGGAGGGCGGTAAACACGAATACAACCGCTGTGTGTTGACTGGAAAGTTTTTTCGTCTGTAAAGATTACATTATTCCCAAAATTTATATCATGCGCTAAAAATTCAAGCGCAAATCCTACTCGAGCTTCTTTATGTTCAGCTTCTGTTCTGCTGCATGACGGCGTAGCTCCGATTCTCTTACTCGCCGGCAACCAGTACTACTCGTTTCAGGAAAGTTCGTTTCTTCGGCAGCCTGAATAACTGAGTAAAATGGATTTTCTACTAAAGCATTTACCAATTGCAAATCTTATTGTTGAGTTTATATACTTCGTCGCCCTGATCCAGCATTTCTACTAATTGTACCGTTTATTCTCCACTTTCTTAAAATGTTACACACGAATTTTTGTCAATATTATCACGCAGTGCAATTTGTCTCATTGATCATTCTGCTTTAGCAATAACTCCAGATTTAACTAAATCGCTTATATGAGGCATATTAGTTTTTTCCACACTTGCAATAAATTATGACAACTGACTGACAATGTCACAAAAATTAAAGTTAAATGTACACAACTAGATTTTAGCAAAATACCCTTATAAGACTTGTCCTATTTTTTTTTGCTCACGACCGTATAATGATTCACGGTTCTTAAATAAAAAATATAATGACCACACTTGTTTTATTTATAAATTATTTAATTATCAATAGCCTCAAATACTCATTACATTTCAAAAAAGAGGTAGGTAAAAACCAAAATAGATTGTTTAAATGATTTATAAAACATTCCAACAATACAAATAAAAAGTTACACTATATAGTCACAAATTCTTAAAATAGTGGAAATAGGTCATTAATTACAAAAGACTAGTTTTTCCAGTCGGTTGCTATTTCGTTAAATTTATTGGCAGTTAATTTAACTTGGAGTGGACGCACTAATAACAAATGCTACTTGATATACACACATGTATATTTTACTAATACCCACTTGATGATGGATATCTCCAAAGGCTGAAAGATGGTGAGTTGATTAACAACAACACGCAGCACCGTAAATTTATTAGAGCTGAGACTTTCAAATTATTTTGGATCAGCAGCTCTGCTGGAACACTGAAAAACAATAAAACTTTCTCGATTTCAAAGCTGGATAAAGTACTCTGGTACAGTGCTTTGACAAGTACTTGAAGCACTTTTAGGGCTCCAAGCTCTATGCTTCAATTACTTCTAAGAGAACGTATTTGGTACTTGACATTTGAACTACTTTGCAAAAGTACATGGGGCTTTAAAGTCCTTTCAGAGGGCTTCAATTACTTTCGAAAGTGCTTCAATCACTTTTAAAAGAATTGAAGTCTTTTTGAGTGCTTCAATTTGAAAAGTAATTGAAGTCCTTGAAGTATTTCTAAAGTACTAGCAAGCTCTTTTAAAATTTAGTCAAAGCCCTTCTAGACAAGTCTCATCATGAATTGTCAGGAGCACAGGTACCAATATAAAAACAAAGCAGCTTGTGTTTAGTTATCCATAGTTGTTATATTTAGTCTTATTTTCTATACTAAATTAACATCAAATAAACGAAACTGTTTTTATAACCTCGATACATAGACCGGCCTAAAACGGTCTGAAGTTGGCTGCTCGTGCATAACTTAAAAGCCTTTTCAATTATTCAAATATACAACAATAGTCATAGTTGGTGAGGTGCTATGCAAGTGTGTGGTTACCATTCCTGTTATTGTGTATTGTATTTTGAAATAAAGAAAATTGTAAGTTTTAGAATAATTGAGGACTGATGAGTTAGTTAATTTATTTTCGCCTTATAAACTGTATTGCAATAATTGTAAAATTGAATTTGAAGCAACATACATCAGATTGGTTTTCGGGGAAAATTAATCCATAACAAGTACCTAACAACAAATAAACAGTAAGCAGATTGGTGTTCTGTGGCATGTGCATGATTTGTACAAAATTTGATACATTTTTAGTGAGGTGTAATTAATTGTCCAATTCCTGCAAAATATTATAAAACTCACTGATGTATGATACGGAGGAAAGTAATATTTGGCAGCAAGTTTGCAGTGGTGCCATGGTGCCAAAAAAGACGTGAAAAATTGGCAGGCTGGACGCCTGAAAAAAATAAAATGTGACGAAAGAAAATAATATTTAGAATGTAAATCTATATCCATACAAAATGTAAAAAGAAAATTAAAAATGTTTAAACAGACCAAAAAAATTAAAATAAATTATGCAAACGAGAGAAGTTTACAGATTTTTATGTTTTTACTCCTGTATATCTGTCATGAGTTGTCGCAAAAACTTGATATTTTAGAATTGCTACAATTTATAATATTCAAAAAGCTTTTACGCTTCAACAGCGTACCTACATATGCAAAAATAATATTTGTTTTAATATGACTGAAAAGAAAACTTAAACTAAATAAATATTAATTTTAGAGTTGTCATTTTTGTGTAATTTAAAGCGAAACAGTGTAGATTGAGGTACCTGACTTTTTATTTTCCTAAATAACTGGATGATATGAGCAAGTAAGCTGTAGTAGCTGATATAATGAATAATTTTTTTATATGGAGTGCTTTGTATACTGCATTTTAACCAGATCTGGCATTGGTAACCAAGACACAGAAGACCCCAAACTACACGATCGGTTCAAACTTCAGATTAAGAAAGAAACATAGATAAGTAAACCCATTTAAAATACATTGAAGAAAAGTGGCTCATTGATCATGCTGAGATGATCGATAAGGGGAAGAGTGGGGAGGAAAGGGAATATTTTGATAGCCACTACGATCAGAGGCGTAAATAGACAAAAGGGTTATAAATTTAAAAATAAAATTATTAATATTTTTTATTATCAATATGTCAAAAAATTTTATAATTATAATAAAATTTGTGCTACTGAATAAACATAGAAATATTTTAATAAATATGTTTTATGTTCATTCACTATAATTTTGGTCAAGACCACTTAGCAATACTTAAATAGTTATAACATAACAATAACACTACAACTACACAATTTTAAGCCATTCATAAGACATTAATTCATGCCGCCTAGATCAAAGGGAACATATACTGCCAATACATATAACGTAACGATTAGATATGTAACCATAATTTTAAGATGTTAGTAGATATAGTACCTATGATAGGTTTCAAATGGTCATGATTATGCGTCTTCCTCACATTAGCAGTTGACTGATTA
Source organism: Leptura quadrifasciata (assembly GCA_963675555.1). NCBI lineage: Eukaryota > Metazoa > Arthropoda > Insecta > Coleoptera > Cerambycidae > Leptura > Leptura quadrifasciata. The sequence goes on along the minus strand of OY776680.1, from coordinate 93,511,966 downwards.
TTAATTATAATTATGTAATAAAAATTAGTGTTCAGCATTATTTTGTATACTGTACAGGTCTGGATGTTGAACGCCCTCCATGATGTGTAGTATTATAGTATATTATTCAATGAGAGGTAATATAGGGAATAACGCATGCATGCAGATGAAGATTGCAAATATGCATTGTACTTCTGTTTCGATGGACCTTTCAAAACTTGTTTAATGATTTCTTTAGCATCTCTTGAAAGTGAAGCCTACAAAAAAAAACATTTTGTTATTTATGTTACTGCAAGTACAGTTGGTTAGTTGTTCGTTAGTTAGCCATATTACACAATACTTTATTATAGTTAAATTTTTGCGATCTCTCAGCTTACATTAATGTCTTTAAGCGCCTTGAAGCGTAACGTCAGTTTCTAGTGTACTCCTGAAGCCGCGCGATACCGCTGCAAGAGCCTTTAAGCGTGACGTCATGACTTATTCGCTCGAAATATAGCTTATGTCTTACGGCAAGCCAATCAGAAATCAGCATTGTGATGGTTGATACATCAGTTTTTGAGGTTAAAATGTTTTAGTTCAGTTTTACTGTTGCCCAATAATAGGTACTTTCGTTCGTCTTGAACAAACTGAACACAATCACTAAACATCCAATTGAGTTGAGATATTTTTCAAATTCTTGATTTCTATTGGTTGCTTACTAATCACAATCACTTTGTTCAAGACGAACGAAAGCAGCTATGGATCACCTGACTCAATGTTATAAATTAACGACGAAACAAAACAATAATCCACAAAGTAACCTGTTTTCTCTATACAAAACACAAGAGTTTAGCCATCCCACAGAAGAGGACGAGTGCCATATTTTCTGTGGTCATCTGTCAATTTAGTGAAAACTCTGATTGGTCGAAATTTTTACGGCGAACATAAGAATTAATTCAACGATATACGGAAATTTCCAACATTCTACATAAGCTCTTACGCCTTATGCGTACATTGTGTAAAGGAACATTTGAAAGTACATGTTGATTATTGTTTACATTCTGTAACGGCCTTGACGCCTAGTTCTCATAACTGCAGATTGCGAATTTCCGCATGCGGATTTTCTTTTTAATTCGACATGTGCGTTCCAGGAGCTGATTCACCTTCTAGTTAAACATTCCGCTACACCTGTAAGAAAATTAGACAGTTTTAGAACAAATTTCATAAAAATTTCCAAGCGGAAATTCGCATTCCGCAACTATCTGAACGGGGCTTAACGGAACTGCACAAATGCAATGATTTTTATCCTTGTGGGGGGGGGAATTTTTGACAGAATTTTTTTCTAAATTTTGTTTTATCCTTGGCCTTGCTTTTGTTTATGTTTGTTGGCCGTTTTTCAAGTTGCTGATTTAGTCAGGCAATGGGATTTCAAAAAGGGGTATGCTACCTTTGTTCAGAGAAATGCGGGAGCCTTAATGCTGTAGACGGGAATGTAAAAAGTTTCTTGCATACACTTCTGAAAATAGTAAGTATTCAAAGCTAGGTTAGATATGAATAAATATTTCTCGTTTCAATATATCCATTGCACATTTTGTTTGCGACACTTTCGTTGACTGCGGTTCTAGGAACTTACTCTAACACAAGGGCCAGTGATATGTAAGAACTGTGAGGAAATGCTTATAAAGTGCTTTAATTTTAAAGCAACATGCTTGAGGAACATGCACCATTATGTAAACAAAGAGGATGATGTTAGACTGGGTCTGAAAAGTGCCTATCTGAAGGAAGATGCAAGTGGTACTGGTATTTCAAAGGACCAGGACATATGTGTATTTTGCGGGGATTCAGCACAAACTCTATGTCTCGATGTTGATCGTGGAGATATAATATTGGAGAAAATGATAGAACGATGTCTTCCGGAAATAGTACGTATAAATATTTTGAAGTTAGACATTACTGTTCTAAATGTGGGATAATTTAAAGGACCTCCAGCAGTTTTTAGTATTATTCTGAAAGATGCAGATCGAATATTCATGATCCTTATCTTTTACCACTAATGACATTAATACAAATATTTTCCATTGCCTTATAGACTAAAAGTGTATCGCTTTTTTGCATTATAAAGTGACAATAGGCTAAAAAATGTTTTTTTTCGCAAAAAACGAAAGTATCAATTTTATTGTAAAATCTGTACAGATGAAAATTATAGGTAATAAAAATCCGCACAATTTCGTTTTTTTTTTTTAACTTCGTGCGGCTATTGGAGCCGAGATAGGTTTTTGAAATTTTGGCAGTTTTGCGATGCAATGGAAACGCGCGCGTTTTTCGCTAACATCTCGAAAATGGTCATTCGGATCGCACAATGTTTCAAATGAAAGTTGTAGAGAATTCAATTACGAACAATTATCTTTTATTTTTCATTTCCATTCGATCAGTTGTTGTAACTTAAAAATAGAAAACGTTCAAATAATGGTCGTAAATAAATTGTTAAAATTAAAACTAAGAACTATACAAAACAATACGAGAAAGTATTGCACACTTTTTTCAATAATATATATCATATTAAATTTTTTGTATTGATAGGATCTGAGTATCTTCAAGAAGCCTGTGATCTGCACATCATGTCGTAGATCTCTAGAGGACTGGTTCCACCTTATGGCAACCTGCTCGACTGAGAAATATTGTGAAACTCTAGATGTAAAAAGTGAAGGTCAAACAGAGCTAAGTAATGTGTTACATTGTACAATGAGAGATGTAACAAGCGAGGTAGGTGGTATCCCGTTTGAGATGGTCAAAATAGAAGAACAATTTTGTGAGGATATAGAAAGTTCTGATGTGAGTGAAGTTGGTAGTGGATTGAAGACAACTAAATTAGAACAGATGTTCTTTGACAGTAGAGAAGACGCTAGTGATGATATTGAAAATAAAAATGAAAGATTTTTTATGGAAACGGAAGATCAAAAATTTAAGAATGAACGTCAGGTTGCTCCTAAAAATATTGCCTGTGAAGAAGAGAGAAATAAACTTGGTTCTATAATAAAAGAAGAAATATTTTGTGAAGTTGAGATTAAAGAAATAAAAGAAAATCCTTTTAAAATGGAGGGCCAGACATTTTTAACTGATGAAGAAGTTGAAATAAAAACGGATGAACATCATTTCAAGGGGTAAGTTTTACTTTAGACTTGGGATATTAACATTCTCCTTGAAGTTATTTATGTATTCACTTATTTTTCCACTTAATAGAGTAAATAACTCCTTTCCAACACGGTGTTTGTGTGAAGAATATTCTCGAGATTAATCCAAGAAATTTTCATTCAAACAGTCACAGTATTTAAATTGCAGTAAAAATGTTCACCAAGCACAGAACGTTTGTTAAAATTAGGTATGAAATTATTATTTATATAAATATACAGGAATAATATACATATACAAGCACATATAAATACCATATGCGGCACGAAATGCCACCAATGACCTTGGACATTTACAGTGGATGTAACACGTTGCCAGATTGGCTCAAAAAACTTCATATTTAGAGAAAACATGTTGCAAATTTGGATTGCTAATATGGTTTTTGTAAATCGTTTGATATATTAAAAAGTGACGTAAATTTTTTTTTCTAGGATGCATTACAGTAAATTATTATTGTTAAAGTCGTGCCTATACTTATGTATATATTTTTGACAAAAAATCGAGTATATGGGAAAGAAAAATAGGTATACAGTTGATAACTTAATTCTCTAGAATTAAGTAAATTATTAATGGTAATGCCATATTTTCATATAAGTATATATTTTTTACAAAAATTAGGAACTGTAGGTAAATAAGAATATCGGGTGTAACAGGATCATGCGTATACCCCCTTTACCCCTTTAGTTGTGAAGATAATTGATTGAAATTTAGAATATACTACATACACAATAAGCGGCACTTTTTGACATACAATTGATTTTTTTCACGTCCGGTTTCGCCGGAAGTGACACTAACCTTCGATTTTTAATTGGAACACCCTGTATATTATTGCATTTTTGAATTCTGCATAATTTTCTGAATCCAATGATGCCAAATAAGTGACATTTCAAACATCAATTTTTTTTATAATACAATTTTTAGTTTTCCATTTAAGTGGGCCATGACGGTTCCAATTTATTATAAATGTCCCGTGTAATGCTACAAAAATCGAAATCCCGTTAAAAACACTAAATTGATGAAAAAATAAAATTCACCAAAATTGTTTTTGCGGCAAAACTCAATTTTTTCAAATGGAACCATATTGGTACCGTGGTACCATTTATTAGTACTATTAATAAGGGATTTATTCGAATGTCTTATTATAATGTGCGATAAATACAAATAAAATTACAGCTAGAAGAAAATAAGAAAATACAATTGTATTCTAAGTACCTTGTTAGATATAAGGTGGTTTTGGAATACAAAAAATTAACACAAAACATTACAACAGTTGTTCAAAATGCTGTCCATTAATGTCAATGCACTTCTGAACTCGCATAGCTGTTTCTCGGAGAACATTTGCTAATTGCTGGGCCGTTATGCTATTAATTGCTGCTGGTCTTACTCGTAGCTCCAGGTCTTCACGGGTTGTAATGGTGGTTGCATAGACAATATTTTTTAAATGATCCCAAACAAAGAAATCAAGGGCCGTTAAATCAGATGACCTTGGAGGCCACCTCACAGGACCATTCGTCGAAATTACATTTTCTCCGAATCTCCGTTGAAGATAATCAACTATCCTTGAATTATGGTGAGGAGCGCCCTCTTGTTGGAAATACATTCTTGTACCAGTCAGAGGTCCTTCAAAAATAATGGACCAACGATTCTACTACCGATTATTCCAAGCCAAGTATTGAAACCGAACCGCACTTGAAAGTTACCCTCCCGTTGATTTTGATATTCTTGTGACCAATATTTTCTATTTAAAAATTTGTAAACCTAGACAAGTCCAAAATAAAATCAGGCCCAAAAAATTATTGTTTGGCTGCACGTTATTATACAAAATCCAATTGCAATATTCCATCCTATGTTCTTAATCCTTTTCGTACAAATGCTTGTGCAATTGATATTTAAAAGATTTATAGTGATATTTGTGCAAAATTTGGCTTACTGTTGTTTGGTTACTGATGTCCAATTCAAATCCAACATGCCTTAAAGAAACAGTCTTATGAACTTCTATTCGAGCCAAAACATTAATTTCCATTCTTTCGTCAATAATGAAGTTTTCTTCGGGATCATTGTGGGGCTCTCGTCGGAATTGGTTTTCAACACATTTAAAATAATTTTTTGCTGGACATTGTCTATCAGGATATCATAGGGCATAAAGGTCGGTAGCCGCAACTGCATTTCTTTTACATTCCCCATAAATAATTAACATGTCCACTTTTTCATCTCTTGTATAAATTTGCGGCATTTTGAACACAGCTAACAAGAATCTTAAACAATTTTTAAAGACACAATAAAAACACCGTTTTTTTTTACCCCCAACCAGGAATTTTGCCGAACCTCTTCCCTTAAGAAGAGTAGGGATCTTTTACTTGCCTAACATTTAATAGACAAGGGACCGACGGCTTTACATCCCCTCCGAAGGATGGTATATCCCCTATACAACCCTCGCCTAAGGTTGCATAGCTTCCGTGCATACACTGATATACAAGCCGCTGGAAGATGTGTGAGGCGAGGGCGCGGTCTCTGTTGAAACGGTCACCCATCCAATTACTAACCGCGCCTTACATTGGTTTACATCGCACATCGAAGCATGTACATAGTAAAGACGCACCCACGCTCGCCCCCCCAAAAAAAAACCGTTAAACCAACAAATGTTTGACAAGCTAAATATTTCACTGTTTTCAAAGCCTTCTTAGTTCTTAACATTTCCTTTAAGTGGTAATAAATTTTTAATCTAACAAGCAGCTTTAATAAATACTCTAAAGGAAAAACAGTAGTTTTTGGTGTATATCTGATGCCAGTGCTAGTAGATGTTGATGGTTCTCTGATATCTGCAAAATAACAAAAGATTTACGTTACTATAATTTTATTGAGAAATATATTAATCAGATAGAATGTCAGGTATAATACATTGTGTTATTACAATGAAAGGTACCACTTTGACGAGCAACTTCAGTATGTGTGGATTCATGAGAGATTGTAAAAATTGTGTTACTTTAAAATTGAATAGCATATACTATTTTTCTTCTAGGCGAAATATATATTATATATTGTATGTCGATAAAAAATATAATATTTACATTTAATTTGAACAAAATGAAGACTTTTGATTCATTAATTATAACTAAAAATAAACGATCATGTTAACAGATATAAATAGATACCTAGTTGTTTATATTCTACAGATAGGTTTAAATATGTCATTGTAGTTGCTTAGCATAAAATTCATACTGCAAATGCAATAATTGTGTAGCTGAGAAATGTCTTTGTTTAGTAAATCAAAACGTCCACAAACTTCTATCCAAACACAGCATCTAAATATAAAAAGATATTGTGAATTGTAATAAATCGGGCAGAAAAATTAGAGAATGTGACATTTATATAGGTATGAGTTAATACTTTTTTTCATTCAACATTGAAAATTGTTTTTATGTCATAAAAAATAAAACTTATAAATAAACAAAAAAAAAAAAAATAGAATCTAAACGGAATTTTAATAACTGCATGGATAATAATAGATAGGTACTTACAAATATTTATCTTTAGGAAATCGATAAGTGTATTTGTGCATTTTCCTTTTTGCATTTCCAATATTGATTTTTGCTGTTTTCGAACATACACTCCATTTTCTCTTATTGGTACTCAGTGACAAAAATGCACAAAATATATTTTTATTTATCACTTAAGAAAGTAGACACAAATTTCATAGACAAAATAAAGGCCACAATCTCACAAAGTTCCAAAGAGTTAATTGGAAATTAAAACGGCAACTGACGTGAACTCAGAACTGACTAGTGACAAGCGACATTTAACTCACATTAAGATTAAATACATTCGGGATAATTGGGATAATCAAATTGGAAGTTTAGTAGCAGACTGAAGTAGGTAAATATAGGATTTTAATAGTACAATTATAATATCTCCGTCATATAATACAGGTAGGATAGCATAATTCCTTATATCCAACCACTATCATTTTTTGTAAGGCTTATTTCAAAATAAAATATAAATCTGTATGTTGTACGAAAATTCAATCTTTTATTTGGGCAAACTGTTTAGTTAACGTTCAACTGGACAACATGCGCATGCGTCTCCGCTATTTAACCTGGATGTATCTCCGCTAGTGCACAAAATATCGCTGTCTTTTTCAGTGCCGCATATGGTATATATGTGATACAAGGTGATTTCACCAACATCCTGAAAATTATTCGGTGTTAAAATTTTTTGAAAATATGACCAAAAAACATTATCTTATTTTTTTGCAGAAATGCGCCACCTCTAACTTTAAACAATCAATACGTGGTGCAACAAAATCACTTCTGCTCTCTCCTAATAAGACACCCGGCCTGACAAGAGATCTGGCACGGTTAGAAATAACTTTTCGGTTTTAGTCACATTACCGAATAGAAAAAGTTCACTATTAATAACAATTTTAAAATTTCCAGATCTGAGGATGGTGTTTTTCCACATACAGAAGTTTCCTCTAGGTTACTTGGAAGCCCAACACATTTAATGCCCAGCCTTGATGAGAACTTATTGAAATCATGCGTTACACATACATTGACTGATAAACACATTTCAGAAGAAAGAATGAATGAATACTGTTCGTCCCAGACAAAAAATAAGTATGACCCCAAAAGTAATTTGGCGAAGGAAAAAGACACTTTACACGTACCGATACTCAAATGTAGCTCTTGTTCATCTCCAAAATTTAACCGTTATCTCAAAGAGCATTTGCTATCGCACAAGGGTCCTTTAGAATTGGTATTGCAATGTGACTCATGTTCGTTGCAGTCAAAGAAGCTCAAGCAAATGCATGAGAATCCTGCAGAAGTAAAAATATACAAATGCGACTCTTGTCCATTTCAGACAAAATCTAAGTTTTATCACAAAAAGCATGCGCTAGTGCATAAGGATCCCTCAGAAGTAAAAATGTACAAATGTTGTTGTTGTTCATTTCAGACGAAACATAAAAACAGCCTCGATAGACATTTGCAGAAGCATAAGGATCCGTCAGAGGTAAAAATGTACCAATGCGAATCTTGTTCATTTCAGGCAAAAACTTATTATTATTTTAAAAAGCATTTGACGGTGCATAAGCTGCCTCAGGAAACATTCTCTATCGCATAAAGATACTTCACAGGTAACAATGCACAAGTGACATTAACGTTCCTATCAGTCAAAATGTGAAGCTTCCCACAAAATACATTTGTCGATCATGGTTGTGACGATTTAAATCGATTTGATTTAAATCGTGATTTAAATCAACTGATTTTTTCAAATTTAAATCAAGTTGTGTAGAGCTTATAATCTAAGTAAATCAAACTTCAGAAAAGAGTCCAAGGGATTTGTGTCTTTAAGAAGTTCTTCATGAAACATAATATCGGCAAAAGGCTCAGATTTTGCCAGAATTTTAATAATCAGTGGTAGTAAACCACTTTTGGGATAGTAAGTAAGTAGTAAGTAAGTTCTTTATTCGTCATGTTAAGTTACACAATAGTGAAACTTATAAGACTAGTAAAAACAAATAAATACAGTTAAAAAGAGTAGTGAATATCTTAAGAGTAATAATACCAATAATAAAGTCATAAATACTAAGATTGTAGATACTCCTCTAAGGAATAAAAAGCATTGTTAAGTAAGTACTTTAATAAAGTATTTTTAAAAGTATTAAAATTGTTAAAATGACGAAAGCGTCGGGTAAATTTATTAAAACAGTAGATTCCCTGAAAAACCTGTGAATTTTGGCCCACACTTAATCTAGAAAATGGCATCCTAAGTTCAGTGTGGCTGCGTGTGTGGTAATTGTGAACATCATTATTTCTTAAAAACAGAATCTCTTGCTTTTTTATATTTATAACAATTAGATATATATAAAGTGAAGGTAGAGTTAAGATAGATAGTGCAATAAATGCCTCTTTACAGTGTGCCTGATACGAAGACCAACCATACAACAAATGATTTTCTTTTGTGCGATGAATACTTTGTAAGTGTGTGAAGAGTTTCCCCAAATAATTAAACCATAGGACAAGATAGATTGAACTAATCCAAAGTATGCTAATCTTAACACATTAAGGGAGACGGAAGATTTCAGGTATCTAATAACAAAACAAGATTTACTCAATTTCTTCAATAAATTTTCAGTATGAGTTTCCCATGTCATTTTACAATCGAAAGTTACTCCCAGGAATTTTGTCACTTCTGTATGCACAATCGATTTATGATCTGCCTTGATTAAAATGCTTGAACGATGAACATAGTTCTTTGGCAAAATTGACATAAAAACGGTTTTGTCAACATTCAGTGCAAGACCATTGTTTGAACACCATTTGGAAAACTCCTTTACAGATGTATTAGCTTTAGTCATTGCGGTCTCAGAAGAGTTACTAGAAATCAAAAAGTTTGTATCGTCTGCATAGACAATTGCTGCATTGGGTGTTGTACAAGAGTGTGGCATATCATTTATAAAGATTAAGAAAAGCAAAGGACCTAAAATAGAGCCCTGTGGCACGCCAGTGGTCACATGCCTAAAATCTGATTTAAAGCAATCAATTATTATGGCTTGCTTTCTGTTGGTGAGATAGAAGTTGATCCAGTCGTGAGCAGGTCCACGTACACCCAATCTAGATAGTTTCTCTAAAAGCAGATTGTGATCGACAGTGTCGAAAGCTCTACTGAGATCGAAAAATAGAGCTATTGGTTGTTCTTTATTGTTTGATGAATCATAAACATGGTCACATAATTTTTCAATAGCGTTTATTGTTGATTTTTTCCTTCTAAATCCATATTGGCTAGAGATTAACAATTTATGAAATTTTAAATAGCTTAATAACCTATTATTAAAACAAAGTTCAAAAACTTTTGCAAACTGATTTTGTACACATATTTCTATAATTACAAGCCTCCATTTTCGATCCCTTATTTTTATATATTGGTATAGATTTTGAAATTTTCAGTGAATCCAGATACTGGCCACTAGCAAAAGATTCATTAATTAAGTAAGACAGCGGAACACAAATTTCATCAACCACTGCTCTCAGTACTTGACCTCTTATCTAGTCAATCCCTGCAGCTGATTTACTTGTTGTTTTAAGCAACAGTTCACTAACTTCAGCTGGAGTGGCAGGGGTTAGGTAAAAGTTATGTGTAACATTGTCAAATAGAATTATTTTGCTAAAATCAGGTTTAGGGCTCTTAAAATTGAAGAAGAAATTATTGAAACCATTACAAATATCATAAGTATTAGTAAATATTTCATCATTAATAACAATTTCTGTAACTGATTGCTTTGGATTGTTTTTTGCTTCGTTTATAATGAGCCAACTCTCTTTTATTATATTTTGGGCACCCTTTATACGCCCGCCATTGTAATTTGCCTTAGCAAGTTTAATTTTCTCAGAGTATATTTGTTTAAATCTTAAATACCTATTTTTAATTACTTCGTTGTTTGGGTAATTTTTATTAATTTTATGCAACTCGCACAAAAGATGGTGCAGCTGTTTTAATTCATCATTGAACCATTTTTCGTTATGCACATATAATATAATTCATTAGCGGCTTCTAAAGTACGATTCTTTTCGCTTTCTGTTAATTTATGCTTTGTTTTCGTAGGGTCTAGAATGAAGGCTAGCAAATGGTATGAGGTGATACACTGATCATATCGGTGTCTAAATGTTTGCATCTGCCTAGGGTAATTTCAGTTTCGTCAAAATGTGACTCGAGTATTTTAAATTGTTCTCCGACGTCTGATAAAATTGCATCGTTTCTTCGAGGCCTATCAAGTGCAACAGATATAGGTTTTAGTGGTGATAAGTAATCTTGAGCATTTCTTTTGAATTAAATGTTTGAAAGTTTCTGTCTTACAATGCTGACAATTTCATTTTTATGTTCTTCGCTAATTTTAAAAGTCGGCCATGATTTAACGAAACCTTCTAAGCAGTCGGCAAGTGAGTTTCATCTTACGTCAGAAGGTAAAGCAAGTTTTTCCTCCTTCTTTTGCGTATATTGCAGAGACAAAATGATTGTTTCTTAAGTATTTCACAATGAACGTAACGTGTTCCTTAATTTCACTAATTTCCAAATCCTTACATAACAAGTTTAAAATGTGTGGAGCACAATCGTAAGTAATAACATGTGCTTCTGTTGACTCTTTAATTTGGTTTCTCATAGCATTCATATTGGCAGCGTTATCCGTCACAAAACTGCTTACTGTACAGGTATAGTCAGTCTTTAGAGTTTTAATTAAGTTTGTTGCAAGATCTGTTAAAATATACAGATGTACGTGGATACTAAGAAGGAAGACCCATTTTTCGTAGTTACAGTTGCACATATTGGTTCATTGTGTATGTTGGACCATTCATCCAATGACAGACAAACCGAACTTCCTGATAAATCTTTAAAACATTTACATTTTTCCTCGTTATACACTTCATCGAGCAGTCTGTTGGACACATCATGTCTATTAAACGGATAACCAAAGCTTGAGGCAATTATGAGTGCTTCTACGGTTTTTCTAATTTGTTCGATATCATTCCACGATATTTTCTCCAAATTGTATATTTCGGCCCTCCATGCTGTTCTGCTGCTTGGCCAAAAAACGCTCCAACAATAACAACTAAAGCATTTTCAAATCTATCCAAAGAATAATTTCTTCTAAATGCGCTACCCAGGACTGTGGATGTGTTTTCGTGGCATTGTCGTTTCACTTTACCCTGTAAAAATGACACTATTTGTTTTTTCTGTTTTTTATAGACTACGAAATAATCAGGAATAAACCATTATGCTAAAATTGCAGCTGAGTTTATAAGAAAATATTTGTCTCACAGGAGCAAATGCATAACATGAACCGTTTACACGATTCAGAATAGACACTTACTCATAAAAAAATTTTAAACAGCAATTTTTAAAGTAGTTTATTACAGTACTTACAGCTTATTTCCATTGAAATTCAATGCGCCCCATTACAATTTCCACACAATTTGCAATTAACAAATATCTAAGAAATGCCAACTAAACAAATTTTAAGAGGAAAATTTTAAAAAGTTGCTAATTGTTTCATATAACCCGGGGTGTTTCATAAATACTTTTTGACGGTACTCGACCCATCATTATCATTCACGTCTCACATTTCTCAAATTGTTACCAAATCATTAAAAATGTTAGGTTTCATTAAACGAACTTGGAAGAATTTAGAACAAGTGCAACATAAATTTTTACGCTACATCCCTTTTAAATCGAATAAAAATCTTGATTATGCAAATCTTGCAAATGATCTTCATATCAATTCTCGTAGAGTTCGCTGGAAACACAAAGATCGTAAATTACTATTCAACATAATGAATTCTAATGTTTCCTGTTCATACTTGCTGGAAATTGGAATTCATGTTCCATCAAGAAGTACCCATTCAGTTATTATGTTTCATGAACCAGTTCATTGAACGAACTATGGGTTCAACTCATCTGTTGCGAGGTCCTCTGGGCTAGCCAACCACAGTGATTATCTTGACTTCTTTACAAATACACCAACCTTCTCGCTGCAATCAGCAGTGTCCTTTTTAAACTCAACATTAAGCATACCATATTCTCGTATTTTCTTTTATTTTATGACTGACATCCTTATTTATACATGTAAATTTAGTTATATTTATTTTGTGTATGTTTACCCTAGGAGTGTACTAGTATTACTGCTATTATGTGTTATATGCACTATTGTGGATTTCAAATTGTATATTTTCTTTTTTTAAATTGTATTTTAGAAATGGGCTTAGGCCCGTAAATAAATAAATAATAATAATAAAAGAAATAAAAATGTATTTTTAGTTTTAGGAAAACAATATTATAAGTAGGAAATACTTTTTGTAAGTAAGTAGTTTAATATGTATCTACAGTATTTCCCTAACATATTGAACTTAAATATTTGTTAAACAATTGAAACAAAATACAATATCAGTCTTCTCTTGTATTATTAAGGCTTTTTTGGCTCTGGCAGGTCGTCCGTGCTCAAGGTTTGTAAACTTTTGTCCGTGCTTGCGTTTCTATCCTAGCGGGATAACTTTGGCTTCTGTTGGCACCTCTACTAATTTTAATGCTATTTTCATACCCAAATTGTGCTTGCAATTTAAATGTTTTAAAAAAAATAGGGGCATATGCATGTCGATCGAGTCAAATCTTTAAAATTAATAGTTATTACCCAGGTGCTGTAGTGATACTTCCCTTTTGCACGAAATCTCAGTTTATTCTCATATGTGACGTCATTACTCAGTTGGTACGTTTCTTTTAGTTCCTGCAAGCACTCAGAAAGTGAGAGTTTCACCCCCACTTACGAGCAAACTCAGTTGAAGATTGAGGTTAGTGTTTATTTGCTTTTGAGTTATTTAGGGGCAAATTCATAGACAACACTAAAGTATTATCTCAAATCCCACTCATTCCAAACTTAAGTTAGGGTGCGCTATTCTCTGACTCACTTTTGGTGTTCAGAAGCAGGCATAAATAAGTGACCAACTTGAGTGTGCATCAAACCACAAACTAGTAATAGAGGAACAGTTGGCAATGCAAATATTACCTAAAATATTCTGTTAGCATTGGAAAATACTTGTAATTTCATTTTATTAAGAACATTTTTATTTTATCTAAACCGTAAACAATATATTCGTATACTTTATACGGACAAAATTGAAACTGGTCAGTGTTAAAGCATAGGACCGTGCGCACTGAACTTGATATTTTGTCCTTATATTTAGCAATGGTATCGAGATTCAAACGGTAGTTGAAACTGTGCAGGCGAGTCCGAGACTGGCAATATAATCAGCCTGAATGAACCATCTATGACTGCACTGGTTTAAAGATAATAGAATGGACAGGCCTACTAGCATAAAAAAACTCGTAAATCGTTTCTCAGAAGTCGATGAGGTGTGTTGTCAATGTGCCAGTTCAGTGCATAAATACCTATTATAATATCAAGCGTGGGAGTTTATTTAGTTATTGTTCATATTTATAAAATTTACTAGGTACTATATAAAAGGTGAAATATTTTAATTATTTGCTAATTTACCATGGCTTTCTGGAGACCATTTGAAACAGAGGATAATATAATAACGCCCAAAAATCTTATGACAAGCATTTCTATTTACCTCCGCCCGTGTACAATAAAGAGATGCTGGCTTTTAGTTTTTATACGGTTTCAATTAAGTTCGTATACACATGACGTTGTTGAGCCCTGGTTGCTGGATTTACGAATGGTATATACATATATGCCTTGTGCATAAGCACTATCAGCCATATGAACTCCTGGCAAATCACCACGTTCCAAACTTCAATTGGACCACCTGGGCTCTTTATTACAATATATGTACCATACCTCTTGGAAAGACTGCGATGTTATAAAATAATCTTTGATGTCACGAAATTCATTTCTATTTTGTGTACATTTCACATATCTTGGTAAATTTCTTGCAAATCGTTAATATAATTATTAACATATAAATATTAATATTATATAAAACTAATAAATACATATTTTACACAATTTAACAACTTTTTTAATAAAATAGTACAACATGAGTGAAGTCTCAACTGCTCTTACTTGTAACTCGTTTCCTACTAATATTTCACTCGTTTATTAGTGAGGTTTGAGTGACTCATTCAGTATAAATTGTTTATTAATATAGTTAGGGTATGTTTAGGGCTAGGTAAGTACATAAAAGCTGAGTGTGAGTGAGGTTTGAGTATGATTTATGAATTTGTCCCTTATTATATTTTTGTACATCTGTGAGCAGGCCCGCGCCTAGCACTTTTGGCGCCCTTGTGCAAATTTAAAATAACGCCCCAAATTTGTATTACGTTCATATGTGAGTACAGATACGGGTTAAGTTAGGTATTATTATCCACTATTGAAAAATAATTTTAAAAAGTATTTTCATAAATTTATTTTCATTTTTATATTTTACAAGTACAAGCCATACAAGTATTTTCTCATTGAGGTACATAACATAATTATAAATTTATAAAAAACAGAAATATATTCTAACAGTATTACAACTCAAAATTTTTGCATTTTAGTTTCAAATGTGATACAAAAGCTTGTTCGCTCATTGCAAGCCAAATTTCAAGCCCAAACATGAATAAAATCAGATTTGTTTGAGTTTGAGAAGTAATTCGGTTCCCTCATCTCAAAGAGTAAAAATAAAAAAATAAACAAATAAAAACAATGTAATAGCTAGCAATTCCTTACTGGTTTTTATTATCAGTATAAATTTTGTTTTGATAATTTTGTTTGTTGCTTTATCTTTTTTTACTTTTCAGTTTTGAGGCTCTTCGGCGCCTCGGCGCCGTCGTGCACCACACGACTTTGCCCTTATGTACGGCGCGGGCCTGTCAGTGAGTGATTATTTTTAATTTTATGGACGGTTGGTAAAAATGAAAACTCCACACAGCATCCTTTAAAAGTCACAATACCTTTGACAGATATAGAGGGAGCAGCAACATATTCACTGAGATTGGTATACTCACGTTACTGATGTCTAATGTGACTAAACTGAAACTGAGGTTTCGTGTAAAAAGAAAGCACCGCATAAAGTAGGGACTGGCCACTCAAGTGGGAGGCACTGATTGGTCCGTATGAGAAGTGGGTGCGTAATGGCGGCAGAGTTACTTTTATTTTGACGAGCATAGTGTCATTAGATTCAATATGGATTAAAATAACAGTTTGTTATGACTGATTTAGTCACAATACAATTTATAGGCTCTCTATTCCTGACTAAAGCGTCTAGAGATCCCATCGTGACTACGATCTGTTAAGAATGTGCATGCGCTTCCCTCTCTCTTGAGGGGAAGGATACAGTAAGCAGTGTTAAAGTCCCTAAATTGACATAAATGGATCGATCAGCTGATCGCATTTGGATTTGCAGTTTATAAAAATTGACAAAAACCTTTGAGCTCTTTAAGGACTAAGTGCACTGAAGAACACATCATTTAGCACTCATTATTTATTACTGCAAAAACTATAAGAAAAATGTGTATAACGTAGGTACATGAGTTTATTCTAACCTCAACAAGGTCAACTCAACATGTAAACAATTGTCGAATTCGGTTCTAGACCAGGGGATTTTATGCGTTGTCAACGCAGATTATTTAAACAAAACTTTGAAAAGAAGGCACTCCTAACTCATACTTGTGACAAAATGGGATCGGCGTAATACACACCCTTCAATACACCGATACTAGACTGGCCACTCCACCCAACTGAATGCATCATGGCGGCGATGGTCTCAGTGTGCCCGAGTATAGTTACTCTAGCGCGTGTGCATCAGCAACACCAACTAGCCAAAGAATTAAATTCTTTGCAACTAGCATCCTGACTAGAGACCCTATAAAGTAAAGTTGGCCACTCAGTCCAAGTGGATGCATAATCCACTGAATGCGACCATTGTGTACGCTGTGCAACTATTTCATCGGCTAGTGATGTCATTACATTTTGACTGGAACGACTTTATAAAGTGCAAAATGCAGTGAACCTATAGAGTTCACTGGTAAAATGTAATCTAACTAGTTATTTTGTCACTTAAAACCGCGACAGAAAAATACCGTTCCATAGTAACTGTCCAAATTTCTGATCAGTGATCAGATTTTTTTCATTTTTGTTTTCTTAAGACCTGTTCTACGTTGTTGTAGGAAGCAATGGTCGCGTTCATCACGCGGTAGCGCTAACTGAGCGATTACGTATCATTATGCAAGAAGCCAATGAGGACAGTGCAAAAAGCGTAGTTTAAACATGTGATCAGTGAGCGCTACCTGATCGCTCACCGTGTTGAACGCAACCATTTATACCTAACGGAACTTTGCACAAATGCAATGTTTTTTTTCCTTGTGGGGAGGAATTTTTGACAGAAATTTTTTCTAAATTTTGTTTGTTTTATGTCCTTGCTCTTCTTTATGTTTGTTATCAGTTTTTCAAGTTGTTGATATAGCCAGGCAATGGGATTTCAAAAAGGGGTATGCTACCTTTGTTCAGAGAAATGCGAGAGTCTTAATGCTGTAGACGGGAATGTGAAAAGTGTCTTACATACACTTCTGAAAATAGTAAGTATTCAAATGACGCAAGCTAGGTTAGATATGAATAAATATTTCTCGTTTCAATATATCCATTGCACATTTTATTTGCGACACCTACGTTGAATACTGTTCTAGGAACTTACTCTAACGCAAGGGCCAGTGATATGTAAGAACTGTGAGGAAATGCTCATAAAGTGCTTTAATTTTAAAGCAACATGCTTGAGGAACGTGCACCATTATGTAAACAAAGAGGATGATGTTAAACTGGGTCTGAAAGGTGCCCATCTGAAGAAAGATTTATGTGATACTGGTGTTTCAGAGGACCAGGACATATGTGTATTTTGTGGGCATTCAGCACAAACTCTATGCCTCGATGTTGATCGTGGCGATATAATATTGAAGAAAATGATAGAACAATGCCTTCCGGAAATAGTAAGTATAAATATTTTTGACGTTAGGCATTACTGTTCTAAATGTGGGATAATTTAAAGGACCTCCAGCACTTTTTAGTATTTAATCTGAAAGATGCAGATCAAATATGCACGCATCCCTATATTTTATCACTTAATGACATTAATACAAATATTTTCCATTGCCTTATGATTAAAAGTGTATCGTTTTTTTGCATTATGAAACTTATACACATTATACTGACTAATGTAAGTAGCATAACGTATTAGCTGTTATCTGAAAAAGGTAGTTGCATTGTAACATATTAGCTGTTATCTGGAAAAAGTAGTTGCATCTATATGCAATGCAATCTGTACTGGATGACAACGATATCACTGGCACCACTCTTTTGCCCCTCGCTTTTCAAGATATCAAAATGAAGCTCGGTACGGTTAATGCCTATAAAATTAGCATTCCACATCCATAAAATTCCACATTTTGACATATTTCCGGTTTAGCCGGTAGTTACACCAATTTTTTATTTTTAAATAGAACACCCTGTATAGTATTGCATATGCAGAATCCTGTGATAATTCTCAATAGGTCTGAGATATTCTGATGGGTCTTTATGACGACTTGATTCTTTTAGACTTAAGTTTTGTTTTGATCTAGGGTGCTGGGATTAACTTTAAATCATAATATAAATGACTTAAAAAATGATGGAAAAAAACAGATTTGACTTTTAACCAATAAATTTAATAACTAGTGCATTCATTCCGAGGTGCATTCTAATCCTTTGAAATTAGTTTCTTGCAAAAAGGTCTTCTTTTTTCATCAATAGGCACCACCCATAGCACCCCCTCAGTTAAATACAACCTTTCGAGAGCAATCGGCAAACCTAAAATTGATTGGGTATAAACTCAAAAAATTTATTATTTAATAATAATAATAATAATAATAATAAAAAACTTTATTTAATGTGGCGGGGTGTCAGCTAAAAGCTGGTATAAATCCCAACCACGGGCTTCAGTTGTTACATAAGATAGAGGTATACACAGAGAATGCAGATCGATTATTAAACATATACATATAACTAAATGCTAACAATAATATCTAGACTATGGCATATTAAAAGTTACATTATAACAGATAGGCGAGAAAGTAAGGAGCTAAACAAGCAATAAGATAGACATACACATGTGGTATTGTATTGGTAATATAATTAGCCATTGAGCAACATAGACTTAATTTTATTTTTTAATGTTTGATATGAAAGAGTTTTAAACACTTCTGGAATTTTGTTGTATAAATTAGCTGATAGATATGTGAAGGACGATTTATATTGGGTAGTTCTATGAACAGGGATATGTAGAGTACTATCAACAAAGCGCAGGCTATTATTATGCAATGAGGCACGGAATACCAGCCTCTCATATAAATATTTAGGCAGGTTTTTATTTATTATTTTGTGAACCATACATACTAGATGCAATTGCCATTTCTGTCGTAGATTAAGCCATTTATGCTGGTGATAATAGGGTGTTATATGGTCCCGTTTTCGCACATTAGTAGAAAAACGCATACATGAATTTTGAAGTTTTTGCAGTCTGTACTGTTCAGCAACTGTAAGGCACGGACCATATACAATATCGCCATACTCCACAATAGATAAAATAAGTGACTCTGTAAGTTTTAACTTAGTAGAAGTAGGTAGTACATTTTTGAAACCATAGAGTGTTTTTAGCTTGCCATATGAATTCTGCAAGACTTTAGTGACGTGGTTACTAAAAGTGAGATGATTGTCAAACCAGATTCCAAGATTTTTTATAGTTTCAACTACTTCAAGCTTTTCATTACCGATAAATAAATTACACGATTGATCTGAAAATTGTAACCGCTTAGATTTATAGTTGATTGCGCTTGATTTTCTTGCATTTAGCTGCAAGCCATGTTCTATGGAAAAATTGTAAACAGCAAGTAAATCGGTATTAATTCTTTCCATTGCTACGTCAACATTATCCGGGTTATACGATAAGTATAGTTGACTGTCATCCGCATAGTATTGTGATTTACAGAATCTAATGACATCTGACAAATCAGCTATATATAAAATAAATAGAATAGGCCCTAATATCGACCCTTGAGGGACACCCTTATTGACAACCATTGATTCCGATAATACATTAGTTTTAACAGAGACCTTCCAGATAAATAATTCCTAAATCAACCAATTGAGTTTGGATCAACACCAAAAAAAGTAAGTTTGCTGAGTAATAATTCATGGTCTAAACAGTCAAAAGCTTTTGTGTAGTCCAATAGAACTGCTGTGGTAACTTTAGATTCGTCTACGGCTTTTAAAATGTCGTCAGTGACATCTATCAATGTTGTAATAGTACTATGACCTTCACGGAAACTAGACTGATTTAAGGGCAGAATGTTATTATTATGAATGTGAATCATGAGTTGGTTCTGAATAATTCTTTCCATAACTTTAGACATGACATTTAATAAGCTGATAGGTCTAAAGTCGCTATGTGATTCCGGAGAATTTTTTTTTGGCAATGGATTCACAACCGCTTTTTTCCACTCGTTGGGTACAACATTATTTTCAATCGAAAAGTTTATCACATGTGTCAGTGCTCCTAAGCAATAAGGTAAACAGAGTTTAAGCATTATGAGTTTTATTTTGTCATTACCAGCGGAATTAGACTTGATTAAAGAACAGGCTTTACTGACGTCATTTTCATTTACTTGTTGGAGTTTTAACTTGGAAGTCACTGACATAGAGACATTTGACTTATACATATTTATGAGATTTTCAGACACATTTCAGACAGAATTTATGAAATAATTGTTGAAGTTGTTTGGATCATTTAGGTTTTCTTGTATATCAATTTCCGACTTATTTACCACGTTTAATTTATTTATTGCTGCCCACCATTCTTTTGAGTTATTTACCATTCTAAGTTTATATTCAATGAATGCCTTCTTTTCGCGACGTATAGATGCAGTAACAAGATTTCTCAACTGTTTGTAATATACCCACTTAGATATAGCAATATCCTTGTTATGATCAGGCTTACGAATGTAGCATTTATATTTAGAAAATGCACGGTTTCTTAAGCGCATCATGAATTTTACATTTTCAGTGATCCAGGGTGGAGACTGTCTGGTGACTTTTATCCTTTTAAAAGGAGCGCAAAAATCCAACAAAAATATAATTTTCTCTTGCAACCATTCGGCTTTAGCATCTATATCATTGAAAGCTAAGATTTCTGCCCAATCTATTTGAGATGCAGCAAAATCTAACAATTCGTAATTAATATTTTTTAAATCTCGTATTTCGATAACTTTTTGTGGAAATTTGGCGCGTGAACATTCGAGGAGGCAATACGTAAGTAGATGGTCGGATATGGCAGGTAGAAGTACCATACCAGTTTTTAGTACACTGTTTGATTTACTAGTGGCAATTATATCTATTAGGGTAGACGCATTTGAGGCTATTCTGGTGGATTCTGTTATTACTTGAGTGAGCTCATAACTATATAAAATATTAGATAAATAAATACATTCAAGAGAATTTGTGTTTAGCATATTTATGTTTAAATCGCCCATAAAAACCAGTTTGTTTGAATTTGGATACAGAATAGAGAGAACTTCATCTAAGTTATCTAGTGACTGATAATTAACATTCGGTGGTTTATATAAGACCCCTAATGTGAATTTTTGTTTGTTAATGTTGACTTCGATCCACAGCTGCTCTAAATTGTTTTCAAGCGGAGCCTCTGGAATTTTATCCATGAGTGAGGTATATTTTATACCCTTTCTAATATAAATCCCTACGCCCCCACCTCGTTTATTAAGTCTGTCCTTGCGTTCAAAGCTATAACCCGGTATATCGATTGCATTTGTTAATAAAGATGGTTTTAACCAAGTCTCAGTAACACCTATGATGTCAAAACTTTGCATCAAAATATAATTTTCTAAGTCCTCAAAAGTGTTTACAACTGATCTGCAGTTCATATGTGCTATCAGTAAGTTATGTTGCTCATGGCTGATTACATCAAGTTCTGACAAGCAATTCATTGTTAATACAAACAAATATATATATAAAAAAGAAAAGAAAACCTATCACTGAATGGGATAAAAAATTAAAAGTATTAATAACCCTTATATAATATATAAATCCGATATAAGATAACTTTGTATAAAAAAAGAGAAAAACTGGTAAAAGTAAAAAGTGTAAAAATATTATAGGTAGACTAATTCAGGTAGTTTATCTTGCTTCGTTGCTGCTCAACCGATTTTATAAACGAGTAACAGTCTTTGTCCCATACTGGATGATCCGTTTTGATATCAGCGTTTGATTTCGCTTTCAAAGCAGCACAATTAACACATTTATAAGAATTTGCCTGACATGTGGCTTTCTCATGATTACCGCCACATTTGGGGCACGTAGGATTAGCACCATTTCTACAGTTTTTAACAATATGTCCATACTTACAACATGTGAAGCATCTGTTTGTTTTTCATTGCGATAGTAAAATAGTATACTTAAATGGTTTTTAAATTAAAGCAATGAAAAACAAAGATAGATAAGTGGGTTTTTTTTGTATAATATTAGTTAACTGTTTTTACTCTTGCGTCCTATATATATATATATGTATGTGTATACCCATATTTGGATATTTTACAGTGTAATAAATTTGGCTATTTGTATTTTACTTCGTAGATTTTCCTTATTACCACCCACTACCCTAAATCACCCTCAAAACGAACCACGACCCCCGCAGGAACAGCTAACCGGTGTACCTGTCTCCACGTAAACTCTCAGGGCTCGTAGCAGGCACACTATAATAAAATTTTGTGGCCGGTGACTATACAGGGGGTTCACCAAACCCTGAACTCTAAGTAGAGCATTTTTTTGCACAGCCCTCATTAACCGGTTACAGTCTGCTAATATTATTTTGTGCGTAAACACATATATCCCTCATTTCCCTATTTGAAAAATTATTAGGTCTAGGCATTGTAAAAAAGAAGTTAAAGAAATTAGCTTGAGGAACACAAGAACAAAATAAAATGATTCGATGACGTAAATGACAAAACTAAAACGTAACCAAAGCATGCTTTTCATTAAATACACTTCGTTCCATTAAATTTGAATTTGTGTTTCAAAAAATTATTGAAATGTTTAATGGCACTTTCCTCAAAAACGGTTGGAGTTATCAAGTTCTACCAAGTGTACTTTTTATACACAGGTCAGAGGTACCACAACGTTTCGTAAAAAGAAAATATGAATAAAATTCATCATCAGATACAGGTACTGGGGCGCCCTCTATGATCTACCATAGCGTATTACATAAATTATTGTTTCTTAGAATAAAAAACTTCCTCTGGCAAATTTGGCGAAGATCATTCAAGAGGCTGTTGAGTAATTGCGAAAAGACGAAAAAATAATTTGAACTTTGACACCCTGTATATTTTTCCACAGCAACATTTTACTGAAGCATATTCGGTTATATCCTCATATTTTGGCCCAAAGAATCTACCCCTGAACTATGGCCCATTATTAATGGTCCACCCTGTATATTAATTTAAAAATAATAGCTTCAAAAAGTTTTGCAGGTATTGATAATACAGCGATAGGCCTATAATTTTCAATATTATTCTTAAAACATAATATTTTTAGTCGCAAACTCCTCTATAAAATCCTTATTTTACTATAAGAAACGTAACCAGACTGCAGCCAACAGCTACTCTCCGGGCTATGTGCCCCGCCGAGCGCTGAATTACAAGTTACAAGCCTGGCGCGTTAATTGTAATAATTGCATATTACCATCAAAACGCTAATGCTTCGATTGCAACAAATGTCAGCCAAAAGACTGATCCTATTTAAAAGAGCTCTCATGCCGGTCGTCACACACCACTTGCAGACTGCAGTTTTGAGCTGTTGGCTCTCGTTTAAGTAGGATCAGTCTTTCGGCTGGTGTTTGTTGCATTCGAAGCATTAGCGTTTTGATGGTAATATGCAATTATTACACTTAACGCGCCAGGCCAGCACATTTGAACTATATTATTCTTGTCTCCTTTTTTAAATATAGGACATATTTTTACTTCATTCCAGGCACCAGGAAATGTTTTGGTTTTTAAAATTAAATTAAATAGAGTATTTAATGGATACACAACTTAACATCTTGTAACTTAAAAATAGAAAACGTTCAAATAATGGTCGTGAATAAATTATATTGTATAAAAACTAAGCACTGTACAAAACAATACAATAGACAACCTGTGTTCGAATTTACCGAAGAACACATATGCTTTAATAAACCTTAAAAAGGAAATAAATGAACATGGTTTACTCACTGCCTACTATTCCTTAGTTTATTCAAGACTCGGCTACAATATTATTCTATGGGGACAATCACCAGATGTCAATAGAATCTTTGTTATGCAGGAAGGCATAATCAGGATAATTTTCAACCTTCCTTACAGACAGTCCTGTCATGACACTTTCAGAGTGAAAATAATTATGACCACACGATGTATTTATATTGTAATGTTCTACTTTTATTGAACTTAATAATTCGCAGTACTAATTAAACTTTAACTTGTTTATTTCCAATAGATAAACCAAAAAGATCAAATTAAAATCTCTTACCTTTTGATCCGAAAGTATGTCAAATTTATTTAATGGTCCGGCTAGCTTATCTTTTCCTTCAGGAGCAGGTTCAAATTCAGTTCCTGTTTTAAAATGAAATTTTATTAAAGTAAAATTTTTAATCTGATATAAGTAATTTATTTTCTTTAATATTTAGATAATTTAGCAGTTTTATAACAGGTTCGAAAGTCTAATACACCATTTAAATTTTAATATACAACCTTGTCCAAAATTAAACACACAAAAACCTTCCTTCTTCGTAGCTACACTCTTCTCTTTCCAAATCCAACAATTCTCCTTTCATTAATTCTTCACCTTATCTCGTCCTTATCTCCTCTGCAATTCCTATCCACAATAACACCTCTTCCTTCTTATTTACAGTCTATTTTTACTCTTCTTCGCTGATCTCCACAATTTCTGACTTTTTAATTCAATTTCAAATTATTAATTCTTTTGTTTTTTATTTTTTTCCTTCACTCCCCAATTTTCACTTGTTCTTTTTTTCCTTAAATTTGTTTTTCCAATTTTACAACCTCTCTTTTATCTGTTGTTTGTTGTTCTATATCACTAAATATCAAAGTACCCAAAATAAACAAAACAAAACACCATATGAATTTTGATTAATTTCATTCCAAACATAACCCAACTTAAACCCCCTTGTCTTTCTCCAGGAAAACATTTACCAACTATAGAAATAAAATTGCCTACTTAAAAGAAATGTCATAATGACTTAAATGTCAGAAATTATTTCAACTACAACTTAATAACCACTCAGTGACGCTTCTAGGTCATGAGACGCCTTCGTGCGAGAGCATTTTTGGCACCCTTTTTTGGGGGGCAAATGGTACGATGTTTAAAAAAAAATGTCAGTATAGGACATGTCTATTTTATTATTATAAAAAAATTAACAAACTGCTTAGCCGAAATACTATAAAATTTGCTCTTTGGCGCCCCATGGCCTAGTGCGCCTTCGTGCGTGGCACGAAATGGCCCCCCGTTAGACGCGGCCCTGTAACCACTAACATAGATGTCAGTATCAAACTTACTGTTGACATCAAGTAAAAACTTAAAAATTATTAAAACAACTCTAAACAAGTATTAACATTCTAAAACACATACCTTTCGGATCTTTAGCTAATTTAAATAAGTTTTGAAAACCATCGAAAGGAAACAAACAAATTCAAACCCCGATTCAGCAAATAACACAAACATGCAATCTTCGTAATCGTCCAATATGCGAATACATAGCAATATATTCAAAATTTTATGTTTTATGTACAATAATCAAAACAATTTTTGTCTCAACTCAGGTATACACCAATATAAAACTCGTGGGTCATACAAAATTCATATAGATAACTTTAGGCTCTGCAAATATAAAAAATCTCCCTATTATTCAGGTGCTCATCTTTATAATGTACTTCCTGATAGATTTAAAACAGCCAACTTTTGAAATATTTCGGAATTAACTAAAAAATTATTTACTTGATAACTCGTTTTACAGTACAGACGAATTCTGTACAGTGTATATTGAAACAAAATTTTACTTTATGTTTAATTGTTTAAGTACTTAACATCTTTACTTATTTTATCTATTTTTTCGTGAGTTTGTTTTTTATATGTCTTGTTTGTTATTATATGTCTTTTGTAACCTTGTTTGTATTATACATTATTTATGAAATATTTATAAGTTTACGTATTATGCTTTTTTTTAAATATTATTACTATAAAGTATTATATATTTTTGTATTCTTTTACACTTTTACAAATCCAATATTGTTCATTTTATGTAACAAAATTATGTTGAATAAATTTATTCTATTC
Organism: Leptura quadrifasciata; assembly: GCA_963675555.1. Lineage (NCBI taxonomy): Eukaryota > Metazoa > Arthropoda > Insecta > Coleoptera > Cerambycidae > Leptura > Leptura quadrifasciata. The sequence continues at coordinate 93,485,907 of OY776680.1, read as the reverse complement.
TATTCTAATAAGAGAAATTATTGCGCACTTTATATTTCATATTAAATTTTTTGTATTGATAGGATCTGAGTATCTTCAAGAAGCCTGTGATGTGCACGTCATGTCGTAGATCTCTAGAGGACTGTTTCCATCTTATGGTGAACTGCTCGACTGTGCAAGAGAAGACTGAGAAATATTGTGAAACTCTAGATGTAAAAAGTGAAGGTCAAACAGAGCTTAGCAATTTGTTACATTGTAATACAATGAGAGATGTAACAAGCGAGGTAGGTGGTATCCCGTTTGAGATGGTCAAAATAGAAGAACAATTTTGTGAGGATATAGAAAGTTCTGATGTGAGTGAAGTTGGTAGCGGATTGAAGACAATTAAATTAGAACAGATGTTCTTTGACGATAGAGAAGATGCTAGTGATGATGTTGAAGATAAAAATGAAAGATTTTTTATGGAAACGGAAGATCAAAAATTTAAGAATGAACGTCAGGTCGCTTCCAAAAATATTGCCTGTGAAGGAGAAAGAAATAAACTTAGTTCTATAATAAAAGAAGAAATATTTTGTGAAGTTGAGATTAAAGAAATAAAAGAAAATCCATTTCAAATGGAGGGCCAGACATTTTTACCTGATGAAGAAGTTGAAATAAAAACGAATGAATGTTATTTCAAGGGGTAAGTTTTGTTTTAGGCTTGGGAAATTAACATTCTCCTTGAAGTTATTTATGTATTCACTTATTTTTCCACTTAATAGATTAAATAACTCCTTTCCAACACGGTGTTTGTGTGAAGAATATTTTCGAGATTAATCCAAGAAATTTTCATTCAAACAGTCACAGTATTTAAATTGCAGTAAAAATGTTTACCAAGCACAGAACATTTGTTAAAATTAGGTATGAAATTATTATTTATATAACTATACAGGAATAATATACATATACAAGCACATATAAATACCATATGCGACACGAAATGCCGCCAATGACCTTGGACATTTACAGTGGATGTAACGCGTTGCCAGGTTGGGTCAAAAGACTTCATATTTAGGGAAACATGTTGCAAATTTGGATTGCTAATATAGTTTTTGTAAATTGTTTGATATATTAAAAAGTGACGTAAAATTTTTTTTTCTAGAATGCATTACAGTAAATTGTTGTTGTTAAAGTCGTGCCTATACTTATGTATATATTTTTGACAAAAAATCGAGTATATGGGAAAGAAATATAGGTATACAGTTGATAACTTAATTCTCTAGAATTAAGTAAATTATTAATGGTAATGCCATATTTTCACATAAGTATATATTTTTTACAAAAATTAGAAACTAGATAAATAAAAATGTCGGGTGTAACAGGATCATGGTATACCCCCTTTACCCCTTTAGTTTTGAAGATAATTGATTAAAATTTAGGATATACCACATACATAATAAGCGGCACTTTTTTACAGACATTGATTTTTTAACTTCCGGTTTCGCCGAAAGTGACACTAAGTGTCGATTTTTAATTGGAACACCCTGTATATTATTGCGTTTTTTAATTCTGCATAATTTTCTGAATCCAACGATGCCAAATAAGTGACATTTCAAACATAATTTTTTTTTATAATATAATTTTTAATTTTCAATTTAAGTGTGCCATGACGGTTCCAATTTATTCTAAATGACCCGTGTAATGCTACAAAAATCGAAATCCCGTTAAAAACAGTAAATTACGTGATTTATGAGAAAATAAAATTCACCAAAATTGTTTTTGGGGCAACACTCAATTTCTTCAAATGGAACCATATCGGTACCGTGGTACCATTTATTAGTACTATTAAAAAGGAATTTATTCAAATGTTGTATTAAAATCTGCGATAAATACAAATAAAATTACAGCTATAAGAAAATACAATTCTATCCTAATTCCCTTGTTACACATAAGGTGGTTTTGAAGTACAAAAAATTAACACAAAACATTACAACAGTTGTTCAAAATGCTGTCCATTAATGTCAATGCACTTCTGAACTTGCACAGCTGTTTCTCGAAGAACGTTTGCCAATTGCTGGGCCGTTATGCTATTAATTGCTGCTCGTCTTACTCGTAGCTCCAGGTCTTCACGGGTTGTAATGGCGGTTGCTTAGACAATATTTTCTAAATGACCCCAAACAAAGAAATCAAAGGGCGTTAAATCAGGTGGCCTTGGAGGCCACCTCACAGGACCATTCGTCGAAATTACGTTTTCTCCGATTCTCCGTTGAAGGTAATCAACTCTCCTTGAATTATAGGGAGTAGCGCCATCTTGTTGGAAATACATTCCCTATCCTAAATCTAAAGGTAACTCATCCAAAATGTCCTCAATCTCATTTTCCAGGAATCTCAAGTATCTGGCACCGGTCAGAGGTCCTTCAAAAATAATGGACCAATGATTCTACTATCGATTATTCCAAGCTAACCATTGAAACTGAACCGCACTTGAAGGTTACCTTCTCGTAATAAATTTTGATTTTCTTGTGACCAATATTTTATATTTTGTCGGTTAAACAACCCCAAATTTGTAAACCTAGAAATAAAATCAGTCCCAAAAAAATCATTGTTTGGCTGCACGTTATACAAAATCCAATTGCAATATTCCATCATCCTACGTTCGTAATCACTTTCGTACAAATGCTGGTGCAATTGGTATTTAAAAGATTTATAGTGGTATTTGTGCAAAATTGGGCTTACTGTTTAGTGACTGATGTTCAATTTTTTGACACAGAGCGACACGTGAGGTATTGTACATCTGACGAGGAATTATTTAGTTATTGTGTTAGACAAAACATTTTGCCACCTCTGATCAGACATTATGATATCAAATGAAATTATTGCATGAAATTCATATGCTTGTGCTTCTAATGTCATATGATGATGAATATATGAATTAATTTTTCCTTCTAAATTCGACGCGAGTTTAAAGTTGGCATTTATATACCCATGTCCAGTACACAAATTTCATGTAAAAATAATGCCTCTCTCACTAGACTTTTTAAGTGCTTGAGAGCACTTTATGCAATTGCTAAGCACTAAGCCCTTTCGTAAAGTGCTCGAAGCACTAAGCATCCTTTTTAAAAAGTGCTTCTAAGCACAGTGGTATCGAGCACAAGAGTGCTTAGAGTGCTTAGACGAGCACTAAGCACAGTGCTTAAGAACAGATCTGGTCTTCGCTAGTGTTGCGCAAAATATCGCTGTCTTTTCAGTGCCGCATATGGTGTTTATATGTGATACAAGATGATTTCACCAACATGCTGAAAATTAAACATAATATTTTTAGTCACAAACTCCTCTATAAAGTCCTTATTTTACTATAAGGAACGTGACCAAACTGCAACCAACAGCTACTCTCCGGACTATGTGCCCCGCCGAGCGCTGAATTACGAGTTACAAGTCTGGCGCGTTAAGTGTAATAATTGCATATTACCATCAAAACGCTAAAGCTTCGATTGCAACAAACACCAGCCGAAAGACTGATCCTACTTAAAGGAGCTTCTTTCTTTCTTTTAAAAAACATGCCAATTATATTATGAATAAAATGTCAAAAAAAGTTAATTTCCTTAAAAGAATTAGTGCTTCACTTAGTTTATACACAAAAATTTTACTATATAAAAGTTTAATTGCACCTCACATTTTGTTCTACAGTATTATTTAATCTAGACCAAGGGCACATACAACAATTACAAAAAATCCAAAATAGGGCAATGCGAGTAATCCTTAAGTGTAATAGATATACACCTATTAAAATGATGCTCGAAGTCTTAAATTTTATGAATGTAAACCAACGAATAATATACAAAACAATGATATTTACATTTAAAATTAAAATGAAAATGCTACCGTCATATCTATATGACAATCTAAGATATGCTAATGACATACACATATACTTCACCCGAAATAACAATAACTTATATTGACAGACACTTACCGTAGAAATTGTATGGAAAGATCAATTTTCTCTAAAGGATTGAAGATGTTTAATCAGCTACCTAGCACACTTAAAGATTGTAAAGTTTTAACTGATTTTAGAAATAAGTTATGTGAATATATTGTCAGTCATTTTTAATTTGTATTAGTAATATAAGTTATGTTTTGTGAAATGTAAAAAATAGCAGATTGCTAAATAAACGATTATTATTATTATTATTATATAGTTTGCGACTAAAAATATTATGTTTAATATTCCACCCTCTAAAAGCACATTTGAACTATGCTAAGCCCAGTCAGGCTATTTATTTTTCGATTGCAACAGACACTGGAGCGCTAGATGGTGCCTGTTGACTATTTTACATGTCGCTAAGTCTTTCGGCTGGTGTTTGTTGCAATCGAAGCATTAACGTTTTGATGGTAATATGCAATTATTACACTTAACGTGCCAGACTTGTAACTTGTAATTCAGCGCTCGGCGGGGCACATAGCCCGGAGAGTAGCTGTTGGTTGCAGTCTGGTTACGTTCCTTATAGTAAAATAAGGACTTTATAGAGGACTAAAAATATTATGTTTAATATTCCGCCCTCTAAAAGCACATTTGAACTATGCTGAAAATTATTCAGTGATAAAATTTGTTGAAAATATGACCAAAAAAAAAAAATTATCTTAATTTTTGCAGAAATGCGCCACCTCTAACTTTAAACAATCAATACGTGGTGCAACAAAATCACTTCTAATCTCTCCTAATAAGACACCTGGCCTGACAAGTGATCTGGCAGGGTTAGAAATGACTTTTCGGTTTTAGTCACATTACCAAATATAAAAAGTTCACTATTAATAACAATTTTAAAATTTCCAGATCTGAGGATGGCGTTTTTCCACATACAGAAGTTTCCTCTAGGTTACTTGGAAGCCCGACACATTTAATGTCCAGCCTTGATGAGGACCTATTGAAATCATGCGTTACACATACATTGACTGATAAACACATCTCAGAAGAAAGAATGAATGAATACTGTTCATCCCAGACAAAAAATAACTATGACCCCAAAAGTAATTTGGCGGTGGACAAAGACACTTTACACGTACCGATACTCAAATGTAGCACTTGTTCATCTCCAAAATTTAACCGTTATCTCAAAGAGCATTTGCTATCGCACAAGGATCCTTTAGAAGTGGTATTGCAATGTGACTCATGTTCGTTGCAGTCAAAGAAGCTCAAGCAAATGCATGAGGATCCGGCAGAAGTAAAAATATACAAATGCGACTCTTGTTTATTCCAGACAAGATTTAAGTTTGATCTCAAAAGGCATACACTAGTGCATAAGGATCCATCAGAAGTAAAAATGTTCAAATGTTGTTGTTGTTCATTTCAGACGAAACATAAACATAGCCTCAGTAGACATTTGCGGAAGCATAAGGATCCTTCAGAGGTAAAAATGTACCAATGCGAATCTTGTTCATTTCAGGCAAAAACTTATTATTATTTCAAAAAGCATTTGATGGTGCATAAGCTGCCTCAGGAAACATTCTCTATCGTATAACGATACTTCACAGATAACAATGTACAAATGCCATTATCGTTCCTATCAGTCAAAATGTAAAGCTTCCCTCAAAATACATTTGTCAATCCGTAAGAAAAGAATTAAATGTAAAAATAGTGGATTAAAAATAGCCCAAAATAAGGCGATAGAGAGAGTTTTACATGGAGCAACGCGACATAGAGAAATATGTTGTTTTAGTCAAACTAAGAATACTCTGAGTTTTCTACTTCGAGTAGGTGGGGAACCCTTTTTTTCTAAGGAAGTTATGGTTTTATCTAAACGCAGTGAATGTATAAGTTCTATTTATTATGTCTTTACAATTCAAGAGCATTTATTAAGACCAAAAAACTCATAGGGTCGTGGTGTTGTTGGTTACAGAAAATGTTCAGAGAATTAATAATTTGTAAGCATAATAAAAACGTCACCAAAAATAAAGCTGAAGCCTGTTATTGATACATAATTATTTGTTTAGTCTAAGACAGCTAAAAGTGAATACAGTTTTTGTAATTTAATTTATACTAAAACCAACACCAACACACCCCCTCAAAAAATTTATGAACTTATATTTGCTAGTTTACGGGGAGCTTAACAATTGATGCAACATTCGTTGCAAGGGTTAAGCGAAACCCCCACAAAAACCTAACCAGACCCACTGAACTCTATTACAGTAAATGGAATGCCAATGCCCACAAAAATTTCTACGTACAATTGAATATCGCGCAAGTATGGCGGCCACATAGTAGCGCGCAATCGCACTAGAAATACGTCAGGGCCGGCCTTATTTTTATTGCCTGTTTCTTATTTTTAACTTTTTTTAGAAATCGCATAAATAAATATAACAATTTATTTGCCTTGATAGTTATAAAAAAAAATCAGAGTTATCGTTATTCCCAAAACAATCATTTTATTTTCAATTTCTTGTAGCAAATGTCGAATATGTATGATCATAAGTTCAATATATAGTTCACAAAAAACAGTCATATGTTTTCTATCTCTGGGGTCGAAATATGATTTTAAAATTAATAAAAGCTAAAATTGAGGCCTGAAAAAAACCTATACTTATCAATTAGTAAATATATGAATAGGTACTAGTGAATTTTTATTGAAAACTAAAATCATGCATTTTATATTCACATGTTTGAATTGACAAATGAAATGAAGAAAAGGTAATAATTAACTATTTTCAAATACTTGGTGTGGTATTATTATTTGAATTTCAAGATAACTTAGCTTTTTTGTTTAAGATCAAATGCCTTGATATATATGTGATAGATTGTTTTACTCGTTTGTTTATAAAAATATGACATACTCATGAGACAATGAATTGTAAAAGAATATGTAAAGGTGTTTAGGTAAAACTTCCTCCTCTATTTGCAAGAGAAAATTAAAGTATAATGTCCATTTATATTTTGACTAAAAGTATGTGGTTTCATCCCCCGTAGTAGTGTACATATACCAAATGTTTACTTGCTACATTAAATAATTTTTCTGACAAAGTAACTGAATAACTAAAATTCGTAATATACTTCGTTTGAAACGTGGAAAGTCTGATAAAATCTTGTACTGTACTTTTGACAAATACAATGTAAACATGAACCAAGGGAAGCAACAATTTTCTTACTTTTTATTAAGTATTTTGCACTGAACTCTATTGCTTTATTTTCCTTGATTTTTTAACATCGGTCTATTTCCGCTACCAAGGGCAAGAACCAATACCAGGAGACAAGCTACCCTCAAACTGGAAATTTTGCCAAACCTCTATCAAAGAGTAGGGATTTTTTTACTTGCCTATTATTTAATGGACAGGGGATTAACTGTTTTACATACCCACCCAAAGATGGTATATCCACTACACAATCCCCATCTAGAATTAAATAGCATCTGTTAATACACTGAAATACAAGCCGCTAGAAGGTGAGTCAAAATTGCTGTGTTTCTCTGAAAGTCACCCATTTAAGCACTAACTGCGGCTTCTCTTTTGCTTTATATTTAGTATCGCAGTACAATGCCATAAAGACACAGCTGCACTCGTCCTTAACTGTTTTGCTATAATAGATTTCAGTGGTATCTTGCCATGGTGTACAAAAAATATTTAAAAATTTTAATGAATGAAACTTCTGCTTAAAAATAGCAGAACTTGGTTTTTGAATATTACAAAATGTCTCGCTAGTAAAATATATGAATTAAAACAAAATTTTTAAATAAATTATTACATAATTAAAAATATAAATTAACACAGTTATAAAATTTGCAGGAAATTCTCTTTTTATTCACAAAACGCTTTGTTATACGTCAAACATTGTAATTCTGTTTGTATTTCCATAAACATTTGGCACATATTTGCATTATTTTTAACCGACTGCGCTAAGCAAAGGAGGGTAATGTGTTCCTTATTTATTTCGCATAATACACAAATAATTGAGATGCCTTGCTGCCGCACTCTATTAAACTTACTAGTAATATACTTGAGTGTTCCTATTGTCAACTTTACCACATTGGCTGACTGGACTCACATTTCACAGTTTGAACTTGCTTCTTTCATAAAATTGTAATATTAATTTATAAAAAGTATGATAACGTTGTGTGTTTTCAAAAAGATCTTGGAATCAATATTATTATCCCGAATATGTTTGATACGTATTTATATTAATACTATTTAGGTAACAATTTACAAATAATAAACTTAAAAATCGCAGCAATGAAAAAATGTGAGGTTAGAATATTTTGCATCCTGATATCTCGGGAAGTATATACAGCCTATTTTTAATGAAAATTCGTGTTTAAGTAGGCAAAAGTACTCATTTTAAAAGAAAAAAAATCCAAAATCGGACTTTCTTGCCAGTATTCAGATGGTAGCTTATTTTAATACAACAGACAAAAGTTGAGTAGGTATACTTACTTAAAATATAATAAACCTGGGATTTCACCCCAGTTCTTACAAAACAGTACCATACAAGTGCGCACCTAATTGTCTTAATTAAGATTCACACTGTTTATAAGTCACAAAATTATATACAAAATAACCAATATATCTCACAACTTTTCACAAACGAAAGGATAAAATCACGAAGACCGACTCTGTAATTCGCATTCAATTTAAGACGTACGCTTTAGAAACAAATAAAACACAAACTTGCTTCAGCGCATAACTTCCGTACACAGCTGTTTGAGTCAAGCTCCAACATACTTTTAACCTTAGATTTCCTACTGCGTCGGCGCTTGTCTATGCATTTTAAATCGCATGATTATCACATTTTGTTTACGCGCATATGTCTATAATGGTGTTCCATTTACTGTAATAGAGTTCAGTGACCAGACCATGAACTATTTTAAATGAATAACAATACTTATCATTTTAATAAACAAATTATAACTAGAGTTTCCATAGAATTTCTTTTTCTATTTTTCTTGCACTACCATCCCCTTAGATCCCTGAACTAAGGTGATGGTAGTGGTAGAGCTTTGGTCAGTAGGTCGGCCTCCTGATGACCTGTAGGCAAATATTTCAAAAAAAACAAATTGAGGAAAGTTTTGAAAACTTTGTGCAATTTGGACTAAAAATGGAATTGCGGCCAAACTGTTGGATATTCTTTGCTAAAATTTGGCAGGCTATTTCTTGGTTCTATAGGTTACTTTCATCTAAGATTTCATCAAATTCGGTTTAATTTTGGCCAAGTTAGCCGTAATTCGATTTTTTACGTTTTCTCAGTATATTTATATGCATATCGTGGGAGGCGGTCAACCGATTATCACAAAATTTGAACTGAAGGTTCCTGGAACATCTGCAATAAAAGGGTACCATTCTTGTTTTTTAACTAGCATTTTAAAGTGGCCAAAATAAATTAAAACTGAAAACCACCAAATGACCAATTTACACCTTTTTCGCAAAAATAAAAGGGTACCCTACTCGAAGTAGAAAACTCAGGGTATTGTCTCATCAAAACAAACTTATTTTTCTGTCATCTCTACAAATCTATATTTACTCCACTAAAATGCGATTTTTGTTAATTTCAAACGAAGCATAAAGGCAGCAGTGGTAACAACGTACAAATGTAACTGTGTTCTTTTCAAATAATAAAAAAAGGGTGTAGCAGTATTAGAATGGTCAATCGGCCCCCATACGGACGACGTTTTTTTTGTATTGTTTTCTCTCGGCACTTAAAACTATAAATTTTAACGACAAAAAAGGTGTCTGAAGCAACAACAAAATAGTATGAACAGCTTTAAATTGTTTTCACGACTAAAAATAATATTACCCGCCACAAAAGAGAATCGCACGACAAAAATGTTTAATGAACGGCAGAAAAAAAGAGTTGAAATTAAATGCGCAACAAAAAAAGTATTAATCTCGATAAAGCAGCACCGTCAGAAATAGGCAAACTAACAATAAAAATGTATTTATACACGACAACTTTACAACGACAAACAAATATTGTTTTATAAAAAGTTAAGAAAAGTGAGATTTTTCCAGCAAGTGAAGTATTATTTTTTTGTAAATTTCACGAAAATCACCTTAATTCATAAAATTAATATACTAATAAGCACCTAGTTCTAACTAATTTATCAAGGTAGGTAAATCAAGTATGCGTGTCAAAGAAATGTAATGAATGAAAGAAACGTATCTACTGTTGTTAACAAGAAAAATTTAACTTTTCTGTACGATTTTTGATTGAACAATGTGCTTCATTTCTATATACATAATATTAAGTAGGTAGGTTAGGTATACAAAAAGACAAATTTAGACGAAAAGAAATAAAATTGTATTTTTAGTTTTAGGAAAACAATATTATAAGTAGGTAATATTTTTAATATGTATCTACTGTCTATCCCTAACATATTAAACTTAAACATTTGTTAAACAATTGAAACAAAAACACATTAATAAAAAAGATACAATATCAGTCCTCTATTGTATTATTAAGGCTCTTTTGGCTCTGGCAGGTCGTCCGCGCTTGCATTTCTGTCCTAGCAGGATTGTAACTAATCAAAAGGCATCCATCTTGTCAGTTGATTTACGAGTGCATGTTTTTCTTATTCATAAGAATTTTCTTAATAATACATATGAAAAATATTTATTTAACGTATACATGGTATTTATAAAGTGCATAAAAATTGTTTTTTGAGTAAAATATGTTACACATAAAAAATATGTTTTTTTTTCTTATTTTGTTTTAAAGTGGGCATTTTTTAAGGCGCGTTAATTTTGTAGAAGTATCCGTTTCATATTTACAGTAAAATTGCCGTTGCAATAGAATTTACGACTCAAATATCGTCGAAATGAAACTATATACTATTAGAGTTCACTACCTATAAATACTGGCACGATTTGGCGGGTGACAGACAGTGACAGTGTTTTTATGTAAATAAAATATATTAATCGTTTTTATATAGTCGTGTTTGTACCAAAGTATAAGCTGATGAGTGAAATATAACATGAAATTGGTATCAGTTCCAAATAAATAACAAAATATTTCTCTGTGCTGGGTAATTATATATAATACAGAATTTATATCCATAACACAAGAGATAATACCGGTCTGTGATTATGTTCTATCTGTTCCAAAATTAATGACACTGTCTCTTTTCTCAAACGAAATCTCATGAAAAAATCCACATCATCAAATGCCTCAAAGGGATTGTTTTGTTCCCTTACGACATACGGCTTTCTTTCATATATTCCGAAAATTCTAGTTCATCATCGCTTACAAAATCAAATGCTTCCATATTACCATCGTTTACTATTTACTTCGAATATAACTAAAAACAAATATGTCAGGTTAAAATCAAAGAAGGTTAATCTCATTTTAATAAAAATAAAAGCATTACCACGGCATCACGCATGCGTTAAGTATATAGCCAATAGCCAAGGTTTGTGAAGTAAGATAGGTAGCGTGGTAACTTGAACGGAATGGAGGAGTTACGATGCAGGCGGCGATCTTGCGCGTCATCGTGCCTGCTGCAACTTAATTGTACGTATGCATTTTTTGAGACGTTGCGCTTATTTGTTATTGTTTGTTATTTCGAAATATTTGTTGTTTTTGTGTTTATAATCGTGCAGTTATAGTTATTTAGCGTATAATCTAATTGACAATTACTGTTAAAGAGAAAAGACTCATAGTATATAGAAGTTTGTAACCTGTGTCTTTACAGAAATAATTTTAAGGTAAACAGTTTTTATTATTTTCCGTTCAAATAATAACAATGTTACTTACAATTATTAGATGACTGGAGGAAAGGTTTGTAGTGTAGCTGTTTGCAAAAACCACTCAAAAAAGGCAGAAGAGAGTGGTGAGATGTTGATGTTTTTTTCCTTCCCAAAAAAAATTACTTAATACAGGAAATTTATTTTCATATGATACAAAGAAATATTAGAAAAACCAATGAGTGATTTTTTGTTATTAATTGCTGTGTCTAATATGACACGATAAAATTTGATGGCCCTCTTGTTAAATTTTATTAATAAATTATTGTATGCACATCTAATTCTAATAAAAAATTTGCATTAAAATTTTTTAATACTGCATAATTGTAAAGGTTGGCCTGGGGAAAAATTTCTACTCAGTACGTCATAAAATAAGAAACTTTTCTAAGTAACTCTTTTTGTTAGGGCGAAAATTAGTATCATGTTTGTTTCTTCATCTAGCTTATAACTTATTAAATTCGCTAAGAATTATATAAAGCAATGAAATCAAGACTGAAGTCTCGGGCAAGAAATTGCACACAAGATTAAAAGAACCTACTTCAGTCCCTTGATATAAAATTTACTTCATCAACTGCATACATTAATTAGTTATAAATTTGATATATAGTAATGTCAATTTTAAATACCAAGGAAAACGTTATCGATGTTAATAATCATTAATCAAAAAAGTCAATTTATTAATGTGTGCTTGTAAATTAAAGAATACAAAATACGGAATTCAAATTCATAACTAATTATACTTCTACACTAATGGTTCGAATGCCAGAAATTCGAATGAGGAGGCAGAGTGACGCGTTCCCGCATTTTAAATAGTGATCTCTGGTCGAAAGTTACCATGCTACCTATCTTACTTTACAAACCTATGGCCAATAGCCATCAGTTAGATTAGCAAACAGACACATTCAAATGTCAGTTACTTTAGCCGATAATTTAACTAGTGGTTAGGTGAAACTGTGACTTGAAGACCGGTGTGGTTAAGAGTTAGCTGTTGGTTGTTAGGTTAGTTTAACATCGTTGAAAAACCGGCTCTGTGTCTAATGACACTACACTCGTCAAGAAAAAAAAAAAAGCAACTCCGCCGCCATTATGGAACCACTTTTCATACGGACCAATTAGTGTCTCCCACTCGACTGGCCAGTCTCTACTTTATAGGGTCTCTATTCCTGACATTTCTAAAGCGCCATCTACTGGTTGATGATTTTTGCCCACAGAGTTTGTCGGCTTGGCGCTCAATCTCCTAATGCTGTGGCTTAAGACAGAAGAGGCAAAAAGCTACAAGAATTGAGAAGAAGAAGAGATTTATGCTTCTGATTCTCTCATTCGATAGAAAATGATGCTGTGATGCAATCAGAGACAAACTGGTACTTCAAAAAGTAATGTGCACTTTGTTTAGAAAAATAAGCCATAAACGAAAATACGAAAACATCTTGGACGTCTGTGTTTTGGATATACTTATGAAAACTGTAAGTGTGAAAGGAGCGTAAGGGGCTAGGTTATGTTTGAATAAATTTGCCTCAATTCAATGAATGTTACACGTTTTCGTCGTATTTTGTTTTACTTTACTGAGAAACAAGAACCAGTGGTGCCCTTTAATTGCTCAGAAATACTTTGATTTTAAAGGAATATACTTGCCCATTTGCAAACAAGGCCAATAATCAAACTAGATCTAAAAGATATCTGTCTGAACAAAGGCGTAACTGGTATTGATGTATTGATGTTCCAGATGATCAGTAGGTACAAATGTTAATTTGCCATAGGTTTAGTAGAAAAATGTTCTACCTTATCTCTCGATTTTGCAGAAAGAGATGTAACGTTGAAGATAATAATCGAACAATCTCATCTTGAAATAGTATGTATCAATATTTTTGCCGTTAGACATTACTAATTTAATTGCCAGATAATTTGAAGGGTATTTTTTAGTACTTTCCAGTGACCAAATGGGATTGCATCTGAGGGATGCACATCATATATTTTTGATCATTTAGCGATAGCATTAATGCAAAAATTCCCTATTGCTTTAGAGACCAAAAACTGGTCTTATGCATGCATGATTTGGCCATATTCTAACCATTTATTTTTGTTGAAATCGAACTTACTGTTGATGCAGCTTTGTTAATATGTTCTCGAGTTGTATGCCGCATCCTGGAATGCATTTTATTAGGTGGTGTGAAAGTTCTTTCGCACTGTGCCAAAACAATTAACTTTTAGGATGAATTTTTACTTTGTTGCGTTTTTTGCTTGGCAAATAATTTACAGTTACGGAGAAATAATATCTCAGTAGATGAATGGTCATGGAGTAATACCCAGGTCTTTTTTGGCCGCTATATCTTCTAGGAAGCAATAAAATAATTTAAAAAAATACGCGTTTCGTCACATGCATTTAGAAAGATTCCATGAGCATTATTCATTCAAGGTATCCCAAAATTGTTTCTCGATATTTCTGCGGCTGATAATACATCCAAAAATAATGGCAGTCTTTTATATGAACTAATTTCCGAAAATTAATAAAAAGGGAGATATACCCCTTAAAGTGGGAATAATAAATTTCAATTTTTCTGCGATAAAAACAAATTACAAATAATGTTAGAATAAACATAAATGCACCTAATATATTCCTCCTTCTCCTCGTACTTAATATCTATTATAATATTATTCTTCTTCGTATTTATTATTTTATTTGTAAGCAAGTGTCATTACATTTACAAAGGTTGCTCGACAGGCAACCTTTTTTAGTGCCGCATTCTATCTTCATTACTTTTTTTTTTTTTTTTATCGACAGGACTTTAAGGAAGTCCATACTCTGGGTGCCATGCTATAAATCTCTAGGTAGTTCCATTATGTGACAAACTGTTTAATTGCAGCGGAGAAGACTAGAAATATTGTGAAACTCTAGTTAAAATGGTAAAGATCAAATGGAGCCAAGCGGTTTGCTAGAATTTACAATGGATGGTCACTCTGGTGATATAATCAAAATAGAAGGACAATTCTGCGAGGATAGAGAAAATCATCCTGATGAGAGAAATGCTGGGAGAGGAGGTGATACAATTAAATTAGAAAAACTGTTCTTTGATGATAGAGATGTTGATGAGGATTTGGAAAATAAAAATAAAACTTTTATAAAATTGGAAGATCAGAAAGTTAACAACGATCATCAAGCCATGCCAGAAAATATGTTGGCCTCTGAAGAAGAAAGTAATAAACTTGATTCTATTAAAAAAGAAGAAGTATTTTGTGATGAAGACGTGATGAAACAGAAAGGAGCAGATGTTTTAGTTGATGCAGAAATTGATATAAAAACAAGCGAACAAGATTTTAGCGGGTAAGTTTTATTTTAAAGTTGGAAAATTAATTTTGAAGTTGTTAATTTATTTTTTTGCATTAATTTATGTTATTTATAATAAATCTGTTAAAAATATTAAATGACTGGCTTACATACACGACACTCAGAAGCACATAAAATGTAAAAATCGCGTACAAAATTTTAACACGAATCTAATTGCACAATGTGTAAAAATAGAAAAAAAAAGTTAACAAATTGCGAACTAATCAACTTGATTAAAGCCATAAAATTCTTGTAGGCTATCAAAACGGAGTTCAGTTAAAAAATGTTTTTTAATGCCTTTATAAATAATTGAAACTTATTATTATTCTTATTTCAACAAAAAGTTTGTAGTAGATTAAACTGCCGGTACAGTAAGGTGATTTCTGAATTTATATAGATTGTAATCTGTCAAAATTAATTTTTCCTACTTTTTCACATATCCCTCACGATATCTCCGGAACCAATTGAGATAATCAAGATATATTTTTTTTCAGTCGATAAAGCAACTGTGAGCGGAGCTCACTGAATTAATTTAGTCTTTATGGAAAACCTAGTTTTTTATAAAACTAGGTAGAACTTTTTTGTTTTAAGGAATTTTGCCATAGTGTATTGTGATGAAATGAAGCTAACACATCAAGGAAGTTTTTGAAAAAACACGCAGTACTCTGCGACTTATACCTTTCAAGTTATTGTTATTTGAAGTTAATAAGTTTCTACGGGCAGGATACTTCATGAAGCCTCGATCGCCCGGTTCTACTGTGCCTTAATCAGTGTGCCATGTGTGTTGTAAATGCATACGTAAAATATTATTTTTGACATATCTTTAATATAAATTTTATTTTCATAAGCACTTAGAAGGTTTTACTTATCATTATTTACGTTGCACATTATTTAAAATCCATTATATTTATACATTAAAACTTAATATTGGAATTAAAAAAGTATGAGATAATTATTTATTTTAAAAACCATGATACAAATTTTAACAACTCATTAGGAACTTCATTTGCAAACTCTCTCTGATTTATATCACTTGGAGTAGGAAAATAACATTTTGAGGTTTTAAACTCTTTAATTTTTTTCTTTAAGATACTCGCCGCTTTGGATAAAATTAGAATTTCGTTTTCTTCAAAAGTCTGGGAATGTTCACTTGATTTATTTTGGTAGAAGGTTCAGAGTCAGAGCTGATTGTCTCTGATTCTGATGCATCACTTTGATCTTTTATTGAGTGGAGAGTTGCACTAGCACCAGACTTATTTTGACAAGCTTTGATATTTCCTTTGCCTATATACCAACAATAACAGCTTTTGTGATATTTAGCATCATAGGCAAAGAGATCTTCATAACCGGCTAATTTACAAACCATGTCAATCAATATCTTGCCGCTTTTGGGTAGCTTCGATTATTTTATAGTACGTGTTTTTCCCAGTTCCTAAATAAGAATGAAAATTTTAACAATAGCGCTATACATTATTATTAAAAAGAATTTAGCAAATTGGAAGATATCAATGTCATCAAAAGAATCTGTTTAATTAAAAAAAAAAAACATTATAAGGCAAAAAGTTTTTTCCTTAAATATAGTTATGTGTGATGTCAAATAATATTATTCTGTATTTTCAGTAAAGAGTCTATATATTATAAATATATAAAATGTAGTCATAGTGAGATTTTTTCTGCAGACGTAATTCTTTTTTTAAATAAGTCCTATATTTATTAACAAATAAAAACGTCGGCTTCGCGTGTGTCAAAGGGGTTCCATAGGATACAAATATACCTGAGGCTTGTCAACAATATATCGACTAGACTGATTATAAGGTGGCAAAGAAATAGAGATATAAATAACGTCTCCAGAGAAAAATTGTACTATATTACGTAAAGTGACCTATTCAAATAAGAGACTAAAATACACTTCAACAACCTATACATTTACTGGGAAGTCAAAAAACGCAACAAACTCTTTTCGAGTTAATTATTAACGCCGGTGAACCATTCGGCATGGTCTTATCAAACAAGCTGATGTACATTAAAAACCTATAAAGCTAAGCGATTCAATTTGCAGGCGAGATAGTACAGACAGTAATGGTATTTTAATGAGGTGGTGAGGTTTTTGTTGAGTTTTTTGATTGCCCAGTAAATATACACCTGACTATACCTGTCTGCACAGGTATTAACGGCTTTTTTGCTTTCTTTCCTAATTTATTACATATTAAGCACATTGTCCGAATATTAAATTTCTCTTTATTGCATCTTAACGAAGACGATGACGCATTTTCAATTTCACTGGATTGGGAAACATTGGTCTTGCAAACTAAATTATTGAAATTTGACTTTGACTTTTCCACTTAAAATGTTTTCCTTTTGTTGCAAAATCTTTTCGACGCCTTTTTTATTCAGTTTTATTCAGTTCAGTAATAACGACTTTATAATTTTCAGGTTTGAGGATGGTGTTGTTTTACCACATACGGAAGCTTCACTTGGACAACTGAAATGTTTAATGTCCAACATTGAAGAGGATCTATCGAAATCGTGTATTACACATGCATTGACTGATAAACATGCCTCAAAAGATATAATGTATGACTATGATTGCCGTTTGTCCCAGGCAAGCAATCAATATGACCTCAAAAATCATTTTCCAGTGGACGACGTCCCTTTAGATGTAGTAATATACAAATGTCCCTCCTGTGAATTTGAAACAAATATTAACCATTGTCTTGAACAGCATTTGTTATCCCATACGGATCCTTTGGAGCTAGAATTTTACAAATGTAACTCATGTTCATTTCAGACAAAAGAGATCAAGTCTTTCAAAGCGCATTTGCCGGGGCATAAAAATCAAGTAAAAATATACAAATGCGACTCTTGTTTATTTCAAACAAAATATAAGCAGTGCTTTAAACTCCATTTGCTGGGACATAAAGATCCTTCAGAAATAACAATGGTCAAATGCGACTCTTGTTCATTTCAGACAAAAAGTGTCGATTACCTCAGAAAACATTTGCTAGTGCATAAGGATCCATCAAAAGTAAAAATGTACAAATGTAACTCTTGTTCATATGCATCAAAATATAAAAGCTCACTTAAAGGGCATGTTCTAACACATATGGATCCTTTAGAAATAACAATATACAAATGTGGCTTGTGTTCATATCGGGCAAAAACTCCCGAGAAACTGAAAAGCCATTTTATAGTGCATAAGGACCCATCAGAAGTAAGCATGTACAAATGTAACTCTTGTTCATTTCAGACGAAATACAAACATAGCCTCAGTAGACATATACTGAGGCATAAGGATTCTTCAGAGGTAACAATGTGCAAATACAAATTTCAGACGAACCATAAGGGTAATCTCAAAAGACATGTATATCGGCTAGGTCTAAAAAAATAGTTACTCTTTAAGATAGAAATTTAAAAAATATTGCATGTACATACAGTGTCTCACTTTTCAGCACTACACCCCCAATATCTATAATAATAATAATGTATTTTATTCATCATATCAAGTTACACACATGGTATAACTTATTAGAGAAGTCAGTGGTAAATAATAAATAAAGGTAAAAAACAGACAATAATAACAATAATAAAACATACAATTATAACAACAATATGACATACAGTACTGAAACATTAAGTACAATATATTACACTTTAAAATTAAATATAAAACTAAGAGTGTAAATAGTCATCTACAGAATAAACAGCTCTACTCATTAAAAATTTTAGCAGGGCATTTCTAAATAAATTAAAATTATATCGAATTGGCCAAACAGTTGGGTAAATTTATTATAACAATTTGGCCCACACTTAGTCTCGAGAAAGGCACCCGAAGCTGATTGTTGCTGCGAGCAACATAGCTGTGAACATTACTATTTTTTAAAAAGATATTTTCCTTTTTTTTTATATTTGTTGTAATTAAGAATATGTACAGAGATGGTAACGTTAAAATTGATAGTGCTATAAATGCCTCTTTACAGTGAGTCTGAGCAGGTAAACCAAGCATACCCCGTATAATTTTCTTTTGTGCTACAAAAACTTTGGAAGCATGTGGAGAGTTTCCCCAGAACATCAATCCATAAGATATCTTAGACTGAACCAGACCAAAATAAGCTAGCTTCAGCATATTAAGTGATACAGTGGATTTTAGATATCTAATAATGAAGCAGGATTTATTTAATTTCTCTGATAAATCATCAGTTTGTTTCTCCCATGTCATTTTGTGCTCTATCCTTAGTCCCAAGAATTTTATTTCATCTGTTTGTACAATTGACTGATGACCAGCCTTAACTAAAACACTTGAATTGTGACCAACATTTTTGGGCAAAAATGACATACAAAACGTTTTGCCAAAATGCAAAAATTAAAAACAATGGGGACCTAGAATACAGCCTTGAGGCACACCAGTAGCAACATCCCTAACATCCGATTTGTATGAGCCTATGACTACAGCCTGCTTTCTGTTGTTTAAATAAGAAGTGATCCATGCCACGTATTCCAAATCTAAAGAGTTTATATAAAAGTAAACCAGGATCAACGGTATCAAAAGTTCTGCTGAGATAAAAAAAAGGCTATTGGTTGCTGTTTGTTGTTCAGTGCATTATAGATATATTCACATAACTGTTCAATAGCGGTTATGGTTGACTTGTTTTTTCTGAACCCATTCTGACATGAGGTTAAAAGATTGTGATCTTCTAAAAAGCTGATTAATCTATTGTTATAACAAAGTTCACAAATTTTAGCTAACTGGTTTTGGACACTAACATTTCTATAATTACACGCTTCTAGTCTAGATCCCTTATTTTTATAAATTGGTATGGATTTCGAAATTTTAAGAACATCTGGATACTGGCCACTGACAAATGATTCATTAATTAGATAAGACAGTGGGGTACAGATTTCATCAACTATCACTTTTAGTACTTGACCACCTACTTCATCTATCCCTGTAGCAGATTTTTTCTTTGTTTTGAGCAACACCTCTAATTTCTGCCGGGCTGGTCGGTAATAAAAAGAAATTATATATATAATTTGGAGGTAATATCAACTTATTACAATCTGGTTTAGGACACTGAAAATTTCAAAAGAAATTATTAAAACCATTGCAAATGTCTTTGGTATTAGTAAATGTTTGCTCCTCAACTGTTATCCTTGTAATATTTTGTTTCGGATAATTTTTTGCCTCATTAATTATTTTCCAACTTTCTTTCATTATATTTTGTGTATTATTTATACGCTCATTGTTGTGATTGGCTTTATCCATCACAACCTTTTCCGAATACAGCTGTTTTAACCTAACATACCTGTTTTGAATTATTATATTGTAAGGATAATCTTTACTTAGCTTATGTAGTTCACACAAAAGATGGTGTAATTGTTTTAGGTCTTTGTTGAACCATTTTTTCCCTTTAAAGCGTGGTTTAATTTTTTTTATATGTTATGGCATTATTAAAATGAAACATAAAAGATGCGTAAAATGAATTAAATTTTTCAGTAAAATTCATACCATTAATCATTTCTTGCCAATCCTCATTGTTTAATAGATTTTTTAAGGTAACTAAATTACTCTCTGACATGTCGCGCTTAAATATTGATATATTATTAGCATTATTAATGTCAAAGGGGCTTTTAAATTTGCACATCTGGTAGGTATGATCGGATAAATAAGTATCATTAACTGTAATTTCACAGGCTGTTAAATTTGAAAAGATTACATCAATTGTAGTTGTGCTTCTACCAGTTATGAGTGTTGGTTCATCGATGTGGTTTTTCAAGTTAAATTCATTGAATAAGTTAAAAATATGCTTAGTTTCACAACTATTATTAGCTATATTAACATTTATATCACCACATACTATGAAATAATACACATTCTGATATAAATCACCTAATAAACCATACATTTTATCGATAAACATGCTAAAATCACTATCTGGGGTCCTGTATACTATGGTAATTACTAATTTAGATTTAATATTTGCCATATCCATCACAGCTATCGACGCCTCAAAGTGCCTTTCTAGACTTAGTTCATATTTCATTAGCCTTAAGTATATATTTTCTTTGGCAAATATACATACACCACCTCTATTCATTGTTCTACGACAAAAACTGTTTATTAAAATATAATTTTCTAACCTAATTAGTGGAAGCTCCTCTGCATTCATCCAATGTTCACTAAAACACACTATGTCTGGTTCACATGAGTCAAACAATATTTGTAGTTTTTCTGTTTTTTTAGCAATTCCTTGAATATTAAAATGTAACAAACTAATATAGCCGTTATCAATATTATTTACGCCACAATTATATTGTGAACTGTCATCACTTCTAAAAAAATGTTTCCGTTTGTTCCATTCTGAGAAAGAAGCTTAATTGCATATATAATAGAGCAAACATTTAATGATAATAACAACAATAATAATAGCAGGCCTAAAAGCAACTAATGAGTGTAACAAATCGTGGTAGATAGTGTGAAAATATAAAATTTGTATTTTAAAGCAATTTAAAGGTTAAAAACTAATAAATGGTAAAATCTCTCAGAAACAAAAGAGTTCAACAGTATCTAACCTAACCAATCTAATGTAAGTATAAAGGAATTTGCTTAAAGTATCCACCAAAATACAGGATAATATAAACTAAATACAATATTTTAAACCACACAAAGCTAAACTTAAATATTATAATCTATAATTTATTCCTTGTACCAAAGAAAACAAACGAAAACAATTTCTTCTCGACGCTCCCATATCTTTGCAACTATATACTCTTTATTTGTGATCATTTGATTATGTGACATCGACTAGATCAGCTTCAGACATAATAAGTTTTTTTTCTGGTGGTCGAGAGGTGAGCGCACTTGCCTCTCACCCAAAAGTTCCGGGTTCGATCCCCGGTCGTGGCAGTGGAAAATACTGTGAGAGGGATTTTTCCACTATACACGGATATTGGGTGTGTCCCCCTTGTCTCTAAATGTGTAGCCCCCTCCCACACAAGGCTGTTCTAGAGACTTCCGGGATAAAGGGGGTCGTAATTACCTGTGGTGTTATATATTGTTTATGATAGCAAAAATTTTTCCCCTCATTGTCCAGCAATTCTTAGGCCCTACGGCGGCCCACTTTTAAGTACACATCACGAGTTCTCACAGAAAGCATTTCAGTTATAACATATTCACTGCCTTTTAAATTTTTCTTGGCCCTGTGAACATTTTCTAACCTCCACCTGTTAGTAAACACAACAGCTGTCGGTCTTGGTTTTTTTCTTACTGTCACCATCATTTAGTTTTTTAACAAGGCGAAAACAATAATTGATATTGTTCACAGATAGTGCTATTGAGTTTGCTTTTTATTACTTTACATACTTCGTCGCATAAATCTTCCTTCTCTTTCTTCTGCAAACCATACAACACTAAAATATTTCTCATCCTTTCCTAATTTAAGTTCTCTGTCTCTTTTGCAATTCTTTCCATTTGTTTTTGTGCCATATTAATTTCTGACTTGATATCCTTAATAGAATCTTGCATTTTATTTTCAAATGCACTAAGTTTAGTTAGAAACACACTTGCATCATCATTGCTGTCAGAGCCACGAGCAAATGATATTTGTTTTTTTAGCTTGTAGATGCTCCTCAAACTTCTCGACGCGTGCTGAGAGCTCTTTGATAACATCTTCAGTTGCAACTGCATTAGAAGCACTTTTTACTCCATTCTACTTTCGTTAAAAAATATTCATTCCTTTACAAAAAAAAAGTCATCTAAGATTTCAATAATAATCACCCCCAAATGAAAATTGTTATGAGACCCAAACACCGAAGAACTCAAGTAAAACGTAGACCCTGTCTCTGTATTAGTAAATTGCGTGAGCAACAAACCGTCGAACAGCTAAAGCAAAAAGTTCAAGAGAATTTGAGTGCACTAGAAGAAACCAATTCTGTAGATGTCGCTACTACCTGGACACAAATTAAAGACAGTTTAAAAAGTGCGAGTGAGGAAATTCTTGACACTGCAGC
Source organism: Leptura quadrifasciata (assembly GCA_963675555.1). NCBI lineage: Eukaryota > Metazoa > Arthropoda > Insecta > Coleoptera > Cerambycidae > Leptura > Leptura quadrifasciata. Next base: position 93,462,902 of record OY776680.1, on the reverse strand, counting down.
AAGTAAAAAACAGGAGGACTGGTTCAATGATAATGAAGCTTTTATACAAGAACTTCTTGACCGTAAACATATTGCCTTCCAAAACGCTATCAACCACCCCAACGACTCATCAAAAGCAGAAGCTTTTACCCAATCTAAGTATGAAACGCAACGCGAAATCAGAAGAATAAAGAACGAGTGGTGGGCAAGCAATGCCAGAGAAATTGCCGATTCACACGACTACAGGAATTTCTTTCAAGGAGTAAAAGCAGTGTACAGCCCCAGTCGGAAAAATATGTGCCCTATTAAAGATTTAAATGGAAATCTCCTCAAAGAAGACCAGGAAATAAGAGCCCGATGGAAAGAACACTACTCTAACATTCTTAACCAGCAAAGTCAAGCCGATCAGGTATTATAAATCTTATCCCTCAATATGACACCTTCGAAGACTTAGATAAACCACTAACAACGGAAGAGACCTTAACCGCCATTGTGCAGCTAAAAAATAACAAATCTCCCGGCGCCGACTCACTCCCAGCTGAGATCTTTAAAGCTGTGCCGTCAGAGCTCATACCCTACCTCAAAAAACTGTTTGATGTCGTGTGGGAAAGTGGTCAAGCTGCGCAGGAGTTTCGTGATACACTTTTAATCAACATCTTCAAAAACAAAGGGAGCGCTGCGGACTGTGGAAATTACAGGGGTATAGCTCTCCTGGCTGTTGGAGGGAAGATACTCACTAAAGCGATGGCAAATAGGCTAACACCTGTTATGGAAAAGTTACTTCCTGAAACACAGAGTGGCTTTAGACCAAACCAAGGCACATTGGATCTAATCTTCACACTTAAACAGCTTCAAGAACAAGCACTCGAACATCAAGGAGAAATTCACATGGCCTTCATTGATTTAACCAAGGCGTTTGACTCGGTGGATAGGGAAGTGCTCTAGAAAATTATGCTCCGCTTAGGTATCCCTAGAAAATTTGTGGAAGTATGTCGCAGTCTACATACAAACAACAACGCCCAGGTTATGTATAATAATGAGGCAACCGAACCTTTCCAAACCCTCACTGGAGTTAGGCAGGGATGTGTCCTGGCACCCCTACTTTTTAATTTGTTTACCACTGCTCTAACAATTATTGTTGACAACAAACTGACAGTCAGAGGAATAGGTCTCAGATACCGTTCTGATGGCGGTCTCTTTAACATAGGGCGCTTTAGAGCTTTCACGAAGACACGCACACGATTCATTTGTGATCTCCAGTATGCGGATGACTGTGCACTTTTAGCCTCTACGCCGGAAGAGCTTCAAGAACTTTTAGATGTGTATGCCCAGAGCTATGATTCCTTGGGACTTAAAATCAACATTGGAAAGACTAAGATTATGTCAACTCCTCATCAAGTGAACCAGATAGACATTACACTTAACGGACATTCTCTTGAAGTGGTGGATCAGTTCAATTACTTAGGCAACGTTGTTAATGACAAAGCAAACATGGACCGCGAGATTCGCAATAGAATTAACGCTGCATCTAGAGCATTCTGGGGACTTAGAGAGAGAGTATTTGACAACCACGACCTTGCTTTGTCAGCGAAAATGGCTGTCGACAGAGCAGTTGTCATTCCAACACTGCTATATGGATGTGAAAGCTGGGTCACTTACCGTCGTTATGTGAAAGAATTAGAACGTTTTCAGCAAAGACACCTCAGAAGTATGATGAAAATCCGTTGGTTCCATCACATATCAAACGTGGAAGTACTCAGGAGAGCAAATAGCCTTCCAATTGAGGTGCTTATTTCAAGAGCACGCCTAAGATGGGCAGGTCACGTTCATCGTATACATGATAACCGCCTTCCTAAATGTACACTTTATGGTGAATTGCTAAGCGGTAGAAGAAGGCGTGGCGGTCAACGAAAGAGGTTCAAAGACGTTCTCCATGAAAATCTAAAATCCTGCGGTATTCCAGACGAGCAATGGGAACAACTTGCAGCGGACAGAACCGAATGGCGAGGGGTTGTGGCCAGCTATCAAGGAAATGTTGCTGCAAGAAGGCCGAATCCAAGGCCTAACCAGGTCTATGTTTGTCCTGACTGCGGTCGACATGTGCTCTTCCGAATTGGCCTCTATAGCCATATTCGTGTGCACCGTAGATGAATGGGAATTACAATAGACTACACCTTTTAATGTTTTTTATTACACACAATCTATCGACTGTAACATTTTTTATACTCGGACTCGAGTAAAGGCTAATAATAATAATAATAAATAATCACCCCACTATTCGAGTTATTTATTGTCTGATATTTACAAAACTTGGTAGTCGTGTAATAATGATGCTAAATAAGTAATACGGCACATTTTTTTCTTTAAAGAAAATATCAAATAACTAAACTTTTATTTTTATAAAGTCATTGTAACTTAAAGAACACTTAAAATTATTACTTAAACAAAAATATAATTTTAAAAAGTAGATATTAAATATAATCTTTCTCCACCAGTCCTCTCATCAATTCTGATACATTTTTCAACTAACTTATTGTTAATATTTCCTATTATTTGGGTTTTCTACCACATGTATTATTATCCTCTTCGAAAACAAACACCGAATCTACAAAATAATAGAATTATTGGAAAAAAGCCTCTACGCCCGTGACGTTTACGCCAAAGGAATAATCAGAGGTTATGTTTTGCAAATAATATAAATCGGAATAAACATAGAAATAATGTATTTTGCTGACGTTTCGGAAAGTAATCTCTTTCCGTTTTCAAAGCTTTTTTTGGAAGAACTCAGTCAGCTAGCAAAAGTCATTGACATCATTTTTAACACAAGATTAAGTACATTTCTAGAAGCGCATAATTTATTATCAAATTGTCAAAATGGTTTTAGATCAAATAAATCTACATCAAAAGCCTTAGCAGATTTATGTACAAGTGTGTATGACTGTTTAAACAATAAACAATATCCAGTTGCCTTATATTTTGATCTAACTAGAGCATTTGATACTGTCAACCACAATTTACTTCTGGAAAAACTAGATCGCATTGGTGTACAGGAAATGCAAATAACTGGGCTGCATCATATTTACAGAAAAGAACACAGGTTGTGGTCTTAGATGAAGTTAAGTCTAATCCAAAAGCAGTCACAATGGGAGTACCTCAAGGCTCAATTCTGGGTCCTCTATTTTTTATTATTTTTATAAATGATATACCACATTCATGCATTTCTGCTTACAAAACAATAATATATGCTGATGATACGAATCAACTAATAGCTGAAAACAATTTGTCCAATTCAGTCATGAAAGCAAATGTCTCCGCAGGTGAAATACATCAATGGGGCCAATACAATGGACTATTAGTCAATCAAAGTAAGACCTTTTTATGCTTTATCAACAAAAAAATATTAATTACAATTTTAGCCCTCTTATTAAGATAAATCATAAATCGATAAAACAGGTAAGCTCAATCAAATCTAGGCATTACGGTGGATCAAAAACTGACATGGGAGAAACATATTGACAATATATTATTGAAGTTAAGTAGCGTACGTTTTATTATTAGACAATTACGTACAATTGTTTCCATGGACATACTTAAACTTACATATTATGGACTTGTGCAGTCAATTCTAAGTTATGGCCTGATTTTCTGGGGTCATTCAGCACATATTTACAAAATTTTGGTCATGCAGACAAAAATTGTCAGATGTATGCTGGGAGCAAGTATGCAAACACTATGTAAACCAATATTTATTAAATTATCAATATTAACAGTCACTTCTCTCTATATGTATTTAATAACCGTAAATGTAAAAAAAGAAGAAAATTCCCTTATAAAAAACAAAGAAGTTCATGTCCACGATACAAGAACTAGTCATAACAAATACCAGCCATTTTCAAGATTGAGTGTTGGTAAAAATTCTCATGTGTATCAAGGTACATTATGTTTTAATAAATTTATAAGTATTTTTGGTGAAATACAAAATTTTAATGACTTTAAACCTACATTGTATATTTATTTAGTAAGTAAGGCCTTTTATTCTGTGGATGAGTTTTTGTATTTTTAATTATATGTTTGAATTGTGTGTATGCTTTACTGCTTTTACAGATTTAAATGTAATGTGAACTATTTTATATGTGTGTGTACATGTGTGTTTGTGAGTGTTGACTAGTCTAATAAGTTATATACATCCTGTGTAAACTTCTAAAGATGAATAAAGTCTCTATCTATCTATCTATCTCTTATTTTGCTGTGTATGTCAAATACACAGCTTTAAGATTCTGTTTATGTTATTTCCATAGATACTTACTACTTACACAGAACTGATGATATTTTCTTTTAGATAATGTTGAGTTTGTTAAGTTCTTTAATTTTTCTTTTTTGGTATCTGCTTCTTTTGTTAAAATTTTTGCCGAGTCCCAGTTTATTCTATGTCCGTTTTCCCAAGCATGTTCACAAATCTTTGATTTCTGAATTTCATTCTTTCTAATGTAATTCTTGTGCTCATCCAACCTCACACTGAAAGGTCTGGATGACTCACCCACATAACATTTATCACATTCGCACGGGATATTGTAAATAGTTTTTTGAATTCTGCTCCCTGTTTATCGGTTTTGTTTTTGTTAAAATAGATCTTAAAGTGTTTTCCATTTGAAATATCGTCCCAACATCAAATTTGTCACCTATATGGCGTAGCTTTTCCGATATAGTCCGTATACATAAGGAATTATTGCTGTATAATGACGTTCAGGTTTTTGTCGTACCTGATCGTTCCTATTTTCAACATTTATGAAAACTCTATCAACAAAGGCTTCAGGATATTGATTTTGTACTAGAACCTCTTTGATAAATTTTTTCTCGTTATTTAATATTTCATTATTAGATGAAATTATTTTGATCCTATCGTATAAACATTTTACAACACCCCTTTTAACATTTATTGATTGATTTTTGAATTTAATAGATGGTTCCTTATTATTCATATTTTCTAAAAAACTATCTAGTAAATCAACACCATGAGGCCAAATTGCAAAGATGCCGTCAACATATCTCCACCAGACAACTGGTTTCTTTATGTAATAAAGAATATTCGTAGAAAGTCACAAAAAACTTTCAGACAGTATCTAAATAAGTCATTTTCTGAAGTCAAACCAAAGTTGGTAGGTGTTCCAAACTAAAGTAGTTGGTTTGCGAGGTCAATTCATGACTAGAAGATCTAAGTTGCCATTTACGAATACTATTTGCACTCATTGTGATGTTGGAATTAGTAAAAAAGTAGTTGGTGAAATGTTGCTGGAAATCCTTCAGAAACAACAATGTACAAATGTGACTCTTGTTCGTTTAGACAGAGCATAAAGGAAGCCTCAATACACATTTGCTGAACCATAAGGGCTTTTTAAATGTATCAGTATACAAATGTAACTTTTGCTCATAAAAATATAAAAGTAGTCACAGCATGCTATAGCCTGCTGTTCTTTAATTTACCATTAATTTAGTGTTAATAATAAAGTAAAGCCCACCAGCAAGTGCTAACGGCTAGCTGATCTGGTGCGGGGCGTTGGCGTGAGTTCTTTTAATTTTAATTAAATAGAGGCCAGAGTTTGGTGTATCGACATACACTTGTCAACACCAGCATGACTGGTCTGTTCTGTTCTCAAGTGGGTTATACAAATAAAATTGATACTATTAAGGGCGCCACCCGCAAGAAAAATTAGTTAATAATTAACCCACTTGAAGACAGAACAAGTTTATGCGGGAAAACCTGAAAAAACTTTATTATTTGGATGGAGATTAATAAAAAAATATAGTTTATTAACAAAATATTTTCAATTTATTTTCTTATGAATTTAGACACAATAAAATAAGGAAAGCTTAAAAGATAGATAGATAGATACTCTCACCACTCATCAGTCACCCAAATAAATTTTGAAGCGAAATTTACAAACAGTCCTACTGTAGCTCCACAAGATGTCTTCCACATGTACACCATGGACCACACCCGCTGCCAAGGAACCCCTATAATTTGCGGTGTAGTTCTGACGTTGAAATATACTTTGTCTCGGAGACAAATATTGAAAGATAGTCACCCAATCCAAAAGTGATAATGATTGACTACGTAGAGTGTAAATCAAATATTTATTATGGTCATCCAGGGTGAAAATTACATTAACTTGACGACAATCACAAAATACCATATACAACGTATTTTGTATTTTACTTACAATAAATCTGAAGAAATATGTATTGCAATTAAAAAAATATTGCACGGGAAACAGAACTGATTAAATTAAATTTAATCCTATGCTAGACTAAATCAATTAGCCAGATAAATCCTGGATATAAAATATTCGTAAATATTAAATATTTGTCAATATAAAAAAATTAATTAAAAAAAATTAATATATTCGTCGACAGAACTCTCAAATAGATGATTGCACTGATAATTGCGGATATTCAAAGTTGTAAATTATTTTACTAATGTATCTCACGAGAGTGTACTGATTTTGTCGATAAAGAGCAGGAAAAATGATCTGAGATTTTGAAATTAGTTATAAGGTAAACTTTTATCATTATTAGTATTGCCAACATAAATCCTAAAACTATCTTGAGATAACAGAAATACCTAAAAATTTAGTAATAGTAAAGTTAACAATTGATAGTGATTGTATATTACACCAAAACTGATTTTCCTAACATGTGACGATAAAAAGAAAAGCCTGTAAAAGTAAGTAAACAAACGTTATTTATAAATCGTTCAGTGATTCGGTTTATCTCTAGATGGCGATACTGCGGTTAGACTGCATGTACTACATTTCTATAGCTCTGTGATGAAGTTAGTTGGCAAATGTCAAATAACAGCTGATTGTGAGAACGACAAAAGCATTGTGCATACAATAATGATTAACAAATGCATACGATTATATAATAATATGTATCTCATATAAAATGAGATTTAATTAAAGGTAAGTTAAAGAAAGTTAATCATATACACTGTTAAGTCAATTAAAGAATAAGAAAATAATGTAGGCTCATCACTAGTTTAGTTTATAAAACAATGTATATTGATTCTTAATATTAATAAAATACAATAAAAAATATAAAACTACTTTAGGGTTTCAGGCAGGAGTCCATGGAGACATGTGTGGAACACCGTTGAGAGCTATAACATAACAAATAACTATCAATAACTAATAATAACAAAATGACAAAGTTCTAAGTGTTTAAATTAAAAATAAATTGGTATAAGAACAATACTCTGAATCATTAAAGGATGAACGGTTATATTATATCTACAAAACTGTGTCATACGCGTATACAGTGTGAGAAGAAAATGGAATTTTATAAATTTTTTTAAAAATTCGTAGCAGGAACGCTACAATGCATAAGCTAAAACATAAGGATCCTTCAAAGGTAACAATGTACAAATGTTGTTCATTCCACACAAAATATAAAATTTACATCCGTAAATATTTGTTGAGGCATAAGGATACTTCTGGGTAATGCTGTACTAGTTGTGTTTTGCAACAGTGCTTTTTATGTTCAGGCCAATTAGGAGACTTCTCTTGTATATAATTAATTATAAATTGCTTTATTGTAACTTACTTTTAAAAGATATATAGCAATGTTTTACTATTATAATGTTTGTTTATTGTTAATTAGTTATTATAATCTATACCTGTCATTTTGTGTACTAAATTGCAAACCATAAATCTCTATCATGCTTACCTAGGTTAGATCATATAAGTTTGAATTATATTAATTTAATTCATAAATATTAAATGTTACACTAGGTAAAATGTTTTTTCTTGTGGCATGTAAATTAGCACCCACAATCATAAACTTCGACTGTGTTCCCTGTGATCAGTTGGCAAATATTAACTATTCAATACTAGAGCTGTTTATTGAGTACCAGAATTATTATAACGTCATATATACACATAATAGAATGCGTTGTTGATCGATTTCGTAGTTTTGTCTTCACTATACTCTATTTACTGAATAGATATAGTTAAGCCATGCAATGACCAGTGTGAATATCGTCTATGCCCTTTCAGAGCAGATAAAGAAATCATCATTTGTGCATTCCTAAAAGATGCAGAAAGGTACGTGTAAATTTTTATAAGTGAAACAACTATATGAGTAACGTTAGCATTCTAAGTAATTAGCAGTTCAAAACGCTTAAGCAATATTAAAAAAATATAATAATAGTACTTTTTTCTATAAATGTATACTACTTAAAACGTGATTTAGAAATATTTAAAAAAACATAACACTGATATATGTTTCATGTCGATGGTATAGCGCACATATGTTGTAAGTGCAAAATGTTATATTTAGAGATAATTAAAGATTAAAGTTTGCTTAGTTCCATTAATTCAACATAAACCCTTACGACAACAGGAAATACTTTGGTGAGTAGAAACGTGTTAGTTACACCCTGCAAGTGCAAAATGTAAAAAAAAAATTTAGAACAATTTCAGCACTTATATAGTTAAACGTTTAGGTACGTAGTATTACTGGATATCATTATTATTCACAAGTAAAAATACATTTGCAGAAATACACACTTGCTTTTTTTCCAATGGTTATCTTATATTTGTCTAAACGAAAATACTACATTATTTGAATTTTAGAATTAATTAAAAAATAATATAGGCCTATAGCCTGTCTAAAATTAAATGTTTTGACATTTGTAAATATTTTAATAACAACTTGTGTGTTTATTTGTTACAACTTTGGTATTGTATTAGTTAACAATAGAAGAAATTCTATAACAAGAGTCTCACTTTTGGTTGTTCAAAATTCAGACATGTATAGGCATGTTAAATACTTATTGCCTACCTAAAAGGAATAAAATAGCTTTTGACACGTAACACAATACAAGTAAAAAGTTGCACTAATCACAAATTCTTAAAATAACAAATTGATTTGTTGTTCACTATAGACATGGTTATACTGTCAAAATGTAGATGTCGCACACTCCGTGATTTTCGCCAATGTGCCCTCATAGAACCAAATAACTTAGCTGCTTGCTGCTTATCGTCTTTTAGAGCTAGAAGAAAATGCAATCATGAGTTAACTGAATGAGTATGAAGAAAAAATTAGGTTAAATAACGTCAAATCCGTTGGATGACCATAGAAGTTAAGAAGAAGAGATTTATGTTCTGCATGGTTTTTGTGCTGTTGCGTCTGGGTTTGTGGTTTGTGATGTAGTTAGGCAATGGAATTTCAAAAAGGAATATGTAACTTTTGTTTACAGAAATGTGAAAGTTTTAAACCCATAAACGAAAACACGAAAAAGTCTCTGGACATGCTTCTACTGAAAATTGTAAGTGTGTAGGAACCTAAGCTGTTAGGTTATGTATGAATTAATTTGCCTGAGTTAAGTATGTATTACAAGTTTGGTGTGTATGATCTTTTCGTTATATCTTGTTTTAGGACTTTACTGAGATACAGGAAGCAGTAGTGTGCTTAAATTGCTCCGAAATGCTCATGAGATATTTTGATTTTAAATCAACATGCCTGCGCACCCACGAATATATAGTTCCCTTTGTAAACAAATCCGGTGTCAAACTGGATTTAAAAAAGGTCTGTCTGAACAAAGACTCTACTGGTATTGGGGTTCCAGATGATCAGGACATATGTGGATTTTGCATGGCTTTAGTAAAAATACATTCTACTTTTTCTATTGATGTTCAAGAAAGAGATGTTACGTTGACGAGAATGATAGAACGGTGTCTTCCAGAATTAGTACGTATCAGTATTTTTGATGTTATGCATTAGTAATCTAAATGCAAATAATTTGAAGGGTATTTTTCGGCAGTTTTTAGTTATTAAATAGGATTAAATTCACAAACCTATAATGAACAATAAAAAACAACGTGTTTTGTCACCTGTTTCCAGAACTCATGAGCACTATTTGAATGATCAATCATCTAAATGAGTGAGGTCAAATTTTAACTAACGGGATAACCCCTTTAAAATACAAGAATAATGTAAAAAGAAAAAAAATATTTAAAAGTAAAAGTAACAAATGTAATACTATAACTCATTTACAGCACATTTAAAGCTTTGCAAAGAGTGATTTTAAAACCCTAACTTAATATTGGCATCATTAGCAGACCGCAACATTCTGGTCGTTTGCCGATGAAAGCCATAATTAGAAGAGTGGTATTTAATATGAAAAAGAGACTTATCTCTGGTGTTAGTTGATTTAACACTGAAGTTAATATTCCGAAGGAGTTCAGGACAGATGATAATGCCAGATAGTAATTTAAATACAATAAACAACAAATCATCTCGGGTCCTCCTGTCACTCAAAGATTTGATATTCAAAATGTTACATACCTCGTTATTATCCAACAGGAATGGATTATTACTATTTGAATACAATTTATATGGTATACATCTCACAAATCTAATCTGAATTGATTCGATTGAATGAATATGATTGTTATAAAATGGACTCCCACAACACAACAGCATACTCTAAATGTGAACGAACGTATGCACAGTATAGAATTTTTAAAGTTTGAGCTGAGAATTTTTTCCCAAATCTAAAAATAAATCCAAGCATTTAACATTCTTAAATTCCCAAGTTAACAGTTGAGAGACAAAATAATCTAGCATTTTTAGTATACATGACTGTAAACAAATTCAATATTATTTACATCCCAAGGTCTTATGAAGCTGTATTTCCAAAATTGTGGGAAAACACCCAGATTTATAGACAAATTAAACAAGATATGTAACAGGCTGGCTAACAGTAGAAATACAATTTTTTAAAAATATAGCTGGAATTCCATCAGGACCACAACTTAAACTGTTCTTTAACCCTTCAATTTTCGAAAATATTTCACCTAGGGTAATTTGACACATATTGACATTAATATTAACATTGTCATTAGAGAGAGAGAGAGAGAGAGAAGAACAAGATTGTTATCCACTATATCTGTAACAGCTGCAGTGTAAACAGAAGAAAAGTGATCAGCGAATAAGTTAACCATATCATAGCCATTATCACTGCTTATATCATTCAAGAACATATTCTTTGGGTACAAGTAAGTGTTACCAGCGTTCACAAATTTCCAGAAATTTTGCGGTTCCGAAGAAATATTAGCTTCAATTTTATACAGATAAGATTTATAACAACTATCCGTTAGAACTTTACATTTCGCTCGCAGATTAGAAAATTGGACATAATAATCAGTATTATTAGTTGACTTATATAATTTATGCGATTGAAATTTGGAGCATCCTATGTACTTAATATGTGTCACTTTTTGACATACGATGTGGTCCAAAATTATCTCCTGATATTTCTGCGGCTGATTTTCAGATCATTAGAAATAAAAAAGGTATTCTTATTGCATTTCGATAAGCGCTTGGTTTATCTCGAGTAATTTATGTTAAAAACAACGTGCATTTACATTTTATTAATAAACTTTTCTATGCATAAAGTATGCTTTGAAACTTACTTAAATGCAGGAAATAGCTAATTATCAATTACAAAAATTGAAGTAGTTTCTTCTGGGTCTTGCCATGGTCGTCGAACTTGACTTGACGTTTCGCTAATCATCCTGTCAGCTTCTTCACAAGGATTCTAAAGACTTAATTTTTTGTGTTACGCTCCTCATTATATACCTAGGCGCTGCCTCGCTTCGCTGGTCATTCGTCGTGCTTGGTTTGCCTCGCTGCTCATTCGTCATGTTTGGTTGACCATGACTTACTACGGTGCTGGTACTTGGCAATACCAGTCTCCACATCTTACTAAGTCGATACCCATCCTTTCTGTCGAAGTTGTTACTGTTTTTCATAATTATCAGTGATTCCCTAATGATTCGCGGATAATAGTGCGTATTCCTGTCTAATATATTGACGTTCTCGTAGTCGATTTTGTGGTCCTCATTATGGACAAGCTCTGTTATCGCCGACCTATTCGTGTATCCAAATCTGGTATTCCTCTGATGTTCTTTGATTCTGCACTGGATACTCCGTCCTGTTTGTCCGATGTAAACACCTTTTGTTAACGGTTTGGGGACAGGGTCTTTAATTGAGTTAAGCATCTGCTGTATTTTCTTCTCCGTTCGAAACCATACACCTACTTTCTTTTTGGATAAAATCTTCCTCAGCCTATCTGTGACTCTCGCGACGTAGGGTAGGCATGCATACATTGTTGCTGTTAATATCTGGTTATTTACTATTCGTTGTATATCTGTATCCGTTCTTCTCTAAAGCTTGTTGGACATTCTGTAGTTCCTCGGGTTTGTTATCGTTGCATATTGTGTTGGCTCTGTGGACCAAGGTTCTGATTAACGCTCTCTTCTGTTGTGGATGGTGGAAAGGAAATGCACACCGATGATCGTTACTTACATGCGACATCTCACCACCATCCATGCAATAAGAATATCTTTAATAAGTTTATATAAGCTTCATTTGTATGGCTTACCAAAGACACATAAACAAAATATTCCTTTAAGACCAATTGTTCTATTAATTCACCATGTCATAATTTGGCAAAATTTTTACATAAAATTATTGATCCATTATCTGGAAATACCGATTCATATATTAAAAATAGTAAACATTTCATAGAAAAAATTTATGAAAACGATATTCATGAATCACACCTGATGGTTAGGTTTGATGTAGTTAGTCTTTTTACCAATGTTCCGGTAGATGAAACCTTAAAATGAAAGACAGGTTGCTAAATGATAATAATTTGGAAACTAGAACTAAATTAAGTGTAAATAGCATAATGGAACTCTTAACAATGTATACAAAAACAACTTATTTTCAATTGGACAATGAGTTCTATCAGCAGGATTTTGGTATGGCTATGGGGTCTGCATTATCACCAATTTTAAGCAACATATTTATGGAGAACTTTGAGAACACACATGTTCAAAATTGTATAAACAAACCAGTTGTCTGGTAGAGATATGTTGACGACATCTTTGCAATTTGGCCTCATGGTGTCGATTTACTAGATAGTTTTTTGGAAAATATAAATAGTAAGGAACCGACTATTAAATTCACATTAGAAGTAGAAAGTAGGAATGAACTACCGTTTTTAGATGTTTTAATTAGAAGGATAAATAATACAATCGAAACAAGCGTTTATAGAAAACCAACACATACTAATAGATATCTAAATTTTAACTCAAATCAGTCAATAAATGTTAAAAGGGGTGTTGTAAAATATTTATACGATAGGACCAAAATAATTTCATATAATAATGAAATATCAAATAACGAGAAAAAATGTATCAAAGAGATTCTAGTACAAAATCAATATCCCGAAGCCTTTGTTGATTGAGTTTTCATAAATGTTGAAAATAGGGACGATCAGGTACGACAAAAACCTGAACGTCATTATACAGCAATAATTCCTTATGTATACGGACTATCGGAAAAGCTACGCCGTATAGGTAACAAATTTGATGTTAGGACGACATTTCAAACAGGGAACACTTTAAGATCTATTTTAACAAAAACAAAACCGATAAACAGGGAGCAGAATTCAAAAAACTGTATTTACAATATCCCATGCGAATGTGATAAATGTTATGTGGGTGAGTCATCCAGACCTTTCAGTGTGAAATTGGATGAGCACAAGAATTAATTACATTAGAAAGAATGAAATTCAGAAATCAAAAATTTGTGAACATGCTTGGGAAAACGGACATAGAATAAACTGGGACTCGGCAAAAATTTTAACAAAAGAAGCAGAAAAAAGAAAAATTAAAGAATCAGCAATAATCTTATTAAATGAAAATAAGTGCGTATTGAATTGTTCTGTAGATATTTGTACAACCTGGCTACCAATGTTAAAAGAAGAACTTAACAAACTCAACATTATCTAAAAGAAAATATCATCAGTTCTGTGTTCTGTGCAAGTAGTAAGTATCTATGGAAATAACATAAACAGAATCTTAAAGCTGTGTATTTGACATACACATAGATTCGGTGATTTGTTTTTGAAGAGGATAATAATACATGTGGTAGAAAACCCAAATAATAGGAAAAAATATTCGTAGAATGCCACAAATAACTTTCAGACAATATTTATATAAAAGACTACTATTATTTTTGGATGTACTATCAGCCACAGAAATATCGGGAGACCATTTTGGACCACCTTGAATATAAATTAACCTGTTTTTATTCATCTATTATTTTCATATATAGATATTAAAAAGAAAGAAATAAATGTAACATAAACGTCCAGAGACCAAGTTTTTTCTAAAATTGGGACTTAACTAAATATCAATCATGAATTCTCTTTTAAGATAAAAATGTATACAAATAGATGAAATAAATATTATTACATTTGTTAATTTTCTTTTTTTTTATCAACAGGATTTGAGCATCTTAAGGAAGCCTGTAATCTGTGTGCCATGCCATGAATCTCTAGAGAGCTATTTCCATTTTATGACAAACTGTTTAGTTCTAGAGAACACTAAGAAATATGGTGAAAGTCTAGATATAGACAGTACAGGTCAAATAGAGCCAAGCAGTTTGTTACAGTTTACAACGAGGGATCTGACAACAAGCCAAGTAGGTGGTCTCTCGGGTGATATAATCAAAATAGAAGGACAATTCTGTGAGGATGGAAAAAATCCTACCGAGGAAGAAATTGAGAACGGAGACGGTATAATCAAATTAGAACAAATGGTCTTTGATGGCAGTGAAGATGTTAGTGAGGACTTAGAAAATAAAAATGAAGGTTTTATGAAATTGGAAGATCAGAACGTTCATCAGGTCGTGTCAAAAAATATGCTGTCTTCTGAAGAAGGAAGTAATAAACTTGACTTTATTAAGAAAGAAGAAATAGGTTGTGAAGACAAGATCATACAAAAAGAAGTGGACGTTATTAAAATGGAGGACTTTTTAGTTGAGGAAGAAATTGATATGAAAACAGATAAACAAGATTTGAGCGGGTAAGTTTGATTTTAAAGTTGAGAAATTAATATTCCTTGTGAAGTTATTTTTTTAGTGGAGTAAAGATAGATTTTGAGAGAACATTTTATATAGTGCAACGCGAGGTGTTATTGTACTTCCGGGTGCTCTCCCGCGTCGATGGTTGACTCCTCCGGGAGTCACGGTTGTCTAAACGACGTTTCGGCATAATCTCATCTGCCATCTTCAGGTTCTCACTGAAAGCTGCCTACTGCTGCTCCTCGTTGCTCGAACTGAACTCAGCTCAGAGGAGCAGCAATATAATCTTATCTTATTCGCCTTTAAAAATAAGGGTAAGTTTGTATATGGATGTCTATTCCGAAAATTTTTAGTTTTCGAGATATTTCCAATTCAATGTTTCTATATGGAGATTTTGCCATGGATTTTAAGTTCAATTACTGTTAGTTGGCTATGACGGCGTTGAGTGATAAACAAATGTATGTAACTGTCACTTACCAATTGACAAGTATTAATTATCATGCTGGGGCGCTTAAATTATGCACACGAGGATTACTTAAATTTGTTTATAATCTATGGAGAATGTTACAAAGTTTTATCAAAAACATGTGAAGTATTTGCTAATAGATATCGAGAGAAACAAAAACCGTCTCCGAACAGTATTTAATGAATAATGGAGAATTTCAAAAAATTTGGCACTGCAACAGTTCATAAAATAATTAAACAAATGTAACTTATATACAAAAGGTTCTTACATAAAATACTAACAGTATAACTACTTATACTCAGGAAAATATTTTATTTTAATAAGTGTTCAAAGTGTCTACCCTGAACTTCCAAACATTTTTCGCACCTCTTGATTAGTTCGTCATGGGTGGCCGCTCTAATAGAACCTGGAGATAATCGTTCAAAAACATTCCTTACTCTTGCCTGACAATCTTCCATTGTTGTGACTGGATTAAAATAAACCATATCTTTTATTGTTCCCCATATAAAATAGTCTAAGACAGACAGATCAGGAGAACGGGGAGGCCACAGAAAAGGTCCATTGTTAGCAATCCACTTATCGTAAAAAGTTTCTTCCAAGAAGTTGTTAACTATGAAGCTGCTGTGTGGTGGCGCGCCATTGTGTTGGTAAAATATTTGTCTATGTTCAGCTAGCGGTAAATTGTTCAAATATTCATTATCTAAATCTTGTAATATATTCAAATATCTTTCACCTAAAAAAAAGTTGATACGTAATTTGAAAAACAGAAACTATTTAAGTATTAATTCATTACCATTTAAGTTTTCTTCATAAAAATTAAGTTTTACGACTCCATCATTTCTCACAGCACAGTACACATTAAATTGCCAGGTTTCTTGATAATTTCGCAATCTCACGTCATGGGGATTTGAATCACACCAAAAGTGGAAATTATGTCTGTTGAAAAGTCCATTTTTCGTAAATTTTGCCTCGTTAGTCCAAATTATGTTGTCCAAAAATCGAAAGTCGCCTTGTAACATTGTTAAAATAAATTCGCAAAAGTGAACTCTTCTGATCAAATCGGTGTCCTTTAGGTGTTGAATCATAGAAATGGAATAGGGATGGAATTTGTATTTCAAAAGAACTCTATGAATAGAGTTCTTGGAGATTCCTGTTTGTAAGGCCACTTGTCTTAAGGATTTCATAGGATATGCCGCAAAATATCCCAAGATAGCAATTTCGATATTTTCATCTTTGACAATTTGTTTTATTTTATGAACTGTTGTCTTGACGGTGCCAAAATTTTTGAAATTCTCCATTATTCGTTTAATACTGTTCGGAGACGGTTTTTGTTTATCTGGATATCTATTAGCAAATATTTCACACGTTCTTGATAAAACTTTGTTACATTCTCCATAGATTATAAACAAATTTAAGTAATCCTCGTGCGTATAATTTAAGCGCCCCGGCATGATAATTGATACTTGTCAAATGGTAAGTGACAGCTACATACATTTGTTTAGCACTCAACGCCGTCATAGCCAACTAAGAATAATTTAACTTAATATCCATAAAAAATACCCATATAGAAATATTGAATTGGGAATATCTCGAAAACTAAAAATTTTCGGAATAGACATCTATATACAAGCTTACCCTTATTTTTAATGGCAAATAATATAAGATTATAAAAATTGGGGGTTTCCATTTGAAAAAATTTATTTTCGACAGTTTTCTCAATTTCATCTTTATTCTTATTTTTTGAACACTCTGTATTAATACTTATTAAAATATTATAAAAACTCTATTAAAGTAGGTCTTTTTCAACAAAGAATCGAACCCAAATTAGATAATAAAGACTTAGTTATAAGAAAAATTGATAATTCTTTTAGGGCCCGCAAACGTCATTTTTGACATAAAAATTGAAATATCTCAAAAACCTAGGGGGAGAGACCTAGGTATAGGACATGATACACAAAATCGGCCTAGAATTTTGCGTACAATCCAAAAATATAATAATATATAGGGTGTCCCATTTAAAATAAGCAAGTTGGTAACGACTTCCGGTGTAACCGGAAGTGCCACCATCTTGAAAATAATTTAGCCGAGTTGCCTCCATCGCCATTAGTTTACTGCCAAATTTTCAAAATTTTCCGATGTCTACTTTTCGAGATATCGATCGCCGCAGTTCGTCGTGGGACACCCTGTAAATAGCAAAAATGACAACATCGGCTAAATAAAAAAAATATATTTTTTGATTACATCACGTGAAAATACATTAAAAAGACCTTCATTTTGGTAAAAAAAAATCGTATGACCATTTGGACAAATTGGGAAACGTTTTGAAAATTTTGTCAAATTTGGACTAGAAATGGAATTACGGTCAAATTCGGTTTAATTTTGGCCAAGTTAGCCGTAAATCAATTTTTTACGTTTTTTCAGCGTATTTTTGGCTATTTTTACTCCACTATTTATACATAGTTTTTAGTAGAAATAACGACTTTATAATTTTCAGATGTGAGGGACCGCAAACGGATGAGGACAAAGACTCTTTAGATTTAACAATATACAAGTGTAACTCGAATTCATCTGAAACAAAATTTGACATTTGTCTCGAAGAGCATTTGCTATTCCACAAGGATCCTGTAGAAGTAAAAATGTACAAATGTGATTCTTGTTCATATCAAACGAAACGTAAATATGATCTCAAAACTCATTTTCGTACACATTCTGAGGTGACGTACCAATGCGACTATTGTCCGTTCCAGGGAAAAAAGATCGGGTTCTTCAAAAGGCATTTGCTGACACATAAGGATCTGCCAGAAGGAAAGGTGTACAAGTGCAACTCTTGTTCATTTCAGACAAAACGTAAGGGGTACCTCAAAACACATTTATTAATACATAAGGATCCGTCAGAAGTAATAATGTATAAATGTGACTCTTGTTCGTTTGAAACCAAAAGTATGTTATACCTTAAAAGGCATTTGTTAGTGCATAAAGATCCATCAGAAGTAAAAACACACAAATGTGCCTCTTGTTCGTTTCAGACAAAATGCACTGAGTACCTCAGAAGACATATGCTAGTGCATAAGGATCCGTCAGAAGTAAAAATGTACAAATGTGACTCTTGTTCGTTTCAATCAAAATATAAAAGTACATTTGATAGACATTTGCTAATGCATAAAGATTTTTTAGAAGTAGCAATGTACAAATGTGACTCTTGTTCATTTCAGACGAAACGTAAACAGAGCCTCAATACACATTTGTTGAAGCATAAAGATCCTTCAGAAGTAACAATGTACCAATGCGATTGTTGTTCCTATCAGTCAAAATTTAAAGATTCTCTCGTAAAACATTTGCTGGTCCATAAGAATTATATGTACAAGTGCGATTATTGTTCATTTCAGACGGTATATAAAAGTAGCTTCAGGAAACATTCACTACTGCATAAGGATCCTTCGGAGGTAAAAATGTACAAATGTGATTATTGTCCTTATCAGTCAAAATTGAAAGGTTCCCTCAAAAGCCATTTGCCGATCCATAAGAGTTATATATACAAATGCGGTTACTGTTCATTTCGGACAAACCATAATGGCAGCCACAATGTACATATGCTGAAGCATAAAGATTCTTCTGAGGCAACAATGTACAAATGCAACTCTTGTTCGTTTGAGACAAAATATAAACAGTCCATCAGTATACATTTGTTGAAGCATAAGGATGCTTCTGAGGTAACGATGTTCTAATGCAACTATTGCCAAGCCAAAAATGCCTGATTAAGACATAAAAAAATATAAGTCTCTAAGTTTAAGGATTTAATCTGCAATGTAGAAGTATGTGATATTTGCCGTATACACTTTCTATAAAGTTTCATGATTTCCCATGAGTGTCTAAGGCTTATTGAAAATATATGAGTTTTAATGAGCTAGAGGCTTGTGCGGAAGGAGGTTACATGTTGAAAAAACGCGGACATACAACCATTCCCTCCGACAGTGCTAGTGCCGGAGCCGGGATTCGAACCCGGTGGCGCGATAACCGTGTGATTAATCGCGATTGCCACCTCGCGCCTTAACGGACACGGCTATCGGCCAGATAGATATATGAGTTTTATTAAAACAACGCAGATCAAATTCTGATAATTGTCTATGAGTAATTATTCAGCAGAAAATACTTAAGAAGAATTTATGAGTTTTTAGGAGAAACTGCAATTCTAATTTAGCCGTTCACCAGTCTAGAGATTTGTGCGGGATTTATGAGTTTGTTCACCAGTCTAGAGATTTGTGCGGGATTTATGAGTTTTGAAGAGTATAAGAGTATTAATATTTTATTGAATCCTACTAGTTTTTATCAGACATGAAACAGAGCTGAGTACTTCAGTACAAAAATGTACTGCAAATTTGTACTCCAGTAGTTTAGGTACTCTAAGTACTTTACTTTAAGTACTTTTAATATTTCTGTACTGGTATTGTAAACTTTCAGTACATTTGTAATGTACTTGTGCTGGGTACTTATTTTCTGCAATTTTTGATGAAGTATTACTTGTTACTTAAAAAAAGTACTGCAAAATCATAATGTACTGCAAGTATTTTACTAATGTACTCCCAGTAGTAGAAAGTACTCCCAGTATTACAAAGTACTCCCAGTGATAATGAAACTACTCCAAGTACTTATACTGCTTTTAAAAAAGTACTTAGAAAATATGTAAATCACTGAGGTTACTGCTAAAAGTAAAGTACTTGAAAGTACTGCAAGTATTTATAAAATACTCTTAAGTATTTAAAATACTGAAAATACTTGAAGAGTACTTTACTTAGTACTGCTACTGCAAATGTTTAATTTTAAGTACATTACTCAATACTTCAAGTACTTTTGAAATATACTGGTACTTAATACTGCAAGTAAAACAAAAATTGTGTGATACTGCTTACTCCCAGTACTTTCATTGAGTACTGGTCACAGCTCTGACATGAAATTCTTGTTGTATTTCGTGTTTTTGTAAGATAATACGATTCTGATTTTTATTGTATTCTATGAG
Source organism: Leptura quadrifasciata (assembly GCA_963675555.1). NCBI lineage: Eukaryota > Metazoa > Arthropoda > Insecta > Coleoptera > Cerambycidae > Leptura > Leptura quadrifasciata. The sequence goes on along the minus strand of OY776680.1, from coordinate 93,442,506 downwards.
TTATTCAAGAGATAAAAAGTGCCTGAAGATTTATTAGTTTTATTGGAAAACAGAGCTTCACTTCCCAGGTAGAACACTAATATTGAACCAATATTGGTTTAATATTACAAAAACGTTGGCTTGGCTCAATGTAAAAAACGCAACATTGAACCAATAAAAAATGTGAACATTTTTGTATATAGACTCAACATTGGTTAAGCTATATTCAACAAATATTTAAAAATCATATCATATAATGTTTTGTTCCAATATAAATTATTATTTGAAATCATATATTGGCCCAATATTTAATGAAAATTTACCCTAGCCCAAAGATGGTAAAGCTATTTCTTGTAACTTTCATAAAGTACAATTTTTGAATAATTATTATTTTAAGAACCTCACTAACAAGATCTAGAAGTGATTGTAGTAAAACCTCCAGCTGAAATACACCTCCATACCTGTGTATGGTAGGTACAACTACATCATCTGTAAAATTACTAAAGGCATCTTGGGCCTTTGCTAGTACAGATTAGGTGGGAACATCACCACAGTGAAATTCTCTATTGAATCAAATTGCCTGGAGACCCTAAGTCAGAAATTGTACGCTTGTACAAGCATATTGCAAGGAGAGCCATCTATGCAACTTATTGCAATCAGGCTAGGTGCAGCATGAGCGTCCAATATAGATATAAATCGGTTAAACAATATTATTTAAAAGAGAGTTTAACAATATAATCTCAATATAAATATCCCGATATAATATAATTTTACACATAGTTGACAAATATGAGTTAAATATGAGTTTTCAAATATTTTAGAATCAATATTGATATTTTTTGTACAATATTACCAAAAAATGTAATAACAATATAAGGCGAATATAGATTTTTCAATGTTGTAAAATTAATATTAACAGATATTTATCAATATTGTCTGCGTATATCTGAATTGTAATGTGTTAGAACAATATACTACCAACATAGGCACGCCGATATTTTAATACCAGTGTATATTAATTTTAGTTCAATATTTTTGTTACAATTTCAATGTTATATTGATCCAATATTGAACCACGGTCCAGCCAATATTATGTTCTACCTGGGTTTTCATCATATCCCAAGAGTTTTTATCCGACAAGAAATAACTATTACACAAAAAAAGCTATTAAAAAAACTCTAAAATTTCTTAAAACTTGGGATAATTTATTGACCTCAAATGTCACAAAAACTTTTGACGAAGTACCAACCCGCTGGAAAAAGTAGTTTTTTCGAATTTTATATACAGGGTGGGCCATAGTAGGCCATAGTTCAGGGGTAGATTCTTTGGGCCAAAATATAACCAAATATGCTTTAGTAAAATGTTAAAAGGCTAAAAAAATGTCGGTGCTCAAGGATTTACAATCCTTGGTCGGTGCTTGAGTCAAACAGCTCTGTACGGTGTTACATGGCGTATGTCCATTTAACAGTTTTATTTAAAAACTAGTGTTTTGTGGATAGTTAGCACGACCTGTATATTTTTTGGATTCAGTTTTTGCAGGTGAAACTGTTTTCAACTAACAGAATTTTACATGTATAACTGCTAAACCATGTCACACTGTTTTATGTACTTAATTTTATATATTAGGAACTTAGTCCTGTTTTCCTATTAACACTATTATGTATCTCATATCCGTTGTAATACAGCATTATTATCCCAGGAAACAATTTGTCTACAAAATTTAGTTACATCAGATATCTATTTTTCAATTTTTATATTTTTGTTTACTATGGAGTACATATGGTTATTTTCCTTACCGTCTCTCATTCTATATATAGTAAATCCGATAACATGTAATATGTTACTGATTTATCAATAATATCAATACGTTTTACTACTTATTTAGATCTGTTAATATTTGTTGTTATGTATAAAATAGAAATTGCAAAGGCAAATCAGCTGGCATGAAAAATAAACTATTATTATAGATTCCTTTTATCGATTATATGCCACTACTTTAGTTGAGTATGGGAATCTACAAGGCAAGTTGGTGCGCTTAACGCAACCACTGACAGATGGCCATACTTGTACTATTTTTATATTTTATAGCTTTCAATTTCAATAGGGAATTAGATTTCTCACATTTTTTTGGTGGCGTTGTTTTCCAGTAAACAGGACAAAAAAGTTTACCTTATCAGTAAAACTCACCAGGAAGTCATTTGCTTGCAGCCTTTGTACTGATTCAAACATTATAATTTTTAACTGTGGACTTCAGTAATTGATATTACAATTTTTATATCCCAGTTACAAAGTGTTGAACATACAGGTAATTTCATTTCATTATACTCATTAAAATATTTTAATTAATCTTCAAATTTTGCCTTTTATATAATTTCAATTATTTTTAAAATAAATCTTGAATTCAAAGTCAATTCTTCTTAATTTAATAAGTAGTTAAAATACTATATGTACCACATGGTTGTAAAAATACTTTTCTCTTTCCTTTTCATTTTTTTGGCAATTTATAGTCTAAGAAATCAGCTAACTCGTGCATAGCTAATAATAACTCGTGCATAGCTAGTAATAACTCGTGCATATATTAAAAAATATTGGCAAGACAGTCCGATTTTGGATTTTTTTCTTTTAAAATGAGTACTTTTGCCTACTTAAACACGAATTTTTATTAAAAATAGGCTATATATACTTCCCGAGATATCAGGATGCAAAATATTCTAACCTCACATTTTTTCATTGCTGTGATTTTTAAGTTTATTATTTGTGAATTGTTAACTAAATAATCTTAATATAAATACATATCCAACATATTCGGGATAATAATACTGATTCCAAGATCTTTTTGAAAACGCATAATGCTATCATACTTTTTATAAATTAATATTACAATTTTATGAAACAAGCAAGTTGAAACTGTGAAATGTGAGTCTAGTGGTAAAGTTGACAATAGGAACACTCAAGTGTATTACTAGTAAGTTTAGTAGAGTGCGGCAGCAAGGCATCTCAATTATTTGTGTATTATGTGAAATAAATATGGAACACATACCTCCTTTGCTGAGCGCAATTGGTTAAAAATAATGCAAATATATGCCAAATGTTTATGGAAATATAAACAGAATAACAATGTTTGACATATAACAAAGCGTTTTGTGAATAAAAAGATAATTTCCTGCAAATTTTATAACTGTGTTAATATATATATTTATTATGTAATAATCTATTTAAAAATTTTGTTTTAATTTATATATTTTACTAACGAGACATTTTGTAATATTCAACCAAGTTCTGCTATTTTTGTGCAGAGGTTTCATTCATTAAAATTTTTAAATATTTTTTGCACACCATGGCAAAATACCACTGAAATCTATTATAGCAAGGCAGTTAAGGACGAGCGCAGCTCTGTCTTTACGGCATTGTACTGCGATACTAAATATAAAGCAAGAGGAGCTGCAGTTAGTGCTTGAATGGCTGACTTTCAGAGAAACGCAGCAATCTTGACTCGCCTTCTAGCAGCTTGTATTTCAGTGTATTAACAAATGCTATTTAATTCTAGACTAGATGAGAATTGTGTAGTGGATATATCATCTTTGGGAGGGTATGTAAAACAGTTAATCCCCTGTCCATTAAATACTAGGCAAGTAAAAAAAATCAATACTCTTTGATAGAGGTTTGGAAAAATTTCCAATTTGAGGGTAGCTTGTCTCCTGGTATTGGTTCTCTTGCCCTTGGTAGTGGAAATAGACCGATGTTAAATAAATCAAGAAAAATAAAGCAATGGAGTTCAGTGCAAAATACCTAATAAAAAGTAAGAAAATTGTTGCTTCTCTTGGTTCATGTTTACATTGTATTTGTCAAAAATACGATACAAAATTTTATCAGATTTTCCACGTTTCAGACGAAGTATATTACGAATTTTAGTTATTCAGTTACTTTGTCAGGAAAATTATTTAATGTAGCAAGTAACATTTGGTATATGTACACTACTACCGGGGATGAAACCACATACTTTTAGTCAAAATATAAATGGACATTAAATTTATACTTTAATTTTCTCTTGCAAATAGAGAAGGAAGTTTTACGTAAACAGCTTTACATATTCTTTTACAATTCATTATCTCATGAGTATGCCATGTTTTTATAAACAAATGAGTAAAACAATCTATCACTTATATATCTAGGCATTTGATCTTAAACAAAAAAGGTAAGTTATCTTGAAATTCAAATAATAATACCACACCAAGTATTTGAAAATAGTTAATTATTACCTCTTCTTCATTTCATATGTCAATTCAAACGTGTGAATATAAAATGCATGATTTTAGTTTTCAATAAAATGTGTAATAAAAGTTGTTACTATGTGTATATCTTTATTCCTCCAATAATAAATACCTGCATCACTGGTCTTAGAAATCTTGCAACACTAATATTAGACTGTGCCTATATCAAATTCACTAGTATCTACCTATCTATATTTATTGATTTATCGTAGAAAAAAAGTATAGGTTTTTTCAGGCCTCAATTTTAGCTTTTATTAATTTTAAAATCATATTTCGACCCCAGAGATAGAAAACATAAGACTGTTTTCTTGTGAACTATATATAGAAATTATGACATTCGACATTTGCTACAAGAAATTGAAAATAAAATGATTGTTTTCGGAACAACAATAACTTTCATTTTTTTTTATAACTATCAAGGCAAATAAATTGTTATATTTATTTATGCGATTTCTACAAAAAATTAAAAATATGAAACACGCAATAAAAATAAGGCCGGCCCTGACGTGTTTCATAGTGCGATTGCGCGCTACTATGTGGCCGCCATACTCTGGGCATTGTAAATAAATAAGTTAAAGAAATTAGCTCGAGGAACACAAGTACAAAATAAAATGATTAAATGACGTAAATGACAGAACTAAAGTGTAACCAAAGCACACTTTTCAATAAATACACTTTGTTTCATTTTTGAATTTGTCTCAAAAAATTATTGAAATCTTTAACGGCACTTTCCTCGAAAACGGTTGGATTTATCAAGTTCTACCAAGTGTACCTTTTATATGTGGAAATGACGCCCTCATCAGATTTTTTGTTCAGATGCACCACAACGTTTCGTAAAAAAAAAATGAAAAATATTCATCATCTGATACAGGTTCTGCGGCGCCCTCTATGATCTAACGCATCACGTTAGATCATGAGATTAGAGAGTAGTGCATAAATTATTGTTTCCTAGAATAAAAAAAGTTCCTCTAGCAAATTTAGCGAAGACCAGTCAAGAGGCTGTTGAGTTATTGCAAAAAAACGAAAAAATAATTTGAACTGTGACGCTCTGTATCTTTCTCCGCAGCAACATTTTTACTAAAGCATATTTAGTTATATCCTCATATTTTGGCACAAAGAACCTACCCCTGAATTATGGCCTATTATTAATGCTCCACCCTGTATTTCCGCCCACTATTTTAAAAATCAGTTATCTGTATAGAACATTATGTTTGTATTGTTGAAATCTTTTATAAAACATTAGATCTATTTTAGTTTATACTTCTTTTTAGCTTTTATATTGTAATGAGGATTTGAGACTATTATTAAATGTTATATAAATAAAATATGTGAAGTGTTGTTTAGCTAAACCACAAAAATAATATGTAAAGAGTTTTTATTTATAATAAATTGCTTCATTATAAGATTTGTGATATTGTCTTATTTTTACTGAAATTCTGTTATAATTAGAATATAAATTAACTGACAATTTTGTATTATGCACTCTGGTTTATGTGATTATGATGCTATTAAAAATTGTTTAATTTAAACTAGTTATTTTTTATTGAGTGAACAAATTCATATTAGAGCAGACACCAAAGGGGAGTTGTATACACTCTTAGAATCTTTGAATTTCATTCGCTAAGCAACGGAATAAAATTATATGCCTACCTTTGAAAATGATGGTCTCCTTCTATTAAAGACTTCTCTCTCTAAAATATCCGAAATCGATATTTCTGCTTCTCAAATACTGTATGACTATCACATAAATCTTTTTAATTGGAAATTATAGATTTTGAGTGTTATGAACCCCTACAAAGTTTTAAAAAAATTAGTCATTTACTTTTAGCGTTATTTGTAATTGAAAGTACCTCAGGCTAGGCGGGTGACGTCATATGCCTGCTACGATACTCTAGATGTTCTATAGTGATGAAGTTAATTTTGCGACTGTCAAGCTAGGACGGGCGGGATGTTTTTGCCGATATTTGTCATAGTCGTATTTATCTGTGCTTTAAAATAAAATCGGATACTATAACCATGTCTACGTTCGGCAAATTATGTGAATCTCCCTTCTGAAAACCCTCCTTCATATTTGAGGCCTCTAGTATCAAAACTAACTATCTCCAAACTAAGCGATTTTGAGATAAAAGGCAAAAACGTTTTACGTAACCTCAATGAACTCAAATGAAAAGTATAGTAATTTTTTTATTTACTACAGTAAAGTAAGATTTTTTAGTATCATTAGACGAAAAAAAATTCAATATTTTTCAAATTATTAAAGAAAAATATTTGGAGATAGTTAGTTTTGTAACTAATTGATGGATATTGTTAGTTTTGAAAGTAATGGTGGTGGATTTTGTGAGTTTTGTGAAAAATTAATTATACTGTAAGCGACATTTTAAGATAAAAAAATAATAATAAAATATTCTATTACTAACTTTATTATGCAAATAAGTTCAAGTTATCAACTTAAATTCTAAATTCTGGAAGTTCTTCTGAATATTCACAAACTTCCTCTTCCTGATCTTCAATATTGTCATGATGTGGTCCATCAAATATTATTTTTCTGTAAAACTCAAAGTGGTCTAAATTTGTCCAGTTGTCGCCGTAGTGTTTTCTTAGTAATGTGTTCACATTATCCAATTTTTCTTGCTTCAATGCAACATTATTTATTTGGATTATCTCAGGAACTAACTGGTGTATGATTTTGCCCCTTTTCAGCAAACTTCTAGGCTCACCTAATAAATTTCTGTAGGAAGTTTCACCTTGGACAAGGATATTTCCATATGCTGTCTTACTTAAAAAAATCCTCTTACACTGTTTTAACTGAAAATGCCAGCTACTGGGCATCTTAAATACCCCTTCTTTGGCCTTTTTCCAATCATAATTTTGGCAGTCCTGCCCAAGTATTTTCACTGTAGAACACTCCCTGATTATATCCATATATTCTTCTGGTCTGGTAATAACCTCTCTCTTACGAATTTTCTTTTCTGTATTGCCAAAAACTCGATCAGGCGGAATATAACAATGCCCAGTCACGGGATATGTCAGCTCTATACTTTTGATATTATTAGGAGCCTTAGATAACCATGAAGAACACATAGCCACCATTATAGAGTTTTTATTTTGTCCTCCGCAACCATCGCACACTAATCGTATGGTACGGTATTGAGAAACATCTATATTTTGCAGGAGATCATGGACGCAGGAAACAATTTCATTGGATCCTTTATGAAACTGGTTTTCTGTCCAGCAATATGCTACCACTGATGTTGAGTTTAACTCTTGCTTTGAGTGCCCCATTACCACTGTGAAATTGAACAAATAAATCTGGCGGCTGTAATAGGTAGCCTGGTCGGGTATCTTAGGTAAAGGCAAATTTTTTTGGCAATCAAAAGACAATATTAAAGTTGTATCATCTCTTGTCCTTAAAAGATCACAAAATGCCTTTGATCTTAACTTATGAATTCGCATCTGTACTATTATAGTTTAAGTTCATGATTTTTTTCGGTAAGTTCTATGCAATATGAACAGACGTCTGTTCGGGGAGTCCCAAATCCCAAATTAAAGTTATTGTTAAATATATTTCGAAAGTAACTAGGTTTAACTTTAAGATTGTTATCGATCTGTTCGTCTTTGTACATTTTGCTTAACTTTCTTATAGATAGTTCTGTCGATAAGTACTGCCGACATGACGTCTTTGATCTGCAGCAATGTGCTTCAACGGCAATCAATTTACTGATAAAACTTACAACTTGATTTTTAACGTTCAAGTTATTTATAACGTTTATTTTTTAGAAGGAAGTTTATATTATTGATGACATATAATTAATAAGTAATAATATGAATTCTTTTTGTGCTGTTGTTATCTGTGGTAGCATTGCAGCACGAGATGTAGGAGTCCAATTTTTTCGATAATAAACGATTTTTTTTAGTATTTATATGTTAAATTACTCCTAAATAAATAATACGATATTTCTAAATGTTAATACGATCCGTCCCCAGATTATAGCACAAGCAGGAGTACGAGAAGTTCCAATGATTTCAATCATGCATTGTAAATATAAGATACATGTTATAGAATTTCTAAGTATATGTTTCCTAATATATCATCTTTCTTTAATATACCGAACTTTCGCCTTATTTGTGTTGCTTTGACTCTGTTTTGGTTAGAAAAGCAATACATTTAAAAAGTGCTTTATTGATCGATTATAATTTTGATTCCGTAAAATTTGAACTAGGCGTTGAAAATATAATGGATGCTTTATTCAACAGATTATTACTCAACCTAAAGCATTGTTACTAATAACTTATACATATTTACAAAAATATGATCTTAATTAAAATAATATTGTTTTCTCCACACTCAGATTTAATACTTATGATAAGATAGAAGTAAATGTTTAAATGAAACAAAATTTTATACAAAATATTTTATTAAATAAACATAGGATAATTGTTAAATGCATTATAAATAAAAAGTATGTACAATCTTAGACGATTCAATGTGTCGCTTACGCTTAGCGGCACATTGCATGGTCTAAGGGTACAATACTTACTTTTCCCAAAACTAAAACGTTTAAATCGAACTGCTTTACGCAGTATTTTTTTCACCCACTCACATACTGCTTGATTATATGCCTCAAGACTTGTATGCTTTCATTTCGTCCATCGTAAAACCACTTTTAGAATATACAAGATACATTACTATGTCAGGATATAATATTTTGGGAAAGCCTATATCTGCAAAGCAATCTTCTAAACGAAGTGTGTATGGATCTATTCCCAACAGAGATATTTTTATAAATATCTTTCTTGATGTATTTCATCAAGTGTTGCATAATACGAACTCGGATTAATTTTCTACAATAGGAAATATTTTATGTCTGTTTTAGTAACATAATATATAAGAACTTACCGCTTTAAATGTCAAAGATAGTTATATACTTCTGTTATAAAGAAATGAACGCCAAAACCACATAAACATTCATAGATTCTTTAAGGTTATTTTACCTCCAGGGTTAGTTAATGACGTCACGTGCACGACACCAATATGAAAAACTAACCTCATTTTCTTAGCTCTAGTTCTAGCCCGATTAGTTGAATTCTTTTTTGCTTTCTTAGGTTTCTCCCCAACTGCACATGGTTTAGCTAACATTTCCATGTTATAGGGCACTCACTAATTATTAATAGTTTAACTTCAAAATAGTTGTTAAAAAATTTACAAACGGCAACGTCTCAACATTCAATGATAAAACTCTACTAACAGACCACAGACTACCAGACTGGCAACTCAATGTTAAATTTTTGTCCAGAAATCTATCTCTCTCTCTCTCCGATTTGCAGAAGCCAAATTCAGAGGGCGCCACAGTTGCAGACGCGGGAGATTTGACCATTTGTTTACTTTAACTTACAGTTTATGTACATATTTGACATTTAAAATTTGTGACCAAAGTGCAATGCCGTTTCATGCTTAATCTTTGATCACAAATTTCAATGTCAAATACGTCATATTATATATATACTATAGGAAATTAAAAGTCAAATTTGTAATACATCATAGAACTTTATTTTGTCAGACATAAATAAACATGTAATAAAAAGTATGACAAAGGAAAAATACATAGTAAAAGAAAGCATAAGAATTAAAAACACACATATCCTTAACCTAAATAGATACTTTAAAAATTACATCATAAAACTTGTATTTTTATGTGGTCGAGTGGAAGAGTAGCTTTGCTGAACTCCGCCACAAATAAAGACAGTTTATTATTATTATTAATATTTAAGGCACTTTTGTTTTATTATATTCAATTAAATTATCAATATCAAGAGAACCATATTTATATTTTACAAGAACTCTCTTGCTAATTTCTTTTCGTGTGCATTTATTAATTGTAGTAAATACTCGCCTTGCAACCTCTTACATGATAACAATGTTCTCCAAATTCGAATTTTCAGTGATGACGAAGTTAGTACCTCAATAAAAAAAACTCAAGGCAAACATGACTACAGTGGCCGGATTCTAAGTTCCTATCGAATCGAATCGATATGATAGCAACGAATTTCAAACACGTGTCGTTTGAAATTCTAAGTTGTTATAGAGTAAACTGTTATAATATCGTAAGACTGAAACAATAACTTCTTTGGTATCAAGCGTATTCTGTCGATTAAGAGTTAAAATTGTTATAAGATACGTACTTAGAACCAGTAGTATCGTATCAACTTAATACGATAGCAACTTAGAATCCCCCCGCTGGACCTGATGAAATATATGGTTTTGCACAGTATAGTTGAGATATTAAAAAGTCAACAGTACTTGACTTTAGGTCCTTAAAAATATTTCTGACAACATCAGAGTTACTCAGGTCACACATTTCTTTTATTTTATTTGCTCGCTCTTTACACAACTTTTTTAATTTTCGTATGTGATCTGCCTTTCTTGAAATTACCTTAAACATAATTTTCTTCCTTGGGGTTGTTCTTCTTGACACAATTTTTTAAAAATTGAACTTTGGCCTCTGAATCCCCCAGATTTGGTATACGATGGTAGAGGTGTTGATGAACGATCAACTGGAGTACTTGGCACACTACTAGATGTGTCTGGATGCGGGTTTTCTAATTCCTCATTATGTGCAGAAGAAACACGAAGACCACGTGATGTCGATGGTAGACATATATCTTCTTTGGGTTCCTCGACCTGTATGGGTACAGGTGTACAATCCCTTTGTGTTTCTACTGTGTCTCCACATGGATACCGGGTAGGAACTGCATTTCTATTGAGGATGTAATCGGTATCATTTGAGTATGACTCTACTGTGAAGTGCTTATTACAAATTCTAAGATGGCGTATAGTATTTTCTGACACTTTCATTCCCATTAAGTCCTGCCACATTTTCGATCTGAAAACGATAATATTTAATTATTTATTTGAAGTAGATACTGTGGTAAGGCAGAACAATAATTTGAAGTAGTCTTACGATATTTAGAAATATGTATTGCACTGTGCAAAAACTAAAAACAAAGACTGGAGCAAATGCACACTTACTTATGAAGGTTCCTGGGAAAATAGTGCAATTTTTGCACATCAACTTCTTCAGTTTCACAAACAATGCAGAAGGCAGAAGACATTTTAAGAAATAATCTGTAAAATGCAATATTATATATTACTGTAATCCAATGTATATTTGCACAATAACACTCACCTAACTCCTCTTTGGAAATAGAAATTTTTAAAGGGCACTAAAAACTACGTATTCTATGTTAAAAAGTCAAGTTTCTACAAAAATAATATCACCAGCACAACACAATCACAGTACACAATATAAATAACATAATAACAATGGACGACGTTTGACGTTTCCAACGACATTTGCGTTAAGAGCGACATCTGAATTTGGCTTCTGTTGCCTCGACCTTGACCGGATAAATTTCTCAGGGAAGTTGCCAGTCTGGTAGTCTGTGCTATTGGGTTGATGTTTGTTTATTGTTTACTGGAGTAGTGTACATGCAAATGCACGTGGGATGGAAATAGTGGATGTGCAGTGGAATAAAATCGAGTACAACAAACATCAAAGGGACCGCCGAGGAGTGAAATTACTGGTCTATTCCCTACTGTGGTACCAGTGTGTTGACGACGGTCTGCTCTGCTTCTGTGCTGGATGGTGGTGAGACTGTGCATTTAGATATCTGTCACTATGTGTTGGTTTCCTGTAAACTTTGTGATGGAACATTGCGACATAACACAGACTACCAGACTGGCAACTCAATGTTAAATTTTTGTCCGGAAATCTATCTCTCTCTCTCTCCGATTTGCAGAAGCCAAATTCAGAGGGCGCCACAGTTGCAGACGCGGGAGATTTGACCATTTGTTTACTTTAAACTTACAGTTTATGTACATATTTGACATTTAAAATTTGTGACCAAAGTGCAATGCCGTTTCATGCTTAATCTTTGATCACAAATTTCAATGTCAAATACGCCATATTATATATATATACTATAGGAAATTAAAAGTCAAATTTGTAATACATCATAGAACTTTATTTTGTCAGACATAAATAAACATGTAATAAAAAGTATGACAAAGGAAAAATACATAGTAAAAGAAAGCATAAGAATTAAAAACACACATATCCTTAACCTAAATAGATACTTTAAAAATTACATCATAAAACTTGTATTTTTATGTGATCGAGTGGAAGAGTAGCTTTGCTGAACTCCGCCACAAATAAAGACAGTTTATTATTATTATTAATATTTAAGGCACTTTTGTTTTATTATATTGAATTAAATTATCAATATCAAGAGAACCATATTTATATTTTACAATAACTCTCTTGCTAATTTCTTTTCGTGTGCATTTATTAATTGTAGTAAATACTCGCCTTGCAACCTCTTACATGATAACAATGTTCTCCAAATTCGAATTTTCAGTGATGGCGAGGTTAGTACCTCAATAAAAAAAACTCAAGGCAAACATGACTACAGTGGCCGGATTCTAAGTTCCTATCGAATCGAATCGATATGATAGCAACGAATTTCAAACACGTGTCGTTTGAAATTCTAAATTGTTATAGAGTAAACTGTTATAATATCGTAAGACTGAAACAATAACTTCTTTGGTATCAAGCGTATTCTGTCGATTAAGAGCTAAAATTGTTATAAGATACGTACTTAGAACCAGTAGTATCGTATCGACTTAATACGATAGCAACTTAGAATCCCGCCGCTGGACCTGATGAAATATATGGTTTTGCACAGTGTAGTCGAGATATTAAAAAGTCAACAGTACTTGACTTTAGGTCCTTAAAAATATTTCTGACAACATCAGAGCTACTCAGGTCACACATTTCTTTTATTTTATTTGCTCGCTCTTTACACAACTTTTTTAATTTTCGTATGTAATCTGCCTTTCTTGAAATTACCTTAAACATAACTTTCTTCCTTGGGGTTGTTCTTCTTGACACAATTTTTTAAAAATTGAACTTTGGCCTCTGAATCCCCCAGATTTGGTATACGATGGTAGAGGTGTTGATGAACGATCAACTGGAGTACTTGGCACACTACTAGATGTGTCTGGATGCGGGTTTTCTAATTCCTCATTATGTGCAGAAGAAACACGAAGACCACGTGATGTCGATGGTAGACATATATCTTCTTTGGGTTCCTCGACCTGTATGGGTACAGGTGTACAATCCCTTTGTGTTTCTACTGTGTCTCCACATGGATACCGGGTAGGAACTGCATTTCTATTGAGGATGTAATCGGTATCATTTGAGTATGACTCTACTGTGAAGTGCTTATTACAAATTCTAAGATGGCGTATAGTATTTTCTGACACTTTCATTCCCATTAAGTCCTGCCACATTTTCGATCTGAAAATGATAATATTTATTTATTTATTTGAAGTAGATACTGTGGTAAGGCAGAACAATAATTTGAAGTAGTCTTACGATATTTAGAAATATGTATTGCACTGTGCAAAAACTAAAAACAAAGACTGGAGCAAATGCACACTTACTTATGAAGGTTCCTGGGAAAATAGTGCAATTTTTGCACATCAACTTCTTCAGTTTCACAAACAATGCAGAAGGCAGAAGACATTTTAAGAAATAATGTGTAAAATGCAATATTATATATTACTGTAATCCAATGTATATTTGCACAATAACACTCACCTAACTCCTCTTTGGAAATAGAAATTTTTAAAGGGCACTAAAAACTACGTATTCTATGTTAAAAAGTCAAGTTTCTACAAAAATAATATCACCAGCAAAACACAATCACAGTACACAATATAAATAACGTAATAACAATGGACGACGTTTGACGTTTCAAACGACATTTGCGTTAAGAGCGACATCTGAATTTGGCTTCTGTTGCCTCGACCTTGACCGGATAAGTTTCTCAGGGAAGTTGCCAGTCTGGTAGTCTGTGGACATAATATGGAAACTATTAAATTTTTACTTTTTGTTTAAGTACATGTTTTTTTTTTTTATCTTGAAACTTAGTGATCTGTTTTGAGAGGGTGGGTAAGGCGTAGGGGCCAAATTACATTTGATGCCGACAGAGTCAAATGAGGCCAGTTCGACACTGACCGAAATTTTATATTTGTGTGTAGAATTTTTAGGGAATAAATATTTTTAAAACCTCCTTTAGTATTTACATATTTTGAAGCAAAAATGTAGGCTTTGAATCATAACAAGTATTAAAATAAATATTTATGTACATAAGAAAAGGATAGACGATGGCCTGAGCAGTGTTTTCGAATTTTATTGCTTATATACGCACAAGACAATATTTTTCATGAGAGTTCTTATGCTTTAAATGAAATAAACAAAACTCGCAGGCACTTTATTTTTTCTCAGCAGGAATGGATTAGCAAATATATAGTACAACAAAAATTTATAGAAATATTATATGTAAAAATACGACTCTGTCGGCATTTGTTAATCCTTAGACTTTTCTTTTAATATTTTAACGTTACATTTAGTGATCTCTTCTCATTAAATTGGTAGGAGAGTTCCTTACAGTTTACGTGTAATATTCAGAAAGACAAAGGTTTGTTTTTAAATTTTCTTTATTTTGTATCAATTTACAATGGATATTTCATTCTGCCGAATTCGTTATAATACTATATAATATATCATACATATAATACATAATATAGATACACCACCCTTAGATTTTTATTTTTGGGGCACTATCAAAAATAAGATGTATAAAAACAAAGCCTTAATACTGAGATGAACTTTGTAACAGAGTAAAACAAGTCTGCCGTCAAATTGGAAGACCAGAACCAACGAGAGTAGCCGATCATAATCACAATATAATAGGAAAATACATTAGAATTAATGGTGGACAAGTTGCAAGAGACTGCATTAGGTAATTTGCAATAGTTAATTGTTCCGGTACCAGTTTGTTTTGATTTCAATTTAAAGTCGTGATAAATAAATAATCTAATACGGAAATTTTCAATAGCTAATTGTTTAAGTAACAGTTTGTTAAAATTTCTTTTTGGATCTTTGATTTCATTGAGTTTTTGAGTAAATTATTTTTGATAATTACACAACGCTATAATTAAAACCGAAAATCAGAAAGCGATAGGTAAGGTTTACATTAGATTGTAAACAACTTTTTATTAAATCTTTTTTCGGCAACTCATGAGTGAAGCAAATACCGAGAATTGTCCTTGGCCTCCGTGAAGTCAAAGAAGGCTGGGTTTGCAAGTGACATTTTATTTATTTATTTTGATAATTCATCCTACAGAACAAATGTAATTAAATAGTACAATATGATATACAAAAACACACACGAAAAATTCAGTTAAATATAAATATCTAAAACATGCACACTAAATTAATATATATGTAGAATGGTATTATATGAGTAAGTGACCATTTTTTTGGATTACAATCCAAAAACAAGTTGTCATTTATAATACTGCTTTGCCGTGTACTCATTTTGTATAAAAATAATAATAAAATATTTATTGTGCATTGAAAAAAAGAACATACACAAATGGACAAGGTGCATTTTACATGATTTTTGAAATCTTACTCTAAAAACATAACATAGGGAGTCAATAGTAATATAAAACCCCAAATACAATAAAATACAATATTTTAATACAACAAACAATTGCAGGAAATAAATACTTCTTAAAATATATTAATTAAAATCGCGTCTGAGATTAAAAACATAAGTACCTAGTGGCAAGAGAGTCTTTAACTGGGACTTAAATAAATGTTCTTTACATTAGTAATTTTACAGTTAAATATATCCAGGAAAAAATCTTTGCTGTTTCTCAGAATAAAACCTAAACTTTTAAATACCCTACTAGTACATTCCTTAATATGTGTGGAAAAAGTTAATTTTGAATCGAAAGTAATGCCAAAAAACTTCATAAACTCAGGTTCACTTAAAGTGCCATTATTTAATTTGTAGTTAAAAGAACTTGGACTTATTTTGCCTGTGAGAGACATTACGTAGCAGCATTTAGGGGAAGACGGTTATTAATGCACCAGATGTTAAGAAGGTCAAGGTTATGCTGAACTCTCAGACAGTCGGAGTCAAAATTGATAGAGTACATTTTTAAGTCGTACATTTGATTTGAACACTCCAAAAGATGCAATCCCACAGACTTTCGGATCGTGCAAAACTGAAAAATTACAGCACTAACAATGACTAACATATCGGGGTGTCATCCATCATCTTATATGGGACAGCGTGTTTTGCCTGGAATGAACAAGTCATATACACATATATTGTTACTCCTCACAAATAGTTATGCACTAACAAATGCCCTTTGAGGTACTTGTCCGATCCTCTGGAGAATCCTTAGCAGGTGCAAGCCTTTTCAAATGTTTCTTGAGGCTATATTTGTTTTATATAAAAAAAAACATACACATAAATTTCTACTTCTAGAGGATCCTTTTGTATTCGCAATGTTTTTTGAGGTACCCTTTATATTTTGTTTCAAATGAACAAGAGTCACATGTTTACATTGTTACTTCTGAGATTACCCTTGTGTTTTGTCTGAAACCATCGCTACTTTTGAAGGATTATTATGTCCCCGTAAATGTCTCTGGAGGTAACGCTTAATTTTTGTTTGAAATAAACAAGAGTCGCATTTATATATTGTTACTTCTGAAGGATTCTTATGTACTAGCACATGACTTTTGAGATAACTCTTACATTTCGCCTGAAATGAACAAGAGTCGCATTTGTACATTGATACTTCTGAAGGATTCTTATGCACTAGCATATGACTTTTGAGACTATACTTACGTTTTGTATGAAATGAACAAGAGTCGCATTTGTACATTGTTATTTCTGAAGGATTCTTATGAACTAGCACATGCTTTTTGAGACTACTCTTATGTTTTGACTGAAATGAACAAGAGTCACATTTGTTCATTGTTACTTCTGAAGGATTCTTATGCACTAGCGCATGCTTTTTAAGACTACTCTTACATTTCGCCTGAAATGAACAAGAGTCGCATTTGTACATTGATACTTCTGAAGGATTCTTATGCACTAGCATATGACTTTTGAGAGTATTCTTACGTTTTGTATGAAATGAACAAGACTCGCATTTGTACATTGTTATTTCTGAAGGATTCTTATGAACTAGCACATGCTTTTTGAGACTACTCTTGCGTTTTGTCTGAAATGAACAAGAGTCACATTTGTACATTGTTACTTCTGAAGGGTTCTTATGCACTAGCACATGATCTTTGAGATAACTCTTACATTTCCCCTGAAATGAACAAAAGTCGCATTTGTACATTGATACTTCTGAAGGATTCTTATGCAATAGCATATGCTTTTTGAGACCACCCTTAAGTCTTGTATGAAATGAACAAGAGTCGCATTTGTACATTGTTATTTCTGAAGGATTCTTATGCACTAGCACATGCATTTTAAGACTACTCTTACGTTTTGACTGAAATGAACAAGAGTCACATTTGTACATTGTTACTTCTGAAGGGTTCTTATGCACTAGCACATGTTCTTTGAGATTAGCCTTACGTTTTGTCTGAAATGAACAAGACTTGCAGTTGTGCATTGTAATTTCTGACGGATTCCTATGAATTAGCATATGCTTTTTGAGGAGATCAACACCTTTTGCTTGATATATACAAAAGTCACATTTGTATATTCTTAGCTCTGATGGATCTTTATGCAGTAGTAAATGTTTCCTGAGGGATTGGTTATACTTTGTTTGAAATGAGCACGAGTCACATTTATATACGGGTACTTGTGAAGGGTCCTTATGCAATAGCAAATGCTGTTTGAGATAATCGTTATGTCTTGTTTGAAATGAACAAGAGTCACATTTATACATTGTTACTTCTGATGGATTCTTGTGCTTTAACGAATGCTTTCTGAGGCACTCTTTACGTATTGTCTGAAATAAACAAGAATCACATTTGTAGAATGTTACATTTGAAGGATCCTTATGTTTCAGCAAATGCCTCTTGAGGAACTTTTTATGTTTTGTCTGATAAGAACAGAAGGCACATTGGTATGTTATTACTTCTGAAGGATCCCTATGCATTAGTAAATGGCACTTGAGAGATTCTTTATGTTTTGTCTGGAATGAACAAGAGTTACATTTGTACATCGTTACTTCAGATGGATCCTTATGCACTAGAGAATGTCGCTTGAGGTACTCAATACTTTTTGCCTCAAATGAACATGAGTCACATTTGTACATCGTTACAACTAAAGGGTCCATAAGATCTGTATGCTTCAGCAAATGTTTTTTGAGATCGCCTTTACGTATGGTTTCAAATGAACACGAGTTACATTTGTACATTGTTAGTTCTGATGGATCCTTATGCAGTAGTAAATGTCTTTTGAGGCTCTGGTTATTGATCGTTTGAAATGAACAAGAGTCACATTTGTACATTGTTATTTCTGAAAGGTCCTTATGCATTAGCAAGTGCTTTTTGGGGTACAGGTTCTGTTGATGTTTACCAGTCAATGTCTGTTTATTAGACGATTTCGATAGATTCTTTCCAATGCTAGACAATAAAGCTTTCTGCCTCCCGTCTAACCTAGAGGAAACTTTCAGATGTGGCAAAACATCATCTTCAGACCTAAAAATTACATAAATGGTGTCTTTACTTTTGTACTACCTTTTTGTAAAAGAAAATAGAGGTATTTATTATTAAAACAACAGAGTTAATGCTACAAGGCAATTATGGAAACACTAAAGGGGTAGGTAATTGAAATGAAGTAGTTATTTAGCCATATTTATTGATGGAGTTTTATACAGTGTGTTTCACCTCTCGTGAAGACACCCCTGTATCTCCTTTATTTGTGGCCGAATTCATTTTTAATTTTTATTAGATATACAACTCTATAAGGCGACTTTACATGACACATAAATGTCGTCTAGATCTAAAACGCCGGCCTATGCGATAAAAAGAAAATCGTAATTTTCGAGAAATCATAGTAGGCTTAGAAATAGACAAAAATTTTGTTGATAAAAGTTGTTCAGAATCACGAGATATGCCCTCCTATAAAATTTGGTGAAAATCTGAAAACTTTCAAAAAAAAATGTTTGTTTCACTTCTCGTAAAGACACCCCTGTATCTCCTTTATTTGTGGCCGAATTTCAAGACTAATTCATGGAGTTATACAGCTCCATAAAGCGATTTTGTCCAACACATAGAGATAACTTTTTCCAACAAATGAAAGTCGTGCACAATTATTATTAAAATTATTTATTAAATAAAAGATGATGCAAGTGTTTACAACGAATGACTATATTATTATATTCGGCCCTTTTCTACTAACCCACTATCAAGTGTAATACACTTCTCAATCCGCTTTCTGTTATTTATTACAAACTCTTCGCAATTCTTGAGCTGCAACTTCTAAACACGCTTGCCTTATCCTCTCACAAAGCTGCTCCATATTTTGAGGTCTGGTCTTATAAACTTTGTTTTTAATATGACCCCAAAAATAAAAATCCATGGGAGTGAAATCAGGATATCTAGGTGGCCAATGTATTAGAGGGCTATTTCGTCCTATCCATGTTTGGGGAAAATGTTCATTCATCCATGCTCTTACTACTAAGGAATTATGGATAGATGCTCCATCGAGTTGGAAATACAATTGTTCCAAAGGAAAATCGACTATTGCATTCCACAGATCATTATTTAAAAATTGTCGCAAATGTAATGCATTTATATTTTGAAAAAAGAAGAACGGTCCCATTATTGTTTCGTTTAAAATTCCGCACCACCTTCTGGGAATATTGCCTTTTACAATCAGGATTTTCTACTGCCCAGTACCTAGAGTTTTGTGATGATACCACCCCGTTGGTGGAGAAAGTTGCTTCATCCGTGAAAATTATTTTCTTCAAGAAGTCTCGATTGTTTAAATAATTACCTTGGATTCATAAACAATATTCCAGTCTTCTCTCTTCATCACCTTCCTCTAAAGTGTGTAAAAATTTTGGTTTATACGGTTGTAGTTTATGGCGTTTTAAACATCTCCAAATTTTTGACACCGACAAATTCAGCCATATTTCTAAGGCTGGTAGTGGGATTGGCGTTAAACGCCGCTAATATAACATTATCATCTTCATGCCTTCGATTAAGATGTACTCTCGGTTTAAGCACATTACCAGTTGTATTGAACAAGTGACATATTCTTGCTATGGTACCATGATGTATTGGTTGTCTTAGAGGATGACTTAAATTAAATTCTTCTGCTGCTTCTCTTGAAGACCGTACATTTTCACCGACTATCTTTATTATTTCTACTTTTTCATCAGCAGTTAAAAGTATTCTAGCCATTATGAGTAAAAAAATCAAATAAGGAAACTAACAAACTCAACAATAGATAACAACAATCACTTCTGTCATAAAAGTAATAATATTGAGTTTTTTTTTTTTTGGCATTTGGATCTAGTCCAATCAGCCAGAACCATGTTATGAAATTTATAATAAAACCTGTAATGTTCATTGTATATTGACAGTTAATTTCATGGCATTCTTAACATTTAAAACAAAAAAACCGCTCCTAAATCTCTGAGCCGATAAGGAGGAAGGAGGTGATGGAGCGTTACTTCTCAAGAACAGTGACAACAAAAAAAAACTGTATTACATTGTTAACTTGTTTTACCTGTTTTATTGAATCATGATTTTTGCTCACAATTTTCATTTGCTGGAAAAAGTTATCTCTATGTGTTGGACAAAGTCGCTTTATGGAGCTGTATAACACCATGAATTAGTCTTGAAATTCGGCCACAAATAAAGGAGATACAGGGGTGTCTTCACGAGAAGTGAACAAACATTTTTTTTTTAAAGTTTTCAGATTTTCACCAAATTTTATAGGGGGGGCATATCTCGTGATTCTGAACAACTTTTATTAACAAAATTTTGGTCTATTTCTAAGCCTACTATGATTTCTCGAAAATTGCGATTTTATTTTTATCACAGTAGGCCGGCGTTTTAGATCTAGACGACATTTATGTGTCATGTAAAGTCGCCTTATAGAGTTGTATATCTGATAAAAATTAGAAATGAATTCGGCCACAAATAAAGGAGATACAGGGGTGTCTTCAGGAGAAGTGAAACACACTGTATATACACTTAACAAATCTACAAAAAAAATCTATAAAACTGTATCTCACATCATCTTTTAATATCCGCATCAAATCGACAGAATGGCACGCATGGGCGTATAAAACGTTTGCAAAAGAGAAGCATTTTGTAATGAAAATAATGGGTCTAGCAGAATGAAGTATTTATTTTATTTGAGTTAATTTTATTACAGCTAAATTTTCATTCAAAAATTACACAAGATTCTTGGGGAAACACAGAAACAACCCCACAGTTTTCTTATGGAAATTGGGTTTGAATAAAATTGGCTCAAAATTTACACACAGGTAGTTTATGTCATTCTGATCAAAAGTCTCCATGGGCACAAAAAATTTCACCGACAGGAAGAAACAACGATACCACCTAACTGAAATACACAAAACTACATTAAAATATTATTAATAATTCACAATCAAATACAAACAAATTATTAAAATGAAAGTCTAAAGTAGTCCAATATAATAATAATAATAATAATAATAATCTTTATTGCAACAAAACAGACATCCACAGAATGTTACAAAAGGTACACAGTACTGCCAAGCATATTTTCATGTATACCCGGTATAAAAATACGTTAATGTGTAAAAATACAAACAAAATACGTCAATATAATAAAAGTTGCTACTATTAACTAACAATATATATATATAAAAAACAAAAAGTTAAAAAGACTGTAATAATCCAGCATATTATATATATATATATATATATATATATCAAATTGTTACAAATATAAAAAATGTATTGGTCATTTTAACAATTTTAACACTTTTAAAAATACTTTGTTAATGTACTTACTTAACAATGCCTTTTATTCCTAAGACGAGTATCTACAATCTTAGTATATATGATTTTATTATTGGTATTATTATTCTAAGATATTCATTACTCTTTTTAACTGTATTTATATTTATTTTGTATCTTTTTAACTGTATTTATTTCTTTTGACTAGTCTTATAAGTTTCACTACTGTTGTAACTTAACACGATGAATAAAGAACTTACTTACTAATGTTTGATGTTTTGTAGATCGTTTAGGAGTTCGTACCACAAGTGCTCTTACCCTTTCAGCATTTTCAAGTGTGTGCACAGAACGAGTTCTTCCTTTTGGTTTTTCTCTGGCATATGAAGCAGTACTGCGAAACTTGTGTATCCACATTTTAATTGTTAATCGACTAAGAACTGGATCTCGCGGATTTAAATGAAAATGATAACAATGTAAATGCTGGGTAATTACAGCAGAATAGTTATTTTTTAAATAAGCTTCAACCGCAAAGGTACATTGAATATTTGACCAACGCCCTACGTTCACAGCTAAACTGACATTTCTCGCAAACGCTTTGACAACTCTCTCAAATTTGCTTTATGACACGAATTAACTTTGAAAATGGATACTTCATTCTGTCGGACCTGTTACTACACTAATTATCCAATCTATAGAATGGGAAATAAAATGAGTGAACACATCAAACTCCAACAGACATTAATTTTTCAAATTTAAAATAAAATTTACCTGTTCAAATCATGTTCATCTGTTTTTATATCAATGTCTTCGTTAACTAAACATTTCTGGTCTTCCATTTTAATAAGGTCTTCTTCGTTTTGTTTGATCTCGTCTTCACAAAATATTTCTTCTTTTTTAATAAAACCAGGTTTATTACTTTCCTCTACAGAGGCCAACGTATCTTTTGACACGACATGATATTCGTTGTTAACTTTCACATCTCCCATTTCTTTTCTTTCATTTTCATATTCCAAGTCCTCTTCAACATCTTCATCATCACAGAACATTTGTTCTAATTTAATTATATCGTCTCCATTACCAATTTTTCCCTCATCAGGACTTGTTCTATCCTTGCAGAATTGTTCTTCTACTTTGATTATATCAACCCAGTTATCACCTACCTCGCTTGTTGTTTGTTCCATCATTGTAAACTGTAATAAACTGCTTGGATCTATTTGATCTTTACTGTTTATATCTTTATGAGTTTTATGATATTTTAGTCTTCCCCTCTGCAAGAAATACGATTCTCAGACTCCTTGATGATGCTTATATCCTGTTGACAAAAAAGAAACTTAATAAATACTGTGTGTCGCTTATAACCATGGTCACGATACAAATTTTAAAGGGCTACTGCAGCCAAACTCTTGCCGAACAGCTTTTTACTAAAAAAACTTTTTTTACAATGGGTGTAATTTTTTAAATTTTTTATGTGATGACATTAAATTGTCTAAGAACGTCCATGTTTTTAAAATAAAATTGGAAAAATTATTGCTGGAAAAAAACTGTTACGAAATGGATGATTTTTTCACATAATTTTTATCGCCTCTGTCTGCTGTTTGTTTTCCATTGTTATTAATGACCGAATTTTTTTATTTTTTTACAATGTATGCGTCTATTTATAAATATTGTTATATACTATATATCCATTGTGTACTATTTTCTGTTTTTTTTTTGACTTGTGTAAAACAATTTTCTGTTATATACACCAATAAAAATTATAATTAATTACTCTATTGTATCGATGAAATGTCTTATACCTTCGACCTCCGTCTTTCAGTGTCCTTTATAATCATAATCTTTATTGTCTAACTGATTTTATAAAAAAATATGAGACTCGTCATACAGTGGGGTCTAACCCTGTATAATAATGTAATAAATATATAAAATAATAAATATCAAAATTTGTATAAAACGACAATTTCACAAGTAAAACTTTGTCATAACATAATATAAACACAGTTAAGCAGTAGTATATACACACACAAACAAATTACCAACCAAGCTCCTGCACGCTATATAAGCACTTCGTAATCATTCTCTTATCTTTCTTTTGAAGATATTAATATTTTCACTTGTTTTAATGTGATCAGGTGAGTTTTTGTATAGTCTAATACCATAAAAGTGTGGTGAATTATGCGAGAGATTAAGCCGGTGGGGGGGAACATGGAAATCGTCTCTATGGCGCCTACCACAACTGTGAAATTCACCATTTCCTATAAGCTTGATTTTATTATTAAAAATGTATTGAAGTATGGTATTAATTTTATCAGGGCACTTGAGAATATTTCACTTAATATCGGTCATACAAAAAAAAATATTTTTACGAAAATTGTGCCGATTTATATAACCTACAAAATGGTTTAAAGACACTTGAAATCCATGGCCTGCGTTAAGAGTTATGGCGGAAAATATCGAAAATGCGGAAAACGTCTAGGCCAAATATCTCCGTTATTTGAAGAGATACGAGAAAAATTCAAAGGTGAAAATTTTTTGCAAAACAGAGTTTCAACGAGGTTTTATCTAATTTTTTTCAATACCGCTGTATTTTGAGGTCTTCAGGCTGTTAAAAAAAGCATTTTGGAACGGGCTGAAAATGGCTCCATTAAATAGAGTATTTTCCTCCCTCTTCAACGATATATCACATGCCACATTTATTCATTGATACTACGCTAGTAATTATAAAAACATTTTTTTTTAAACTAATAAATTTTTTTTTAACAAGCATTATATTTGCCGTGGAGAAGTATGATTAAATAAAACGATAAAATAATTCAATAAGTTGTTCAAGTCTTTGCTATAATAAAACATTAACACAATTAAGAAGAATAAAGTAAATTCAGGTACAAAAACAAAATAATAATCAAGAAAGCAACATGGAGCAATTATGGAAAGAGTATTGGCAGTTATGCCAACGTATAGAGGTCCTCCATAAAAGCGTCACTCCTTGCTCAGTAAGTTAAAATGTCTTTACCAATTAATTTAAGTATAATATCCATTTGTTTGTATTTCATGATTTCAGTATTATTTCAATTATTTTAAAATAGTTGGCTATGAACAACTTGACAATTTAATTTTTTGACAGATCATCTCAGTTAATACTTAAACTCTCAATCAATCACACTCGTTTAAGAATTTAGAATTTTCAAAAATGTTGTTCGTTACATATTGCCAATGCAATTTTAACTCTGGATTAGCTCAAGTAGAATATAGAAACAGATTTCCATACGCACTACAGCTGAATAAAACTCTGTTCAGAAAATTAGCTACGAAACTGAAAAATAATGGTTCATTTTTAAAGAAGAAGACAAGGTTGAACAGTGTTACTGATAAATGTAAATAAGGTAAACCGAGTTATTAATTATGTAAGAAATAAAAATACAGAAAATTTGGAAACATCATTAAGAGAAATTCAAATTGCTTGTCATATAAATAAAACAAGTACTAGAAAAATTTGAAAGAAAAATGGTTGCCGGTGTTATAAAGCCAAAAAAGTTCACAATTTGCAAGAGGGGGACAAACCAAGGAGGACGACTTTCTGTAGGTAGCTGTTGGAAAAGAAGCGTGCCGATCCATTAATATGTAGTAAAATACTTTGGTCCGACGAGGCAAATTTTACCAATAATGGATTTTTTAATCGCAATATTCATAACAAATGGACTTCTGAAAATACACACTGGCATAGACCGACTGATGGTCACCTCAGTGGTCAAAGGTACCTAAACTTTTTGAGAAATGAATTTAATGAATTCTTACCTTAGAGAATCGACACAACTTTCAATATTTGGAGCTCCTCCCCACAATTCCCAGATTTGCCTAAATTATTTAAACGAAATTTTGCCTCAACATTGGATAGGTACCAATGGATTTATTCGATGACCCCGTCGTTCTCCAGATATAACCCCAATGGATTTTTTCTATGTGAGCATATTAAAGATAAGGTGATTATTGGTTTTAAAAAAATGTTTTTATAATTACTAACGTAGTACCAATGAATAAATATGGCATGTGATATATCGTTAAAAAGGGAGGAAAACACTCTATTTAATGGCGCCATTTTCCGCCCGTTTCAAAATAATTTGTTTAACAGCCTGAAGAGTAAATCTCAAAATACAGCGGTTTTGAAAAAAATTAGATAAGACCTCGTTGAAACACTCTGTTTTGCAAACAATTTTCGCCTTAGAATGTTTCTCATATCTCTTCAAATAACGGAGATATTTGGCATAGACGTTTTCCGCATTTTCGATATTTTCCGCCACAACTCAATGTCTTTCAAATGTCTTTAAACCATTTTGTAGGTTATATAAATTGGCACAATTTTCTTAAAAATATTTTTTTTCTACGACCGATATTAAGTGAGATATTCTCGAGGGCCCTGATAAAATGGACAGCCTGTACATATCATATACGGTAAGAATTTTAAATTTTTTGAAGAGATCTCGATAAGAGCGTCACCTCACGAGCCCTGCCATCACTCTAATTATTCTCTTTTGTGTTATAAAAATATCTTGAGTCATTTGACCAGTACCCCAAAAACATATAGCATAGGAAAGTCTAGAGTGAACTTGAGCGTGATAAAAATTGAGTAATGTCTGTTCATCAAGCACCGTCCTTAAATTACGTATTTGAAAGCAGATTGAATTAAGTTTTGAGATTAAGCTTCCACAGTGAGCATTCCATGTAAGGCATTCATTGATTGAGAGGCCAAGAAATTTCACTGTTTCTAATCTATCTAATGAGTTTCATCGGATTTGATATCAATATCAAATTGGTTAAATTTTTTTTTTTTACATTTAACGTCGGCATATTTCCGCTACTGAGGCCTAACACCGACGCCTGTAGACGAGCTATCCCCAACCAGGAATTTTGCAGAACCTCTTTTCTTAAGAAGAGAAGGGATCTATTACTTGCCTAACATTTAATAGACAAGGGACCGACGGCTTTACATCCCCTCCGAAGGATGGTATATCCCCTATACAACCCTCGCCTAAGGTGTATAGCTTCCATGCATACACTGATATACAAGCCGCTGGAAGATGTGTGAGGCGAGCACGCGGTCTTCATTGGGATGGTCACCCATCCAACTACTAACCGCGCCTGACGTTGCTTTACATCGCATATCGAAGTATGTACATAGTAAAGACGCACCAACGCTCGCCCCTGGTTATAATTTTGTCTCGTATGAAATCGTACGTATCCCGTTTTTTTTAAATTTATATAAAGTTCATTGGTATTGAACCAATTTATAAAGTAGGAATACAGGACCCAGTACAGAACCCTGTGGTACTCCCACTTGAATATCAGCATAGTCAGACTTGTATATTTCTTGAGAAGAATTAGATTTGTGCACTATATTCACATACTGTTGCCTATCTCCGAGGTAGGAGGAACACCATTCTAAAATAATTTCCGGAAGGCCATAACACTCCAATTTTGACAAAAGTTTACCATGGCTGACATAGTTGAGTGTCCTGGTGAGATCGCAAAAGATTCCAGCAGGACACTCGCCTGCGTCACGGGGCAGAATAAACATAAACAAGGAAAGCATCCATAGCAGTGGACGTAGAAAATAAGGGTCTAAAGCCATGTTGGGAGTTTGTGAGTATATTACATTTTGTAAGAAACTTTAGAAGTCTATCAAGCATGCAATATTCAAAGGTCTTAGCAAAAACCGAGGATAGGGCCACTGCTCTATAGTTCTCTACTTTTGAGGCGTCACTTTTTTTGAAAATAGGTTTTACTTTGCTTAATTTTAGTTCATTGGGGTATATTCCTAAGGACAAAGATAAATTTATAAGATAAGCAAGTGGTCTGACAATCAGAAGCATACATATTTAAACTACTTTGTACAGAATATCATTTGGTCCTTGAAACATAGACGTCTTATTTTTTAATTTAGTTGACTCTATGTGTAGAATTTCATTTTCAGTGAAAGGCTGTATATTATTATACATACTTTCACAAATGTTTTTTATATTGCTAACTGCAGGAGAGTTATATTTCTTTTTTATACTTGATGTTATTCTAATAGTTTCCTCTTTAAAAAAAGTATTGAATTTATCACGTACTTGAGCCGGATTGTTTGTTTTAAAATTTGGGTGTTTCAAAATTATAATTTTATATTCTCAAGTTTTATTAATCAGAGTGAAAATGTCATTCCACGCTGTCTTATTTTGATCTTTAGGATTCGAGTTTAATATAAAATTGATTAAATTTCAGTGAATTAACTTCTGTAAAATGTCTCCTACAGAAAGCTTTATTTTTTGATACTATGTTAGATATATTAGTATTAAATAAAACCGTATTATGATCAGAAAAAATATTACTTCCTACGTGGCATTTTACCGTGTTATCTAAATTTGTGAAAAGATTATTAATCTTAGATGAGCTCCAAGAGATTACTCTCATTGGCTCCTCCACCCTCGGCGACAGACCATAGCATGTGAGACATTCGACTAAAGTTTTATAATCATCCCCCGATGATCCAGGATCAACATTGAAATCATCGCAAAGAATGATACGAATTTATCCAAAATTTCAATTAAATTATTTACTTATATATACCTTAAAATTCCCTGACGGGGAACAATATACTGTAGCGACACACCTTCCGAGACCTCCCAAGTTATGCCACATATTTCTATATCTTTTTCAACACAATAATTATCCAAACTAAGTTTCTTTACATAGACACTCCAGTCAGTTAGTCTAGGTTCTACATTCCTCTAGGCTTGTTACAGCTGCCTCGAAGTCGAATCGTATTTACTACGATTCGACTTAGAGGCAGGGGTAAATGAAACCATTAGGAGAATAGAGCGGTGGTTAAATGGGGTGCAATTAGAATTAGCCCCAGAGAAAACAGAGTGCATCATCATTAAGAGGAAAAGAATTCTACCACCCTTCACAGTAAGAGTAGGGCAGGTGGAGATTAGACCTAGCAGAGGCTTAAAATATCTAGGAATATGGTTAAACCCGCGGCTAACCTATGGGTTACATGCACTGAAGACAGCAGAAAAGGCGAGGAAAACTGGGAAAATATAGCACATGCTCTAAACCGAATAATGGGGACAAAGGAAGAGGATAGAAGAAATCTAGCCCCGAACCCCTAATTCCTTTAACAGATTGGGGATGTAAGGGATCACGTGGGAAGTTTTACTAACACCAATAAAAGACGAATGACCCGTGGCCTGATGGAAAGCGAAAGCAGTTCCAGGTTACGTGGAAACACTGATCCAGGAGGGGTTTTAATCGGTAGGAGTCCGACACTACCCGGCGTGGGCAGACCCTAGCGCCGGGTGTCCATGTAGGATTTCCCCTCCACCACAAAAAAAAAAAAGTCGAATTGTATGTGTCTATAATCTGACATGGAGGGCTCATCTGTAATAAGCCAATTTTTTATTTAGTCCGTTATTAAGTGGGTCCCCAAGGGTTATGTCTAAAACCTCTTTTCTAACTCATTTATAAAGGTGGGTTCATTACCCTTATTGATAATACCAATATTATTTGACAACAAATATTCAAAAATTTAATGAGCATACAGAGTTAAAAGACTTACTTACAATACTGTCTTTAGATGACAATGGAAAACACTACAAAATACATTCTGCATTAATAGCTTTAATTCTTCTACAGTTCAACACATCCACAACATACATAACCTAATACCATGAACTTCTTTCACACTTACTATTTTCTGTAAAAGTATGTCCTTTTTTTCAATACAAGTATATCCAGGGTATTTTTTGTATTTCCGTTTATGGCTTTAAAGTTCTCACAGTTTTCTAAACAAAGGTTGCATAAATTCCTTTTTGGAATTTCATCATAAAACAAAAACGTGACGGAAACGACTATTTACACAGAACACGGACTATTTAAATAACCACAGGATGCACTAGGTATACGCACATGTATACAACTTTTATCTAGTTCTATTTCACGAAACCGAAATTTTTACGCTTTGGTTTTTATCAGAGTTGGAATAGAACCAAGAACTCCAACGACTCTTAACTTTCTTATTTCTATATGTAACCTAATCCTCTGTTCTTCTTCGTTCAGCCGTTTCAAAAGCCATGATGCCGTTACAAATTTCATGTAGCTCTGACACTGAAGGAGGAAGGCCATAGTTAAATGATTTGGTTCCAGAGCTATGCCGAAAATTATCCATCAACAGATGGCGCCTCAGAAATGCCAAAAATTATATATGTCGGGCGAACAATAAAGTTTTACCATTAGCGATATAAGTATTTGTTATAAAAAAATAGTTTGTTGGATGAAAGTTGTGTTTGGTAACAGTTATATAACTTCCTAAAATGTTTAAAAATATGAACAAGTATAGGTCTGTCCACAAAAAATTAATATACATTAAAAGCAGTGCAAAATAAAGATTTGTATCTAATAATAACAATGTTAGAACTGTGGTTGAAAAAAGTCAATCCGAACAACAGCAGTGGCCGTAGAAGTTGGTTGCTTTATTTCAGTCAGATGAACGCGCATGACGTCACATGCTTGCTGGCTCGGCAGTGCCAAATCATCTGTACGCTGCGTTAGGTTTGTTCCGTGTCATTCTCGTTAGAACAAAGTTTGAATTCACGACAGTAACGGTGCCTTTACTATTTAGAACGTCAAATAGACTTTATTTATTGTTGTCAAATATGGAGGAGCGTATCCAGAAAGGGGATTCACATAATTTACGGAACGTAGACAAGATTATAGTATTCCATTTTCTTTCAAAGCACAGATAAATACGACTGTGACAAATATCGGCAAAAACATCCTGCCCGTCCTAGCTCATGACAGTCGCAAAATTAACTACATAACTATAGCCACCTAGAGTATAATAATAATGATAATACCTAATGTATTTTATTCATCATAACTTATTAGACAAGTCAGTGGTAAATAACAGATAAAAGTAAAAAACAGACAGTAATAACAATAATAAAACATACAATAAGTATAACAACAATATGACATACAGTACTGAAATATATTAAGTACAATATATTAGGTACAGTTTAAAATTAAATATAAAACTAAGTGTAAATAGTCATCTACAGAATAAAAAGCTCTACTCATTAAAAATTTTAGCAGTGCATTTCTAAATAAATTAAAATTATCGAATGGGCCAAACAGTTGGGTAAATTTATTATAACAATTATTTAATGCCTTGAAAGATGTGAGAATTTTGGCCCACACTTAGTCTCGAGAAAGGCACCCGAAGCTGATTGTTGCTGCGAATAACATAGCTGTGAACATTACTATTTTTAAAAAGACATTTTCCTTTTTTTTATATTTGTTGTAATTTAGAATATGTACAGATTTTTTTTTTTTTATACATTTATTTAACGTCGGCCTATTTCCGCTACTGAGGCCTAACACCGACGCCTGTAGACGAGCTACCCCCAACCAGGAGTTTTGCCGAACCTCTTCCCTTAAGAAGAGTAGGGATCTTTTACTTGCCTCACATTTAATAGACAAGGGACCGACGGCTTTACATCCCCTCCGAAAGATGGTATATCTCCTATATAACCCTCGCCTAAGGTTGTATAGCTTCCGCGCATACACTGATATACAAGCCGCTGGAAGATGTGTGAGGCGAGAACGCGGTTTCCGTTGGAATGGTCACCAATCCAAGTACTAACCGCGCCTGTCGTTGCTTTACATCGCATACCGAAGTATGTACATAGTAAAGACGCACCTACGCTCGCCCCTATGTACAGAGATGGTAACGTTAAAATCGATAGTGCTATAAATGCCTCTTTACAGTGAGTCTGAGCAGGTGAACCAAGCATACACCGTATAATTTTCATTTGTGCTACAAAAACTTTGGAAGCATGTGGAGAGTTTCCCCAGAACATCAATCCATAAGATATCTTAGACTGAACCAGACCAAAATAAGCTAGCTAAGTGATACGGTGGATTTTAGATATCTAATAATGAAGCAGGATTTGCTTAATTTCTCTGATAAATCATCAGTTTGTTTCTCCCATGTCATTTTATGATCTATCCTTAGTCCCAAGAATTTTATTTCATCTGTTTGTACAATTGACTGATGACCAGCCTTAACTAAAACACTTGAATTGTGACCAACATTTTTGGGCAAAAATGACATACAAAATGTTTTGCCAGCATTTAGGACCAAACCATTGCTCAAACACTAATCAGAAAATTCACCTACTGATTTATTGGCTCTACTGATTGTCAACTCCAAGGTGTTATTAGATATTAAAAAATTTGTGTCATCTGCATAAACAATTGCAGCATTCGGTGAGATACAAGAATTGGGCATGTCGTTTACAAAAATTAAAAACACTAGGGGACCTAGAATAGAGCCTTGAGGCATACCAGTAACAACGTCCCTAACATCCGATTGGTATGAGCCTATGACTACAGCCTGCTTTCTGTTGTTTAAATGAGAAGTGATCCATTCGTGGGCCACGCCACGTATTCCAAATCTAAAGAGTTTATCTAAGAGTAACCCATTATCAACGGTATCAAAAGCTCTGCTGAGATAAAAAAAATAAGACTATTGGTTGCTGTTTGTTGTTCAGTGCATTATAAATATATTCACATAACTGTTCAATGGTGGTTATGGTTGACTTGTTTTTTCTGAACCCATTCTGACATGAGGTTAAAAGATTGTGATGTTCTAAAAAGCTGACTAATCTATTGTTATAACGAAGTTCAAAAATTTTAGCTAACTGGTTTTGGACACGCACATATCACGTAGCAAGCATGTGACGTCACCCGCCCAGCCCCATACCAAGGGAGCGTTTTCTATAGCCTCGACGCGTTGAGGTAATTTCAGTTACAAATAACGCCGAAAGTAAATGACTAACTTTTCAAAAACTTTATAGGGGTTTATAACACCCATAAATGACTGTATGTTGAGAGGTAAGCGCACTTGCCTCTCACCCATAAGTCCCGGGTTCAATCCCCGGTCATGGCAGTGGAAGATACTGTGAGGGATTTTTTCACTATACACGGATATTGGGTGTGTGTCCCTTGTCTCTAAATGTGTAGCCCCCTCCCAGACAAGGCCCTTCTAGAGCCTTCCGGGATAAAGAGGGTCTTCATTACCTGTGGTGGTGTATTTATAAATCTATTATTTCCAATTAAAAACTAAATTTTATGGACAGACCTATTCTAAGATGTATGTGAGTCATACAGTATTTGAAAAGCAGAAATATCGATTTCGGATATTTTAGAGAGAGAAGTCTTTAATACAAGGAGACCATTTTCAAAGGTAGGCATATAATTTTATTCCGTTGCTTAGCAAATGAAATTCAAAGATTCTGTGTATACAACTCCCCTTTGGTGTCTGCTCTAATATGAATTTGTTCATTCAATAAAAAATAACTAGTTTAAATTTAACAATTTTTAATGACATAAACCAGAGTGCATAATGCAAAATTGTCAGTCAATTAATATTCTAAGTATAACAGAATTTCACTAAAAATAAGACAATATCACAAATCTTATAATGAAACAATTTATTATAAATAAAAACCCTTTACATGTTTTTTTGGTAGTTTAGCTAAACAACACCACATATTTTATTTATATAACATTTAATAATAGCCTCAAATCCTCATTACAATACAAAAGCTAAAAAGAGGTATAAATTAAAATATATCTAATGTTTTATAAAAGATTTCAACAATACAAACATAATGTTCTATATACAGATAACTGATTTTTAAAATAGTGGGCGGAAATACAGGGTGGAGCATTAATAATAGGCCATAGTTCAGGGGTAGGTTTATTGTGCCAAAATATGAGGACATCACCAAATATGCTTTAGTAAAAATGTTGCTGCGGAAAAAGATACAGCGTGTCACAGTTCAAATTATTTTTTCGTTTTTTGCAATAACTCAACAGCCTCTTGACTGGTCTTCGCCAAATTTGCTAGAGAAACTTTTTTTATTCTATGAAACAATAATTTATGCACTACATCACGTTAGATCATAGAGGGCGCAGCAGAACCTGTATCTGATGATGAATTTTTTTCATTTTTTTTTGACGAAACGTTGTGGTACTTCTGAACAGAAAATCTGATGAGGGCGTCATTTCCACGTATAAAAGGTACACTTGGTAGAACTTGATAAATCCAACCGTTTTCGAGGAAAGTGCCGTTAAACATTTCAATAATTTTTTGAGACAAAGTCAAAAATGAAATTTATTATTGAAAAGTGTGCTTTGGTTACGCTTTAGTTCTGTCATTTACATCATTTAATCATTTTATTTTGTTCTTGTGTTCCTCGAGCTAATTTCTTTAACATCTTTATTTACAATACCTAGACATAATAATTTTTCAAATAGGGAAATGAGGGATATATGTGTTTACGCACAAAATTATTTTAGCCGACTGGCTGCAGCTAGGATACTCATTGCAATATCCAAATAGAATACAGCCAGACCATAAGATTTTCAAAGATCTGTTTCGTCGTTTGGGAGAAACAGGTTCATTTCGCCATAAAAACGATGTAGGACGACCGAAACAAATTACTCCAGATCAAGAACTAGAAATTTTAGTTTGTGTGGATGAAAATCCTCAAGTCAGCTTAAGTCGTTTAGAAGCGGCAACAAGGGTGAGTAAACAATCTGTCCTAAGAGTCTTACGTAAAGAACGCTTCTACCCATATCATCTCACTCCTGTAGTACAAAACTTACTTCGAAGGGATCTTCCACAAAGGCTACAATTTTGCCAATTTATTCTAAATAAACACAACAGGGCTTGAAATTTTGTTAAGAACACTATTTACTGATGAAACAATTTTTACTCACCGGGGCGTTTTTAATTGGAGAAATAGTAAGTAAGTTTATTGAATAGGACAAACCTAATATACATATTAAAAATATTTCTTCTTATAAATACATTAATAACAAATAAAAATAAGACATAATATATATACACAAATACAAACAACTATTCATACTTAAGTACATGTGGCCCAAGTGGCAAAAAACAAGTAAACTATGATTATATAACAAGTTTACATGTAGCTCATCGCGTCTTCTTGTTAAATGATTGTGAACTTGGTTATTGAACACTACATACTGATTAAAATATGATGGGAGTAGTCCTTTTATAATTTTGAAAACAAAAATCAACATAAAATATCTCAAACGAGTTCTGACATTAAACCAATTTAACACCTCCAACATTACAGCAATACTCTACTACATTTTAATATAATTAGCATGCCCCTATTTTGTAACTTCTGTAATGCAGCTACAGTTATTATCTAAAAAATATAGAATGCTTGAGCAATAGTCAAAGTGAGGCTGAATAATTGTTTTACAAACTATAATATTAGTATTAATTGAAAGAAAGTTAGCCACTCTAGAGAAAAAGAATCATTTTTTTGATATTTTCTTTTGCATATAAATAAAATGATGTTTCAGTGAGAGATTATTGTCAATAATAAAGCCTAGATATTTTATTTCAGTAACTATTTCTATTTTTAAATTTTCAAAGTTTAAATTAATATTATCAATATTTATCTTAGAGTGGTTATATGGTTTAGTGATAATCATGCCTTTAGTTTTATTTAAATTTAGTTTCAATTTGTTAGTATTAAGGTATGCAGATAATTTTACTAGTTCTTCATTCATCCTTTCAATGCTACATCAACATCACTATGACATATTGCAATAAGTGTATCATCTGCAAATAAATTCACAAAGTCACACGACAGAGAATAACTTATGTCATTTAAATAAATTATGAATAACAATGGGCCCAAGACACTTCCTTGCGGTACACCGGTGTCATTTATTTCCAAGGGAGATATGGCATTGTTTATTTTTGTACGTTGAGATTTATTGTGCAAGTAACTTTTGAACCAGTCAAGGACTGGTCCCCCAATACTATATATTTTAATTTATCTAAAAGCATTTTTCTGTCAATCGTTTCAAAAGCACGCCTGAAATCTAAAAACACTGCAACAATGTATTTATCTTCATGAATTTCTTCATTCCAATTTGCAAAAGTTAATTGTAGAGCAGTTTCACACGAATGTTTAAACTGAAAACCAGATTGATTTCCTATAAACAAATTATTATAATTGAAATATTCAATTAGTTGGTGATATACTGATAATTCAAGTACTTTTTCAATTGGGGGAAGAGTATTAATTGGTTTAAAGTCACCTGCATTGTTAGAGTTTGGAATTTTAGCAACTGGTACAATAATACATTTTAATGAACTAGGCACTTCCCCTCTAGACAAGGATGTGTTGATCAAATGTAGTATTACATGTCCCGTCACTTCAAATATGGATTTTAAAAATTTTGAATTTAGAGTAATATTTACATTAGATTTATTGTTTAACGATGACACAATAACTTTAAGTTCCTGTAATGTTAAAAGTTTAAATTGATCAAAACTACTTTCAACCAAATTATAACCAACAGAAGACCACTGACCACCATTGTTTATAGAGTGAATAATATCATGAATGCTATTAATAAAGAATTGGTTAAACATATGAGCTATATTTTGCTCTGTGTTTGCCACTACTATGTTGTTATTATTTTCAAATCTGATACTCTCAGCGATAAATGTCTTATTTTCAGGTTTAATAAGGGTTTTTAATGTTTTCCACATCATTTTAGAGTCATTATGATATGCATCAATTTTTTGCTCGAAATAATTTCTTTTCTTGAGCTTAGAAAGATTAGCTGCCATATTTCTCTTCTGTTTGTAAATTATCCATAAATTTGATTTATCATTATCAGTACAATTCTTGAAGTTACGATATGCCATATCTCTTTCACGACATACACTTTTTAATTCAAAATCATACCATGGTACTTCAGTAGTCTTTTTCAAAATGGTGTTAACCGGAGCAATACTATTAACAGTAGATTCACACTCAATAAAGAAAGAATCATAGATATAATCAACTTCAATTGAATCAAGAGGCCAGTCCTTTTGAATCAATTGTAAACAAATTTGATGCATATTTTCAGAGCTTAAATTTCTAAATTTTATAGGCACAGATATATTATGGGTTAAGTTTGACACAGGTTTTATCGTTATAATAGAATGATCAGTGATCTTAGGCCAATCATGTACTTTACATTTAACAGTATTACTATTTTTTATTACTAGATCAATTAAGAGTATTACTTAAATTAGTACAACGTGTGAATTCATTAACAATTTATTCAAGACCAAATATTGCAATCATCTGTTTCAATTTATGACTATAAAAACAGTTTTCATTAAAATTAATATTGAAATCCCCCACCATAATATATTTATGTTTAGTGTCACTACTTATTTCATCACACCACTCTTCAAAATGATCCAGGAATATAGGTATACTTGCACTTGGTGATCGTTAGACAACTTCAACTCTCCACTTAGTACTATTTAATTCAATAGTGACAAACAAACTCCAAAAAATTCCCATAAGCACGTATTTCTTGACTCCATAGTATTTAACACCATGACGAATATATACGAAGACTCCGCCAGTATGTCGGCTATTAGAATCACACCTTAATAAACTATATGTACCAATATTAAGTTCAAAATCAAGCACATCCTCTGTAGTTCTAGACTCACTTAATAAAAGTATTAATGGGCACAATTCAAAAATTCTACTTTTTAGTTTATCTTTATGGGGAATAAAATTTTAAATGAAATAAACAAGACTCGCTGGCACTTTATTTTTTGTGAGTAGTTTGGATGGATTAGCAAATATATAATTACAACAAAAATTTAATATAGAAATATTATATATAAAGATACGACTCTGTCGGCATTTGTTAATCGTTAGACTTTTCTTTTAATCTTTTAACGTTGCATTTAGCGATCTCTTCTCATTAAATTGGTAGGAGAGTTCCGTACAGTTTACGTGTAATATTCATAAAAACAAAGGTTTGTTTTTTAAATTTTCTTTATTTTGTATCAATTTACAATGGATATTTCATTCTGCCGGATTCGTTATAATACTATATAAGATATCATACATATAATACATAATATAGATACACCACCCTTAGATTTTTATTTCTGGGGCACTATCAAAAATAAGATGTATAAAACAAAGCCTTGATACTGAGATGAACTTTGTAACAGAGTAAGGCAAATCTGCCGTTAAATTGGAAGACCAGAATTAAGGTTGATCATAATCGCAATTTAATAGGAAAATACATTAGAATTAATGGTGGACAAATTGGACGAAACTATATTAGGTAATTTACAATAGTTAATTGTTTTGGTCCCAGTCTGTTTCGATTTCAATTTAAAGTCGTGATAAATAAATAATCTAATACTAATACGGAAATGTTCAATAGTTAATTATTTAAGTGACAGTTTGTTAAAATTTCCTTTTGGGTCTTTGATTTCATTGAGTTTTTGAGGAAATTATTTTTGATAATTACGCAACACTATAAAGCAAAAAATCAGAAATCAGAATGTGATAGGACTCGGCATGTAAGGCTTACATTAGATTGTAAACAATAACCTTTTTATTAAATCTTTTTCCGGCAACTCATAAGTGAAGCGGATACGGAGAATTGCCCTTGGCCTCCATGAGGTCGAAGAAGGCTGGGTTTGCAAGTGATATTTTTTCAATTCTGCTCTTGCTTCACCCAAAAACTCCAAATACAATAAAATACAATATTTTAATACGACAAACAATTGCAGGAAATAAATAGTTCTTAAAATATATTAATTAAAATCGCGTCTGAGATTAAAAACATAAGTAGTGATAAGAGAGTCTTTAACTGGAACTTAAATAAATGTTCTTTACATTAGTAATTTTACAGTTAAATATATCCACGCTGGCCTCGACAATGATATAATTTAAACATATTTGATGTAGCGGAGATGTTTCTAATATATTAGTACGCGACATGGGAAGCATGAGTAAATTACTTGATCTAGAACTTAATCTAGGAACCCTATAATTATTTAATGTGGCAAGGCAGGCACAGTTGATCTTGTTATTAATTATTTTGTATAAGAAGATTAATAGATGCATATTCAAGTTCCGGTCTGACAAAAGAAAGGAACAACATATGTAGTGTAGATAATTCAAAAAAATCTTTGCTGTTTCTCAGAATAAAATCTAAACTTTTAAATGCACTACTAGTACAATCCTTAATATGTGCGGAAAAAGTTAATTTTGAATCGAAAGTAATGCCAAAAAACTTCATAAACTCAGGTTTATTTAAAGTGCAATTATTTAATTTGTAGTTAAAAGAACTTGGGCTTATTTTGCCTGTGAGAGACATTACGGGCAGCATTTAGGGGAAGACGGTTATTAATGCACCAGGTGTTAAGAAGGTCAAGGTTGTGCTGAACTCTCAGATAGTCGGAGTCAAAATTGATAGAGTACATTTTTAAGTCGTACATTTGATTTGAACACTCCAAAAGATGCAATCCCACAGACTCTCGGATCGTGCAAAACTGAAAAATTACAGCACTAACAATGACTAACATATCGGGGTGTCATCATCTTATATGGGACAGCGTGTTTTGCCTGGAATGAACAAGTCATATACACATATATTGTTACTCCTCACAAATAGTTATGCACTAATAGTACAATCAATGAACCGATTCACCTCCGAAATCTGATCAACTCAACCGATTTGTTTGAAATTTTGACAGTAGCTCAAAAATGATGCAAATAACAAACCTGACTAGTAGTGCCGATATGTGCTTCCACCCCGGGAGTGAATGCCACCCTTTCTCGGGGGTGGAAATTTAAAAATTCAAAATGACACCGGTAATCGATAGAGGATCAAATTTTAAGAAGAAAATGTAGTATAAAGTTTTTTCTACAACCTAATAATATCTGAATATTCTTTCCTATTATTTGGGTTTTCTACCACATGTACTATTATCCTCTTCAAAACAAATCACCGAATCTACAAAATAATAGAATTATTGGAAAAAAGAGCCTCTGCGCCCGTGACGTTTACGCCAAAGGAAAAGTCAGAGGTTATGTTTTGCAAATAATATAAATCGGAATAAACACAAAAATAATGTATTTTGCTGACGTTTCGGAAAGTAATCTCTTTCCGTTTTCAAAGCTATTTTTTGAAGAACTCTTATTTTGCTGTGTATTTGACATACACAGCAAAATAAGAGTTCTTCAAAAAATAGCTTTGAAAACGGAAAGAGATTACTTTCCGAAACGTCAGCAAAATACATTATTTTTGTGTTTATTCCGATTTATATTATTTGCAAAACATAACCTCTGACTTTTCCTTTGGCGTAAACGTCACGGGCGCAGAGGCTCTTTTTTCCAATAATTCTATTATTTTGTAGATTCGGTGATTTGTTTTGAAGAGGATAATAGTACATGTGGTAGAAAACCCAAATAATAGGAAAGAATATTCGTAGAATGCCACAAATAACTTTCAGACAATAATAATATCTGAGTTATTCGCGATTGAATATTCCAATAAAAAACACGTTTTTCAACAATTTTTCGTGAATAACTTGAAAATTCGTTTTCTGGAAAAAACTGGTCTTATCAAAATTGAGGCTTATAAAAAAACAAAGCGATTCGTTGGTTTTTCTTTAATGTTTTAGGTCATATTAAGCGACTTATGAGTCATTGAAGACGAATTTTTGTTTGTCGTAAATTTATCTAAAGGT
Source organism: Leptura quadrifasciata (assembly GCA_963675555.1). Classification (NCBI taxonomy): domain Eukaryota; kingdom Metazoa; phylum Arthropoda; class Insecta; order Coleoptera; family Cerambycidae; genus Leptura; species Leptura quadrifasciata. The sequence goes on along the minus strand of OY776680.1, from coordinate 93,401,740 downwards.
TTAAACTCAAATAACGGAAAAGTGAGTAATTTTTATGATGAAAATAAATTGTCTTGAATTTAAAAAAAAAATTTACAATAAAATTGGCGCCATGAGCGGCAAAATTAAAATTAATCGTAATCCATGAAAAACTAACTTTATTTATGTCCCAATAACACGTTCCAAAAGTTTGAATGCTTTAGAGAATGTACATTTTGAAAAAAGTTGTTTTAAGTAAATTTTTTTTTTAAATTTTTCAAACAATACGTAGTTTTTTCAAAATAACTCAAAAAAAATAATGGTTTTACGAAAAAATGTGTTCTCAACAAAAATTTAGCTTTCTTTTTACTGAAAATTTTGCTTTTTTTTAAATTCATGTAGCTTAAAAATTAAGCGAGATATGTGCATTTAAAGCTTTGATTTCTATGCGAAGGAAACCTCTTTTTAGACCTTCAACCTTAAAATTCTCTGAACGAAAGGGTGTAGAAATATTGCAATCATCATGACTATAGCTTATGAAATTCCCTGCAAAATGATGTGTGGGTGAATGCAAAAAGCTTAAAAGGAAGCAGAGATGAAAATTTTAGAAAAATTTCATTATATCATAAGCAGCAATTTATTTTAATTTTTTTATGAATTCCACCACTTGGAGCTTTCAAAAGGATTTTTTCCCTAATTTTATTGTAAGAGGTGGTTTTTAGGGGTTGAATCATATTGAAAAATGATGTATCAGGTCGTTTACACTTGAAGAATATATTTTTTCTATTCAAGATCCAAAATAAAACGATTTTATGCTTTTTAAACCGTTTGAGGGGTAGTTTTTAAGGGTAGTTACATAGTAAAATATCGAAATATTAGTTACATTATAAAAAACAACAAATATTTAACATATTTGAACATAATGATAACCTATCACGGCTTCCATCTATTAGTTTTAAATTTTTCCTAAGTTTCATTGTTAGGGGTGGCTTTTGGGGGTTGCATCATTAAAAAATGAAATATCAGATTTCTTATACTTAAAGGGAAAAATACTCCTATTATGATCCAAAATAAAAAGGTTTCATGCTTTTTAAACACATTTTTTTATTAATTTTCGTGTCAGGGGTTGTTTTTAAGGGTGTTAAATAGCAAAATATTGAAATATTAGATCCATGATTAAAAACAATTGATATTTAACATATTTGAACATAATTATAGCCCATCACTGCGTTAATTTATTAGTTTTCAATTTTTTTGGAGTAAGGGGTAGTTTTCACCCCTTAAAAACAAAAAGCACACTTTGCGACCAAGTCAGGTTTGAAGAGGAGGGTAAGATGAACTTAATTCTAAATTTTCAAGAAGATCGGAGCAGTACTTCAGATTTCGGAGATTTGGCCCCTTTTTAACGTTGGATGACTGTACTATAACAAATGCCCTTTCAGGTACTTGTCCGATCCTCTGGAGAATCCTTAGCAGGTTCATGCCTTTTCAAATGTTTCTTGAGGCTATATTTATGTTTTGTATAAAAAAAAACATACACATAAATTTCTACCTCTAGAGGATACTTATGTATTCGCAATGTTTTTTGAGGTAACCTTTATATTTTGTTTCAAATGAACAAGAGTCACATGAAGTAGATTCTTCCGGGTCGTCGAACTTGACTTGAAGGATTCTAAAGACTAAGTCTTTAGAATCCTTCTGAAGAAGCTGATAGGATGATCACCGAAACGTCAAGTCAAGTTCGACGACCACGGCAAGACCCGGAAGAATCTACTTCATTACACAATGGCCGTGAAAACCTGCATTCTACTAAGAGTCACATGTTTACATTGTTACTTCTCATGAATCCTTGCATTTATACATTGTTACTTCTGAAGGATATTATGCACTACCACATCTTTTGAGATTACCCTTGTGTTTTGTCTGAAACCATCGCTACTTTTGAAGGATTATTATGTGTCCGTAAATGTCTCCGGAGGTAATGCTTAGTTTTCGTTTGAAATAAACAAGAGTCGCACTTGATCATTGTTACTTCTGAAGGATTCTTATGCACTAGCACATGATTTTTGAGACAATCCTTACGTTTTGTATGAAATGAACAAGAGTCGCATTTGTACATTGTTATTTCGGAAGGATTCTTATGCACTAGCACATGCTTTTTAAGACTACTCTTATGTTTTGACTGAAATGAACAAGAGTCACATTTGTTCATTGTTACTTCTGAAGGATTTTTATGCACTAGCACATGCTTTTTAAGACTACTCTTATGTTTTGATTGAAATGAACAAGAGTCACATTTGTTCATTGTTACTTCTGAAGGATTCTTATGCACTAGCACATGATTTTTGAGATGACTCTTACATTTCGCCTGAAATGAACAAGAGTCGCATTTGTACATTGATACTTCTGAAGGATTCTTATGCACTAGCATATGACTTTTGAGAGTATTCTTACGTTTTGTATGAAATGAACAAGACTCGCATTTGTACATTGTTATTTCTGAAGGATTCTTATGAACTAGCACATGCTTTTTGAGACTACTCTTACGTTTTGTCTGAAATGAACAAGAGTCACATTTGTACATTGTTACTTCTGAAGGGTTCTTATGCACTAGCACATGATCTTTGAGATAACTCTTACATTTCCCCTGAAATGAACAAAAGTCGCATTTGTACATTGATACTTCTGAAGGATTCTTATGCAATAGCATATGCTTTTTGAGACCACCCTTAAGTCTTGTATGAAATGAACAAGAGTCGCATTTGTACATTGTTATTTCTGAAGGATTCTTATGCACTACCACATGCATTTTAAGACTACTCTTACGTTTTGACTGAAATGAACAAGAGTCACATTTGTACATTGTTACTTCTGAAGGGTTCTTATGCACTAGCACATGTTCTTTGAGATTAGTCTTACGTTTTGTCTGAAATGAACAAGAGTTGCAGTTGTGCATTGTAATTTCTGACGGATTCCTATGAATTAGCATATGCTTTTTGAGGAGATCAACACCTTTTGCTTGATATATACAAAAGTCACATTTGTATATTCTTAGCTCTGATGGATCCTTATGCAGTAGTAAATGTTTCCTGAGGGATTGGTTATACTTTGTTTGAAATGAGCACGAGTCACATTTATATACTGGTACTTGTGAAGGGTCCTTATGCAATAGCAAATGCTGTTTCAGATAATCGTTATGTCTTGTCTGAAATGAACAAGAGTCACATTTATACATTGTTACTTCTGATGGATTCTTGTGCGTTAGCGAATGCTTTCTGAGGTACTCTTTACGTATTGTCTGAAATAAACAAGAATCACATTTGTAGAATGTTATATTTGAAGGATCCTTATGTTTCAGCAAATGCCTCTTGAGGGACTTTTTATGTTTTGTCTGATAAGAACAGAAGGCACATCGGTATGTTATTACTTCTGAAGGATCCCTATGCATTAGTAAATGGTACTTGAGAGAATCTTTACGTTTTGTCTGGAATGAACAAGAGTTACATTTGTACATCGTTACTTCAGATGGATCCTTATGCACTAGAGAATGTCGCTTGAGGTACTCAATACTTTTTGCCTCAAATGAACATGAGTCACATTTGTACATCGTTACAACTAAAGGGTCCATAAGATCTGTATGCTTCAGCAAATGTTTTTTGAGATCGCCTTTACGTATGGTTTCAAATGAACATAAGTTACATTTGTGCATTGTTAGTTCTGATGGATCCTTATGTAGAATTAAATGTCTTTTGAGGCATTGGTTATTGTTTGTTTGAAATGAACAAGAATCGCATTTGTACATTGTTATTTCTGAAAGGTCCTTATGCATTAACAAGTGCTTTTTGGGGTACTGGTTCTGTTGATGTTTACCAGTCAATGTCTGTTTATTAGACGATTTCGATAGATTCTTTCCAATGCTAGACAATAAAGCTTTCTGCCTCCCGTGTAACCTAGAGGCAACTTTCAGATGGGGCGAAACATCATCTTCAGACCTGAAAATTACATAAATGGTGTCTTTATTTTTGTATTACCTTTTTGTAAAAGAAAATAGAGGTATTTATTATTAAAACAAAAGGGTTAATGCTACAAGGCAATTATGGAAACACTAAAGGGGTAGGTAATTGAAATGAAGTAGGTATTTAGCCATATTTATTGATGGAGTTTTATATAAACACCGAACAAATCTACAAAAAAATTCTATAAAACTGTATTTCACATCATCTTTTAATTTCAGCATCAAATCGACTCAAGGCAAATGTTTGCAAAAGACAAGCATTTTGTAACGAAAATAACAGGTCTAGCAGAACGAAGTATTTATTTTATTTGAGTTAATTTTATTATAGCTAAATTTTCATTCAAAAATTAAACACAAGGTTCTTGAGGAAACACGGAAACGACCACTGAACTCTATTACAGTAAATAGAATGCCAATGCCCACAAAAATTTCTACGTACAATTGAATATCGCGCAAGTATGGCGGCCACATAGTAGCGCGCAATCGCACTATGAAATACGTCAGGGCCGGCCTTATTTTTATTGCGTATTTCATATTTTTACCTTTTTTTTAGAAATCGCATAAATAAATATAACAATTTATTTGCCTTGATAGTCATAAAAAAAATAAAAGTTATGTTTATTCCCAAAACAATAATTTTATTTTCAATTTCTTGTAGCAAATGTCGAATATGTATGATCATAAGTTCAATATATAGTTCACAAAAAACAGTCATATATTTTCTATCTCTGTGGTCGAAATATGATTTTAAAATTAATAAAAGCTAAAATTGAGGCCAGAAAAAAACCTATACTTTTTTTTTACGGTCAATCAGTAAATATATGAGTAGGTACTAGTGAATTTTTATTGAAAACTAAAATCATGCATTTTATATTCACATGTTTGAATTGACAAATGAAATGAAGAAAAGGTGATACTTAACTATTTTCAAATACTTGGTGTGGTATTATTATTTGAATTTCAAGATAACTTAGCTTTTTTGTTTAAGATCAAATGCCTTGATATATAAGTGATAGATTGTTTTACTCGTTTGTTTATAAAAATATAACATACTGATGAGACAATGAATTGTAAAAGAATATGTAAAGGTGTTTACGTAAAACTTCCTTCTCTATTTGCAAGAGAAAATTAAAGTATAATGTCCATTTATATTTTGACTAAAAGTATGTGGTTTCATCCCGGGTAGTTGTGTACATATACCAAATGTTTACTTGCTACATTAAATAATTTTTCTGACAAAGTAACTGAATAACTAAAATTCGTAATATACTTCGTCTGAAACGTGGAAAATCTGATAAAATCTTGTACTGTACTTTTGACAAATACAATGTAAACATGAACCAAGGGAAGCAACAGTTTTCTTACTTTTTATTAAGTATTTTGCACTGAACTCTATTGCTTTATTTTCCTTGATTTATTTAACATCGGTCTATTTCCGCTACCAAGGGCAAGAACCAATACCAGGAGACAAGCTACCCTCAAACTGGAAATTTTGCCAAACCTCTATCAAAGAGTAGGAATTTTTTTTACTTGCCTAGTATTTAATGGATAGGGGATTAACTGTTTTACATACCCTCCCAAAGATGGTATATCCACTACACAATCCCCATCTAGAATTAAATAGCATTTGGTAATACACTGAAATACAAGCCGCTAGAAGGCGAGTCAAGATTGCTGCGTTTCTCTGAAAGTCACCCATTCAAGCACTAACTGCGGCTCCTCTTGCTTATATTTAGTATTGCAGTACAATGCCATAAAGACAGAGCTGCGCTCGTCCTTAACTGTTCTTCTATAATAGATTTCAGTGGTATCTTGCCATGGTGTGCAAAAAATATTTAAAAATTGTAATGAATGGAACCTCTGCTTAAAAATAGCAGAAATGGTTTTTGAATATTACAAAATGTCTCGCTAGTAACCTATATAAATTAAAACAAAATTTTTAAATAAATTATTACATAATTAAAAATATAAATTAGCAGTTATAATATTTGCAGGAAATTCTCATTTTATTCACAAAACGGTTTGTTACATGTCAAATATTGTCATTCTGTTTGTATTTCCATAAACATTTGGCACATATTTGCATTATTTTTAACCGACTGCGCTAAGCAAAGGAGGGTAATGTGTTCCTTATTTATTTCGCATAATACACAAATAATTGAGAGCCTTGCTGCGGCACTCTATTAAACTTACTAGTAATATACTTGAGTGTTCCTATTGTCAACTTTACCACGTTGGTTGACTGGACTCACATTTCACAGTTTGAACTTGCTTGTTTCATAAAATTGTAATATTAATTTATAAAAAGTATGATAACGTTATGTTTTCAAAAAGATCTTGGAATCAGTATTATTATCCCGAATATGTTGGATACGTATTTATATTATTCACAAATAATAAACTTAAAAATCGCAGCAATGAAAAAATGTGAGGTTAGAATATTTTGCATCCTGATATCTCGGGAAGTATATATAGCCTATTTTTAATAAAAATTCGTGTTTAAGTAGGCAAAAGTACTCATTTTAAAAGAAAAAAAATCCAAAATCGGACTGTCTTGCCAATATTTAGATGGTAGCTTATTTTAATACAACAGACAAAAGTTGAGTAGGTATACATACTTAAAATATAACAAACCCGAGATTTCGCCCCGGTTCTTACAAAACAGTACCATATAAGTGCGCACCATATTGTCTTAATTAAGATACACACTGTTTATAAGTCACAAAATTATATACAAAATAACCAATATATCTCACAACTTTTCGCAAACGAAAGGATAAAATCACAAAGACCGACTCTGTAATTCGCATTCAATTTAAGACCTACGCTTTAGAAACAAATAAAACACAAACTTGCGTCAGCGCATAACTTCCGTACACAGCTGTTTGAGTCAAGCTCCGACATACTTTTAACCTTAGATTTCCTACTGCGTCGGCGCTTGTCTATGCATTTTGAATCGCATGATTATCACATATGCCTATACTGGCGTTCCATTTACTGTAATAGAGTTCAGTGGAAACGACCCCACAGTTTTCTTATGGAAATTGGGTTTCAATAAAATTGGCTCAAAATTTACACACAGGTAGTTTATGTCATTCTGATCAAAAGTCTCCATGAACACACAAAATTTCACCGACAGGAAGGAACAACGATAGCACCTAACTGAAATACACAAAACTACATTAAAATATTATTACTAATTTACAATCAAATACAAACAAATTATTAAAATGAAAGTCTAAAGTGGTCAATAAACTCTTGGATCTTGAAACTTTTAATGTTTTCTTCTTACTTTTGTAAATTTATTTTATCCTGAAATACTCGTGCTAGCTCAATCACAGGGTGTGGGAGAAAAGCTAAATATTAGATTAAAACCAAGAACTTTCTATTTGCATATGTTACATTAAAGAAATCGTAAAGTACACAGGACAACAGTATCAGCTTTACACAAATAATTTAAAGTTTTCCTTTTTTAACACTTAAAACGTACTCGAGTACTTAATTGAATGTCACCTAATAATCAAGATACTTATTCTAAGAAATGATATATATCAACCAGCTTATCAGCCGGGCATAAGCAACAACAGTGGAAAAAGTACAAACTCCAGTTTAATTATACGAGAACTTAGTCGTAAAAGTTCACTAAAAAGGTATTTCTAGTTCGGTGATAAATCACTATCAGTTTTGGATTAAACACTACCACGAGGCATTAGTTTTTAAATCTCAGCACACGGAATAACGAAGGAAAATGTTAAGTGATCTACTTACAGCTTTTACCGGAGATATCACACTTTTTCGAAGAACTCTCAGCAATTTTTCATCTCAACTTTGATTCTTAAATGATTGCACAATATTTGCAATTTACAAATTTTCACTTTAAACATTTAAAATATTATTACCACAGGTAATACTTAACAGATTTTGAAGCTGTTTTAATTTATGATGATCAGAAACATAACTATTTCTGCTTTACAAATTTCTATTACAGAAAATGTCTCAAATCATTCTTCAGGTCCAATTCTCGCTCCCTCGTTGCTCGGAGCTGACTCTAATGCTCTCTCATCCCTTGTCCAAGTTAGGTAATCGTTCCACCAATCAGGGACCGATTTGTAAAAATGCACCAATGGGTGACGTACTCCCAAATTAATCGTTTGACAGTGGCGGTTTCTCTGAGGAGGCAGAGGAGGCCGGGCCTCCCTACTTCTGATTTGCCTTTACAGTTACTTTACATATTTACATTATTATAAATATAAATATACTTTATGAAACGACAAATTTAAATTAACAGAAATATTTCCTAAATCTGCGAATTTAAACTATTATTATTATAACCGGCAACGCTGCACAACTGTAACATTCTATCCATGGTGACTGGTGAGGCAGGCCTCCAAACGCTTCTAACATAGCTTTCGCGTTTAGAATGGTTCAATTTGAAACATTTGAAGCTACCCATTAAAATCTGCTTTCAAAACCACGTGCCGGAGGCCAAGCTCCGGACCAATAGGAACAAAGATTAATAAACATCTGACTTTTATTTTGCCGCTTCCTGAGTCCAGACAGTCGTACCGTTTACCGTTTAGGTTAATTGAAAGTAAATGTGTCTGTGGTTGTTGTATTTTATTAAGTGCAATAAATTCATTTAAAATTTTTGTTTAAATATTGATAAAACGTCAAAAATGGAATTAAACGTAAGTACAAGCAATAACAATGGTAATGTCAGTATCGGTGAAGTGTTTAAATCTGTAGATGATATTGTAAATTTCCTTTTGAAGAATGTTCATTTTACTCAATTAACATATGATGACAAGATATTTATAACAAAAACTTTAAAAAGGCCCCAACCTACCATGCAAAATCTCATAGTAACTTCAAAACATAATCGTTCTTTTTGTGTACAATGGTATGATAAATGTGAGTGGTTAACTGGATGTCCAGTACAAAATAAATTATATTGCTGGTATTGTTTACTTTTTTCTAATGACCCAGAGAACACTGTTTGGTCAAAATTAGGATATAATGATTTAAAAAACTTACCCAGATCAATTGAAAGGCATGCTAGGTCAAAAGGACATTTAACTGCTTCAATAAAATTCAAGTTATTTGGCAAACAGAATATTTTAAATTCTATTGATCAAGGGCACAAACAGTCAATTGTAGATCATAATGTAAAGGTTAAAGAAAATAGAGATATCTTAAATAGACTAATTGATACGGTAATTTTTTTATGTTGTCAAGAATTGGCTTTTAGGGGACATGATGAGAATGTGCATTCAGATAATAGAGGAAATTTTCAAGAGCTTATTTCTTTTCTGAGCAGATACGATGGCAAAATGGAACAATTTTTAAACGAAGCTACAGTTTTTTCGGGAACTTCTAAAGCTATTCAAAACGATTTAATTGAATCAATTAGTTGTGTTGTAGTACAAAAAATTGAAAGCGAATTAAATGAAGTACCTTTCTTTTCTTGGCAAGCTGATGAAACCACAGACATCAGCTGCTGTTCACAGTTATCGGTTGTTTTCAGATATGTTATTAAAGGGCAAGTGGTTGAACGATTTGCAGGTTTTTACAATGTTAGTTCAGGTCGAACCGCAAATGATTTATTTAATTTTTTAACAGAAAAATTTGGAAAATATGACTTAAAAAATAAACTTGTTGCTCAGACATATTGGGGCATCAGTTATGGCTGGTCACTTAAATGGCTTACAGGCAAAAATTAAAACAATGGCCCCTCAGGCACTTTTTACACATTGCTATGCGCATACGTTGAATTTAGTATTGAGTAAAGCCTGCACAGATAGCATCAAAGAATGTAAAATTTTTTTTGCCAACTTGTCTGGATTTTCATCATATTTTTCAAAATCAACTAAAAGAACAGAGGTACTTAATATCATAGGATCTGACCGTTTACCGTCAAATGTGGCAACAAGGTGGAATTTTACATCTAGAGCAATTTTTACAGTATTCAAAAACAGGGATAAGTTAATAGAAATTTTTGATTATATTTTGACACATGATGATTTCAAACAAGATCAGCCAACTTTAAGAGAAGCTGTTGGCTTAAAAAGACATCTTAAAGATCCTCATTTTCTCTTTCTTTTACATACTTTTAAATTTATCTTTAAACACACCGATGTTGTATTTTCAATTTTACAAAATAAAAGCACAGACATTTCATACGCCAGGAAATGTTTGAATGCATTAACTATTACATTGCAAAATTTTAGAAATAATGAAATTCATTTTAATGATCTTTACAACCAACTGTCTGAAGATTTCCAAAGTGGTGAACCGGCACCAAAGAAAAGAAAGACAACATTAAATCTTCAAGATTTGAGACTGAATTATAAACAGATTTTCAATGAAATTTTGGATACAATAATTAATCAACTACAGATAAGATTTTCCGATTTAGATAAATTAGATTTTTTCGATTTAATAAGAAAAGATAATTTTCTCTCATATTCAAAAGAATTTCCAAATGATAAATTTGAATCATTATTAAAACAATATAACCTTTTTGATTCAATAGCACTAAAAGATGAATTAACAACTGCATACGCTGACAAAGAATTGTTTCAAAATTGTCAAATTCATTTATTTATAATAATGACTTAATTTCTTGTCTAACAGAACTTTATAGATTACTTACTTTAGCTGTCACAATTCCTGTTACGTCTGCTTCAGTAGAAAAAAGTTTTTCCGCCCTCAAACGAATCAAATCATTTATTAGAAATACTATTGAGCAAGAAAGATTAAAAAATATTTCTATCATTTCTATCGAAAAACGGCTTGTTAAGGAACTAACACAGAATAATACATTTTATGACGAAGTAATAGATATTTTTGCCAAACAAAAAGATAGACAGATTTCATTAATTTACAAGAACATTTAGACATGTAGTTTTTTTGTTCAATTTCTTTTTTGTTTAAAATTTAAAAAACCACCACAGCAATTATTCTACTTCTGTAGATTGTAAGTATACTACCAAGTATATTTTTATTTGTGTTGTTTTTCAGTTTGTTATTATTTAACTATTTTTAATTTGAGAATATTTTTATTTATGTTATCGTTTCAGTTTATTATTTATTTCATATTACTATATAATTGTTTTGATTGTGGTAGCATTTGTGCCATATTATTATTACTATTATTATATTAATAATTAACTCCCTCACCTATTAAAAGCACCCCTACCCCACAATCCCTTCCTGGAAAGATATAATTCAGACCTCCACGTTGGTTCTTGCTGGACGGTAGAATTTGTTTTTTGCTTTATACTTTGATACTTATCATAAAACAAATTATACTGACTAACATGAAGAGAAAATTACTAATATTTGTGTAATGGTAAAATTTAAAAGTTGACCTTGATATTCGCAAAATTTTCATCGCGGCGCACATGTGTATACCTCCCGCCCCTCGGAACCACCCAGGCCTATCTATCCCCTGCCTCCCCAGTTTAAAAACTGAGGAACCGCCACTGTCGTTTGAATATTCGTATTTCCATGCTTTTAGAATTATTGTCTAGCTATACAGAGCCGGTTATAAGATATTTAGTTATTTAATGCTATTTTCTTAAATTTCTATAAAGTACTAAGTACCTGAAAAAACGTGATCGTTACAGTCTCATAAAACACATTTTCTTTTAGGAAAGTCTTAATTTTTCGTTGAAATTTATGGTTTATGGTTTTCATTCGATAATAAATAAATAAATAACACCATAGGTAATTACGGCCCCCTTTAACCCAGAAGGCTCTAGAAGAGCCTTGTATGGGAGGGGGCTTCACATTTAGAGACAAGGGACACACACCCAATATCCGTGTATAGTGGAAAAATCCCTCTCACAGTATTTTCCACGACCGGGGATAGAACCCGGAACTTTTGGGTGAGAGGCAAGTGCACTCACCTCTTGACCACCATGCATGGGTGATATGTTAAATAATTTTATGGAGATATATCTGAAGGAGTTTATATTTTCTGTCAGGCGGAAATATGGGGCAATTATAAGGTTCAGTCTTGTCTCATTTCTGTGTAGTTTCTGATTAGATGTACAATTTCTTTTAGCATAAGCATGTAAATATATTGATTTGTTACGTTGAGTATTTCTAGCTTTTTAAATAATGGTCGACAGCTTTCATCATATTTACATTTATGATAGCTCTTACTGCTTGCTCGCTTTTGAATGCGCAATATTTTAGAAACATGTGCTGAGCCACCCCACAATAAAAGACCATATGACATTACTGTGAAATATTGAATGATAGGCTTGCAGGATTTTATTTTCATTTATGAGATTTGTGAGATTTTTTGACAGATATACACTACTTGATAGTTTTTTTTTTGTAAATATTCTGAATGTGCCTCCCATGTTAACTTGCTATCAAGAAGTACACCTAGACATTTTGCAGGATGCGAGTCGATATTTAAGTGCGTGTTTAAATTAAAAATTACAGTTTGTGTTTCTTCTATGTTTAGATAATTTAAGATTTTTGAAGTAGACATTTGCTTTTTAATGCGCGTTTTCTAGACTCGTTTTCTCGTTGCTCGAACTGAAGCAGCAGTAGGCAGCTTTCAGTGAGAACCTGAAGATGGCAGATGAGATTCTGCCGAAACGTCGTTTAGACAACCGAGAGCACCCGGAAGTACAACAACACTTCATATATATATATGCATATATATATATATATGTTAGATAATGGATTGTAGAAATTACTTTTTAAAAACTTTATTTACTTGGGAGTCAAGCTTGACTCTAGGTACAATAATGAACAATAATAAATTTAGAATGTATTAGGTCGAAAATGAGTATATGACTGAAGGTACAAATGTCCGTTGGTTGTATTTATAACATAAGAGAACAAAGAACATTAAATTGGCAATTCAGCATGATAAGGGATTACCAAGAAAGAAACATTAAGCTCAGCCAACGTGAGCGGTTATTAGAGAAGAGCTGTTGCGCAATTTGTAACATGATATGTTTGAGAAGGTTAAGCCTGTCTCGGTGATATTATATATCATAGTATATTTCTAATATAACAGCTTCCCCCTTATAAAAAAAGTTGGTGTTTTATGCAGCAACTTTTGAAATGAATATAAAATGTATATAAAAGGTAATGGTACAATTTGGAAAAATATAAAGAGTACAAAAATGTTAAGTCGTAAAGTTTAAAATACAGAGTATAACCTTAGTGTCTAAAATATGAAATGCAAGCACAATAAGCTTGATTCATAAAGTAAAATAACATAAAAATGTTAGAGTTAAAGTATAGCTTTAGCAAGAAAGCGTAAAATACAAACATAATAAGTTTGTCTTAAAATGGGGTAAAATATTCCCAAGGTTAAAATATAGCTTTAATATAAAAGCATAAAATATGAGTATGATAAGTTTAAATGAAAATAACGTAAAAATGTTAATAAAATTGAAATTAACAAAGGATAGAAAAATAATGAAGTATAATGATTAAACAAATGAAATGAAATTCACTGAAGAGTCTAGCACTAAAAGTCAGTAAAAAGGCACAAAACAGTTTGTCTTTAGTTAAGTTCTATGTCTTCGGCTTCGTTGTCTTCTCTTCTTAAGGTAGGTCGTCTTCGTTGATGAAACAGGCTAGTGATTGTCCTGAGGGGTTCACTAGGCCTTGGTGGAGATGGGGGAATCGTGGAAACGTTGATGGCTAGTCTTCGTCTTCTTGCTTTACACTTACAGAATAGATACAAGAATAAGAGTCCGAAAATTAGCACTATGGTAAGATAGGTAAACCAAGAAATGTGTCTCGTGATGAAAGGTTCCTTGATTAGGTCGTCTAAGTCTTTTGAATATTGGTCTAGTTGGTGTCTGGCGACATCGAGGTCTTCGGTGTTCAGATCACTTAGTTTTAGTGGTTTCAGGTTGGGCACTCGAACTTTGTCCGGAACCTGGTTGCAACACTCGAACGGGATTTGTATAGGGTGAGCGTCATTCTTCACGTCTGTCGTTTCGCCTGAGCTGGCTTGGATCTTCGTGATACCTATGAAGGCGTAGCAATTTGGTTGTAATTTAATTATACAATTTTTGAGGATGGTGTCGGTTTTTGGGGTCTCTTTCGGGCAATTGGTAGTCATCTTTAGTGGCTCTGTATTGACGATCATCCACACGTTTTCATCTAGTTTTTGGATGTTGTATCCTTGGCCGATGATAGTTGACGTTTGACAGTTTTCTGGTAGAGTTTGTAGATCCTTGAAAAGGCGGGCTTCGCATATGGCGTTGTTGTCAATTGGATATGCAAACAAATTTGGACATAATTTAGTATTGGTATGGAGTGGCTTGCATTCTCTGAGGTCAGCAATGGGTATGTACATCAAAGAATCATCATCTCTCGCGATATATTTTTGAGAAGTTGACAAAATATGATACAGACCAGTTCTACTATCTAAGATAGGAATGGGGTATAATTGGAAAACGGAGTACGTTTGAGGGTCTACTAGGGGTATATCTAATACAAATACTAATTCTGAGTTCATTTGGAAAGCTTTTAATTCAATAATATCTAAATACTGTGCAATTTTTGAAAGTTTAATTGGGAGTGGCAAATTGTTCTTTTGTAGGTTTTGTGAAATTTCCTGCAATGAGTTTACCAAATCTTGGGGGTTAATGATAGACGTATGAATTACTTTGAGTCTCGCGAAAGTGATCGAATTTAAAATATCGTTGAGGTTGTCCTCTATAAATAGGTAGCTCGCCATGAGTTGTTCACAAATTTCCAAGAATTTTAATTTTGTTTCAACTGCTCGTACGTTATACGTAATGTCTAAGATTGCGTATTCGATTTCTTTTATGTCTTTGTTGAATGTCTCCTCGTCTATTAGTAGTTTTTGAATTGTCGTGTTAAAATTTTTAATAACTGAATTTGTAACTGATATTTGATTTTTCATCAAATTTTCTATCTGACGTTCGTCTTGGTTTAATTTATTGATACAGTCAGAGTAGTATTTACCGTCTTCTGCGTCTAAATTTCCGGTAATTGCTTTGAATATTGAACCAATTCCGTTTATGATTCCGCGTTTGTAGCGTTTTGTGTCGAGATGTATTTCGTCAAATTTAGTTTCTATGGATTTTGAGATTTGTCCTAGGAGGCTTAAATGCGTTTTAACCTCACTCGCGAATTCGTTCATGTTTTTGTATGCTGGGTCAAGGGTAGTAAGGATTGTCTGTAAAATTTTGTCGTTTCTGTCAAGAGCTGTCTTAAAGGTCGATATATTTTTATGTACGAGTAATGTCCATTTCTTGTGTGAGATGACAATGTCCGTGTCTTTGTGATAGTAAACACCGATAGTATTGTTTATTGGTGTTATTTCGTATTGAGAAAATGCTGATCCGAACAGCAGTAGAAACCTGAAAATAAATTTTAATCTTCAGTATATGGTTTCATTCTATCAAAATTTACTTTACTTGTTTGATTTGTCTCGGGATTTAACAAAGTGGCAGAATTTTGGAAAATTTCTTTGATCTCGAAAGGGCCGTTGAATTTATTTTGTGACTTGCTTTTGATTTGGGATTCCTTTACATATACTTCGTCTCCAACGTTATACGTGGGGCGATTTTCTGGGATATTTCTGTCGAATCTGACTTTAGCTTTTTGTTTTTGCGCTTCAGTCCGACTGCGTGCAATTTGGTAATAGTGGGATATCCTATTATTTAAGTCCCTAACATATTTAGTTATTAGGTCTTTTTGGTTGTACAGGGTCTCTGGTGGTCTATTAGCTGTGTGTCCAAAGATCAGTTCGTATGGCGTAAAACCATGCGTTTTATTAACCGAATTATTGTAGCATATTACTGCATACGGCAATATGGTAAAAGGATGTTCATTTGGGTTTTCGGTTTTGTGAATTCTGATCATTTCGGCTAAGGTAGCATGAAAGCGTTCTATAGAACCGTTAGATTGGGGATGTCCTACGCTAGAATATGTCAATTTTATATCGTAGAGGGTACAGAGGTCTTTTAGTAAGTTGTTGTCGAATTCACCGCCGTAATCACAGTGAATCCTCAGTGGGGTACCGTAATGTTGAAAATATAACAATAGGGTATTTACCACAGATTTTGCGCTTTTATCCGGTACTGCATAGGCTTGTGTGAATTTTGTAAGTTCGTCGCGGATAGTTAGAGCGTAATTTCGTGTAGGAAATTCGAATAGGTCGATGTTAATTCTTTCGAAAGGCGTCCTCGGAGTTTCAGTGATTACTAGAGGGTTGTTAAGATTTTTTCGGCAAACTTTAGTCCGTTGACAAATTTCGCAATTTTTTATGAAATTTTCAACATCTTTGGTTAGTCCTTGCCAATTGTATTTATTTTTGATCCTACGCATAGTCTCGTTTATTCCGCGATGTAGGTTGTTTTTGCCGGTATGGTTTTGGTCAAGAATTATCGGTCTTTGGTCTTCGTCAGGTATTTGTACTAAGTTTTGACAGATAATGAGCTTTAGGTCCTTTTCTGCGAAGATAAATGACAGAATTTCGAGTATGGGGAGGTCTAAGTTATTTTCGACATGATAAGTATTAGAAAGATCTAATTCATTTTGATTTTTGTATATTGCTAAGAACAAATGTTCTACTACAGATTCAGGGTCAAAGGGTAGAGGAATGATATAGTATTTCCTATGTCTAACCGATCTACTAGAGAGAATATTTATTTTGTCGTCGTAAAATTCAGGGTTTTCCTCGAAAATGTCGTCAATAATTTGGTGATGAAAATCTCTTAGGTTATTTTGTTGAAAGAAAGTTATGATGTGTTTGTTTTCTCGGTCCAGGAGTTGTTTATTCGAAGTTTGAATCTTAGAGTAGTCAATTAAAGATTTGGTCTTGTATAGTCGGGAGAAAGTATTAAATTCTTGAATTATTTGTTCGTTTGTGATTTCATCGTCATTGTCTGGATTTCCGTCATCGTCTGTGTCCTCATTCGCGGCTAAGATTTTGGAATGGAATTTAGAACATTTGGAAAAATGGTTTATTTTGATTCTAGAGAGGGCATCGGCATTTTTATTGATTTTTCCGGGCTTGTAAACGATTTCGTAGTCGTATTCCTCCAGTTTAAGTCGCCAGCGGGCAAGTCTACTTCCTGGGTCTTTTATTGAGAATAACCAGGTAAGTGGTCGGTGACTAGTTTGAACTTTCTACCGAATAAATATGGTCTAAAGTGTTTTACCGACCATACTATGGCCAATAATTCCCTTTCAATGGTGGAATACTTTGTTTCCGCACCGCATAAAGTTCGGGAAGCGTATGCAATTGGTAGATCTTTGCCTATATTTCCCTGAGAGAGTACCGATCCGATGGCGAATGCGCTCGCGTCGGTAGTTAGGATGAAAGGCTCATCAAAATTAGGATATATTAATATCGGAGTCGTCGTCAATGTTTGCTTTAAGTTGTCGAACGAATTCATACAATCATTGTCAAAGTTAAAGGGAGTGTCTTTTTGTAGTAGCTTGGTCAGGGGCTTTGAAATCTTAGAGAAATTTGGAATAAAGCGTCTATAATAGCCCGCTAAACCTAAGAAAGATTTAATGTCCTTTTGATTTTTGGGATGAGGAAAGTTTAAAATGGCTTCTACTTTACTGGGATTTGGCTTGACACCGTCTTTTGTTATAAGATGTCCTAGATAAGCGACTTCTTTGCGTAGAAACTCGCACTTGTCGGGTTGAATTTTGAGGTTAGCTTTCCTTAGGCGTTTGAATACTTCTGTCAGTCGGGAAATATGATCGTGAATAGTAGGGGAGTAAATGATAATGTCGTCCATGTAAACAAGGCAGCGTTCATTCTGGATTCCTAACAAGATATTATCCATCACTCTTTGAAACGTTGATGGAGCATTCTTTAAACCGAATGGCATTCTAACGAATTCGAAATGACCGTTTTCGACTGTGAAAGCAGTCTTTTGAATGTCTTTCGCGTCAATTTCTATTTGGTGGAATCCGGAAGCTAAGTCTAGTGTGGTAAAATATTGGCATTTGCCTAGTTGGTCTAAAAGGTCAGAAATATTTGGGAGAGGGTATTTATCGTCAATAGTCAATTCGTTTAATTTCCTGTAATCTACTACGACTCGCCATTTTTGTTTGCCAGAGGCATCGAGTTTTTTGGGTACAACCCAAACGGGAGATGACCAGGGAGAAATTGAAGGTCTGATTATGCCTTGGTCCAGCATTTTAGAAACTTGTGTTTTGACTTCTTGTTTATGGCATTGAGGGTAGCGATACGATTTTGTAAATACAGGTTTAGAATTATTAGTGTCGATTGAATGTTTAATCTCGTTAGTGAAAGTCAAGTTGTCTCCTTCCAGGTAAAATATTTCAGAAAAGTCTAGGCAAAGTTGTGTAATTAGTTCACTTTCCTCGTAGTTTAGATGATCTAAACGTAACTGGTTAATAATTTCAGATGATCTGTCGGTCTGTATGTGTGAGTCGGAATTTTGAACATTTAAATTAAAAATCGATTTAAATTTTTGCAATGGTTCTAATTTTAGATTAGAAAAATTTATAATTTTCGGAATGGCGTTTGCATTAATTACGGTTGTCAAAAATTCTCCATTTTCGTTTGCCCTAACAAGAGCATTAGGCAAACGAACTTTTTCGTTTTCCTGCGCTGACAGTACAGCGTCAGTGTTTCTAAGATTGCATTTTAGTTTGTAAACCTTTTCCGTGCGACCGTCAATTTGGATAGTATTTTGGCTAGAATTATAATTTTGTCGGATTTTGTTGATTTCGGGTGTTGGAGAATCGTCAGTTACTTTGAAGATGGGCAATGTTTTAAAATTTGTAATTAGTTGCCTGGTTTTGAAATCTATTCTACATTCGTAGTGTTCCATGAAATCGGCACCTAATAATCCGTCAAAGTCTATGTCCAAGTCGTGAATATAGACTCTGTGCGGGTCGCGTGCGTTAAATGGTATAAGAACAGATTCGCTAATTTTAATTTTTTCGTCGGTTATGCCTTGTATAATCGCGTTTTCTGGAGATCTATTTTTAAAATTTTCCGCTGTCTTATGCTTAAAAATCGAAATACCTGCGCCAGTATCAATTAAGAGTTTAAATTTGTTCGAAATGTCATTTATGAAATAAAGATTACTAGAATTCACGGTCAATAGTGTGTGTGTAGGCCAATTTAAGCGAAGTTCTGGTCTGAGAAATTCAGTAGGGGGTTGTAATTGTCGTTCAGGTTTAATGTTTGGATTTGGTTGGACATTTGGTCCACTTCGAAATTTATTTCTTGGGTTGGAGTATTCATTGAATACTCCGGGCCTAATGGAAAATCCTGAGGATTAGCGGTATAATCCTGCGACATCTGAGAATTAGCTGTATAATTCTCATTTTGGTATGGCATGTTATCGTCGTTATTTTGCGGAAAATGGGGGTAATCTTCATAATTTATTTGTGGCATGTTTGCCATATTATCAAGGCTAGAATTAGTTTGATAGTTTCCGAAGTTATGGAATTGCGGGTCACTGAAATTATCAGTTTCATTGTAAAAATTAGTATCATAATTTTGAGAGTCGAAATGATTGTCAAAATTAACGTGATGTGTTCTCTGCGGGTTTCGTCTGTTAAAGTTAGGATTGAAATTTGAATTTTGTTGATTTGGGGATCTCTGAAAGTTCTGATTAGGTCTTATTACAGAAGGCCTATTCTGTTGAAAATCTTGTTGCGGCGTGAAATTTCTTTGATATTGCTGGTTGGGAGAATTTTGGAAATTCGGTCTAGAAAATTGTGGAGGACTGGCAAAATTGTTTTGTCTAAAGTTCTGATTTTGTTGTGAGAATTGTAGTCTTGTACGGCACTCATTAAAATTGTGCCCGTTACGTTTGCAAAAATTACAGAATTGTTGGGAGTTGGGACGCCTCTGTTGGTTCTGGATGGGGTTTTTGTTGATAGTTTGTTTTGGGAATTTTTGTGACTCGAAGTAGGACAGTTGGAGTTCGCGTTTGATTCTATTGATTGCTTCTAGCATGTCGCTGGGATTTCCGGCACGGATTATTTGTCCAAGTTTGGGTTCTAGTCCGGTAAGTAGTGTTGTTAGAGTCATGGTTTCAATTAGGGATGATTGGGCTGTCTTTTCTTCCAACGTCAAAGTCTGTTTTTGCACAGCAGCGTGCATTTTGGCATTATGTGTTTGTAAACGAGATACGAATGTCAGGGCAGTTTCATTAGGTAGTTGGTGAATCCGTTGTAAGTCCTGTATAAGGGCTGTCAAGTCGCGTGAATCACCGAAGTGGGCCTCAAGTAGGCTTTTAATTTCTGCCCAAGTGGCAGGGTTCCTCGAATTTATTAATTCGGCAGCTTTTCCGCGAAGTTTGTTTTTAATATGCAGGGTGAGTAAAATACGCTGGTCTTCTATGGACATACCGTATGCGTAAACACACGCGGAAATAAAGGTTTGTAGGAAAATGGGGTTCCCGTCGAACTCTGGAACTATTGAGAAAATCTCACTTAACCTGTAGGGTTCTATGGTAAGGGTTTCATCAGCGTTATTGGTATTATTTGCTGTAGTATTTGGTTGGTTCGCCATTTTGTATTATTAAGATTTGTATATAAATTTCAGATAAACAAACAAAAATTAATTTGGTACACACAAAAAAAAAATAATAAAAATTAATTGTAAAAGGTGCAAGAGTACGCCACTGGCAATAATAATGAATAAAAGGAAACGAAATTGTATTCTTTTCTGTATAAAGTATGTAACAAATTATTTTTGCGATGGTATTTGCACTTATTCAGATATTATAGTCATATGGTATAAACAATACGTTAACCTTTATTAGTAGTAGTAATATTAAATTGCAATAAAAACGTTACAAGATAAAGATTAAACTTGATATATGTCAAATTAATATATTGATTGCAATGAAAATATTTATGTGTTAAAATAAAATAAAATATCGGCTAAAGTAATACGATATTTAGATAATATATTCAACTAAATTAGATTGCAGAACTGTCGTGGGTTTAATGCAAATGTGAATGCAATGTACGAATGATAAAATATAAATGTTTAGTGCAGTTTGAAATAGAAAATAAATCGAGATGATTCTTAAATTACTTACATTACTATCTTCATGCCTGGGGTCCAGATGGAAGGTCGAATGCGGTTTCGTAAGCGTTGCTACACTGGGATGTACCGTCAGGGGTATCACTAGGTGTTCCTATCCACGGTGACGTGTTCCAAGTGCCGAAGACACCGACTTTCAGGGGCCAGGAATGTTTCTTACTTGCTAATTATTTCTCGATGTGTATATGATGCTTCTTGTGAGCTTGTTGAGACGTTGCTTGTCTGTTTGAAATTGTATTTTTCTTGTTTCTCGTAGATTCTTTGCTGATTGAAGGATTGAAATCCACCACCTCTGGGTTACAGGGTGTTTTTCAGATCCGTACGACTGCGCCAATGTTAGATAATGGATTGTAGAAATTACTTTTTAAAAACTTTATTTACTTGGGAGTCAAGCTTGACTCTAGGTACAATAATGAACAATAATAAATTTAGAATGTATTAGGTCGAAAATGAGTATATGACTGAAGGTACAAATGTCCGTTGGTTGTATTTATAACATAAGAGAACAAAGAACATTAAATTGGCAATTCAGCATGATAAGGGATTACCAAGAAAGAAACATTAAGCTCAGCGAATGTGAGCGGTTATTAGAGAAGAGCTGTTGCGCAATTTGTAACATGATATGTTTGAGAAGGTTAAGCCTGTCTCGGTGATATTATATATCATAGTATATTTCTAATATAACATATATATATATATATATATATATATATATATATATATATATATATATATATATATATATATATCAAATTGTTGCAAATATAAAAAATGTATTGGTCATTTTAACAATTTTAACACTTTTAAAAATACTTTGTTAATGTACTTACTTAACAATGCCTTTTATTCCTAAGACGAGTATCTACAATCTTAGTATATATGATTTTATTATTGGTATTATTATTCTAAGATATTCATTACTCTTTTTAACTGTATTTATATTTATTTTGTATCTTTTTAACTGTATTTATTTCTTTTGACTAGTCTTATAAGTTTCACTATTGTGTAACTTAACACGAATAAAGAACTTACTTACTAATGTTTGTTGTTTTGTAGACCGTTTAGGACTTCGTACCACAGCTGCTCTTACCCTTTCAGCATTTTCAAGTGTGCGCACAGAACGAGTTCTTCCTTTTGGTTTTTCTCTGGCATATGAAGCAGTACTGCGTAACTTGTGTACCCACATTTTAATTATTAATCGACTAAGAACTGGATCTCGCGGATTTAAATGAAAATGATAACAATGTAAATGCTGGGTAATTACAGCAGAATAGTTATTTTTTAAATAAACTTCAACCGCAAAGGAACATTGAATATTTGACCAACGCCCTACGTTCACAGCTAAACTGACATTTCTCGCAAACGCTTTGACAACTCTCTCAAATTTGCTTTATGACACGAATTAACTTTGAAAATGGATACTTCATTCTGTCGGACCTGTTACTACACTAATTATCCAATCTATAGAACGGGAAATAAAATGAGTGAACACATCAAACTCCAACAGACATTAATTTTTCAAATTTAAAATAAAATTTACCTGTTCAAATCATGTTCATCGGTTTTTATATCAATGTCTTCGTTAACTAAACATTTCTGGTCTTCCATTTTAATAAGGTCTTCTTCGTTTTGTTTGATCTCGTCTTCACAAAATATTTCTTCTTTTTTAATAAAACCAGGTTTATTACTTTCCTCTACAGAGGCCAACGTATCTTTTGACACGACATGATATTCGTTGTTAACTTTCACATCTCCCATTTCTTTTCTTTCATTTTCATATTCCAAGTCCTCTTCAACATCTTCATCATCACAGAACATTTGTTCTAATTTAATTATATCGTCTCCATTACCAATTTTTCCCTCATCAGGACTTGTTCTATCCTTGCAGAATTGTTCTTCTACTTTGATTATATCAACCCAGTTATCACCTACCTCGCTTGTTGTTTGTTCCATCATTGTAAACTGTAATAAACTGCTTGGATCTATTTGATCTTTACTGTTTATATCTTTATGAGTTTTATTATTTTTTAGTCTTCACCTCTGCAAGAAACACGGTTCTCAGGCTTCTTGATGATGCTTAAATCCTGTTGACAAAAAAGAAACTTAATAAATACTGTGTGTCGCTTATAACCATGGTCACGATATAAGTTTTAAAGGGCTACTGCAGCCAAACTCTTGCCGAACAGCTTTTTACCAAAAAAACTTTTTTTACAATGGGTGTAATTTTTTAAATTTTTTATGTGATGACATTAAATTGTCTAAGAACGTCCATGTTCTTAAAATAAAATTGGAAAAATTATTGCTGGAAAAAAACTGTTACGAAATGGATGATTTTTTCACATAATTTTTATCGTCTGTTTCCCGTTTATTTTCCATTGTTATTAACGACCGAATTTTTTGTTTTTTACAATGTATGTGTCTACTTATAAATATTGTTATATACTGACTGCATATCCATTGTGTACTATTTTCTGTTTTTTTTTTTGACTTGTGTAAAACAATTTTCTGTTATATACACCAATAAAAATTATAATTAATTACTCTATTGTATTGATAAAATATTTTATACCTTCGACCTCCGTCTTTAAGTGTCCTTTATAATCATAATCACAATCTTTATTGTCCAACTGATTTTATAAAAAAATATGAGACTCGTCATACAGTGGGGTCTAACCCTGTATAATAATGTAATAAATATATAAAATAATAAATATCAAAATTTGTATAAGACAATTTCACACGTAAAACTTTGTCACAAGATAATATAAATACAGTTAAGTAGTATACACACAAAAAAAAATTACCAACCAAACTCCTGCACACTATATAAGCACTTCAACTGTAATCTTTCTCTTATCTTTCTTTTGAAAATATTAATATTTTCACTTGTTTTCATGTGATAAGGTAGTATAGTCTAATACCATAAAAGAGTGGTGAATTATGCGAGAGACTAAGCCAGTGGGGGGGGAGGGATATGGAAATCGTCTCTATGGCGCGTCATAATTGTGAAATTCACCATGAGGTAAGTTATAAAGATATATACCATATACGGTAAGAATTTTAAATTTTTTGAAGACATCTCGACAAGAGTGTCGCCGCCGCAAGACCCCTGCCATCACTCTAATTATTCTCTTTTGTGTTATAAAAATATCTTGAGTCATTTGACCAGTACCCCAAAAACATATAGCATAGGAAAGTTTAAAGTGAACTGGAGCATGATAAAAATTGAGTAATGCCTGTTCATCAAGCACCGTCCTTAAATTATGTATTTGAAAGCAGATTGAATTAAGTTTTGAGATAAAGCTTTCACAGTGAGCATTCCATGTAAGGCATTCATTGATTGAGAGGCCAAGAAATTTCACTGTTTCTAATCTATCTAATGACGTTTCATCGGATTTGATTTTTTTTTTTTTACATTCAACGTCGGCATATTTCCGCTACTGAGGCCTAACACCGACGCCTGTAGACGAGCTACCCCCCAACCAGGAATTTTGCAGAACCTCTTCTCTTAAGAAGAGAAGGGATCATTACTTGCCTAACATTTAATAGACATGGGACCAATGGCTTTACATCCTCTCTGAAGGATGGTATATCCCCTATACAACCCTCGCCTAAGGTGTACAGCTTCCGCGCATACACTGATATACAAGCCGCTGGAAGATGTGTGAGATGAGAACGCGGTCTTCGTTGGGACGATCACCCATCCAACTACTAACCGCGCTTGACATTGCTTTACATCGCATACCGAAGTATGTACATAGTAAAGACGCACCAACGCTCGCCCTTGGTTTAAATTTTGTCTTGTATGAAATCGTACGTATCCCGTTTTTTTTTAATTTAAGTAAAGTTCATTGGTATTGAACCAATTTATAAAGTAGGAATAACACAGGACCCAGTACAGAACCCTGTGGTACTCCCACTTGAATATCAGCATAGTCAGACTTGTATATTTCTTGAGAAGAATTAGATTTGTGCACTATATTCACATACTGTTGCCTATCTCGGAGGTAGGAGGAACACCATTCTAAAACAATTTCCCGAAGGCCATAACACTTCAATTTTGATAAAAGTTTACCATGACTGACATAGTTGAATGTCCTGGTGAGATCGCAAAAGATTCCAGCAGAACACTCGCCTGCGTCAAGGGGCAGAATAAACATAAACAAGGAAAGCATCCATAGCAGTGGACGTAGAAAATAAGGGTCTAAAGCCATGTTGGGAGTTTGTGAGTATATTACATTTTGTAAGAAACTTTAGAAGTCTATCAAGTATGCAATATTCAAAGATCTTAGCAAAAACCGAGGACAGGGCCACTGCTCTATAGTTCTCTACTTTTGAGGCGTTACTTTTTTTGAAAATAGGTTTTACTTTGCTTAATTTTAGTTCATTGGGGTATATTCCTAAGGATAAAGATAAATTTATAAGATAAGCAAGTGGTCTGACAATCAGAAGCATACATTTTTAAACTACTTTGTATGGAATATCATTTGGTCCTTGAAACATAGACGTCTTATTTTTTAATTTAGTTGACTCTATATGTAGAATTTCATTTTCAGTGAAAGGCTGTATATACATACTTTCACAAATGTTTTTTATACTGCTAACTGCAGGAGAGATATAGTTCTTTTTTATACTTGATATTATTCTAATAGGTCCCTCTTTAAAAAAAGTATTTAATTTACCAGGTACTTGACCCAGATTGTTTATTTTAAAATTTGGTTCATTCAAAATTATATTTTTATATTCTCGAGTTTTATTAGTTAGAGTGAAAATGATATTCCACGCTGTCTTATTTTGATCTCTAGGATTCGAGTTTGATATCAAATTGATTAAATTTTAGTGAATTAACTTCTGTAAAATGTCTCCTACAGAAAGCTTTATTTTTTGATACTATGTTAGATATATTAGTATTAAATAAAACCGTATTATGATCAGACAAAATATTACTTCCTACGTGGCATTTTACCGTGTTATCTAAATTTGTGAAAAGATTATTAATCTTAGATGAGCTCCAAGAGATTACTCTCATTGGCTCCTCCACCCTCGGCGACAGACCATAGCATGTGAGACATTCAACTAAAGTTTTATAATCATCCCCCAATGATCCAGGATCAACATTGAAATCACCGCAAAGAATGATATGAATTTATCCAAAATTTCAATTAAATTATTTACTTATATATACCTTAAAATTCCTCGACGGGTAACAATATACTGTAATGACAAAGACCGGCACACCTTCCGAGACCTCCCAAGTTATGCCACATATTTCTATATCTTTTTCAACACAATAATTATCCAAACTAAGTTTCTTTACATAGACACTCCAGTCAGTTAGTCTAGGTTCTACATTCCTCTAGGCTTGTTACAGCTGCCTCTAAGTCGAATCGTATTTACTACGATTCGACTTAGAGGCAAGGGTAAATGAAACCATTAGGAGAATAGAGCGGTGGTTAAATGGGGTGCAATTAGAACTAGCCCCAGAGAAAACAGAGTGCATCATCATTACGAGGAAAAGAATTCTACCACCCTTCACAGTAAGAG
Organism: Leptura quadrifasciata; assembly: GCA_963675555.1. Lineage (NCBI taxonomy): Eukaryota > Metazoa > Arthropoda > Insecta > Coleoptera > Cerambycidae > Leptura > Leptura quadrifasciata. Next base: position 93,375,149 of record OY776680.1, on the reverse strand, counting down.
TAGGGCAGGTGGAGATTAGACCTAACAGAGGCTTAAAATATCTAGGAATATGGTTAGACCCGCGGCTAACTTATGGGTTACATGTACTGAAGACAGCAAAAAAGGCGAGGAAAACTGGGAAAATGTAGCACATGCTCTAAACCGAATAATGGGGACAAAGGAAGAGGATAGAAGAAATCTAGCCCCGCACCCCTAATTCCTTTAACAGATTGGGGATGTAAGGGAACACGTGGGAAGTTTTACTAACACCAATAAAAGACGAATGACCCGTGGCCTGATGGAAAGCGAAAGCAGTTCCAGGTTACGTGGAAACACTGATCCAGGAGGGGTTTTAATCGGTAGGAGTCCGACACTACCCGGCGTGGGCAGACCCTAGCGCCGGTGTCCATGTAGGATTTCCCCTCCACCACAAAAAAAAAAAGTCGAATTGTATGTGTCTATAATCTGACATGGAGGGCTCATCTGTAATAAGCCAGTTTTTTATTTAGTCCGTTATTAAGTGGGTCCCCAAGGGTTATGTCTAAAACCTCTTTTCTAACTCATTTATAAAGGTGGGTTCATTACCCTTATTGATAATACCGATATTATTTGACAAATATTCAAAAATTTAATGGGCATACAGAGTTAAAAGACTTACTTACAATACTGTCTTTAGATGACAATGGAAAACACTACAAAATACATTCTGCATTAAAAGCTTGAATTCTCTACAGTTCAACACATCCAGGCTGCTTTCTTTGATATACCTCAACATTCTTGTTATAGGAATACCTGAAATAGTTAGTAGAATGAAATTCAACATTAAATGCATAACATACATAACCTAATACCATGAACTTCTTTCACACTTACTATTTTCAGTAAAAGTATGTCCCTTTTTTCAATACAAGTATATCCAGGGTATTTTTTGCATTTCCGTTTATGGCTTTAAAGTTCTCACAGTTTTCTAAACAAAGGTTGCATAAATTCCTTTTTGGAATTTCATCATAAAACAAAAACGTGACGGAAACGACTATTTAAATAACCACAGGATGCACTAGGTATACCCACATGTATACAACTTTTATCTAGTTCTATTTCACGAAACCGAAATTTCTACGCTTTGGTTTTTATCAGAGTTGGAATAGAACTCCAACGACTCTTAACTTTCTTATTTCTATTTGTAACCTAACCTAATCCTCTGTTCTTCGTTCAGCAGTTTCAAAAGCCATGATGCCGTTACAAATTTCATGTAGCTCTGACACTGAAGGAGGAAGGCCATAGTTAAATGATTTGGTTCAAGAGCTATGGCGAAAATTACCCATCAACAGATGGCGCCTCAGAAACGCCAAAAATTATATTCTTCGGGCGAACAATAAAGCTTTACCATTAGCGATATAAGTATTTGTTATAAAAAAATAGTTTGTTGGATGAAAGTTGTGTTTGGTAACAGTTATATAACTTCCTAAAATGTTTAAAAATATGAACAAGTATAGAGGTCTGTCCACAGAAAAATTAATATACATTAAAAGCAGTGCAAAATAAAGATTTGTACCTAATAATAACAATGTTAGAACTGTGGTTGACAAAAGTCAATCCGAACAACAGCAGCGGCCGTAGAAGTTGGTTGCTTCATTTCAGTCAGATGAACGCGTATGACGTCACATGCTTGCTGGCTCGACAGTGCCAAATCATCTATGCGCTGCGTTAGGTTTGTTCCGTGTCATTCTCGTTAGAACATCAAATAGAGTTTATTTATTGTTGTGAAATGAGGCGTCCAATATCAAAACTAACAATCTCCACTTTCTGCAGAAAATGAGATGTACAATTTCTGGTAGCTTTAGAATAAAGGTATAACTTAAACATTACAGAATAATCAAATCTAACAATATCCCGTGGTAAATGACTCTTAAATATTACGGTCAGTTTCAATACTCACAATCTCCAACCACTGGTTAGTTGCAAAACTGACAATCTCCAAATCTCCATTTTAACCAAGAAAAAAGTTTGGTGCCACGTGACTGTCGTCTTTGTTTATCTGAGGTTTTAGTCTGTTCACAGACTACCAGACTGGCAACTCAATGTTAAATTTTTGTCCAGAAATCTATCTCTCTCTCTCTCTCCGATTTGCAGAAGCCAAATTCAGAGGGCGCCACAGTTGCAGACGCGGGAGATTTGACCATTTGTTTACTTTAACTTACAGTTTATGTACATATTTGACATTTAAAATTTGTGATCAAAGTGCAATGCCGTTTCATGCTTAATCTTTGATCACAAATTTCAATGTCAAATACGCCATATTATATATATACTATAGGAAATTAAAAGTCAAATTTGTAATACATCATAGAACTTTATTTTGTCAGACATAAATAAACATGTAATAAAAAGTATGACAAAGGAAAAATACATAGTAAAAGAAAGCACAAGAATTAAAAACACACATATCCTTAACCTAAATAGATACTTTAAAAATTACATCATAAAACTTGTATTTTTATGTGGTCGAGTGGAAGAGCAGTTTTGCTGAACTCCGCCACAAATAAAGACAGTTTATTATTATTATTAATATTTAAGGCACTTTTGTTTTATTGTATTCAATTAAATTATCAATATCAAGAGAACCATATTTATATTTTACAATAACTCTCTTGCTAATTTCTTTTCGTGTGCATTTATTAATTGTAGTAAATACTCGCCTTGCAACCCCTTACATGATAACAATGTTCTCCAAATTCGAATTTTCAGTGATGACGAGGTTAGTACCTCAATAAAAAAAACTCAAGGCAAACATGACTACAGTGGCCGGATTCTAAGTTCCTATCGAATCGAATCGATACGATAGTAACGAATTTCAAACACGTGTCGTTTGAAATTCTAAGTTGTTATAGAGTAAACTGTCATAATATCGTAAGACTGAAACAATAACTTCTTTGGTATCGAGCATATTCTGTCGATTAAGAGTTAAAATTGTTATAAGATACGTACTTAGAACCAGTAGTATCGTATCGACTTAATACGATAGCAACTTAGAATCCCGCCGCTGGACCTGATGAAATATATGGTTTTGCACAGTGTAGTTGAGACATTAAAAAGTCAACAGTACTTGACTTTAGGTCCTTAAAAATATTTCTGACAACATCAGAGTTACTCAGGTCACACATTTCTTTTATTTTATTTGCTCGCTCTTTACACAACTTTTTTAATTTTCGTATGTGATCTGCCTTTTTTGAAATTACCTTAAACATAACTTTCTTCCTTGGGGTTGTATCTCTTGACACAATTTTTTAAAAATTGAACTTTGGCCTCTGAATCCCCCAAATTTGGTATACGATGGTAGAGGTGTTGATGAACGATCAACTGGAGTACTTGGCACAGTACTAGATATGTCTGGATGCGGGTTTTCTAATTCCTCATTATGTGCAGAAGAAACACGAAGACCACGTGATGTCGATGGTAGACATATATCTTCTTTGGGTAATCGGTATCATTTGAGTATGACTCTACTGTGAAGTGCTTATTACAAATTCTAAGATGGCGTATAGTATTTTCTGACACTTTCATTCCCATTAAGTCCTGCCACATTTTCGATCTGAAAACGATAATATTTATTTATTTATTTCAAGTAGATACTGTGGTAAGGCAGAACAATAATTTGAAGTAGTCTTACGATATTTAGAAATATATATTGCACTCTGCAAAAACTAAAAACAAAGACTGGAGCAAATGCACACTTACTTATGAAGGTTCCTGGGAAAATAGTGCAATTTTTGCACATCAACTTCTTCAGTTTCACAAACAATGCAGAAGGCAGAAGACATTTTAAGAAATAATCTGTAAAATGCAATATTATATATTACTGTAATCCAATGTATATTTGCACAATAACACTCACCTAACTCCTCTTTGGAAATAGAAATTTTTAAAGGGCACTAAAAACTACGTATTCTATGTTAAAAAGTCAAGTTTCTACAAAAATAATATCACCAGCACAACACAATCACAGTACACAATATAAATAACATAATAACAATGGACGACGTTTGACGTTCCAAACGACATTTGCGTTAAGAGCGACATCTGAATTTGGCTTCTGTTGCCTCGACCTTGACCGGATAAATTTCTCAGGGAAGTTGCCAGTCTGGTAGTCTGTGCCAATAGCATTACTGCTGTCCACTGGGCATCAGATAATTTAAGCCCAGGAGCATGCTTGCGCACTGAAAATCTTATCCCACTATTCTGGCCGAGTGGGAGTACTGGTTCTACTGTGCAGGTACACAGGGCAAAACAAATATGCGAAGAAGAACATCTCCAAGAGGAATACCAGACTTTAAAGACAACACACCACATGCACAGGTGCGCAAGTGGTAAGCAGTCTCATGCCAGCCATTGTGGAGTAAAGTTATTGTTTTAAATGAATGTATGTACCACGTGTAAAGTTTATGTCGTTTGTCAATAAACCATATATTGTTGGATATCGTGATTTACTCCCTACGCTCCAACTATCAAAACCAAATATTATAAGGAATACCAGACTTTAAACATATCTCTCGAGAAAAATGGATATAGCCTCAAGGACATAAACAGCGCCATCAAGAAACAGACCATAGCCAATACGAAAGAAGAAAACAAATATACAGTGACTACTTACCTACCATATATACAAGGTTCTACCTATAGGATTGGAAGAGTGCTAGCAAAGAAGAACATCAAAATGATCTACAACGCAAAACAAAAAATTGGACATTTTCCTAAATACGAGCCACCAGGAGTTTATAGCATTTCATGTTCGTGTGGAGAAGTTTACATAGGAGGGACCAAGAGACATATTAATATCAGGCTCAAGGAACATATCAGGCAGACAAAGAAGGAAAACATCCCTAAGTCTGCAGTTGCAGATCACTCAAAGGCATAACCGGCCACTGGATAAAATTTGACGAGACCAAAAGATTGGCGAGCACTAGACACCACTGGCCCAAAAGTTACAGAGAAGCCATCGAAATATACAAAAATCAAAATAATTTCAACAGTGATGCCGGACTACAGTTATCGTTGACATAGAAACCAATGTTCCGTGTTCCGGTCCACTTACTATGCGACATCACTGGAACCAAGCCACGCCCCTGACGATGCATACAAATAGAGGAGCTCAGGCTCACTTCGCTTCAGAAGGAGACCACAATTAAGATGGTCGAAATGTCAAGTATTCAAAACTATCCAACGCGGAAGAGAATCCGGAAACCTAATTATGGATCATCATCAGACCGCGAAAGCCTTAGAGCCAAAATACGCATATTGTGTTCACTTAATACCTTAAAGATATAGTGTTCTGAGCCCAAATATGCACTTTCAGATATATTTATGCATGTTTATGGTATCTTCCCCGAGAGAAAATAATTAGATATGCAAAATTTAAGAGTTTCTTTTTTACTTCTAGAAGATTAATTCAGGTTTCCTAGAAAAAATGTAAACAAGCATTATTAACATTGTTTCGGTTTGCAGCTTGATCCCCAAAAGTCCGACCCTGATTATAACAATTGTGATATTGTCTTATTTTTACTTAATTTCTGTTATACTTTCTTAGAATATAAATTGACTGACAATTTTGCATTATTGCACTCTGGCTTATGTGACTATTTTGCTATTAAAAATTGTTTAATTAAACTAGTTATTTTTTTGGAATGAACAAATTCATATTAGAACAGACACCAATGGAGACTTGTAGGTATATACCCTTAAAATCTTTTAACCTTTGAAAACGACCCCTCCTTGTTAAAGGCTTCACTCTCCAAAACATCCGAAATCGATATTTCTGCTTTTCAAATATACATGAGACTATCACATAAATCTCAGTTTCATTTGATAAAAATGTATTAGGTTTAATTTTATACTTGTTCATCTTTTTAAACATTTTGGAAGTTATTTAACTTTTATCAAACACAACTATCATTCAACAAACTATTTCTTTATAACAAATACTTATATGGCTAATGTTAAAAGTTTGATTTGATTGATTATAAATCCTTGATTCACATCACACATTACTTTTGACATTTTCGACGCGCCATCTATTGATGGGTTATTTTTTTTTACATTTATTTAACGTCGGCCTATTTCCGCTGCTGAGGCCTAACACCGACGCCTGTAGACGAGCTACCCCCAACCAGGAATTTTGCCGAACCTCTTCCCTTAAGAGTAGGGATCTTTTACTTGCCTAACATTTAATAGGCAAGGGACCGACGGCTTTACATCCCCTCCGAAGGATGGTATATCCCCTATACAACCCTCGCCTAAGGTTGTATAGCTTCCGCGCATACATTGACATACAAGAGGCTGGAAGATGTGTGAGGCGAGGACGCGGTCTTCGTTGGAACGGTCACCAATCCAAGTACTAACCGCGCCTTACGTTGCTTTACATCGCATATCGAAGTAACTACATAGTAAAGACGCACCCACGCTCGCCCCTTTTTTGATGGGTGTGATTTTCCCCATAACTGTTTGTAATGAAGTATACAATACTACAGGAATACTGTATACTTTCATTCCAGTTTAACTTATTTTAATCATGCATGGATCAAGTAGTTCAGTTTTAGATTAGTTCAATACCTGATTAGCTCTTTTGTTAACTTTTAATTCTAACTTCACCAGGCCGCAACTTGCGTGCCGTGTGCATTTCGTGCCGGGCGCAAAACCACGTGACCGTGATTTTTGGGTATAAAATAGCTAGCCAGAAACCAGTAAATTCAGAGCTTGACTTTCACCTTTCTCGAGTGTGTTGAACTGAGATAACCGGAAGCTCAAGTTTCTCCGGCGTCGTGGCAGCCGCTGGCCAAGTATCTGTTAGGGAGGATCCGAGTGCGTTGAACTGGACCTCCTGTCAGATTGACTCGAGTGTGTTGAACTGGATCTCTCCTGAAACAGATTTCTTAGTCGCGTCTGTTATGTCCTAGAACTTCGATTAGAGAATTGGGGTTACGACGACGTACATAGAGGAAATATGTTACACTCTCTCTCTCTCTCTCTCTCTCCGATTACTATGATGTACTTATGTAATAACAAGATTGTCGCAACCTAAGCCATGAAAGATATAAAAGATCTTGGCGTTGTTTTTGATACTATATTAACTTTTTCTACACATATCGAGGAAAGCACCAGTAGTGCATTTAGAAATTTAGGTTTTGTTTTGAGAAACAGCAAAGATTTTACTGAATTATCTACTCTACGTATGTTATTTGTTACATTTGTCAGATCCAAACTGGAATATGCGTCCATTGTTTGGAGTCCTAGTTACAACATTCACATAGCGTCCTTGGAAAAAGTACAACGAAGATTTTTTAAGTCCACAACTTTTATTCTGGAGGGCACATATCCAATGAGAGGGACACAACAAGAATTTTTTTTAAATAAATTTAGTATGAGTAGCTTAATAAGGAGACGTGTAATGCATTCAATAATGTTCTTACACAAAATTATCAATAATAAAATTAGCTGCACCTGCCTCACCTCACTTCTTAGGTATCGAATTCCGAGATTAAATTCTCGAACAAATAATGTACTCATGCTTCCTACTCCACGCACTAATATATTAGAATCATCTCCCCTACATCAAATGTGTTTAAATTATAATAGTATTGAGGCTAGCCTGGATATATTTAACTGTAATATTGCTGACATAAAGAACATTTACTTAAACCCCATTTAAACACGCTCTTGTCTATATTTCTGTGTTACACTTGTGATATATATATATATATATATGTGTGTATGTGTATATATGTATATGTATGTATGTATATATGTGTATGTGTATATATATATATATTTATTTTACTAGAGTATATATTTTGATTGTAGTTGTTACATTTTATATTTGTGTCATTTGTGTACCTTTTACTTACACCATATTGTTCTATTTATCGATATTTTATTTAAATCTGTTGCTATTTGTCCTGTAATTGAGTTTCACCCGTTGGATGAATTATATAAATAAATAAAATAAATAAATATGGCCACACTGTACATATAAATTATTAGGAAAATAAATGTCTTATTTTGGATCTGGATTTTAATTAATATTAACATTGAACTCTGGAATAATCTCCAAACCAGCTACCCGAGCAAAACAAGCATCACATGTTGAATGAAATCAAATAACAATGGGCCTTCTTCCTTCCGAGCTACATGAAATTTGTAAGGGCAGCTAAGCAGATGTGAAAATTAATCCGCTTTTTCTATCTTGTGTCTAACCAATGTGTCACTGAATATCGTCGTCCTGCTCGCTCTAGATATAAAGCGCAATGTAGGAGGAGCTAGTGATTTTGATACCTACATACTATTCAAATAGATGGCGCTACGTTTGGCTGAATTTGTGAATGACAGAAATGTTGTGGTAGGTTAATTGCGTTTCAAATTCTGCAACACAAACTGCATCAAGTCGGGTTTTTGTGGATTTTGTAAAGTTTTTGTGTGATTTACTCTGTAATAATGGTATTATACTGTATAAGGTGAAGAAATTGTTTTACTTCCCTCTAAATATCGAAAAGTAAGTGAATATTATTACTTTATTTATATCGAGTATAAAACTCATCTACGTAATTGTAATTATATAATGTACAATTTACCAATTATTAGATCTATTTGACTGTGTAATTAATTATGTATCATGTTTGAATATGTCAAGCATGCAATATTGGTGACGTATAGCCATATACCTATTATATCTAAGGTGCTATTACGGCCGAATTGAAGTAATCGATTTTTTTATCAAGTAGTATGTTTTTCCAAAAAGTCTGTTGTAAATGGGGATTTTTACGTTAGTTATATCCTTTTACTTTGGATCAAGGATTCTTCAAAGTTATGAACAGTTATTAATGAAATATTTATAAATCAAAGGAGGAAAGTGTAACGTTTCAACCCACGATCCCACTGATGTATTTTACTGTCCAATGAGAATGCTTATCTGCTAAGTACCAATTTTTAATATTTCGCAAACATTGTAGGTTCGGTATGTTGAAATTGAAATAAATATATAGGTAAACTGATTTGTTTCAGGTCACGACATTGGCAAGAATCTCTGGTTATGAAATTCCAGGGAATGTATGTCTGGACATAAAAGGGCGTGCAATAATAAACATTTTAAAGATGAGTGTTTTAAACCATCAACAGAAAGTTTACCCTTCATAATGATGCTATATACCAACTTTATTTCCTGCAGTATAGCCTATACAAATAGGTACCTATAAAGGAAGGGAAGGGGGTTGCACATTTGAAAAATCATACAATATCCATTACCTTCTAACATTGCCAGTGTCGGAACTGGGAATCAAATCCAGAACACTATAGACAGTCTAACCAAGTGTGCTCACCACATAACACGCTATAACAGACTGCACTACCAAATACATAAAAAAAGTATAATTTAGTTTGTCCATCATGACAAAGCAGTACTTTTTTGTTATATACATGTCCCGACTTATATTATTGTATCTTTCTTAATTATAGTTTTAATATTAATCAATATTGTCTTCTATTGTTTGTGATTCTTTTTTCATTAATATAGTAATACAGCTTCATAAATTTGTGTATTGTTTGTCTTTTTCATTTAAGAAAATAATATATATGAGCCGCCCACTTCAGAAATAAGAAATTCAGAGAATGTTTGTGATTCTTTTCTGTCCATAACAGTCAATTAAATAGTGTGATACTCTTTTAATACTTTTACATATACATAATTACTGAATAATTCGTACTAAACGTGAGCAGCTAATATAGCATAGAGGCATACAAAAAGAAAGTGTCAAGTCCGGCAGATTAGACCATCATACCTTTATGTATTTTGATGTCCTGAATTCGAATCTGGCGTAAGATTTGCTACATTGGCTCGCAGTTTTTTTTAAACCTCAAGAAATAGCAAATCTCTCAAATTCCACTTTTCTGTTTAAAATTAAATTGTGACCCTATAGAACAAATTTGACGTCAGACTCGAATTCAGGGCATCAATGTACATAAGGGTATGGTGTTCTAATCTGCCGGCTATGACACTTTCTTTTTGTGTGCATGTGTAATCAATCATAAATCTATTCGAATTTCGCGGCTTACTGGTACGAGCTGCTTAGGCGCCATCTGCAACGCGCTATATATCACCTAGAGAGAGAAAAGTGTTGTCTATCTCATTCGCGGATTCATAATATACATTGAGTTGCGCGTCTGGGTTAGTCATCCAAGGGTTATAAATAATAATAATGATGATGAGTGATTTTCGCCATAATTCTTAAACCCCAAGCCAGTTCTTAATACATCCAATAGATGGCGCAATGCGTATTCGGATAATGTCATTTTCGATTTGTATAATTTCTTCCTTGAGAGTTACATGAAATTTGTAACGGCAATTATAGGTGCTTCCCTTTTGCACGAAATCTCAGTTTATTCTCACATTTGATGTCAGTGAAGTGAGTATACTAATCTCAGTGAATATGTTGCTGCTCATGTTGTGCAAAAGAAACAATCTTCTCCTGCACTCCTAACATAAATGTCTGTAAAAGGTTTTGTGACTTTAAAAAAGTCATTGTGTTCTCTAAAGGCTGGTGTAGATTTCTTCACTTTTACGAATCGTCCATAAAATTAAAAGTAATCACTCACTGATGTACAAAAATATAAATAACTCAAAAGTAAATAAACACTAACCTCAATCTTCAACTGAGTACAAAGTGAGTTGCTCAGTTTGTGGTTGCTCCCAAGTGGCAGTAGAAACCAAAGAGCATATACTAACTTGCGGCAGAGACAACCCTGAGACACGCAACTTCATTGGAAATTTTGTCCGAAATTAACATTTATTCCCTATCTCTGTTGAATACATAAAATATTGGATGGAGCTATTTTACTTGCACAATATGTAAGGTAAGGAAGATGGCAGCACTTACACCTATTTCGGCGCGCTATCAAGTGTCTGTCAGTTGTCAATGCTGTCGTCAAAAATTCAAAATTTTGTTTATGTCTTGTCAGAGATAACTCAATTTCGGAAGTCGTTTTACGGTCTTAGTGCTAATTTTGTGCCCTGATTTTCAGTAATTTCATTGTAATAGTGTTTTATAAACATTTGTGTGTAAGTTAAAGATTATTTTGTGTTTGAAGCCTATCATTTTTTGGTAACTGGTAAGTTATAATATTGTAAATAATTTTATCCGTTTTACATAATGTTTGTAATTCAATTTCAAAGATTAAGCTATAATAAAAAAAGTGTTAACTATATCTTTTACCTATTCAGTTCCTCATAATTTATGTACAATTACTTGTAGGTTATTTTCTGTTTTGAGATATGGCCTCAGCGCCACGGATTGGATTGTGTTATGTTTGTGGTATGGTTTCTCGGAGGACGAGGTGGCGAAATTTCATTATTTTCCGTCTCAGTTGGAAAGGTAAGTTAAGACGTTTACTAATTATCAGTACTTCTAACATCACAATTATTTATTTTATAGGTCAAAAATGTGGCAAGAAAGTATGGGTATGTGCTATACTGGTGAATCTTGCCGAAATTATAGGATATGCTCCCGTCGTTTTACTGACGAAAGTTATGTAGACCTAATTAGTCGCAGATTGAGCCGCAATGCAGTCCCCACACTTTTCCCATGCACTCCGTCAACATGCCAAGTGCAAGAAGGTCTCGGAGAAGGTAAATAAGTGTTTTATGAAATGTCTCTGGTGAAGGACCCTCAGTTTTCTAGCCTTGTTCTAGTTGCCACTAATTAGCTTATAGTAGAATTATCTTGCACACTTACTACGAGTTAGTGTTACTGATTAATTTTATCAGAATCAAAAAAAATTACATTTAATCTGATGAATATAATTGCTCATATCCATTTCATTTTACTTCAGGTATAGCCTCAACTTCAAAGATTGTGCCTCACGCGTTGGAGGAATTTCCTACTACAGTTTTGGGGGACATTATCAGCACTCCTGTATCCGAACATACTTCTACTCCAATTCGAAAACGATCAGTATTTAGAGACATTGACAATGTCAAAATCAACCGCTACTCCAAGGAAACTGAAATTTATAAACTTGGTTTGTCGTAAAGAGGACCACATACGGAAATTAAAACTCATGTGCAAACAGAAAGCTCATGATATCAAATCCCTATCGGATTTGAGGGGCTCATCAGTATTCAGAGATATATTTAGGGGGATGTCGAACACCACAGCTGACTTCATAATTTCTCAATTACGCTGTGCAAAGCGTAACCCAAAAGGTAGGAGATGGACTATTGAAGAAAAGGTTGTAGCGTTGGCTCTTCTAAAAAGGAGTCCAAAGTGCTACAGGCTGTTGTCAAAAATCGTTGCTATGCCTTCAAAACGAACACTACTTTCGCTATTGGAAAAGGTGCCACTCCATATTGGCATCAATTATCACCTATTTAAGCATATCAGCAACTGTTTAAAAAATGAATAAGATAAATTGTGTGTGTTACTGTTTGATGAAATGGACATCAAGGAAAATTTAATGTAGAAATAAATGATAAATAAATAAATAAATATTAAAAAAACAATTTGACTTTTTAATTTGGTATAACTAAATTATTACCGCCTATTTGTGTGTTGTTGTGCAATACAAAAACATAATATTTTTAAAACGTATTATGTTTTAAAAAATATGTTTTTATATTGCACAACAAAACGCAAATAGTTTGTTAATATTAATAAATACCCATAAAATAGAATTTAAATTTTCGCGGTTCGCAGGGGGTTTGCTATCTGCGCCATCTACTTCTACCTTCATTATTCCAATCAACCTTTTCAGTACTGCGGATAAAATTTTAGCACGTAGTTGAGCGTCTCAGGGTTGCGGAAACTAAAAGAAACGTACAAACAACTTAGTAATGACGTCACATGTGAGAATAAACTGAGATTTCGTGCAAAAGGGAAGCACCTTAAGACTTTTGTTTTGAGTCAACTAAAGGAAGAAGAACAGAAGATTAGGTTAGGTTATATTTATGTGTTTGTTTTGAATTTTCCAGTTATCTATGTTTTGAATCGTATTGGCGCTGCACTTTTCAATGTGCCGCTACGCTGCCATGCCATTGCATTAGTAAAAAATATTCTTCTGTTTAATTAGAAATCAGAGAGTTGGAGTCCTATTCCAACACTGATAAAAACCAAAGCTCAGAAATTTCGATTTCCTGAAATAGATAAAAGGGTATTTCTAGAGCATCCTTGACTTATTTAAAAGCCGTTTCTCCATTTCTGTTACGTTTTTGTTTTGTGAAGTGGCTAGATAATGAAATTCGAGAAAGGAATATGAACATTTGTTTAGAAAACTGTGAGTAAAGCCCTAAATGGAATTTCGCCCTGGACATACTTTTACTGAAAATAGTAAGTGTGAATTGTTAGGTTATGTATGTTAAGCATTTGAGGTTGAATTTCATTCTACTAACTATTGCAGGTATTAACATATAACAAGAATATTGGGATATATCAATGAAAGGCCTGGATGTACTGAACTGTTCACTGAGCATTTTTAAAAGAAGAATTAAACAAAGCTTTTAATGCAGAACGTATTTTGTATTGCTTTACATTATCATTAATGACAATATTGTAATTAGTACTTTTAAGTAAGTATTTTAACCCTACATGCCCATTAAATTTTTGAATATTTGTTGCAAATAATATCGGCATTATCAATAAGGGTAATGAACCCTCGTTTGCAAATGCGGTTAGAAAGAAGTTTTAGACGTATCCCTTGGTGCCCCACGTATAACTGATTCAATAAAAAAACTGACATGATACAGATGAGCCTTCCATGTCGGATCATAGACAAATACGATTCGACTTTGGGGCAGCTGTAACAAACTTAGGGGAATATAGAATATCTAGACTGACCGACTGGAGTGTCTATAAAGAACACTTATAAGGACGGAGGTCGAAGGTGTAACACATTCCATTGTTACAATAGAGCAATTAGAAATTCCAATCATGGGGTACACTAATACTGTTAAATAATACCATGATGAATTCCTTGTCCTTTATTACCATAAATACATTTGATGATATCCTAGTAAAGAAAGTGTTGTGAGTTTTCAATTATATACTGGGGCACAATAAATACACCACAGGTAATGACGACCCCCTTTATCCCGGAAGGCTCTAGTAGAGCCTTGTGTGGGAGGGGGCTACACATTTAGAGACAAGGGACACACACCCAATATCCGTGTATAATGAAAAAATCCCTCTCACAGTATTTTCCACTGCCACGGCCGGGGATCGAACCTGGAACTTTTTGGTGAGAGGCAAGTGCGCTCACCTCTCGACCATCAGTATTAATGTATATATACTCAGTATGAATTTATAGACCTCCTTTAACAGACTTAATCTATACTTATGTAAGCTTGAAACACTCTTATTCAAACTATTAACTAAATCAACTATTGTATTAGCTGGAGATTTTAACATTATTTTTAACAATAAAGAGTCAACCGACACAATAACTAACAAACCTTCTAACTTGTTACAATCTCAATATGCCTATTAAATCTTATACTCGCATCTCTCAACACTCGTATAATACAATGATTATCTCTATGTAGTAATTTAGAGAACCAAAATGTTTCCAGTTCAGTAATTTCACCTGGCTTGTCTAATCATGAAGCTGTCTACTGCTCTTTACACGTAGACTCAAACACCTCTGAATGTAAATAAAAATTTGGGCGATTGTACAGCAGGACAAATTATAATAGGTTTTTTCGATACCACTTACAGTCTGATTGGAGAAGAGTCTCTATTAAAGATGAACCTTTTAATGCGTTTTATGAGTGTTTAGTAGGGCCTTTCCCATTCATAAGTTGAAAATAAAAAATAAAAAACCTTAGATAACTAAAAGCACAAAAACTTCTGCAAAAAATATGCGAATTTTACGCTTCAGACGAAAATATACAAATGAGGCATTCTTCGTTAATTATTATGCAAAATACCGTAATATCTATAAAAAAGTAATTAAAGCGGCAAAAAAAGCTATTACAATACGAGAATAGAACAAGCAAATAATAAGCCTAAGGGGAGTTGGGCACTCATAAACGAGCTTAGAGGTAAAAACCACCGTTCAATAAACGTAAATAAATTCGAATGATCTGAATAACTATTATTGTTCAGCTGCAGATAAATTAACTGAAAATATAATCCATTTAAAAGCTCCTCTAAGTTATATGATGGAAATAAATAATAGTCAAGTATTACGTTTGTACAATACTAATATAGTTAAATTGAGAGAAATTATTATGGACGTAAAAAATAAAAATGCTTCTGGTATTGACAAAATGTCTATAGAAATATTTGAAAATCTACCAGAATCTGATCTGGATGTATTGGTTTGTCTTGTAAATAAGTCTTTTCGATTGGGAGATTTCCTATCTTTTTTTAAAGACATCTTTAGTTATCCCAGTATATAACGGTGGGGATGTAGAAATCCTATCCAACTACTGGCTATATTATTAATTTCCACACTAGCTAAAGTTATAGAAAAACTAATAAAAGAAAGGGTTATTTAGTTTTTGTTATCTGTCAATTTGCTAAGTTACAATCAATTTGGCTTTCAACGCAATGAAAGCACTAATGACGCAATGTCCACCTTCCTGAATACTGTTTATACCAAACTAAATGAAGGGGAGATCGCTGCTGCTATATTCTGCGGTGTGCCTTTAACTGTTTTCAACATGGAATATTGCTGCAAAAATTGGAGCGCTATAGTTTCAGAGGCAGTACTCTTGAATGGTTTAAATTTTATCTGTCACAATATTATGGCATAGCAATATTCTGCATGAAAGCATATGCAACGACATTAAGAAAATCAAAGACTGATGTGATTCGAGCTTACTATCGTTTAATATAGGGAAAAAAACATAATAACTTTCAAATGTAATCTGCCCGATATTCTCCTAGAGAACCATGTTCCTGAGAACAAAACATGCTTGAAATTTTTATAATTGAATATTGACTGCAAATTAAAATTTAGAGAGCATATTGCTGGTTTAAATAGTAAACTAGCATCTGGATGCTATGCAGTCAGAGTGGTTTCCAATGAATTGGGATACCCAGCTGCCAAAGCGGTATATTTTTCATTAAGCGAATCACACCTAAGCTATGGGGTTGCCTTTTGGGGCGTATGTAGTGAATTCCTCATGCAACAAATATTTGTATTACAAAAGCGGGCTATCAGATACCTTTGTAAAGCTAGGGCTCACAACTCTTGCAAGGAATTATTTGTGGCCAACAGAGCTCTGACTGTGGTATCTATTTTTATATTAAATACAGTAGTCTTAGTACATAAATACAAAATCATATTTATACGACTTCAAAATATAACACTAGACAAGTTGGTAATGTTACATTGCCAACCCCAAGAACTACACTTGCCCCGGATTTTCTTGTTTACATTGCTCCTAAAATGTATAATCAATTACGGAGCCATATTAAGGACATAGTCTCCAATCTGGGTTTCAAAGTCGCAGTGAAAAATTTACTTATTGGTAAGCCCCATTATGAATTAAAAGAATACTTTGACGATACATTCTGCTGTAGATATATGTTTCTAATGTTTGATTTAAAAATGTGATCTGTAATTTGTTTGTATTATGTGGTCCTACATTTATAGTTTTATATATTAATATTTTGTATAAGTTATATATGTATATTTTTATGCTTCGTCAACAAGACTATTCTTATGGGCAATCAAGTATGTTTTGATTGAATGATTGATTGATAGATATAGCCTCATATCAACTACAAAACTTCAAGACTTTGTATTATGAAAAAGCTGTCCAGTTAAACAAAAGGCAATCCAAAGAGATGTGCCCTGGTGGTATAGGGATCTCAGTTGTCTCAAATGAAATTGCGGAACACACAATTTGTGAGTGCAAGGTGTTCATCCGCATTAGGC
Organism: Leptura quadrifasciata; assembly: GCA_963675555.1. Lineage (NCBI taxonomy): Eukaryota > Metazoa > Arthropoda > Insecta > Coleoptera > Cerambycidae > Leptura > Leptura quadrifasciata. The sequence goes on along the minus strand of OY776680.1, from coordinate 93,358,250 downwards.
TAAAGTACCTGAAGCAGGCGGGATTAACACCCCAAGACATAGGGAAACTAGGCCCCAGTAAAATCACAAGATTTGTGAAATGTGTTGGAATCATGGACAACAGTTAGTTGTAGGGTAATGCACAAAAGATCTTTTAAGTCGTAATGATAGGACTACGCAAAGCCAATCAACTCCCGAAACAATCTACTGTAATGCTCATTAAATTGTTTGTTTTGTATTAATACTTGTATAGTGCCTGTGTTTTACATTTGTTTTCTCTTGTATTATTTCATTTTATAATGGGGTTTTTCCGTAAACAAATTAATAAATAAATTATAGGTTTGTGCAAAACTGAAAAATGCCAGTAATAAAAATAGTAACAATAGTCCATTTGTCTCAGTCTTATAAGCGACGCACAGTATTTATTAAGTTTTTTTTTTGTCAACAGGATTTAAGCATCATCAAGAAGGCTGTGAACCGTGTTTCTTGTAGAGGCGAAGACTAAAAAAAATATAAAACTCATAAAGATATTAACAGAAAAGGTCAAATAGATCCAAGCAGTTTATTGCAGTTTACAATGATGGATCAAACAGCAAGAGAGATAGGTGATAACTTGGTTGATATAATCAAAGTAGAAGAACAATTCTACGAGGATAGAACAAGTCCTGATGAGGGAAAAATTGGTAACGGGGGCGATATAATTAAATTAGAACAAATGTTCCTTGATAATGAAGATATTAAAGAGGACTTGGAATTTAAAAATGAAAGAAAAGAAATGGTAGATTTGAAAGTTAACAACGAATATCAGGTCATGTTAAAAGATATGTTGGCCTCTGAAGAAGAAAGCAATAAACTTGATTTTATTAAAAAAGAAGAAATATTTTGTGAAGACGAGATCAAAGAAACAGAAGGAGACTTTATTAAAATGGAGGACCAGGAATGTTTAGTTGACGAGAACATTGATATAAAAACAGATGAACATGATTTGAACAGGTATATTTTATTTTAAACTTGAAAAACTAATGTCTTTATTGGAGTTTAATGTGTCCACTAATTTTATTTACCCGTTCCATAGATTGGATAATTAGCGTAGTAACAGGTCCGATCGAATAAAGTATCCATTTTCAAAGTTAATTCATGTCATTATATAATTTACAATATAATATACGAGATATAAATTCAAATCAAGCCACCATGCTTTCGTGATAAATGGAAATTTAAGACAGTTGTGAAAGCCTTTGCGAAAAATGTCAATTTTGGCTGTAAATATGGTGCATTGTTCAAATATTCAACAGTGTTTTGCAGTTGAAGCTTATTTAAAAAAATAATTTATTAATAATTTATTTCCATATACTCATACAAATGTATCACCGAATGTTTATTTCATCGTCACTTTAATTTAAATCCAAGAGATCGAGTTCCTAGTCGATTAACAATTAAAAAGTGTAAACAAGCTTTGCAGTACTGCTTCATGTGCCAGAAAAAAAACAAAAGGAAGAACTCGTTCTGTATGCACACTTGAAAATGCTGAAAGGATAGGAGCAGCTGCGCTACAAAGTGCTAAAAGTTCTGCAAAATCACAAGTATTAACTCTCAATATTTCGAACCATAGTTATCTCCGCATTCTGAGAGACTTACACTTCGATCCCTACAAAATTCAAGTCGTACAAAAACTTCTGCCTCAAGATTTTGGAACACGCGTTGAGTTTTGCGAACGTTTCGAGGGGCTATTTGCTGAAAGCCCAAATATCGTTGATTGCTTGTTGATGTTAGATGAAGCTCATTTTCATCTTTTCAGATATGTTAACTGTCGTACTTATGTATATTAATAAGAAAGTTAATTTGTGTGTACCAGCATTACTGTGTATTGTGTAAATGCGGTACAAATTGCTCTAAGTAGGGAGGCAGCAGAAAGAAATTCGTACATGATCGAGGAAGCATCTGCGCCATCAGCCATTCATAGAATATCCACTAGAACGCCGCCGGAAGTGACAAGAAATTCCAGAAACCAATGCTGCTATTGCGGGAAGACCAATCATGATGAGAACCATTGTTTTTTCAAGAATGCATGTTGTCATCTGTGTGGTGTTGTGGGGCATGTGCATAGTTTGCGTAAAGTTGGGGCTAAGGGTAATAAACAATTTGAAAAACGCATAAAATTTAACTCAATCCAGATGAGGAGACTGAACAAATCGATTTAAATTTTTCACAAGAAATTTTTCAAATCGAACAGTCAAGTAAAAAACCTTTTAAACTGGATGTAATAATAAACAATACTCGGGTATGCATGGAAGTTGATACGGGTTCAGCTGTAACTGTAATTTCTGAATAGTAATACAATAAAAAGTTCTATAATTTTAAATTAAACTTTTCCACTTTAAAATTAAAATCTTATACTGGTAACTCTATTGAAATTTTGAGGTCTATTGAGGTAATAGTTAAAGTAAATTATATTTCACATAAAACAAATCTTTTTATTTTAAAGGGATGTGGACCAGGTTAGTCCTGCGACTCTATTAGTTGAAATAGTTGGGTCTTCCTCAAAATACCGCAATATTTCTTCCTCATCATCTGGTTCATAAACGGGAGGAGCACCAGCGTCACTTCTTCTACATTTCACGGAGCCAGTTTCAGCGATATTTCGATATGCCGTACTAAATACACGTGCATTTGGTAAGCGGCGGTTAGGGTACCAAAGACCATATTCTCGGCGAGCTTCAGCAGCGTTGCCGCCACAGTATCCATAGACAAACAAGATATCAGCGTATTCTGCGTTAGCATACGCGGCCATGGCACAGAAAATACAATAACAGCAACTAACAACAACAACTACGAGCAAAATCGAAATCTTCGATAACTAATTTAACAAGACCAACAAACTTAAGGGACATGCAGATAAGAAAGTTAATGACATATATGCACAAACGTCAAAGTCAAGGACTGACTGACTTAAATGAAAATGAACGATTAGTCGTTTAATAAATTCCGCCACCAGCATTATCTTTACTAATTTTTTATTAGAACTATCAAGGGTACATTAAACATTTCTACCTATTTAGATAGCTATTGAAATAAGGAAGTTTTTACAATAATTTGTACGCGTGCTACATTAATATTTTTTTGAAAAAACTTAATAGGTAAATTTCATAACTGATTTAAAAAAATAATTTTTACAAGTTTTTATTTTAAATGTTCACATGATCGAAATGTTTCCGGATATTTTTCATTCCAAACGGATATCTATAATATTGGACAAGTAATCCAGTAAAAAAAAATTTAAAAATGTCAAGTAAATTTTTCGGAAATTAACTTTTAAGACATTAAGATCTACTTTTTTGAGAAAAACAAAAAAATTGAAATATCTCAAAATCTATTGAGTTTTGCATAATGTATGTTAGGGCTGGATTTACTCCTTAGCTCATGCCCCATCACATCTCCAAAGGAATGTATCGAATTACCAGTAACCCTGTATATATATGGAAACAATGTATTTAGTTGTCATTGATTCTTTTTCCAAATGGATGGAAGTTTTTAAAATGCAGTCAAACAGTGCCTCTTGTGTAATTGATATGGTAAAACCCTTGTTTGCTAGGTTCAATTTACCCAACACAGTCGTAACCGATAATGGGCCTCCCTTTTCATCAAGTGAATTCGTTAACTATTTGTCAATAAACGGAATTCGGTCCGTTTTTATTGCGCCTTATCATGCTTCTAGTAACGGAGCTGCAGAATATGCTGTAAAGTCTGTGAAGTCCGCCCTTAAATAAGCATATTTGGAAAAACTAAATTTAAATCAAACTTTATGACAATTTTTACTTTTTTGTTGAAATTTGCCACATTCAGTGACAGGAATAAGTCCTGCTGAAAAAAATGTTAGGCAGAAAACTAAAATCTAGATTAGATTTAATTAGACCAAACAATAGAGTATTAGTAGAGGATAAAATTGAAAAACAAGTTAAAAATTATGGCGAACATGATAATAAAATTGATATTGGTGAAAGAATTTTGTGTAAAGATTATAAAAATACTGCTAGTCCTACTTGGATTCCGGGTTTAATTAAAAATAAAGTTGGTTCAACTATGTTTAAAGTTGAAATGCAAAATGGAAAAAGCGTTTTAAGACGCTCGGATCAAATTCGTAAAAATTTTGCGAAGAATGTTTCCTGGTCGTATCATTTTGAAGTTTTGGGGACATTAACTGACCGGCACAGTCACTGTGTGTCACGAGTGACAGTAATATGGAGGAGGTCATTTGACTGATGTAATATTAAAGAAAATATATATATCCGCGTCTCCTCAAGAAACTTGTTTAATTTTTGAATAAAAATTTAGCCCTTAATAAAAATTACTCAGTTTGAAATAAATACTTGATTCTGTTAGACCCGTTATTTTCGTCACAAAATGCTTCTCTTTTACAAATGTTGATACGCCCATGCGTGTCATTCTGTGACCTTGAATCGATTAGATGCTGAAATTAAAAGACGATTATGTGAAATACAGTTTTATAGATTTTTTTGTAGATTTGTTTGGTGTTTATTATTTAATTCCACCAGTAAATACGGCTTTATGCCTGCTTCATTTCAATTATCTCTTACTTTAGTGTGTTCATGATTGCCTGGTAGCATTAACCCTTTTGCTTTAATAATAAAGGTCTCTATTTTCTTTTGCATAAAGGTAGTACAAAAATAATGACACCATTCACCATTTATGTACTTTTCAGGTCTGAAGATGATGGTGTGCCACATCTGAAAGCTGCCGCTAGGTTACTTGGAATGCAGAAACGTTTATTGTCCAACCTAGGAGAGGATCTATCGAAATCGTGTAATAAACAGACATTGACTAATAAGCTTAAACAAAACCCCAAAAAGCACTTGCTAATGCATAGGGATTCATCAGAACTAAGAATATACAAATGTGAATCTTGTTCATTTCAAACAATCAATAACCAGAGTCTCAAAAACCATTTACTACTGCATAAGGATCCATCAGAACTAACAATGTACAAATGTAACTTATGTTTATTTGAGACCATACGTAAAGGCGACCTCAAAAAACATTTGTGGAAACATACAGATCTTATGGATCCTTTAGATGTAAGGATGTACAAATGTGACCTTTGTCCGTTTGAGGCAAAAAGTAATGAGTACCTCAAGCGGCATTCTCTAGTGCATAAGGATCCATCAGAAGTAACAATGTACAAATGCAACTCTTGTTCATTCCAGACAAAACATAAAGATTCTCTCAAGTGCCATTTACTAGTGCATAGGGATCCTTTAGAAGTAACAACATACCGATGTGCCCTCTGTTCTTATCAGACAAAATATAAATACGTCCTCAGGAAGCATTTGCTGAAGCACAAGGATCCTTCAAATGTAGCACTCTATACATGTGATTCTTGTTCATTTCAGACAATACGTAAAGACTTCCTCAAAAGGCATTCGCTAATGCACAAGGATCCGTCAGAAATAACAATATACAAATGTGACTCTTGCTCGTATCAGACCAAACGGAATGGTACCTTAAAAAAGCATCTGCTAGTGCATAAGAATTCTTTAGAAGTAACAATGTACAAATGTGACTTTTGTTCATATCAAACGAAACGTAAAGAGTATCTCATTACCCATTTGCTAGTGCACAAGGATTCATCAGAAGTAACAATGTACAAATGTGACTTTTGTTCATTTCAGACAAAACATAAATTTTACATCAAGAAACATTTATTATTACATAAAGATCCTTCAGAAATAACAATGTACAAATGTGATTCTTGCTCGTATCAGTCCAAACGGAATTGTAACTTTAAAAAGCATCTGCTAGTGCATAAGAATTCTTTAGAAATAACAATGTACAAATGTGACTTTTGTTCATATCAAACGAAACGTAAAGAGTCTCTCATTACCCATTTGCTAGTGCACAAGGATTCATCAGAAGTAACAATGTACAAATGTGACTCTTGTTCATTTGAATCAAAATATAAACGGTGCCTCAAAGAGCATTTGCGAAAACATAAGGATCCATCAGAATTAACAATGTACAAATGTAATTCTTGTTCATTACAGACAAAATATAAATATAGCCTCAAAAATCATTTGAAAATGCATGCACCTGCTAAGGATTCTCCAGAGGATCGGACAAGTACCGCAAAGGGCATTTGTTAGTGCATAAATATTAGTGAGGAGTAACAATACAAATATGCGACATGTTCATTTCAGGCAGTACACACTGTCTCACCATATAAGATGATGACACCCCGATATAGTCATTTTTAGTGCTGTAATTTTTCAGTTTTGACGGTCCGACAACCCCACAAAGTGCATCTTTTGGAGCGTTCAAATCAAATGTACGACCTAAAAATGTACTTCTCTATCAATTCCGACTCCGTCTTAGCGTTCAGCACAACCTTGGCCTTCTTAACATCTGGTGCATTAATAACCGTCTCCCCCTAAATGCTGCTAACCGTAATGTCTTTCACAAGCCAAAATGAGTCCAATTTCCCTTAACTACAAATTAAATAATTGCACTTTCGATTCGAAATTAACTTTTTCCACACATATTAAAGAATGTACTAATAGTGCATTTAAAAGTTTAGGTTTTATTCTGAGGAACAGCATAGATTTTGTTGAATTACCTACTCTACAGATATTATTTCTTACTTTTGTCAGACCCGAACTTGAATATGCGCCTATTAATTTTCTTATGACAAATAACTAATAACACATAAAAATATACGAATTTTGCCTCTTAAAACGATATATACCGGATGAATGGAAACTTGGAAGCATTGTCACAATACCAAAACCCAATACAGATCATGCTAAGGCAACGAATTTTAGACCTATAACACTTCAATCAACTTTAATGATCATGCAGCGCAAGTTAAAAAAAATTTTTATTTCAAGATCTAAACATTTCAGATGCCTTGTGCATAAAAAAGGAGGAATCAACATCCAAACTGCCAGTAGAATTTACAACACCATCTGCAGATCCATGATAGAATATGGTCACGTACTCTTTCAGAACTGTAAAAAACCAGCCATACAAAAGCTTATGGTAGCAGAAACAAGTGCCTTACGATTGATAACTAAAATTCGTCACCCAAATAATTCTCTACACAATCCTCCCAATCAACTTCTATACCAACTGACAAATCTCAAACCAATAAAAGAGAGGCTGATTAATCTATCAAGAAGATTCTCTGGGAATGTACAAAACAAAGTGCTAATTGATACCTTATGTGCAAGAAGGGAACCAAATGGCAGGGCAAGAGTGAAATATCCTTCAAGGACTTTATGGGAAATAATAAATGCAAATTGATTTTTTTTCACATGAAGGACCTCCAGTCAATGGCCTATTGAGTTGTAATAATTCAATGAAGCATTTTTATTATTATTATTATAATTAATAACTAATACTAATATATTAGAAACATCTCCGTTACATCAAATTTGTTTAAATTATAACAATATCAAGACCAGCCTGAATATATTTAACTGTAAAATTACCGATGTAAAGAACATTTATTTAAGTCCCAGTTAAATACTCTCTTATCAGTACTTGTGTTTTTAATTTCTGATGCGATTTTTATTAATATATTTTAAGAAGTGTTTATTTCCTGCAATTGTTTGTCACTTAAATAATTAACTATTGAAAATTTCCAATTAGATTATTTATTTATCACCACTTTAAATTGAAATCGAAACAGACTGGGATCAAAACAATTAACTATTGTAAATCTATTGTCAATTACCTAATGTAGTTTCCTTCAACTTGTCCTCCATTAATTCTAATGTATTTTCCCATTAAATTGCGATTATGATCGGCGTTAGTTCTGGTCTTCCAATTTCACGGCAGACTTGTCTTACTCTGTTACAAAGTACATCTCGGTATCAAGGCCTTGTATTATACATCTTATTTTTTTATAGTGCCCCAGAAATAAAAATCTAAAGGTGGTGTATCTATATTATGTATCTTATGTATGATATATTATATATCATTATAACGGATCCGGCAAAATGAAGTATTCATTGTAAATTGATACAAAATAAAGAAAATTTAAAAAACGAAATGTTTGTCTATGAATATTACACGTAAACTAACTCTCCTACCAATTTAATGAGAAGAGGTCACTAAATGTAACGTCAAAAGATTAAAATAAAATTCGAAAGATTAACAAATGCCGACAGTGCCATATCTTTATAAATAATATTTTTATATTAAATTTTTGTTGTAACTATATATTTGCTAATCCATGCAAACTACACAGAAAAAATAAAGTGCCAGCAAGTCTTGTTTATTTGACTTAAAGCATAAGAACTCTCATGAAAAATATTGTCTTGTGCATATATATAAGCAATAAAATTCGAAAACACTGCTCAGGCCATCGTCTATAAATATTCATTTTAATACTTGTTATGATTCAATATCTACGTTTTTATACATGTATCTTGCTGATTTATTTAAAAGAAATTTGCTTCAAAATATATAAATACTAAAGGAGGTTTTAAAAATATTCATTCCCTAATTCTACACATAAATATAAAATTTCGTTACTTTACATTTTGTCTTTTACAAGTTATTTACATTCTTTATATTTTGTTCCTGAATTAACCCCAGCAGAACCTTTAATGGTCTCTACATAGTTATCCTCAGTCAGTGTCGGACTGGTCTCATTTGACTCCGTCAGAATCAAATGTAATTTGGAACCCACACTTTACCCGCCCTCCCAAAACAGATCAATAGCTTTCAAGAGAGAGAAAAACAAATATACTTAAATAAACAAAAAGTAAAAATTAATAGTTTCCATATATACAGGAATCGATCCCCAGCTTCTACACTGGCCTATCACTAGACCTCGGTGGCAAGCATCAGTGACGAAAATAGTCCGACATTAAATAAGTTCATTAAAAAAACCTTTCGAGACAGTCTTACTTTTAGACTTGGGGGTTGTCTATTATATGTAGTGTACCTATTTATATTTATCACTTAAAGATAAAATCGAACATAAATACACTTTATTTTTTTTGCTTTCTCCCAAGAAACAACAAAAAAAGCAAAGGTTTTGAAATTTTGTAGAGAAGAATGTTACATTGAGCTACTTTTTGAATTTCTACAAATATTATTCAAGCCGTATGAGCAATATTGTAGTAGAAAGTTCAAATTTAATTTATGTGGAAGGATTGTTACAATATATGAGTATTCTGGTAATACACATAAGCTATTTTATATCAGGAGACAATGCTCCACGCTCGATTTTACAGAGGCATGTAGTGCGGAATGTCTGAAAACTATGGTTAAATTTCATGGACGGACACGTCTTTCATTGTCGAAAATCAAATTTTACAGATAGAAAACTGCTCCATTTCAAATTTTATATAAGTGAAGTAGTTGCATCATGCATAATATAATCCTAAATTAAAAAAAACTGATATTCTGTGATTCAAATAGTGGGAATAATAGAGGCTTTCATTTTGAAGAGATTTTTTCAATAATTTTACAAAAAATTTTTTTTCTTTAAGTTAAAAATTAATGGCATATTAAGTTATAGAAAACGGGGTACCTATTATTGCCCAAAATTTCTTATGCATTGTTTTACAAACATATTGCCAGCCTGTTAAAATTTTATTACTTTTGACATTTCTTCCATGGTCTTTCTTTTGAGAGAAAATTGGCTGTAATTCGTTTTTTTAACGAATCTGAAGGAAGAAAAATGACTAAAAAAATTGAATTTTCTATTGGAGTCGTGAAAAAAGTTACTTTTCCTTTTCAAAAAGCAAAAGTTGCTTGTTATGGATTAGCCGAAAGTAGAGAAAAACCGTTTTTTACGTCAAAAGTAGGGGATTTATACCTTAATAAACATATCCAAATCTAAAAATTATATATTGAAAAATAAATAAGTTACTGTAAGCGCTACATATGCTCCTGTGTCACCTGGTATACGCATATTGTGTTCACTTAATACCTTAAAGATATATAGTGTTATGAACCCAAATATGAATTTTCAGATAGATTTATGCATGTTTATGGTATCTTCCTTGAGAAGAAATGACTATGCAAAATTTAAGAGTTTGTTTATTTCTACTTCTAGAAGATTAATTCAGGTTTTCTAGAAAAATTGTAAACAATCCCTATTAACATTGTTTCGGTTTGCAGCTTAGCCCCGTCGGCAATTGCCGCCCGCGCCAGCCCGACCCTGATTATGAGAATTGCAATGTTGTCTCATTTTTACCGAAATTCTGTTGTACACCCTTAGAATATAAACTCACTGACAATTTTGCATTACTGCACTCTAGCATAGGTGATTATTTTGCTATTAAAAATTGTTTAATTTAAACTAGTTATTTTTTGGAATGATGAACAAATTCATATCAGAACAGACACCAATGGAGAAGTGATACACACTTAAAATGTTTTAATTTGCAAAGCGGCGTAATAAGATTATATGCCCACCTTTGAAAATGGTCCTTCCTTTTGTTAAAGGTTTCACTCTCTAAAATATTCGAAATCGATATTTTTGCTTTTCAAATATACTGTGTGATACACATAAATCTCAGAATTTCATTTTATATAAATATATTAGCCATAATTTCATAATTGTTCATTTTTTAAAGCATTTTAGAAGGTATATAACTGTTACCAAACACAACTATTTTTTGTATATTATATGACTAATGGTAAAACTTTGTTATCAGCCTATATATTATTTTTGACATTTTTGAGGCGCCATCTATTGATGGGTGATTTTGTTTATAACAATGGGCCTTCTTCTTTCAGACCTACATGAAATTTGTAACGGTAATCATGACTTTTGGGTCAACTAAACGAAGAAGAACAGAAAATTAGGTTGTTAGAAATACATATGGAAACCAGTAAGTTGGAGTTGGAATTCTATTCCAACCACATTCCAACTCTGATAAAAACATATCGGTATACCTAGTGCTTATTTAAAATAGTTGTTTCCCTGTTTCTGTCACGTTTTTGTTTTGTGAAGAGTATATACCTAGGCCAAGAAACTCCAAAAAGTAATATTATGCAACCTTTGTTTAGAAAACTGTGAGAACTTTAAAGCCATAAACGGAAATACGAAAATGCCTTGGACATACTTTTACTGAAAATAGTAAGTGTGAAACAAGTTCATTTTGTTAGGTTATGTATGTTAGACATTTAAGGTCAATTTATAAACTAATCGCAGCAGCTAAAGTGGTAACATACTTAGAGCTATACTGTAATATATATTATATCTCATATATTGCAAAAATACAGCTCAGTATGATTTTAAATGCAGCAAAATGTATCAAACGTTACTATATATTTCTAGTGGGGCAATATATTTTTACATAGGTCGGCACATTGCTAGCCTCTGCGATATTTTATTTATGATATATCTCGCGCCTCTTACGTCTCATTGCACTCACACATACATTTGTTCTACTGAAGATCTTTTGTATTTTTTCATTATGTCACCTTATTTATCAATTCATGAAGTTTGTAAACCTACGTATATCCATTCGAAAGCAATGACGAAATTTTTCATCACCTAGCTCGTTAAAAAGTGCACGTGCCACATTTTTTCCTCATAAAATTTACATTATAGTATAGCTCTCCGTGTGTTACTGGCTTTACAGTTGCCGCACCTGTAGTGTTTATGACGAATGCGGAAGCAATGTTTTCGTTTATAAGCCGGTGCGGTTGCGGTTCGTATTCCGCAGGTAGATAGCCAACTTTATCTTGAACAGCAACCACTGCGGAATTACCAGCAGGTAGCCCATGAAATTGTAGTTTTCAACCCCGCTACTCTTATCAGTTTCGGTAGCAGAAATACTGTAAAAAATGGAAGGAAGGTACTCATTTTGGGCAAACAACATGACTAGTTTTTGACGTTTGAGATTTTGTTGATTTTTTTTCAATATTTGAATTTTATATATTAAAGAAATTGTAACATTGTAACATTTCTTATATTTCTTCCTTTCATCGCTTATTTAACGGCTTTCTTTTATACCTTCGCAGGTTACGTCTTTTTGCAATTATAAAAGAACATAACCAGAAGTCCAAAAGGTCCCAAAAGGATTTGTTTCGAATCCATTTGAGTTTGTTTATCAGCAGTTGGAAACAAACAACAACCTGCAGAACCTCACTTTTTCAAAAGCTCATGGAGAATGTAAACAAATCGTCATGAGATTTAGGCGTGAAGCGCATGTGTGAAACATTCTATGATTGCAACAATAAGAGTTTATAAACGACAAATTTTCGTGAACTGCAACTGATACTGCTGTGGCAACTGCAATTGCAGCGGAAAAGTTTATAATATATGCTTTAATGTTAAATTTCATTCTACCAACTATTGCAGGTATTCACCTATGACAAGAACGTTGAGGTATATCAGTAAAAGCAACCTGGATGGGTTGAACTGTTCACCGAGCATTTTTAAAAGAAGAATTAAACAAAGCTTTTAATACAGAACGTGTTTTGTATTGTTTTTTATTGTCATCTAATGACAATAATGTAATTAGTATTGTTAAGTAAGTCTTGTTGCTGTGTATATGCTCATTACATTTTTGAATATTTGTTGTCAAAAATAAAATAGACATTTTCAGTAAAGGTAACGAACCCACATTTATAAGTGCAATTAAAAAATAGAGGTTTTAGATGTAATCCTTAAGGACCCACTTATAACTGACCCAATAAAAAAAACTGGCATGTTACAAATGAGCCTTCCATGTTGGATCATAGACACATATGATTCGACTTAGAGGCAGCAGTAAAAAGCCTAGGGGAATATATAATACCTAGACTGACTGACTGGAGTGTCTATAAAGAACCCTTATAAGAATGAAGGTCGAAGGTTTAACACGTTCCATTCTTACAATAAAGGAATTAGAAATTCCAATCATGGGATACACTAATACTGTTAAATAATATCATGACTTTGATGATATCCTAGTAGAGAAACTGTTTGAGTTTTCAATTATTTATTGTAGTATGATTAATATGTATATAGTACGCATTTATAGATCTCCTTTAACAGATGTTAATCCATTCTTATATAAGCTTGAAACACTCTTATTCAAACTGCCAACTAAATCAACTATTTTAGTAGCTGGAGATTTTAACATTAATTTTAGCGCTAAAATAATAACTCTAACAAACCTTCTAACTTGTTACAATCTCAATATGCATGTTAAATTTTATACTCGCGTCTCTCAACACTCGTATTATAACAATTATTGTCTCTGTAATAATTTAGAGAACCAAAATGTTTTCTGCTCAGTAATTTCACCTGGCTTGTCTAATCATGAAACTGTCTACTGCTCTCTACACATAGACTCAAACACCTCTGAATGTAAACAAAAATTTGGGCGATTGTACAGTAGGACAAATTATAAGCATTTTTCAATACCACTTACAGTTTGATTGGAGAAGAGTCTTTAATAGAAACAAACATTTTAATGCATTTTATGAGAGTTTAATGCACACTTTTAGTGGGGCTTTTCTGATTCGTAAGATGAAATAAAAAAATAAAAAACCTTGGATAACTAAAGGCACAAAAACTTCTACAAAAAATATGCGAATTTTACGCTACACACGAAAATATACAAATGAGGCATTCTTCTTTAATTATTATACAAAATACTGTAATATCTATAAAAAAGTAATTAAAGCGGCAAAAGAAAGCTATTACAATACGAGAATGGAACAAGCAAATAATAAGCCCAAGGAGAGTTGGGCACTTATAAACGAGCTTAGAGGTAAAAACCACCGTTCAATAAATGCAGCTATAAATTCAAATGATCTGAACAACTATTATTGTTCAGTTGCAGATAAATTAACTGAAAATATAATCCCTTTAAAAGATCCTCTAAGTTATATGATGCAAATAAATAATAGTCAAGTTTTACATATGTACTTACGATACTAATATAGTTGAATTGAGAGAAATTATTAAGGACATAAAAAATAAAAATGTTTCCGGTATTGACGGAATGTCTATAAAAATATTTGAAAATCTACCACAATCTGCTCTGGATGTATTGGTTTGTCCTATAAATAAGTCTTTTCGATTGGGAGATTGCCTATCTTTTTTTAAAGACATCTTTAGTTATCCCACTATATAAAGGCGGGGATGTAGAAATCCCATCCAATTACTGGCCTATATCATTGATTTCCACACTAGCTAATGTTATAGAAAAACTAATAAGAAAAAGAGTTATTTAGTTTTTGTTATCTGTCAATTTGCTAAGTTACAATCGATTTGGCTTTCAACGCAATGAAAGCACTAATGACGCAATGTCCACCTTTCTAAATACTGTTTACACCAGACTAAATGAAGGGGAGATCGCTGCTGCCATATTCTGCGGTCTGTCAAAAACCTTTAACTGCGTTCAACATGAAATAGTGCTGCAAACATCGGAGCGCTATGGTTTCAGAGGCAGTACTCTTGAATGGTTTAAATCTTATCTGTCATAATATTGTGGCATAGTAATATTCTGCATGAAAGCATATGCAATGACATTAAGAAAATCAAAGACTGATGTGATTCGAACTTACTATCGTTTAATATAGGAAAAAAAAAACATAATAACTTTCAAATGTAATCTGCCAGATATTCTCCTAGGGAACCATGTTCCTGAGAACAAAACATGCTTGAAATTTTTATCATTGAATATTGACAGTAAATTAAAATTTAGAGCACATATTGCTGGTTTAAATAGTAAACTAGCATATTCTTTCCTATTATTTGGGTTTTCTACCACATGTACTATTATCCTCTTCAAAACAAATCACCGAATCTACAAAATAATAGAATTATTGGAAAAAAAGCCAAAAATACATTATTTTTGTGTTTATTCCGATTTATATTATTTGCAAAACATAACCTCTGACTTTTCCTTTGGCGTAAACGTCACGGGCGCAGAGGCTTTTTTTCCAATAATTCTATTATTTTGTAGATTCGGTGATTTGTTTTGAAGAGGATAATAGTACATGTGGTAGAAAACCCAAATAATAGGAAAGAATATTCGTAGAATGCCACAAATAACTTTCAGACAATAAGTAAACTAGCATCTGGATGCTATGCAGTCAAAGTAGCTTCCAATGAACTAGGATACTCAGCTGCCAAAGCAGTATATTTTTCATTAAGCGAATCACACCTGAGCTATGGGGTTGCCGCTTGGGGCGTATGTAGTGAATTTCTAATGCAACAAATATTTGTATTACAAAAGCGTGCCATCAGATATACCTTTGTAAAGCTAGGGCTCACGACTCTTGCAAGGAATTATTTGTGACCAACAGAATTCTGACTGTGGTATCTATTTTTATGTTAAATATAGTAGCCTTAGTACATAAATACAAAATAATATTTATACGACCTCAAAATATACTACTAGACACTAGAATACTAGACAAGTTGGTAATGTTACATTGCCAACCCCAAGAACTACACTTGCCCCGGATTTTCTTGTTTACGTTGCTCCTAAAATGTATAATCAATTACGGAGCCATATTAAGGAAATAGTCTCCAATCCGGGTTTCAAAGTCGCAGTGAAAAATTTACTTATTGGTAAGCCCCATTATGAATTAAAAGAATACTTTGACGATACATTCTGCTGTAGATATATGTTTCTAATGTTTGATTTAAAAATGTGATCTGTAATTTGTTTGTATTATGTAGTCTTACATTTATAGTTTTATATATTTATATTTTACATGAGTTATATATGTATATTTTTATTTTTATGCTTTGTCAATAAGACTATTCTTCTGGGCAATCAAGTATATTTTGATTGAATGATTGATTGATAGATATAGCCTCATATCAACTACAAAATGTCAAGACTTTGTATTATGAAAAAGCTGTCCCGTTAAACAAAAGGCAGTCCAAAGAGATGTGCCCTGGTGACATAGGTATCTCAGTTGTCTCAAATGAAACTGCGGAACACACAATTTGTGAGTGCAAGGTGTTAATCCGCATTAGGCTAAAGTACCTGAAGCAGGCAGGATTAACACCCAAAGACATAGGGAAACTAGGCCCCAGGAAAATCACAAGGTTTGTGAAATGTGTTGGAATTCGGGACAACAGTTAGTTGTAGGGTAATGCACAAAAGATCTTTTAAGTCGTAATGATAGGACTACGCAAAGCCAATCAACTCCCGAAACAATCTACTCTAATGTTAAATTGTTTGTTTTGTATTAATAATACTTGTATGGTGCCTGTGTTTTACATTTGTTTTCTCTTGTATTATTTCATTTTATAATGGGGTTTTTCCGTAAACAAATAAATAAATAAATTCTAGGTTTGTGCAAGACTGAAAAATTCCAGTAATAAAAATAGTAACAATAGTCCATTTGTCTCAGTCTTATAAGCGACGCACAGTATTTATTCATTTTTTTTTTTGTCAACAGGATTTAAGCATCATCAAGAAGCCTGTGATCCGTGTTTCTTGTAGAGGCGAAGACTAAGAAAAATATAAAACTCATAAAGATATAAACAGAAAAGATCAAATAGATCCAAGCAGTTTATTGCAGTTTACAATGATGGATCAAACATCAAGAGAGGTAGGTGATAACTTGGTTGATATATTCAAAATAGAAGAACAATTCTACGAGGATAGAACAAGTCCTGATGAGGGAAAAATTGGTAACGGGGGCGATATAATTAAATTAGAACAAATGTTCCTTGATGATGAAGATATTAAAGAAGACTTGGAATTTAAAAATGAAAGAAAGGAAATGGAAGATTTGAAAGTTAACAACGAATATCAGGTCGTGTCAAAAGATATGTTGGCCTCTGAAGAAGAAAGCAATAAACTTGATTTTATTAAAAAAGAAGAAATATTTTGTGACGACGAGATCAAACAAACAGAAGAAGGCCTTATTAAAATGGAGGACCAGGAATGTTTAGTTGACGAGAACATTGATATAAAAATAGATGAACATGATTTGAACAGGTAAATTTTATTTTAAACTTGAAGAATGAATGTTTTCATTGGAGTTTCATATGTTCACTAATTTTCTTTACCGGTTCCATACATTGCATAATTAGCGTAGTAACAGGTCTGACAGAATGAAGTATCCATTTTCAAAGTTGATTAATGCCAGATATAAATTCACATGAAGTCGCCATTCTTTCATGATGAATGGAAATTTAAGACAGTTGTCGAAGTCCTTCCGAGAAATGTCAGTTTAGTGGTAAATATAGAGCATTGATCAAATATTCAACATTCTTTGAAGTTTATTTAAAAAAATTATTATTAATAATAATAATTTATTTCCATACACTTACACAAATGTATCACCCAATGTTTATTTCATCGTCACTTTCATTCAAATCCAAGAGATCCAGTTCCTAGTCGATTAACAATTAAAAAGTGGGTAAACAAGCTTCGCAGTACTGCTTCATGTGCCAGAAAAGAACCAAAGGAAGGATCCGTTCTGTATGCAGACTTGAAGATGCTGAAAGGATAGGAGCAGCTGTGCTACAAAGTGCTAAAAGTTCTGCAAAACCACAAGCATTAGCACCCAATATTTCGAACAGTAGTTATCGCCGCATTCTGAGAGACTTACACTTCCATCCCTATAAAATTCAAGTCATACCAAAAACTTCTACCTCAAGATTTTGGAACACGCATTTCGAGGGGCTATTTGCTGAAAGCCCGAATATCGTTGATTGCTTGTTGTTGTTAGATGAAGCTCATTTTCATCTTTCCGGATATGTTAACTGTCATATTTATGTATATTAATAAGAAAGTTAATTTGTGTGTACCAGCATTACTGTGTATTGTGTAAATGCGGTGCAAATTGCTCTAAGTAGGGAGGCAGCAGAAAGAAATTCGTACACGATCCAGGAAGCATCTACATCATCGGCCATTCATAGTATGTCCACTAAAGTGCCACCGATGCCGCCATTGCGGGAAGACCAATCATGATCAGAACTGTTATTTTGGCAAGAATGCATGTTGTCATCTGCGTGGTGTGGGGCATGTGCATAGTGTGTGTAAAGCTAGGGTTAAGGGTACTAAACAATCTGTAGAAACGAATAAAATTGTACTCGATTCAGATGAGGAGACTGAACAAATCGATTTATATTCATCCCAAGAAATTTTTCAAATCGAACAGTGAAATAAAAAGCCTTTTAATCTGGATGTAATAATAAACAATACTCGGGTATGCATGGAAGTTGATACGGGTTCGGCTGTAACTGTAATTTCCGAATATTAATACAATAAAAAGTTCTATAATTGTAAATTAAACTTTTCCACTTTAAAATTAAAATCTTATACTGGTAACGCTATTGAAATTTTGGGGTCTATTGAGGTAATAGTTAAAGTAAATAATGTTTCACGTAAAACAAATCTTTTTATTTTAAACAGATGTGGACCAGCATTAATAGGCGGTGACTGGCTCAAAGAATTTAATATTTCAGTTGATAGCTTATTTCACGTCAGAAAATAATTTTTCTAAAAACGTTTCAAATTTATTAAGTTCGAAATTCCGAAATGTTTTTAAAGACGGACTTGGATGTTTACAGGGTGAAACTGCCAAATTATTTTTGAAGTCGGGGGTGATACCAATATTTTGTAAGTCCAGGGCTTTACCAACAGCATTAAGAGGAAGGGTGAAAATGAAATAAATAAGTTAATTATAAGGGGGGGGTACTTACTCCAGTAGAATTTAGTGAATGGACAACACTCATTGTCCCAAGTCTTAAAAAATCAAGTGATATTCGCATATGTGATAATTTGAAAGCCACTCTTAAACCTAGATTACAATAACTAATTATCGTTTGCCAGGAATTGAGGGTCTTTTGTGTGGATTAAAAAATCGTACCATTTTTAGTAAAATAGATTTATCACAAGCATCTGCTCAAATATCTCTAGATGAGGAGTCAAAAAAATTGGTTACTATTAATACACACAAGGGATCATTTCAATATAATCGTTTACCTTACGAGTTAACTTCAGATCCGGGTATTTTTCAAAAAATGGTGGAACAAACTTTTTTAGGTTTAGTAGGGGTAACGATTTTTATGGATGATATATTAATAGCTGCCGAAAATGAAGAAGAGCACATTATAATTTTAATGCAAGCCTTTGAAAGACTTAATAAACACAATATAAAAATGAAAATGGAAAAATGTACTTTTGGAGTAGAAAAACTTGATTACTTGGGTTATACAGTTGACAAATTTGGTTTGCTTACAAATAAGCAAAAAGTAGAAGCTATTATTAATATGAAAATTCCAGAGACAGTAACTGAAGTTATAGCTTCTTTAGGCCATGTAAATTACTATTCTAAATTTATTTTTAACATTATTACTAAATTGCAACCACTTGCGTAGTAGCATTCTTAAAAAAAAAACGATTTAATTGGCGTAATGAGCAACAGAGAGCATTCGAAAATATTAAAAAAGAGTTAGTATCATCCAAGGTACGGTCGTGAGCAAAAAAAAATAGGACAAGTCCTATAACAGTATTTTGCTAAAATCTAGTTGTGTACATCTAACTTTAATTTTTGTGACATTGTCAGTTAGTTGTCATAATTTATTGCAAGTGTGCAAAAAACAAATGTGCTTCATATAAATGATTTAGTTAAATCTGGAGTTATTGCTAAAGCAGAAGATGGATGGTCAATGAGAAAAATTGCACTGCATTATAATATTGACAAAATTTGGTGTGTAACATTTTAAGAAAGTGGAGAATAGACGGTACAATTAGTAGAAATCCTGGATCAGGGCGACGAAGGATATCAACTCAACAACAAGATCTGTAATTGGTAAATGCTTTAGTAGAAATTCCATTTTATTCAGGCTGCTGAAGAAACGAATTTTCCTGGATCCAGGTGTACTGGTCGCTGGCGAGTAAGAGAATCGGAGCTGCGCTGTCATGAAGCAGCACAAAAATACTTACTTAAAGTTGAGCATAAAGAAGCTCGAGTAGGATTTGCGCTTGAATTTTTAGCGCCTGATGTAAATTTTTGGAACAATGTAATCTTTACAGACGAAAAAACTTTCCAGTCAACACACAGCGGTTGTATTCGTGTTTACCGCACTCCGAATACTCGCGTTGCAGAAAATGCTATAAAAAAAATCTGTGAAATCTGGCCTTAAAAACCATATTTGGAAAAACTAGATTTAGATCAAGCCTTTTACAACAATTTTTACTTTTTTGTGAAAATTCGGCACATTCAACGGCAGGAATAAGTCCTGCTGAAAAAATGTTAGGTAGAAAATAAAAACTAGATTAGATTTAATTAGACCAAACAATAGAGTGTTAGTAGAGGATAAAATTAAAAAACAAGTTAAAAATTATGGCGAATTTGATAACAAAATTGATATTGGTGAAAGAATTTTGTGTAAAGATTATAAAAATCCTCCTAGTCCTACTTGGATTCTGGATTTAATTAAAAATAAAGTTGGTTCAACTATGTTTGAAGTTGAAATGCAAAATGGAAAAAGCTTTTTAAGGCACTGGATCAAATTCGCAAATGTAGATAATCCTTTCGATTTTCCGATCATAATTCTAATATAAACGAGGAAATCGGGTATCCAAGTATTGACAACAAGCGAAGTATTTCTAGTAGCAAAAGTAATAAGGATATCCCTAATATAAATACAGGCTGTCCATTTTATCAGGGCCCTCGAGAATATCTCGCTTAATATCGGTCGTACAAAAAAAAATATTTTTTCAAGAAATTGTGCCGATTTATATAACCTAAAAAATGGTTTAAAGACATTTGAAATCCATGGCCTACTTTAAGAGTTATGGCGGAAAATATCGAAAATGCGGAAAACGTCTAGGACAAATATCTCCGTTAGATGATATCCGAGATTCGGGAAAAATTCTAAGGCGAAAATTTTTTGCAAAACAGAGCGTTTCAACGAGGTTTTATCTATTTTTTTTCAAAACTGCTGTATTTTGAAATTTACTCTTCAGGCTGTTAAAAAAATTATTTTGAAACAGGCGGGAAATGGCGCCATTAAATAGAGTATTTTCCTCCCTTTTCGACGATATATCACATGCCATATTTATTCATTGGTACTACATTAGTAATTATAAAAACGTTTTTTTAAACTCAATAAATTTTTTTTAACAAGCATTATACTTCCCGTGGAGAAGTATGATTAAATAAAACGATAAAATAATTCAATAAGTTGTTTAAATCTTTGCTATAATAAAACATTAGCACAATTAAGAAGAATAAAGTAAATTCAGGTAACAAAAACAAAATAATAATCAAGAAAGCAACATGGAGCAATTATGGGAAGAGTATTCTCAGTTATGCCAATGTATAGAGGTCCTCCATAAAAGCGTCACTCCTTGCTCAGAGAGTTAAAATGTCTTTACCAACAATTAATTTAAGTATAATTATCCATTTGTTTGTATTTCATGATTTCACTATTATTTCAGTTATTTTAAAAACTTGACAATTTAATTTTCTGACAGATCATATCAGTTAATACTTAAACTCTCACTCAATCACACTCGTTTAAGAATTTAGAATTTTCAAAAATGATTTTCACTCACATTGATCATTATAATATGTTCGTTACATATTGCCAATGCAATTTTAACTCTGGATTAGCTCGAGTAGAATATAGAAACAGATTTCCACAAGCATTACAGTGAATAAAACTCTGTTCAGAAAATTAGCTACGAAACTGAAAAATAATGGTTCATTTTAAAGAAGAAGACAAGGTTGAACAGTGTTACTGATAATGTAAATAAGGTAAACCGAGTTATGAATTATGTAAGAAATAAAAATATAGAAAATTTGGAAACATCATTAAGAGAAATTCAAATTGCTTGTCATATAAATAAAACAAGCGCTAGAAAAATTTTAAAGAAAAATGGTTACCGGTGTTATAAAGCCAAAAAGTTCACAATTTACAAGCGGGGGACAAGCCAAGGAGGACGACTTTTTGTAGGTGGCTGTTGGAAAAGAAGCGTGCCGATCCATTAATATGTAGTAAAATACTTTGGTCCGACGAGGCAAATTTTTCCAATAATGGATTTTTTTAATCGCAATATTCATTACAAATGGACTTCTGAAAATACATATTGGCATAGACCGACTGGGTTACAAAATCGTTTTTCAGTAAATGTGTGGATAGGTATTTTAGGCACCAATTTAATAGGTCCTTATTTTTATGATGGTCACCTCAGTGGTCAAATGTACCTAAACTTTTTGAGAAATGAATTTAATGAATTCTTAGATGACCTACCTTTCAAGGATCGACACAACTTTCAATATTTTCAACAAGATGGAGCTCCTCCCCACAATTCCCAGATTTGCCTAGATTATTTAGACGAAATTTTGTCTCAACACTGGATAGGTACCAATGGATTTATTCGATGGCCCCCTCGTTCTCCAGATTAACCCCAATGGATTTTCTTTTTATGGGGGTATATTAAAGATAAGGTGTTTTCGATGACACCTCAAAATGTAGAGGACCTAAAAGCTCGTATTCAACAGGCATGTATTACAGTTACCCCCGAAATGCTGAGTAATGTTTTAAATGCAGTGCCTCGTCGCGCTCGATTGTGCATAAGAAATCGCGGTGGAACACTTGATATGATAATTAGATAAAACCTCGTTGAAACACTCTGTCTTGCATAAAATTTTCGCCTTAAAATTTTTCTCGTATCTCTTCAAATAACGGAGATTTTTGGCCTAGACGTTTTCCGCATTTTCGATATTTTCCGCAATAACTCTTAAAGTAGGCCAAGGATTTCGAATGTCTTTAAACCATTTTGTAGGTTATATAAATTGGCACAATTTTCGTTAAAATAATTTTTTTTGTACAACCGATATTATATAAGTGAGATATTCCCGAGGGCCCTGATAAAAAGGACAGCCTGTATACCGCTAAATGTAGACAATGAAAATCCAAATAGAAGTGTTTTGCCACAAAGGGAATATTGCGGGATCCTTAGATATTAGTAATAAAGCATCAGAAAAAGTTGTAACAAAAACTTATAAACTTAGACCAAGAAAAAACGAGTCATAATTCATAATGACACTTTCTTGCTGATATCGAGAACCTAAGAGATTAATTGTAAATATAATTTTCTTCTTTTTTGTTCTTTTCTTAATTTCATATTATACTTTTTTTGTAAAAAAAAGAAATATGTTATTTTGTTTCCTATAATATAATCTGAGTGTATGTACTGTTGATTTAGGACCAGGTTGTAGTATTTATGTATATTAATAGGAAAGTTCATTTGTGCGTACCATCATTGCTGTGTATTATTTTTATAGCAGCTGGCGTTTTTATACTCAGTGTCCATGTTTGCCTGCTGAAAATAAATTAGTTAGCAACCTGCCTTTGGAGTTTCATTATTAGTTAATTAATTGCTAAATAGAAATGTATATTTGAGCTGTTACAGTATAAATGTTACATGAGATACCCAAAGATATTACATCAACAAACAGAATTTTCGCTAGTGGGTCCCGAAAAATCCTCTGCAATTGCACGAAGTACCGCTTCATAGCAAAAAGGTTACTGTGTGGTGTGCTATATCTGCCATTGGAATTTTTGGGCCGTCCTTCTTTGAGGAAAATGACTTGACGGTTACTATTACATCACAACGTTATCAACAGGTATTGCGTAGCTTTGAACAACAACTTCGTAATGTTGGTGTGGATATTCAAAGAATATGGTTTCACCACTTCCCACACTGCTAGGGATTCTATGACAATTTGTCATTTCCAAATTTGGGGACAGTAACTGGTCGCCACGGTCACTGTGTGTCACGAATGTCAGCAGTATGGAGGAGGTCACTTGACTGATGTAACATTAAAAAAAATAATAAAATATCCGTGTTTCCTCAAGAAATTTCTGTTTAATTTTTGAATAAAAATTTAGCCATTAATAAAAATTACTCAGTACTGAGTGTTTAAAATAAATACTTCATTCTGCTAGACCTGTTGTTTTCTTTACAAAATTCTTCTCTTTTGCAAAAGTTGATACGCTCGTGTGTGACCTTGAGTCGATTTGATGCTGAAATTAAAATGATAATAATAACAATAATAATAATAATAATAATGTATTTTATTCATCATATCAAGTTACACACATGGTATAACTTATTAGACAAGTCAGTGGTAAATAATAAATAAAGGCAAAAAACAGACAATAATAACAATAATAAAACATACAAGTATAACAACAATATGACATACAGTACTGAAACATATTAAGTACAATATATTACACTTTCAAATTAAATATAAAATGTAAGAGTGTAAATAGTCATCTACAGAATAAAAAGCTCTACTCATTAAAAATTTTAGCAGGGCATTTCTAAATAAATAAAAATTATCGAATTGGCCAAACAGTTGGGTAAATTTATTATAACAATTAATGCCTTGAAAGATGTGAGAATTTTGGCCCACACTTAGTCTCGAGAAAGGCACCCGAAGCTGATTGTTGCTGCGAGTAACATAACTGTGAACATTACTATTTTTTAAGAAGATATGTTCCTTTTTTTTTATATTTGTTGTAATTAAGAATATGTACAGAGATGGTAACGTTAAAATTGATAGTTCTATAAATGCCTCTTTACAGTGAGTCTGAGCAGGTAAACCAAGCATACACCGTATAATTTTCTTCTGTGCTAGAAAAACTTTGGAAGCATGGGGAGAGTTTCCCCAGAACATCAATCCATAAGATATCTTAGACTGAACCAGACCAAAATAAGCTAGCTTCAGCATATTAAGTGATACAGTGGATTTTAGATATCTAATAATGAAGCAGAATTTTACTTAATTTCTCTGATAAATCATCAGTTTGTTTCTCCCATGTAGTTTTGTGATCTATCTTTAGTCCCAAGAATTTTATTTCATCTGTTTGTACAATTGACTGATGACCAGCCTTAACTAAAACACTTGAATTGTGACCAACATTTTTGGGCAAAAATGACATACAAAACGTTTTGCCAGCATTTAGAACCAAACCATTGCTCAAACACCAATCAGAAAATTCACCTACTGATTTATTGGCTCTACTGGTTGTCAACTCCAAGGTGTTACTAGATATTAAAAAATGTGTGTCATCTGCATAAACAATTGCAGCATTCGGTGAGGTACAAGAATTGGGCATGTCGTTTACAAAAATTAAAAACAATAGGGGACCTAGAATAGAGCCTTGAGGCACACCAGTAGCAACGTCCCTAACATCCGATTTGTATGAGCCTATGACTACAGCCTGCTTTCTGTTGTTTAAATAAGAAGTGATCCATTCGTGGGCCACGCCGCGTATTCCAAATCTAAAAAGTTTATCTAAAAGTAAACCATGATCAACGGCATCAAAAGCTCTGCTGAAATAAAAAAATAAGGCTATTGGTTGCTGTTTGTTGTTCAGTGCATTATAGATATATTCACATAGCTGTTCAATAGCGGTTATGGTTGACTTATTTTTTCTAAACCCATTCTGACATGAGGTTAAAAGATTGTGATCTTCTAAAAAGCTGATTAATTCTATTGTTATAGCAAAGTTCAAAAATTTTAGCTAACTGGTTTTGGACACTAACATTTCTATAATTACATGCTTCTAGTCTACATCCCTTATTTTTATAAATCGGTATTGATTTCGAAATTTTAAGAACATCTGGATACTGGCCACTGACAAATGATTCATTAATCAGATAAGACAGTGGGGTACAGATTTCATCAACTACCGCCCTTAGTACTTGACCACCTACTTCATCTATCCCTGCAGCAGATTTTTTCGTTGTTTTGAGCAACACTTCTCTATTTTCTGCCGGGCTGGTCGGTAATAAAAAGAAATTATATAATTTGGAGGTAATATCAACTTATTACAATCTGGTTTAGGACACTGAAAATTTAAAAAGAAATTATTAAAACCATTGCAAATGTCTTTGGTATTAGTAAATGTTTGCTGCTTAACTGTTATCCTTGTAATATTTTGTTTCGGATAATTTTTTGCCTCATTAATTATTTTCCAACTTTCTTTCATTATATTTTGTGTATTATTTATACGTTCATTGTTGTGATTGGCTTTATACATCACAATCTTTTCCGAATACAGCTGTTTTAACCTAACATACCTGTTTTGAATTATTATATTGTAAGGATAATCTTTACTTAGCTTATGTAGTTCACACAAAAGATGGTGTAATTGTTTTAGGTC
Source organism: Leptura quadrifasciata (assembly GCA_963675555.1). Taxonomy (NCBI): domain Eukaryota; kingdom Metazoa; phylum Arthropoda; class Insecta; order Coleoptera; family Cerambycidae; genus Leptura; species Leptura quadrifasciata. Next base: position 93,332,128 of record OY776680.1, on the reverse strand, counting down.
TTTGTTGAACCATTTTTTTCCTTTAAAGCGTGGTTTAATTTTTTTATATGTTATGGCATTATTAAAATGAAACATAAAAGATGCGTAAAATGAATTAAATTTTTCAGTAAAATTCATACCATTAATGATTTCTTGCCAATCCTCATTGTTTAATAGGTTTTTTTTAAGATAATTAAATTATTCTCTGACATGTCACGCTTAAATATTGGTATATTATTAGCATTATTAATGTCAAAGGGGCTTTTAAATTTGCACATCTGGTAGGTATGATCGGATAAATAAGTATCATTAACCGTAATTTCACAGGCTGTTAAATTTGAAAAGATTACATCAATTGTAGTTGTGCTTCTACCAGTTATGAGTGTTGGTTCATCGATGTGGTTTTTCAAGTTAAATTCATTGAATAAGTTAAAAATATGCTTAGTTTCACAATTATTATTAGCTATATTAACATTTATATCACCACATACTATGAAATAATACTCATTCTGATATAAATCACCTAATAAACCATACATTTTATCGATAAACATGCTAAAATCACTATCTGGGGTCCTGTATACTACGATAATTACTAATTTAGATTTAACATTTGGCATATCCATCACAGCTATCGACGCCTCAAAGTGCCTTTCTAGACTTAGTTCATATTTCATTGGCCTTAAATATATATTTTCTTTGGCAAATATACATACGCCACCTCTATTCATTGTTCTACGACAAAATCTGTTTATTAAAATATAATTTTCTAATGTAATTAGTGGAAGCTAATTGCATTCATCCAATGTTCACTGAAACACACTATGTCTGGTTCACATGAGTCAAACAATATTTGTAGTTTTTCTGTTTTTTTAACAATTCCTTGAATATTAAAATGTAACAAACTAATATAGCCGTTATCAATATTATTTATGCCACAATTGTATTGTGAACTGTCATCACTTCTAAAAAAAGTTTGTTCCATTTTCCAAAATTTCCTCTGCAATTGATTTCTCCTGTTCCTCATGAATCAACAGTTCCACTTCTTCTATCTGGTCTTCTTCTAGTGTTTCCACAATATAAGGTTTGCCAAAACTACATTTTCTATTGATTATGTGAAATACAGTTTTATAGATTTTTTTTTGTAGATTTGTTCGGTGTTTATTTAAAGTTCCACCGATAAATACGGCTTAATGCCTACTTCATTTCAATTACCTACTCCTTTAGTGTTCTCATGATTGCCTTGTAGCATTAACCCTTTTGTTTTAATAGTAAAGGCTTCTATTTTCTTTTGCAAAAACGTAGTACAAAAATAATGACACCATTTATGTAATTTTCAGGTCTGAAGATGATGTTTTGCCCCATCCGAAAGTTGCCTCTAGGTTACACGGGAGGCAGAAAGCTTTATTGTCTAGCATTGGAAAGACTCTATCGAAATCGTGTAATAAACAGACATTGACTAATAAACGTAAACAGAACCAGTACCCCAAGAAGCACTTGCTAATGCATAAGGACCTTTCAGAAATAACAATGTACAAATGTGACTCTTGTTCATTTCAAACGATCAATAACCAGAGCCTCAAAAGACATTTACTACTACATAAAGATCCATCAGAACTAACAATGTACAAATGTAACTCTTGTTCATTTGAAACCATACGTAAAGGCGACCTCAAAAAACATTTGCTGAAACATACAGATCTTATGGATCCTTTAGTTGTAACGATGTACAAATGTGACTCATGTTCGTTTGAGACAAAAAGTATTGAGTACCTCAAGCGGCATTCTCTAGTGCATAAGGATCCATCAGAAGTAACAATGTACAAATGCAACTCTTGTTCATTCCAGACAAAACATAAAGATTCTCTCAAGTGCCATTTACTAGTGCATAGGAATCCTTTAGAAGTAACGACATACCAATGTGCCCTCTGTTCTCATCAAACAAAATATAAATACGTCTTCAAGAAGCATTTGCTGAAGCATGAGGATCCTTCAAATGTAACACTCTACAAATGTGATTCTTGTTCATATCAGACAATACGTAAAGATCACCTCAAAAGGCATTCACTAATGCACAAGGATCCATCAGAAATAACAATGCATAAATGTGACTCTTGTTCATTTCAGACGAAAAGTAAGAGTTATCTCAAAGAACATGCGCTAGTGCATAAGAATCCTTCAGAAGTAACAATGTACAAATGCGACTCTTGTTTATATCAAACGAAAATTAAGCGTACCCTCCAAAGACATTTGCAGACACATAAGAATCCTTCAAAAGTAGCAATCGTTTCAGACAAAACACAAAGGTAATCTCAAAAGACGTAGTAGTGCATAAGTATCCTTCAGAAGCAACAATGTATAAATGCAAGGATTCTAGCATGAAATATGTGATTTAGAAGGAATATAGATTTATTTTCGTACTAGGGACAACATACATTGTATTGTACTTGTCAGTGAATGTGAGCTTCGGCGTTCAGCAGAAGCCCACGTTTACAATAGTAAAAATATAGTAAAAAACAAATAGAAAATTAAAATAGTATAAAAGAACAATGTACAATTAAAAGAGCCTTGATACTACATTAATGTGAAATATGAAAGATAAAAACAGATTAAAATCAAAGAATTGTATTAGCACAGAATTTTTTCGCACCCCAGAACCGCTGAACGCCTCACAGGAAGGCAGTGACATTTATCTCATCTATACTATATGGTTCTAACTGAATTAATACCCCCTTGACTGTTTTTTGAATAATTGTAGACTTTTTATTTCTTTTATGTGTCTGGGTAAGCAGTTATACCATTGCAGGCATTTATAATAACAGCCCTTTTCAAGTAAGATACTCTTATGGAGTGGGTAGCAGAAATTATATTTATACCTTGTGTGATGTTGATGTTCTATAAGGGCATCTTTAAAGATGTCTCTGTTGATATAGACAAAACACAGACTTTCATATACATATACCCTGGACAAAGTTAATACATTAAATGTTCTGAATAGACCACAATATGAATCGTTTATTCTGCGTCCTGTCATTATAATGATTACTCTTTTCTGGAGCTTAAAAACCTCCTGACTGTGTAAGCCACAGAAAATTTACGTTTCTTTGACATCGAGAACTTTTTTTGTTATCCATTTTGGATTCTTCTTTGTACTTCATTGATGGAAATTTAAATCAGCATAAATATTTAAATCTACTGGAAACATTTTTTCACGAATATTTCCCATTGGACGAAAGAGCACGTTTGTATTTTCAGCAAGATGGAATTGGCTGAATAATAATTTCCCAGAAAAGTGGATTGGACGATTTGGATCCTTTCCGTATCAACCCAAATTGCCTGATTTGACTATTTGCGATTTTTATTTATGGGGTCATCTGAAGCAAATTGTTTGCTCCCATGATTTAATACTGGATGTGAATGCATTGAAAGAGAGAATTACAAATGCTATAAATTCAATTCAAGCTACGAAGAATTTAAGAATAGGCTTGAGATTTGTGTTGAAAATGGAGGAACATAGATAGAATAAATAAATTTAAATTATATCATTAAATTTATAATATTAAGAGAAATTAAAATGTATTTAGTTCTGTAATTTGGTACACGTCATATATTTTTAATTCTGAGCAAGGTTTTCTAATAAAATTTTTCAATATTTTACACAGACTGCACTTTACCTAATGCGATTTTTATTTTTAAGCTGTTACCAGCGCCCTGTATAAATTTTTTAAAGTCTAACATACTAAAAATAGTTTTTGGGTGAAGCAAGAGCAGAATACAAAACATTGTGTTTGTAATCCAAAAAAAAGGTCACTTATACCTATAATAACGCTTTGTATCTAATTTAGTGTGCATGTTTTTGATATTTATATTTTACTGAATTTTTCGTGTGTGGTTTTGTATATCATATTGTACTATTTATTTACATTTGTTGACGCTGTGTTGCTATTTGTTCTGTAGGATGAATTATCGAAATAAATAAATAAAATGTCACTTGCAAACCAGCCTTCGTCGACCTCAGGGAGGCCAACGCTAATTCTCAGTATTTGCTTGACTATGACTTGCCGGAAAAAGATTTTATACACAGTTGTTTACAATCTAATGTAGGTAAACCTTATGTGCCGAGTCCTATCGGATTCTGTTTTTTGATTTTTCGTTTTTTACTATAGCATTGCGTAATTATTATTTACTCAAAAACTCAATGAAATCAAAGACCAAAACAGAGATTTTAACAAACTGTCACTTAGACAATTAGCTGTTGAAAATTTCCGTATTAGATTATTTATGAAGCGTATGAATAAACCTTATGCGCCGTGGATCACAGACAACATAAAAGTTTTAATGAGGCAACGTGATAGGGCTCTAACGAAATATAAACAAAATGCAAGTGCTGAAAATTGGGACAATTATAAAGAGTTGCGCAACTATACAACCGCCTCAATACGTAGAGAAAAACTGGCTTTTATTCAATACTCAGAACAACAAGGTTCAAAAGTTTTTTGGAAATCATTGAAAAACTTAAATGTAATTACAAAAAAGAACTACAAAAATGTACCTGATAATTTAAATGAACCTGATTTAATTAATGACTATTTTCTAACCGCTTATAACAATAAAGGAGTGCCCCTAAATACTTTAACTTTTTATAAAACTAATAAATATAATAATACTTTAAACTTCTCTTTCGAACCTGTTGCTTCTGAAGTAACTGCAAAAATAATTAATGGCTTTAAGTCGAATTCCTCTGGTATTGACGAAGTTTCGTTGCAAATGGTAAAGCTCTGTTGTCCGTTAATTATACCATATTTAACACATTTAATAAATGTCTGCCTTGTTGAAGGTTTTTTCCCCTCAATGTGGAAAGAAGCAATAATATGCCCAATACCAAAGATAAATTGCCCGGCGGAAATAAAAGATCTTCGACCGATTAGTCTATTGGCAATATTTAGTAAAACATTGGAAAAAGCAGTTTATTTTCAAACAGAAACATACTTACTCAAAAATAAGTTATTCCCAGAATATCAATCAGGCTTTAGAGCAGGACACAGCACTTGTACAGCACTGACCAATGTATCGGACAATATTTTACGGGATTTGGATAATAAACTTGCTGACATTTTACTTTTTCTCAATTATTCAAAAGCGTTTGATTCGGTTGATCATTCATTACTATGCGCAAAGTTACAATTTTATGGTTTTAATAATGTATGTGTTAGGTTTTTTAAAAGTTTTTTAATTGGTCGTTCCCAGAGGGTTAAAACCGAGTCTGGAACATCAGAGTCAAAACCCGTGGCTTCTGGTGTTCCACAAGGTTCGGTTTTAGGACCACTTCTGTTCATATTATATACAATGGATCTTGGCAATAACCTTAAATATATGAAAATCCAATCTTACGCAGACGATGTACAACTTAAGTATAGTTTTAACGTAGACAATCTACCTGCAGCTGAAAGACATATAAATAGTGATCTCAATTTCCTAAACGTTTACGGTACCAATCACAATTTGAAATTAAACATAGAAAAGTGTTCTGCAATGGTATTCTCTTCCAGATTTCGCTATAATTATGTAATTAACCATATAGAAATAGCAGTTGATAATATAATAATTCCATTTGTAGAAGAGGCGAAAAACCTTGGCGTTATATTTGATAATAAATTAAGTTTTAACGCACATGTGAGCAACTTAGTTAAGAAATCTTATATATGTCTAAAGTTACTATATGCCAACAAACAGTTTCTGAATTTTAAAACAAGGAAAAAGCTGTGCGAAACGATTATTTTACCAATCTTTTACTATTGTGACACTATGTACTATCCATTTTTGGATACAGTTAACAAAAAACGCATCCAGAAAGTTCAAAATACTTGTTGTCGACTAATATTTGATTTAAGAAAGTTCGATCACATTAGCGAAAAATTCTCCGAGCTAAATTGGCTAAAGATGGACAGTACATGGAAATTGCATTTCTTAGTTTTTATACATAGAATTTGCATCACGTCTTCTCCTGCCTATCTTTGAGACAAACTAATTACTCGTAACCAGACGCACGATCTAAATATTCGTCACATCGACAATTTTACCATGCCGCATCACTCTACCGCAATGTTTCAGAAATCTTTTACATATAACGCTGTTAAATTGTACAATTCATTAAATTCAGAGATAAAAAAATATAACATTTTTACCTTCCGCAAATATTTAAAGTCACTTTTAGCAGCGCAATGATGAAACGGTTTTCATTGTTATTTATTAGTGTCATATGATTATTATTGTTACTACTTATTATTACTTTCTCATTATTACCTTCTAATTGCCACTGTTTTCACCTTTTCTTTTTTTTTTCTCTTTTATATTATTTTACGCTTTGTTTATATCTACATACTTAACTTGTAATTACAGGGTTAAGTGGAGGAATAGCCTTTGGCTAAACTTCGCCCTTTAAATAAAGACGTTTTATTATTATTATTATTATTTATCACTACTTTAAATTGAAATGGAAACAATTAACTGTTGTAAATTACCTAATTTAGTATCTTCCAACTTGTCCATCATTAATTCTAATGTATTTTCCTATTATATTGCGATTATGACCGGCCTTAGTTCTGGTTTTCCACTTTCACAGCAGAATTTGTAACGTTAAATTAGAATTCAATCATATATATTTGTATAGAATTTTAAGTTTATAAATAACTAAAGCTACAATTGGGTTTGTTGAATGATTGCAGAGCAAGGATTACTTCTAGTAGGTATTCCTCTAACTTTGTTGACAGCATTAGGACAGAGTACCTAATTTTGTGTTGGTTAGGTATTGCTTGTTTGAGTAAAAGTAGTCTCGGAAACATTCTTGTTTTCGATAAATTTTATTCAGGTAGCAATATACTTAGGTTGCATTGTTTTGATGTGTTAGTAGTTGCTATAGGCTTGTTGTACGTTAGCTTCTTCTGATGCAGGACAACCTCTCCGTTGTCTAACCTAAAACCAGTACAAACATTTAAGTAGTGGTTTTCACCGAGGGGTATATTATTGTATGACTTACTTTTTATTTGACGAGCTATTTAGATTGTTCTTTTTCCTTACTAGATACTTTGAAATTCGGTTCCTGTAGAGGATGTAACCATCTTTTGGAATGCCGATATGTGTAGGCAAAAATACATATTTCAGAGGGTGCTGGCTGGAAAGCAATTTGGTTAGTCATTTGAAGGGTGGATAATACCAATAATATTCACAATATCAAAAAATGGCCCCACGTTGGGCGCCAAATTTAATTGTTACGTGTTAAACTCAATTTACGACTAAAAGTCTAAAAATAAGACGAATAAAAAAACTTAAGGTCAGCTAGCTCCAACAGGAGACTCCAGGGGTGAGATTCGTTTATTTTTTTAACGATTCCTAAAGTTTGCCAAGGTGAAATAGTGAGCGCCAGGTAATTTTAATATACCAACCTCAAGCGAATTGTCAGACACACTGACTACATAAATTACCAAATTCAGTGTTACTTATTTTCAACCTTAAGTCAACGGCTAGAAATAAAAACGAGGTTAAAATTCCTATAACATTTATTAACAAAATCTGATTACCGGTGACTTTCAAATTAAGAACTACCAGATTACTGACAGTGTTTTCCTAATTATCACATTATTAAATTATATACATGATCTTGACTTGACTTTGATGTAATGTTGATTTAATTTTAATTTCATCTTTATTTAATTCTAAATTACTTCTGATTTAATTCTGATTTACTGTTGATGTCTTTTCTAAGTGAAAAATGAATATTTTAGGCCGTTACATTCAACAAAATAACTAATTTAAATAGGACAGGTTAGTGGTGGGGAGCCATCCTTCAATATACCCAACTAAATAAGTTTTCCAATATGACCTTATACATCACATAATACAAAAAAAAAAATTATACATATAATTATCAAAACATCTGGATATATAACTGCGCAGTTACTTACAGGTAATTCATACTAGTAGGGAACTATTATTGTCCATACCAGCTAGGCTTATAAAATGGCCGTTTATAGAATAATTAAAAATCATAGACATAAGGAAAATAATGATTCTAAATACACATGGTAAATACTAAGGGTACTTATCCCACCTCTAACGCCTTTAAGGGTGACAACTGATAACGACATTCCCAGTTCCTCACTCGAAACTCCTGTATTATATCTGCAGAAGGCTCTCCGACTCCACTCCAGTCCCAAAACAATATGTTCCAGTGATGTCCTCAACCAAAACAGCAAAAGTCCCGTCCAAATCGACACGTGTCTAGCAGCATAAAAACGTCCATCCAAAAAAATATCGTAACTCCCCAAAACCAGGAATTTACAGAAATCCAAGTCTAGGGTAGATTTAATACCCGTACAAAATTTGCCTATAAATAAAATAGCGTTTTAGAAGTCGGTATTTCTATGAAATTTGGTGAAACTTGCTTACCCAACAAAATGGCTTGGGCACACAAAAAAACACAAGGATTCAATAGCTTCGTTTCTAAGCCTATTTAGAAGTTCCACACAACAAAATCGGCTTCAAACAGCTCAACATACCAAACGGCACTTCCAAATTTAAAGACTTCCAGTATAATCCCCAAAACTCAGAATGGGTTGCTCTAAAAGCATTCAAAAGGAAAATCTCGTCTTATCGGCTAAACGACACGCTGCTGAATCGAAGGATCCGGAAACTCGGAAACCACTTGTTGTTTTTTTCCTCAGCCACATGTTTTCGAGCACCAATCACCATTTGACAACTCCTACGAAATTACCCACAATTCCTAAAGACGCGCGCATATTTACAATTAAAATTTTAACGACACAGAAAATAATTCTTGACATGGAAATATTAAAACAGACATTACAAAGAAAGTCAAGTCAAGATCATGTATATAATTTAATAATGTGATAATTAGGAAAACACTGTCAGTAATCTGGTAGTTCTTAATTTGAAAGTCACCGGTAATCAGATTTTGTTAATAAATGTTATAGGAATTTTAACCTCGTTTTTATTTCTAGCCGTTGACTTAAGGTTGAAAATAAGTAACACTGAATTTGGTAATTTATGTAGTCAGTGTGTCTGACAATTCGCTTGAGGTTGGTATATTAAAATTACCTGGCGCTCACTATTTCACCTTGGCAAACTTTAGGAATCGTTAAAAAAATAAACGAATCTCACCCCTGGAGTCTCCTGTTGGAGCTAGCTGACCTTAAGTTTTTTTATTCGTCTTATTTTTAGACTTTTAGTCGTAAATTGAGTTTAACACGTAACAATTAAATTTGGCGCCCAACGTGGGGCCATTTTTTGATTTCATTTTGCCATGGTTTTTTTTTATATTATCAAATAATTATATATGTGATTTTGATTTGCTGTTGTGTAGATCTTGCATAAGGCCTTTAACATTTCGGTCCACATAGTATGTTGGTGGTGCCATTGCCAAAACAGTGACATTAAGAGTTTCCAATTTGAGGTAGCTCATCGTTAAACAATTCGGATAATCGTTAAGAAACTTACAGAATTTTTGTGGTTTTATTTGAAATTAAGTATACTAAAATATTATCTTTTTTTTATATATTTGAGGAGATATTTTTACAGGTTGACCTTTTATTGATAAATTTGTGGTATTAGTAACAATTGTTTTTCCTTTTCTTCCATCGAACTTATTTGACTATCAAAGAGTACGTTACACTTGTTGCCTAATACTCTAGGTGTTTATTTTTTTTAATTGCCTTCTACAGGGTGATCGCTGCTATATATAAATTGTCATTTTCTTTTGTAACATTGGTAAGTTCATTTTTTTTTTTACAATGGCTTCGAAACTAGATTCTGGTCGATTAAGTAAGGATGAATTAATTTATGAACTGAAAATTAGAGGATTGGAAGATGTTGGGACTGTGGAGCAAATGCGGGCAACTTTGAGAAGAATATTACGAATGGAACGTTCTGGAGACTCATTGACTTATCCTGAATACAATTTGAACAGTACCGAAGAAATTAAAATAGCTGAAAAGAAAATTCAAGAACTTGAAAATCTTATCAAAGAGTTGAGCACTGGAGAAGATAGTGGACCTTATAAGAAGATAGAAGCAAAACTTAGTCATATCTTAATGAGAGTGGATCGTGTCAAAGCAACTGAGGATGAAACAAGCCTATAGCAACTACTAACACATCAAAACAATGCAACCTAAGTATATTGCTACCTGAATAAAATTTATCGAAAACAAGAATGTTTCCGAGACTACTTTTACTCAAACAAGCAATACCTAACCAACACAAAATTAGGTACTCTGTCCTAATGCTGTCAACAAAGTTAGAGGAATACCTACTAGAAGTAATCCTTGCTCTGCAATCATTCAACAAACCCAATTGTAGCTTTAGTTATTTATAAACTTAAAATTCTATACAAATATATATGATTGAATTCTAATTTAACGTTACAACTTGTCTTTACTCTGTTACGAAGTTCATCTCGGTATCAAGGCCTTGGGGGGATCCTCACATGCCTCTGAAATATTAAAATTACAAAAACGAGCAATAAGAGCTATTACGAACTCCAAATATAATGATACCTGCAGACCCTTGTTTAAAAATTTTGGAATACTTACATCTACCAACCAGTATATTTTTTAATGTATAGGCTATGCGCACAACCCTTTTCATGAATATCAAATACAACAAAATTACAACACCAGGCATAAGCCAATAATTGCTCCATATTTCCGTTTATCAAAGAATATAAATAGCTACAGATATCTATCAACAAAATTGTATAATATTTTACCAACTAAGTGGAAAAATTTAGATAATAAAAAATGTATCACGAAAGTTAAAAGTTTTCTGAAAGAAATGGTTTTCTATGAGGTTCAGGAATTTATTGAATATTTTAGAGTGTATAGTGGTTGAGATTTCAAGTATTTAAATGTATAATAATTAACTCTGCTATTTTTATTTTTATTTATAAATACCTTATCATTACATTACATCATTATAAATACATATGTTCTAAAATAACTCCATTATGTGGAGCAATTTTCCGGGCAAACAACTTACTCAATGATAATTCTAAGAAACTAGTTTATCTAGCTTATTTTGAAAGTGTATTTAGATATTTAATATTAATATTTATCATGTTCTAGAACATGTAACAAATTTCAAGCGCAAGTTATAGCCTCTCCTACTCAATTGTTAACCTCACCTTCGCGATGAGTTCAATTTGAACTTGGTGCACCCTGTTTTCACTAACGAGGCTCTAACGACCGAGTAAGGGCGGAATAACCCTTATCTTTTGCCGTGAGCACATCCACCTTCTCACGAAGAGTGCGGTAAAAATAACCCACCGCACACAAAGGTTGCTTTTGGAATCGTTTGGTTACCCCATCGTCGCAGTCTCCTTCTGTGCCATGGGACCACACCACTCGCCTTCCGCAACCGAGCTGGTCAGTTGCATACCTGCTCCAGCTAAAACTTCAAATGCAGCTTCGTTTTCAGTCGATTAAGGCTTTAAAAAATGATGGAGCGTTCAAGTGGGACAAAATCATCCGGAGGTAAAATACCCTCCCGATCGGATCTCCGGGGGAGGGTGCCCACAGGGACACCTCATCGAATGTCGAAAAAACACCGACAAGTTAAATCCAACAAAACGAATTCTTTCATCTACGGCGCTTGGAATGTTCGTACTTTGAACGACAGCACTCGCACCGATCGGCCTGAAAGAAGAACTGCTCTAATAGATAGAGAACTTCACCGACTCAATGTTGACGTTGCAGCTCTCAGCGAAACTCGATTTTTGGAGGAAGGCTCTCTCACAGAAAAGTACTACACCTTCTATTGGAAAGGTCTTCCCACCAATTCAAGAAGACAACATGGAGTAGGATTTGCCGTTCGGAATCAACTTGTATCCAACTTAACACAAGTACCACAAGGCCTATCCGAGCGTCTAATGCTGCTACGCTATGAGCTATCAGATGGCAACGCGGTAAATCTAATAAGCGCCTACGCTCCCACTCTGGATGCAAGTCACGAAACCAAGGAAAGCTTTTATCAACAGCTGGAAGAAACCCTCTGTAGAATACCTAAAACGGAACGACTCGTTATTCTTGGCGATTTTAACGCTAGAGTAGGGAGAGATGCAGACACCTGGCCAGGCATCATAGGCAAGAACGGCTTGGGCAACATGAACGCTAACGGTCAACTACTCCTAACTAAATGCGCCGAACATGATCTAGTTATAACGAACACCATTTTCCGACAAAAGGATAAATTTAAAGGCACCTGGCGTCACCCCAGATCAGGTCACTGGCATCTACTGGACTATGTTATCGTACGTAGGAAGCATCTCAAGGACGTCCAAATTACAAAGGCGCGCATTGATAGCGAATGTTGGACCGATCATCGTCCTGTTGTCTCTAAAATGAAAATTGTTATGAGACCCAAACACCGAAGAACTCAAGTAAAACGTAGACCCCGTCTCTGTATTAGTAAATTGCGTGACCAACAAACCGTCGAACAGCTAAAGCAAAAAGTTCAAGAGAATTTGAGTGCACTAGAAGAAACCAATTCTGTAGATGTCGCTGCTACCTGGACACAAATTAAAGACAGTTTAAAAAGTGCGAGTGAGGAAATTCTTGGCACTGTAGCAAGTAAAAAACAGGAGGACTGGTTCAATGATAATGAAGCTTTTATACAAGAACTTCTTGACCGCAAACATATTGCCTTCCAAAACGCTATCAACCACCCCAACGACTCATCAAAAGCAGAAGCTTTTACCCAATCTAAGTATGAAACGCAACGCGAAATCAGAAGAATAAAGAACGAGTGGTGGGCAAGCAAGGCCAGAGAATTTCAAAGGTACGCCGATTCACACGACTACAGGAATTTCTTTCAAGGAGTAAAAGCAGTGTACGGCCCCAGTCGGAAAAATATGTGCCCTATTAAAGATTTAAATGGAAATCTCCTCAAAGAAGACCAGGAAATAAGAGCCCGATGGAAAGAACACTACTCTAACATTCTTAACCAGCAAAGTCAAGCCGATCACGATATTATAAATCTTATCCCTCAATACGACACCTTCGAAGACTTAGATAAGCCACTAACAACGGAAGAGATCTTAACCGCCATTGGGCAGCTAAAAAATAACAAATCTCCCGGCGCCGACTCACTCCCAGCTGAGATCTTTAAAGCTGTGTCGTCAGAGCTCATGCCCTACCTCAAAAAACTGTTTGATGTCGTGTGGGAAAGTGGTCAAGCTCCGCAGGAGTTTCGTGATACACTTTTAATCAACCTCTTCAAAAACAAAGGCAGCGCTGCGGACTGTGGAAATTACAGGGGTATAGCTCTCCTGGCTGTTGGAGGGAAGATACTCACTAAAGCGATGGCAAATAGGCTAACACCTGTTATGGAAAAGTTACTTCCTGAAACACAGAGTGGCTTTAGACCAAACCGAGGCACATCGGATTTAATCTTCACACTTAAACAGCTTCAAGAAAAAGCACTCGAACATCAAGGAGAAATTCACATGGCCTTCATTGATTTAACCAAGGCGTTTGACTCGGTGGACAGGGAAGTGCTCTGGAAAATTATGTTCCGCTTAGGTATCCCTAGAAAATTTGTGGAAGTATGTCGCAGTCTACATACAAACAACAACGCCCAGGTTATGTATAATAATGAGGCAACCGAACCTTTCCAAACCCTCACTGGAGTTAGGCAGGGATGTGTCCTGGCACCCCTACTCTTTAATTTGTTTACCACTGCTCTAACAATTATTGTTGACAACAAACTGACAGTCAGAGGAATAGGTCTCAGATACCGTTTTGATGGCGGTCTCTTTAATATAGGGCGCTTTAGAGCTTTCACGAAGACACGCACACGATTCATTTGTGATCTCCAGTACGCGGATGACTGTGCACTTTTAGCCTCTACGCCGGAAGAGCTTCAAGAACTTTTAGATGTGTATGCCCAGAGCTATGATTCCTTGGGACTTAAAATCAACATTGGAAAGACTAAGATTATGTCAACTCCTCATCAAGTGAACCAAATAGACATTACACTTAACGGAAATTCTCTTGAAGTGGTGGATCAGTTCAATTACTTAGGCAACGTTGTTAATGACAAAGCAAACATGGACAGCGAGATTCGCAATAGAATTAACGCTGCATCTAGAGCACTCTGGGGTCTTAGAGAGAGAGTATTTGACAACCACGACCTTGCTTTGTCAACGAAAATGGCTGTCTACAGAGCAGTTGTCATTCCAACACTGCTATATGGATGTGAAAGCTGGGTCACTTACCGTCGTCATGTGAAAGAATTAGAACGTTTTCAGCAAAGACACCTCAGAAGTATGATGAAAATCCGTTGGTTTCATCACATATCAAACGTGGAAGTACTCAGGAGAGCAAACAGCCTTCCAATCGAGGTGCTTATTTCAAGAGCACGCCTAAGATGGGCAGGTCACGTTCATCGTATGCATGATAACCGCCTTCCTAAATGTACACTTTATGGTGAATTGCTAAGCGGTAGAAGAAGGCGTGGCGGTCAACGAAAGAGGTTCAAAGACGCTCTCCATGAAAATCTAAAATCCTGCGGTATTGCAGACGAGCAATGGGAACAACTTGCAGCGGACAGAACCGAATGGCGAGGGGTTGTGGCCAGCTATCAAGGAAATGTTGCTGCAAGAAGGCCGAATCCAAGACCTAACCAGGTCTATGTTTGTCCTGACTGCGGTCGACATGTGCTCTCCCGAATTGGCCTCTATAGCCATAGTCGTGTGCACCGTAGATGAATGGGAATTACAATAAACTACACCTGTTACTTGTTTTTTATTGTACACAATTTATCGACTGTAACATTTTTATACTCGGACTCGAGTAACGGCTAATAATAATAATAATAATAATAATAATAATAATAATTAAAATATGCTTTGGATTGCATTTTAGAACACCTACAGCAGAGGTTCTTAATATCAGTAAAGTCCTGTCATTGCGACAGATAAATACATTAGAACAGTCTAAATATATTCAAAAATTACTAATTAGAAAGCAAAATCTAACACGGAGATACAATACATTAGTAATATACATGGCCACAATACACGGGCTAAAAATAATATTTATCTTCATAGTATATCAAATAACTGTGGCCTAAGTAATCCCTTCTGTCAGTGTATACAAACATATAATGATTTACCAGATTTCTTGAAAACAACAAACACAAAATTATTCATTAAGGAATGTAAATCCTATATCCTTACTATGTAATTAATGTTTCAAATACTATATGATTATTATTATAATACTTATTGTTATATGTTTAATTATTTTACTTTATTGTATTTACTTGTATATTGTTTGTTATTTTATTTACTTATATATTGTTCATGTTTTTTTATTTGTCAATTATATATTATTTTTTATTTGTATGGATGTACAACCACTCCACATATACAGATAAACATTTTTTTATACATAATTACATAAGACACGTATTTGTTTTTAATTTGTATTGTACCCATGTATTGTACATTTATTTGTAAATTTTTACTGTGTAAATTTTATTTTACTATAATGTTTTGACGAGTGTACACAATCATTGTAATTGTCTCACATGAAATAAATCTATCTATCTATACATCTTACTTTTGATAGTGCCCCAGAAATAAAAATCTAAGGGTGCTGTATCTATATTATGTATCATGTGTATGATATATTATATATCATTATAACGGATCCGGCAGAATGAAGTATTCATTGTAAATTGATACAAAATAAAGAAAACGAACTGTTTGTCTTTATAAATATTACACATAAACTGTACAGAACTCTCATATACCAATTTAATGAATGGTATCGTCGAAAGATTAACAAATGCCAACAGAGTGTCATATCTTTATAAATAATATTTATATATTAAATTTTTGTTGTAATTATATATTTGCTAATCCATGCAAACTACACAGAAAAAATAAAGTGCCAGCGAGTCTTGTTTATTTCACTTAAAGCGTAAGGACTCTCATGGAAAATATTGTAATGTGCATATATATAAGCAACAAAACTAGAAAACACTGCTTGGGCCATCGTTTATTCTTTTCTTATGTACACATATATTTATTTTTATACTTGCTATGATTCAAAAGCTACATTTTTACTTGTAACTTGCTGATTTATTTAAAACAAATTTGCTTAAAAATATATAAACACTAAAGGAGGTTTTAAAAATATGCATTCCCTAAAAATTCTACACACAAATATAAAATTTCGTCACTTTACATTTTGTCTTTTACAAGTTAGTTACATTCTTTATATTTTTTTCCTTAATTGAAGTGAAGTGAAGTGAAGGTACCATCATCGGTTTAAGCGCTGAGACCTCGATCGGCGAAATTAAGCAGCGTTGGTCGAGTCCGTCACTTGGATGAGTGAACGGCATCTCATTACGCCATCCTGATTGAGTGGAAGAATAGCGATGGCTAAACTCCGCCAGGACGTAAATATAAATAAAAATAAATAAAATTAACCCCAGCAGAACATTTAATAGTCTCTCTACATAGCTATCCTCATTCAGTGTCGGACTGGCCTCATTTGACTCTGTCGGAATCAAATGTAATTGGCCCCTACGCCTTACCCACCCTCCCAAAACATAGATAGAAAAAACATATACTTAAATAAACAAAAAGTAAAAATTAATAGTGTTCATATTGTTTATCTGAGGATATGGTAGCTTAGCGGTCAGCTGTTTAACATATACAGGAATCGATCCCGAGCTTCTACACTGGCTTATCACTAGGCATCGGTGGCAAGCCTCAGTGGCGAAAGTAGTCCGACGTTAAATAAGTTTATTAAAAAACCCTTCCAGACAGTCTTACTTTTAGACTTGGGGGTGTCTTTTATATGTAGTTTATTTATATTTATTAGAACAGACACCAATGGAGACTCGTATACACCCTTAAAACCTTTTATCTACTCATATTGGATTATATGTTCATTAATCAACTGCTTTTGAACGAGCAATAGTATCAATAAACATATATAGCGTGTGCCTGTGGCTCGTGTTATAAATTTCATCTGCGTGAGTTATTACATAACATTACCGCCCTTTGATATAATATACTATTAATTTGCTAAAGCCACGTATAATAAGATTATATGCCCACCTTTGACAACGGTCCTTCCTTTTATTAAACGCTTCACTCTCAAAAATATCCGAAGCTGTATTTCAAATATACTGTATGATACTATATATCACATAAATCTCAGAATTTCATTTGATTAAAATATATTAGGCATAATTTCATACTTGTTAATCTTTTTAAATATTTTAGAAGTTATATAACTATTACCAAACACAACTGTCATTCAACAAACTATTTTTTTATAACAAGTATAACTTCGGGTATAACATTGTTATTCACCCCGTATATTATTTTTGGCATTTTCGAGGCGCCATCTATTGACCGGTGATTTTCGACAGAGCTCTTGAAACAAATTTTAAAACTATAGGCCAGTGGTGCCAATCCTACCGAATTTTCGGTATTTCTACCGAATTGTGATAAAATCTGCCGATCTACCGAATAATTTTGATTTCTACCGAAATTTTAGAAGCTGAAATATTTTAAAAAATTTAACAAAATATAATTCTTTGTGGAAGATTTTCACTTCCGTTATATATTACTATGGAATTGATATCGAGAGAGGAGATATGCCAGAATATTTACAATATCTATGCTTGTCTGTGAACTTCTCAAATGGCTTGCGCCGCATTACTTAGATGAATAATTAACTCTATATTCATATGTTCAAGTCGAATGAATGCATTGCACGAGGCACGCGGCTGTAGCTCGAACTCGAGTTCGAGCAAAGAAAAGCAACAGTAGACTAGTAGACAGCTTTCAGCGAGAACCTGAAGATACCAGATGAGATTCTGTCGAAACGTCGTTTAGACAATCGTGGCTCCGGTGGAGCCGATCATCAACCCGGGAGAGCAACCGGAAATACAACAAAAATGTATATATATTTAAGTATATTTTGTTATTTACGTTTATCAAGATAAATAAAGTTTGTTATTTTGAACAATCTTTATTTATTACTATATCACATATGTTCTGCAAATGATTAATTGCTTTGAATTTCCATTGGAAAACAAATCTACCGATTTTTCCTCATATCTACCGATTTTTCGTTGTAATTCTACCGAATTCTGTAAGCCAGGGGATGGCAACACTGCTATAGGCCTTCTTCTTTCAGACTAGCTACATGAAATTAAACGGTAATCATGACTTGAGTTCATGATACTGTATTTTCTAATATCATGACTTGAGTTAACTAAACGAAGAAGAACAGAAGGTAGTCTGTGACAGAAGATTGGGTTAGATTATATGTTATACCCAAAGATTCCGATAAAAACCAAAGCGCAAAAATTTCGGTTTCGTGAAATAGATAAAAGATGTATATATGAGGGTATACCTAGTGTATCCTGTGCTTGTTTAAATAGTCGTTTCCCTGTTTTGGGAAGTGTATAATAATATACCTAGGCAATGAAATTCAAAAAAGGAATATTATGCAACCTTTCTTTAGAAAACTGTGAGAACTTTAAAGCCATAAATGGAATTACGAAAACGCCCTGGACATACTTTTACTGAAAATAAAATAGTAAGTGTGAAACAAGTTCATATTGTTAGGTTATGTATGTTTGGCATTTAATGTTGAATTTCATTCTACTAACTATTGCAGGTATTCACATATAACAAGAACATTGTGGTATATCAATGAAAGCAGCCTGGATGTGTTAAACTGTTCACCAAGCATTTTTAAAACAAGAATTAAACAATTAAACAGAGTTTTTAATGCAGGACGGAAAATGTATTGCTTTCCGTTGTCATCTAATGACAATATTGTAATTAGTAGTGTTAAGCAAGTCTTTTTGCTCTGTATATGCTCATTAAATCTTTAATATTTGGTGTCAAAAATAATTAGACATTATCAAGAAGGGTAATGAACCCACATGCGGTTAAAAAAGATGTTATAACTGGCCCAATAAAAAAAACTGGCATGTTACAGATGAGCCTTCCATGTTGGATCATACAAACATACGATTCGACTTAGAGGCAGCTGTAACAAGCCTAGGGGAATATAGAATACCTAGACTGACTGACTGGAGTGTCTATAAAGAACACTTATAAGAACGAAGGTCGAAGGTGTAACACATTCCATTGTTTAATAGAGGAATTAGAAATTCCAATCATGGGGGACACTAATACTGTTAAATAATACCATGGCGAATTCCTTGTCTTTTATTAGCATAAATAAGTTTGATGATGCCCTAGTAGAGAAACTGTTTTGAATTTTCAGTTATATATTATAACATGATTAATATGTATATAGTATGCATTTAACAGATGTTAATCTATTCTTATATAAGCTTGAAACACTCTTATTCAAACTATCAACTAAATCAACTATTGTAGTAGCTGGAGATTTTAACATTTATTTTAGCGATAACACAATAACTCTAACAAACCTTCTAACTTGTTACAATCTCAATATGCATGTTAAATCTTCGTTAAATACACGCGTCTCTCAACACTCATGTTATAGTACGATGATTGTCTCTGTAGTAATTTAGAGTACCAAAATGTTTCCTGCTCAGTAATTTCACCTGACTTGTCTAATCATGAAGTTGTTTACTGCTCTCTACACATAGACTCGAACACCTCTGAATGTAAACAAAAATTTGGGCGATTGTACAGTAGGACAAATTATAATAGGTTTTCCAATACCACTTACAGTCTGATTGGAGATGAGTCTTTGATAGAGATGAATCTTTTAATGCGTTTTATGAGTTTTCAATGCACGCTTTTAGTAGGGCCTTTCCGATTCATAAGATGAAAGTAAAAAATAAAAAACCTTGGATAACTAAAGGCACAAAAACTTCTGCAAAAAATATGCGAATTTTACGCTACAGACGAAAATATACAAATGGGGCATTCTTTATTAATTATTATACAAAATACTGAAATATCTATAAAAAAAATAATTAAAGCGGCAAAAGAAAGCTATTACAATACGAGAATAGAACAAGCAAATAACAAGCCCAAGAACAGTTGGGCACTTTTAAACGAGCTTAGAGGTAAAGACCACCGTTCAATAAATGCATCTATAAATTCAAATGATCTGAATAACTATTATTGTTTAGTTGCAGATAAATTAACTGAAAATATAATCCCTTTAAAAGAACCTCTAAGTTATATGATGCAAATAAATAATAGTCAAGTATTACATTTGTGCGATTCTAATATAGTTGAATTGAGAGAAATTATTATGGACATAAAAAATAAAAATGCTTCCGGTATTGACGAAATGTCTATAAAAATATTTGAAAATCTACCAGAATCTGCTCTGGATGTATTGGTTTGTCTTATAAATAAGTCTTTTCGATTAGGAGTTTTCCTTTTTTTTAAAAGACTTCTCTAGTTATCCCACTATATAAAGGCAGGGATGTAGAAAACCCATCCAACTACCGGCTCATATCATTTATTTTCACACTAGCTAAAATTATAGAAAAATTAGTAAAAAAAAGAGTTATTTAGTTTTTGTTATCTGTCAATTTACCAAGTTACAATCAATTTGGATTTCGACGCAATAAAAGCACTAATGACGCAATGTTCTCCTTCCTAGATACCGTTTTCACCAAATTAAATGAAGGGGAGATCGCCGCTGCCATATACTGCGGTCTGTATTATTTCATTTTATAATGGGGTTTTTCCATAAACAAATAAATAAATTCTAGATTTGCGCAAGACTGAAAAATTCCAGTAATAAAAATAAGTAACATAATCCATTTGTCCCAGTCTTATAAGCGACACACAGTATTTATTATTATTATTTTTGTCAACAGGATTTAAGCATCATCAAGAAGCCTATGAACCATGTTTCTTGTAGAGGCCAAGACTAAAAAAATATCATAAAACTCATAAAGATATAAACAGTAAAGATCAAATAGATCCAAGCAGTTTATTACAGTGTACATGATGGATCAAACAACAAGGGAGGTAGGTGATAACTTGGTTGACATAATCAAAGTAGAACAACAATTCTGCAAGAGTAGAACAAGTCCTGATGAGGGAAAAATTGGTAACAGAGACGATATAATGAAATTAGAACAAATGTTCTTTGATGACGAAGATGTTAGAAAGGACTTGGAATATAAAAATGATAGAAAGGAAATAGGAGGAGAAAGTAATCAATCTGATTTTATTAAAAAAGAAGAAATATTTTGTGAAGACGAGATCAAGCTAAAAGAAGAAGATTTTCTTAAAATGGAGGACGAGAAATGTTTAGTTGACGAAGAAATTGATATAAAAACAGATGAACATGATTTGAACAGGTAAGTTTTATTTTAAACTTGGAAAATAAATGTCTTCATTGGAGCTTTATGTGTTTACTAATTTTATTTATCCATTCAATAGATTAAGTGTTAGTTTCCAGCGTAGCAACGGGTGCAGCAGAATGAATATCCATTTTCAAAGTTAATTCGTGTCATAATATAATGAGATATAAATTTAAAACAAGTCGCTATGCTTTCGAGATAGATTGAAATTTGAGAGAGTTGTCAAAGTGTTTGCAAAAAATGTCAGTTTAGTTACGAATGTGAAGCGTTGGTCAAATATTCAACGTTCCTTTACAGTTGAAGCTTATTTAAAAAATAACTATTCTGTTGTAATTACCCAATGTTTACATCGTGGCCATTTGCATTTAAATCCGTGAGATCCAGTTCCTACTCAATTAAGAATTAAAAAGTGGGTACACAAGTTTCGCAGTAGTGCTTCATGTGCCAACGAAAAACCAAAAGGAAGAATTCGTTCAGTGCGCACACTTGAAAATGCTGAAAGGGTAAGAGCAGCTGTGCTACGAAGTCCTAAATGATCTGCAAAATGACAAGCATTAGCATTCAATATTTCATGCTGTAGTTATCGCTGCATTCTGAAAGACTGACAGTACACTTCTATCCCTATAAAAGTCAAGTCGTACAATTATCAGATTTTCCATATTTTGGAACACGCATTGATTTATACGAATGTTTCGAAGAGCTATGGGCTGGTGACAACCCGAATATCGTTGATCACTTGCTGATGTCTGATGAAGCTCATTTTCATCTTTCCGGCCATCTTAACAGACAGAACTTTCACTACTGGGCGACGGAAAATCCTCTGCAATTGCACTAAGTACTGCTTTATATAAAAAAGTAACTGTGTGGTGTACTCAGGGTACCCAACAACCTGGAAAACATGGAAAAGACAAGGAATCAGAAACGGTCAGGAAAATCACAAAAAATCAACAAATGTCAGGGAATTTTTAATAAAATTCTGAGAAAAAAGTGGCTTCAATACATTTTTTGAATGTTGATTTGTTCGATAATAGGAAATAAAAAGGAAAAAATATATAGATATAAATGAAATTTTTCATCTTTACTTGATCTTTTTTTCATTTTTCGCTATACCTTGGGAAATGTGTATTTGAAATTAACCTCATCATCATCATAAGTGTACAGACCTTTGTGAGCTCGTACCACGGTGTAGTATATTAGGTGGTCCGACACACGGCCATGTTAATCGACGGCTTCATAAGTGCTTGGTTTCTATTTAATTCAGTAGATGGCGCCCGGAATATACCCCTGCGATTACCTAGGCATAGATAGATGGATTTCCTTTGATGCATGTAGTGTTGCATATATACACAACTAAACGGCAAAACTAAGACAAAAAGAACTAACTAAAAGGCTCTTTAAATATAAATAAAACAAGTCTACAAAGCATTAACTATTGTATTGTTATGTGCTGCCCTCTAACAGAGAGGAGAGTGTAATTACTCCCTGGCTAGTAGGGCGGCGCCATCTATGAGCCAATTGACGAACAGTCACCTAGCACATAGTAGAAAACTCTGGAGGATTCTAGAATGTTATGGAATAGGATTCTGGTATATTCTATGGGTGTATATAAAGAGGTGAATCCAGCAGAACAGCTCAGTTCAGTGAAGTATACAGACAGAGAGTTTTTAGGTTAGACAAGAGTTGACAAGTTTAAGAAGAAAAGTAAAGTACATAGTGTTTTAAAAGTAGTGAATTTATATTAGATTAAGTTATTATTAGTTGTGTAATTTTTATTTACTAGTGTAATTTTAGTGATTAATAAAATAGTGGTTAGTGAAGATTCTTGTTGCAAGTTATTTGAACCCACAGAGTGTTTACTGAAGACTGTAAACACGTAACAGTATGTATGTAAACTGTATTTCTAATATTTCTATGCGTAAGTAACGACGAGACTTTATTTGTCCTGCCATCTATTGCATTACACACAACTAAACACTTATGAAGTCATTCGTATGGGTCTTGTCGCATCACCTAATATACTACACCGTGGCTCGTACTTTCTTCAATTTCCTCTGCCATTCTGTTCTATTTTGTGATGCTGCTTTCCAGTTCCTTATAACGATTATATTGAACATTTTGAGTAACTCTGCCCTTCCTTCTGAAGTGCGTCCTTCCTCTTTTCCTACTTTCCAACGGTTCTTTTTCAAATTTTCTCTTGATCGTGAGACCGTGTTATTGTTCTTCAATATTATCGTTGTTAATTGTACCTGTGTCGATATATGCCATTTATTGCATCAAAGATTTTCCATAAAATTTTCCTTTCAAACACGTTCACTAGTTACTCATCATTTTTAAATGCAGACACAAGGGTCTTGTTTATCCTTGTCTTTGTGGTTTTTTGATATTCTCCTATTTCTAAAGCGTTTGAGGCAAAGTGGCCTACTTTTTTATAATTCTCAAGTAAACGTGACTAGAATAAATTAGAACTGATAAAATAGTCTTTCATTTTGTTTTTATTTGTAGTGGAAATTAAAAACCGTGGCAGTAAAAGTTTACATTTTATCTATTTTTAAAAATTAAATTTGAACTACCAGAAAGAAATTCTTATACAAAAAAGTGAGCTATAAGTACCATTTTAAAGCTGAAAAAAAATCATTATGAAAAATTGTCCTTCAGCCTTTTCTCATTGAATATTTGTACAAAAAAAACAAAAAAAAATAATAATAGCAGCTTTACACCATCAACATCAAAGTTTGTGTACAAGATCAGGTCATTATAATACAGGGTGTCTCACCGGGAACTGAATCGATCGATATAGAGAAAAGTACGCATCAGAAAATTTTGAAAATTTAGATAATTACTAATGTCGGTGTGGCCAATCCAACTAAAATAATTACAAGCAGCTGGCACTTCCGCTTATACAAGTCGATACCAACTTGCTTATTTTAAGTGGAACACTATATATTTTAGGGTTTTCGAAAAGAGCATAAAATTCTGAGTCGAAAATATGTAGCACATCCTATACCTAAACCTAGCCGTTTCAGATATATTTGACATTTTATAGAAAATTTGACAGATGCAACGGTTTGCAAGAACAGTTATAACTTTCTTCGTGTAAAAGATCCTCATTTGCTTCTTGTCACATAAAAAGAACACAAGGAGAATTACGTTCTACAACTGAAATAAATTCAATAATATCATACCAAGTGTTCCGTTTTTCGCGTTACATTTTGTCAACTTCAAACCGCGAAAACTTATTTAGGTCAAATGGAACACCCTGCATTTTTTTACGTCAAGTTGTGTAAAATTGAATTCCCTTTTTCCTGATATTAGCATTGTGTGGGTTAAAGTTACAACTTTTTGAAATATTTGGATTTTATTAGAAATTCGTGAATTGTTGTAATCATTTCATCAAAATAACCATGATTAGAAACAATCAGTCATTGTCTTATGTCAAAAAATGCCAGCACGTTTAAATTATACCAAAGAAAATTTTTTAAATTTGTTTATTATTTATGGAGAATGTGATAAAGTAATATCAAGAACTTGCAGCACATTTGCTACTCGATATCCACAAAAACGCAAAATAACACTAACACTGTAACATACGTATTAATCAAATTGATGATATGGCATGAACTAAAATAGAAGAGATAAGATCAATTTAAAATATGATTTCATTTTAATTTAATAGTTGCTCAAAATTCCGCCCTCGAACCTCGAGGTCATAAGAAAGGTCCATTACTGGCAATCCATTGATCATAAAAATTTTCTTGTAAATAATTATTAATTAAAATGCGTTATGTGGGGGAGCACCGTCGTGCTGATAAAAAATGTTTCTCTGTTCGGCGAGAGGTAAATTTTCTAAATAGTTATTATTCAAATTTTGTAAGATATTCAGATATCTTTCATCTAAAAACAAAAATATACCTATACATATTAGCAGAAGAGAAAATTTAATTTACCGTTTAAATTTTCCTGATAAAATTGTAATGCCACCACTCTATCGTTTCTTATGGCACAGTAAACATTGAACTGCCAACTTTCCTGAAAGTTTCGTTCTCTGAACATATGAGGATTTGAGTCACTCCAATAATGCGAATTGTGTCTATTAAAATTCGATTTTTAGTAAATTTTGCTTCATCTGTCCATATAATATTTCCCAAATAAGAATCGTGACCCTCAGACCTTATTAGAATAAACTCACAAAAATTCTGTCTTCTTAGGAAATCTGTTTCTTTTAATCTTTGAACCATATGGAATGAAAACGGGTGAAACTTATGTTTTAATAAGATTCTGTGAATTGAATTCTTGCATAGTCCCGATTCCAGAGCAGCTTATTGTCTTAATGACATCCTTGGAAATGCATGAAAATATCCCAGAATGTCTATTTCAATGTTTTCGTCGCCAACAATAGGCTTTCTTCTTTGCATTTTTGCCTTGAGAGCCATAATTTTTAAAATTAAAATTGGAGTACCGCAGGGCTCAGTTCTTGGACCCTTGCTTTTTATGCTATATGATAATGACCTTCCTGATTACATAAAAAGTTTGCTGACGACACGACAATTTCAGTATCGGCAATAGGAAATGATCTCCAGTTGTATGCTGAAAATGTTGTAAATTTATTAAGGTCCTGGTGTGATAGAAATCGATTAATATTAAACACAAATAAAACGATGATTATAAATTTTCACATTAGAAGACGTCTACCTATAAATTTTAAAATATTTGATATAGAGCTAAGAGAAGAAATTAAATATCTTGGTACCTCCTTAGATTCAAAACTATCATGGGACAAACATATCGATGACGTGTGTAATAAATTAAATAAAGCTTATTTTGGCATCTTACAATTGAAAGACACGCTAGACGAAAGTGGTCTATTAAGTATTTATTATGCCTTAGCCTACTCACACATTTCGTTAAACATCATAAGTTGGGGGTGCGGAAGAGAAATGGGTAGGGTATTTGTCCTACAAAAAAGACTAATACGTCTTATATTTAACTTAAAGTACAATGAAAGTTGTAGAACAGCTTTTAGAGATAAAAAAATTCTGACTCCCATGCATATATATTTTTAAATGTTTCATGTACACTAAAAATAACATCTGCTCGTTTGTTCAAGTTGCAAATACCCATCAATACAAAACCAGACATGGGAAGCTCTTAAGTATCCCATCGCACAGAACAACTTTTTTTAAACATTCGTCATGGTATAACTGCGTTAGTTTGTACAATGCAATATCTGAATCTGTGAGAGAAATAAAGTGCCCCAAGTTATTTAAAAATAAAGCTAAAACCGTGCTATTAGAGGGTGTTTTTTATAGTGCTGACGAATTTATGTCCGAATTTTCCTAACCTGTTTATACACTGTTAAAACCTGTTTACACACTATTTGTTGTATATTATTTTGTTGTTTGTATTTACATTATTAATATGTGTATGTGTGTCTATATATGTATGTATGTATTTTATTTTGCTGAGTAATTTATATACTTGTCTGACATGCTAGTTAAAGTTTATTATTATTATTGTTATTATTATAAAGGTCTCTATTTCCTTTTGTAAAAAGATAGTATAAAAATTAAAGACACCATTTATGTAATTTTCAGGTCTGAAAATGATGTTCTGCCAAATCTGAAAGTTGCCGCTAGGTTACACGGAACGCAGAAAGGTTTATTGTCCAATCTGGGAGAGGATCTATCGAAATCGTGTAATAAACAGACATTAACTAATAAACATAAATGGAACTTGCTAATGTATAAGGATTCATCAAAACTCAGAATATACAAATGTGACTCTTGTTCATTTCATACGAACAATAACTGGAGCCTCAAAAGACATTTACTACTGCATAAGGATCCATCAGAACTGACAATGTACAAATGTAACTCTTGTTTATTTGAGACCATACGTAAAGGCGACCTCAAAAAACATTTGCTGAAACATACAGATCTTATGGATCCTTTAGATGTAACGATGTACAAATGTGAACTTTGTTCGTTTGAGGCAAAAAGTAATGAGTACATCAAGCGGCATTCACTAGTGCATAAGGATCCATCAGAAGTAACAATATATAAATGCAACTATTGCTCATTCCAGACAAAACGTAAAGATTCTCTCAAGTGCCATTTACTAGTGCATAGGGATCCTTTAGAAGTAACAACATACCAATGTGCCCTCTGTTCTCATCAGACAAAATATAAATACGCCCTCAGGAAGCATTTGCTGAAGCATAAGGATCCCTCAAATAAGAAACCATCAGAAATAACAATATACAACTGTGACTTTTGTTCATTTCAGGCAAAACATAAAGGATACCTCAGGAAACATTTATTATTACATAAGGATCCTTCAGAAGTAACAATGTACAAATGTGACTCTTGCTCGTATCAGACCAAACGGAATGGCGACTTTAAAAAGCATCTGTTAGTGCATAAGAATCCTTCAGAAATAACAATGTACAAATGTGACTTTTGTTCATTTCAGACAAAACATAAATGGTACCTCAAGAAACATTTATTATTACATGAGCATCCTTCAAATGTAACAATGTACAAATGTGACTCTTGTTCATTTGAAACAAAATATAAACGGTCCCTCAAAAAACATTTGCAAATACATAAGGATCCATCATAATTAACAATACACAAATGTAATGCTTGTTCATTCCAGACGAAACATAAATATAGCCTCAAGAAACATTTGAAAAGGCATGCTCCTGTTAAGGATTCTCCAAAGGACCGGACAAGTACCTCAAAGGGCATTTGTTAGTGCATAAATATTTGTGAGGAGTAACAATGTACAAATATGCGACTTGTTCATTTCAAGCAAAACACACTCTCCCAAATAAGATGACACCACGATTCGATATGCTAGTCATTTTTAGTGCTCTAATTTTTCAGTTTTGACGGCCCGACAATCCCACAAAGTGCATTTTTTGAAGTGTTCAAATCAAATGTACGTCCTAAAAATATACTTCTCTATCAATCCTGACTTCGACTGTCTGAGAGTTCAACACAACCTTGACCTTCTTAACACTTGGTGAATGAATAAGCGTCTCCCCCTAAATGCTGCTAACTGTAATGTCTCTCACAGGCAAAATAAGTCCAATTTCTTTTAACTACAAATTAAATAATTGCACTTTAAGTAAATCTGAGGTTATGAAGGATCTTGGCATTACTTTCGATTCGAAATTAACTTTTTCCACACATATTAAAGAATGTACTAGTAGTGCATTTAAAAGTTTAGGTTTTATTCTGAGAAACAGCATAGATTCTGTTGAATTACCTATCTACGTATATTATTTCTTACTTTTGTCAGATCCAAACTTGAATATGGTCTATTAATTTTATTATACAAAATAATTAATAATAAGATCAACTGTGTCTGCCTAACCTCATTTCTTAAATATAGGATCCCTAGATAAAGTTCCAGATCAAGTAATTTACTCATGCTCCCACGTCGCATACATTAATATATCAGAAACATCTCTGTTACATCAAATATGTTTAAATTATAACAATATCGAGACCAGCTTGGATATATGAACTTAAAGTAGAGGATCATAATCTTAGTGATCATTCTGCCCTTGTAATAAATATCAACTCAAGTCAAAATACAGTTGAACTAAATAAGGAGATAAAAATTCGAAATGAATCAGAAGTAAATCTCTTACGTCTCAAATTATATTTAGAAAATGAAAGTTTCTCTTCTGTCTATATACACAGTAACAATATTAATCTAATCTACTCCAATTTTATAAACATATTAAAATATGCTATCCAAATCAACTGTCCTTGTTTCATAGTCAACAAACCTAATAACGTCAATAATAAATGGGGTTACTCCTGAAGTAATAACAATGAAAAATGAACTTAAAAATATGTTTTGGTTAAAAACACAGGAATTTGTGACGCCTCTTCGTCGGTTTTGCAACTTGCACTTTGAAACTAGTGCAAGCGGTTTTTGCCTCTAGCGCCAGTTTCTGATTTTAAGTGTAGAAACACCACTTTCTCTATTAGCGGTATAATAGAGGCCCCAAATAGAATCAGTGAAGACGGTTTATTACCAGGGGTCGAAACGTAGGCCGTCTTTCTCAAGGAATGGACAGCTGTAAAGATTTTTATATTTGTGACACTTTTACTTTTCAGGATAGTCTAACTTAGAGGAGTGACTCAAAATAAGACACACAAAACGTTTTAATGATATATTGCAACTATGTACATGTCAAGAAGGAAATTCTTAAGATATATGATGTAGAAATATATTTACAACTTCTGGTATAGTTATCTACATAAAACTAATTTATACAGGTAGTTGACATTCGTGAAAATGAAAAGAAATTTTTAATTACCCAAGTTTTGTAACCCTAATGTTATGCAAAATTTCTATTCTTACTCCAAAATGAAATTATACAGAGCAAACGGAAAAGTGAAAGCAAAATAACGGTTATGACTAGCAAAGCAAAACGGTGGCTCGACACGTTCAAATTGTGAGTAATTTAGGACTGACTCCACGACAGACAGACAAGTTACTAAATCTCTATGGATTTTAACAAAATGAGTTTATCTAGAATATTTCGGAAAAGCTAGAATTTACTACTTGACGTTGCGAACCTGTTTATCGGAATTTCTACTGAATGACAAAAGTCAGTATGGGTCAGTTGGAGTGTCCCACTTAAAGGCAGCGTCCCCGACTGAGGATTTCGCAGTCACTTAGTTAATTTGCAAAAATTAAGTTTTGAAAAAATTACTATAAGCCGCTGAAGGCGCAAATTATCGCATTGTAACAAAGACAAATTAACGGTATTCAAATGGTTACGGCAATAAGTCCAAAATTACCACAAATTGGATATGACTTTAAAATAGTAAAACCCTACCAAAAGTCGACTGGTCAGGTCGAGCGCGGAAAACCAAAGACAACCTTCGCAGGAGTCCGATTCAGGATCTCCCCGTGTTGAGCTAGAAATCAGAACGTTTAGCGCAGAATGCGCTTCAGTCGACGGCGAGGCAGAATGTTTATAACTAGTAGCGTTAATTGATATAAATAATAATTTTCTGGTAATTTAGATGTTCGGAATGGCTTGCAAATAACTTACTTATGTTATTTCGGAAAAAGAATGAATTTAATAGTCCCAGCATTAATAATTATTAATCTAAATAATTTATTATTAATTCGTTCCCTAAATGAAATTTTAAACCTGACTTTTCCTTGAAATACTTTACTTCAAACAAAATACGGATATTTTAATTATGAAAGTATACCGGGTGTGCTTAAAAAGAAATAGAATTCTGGTTTTTAAGAAAATTAAAATAAAAGTAATAGTGCTATTTTCTATTCGAAAATAGCTTCATTACAAATTCATCAATTAAAGGATAACTACAACAAAAAGTATATAAATATTTAATAGCAAATACCAAGAAGGCCCATTTTCAAAATAAACTAATAAAGATGAACCAAAAAAACAAAAACAAATATGGAAACTAGTTAATGAAAAAAGGGGTAACAAAAAAACAAAACTTACCTATTGAATTGTACATTGATGGCCTACACATTACGAAGGAAGACGAGGTAGCTTCAGAATTTGTCAAATATTTTGCTAATGTGGCAAAAAATGCTCTGTCGAGTTGTACTACCAACAATAATAACTCTAACTGTTGTGATATTGATCTAGGAGTTCCACAGGGGTCAGTTTTGGGGCCGTTGATATTTTTGTCATATATTAACGGTCTACCTCTTGAAATTAGCTCTGATTGTGTTGTTCTTTTTGCAGACGACACATCAATAGCTATCTATCTCTGCATCTACTTATAAAGAGCTCCAAAATAAATTAAATATTATATCTTGTCAGTTTACAAATTGGTGCAACAAAAATAAATTACTGGTAAATGCAAAGAAAACGGTATGTATGTATGCAATTTCATACTAAAAAAACAATAGCACCTGTTACAGTTACAGTGACATTGATTTAGTGTGTTGATAGTACTAAATTCCTTAGAGTACACCGACTCAAATATGAGATGGCAAACACACATAAATATTATTAGCAAAAAAATTAATAGTGGATATTATGCCATTCTGCAACTTAAGTCTTCCCTCGAAAACAGACAGTTAATAAACATATACTATGCACTAATCTATTCAGCCATACAGTATAATATTTCACTTTGGGGAAATTCTAGTGGTGCTGAAAGAATCCGTATTTTGCAAAAACGAGTAGTTAGATTAATATTCAATTTGAACCAAAGAGAATCCTGCAGGCCATATTTTAAAAACAACCATATTTTAACTGTGTCGTGTGTATATACTAAAATGTGTAAGTTGGGTAAAAATAAATTTAGTCATTTCAGCGGAATGGAAACTTCCATGAACATTCAACTCTTGACTTGAGAACTGAGGCACTTCTACAGAACTGTATAAAAACTCACCCCTTCACTCTGGAATAATTTTATATAACAACTTACCAGATACTATAAAAAATATTGGATCTGTAGAAAAATTCAAAGGAAAATTAAAACTATTTTTAATATCAAAAACATATTATTCAGTCAAAGAGTACATGGAGGAAACTGTTGAGCAGTAACGCTAAGTGGAAATCAAATAACCAAAATTAATATCATTCTATTACTGCTGCGTTGATTCCTTATCCATTTATTTATTTTCAAATTATGTGTATGTCACGCCTTACATATATATATATATATATATATATATGTTACTTTTACCTTCCTTCGCTGATACTTATTTTTAATCATGTATTTGTGCTATTTATCTGTTTAAATATTTGTATTTTTATTTTAACGAAATAACTTCTATTATTAAGTTTTATTTATACATTGATTGAGACATGTAAATACTATTGTATTTATTGTTTTATTGATTATATATTGTAAAGTGACCTATCCAATATCATTATAATGATCTTTATGGATGAGATAAATTATTATTATTATTTAACTGTAAAATTACGGATGTAAAGAACATTTATTCAAGTCCCAATTAAATACTCTCTTATCACTACTTGTGTTTTTAATTTCTGACGCGATTTTAATTAATATATTTTAAGAAGTGTTTATTTCCTGCAGTTGTCTGTTGTTTTAAAATATTGTATTTTATTGTATTTGGAGTTTTATTTTATTATTGACTAACCTATGTTTTTAGGGTAAGCTTTCAAAAATCATGTAAAATGCACCTTGTCTATTTGTGTACATTCTTTTTTTCAATGCACAATAAATATTTTATTATTATTATGTATTAATTTAATGTGCATGTTTTTGATATTTATATTTTACTGAATTTTCGTGTGTTTTTGTATATCATATTATACTATTTATTTACATTTGTTGAATCTGTTGCTATTTGTCCTATAGGATGAACAATCGAAATAAAAAAATAAGAAATAAGAAATTTTAACAAACTGTCACTGAAATAATTAGCTATTGAAAATTTTCGTATTAGATTATTTATTTAGCACAACTTTAAACTGAAATCGAAACAAACTAGTACTGAAACAATTATCTATTGTAAATTACCTGATGTAGTCTCTTTCAACTACCAATTCTAATGCATTTTCCTATTATATTGGGATTATGATCGGCTACTTATCTCCTCAGTTCTGGTCTTCCAATTTCACGGCAAACTTGTCTTACTCTGTTACAAAGTTCATCTCCGTTTCAAATCCTTGTTTTATACATCTTATTTTTGATAGTGCCCCAGAAATAAAAATCTAAGGGTGGTGTATCTATATTATGTATCATATGTATGATATCTAATATACCATTATAACGGATCTGACAGAATGAAGTATCCATTGTAAATTGATACAAAATAAAGAGGATTTAAAAAACGAAATGTTTGTTTTTATGAATATTACATGTAAACTATACATAACTCTCCTACTAATTTAATGAGAGAGTATACCAACAACAACAACAAATGCCAACAGAGTGTCGTATCTTACATACAGGGTGTCTCACGGGGAATTGAATCGATCGATATAGAGAAAAGTAGGGATCAAAAAATTTTGAAAATTTAGATAATTACTAATGTCGGTGTGGCCAATCCAACTAAAATAATTACAAACAGCTGGCACTTCCGCTTATACCGGAAGTCAATACCAACTTGTTTATTTCAAATGGAATACCCTATATATTTTAGAGTTTTCGAAAAGAGCATAAAATTCTGAGTCGATAATATGTAGCATATCCTATACCTAAACCTAGCCGTTTCAGAGGTATTTGACATTTTATAGAAAATTTGACAGGTGCAACGGTTTGCAAGAACCGTTATAACTTTCTTCGTGTAAAAGATCCTCATTTGCTTCTTGTCACGTAAAAAGAGCACAAGGGGAACTACGTTCTACAACTGAAATAAATTCAATAATATTATATCAAATGTTCCGTTTTTCGCGTTACATTTTGTCAACTTCAAACCGCGAAAACTTGTTTAGGTCAAATGGAACGCCCTGTATTTTTTTACGTCAGTTGTGTAAAATTGAATTCCCTTTTTTCTGATATTAGCATTGTGGGGTTTAAAGTTACAACTTTTTGAAATATTTGCGATTTTATTAGAAATTCATGAATTGTTGTAATAATTTCATCAAAATAGCCATGATTAGAAACAATCAGTCATTATCTTATGTCAAAAAATGCCAGCACGTTTAAATTACATCCGCGAAGATTTTTTAAATTTGTTTATTATTTATGGAGAATGTAATAAAGTAATATCAAGAACTTGCAGCACATTTGCTACTCGATATCCAGAAAAACGGAAACTGTCACCAAACACTGTAAAACGCATACTGGAAAATTTTAAAAATTATGGCCGTCAAAGCAAAAATGCAAAGAAGAAAGCCTATTGTTAATGACGAAAACATTGAAATAGTCATTCTGGGATATTTTCATGCATTTCCAAGGATGTCATTAAGACAAGCTGCTCTGGAATCGGGACTATGCAAGGATTCAATTCACAGAATCTTATTAAAACATAAGTTTCACCTGTTTTCATTCCATATGGTTCAAGGATTAAAAGAAACAGATTTTCTAAGATGACAGAATTTTTGTGAGTTTATTCTAATAAGATCTGAGGGTCACGATTCTTATTTGGGAAATATTACATGGACAGATGAAGCAAAATTTATTAAAAATTGACTTTTTAATAGACACAATTCGCATTATTGGAGTGACTCAAATCCTCATATGTTCAGAGAGTGAACCTTTCAGGAAAGTTGGCAGTTCAATGTTTACTGTGCCATAAGAAACGATAGAGTGGTGGCATTACAATTTTTATCAGGAAAATTTAAACGGTAAATTAAATTTTCTCTTCTGCTAACGTACAGGTAATTTTTTTTTTTTTTTTTTTTTTAGGTGAAAGATATCTGAATATCTTACAAAATTTGAATAATAACTATTTAGAAAATTTACCTCTCGCCGAACATAGGAACATTTTTTATCAGCACGACGGTGCTCCCCCACATAATGCATATTTAATTAATAGTTATTTACAAGAAACTTTTTATGATCAATGGATTGCCAATAATGGACCTTTCTTATGGCCTCCTCGCTCGCTCGATTTATCAGTTTTGAATTATTTCATTTGTGGAACTATTAAAAATAAAGTTTATGAGAGCCCATTAACAACCATTGAAGATTGTATGCAAAGAGTAAGAAATGCATTTCAAAACATATCACAGGATTCAATTAGAAGAGCTACCCATGAGGGACTAATCCGAAGGTGGGAAAAATGTGTCGAGGTTCGAGAGCGGAATTTTGAGCAATTATTAAATTAAAATGAAATCATATTTAAATTGATCTTATCTCTGCTATTTAGTTCATGCCATATCTTCAATTCGATTAATACGCATGTTACAGTGATAGTGTTATTTTGCGTTTTTGTGGATATCGAGTAGCAAATGTGCTGCAAGTTCTTGATATTACTTTATCACATTCCCCATAAATAATAAACAAATTTAAAAAGTTTTCGTTAGTATAATTTAAACGTGCTGGCATTTTGTGACATAAGATAATGACTGATTGTTTCTAATCATGGCTATTTTGATGAAATGATTACAACAGTTCATGAATTTCTAATAAAATCGCAAATATTTCAAAAAGTTGTAACTTTAACCCCCCACAATGCTAATATCGAAAAAAGGTAATTCAATTTTGCACAACTTGACGTAAAAAAATACAGGGTGTTCCATTTGACCTAAACAAGTTTTCGCGATTTGAAGTTGACAAAATGTAACGCGAAAAACGGAACACTTGGTATGATGTTATTGAATTTATTTCAGTTGTAGAATGTAGTTCTCCTTGTGTTCTTTTTACGTGACAAGAAGCAAATGAGGATCTTTTACATGAAGAAAGTTATAACGGTTCTTGCAAACCGTTGCACCTGTTAAATTTTCTATAAAATGTCAAATATCTCCGGAACGGCTAGGTTTAGGTATAGGATATGTTACATATTTTCGACACAGAATTTTATGCTGTCTTCGAAAACCCTAAAATGTATAGGGTGTTCCATTTGAAATAAGCAAGTTGGTATCAACTTCCGGTATAAGCGGAAGCGCCAGCTGTTTGTAATTATTTTAGTTGGATTGGCCACACCGACATTAGTAATTATCTAAATTTTCAAAATTTTCTGATGCGTAGTTTTCTCTATATCGATCGATTCAGTTCCCGCTGAGACACCCTGTGTATTATACATTTTTACTTGTACTTTTCTGTATAATATGTTATCTTTAAAATGGCTATGTTTTAGTGTCCTATTTATGGACATCTTGTCTGTTGGATTTATCTTGATAAATAAATAAATATTAAGACAAAACACAATACTTTTTTAATGATGCTAGTCAGCTTCGATGGCTGGAATTTACCTATCAACTACGATGGAGAGGGTTGTGTGGTTTACAGTTATTCTCATATAATGAAAGCACCAATTTATGTCAGGTCATAACAAAATAAACAAACATATATTATATTATATTTAATATTTAATTGTTCAATTAAAATTACAACATAAGATAAATATTGGAAAAAATAGTTTATAATACATATGGGGCTGGTAAAAAATCACACTAAAAATGTAAAGTAATACTAATATATATGATATAATTTACGTAAGCGCCTACTCCAACCATACTTAACACTAATTTTCCAAAAAATACTCGATAACTTCACTCTTGATTTTGTTTACTTTGTACATAAGTTATATATAACTATATATCTAGTTCACAAGTCAACTTATTAAACTTCAGCATAAAACTATTGAACAACAAACTTTAAGCTTCTAGGAATCTAAGATATGTCATTAAAGTGGAAATCTCACATAGATTATGTTTGCAAGAAATGTATTTGTTCTGCTCTAAAAAAATTATGCCAAATTGCAAGTAAAAACTTAATTAAAATATTTTATTACTCAAATTTAGAATCCATAATCAGGTATGGAGTGATTTTCTGGGGTAATGCTGGTACATATAATCGTGTGTTGTTGCAAAAAAGAGCTTTACGTTCTATGCATGGGTTGCACTATTGGGAATCCTGTAAAGAAACTGTTACTACACAAAAATATTAACTTTTACTAGGACAAAAAAAGAGTATTTGTTGTCATTATAATGTAAGCTGCATAGTAGTTAAAAATCGCCTATTAGTTCAATTCAATTCTTTATTGGTGTTAAAATACACATTAGGTGTTTACACGTCAATTTCTATACTATAAAGTTAAAATAAATTGTAAAAATATAAAATGTATAAAACACAAACAGTACGAACTAAGCATGATGACACACAATATTTAAGAAAAGATCTAACATAACAAATGAAACAAATTTAACATGCATCACCTAGAGTACTGCATGAATATACATATAGAGTTTTTAAATTGTAGAAAAGTTACTATCTAAAAATTCTTTTGTACTATAAAAATAATTGTTCTGTAAATATTTCTTTATGATCATTTTGAACTTGGTTTCATTTAATGACTTTATTTCTGATGGTAAAGCATTACAAAACTGCAAACTTAAGTAGCTAGTGCCATCTCTAGTTCTATTTAATCGATGAAAGTTTATGTTTAAATTATCTCTATTTCTGGTTTCATAAGAGTGTATATGGCTTCTGCTTTCAGATGATTTCTAATTTTTTTTTTTTTTAGTGGTTAAAAAGTCATCTATTAACTGCAGGAAAAGCTTTTCTCTGGTTGCAAGGCAATAATGGTGTAAAAAATAGATTACTAACTCAAACAAAAAATTTATTAACTTTAAAGTAAGGCTCTGACTCCTGACAGCAAAGCTATCGATCTATAGCAACAAATAAATAAACAAAAATACTTTTTTAACGGCAAATAAGTGCGTCTTAGCAAGATCGCTTCTGTTGTGGTTACAAAGCAATCTTGCTGGAGCCTATTCAATGCAGTTATTTTTTAGGGGTTAGCCAATTTTTCTTTATGGTTAATAGAAATTTCTTTCAGTGCACATTAATATTTGTGCTGTTATATTATTATGTCTAAATGTTAATAAAAGATGTAACTTTTTTTTACTTACTCTACAGTATGCCTCACTTTTCACTACTACACCCCAATATGTCGACCATTTGTTGATCAATTTAGATCAAATTTGGTACACTTCTTGAGTTTCAGATTGTGATTAAAAAGTTATTTAAAAGTTTGTTCGAAATTAAATACGCCTACTATGATCAAAAGAAATTTGCAAAAATTAGGAATTTATATTAGCGATTGAGATAGGGTTCTTGTTTGGCATGACCTAAAAACTCTGTATATCAAATTTCGTTAAAAAATATTCATTCCTATACAAAAAAAAAAAATCATATCTATCATTTCAATAAAGTCGCCCAACTATTTGATTTATTTATTGTCAGATATTTACATAACATTGTAGTCGTGTAATAATGACGCTTATTAAACATTAGACACATTTTTTATCCAAAACATAGCCATTTTTTTTATAATACTTAGATCTCGGCATACCAATATCACAGTCACAGACTAATTACCCAGACTGGCAACTTCCTGAGAAATTTGTCCGGTCAAGGTCGAGCATAACAGAAGCCAAATTCAGATATCTCCATTGGCGCAAATGTTATTTGTCACGTATTCAAATGTCATTCATTGTTATTGTTTACCGTCATTGTGTTGTGATAATACTTATATTTTTGTAGAAACTTCTCTTTAGCATAGATTGCTTAGTTTTTAGTTGCCTTAAAAATTTAGATTTCCAAAAGAGGAGGTAGGTAAATGTTATTGTGCAAATATACATTGGATCACAGTAATATGTTTCAGATTATCCATCGGCTTATTTCTCAAAATGTCTTCTGCTTTATGCATTGTTTGTGGAAGTAAAGAAGCTGATGCGTAAAAATTGCATTATTTTCCCAGGAACAGTCAAAGTAAGTGTGCATTTGCTCTAGTCTATGTTTTCACTTTTTATACAGTGCAGTATATATTTCCAAACCTCGTAAGATTACTTTAAATTATTACTCTGCTTTACCACAGTACCTACTTCAAATAAATAAATGTTATCATTTTCAGATCGCAAATGCGGCAGGACTTAATGGGAATGAAAGTGTCAAACAATACTATACGTCATCTTAGGATTTGTAATAAGCACTTAACACCAGAATCATATTCAAATGATACCGATTATGTCTTTAATCAAAATGCAATTCCTACCGGGTTTCCATGTAAAGACACAACAGAAACATGTACTGAAAGGGATTGTGCCTAAGCAACTTGTACCGTACAAGTCGAGGAATCATACAGAGGAGATTATGTATGTCTGCCATCTACATCACGTGCTCTTCCTGTACATACTATAGAATTGGAATATCTGTATTTGGAAATATCTAGTAGTGAGGTCTGGTTAGCACAAACTCTTATAATAAACAGGACCTGTGGTCATGTTTGACTTGAGTTTTTTTTATTGAGGTGCTAACCTCGTCATCGCTGAAAATTCGAAATTATTATCATGTAAGTGGTTGCCAAGCGAGTATTTACTCATGCACTCGACAAGAAATCAGCAAAAGAGTTATTGTAAAATATAAATATGATTCTCTTGATATTGATAATTTAATTGAATATAATAAAACAAAGCAAAATTGTCTACAGTAAAATATCTGCGGTGTCAACTTGATAAATAAGTGCCTTAAATATTTATAATAACAATAATAATAAATTGCTCTTATATGTGGCGAAGTTTAGCAAAGCTGCTCTTCCACTCGACTACGTAAAAATACAAGTTTTATGATGTAATTTTTAAAGTATCTATTTAGGTTAAGGATATGTGTATTTTTAATACTTATGTTTTCTTTTACTATGTACTTTTTCCCTTGCCATAGTTTTTATTATATGTTTATTTATATCTGATAAAATAAAGTTGTATATTAATGTATTACAAATTTGACTTTTCCTATAGTGTACATATAATATAGCGTATTTGCCATTAAAATTTGTGATCAAAGTTTAAGCATGAAACGGCATTGTACTTTGATCACTAATTTTAAACGACAAATATATTCATAAAATGTAAGTTAAATTAAACAATTGGTCAAATCTCCCGCGTCTGCAACTGTGGCGCCCTCTGAATTTAGCTTTCGAAAATCGGAGCGAGAGAACGATAGATTTCTGGACAAAAATTTAACATTAAGTTGCCAACCTGGCAAGTAGTCTGTGCCAATCAGTGTTGCCAATGCGAGCGAAAATGCTCACATTGTGAGCATTTGCTTTATACGCGGAGCGAAATTCATTCTGGGAGCAATTGGGAGGATTTTAAGCTTAACGTAGTTCCCACAGGTAGTTCCAATGCAAGGATTATAAATAAATAAAGAATATCCTTGGTTTCTAGGTATAAACATTGTTATTCGGTGCTGGTCAGCGCCATATGACATCAAATAACGGTACTACTCAATTTAAAATACAGTCATCTAGAGGGCAAAACGCCAATGGGGAAAATTCTCTTTTATTTTATCCGCCAGAGTGCACCAGCTTACTTGG
Organism: Leptura quadrifasciata; assembly: GCA_963675555.1. Classification (NCBI taxonomy): domain Eukaryota; kingdom Metazoa; phylum Arthropoda; class Insecta; order Coleoptera; family Cerambycidae; genus Leptura; species Leptura quadrifasciata. The sequence goes on along the minus strand of OY776680.1, from coordinate 93,291,793 downwards.
TTGTCTGTCCGTCAATGTCAATAAGAAAAAATATGTCTTTGTATAAACAAAAGTTAATAATTACGATGTAAAATGAAAACTTGTTGCTGTGTACCAAAGTGTTCTAACACGGTAGGACGTTTATTTCCTAAAAATAACCGTCTCCAACAAACTGTTTAAAGATTATATGTGATACAAGTTGAGAATGACATTATTGACATTAAACCGAGTACGCATAGCGTCATCTATTGGATATATTAGGAACTGGCTTGGATTGTTCCCCATTATCTGCGATGTTGAAATAAATGCGTATGTCAGACGCAAGGTTGCAACTGTCGCATCTAGCCTAGCTAGACTGTTAACAAGGTGTAACAGGTTTGATCATGTGTTATTGCGATCTTTAAATACATCAATATATTTAAATAGTTATTAAATTGTGTTGTCGGTTACCCTCTTCTAGACTTGCATACCTAAAATAACATCTGAACTACGTCGAAGGTCATTGGGCGCGTTCGTTCCACATATCTCAATAGATATATGATTCGTTCAGTATTACATATATGACATAACTTGAACTAAACGCGGATAGGAAAACCGAAACTATTCTCGAATGTCGATTAGGATAAATCGTATACGATTTTCAGAAAACATCTACAGAAATCAACATGCGAGAATACAATACTGTGTAGTATTTACTCGCTCGTTAAAAACTCAATTACAAATCGTATTTGATTTTTACTAATCGACATTCGAGAATAGACATCTTTTAAAAGCATCCATTACATTATATAGGAAAGAACTTTTCGAGAACGCGTTACGTTTCAATGAGTTTGTTCTTTCTCTTATTTTCTGGCATTACTACCTAATTATAAAACAAATATTTTTCGTATAAATGAAAATCATAATTAAGTTGCGTTATATAAAAAAACTCATATTTGTGAGTTTAGCTTGGGCGAGGATTATTGAGAGGATTTTGAACGTATGTGAGAGCGATACGGAGCGTTTTGAATTAGTTTACGGGGTAATTTACAATATTTGCATTGGCAACACTGGTGCCAATATCTTTGTTAACATGGAATGCTTTGGAATGGATTTGACGTTAATTTTTTTTTTTAATTAGAACTTTATTTATACTGCACATCATACAGAATACAATATTCCACTTACATGGTGTACAGGGTTTTAGTAGTGTGTATACTACAGGCTTAAAACTAAGAAACAGTAGTATGGAGGAAAAATATACATTTGACATGTAAAGCTAATATTACATATAATTATATACAAAGCTAATATAATATATAATTTATCATATTATGCTAATATTACATACAATTTAACAGTTTACTTCTACTTATTTAAAAAAAGTCAATGTCATGATTTTTTATAAATTCATTTGTAGTAATCAAACATTGGATAACGGGCAGAATTGTGTTTGTTATTTTAAAAGTATTATCTCTCCTTCTTAATCTAATATCAGGAACATTAATAGCAATTTCTACTAAGATATCAGGATCATTAATCTTATTAAAAACGTTAAATATAAACAATATCTCAGAGTTATTTCTTCTATTCTGGAGTGAGTTAATATTAAAATCTAGTAGTTGCGTTGTGTAAGATATAAATAATGGCCATGAATTATGTTTTCTAAAGAATAGGGTTCTCAGTAGTCTTTTTTGAATTTTTTCTAGCATATCAGAATATAAAATAGTTTTTGGATTCCATATTATAGCCCCATACTCTAGTTTAGAACGGACATATGAATTGAATAATAATATACAGGTATCATAGTTAAACTCTTTACTAGATCTAGTAATAAAACTAAGCTTTCTGTAACCCTCGGATATTAATTCTAATACATGACTGTTGAAGCTAAAGTTACTAGTAAACTTGACACCTAGATATTTCATCTCACAGACACGATCTAACGTCGTGTTATTGATCTTGTAGTCATTTATAATAGGATTTTTTTTTCTTGTGAAACTGACTGTTTTACATTTGGACTCATTGAGAGTAAGGTCACTTTTGCTGCAGTAGACAACAAGAGCATCTAGGTCATTCTGTAATAAATTACAGTCTTCCAAAGTATCTACTCTAAGGAACAATTTTAGATCATCTGCATACAGTAAAAATTTAGAGTGTTTAATATAAAGGTTTATGTCATTAACAAATAATACAAAAAGCAAAGGTCCCAGAATGGACCCCTGTGGGACTCCTGATGTGGGATTAAAGTTATATGATTTATCACTATTAAATTTTACAAACTGTGTCCTTCCTGTTAGGTATGAGTAAAGAAAGTCCAAAGTGTTTCTGCTAAATGAAAATGGTTCTAATTTTAGGATAAGTACTTGGTGATTGACCCTATCAAATGCCTTCGCCAAGTCTGTATAAATGACATCAAGTTGTGATTCATGTTTAATCTCGTTGGCAACTGAGTCACTAAATATACACAAATTGGTAACTGTTGATTTACTATTTACTATGTACTATGTTGGTTGATTATGACTGGGCTAACATGCAAGTACATTCTGTTATATATTACCCTTTCAAATATTTTTGATGGGCATGGTAGAACTGTTATGGGTCTATAATTGTTTATAAAGCTAGTGTTTCCGCTCTTGTGAATAGGAGTTATACGTCCTATTTTAAATTTATTGGGAAATACTTTTTCTTTGAGACACAAATTAAATAACATGGCAAGTGGTTTCGCGATCAGTTCACCATATGCTTTGAAAAAATAAGCAGGTATGCCATCTACACCAATGGCTGCCTTAGGCTTTAGTGATTTAATTGTATCGAATGTCAAATGAAACTTAAACATGGCTGCACAGCAATTGAACATTGCTGATAAAATTGAAATAATAAGAATTGCTGGTGACAGTATGCGAGATGCAGCCAGTATCTAGATCCAGTAGTAAAGTAGTAACCAGATGCACGATCTAAATATTCGTCACATCGACAATTTCACCATGCCGCATCACTCTACCGCAATGTTTCAGAAATCTTTTACATATAACGCTGTTAAATTGTACAATTCATTAAATTGAGAGATAAAAAAATATCACATTTTTACCTTCCGCAAATATTTAAAGTCACTTTTAGCAATGATGAAACGGTTTTCATTGTTACTTATTAGTGTCATATGATTATTATTGTTACTACTTATTATTACTTTCTCATTATTACTTTCTAATTGCCACTGTTTTCATCTTTTCTTTTTTTTTTCTCTTTTATATTATTTTACGCTTTGTTTATATCTACATACTTAACTTGTAATTACAGGGTTAAGTGGAGGAATAGCCTTTGGCTAAACTTCGCCCATTAAATAAAGACGTTTTATTATTATTATTTAAATTTGAGACATTCAGAACGCCCACAGATTCACTACACCATGGTTGGTTCAATCAATAGGGTATATGATAGAACTGGAGATTTCCGAACTTAGAGCCAAAAAATACAACGTTACCGATCGTCCATTGAATCAAGTAACATTAGATGTTGTTAATGCTGAACAACATGTTAGTATCAGAGATTTGTCTCTAAACTTGAATGTAAACAGAAATAAAATCTGGAGGTGCATTAACCGTCATAATTTAAAACCATATAAGCCCAAGTTTTTACACACTATGGAAGAAGGGGATGCAGAAAGGAGATTGGAATATTGCTTCTGGGCACAGGGTTTGTTTTTATATGACACAAATTTTTTGAAAAAAATTATTTTCAGTGATGATGAGGTTTTACAACTAATGGCGTGGTCTCATCGCAAAACTCGAGGTATTGGTCAACATTAAACGTACACTGGGTTATAAATTGTAAACGGCAATACTCCGAAAAATTAAATGTCTGGTGTGGAATTTTAAACGAGACCTTGATTGGACCATTTTTCTTTGATGACACTTTAAATAGTGTGAGATTCCTACATTTTTGAACACATGAATTTCGAGATGCCGTTCAAAATTTACCTTTAGCCGTACAAAAAAACCTCTATTTCCAACTAGATGGGGCTTCCATTCATAATGCAGTAATAGTTAAAAATTGGCTGAATAACAACTTTCCTATGCGTTGGATCGGACGAAACAGTCCTTTAATTGCGTGGCCACCTAGATCACCAGACATCACCCCTATGGATTTAAATTTTTGGGGTACCATAAAAAATAAAGTCTATAAAAATAGGCCATGAAATAGAGCGAAACTATGTGACAGAATTAGAGAAGCATGTAATGAAGTAACAGTTGAAGAATTAAGAAAATTGTTAAAAATAATAAGAAGAGAATTGAAAAATGTATCAGAATTAATGGAGGACCAGTGGAGAAAGATTATATTTAATATTTACTTTTTAAAATTATATTTTTGTTTAAATAATAATTTTAAGTGTTGTTTAAGTTAATAGACCAGGGCCAATCCTATTTAAGGCAATAAAAATTCTTAGCAGTATACGAATGGTCAGAAAATGTAGTTATTAATGGTGTAAATAATTAAGAAAAAATCGTCCAGACTGAGTAAAAGTTCTGGAAGGGGGATTGGGGTGGTAATATATACGTTTTTAGGGGTTGGTACCCGTTTTTTGCGATTTGCGGCTAAACTATGCATCCTATCGAAAAATGTTGAATGTAAAAGTTGCAGATAATAAAAAAATCTAAAACTTTCTTGTTGGACATTATTGACCATAACCTCAAAATTATCGATAAAAATGCAAAAAACCGTTTCTTCGGTTTTTAATTTATAACTATCGCAATTTTTTTAATATTTTCATGAAAATCGGTAGAAATGTTCTTTTTTGTGTTTCAAACAAGCCTAAATTTTTTCAAAGCGAAATATTTAATTTTCGATGTTCTATGAAGAAAATAAGATTAAAAGACCTAATTTTCAATTGAAAAATTTGGTTAGCAAATTTTCGATTAATGAACTTTACTAGTGCTCATTGTTTTCATTGAAATCTCAACTTTAATATAGAATTAAAATATAATATTGTTTATATACAAAAATATCGTTAAAAAAGCGAAAAACCGAAAAAACTACTTTTTAAAAATCGAGTTTTCGGTGAAAATCATGAATTTATTTTTCTTTATTGTAAATAAACGCTAATGCTTCGATTGCAACAAACACCAGCCGAAAGACTGATCCTACTTAAAGGAGCTCTCTTGCCAGCCATCACACATCACTTGCAGACTGCAGTTTCGAGCTGTTGGCTCTCGTCAGTGCAAGGTAGGCATGTGACGACCGGCACGAGGATCCTTTGACTATTTGGTACATCCCAGTATTTTTACAATAGCGACATGTTGATGGTAATATGCAATTATTACACTTAACGCACCAGACTTGTAACTTGTGTTAATTCTCATACAATACTATGTTATACAAGTAATGTACATGTACCTAACTATTCTCGGCTTTCAAAGTCCCGAAAACATTATTTAAACTGCAATTAAATAGGTAAAAATTCAAAAAGACAAAGGCTGTGAACTGAGAAAATTTGTTAATTATTTCTTGTGATCCGTAAGTATTTACAAATTATCACGTCAAAGTCTTATATTTGATTATAAAATATAAAAATTAAAAGTAAAATAATTTTATTGAAATCTTTTTTTCTTCGTGGGCAATTCTTCATCGCTAGAATCGATGAAACTTTCGATTTCTTCACATTCATTTTCTATGTCTTCAATTTCTTGGAGTTCTTCTGGATTGTCCAGTTCAGTATCATTATTTTTATTATTATTTATTTGACAGTGGATACTGTCTTCGACGTCCTCGAGATTACAATTTTTTTCGTACAACGATTTTTCGGCATTAGAACATTTATCAGAACCGTAACAATTTGAGCACAAATTTGTGCACTTTAAACCATGCTTGGGACACCCACATTTGTTATTACCGCATCCTGTTTCGCAGCTGCAGCAGATAATTTTCAATAAATTTTCGGGAATTAATTCTTGTTCTGTAAATATAGGTACGATGCCATTAACGTGATGTTTCCATCCCCAATCTGTAGCTTTTAATTGATTACCAAGCCAACTTTGTATTTAAAAATACACCCTGTAACAATGTTGCTTAGCTGCCCCTTCAGTTGGAGGTAATTTTTTCAAATGAAATGAGGATTTAGCAGTAGCCGTTCGGTAGAGTTCAAATCTTAAATCGTGTAGAGATGTATATATATTTTTACTTTTGTAAATATAGAAGCTATTATTTTTAATCCATTTTCCGTAATTGTTTGTTTGTCTGCATTTGTATTGTAAAAAATTTCTGCAAGATTAGGTAAATGTTTATCGGCCAATAATGATTTTATAATTGTTTTTTTTTCCTTTCCCAGCAAAACTGGAAGTTGTATCACAGCCAGAAAAACAATGCAAAAATGCTACAATATGTTTATGTGATTTATGTTTAAAACTGTTAGAGGTGTAATAAGTATCATTAATATTTCCTGCATCAGGTTTGTGGAAATCTATGTCTTGACCAACAACTACCACTATTTTATCGGAGTTTTTTGCTACTTCAAGGGATGTATTGATAATTAGGAAATCTGCGTCTGCTTCGGCTTGTTTGCAGACAAAATTGTTTAACATTCCCATTGCAGTTTAAACAATGTTTTCGAGACTTTGAAAGCCGAGAATAGTTAGGTATATGTAAATTACTTGTATAACATAGTATTGTATGAGAATTAACGCTTTTTATGAATGTAAACGTTTATTTACAATAAAGAAAAATAAATTCAAGATTTTCACCAAAAACTCGATTTTTAAAAAGTAGTTTTTTCGGTTTTTCGCTTTTTTAGCGATATTTTTGTATATAAACAATATTATATTTTAATTCTATATTAAAGTTGAGATTTCAACGAAAAAAATGAGCACTAGTAAAGTTCATTAGTCGAAAATTTGCTAACCAAATTTTTCGATTGAAAATTAGGTCTTTTATTCTTATTTTCTTCATAGAACATCGAAAATTAAATATTTCGCTTTGAAAAAATTTGGGCTTGTTTGAAACACAAAAAAGAACATTTTCACCAATTTTCATGAAAATATAAACATTTTTGCGATAGTTATAAATTAAAAACCAAAAGAATGGTTTTTTTGCTTTTTTCTCGATAATTTTGAGGTTATGGTCAATAATGATCAATCAGAAAGTTTTAGATTTTTCCATTATCTACAACTTTTATATTCAACATTTTTCGATAGGATGCATAGCTTAGCCGCAAATCGCAAAAAGCGAGTACCAACCCCTAAAAACGTATATATTACCACCCCAACCCCCCTTCCAGAACTTTTACTCAGTCTGGACGATTTTTTCCTTAATTATTTACACCATTAACTACATTTTCCGACCATTCGTATACTGCTAAGAATTTATTGTCTATTCGATATTTTAAACGGTTTGGCCCTGGTTTATAAATGATTTTCCAAAAATAAAAGTTTAGTTATTTGATATTTTCTTTAAAGAAAAAATGCGTCCTAATGCTTAATTAGCGTCATTATTACACGACTACTAAGTTATGTAAATATCCGACAATAAATAACTCGAATAGTAGGGTGCTTATTGTTGAAATCTTAGATGATTTTTTTTTTTTGTAAAGGAATATTTTTTAACGAAATTTGATATACAGGGGTTTTAGATCATTCTGAACAAGATTCTGTCAAAACAAAAACCCTATCTCAATGAGTAATGTAAATTCCTAATTTTTGCCAATTTCTTTTGATCATAGTAGGCGTATTTAATTAAAAAAAAATAAATAACTCTTTAATCACAATCTGAAACACAAGAATTATACCAAATTTGATCTAAATCGATCAATAAATGGCCGAGATATTGGGGTGTAGTGACGAAAAGTGAGACCCACTGTATATCAATAGCCGCTTGATCTATTGGCTTAATAAAGTAAGACTGTTATTTTATTCTCAGAATAATGCCATTTATTCTTATGATACAGCGAATGTCTTAAGACAATATTTACTTTCATATTTTACATTGTTACCTCTGAAGTATCCTTATGCTTCAGAAAATGTTTTTCCAGGTTTCGTTTATACCTTGTCTGAAATTGACATGAATCACATTTGTGCATCGTTACTTTTGAAGGATCCCTATGAAGTAGAAAATGCGTTTTAAGGTTACTTTTGTGCTTCGTCTGAAACGAACAAGAATCACATTTGTACATTGTTACTTCTAACGGATTCTTGTGCACTAGCAAATGGCTTTTGAGGTACTTGATACTTTTTGTCTGAAATGGGCAGGAGTCACACTTCTGCATCGTCACTTCTGAGGAAGCCTTATGCGACAGTAAGTGTGATTTAAGGCGATCTTTACGTTTCGACTGAAACGAACAAAAGTCACAGCTGTACATTGTTAATTCTGAAGGATCCTTATGTAGCAGTAAATGTATTTTAAGGTTACTTTTATGTTCTGTCCGATATGAACAGGATTCACATTCGTACACTGTCACTTGTGATGGATTCTTATGCTTCAGGGAATGCTTTTTTAGGTAAGATTTAGATTTGGTCTGAAAAGAACACGCTTCGCATTTGTATGTTGTTACTTCTGACGGTTCCTTATGCCTCAGTAAATGTCTTTTCAGGGCTTCTTTACGATTTGATTGAAATGAACAAGAGTCACATTTGTACATTGTTACTTCAGACGGATCCTTGTGCTTCAGCAAATGTCTCTTGAGGTATAATTTATATTTTGTCTGGTAAGAGCACGATTCACATTTGTACATTGTTAGTTCTGATGGATCCTTATGTAATCGCAAATGTCCCTCGAGGCTATTTGCGTATTTTGTCTGGAATGAACAAGAGTCACATTTGTATGTTGTTACTTCTGAAGGATCTTTATGCTTCAGAAAATGTTTTTGGAGGTAAAATTTAAATCTTGTCTGGAAGGAACACGTTTCGCATTTGTACATTGTTACATCTGAAGGTTCTTTATGCTTGAATAAATGCATTTTCAGGACTTCTTTACGTTTTGTCTGAAATGAACATGCGTCACATTTATGCATTGATATTTCTGATGAATCCTTGTGCACTAGCAAATGTCTCTTTAGATGATATTTATTTTTTGTTTTAAACGAACAGCATTCGCAGTTGTACATTGTTATTTTTGAGACATGTTTGTCAGTCAGTGTGTGTTTAATATGTGATGTTGATAGATTCCCCTCAAGGCTGGATATTAAACATGTTGGGCTTCCATGTAAACCTTCATATCTTAATCTGAAAATTATAAAAATTATTACCATTGAACTACCAACTGATAACTGCATTATACTGTATTTAAAAAAAGATTATATTTTGAATGCAATGCAGTAGTCAAATATAAAATGCTTTTACTATGTAACAAATTATCCGTTTAAATTACGGATAAAATGTCACATTTGTTTTTGTTTGCTTTCCCTTCTAAAAACAAAAAATTATACCAGTAAAAATAAAGCTAAAATAAATATTCGTAGAATGCCACAAATAACTTTCAGACAATATTTAGATAACAGGTATGGGCCTAATATAAAGCAATGTTTCAGATTTTTAGAAAAATGTTATAAGAAACTAGCCAAATCAGAAAATAACATAACCTTTTTGTCGAAAACAGACATAATTCCGAAGTGTTTACGGCTAAAAGTACCTTTCCAAAACCAGAAAAATTTTGGACAAGGCAAGCAAGTCCATGGTTAGGGAAAGAATTCAATATCATAGATACCAAAAAGAACGAACTATTGGTGACATTATTTACGCAGAGTATGAACTAAGCAGGAACATTATAGAACAGGATTATCAGTTTATAATCCGGAATGTCAGGTTGAGTTACGAAAAATATTTTAATCTGCAAAAAGATACACATTTACATAAATTTAGAAACTTAATAAGGGAAAAACAGATTAGGCAATTACAAAATATAAATAATAATCCTTTAATTGACAGGACTGTCATTAATATGTCAAAAAGACTTTTGTCCATTTCAGACAGGCTTGTCCTATCAAAAGGTTTAAATTTTGCAATAAACCCGAAAACTGTTCCAAAATTTGATATAGTAGCGGCAATAGAAAAAACGGCTCAAAATTTACCAACAGATAATGGTAATGAATATCGCATACGGGCGAAAATTGCTTTAGAGAAGCAATACAAAATTAAAGATAATTTAACTCCAGAAGAAAAGTTATCGATAAATTCTTTAAAATGCGATGAAAGTATAAAAATATTGCCAGCGGACAAAGGTAATGCCACAGTCATTATAGATAAAGATATATATATATATATATATATATATATATAACACAAAAATCATGACTCTTGTAAATGAGGGACCCTACTCAAAACTAAACCAAGATCCAACAAAATCAATAGAGAGCAAAATTTACAGAACTTTGTTTAAACACAAACATGAATTTAATGATTTTGAACGAAGGATACTTACACCACATAAGCCTCCTCATTTTTATAGCTTACCAAAGACACATAAACAAAATATTCCTTTAAGATCAATTGTTAGTTCTATTAATTCACCATGTCATAATTTGGCAAAATTTTTACTTAAAATTATTGATCCATTATCTACAAATACCGATTGATATATTAAAAATAGTAAACATTTTATAGAAAAAATTTATGAAAACGATAGTCATGAATCACACCTGATGGTTACTTTTGATGTAGTTAGTCTTTTTACCAATGTTCCAGTAGATGAAACCTTAAAAATAGTTAAAGACAGGTTGCTAAGTGACAATAATTTGGAAATTAGAACTAAATTAAGTGTAAATAGCATAATGGAACTCTTAACACTGTGTATAAAAACAACCTACTTTCAATTGGACAATAAGTTCTATCAGCAGGATTTTGGTATGGCTATGGGGTCTGCATTATCACCAATTTTAAGCAACATATTTGTAGAGAACTTTGAGAACACACATATTCAAAATTGTATAAACAAACCGGTTGTCTGGTGGAGATATGTTGACGACATCTTTGCAATTTGGCCTCATGGTGTCGATTTACTAGCTAGTTTTTTGGAAAATAGTAAGGAACTGTCTATTAAATTCACATTAGAAGTAGAAAGTAGGAATCAACTACCGTTTTTAGATGTTTTAATTAGAAGGGTAAATAATACAACTGAAACAAGCGTTTATAGAAAACCAACACATACTAATAGATATCTAAATTTTAACTCAAATCAGTCAATAAATGCTAAAAGGGGTGTTGTAAAATGTTTATACGATAGGGCCAAAATAATTTCATCTAATAATGAAACATTAAATAACGAGAAAAAATTTATCAAAGAGGTTCTAGTACAAAATCAATATCCTGAAGCCTTTGTTGATAGAGTTTTCATAAATTTTGAAAATAGGGACAATCAGGTACGACGAAAACCTGAACGTCACTATACAGCAATAATTCCTTATGTATACGGACTATCGGAAAAGCTACGCCTTATGGTGACAAATTTGATGTTAGGACGATATTTCAAACGGGGAACACTTTAAGATCTATTTTAACAAAAACAAAACCGATAAACAGGGAGCAGAATTCAAAAAACTGTATTTACAATATCCCGTGCGAATATGATAAATGTTATGTGGGTGAGTCATCCAGACCTCTCAGTATGAGGTTGGATGAGCACAAGAATTACACTAGAAAGAATGAAATTCAGAAATCCAAGGTTTGTGAACATGCTTGGGAAAACGGACATAGAATAAACTTTGACTCGGCAAAAATTTTAACAAAAGAAACAGATACCAAAAAAAGAAAAATTAAAGAATCAGCAATAATCTTATTAAATGAAGATAAGTGCGTATTGAATTGTTCTGTAGATATTTGTACAACCTGGCTACCAATGTTAAAAGAAGAACTTAACAAACTCAAAATTATCTAAAAGAAAATATCATCAGTTCTATGTTCTGTGTAGGTAGTAAGTATCTATGGAAATAACATAAACAGAATCTTAAAGCTGTGTATTTGACATACACAGCAAAATAAGAGTTCTTCCAAAAAAAAGCTTTGAAAACGGAAAGAGATTACTTTCCGAAACGTCAGCAAAATACATTATTTCTGTGTTTATTCCGATTTATATTATTTGCAAAACATAACCTCTGACTTTTCCTTTGGCGTAAACGTCACAGGCGCAGAGGCTTTTTTCCAATAATTCTATTATTTTGTAGATTCGGTGATTTGTTTTGAAGAGGATAACAATACATGTGGTAGAAAACCCAAATAGTAGGAAAGAATATTCATAGAATGCCACAAATAACTTTCAGACAATATTCACTTTTATATACAGCGTTTTAAAATACTACACTAAACGAAAGCAAGACAATAAAATAAATTCTCACTAAGGATACAGAAAAACGTGGTCCAAAATCGATAAAGAACAGAAGCTATGACACAAAAGAACCCTGTGATTGTACATAATCAAGCAACCGACAAGAACTAAACTAAAGTAGATTTTTTCTAATAACCCTTCCCTTCTATTTTTTAAAGTATCTTTTATTGGTTCTTAGTCCGCGTTAGCTGATGTTATTGGTTAAATAATTTAAATTGGAAGGTGTATCGGTGCAGTTGCGCATTCCGGCTAACTAGGTAGATAATAAAGCCGCAAAAGTAAAAACACAAAGAGAGCAGCCAGCCGGTGGCGGCAGCTACCTTTGTGTATTGGTGACACTTATTTACATCTTAATGTCACTGCTTGACCAGTGCTGTCAGATGTGTGAGATTTTCACATAGTACAATGACGAAATTTTATGGTATTTTTTAACAAAGCGCGGTAGTTTTGGTACCTATACGTTATTGCATGTATTTGATAAACTCGAAAAGGCAATAATTGCTTTTTATTAGTTAAGTATCTAACGCAAATTAAACTTTATTCGCTAAAAAAATATTTCGAAACCTACCCTAACCTTTTTAAGGAAAAAAATTATTTTGTGATTTATAATGGCTCCATACTCTTCAGAAGACAGATTGAACAGAGTTACGTGGCGCACCGATTTGTAAAGTACTACAAAATTTCATTCAGTTTTGCTCGTTTAGTAGGAGGGAGTGAAGGGACTGATTTTCAACCTAAATTTGGCATTTTTGTCAATTTTTACTATTGATTTAATAAAAATTGCATAAAAAGGTAAAAAATTCTAAATAATAGTATAATTTATTGCTTAAATAAAGTGCAGATATACAACAGACAATAATTGTATAAATACTTTTAAAATGGTGTGACTGGCAACATTGCAAGTAATTATACGAATATCGGAGCATACGTAAATGTCTGAATACGCCTACCTCAACATTCCACAAGGGCGGCACGCCTTCATACTTTTTTTGCCAATTAGGGAGATGTACCACCGGCAAAGCATACAAAGAGTTGAACTTGAACTTGGTTGAACTTTCACTTCTATTTTGGAATACTTTGCCTACCTCAATATTCCAGAAGTTCTCAACCAATTTTATTAACATTTAATTAATTTTTTAAACATTTTTTCTCTCCAAAACTATGACTTTTGGGCCCTATGTTATATAAGACATTTTTGTTTGTATGGTCGTTCCCCATTACCAGTTTTTTTTTAATGACATGAAACTAATTACACCCTGTATTTTCCACAAATAATAAACTCGCCGAAACCAACTTGAATCTTTCTTGACATCAACTTGATAAAACGAATTGATTCTCATCACTTGGTATTGAGCTTTTTTCCAGTTTTATCACTTTCCCGCAGAAATTAAATTAAAAATCTTATATATACATGATTTTTTTATTGAAATTTTAACTACACCACTGAATTCAGTAACCTCTCAAATGGGTAAATCCCAAGTTCCATGAAAAAATATTGAAAAATGACAGATTTATGACAAAATCAATGTAGGCTCATAGTAACTTTTACATGATTTTTTCTAAAAATCGAAGTAGCCCATGAAAAATAAACAAAAGAAAGATAAATTAAGTGAATAGTTTTAATAAATATTACATTTTTCTTGAGTAATGGCAGATAATAATAGGGTGCCATGGAAAACAAATTTTATAGTCAAACGTCAAATCTTTAAAATTCGAATATTCTCATATTCATTGTTATTGAATTATAAAATTAATCGATAGTTATTATCAAGTATTAGTTTATTAGTTTGTAGTTAATTATGGATAATCTAAATGTACAGGAAAAAATTGAACTTGTGTGCCTTAGAGGAGATAATGACAGAACTTTGAAAGAGGTATGCGAGATATTCAACAACAGGCATCCGAATAGGCCCAACATTACTAAAAGTACTGTTTATAAAATAAACAAAATTTTTAATAAGTGTGGCGCTGTGACACGGCGTATTATAAGAACAGATAATATACAAAGAAGAACCAGGTACGAGCTGACAGTTTTAAATTATTTTAACAACAATCCAAACACCAGTGTAAGAGTAGCTAGTTTAGATTTGAATTTACCTAGAGAAAGTATTCGCCGATGCCTTAAGAAGAATTTGGTAAAACCATTCACACCCAAATTTTTACATACGTTGGAACCTGGTGATGATAACAGACGGATAGAGTTTTCCTTGTGGGCCCAAGGAGAGTATCTTAATAACAGAAATTTTAATAAAAATATTTTATTCAGCGATGAAGCAACTTTTACAACAAACGGGGTAGTATCGTCACAAAATTCTAGGTTTTGGGCTATAGAAAACCCACAGTTTGTCATTAATTGTAAAAGACAATATTCCCAAAAAGTTAATGTTTGGTGTGGGTTGTTCAATGAAACAATCATTGGCCCTTTCTTTTTTTAAGGTAATATGAATAGCATGCCGTTTTTACAGTTCCTAAGAAATGAATTTTGGAATATTCTACATAAACTTCCAATACAAGAAAGAGTAAATCTACATTTCCAATTAGATGGAAGCCCTGTCCATAATGCCAGAGTGGTTACCAGATGGCTGAATGCTAACTTTCCTAATCGATGGATAGGTCGTGGCAGCCCGTTAATTGAATGGCCGCCCCGATCCCCGGACTTAACTCCGATGGACTTCTTTTTATGGGATTTAATAAAATCTAAAGTTTACAGGTCACGCCCGAGTAATAGAGAAGATTTGTGTGCAAGAATAAGACAAGCTTGTGCAGAAGTTACCTGGCAACAATTACAGAATGTCGTAAAAAATATTAAAAAACGATTCGACAAGTGCATCGAAATAAACGGCGGCCTTGTAGAGGCTACAAAAATTTAAGAAGTTTTAGTGTAATGTTGTACAATGTGTTATTTTTTTTATTTAATAGGTATCTAATTATTATTACTTTTAATTGTTCATACTTAAGTTTTTAAGTCCAATATGATTAAGTTTGTTTAAATGACAATATTTATTAAAACTATTCACTTCATTTATCTTTCTTTTGTTTATTTTTCACGGGCTACTTCGATTTTTAGAAAAAATCAAGTAAAAGTTACTATGAGCCTACATTAATTTTGTCAAAAGTCTGTCATTTTTCAATATTTTTTCATGAAACTTGGGATTTACCCATTTGAGAGGTTGCTGAATCCAGTGGTGTAGTTAAAATTTCAATAACAAAAATCGCTAATCAAATTTGCCCATTTTCGACATTGAAAATAAATCATAGAAGGCTTTGAAAATTGAAATTTATCTCTAAATTTTTGTCATAAAGTGGAGTTTTCGATGGTTTATCATTTAAAAAAAAAGCGTTAACATAGGATTATAAATACATTTTTAACAGAGAGGTTTTCATTTGAAATGGGTTACACTGTAGAAAATTAAAAACCGCTAAATATGGCAATTTTTTGTCATTGAATTATGGGACCTGTAATTATCATAGGAAGTGGAAATGGTCAAAAATGGTCATAGAACAATTTTTCAAAAAGCTATTTGTTCCTGGTGAAATTCTCTACAACCCTATTATCCTTAAATTTTCATAAGGTTTCGTTTAGTACTTTAAAAACGCATGTGAAAATCGGGTTATTTCTGATTTTTGGTCGTTCAGGCACTCAAGCGAAGGGGACTGACGCGCGACGCGCGATCATTTAGCGGCGCTCCAAGTGTCCGGCTGCGAGAGAAATTTCCCTCACCATGTTTAAGGTACTAAACAAAACCTTACGAAAGTTTGAAGATAATAGGGTTGTAAAGAATTTCATCAGAAACAAATAGCTTTTTGAAAAATTATTATACGACCATATTTGACCATTTCTACGCCGTTTTTCGGAAACATCTTTGTTTACATTATCGCTATTTCCGATAAAAAAAAGGTATTAATATTTTTGCATGAAATTTTTGGAGTAAGTAGGTACCAATAAAAGCTACAATTTAAGCTCCGAAACAACTTCCTACGATAATTACAGCCCCTGCAATTAAATGGCAAAAAATAAGAACAAATTTTCTTTTGCATCGAAAATGTGAAAAAATCTGTTTTCGGCACTTTCATGCCCTTTTTTCAACAGGTTAAAAATAAAATTTGCTTTCCAAAACATATACTTCTAATTCCCATTATTTATATATATTTATAGTTTTATACATTTATATTTTATATAAGTTAATATAAATATTTTTACTTTTATCCATATGCTTTTCCAACAAGACTATTCTTCTGGACAATAAAGTATATTTTGGTTGAATGATTGACTTAATGTAGAATTTACTTCTAGTGATATTTATTATTTTAAAATTAGCATTTAATTTATTGTCTGGTAAAGAAATGCCTGAGGGGTGTCCAATGTGCATTGGACTCATAAACACTTCCAAAGTAATACATAAACAGGTTACTGAAAAATAGAGCTTTAAGAGAAGAATATGATAAATCAAAAAAAAAACCAGCATCCTAAAAAATCAAAGTGAAGAAACCCCAGAAACAATTGTACAAAACTTGAAGAATATTAATTTTCTAATTAATTATTAATAAGTTAATTACCTGGTAAAATTGTGTTCATCAGTTTTCATTTCAATTTTTTCGTCAAGCAAAAATTTTTGGTCCTCTATATCAACAAAGTTTTCCTCATGTTTAGTCTCACTGTCTTCGAAAAATATGTCTTCTTTTTTAATGAAGCCAAGTCTATTACCGTCTTCTTCACAGGTTAACTTATTTTTCGATGTAACTTGATGTTGGCTGTCGACTTTATGATCATCCACATCAACAAAATTTTCATTTTTAATTTCAACATCCTTACTTGCACTTTCACTGCCATCAAGGAACACCTGTTCTAATTTAATTATAGTGCTTCGATTAGCAATTTCTGCATCATCAGGATTTCCTTTATACCCACAGAATTGCTCTTCTACTTTGATTGCATCCACCAAACCGCCATCTAACTGCCTTGTTACATCTCTCGTTGTAAACTGTAATAAACTGCTCAACTTTATTTGACCTTTACTGTTTATATCTGAAGTATGGCAGTATTTTTTGATCTTTTCTTCTACGGTCAAACAGTTTGTTACAAAACGAAAACAGTTTTCTAGAGATTCAAGGCAGGATGCGCAGATAAAAGGCTTCTTGAGGATATGTAAATTCTATTGATAGAAAAAAAAAAAAATTATTTATATTTTCTGGAAATTCAGTATTGAAAAAAGTGTATTTGCCGATCACATCTTTTGTTTATGGATAAAATTTGATAAATAATATGAAAGGTAAGGGCAGTAAAAGTGACTTTTTAAATAATTTTACATCACAAAAATTGCCTGTTTGCAAATATTATAATCGTTTACGTTCATACTAAATGAGCTGCAAACATTAAATAATGTAGGTATTTAATAAATAACGCGTCATCTTACTTTTGCACATAAATTGGTCAGCCAGAAAAATTGCTAAGCTGTATCGATTCATATATTAAAAATAGTAAACATTTTATAGAAAAAAACTATATTCATGAATCACACCTGATGGATGGTTAGTTTTGATGTAGTTAGTCTTTTTACCAATGTTCCGGTAGATGAAACCTTAAAAATAGTTAAAGATAGGTTGCTGAATGATAATAATTTGGAAACTAGAACTAAATTAAGTGTAAATAGCATAATGGAACTCTTAACAATGTGTATAAAAACAACCTATTTTCAATTGGACAATGAGTTCTATCAGCAGGACTTTGTTATGGTTATGGGGTCTGCATTATCACCAATTTTAAGCAACATATTTATGGAGAACTTTGAGAACAACCCACATGTTCAAAATTGTATAAACAAACCGGTTGTCTGGTGGAGATATGTTGACGACATCTTTGCAATTTGGCCTCATGGTGTCGATTTCCTATATAGTTTTTTGGAAAATATAAATAGTAAGGAACCATCTATTAAATTCACATTAGAAGTAGAAAGTAGGAATGAACTACCGTTTTTAGATGTTTTAATTAAAAGGGAATACAATTGAAACAAGCGTTTATAGAAAACCAATACATACTAACAGATATCTGAATTTTAACTCAAATCAGTCAATAAATGTTAAAAGGGGTGTTGTAAAATGTTTCTTCGATAGGGCCAAAATAATTTCATCCAATAATGAAATATTAAATAACGAGAAAAAATTTATCAAAGAGGTTCTAGTACAAAATCAATACCCTCAAGCCTTTGTTGATAGAGTTTTCATAAATATTGAAAATAGGGACAATCAGGTACGACAAAAACCTGAACGTCATTATACAGCAATAATTCCTTATGTATACGGACTATCGGAGAAGCTACGCCGTATAGGTGACAAATTTGATGTTAGGACGATATTTCAAACGGGAAACACTTTAAGATCTATTTTAACAAAAACAAAATTTGACAGAGATTTGTTGTGACAAATTGTGTCATGTGAATCACAATACGGATGCAATGTGAAGTCTTTTTTTATCGACAACACTGCAAACGAGAAATAGTATTGAAGAAAAAATTGAATCCAAAATTACAACCTACGGCTGTTCAGCTATTTTAAATCTATTGCGTAAGGATCTGGAAATCAAAAATATCAAAGCAAATGTAGTCCAGATGGTAAAGTACTTTCGCAACAATCATTTAGCAAGCTCTAAATTTAAACAGGTAGGTGGTAAGACGCTAGTGATGCCAAATGATGTGCGGCGGAATAGTGTTACCGACTGCTTACAAATGTATATCGCTCATTGGAACATACTGCTGTGAATCTGTGATAAAAACAAAGAGGAAATTGATAATACAATCTTCCAAAAAGTTCAACATCAACAATGTCAGCACCGATATGAACAAGCACTGACACTTTATTGCTTATATGGATGGACCCATAAAAAGCAAAAGTACAAGATGATTGTCGATGACAATAATTTGGCTTTAGAAACTATAGATGCGATGTATTGTAATAGTGATTTATTACCATTAATAATAAAATTTAATGCTCGTTCTCTGCCCTCCAAAAACATCTTGTTCTCTGTGAAAGTTTGTTTTTTGTTTTTGTAATTAAAAAAGACTAAGTTAGGTATTTATTTTCATTCAATAAAATAAATCTCAAAATTATCATCGGCTTTGATTTAAATACTGATTTTTTTTTAAACAGTTGATATAAATCAGCCCAACCCCGAGAAAAAACTTTTGGAGGATGTATATTAGGTGCATTTGAGCATATTCTATCATTTCCAAATTTGTTTTCATTGTTATCTTAAAAGATATGTGGGTGGAAAATTCTCTTTTAATACCAATACTAGTTAAAAAATATATATGTATCTGATACGTACTATTTCTGGAAGACATTGTTCTACCATTTTCTTCAATATTAGATATCCTTCTTCAACATCGAGAGATGAAATGGAACATTTTTCTACTAAACCCATGCAAAATCCACAAATGTCCTGATCATCAGGAACACTAGACCCAACATTTTTGCTCAGATAGATATCTTTTAGATCAAATTTGACATTGTCCTTTTCGTTTAAAAACGGAACTACATAATGGTATGTGCGCAGGCATGTCGCTTTAAAATCAAAGCACTTCGTAACCATCTCTGCACAGTTTCTACATATCGCTGGTTCTATTATTACAGTAAAGTCCTAGAACAAAATTTGACAAAAGCACTACATACCAAACGTGTAATATACATGTTGAATCGACAGCTGAGACAAATTTATTCATAAATAACCTAAACTTGTAATTAAGCGTTCTTTTGACACTTACTATTTTCGGTAGAAGTATATCCAAGACATCTTTCGTTTTTCCGTCTATAATTTTAAAGTTCTCGCGTTTTTTCAAACAAAATTTGCATATTCCTTCTGGAAACCTCATTATCTAACTGAATAAACACAACCTTCAATAAATATGAAACCATTAAAAGCAAACTTCTATTTTTCTATACCAAAGAGCTAATTTATATTATTAAATGTCCACTCAATGATCGTTCGCTAGTAATAAATAAATAATCTTTGGCCATATTTTTGTTGAAAGCTTGACGTTTTTATCTCTCGCTCTTCTTCTTGTTCTTAATTCCAGATGAAAACAAGAACAACCTATCGCCGCCATTATGCATCCATTTGAGAGGAGTGAGGGCCGAGTGGCAATACTCTACTATATGTCGCCTATATCTTTAAACTCCGAAAAATCAACCAGTATTTCCATAAATAAATACTAGGTAGTTACTTCGGATATCTCCTATTAACAAATTTTTGTAACGAGTATTTCGGATTTTCTTTTTCTACACCGCGATTACTGATTACCTAATCCTGTGGTGTTCTTTTGAATTAATTTAATATAAATTGTTGAAAATGGATGAAGTATTGCTGGCTTTAGGCATGATTTGATAATTTAGTAAATAACCGTTCACAACATGTGAAGTTAGGCACTTTTGGAGGGATTTGCAGTTATTAGGAACCAGACAAATAGCGGGATGAAATTGTTTCTAGGAAAAGGCATCAAATAATATAACTTATGGGATATTACAGATGACACGGATTTTTTGGCGAAAAATACATTTAAATTAGCTCCAGGCGGCCGCCGAATACTTTAGAAGATACGTAATAGCATAAGGTCCAAGTCGGATGTTTTTGACATAGAGTGTATATGCGATGACGTTTTCTACTACCAATTTATTTAATTTAAATAATATCAAAGTTTAACCTTACAGCACAGACTAGTATAATTTTTATTTTTTTGTCGAGCAGAAAATCCATTTTCAATTATTTTCTGGATTCAGCGAAGGTCACTTGTAATTGTCGTGGCGAAACGTTTTTGAATTTTGTATAAAACTTACAAATATACAAATCAACAATTTAAAAAGAGATGGATACAGTTTTCGTTGATTAACGTGGCATTTATGGGAATCTAGTGGAAGTGTTTTTCAAGTACGTCTTTACGTGATAAATGTAAATAAATATCGACATAAAATGATAGAAGAATTATTACAGTTTATTAAAGATTACATTGTTAATTATATTGATATTGACTATTCCTTGTGGTTGACGTGGTGTCTTGCGCCTCTTATTATAACATTTTTACTACCACTTTTTATCGGTTTTCTCTTATACTTTAGTGCATTTTTGTTGTATATCTACAAACTGCATTGGAGAAATATAAAAATCACACTGCAGATCGGAGACAGATGGGAAACTGCCAGAAAATGTATTGGAGCCTTGTGGGATGCGCATGGTTGGATATGGCATGGTTATGAAGTAAGAGGACTGGATAATGTACCAGATAGAGGTCCAGCATTGATCATTTATTATCATGGTGCTATACCGATTGATATATATTATCTTTTAGCAAAAGTTTTTCTCACAAAAAATAGGTTAGTTCATACAGTTGCCGATAACTTTTTATTTAAAATCCCAGGATTTAGTATATTGGCAGAGTGTATGAAAGTGATACCTGGCACGGTTCAGACTTGCTCGGGTATTTTAAAAGAAGGAAATTTATTGGCCATCTCGCCAGGAGGAGTGTACGAGGCACAGTTTGCACACGACTATAATTTGATGTGGAAAAGAAGATTAGGCTTTGCAAAAGTTGCCCTGGATGCAAAAGTTCCGATTATACCAATGTTTACGGAAAATCTGCGAGAAGCATTTCGTACGGTGAGTTTAGGGAGAAGGTTTTTCCTAAAGGTGTATGCTTTATTTAAATTACCACTGGCTCCTATTTATGGGGGATTTCCTGTTAAAATGACAACACATCTTGGAAAACCTATACCGTACGATCCTAACTTGACCCCCGAGCAACTTCAAGCGAAGGTCGCTTCTGCCATAGAAGAACTCGTAAAAGAGCACCAAAGGTTGCCCGGAAATATTTTATATGCTCTTCTTGATAGAATACCATATCTTAGAAAAAGGAAATATATGAAGTATAAGTATAATATTTAATGTTTGTGCATTATTTAATTCCTAACCTGAACGTGGCAGATTTTCAGTAAGTTTTAAAAGAACATTTATTTCAATATTCTTTTATGTGAAAACGGTACCAATTCTATTATACGTGATGATTAGGAAGCGCGAGAATGGGTAACATTCCAGCGATGATTTTTGCATACAAATAATAATGTCATGTGCAGGATTATTCACTATGCTTTGATCCCTCTTAATTTCTATTATTATTGGAGATAAGAAAAGGTCCATATAAAAATTGCAGGGTGGTAGGTGTATACAGTGTGTTCCCAGATGGACCTAACTATACTTGTAATTTTCCTTATTTCGCATTTTCGCAGTCATTCTTCATAAAAAGTTTTGATTATCGTGAAAAGTTATTAGCCATACTCAGACTTTCAAAATAACATACAGGGTGGTTTGCAAATAAGGAAACGTGAACTTGTGCCAAGAGTAAAGTATTAGTTATTTGAGAGGAATATAAAAATGTTAGAAATAAGTTGTTTCTAATGCTAATAGTAGTCCAGATTTGAAATTTGAACATCGTATCTTAAAGTTGATATTTTTGCGAGAATTATGATTAAAATAATTTTATAAATTCAATGAAAGCACATAATTTATTGGATAAAATGATAACAAAACTATTCTGTGTTGCGGTGGTGAGAGGTAAGTAAATCCTCTCATGTGGTCAATTGCTACTGTACATCATAGATGTCTCCATAGTGTATAGTGCCACTTGCGATACTGCAAGTACCGAGAGCAGCGACCTGTTAGCCCTAGGTGGACGTAACCTACTGTTGTAATATATGATTTGCAGGAAATAACTACTCGGCAGGCAAATACCCCGACCTGCATTGAATTACCTTACAAATCGTGAAAAATCCATGACCTATGGCATACTGATGAGAACTAATAAGTTCGAAATCGATCTATGTCTGGTCTATATCTGGTCTTTCATGATTTGTAAGGTATAATTCAATACAGGTCGGGGTATTTGCCCGCTGAGTAGTTGTTTCCTGCAAATCGTATATTACAATATTCTGTGTTGTATGCATAACAACATACGCAGACCTTTATTTATAAAAAGTCAAGTCCTTGTCAGAGAACTTTTTAAATAATGTTGATTCTAGAACAACGAATGTATTTAGTTAAATGTTACGGTATAGGTGAAATATCGTACAAATATGCAATTGAACTTTTCAATAGAAAATATACCGCGGTGTATGTTTCTGTGAACCGTGTTCGAGAGTTGATTTTAAAGTTCGATAACACTGGAGATGTGAAAGATATAACGAATGGAGTTGTTAGTTACCAAAATTGTAGGCACTGGTCAGAAGAAGATCCAAATTTCCGTATTATTATTAAACGTCAACGATATAAAAAAGTGTAAGTATTTGTTTGGTGTGTGATACGTTATAAAAAAATTATTAGACGATATTTTTCCGATGCAACCGTAAATCAGAACACTTACGTAGAGATGTTGGAAAACTTTTTAATGCCTACTCTGGATGATATAAATTTACAGAACAGAAGAAAACTGTATTATCAACATAGCGGTTGTTCTGCATACAGTGCAATTAGTGTAAGAAACTGGTTAGATCAGCATTTCCACAATAAATGGATAGGACAGTTTGGACCAATAAGATGGCCTGCACACTCCCCAGCATAACCCCTCTTGATTTTTTTATGAAGATACCTGAGGCAATAAGTTTATGCCCATGATTTAAAAGATAATTTAAACCTTTTAAAGGAGAAAATATCGGAAGCAATAGCTGACATAAATGATAAATTCATTTAGTTTATGAAAAATTTAGAAAAAAATATTGAAAAATGTGTAGCAGTAGGAGGACAACACAGAATAGTTTTGTTATAATTTTATTCAATAAATATGTGCTTTCGTTGAATTTATAAAATTATTTTAATCATAATTTTCGCGAAAATATCAACTTATATATGACATTCAAATTTCATATCTGGACTACTATTAACATTAGAAACAACTTCTTTCAGTAACATTTTTATATTCCTCTCAAAAAACTAATACTTTACTTTTGGTACAAGTTCACATTTCCTTATTTGCTAACCATCCTGTATGTCATTTTGAAAGTCTAAATATGGCTAATAACTTTACACGATATGCAAAACTTTTTATGAAGTGAATTTTTGTCTTAAAATGCGAAATAGGAAAATTACAAGTATTGTTAGGTCCATCCGGGGATATACAGCGTGTCTCAATTTTTTTTAATGAAAATTTAAACAGTTTAAATTCTCTGGAGAAATCAGTTTTGGAACGAGATTCAAAACCTGCAGGGAAGACAACAGTTATATTTCCAACTAGATGGATGTACCCCACATTATGCAGTAATTGTCAGGATGTGGCTCAACCAAAATTTTTACGGTAGGTGAATTGGACGTAGTAGTCCATTGATAGCGTGGCCGCCAAGATCGCCGGATTTAACACCCCTTGATTTTTATTTATTGGGTACTCTTAAAAGGAAAATTTATAATTAATTGGATTGAATCTGCGAGGTTCTTGATCAAACATATTCAATAGAATAATTATAAATATTCAAAAGAATAGTTACAATACGCACTTAGTTTATTGTTTCATGAGTTTTGTTCAGTTTGTCTGACATATGTTTCGGCCTTGCAATCATTATCAAAGAGACTTAAAAACTCAGTTTTTCTTTTAAACAAATAAACAGATAACGGTAGAATTCTCCTGTTATCGGTTTATTTGTTTTGTTGTACCTAAATGTTTATTTGTGAATTTATTTAAGTATTTATTCAATAATAGCACGGAAAACCTTCCTAGTTAGTCCTGAGGACGATTTAATAATAAATTGAAACGTCGACAACCATCAGAAATTTGTTTTCTATAATTTATTGGCCTATTCCCGTCAACACAACCTATACAGGGCGTCTCACCGGGAACTGAGTCGATCGATATAGAGAAAGGTACGCATCAGAAAATTTTGAAAATTTAGATAATTACTATGTCGGTGTGGCCAATCCAACTAAAATAATTACAAGCAGCTGGCACTTCCGCTTATACCAGAAGTCGATACCAACTTGCTTATTTCAAATGAAACACTATATATTTTAGGGTTTTCGAAAAGGGCATAAAATTCTGAGTCGAAAATATGTAGCATATCCTATTACCTAAACCTAGCCGTTTCAGAGATATTTGACATTTTATAGAAAATTTGACAGGTGCAACGGTTTGCAAGAACCGTTATAACTTTCTTCGTGTAAAAGATCCCCATTTGCTTCTTGTCACGTAAAAAGAACACAAGGGGAACTACGTTCTACAACTGAAATAAATTCAATAATATCATACCAAGTGTTCCGTTTTTCGCGTTACATTTTGTCAACTTCAAACCGCGAAAATTTGTTTAGGTCAAATGGAACACCCTGTATTTTTTTACGTCAAGTTGTGTAAAATTGAATTCCTTTTTTTCTGATATTAACATTGTTGGGGTTAAAGTTACAACTTTTTGAAATATTTGCGATTTTATTAGAAATTCATGAATTGTTGTAATCATTTCATCAAAATAGCCATGATTAGAAACAATCAGTCATTATCTTATATCAAAAAATGCCAGCACGTTTAAATTACACCCATGAAGACTTTTTAAATTTGTTTAGTATTTATGGAGAATGCGATAAAATAATATCAAGAACTTGCAGCACATTTGCTACTCGATATCCAGAAAAACGAAAACCGTCACAAAACACTGTAAAACGCATACTGGAAAATTTTCAAAATTATGGCTCTGTCAAGGCAAAAATGCAAAGAAGAAAGCCTATTGATGACGAAAACATTGAAATAGTCATTTTGGGATATTTTCATGCATTTCCAAGGATGTCATTAAGACAAGCTGCTCTGGAATCGGGACTATGCACGGATTCAATTCACAGAATCTTATTAAATCATAAGTTTCACCCGTTTTCATTCCATATAAGGATTAAAAGAAACAGATTTCCTAGGAAGACAGAATTTTTGTGAGCATTATTGGAGTGACTCAAATCCTCATATGTTCAGAGAGCGAAACTTTCAGGAAAGTTGGCAGTTCAATGTTTACTGTGCCATAAGAAACCATAGAGTGGTGGCATTACAATTTTATCAGGAAAATTTAAACGGTAAATTAAATTTTCTCTTCTGCTAATATGTATAGGTAAATTTTTGTTTTTTTTTTTTTTTTAGGTGAAAGATATCTGAATATCTTACAAATATTTGAATAATAACTATTTAGAAAATTTACCTCTCGCCGAACATAGAAACATTTTTTATCAGCACGACGGTGACCCCCCCCCCCCCCCCCCACATAATGCATATTTAATTAATAATTATTTACAAGAAACTTTTTATGATCAATGGATTGCCAATAATGGACCTTTCTTATGGCCTCCTAGCTCGCCAGATTTATCAGTTGTGGATTATTTCATTTGGGGAACTATTAAAAATAAAGTTTATGAGAGCCCATTAACAATCATTGAAGATTGTATGCAAAGAGTAAGAAATGCATTTCAGAACTTATCACAGGATTCAATTAAAAGAGCTACCCATGCAGAACTAATCCGAAGGTGCGAAAAATGTGTTGAGGTTCGAGGGCGGAATTTTGCGCAATTATTAAATTAAAATGAAATAATATTTTAAATTGATCTTATCTCTGCTATTTTAGTTCATGCCATATCTTCAATTTGATTAATACGCATGTTACAGTGTTAGTGTTATTTTGCGTTTTTGTGGATATCGAGTAGCAAATGTGCTGCAAGTTCTTGATATTACTTTATCACATTCTCCATAAATAATAAATAAATTTAAAAAGTCTTCGCGGATGTATTTTAAACGTGCTGGCATTTTTTGACATAAGATAATGACTGATTGTTTCTAATCATGGCTATTTTGATGAAATGATTACAACAATTCATGAATTTCTAATAAAATCGCAAATATTTCAAAAAGTTGTAACTTTAACCCCCACAATGCTTGTATCAGAAAAAAGGGAATTCAATTTTACACAACTTGACGTAAAAAAATACAGGGTGTTCCATTTGACCTAAACAAGTTTTCACGGTTTGAAGTTGACAAAATGTAACGCGAAAAACGGAACACTTGATATGATATTATTGAATTTATTTCAGTTGCAGAACGTAGTTCTCCTTGTGTTCTTTTTACGTGACAAGAAGCAAATGAGGATCTTTTACTTGAAGAAAGTGATAACGGTTCTTGCAAACCGTTGCACCTGTCAAATATCTCTGAAATGGCTAGGTTTAGGTATAGGATATGCTACATATTTCCGACTCAGAATTTTATGCTTTTTTCGAAAACCCTAAAATATATAGGGTGTTCCATTTGAAATAAGCAAGTTGGTATCGACTTCCCGGTATAAGCGGAAGTGCCAGCTGCTTGTAATTATTTTAGTTGGATTGGCCACACCGACATTAGTAATTATACTAAGGTGTTTCGTATCCACAAATTTGACGATGATGATTGTGTTGACAGAGAGCCAAATACCTCATTAGGTAAGTGTGATTTGTCCTAATATTGTTAGTAGCAGTATAGGTTTTTAACAGTGTCATGTTTAAAGATTATATTTATTCCTCATTTTTTACCAAATTTTCATATATATATATATATATATTATATAACGCTTTATTTTTACATCATTTTGAATAACAAAAGCCTTATACTGTGTGATTAAAAGTGAATGTTTTTATTCATGTTTATTTTAATTTATATACTTCTTGTTAGTTATTTGATTTATGTTATATTGTTGTAGTCCTGAAGAAGACAATAAAGTTTGTCGAAACGACGACTTAATGAGAAAGTAAGGTTTTCTTTTTCTAAGAAATTATCCAAACCGACTACTGCACACGAGATTAGTAATTATCTAAATTTTCTGATGCGTACTTTTCTCTATATCGATCGATTCAGTTCCCAGTGAGACACCCTGTATACAATAACAAGACTAACATCAAGAACTTAGAAATTTCGTTCGTAATAATCGTGAGAGGATACAGATAAATGTATAGAAGTTGAAGGTGGTTTAGTAGAGAGAACCCATATTTAATTGTCCTATTCATTTATTTATTTTGTAATGTTTTTAGGTAAACTTTTTTGTCACTTCTTTTTAATAATTTGTTTGTTAGTCATTATAATGTGAAATTATAAAAATTGTTTGATAATTAAAAATTTCTAAATTGAGTATTACTGTTTTTTTAACAATGAATCATTCATTTGACAATTATTTCAGTCAAGGCATTCTTTTCATAAATACACAATTCGATGCAACAGTTTTAAATTTCTTCGGCAATTTCTGAATTTTTATTTTTCTCAGGAAAAATTCAAAAATACGACTTTCTCAATGAAATTTTTTGCAAACACATTTGGGGGATTGCTGAATACAGTGACGCACTCAGATTTGAAATTAAAAAATCGCTAATTAGATTTCACCATTTTCTGACCCGAAAAAAAATCATAGTAGGCCATTCTATTATATTTTGTAAAATTTAATATAACACAAAGATGCGCCTTTCCAAGATCTATATTTCAAACAAAATTATCTAAATCGGGCATTAAATAAACTTTTTATAGGGGTGACTCCTAGCAAAATGGAACACGCTGTATTATATAGTGGAATTTTAGTTAAAACTTCCTTATTTTTATATTTGAGCAATGGTAGAATACGTAAATTCAATGGTAAGTAGTTAAATAATTTAATACTGATGTATTCTAATTTCTTTAATCTATTCAAAGGTGCGACAATATTCATTTTATTACTTGTGTCATATTAGAATAGAATAGACATCTTTCTTCATCATGTTAAGTCACACAATAGTGTGACTTATTAGACTAGTCAATACAAACATACACTAAATAGAAGTAAAATAATAATAGTAATAAAACCTTAAATTAGAATTGTAAATATTCGTTTAAAGAATAAAATGCACTACTAACTAGGTACTTAAACAAAGCATTTTTAAAAGAGTTAAAACTGTCAAAGTAGCCAATTTATTAAAACAGTTTTGTCATACACTTAGTCTAGAAAATGGGATCCGAAGTTCAGTACGTCTGCGTGCGTGGTTATTGTGAATACCATTATTCTTTATTTAATTTAATTTATTTATTTATTTAATATAATACAAGCTAATGTTCACAATAAAATTTTTAATACAACTAATATATTGATTTTTTTCTCTTAACTTACTTAGTGCACCTAAGTGACTTAACACCTGTAGGTGCTTAACTTAATCACTAGTTTCGGTATGCTATTGTATTATTGATATATAATATAAAAGTGGAAATAAATATAAAAGGAAATCAAGGAATATGTTGAATAAAATTTTAAAAAATTGAAAAATTTATAATATAAAGAAAAACAAAAAGGAATATTTGACGTACTAAGCTTCTAAACAAGTAATGAACTGATGGTAATTAAAGTAAATATATCCTTACATAGTTTTGTAAATTGCCGAACAGTTTTATAAGTTTAATATTTTTTGGTAATAAATTATAAAATCTTGGACCTAAATATGTAACAAATCTTTGTTTAATATTTTTTTTTTCTGGTAGGAATTTGTATGTGATGTTCATTTGTACTTCTGGTCTTATATTGATTATTAACATGCACTTTTAGTTCATCTTTTTTATATATATAAATGCAGACATTGTGGATATATAAGGATCGAATATTAAGAACTTCACTGTTATTATAAAGTAATTTTGTTGGATAATCTCTTTTTCTATTATACATAATGACCACCCCAAACCAGTATACCATATCGAAAAATTGACTCTACAAATGCCTTATAGATCATTATCAGAATATTGTTATTTAGAATATCTCTAAGCTGATAGAACTTATATATAAGCTTTCTTACCCTATTTGTTAAGTAGTTAATATGCTGTGTCCATTTTAAGTGTTTGTCTACAGTAATGCCTAAATATTTTATTTCTGCAATTTCTTTAATTACCTGCGGCAGATTATTTACCTGTATTGAGTTGTACTCAGGTGTACTTGGTTTTTTCAGTATTTAAGGAAAGTTGATATTTGTCAAGCCATTTTTTTATAGTTTGCATAACCCCGATTACATTTTCTCTCGTATGTTCCAAAGTATTCCCATTAAACAAAGCAACTGTATCGTCTGCATATGAGACAATTTTGGCATTTATATTTAGTCCCAACAAAGAGTTTATATAGACAGTGAACAGGATTGGTTCGAGTACTGTCCCTTGTGGTATTCCCATTTTTATAATTTTTGGGTCGCTTAGGTTATTCATAATTCTAACATGTTGTACATGATCGGTTAAGTAATTTCTAAAGACCTTTAACACGGTGCCACGAACACCGTAATGTGCAAGCACGTCAAGAAGCTTTTCATGGTTCACCGTATCAAATGCCTTGCCAGGTCTAAAAATACTCCAATACATTTTTTGTTCTCGTCTAGATTGTCTGTGATTTCTTTTATTAACTCATAAATTGCATCTGCAGTTCCCATACCCTCAACAAAACCAAATTGATTATTATGTAATATACTATTAGTTTTAAAATAGTTAGTAAGGCGCTCTCTCAATCATTTTTCAAATACCTTGGCAAAGTTATTTATTAGGCTAATAGGTCGATAGTTATATATTAAAGTTTTGACTCCTGCTTTGTGTATGGGTGTTCCAACAGAAACTTTAAATTGGGATGGGATATGACCAGTTTCAAAAATTAGGTTAATAATGTGTACAACAGTATCTGAGAATAAACTAATTTAATTATTTCTGTCGTAACTCCGTCAATTCCAGGTGCAGGTTTGTTCTTTAAACTATGTATATATTTCATTACTTCATTTTCAGTAACTGGAGTAAGGAACATTGACTGTAATGAGTTGTCTAATGTGAAATCAAAATTATTTGGTTCAGTAATCTGTTCACGCATGTTAATTCCTAAATTAGCGAAATAGTCATTGCTATGATTAGCCATTTGTTTATAGTCAAGAAAGGCCATGCCATTATCATCAGTGAGTCGAATTTCTGTACTTTTAACCTTGTCCTCGTTTGTGACTTATATATACAGATATAATTCTGTATATATTTTTAATATTTTTTTGATTTTCTAATATTTGTATTTTATAATAGTTATTTTTTGATTTTCTTAAGATCGTGTTTAAATGATTTCCATAGTTTTTGTATTCTGTCTCAAGAATGTCAGAGCGATATTCTAATAGTTTTCTTTCAAGCTTATCACGTTTTTTTCATAGACTTTACAAGACTTTCTGTAATCCACGGTTTTATTTTTTATTATTTGGTTTCTTTTTTCGTACATTTTTGGATTGTTCTATTAAATCTGAAAAAAATATCTGTAAATTTCTCAGTTGCTATTTGTGTATCATTGCAATTCAATATATCAACCCAACTTTGATTTTCAACTAAACTTTTTAATTTATGTAGGTCAATTTTTGTAATTTCTTGTAAATTGTCAATTGCTTTCATTTCAGCATTTATATTGTAACCATATAATAAATTTCTGTTTACTAAATTCAGTATTCCCTAAGCAGTGGAAAAAAACTCACGTCATAGCACTTCCCAAAGTGAATCCCCCCACTGAACTTACCGATCTTAGGCCAATTAGTATTTTACCTTGTTTGTCGAAAGTTATTGAGAAGATTATGGAGACCCAGCTCCGAGAATATTTTAATTTTCACAATATCTTACCTTTAACTCAGTCAGGTTTTCGACCCGGTTACAGTTGCAATACGGCGCTGCTAAATATTACTGACAACATTATCGCTGCAACAGATCAGGATAAACTCTCGATACTGGTTCTCCTGGACTTTTCAAAAGAGTTCGACACAATTAATCACTCGGTGCTCATTTCTATTTTAAAATATATTGGTTTAAATCATGAGGCTCTCGACTTATACAGGGTGTAGCTTTTGACCATGTCCAACATTTTATGAGCGACCTCTCCGACTTCAAATTCAAATAAATTTTGCGCACGCAGACCTTAAGAGTCTCTACTATAGCTCCAAAGCTATATTCAACAATTTTATATCACAACGTTTAAGGCTTGTTCGTGTTCACAAGGAAGATCGCGCCCTCGCCTCATCTTCCAGCGGCTTGTATATCAGTGTGTGCGCGGAAGCTATACAATCTTAAGCGAGGATTGTATAGAGGATATATCATTGTGAAGCTGTCGGTTTCCTCTCTATTAAATGTACGTTAGGCAAGTAAAAGATCCCTACTCTTCTTAAGAGAAGAGGTTCGGCAAAATTCCTTGTTTGGAGTAGCTCGTCTACAGGCGTCGGTATTAGGCCTCAGTAGCAGAAATAGGCGGACGTTAAATAAATGTAAAAAAAAAAAGATATATAAAAAATTTCTTTTCAACTAGTGTTTTAAAAAAACATTAATCAATATTACCACGCCATTCTAATAATAAAATTATGCACCATTACTATTTAAATCGATCATAAACTAACATGTACACTTATCTTAAATTCTTTAATATGACTACGGATCGGTTACCAAGCGGCCAGATTATGACGTCACTGCTAGTATTCCATTGGCTAATTGGTAACTAACATAAGCAATTTTCTAACTATCCTACCAACTTAATGAGATGAGGTCACTGAATATAACGTTGAAAGATCAACAGATGCCGACAGATTTCGTATTTTATACAAATAATACTTTAATATACAGATATTTAATCTTTGATCTGCTACAATACGTTTGGATCTAGCACCCAGCACCACTATTCGCATTCGCTTCTGTCTCTAATCTATGCCTGTATGCAGCTTTCTGTGGTAAAGCCACACAACAGAAGAGGAAGAAGAACAAACATGCTTAATCCTATAATAAAGGTTAATCTGTCTGTTGGGGTGAATATTTATTATTCTTATGGTTTTTTGTGATTGTTAACGTTATATAGGTATATGAAAAAAAAAAAAAATCATTCCAATTATGAAATGGAATCCCATGAAGTTATAAATGCTATAATCTGCAGATTTTGTTTAAAAATATGCAAAGAATTTAAGTCTATGGAGGGAGATATTAAAGAGGATTTGGAAATAGTTCTGCCAAAAATAGTAAGTGACATTAATGCATATAGGTATAAAATTTGAAAATTAGTTTGTATAAATTTAGGTCAATTCAATATTTGTTGAACATTTGGGTTGTGAAATGCTTATTTCGGTAAATTTTATTTTAGGATTTAGCTGTGGTGAATGAACCCTTAATATGTACTAATTGTATAGAAGTACTCCTGAATTGTTTCAATTTTAGAAGGACGTGTTTCTATACGCACAATTATATAGTTCAGTTTGTCCACCAGAAGAAGAACACTGTCAAACTGAATCTGCTAGATGTCTATCTGAGCAAAAATGAAAGTGGCACTGGTATTCCAGATGGCCGGGACATATGTGCGTTTTGCGTTACTCCAGTCAACAATTGTTCTTCTATATCCCTTGATGTAGAAGAGAGAGACGTCACCTTGAATATCATGATAGAAAAATGTATTCCGGAACTGGTAAATATCAATACTTATGTTTTATTAAAGTTTGGGTAATACTAAAGGAGAACGGAAACCTCGAATTTTTGCGTGATTTTTTCAGGATGCCCTATTTTGGGGTCGTAGAACACGAATCTGAAATTAGTTTTGCGTGCATACGAACCGTTTCCCCCAAAAAAATTTTTCCTATGACGCACTTTTTCATGCACTACTTTATACACCAACAGCACTTGTATATCGTCTTTTTCCTTATTAAGACCACACTATGTCCCTTATAGAACAATAAACCCTTCACTTATGGCAGAAAACTCACTTTCTTTTGTATAAAAATCAGAATTTTATTCACATGAACCTCCATCTGTCATTTGATTACATATATTTGCATGCGTTGTTTGCGCATGTGTAAGGTTTAGTGTCTAAAGGCACAAAAAATTGAAAGTTACTGGGTTGAACATCCATTTTTAGTGTTGAAAGACATATGCGACGTTACTTTTCCAAACACATTCGCGACCGGTCGACGCTTAGAAAGGGATATATATGTTTAGAAATAATACTTAACGCCATCTACCCCAGATTTAATAAGGTGCTAAGTACTATTATATATCCCTTGCCCTTCAAGACACTTTCGAAGCGTCGACGGGCGCGAACTTGTTTTGAAGGGCAAGGGATATATAATAGTACTTAGCACCTTATTAAATCTGGGGCAGGCGGCGCTAAGTATTATTTATAAACATACATATCCCTTGCCCTTCAAGACACGTTCGCGCCCGTCGACGCTTCGAAAGTGTCTTGAAGGGCAAGGGATATATATGTTTATAAATAATACTTAATGCCGTCTGCCCCAGATTTAATAAGATGCTAAGTACTATTATATATCCCTTGCCCTTCAAGACACTTTCGAAGCGTCGACGGGCGCGAACGTGTGTTGAAGGGCAAGGGATATATAATAGTACTTAGCACCTTATTAAATCTGGGGCAGATGGCGTTAAAGCATTATTTATAACCATCGTGTCGGTGTCGGTACTTTAGACACAACTTTGTAAATGCATGCGCATCGGGTTGACAGTTGTATAGTTTTGAGTAGTTGTTTTGTGATGTTTTACAAACTATCTTTTTATTTTTATGCAAAAGAAAGTGAGTTTTCTGCCATAAGTGAAGGGTTTATTGTTCTATAAAGGCCATAGTGTGATCTTAATAAGGAAAGAGATGATATACAAGTGCTGTTGGTGTATAAATTAGTGCATGAAAAAGTGCGTGTCATAAGAAAAATTTTCAAAATTTTTTTTTGGAGAAACGGTACGTATGCACGCGAAAATAATTTCGAATTCGTGTTCTACGACCCCAAAATAGGGTATCCTGAAAAAATCACGCAAAAATTCGAGGTTTCCGTTCTCCTTTAGTATTACCAAAGTTTGCCTTACATATTTTGTGCTTATATTTTAATAGCACATTCAATGAAGTTTTCACATTTTTGGCTATAGCCCACAAAGTCATTGTTTACCGTTATTCAATATCCATCTCCATTTGGATGGAGATGGACGTTATATGGTTCATTAACAGAGCATTCATTCATTGTTGGGGTAGGCTCCCAGCCGTTTTGTTTTTTGTGCAAATAACTACATTGATATTAACTGTGTTGAAATATATATCGTAATTTGTTACGACAAATTTTGAGAGTATACCTATTTGTTGATTATTTGGCTGCGTTGCATATTTAGCCAAGTTTATGAAACTGGTGTTGACATCCAGAAAGGAATCTCAAGCTTCCTAAACCCTCTTCTGTCCTACCCTAAGAAAAGGAAAAAATTGTGCAAAAAGATATCATAATCGCTAACTAAGAGAATGTTATATTATCCATCAAGGAATAGATTTGTTTATTAAATAGACACATTCTTTCATCTTGAAAAAATGAACACGAATAATTTTAAATCTACCAGACAGTATCGAGAACCTATACTATCTGGCTTAGTATTGATTAATGTGACCCTAGAGTGGGCAAATAATATTTCAAAGTGAAATGATCCTAAGCAAATGGCGAATTGTTGAAATATGATAAAAGCATCAAAACCTTGCTCAAATGTAAATATAATCGGCCATAAAATTAGCAGCGATGATGTCTCTAATCCCTATTACAGGCTGAAATTAAATTAAAACGTCTAATCTGTAAAACTGAATGACGATCTTTTTAAGTAAAATAGAAGAAGAAACAAAAATCGAAGAAGACAGTTGTAGGCAATGTGATTAAAGGGGAGGAGATTATGGTGAAACCGCCATTAAATTTGCTTTCCTACATGTTTATAAATTGCATCTTACCGCGATTGTGGAAGATTTAACTTCCGCTCTGAAATGAGTTCTTCCCGAGGTGTCTCGCAAAACATTAAAATAATAGTAATGATAATAATAATAATATACCTTTATTGTATTCAAAAATACATAAAAAACTGAAATAAGAAAAGGATAGCGGTATTCTTATACCATAAGCTCTTGGGCTGGTGGGACACACAGTCAAAGACTTTTGTTAGGTCGAAAAAAGAAGCCTGAGTCGAAAGCAAATTTTACGCTCAGGCTTCTTTTTTCGACCTAACAAAAGCCTTTGACTGTGTGTCCCACCACATTTTATTAAAGAAACTGACAGTATACAATTTCGATAAAAATAGTATTGAGCTAATAAAATCTTACCTCACAGAAAGATGTCAATATGTATATTATAACCAAAACTAACCAACTCAACAAATTTGTAAACATGGTGTACCTCAAGGCTCTGTGTTGGGTCCAACACTCTTTCTAATTTACATAAACGATCTGTCAAATTTCAACTCAGACGTTTCTTCCATATTATTTGCTGACGACACCACAGTTATCAATCAAGACAAATCATTACCTCAAATACATATTAAGGTAGCCGACACACAGTCAAAGATAACTACTTGGTTTCTTTCAAATTCATTGCTTGTTAATGACAACAAAACTCAATCCTTACTTTTCACTCTCCGTAACGAGCACGAACATAAAAAATCCTATCCTGTTAAATTCCTAGGCGTCTACTTGGATTCCAAACTGACCTGGGAGGAACATATTATATATCTTTCAAATAAACTCTAAAAGTATCTTTCTCCTTCGATGTTTATCCAAAACAGTGTCACAAAAAACTTTAATAACTGCCTACTATGGATGTTTTCATTCTAAAATGAGTTATGTAATCATAAACTGGGGCCACTCAGCTCATGCTTATAAAATATTTGCAATTCAAAGAAAATGCATTAGAATAATTGCACAGATTGGCTACAGGGAGTGTTGTCGAGAATATTTCATGAAATTAGGTATACTTACTTTCCCATGTGTGTTCATTATGGAATGCCTTTTGTATATAAAAAAGCAAGAATTCCAATACACAAAACACAAAGAAGTACATGATTATTCAACCAGAAATAATGATAAAATTCTACCTAATTTCTCTAGACTGGTAAAAACTCGAGATGGCCATAGTTACTATGGAATAAAACTCTTTAATGTCCTACCAGATCTAGTAAAAAATCTAAATTTAATCTCTTTCAAACAAAACTTAAAGCAATATTTAAAAAATAAAGCCTTTTACAGTCTTGATGAGTTTCTCAGAAACAATTTTGTTGATTGGGCTGCTTTATCTAGATCAATTTAACCATGTAGTTTTGTAGTTTTATAGTATTGTGTTATTAATTGTTCGTTACTTTTTCTCCACTGGATTTTAATTAACTCTTACTACTTTAATATGTCAATTTTTAATGTTTTTTATTTACCATTTTTAACTTGTATACCTTATTGTATGACTTGTGTAAATGCTTTGTGCATGTTGACACCAATAAATGATTATTATTATTATTATCATACAACCATCCACATAAAATGAATAATGCTGAAAATTAACTTAAAATACATACATACATAATAGATATCTTTGAATAAATAAAAAAATCACAAGATCTTACACAAGTGTGAATAAAGAAACCAAACGTCATGCAATATATAATAGTCTAAGATGCAAATAGACAAATATGTATGTACATACAATATAGGAACCCTAGAACGTACCAATGACGGCCTCTTCACTAGGTCAGCCTGTCGATGACCCCATGCCCATGGAGGCACCGACCACACAATCTAGCGGAAAAGCAGCCACTGGCTTATACTATATAAGGTACAATAATACATAGTAATTCCTCATAGTAAATATCAGATCTTTCGTGCGCTTTTTAAGGGAGTGAATAGTAGAGAGAGACTTGATATCAATTGGTAAAGCATTATAAACTTTCCATATTATAACTAAAAGGCTGCTGATACTGGACTGTTTTATGCTTGGGAAGATTGAACAGATCACGCTGACGAGTGGTACGCTTGTGTAAATCACCATTTTTTATTAATCTAGTTGCTAAGTATTCAGGTTTACCACGTTTTAAAATTCTACGTGTTGTACAGGGTGGGCAACTAAGATGGAATCCCGGCATATCTTACAAACATTGCACAAGTTTAGGGAAAAAAGTACCTGAAGTAAAGTGACCCCGAAAAATTGATGCAAAATATTTTCAAATTTTAAAATGACTGCTAAGGGCGTAACAGCCATGACTGAATAGAAAATTAGATGGTTTTTCCGTGTCCGGGGTTGTAATTACCTGTGGTGTTATTTATTATTATTATTTTTCTCAACTAAGTGTTATTGAAAATATATGCCATCCTAATCCTGAAACAATTTCGAATCATTTTAGTTTTCCATTTTTTTTTGTGTCTTTCAAAATAAAGTGGTGAATAGATACCAATTTTTTTTTAAATGGGGATTACGCTGATTAGCCTTAACGGAATTTAACAAACTTGGTCCCGTTACAAAGGGCTTTTCTTAGTCTATCGAGTGCGCTTTATGCTGTTTTCATTACTATAAATATTAAGAATTGCTGAATCACTGTAAAATAAAATCAAGAACGTATCCCCATACTTTCCATTTTCAGCAATTTTTGTAAAGTTATTTGTTCACACACCAAGTTACTATGTTTTTATAAATTTTATTTATTGTTTCAAGAAATACAATTGTTCAGTTGATAATGATTTTTGATTTCGTGCCCATTTCCCACAATAATATTGAGCAGAACTAGACTAGTAAAGTTAGTCAATACATTGGACTGTTCATAAAATAAACTTTTAAAGTTTCAAATGATGAGTCACCCCTTGTATTGCTTAACAAGCAAAACAGTTTTGTGAAGGGCGATGTCAATGAAATGAAAGGTGATTATTTTTCTGACGAAACGTTGTAAAATTGTTAAGTGTGACATACCCACGAATTTAGCATTTCAAATGCTTTAAAAATTTTAAATAAAAAAGACAGGTCCGTATTTAAAAAAATATTGTTGATGGTGGCCCTGGAGAGACGAAACGTTGTAATAAAAATTTAAATACGACCAGTTGCAGCAAAGTCAATTTATAACAAAATATTCA
This sequence comes from Leptura quadrifasciata, assembly GCA_963675555.1. Lineage (NCBI taxonomy): Eukaryota > Metazoa > Arthropoda > Insecta > Coleoptera > Cerambycidae > Leptura > Leptura quadrifasciata. Next base: position 93,252,643 of record OY776680.1, on the reverse strand, counting down.
AATGATATTCTTTCCTATTATTTGGGTTTTCTACCACATGTATTATTATCCTCTTCAAAACAAATCACCGAATCTACAAAATAATAGAATTATTGGAAAAATGCCTCTGCGCCCATGACATTTACGCCAAAGGAAAAGTCAGAGGTTATGTTTTTCAAATAATTATTTATTTTTTATTATTTATTATTAGCCGTTACTCGAGTCTGAGTATAAAAATGTTACAGTCGATAAATTGTATACAATAAAAAACAAGTAAAAGGTGGAGTCTATTGTAATTCCCATTCATCTACGGTGCACACGACTATGACTATAGAGGCCAATTCGGGAGAGCACATGTCGACCGCAGTCAGGACAAACATAGACCTGGCTAGGTCTTGGATTCGACCTTCTTGCAGCAACATTTCCTAGATAGCTGGCCACAGCCCCTCGCCATTCGGTTCTGTCCGCTGCAAGTTGTTCCCATTGCTCGTCTGCAATACCGCAGGATTTTAGATTTTCATGGAGAACGTCTTTGAACCTCTTTCGTTGACCGCCACGCCTTCTTCTACCGCTTAGCAATTCACCATAAAGTGTACATTTAGGAAGGCGGTTATCATGCATACGATGAACGTGACCTGCCCATCTTAGGCGTGCTCTTGAAATAAGCACCTCAATTGGAAGGCTGTTTGCTCTCCTGAGTACTTCCACGTTTGATATGTGATGGAACCAACGGATTTTCATCATACCTCTGAGGTGTCTTTGCTGAAAACGTTCTAATTCTTTCACATGACGACGGTAAGTGACCCAGCTTTCACATCCATATAGCAGTGTTGGAATGACAACTGCTCTGTAGACAGCCATTTTCGTTGACAAAGCAAGGTCGTGGTTGTCAAATACTCTCTCTCTAAGTCCCCAGAGTGCTCTAGATGCAGCGTTAATTCTATTGCGAATCTCGCTGTCCATGTTTGCTTTGTCATTAACAACGTTGCTTAAGTAATTGAACTGATCCACCACTTCAAGAGAATTTCCGTTAAGTGTAATGTCTATTTGGTTCACTTGATGAGGAGTTGACATAATCTTAGTCTTTCCAATGTTGATTTTAAGTCCCAAGGAATCATAGCTCTGGGCATACACATCTAAAAGTTCTTGAAGCTCTTCCGGCGTAGAGGCTAAAAGTGCACAGTCATCCGCATACTGGAGATCACAAATGAATCGTGTGCGTGTCTTCGTGAAAGCTCTAAAGCGCCCTATGTTAAAGAGACCGCCATCAAAACAGTATCTGAGACCTATTCCTCTGACTGTCAGTTTGTTGTCAACAATAATTGTTAGAGCAGTGGTAAACAAATTAAAGAGTAGGGGTGCCAAGGCACATCCCTGCCTAACTCCAGTGAGAGTTTGGAAAGGTTCGGTTGCCTCATTATTATACATAACCTGGGCGTTGTTGTTTGTATGTAGACTGCGACATACTTCCACAAATTTTCTAGGGATACCTAAGCGGAACATAATTTTCCAGAGCACTTCCCTGTCCACCGAGTCAAACGCCTTGGTTAAATCAATGAAGGCCATGTGAATTTCTCCTTGATGTTCGAGTGCTTTTTCTTGAAGCTGTTTAAGTGTGAAGATTAAATCCGGTGTGCCTCGATTTGGTCTAAAGCCACTCTGTGTTTCAGGAAGTAACTTTTCCATAACAGGTGTTAGCCTATTTGCCATCGCTTTAGTGAGTATCTTCCCTCCAACAGCCAGGAGAGCTATACCCCTGTAATTTCCACAGTCCGCAGCGCTCCCTTTGTTTCTGAAGAGGTTGATTAAAAGTGTATCACGAAACTCCTGCGGAGCTTGACCACTTTCCCACACGACATCAAACAGTTTTTTGAGGTAGGGTATGAGCTCTGACGACACAGCTTTAAAGATCTCAGCTGAGAGTGAGTCGGCGCCGGGAGATTTGTTATTTTTTAGCTGCCCAATGGCGGTTAAGATCTCTTCCGTTGTTAGTGGCTTATCTAAGTCTTCGAAGGTGTCGTATTGAGGGATAAGATTTATAATATCGTGATCGGCTTGACTTTGCTGATTAAGAATGTTAGAGTAGTGTTCTTTCCATCGGGCTCTTATTTCCTGGTCTTCTTTGAGGAGATTTCCATTTAAATCTTTAATAGGGCACATATTTTTCCGGCTGGGGCCGTACACTGCTTTTATTCCTTGAAAGAAATTCCTGTAGTCGTGTGAATCGGCGTACCTTTGAATTTCTCTGGCCTTGCTTGCCCACCACTCGTTCTTTATTCTTCTGATTTCGCGTTGCGTTTCATATTTAGATTGGGTAAAACCTTCTGCTTTTGATGAGTCGTTGGGGTGGTTGATAGCGTTTTGGAAGGCACTATGTTTGCGGTCAAGAAGTTCTTGTATAAAAGCTTCATTATCATTGAACCAGTCCTCCTGTTTTTTACTTGCTGCAGTGCCAAGAATTTCCTCACTTGCACTTTTTAAACTGTCTTTAATTTGTGTCCAGGTAGTAGCGACATCTACAGAATTGGTTTCTTCTAGTGCACTCAAATTCTCTTGAACTTTTTGTTTTAGCTGTTCGACGGTTTGTTGGTCACGCAGTTTACTAATACATAGACGGAGTCTACGTTTTACTTGAGTTCTTCGGTGTTTGGGTCTCATAACAATTTTCATTTTAGAGACAACAGGACTATGATCGGTCCAACATTCGCTATCAATGCGCGCCCTTGTAATTTGGACGTCCTTGAGATGCTTCCTACGTACGATAACATAGTCCAGTAGATGCCAGTGACCTGATCTGGGGTGACGCCAGGTGCCTTTAAATTTATCCTTTTGTCGGAAAATGGTGTTTGTTATAACTAGATCATGTTCGGCGCATTTAGTTAGGAGTAGTTGACCGTTAGCGTTCATGTTGCCCAAGCCGTTCTTGCCTATGATGCCTGGCCAGGTGTCTGCATCTCTCCCTACTCTAGCGTTAAAATCGCCAAGAATAACGAGTCGTTCTGTTTTAGGTATTCTACAGAGGGTTTCTTCCAGCTGTTGATAGAAGCTTTCCTTGGTTTCGTGACTTGCATCCAGAGTGGGAGCGTAGGCGCTTATTAGATTTACCGCGTTGCCACCTGATAGCTCATAGCGTAGCAGCATTAGACGCTCGGATAGGCCTTGTGGTACTTGTGTTAAGTTGGATACAAGTTGATTCCGAACGGCAAATCCTACTCCATGTTGTCTTCTTGAATTGGTGGGAAGACCTTTCCAATAGAAGGTGTAGTACTTTTCTGTGAGAGAGCCTTCCTCCAAAAATCGAGTTTCGCTGAGAGCTGCAACGTCAACATTGAGTCGGTGAAGTTCTCTATCTATTAGAGCAGTTCTTCTTTCAGGCCGATCGGTGCGAGTGGTGTCGTTCAAAGTACGAACATTCCAAGCGCCGTAGATGAAAGAATTAGTTTTTGTTGGATTTAACTTGTCGGTGTTTTTTCGACATTCGATGAGGTGTCCCTGTGGGCACCCTCCCCCGGAGATCCGATCGGGAGGGTATTTTCAAATAATATAAAACGGAATAAACACAGAAATAATGTATTTTGCTGACGTTTCGGAAAGTAATCTCTTTCCGTTTTCAAAGCTTTTTTTTGGAAGAACTCTTATTTTGCTGTGTATGTCAAATACACAGCTTTAAGATTCAGTTTATGTTATTTCCATAGATACTTACTACTTACACAGAACATAGAACTGATAATATTTTCTTTTAGATAATGTTGAGTTTGTTAAGTTCTTCTTTTAACATTGGTAGCCATGTTGTACAAATATCTACAGAACAATTCGATACGCACTTATCTTCATTCAATTAGATTATTGCTGATTCTTTAATTTTTCTTTTTTTGGTATCTGTTTCTTTTGTTAAAATTTTTGCCGAGTCCCAAGCATGTTCACAAATCTTTGATTTCTGAATTTCATTCTTTCTAATATAATTCTTGTGCTCATCCAACCTCACACTGAAAGGTCTGGATGACTCACCCACATAACATTTATCACATTCGCACGGGATATTGTAAATACAGTTTTTTGAATTCTGCTCCCTGTTTATCGGTTTTGTTTTTGTTAAAATAGATCTTTTGATTTTAAATACATCAAAAATTACACAGCCCATATTTTTTTTTACTTTGGGTATATATTCTATGATTTTCACGCGGGACGATCCATACATTTGCCACAAACTCTGTATAAGAGAATCCATTTTTTTACTCCATTGTTTATATGTTTTTAATTCTAACAAAATCCATCACATGATGGAAACAAGCAGACTTTTGTCATATTCACTTTCATTATCGATTTTGTTTTTTAATTGACAGGATTTAAGTATCATCAGGAAAGCTGTAATCTGCCCATCCTGCCATGCCTCTCTAGAGAACTATTTCCATTTTATGACCAAATGTTTGATTGTGGAAGAAAAGATTAAGAAATATTGTGAAACTCTAGGAGTAAACAGTATAAGTCAAGTAGAGCTAGGCCATCTGAGATATTTAACAAGCGAGCTAGATGGTAATTTGGTTGATGAAATCAAAGTAGAGATACAATTCTGTGAAGAAAGAGAAAATTATGATGAGGGCGAAAAGGCTAACAGATATGACATATGTAAATTAGTGCAAAGTTCCGGGAATGATGTCAAAAATATTACAGGGGAGGTTGGACATAAACATAAAAGCTATTTGGACGACGTGGATGACCTGAAATTTAACAATGAAGAACAATTTGCACTGAAAACTGTTTTGGATTGCAAGGAGGAATGTTATAATGTAGCTATTAAGACAGAAGAACTGTTTTGTGACGAGAACGGACTTAAAATGGTGGACCATAAATGTTTACTTAACGAAGAAATTGAAATAAAAACAGATGAGCAAGATTTCAACAGGTAATATTAAATTGAGTTTTAATTTTAAAAATGGGAAATAACCGTTTTTGCCAAAGTTATTTTTCTAAGTACCTACCTATTAACTTATATTATTAATTCATATAACATTTCCTGAATAATATGTGTAGAATATATTAAATTCTTGAAAAATATTATGTTGGGTATTTAACAATTAACTTTCGTACATCAGGTATCTAACATTTAACATGAAAAAAAAAGCTCTTGTTTATGTATATTGTTGGTTTTACTTCTGAACATGCTAGGACACTAATAAGGCTAATCTATATCAGTATATCATCTCCCGGAGATGATTAAACAAACATCTCCATTCTAAAGGATCACTAGTAAAAAAAAAAATAGTGACTATTACTACTACTAATAGGTAGTAAGATAGTAGTAGGACAATATTAGGACATTCAGATTGATTATTTTTGGCGACAACGTTCTAAGGGAAAATTTATTGCTGATTCCTATTTGACCTAGGTTAGGTTAGGTTGAAATGTGAGTGGGTCTATACCAGACCCTCCACCGCGACCAATCGGTCTATTGTGGCTCACCCCTAATTTATATTTCATCCAATAGGTTCAGCCTTTTAATAAAGCTGATAACTTATCATGTTGTTTTGTTGGAGAGCACCTTTTTTGCTATGTGAACATAAATAATTATTAGTTCTAAATACAGTGATAATAAATTATGTTTTCAATTTTCAGATTTCATGAACTAGAACTCGCCACTAAGTCACATAGCAAACAGAAATCTTTAATGCCAAATCATAAAGACGATTTATCGACACCTTACACAAAACAAAATATAGTGAATAAGAAGAATTCAACAGCAGTATTGATGCATCAATCTGGAGGGTATCCATTTCAGATGAAATGTAAGGATGATCCCAAAACTCATGTGCTGATGCATAAGAGTCCTTCAGAAATAACAATATACAAATGTCAGTCTTGTTCATATCAGACAAAATTTAAGGGTTATCTCAAGAAGCATGTGCTAGTGCATAAGAATACTTCAGAAACAACAATGTACAAGTGTGACTCTTGTTCATATCGGACAAAACGTAAGGGTAATCTCAAGGTCCATGTGGTAGTACATAAGAATCCTTCAGAAATAACAATGTACAAATGTGACTCTTGTTCATTTCAGACAAACTATAAGGAGGGCCTGAAGAAGCATGTGCTAGTGCATAAGAATCCTTCAGAAACAACAATGTACAAGTGTGGCTCTTGTTCATTTCAGACAAAACATAAGCGTAGTCTCAATAGACATATGCTAGCGCATAAGAATCCTTCAGAAATAACAATGTACAAATGTCAGTCTTGTTCATATCAGACAAAATTTAAGGGTTACTTCAAGAAGCATGTATTACTGCATAAGAATCCTTCAAAAGTAGCAATGTACAAATGCGACTCTTGTTCATTTCAGACAAACTATAAGCGTAGTCTCAAAAAACATGTGTTGGTGCATAAGAATCCTTCAGAAATAACAATGTACAAATGTGACTCTTGTTCATTTCAAACAAAATATAATTCTGTTTTTAAGACGCATGTACTAGTACATAAGAATCCTTCCGAAATAACAATGTACAAATGTCAATCGTGTTCATATCAGACAAAATTTAAGGATAATCTCAAGAAGCATGTGCTAGTGCATAAGAATCCTTCAGAAACAACAATGTACAAGTGTGACTCTTGTTCATTTCAGACAAAACGTAAGGGTAATCTCAAGGTCCATGTGGTAGTACATAAGAATCCTTCAGAAGTAACAATGTACAAATGTGACTCTTGTTCATTTCAGACATACTATAAGGAGGGCCTGAAGAAGCATGTGCTAGTGCATAAGAATCCTTCAGAAACAACAATGTACAAGTGTGGCTCTTGTTCATTTCAGACAAAACATAAACGTAGTCTCAATAGACATATGCTAGCGCATAAGAATCCTTCAGAAATAACAATGTACAAATGTCAGTCTTGTTCATATCAGACAAAATTTAAGGGTTACCTCAAGAACCATGAATTACTGCATATGAATCCTTCAAAAGTAACAATGTACAAATGCGACTCTTGTTCATTTCAGACAAACTATAAGTGTAGTCTCAAAAAACATGTGTTGATGCATAAGAATCCTTCAGAAATAACAATGTACAAATGTGACTCTTGTTCATTTCAAACAAAATATAATTCTGCTTTTAAGACGCATGTACTAGTACATAAGAATCCTTCCGAAATAACAATGTACAAATGTCAATCGTGTTCATATCAGACAAAATTTAAGGATAATCTCAAGAAGCATGTGCTAGTGCATAAGAATCCTTCAGAAACAACAATGTACAAGTGTGACTCTTGTTCATTTCAGACAAAACGTAAGGGTAATCTCAAGGACCATGTGGTAGTACATAAGAATCCTTCAAAAACAACAATGCACAAATGTGATTCTTGTTCATTTCAGACAAACTATAAGGTGGTCCTCAAGAGGCATGTGCTAGTGCATAAGAAAATCCTTCAGAAATAACAATGTACAAATGCGGCGCTTGTTCATTTCAGACAAAATAAAAGTGTCATCTCAAGAGACATGTGATTGTGCATAAGGATCTCTCAGAAGTAACAATGCACAAATGAGACGCTTGTTCGTTTCAGACAGAACGTAAGGGTTATCTCAAAAAGCATGTGCTAGTGCATAAAAGTCCTTCAAAAGTAACAATGTACAAATACGACTCTTGTTCATTTCAGACATAACATAAGTGTTGTCTCAAAAGACATGTGGTAGTGCATAAGTATCTTTCAGAAACAACAATGTACGATTGCGACTTCTGTTCGCGAAACAAAACCTTAAAAGACATTTTCTGATACACAAGCTTCTTTGGAAATAACATTGTCAAATGCAACTCTTGTTCATTTCATACAAAATATAAACGTGTTCTCAGAAAACATGCGTTAGTGCATAAAAATCCTTCAAAAGCAACAATGTACAAATGCGATTGTTGTTCATTTCAAACAAAATATAAGGGTAGTCTCAAGAATGATGTACTAGTGCATAAGTATCCTTCAGAAGCAACCATGTATGGTTGTTACACATCATTTTCCTGATGGGATAATTTTCCTTTGTTTAATGGTATAATGTACGAAATTTTGAATAGATATTGCAGACCCGCAATCTGGTGGACAGTGGCCGAACTATCGTTGACGGAAATTTCGGGCGATGTAGGAATTCCAAGGATCATCTATTAATTCAATTTTTTTTTAATAGGATTTTTAATTGGTGTTAAAATCGGTTTCTTAAAAATATAAATAAATAAATAATTGTGATTTCCAAGTGTGCTAATTGGTATTTTTGGTTTGTGGTAGTATTTTGGCGGAATCACATCTATTTAGGGATTAATATCAGCAATTACTGTAAGTACCCCACAGCCATGTGATTTTATAATTTAGTAATTGATTTTTCTTTCACATACAGGCTGTCCATTTTATCAGGGCCCTCGAGAATATCTCACTTAATATCGGTCGTACAAAAAAAATTATTTTTACGAAAATTGTGCCGATTTATATAACCTACAAAATGGTTTAAAGACATTTGAAATCCATGGTCTACTTTAAGAGTTATGGCGAAAAATATCGAAAATGCGGAAAACGTGTAGGCCAAATATCTCCGTTATTTGAAGAAATACGAGAAAAATTCTAAGGCGAAAATTTTTTGCAAAACATAGTGTTTCAACGAGGTTTTATCTATTTTTTTTTCAAAACCGCTGTATTTTGAGATTTACTCTTCAGGCTGTTAAAAAAAATATTTTGAAACGGGCGGGAAATGTCGCCATTAAATAGAGTATTTTCCTCCCTTTTCAACGATACATCACATGCCATATTTATTCATTGGTACAACGTTAGTAATTATAAAAACATTTTTTTAAGACCAACAATTTTTTTTTAACAAGCATTATACTTGCCGTGGAGAAGTATCATTAAATAAAACGATAAAATAATTCAATAACTTGCTCAAATCTTTGCTATAATAAAACATTAACACAATTAAGAAGAATAAAGTAAATACAGGTAACAATAACAAATTAATAATAAAAATAATATAGCACACAGAACATTAATATTTATCTAATCCTCAAAATAATTTTTAAGATATCATATCAAGTGTTCAAAGTGTCCACCGCGATTTTTTATGCACAATCGAGCGCGATGAGGCACTGCATTTAAAACATTCAGCATTTCTGGGGTAACTGTAATACATGCCTGAATTCGAGCTTTTAGGACCTCTACATTTTGTGGTGTCGTCGAAAACACCTTATCTTTAATATACCCCCATAGAAAAAGATCCATTGGGGTTATATCTGGATAACGAGGGGGCCATCGAATAAATCCATTGGTACCTATCCAATGTTGAGGCAAAATTTCGTCTAAATAATTTAGGCAAATTTGGGAATTGTGGGGAGGAGCTCCATCTCGAAAATATTGAAAGTTGTGTCGATTCTCTAAAGGTAGGTCATCTAAGAGTTCATTAAATTCATTTCTCAAAAAGTTTAGGTACCTTTGACCACTGAGGTGACCATCATAAAAATAAGGACCTATTAAATTGGTGCCTAAAATACCTATCCACACATTTATTGAAAAACGATTTTGAAATCCAGTAGGTCTATTTTCAGAAGTCCATATTGCGATTAAAAAATCCATTATTGGAAAAATTTGCCTCGTCGGACCAAAGTATTTTACTACATATTAATGGATCGGCACGCTTCTTTTCCAACAGCCACCTACAAAAAGCCGTCCTCCTTGGCTTATCCCGCTTGTAAATTGTGAACTTTTTTGCCTTTATAACACCGGTAACCATTTTTCCTTAAAAATTTTCTAGCACTTGTTTTATTTATATGACAAGCAATTTGAATTTCTCTTAATGATGTTTCCAAATCTTCTGTATTTTTATTTCTTACATAATTAATAACTACCTTATTTACATTATCAGTGACACTGTTCAACCTTGTCTTCTTCTTTAAAAATGAACCATTATTTTTCAGTTTCATAGCTAATTTTCTGAACAGAGTTTTATTCGGCTGTAGTGCTTGTGGAAATCTGTTTATACATTCTACTTGAGCTAATCCAGAGTTAAAATTGCATTGGCAATATGTAACGAACATATTATAAAGATCAATGTGAGTGAAAATCATTTTTGAAAATTCTAAATTCTTAAACGAGTGTGATTGAATGAGAGTTTAAGTATTAACTGAGATGATCTGTCAAGAAATTAAATTGTCAAGTTTGTTCATAGCCAACTATTTTAAAATAGTTGAAATAATAGTGAAATCATGAAATACAAACAAATGGATATTATACTTAAATTAATTGGTAAAGACATTTTAACTTTCGGAGCAAGGAGTGACGCTTTTATGGAGGACCTCTATACATTGGCATAACTGCGAATACTCTTTTCATAATTGCTCCATGTTGCTTTCTTGTTTATTATTTTGTTTTTGTTACCTGATAGCTGGGTTGAATAGCAGCTCGATGACACCATCGACAGTAGTATCATCACCGAGCATGATATCACCACCAACTGTGATCTCACAACCAACGGTAACATCACCTCCGACGGTACCTTCACCACCGACGTTAACCTCACCACCGACGTTAACCTCAACCGACGGTGACTTCACCATCAACAGTGCTAGAAATACCAAAAACAACAAACTGATTTTAAATTTTAGAATTAGACCCAGGTATACTCTTGTATTTAAAAAGAAACATATGTGATAAGTTAGTTTGTAGAATCTACTTAAACAATTTTGTACGACTTCCTACATAATATTTTGTAAGGCGCCCACATAATATTTATGTAGTGTATTTAAATGTACATAGATAAATTATATATTTTTATTAGTTGAATTATATAATATCTTTTACATAAAAACAAAAAAAGAATTAATAGGTGATCCAATTCCTGCATCGCCCGAAACTTCCGTCAACGATAGTTCGACCACTGTCCACCAGATGGCGGGATCAGTTCTATTCTGCAATATTTATTCAAAATTTCGTACATTATACCATTAAATGATGAATAAATGATGTGTACCACGGTTGTGGTGACTAGTTCATACCAGATGGAAGGCAAAAGTGGCGTCAGAAGACATTCGCTATTGCATAAGAATCTTTCAGAAATAACGGTGTACAAATGTTACTCTTGTTTATTTAGAACAAAATATAGAAATAGCCTCGAAAAGCATTTGCGATTGCGTAAAGATCTACAAATGTGATTCATGTTTATTTCAGGTCAAACAAATGGTCACTCAATGACAATTTTCTAATCGATAAGGGTCTATCAGTAGTAACAATGTATGGATCTTACTTTCTCATATCGGACAAACATGAAATAGAACCTTAGAAGACATTTACTGATGATACAAAAGTGTCCTTTGGAAATAAAAATGTGCAAATGTGATTCTTGTTCAATTCATACAATGTATAATAGTTGCTTTATAGGAATCCTTCAGGAGTAAAGATGTACAACTGTGAGTACTAGTAAGCATATAAGGATCTGTCAGAACTAAAAATTTGTAAATGTGACTTGTTCATCTCAGACGAGACATAAAAGTAGCGTCAACATTTACTTTTGCTTAAAATTCTAAAATAATTTAATATTGTGTAGAGGTCCATTAGAAATGTACAAATTGTTCTCAATACAAATAAGATATGAATGATGCCTCCGAAAATTTTGCTAATTATAAGAATCCTCTAAAAATAATATTGTGTAAAGTAACTTGTTCGTTTCAAACAAAATAAAAGTAGCATCAAGAAATACCTGTAAGTGCACAACGATTTGTCAGAACTAAAATGTACAGATGTGTCTCTGCTTCTTTTCAGACAAAACAGGTCCAGTGTGGGGGGGTTAGTCCAAAATATTAGTTGACAGCTAACGTTGAGTGAGAAACATTTTATCTCGTATTTACTGCTAAGCAGTAACTTCTTGTGTTGAGAGATTGTTGGGCAACTCTAATTACATATTTAAACCGTTGATCTGAAAAAGCTATATAGTCAGTAGCTTTGGTTTTAGGGCGGAATGTCGAATGATTCGTAATCGATAAATTTGTATAATAAACATTTTTAAATTCTTAACAAGACTTTAAATTTATTACCCCACGAAACTATCCTACAAGTTTGTCATCAGTATTAAACATAAGCTTAAATTGCTGAATATTTGACAAACACTATCTACATAAAAAAGCCGTAATTTGTAAATATAGCGATATGCCCCATTAACCCAACAGCGGCCACTGTCCTTGCAAGTAATGCCACATAAGACTGAATCTACACGGATAGAGGGCTTCCGGCGGGAAGTTTTATTTCGGAGAGGCCAATTTCTGCGATTTCGGTTTGGTTTGACATTAGGATCGGTTATGGGTACACTGGCATAGGCATTAACAAATATTAAATAATATAATTATTAACAAATATTAAATAATATAATTATACAAGATGCGACACTTGGAAAGTGGAACATATTTTCGAGGCCAGGTCTGCGTAGCATTTGTATCGAAGAACTGAGGGGTCAAAGCTCCTTTTTTATTTGTCATCGCAAGACCTTGACTTTTATCTCAAGACCTCGACTTTTATTTCGAGATCTCCACTTTTATCTCGAGATCTCTCGACTTTTATCTCAAGATCTCGGCTTTTATCTCAAAATATTGACTTATCTCAAGATCTTGTGGGAATTTCAAACATAAGAACAAAAAGGACGGCCCAGCTTCTGGAAAAAAATATTCCTGTTGTGGAGAATTGACACATTTCGCGTGTCTGCATTTCTTCTAGCAACGCTCAAATAAAACAGACAATGTTTCACAGGAGCACGCGACATGTGCGAGAAAACAATGACCATGGAAACGAAGTGACAGTTCCCGCAGGGATACAGATGGGTATATAGCTCATCGAACATCACAAATTTTCGAAATATAATCGGTTCTAGTAAAATTATGATTTTGACGTACATCAACAACTATGAAATTGAATACTTTATGATCCTGGAGCTATTCACACAGTTATAAGTAAAAAAGTATGGAAAAAAAATAGGTTGGTCAAAATTAACAAATACATCCAACTTAATTGCATACACCGATGATGAAGTCGAAACTGTAGGCAAAAGAAGTAAAAGTGCGTGCATTCGAGTCGAAACTACCCATTTACGTGATCGAAGCTAAGGAAATACCATTTTCTGGATTCGATTGGTGTCTAGCATTTCAGCTACCCTTACCCCCTCGTTCTCGGTTGTCATGTTAAAGCAGATGCCGATGACAAAACCAATAATCGTGTCCAGAGAATTGAAAATGTAGTGAGTAACCACCAGGAAAAGGATCAACAGTCCCGAACTACAACAAATCTTAACGGAAAATAGTGACATTTTTTATGAACAACTTGGCGAAATAAAAGGTCATCGAGCCAAAATTTACATTAGCAATGACGTCGCACCCAAGACGTTTCAACCCAGAAATGTACCAATAGCCTTACAATTACAAGTAACTACAGAACTAGATAGACTTATATGGGGAGATGTATTAGAGCCGGTTGATACAACCACTACACCTATTGAATGGGCTTCACCGATCGTGATAGCAACAAAATCGATGGCAGTATCCGAATTTGTGGAGATTGCCGTGTCACGATTTCAATCCGCATGTGCATATAGACAATTATCCTCTTCCTCGTTTTAAGGATATTACTGCAAAACTTAGTGGCGCAGAATACTTTACAAAAATAGATTTGAATGACGCCTATCTACAGCTGAAAGTGCATCCTGACCATATACTCATTTATTACACACCGTGTGTATTTTGTTTATAAAAGATTACCATTTAATGTCGCTTTTGCATACCGGGACTATTATTCCAAAGAATAATGGATCAGCTACTATCTGGAATCAAGGGAGTTGTATGCGACCTTGATGATATCCTAATAACGCCCCTAACATGACATTACATATGCGACGGCTGAAAGAGGTATTATGTAGATTAAAGGTAGCAGAGTTGAAAATGCAAGCATCTAAGTGTGATTGGCTTCGAAGTAGTGTGACATACCTAGGTCATAAAATTGATTGCGAAGGACTTCACGCAACAGAAGAGCACGTTAAGGCAAGTAAAAATATGCCGACGCCAAAGAATATTACTGAACTGAGATCATTCCTAGGCTCTATTACTTATTATGGCCGTTTTATAGAGAATCTTCATGATAAATGTATTCCACTTTACCGATTTTTAAAAATGAATAACAAATGGAACTGGACGACAAAATTTTTCAGTGGATTAACACAAACTCTGACATCACCGGCACTCTTGTACACTATGACCCGAGTTTGCCATTGGTAGTATCGAATGATGCCAGCGTAATAGGTATAATATAATCACAGCAACTACAGTTAACTCGTTACCTGAAATTTTCGCTCGTTTCGGACTTCCCAGGTTTATAGTATTTGACAACGGCCCACAGCTTACTTCTATGAATTTGAACAGTTTTGTGAGGCTAACGGAATAATGGAATAATCCACATTAAAGTGGCTCCATACCATCCAAAGTCGAATGGGCTTGCAGAACGACAGATATTATAAGTTCTTATCTTCTTACAGGAATTCTGTATAGCGATCTACAGAAAGGACACCCAGCCAGTTACTATTTGGCAAACATTTGAAGTCTTATTTTGATCAACTTGAACCCGATCTTTCCTGTAAGATAAAAAAAAGCAAGGCTCAACCAGAAAAGATTACTTGACAAAGGAATCAAAGAGAAAAATTTCGAGGACAAGCAGTTAGTTTGGGTAAATAACCCACTAAAAAAAGGATCTGTACCAGCTCAAATTATCCAGCAAATGGGACCTTCATCGTACCATGCAACAATCAGTACATATCTCCAAATTTTCTTGTCCCTTAATGAATTCTTATCTCTAGAACATTTTAAGCTGGAAGATAGGTCCACAGTTGAGAAATTATTGCACAAAAATTGTTACATGGTTACGCTTGATTTAAGTGATGCATATTTCATGATCCCAATAGCACTGAAAGACCATTTTAATTTTAACGGTTCATTAGATGAATTTAATTGTGTGCCGTTTGGGCTGCGCATGGCGTCCCTAATTTTTACAAAATTCATGAAACCAATGGTGGCCGAATTGATGAGGTTGAAAGCCTTGCTCTCAGTCGTCTATTTAGATGACTTTCTTCTTTTTGAAGATAATTTTGAAAGTTATTGTTCTTACAATTTAAGGGAAACTTCCGGTTTACTCATTTCCTTAGGGTTTATAATAAATACCAAAAAGAGCATGACCATCTCGAACACTGTATGTACATTTTTAGGCTTCAAATGCAACTCAACTTCAATGTTAATCAAAATTCCAATAGAGAAATAAAACCGTTCGATAGCCCTTATCAGATCGTCCCTAAAACTACGTAAATGTAAGATTAGGATATTCGCACAACTTGTTGGCACCTTGATTTCCTTCTGCCCTGCCACCCAGTATGGCTGGCTTTATACCAAGATTTTGGGGCGTGAGGAATATGCAGCTGTCCAAGAATCTAGTGGACATTACGACACTCTTATGGATGTATCTGTATCATTAATAAATGATCTCAATTGGTGGCAACAAAATATCCCTGGTTCGTACTGCCCTGTAAGGTAAGACGATCCTCGTTCAAAACAACACAATTTACTCTGATGCTTCCTATACGGGTATAGAGTAGTATGTAATGATCAGAAAGCTCATGAATCTGTTAGCTGCCTTTTTCGGTTTAAAATGTTTTGCTCAGCATCTTTGGGACTGCGAAATCTTGTTACGTATTGACGATACTACTGCCATTGCAAATATCAATAGAATGGGAAGCTTTCGGTTTCTTGAGCTAAACAAGTTGACACGTACTATCTGGCACTGGTGTGAAAAGGAGAACTTGGTTATATATGTCTCTTTTATTAGCTCAGCAGCAAATTCGGAATCAGACAGAGAATCTCGAAGATTTAACCCGTGTGTGGATCCCAAAGCCTTTAATTTCATAACGGGAAAATTGGGTTTCCCTATTATAGACTTATTTGTGTGATTCATGGTTCCCAGACCTGATGCATTCATTATTGATGCTTTTACACTAGACTGGTCCCTCGAACTTTTCTATACTTTTCCCCCTTTCGCCATTTATACTGAAAGTACTACAAAAAATCATTAGCGATAAAGCTAGGGGAATTGTGGTTGTTCCCCTGTGGCCAGCACAGTCGTAGTTTCCACAATTCCTCTCACTGTTATCCAAGACTGCCTTGAAGCTTGACCCTGACCCAAATTTATTGACATTTTTCCCAGGAAACATCCAACGGCATACAACCTTTCCATGATGGCTAAAGTGTTATCAGGGAGTCGTTCATCCGAAGAAAACTTCCTCAGCAATCCCTAGAAATCATGTTATCCTCAATATCGGAGTCCACCATCAAACAGTATAACAGTGCTCTAAAACGATGGTGGAAATTCTGTGTAAGTAAACATATCAACATCTTGGATTCATCAGTTTCCCTGGCATTGGAATACTTAACTGTCCTGTTTAAAGAGGGTGTTTCATATAGTTTACTGAATACGCCTAGATCCGCCATCGGTTTACTTACAACTCCAGATCTAGGTATAGATTTTCGAATCAAACGATTTTTTAAAGGACTATATAATTTGAGACCACTTGCTCCGAAATACGAGTCAAGGTGGGACCCAACAACTGTCCTAACGCATTTGAAAACGCTACACCTGAACCATGACATCTCGATGGCAGATCTAACTATAAAACTTGTCACGCTTTTGGCCCTCGTAGCTGAAAGAATGCAGACCTTTACATTAATTGGGATGGTAAACATTGAATGCTCAGAAGATGGCATAGAAATTAAAGTTTCCTTACCAATTAAGATATCCTCAAGGGGTGGTTCCAAACCGGCCATATATTTACCATATTTTTTGGAAGATCATAGAATCCGCGTAGCCTCTACATTAGACTGCTACATCGACATAAAAGCGAGGCTGCGAGCAACACAATTGTTCCTTACTTACAAAGAAATCCTACAAAGGAGCGTCTGCCCAAATTGTTAGTCGCTAGGTCAAGACTACACTCAAGAATAGTGGACTATTATAGACACAAACAAGTTTTCAGCACGTAGCACCAGACATGCTGTAGCTTCAGCAGCTAAGAGAAAGGGGTTACAGCTAGATGTCATACGGACATCTGAGGGATGCTCCACAAAATCCCAAGTTTTCGCCAAATTTTATAGCCATCCCATTTCTGATAAAGGGGAGTTTTGAGAACGATTCTTGTGCCTTTCCCGGATTGTCACTAAATGCCTTAACAATATATAAATGAATTGTATTAACAATTCATTCATGTTCATTAAAGTTTGTTATTTCCTTACGGTTCTTTTTATCTTATTTGATCGCAACTATTAAATATCTACAAATAGTGATCACAAGAGTGAGGTGGGCTTATAATCAGTAGATTAAACGAACTTACCTTAAGGTTGTCTCTGTGTTAAGTGAAGTTCCAACCTAAATTATATGAACCACCTCGCCTGAAATGATTTCAGTATAGTAGAGTATATGATGCGGCACCAAATTTGAATTTTAGCTTTGAAAATTGCAATCCAATCTCTTATTCGTAGAAATGAGCCAAATTGATAAAAAGGATTACGGCAGTTAGTTATTAAATCGTTTAAAACTTTAAAAGCGGAGCTGAGAAAAAGAGGTGCTATAGAGTTCATGGAAAAAAATGTGATTTGGTTGAAACGTATTTAATTGCATTTATGAACTTGTTGAATTTTTTGTTTATAAATCCTCTTTCATTCTAGATTAATCAATTATGACAATAGTTTAGTTAGTACACTTGAAGATGAATATATCGATTACAATTTTAAAACACCAGATTTATCATATGGTTGTCGGAAACGGTCATATTTAGGAAATAAATGTCCTACTGTGTTAGAGCACTTTGGTACACAGCAACAAGTTTTCATTTTACGTCCTAATTATTAACTTTGTTTATACAAAGACATACTTTTTCGTATTGACATTGCCGGACAAACAACCGAGTACAGCTGGTGCACTCTGGCGGATAAAATAAAAGAAAATGTATGTTCCCCATAATCTGACCTGCTATAATATGTTTGGGTACCTAGGTTTGGGTCTAACAGCCCTGTTTGCTTTTGTCTCTAGTCTATGCCTGTATAGTATTCTGTGGTAAAGCTATGCAATAGAAGAGGAAGAAGAACATACTAAATCCTATAAATAGGTTAATTTTTCTGTTGGGGTGAATGTTTATTTTTCTTATGTTTTTTCTGTGATAACGTTATATAGGAAAATAAATCATTTCAATTATTTATTTTTAATAAAGAAATGGAATCCCATAATGCTATGATCTGCAGATTTTGTTTAAAAATGTGCAAAGAATTTAAGTCTATAGAGGAAGATATTACAGAGGGCTTGAAAATAATTCTGCCAAAAATAGTAAGTGACTAAAATTAATGCATATAGGTATAAAATGTGAAAATTATGTTTATATAAATTTAATTCAATTCAATATTTGTTAAACATTTGGATTGTGAAATGCTTATTTCGGTGAATTTTATTTTAGGATTTAGCCGTGGTGATTGAACCCGTAATATGTACTAATTGTATACAAATACTCCTGAATTGTTTCCATTTTAGAAGTACGTGTTTCTATACGCACGATTATATAGTTCCGTTTGTCCACCATGAGAAGAACACTGTCAAACTGGATCTGCTAGATATGTATCTGAGCAAAAATGAAAATGGCACTGGTATTCCAGATGGCTGGGACATATGTGCATGTTGCATGAGTCCGGCGAACAATTGTTCTTCTATATTCCTTGATGTAGAAGAGAGAGACGTCGCCTTGGATAACATGATAGAACAATGTGTTCCAGAATTGGTAAATATCAATACTTCTTGTTTTATTAAAGTTTGCCTTAAATATTTTGTGCTTATATTTTAATAGCACATTAAATGAAGTTTTTATATTTTTGATTATGGCCCACAAAGACATTAGTTTACCGTTATTCAAGATCCATCTCCATTTGGACAGAGATGGAAGTTATATGATTCATTAACAGAGCATTCACTCATTGTTGGGTAGGTTCCCAGCTGTCTGGTTTTTTCTATAAATAACTACATTGTAATTAACTGTGTTGAAATATTTATCGTAATTTGTTATGACAAATTTTGAGAGCACTTATTTGTTCATTATTTGGTTGCTTTGCATCTTTAGCCAAGTCTATGAAACCGGTGGTGACATCTGGAAAGGAATCTCAAGCTTCCTAAACCTTCTTCTTTCTATCATAATTGCTGACCAAAAGAATGTTATATTATCCATCAAGGAACAGATTTGTTTATTAAATACATTCTTTCGTCTGGAAAAAATGAACACGACTAATTCTTAGTACCGACTAATGTGACCCTAGGGTGGGCAAATAATAATTCACAGTGAAAACATCCCAAACAAATGGTGAATCGTTGAAATATGATAAAAGCGGAAAAATATTGCTCAAATGTAAATAAAGCCGGCCATAACATTAGCAGGGATGATGTCTCTAATCCCTACTACAGACTGAAACTAAATTAAAACGTCAGTAATCTGTAAAACTGAATGAGATCTTTTTAAGTAAAATAGAAGAAGAAACGTAAATCTAGGAAAACAGTTGTAGGCAGTATGGTTAAAGGGGAGGAGATTATGATGAAACCGCCACATCAAATTTGTCTTCCTACATTAGTCCGGGCAAAATCAGTCATCGGCCGGGAAATTTTTTTCGGATGGAACATTTTTCTGCCATCTTATTCAAAATGTGCTTCTTTATAAGAAAGTCCAGGTTTCCAGATGGAAATATGGTCAGGAATTGTTTAAAGAGAGTTTTTTTAAACAAATTAGAAAAATTGACTTTCTTGTTTTGGAAAAAATATTTTCGTATTTTTCACACCAAAACAAACAAAAAATGTTCTTAGACGTTTTTCTCTAGTTGATAGATTTTGAGAAACAAAAATATTGAAATCTTAGAAAACGCAAAATTTGTGATTTACAGGTCTCAAACACTATATGAAAATTAATGTTTTTTAATCTATGAAAAATTTGTATCTATTCTTTGAAGCTTGTATCACAATATACTGTAGATATATTTTGTTATTCCTTACCTTAAGTGCTTTTTTTTTTAATTGTTAAGATTTGCGCGCGCGCGCGTATTTTTATAGAACATACGCTTGCATATTAGCTTGTTGTGAATCCGCTGAAGTATAAAACAATTTGTATAAAATACGAAACGTTACAAATATTTAATATTAGTAGAATAATTGTAAGTAGAGTAATATATGATTAAAAATGTATGTTGAATTTTATTTTATATTTAATTTATTTTAAAATACAATTAAAATGATTGTACAACTTACTACATATTTTTAAAATAGTCAAGATGTGCCAGTATAAACATACCGGGTGTAACAGGATCATGATATAAGCCCCCTTTTCTCCATTAGTTTTGAAGATAATTGATTGAAATTTAGGATATACTACATGCATAATACGCGGCACTTTTTGGCATACAATAGATTTTTTTTCAGTTCCGGTTTCGCCCAAAGTGACACTAACTTTCGATTTTTAAATGGGACAACCTGTATATTATTGCATTTTTGAATTCTGCATAATTTTCTGAATCCAACAATGCCAAATAAGTGACATTTCGAACATCAATTTTTTTTATAATATAATTTTTAGTTTCCCATTTAAGTGTGCCATGACCGTTCCGATCTATTCTAAATGATCCGTGTAATGCTACAAAAATCGAAATCCCATTAAAAACACTAAATTACGTGCATGTCCACTTTTTCATCTCTTGTATAAATTTGCGGCATTTTGAACACAATTAAGAAGAATTTTAAACAATTGTTACGATATTTTAGCATATCGTAAAAATTAAACGAATTTCTCAAGTATTTTAAATAATATGAGATTTTAATACGATTATGGACACCTATGGGTCGGGGTATGAACTTGTGATTTTTATTTCCTTTCGAAATCGTCATTTTGTAAAAAAGATGTAGTTTTTTTTTGGTAACAATCGGCATTCTAGATAAGGCGTTTGTAAAATTAAAAGCGAAGTAACGGCCGGGTGGGTGTTTAAAAAAATATACATTGACGTAAATTACGGATAAAACACCTCAAAAAGCCAGTAAGAGGGAGTCTGTTAAGGGCCGATTATTTGGATCAAAGATACCCTCTTGAACAGTTGGTTGTTTGGATAAAATACTTTGCGTAAGCGCGCAGACGTCTCCTGCAAGTGTTAGGGGAATCGGCACGAGGAGGTAAGCGTTTGCATTATTTTATTAAACTTGAAAATGTAGTAACAAGTTGTGTAATTGCCAAACTATGTATTATATATCGAGGTTAAGACCGGTTATCGATTTCTTTTAGACGTCTTTTTGTGTACCCGTTTATTTTGGGCTCGAATTGGAATATCAAATTGTAAAAATCACTTTTGGGATAGTCAGCAGCAGTTTGCAGAAAATCTTTGGCGGACCACTTGTCCGAGGGAGGCCGAAATAAGAACCGTTCCCATAAATGCATATTGGATCGGCTGGCAGTCACCTAAGTATCCCGCTCGTAGGAAACCTCCCTGTTAAACTGGAGTGTGAGATAAGTATACAAAGTTTCTAGTTGAAAAATCTGTTACAAAAGCAATAACAACTTCGGAATTCGCCAGTATCATAAATAATAATAATTATAGTATAAGTAGGTTGGTAAGGTAGCGGCTATTTTAGACAACAGTATTTCGGTATTTAAACACACATATTTTAACGCGTTTTAAATATATTTAAGTTTATAATAGGGTTTTTGGACGGCCCGGTGATATTTATTTTTACGTTACTGTGTCCAAAGACTCCGACTCTTGCAAGGGTAAAGTGCACTATCTAGGAGAATATCTGTACACCACCGTATATGTATGTTGAGTAATTATTGTTGTAATATATAGTTGTTTATACACTTAAAGGTTTCATGTTCTTATTTTATCATCATTACATTGGCAACTTGGAATTATATTTAGTGGTTTATTGTCCAAGTTTTACGAAGATTAGTTAGGGTAAAATTAATATTTAAACCACTTGGCGCCCCTGAGCATTTATTTTTCATTTTCTTTTTTTTGGTGTTATTAAAAACAATCACCGATCTACGACCCTTAGTACGAGCAAGAACATTACTTGCTGAACTTAACCCTCAAAAAAATATATGTATGTTAACGTTAGTCCCTGAAAATTAACAAACAAACAGGGAATTTCGTAATACAATTTTTAAAGACACAATAAAAACACCGTTAAACCAACAATGTTTGAGAAGCTAAATATTTCATTGTTTTCAAGGCCACCTTAGTTACTTCTTAACATTTAATTAGAATAAAATTGTGAATAAATTCCTTATTAATAGTACTAATAAATGGTAACACTGTATCGATATGGTTCCACCTGAAAAAATTGAGTTTTGCCCAAAAAACAATTTTGGTGAATTTTATTTGCTCATAAATCACGTAATTTAGTGTTTTTAATGGGATTTTGACTTTTGTAGCATTACACGGCTGATTTAGAATAAATCGGAACCGCCATTTCACACTTAAATGGAAAACTAAAAATTATAGTATAAAAAATATCGATGTCACTTATTTGGCATCGTTGGATTCAGAAATTTATGCAGAATTCAAAAATGCAATAATAATAGGGCGTTCCATTTAAAAATCGAAAGTTAGTGTCACCTCCGGTGAAACCAGAAGTGAAAAACAATCAGTTGTATGTCAAAAAGTACCGCATATTATTTATGCAGTATATCCTAAATTTCAATCAATTATCTTCAAAACTAAAGGAGAAAAGGGGGTATACCATGATCCTTTTACACCCGGTTTATGCATTGCAACAGGCAATTAAGCTAAAGAATAACAAAATATACCTGGAAAATATTGTGGTATAAGCTTCAAAGAATAGATACAAAATTTTCTTACATTAAAAAAAATATATTATTTTCATATAATTTTGCGCCCTGAAAATTTCGCTTTTTTGGAGATTTCAAGAATTTTTTTCTCGAAATCTGTCAACTTTAGAGAAAGATGTCTGAGGGCATTTTTTGTTTGTTTTGGTGTGAAAATATGAAAATATTTTTGCTGAAACGAGAAAGTAAATTTTTCTAATTTATTTTAAAAAACTTTGTTTAAACAATTCCTGACCATATTTCCATCTGGCAAACTGTACTTTCTTATAAAGGAGCACATTTTGAACAAGATGGTACAAAAATATTCCCTGTCGATGATTGATTTAGGCCGAACTACATGTAAATTGCATCTTACCGCGATTGTGGAAGATTTAACTTGCGCTCTCAAATCAGTTTTTCCTGAGGTGTCTTGCAAAACATTAAAATAATAGTAAATAATAGTAATGATAATAATAATAATAATTGTCCTGTCCGGTATTGGGAAACCGGAAAAAAAAATAAAAATAAAAATAAAAACACATGTTACAAGGTGTTTACACGCATTTTGTACATGCGGGTGCTCCACGTAGTTGAACCCGGTGGATATATGAGCAACGAGGGTCGAAGAGAGATGTCGCTGACTGCAAGGAGAACCTGTTGATCGACAGATGTGTCACGCAGGACTCCATGCAGTATAAGCGGAACCTCTCTATGGCCTGGATGAACTACCACAAGGCATTTGACATGACATCGCATGAGCTTATTGTTCACTTGCTCCGATGTTTTGTGGTACCCGGTCCCGTAGTGAGATGTATTGAAGAACTGATGCCACTCTGGAGGACTCGCTTTACCATAACATCAGGTAATGATAGAGTCCAAACAGAGTCGGTAACATTCAGAAGAGGATTATTTCAGGGAGATTCCCTCAGCCCCCTTCTGTTTTGCATCTCACTACTGCCATTATCCGTCTCGCTTCGGAAAACCCGTGGCTACAACTGCGGTACCCCCGGCGACAGGAGGCATAAGGTCACCCATCTATTTTATATGGATGACCTTAAACTTTATGCCTCTGGAGAGAGGGATCTTCAACAGTCCCTTAGGGTGGTACAGGAGTACACGCAGGCTGTCGGTATACAGTTCGGTTTGGACAAATGCGCACTGATCCATCTCAAGAGAGGACGATGCGGTGACTATGGAGAGGACGCGCAGCTCGTGGGCGGAAGCATCTTACACCATCTAGATCCCAGAGAGTCGTACACTTACTTGGGTGTCGAGCAACGCTCCACCCAGGAAGTGAGTGTAGTGAAAAACGCTCTCCGCGGCAAGTATCAGCACCTACTCCGACAGATCTGGTCTTCAGAACTGTCGGGGAAGAACAAGATGTCTGCTACAAATATGCTTGCCGTTCCGATCCTTCTCTACTCTTTCGGAGTAGTGAAATGGACCAGAGAAGAGCCTGTGTCAACTCGATGTAGTAACCCGCAAGAAGATGCACCTCAATAGGAGCTTGCATCCTAAATCGTCCGTTCCACGGTTATATCTCCCACGACATCGGGGAGGCCGTGGACTCTTGAGCTTGGAGAGTCTCCATAGCAGGATGGTTCTGGATGGAGCATGTAAGGTCATCAGGAGTTCGGATCCCCTCCTCTGCATGGTTCGAGACCATGAAAATGCAGGGGTAGGAGCTTTTCTCTTTAAGGCAGCACGGAGAGTAGCCAATGAACTTGGTTTCAGCTTCAACGTCGAGCGGGTAAAACCCGACTCCGTCACCAAGTTAGAACCCGTTTGACTAAAAGCCCACATTAGAGCTGCAGAACACAACATCCTTCTGCAGCTCCATAAGGATAAGCCATTACACGGGGTCTTCTATAAAAATATAGAAGACCTCAGCTTATCCGAAAGGCTGACCTTCGCCTTTTTAAGGTCAGCCGGGTTGAAGTCTGAGACCGAGGGATTCATAATGGCTTGCCAAGATGGTGTATTTAACACCCTCGTCTATCGAAGTCGTGTCATGGGTATGGAGGTCCCTGATGTCAGCTGCAGGGCCTGCCGCAGGGCGCCAGAGACTGTAATGCACTTACTGTCGGCTTGCCCGACATACGCAGTCTCGGCCTATATTCACAGATACGACGCAGCATTACGAGTGCTTTACTATCATCTAAGGCACTCGTATGGGATAGACGAAAGACCAGTGCTGCCTTACGCTCCGGGGGATAGGGAGTCCGTTGTGGGGAATGAGAAGTGCCTAATTTATTGGAACTACTCGTTTCTCACCGTCAGGCAAATACAAGCCAACAAGCCTGACATAGTACTCCTCGACCACCAACTCAAGACAATGGATGTCGTGGAATTCTCAGCTCCCACTGAGAGCAACATTGTCCTGAAAGAGGAAGAAAAACGGAGAAAACATCCAGATTTGCTCTTCGAACTCCGCAGGCTTTATCCAGGCAAAATAGTGGTACTGATTATAGGAGCCCTCGGTGGAATGAGAAGGACGCTGCTTTCAGAACTAAAGATCATACCGGCATGCCGAGATTCGGCAGAGATCTTAGCCGGCAGAATGCAGAAGGCTATCATCCTCGGTTCATTGCGTCTACTCAGGGCACACGATTCGCGGACCCGGTAGTCACTCACCCCACGGGCGTGAGGAGTGGCTATTAGTATTACCAGCTCCCCTCTGTGAGGGTCGGAGCCACAGAGTAGGGTGACTGGTTTATTGTAAAAAAAAAAAAAAAATTGTTATAGTCATTTGGCATGGAAGTATAGGAATTTTCTCGGCCAACCACGAAGAACGCTGAATTGTCGTAACAATAGTGGCAAGATAATATACTCGTGTGTTCTCTCTCTATTAAAAATAAACTATTTCATAAAAAATAAACTTAAACCACTTTCTGTGTACCAGCAATGAATACATTGCACACACCCCGTTGATGATATGGTTGCAACCCCAGATGCCCAAAACATCGGCAAAGTTATCAGGTAAGCCGGAGATCTTATAAGCAACCATACGATATTCAATATTCCATGATTACTCAACTGTTCTGAGATTGAAACTATAAGTTTAAGGTGGATTCAACGCCATATATATATATATATATATATATATATACATATCTATTGAATATAGAGAAATAAATGACTACAATATTTACCAATTTAAATGCAAAATGGTGGCCATAGATTGGAATACATTATTAGAAGCAAAAAATGCCTCTCAAGCATATCAGTGTTATTATAATATCTTCACAAAACTTTTTGAAACTCATGTGCCAAAAATGAGGAAACGAGTCTTAGGAAAAAACAACAAGAATAACAAGTGGTACACAGAAGAATTGAAACAAATGAGAAAACAATTAGATGCTTTATCTACGATACAAAATGTAAGAAAAGATCAAGATTCTTTAAATGCCTATAAAAATCTCAAAGAGGCCTACATAAAGCGGATCAATGAACAGAAAAAGGTAGCAAATCAAAATTTTATAGCTGATTGCGAAAATAAATCTAAAGCAATTTGGACAATAATTAAGTCAGAAACCAGAAAAAATCAAAACTGTGATAAAAACCAGGAGCAAACAACTCTAACAACTGAAGATATTAGTACCTTTTTTGCAAATATCGGATTAAACATTGCTGCCCAATTAAAACCATCCAAACAACCTGATGAGCTATTAAGAAATCAAATAATATCCAACTCTAGGTCTATATATTTGGAAGAAGTGGATGAAAACGAGATTAGAAATGTTATACAGAACATCAAGACTAAAAAAACAGAAGATATACATGGTATATCAACTTACATTTTAAAGAAAATTGGAGATGCTCTGGTAACACCAATTACAATAATAATAAATAAGTGTATTCAAGAGGGAATATTTCCCAATGATTTAAAACATGCGAAAATTATTCCGATATACAAGAAAGGTGACATCAATAACATAAATAATTATAGACCTATCTCTATCCTACCAGTCATTTCAAAAATATTTGAAATTATTTTTAAAAAAAGACTGATAACATTTTTTGAGAAATTTAATATGTTACATAGCAGTCAACATGGGTATCGTAAAGGGAAATCAACTACCACTGCCCTGATAGAAGCAGTAGAAAAAATAACAGAGGCTCTCGACAGACAAGAAGAAACAGAAATAATCTGCTGTGACTTAAGTAAAGCATTCAATACGGTTGACCATAAAGTTTTACTCAGTAAACTACACTATTATGGCGTGAGAGGAACTCCACATAAATTGTTCGAATCATATTTATCAGATCGATATCAAACAGTATGGTGGAATGATATAAGATCGAACCCAAAGCTACTAACCCGAGGTGTGCCACAAGGCTCTGTGTTGGGGCCAGTACTATTCATAATATATATCAACGACTTACTCTCTAATGTTAAGAGTTATGGGGCTTGTTTATAAGCCGATGATACAACATTCATAAGAAAAGGGAAAAATAAAACAGAGTTAACAACCCTATCACAAAATATATTGCACGAAGCAAATATCTGGCTCATGGCGAACTCATTAGCTTTAAACAGAGAAAAAACGCAAAATATAATTTTATCTACAAAAAGAGAAACGGAGAGGTTATCGTTGAAATTCTTAGGCTTAACATTAGACAGTAAATTAAATTGGAAAGGCCATATTGAAGAGCTCTGCAAAAAACTTGCCGCAGCTATTTACACCATTAGAATACTAAAAAACGTATCCACCAACCAATCCGCAAAAATAGCATATTACTCAAATTTTCATAGCGTCGCAGCATATGGAATACTACTATGGGGAACATCATCTGACGCTCAGAAAGTCTTCATCCTACAAAAGAAAGCCATCAGAACATTATGTGGCATGAATTATAGAGAGAGCTGCAGAGATGCCTTCAAAGAACAAGGTATTCTCACTATGCCAGGCTTATATATACTCAGTTGCCTTAAGTATGTGCATTCACATAAAGATAAATTTAGTCCAAATCTTGAAAATCACCACTATAACACAAGAAACAGGGAACAGCTACAAATTCCGCATCACCGACTGAATATAACTCAGCAGGGAGTGGACTACTGGGGTCCAAAATTGTATAATAAAATTCCTCTCGAGATAAGGAATACAAATTTTAAGGCGTTCTCCAGTTGGGTAAAAAACTTGTTGACCACAGAAGTATTTTACTCTCTGACAGAGTTTCTAGAACATTGACACTTTACTGATTGCTCATTTGTTACTTATATATATATATTTTTGTTTGTTTGTGATTGTTCATTTGTTACTTATATATATATATATATATATATATATATATATATATATATATTTTATGTTTATATATATACTTATATGCGTGTATGTGTCGTGACAAAATACAATAAGTTGTATTGTTATTTATATTTGATTTCATATTACTGTATTTTGACGCTTCTGTAATATTCTTTTTACAGAATAAAGTACTATTATTATTATATATATATATATATATATATATATATATATATATATATATATATATATATATATATATATATATATATATAAGAAGAAGGGTAGTCTTGACTGACTAGTTAAGAAAACAAAAATTAAACACACGTAGTGTATCTTGAGGTTGCAGTCAGAGGTGAAAAGTTTACGGCCACAAAACAGAAAAAGAAAAACTCTTTTGTTACTTTGTGAAGCTTTCGGAAATTATTTATTCCCTTTATCAAGACATTAACTTGAGGTTAAAAGTTAAGGTCACATGTATTATAAAATAGTCGCATTTTTAACTTAATGTAGACAAATTCATACACAAATTCCTTTACAGGTACACAATTTAAGGTAAACAATTACTGATTATTTAAAATTAAGGCTTAAAACCATGATTAAAATAGATATAACAAAATGAACATGAATGTGGTAGTTATTCTGAGATTTGGAGGTCTTCTGAAGACTATAACAGAAAAATTGTCTAGGAAACCTCGATCATCAGAAGAACGCTAAAGCACTGACTTGAAGTCTGGAGCTGCCAGTACTCCTTTTTGTGTAAAACTTAAGTTTTTTTGCACTTATTATTTGTTTGGAATAATTTTCTCATTATATAATTTATTAAATTTTCGAGCTCTTTTCTTCTATTGTTTCTGACAAACTAAAAGGGTTAAGGATGAAGTTCAGCAAGATATCCGAGGAACCACTTCTTAGGCCTTATATATCTTTGTGAACTTTGGATCATAATCAAATTAATCTGTTTTTCTTTCAGATTAATTTTCTCATTTGCAGAATTAAGGTATTGAGGTATTGAATGGTTTTGTTTCGTCATAACTTTCCTTTCCTTGCAACTAAAAACATAACTAGTCACATGCCAGATCTTTTGATATAATACTTGTAATTTTAAATACATCACAAATTACACAGCCCGTATTTTTTTTACTTTGGGTACATATTCTATGATTTTCACGAGGGACGATCCATGCATTTGCCATATACTATGTAAGAGAATCCATTTTGTTACGCCATTGTTTATATGTTTTTAGTTTTAACGATAAGAAGAAAATAAGCAGACTTTTATCATTTTCATTTTTATTATCGATTTTTTTCTAATTGACAGGATTTAAATATCATCAGGAAAGCTGTAATCTGCCCATCCTGCCATACCTCTCTAGAGAACTATTTCCATTTTATGACCAACTGTTTGATTGTACAAGAAAAGATTAAGAAATATTGTGAAACTCTAGATGTAAAGAGTATAGGTCAAGCAGAGCTAGGCCATTTGAGATATTTAAAAAGCGAGCCAGATGGTAATTTGGTTGATAAAATCAAAGTAGAGACACAATTCTGTGAAGAAAGAGAAAATGATGATGAGGGTGAAATCTCCAACAGTCATGACACATCTAAATTAGAGCAAAGTTCCGGGAATGATGTCAAAAATGTTACAGGAGAGGTTGGACCTAAACATAAAAGTTATTTGGACGACGTGGATGATCTGAAATTTAACAATGAAGAACAATTTGCACCGAAAACTGTTTTGGACTACGAAGAGGGGTGTAATAATGTAAATATTAAGACAGAAGAACTGTTTTGTGACGAGAACGGGCTTAAGGAGGAAAGCTGTATTGAAGTGGAGGACCATAAATGTTTACTTAACGAAGAAATTGAAATAAGAACAGATGAGCAAGATTTCAACAGGTAATATTAAATTGAGTTTTAATTTTAAAAATGAGAAATAACCGTTTTCGCCAAAGTTATTTTTCTAAGTATCTACCTATTAACTTATATTATCAATTCATATAACATTTCCGGAATAATATGTGTAGGATATATTAAATTCTTGAAAAATATTATTTTGAGTATTTAACTATCATACATCTGGTATTTAACATGAAAATAAAAATTACCCCTTGTTTATGTGTATTGTTGACCTTACTTCTGAACATGCTAGGACACTAATAAGGCTAATCTCTATCAGTATATCATAGCCCGGAAATGATTAAACATACAACTCCATCCTAAGGGGTCACTAGTAAAAAAAAAATAGTGACTATTACTAGTACTAGTAGGTAGTATAATAGTAGTAGGACAATATTAGGACATTCAGATTGATTATTTTTCGCGACAACTTTCCAAGGGAAAATTTATTGCTGATTCCCATGTATTTTGACCTAACTAATATTTTTTATCAAAAAGTGGCTGATACACTAGAAGTTATGTGCACTATTTTGACGTGCTTACAAGAATATTCTACTTACCATCACAACACATCGGATTTTTGTTTGTAATGAAATCTTTATAAAATCTAAACATATTCGATAGTCATGGTCAATACGTAACCTTGGAAAAAAATTAAAAATACATGATACATAGTAATAGTCGAACAACTCAAATTTGAATATGTTTGCGATAAGGAGGAGTCATTTCACAAAAGTAGGCAAGAATAAACTGCATCAATGGACAAATAAAGTACACCTAATCTGGATGCCGCAGGTCAAATAGATCGGCCAAAATAGCGTACGCAGTATAATCTAGGGTCCTTCGTGTCAAGAAGGCAGTTCTAAATTATCTGTTTTTAATGTACTTTAAGATTATAAAGTTAAAAATCATTCCTTTTTTATTTTTTTTTTACAATTACGTATCTCACTTATACTTTGGGTCTGTCCTTCATTTTGTCTGATTTTTATTTAAAACGATGCAATAACATTTGAAATTCAACTATAACCACTAATGGTCCAGCAAAATCTACTTATATGTTTCCCATTTATCAAGACGGTTTCTTAAGCTGTTAGATCGAATTCGTGAAACACCAACAAATGCCGCCTTTTTAGATTCATGCCACTCTCAGTTTTTGATTTTGCACATGTTCAATCCATGATGCACATAAAACGTTCATATACCCAAGCAACACCAAATGGTTTAATAAACGTTTTGATTTCGTTTATACGACTGGTATATATATATATATATATATATATATATATATATATATAATGTTTATCCCAACCTATATTCAACGTTCAAATGTCCATGCTACAAACGTATATATTTGCCTTATCATATATTTTATATAGACGTTTTAAAAAACGTATATATATATATATATATATATGGTTCATCATATTCTAAATATATACGTCTTAAAAAAACGTTATATTGTTGTCACATCATATATGAGATATATACTTTTATGTGGAACCTCAAATAAACGTATTCCATATACGTCCATAATATGTATGATGTAAAGGTTTTTCTCACGGTTATGAAAAACCTTTTCTCCAGTTGCTGGTATACGTGTAATAAACCTTTATTATCCACAGTAATTCATACATACATAGGGTATCCCTGTATGGAATATCTAATACTTACAAACTTTTTTATTTTAAATTTTTTGAGAAAGTCATTTTTTATAATGTTTCTTCAACTTATCAAACTTTTTTTGGCAATGCCAAAATTTAGGTAATATATTCAGAGAATATAAATATCTGACTTCGCGTAATGTGAACATATTTCAAATTAAAAATATAGAAGTTTCAAAGCCTCATAAAGCTGGTGAACTATATACTTAAAAGGAAATTAGATGTAATCGTAAATTATAATTGTTTTTATTTAATTTTTTTTTTTTTTTAAATCTGAACTTTTTCTGAAGAATTTAGTTTTTCTCAAAAAATTTAGAATAAAAAGATAGAAAATATCGAGAGATTTTTCAAAGGGAATCGACCCTTGTATCTTTGTTAATGAATATACGCTATAAGTTCTTTAGAATTTTTTTTATATTGTTTTATAAACTAAGAGCTTATTTAATAAGCGATTAAATAGTTTCCATCATTTTATTTTTACCAAAATTACCTTAACTTTCAAAATTTAAATGGGAAATTCTGTTATACACAGTATTATAGACTAATCGCTTTCAAATAACTTTGCAAGTCAAATCATGTCTTAAATCAGAAATCATTTGCTACTTATGATGAAATTGTTAATATATATTGCTGCATAACAATAATAAGATGACATTGAAACAAATTAATTTCTAAGTGCCTTATTTTGTAAAATATATTAATTTTTCTTTAATTATCATAGGGAAACTAGAATTAAAGTTTTTTTTGACTTGCGATACATTTCCTTTTGCAAAATTACTTAGAATTGATCGGTCTACAACACTATAAAAAAGATAGGAAGGTACCTGTTTTTAAATTCGAAAGTTAATATTATAATGATCTCCAATTTTTTAAAAGTACATATTTTAAACCTCCTACCTATATATAACTACTGATATCAAGGAAGGAAAAATAATTCAATTGTATATATATATATATATATATATATATATGCAGATAGTAATTTTTTTAAAATATTTATTATTTAGTACTAGCTTTTCTATATTATATTCTTTACCTATTCTGCGGGATTGGCTAAATACGTACAATTATTTCATCATTTACTATTTCACCCTCGGGAACCTAGGATGTTTGACAACGATAACAAAACAAAACATTGTTCATTACTCTTTACTAAAATCCAAAAATAGAGTCTATTTATTATTATTATTGTAACTATAGCGGCTTTTGGCAAGCTTCAACCAATCTTGAATCGTCCCTCTAATTTTATTGTCACTGGTCTCACCCACGCCTTCAACGCTAGCCATGTAGAGTTTTACACCTTCTGTGATAAAAAGATGCAGTTACTATGAAATTGCTCAGATAAACAATAATTCTTACCAATCACAAGTTGGTCCATTCTTGTAACTTTAACACACTACAACGTGATAACTCGAGGATAAGGGCGGCTCATCAACTTAACACTTGTTGAATTTCAATCAAATAGTATATACGCAAAAACAAACAAGTAAATATTCTTTGTTTCGATCACAAGGCCACACTAGTAAGGTTGACCACCACCACACGAAACAGCAATTAACACGACGATCCGCGGTTGCTCACCAGTTGTGCTGTTGAGACAGAGAGATGGATATATTCATGAAAAATACTTATGTATTCTGCAACAAAGACAACAATACTAATCCGGTTGCTGGCGGCTGCGCAATCGATGCAGATTGATATACGTTTAAAAACCGTATATTATAAACTGCAATATTACTGAACAAATATTTTCGTTCAACGTCGATCTATAACAAATTTTGATTACATATTTATCGTATACATTTAAAAATCGTATATCAAAAACTATAATATGGCTGAAAAAATGCAAGTAGTGTCAATTTCACCAATTTACAATTTAAACATTTGACGGAAGTGTAGTCTCATCTCTCAATTAATTATTTCTCAAATATTCTGCATTACTCCAAAAATTTTTCTGAGAAGTACATTTATAATATACGTAGAAAAATCGTTTATGAAATAAACGCTTTTCATAGACGTTGATTAAATATAGGATAACGAAATTTAAACCATAATTTCATATAATAAACGTTTATTAAACCATCATGTGTTGCTTGGGTATATACCGTCCAGTTTAGGCTCGGCAAACTAAGGGCCCTATTTTTGTTTATATTCGTATTTCATTCTCATAGCACATGTCTGCTTGTTCTCGATAACATAAGTATTATTACAGTCACTGCTTCATCGAAATAAGCAGATACCTTTAAAATCCAATTCGGTATTATCGTATATACTAAAATTAAATAAAAAAAATGTACATAAACAAATCACCGATCTGCATTCACATAAATTTGAAGAAGGTATTACGTATGCACTGTCTAAGATTCACGTCTCTAAAATACTTCCATCAGGCTTGCACGGTGTCCACTAAGATAGTAATCAACAAATATTATGTAGTTTTAAATAATTTAGAGTAGATTATCTCTCTCTGTTGAATAAAATTTTCATTCTCCTCTTATCAGCCTATAGAAAGAAATTGTCACAAATCAAGTTATGTTGTGCTCCTACAGAAGTTCTGCACTGCTCTGGAAGAGTCATCTATTAGCCGGGCATACACGAGAGGACTTATTAAAGGACCTCGAAAGACCAAGTCCGCAAAAGTCGGTGGCAGCGGACCAGACCGTAAGATCTGGTCTGTACGTACTCACTAACGTATCGTTGGACAAGTAGACACTTGTATCGCGTCACCAATTTAAATTCACAGAACTATTTTCCGTATTATATGTTACACTTGAAATTTGTTGTTTATCAATATAATCAAAAACATTAAATGAAATAGAACTATAATTGAAACGTTCATAGAAATATATAAAAGACATGACGTAATTCATTCAGTAAAGGCATGTACGCGAAATAATTCCTTCTGGCAATTCAGTTTTTTATCCACGCTTCGATTTCTTCTTTTCAATATGGTATGATAATAAATAACTTAAACGCCCGTTGCGGCTGTAGCAACTTTTGTTTCATACATGATGACCACGGAACACGATCTGTGATAATGACTGAAATCCGCTGGTCCTTCAAACATGTTTGAAAGACCTCGGATATGCATATTTTACAATAAAATTAGCCGCCATCTCCGCCAAAGGAGATGGTCGTCAATTCATGAGAGATTATGTTAAAATAAACAATTATTAATTTTAAATGCAGTGATAATAAAATATTTTTTCAATTTTCAGATTTCAGGAACTAGAACTCGCCACTAAGTCACATAGCAAACAGAGATCTTTAATGCCAAATCTTAAAGACGATCTATCGACACCTTACAGAAAACAAAATATAGTGAATGAGAAGAATTCAACAGTAGTAACAATGTATCAATCTGGAGGGTTACCATTTCAGATGAAATGTAAGGATGATCCCAAAAATCATGTGCTAATGCATAAGAGTCCTTCAGAAATAACAATGTACACATGTGACTCTTGTTCATATCAGACAAAATATAAGCAGAGTCTCAATAGACATGTGCTAATGCACAAGAATCCTTCAGAAATAACAATGTACAAATGTAAGTCTTGCTCATATCGGACAAAATTTAAGGGTTATCTCAAGAAGCATATGCTAGTGCATAAGAATCCTTCAGAAACAACAATGTACAAATGTCAGTCTTGTTCATATCAGACAAAATTTAAGGGTTATCTCAAGAAGCATGCGCTAGTGCATAAGAATCCTTCAGAAATAACAATGTACAAATGTGTCTCTTGTTCATTTCAAACAAAATATAATTCTGTTTTTAAGACGCATGTACTAGTACATTACAATCCTTCAGAAATAACAATGTACAAATGTCAGTCTTGTTCATATCAGACAAAATTTAAGGGTAATCTCAAGAGGCATGTGTTGGTGCATAAGAATCCTTCAGAAATAACAATGTACAAATGTGACTTTTGTTCATTTCAGACAAACTATAAGGATGGCCTCAAGAGGCATTTGCGAGTACATAATAATCCTTCAAAAATAACAATGTACACATGTAACTCTTGTTCATTTCAGACAAAGCATAAGCGTAGTCTCAATCGACATGTGCTAGTGCATGAGAATCCTTCAGAAATAACAATGTACGAATGTCAGTCTTGTTCATATCGGACAAAATTTAAGGTTCATCTCGAGACGCATATGCTAGTGCATAAGAATCCTTCAGAAACAACAATGTACATGTGTGACTCTTGTTCATTTGAGACAAGACATAAGGGTAGTATCAAAAAACATGTGCTAATGCATAAGAATCCTTCAAAAGTAACAATGTACAAATGCGACTCTTGTTTATTTCAGACAGACTATAAGGATATCCTCAAGAGGCATGTGCTAGTGCATAAGAATCCTTCAGAAATAACAATGTACAAATGCGACTCATGTTCATATCAGACAAAACATAAGCATATTCGCAATAGACATATGCTAGTGCATAAGAACTCTCCAGAAGTAAGAGTGTACAAATGTGACTCTTGTTCATTTCAGGCAAAACGTAAGGATAATCTCAAAGAGCATATGCTAGTGCATAAGAATCCTTCAGAAATAACAATGTACAAATGTGACTCTTGTTCATTTGAGACAAGACATAAGGGTAGTATCAAAAAACATGTGCTACTGCATAAGAATCCTTCAGAAAGAATAT
The DNA here is from genome assembly GCA_963675555.1 of Leptura quadrifasciata. Taxonomy (NCBI): domain Eukaryota; kingdom Metazoa; phylum Arthropoda; class Insecta; order Coleoptera; family Cerambycidae; genus Leptura; species Leptura quadrifasciata. The sequence goes on along the minus strand of OY776680.1, from coordinate 93,216,292 downwards.
ACAAATGTGAGTCTTGTTAATATCAGACAATCTTTAAAGGTGGTCTCGAAAGACATGTGCTAGTGAAGAAACCTTTAAAAGTAACAATATACAAATGCGACTCTTGTTCATCTCAGGCAAAATATAAGAGTAACCTCAAAAATCATGTGCTACTGCATAAGAATCCTTCAAAAAGAACAATGTACAAATGTGATTTGTTCATTTGAGACAAGACGTAATGTAACGGTAGTCTTAAAAAATATGTGCTACCACATAAGAATCCTTCAGAAAGAACAATGTACAAATGTGAGTCTTGTTCATTTCAGACAAAACAAGAATAATCTCAAGAAACATGGTTGTGCATAAGCATATCCTTCAGAAGCAACAATGTACGATTGCGACTTTTGTTCGTATCAGATGAAAGTGAAACAAAACCTTAATAGACATTTACTGGTACACAAGCTTCCTTTGGAGGTAACAATGCACAAATTCGATTCTTGTTCATTTCAAACAAAATAGAACGATCTCAAAAGGCATGTGCTAGTGCATAAGAATCCTTTAAAAATGACCATGTACAATGTAACTCTTGTTCAGTTCGGACAAAATATAAGGATGTTCCCAGAAAGCAATGCGCAAATGCATAAGAATCCTTCAAAAATAACAATGCGATTGTTGTTCATCTCAAACAAAATATAAAAATTGCATCAAAATGCTTGTAAATGCACAACGGTCTGTCAAAACTGATAATGTACAGATGTGTCTCTGCTTCGTTTCAGACAAAATAAAGATCCGGTGGGAAGTTACGTCTAAAAATATTAGTTGCCAGGAGATAAAGACAGCCAACGTTGAATAAGGAATATTTCATCTTGATGATTCTGCTAAGCAGACCCCTATTGTGTTTAGAGATCCTTCATAAATTGACTTAGAAATCAAGTATGACAAATCGGAAGATCGTTAGGCAACTCTAACTACATATCTAAATGGATGATCTGAAAAGCCATATAGTTATCTTTAGGTTTTGTTTTTAGGAAGGTATGTCACGTTTCTTAATCTAATAAGATAAATTTGTATAATAAACATTTATATTCTTAACATGACTGTAAATTTATTACCCCACAAAACTGCCCTACAAGTTTGTCATAAGTATTGAACATAAACTTAAATGATGAATATTTGATAAATACTGTCTAGAGAACGCCCTAATTTACAAATGTAGAGGTATGTCCTTTTAATCCAACAGTGGTTACTGTCTTTGTAAGGCCACATAAGACCAAAACTACACAGAAAAGAAGGCTTGTGGCGGTACCCTTTATCTTGGAGAGGCTGATTTCGGTTTGATTTGACATTAGGATCGGTTATGGGTACACTGGCAGAGGTATTACCAAATACTAAATAATATAATTATACAAGATGCGACACTTGGAAAGTGAAACATATTTTTGAGGGATATAGAAAACCCTACTAATTTAAAAGGCCAGGTCTGTGTAACATTTGAGGTCCTAAGCCAGGCTGATGTGATTATGTACAATTCTGTTTTCACATAGAGTTGATAATTCAACCTGCACTACTGGCATATCAGCTGTATTCCACTTTACCGATTTTTTAAAACGAATAACAAATAGAACCGGACTCCTGAGGTCGACAAAATTTTCCATTGGATTAACACAAACTCTGACATCATCCGACACTCTTGTACACTATGACCCGAGTTTGCCATTGGTAGTATCGAATGATGCCAGCGTAATAGGTATAATATAATCACAGCAACTACAGTTAACTCGTTACGTGAAATTTTCGCTCGTTTCGGACTTCCCAGGTTTATAGTATTTGACAACGGCCCACAGCTTACTTCTATGAATTTGAACAGTTTTCTGACTAACGGAATAATGGAATAATCCACATTAAAGTGACTCCATACCATCCAAAGTCAAACGGGCTTGCAGAACGACAGATATTATAAGTTCTTATCTTCTTACAGGAATTCCGTATAGCGATCTACAGAAAGGACACCTAGCCGGTTACTAGTTTGGCAAATATTTGATGTCTTATTTTGATCAACTTGAACCCGATCTTTCCTGTACTATAAAGAAAGCAAGGCTCAACCAGAAAAGATTACATGACAAAGGAATCAAAGAGAAAAATTTCGAGGACAAGCAGTTAGTTTGGGTAAATAACCCACTAAAAAAAGGATCTGTACCAGCTCAAATTATTCAGCAAACGGGACCTTCATCGTACCATGCAACAATCAGTACATATCTCAAAATTTTCTTGTCCCTAAACCCAACCCTGTTGGTACCAACAGATTTATTTTAAACCTAAAAAAACTGAATGAATTCTTATTTCCAGAACATTTTAAGCTGGAAGATAGGTCCACAGTTGTGAAATTATTACACAAAATTGTTACATGGTTACGCTTGATTTAAGTGATGCATATTTCATGATCCCAATAGCACTGAAAGACCATTTTAATTTTAACGGTTCATTAGATGAATTTAATTGTGTGCCGTTTGGGCTGTGCATGGCGTCCCTAATTTTTACAAAATTCATGAAACCAATGGTGGCCGAATTGATGAGGTTGAAAGCCTTGCTCTCAGTCGTCTATTTAGATGACTTTCTATGGAACGCCGTTTTAATATTTATTCACTATTTATCAATCAGTGCTTTGAATTAGAGATATCTGAAATGTAATTAGAGATATCTCTAATTCATTTCAGATATCTGAAATTAATTTTAGATATCTGAAATTAATTAGAGATATCTCTAATTTATTTCAGATATCTGAAATTAATTAGAGATATCTCTAATTAAATTAAAAATATCTAAGAGATATTTTTATTCTATTATAAATATCAACTACATATTTTTATTTCCATTAAAAATATCAAACAGATAATCTAAAATCGTTTAAAAATATGTACTAGATATTTTTAATTGAAATAAAAATATCAAGTAGATATTTTTAATGAATTTCAGATATCTCTAATTCAAAGCACATATTGATAAATAGTGAATAAATATTAAAACGGCGTTCCATAACTTTCTTCTTTTTGGAGATAATTTTGAAAGCTGTTCTTACAATTTAAGGGACACTTCCGGTTTACTCATTTCCTTAGGGTTTATAATAAATACCAAAAAGAGCATGACCATCTCGAACACTGTATGTACATTTTTAGGCTTCAAATACGACTCAACTTCAATGTTAATCAAAATTCCAATAGAGAAATAAAACCGTTCGATAGCCCTTATCAGATCGTTCCTAAAACTACGTCAATGTAAGATTAGGATATTCGTACAACTTGTTGGCACCTTGATTTCCTTCTGCCCTGCCACCCAGTATGGCTGGCTTTATACCAAGACTTTGGAGCGTGAGGAATATGCAGCTGTCCAAGAATATAGTGGACATTACGACACTCTTATGGACGTATCTGTATCATTAATAAATGATCTCAATTGGTGGCAACAAAATATCCCTGGTTCTTACTGCCCTGTAAGGTAAGAAGATCCTCGTTCAAAACAACACAATTTACTCTGATGCTTCCTATACCGGGTATAGAGTAGTATGTAATGATCAGAAAGCTCATGAATCTGTTAGCTGCCTTTTTCGGTTTAAAATGTTTTGCTCAGCACCTTTGGGACTGCGAAATCTTGTTCCGTATTGACGATACTACTGCCATTGCAAATATCAATAGAATGAGAAGCTTTCGGTTTCTTGAGCTAAACAAGTTGACACGTACTATCTGGCACTGGTGTGAAAAGTGGAGAACTTGGTTATATGCCTCTTTAATTAGCTCAGCAGCAAATTTGGAATCAGACAGAGAATCTGGAAGGTTTAACCCGTGTGTGGATTCCAAAGTCTCTCATTTCATAACAGGAAAATTGGGTTTCAATATTATAGACTTATTTGTGAGCGGAATTAACCGAAAATGTAATAAATATGATTCATGGTTCCCAGACCCGATGCATTCATTATTGATGCTTTTACACTAGACTGGTCCCTCAAACTTTTCTATGCTTTTCCCCTTTTCGCCATTTATACTGAAAGTACTACAAAAAATCATTAGCGATAAAGCTTATAAGGGAATTGTAGTTGTTCCCCTCTGGCCAGCACAGCCGTAGTTTCCACAATTCCTCTCACTGTTATCCACGCCTGCCTTGAAGCTTGACCCTGACCCAAATTTATTGACATTTTTTCTCAGGAAACATCCAACGGCACACAACCTTCCCATGGTGGCTAGAGTGTTATCAGGGAGTCGTTCATCCGAAGAAAACTTCCTCAGCAATCCCTAGAAATCATGTTATCCTCAATACCGAAGTCCACCATCAAACAGTATAACAGTGCTCTAAAACGATGCTGGAATTTCTGTGTAAGTAAACATATCAACATCTTCGATTCATCAGTTCCCCTGGCATTGGAATACTTAACCGTCCTGTTTAAAGAGAGTGTTTCATATAGTTCACTGAATACGCCTAGATCCACCATCATTTTATTTACAACTCCAGATCTAGGTATGGATTTTAGAATCAAACGATTTCTTAAAGGACTATATAATTTGAGACCACTTGCTCCGAAATACGAGTCAAGGTGGGACCCAACAACTGTCCAAACATATTTGAAAACGCTACACCTGAACCATGATGTCTCGATGGCAGATCTAACTATAAATCTTGTCACACTTTTGGCCCTTGTAGCGGCTCAAAGAATGCAGACCTTTACATTAATTGGGATGGTAAACATTGAATGCTTAGAAGGTGGCATAGAAATTAAAGTTTCCTTACCAATTAAGATATCCTCAAGGGGTGGTTTCAAACCGACCATATATTTACCATATTTTTTGGAAGATCATAGCATCTGCGTAGCCTCTACATTAGACTGCTACATTGACATAAAAGCGAGGCTGCGGAGCAACACAATTGTTCCTTACTTACAAAGAAATCCTGTAAAGGAGCGTCTGCCCAAATCGTTAGTCGCTAGGTCAAGACTACACTCAAGAATAGTGGACTAGATACAAACAACTTTTCAGCACGTAGCATCAGACATGCTGTAGCTTCAGCAGCTAAGAGAAAGGGCTTACAGCTAGATGTCATACGGATATCTGAGGGATGCTCCACAAAATCCCAAGTTTTCGCCAAATTTTATAGCCGTCGCATTTCTGATAAAGGGGAGTTTTGAGAACGATTCTTGTGCCTTCCCCGGATTGTCACTAAATGCCTTAACAATATATAAATGAATTGTATTAACAATTCATTCATGTTCATTAAAGTTTGTTTCTTCTTTACGATTATTCTTATCTTATTTGATCGCAACTATTAAATATCTACAATTAGTGATCACGAGAGTGAGGTGGGCATATAATTCGTAGATTAAACGGACTTACTTTAAGGTTGTCTCTGTCTTAAGTGAAGTTCCAATCTAAATTATATGAAACACCTTGCCTGAAATGATTTCAAGTTGAGACCTCAAACAGCTTTTAAATGAACGGTAAATCCTAAGTTACCGGCTGCTGAGTATATGATGCGGCACCAAATTTGAATTTTAGCTTTGAAAATTGCAACTTCTGGCTAGTAGATGGAGGTAACTACAATTAATGATCAATTCAAGCCAAAAACTTGATTTCAGGCGAGGTGGTTCATATAATTTAGATTGGAACTTCATTTAAGGTAAGTTCGTTTATTCTACCACATTCTACTAATTTTCTAACTATTCTACCAACTTAATGAGACGAGGTCACTGAATATAACGTTGTTCGTCTGATGTAAACCAGAGGGGTTGGAATAGAATAGAATAGAGTAATAAAGTAGGCATTGACAACTGGCCCCAAGACAAATTTGTTTACCTACTTGAAACAACCGCATCGATAGTATGCGACAAGAAGTAAAAAAATAGTTCCGCCGTCGCCCTGCAACTCCATATCGCATCGCGGGCTTCGATCTGGCGACACTGAATAGTTTTGAGATTCTCGAGAACTACAACCTAACCCCAGTATCGACGATGAACTAAGGAGACAAGACGAGCAAGACGTTTCCCTATTGTGCCTTGAAGCAGAGCTTTTCAAGCCGCGGTCATGTGTCGAGCCTCTCGAACTACGAGCTCGGCTACGGTCATCATGCTTGCGGTATCCATATTGACTTGTTTTTCCAAGATTTTTAATCCTTTTTTCCATTTCCCTTCTCGAAATGTCTGAGCTTCTACTATTAGAACGCGATCTAGAACGCTTTCTCTTCAATTTTCCTATTTTTATCTAAAAATGAATTGAATATTTTGTTAAATTAGTCACACAAAGTGGAGTACCTACATGACCTTTCTAGCACAAAAAACGTTATGAGTTAACCGCGGTAGAAGCATGAAATAATGCTAGAAGAATGTAGCAGATTTCTATACTTTAAACTTTGTAGCTATCTACTATAAACTAACGGTACTACTGAATATACAGTGATTTTGAAGTCGAGGCGCTGAAATATAATTAATTTTTGACCTGCTATAAAGCATCTGCGGCACGTGATCATATGGGCGTGGCTAATTGGCTTGGAGGATAAACAAAGCAGATACCATAACCTAAACGCATTTGGATAGCATTGTGTGAAAAGTTTCAGTTTATTGTGAACGCTATATTTGCTTAGTTTGTGTGCCTATAACAAAAATTTTATTTTAATAATGTTTAGTGATTATTACTACACCTTAGACGCTGAAAGTGCGGTTAGATATAGGGAAAAAATCGCTGTAATTGGTATAGATCCGTACTTGGTAGACATCAAACAATGCAGTAGTAAAATCGAAGATTTTCCCAAGACGATATATCCAGATATTGTTAATTATTTACTATATACTAAGAGTGCGTACACCCATGAAGATTTTAAAGCTTATAAAGGACTTGATGCCTACAAACAAGCTACTTGTGGATGGGTTAAAAATATACATGTAAAGAAAATGTATGAAAACTTCTTGATATTGGGAAGAGTAAGTTACTATAGTTGAGGTTTAAGCATGTCAAGCATTATTCTACTTTTTTACAGGTTATGCATTCCCAAAAACTAAGTGAGCAATTTTTAAAACCGTGGATTGTAACAAAAAGTGATGGTAGTATAATATGCGCTCACTGCAATTGCATGGCAGGGCTAGGCGAAACATGTACTCATGTTTGTGCTGTATTGTTTTACTTAGATGTAGCACATAGAAGGTCTCTTGAAATATGTTCTCATGTTCAATTTCAGGATTTACAGATTCTGGTGGTGGTCTTTGACCTAATCTGGTTTGCTGAAAAAAGAACTATCTATAAAAAGCATAATATGTTTTCAAAAAGATTTCCCAACCTCTAAAAATAAAATAATTTTCTGAAATGTAAATGTACACATAATCTACTCTAAAATATTTTTTAAAGCACCATACCTACCTATTCAAAAAAGTATAGCAAAGCAAATATTTAAACGTTCGTATCACATATAAAACAAAGGCACAGGAAAGAGCAAAGCATTATCTTCCTAATATTTGAATATCAACCATTTCATAATTGAAAACAAAATAAATCATATTAAACGTGCAACCTACATATTTATTGATGTAGACAAAAAAATCATGCAAAAGCAAAATTTCAAAATTCACTGCAACCTCTACATCGTCTCGTAATCTTTTCCTTTTCTCCATTCTAACAAATCTATCTTTACTAGAAGGTTTTGATAAGCTAATAGATTTATAACCCATATTTAAAGACGGTATCCAGTCTGGGTTATTGTGATCTTCTAACTTTGAAGGTTTACCTAAATATATTTATTTGTCATACTTACGAAACAATAATTTAGGTACATCCATGTATTTATTAGATACGAATAGTGTAAAGTATTACCTGAAATGAAATGTTCGGAGCATATTCTACCATAATCAATCTTTGATTTGGTTAGATCGTCCCTTTTTAAGGCATTTATCCAAGCATTCCGTCTATCACAGGCAAGTTGAGTAAATTGTTTATGATTGTTAAAAACTGAGGGAATTCGAAAAAAACTGACAGCATCTCTCGCCCCGTTGCTTCCACAACCAACTACCATACAAAAACTTGGCATTTTCAGACTTTCAGTAAAATGTGAGGAAATAAAAACCCAAATAGATATAAATGTGCCTTGTTTCTGTTATGGTTAAGGTTATGTTATTTATTTGTATATCCTCCAAGCCACGACCTTGAAAAATGTGACGTCACGTGCAGATGCCCTTAATATGTTTGGATACCGTGGTTTGTGTCTAGCACCCCTTTTCGTTTTTGTTTCTAGTCTTTGCCTGTATGTAGCCTTCTGTGGTAAAGCCATGCAATAGAAGAGGAAGAAGAACATACTAAATCCTTTGACTAAATCCTATAATAGTGACGGGTGTTCTGTGCACAGAGTACAGACCGTGCCTATAATAAAGGTTAATTTTTCTGTTAGGGTGAATCTTTGTCTTTCTTATGTTTTTTTGTGATTGTTAACGTTATAATATGAAAATAAATCATTTCAATTAGAAATGGAATCCCATGATGCTATAATTTGCAGATTTTGTTTAAAAATGTGCAAAGAATTTAAGTCTATAGAGGAAGATATTAAAGAGGACTTGGAAATAGTTCTGCCAAAAATAGTAAGTGACTAAAATTAATGCATATAGGTATAAAAGGTGAAAATTATGTTTATATAAATTTAGTTCAATTCAATATTTGTTAAACATTTGGGTTGTGAAATGCTTATTTCAGTGATTTTATTTTAGGATTTAGCTGTCGTGAATGAACCCGTAATATGTACTAATTGTATAGAAGTACTCCTGAGTTGTTTCAATTTTAGAAGGACGTGTTTCTGTACGCACGATTATATAGTTCCGTTTGTCCACCATGAGAAGAACACTGTCAAACTGGATCTGCTAGATGTCTATCTGAGCAAAAATGAAAATAGCAATGGTATTCCAGATGGCTGTGACATATGTGCATGTTGCATGAGTCTGGTGAACAATTGTTTTTCTATATCCCTTGATGTAGAAGAGAGAGACGTCGCCTTGGATAACATGATAGAACAATGTGTTCCAGAATTGGTAAATATCAATACTTCTTATGTTTTATTATAGTTTACCTTAAATATTTTGTGCTTAATAGTACATTAAATGAAGTTTTCACATTTTTGGCTATGGCCCACAAAGACATTAGTTTACTATTATTCAAGATCCATCTCCATTTGGACAGAGATGGAAGTTATATGATACATTAATAGAGCATTCACTCATTGTTGGGGTAGGTTACCAGCTGTCTTGTTTTTTGGTGTAAATAACTACATTGATATTAACCGTTTTGAAATATTTATCGTAATTTGTCATAACAAATTTTGAGAGCATACTTATTTGTTCATTATTTGGCTGCTTTGCATCTTGTAGCATTGCATATGCTACATTTTTCATAGTAATTAATTTAAAAAGTAAACTGGTGCATAGTGAGTTAGGCCACCCAGTATGTGGGTAAATGTATTACTGGTTGCAGTGAAAAATCTCCTGAAAAGGAATTTATTAGACAAATATAAATATTTTTTTTATTCTTTCTTTCCTGCAAAAACATGCTCCACATGCAGTTAAATATATAAGTAAATAATAATGAAAATAATGCGGCACCGTTTCAGACAATTAACACTGCAATTATAACTTGTTCAGGTTGAAAAGCACTTGACACCTCATTTTGAGTTAACACCAAAATATAGTAAACACACGACGTCTTCTCTTCCTGGCTGGTTTAACAGCATGTTTCTTATGGACTTGTTTTATTTATTTCTTCAGAAGCACATAGTAGCACACTCTCTATTTTAAGGTTAAATTTGGGATATTTTAAATTCATCTTCTTCTTCTTATAGTTCGATTTTGCCAAGAGCACAATTCTGTGATTTGAGTTGATAATTAAGACCTGCGTGTAGGGATCGTTAGTTTTTTTAAATTCGCAAGACCGCGTTAGAGAGCTAAGCCATCTTAGCAGCCTTTTAAGCGTGATCCATTGAAGGAGCCGGTAGTGCTTAGGCTTGGGGCAGTAGCCTAACTAGTAAATTTGGTCAAGCCATAATTTTTATTCACGCCATAAGCTTAGGCTTATACTCGATACTGAGCCCCCACAGGTCACTTGGGGTAAGTCTTGCGAATTCGTTTGATTTCATTTTGTAAGGTGTATTTTTTTTATATCTTAGGGTTGCCAGTATCCCTCATATGAGGCAATTTTCTTTGGTGTGATATCATTATTGGTATATCATCTTTCCGATGTAGCGGCCACACACAGATGGTATTATTTTAAGAAGCAAGAGGTCAATAAGCGAAAGAATCCGAGTCGTCGATTTTTTTTTTGGACCACGTAGGCAGTGGAGACAATTTGAGAGTGGAGGCAGCGTGTTGTAGAGGGGTCCCTGCAGTCATACCTGATTCTGGAACAAAGTTACACCAGGGCCTTCTGTTTTGTGGTATTATTTATAACATTTTGTCTGATTTAAATTATTACTTTTCATATATTTTTTTTTACTTGTAAGAAATGGTACCATTTTAATTAAATTTTAACATTTTTCAAATATTCATACATTTTCACATAAATATTTTTACATAAAATTTTCTTAAATAATACTTGTTAAACCTTGTCATAATTTAATATTTTTTTATCAATCATTCAAATTTCAACTTAACTAAATTTTTTTGCTATTGCTAAATAAATTATTCAACTGTCCCATTGTCAAATATTAAAGTCAACTTATTATTAACATGTGTGTTTCCTTTCTTCTACTCATTTAGCTGGATATATATTATTGGTGAGCTTATTACATAACTTAAGTACTCAGTATTGTTTTCCTTAGCTTTCACAATACTCATGGTTCATATAGTAAGTTAAGGTGGCGCCCTGAACATCTATTTTTTTGTTTATATATATATTCACTATTTTATATTTTTTTTTTGCAAGTTAACAAATGAGTAAATATCGAACCACGACCTCGCTTTCCCATAACCCAGAGCTGCCGTTCGCATAATTGAAACACTTCGTGGTTTTAAGCCAAGGGGTGTTACAATCTTTAGCCAAGTCTATGAAACCGGTGGTGACATCTGGAAAGGAATCTCAAGCTTCCTAAACCTTCTTCTTTCTATCATAATTGCTAACCAAAAGAATGTTATATTATCCATCAAGGAACAGATTTGTTTATTAAATACATTCTTTCGTCTTGAAAAAATGAACAAGACTAATTCTTAATACCTACTAATGTGACCCTAGGGTGGGCAAATAATAATTCACAGCGAAATCATCCCAAGCGAATGGTGCACCATTGAAATATGATAAAAGCGGCAAAACCTTGCTCAAATGTAATTAAAACCGGCCATAAAATTAGCAGGGATGATGTCTCTAATCCTTATTACAGGCTGAAACTAAATTAAAACGTCAGTAATTTATGAATCTGAATGACCATCTTTTTAAGTAAAATAGAAGAAGAAACGTAAATCTAGGAAAACAGTTGTAGGCGGTATGATTAAAGGGGAGGAGAATCCGCCACATCAAATTTGTTTTCCTGCATTAGCCCGGGCAAAATCAGTCATCGACTGGGAAAATTTATTCGGATGGAATATTTTTGTGCCATCTTGTTCAAAAAGCTCCTTTATAAGAAAGTCCAGTTTGCCATATGGAAATATGGTCAGGAATTGTTTAAAGAGAGTTTTTTTTAAACAAATTAGAAAAATTTACTTTCTTGTTTTGGAAAAAATATTTTCGTATTTTTCACACCAAAACAAACAAAAAATGTTCTTAGACGTTTTTCTCTAGTTGATAGATTTTGAGAAACAAAAATATTGAAATCTTAGAAAACGCAAAATTTGTGATTTACAGGTCTCAAACACTATATGAAAATTAATGTTTTTTAATCTATGAAAAATTTGTATCTATTCTTTGAAGCTTGTATCACAATATACTGTAGATATATTTTGTTATTCCTTACCTTAAGTGCTTTTTTTTTTAATTCTTAAGATTTGCGCGCGCGCGCGTATTTTTATAGAACATACGCTTGCATATTAGCTTGTTGTGCATCCACTGAAGTATAAAACAATTTGTATAGAAACGAAACGTTAAAAAGATTTAATATTAGTAGAATAATTGTAAGTAGAGTAATATACGATTAAAAATGTATGTTGAACTTTATTTTTTATTTAATTTATATTAACATACAATTAAAGTGATTATACAACTCACATATTTTTACAATAGTCAAGATCACTACTAGGTGCGTCAGTATAAACATATATGCATTGTGGGGCGCGCCGCTACCCGGAATGGCGCGCGCGCACATACCTGAGCAATAAAAAAACAAGCAAGAATAACAAAATATATCTGCAGAGTATTGTGGTATAAGCTTCAAAGAATAGATACAAAATTTTCTTAGGGGCGAGCGTAGGTGCGTCTTTACTATGTACATACTTCGGTATGCGATGTAAAGCAACGACAGGCGCAGTTAGTACTTGGATTGGTGACCATTCCAACGGAAACCGCGTTCTCGCCTCACACATCTTCCAGCGGCTTGTATATCAGTGTATGCGCGGAAGCTATACAACCTTAGGCGAGGGTTGTATAGGAGATATACCATCCTTCGGAGGGGATGTAAAGCCGTCGGTCCCTTGTCTATTAAATGTTAGGCAAGTAAAAGATCCCTACTCTTCTTAAGGGAAGAGGTTCGGCAAAATTCCTGGTTGGGGGTAGCTCGTCTACAGGCGTCGGTGTTAGGCCTCAGTAGCGGAAATAGGCCGACGTTAAATAAATGTATAAAAAAAAAAATAATTTCTTATATTAAAAAATATTAATTTTCATAGAATTTTGCGTACTGAAATTCGCAAATTTGGCGTTTTTTGAAATTTTCACAATTGTTTTGGTGTGAAAAATATGAAAATATTTTTTCTGATACGAGAAAGTCAATTTTTCTAATTTGTTTAAAAAAACTTTGTTTAAACAATTCCTGATCATATTTCCATCTGGCAAACTGTACTTTCTTATGAAGGAGCACGTTTTGAACAAGATGGTACAAAAATATTTCCGGTTGATGATTGATTTCGCCCGGACTACATGTAAATTGCATCTTACCGCGATTGTGGAAGATTTAACTTCCGCTCTGAAATCAGTTTTTCCCGAGGTGTCTTGCAAAACATTAAAATAATAGTAATGATAATAATAATAATAATATACCTTTATACTTTCTTCCTTATTCTGGAAAAAAATAGGTTGCAAATGTTTTACCTGCCTGAGGGGCATTGACTTGGGGTAGAGAGACAAAATGAAATAACATGTAACAGTATGAAATTTACCACCTAGTGGTAATAAAAGGTGTCAACAAAATTTGCAAGCTAAATTTAAAGTTGTTAAATCACCAAACAGAATAAAGAGAAACAAGGGTTATCATAAATAGCTGAAGGCTCATTTGCTTGCGTCCCAGGGGTTAAGCTCCTCAGGTTTCTGCATCGAAGTGGTGTTATATAAAAAATTTCATCTGGAACCGGGTCTTCAGTTCTTGGCCCAAAAGAAGAACCCTGATGAGGAGGAAAAGACATTTTTGTAAATAATATCTAACATTGTTCATGCTACAGGGAGCAACCGGTTTCGTTATCTTTTTTCTATAGGTCCTAATAAATCCGTTGAGACTGTAGTTTTGAGCTTCGTAAACGTGCAAATAACCAGGGACACTGACTCACAAAAACAGATAGTAGACGCTAGGATATACGTATTAAAAACAAATATTAAAACCAATTTATATAGAACACCAGTGAGCAATTTCAAGTGCCTAAAAGAAGATAATTGCGGCGTTAGGACTGATTAATGAAGGTATGGCCCTTACCTAGACCATAAAATCTCCATGTATATACATCAAAATGGTGGAGAATAACTTCTGAAAGGCTATGTCATGAATCCCTTGCGGATGATCAAAAAGATCGAAGATTAAAATATAACTGAAATGATTCCAGGCACTCTTGGTGGTGGTCAGCCAAAAAAAAGAAAGATAGGAGCCGCACCCAAGCGAAAAAACCCTTTCCAAAAAAACAAATCGCTTCTGCCGATGCATAATCACATCACAAACCCAAATATGATAGAACACAGTACAGAAACACATGCTGTCATAGCCGTGCAGGATTGATTTTCTTGCAACTTAAAATAATGACTACCATTGCTGGACAATCCAAAAGGTCTTAACAATATCTCCGGTGTCAAATGGCAGATGAAACAATTATTTACAATTACACAGAAATTCAGGCACATCCCTGAATAACTGCAGATACTACAGAATTGCAATCTGAGGGTTGGTAAGGTGAACAGAGAAAAGTCCCTAAGTGGACTAGCCAAAACAACAAACTCAATTTATAAATTAAAAGATTACAATGACAACCTCAAAACTGCTCAGCACGAAATAAACCTGTAACAGTCCAAGAGTAATTGGGTAAGACTTTACATTCTTTTAAGTTTTAATAGACAGGTGCTGCTCGATATTAAAAGTCAGTTTTAATATTAATTTTTGGTAACTTTATTGTAGACAATTTGGACAGAACAGCCCCAATTATTTTGTACAACTCTGGCCGTGTTGATATATTTTGGACTTTGAATTTTTGCAAGTATTTTGGTATAAAATTTTGGTTTTACGATAACAGTCTTATATCTGAGAAAATTCTTATCCTATTTTGGCAACTGAGATTTGGAGGTCTTGTGAAGATTGTAACAGAAAAATTGTCTAGGAAACCTCGATCATCAGGAGAACGCTAAAGCACTGACTCGAAGTCTGGAGCTGCCTGTACTCCTTTTTTGTGTAACAGTTGAGGTTACTTTTGCACTTATTATTTGCTTGGAATAATTTTCTTATTGTATAATTGTTTAAATTAATAATAATTTCCCTGTAAATACATTATCTATAATAAATTGAATTTTTCGAGCTCTTTTCTTTTATTGTTTCTGACACACTAAAAGGGTTAAGGATGAAATTTACCAAGATATCCGATGAACCACTCTTTAGGCCTTTTATAACTTTGTGAGCTTTGGATTGTAATAAAATTAATCTGTTTTTCTTTCAGATTAATTTTCTCGTTTGCAGAATTAATGTATTGGATGGTTCTTTAAAACGCGATGAAAGTATAAAAATTTTGCCAGCAGACAAAGGTAATGCCACAGTCATATAGATACAGATATATATAACACAAAAATCATGACTCTTGTAAATGAGGGACCCCACTCAAAACTAAACAAAGATCCAACAAAGTCAATAGAGAGCAAAATCTACAGAACTTTGTTTAAATACAAACATGAATTTAATGATTTTGAACGAAGGAAACTTACACCACATCATAGTAAGCCTCCTCATTTTTATGGCTTACCAAAGACACATAAACAAAATATTCCTTTAAGACCAATTGTTAGTTCTATTAATTCACCATGTCATAATTTGGCAAAATTTTTACTTAAAATTATTGATCCATTATCTGGAAATACCGATTCATATATTAAAAATAGTAAACATTTTATAGAAAAAATTTATGAAAACGATATTCATGAATCACACCTGATGGTTAGTTTTGATGTAGTTAGTCTTTTTACCAATGTTCCGGTAGATGAAACCTTAAAAATAGTTAAAGACAGGCTACTAAATGATAATAATTTGGAAACTAGAACTAAATTAAGTGTAAATAGCATAATGGAACTCTTAACACTGTATAAAGACAACCTATTTTCAATTGGACAATGAGTTCTATCAGCAGGATTTTGGTATGGCTATGGAGTCTGCATTATCACCAATTTTAAGCAACATATTTATGGAGAACTTTGAGAACACACATGTTCAAAATTGTATAAACAAACCGGTTGTCTGGTGGAGATATGTTAACGACATCTTTGCAATTTGGCCTCATGGTGTCGATTTACTAGATAGTTTTTTGGAAAATATAAATAGTAAGGAACCATCTATTAAATTCACATTAGAAGTAGAAAGTAGGAATGAACTACCGTTTTTAGATGTTTTAATTAGAAGGGTAAATAATACAATTGAAACAAGCGTTTATAGAAAACCAACACATACTAATAGATATCTAAATTTCAACTCAAATCAGTCGATAAATGTTAAAAGGGGTGTAGTAAAATGTTTATACGATAGGGCCAAAATAATTTCATCTAATAATGAAATATTAAATAACGAGAAAAAATTTATCAAAGAGGTTCTAGTACAAAATCAATATCCTGAAGCCTTTGTTGATAGAGTTTTCATAAATGTTGAAAATAGAGACAATCAGGTACGACAAAAACCTGAACGTCATTATACAGCAATAATGCCTTATATATACGGACTATCGGAAAAGCTACGCCGTATAGGTGACAAGTTTGATGTTAGGACGGTATTTCAAACGGGGAACACTTTAAGATCTATTTTAACAAAAACAAAACCGATAAACAGGGAGCAGAATTCAAAAAACTGTATTTACAATATCCCGTGGGAATGTGATAAATGTTATGTGGGTGAGTCATCCAGACCTTTCAGTGTGAGGTTGGATGAGCACAAGAATTACATTAGAAGGAATGAAATTCAGAAATCAAAGATTTGTGAACATGCTTGGGAAAACGGACATAGAATAAACTGGGACTCGGCAAAAATTTTAACAAAAGAAACAGATACCAAAAAAAGAAAAATTAAGGAATCAGCAATAATCTTATTAAATGAAGATAAGTGCGTATCGAATTGTTCTGTAGATATTTGTACAACCTGGCTACCAATGTTAAAAGAAGAACTTAACAAACTCAACATTATATAAAAGAAAATATCATCAGTTCTATGTTCTGTGTAAGTAGTAAGTATCTATGGAAATAACATAAACAGAATCTTAAAGCTGTGTATTTGACATACACAGCAAAATAAGAGTTCTTCAAAAAAAGCTTTGAAAACAGAAAGAGATTACTTTCCGAAACGTCAGCTAAATACATTATTTCTGTGTTTATTCCGATTTATATTATTTGCAAAACATAACCTCTGACTTTTCCTTTGGCGTAAATGTCAGGGGCGCAGAGGCTTTTTTCCAATAATTCTATTATTTTGTAGATTCGGTAATTTGTTTTGAAGAGGATAATAATACATGTGGTAGAAAACCCAAATAATAGGAAAGAATATTCGAAGAATGCCACAAATAACTTTCAGACAATATGGTTTTGTTGCCTCATAACTTTCTTTTCCTTGCAACTAAAACATAACTAGCCACAAGCCAGATCTTTTGAAATAATACTTGTAATTTTAAATACATAAAAAATTACACAGCACGTATTTTTCTACTTTGGGTACATATTCTATGATTTTCACAAGGGACGATTCATGCATTTGCCACATACTGTATAAGACACCATTGTTTATATGTTTCTAATTCTAACAAAATACATCACAAGATGGAAATAAGCAGCTTTTTTGTCATTTTCACTTTTGTTATCGATTTTTTTTATTGACAGGATTTAAATGTCATCAGGAAAGCTGTAATCTGCCCATCCTGCCATGCCTCTCTAGAGAACTATTTCCATTTTGTGACCAACTGTTTGATTGTAGAAGAAAAGATTAAGAAATATTGTGAAACTCTAGATGTAAAGAGTATAGGTCAAGCAGAGCTAGGCCATTTGAGATATTTAAAAAGCGAGCCAGATGGTAATTTGGTTGATAAAATCAAAGTAGAGACACAACTTTGCAAAGAAAGAGAAAATTATGATGAGGGTGAAATCACTAACGGATATGACACATCTAAATTAGTGCAAAGTTCCGGGAATGATGTTAAAAATGTTACAGGGGAGGTTGGACATAAACATAAAATTTATTTGGACGACATGGATGATCTGAAATTTAACAATGAAGAACAGTTTACACTGAAAACTGTTTTGGACTATAAAGAGGAGTGTAATAATGTAGATATTAAGACAGAAGAACTGTTTTGTGACGAGAACGGACTTAAGAAGGAAAGCTGTATTGAAATGGAGAACCATAAATGTTTACTTAATGAAGACATTGAAATAAAAACTGATGTGCAAGATTTCAACAGGTAATTTTAAATTGAATTTTAATTTAAAAAATGGCAAATAACCCGTCATTTTTCTAAGTGCCTACCTATTAACTATTCATATAACATTTGCGGAATAATATGTGTAGAATATATTAAATTCTGGAAAAATATTGTTTTGGTTATTTAACAATCAACTTTCGTACATGTAGTATCTAGCATTTTAACATGAAAATAAAAATTTCCTCATATATATATATATATATATATATAAACAACAATTTTTAATTTCCACCAGGGATACAGTCACAGGTTCAAAAAAGACAACTCTTTTTTAAATTCAAGCTTTCGAAACCTTATTGTTTCTTCCTCAGGAATTCTACAACAATTTGAACTTATTATAATAAAAATTTAATAAAAGTGAAAGGTACTTACTAAATTGAAGTTAAAATTGAAATTGACAAATCATCAAGACAGAACAAACACAACTATTATAAAATAAATCACACTTGTGAACTACATTTATATTGAATTTAAGTTAACACCAAAAATCTTTAATCCAAAATAGTTTCAGCCACCTCGAAAACTGAACAGATAACAGTCAACTACGTTATTTCTTATTACTCCGAAGAACATCGGAATGTGAACTTAAAAAACTGTCAAAACAAATCTGAAGCAGAGAGAGAGAGGGGTCATGTCAACCCCCCCCTCTCTCTCTGCCTCAGGTCCGTTGCCAACAAAACACCAAACCCAACAGATCAAAAACTACTAATTCTCAAATGTATTGTACAGGGTGTTATTTCTGTGACTGCCATTGGCATGTGAATGCAACAATTAAGTGTATAATATACTGAGGCCTTCAATGTCATTTCTGGCATTCATAGTTCAGGTTCATTAAAAATATGACACATTTCTAGAAAAGTTCTTTTTTGAACGTTCTTTTCAAAATCCAAAATCTTAACTTCGTTATAATTAAGGTTATGGTTGAGTGGTAGAGCGTGTTTGGCTAACATTGAAGATTCTTTGTTAACCCTCACGTCGCTTCTGTGTGATGTGATCCTATCTTTAATTTTTCTGCTAGTTTGACCAATATACTTTTTTCACAATCATCACAAGAGATGCAATATACCACATTTGAATAGTTCATTAAGTCGTCTTTGTCTTTCAGTTTAGCAAAAAGATTATTAATCGTTACCTTATTTTTGAAAGCTAATTTGATGTTAAAACTTGAAAACAACTTCCTAAATTTAAGAGACACATGCGCTATGTTCGGTATAGAGAAATAAAACGTTTTGTTACGAACCTCCTGGTTTTCACCCACCCTCAGCACAACCACGTCAGGGCGTTCATTGACTACATTGTCTCGTGCAACAGTTCTACTGGCTATGAGTTTTTTTACTAACGCTGGTGGATAACCACACTTCATAAATACAAACACCTTCATAAACACCTCCAAGCGTTAGGTCCAGTAATTGCAACATGAATTTTCACTAACCACTGATTTATTTATATATAATTAGTCCTTATAATAACGCACTAGTTACAACTCTCATCTACTACAGACTCACTACTATAATTCACAACTTGTTACTGTTCTTTATCTTATCTGATCACTCGGCTCATCTCAGAACTGTACTGAACTGACCCTGATGTGCTGGTCCTGCTTCTTATAATCCATGACGCGTATTCTCGATTTATCTAGTCTGTCACTGGAGGCGTTTCTACTTCTGGTATATTATATGAGGCAGCGCCACCTCCGGGCCGACCGGCGAACTATTATCCTATGGCAGCCCTCCTTTCACTCTGCTACCAGGGATTAAACCTCTCTCCGTAAAAGGCCGGCACATAACACTGCTTCCTTAAATCTGAACGTCCTGGTCAGGCAATTAAGAGTCCCCAACATACTTCGCCAGTCTGTCCAGGTACACGATTTTCATCTGGACTTCTTTCTACGTTGAATCCAACAGACAACGTCTTTAATCCGGGTGATGACAGAATACGGACATTCCCAAGTTGAGCAAGGCTTTTCGAATCCTTTCCCTCGTGCACTTCCCGAAGTACATTTCGTACCCGGCGCTATCGTATTACCAAACGCATGGTAACTTCCTTTCCATCCGGCTACATATATATATATATATATATATATATATATATATATGTATGTATATATATATATATATATATATGTATTGTTATTATACATGATTTGCAGGAAACAACTACTCAGCGGGCAAATACCCCGACCTGCATTGAATTATACCTTACAAATCATGAAAGATTGGTAGCCAATGTCATTTGTCAATTCCCCGACCAGACATAGACCGGTTTCGAACTTATTAGTTCTCATCAGTATGCCATAGGTCATGGAACAGACAAATGACAGTGGCCAACCTGTTAGTTTTATACAAACTTAAGTAAATGGTGTACCGGTGAGAGGTAAGTGAATACCCTCATGTGGTCAAATGCTACTATACACCAGACATCATAGATGTCTCCATGGTGTATAGCGACTTGCTATTTTGCAAGTACCGAGAGCGGTGACCTTTAGCCCTTGGTGGACTTAACCCATATACTGTTATTATACATGATTTGCAGGAAACAACTACTCAGCGGGCAAATACCCCGACCTGCATTGAATTATACCTTACAAATCATGAAAGATTGGTAGCCAATGTCATTTGTCAATTCCCCGACCAGACATAGACCGGTTTCGAACTTATTAGTTCTCATCAGTATGCCATAGGTCATGGAACAGACAAATGACAGTGGCCAACCTGTTAGTTTTATACAAACTTAAGTAAATGGTGTACCGGTGAGAGGTAAGTGAAGACCCTCATGTGGTCAAATGCTACTATACACCAGACATCATAGATGTCTCCATGGTGTATAGCGACTTGCTATTTTGCAAGTACCGAGAGCGGTGACCTTTAGCCCTTGGTGGACTTAACCCATATACTGTTATTATACATGATTTGCAGGAAACAACTACTCAGCGGGCAAATACCCCGACCTGCATTGAATTATACCTTACAAATCATGAAAGATTGGTAGCCAATGTCATTTGTCAATTCCCCGACCAGACATAGACCGGTTTCGAACTTATTAGTTCTCATCAGTATGCCATAGGTCATGGAACAGACAAATGACAGTGGCCATATATATATATATATATATATGTAGCTTGTTAATAGGAATATCAATTTGCATACAGAAATTTAACAATGGGAATGGGAAAGTATCTACTTTCATAGTCAATAATAGAAAGAAAAAAAATCCAATAATATGTTAATGGGAAATATATATATATATATATATATATATATATATATATATATTACATTTTACCTACCTACTTTAAATTTTCTGTTAAATATTTCCAGTAGTTATTTATATATTAGTCGATATTTATGTAAATACATTAGTATTACTGTCAATAAGCCATGTAACAATAGATCTGTGTATATTAGGATTATCCTAAATAAAGTGTTATTATTATTTTTTTTATATGTCGTCCACGAAGTTTGAGTGTCAAAAGGGCGGTTGCAATCGAGGAGCTGATACTACTAGCTGGCCTCCTTTTTCCCTCAACTGCCATTTAAATCGCTCTACTTCTCCTTCAATTGCTCAAAGTTTTCCCTTCCATATCACCAACACAAGATTTAATGCAATGGTGCAAACGTAATGTTACACTTGACGATTCAAAGCTTCAGGGTTTTCTAAAAATTTTTACTATGTTTAGTGGGTATGTTGTGTTGAGATTTCTTACACTATTTAGTACATTCCATCTCGTCTGTGGAGATATTTAAGGAAAATCTATATTCCTCAGAATTCAATGTTTTAATCCAATCATAATTTTGCTAATTCATAAGTTTATTCTTAACCTGCAGTCTTATCTTTCGATGATGTCTGGTTGAGAAGGGTGCTGCAATTATTTTATGGATATGAATATTGCGTTTCCTAAATCTCACCTTTAGCTTTGATATAGTTATGGCCAAAGTTATTTACGAGTATCTATAGAATTCTGTCATATATTAATAAAAATATTCCATTTTATTGCATTCAGTAACCGATTACATAATATAACATTGTCATGTTGTTGGAGAGCACGTTTTTTACTATATAAAAATAAATAATTATCAATTTTAAATGCAGTGATGGTAAAATATTTTTCAATTTTCAGATTTCAGGAGCTAGAACTCGCCACCAAGTCACGTAGCAAACAGAAATCTTTAAGGCCAAGTCTTAAAGATGATTTATCGATACCTTACATAAAACAAAAATTAGCGAATAAGAGAAGCTCAACAGTAGGAGAAATGTATCGATCTGGAGGCTGTTCATTTCAGACGAAATATAAGGGTGATCTCAAAAATCATGTGCCAATGCATAAAACTCCTTCAAAAGTAACAATGTACAAATGCGACTCTTGTTCATTTCAGGCAAAATATAAGAGCAACCTCAAAAATCATGTGCTAGTGCATAAGAATTCTTCAGAAATAACTATGTACGAATGCGACTCTTGTTCATTTCAGGCAAAACGTAAGGGTAATCTCAAACAACATGTGCTAGTGCATAAGAATCCTTCAGAAATAACAATGTACAAATGTGACTCTTGTTCATTTCAGGCAAAACAAAAGGGTAATCTCAAAAAGCATGTGCTAGTGCATAAGAATACTTCAAAAATAACAATGTACAAGCGTGAGTCTTGTTCATTTCAAACAAAATATAAGAATAAGCAAAAGAAACGCGTGCTAGTGCATAAGAATTCTTCAGAAATAACTATGTACCAATGCGACTCTTGCTCATTTCAGGCAAAATATAAGAGCAACCTCAAAAATCATGTGCTAGTGCATAAGAATTCTTCAGAAATAACTATGTACGAATGCGACTCTTGTTCATTTCGGACAAAATATAAAGGTAACCTCAAGGAACATGTGCTACTGCATAAAAATCCTTCAGAAACAACAATGTACAAATGTGATTCTTGTTCATTTCAGACAAAACATAAGGGTAGTCTCAAAGGACATGTGCTAGTACATAAGGATCCTTCAGAAATAACAATGTTTAAATGTGACTTTTGTTCATTTCAGGCAAGACATAAGGGAAATCTTAAAGATCATGTGCTAGTGCATCATAATCCTTCAGAAACAACAATGTACAAATGTGATTCTTGTTCATTTCAGGCAAAATATAAGAGTAACCTCAAAAATCATGTTCTAGCGCATAAGAATTCTTCAGAAATAACTATGTACGACTGTGACTATTGTTCATTTCAGGCAAAATATAAGAGCAACCTCAAAAATCATGTGCTAGTGCATAAGAATTCTTCAGAAATAACTATGTACGAATGCGACTCTTGTTCGTTTCGGACAAAATATAAAGGTAACCTCAGAGAACATGTGCTACGGCATAAAAATCCTTCTGAAACAACAATGTACAAATGTGACTGTTGTTCATTTCAGACAAAACGTAAGGATGGTCTCAAAGGACATGTGCTAGTGCATAAGAGTCCTTCAGAAATACCAATGTATGATTGCAATTTTTGTTCATATCAGACAAAAGTGAAACAAAACCTTAGAAGACATTTACTAGTACACAAGGGCCCTTTGGAGGTAACAATGTACAAATGTGACGCTTGTTCATATCAAACAAAATTTAAGAGCGATCTCAAAAGGCATGTGCTAGTGCATAAGAATCTTTTAAAAGTAGCAATGTACAAATGCGATTGTTGTTCATTTCAATCCAAATATAAGAGTAGTCTTAAGAATCATGTACTAGTACATAAGTGTCCGCCAGAAGCAACCATTGTAAGACTGTGACTAGTGCATGCCAGATGAAACGCAAAAATAGCATCAGAGGACATTCATTATTGCATCTTTCAGAAATAGCGGTGTACAAAATAAATGCTACTCTTGTTTATTTAGAACAAAATATAAAAATAATTTCAAAAAACATTTGCTATTGCGTAAGGATCTACAAATGTGATTTTTGTTTATTTCAGGTAAAACAAACGATCACTCAATGACAATTTGCTAATCGATAAGGATCTATCAGTAGTAACAATGTACGAATCTGACTGGCTCATATCTGACAAACATGAAAGAAAACCATAGAAGACATTTACTGATGATACAGAACTGTCATTTGGAAGTAACTTATGTTCTTTTATTCGTGATGATGAGTGTAATAACACACACAGACTTCGTACTACTACTTTTTATTCACCGTGGAAGATTACATATATTACAAAAATGATATAGATCGTCAATACGTCTTTTCTCTAACTCGTACATTCATGAGACTGACTATGTAAATCCAGCCGTTAGAGAGACCTACTCTCAAAGCGGGATACTCAAACCACAATAACAGTATGCAAATGTGATTCTTGTTCAATTCATACAATATATGACAGTTGCTTTATAGGAATCCTTCAGGAGTAAAGATATACAATTGTGACTTATTTAAGAGAAACAAAATCTAATTGCAGCCTCAGATATCACTTGCTGAAGCATATAAGGATCTGTCAGAACTAAAAATGTATAAATGTGACTCTTGTTCATTTCGGACGAAACATAAAAATGGCGTCCACATTTATCTTTGCTTAAAATTCTAAAATAATTCAATATTGTGTAAAGATCCATTAGTTCAACACAAATAAGACATGAATGATGCCTTCGAAAACTTTGCTATTGTGTAAGAATCTTATAAAAATAACATTGTATAAATGTAACTTGTTCGTTTCAAAAATATAAAAGTAGCATCAAGAAATACTTATGAATGCACAACGATCTCTCAGAACTAAAAATGTACATATGTTTCTGCTTCGTTTCGGACAAAACAAAGATCCAATGGGGGGTTAGATCTAAAAATATTAGTTGCCAGGAGATAACGGCAGCTAACGTTGAATGAGAAACGTTTTACCTCGTAGGCTCCACTGGGCGGTATAACCTCTCATGTTGAGAGATCGTTGGGAAACTCTAATTACATATCTAAACGGTTGATCTGAAAAAGTCATAGTTGCAACAAACACCAGTCGAAAGACTGATCCTACTTAAAGGAGCTCTCGTGTCAGTCGTCACACACCACTTGTAGACTGCAGTTGGCCCTCGTCAGTGCAAGGTAGGCATGTTACCACCGACACGAGGATCACTTGACTATTTAGTACATTTCGGTATCTTTGGGATAGCGACATGTAAAATAGTCAGCAGGTGCCATCTAGCGGTCCAGCGCAATCGAAGCATTAGCGTTTTGATGGTAATATGCAATTATTACACAACGCGCCAGGCTTGTAACTTGTAATTCAGCGTTCGGCATAGCCCGGAGAGCAGCTGTTGGTTGCAGTCTGGTTACGTTCCTTAGAGTAAAATAAGGAGTTTGCGACTAAAAATATTATGTTTTAATATGGATGGTAGGTTTACTCTTAGGGCGGAATGTCAAATGATTATTAATCTAATAAAAATAAATTTGTATAATAAACATTTTTAAATTCTTAACAAGACTTTAAATTTATTACCCCACAAAACTATCCTACAAATTTGTCGTAAGCATTAAACATTAGCTTAAATTACTGAATATTTGATAAACATCATCTACATAAAAAAGCCGTAATTTACAAATGTAGCGGTATGCCCCTTTAACTAAACAGTGCGGCCAGTGCCCGTATAACTAAGGCCACATAAGACTAAATTTACATAGAGAACAGGCCGTCCAGCGGCAAATTTCATTTATTTATTTACTTCCTACAACATCTTATGGATATGTATGTCTATGGCATATACAGATGTTAGAATTTAGACGTGTATTTTTAAATATGCATACGACATGAAATGTATATGCAACTACTGGATATTCATCAGTGGGATATACCATGTATATTGTTGGAGGTATATACATAGATGAATATACATAAATAATATGTCTGTTAATGTATATAATTTTATATTATTTTTGAAAACAACAGGAGCCATAACTATTTCTAGACTAGAACATCTTGAAAGACAAAAATCTGATGAATATATGAACAAAATCCATATATTTTTTAATTTTACAAAAAAATTTATATTCACATATTTTAATAACATATATAGAACCTAATGAGCTGTTTTATTGCACGAAGAGTTTCAACATGCAAATTATATATGACTTAACTATAGCTAAGTTTAGGAAAATTTTGCAAATAGCGTTATTATAGTTTCTGTTTCAGTTGTTAATTTGTTCTTGAATTTTTGCTTTGCTTGAAGATTTTGGTTATGATTAAAATTGACTTTGTCTTTTAAAACCCCCTATAGGTAAAAAGCTATCTAATGGCGTCAAATCAGGGCTATTTTGTGGTCCCAGCATTGCCTATCCAAATGGGAAATTGATTATTGAAATGTTCCCGAACTTCTAAAACGCTATGTGGAGTCGCTCCGTCCTGATGCCAAATCATTCTACGACAATCGAGAATTCTTGAATTAGACGATCTACCTCTGGTAAAATTATTTCGAAATATGTTCCACACTACCACACATGGATTGATTTTCTGCTCGATTTTTTTATTGACCTTTCTCTGTCTTTGGTTTTTATTCTCCCAGGGACGTCTCTTTTTTCTATTAAAAACTTCCGCCGTGGAAAAACGACTCATCTGTTCACATATCCTAATAACACTCGACGTCCATTGGACATCCATTTTATATCCATTACAGGTCCAGATGTCCACGGACATATTTTGGATATCCATTGGACTTGGACATTCACTGGATACCAACGTATTCATTGGACATCCAGTGGACTTCAATAGATGGATATCCATTGGACGTCCATTTAATGTCCATAAAATTAGTTTTTTGATATATATAATAAACAGAAATTGACCCATGTTTCTACATATTGGGATCGGCTCGTGATGAGACACATTTTATAACAACTCGTCGGAATTAAACCTGCTTCACCGGTCGGTAAGATTCTTGTAATTCCTTAGATAAGCGTTATTTTTGAGGACGGTCGCTTGCTAATTAATTTAAACTGCCGGAATCTATACTTTATTAGAACCTATACTGCTAGCTTCCTATATCTCATTTGCAGTAAAATTAGGCCAATTTGGAAAACCTTAGGTTCCATTTTTTTTGTTGTTGTTGTGTTTGTGATAAGAGGAGGTGAGCATACAATTAGTGTGGCTAATCATACACCGCTATACACGTAATAGCTAACAGTTAGTTTCGTGATTTGTGGTACTATTAAGAGTGAGGAGATAGACATTGATACTGGCTCGGTTAAGAACATGTAGTGCCTTTAAATACTAGAATGTTTTCATAATCACGACTCATCTCCACTGTCGAAAAGCTAGCAGGTGACCTACCCAGTATCTATATGCGATTCTGTATGATAGGCGTTTTAAATCGGACAAGAGATTTTACTATTGGAACCAGTTCATTATCGGCCTCTTTTACACATACTTACTAATTTCTTCCCCTCCCCAGCCCCCCCGAAACACCTCCAATTTTGAGACAATATCTCTTAAACATCATTTTTTTGCAAATATCTCGATTGTGAATGGTCCTACGAAAAAAATGTGGTTATCAAAGTTAAAGATAACTAAATTCTGTATCGAAATGGTTCAGACACATTTCTACATAGCATTAATATTATGTTGGAGTTATAGGAGCGGGAAGTTAAGCACCGTATCGCATTCACTCTGTATATCGACAATTTCCTATACACTTCCAGGCTTTCTACTTACTATTACGTTTAATTGTCACTTTTGAAGTTTGAGTAAATATATTTATTATCAATTTTGAAATGACAAATTACTACTTGTGGTATTATATATGAAAATTTCTCTTCAACTAGGCTTTTAAAAAAACATTAATCAATGTCACTAAGCCAATCTCATAATAAAATTATACACCATTACTATTTAAATCGATCGTTAACTCAAATGCTATGCCAAATTCTACAAAATGATTACGAATCGGTTATCAGGCGGCCAAATTATGACGTCAATGCTAATATTCCATTGGTTAATTGGTAAATAATATAGGCAATTTTCTAACTATCCTACAAACTTAATGAGACGGGGGTCACTGAATATAACGTTGAAAAATCAACGGATGCCGACTGAGAATCGTATAATAATATTTAGGTCTACCAACCTTGCTCGCTTTTGTCTCTAGTCTATGCCTGTAAGCAGCCTTCTGTGGTAAAGCCATACAATAGAAGAGGAAGAAGAACAGAGGTTAGTTTTTCTGTTGAGTGGATGTTTATTTTTCTTATGTATTTTTGTATATGTTGTGTGTTATATATGAAAAAAAAGTCATTTCAATTATTTATTTTTTATAAAAAAAAAAATGGAACCCTACGAAGTTATAAATGCTATAATCTGCAGATTTTGTTTAAAAACATGCAAAGAATTTAAGTCTATAGAGGGAGATATTAAAGAGGACTTGGAAATAGTTCTGCCAAAAATAGTAAGTGATTAAAATTAATGCATATAGGTATAAAATGTGAAAGTTATATTTGTATAAATTTAGTCCAATTCAATATTTGTTAAACATTTGAGTTGTGCGATGCTTATTTCGGTGAATTTTATTTTAGGATTTAGCTGTGGTGAATGAACCCGTAATATGTACTAATTGTATAGAAGTACTCCTGAATTGTTTCGATTTTAAAAGGACGTGTTTCTATACGCACAATTATATAGTTCAGTTTGTCCACCATGAGAAGAACACTGTCAAACTGGATCTGCTAGATGTCTATCTGAGCAAAATTGAAAACAGCACTGGTATTCCAGATGGCTGGGTCATATGTGCATGTTGCATGAGTCCGGTGAACAATTGTTCTTCTATATCCCTTGACGCTAAAGAGAGAGATGTGGCCTTGGATAATATGATACAACAATGTGTTCCAGAATTGGTAAATATTAATACTTCTTATGTTTTATTAAAGTTTGCCTAAAAAATTATTTATGCTTATTTTTAATAGCACATTCAATGAAGTTTTCTCTTTTTTGGCTATAGCCCACAGGGACATTAGTTTACCGTTATTCGAAATCCATCTGCATTTTTTGGACGGAGATATGATTCATTAACAGAGCATTCATTCATTGAATGTCAAACTTCCCAAATCTTCTTCTATACTACACTAAAAAATTGATCTGCAACAACTCGGACAAACTTTCCCATTTATTAGTAGACGGCCCCACAGCTTCCCTCCCTGCATTTTCTAGGAACAACTGGTCATGTCGTTTCATACCGGTATTAGGGGAGTGTCCATATGCCAAATTTAATCAAAATCGTTAGAACTGTTTTAGGAGAAAAATTATTTAATTCCTCCCCTCCCTCCCTGCATTTCTTAGGTACAACCAGTCATGTTATCTTATACTACTACTAAGTCAGTATTCATGTGTTAAATTTGATTAAAACTGTTAGATCTGTTTGAGAAAAAAAAAATGAAATTATTTAAAACCCACCCTCACATTTGAGCTAGGATCGATTTGGAGATTTCGCTTTGAGGTGTGACCGTCTTGATTACACATGTAAAATTTGAACAAAATCGATCCAGTAGTTTGGGCTCTAGGTGCGACCGCAGACGGCAGACAAACATTTTTTAAAAACCATTTTATTGGGTTCAGAGGACTTGAAAACGTGTAAATCCATCAATAACTCAAACTCAAATTTTTGAATGATCACCATACTTTCCTTATATATACTAAATATATGGGAAAGTAAAAAAAGAAAAAGCGGTACATGTGGATCATTATTATATAAAGGTGTCTTACCTAAAGAATTAATTGTGCAAAAGGATATCATAATTGCTAACCAAAAGAATGTTATGTCATCCCTCAAGGAACAGATTTGTTTATTAATACATTCTTTAATCTTGGAAATGAACACGACCAATTCTAAATCCACAAGGGGCGCATCCAACAGTCAGAATCCTAAATCTACCGAACAGTCTTGAGAACCTATAATATTCAGATTAGTGCCGACTAATAGCGACGAATTAATACAGGATCTTCCTTCAACCACATCCACAATGTCATTCACCGATTTCCTCCCCAATGTAAGTCCCAGTATTTCTTTTAAATTCCGTGAAGTATCTTACAATGAAATAAAAGATATTATCACCAACTTAAAAAACAGCAATAGCAAAGATGCATACAATATCAATATACAAATAATAAAATCAATAAAAAACATCATATTGTATCCCTTTACAAATTTAATCAATCAATGTATCAGGGCGAACAATTTTCCAGCAGTTCTTAAATTATCAAAGGTTATCCCCATCTTCAAGAAGGGCTCCTCGGATGATGTCTCAAACTACAGGCCCATCTCATTAGTTCCGATTTTGGTTAAGATTTTTGAAACGGTCTTGAAAAATCAAATGACGTACTTTTTCGAGGAAAACAATTTATTTCATTGCAGTCAATTTGGCTATAGAAACAAGCTCTCAATAACTTTGGCGATAAGTAATTTGACACAGATTATCATGCAAAATTTTGAATTACGTAACATAACCACTGGAACCTTTTATGACCTAACTAAAGCTTTCGATTGTGTATCTCACAACATTCTCTTGGTAGTATATCACTGATTTAATCTTATCTAACAGACAGATGCCAATATGTGTCTTACAATAATAATGATTCGCAGCTAACTAAGTTAAAACATGGTGTTCCGCAGGGTTCAGTTCTTGGTCCACTACTGTTTATCATATTTATAAATGATTTGGCAAATTGTGATGATAATACTTCATTTATTTTATTTGCTGATGACACCACAGCTCTTAATTTTGACAGTGACCCTAATCAACTTACCGAGAGTGTTACGAGTACACAATCGAACATTAGACAGTAGTTCCTAGCCAATAATTTGACACTAAATCAAGACAAAACACAAACTATGACATTTACTCTTCGTCATACAAATGTAAACCAGAACACCAGTGATAATGTAGTGAAATTCCTGGGAGTGTACATCGACCCAACACTCTGCTGGGATAAACATGTTATAAATTTATCTAAAACATTATCAAAGAAAATGTTTTTACTACGAAATTTGACCAATACCGTTTCAAATCAAGTTCTTGTTACTGCTTACCATGGCACTTTTCACTCTACCATGACCTATTCTATTTTGAACTGGGGACACTCAACTCATAGTAAAAATATTTTTAGCCTGCAACGTAAATGCCTGAGAATTATAGCAGGTTTAAACTATAGAGATGATTGTCGAGAAAGTTTTAAAAATTTTAACATACATACTATGCCGTCGGCTTACATACTGGAATGCCTCCTGTACATTAAACGTAATTTGCACAAATTTGATAGCCAGGGTGATTTACACACTTATCCTACTCGACTTGGAAGTAACATAAAGCATAATTTTCTTAGACTAGCAAAAACCAGAAACGGCGCAGGCTATTACTGCATAAAATTTTATGCCTGACAGGATCAGAAATTTAGATTTTTTAAAGTTCAAACATATAATCAAACATTACCTTCAAAGGAAAGCCTTCTATAGCTTTGAAGAATACTTTCAGGAACATTTCCGAGACATTTAGTGATTTTACCATGTAAATTTCTTTTCATGTTTTTATTCCTATTTTATCTGTGTATTAACACATCTTCATGTGTATTGTTTTTAAGCTATTTGTTTTATCAAGTAAGTTTTTTCTTTTTTAAATTTGCTTGTTTCATCTTATTCTTTTATACCAGTTGACTTGTGTGAACATTTTTTGTACTGACATGAATAAATGATTATTATTATTAATGTGACCCTAGGGTGGGCAAATAATATTTCACAGTGAAATCATCCTAAACAAATGGCGAATCGTTGAAATTTGATAAAAGCAGCAAAACCTTGTTCAAATGCAAATCAAACCGGCAATAAAATTGGGAGCAATGATGTCTCTAATCCCTATTACAGACTGAAACTACATTAAAATGTAAGTAATCTATAAATCTGTATGACGATCTTTTTATGTAAAATGGAAGAAGAAACGTAAATCTAACAAAAGTGTTGTAGGCTGTATGGTTAAAAGCGAGGAGATTACAGTGAAACTGCCATAAAATTTGCTTTCCTACATGTTTATAAATTGCATCTTGCCACGATTTCTTAACTTTTGCTCTTAAACCAGTTTTGTCTGAGGTGTCTTGCAAATCATTAAAATCATAGCAATGATAATAATAGTAATAATATAGCTTTATTCCATTCAAAAATACCATATATGATGTACCATATCGAAGGGGTAACCACTCGTGAAGTATATTGACTACCTTTGTGTGAACTATCGTGAAGTGCGATATAGTATCTTGAAGTACGATGTAGTATCATGAAGTGCGATGTAGTGTTATGAAGTATAATGTAGTGTCATGAAGTACAATGTAGTATCATGAAGTATATAGTGTAATGTAGTATTATGTATTGTCTGAAAGTTATTTGTGGCATTCCTCGAGTATTTTTTCCTATTATTTTGGTTTTCTACCACATGTATTATTATCCTCTTCAAAACAAATCACCGAATCTACAAAATAATAGAATTATTGGAAAAAAGCCTCTGCGCCCGTGACATTTACGCCAAAGGGAAAGTCAGAGGTTATGTTTTGCAAATAATATAAATCGGAATAAACACAGAAATAATGTATTTAGCTGACGTTTCGGAAAGTAATCTCTTTCCGTTTTCAAAGCTTTTTTTGGAAGAACTCTTATTTTGCTGTGTATGTCAAATAGAAATACAAATATACAGATATATATATACATGCGTACAGTATAGTAACTCTAGAACATACAAATGATTTCCTGGGGGCACCGACCACACCATCCAGCAGAGATGTAGGCTCTGGGTTATACTGTATAAGATACTGTAATACATACTAATTCCTCATAGTAAATATCAGTTCTTTCATTCACTTTTTAAGGGAGCGAGTAGTGGAGAGAGAGACTTGATGTCAGTTGGTAAAACATTATAAACCTTTACAGTATTATAACTAAAAGACTGCTGATACTGGATTGTTTCGTGCTTGGGAAGACTGAACATGTCATGCTGACGTGTAGTATGCATGTGTAACTCACCATTTTTAATAAATCTAGTTGCCAAATATTCAGGTTTACCATATTTTAAAATTCTGTGTATTGTACAGGGTGGGCAACTAAGATGGAGTCCGGCCATATCGCAGAAACCAAACATCCCACAAGTTTAGGGAAGAAAGTACCTTAAATATGGTGACCCTGAAAATTCACTTTCTAAAATGGCAGTTAAGGGGAGTAACAGCCATGACCGAATAGAAAATTTGATGTTTCTCTGTATTTTTCTCAATGAAGTAGTATTGAAAATATATGCATCATAATCCTCAGACAATTTTGAATCATGTCGATTTTCCTTTTTTTTTTTTGTATTTTTAAAAATAATGGGATTTGGAGATGCCAAAAATATTTTTTTAATGTCAAGTAATTTTAACTTTATAAAAATCAAGATTTTTAATAATAAATAAAAAATATATCCTTATATTTTCGTCCTTGATCTGGAAAAAAGCACGTTGCAAATATTTTACAAGTACTATCATAGATCCCAGGGTGGACAGGTCACTTATTGAAAACAAATTTCGCAAATTCCAGTCAAATGTTTTTTTCCACAAAATGGCTTCGTTTGGTCTTGGTAGTCGTCCCTTAAAGTTTATTCTGGGTCCCATGCTCTATTACTAATTTATAGCTTACCAAAATTTCTAGGACCGCCACTGTAAGATTAATATGAAGTAATAGTCAAATAATAGCTGTAATGATCAAAGGTTCATAATATTAATTAATTTGTCTTTTAAAACCTAGATATTGATAAAATTGTTATTTAGGAACCATGTATGAGATTAAGCGGGCTGTAATTTATTCCTTTTTTAATTCTGGTTCATTGTCATTAAACACTGAAAACAAACTACTTCAGTGAAAAAGTATAAATGAACTGTGATCCTATAATTGTGTCTTTGCATGTCTGCCTGTACCGCCTACCTCTAGATAAATGGATTTTCAGAATAAGAAGGAAAATAAAAGTCTTCCCAGAAATCGTAAGACGGATGTAAAAATTTAATGCTGATTTGACTATTTTATTAATGATTTATGTTTAAATTTCATCTTGCATAGTCCTTGCCCAAGTAACACATGTCACTCTCTTATTACACTTAAAGCTTTATAAATAATACATTATGGCAACTTGTACAGAAAATTGGTTATATTGAAGCTTTGTTCAACACTAAACTGCTTATAAAGTAACTCGGTTGAATTAGATTGCTGGTAAAATGCTTTCACAGTATAAATATAAAGCTTCTTTATTAAAGCATCTTATACAGTTTTTAAAAAATTTATAAGAGGCTTAGTAAGCTCTATTATACAGATACACACCATGTATATTTATAACAGGTATATAAACCCCTATATAACATTTATACATCCGTTTTACAGCTTAGAAATTTCTCTATAACGGTTTTATAACACTGAGTTCTAAAGGTTTATAAAGCAAAATTATACAGCAATGTAGTTATTTAAGCCAAATACCATTTACGTCAGCCCTAATATAGATTATTTATAAATGCTTTTTACGTATAGTAGAAGGAGTATTTTATAAAGCATTTATTCAGCTGAAACTCTGTTTTGGAGCTATGTAGCTGCAATTTTCCGCCTTTATAGAACTCTTATACAGCTAAACTTACTCCATTTCATAACCTCCAATATTCATTGATTTGCTTTCGAATTTTTCTTGTTATGTATGACTGATGGTAGAGAAGTAAGCGCACTTGCCTCTCACCCAAAAGTTCCGGATTCGAGTCCCGGTCGTGGCAGTCGAAAATACTGTGAAAGAAATTTTTTCACTATACTCGGATATTGGGTGTGTGTTTTGTCTCTAAATGTATAGCCTTCTCCCACACAAAGCTCTTCTAGAGCCTTCCGGGATAAAGGGGGTCGTAATTACATGTGGTGTTATTATTATTACTATTATTATTATTTAAAAAAATTATGCAGGCATTTTCTCACCACAAACTACAAAAATCCACCAAAATCAATAAAAAGTTAGGTCTGAAATTCAAACAAAAGTGATAATATCATATCCCTCAAAAAGAAAATGATGTTATCATGGATTCAATTATTACACAAAATGTGGATTTCTATCAAAGTAAATTCACCTGTGCGAGGATTTTGTCTTTAACTACTACTTTTACACAGTCAAAGTGCTGCTTTAAGAATTTGTAACTGCTTCTGTAGTGACCTTCTTTGGATACTTATAGGGAACCATATTGTATTTTCTAAAAGTAAATATGACAGGACGGCCATTGTTACCGGTTTGACGTATAATTAACTTTTTATCATTTGAAAAGGAAAACCTTGCAAAATATTTACATCAATCGTTTATGGGGTGTTTAAAATAGGTGGTTTATCATTTTAAAACAATTCTATGGAAAAAAATTAAAAAATAAATTTTTTAAAATAATTTTCAACTTATCAAATTCAAGGAATTTTGGAGGCGCGTCTATTTATTTCGAAGTAGAATAGCATATTTCAACAGAAAAATTTTCTTCCCATGACAAATTTTATTTTCTACCAACCACAGCATACACTAATTCGCAGGCAATATTCATTCAATTTCCTAATAATTTGTCATAGGAAAGTTATTACATTGAAGTTGCCAGAGACACTGTGATATCGATGCTTTATAACTGCAAACAGTAACTAACATTAAGAGGAATTTTTACTGTATAAGAACTTACTTGCAACAATTATATAACAACTTCTTAGCAGTCATATAACATGATTTTTAACAGCTGGTAAGGCGAAACAAAGAGGTTGCCATAATGTTACTTTAAGCATTTATGTACCTTTTACAGAGCTTACCGAGGCTGTATAAACTGTGCCTATTTTGGGTATATAGATACTTCATTAATACTGGACTATTGTTGTTAACTCTTAATTATAAAGTATTAAGCTTTATAAAAAGGTGGAGTAGATAGTCATAGAGTTTTTAAAAAGCAATTTGTGCTACTTGGGTGTGCGACGCACACCTCGCACACCCGGTTGGCGCGGCCCTTCTGTAATAAATTGTATTTTTGGAACTCTTTTTTTTATTGCTTCTCACACACTAAAAGGTTTAAGGTTGAAGTTCAGAAAGTTATATGAGGTCCTACTTTTTAGGTCTCATGTATCTTTGTGAACTTTAAATCATAATAAAATGAATCTGTTTTTCTTTCAGATTCATTTTCTCATTTACAAAATCAAGATTTTGATTGATTTTGTCTCCTCAAAACTTTCCTTACAACTAAAGACATGACTAGCCACACGCCAGACCTTTTGAAGTATTGCTCGTAATTTTAAATACATTGAAAATTACACAACCCATATTTTTTAGGTACATATATTCATAAGGGCCGATCCATGCTTTTGCCACATACTATGTAAGAAAATCCATTTTGTTTACGTCATTGTTTATATTTTTTTCTTTTTATTCATTTTATTCCTTAACAACAACCATTGCAAGATGGAAATAAGCAGACTTGTAACATTCACTTTTATTATCGATTTTGTTTTTTAATTGACAGGATTTAAGTATCATCAGGAAAGCTGTAATCTGCCCATCCTGCCATGCCTCCCTAGAGAACTATTTCCATTTTGTAACCAACTGTTTGATTGTAGAAGAAAAGATGAAGAAATATTGTGAAACCCTAGGGGTAAACAGTATAGGTCAAGAAGAGCTAGGCCATTTGAGATATATAAAAAGCGAGCTAGATGGTAATTTGGTTGATAAAATCAAAGTAGAGACACATTTCTGTGGAGAAAGGGAAAATAATGATGTGGGTGAAATTGCTAGCAGACACGGCACATCTGAATTAGAGCCAAGTTCAGGGAATGATACCAAAAGTGTTACAAGGGAGGTTGGACATAAATATAAAAGTTATTTGGACATGATTGATCTGAAATTTAACAATGAAGAACAATCTGCATCGAAAACTATTTTGGACTACAAAGAGAAGTGTAATAATGTAGGTATTAAGGTAGAAGAAATGTTTTGTAGCGAGAACGAACTTAAGGAGGAAAGCTCTATTGAAATCGAGGACCATAAATATTTACTTAACGAACAAATTGAAATAAAAACAGATGAGCAAGATTTCAACAGGTAATATTAAATTGAGTTTTATTTTAAAAATTGGAAATAACCGTTATTTTTCTAAGTACCTATTCATTTATTTTATTAATCCATATAACATATCCAGAACAATAGATGTAGTGGATTTAATTATCATTTTGGTGGTTTTAATAAAACAAAACAGCTTTTGCAGAACAGTAATAAAATAAAATTATACTATTATTTTAAATGTATAAAACGACTTTGTTAGTTGGGAACTGATCCAGATGCGCTGGTCCCGCTTCTTATATATCCACGGAGCTTATTCTCGATTTATGTCTGTCATTCGAGGCGTATCTATGAAGCGGCGCCATCTCTGGGCGGACCGGCGTACTATTATCAAATGGTAGCTAATTTGGCAATCTTCCTTTCACTCTGCTACCAGGGATTAAACCTCTCTGTAAGAAAGCGGCACATAATACTGGCCCCTCCTTAAGCCTGAACGTCCTGGCCAGGCAATTCAGAGTTCCCAACATACTTCACCATTCTGTCTAGATGCACAATTTTCATCTTGGGCTTCTTTCTAAATTGAATCCGATAGAGAACGTCGTTAATCCCAAGGTGAGCGAAGCTTCTGCAGTTCTTCACTCCGCTGCAGGTTGTACAGCAAAAACTAAGTCAAGTCGAGCCTTCATTCGGTCACCACTCCCAGTAGGAAACCCCTTGGCGGCCGCATCCACACAAACCAACCATGCATCTGTGACACCAAGCCTATACGTCCTGATGGCTATTTATCCAACAAAATCGTTCCCGTATTCTAGCCAAGAGCTTATTTTTACCTCTCCGGATATTCCTTCATGCACTTCCTGAAGTACTTTTGGTACCCAGTACCTGGGTATCACCAAAAGCATGGTAACTCCCTTCCCATTCGGGGTCTCCCATGCTCTTCATAATAGCCCATCTTCAAGTCTTAGTTAATCCCATTGTGCTCATAAAGCCTTCGTCTAATACTTTTGCTAGAAACGTCCTTCCATTCCCTGCAGATTCCTTTTTCCTTCACCTTCAGCATCGGTCCAATTTCATCATCATTCAATTGTTCCTTTCTTACGATTTCCTTTATCCAATCCTTGGGAACCTCTATCTTAACCACCTTCCTGCTACATCCTGCTCTTTCTTTACATCCTCGGCATTTACTTCCTTAGGGTGCCTCTAGCAACAGTACCTCTTGACATGCCACAATTTGCCGCAATTATAACAGCGGATTCCTCTTGTCAGCCTTTCATCATTTTGTTGTTGTTTTGGCTCCTATTTCGACGGTTACGGTTCCTGTTTCGGCTCCGGTCGCGAACTTAATTCACTCAGTACTTGCGCGATCATTTTCTATATATCTGTTAGCATAACTATCAATCTCGTCTTATCGGAGCGGATTTCCCCTTTTCTTGTAGTGTTTACTTCCCCAGGGTTCTTTTGTCGACAATCTCGCATCATATGCCCTGGCTTGCTACATCGGTAACACCGGATACCCCCACACCTGCTTGTTGGTTTTCCTGTTTTCCTGGAAAACTTGTCTTGGTTATTGAGTATTGAGTAAGCATCAATAAAATTCTGTCATATTTTAATAAAAATGTTCTATTTCATTGCATTCAGTAACTGATTACAAAATATATCATTATCATATTATTATTATGTTTTCAATTTTCAGATTTCAGGAACTAGAACTCTCCACCAATTCACACAGCAAACAGATATCTTTAAGGCCAAATATTAAAGACGACTTATCGACACTTTACATAAAACAAAAATTAGTGAATAAGAAAAGCTCAACAGTAGTAAAAATGTACCGATCTGGAGGATGTTCATTTCAGACGAAATATAAGAGTGATCTCAAAAATCATGTGTCAATGCATAATACTCCTTCAAAAGTAACAATGTACAAATGCGACTCTTGTTCATTTCGGACAAAATATAAGAGCGTCCTCAAAAATCATGTGCTAGTGCATAAGAATTCCTCAGAAATAACAATGTATAAATGTGACTCTTGTTCATTCCAGGCAAAACGTAAGGGTAATCTCAAGAAGCACCTGCTAGTGCATAAGAATTCTCCAGAAATAACTATGTACGAATGCGAGTCTTGTTCATTTCGGACAAAATATAAGAGCATCCTCAAAAATCATGTGTTAGTGCATAAGAATTCTTCAGAAATAACAATGTATAAATGTGACTCTTGTTCATTTCAAACAAAACATAAGGGTAATCTTAAAAAGCATGTGCTGCTGGTGCATAGAAATTCTTCAGAAATAACAGTGTACAAATGTGACACTTGTTCATTTCAGGCAAAACGTAAGGACAGTCTCAAAAATCATGTGCTAGTGCATAAGAACTCTTCAGAAATAACTATGTACAAATGTGACTCTTGTTCATTTCAGGCAAAATATAAAGGTAGTCTCAAAATGCATGTGCTAGTGCATAAGAATTCTTCAGAAATAACTATGTACGAATGCGACTCTTGTTCGTTTCAGACAAAATATAAGGGTAACCTCAAATTTCATGTGCTAATGCATAAAAATTCTTCAGAAATAACTATGTACAAATGTGACTATTGTTCATTTCAGACAAAACGTAAGGATGGTCTCAAAGGACATGTGCTAGTGCATAAGGATCCTTCAGAAATAACAATGTACAAATGTGACTCCTGTTCATTTCAGGCAAAATATAAGGGAAGTCTTAAAGAACATATTGTGCTAGTGCATCAGAAACCTTCAGAAACAACAATGTATAAATGTGATTCTTGTTCATTTCAGACTAAACAGAAGGGTATTCTCAAAGAACATGTGCTTGTGCATAAGAATCCTGCAGAAATAGCAATGTACAAATGCGACTCTTGTTCATTTCAGGCAAAATATAAGAGTTACCTCAACAATCATGTGCTAGTGCATAAGAATTCTTCAGAAATAACAATGTACAAATGTGACACTTGTTCATTTCAGGCAAAACGTAAGGGTAATCTCAAACAACATGTGCTAGTGCATAAAAATCCTTCAGAAATAACAATGTACAAATGTGACTCTTGTTCGTTTCAGGCAAAACGTAAGGGTACTCTCAAGAAGCATGTGCTGCTGGTGCATAGGGGTCCTTCAGAAACAACAATGTACACACACTAGTTTTGCTCATTTCAGACAAAACATAAGAGTAAGCTAAAACAGTGTGCTAGTGCATAAGAATTCTTCAGAAATAACTAAACTGCTGGCCACTCGAACTTACACATAGAAAATTTTAGGCAAAATTTAATGTTCAATATTTTCAACAGGAATGCAAATTTTTGAACGCGGCTTGCAAATTTTAAGAGCTAGTTTTTTTCGGATTAAGCTGCATGACGTATATTTATCGTAGGAACATAAGTTTATTATATACGGGGTGATCAATGAATTCATGCAAAAAATCAAAAAGTTTGTATGAGTGAAATTTCCGCAAAAAATTTTTTTCGTCGTTGCAATATGGTTCGTTACTAAGGTAACATCAATATTTCTAGACGGTTTTGTCAGTTTTTGGATTAAGGCCCTTAGGCCTTGTACACACTACTCAACATAAAATTTGGATACCGAAATTTTTAAAATGCTATAACTTGACATTGGATTGACGGTTCTTGATGATTTTTGCGGATTTGGAATCCTTATTTCACGTAGATTTTCTATGGTCTAAGCATTTTATTTGAGGGTTGAAATTTACACATTATACCGGGTCGATAATAAACAAAAACGTAGCGACAAGAACAAGTTTATTACTTTATATTCTACAATGTACAAGATTGCTTAACAACGGCCAAAAGTCAATTCTTAAAAAATTTATAATTCTAATTCTGGTAATTTTTAATGATTAAAAAAAAAATTAACTAAAAAACTAAAAGTGAATTTAATTTAAACTTAAATTAAAATTACCTAATTAAAATTAGGTACATTAATTTAAAAAAAGAGAAGCTAATATTTTGTTGGTCCTCCTGCTCGTAATATTATTTCCCGACATCGATTTGGTAGAGTATCCACAAGATTATTTATAAAATCTTGTGGAATATTCTCCCATTCTTCACGAATGGCCTCACTGAGCGTTTCTAAGGTTTCAGGGGGTACATCAAGAGATCTTACTTTAAGTTTTAAATAAGACCAAACGTGTTTGATGACATTAACATCCGGAGACTTTGCAGGCCAGTCCATCCTATTGATGTTTTGTGCCTGCAAAAACTCTGTGATCCTTCGCGCTCTGTGAGGTCGAGCGTTGTCATCCACCAATAGAAGTTCTGGGCCGTAATGTCGAGCAAAAGGAACAACAATAGGTTCCAAAATTTCCTCCTGATAAACAGTAGCATTAATGGTTTGGTTGGTAATGAATAGCTCGGTTTTACCATTTCTTATGATACCTCCCCACACTGTAACACCTCCGCCACCAAATGCTTCTTGAGGGTCCATATTTTCCTCCAAATATCGCTGATTTGGCCTTCTCCAAACTAAAATTCGGCCATCGGAGTGAAACAAATTAAATCTTGTTTCGTCAGTAAATAAACAATGGCTCCACTCTGCATTACCCCAATTCGCATGCCGATTTGCCCATGCCCGCCTATTCGCTCTATGGTGTTGTAATAACCGCACACATTTTGCTCTGCGACGGGCTCTATAATTTAAAATGTTTGGCATTATGTTATGTTTTTTAAAAAAAAAATCTCACCTCAAGTTGTTTTTATTTAATGTTCTTCTCACTGTTCTGTCCGAAACTCTCACCCAGTTTGTTGTCTTAAAGAGTCATTTAGTTTTCTAGAGTTCTTTGTTCTATTCCGCATAGTTTCTCTCATTAAAATTCTTTCGGTTCTTTCGTTTATTTTTTTTGTATGTCCACCCCCATGCCCATAAATATGATCACCAGTAGTTTCGACGCGGCGGATCAAATTATAAATTGTCTTTCGGCTGACATTGTAAATGTGCGCAATTTGCTGTTTTGACATTCCTTCGTTGAGAAGTCGAATGCAATTTTCCCTTTCTGCCGTGGTTAAACGCCTCATATTAATTAAACTTTACAAAATTATAACATTGAAATGTGTCAGATTATTTCTAAAATAATGGAAACAGTTTTTAATTGCATAGCAACAAATCTGTTTTTCCAATGCCTACTTTGAAATTGACGCGTCGCGTAGAAATTACACCCGATCATAATTATGGGCTTGGGGGTGGACAAAGAACTCTGTAAAACTGAATGACTCTTTAAGACAACAAACTGGGGTGTGAGTTTCGGACAGAACAGTGAGAGGAACATTAAATAAAAACAACTTGAGATGAGAATTTATTTTTACAAAAACTTAAATAATGCCAAACCTTAGAGCGCGTCGTACCCTACGTTTTTGTTTATTATCGACCCGGCATAATGTGTAAATTTCAACCCTCAAATAAAATGCTTAGACCATAGAAAATCTACGTGAAATAAGGATTCCAAATCCGCAAAAATCATCAAGAACCGTCAATCCAATGTCAAGTTATAGCATTTTAAAAATTTCGGTATCCAAATTTTATGTTGAGTAGTGTGTACAAGGCCTAAGGGCCTTAATCCAAAAACTGACAAAACCGTCTAGAGATATTGATGTTACCTTAGTAACGAACCATATTGCAACGACCAAAAAAATTTTTTGCGGAAATTTCACTCATACAAACTTTTTGATTTTTTGCATCACTTCATTGATCACCCCGTATATAATAAACTTATGTTCCTACGATAAATATACGTCATGCAGCTTAATCCGAAAAAAACTAGCTCTTAAAATTTGCAAGCCGCGTTCAAAAATTTGCATTCCTGTTGAAAATATTGAACTTTAAATTTTGCCTAAAATTCTCTATGTGTAAGTTCGAGTGGCCAGCAGTTTATGTACGAATGCGACTCTTGTTCATTTCAGGCGAAATATAAGAATAACCTAAAAAAATCATGTGCTAGTGCATAAGAATTCTTCAGAAATAACAATGTGATGTGACGTGAAATGTGATTCTTGTTGATTTCAGACAAAACGTAAGGATTGTTTCAAAGGACATGTGCTAGTGCATGACAATCCTTCAGAAATGGCAATGTACGGTTGCAACTTTTGTTCGTATCAGTCGAAAGTGAAACAAAACCTTAAAAGACATTTACTAGTACACAAGGGCCTTTTGGAGGTAACAATGTATAAATGTGACTTGTTCATATCAGACAAAAATTATGAGCGATCGAAAAAGGCATGTGCTAGTGCATAAGAATCCTTTAAAAGTAACAATGTACAAATGCGATTGTTATTCGTTTCAAACAAAATATAAGGGTAGCCCCAAGAATCATGTATTAGTGCATAAGTGTCCTTCAGAGGCAACCATTGTACGATTGTGACTAGTTCGTACCAGATGAAATGCAAAAGTGGCGTCAGAAGATATTTGCTATTGCATAAGGATCTTTCAGAAATAAGGGTGTACAAATGTTACTC
Source organism: Leptura quadrifasciata (assembly GCA_963675555.1). NCBI lineage: Eukaryota > Metazoa > Arthropoda > Insecta > Coleoptera > Cerambycidae > Leptura > Leptura quadrifasciata. Next base: position 93,172,766 of record OY776680.1, on the reverse strand, counting down.
TTGTTTATTTAGAACAAAATATAAAAATAGCCTCGAAAAACATTTGCTATTGTATAAGAATCTACAAATGTTATTCTTGTTTATTTCAGGTAAAACAAACGGTCACTCAATGACAATTTGCTAATCGATAAGGATCTATCAGTACTAGCAATGTATGAATCTGCCTTGCTCATATCGGACAAACATGAAATAAAACCTTTTACTGATGGCACAGAAATGTTCTTTGGAAGTAACAATATGCAACTGTGATTCTTGTTCAATTCATACAATGATTAATAGTTGCTTTATAGGAATCCTTCAGGAGTAAAGATGTACAACTATGAGTTGTTTATGTGACACAAAATCTAATTGCAGATATCATTTGCTGATGTATAAGGATCTATCAGAACTAAAAACGTATAAATGTGACTTGTTCATTTCGGACGAAACATAGAGATAGCGTCCACATTTACCTTTGCTTAAAATTCTAAAATAATTTAATGTGTAGAGATCCATTAGAAATGTAGAAATTGTTCGATACAAATACGACATGAATGGTGCCTCCAACAACTGTGCTAATGTGTAAGAATCCTCTCAAATTAACATTGTATAAATATAAGCTGTTCATTTCAGGAAAAATATAAAAGTAGCATCAAGAAATACTTGTGTAAGTGCACAACGATCTCTCAGAACTAAAAATGTACAGAAGTGTCTCTGCTTCGTTTGAGACATAACAAAGATCGAGGATCCAGTGGGGGTTAGGTCTAAAAATATTAGTTGCCAGGAGATAACGACAGCTAACGTTGAATGAGAAACATTTTATCTTGTAGGCTTCACTAAGCAATATAACCTGTTGTGTTGAGGGATCGTTAGGCAACTCTACATATCTAAACGGTTGATTTGAATCAGCCATATAGTTTGGTTTGTTTTTAGGGCGGAATGTCAAATGATTCTTTATCTAATAAAAATAAATATAATTATATAAATTTATATATATATAATTATAATAAATTTGTATAATAAATATTTTTAAATTCTTAACAAGACTTTAAATTTATTACCCCACAAAACTATTCCACAAGTTTGTCATAAGTATTGAACAATAGCTTACATTGCTGAATATTTGATAAACACCATCTACATAAAAAAAGCTGTAATTTACAAATGTAGTGGTGTGCCCCTTTTAACTCAACAGTGCGGCCACTGCCCTTTTAATTACGGCCACGTAAGACTAAATCTACACAGAAAAGAGGCATTCCGGAGGCAAATTTCATTTATTTATTTACTTATTAGTACACTACAGAATTCATTTCAATTTCAGTTGGTACATTAAACAACTTATACTAATTAAAAGGTAAACCTTACACAATATATGCAAGAAGAGATTAAAATGAGTGAGGAGCAAGGAGAAAATTCTCGGAGGGGTCGATCTCTGTGATATCTATTTACTTACTTATTAGAACCTATACTGCTGGCTTCCTATATCTCATTTGCAGTAAAATTGGGCCAATTTGGAAAACCTTAGGTTCCATTTGTTTTTTGTTGTGTCTGTGATAGGAGGTGAATATACAATTAATGTCGCCAATCATACACATCAATATGCAAGTATTAGCTAACAGTTAGTTTCGTGGTACTGTTAAGAGTAAGAAGATAGAGATTGATACCGGCTCGGTTGAAACCATGTGGCGCCCTTAAATACTAGAATCTTATTGTCTGTAATAGACATATGTCTAATTGTAATCACGAACCATCTCCACTGTCGAAAAGCTAGGAGGCAATCTACTCAGTATCTGTATGCTATTGTTTATGAGGCGTATGGCAACAAACTGGAAAAGTAGTACATATATCAGTATAATATCAGTGGGTAAGTTTATTAAGCACTAAATTTTTTTTTTCTATTTCTATTGTTATCGAGTTGTCATTATTTTTTTTTATTCTCTTATCTTTTTGCTACGCCACATATTAGTTTGTTTTTAAAACCTGGATATTCAGTAGTGTTTCTAGGTACCCTTCTTGACAATAGACTTACCTGGGATGATCAGATTGACAATATTAGTAAAAAATTAAATAAGGCCTACTACGCTATTTTGCAAATGAAAGACACTCTGGATATCTCGGGTCTTTTAAATATGTAACGTTCGGGGACGTGGTGAAAAGTAAAGAGCAGTTTTCTTAGCGAGGACTTTATTACAACTTGTTTCAACGTACAGCAGGAATAAAAAGAGAGCTGCACACCAGCTCACATTCAATATATTTGGCAACACTACCAACCTTACAATACAAGTCTATTCTACCAACTTAATTATATTATATTGTTTATATTAGCATTATTATTTAATTTATGTTACATCCCCTCTTATAAGCATCCCCTCTTATAAGTTTAAATAACTAACCACATTTTAATTAAAAAGAAAACTACAATTTATAAATTTAAGATACCTTAACGTTCATTTTAAATCTAAAATTACATAATATACAATATATACAATTAAAGCTTAGTTCTAACAAATCTAAAATTACATAATATACAATATATACAATTAAAGCTTAGTTCTACTACGTAAGTAGTATGGTTCCCTGTTATTATTCTTATTATTTTCTCGAAAGGGAGCGTGGGTTCGTACCCCACACCTGACACCATGTAACGTTCGGGGACGTGGTGAAAAGTAAAGAGCAGTTTTCTTAGCGAGGACTTTATTACAACTTGTTTCAACGTACAGCAGGAATAAAAAGAGAGCTGCACACCAGCTCACATTCAATATATTTGGCAACACTACCAACCTTACAATACAAGTCTATTCTACCAACTTAATTATATTATATTGTTTATATTAAAGCATTATTATTTAATTTATGTTACAAAATATATACTATGCTATGGCTTATTCACATATTTCGTTGAATATTATAAGCTGGGGTCATGGTAGAGACTTTACTAGAATTTTCGTAGCGCAAAAAAAAATTTGAAGATTAATATTTAATATGAAAATTACTGAAAGTTGCCGGCAAGTGTTTAAAAATAAGGATATCCTAACTGCACCTTCTATATATATTTATAAATGCTTAACTTTTGCAAGAAATAATCTACACTTGTTAGAAACAAATTCCGCTGTCCATGACCACAGTACAAGGCATGGCAATCTTTTGCGTATCCCCCGGCACAATACCACCGCATTTAAACACTCTCCAATCTATAACTGTATAATATTTTATAATAAACTGCCAGCTAATTTAAGGAACACATCGAATTATACGGTATTTAAGAGGAAAGCTAGAACATTACTGAGTAATGGATGCTATTATAGCTCTGGCGAGTTTTTAAGTGACGCAAATATTTAATGATTTTTTTTTTAAAAACTGTGCTTGTCATATATTTTGTTATTTTCTTAATTCATTATAGCTAAATATGCCTAATTTTTTATGTAATTATGTATTTTTATGTTTACTATATGTATGTATGTATATGTGTCTATATTTATATGTTTGTGTATATATATGGTTGTACATATATAGAACTTTAGTTAATACCTGACAATCGACTTTGTTAGTTAGCTATTATTGTATTTTACTTTGTTTTCTTGTTGCTATTGCATTACTGTTATTATTTCTCTGTCTTCCTTTTATATATTTTTATGTTTATACTTTTATGACTTTTCATATCTGTATTTCATACGGCTTATATATGAATAAATATTATTATTATTATTATTATTGGTAAAACTGATGTTATTTAGGAAGCATTTTGTTTTTAACCTTTAATTAAATGAATATTTTAGAAAAACTAAATTATTACCGTTATTAGTATTTAATTTTACCATTTTCCGAGTAAACAGAAATGTCAACATACCTGATAACAAGTTTTCTTTTTTCCAAATCTGCACTAGTAGGATATACCCCAAACAGCACCACAAGGTCCAATGGACTTCCAGTGGACATCCATTGGACTAACCCATTTAAAAATCATCGACGTCCAATGGATGTCCAGCAGACAAACAATGGACACTCAATGGATGACCAGTAGAGACAGTTTGCCACACGAAATGGACATCCAAAACTAGTCCACGTATGGACCAGAAATGGACATTAATGTATTTTTTATACAGGGTTACTGGTAATTCGATACATACCTTTGGAGATGTGATGGGGCATGAGCTAAGGAGTAAATCTAGCCCTAACATACATTATGCAAAACTCAATAGTTTTTGAGATATTTCAATTTTTTTGTTTTTCTCAAAAAAGTAGATCTTAATGTCTTAAAAGTTAATTTCCGAAAAATCTACTTGACATTTTTAAATTTTTTTTTTACTAGATTACTTGTCCAATATTATAGATATCCGTTTGGAATGAAAAATATCCGGAAACATTTCGATCATGTGATCATTTAAAATAAAAACTTGTAAACATTTTTTTTTTTAAATCAGTTATGAAATTTACCCATTAGGTTTTTTCAAAAAAAATATTAGTGTAGCATGCGTACAAATTATTATAAAAACTTCGTTATTTCAATAGCTATCTAACTAGGTAGAAATGTTTAATGTACCCTTGATAGTTCTAATAAAAAATTAGTAAAGATAATGCTGGTGGCAGACTTTATTAAACGACTAATCGTTCATTTTCATTTAAGTCAGTCAGTTCTTGACTTTGACGTTTGTGCATATATGTCATTAACTGACATTCTTATCTCCGTGTCCCTTAAGTTTGTTGGTCTTGTTAAATTAGTTATCGAAGATTTTGATTTTGCTCGTAGTTGTTGTTATTGTATTTTCTGTGCCATGGCCGCGTATGCCAACGCACAATACGCTGATATCTTGTTTGTCTATGGATACTGTGGCGGCAACGCTGCTGAAGCTCGCCGAGAATATGGTCTTTGGTACCCCAACCGCCGCTTACCAAATGCACGTGTATTCAGTACGGCATATCGAAATGTCGCTGAAACTGGCTCCATGAAATGTAGAAGAAGTGACGCTGGTGCTCCTCCCGTTTATGAACCAGATGATGAGGAAGAAATATTAAGGTATTTTGAGGAAGACCCAACTATTTCAACTAATAAAGTCGCAAGACTAACCGGAGCGTCACAATGGAAAGTTTGGTCTACGATACATAGAGTTGGATGTCATCCTTACCACTATACCCCTGTCCAAGGCTTGGAGGAAGGTGATCCTGGAAGGAGAGTGGAATTCTGCCGCTTTATGTTAAATTCAGATGCAGAAAGTGCAAATTTTTTTAACAAGTATTTTATGGACGGACGAGTCGAAATTTAATCGCGAGGGTATAACAAATTTCCACAACCTACATTATTGGGCAGAGGAAAATCCCAAGTTAACACGTGAAACTAGTTTCCAAATGAAGTTTTCTATTAATGTGTGGATGGGAGTCATTGGCCACTATTTAATAGGGCCACACTTTCTTCCTCAAAATTTAAACGGGGAAATCTATGAAAATTTTTTAAGAAATGATCTGGCGGTGATTTTAGAAGCTGTTCCTCTCGCCGTCAGACAGCGAATGATGTTTCAGAACGACGGTTGTCCAGCACATTATCGGCTGACAGTACGACAGTTACTTGATCAACGTTTCCTTAACCGTTGGATTGGAAGAGCGGGCCCAATACCTTGGCCAGCGCGAAGCCCTGACTTAACACCCCTTGATTATTACGTATGGGGTCATATGAAGGAGATGGTCTATGCCGCACCAGTCAATACTATAGAAAACCTTAGACAAAGGATAGTCGATACTGCCCAACACATAAGGCATAATCTGACAACCAGAGTAACAAGGACGGAAATAAGAAGACGCTGCCGTGTCTGTATACGGAATAGGGGCTCCCATTTTGAACAAGACGTATAAAAAATAAAGTACAACTTTGAAATTAATGAAGAATTAAACTCTACTTTTAAATTGTTTTTTACTGTTTATCTAAAAATAAAATTCGTACTTCTTGTGTTATTTTTACTAGTATTTTCTTAGAACTATTAAGGGTACATTGAACATTTGTACCTTGTTAGATAGCTATTGAAATAAGGCAGTTTTTATAATAATTTATACGCGTTTCGTTAATATTTTTTTGAAAAAACCTAATAGGTAAATTTCATAGCTGATTTAAAAAAACAAAAATTTAAAGTTTTTATTACCGATGTTCACATGATCGAAATGTTTCCAGATATTTTTCATTCCAAACGGATATCTGTAGTGTTGGACAAGTAATCCAGTAAAAAAAAATTTAAAGATGTCAGATAGATTTTTCGAAAATTAACTTTTAGGACATTAAGATCTACTTTTTGAGAAAAACAAAAAAAAATAAATATCTCAAAAACTATTGAGTTTTGCATGATATATGTTAGGGCTAAATTTACTTCTTAGATCATGCCCCATCACATCTCCAAAGGAATGTATCGAATTACCAGTAACCCTGTATACATCAATAAAAAATTTAATGCATGAAAATATGACCTTTGTAATACCTTTTGGAAGCTAAATAAATTTATCAACTTTCTAAAGGCGGAATTATATCGGTCGTAATTTCGTGCATTAAATTTTATTCTTGATGTTTTATACAAAAACAAAATAAAAAATTATGTTTATATAGCAAATTCGAAAACCTTTTAAACGTAAATCATTTTTTTTTCAATTATTTGTTGCGAAGAATACCTATTTATAAATTTGCATGATTACTTTTAACTGTTTACAAAATAAAAATCACATCGAGATAATTTTTTGAAAATTATACATTCTAAAGGTATTAAATACAGAACACATATAATTACCGATATACTTTATATAACATAAAATAATTTTTATATTCTATATATTTTTCTTTCAAATATGTTCAATTTGTCTTTTCTTTCTCTAGCTAACATTGTCTTTCCTTATTAAAAGACAATATAAAATGTATTTACCTCTACTAAAGTGCTCCGTCAGAATAAATATGTACGTATATAATGACTTCATATAGGCACACTGAACAATAATTATAAATGTATATCATACAATTTAACTAATTAACAAAATCGAAGCTCTTTGGTTTTGACTAATTTCAACACATTCGACACTCGACAGATAGTAATAATGGTACTGCAGATGGGCGCACATCGGTGGCGCTAGTATCTAACCGATTTGTAACGATAATACTGAATACGCCCGCCAAGTTTAAATGAATTAGCGGGCGGGCGGCCGCCCTCAAAAATAACCCTTATCTAGAGAATTATAAGAATCTTACCTAACCAGTGAAGCAGGTTTAATTCCGACGGGTTGTTTTAAAATGTGTCACGAGCCGATCCCAATATGTAGAATCATGGGTCAATTTCTGTGTACTGTATATATCAAAAAATTAACTTTATGGACATTAAATGTATGTCCAATGGATGTCCGTCCATTCATCGAAGTCATTGGATGCCCAATGGATGTCCATGTACTTAAGCCCAATGTATATCCAAAAGATGTCAATGGACACTTGGACCTGTAAAGGATATAAAATGGATGTCCAATGGACGTCGAGTGTTTATTGGGACTTAATATGGACAATTTTCCTTCAACTAAGCTTTTAAACAATATTAGCCAATGTCACCAAGCCAATCTGATAATAAAATTATGCACCATTACTGTTTAAATCGATCGTAAAATCAAATTCCTCAAAATTACTACGGGTACGGATTATATATCGGGCGGTCAAATTATGATGTCACTGCTATTATTCCATTGGCTTATTAGTAACTAATATAAGAAATTTTCTAACCATCCTACCAACTTAATGGTCGCGTTCATTAACATTTCGTCATTTGATCACAATAAAAGAAGTGCAGTTTAAGCATGTGATCAGTCAGGCAAATTCCGTTCACGTAAAATGATCAGTGAGCGCCACTTGATCGTCCGCTCACCGTGATGAACGCGACCAATGAGACGAGGTCACTGAATGCGATGTTGAAAGATTAACAGATGTCAACAATCTCGTATTTTATACAAATAACACTTTATATATTTAACCTTTGATCTGATACATGTTTAGGTCTAACACCTTTGTTCGCTTTTATCCATAGACAATATATATATTATTCTTTGTCTATGCTTTTATCTCTAATTAATGCCTGCCTGTCAAAGAATGCCTGTATGTAACAATCTGTGCTAAAGCCACACAATAGAAGAGGAAGAAGAAAATATTTACTCATATAAATAACTGAGAGTATAAAAGCACAGACCACAGAGTACTCAAAAGTCTCAGATAAATAGTGGTTGGTTTTTTTTTGTTGGCGCGAATGTTTATTTCCTATGTTGTTTTGTGATTGATAACATTATATGAAAAAAAATTCATTTCAATTATTTATTTTTCATAAAGAAATGGAATCCCATGAAGCTATAATCTGCAGATTTTGTTTAATAATATGCAAAGAATTTGAGTTTATGGAGGGAGATATTAAAGAGGTCTTGGAAATAGTTCTGCCAAAAATAGTAAGTGACTAAAATTAATGCATATAGGTACAAAAGGTGAAAATTATGTTTGCATAAATTTAGTTCAATTCAATATTTGTTAAACATTTGGGTTGTGAAATGCTCTTATTTCGGTAAATTTTATTTTAGGATTTAGCTGTGGTGAATGAACCCGTAATATGTACTAATTGTTTAGAAGTACTCCTGAATTGTTTCGATTTTAAAACGACGTGTTTCTATACGCACGACCATATAGTTCAATTTGTCCACCATGAGAAGAACACTGTCAAACGGGATCTGTTAGATGTCTATCTGAGCAGAAATGAAAATAGCACTGGTATTCCAGATGGCTGGGTGATATGTGCATGTTGCATGAGTCCGGTGAACAATTGTTCTTCTATATCCCTTGATGTAGAAGAGAGAGACGTCGCCTTGGATAACATGATAGAACGATGTGTTCCAGAATTGGTAAATATTAATACTTCTTATGTTTTATTAAAGTTTGCTTAAAAAATTATGTATACTTATATTTTAATAATACATTCAATGAAGTTTTCTCTTTTTTGGCTCTAGCCCCAGGGGCATTAGCTTACCGTTATTCAATATCTGTCTCTATTTGGACGGAGATGGAAGTTATATCATTCATTAACACATGATTCATTGGGTGTAGGTTCCCAGCTGTCTTGTTTTTTGCGTAAATAACTACATTGATATTAACTGTGCTGAAATATTTACCGTAATTTGTTATGACAAATTTTGAGAGTATACTTATTTGTTCATTATTTAGCTGCTTTCCATCTTTAACCAAGTCCAGTAAACTGGTGGTGACATCTGGAAAGGAATCTCAAGCTTCCCAAACTTTCTACTACCTACACTAAAAAATCGGTCCGCAATAACTCAAATGAACTTTCCCATTTAGGAGTAGATTGCCCCGCAGCTTCCCTCCCTGCATTTTCTAGGAGCGACCGGTCAGATCATTTCATATCGGTACTGGGGGAACGTCCATGTACTAAATTTAATTAAAATCATTAGAGCCGGATCTATTTTCGATTTCGTCTTGGGGTGTGGCCGTCCAGAGTACACATATAAAATTTGAACAAAATCGATCCAGTAGTTTGGGTTCTAGGTGCGACTACAGACAGCAGACAGACATTTTTTAAAATCCACTTTTTTGGGTTCTAGAGAACTTGAAAACGTGTCAAATCAAAAACTCAAACTCAAATTTTTGCATGATCACCATACTTTCCTTATGTACTACGTATATGGGAAAGTAAAAAAGGAAATAGCGGTACATGTGGATCTTAATTATATCGAGGTGTCTTACCTAAAGAATTAATTGTGCAAAAGGATATCGTAATTGGTAACTAAAACAATGGGCTGTCATCCCTCAAGAAACAGATTTGCTTATTAAATACATTCTTTAATCGTGAAAATGAACACGACCAATTCTAAATCCACAAGGGGCCCATCCAACAGTCAGAATACTGAATTTTCTGATTTAGGAGCACTATACATCACCAGAAGAACACATATTCGGTCCCCGTCTACGTATTTATAACGTACTATAATAATGTTTATACTTATTATTACTATTACTAGATTACGTAAAGTCTACGTCTTGCCATGAAGTGCATTATCCTATGAACGAATGCATTAATATATCTATTTTACTTTATACCACAATAACAGTTGATTGTATGAAAAAAAATGTATAGATCCTGAAGATTTACAGTTTTCATAATCGACATCCGGGTTATACGAAGCAAGATTTTTGCGAAAAACCACTTTTTGAGACCTTTGACCTTGCATATTTCGCAACTCTGGCACGATATCTATTGGGACTTTTAACAAGTTATTTAAAACATAGACATGTTTTATGTTATAAAACCTAAAAATTACTGGATTGTAAATGAATTATTACAGTGGGTTACAAATTTATTTGACATAAAAAAGAATAAGTAAAGCATTCTTAATTTTTTTTCAGGTATGACACCAAAGCATTATCCGTTTTCAGTAGAATTCGCTGTAGCTACTTTTGGAGTGTATTTTTTTTGTTAAAAGTGAACTTACTATTGAGTATCTAAAATCTTTATTTAACCAACGCGGTGAGGTTAAACAGTTTTTGCATTAATACTAATGTAATAGTTTCTATTTATCCAACCAACTTCAAATAGTTTGTGGGCGAAAACCTCTTCAGGTATTATTTATGACCAAGGTAAACCTACCGTTAGAAAACAATATCGAACACCAAGACTGTTTCATGATTGGTTAAGATAAATATCAATTCTATACCTCATATTACATTAACACTTCACCAGACTACAATATACTCCATTATACTACATAGTATTTCATGCATACTTCACAATACTTCATCATACTACATTGGTACTTCATATACTACACTGATACTTCACGATACTTCATTATACATTTTTATATAAAAAATGTACCTATTATAGATCATGAATTAAATTTGATCAGTAATTTTAAAAGATATATATTATGCTATTACATGCATTATTATTTTAACTTACATATAATTATTTTAAAAAACAAATTTAACTGCGTACATAATAGGAATAATTGAATAAATAAAAAATCACAAGATCTTACACAAGTGTGAATAAAGAAACGAAATTTCATACAATATATAATAGTCTAGAAATACAAAAAGACAGATATGTGTATACCTATATGCGTACAGTGTAGTAACTCTAGAACATGCGAATGATGGCCTGGGGGCACCGACCACACCATCCAGCAGAGACTCAGGCTCTGGGTTATACTGTATAAGATACTGTAATACATGCTAATTCCTGACAGTAAATATCAGTTCTTTCATTCACATTTTAAGGAAGCGAGTAGTGGAGAGAGACTTGATGTCAGTTGGTAAAGCATTATAAACTTTTACAATATTATAACTAAAAGACCGCTGATACTGGATTGTTTTGTGCTTGGGAAGACTGAACAGGTCATACTGACGCGTAGTACGCGTGTGTAAGTCACCATTTTGAATAAATCTAGTTGCCAAATATTCAGGTTTACCATATTTTAAAATTCTATGTATTGTACAATGTAGGCAACTAAGATGGAGTCCGGCCATATCTCAGAAACCAAACATCCCACAAGGTTAGGGAAGAAAGTACCTTAAGTACAATTACTCTGAAAGATCACTTTCTAAAATGACCGTTAAGGGATGTAACAGCCATGACTGAATAGAGAATTAGGTGTTTCTCTATATTTTGCTCAATGAAGTGGTATTGAAAATGTATGCATCGTAATCCTAAGACAATTTCCTTAACAAAGGCCATCACAAGATGGAAATAAGCAGACTTGTAACATTCACTTTTATTATCGATTTTCTTTTTTAATTGACAGGATTTAAGTATCATCAGGAAAGCTGTAATCTGCCCGTCCTGCCATGCCTCCCTAGAGAACTATTTCCATTTTGTGACCAACTGTTTGATTGTAGAAGAAAAGATGAAGAAATATTGTGAAACCTTAGGGGTAAACAGTATAGGTCAAGTAGAGCTAGGCCATTTGAGATATATAAAAAGGGAGCTAGATGGTAATTTGGTTGATAAAATCAAAGTGGAGACACATTTCTGTGGAGAAATAGAACATAATGATGGGGGTGAAATTGCTAGCAGACATGGCACATCTGAATTAGAGCCAAGTTCAGGGAATGATACCAAAAGTGTTACAGGGGAGGTTGGACATAAACATACAAGTAATTCAGACCAGATGGATGATCTGAAATTTAACAATGAAGAACAATCTGCATCGAAAACTATTTTGGACTACAAAGAGAAATGTAATAATGTAGGTATTAAGGAAGAAGAAATGTTTTGTGGCGAGAACGAACTTAAGGAGGAAAACTATATTGAAATTGATGATTATAAATATTTACTTAACGAAAAAATTGAAATAAAACCAGATCAGCAAGATTTCAACAGGTAATATTAAATTGAGTTTTATTTCAAAAAACGGGAAATAACCGTTATTTTTCTAAGTACCTATTCATTTATTTTATTAATCCATATAACATATCCAGAACAATAGATGTAGAGTGTATCAAATTCTTGAAAAAATTGGGGTATGGGTATATGGCAGATAACTTTTGTACATCGGGTATCTAACATTTAACATGAAAATAAAAATTACCTCTTGTTTATGTAAATTGTTGATCTTCTGAACATGCTAGGACACTAATAAAGCTAATCAATGACATTACCTTGAAACATAATCTATCATTGTCCGGAGACGATAAAATAGACATCTCCATCCTAAGGAGGTACTAGTCAAAAAGAATAGTGACTATTACCACTTCTAGTAGGTAATAAAATAGTATTAGGATAGTTGAATTGATAATTTTTGGCGACAACTTTCCAGGGCAAAATTTATTGCTGACACGTATGTATTTTGACCTAAAAAAAAATATTTTTTCAAAAGTGGCCTATACACCAGAGGTTATGTGCACTTTTTTGATGAGCTTACAAGAATATTCTACTTACCTGCATAACACCGCATTCTAATAATCAAATCAGAATAACATAATATTTGCAATGAAATCCTTATTATCTAAACCTATTTAATTGTCATAGGTCAATTAGTAATCTTGAAAAAAAATTAAAAATACATAACACATAGTAATGGTACAACTCAAATTTGAATATATTTACAATAATGAGGAAGAATTTCACAAAAGTTGGCGAAAATATAGTGCATCAATGAACAAATAAAATACTCTTATTCTAGATGGTATAGGTCAAATAGAATGGCCAAAATAGCATACGAAGTATAATTTTGGATCCCTCGCATCAAGAAGGCAGTTCTAAATTGTCTGTCATTAATGTACTTTAAGTTTATAAAGTTCAAAGTCATTCCTTTTTTCATTTTTTTTTACCATTCTCAAGCTTATATTTTTTGTCTGTCCTTCATTTTGTCTGATTTTCATTTAAACAAGATGCAATAACACATAATGAAGAAGACTTTTCAAGTTCAACTATAATAGAAATGACATCAGTTTTGACCACTAATGGTCGAGCAAAATCTACTTATATATTTCCCATTTATCGAGACGGTTTCTTAAGATGTTACATCGAATCCTCAAATAAATTTATATATTAGTTGCTAATAATTACTATTGTGACCCTGCCACCTTAAAATTTTGCGAAATAGAAACATTATTTTAATATAATTACCATTTTCTTAAAATATCATTATCAATGAGGCACCCTTGTTTTAAGAAATTACACGATGGAAGTTTGCAGCAAAACTGCCTGCGTCAGCATATTGCAAGTTTATAAAATACAAATAATGGAATAGTCTAGATGTTGCTATTCGCTTTCCAGTTAATTTTATGTAACATTTCTGTTAAAGATTTAATGCAATCGTGCAAACGTAATGTTACACTTGACGATTTAAAACTTCTGCAATTTCCAAAAAATTTTACCATGTTTGGTGGGTATGTTGCGTTGAGATTTCTTACAGTATTCAGTACATTCCATCTCGTCTGTAGTCGATATTTAAGAAAAATTTATATTCTTCAGGAATCAGTGTTTTGACCCAATTATACATAATTTTGCTAATTCGTGAGTTTGCAGTCTTATCTTTCGATGATATCTGATTGAGAAATGTGCTGCGATTATTTTCTAGATATGAATATTGCGTTTCCTAAATCTCACCTTTAGCTTTGATATACTTATGGCAAAAGTTATTTATCAGTTTCTATAAAATTCTGTCATATTTTATTGGAAATATTCCATTTCATTGCATTCAGTAACTGAGTACATAATATAACATTATCATGTTGTTTTGTTGGAGAGCACCTTTTTTGCTATGTGAAAATAAATAATTATTAATTTTAATGCAGTGATAATAAAATATTTTTCAATTTTCAGATTTCAAGGACTAGAACTTGCCACTAACTCACACAGCAAACAGAGATCTTTAAGGTCAAATCTTAAAGACGACTTATCGACACCTTACATAAAACAAGGATTAGTGAATAAGAAAAGCTCAACAGTAGTAAAAATGTACCGATCTGGAGACTGTTCATTTCAGACGAGATATAAGGATGACCTCAAAAATCATGTGCCAATGCATAAAACTCCTTCAAAAGCAACAATGTACAAATGCGACTCTTGTTCATTTCAGGCAAAATATAAGAGTAACCTCAAAAATCATGTGCTAGTGCATAAGAATTCTTCAGAAATAACTATGTACGAATGCGACTCTTGTTCATTTCGGACAAAATATAACAGTAACCTCAGAAATCATGTGCTAGTGCATAAGAATTCTTCAGAAATAACAATGTATAAATGTGACTCTTGTTCATTTCATGCAAAACATAAGGGCAGTCTCAAGAGGCATGCGCTAGTGCATAAGAATTCCTCAGAAATAACTATGTACGGATGCGACTCTTGTTCATTTCAGACAAAATATAAGAACGTCCTCAAAAATCACGTGCTAGTGCATAAGAATTCTTCAGAAATAACAACGTATAAATGTGACTCTTGTCCATTTCAGGCAAAAAGTAAGGATAATCTCAAGAAGCATATGCTAGTGCATAAGAATTCTTCAGAAGTAACTATGTACGAATGCGACTCTTGTTGTTTTCGGACAAAATATAAGGGTAATCTCAAAGATCATGTGCTAGTGCATAAGAATTCTTCAGAAATAACTATGTACGAATGCTACTCTTGTTCATTTCGGACAAAATATAAGAACGTCCTCAAAAATCACGTGCTAGTGCATAAGAATTCTTCAGAAATAACAACGTATAAATGTGACTCTTGTTCATTTCATGCAAAACGTAAGGGCAGTCTCAAGAGGCATATGCTAGTGCATAAGAATTCTTCAGAAATAACTATGTACGGATGCGACTCTTGTTCATTTCGGACAAAATATAAGAACGTCCTCAAAAATCACGTGCTAGTGCATAAGAATTCTTCAGAAATAACAACGTATAAATGTGACTCTTGTCCATTTCAGGCAAAAAGTAAGGATAATCTCAAGAAGCATATGCTAGTGCATAAGAATTCTTCAGAAATAACTATGTACGAATGAGACTCTTGTTGTTTTCGGACAAAATATAAGGGTAATCTCAAAGATCATGCACTAGTGCATAAGAATTCTTCGGAAATAACTATGTACGAATGCGACTTGTTCATTTCTGGCAAAATGTAGGGATGGTCTCAAAGGACATGTGCTAGTGCATGAGAATCCTTCAAAAATAGCAATGTACGGTTGCAATATTTGTTCATATCAGTCGAAAGTTAAACAAAACCTTAAAAGACATTTACTATTACACAAGGGCCTTTTGGAGGTAACAATGTATAAATGTGACTCTTGTTCATATCAGACAAAAATTATGAGCGATCTAAAAAGGCATGGGCTAGTGCATAAGAATTCTTCAAAAGTAACAATGTAGAAATGCGGTTGTTGTTCATTTCAAACAAAATATAAGGATAGTCTCAAGAATCATATGCTAGTGCATAAGTGTCCTTCAGAGGCAACCATTGTATGATTGTGACTAGTTCGTACCAGATGAAACGCAAAAATGGCGTCAGGAGACATTCGCTATTGTATAAGGATCTTTCAGAAATAACGGTGTACAAATGTTACTGTTGTTTATTTAGAACAAAATATAAAAATAGCCTCGAAAAACATTTGCTATTACATAAGGATCTATCAGAACAACAAATGTATAAATGTGACTCTTGTTCATTTCGGACGAAACATAAAAATAGCGTCCACATTTACCTTTGCTTAAAATTCTAAAATAATTTAATATTGCGTAGAGATCCATTAGAAATGTAGAAATTGTTAAATACAAGTACGACATGAATGATGCCCCCGAAAACTGCTAATGTGTAAGAATCCTCTAAAAATAACATTGCATATATGTAACTCCTCGTTCATTTAAAAAAGAATATAAAAGTAACATCAAGAAATACTTGTAAGTGCACAACGATTTGTCAGAACTAAATATATCCAGATGGGTCTCTGCTTCGTTTCAGACAAAACAAAGATCCAAGGGGGGGGGCTAAAAATGTTAGTTGCCAGGAGATAACGGCAGCTAACGTTGAATGAGAAACATTTTACTCGTAGGTTCCACTCAGCAGTTATAACTGTTGTGTTGAGGGATCGTTATTCAACTCTATATATGTAAATGGTTGATCTGAAAAAGCCATATAGTCAGTAAGTTTGTTTTTAGGGCGGAATGTCAAATGATTCTTAATCTAATAGAGATAAATTTGTATAATAAACATTTTTAAATTCTTAACAAGACTTTAAATTTATTACCCCACAAAACTATTCCACAAGTTTGTCATAAGTATTGAACATTGGCTTACATTGCCGAATATTTGATAAACCGCATCTACATAAAAAAGCTGTAATTTACAAATGTAGCGGTGTGCTCCTTTAACTCAACAGTGCGGCCATTGCCCGTATAAGTAAGGCCACACAAGACTAAATCTACACAGAAAAGAGACCTTTCCGGCAGAAAATTTCATTTATTTATTTATTAGTACACTACAGAATTCAATACGATTTCAAATGGTATATTAAACAACTTGTACTAATTAAAAACTGTAGCTTACGCAATATAGGTGTACAAGAAATTAAAATGAGTGAAGAGCAAGGAGAAAAATCTCGGAGGGTCCGATTTCTGTAATACCTATCTACTTATTAGAAGCTATCTATACTGCTAGCTTCCTATATCTCATTTGCGGTCAAATTGGGCCAATTTGGAAAACCTCAGGTTCCATTTTTTTTTCTTGTGTTTGTGATGGTGAGCATACAATTAATGTAGCCAATCATACATCGCTATACAAGTAATAGCTAATAGTTAATTTCGTGGTTTGTGGTACTGTGAAGAGTGAGAAGATAGTCTATGAGATAGACATTGAAACTGGCTCGGTTAAAACCATGTGGCGCCCTTATAAATACTAGAATCTTATTGTCCTAGACATATGCAGTGATGTGAGTCGGGAATTTTCCCAGTGGGTGGGTAAATATAAATCGGGAAAGTATGGAGAATTTTCCCCGATGATATTTTCCTATTTTCCCACTCGCCAAACAAAACTGACATTGACTAACTCTTACTTAACCTGACATGACCAATATGTTAATATGTTAGTATTATTTTTTATTTGCGTTTATTTTTCTCTTTTTGTTAATTGTTTATTTTGTTAATTTACATAACATAGAATATTATGTATCTTTTTTATTCTTGTAATAAAATATTTAAAGTCAAATATTATTAATAATAACTGTATTAATACATTTACTTTAATAATGCATTTAGGACCAATAAGATTACCATTATTATTTATTCAGGGAAAATATTCGGGAATTTTCCAAAAATAAATTCCGGGAATTTACATCACTGGATGGACTTATGTATATGCTTATTGTAATCACGAACCATCACCATTGTCGAAAAGCTAGCAGGCAACGTACTCAGTATGTGTATGTAATTCTGTATGAGGTGTATGGCAACAGATTGGAAAAGTAGTACATATTTAGTGGGTAAGTTCATTAAGCACAAAATTTTTTTTTCTATTATCGAGTTGTGTCATTATTTTTGTTCATTCTCTTATGTTTTTGCTACACCACCTAGTATTAATTTGTTTTTTAAAACATAGATATTGGTAAAATTCAAAGTCACTAAAGAATAGGTTGAACGGTTAATGCTCCTCCGACCTTGTGGCATCACTTGTTGAAAGCAAATACGCGGCAATATATGAAACTAAATATATCTTCCTAATTATTTGAATATGTATTGTGTTTACCATGATTAAATAAACGACTTATGACGAGTAGACGTTATAAAATATAAGTTTTTTTTTTCATTATTTATTTGCCATAAGATTATATATTTCTGAATAAACATAAAGTTTGAATGGTTTGAATAGGCATACCTACTAATTTTAAAAACGAAAAACCTTATTTGAAGGATGAAGAAGCTTTATTCCTTTGCCTTGAAGAAATGTAGACATTAAAAAATAATATTTTGCAAACCACTAAGTAAAAATATAGTTTAATTTTGGCATAACTATTTTTAATTACGACGGACCAGACTTTTTCATTCTTTAACGTTAATAAATACTTATATCTTATTTGTCTTGATGAATTATAAATAATATATATTTTTTAATATTACATAGTTTATTTATAACTACAATACATTTATAAATATTTGCAAGTATAGTTAATATAGATACAAGCTCTTACATACTAAGTGGATGTTTTTAAGTTGTCCTTCCTGTAACATCTTCCATCCATTCTTTCCTTATTTGTCCAGTAGGAAATGAATGAAAGACTAAGTTTTGCTCACATTTTTCCACCTTTACACTAATATTACTGCACACAGCTACGCTGCAGGTAAGAAACCACCTCCAGGCATCTAAATTAATGAAATAACATTACATAACCAGTACTCAATAAGCGTAAATATGACTAACCTTGTATAATTAATACTGTTATGTGCTGCCCTCTAACGGGGAGAGATGTGATTAAGTCCCTGGTCAAAGTGAAGGGAAACCTGTTATTCTGTTGATGGCCGGTAGGTGGGGTGACGCCATCACTGGGCCGATTGACGAACCGCCATCTAGCACGCAGTAGAAAGCTGGGATGATTTCAACCTATTCTAGAATGTTATGGAATGGGATTCTGGTACATTCTAAGGGTGTACATAAAGAAGTGAAGTTGAGCGGGCAGGACAGTTTTTGGTTAGATAAGAGTTGACAAGTGATTTAAAAATAAAGTACAGTTGTGATTTAAATGTAGTGAATTTATATTAGAATAAAGTTATTATTAGTTGGGTGATTTTTAAGGATTAACTATTGTAATTTAAATGATTAATAAAATAGTGGTTTGTGAAGATTCTTGTTGCAAGTAATTTGAACCTACAGGGTGTTTACTGAAGATTGTAAAGACGTAACAATACTGACTTAGGCTTATACTATATAATACTGTTTTTGTAACACATAAACAGGAATGGATAAAATGTAAACAAATAAAAAGTATGTCAAATTCACGTATTATAGTAGTCTTTAAAAACTAACACTACACTAAATGTATAAAACACTAAAAATAATAAAATATAAGTCCAAGAAAAAGTTCAACAACATTTATAATAGTTTAAAAAACACGAAAATAAACAGGGCAAACGATGACATTTACATCGTGTACATGGATCGCATTCAACAGATGACGTCAAAGCATTCCCCTTGCGTCTGTCGCATCCAAGTTTCCGTTCAACATGGTCTTTAGTAATCTTGGGTAAAACCATTTTGTTTTTAACTTTTTTAAGTTGAAACGCAATTAGTAAAATTGCCACAAAATGTAAATTGCATAAGATATTAATATTTTATAAAACCATTAATATTAGTACCTATGGACATTACAACTTCTAAACTATCATGTCCATTAATGCCAAATATTGACATACCACATCTAAAAATGTATATATTAAATGAATATTTTAGAAAAACTAAAACGAAAAACTTAATTATTACAGTTACCAAGCCAATCTGATAATAAAATTATGCACCATTACTATTTAAATCGATCATCGTAAACTCAAATTCTTCAAAATAAAAAATTTCTATCTATCCTACACCACGGTTAGTAAATCACGGTTAGTATAGATACGGTTGGATTAATGGGCGGGGACTGTGACGTTACAGTAGACCTTGGAACGCGCCATATTTGTATCGTTTGTTTGGTCACAGACACGGTTTATCAGATACTTATTAGGAAGTATTGTGGTTTTGTTTTGGGAAGTCGACTTGCCCTAATGAAAAGTAAGTACAAGTATTGTTGGTTCATTCTATATTTGTTGGTTAATTTTTTATTATTATTGTGTAGGTAAATATTGTTTTTTTTTAACAGTTATGCCTGGAACAAGGTGTGCCGTGGCTATATGTAACAATAGTTTACAAAAGACTAAGCAAGGAAATTTGGCTGTTTCTTATCATAAATTTCCAAAAGATGAAAAACTATGATGTTTCAATAAAGACTTATTATTACTATTTTATTTAATTTTACATAATGCTAGATATATTTTTTTATTTTCATTGCTCAGATAGATATTCGCAGTCAGCAACGTTCGATTACCAAATTTTCACTCATTTCCTAATAGTCTTAATTAAAAATATCTTTAAATAAATTTAATATATCACCTAATATAAAGTTCGTTCGTACGTGAGAATACTGTATATAACATTTTCCTTATACTTCTTCGTATTTTTGTGTGCTATGCTAACCTAAAACCTTGGGGTAACATATATTTTGCTTTATGATAAGATAGGACGATAGCTTACACGCTTTTGGGCTATGTTAAAATAAGAAATACAGACTTTTTGTGCAGTAACTTAAAAAATTTTTGTCCGATTCTAGTGCATCCCTTTCTTATTAAATCAAATTTGTATAAAATAAATAATGTCTGTTTTTTTGTATTAAAATAAAATAATAATTGCAAGATATATAAGTGGAAGCAATAACGACTTAAGAGACTATTAATGAGGAAGAACGAGACAGCATTATATGCGAGCGTAAACGAGGTCTACTTTGACGTCAATGCATTAATCGTTTTCTGATTGGTAGGGGCGGGCATAATCCAACCGTATGTATAATAACCGTGTATCCTACCAACTTAATGGTCGCGTTCATCACGCGGTAGTACTAACTCACGGTTATTATACATACGGTTGGATTATGCCCGCCCCTACCAATCACAAAACGTTTAGTGCATTGACGTCAAAGTAGACCTCGTTTACGCTCGCATATAATGCTGTCTCGTTCTCCCTCATTAATAGTCTCTTAAGTCGTTATTGCTTCCACTTATATATCTTGCAATTATTATTTTATTTTAATACAAAAAAACAGACATTATTTATTTTATACAAATTTGATTTAATAAGAAAGGGATGCACTAGAATCGGACAAAAATTTTTTAAGTTACTGCACAAAAAGTCTGTATTTCTTATTTTAACATAGCCCAAAAGCGTGTAAGCTATCGTCCTATCTTATCATAAAGCAAAATATATGTTACCCCAAGGTTTTAGGTTAGCATAGCACACAAAAATACGAAGAAGTATAAGGAAAATGTTATATACAGTATTCTCACGTACGAACGAACTTTATATTAGGTGATATATTAAATTTATTTAAAGATATTTTTAATTAAGACTATTAGGAAATGAGTGAATATTTGGTAATCGAACGTTGCTGACTGCGAATATCTATCTGAGCAATGAAAATAAAAGAATATATCTAGCATTATGTAAAATTAAATAAAATAGTAATAATAAGTCTTTATTGAAACATCATAGTTTGTCATCTTTTGGAAATTTATGATAAGAAACAGCCAAATTTCCTTGCTTAGTAACTATTGTTACATATGGCCACGGCACACCTTGTTCCAGGCATAACTGTTAAAAAAAAACAATATTTACCCACACAATAATAATAAAAAATTAAGCAACAAATTTAGAATGAACCAACAATACTTGTACTTACTTTTTATTAGGGCAAGTCGACATCCCAAAACAAAACCACAATACTTCCTAATAATAGTCTTTTTAAAGCGTCTTTAAAATACACCGAATACACAAAAATAAAGAAACAAGTTCACAATGCACAACCAAACCACAGAGTATCTGATAAACCGTGTCTGTGACCAAACAAACGAAACGATACAAATATGGCGCGTTCCAAGGTCTACTGTAACGTCACAGTCCCCGCCCATTAATCCAACCGTATCTATACTAACCGTGGTACTAACTAAGTATCATTTCATCATTTGATCCCAAGACGCGTAGTTTAAGCATGTGATCAGTGTGGCAAATGCCGTTCATGTAAAATGATCAGTGAGCGCTACCTGAATACAATATTGGAAGATGAATGGATGCCGGCAGAATCTCGTATTTTATACGAATAATACTTTATATACCTATTTAATCTTTGACCTGTTATACATGTTTAGGTCTATATGGAACGCTGTTTTATTTTTAAGTATAAGCTGCATTCATGTTTAAAAAAATGTTGATATTTACGAAACTCATCTATGTATAATAAAAAATAAAACGGCGCAGTATTTTTATGAGTATCAATGTTCAATATGTATGCTATAAAATGAAATAAGAGTTTACTTTTCTCTTTTAATGTTTTTGAGACGTGTGTAATTACTGAATATTTTTTATGGTTCTTTAATCTTAGGACAATTTTGATAGTTAAAATTCAGTTTATTTTCAGGAAACTTGTATGGCCTATTATTAATGGGCCACCCTGTATTTTTTTAACTTTAAATAAAATCTATTTCATTGTTAGCTTATAACTTAATTTGTTCTTGTTAGTACCTGACATTTCCAAGCTTCTATATTTCAATTCACAAAATATCGGTGACGGTCCTTATTGTTGTCTGATGTCTAGCATATTTTTCAATATTGGTTTGTAATACTTTTATAACGTGTATACTTTGCTAATTTATTACGCTCTTCTATGTAAGTTTTACATAGAAAATATACTTACAGAATCTAGTAGATGTCATGCAAAATATACGGCTGCTGTAAAAATGATTATAGTTTTACAAGTTTATTCCGTGCAGACGCAGAGTAGTTTCGGGGTTATGTCACTATAACTTTGTAATTTATAAATTGAATTTGTTATTTTGCCTACTTCACTAGGGACTTTCAGTTTCTGTTCACGTTACCAATATTCGTAGTGAAATTCTGTAGTATCTGTGGCTATCCAGGGACGCGCCTGAATTTCTGTGTAATTGTTAATAATAATTATTTCATCAGTCATCCTTTCAAGTTTGTTTATTTATATTTGCAATTATTTCATTGACACCAGAGATATTGTTAAATAACTTTTGGTTTGTCCAGCAATAGTCTAGTTATTACATCAAGTCGCAAGAAAATCAATCCTGCACGGCTATGAGAATATGTGTTTCTGCACTGGGTCTCTGATTGTCTTTGGCCTGTAAGTAGCTTTCTATGGTAAAGCCACTTAATAGAAGAGGAAGAAGAAAATGTTTAAACCTATAATAGAGCACAGAGATTTTTTTCTTGGCGTGAATTATTTTCCTATGTTGTTTTGTGATTGATAACGTTATATGAACAAAAAATCATTTCAATTATTTATATTTCATAAAGAAATGGAATCTCATGAAGCTATAATCTGCAGATTTTGTTTAAAAATATGTAAAGAATTTAAGTCTATGGAGGGAGATATTAAAGAGGACTTGGAAATAATTTTGCCAAAAATAGTAAGTAACTAAAATTAATGCATATAGGCACAAAAGATTCAATTCAATATTTGTTAAACGTTTGGGTTGTGAAATGCTCTTATTTCGGTGAATTTTATTTTAGGATTTAGCTGTGGTGAATGAACCCGTAATATGTACTAATTGTATAGAAGTACTCCTGAATTGTTTCGATTTTAAAAGGACGTGTTTCTATACGCACAATTATATAGTTCAGTTTGTCCACCATGAGAACACTGTCAAACTGGATCTGCTAGATGTCTATCTGAGCAAAAGTGAAAATCGCACTGGTATTCCAGATGGCTGGGTCATATGTGCATGTTGCATGAGTCCGGCGAACAATTGTTCTATATCCATTGATGTTGAAGAGAGAGATGTGGCCTTGGATAATATGATACAACAATGTGTTCCAGAATTGGTAAATATTAATACTTCTTATGTTTTATTAAAGTTTGCCTAAAAAATTATGTATGCTTATATTTTAACAGCACATTCAATGAAGTTTTCTCTTTTTTCGCTATAGCCCACAGGGGCATTTGTTTACCGTTATTCAAAATCCATCTCCATTTGGACGGAGCTGGAAGTTATATGATTCATTAACAGAGCATTCATTGAGGGTAGGTTCCCAGCTGTCTTGTTTTTTGTGTAAATAACTACATTTATATTACCGTGCTGAAATATTAATCGTAATTTGTTATGACAAATTTTGAGAGTATACTTATTTGTTCATTATTTGGCTGCTTTCAATCTTTAGCCAAGTCCATAAAACTGGTGGTGACATCTGGAAAGGAATCTCAAGCTTCCCAAACCTTCTAAACTTTCCCATTCAGGAGTAGGCTGCCACACAGCTTTCCTCCCTCCATTTTCTAGGAGCAACTGGTCATGTCATTTCATACCGGTATTAGGGGAATGTCCATATGCCAAATTTAATCAAAATTTCAGTGCAGTCGTAGATGGTTCATTCAAGCTGATTACATTGCCAGTCTCGGACTCGCCTGCACAGTTTCAAGTACCGTTCGAATCTCGATACCATTGCCAAATATATAGGACAAAATATCAAGTTCAGTGCGCACGGTCCTTTAAAACTGACCAGTTTCAATTTTGGCCGTATTTACTATAACATAGTGGATCGTAAGTAATTCTTTATAATTTTTAATTTAGAAAAAGAAACAGCATATACAGGTAATGTTAATAATATTCTTTGTGCTATAGAAATATCTCGAAATGTAGCGAGAAGTTGGTTTCAAAATATATACTGTAAAACTGATTCCGGGTTAGATAATGACTGGTTTTAAATGCAATTTTAAAGTCTTGATCTCATCGCATAAATCTAAACCATTTATATCTGACCCTTCACGCGATACATCTTCAAGTTTTAAATGCAGGTCTTTAGAGTTTTTCAAAATGTCTTCATCTGATAGTTCATAAATATTCACGATTAACACTGAAAACAAACTACTTCAGTGAAAAACTAACTTTAAAAATGAACTGTGACCCTATAACTGTGTCTTTGCATGTCCGCCGGTACCGTCTACCTCTAGTTAAATGGATTTTCAGAATAAGAAAGAATATAAAAGTCCTTCCCAGAAATCGTAAGACAGATGTAGAAATTTAATGCTGATTTGACTATTTTATTTATGATTTTTGTTTAAATTCTATCTTGCATAGGCGGTGGATTGAATTCGAATTTTTGTGTTCACATTTGGCCGTCATTGTGCGACGCACACCTCGCACACCCGATTGGCGCGGACCTTTCTGTAATAAATTGTATTTTTGGAACTCTTGTCTTTCATTGCTTCTGACAAACTAGAAGTTGCAGTTCAGAAAGATATATAAGGTCCTACTTTTTAGGGCTCATGTATATTTGTGAACTTTAAATCGTAATAAAATAAATCTGTTTTTCTTTCAGATTCATTTTCTCGTTTGCAAAATCAAGATTTTGATTGATTTTGTCTCCTCAAAACTTTCTTTGCAACTAAAGGCGTGACTAACCACACACCAATCTTTTGAAATAATGCTCGTAATTTTAAATACATTGAAAATTACACAACCCGTATATTTTTACTTTAGGTACATATTCATAAGGGCCGATCCGTGCATTTGCCACATACTATGTAAGAGAATCCATTTTGTTTATGTCATTGTTTATATATTTTTCTTTTTATTCATTTTATTCCTTAACAAAGGCCATCGCAAGATGGAAATAAGCAGACTTGTAACATTCACTTTTATTATCGATTTTATTTTCTAATTGACAGGATTTAAGTATCATCAGGAAAGCTGTAATCTGCCCATCCTGCCATATCTCCCTAGAGAACTATTTCCATTTTGTGACCAACTGTTTGATCGTAGAAGGAAAGATTAAGAAATATTGTGAAACCCTAGGGGTAAACAGTATAGGTCAAGTAGAACTAGGCCATTATTTGAGATATGCAACAAGCGAGCTAGATGGTAATTTGGTTGATAAAATCAAAGTAGAGCCACATTTCTGTGAAGAAAGAGAAAATAATGATGGGGGTGAAATTGCTAGCAGACATGGCACATCTGAATTAGAGCGAAGTTCATGGAATGATACCAAAAGTGTTACAGGGGAGCTTGGATATAAACATAAAAGTTATTCAGACAATATGGATGATCTGAAATTTAACAATGAACAACAATCTGCATCGAAAACTATTTTGGACTACAAAGAGAAATGTAATAATGTTGGTATTAAGGTAGAAGAAATGTTTTGTGGCGAGAACGAACTTAAGGAGGAAAACTATATTGAAATTGATGATTATAAATATTTACTTAACGAAAAAATTGAAATAAAACCAGAGGAGCAAGATTTCAACAGGTAATATTAAATTGAGTTTTATTTCAAAAAACGGGAAATAACCGTTATTTTTCTAAGTACCTATTCATTTATTTTATTAATCCATATAACATATCCAGAACAATAGATGTAGAGTGTATCAAATTCTTGAAAAAATTGGGGTATGGGTATATGGCAGATAACTTTTGTACATCGGGTATCTAACATTTAACATGAAAATAAAAATTACCTCTTGTTTATGTAAATTGTTGATCTTCTGAACATGCTATTACACTAATAAAGCTAATCAATGATATTACCTTGAAACATAATCTATCATTGTCCGGAGATGATTAAATAGACATCTCCATCCTAAGGAGGTACTAGTCAAAAAGAATAGTGACTATTACCACTTCTAGTAGGTAATAAAATAGTATTAGGATAATATTAGGATAGTTGAATTGATAATTTTTGGCGACAACTTTCCAGGGCAAAATTTATTGCTGACTTGTATGTATTTTGACCTAAAAAAAAATGTTTTTTCAAAAAGTGGCCGATACACCAGAAATTATGTGCACTTTTTTGATGTGCTTACAAGAATATTCTACTTACCTGCATAACACATCGCATTCTAGTAATCAAATCAGAATAACATAATATTCGCAATGAAATCCTTATGAAATCTAAACCTATTTAATTGTCATAGGTCAATTAGTAATCTTGGAAAAAATTTAAAAATACATAACACATAGTAATGGTACAACTCAAATTTGAATTTATTTGCGATAGAGAGGAAGAATTTCACAAAAGTTGACGAAAATATAGTGCATCAATGAATAAATAAAATACTCCTATTCTAGATGGCGTAGGTCAAATAGAATATCCAAAATAGCATACGAAGTATAATTTTGAATCCCTCGCATCAAGAAGGCAGTTCTACATTGTCTGTTTTTAATGTACAAGTTTATAAAGTTGAAAGTCATTCCTTTTTCGATTTTTTTTTTTACAATTCTCAAGCTTATGGTTTTTGTCTGTCCTTCATTTTGTCTGATTTTCATTTAAACACGATGCAATAACACAAGAAGACTTTTCAAGTTCAACTATAAAAGAATTGCAACAAACACCAGCCGAAAGACTGATCCTACTTAAAGGAGCTCTCGTGCCAGTTGTCCCTTACCACTTGCAGACTGCACTTTCGAGCTGTTGGCTCTCGTCAGTGCAAGGTAGGCATGTGACGAACGACACGAGGATCCCTTGACTATTTGGTACATCTCGGTATTCTTACGATAGCGACATGTAAAATAGTAAGCAGGCGCCATCTAGCGCTAGGTCCGTGTCCGTTGCAATCGAAAAATATCATCATATCAATATCATTCTCAGCTAATGACATGAGAATTATGACAATCGGGGAGAAGTGGAGAGACTAAACTCCTCTCGCCGCTCTATCCACTGACTCGATCGCCCGTTTCCATTCGTTTTTTAAATTGTAACTCGCGCGGGTGGGCGAGATATGGGCAGGAAGTGGAAAAATAGAAAGGAAAATGTTTTCCCTCTGTTTTAAGCCTTACTAGAACCCCCAATCCTCTCCGTTCTCCCGCTATACAACAAAAAATTTGCACTCTCCCTTCCTAATTATCGGATTGCGGTCTAGTTGGGTGGAAATTGAAGATAAAAAATAAAGCTAACGATTGACATAAAAATTATTTCCCCCACCCCTTCCCTTCATGACAAAAATATTTTTTGAAAATAGGTCAAAACTTCTTTCGCGCGCCAGCCACGTGTTTTCCGCAAAAGTCGATTTTTGCCAATTATATTGAGTTGTACGTGAAAAGAAATGTTACTTTGATTTTTTGCGATCCACCACTCCGGTCACAAGTTATCGAGGTTTAAAAGAAATTTGCCCTCTCTCTCTCCCTCCCCTCCTCATTGTGCCACCACCCCCAGCCTCCAGCCTCTTAAAATAGTTGACATTACCCTTCTATGAAAAATATAATAAAAGTCCTGCATGCATTGATGGGGATGCTTGTAAAAATGGTTTGCTGTTTTTATTTTTACGAAAACATTGCTATTTATTTAAGGTGGTACAAAGACACTTTCGAGATTCGTTTTTGTTACATTAATTTGCACAATGTAAAACAACTAAACAACATTACATGCTCATTTAATAGTAACATTAAACTTAAACGTATAAAGTCCTCACAGTTCTAATTCTAACGGTAATAATGAATATTGTATTCAACTCTAGAAAAAACACCCCGTTCGGCGTTCGCTATGTCTTTCTTCCGCGCAAAATGAACCACGCATCTTGCCCTTGGCGGGATACAGTGGACCAGTCCACAACGGACCAGAACAACACAGGCAAATTAAATAAAACTTTTCAACATGCATGTCGAGCCGAGAAAAAATTAATTGAAATTTTTTTTTCCTGTAACGTTAATTCGCGATATCTCGCTAAATAATGATCCGACGTCGAAGAGACTGAGCACCAAAATTGCGTGTTTTGTCAAGTTCTTCATTTTTGGGACATATATTTTTTTGTGGAATCAACATCCGCCGACTTCTTGACGAAAAACCGGTTTCACGAACTTTTAAATTGTCCCCTCTCCCCTCCTCAACCCTCTGATCTGTGGAAGGTAAGTGGCGAAACAATGCTGAGACCCGATTTAGTTGATTGGGAAAAAAAAATTGTTCAATTTGAGGACTACGAATCGAGGATCCGTTTTCTGCTCAATCCACTCCACTATATCTATGCAACTGAAATAATCTGATTTTTAGTTTGACCTAACTGTTTAAGGCAGTTTAGCACGACAAAAATTATTTAACTCACTAAATTTATATATTAGTTGCTGATAATTACTATTGTGACCCTGCCACCTTGGAATCTTGCGAAATAGAAACATTATTTTAATATAATTACCATTTTCTTAAAATATCATTGAGGCACCCTTGTTTTAAAAAATTACACGATGGAAGTTTGCAGTAAAACTGCCTGCGTCAGCATATTGCAAGTTTATAAAATACAAATAATGGAATAGTTTAGATGTTGCTATTTGCTTTCCAGTTAATTTTATGTAACGTTTCTGTTAAAGATTTAATGCAATCGTGCAAACGTAATGTTACACTTGACGATTTAAAACTTCTGCAATTTCCAAAAAATTTTACCATGTTTGGTGGGTATGTTGCGTTGAGATTTTTTACAGTATTTAGTACATTCCATCTCGTCTGTAGTCGATATTTAAGAAAAATCTATATTCTTCAGGAATCAGTGTTTTGACCCAATCATACATAATTTTGCTAATTCGTGAGTTTGCAGTCTTATCTTTCGATGATATCTGGTTGAGAAATGTGCTGCGATTATTTTCTAGATATGAATATTGCGTTTCCGAAATCTCACCTTTAGCTTTGATATACTTATTGCAAAAGTTATTTATGAGTTTCTATAAAATTCCGTCCTATTTAATTGGAAACATTCCATTTCATTGCATTCAGTAACTGAGTACATAATATAACATTATCATGTTGTTTTGTTGGAGAGCACCTTTTTTGCTATGTGAAAATAAATAATTATTAATTTTAATGCAGTGATAATAAAATATTTTTCAATTTTCAGATTTCAAGGACTAGAACTTGCCATTAGCTCACACAGCAAAGAGAGATCTTTAAAGCCAAATCTTAAAGACGACTTATCGAGACCTTACATAAAACAAAA
Source organism: Leptura quadrifasciata (assembly GCA_963675555.1). Classification (NCBI taxonomy): domain Eukaryota; kingdom Metazoa; phylum Arthropoda; class Insecta; order Coleoptera; family Cerambycidae; genus Leptura; species Leptura quadrifasciata. The sequence goes on along the minus strand of OY776680.1, from coordinate 93,142,577 downwards.
ATTAGTGAATAAGAAAAGCTCAACAGTAGTAAAAATGTACCGATCTGGAGGCTGTTCATTTCAGACGAGATATAAGGATGACCTCAAAAATCATGTGCCAATGCATAAAATTCCTTCAAAAGTAACAATGTACAAATGCGACTCTTGTTCATTTCAGGCGAAATATAAGAGTAACCTCAAAAATCATGTGCTAGTGCATAAGAATTCTTCAGAAATAACTATGTACGAATGCGACTCTTGTTCATTTCGGACAAAATATAACAGCAACCTCAGAAATCATGTGCTAGTGCATAAAAATTCTTCAGAAATAACACTGTACAAATGTGACTCTTGTTCATTTCATGCAAAACGCAAGGGCAGTCTCAAGCGGCATGTGCTAGTGCATAAGAATTCTTCAGAAATAACTATGTACGGATGCGACTCTTGTTCATTTCGGACAAAATATAAGAACATCCTCAATAATCATGTGCTAGTGCATAAGAATTCTTCAGAAATAGCTATGTACGAATGCGACTCTTGTTCATTTCAGACAAAATATAAGGGTAATGTAACAAAGCATGTGCAGCGGGCACATAGGAATTCTTCAGAAATAACACTGTACAAATGTGACACTTGTTCATTTCAAGCAAAACGTAAGGATAATCTCAAAGGGCATATGCTAGTGCATAAGAATTCTTCAGAAATAACTATGTACAAATGTGACTCTTGTCCATTTCAGGCAAAATATAAGGGTAATATCAAAAGGCATGTGCTAGTGCATAAGAATTCTTCAGAAATAACAATGTATAAATGTGACTCTTGTTCATTTCAGACAAGGCAAAAGTGTAATCTCAAGAAGCATGTGCTAGTGCATAAGAATTCTTCAGAAATAACACTGTACAAATGTGACACTTGTTCATTTCAAGCAAAACGTAAAGATAATCTCAAAGGGCATATGCTAGTGCATAAGAATTGTTCAGAAATAACTATGTACAAATGTGACTCTTGTCCATTTCAGGCAAAATATAAGGGTAGTATGAAAAGGCATGTGCTAGTGCATAAGAATTCTTCAGAAATAACAATGTATAAATGTGACTCTTGTTCATTTCAGACAAGGCAAAAGTGTAATCTCAAACAACATGTGCTAGTGCATAAGAATCCTTCAGAAATAACAATGTACAAATGTCCCACTTAACCAAATTATGTCAAATTTACATGGCGCCACAAATGTAATGTCAACACCAAATGGTGCGGTTGCGTTAACTTCCACGTCCTGGGGACGTTTAGTGTCCGTGGATAACCACGTCACAAATGCGATTCACATTTGTGTAGATTAAATCTACAAGATTGCCACAATTTTGTTGCTGCAAAAACACATTCTTGTGACGAATTTTGCATTTAAATTAAACTTAAAAAATATTTTCCGTTATGCGACTTAAAAATCATTAGGAAAGTGCAAAAGCTCGGAATTTAGTCCACATCCTTGTGACAAATTTTACACATAAATGAAACTTTATATTTCCTATTTTGACTAAAAGAACACTTAAAAAATGTAGAATGTTGAGGTTTTTATCCACATTCTTATAGCATTAATTTAACGTAAAATTTACACAATACTTACCTTCATGTGCCTTGAGGTTTACTGACAGTGAGCACACATTAAGGGCTGAAATCTCATGTATCCGATATCCGATAATATGATGATAAGAAAGTTTTACTATCGGTAAAATTTGATATTGTTCAAATTTCATATAATTCCACCAATACTAAAAATTTTGGATCAACATATCATCATCGGATGTCAGATACATGAGAATTCAGCATCAATCTATAAATATATATTTTTTTCCAAATAAAACTAATAATAACTTTTTAACAATTGTCAAAAAACTTACAAAATTTTGTTTTGGTAATCAACGTATTGTTTATTAATCAAAAAGTATAATTTTTACTTATTTCCAGAAATAATCAAAATTCTACATATGACTTTATTATTATTATTATTATTAGCCGTTACTCGAGTCCGAGTATAGAAATGTTACAGTCGATAAATTGCGTACAATAAAAAACAAGTAAAAGGTGTAGTCTATTGTAATTCCCATTCATCTACGGTGCACACGACTATGGCTATAGAGGCCAATTCGGGAGAGCACATGTCGACCGCAATCAGGACAAACATAGACCTGGTTAGGTCTTGGATTCGGCCTTCTTGCAGCAACATTTCCTTGATAGCTGGCCACAACCCCTCGCCATTCGGTTCTGTCCACTGCAAGTTGTTCCCATTGCTCGTCTGCAATACCGCAAGATTTTAAATTTTCATGGAGAGCGTCTTTGAACCTCTTTCGTTGACCGCCACGCTTTCTTCTACCGCTTAGCAATTCACCATAAAGCGTACATTTAGGAAGGCGGTTATCATGCATACGATGAACGTGACCTGCCCATCTTAGGCGTGCTCTTGAAATAAGCACCTCAATTGGAAGGCTGTTTGCTCTCCTGAGTACTTCCACGTTTGATATGTGATGGAACCAACCGATTTTCATCATACTTCTGAGGTGTCTTTGCTGAAAACGTTCTAATTCTTTCACATGACGACGGTAAGTCACCCAGCTTTCACATCCATATAGCAGTGTTGGAATGACAACTGCTCTGTAGACAGCTATTTTCGTTGACAAAGCAAGGTCGTGGTTGTCAAATACTCTCTCTCTAAGTCCCCAGAATGCTCTAGATGCAGCGTTAATTCTATTGCGAATCTCGCTGTCCATGTTTGCTTTGTCATTAACAACGTTGCCTGACTTTATTCTAGCAATAATTAACAAACATGTTTTATCATCATTACGTTGAAGAATACTCTGCCAATAAATTAATGTAAATGTGACTGTAGCCGCACAAATGTTAACTTTTTTTTATAGTTGTAACTTGAATTGAGAGCTGATTAGAATGCAAAGATAACGAAAAAATAGACACTTTTGTCAAACGTTTTATTTAAAAAATTAAAAGTACATATTTTAAGTATACATTTAAAGCATTAGGTAGTTCCGTAAAAGGGAGTGCATCGAGACTGATGGGTTAATTGAAATAAAAGTGGGGGAACATAATTCAAAAATTTTCTGTTCAAATTTAAAGTTGGGTTTAGTTTTCTCTCTAATTATCTACCAGTAGGTCCCTTACGTATACCTACTCATTAGAACCAATACTGCTAGCTTCCTGTATCTCCTTTGCAGTAAAATTAGGCCAAGACTTAGCGTACCGTGAATCTTCTACTCATGTGCAGAACTTTTGGCGGTCTGTTTTCATGGTTGTTGTATGTGTATTATCAAATTACAGATGTACTCTGCTCTCAACATTCTGAGCGGCAGTAAAAGTCTCTTAATGTCGCTCACGATCGTCACTAAAAGTATTTGACGAAAAAATAATATTTATTTAATTTATATTCGACGTTTTCTTTTCTTTGTAATCCTTTGAATCATTTATGCGAATAAAATTTATTGGTTATTCAGTATAAATATGCTATGATTATCGGACACTTCAACATTAATCAAACTAAGAGAAAACAACTTAATAACTTCTGGAAGAACTCACACTTCGTAAAAGTTGACACACCACCAACGTTTATCATGCCAAACAATCCGGACTCAACTCCCGACTTAGTGCTACATACTAATAATATTACCAATACGAATAACACAGATATGAAAACATTCATAAACAATAATAAAAACAGTGAGATATGCCCAGAACTCATTTCAAACTTCAATAACACTCTAAAAAATTCTATCGCCAATAACACCTCGAAACTGAAGGTATCGTATTACACTCACGAACTACCACCTTTTATTATTAAGTTAATAAAGACAAAGAGAAAAATGTATAGAGAATACAAGTCGAACCAAAATACCGAATTTAAACGAGAAATAAATGAATTTAACTAAAATATCCACAATATGATAGTATAATACAAAACACACAAATGGCTGGAAACGTGTCAGGAAATCAACAAACTTCAAGGAAAAAATTATTACCAGCAAATTAACAGACTATCTAAGTACAAAAATAAAAAGTCCAGCCCATCTCTTGAACATAATGGAGTTGAATACGGTGATGACACAGAGAAAGCAGAAATATTTTCTGAACAGTTCAAAAATGCATATAAGCAGGAGCAAAATATTAACTTCTGCAAACAAAACTACCATACCGTAAATGATTGGTACAATGAATATTTTAATACAGACTTCAATCATGAGGAACATCAGTTGAATAAAGAAGAATATTTTAAGGCATTACACTCCCAAAAAGATACCTTCCCCTGTTACGACAATGTACCATGGTTACTATTGAAAAAATTACATCATGAAATTCACAAATATATCTTAAAAATATTTGAATACTGCATGAATAACAGTTATTTTCATGATGACTGGAAAAAAGGCCAGATAATAACGATACCTAAACCAAACACTAACCACAAAAACCCAGCCAATTATAGAACTCTAACACCACTTTTACCAGTAATGGGTAAATTATTTGAAAAGATAATAAGAACAAGACTGAATGAATTAATTAAAGAAAAAATACCGGCATTTCAATTCGGATTCAAAGAAAAAAGTTCAACAGTTCACCCGCTAACAATCTTAACCTCGAACGTACAAACAGCCAAACATATAAATTTGAAATCAACTGCTATCTTTCTCGATATAAAAAAAGCTTTCGATAGTGTCTGGCATATGGGATTATTGTTTAAAATGAACAACTTGGAAATACCTGACTACTTAATTCACATTGTTAAAACTTTCCTAGAAAACGGGCAATTACAGATAAAAGTAAACGATAGCTACTCACAAGAATTTACTGCGGAACAAGGAGTACCCTAAGGATCCCCCTTCTCACCAATATTATACAATATTTACTGTCACGACATCTTAACAACCACTGGACCTAATGATCCAAAAGCATATATATTACAATATGCCAATGACACAGCTCTTGTGGCACATAATGGAAACATGACAATCACTGTGGAAAAACTGCAAACTTTAATGGATAACATACAGATTTGGTTTAACACATGGAGACTACAACCCAATCCGACAAAATCCCAATTCCTAATTTTCAATCATACTCCCAATAACACTTCCCACAGTCTCGATCTCAAACCACCAATTACAACCTCTAACATCTGTAAAACTCCACTTGGACAACAAACTGAACTTCAATCTTCATACAAAACAGATGAAAAAAAGAATAACATCAAGAGCAAAACATTTTAGATATCTAACGTACAAAAATAAAGGCATAAGCACATTGACTGCAAGTAAGATATACAGGGCAATTTGTAGACCCATGCTAGAATACGCCCATATTCTATATCTGAACTGCCGAAGACCAGCGCTAAAAAACATTAAAGTAGCAGAAACATCTGCCCTCAGCATAATTACAAAAATACGACACCCTACAAATGCCCTTCACAATCCATCTAATGAGCTATTGTACAATAAAACCAAGATACCCGATAATGGAAAGATTAAAAACATTGTCCACCAAATTTGCAACCCACAGACACAACTTGGAACTAATGCAAACACTTTCTCTATCAAGACCCAGGACCCCCGGAAGCTATTCCAGATTCAAATACCCTGAAAACACACTTCAGGAAATTTCAAAAACAATACATGAAGAAAACACACTGCAACAATAAAAATAAATACTGCATATATGTATTTTTTTTTACAATAAAATATGTATCTGCTTACTAAAACCAATAAATTTGCACACGCAATTGTAAAACACTGGCTGAAGGACTTTGGTCAATGGCCAATTGGTATTTTCTCTGTATTTTACCAATAAAGAGCTGTTATTATTATTATTAAAATTTATTAAACAAATTATCAGTAATTGGAGCCACATGTACACGTATTTATTGGTTGCAGGATTAATATCAGACGCTAAAATAAAGTACCAAGTGAACAACCTTGAATATGAAAGACCTCTGTACTTATTAAGTTTGACTGATCCTGATATTGCGATATAAAAATTTCCTAGTACCTACACCATTTAAAAATTTGAAAGTTAGAGAGCAATTTCATTTAATTTGGTTTCATTTGCTATAAGAAAGCACAGAAATTGTTGGTTTTAACTTGTAAGCTGTAACGCCTTGGTCATAAAAAAGAATAGTTTTTCCTTGGCAAAGAAATAGATCTTATCAGTACCTATTCTTTTTTTATATTTAGTTTAGGTAATTTGCTCGAAAAATCTAGGTGAGTAGATTCAAATTAGTAGCTCCCGAATCCTCTTTAGACCCCCGTACTTATACATTTTTGTGTTAAACCTTTCGAAAATAACGACCTAAAAAAATAAGGGGTATTTCATTTAAAAAAACTGTAGTGGTGACATTGGGGATGAGGGCGTGGTGCTAATAGTCCACTCAAATTGGACATTTTAGAAGAATTAAACATAATATTTTTAGTCGCAAACTCCTCTATAAATCCTTATTTTACTATAAGGAAAGTAACCAGAACTGCAACCAAAGTTACAAATCTGGCGCGTTAAGTGTAATAATTGCATATTACCATCAAAACGTTAATGCTTCGATTGCAACAAACACCAGCCGAAAGACTGATCCTATTTAAAGGAGCTCCCTTGCCAGTCGTCACACACCACTTGCAGACTGCAGTTTCGAGCTGTTGGCTCTCGTCAGTGCAAGGTAGGTATGCGACGACCGACATGAGAATCCTTTGACTATAGTACATCCCGGTATTTTTACAATAGCGACATGTAAAACAGCCAGCAGGCGCCATCTAGCGGTCCAGTGTCTGTTGCAATCGAAAAATAAATAGCCTGACTTGGCTTAGCATAGTTCAAATGTGCTTTTAGAGGGCGGAATATTAAACATAATATTTTTAGTCGCAAACTCCTCTATAAATCCTTATTTTACTATAAGGAAAATAACTTTGGTTGCAGTTCTGGTTACTTTCCTTATAGTAAAATAAGGATTTATAGAGGAGTTTGCGACTAAAAATATTATGTTTAATATTCCGCCCTCTAAAAGCACATTTGAACTATGCTAAGCCAAGTCAGGCTATTTATTTTTCGATTGCAACAGACACTGGACCGCTAGATGGCGCCTGCTGGCTGTTTTACATGTCGCTATTGTAAAAATAGCGGGATGTACTATAGTCAAAGGATTCTCATGTCGGTCGTCGCATACCTACCTTGCACTGACGAGAGCCAACAGCTCGAAACTGCAGTCTGCAAGTGGTGTGTGACGACTGGCAAGGGAGCTCCTTTAAATAGGATCAGTCTTTCGGCTGGTGTTTGTTGCAATCGAAGCATTAGCGTTTTGATGGTAATATGCAATTATTACACTTAACGCGCCAGATTTGTAACTTTGGTTGCAGTTCTGGTTACTTTCCTTATAGTAAAATAAGGATTTATAGAGGAGTTTGCGACTAAAAATATTATGTTTAATATTCCGCCCTCTAAAAGCACATTTGAACTATTTTAGAAGAAGTAATTTATAGAGAAATAATATTTGAGATGTGTACTCTCGATAGGGTTAGAAATAGATATCCAAAAATTTCCCACCCCATTCAGGAACGGGAAGTCGTTTGTTTTTTTTTTGCAAAAAACCGCCCCTACGGGTACTTACGCTGGTTTTTCACTTTTATCTTGTAAACCGTTCTTTGGAAGAGAAAATGTATAGGAAATAAAACATTTGTAGTTAAATACTGTATAAAAAAATGTCCTCTTGACCTTGTAGCTTATCCTCACCTATTTCGCAGTAATAGCGCCCAAACTGAGGGGTAGTTTCGAGCGCACAGGTAGAAATCGATCTTACATGAGGTTTCACAGCGAATATCTCAATACCGGTTATTTTAACGAGAAAAAAGCCCAAGAATGAATTTATAGAGCGAAATTTTCTCTATAAGGTAGCGTGTTTTGACGCAAATGATTTTTATTTATTTTCCCTTTTTTCCCACAAAAATGCGTTTTTATTTGAGCTGGTTTCCACACCACTCTTGAGGTAGAGCTCTTGGTCCTTTTTTTTTGTAATTTTCCCTGTAGACCTATTCCACTAAAATTCACACAAACGAATTCGATTTCTTTCATTTTTGCACCTTAGATTCACGATATCTCGTGAATCAATGGTCTGATGTCGATGAGGTTGGGACCAAAATTTGCTTATTTTTAAGAGCTCTTAATTTTTGTCGTCAGATCAAAAACCGCCGAGTTATCTTCGAAAAACCATTTTCTCATACGTTTAAAATGTCGTTTCCCTCACCCCCTCTTTGACATCCGCTGCACAAATATGTCGGAATGGTGGGGGGACCCAACTCTATTAATTGGCAAAAAAAATTCACAATCAGACGTTTTCTTATTCGAGTCTGGTTTTTCTCCAGATCTGCTGTACTATTAATCAACTAAAATCTCATTGATGTCAAGAAATTATTATTTATTTTACTTTCATATAGACATGTAGGTATAAATATATTCTTATAGGCTGTGAAATGCGATACCATTGCCTAAAGTTGTTCATTTGTCGTTTTTAAGTTTATTTATGGTTTGTAGTGTAGTAAGAGCTCAAGGAATCATTTTTTATTTTTTTAAATTTACATTATAAGTTTTCTCTGGTGACATTGTGAACGATCCATCTTTTGCGTCTGAAGGACTTTTACTATATTTTTCAAAAATTAATATTAACGTTCACAAATAAGAGTTCAAAACGACTGTTGCAGCCGGAGAATAATACAAAATTTATACTTACTGTTCGTTTATGCTTAACTGCTTCTCTGATGGTATCAATTGAACGTCGTAATACTATAAATCTAACAGAGTAAGTACTAACACTTTCTTAAAATTATACCTGAAAGGGAATTTTGAAAACACAAAAAAAAGACAATATAAAGTTCAAAAATATATATTAAATCTCTTTAAAAAAATCATGTTTTACAACAACTTCAAGAAAAATGTCTTTAACAAACTATAGTCTGGCCCGTGTACAACACATGGTGAGGAACGGATGACTTATAATGTACCAACTACCATCCAATATGCGGTTTTTGAGCTAACGATTACACAAAAAGATTCAATAAAAGTTCATGTTTATAAATTTTTGGTGGGCTTTTGCTTGCCTGTCTACGTATTTACAGTTCAATATCAATTTCGATCGCTCCTCAGAGCTTAAAAATGCTTGAATCGCAACGACTTTGAATTATATTTTGCAATTACAATTTCATACGTTCAGGCAAGGCGGTCCCATGCACATATGAGTACATGGTAACTATACTTTTCTGACACCGAATCACTGAGGAACCGGTTTAGGGCAAATCCCGTTAAAACCCATCATTTTCCCGTCAAAATCGACTGCTAGGAAATGATGGGGGTCCCTTGCCGCTAAAGGTTCTTTTCACTAAAACTCTCGATATACTTTGACTAGAGACTGAATTAACTTGTCCTCATATTTAACACAACGCATGAGTTGTAGTGCTTAACAACATGGATTCGTAAAAGGGTTTTTAATTTAGTCAAATTTTGTTACTGTTTCTAAATTTTGATGGTCGGGGCGACATTACGTCCTTGTTCAGCAACGTTTACTACACTTTCTAAAATTACGCTCCTTGATGAGTTATTGAAATTTTTGCATAAAAAAACGCTCCGTAGAGCAAAAATATGATTAAAAATATAAAAACCTTTTCCAACGATATTTTTACGTGAAGCACGCTTTTCATGCGAAATGTTTCCTAAGTCGGATCTTGTTACAGTTTCGAAAAGTATATCGAGGGTTTTATCGTGTTCTTTAACATCAGTGTCTTATATTGTTTCTTAGATTCATAACATTTGGCAATGGTTTATTATAAAAAATAAATGGTTTAAATAAAGTAATTTCATTTTATTTTTCAAGTTTCCAGCGAAAAAAAATTCACCCGAATTTTAAATTTTTTTAACAGTTTCTATCAACCAACTTCTTGGGGAGTCATGACAATTTTAATGAAAAATAAGTTAGTTTTTGTTCACACCACAATGCAGAGTGAATAGAAACATATCCCTTTTATTTTATTTTTTTAGCCAAACTGGTCAAATTTTTGAAGCATCTACTAGTAGGGACCAGAGTTTTCCATATTTTTCGTTTTGACAAGATTGAATAGTTTTACTGCACCGAAGTCGCTAAGTCAAAATTTGTTGCTATGCACCCTCTTTTACGGTTCTGTAGTGACCTTCTATTATTTTGTTTTGTCTTGGCGAGGTAACCTCTGGCTGGCGTATCTGAAGAAATCTTTCACAATTTTTTCAAACTCGGACTCTGATGCTCCAGGAAGACTTTGTTGTACAATATCTGGAAGAAAAAGAAATCTTTTAGTTGTCTATATTTAACATGTCATTTTTATGGGCTAAGTATGACATATATCCAGAGGCCAGTCGTTGGGTAAATTGAAATCGTTTTAAATTGGACAAGAGATTTTACTGTTGGAACCAGTTCGTTATACGCCTCTTTTAGATGTACAAATTTTTCCCCCTCGTCATTTTTTTGAGAATATCTCGATTGTGAATCGTCCTACGAAAAAAATATGGTTATCAAGGTTAAAGATAAGTAAATTCGAAATGGCTCAGATACATTTTTATGTAGTATTAATATTACTGCAGTTATAGGAAGTCAAGCATCGTATCGCATATTCCCATATTCCTTCTGTATATCGACACATTTCTATATTTCCACGCTTTCTACTTGCTATTACATTTAATTTTCGCTTTTAAAGTTTAAGGAAATACATTTATTATCAATTCTGAAAGTGTCAATATACAGCGAGCGCGTATGTGCGATACGATGCTAGACTTCTCCCGCCTATAACTCCAATAATATTAATGCTACGTAAAAAGTGTCTGAATCACTCGATAGGGAATTTACTTTTCTTTAGCTTTCATAACCAACTTTTTTCGTAGGACCATTCACAATCGAGATATTTGCAAAAATGATTTCATCAAAAGTCATCATAGTGGCAATACATATTTTTTGCTCTGCAAAATCGAACGAATAACAAAACTATACTGTCACTTGGTCAAATAATATCTCTATTAAAACCCTTTTTGCACTAGTTTTAAAAATTCTGACGTGCATTCCATCAATACAGCCAATGGTATCAGGGAAACCCAGTTAAGCAAAGCCATGTTTTATCTCATGTAGACGTTCGCCCGTTGGCCAAGCGATTATACTGTTGCCCAAGGAAACGAGGGTATTAGCGGTTCTCCTCACAGTCCTTAGTGCCGTAGCCTTTCCAATATTAAAACGGCTACATATAGACCTGAAAAATGTTCAATAACAATTTCTATCTCACTTAAAAATTCAATCTTTTACCGAAAAGAATCAGGAGTACCAAAATACCAAAGGGTAATTAACAATTGTGTTTTAGCACTAATAGTATGCCTGCCTTTCTCATATATATTTGTTGATATATCATTTTCAATCAGGGATAAAACATAATTGAATGTAAATCTGTTCATTCTAAAGTTTTCTCGAAATTCTGCATCAGTGTAAAGGTTCACTACTTCCTCAATATAATTTTCAATTCTTGGTCTGAGAGCTATAACAGGTATATTGTGATTAAGGTATTATATTAAAAGTACAATGGGTCCTCGACACTACTGGATGAGTCTGAATTAAGCAATTCGAATAAAAAGAAATCTGCTGCTTCGTTATCCATCACAGCTACTTGTAGATAAGTTCTTTGCTTTTCGCACCTTTTCGTTTAACATTTTAGGTTATGGTTATGTTGTTGTCTACTGAGAATACGTCACAAGATTTTTTCCTTGCGTCCCGTTAAAAACCCATAACCGGGCCAGACCGGGCTTACCAAGAGGGAACCGCTGTCAAACTTTCAGTTACCGGTTTGGTTATTGATGTTTGTTAACGGAACATATCCTGAGTATCATTTCATTCAGTCGGGCGAATGCAGTTCATGTAAAATGATCAGCAGGGCCGGTAATAGGCCCAGGTAACTGCTTAGTCCGCTACACGATTAGGGGTGCCAAACAAATCTCGAGTAGACAATTAAAAAAACAAAATGTTTTCTGTATCAAATAATTAGGAAAAAATAAAATATCCCACAACACTGTCCGGTATGAATTACAGAAGTTATTTTGTTATTTTAGTTCATTTCAAACATATATTTTAAAAACAAAGTGCTTGCCTTGCTTTTTACTTTAAGTTTTACTCTAACGCCTGTTGAATTAATGTGAACGATACCTTAAAATTATAAAATTGACAGGTAACTATTGTTTATTGCCTTGCTCTTTGACTTTTTTTACAAAACGATTGAAAAGAGGGGGGCGCCAGAATTGAACTTTGCCGATGCTGAAAATAGTAATTGGACCGGCCCTGATGATCAGAGAGCGCTACCTGATCGCTCATCGTGATGAACGCAGCCATTGAGACGAGGTCACTGAATCAGACTGAATACAATGTTGAAAGATCAACAGATGCCGACACAAATCAATGCCTGTACTGCCTGTATGTAGCTTTTTGTGGTAAAGCCACACAATACAAGAGGAAGAAGAAAATGTTTAATCCTGTAATAGACGTTGATTTTTTTATTGGCCGGAATGTTTATTTTCTTATGTTTTGTGATTGATAACGTTATGTGAAAAAAAAAATCATTTCAATTATTTATTTTTCATAAAGAAATGGAATCCCATGAAGCTATAATCTGCAGATTTTGTTTAAAAATATGCAAAGAATTTAAGTCTATGGAGGGAGATATTAAGAAGGACTTGGAAATAGTTCTGCCAAAAATAGTAGGTGACTAAAATTAATGCATATAGACACAAAAGGTTCAATTCAATACTTGTTAAACATTTGGGTTGTGAAATGCTCTTATTTCGGTGAATTTTATTTTAGGATTTAGCTGTGGTGAATGAACCCGTAATATGTACTAATTGTATAGAAGTACTCCTGAATTGTTTCGATTTTAAAAGGACGTGTTTCTATACGCACAATTATATAGTTCAGTTTGCCCACCATGAGAAGAACACTGTCAAACTGGATCTGCTAGATGTCTATCTGAGCAAAAATGAAAATCGCACTGGTATTCCAGATGGTTGGGTCATATGTGTATGTTGCATGAGTCCGGTGAACAATTCGTCTTCTATATCCCTTGAAGTAGAAGAGAGAGACGTGGCCCTGAATAACATGATAGAACAATATGTTCCAGAATTGGTAAATATTAATACTTCTTTTCTTATATTTATGTGCTTATACAGTGGCGGTAACCCTAGCCCCCCCCCCATGGACACATGAATTTTGTAAATCTATCGATTACCAATTATTAAGATCTCTCTACCCTACTTTTATAATCAACAGATTATAATAAAGTATGCCCAGTAGTGCTGTATTAGTCCTGTTGAAGACAGGACAATAAAAAAGAAACACACTATTTTGCCGACATTTCGGTTATTTGGCGCATACTTCTTCAGGGCTTAATAGTTATAATTAATCTAGTCTAATTTCTGTGGTGTTTATTTATATATTTATTTATTTAAGTAAATAAATTATTACAGTGGGTTACAAATTTATTTGACGTAAAAAAGAATAAATAAAGCATTCTTAAATTTTTTTTTCCAGGTATGACACTAAAGTATTATTCGTTTTCGGTAAAATTCGCTGTAGCTACTTTTGGAGTATATTTTTTGTTTGTTAAAAATAAACTTACTATTGAGTATCTAAAATCTTTATTTAACCAACGTGGTGAGGTAAAACGGTTTTTATATACATATTAATGTAATTTTCTATTTATCCAACCAACTTCAACTAGTTTGTCGCCGAAAACCTCTTTATTTGCTTAAGTATGTAAAGCATGTGTTGTTTTACCGCCAACTACGCCGTGCATCTTTACAACTGTCATCGTTCAGGTATTATTTATGACCAAGTTAAACCTACCGCTAGAAAACAATGTCGAACACCAAGATTGTTTCATGATTGGTTACGATAAATATCAATTCTATACTTCATATTACATTAATACTTCACCAGACTACAGTATACTCCATTATACTACATAGTATTTCATGCATAATTCATGATAGTTCATCGTACTACACTGATACTTCACGATACTTCATTATACATTTTTATATAAAAAATGTACATATTATAGATCGTGAATTATATTATATAAGTATTTTTAAAAGATATATAATTATTTTAAAAAACAAATTTAACCGCGTACATAATAGGAATCATTGAATAAATAAAAAATCACAAGATCTTACGCAAGTGTGAATAAAGAAACCAAATTTCATACAATATATAATAGTCTAGAAATGCAAATAAACAGATATGTATATACCTATATGCGTACAGTATTAGTAACCTTAGAACATACCAATGACGGTCTGGGGGCACCGACCATGCCATCCAGCAGAGACGCAGGCTCTGGGTTATACTGTATAAGATACTGTAATACATACTAATTCCTGATAGTAAATATCAGTTCTTTCATTCACATTTTAAGGAAGCGAATAGTGAAGAGAGACTTGATGTCAGTTGGTAAAGCATTATAAACCTTTACAATATTATAACTAAAAGACCGCTGATACTGGATTGTTTTGTGCTTGGTAAGACTGAAGAGGTCATACTGACGTGTAGTACGCATGTGTGTCACCATTTTTAATAAATCTAGTTACCAAATATTCAGATTTACCATGTTTTAAAATTCTACTTATTGTACAGGGTGGGCAACTAAGAATGGAGTCCGGCCATATCGCAGAAACCAAACATCCCACAAGTTTAGGGAAAAAAGTACCTTAAGTGAGGTGATCCTGAAAAATCACTTAAGGGCTGTAACAACCATGGCCGAATAGAAAATTAGGTATTTCTCCGTTTTTTGCTCAATGAAGTGATATTGAAAATATATATATCGTAATCCTAAGACCATTTCAAATCATGTTGATTTTCCTTTTTTTTTTTATCTTTAAAAATAAAGTGGTTTGGAGATGCCAAAAAATTTTTTTATGTCGAGTACTCCCATTAGCCTTAACGGAATTTAACAAACTTGTTCTCGTTACAAAGGGTTTTTCTTACTCTATTGAGTGCGTTTTATGCTGTTTTCATTGTTATAAATTAAGAATCATTGTAAATATTTTTTAATAAATTAAAAATATATCCTTATATTTTCGTCCTTGTTCTGGAAAAAAGTATGTTGCAAATATTTTACAAGTAGTATCGTAAATCCCAGGGTGGACAGGTCACTTGTTGGAAACAAATTTCGCAAATTCCAATCAAATAGCCTGGGTCCCAGGCTCTATTACTAATTTATAGCTTACCAAAATTTCAAGGACCGTCACTGAAAGATTAGTATGAAGTAATAGTCATATAATAGCTGTAATGATTAAAAGTTCATAATATTAATTTGTCTTTTAAAACCTGGATATTGATAAAACTGTTATTTAGAAACCATGTATGAGATTAAGCGGGCTGTAATTTTTTTTTTTTTTTAAAGGGTTTATTAATGACTAAAATGTTACAACATGTGAGATTTAATTAACAAAAAAGTGGCTTACCCGTGTGGTACTGCTTTACCCTGGGATGCCTTCTGGGACACCTCGAATTGCACACAATCGACAAATAATGAAATTGGAGAATTTAAACGAACAACATCAGAGCACATCAAAAGCTAAGCTACCAAGTTTTTCTGGCATAGAAAATCCTAGACGAATTATTACATAGTGTATTTTAAATATTTATTTCCCTGTTAATACATTATCTGTAATCAGGGCCGAGCCAAGAAAGTTAGCCGCCCTTGTGCAGTGATCTCATTGGCGCCCTGTCAAATAAAACAAGAACATATTTCTTTAATTGCATAAAAAACTCAAAACTCTGAACTGATATATAAAAACCAAATAGCATAAATTATAATAGTAATTTTTCGTGCTTTATTTTCGGTAGATTCAAATATAGTTTGTTCAATGTAACTGCGTAATATTTCACTTTCTATGGCAATTATGACTATGGTCATTTAATCTATCTTGTAACATAGTAGATCGTAAGTAATTCTGTATAATTTTTAATTTAGAAAAAGAAACAGCATATACAGGTAATGTTAATAATATTCTTTGTGCTATAGAAATATTTGGAAATGTAGCGAGAAGTTGGTTTCAAAATATATACTGTAAAACTGATTCCGGGTTGAATAATGACTCTGGTTTTAAATGCAATTTTAAAGTCTTCTTCTCTCTTCTTCGCATAAATCTAAGCCGTTTATATCTGACTCTTCACGCGACACATCTTCAAGTTTTAAATGCAGGTCTTTAGAGTTTTTCAAAATGTCTTCATCTGATAGTTCATAAATATTTACGATTAACACGGAAAACAAACTACTTCAGTGAAAAACTGAAATGAACTGTGACCTTATAACTGTGTCTTTGCATGTCTGCCGGTACCGTCTACCTCTAGTTAAATGGATTTTCAGAATAAGAAATAAAATAAAAGTCCTTCCCAGAAATCGTAAGACAGATGTAGAAATTTAATGCTGATTTGACTATTTTATTAATGATTTATGTTTAAATTCCATCTTGCATAGGTGGTGGATTGAATTCGAATTTTTGTGTTCACATTTGGCCGTCCTTGTACGACGCACACCCGGTTGGCGCGGACCTTTCTGTAATAAATTGTATTTTTAGAACTCTTTTATTGCTTCTGACAAACTAAAAGGTGCAGTTCAGAAAGATATATGACGTCCTACTTTTTAGGGCTCATGTATATTTGTGAACTTTAAATCGTAATAAAATAAATCTGTTTTTCTTTCAGATTCTGTTTCTTGTTTGTAAAATCAAGATTTTGACTGATTTTGTCTCCTCAAAACTTTCCTTGCAACTAAAGGCGTGACTAACCACACACCAATCTTTTGAAATAATGCTCATAATTTTAAATACATTGAAAATTACACAACCCGTATTTTTTTACTTTAGGTACATATTCATAAGGGCCGATCCATGCGTTTGCCACATACTATGTAAGAGAATCCATTTTGTTTATGTCATTGTTTATATTTTTTTCTTTTTATTCATTTTATTCCTTAACAAAGGCCATCACAAGATGGAAATAAGCAGACTGTAACATTCACTTTTATTATCGATTTTGTTTTTTAATTGACAGGATTTAAGTATCATCAGGAAAGCTGTAATCTGCCCATCCTGCCATGTCTCCCTAGAGAACTATTTCTATTTTGTGACCAACTGTTTGATTGTAGAAGAAAAAATTAAGAAATATTGTGAAACCCTAGGGGTAAACAGTATAGGTCAAGTAGAGCTAGGCAATTTGAGATATGCAACAAGCGAGCTAGATGCTAATTTGGTTGATGAAATCAAAGTAGAGCCACATTTCTGTGAAGAAAGCGAAAATAATGATGGGGGTGAAATTGCTAGCAGACATGGCACATCTGAATTAGAGCGAAGTTCATGGAATGATACAAAAAGTGTTACAGGGGAGGTTGGACATACACCTAAAAGTTATTCAGACGATATGGATCTGAAATTTAACAATGAAGAACAATCTGCATCGAAAACTATTTTGGACTACGAAGAGAAGCGTAATAATGTAGGTGTTAAGGTAGAAGAAATGTTTTGTGGGGAGAACGAACTTAAGGAGGAAAGCTCTATTGAAATCGATGACCAGAAATATTTACTTAACGAAAAAATTGAAATAAAAACAGATGAGCAAGATTTCAACAGGTAATATTAAATTGAGTTTTATTTCAAAAAACGGGAAATAACCCTTATTTTTCTAAGTACATATTCATTTATTTTATTAATCCATATAACATATCCAGAACAATAGATGTAGAATATATCAAATTCTTGAAAAAATTTTTTTGGGTATTTGGCAGATAATTTTTGTACATCGGGTATCTAACATTTAACATGAAACTAAAAATTACCTCTTGTTTATGTATATTGCTGATTTTCTGAACATACTAGGACACTAATAAGGCTAATCAATGACATTACCTTGAAACATAATCTATCATCGTCCGGAGACGATTAAATAGACATATCCATCCTAAGGAGACACTAGTAAAAAAAAAATAGTGACTATTACTACTTCTAGTAGGTAATGAAATAGTAGTAAGATAATATTAGGACAGTCGAATCGATAATTTGTGGCGACAACTTTCCAGGACAAAATTTATTGCCAACTAGTTATGTATTTTGACCTCAGAAAAAATGTTTTTCAAAAAGTGGCTGATACACCAGTGCATCATGAACAAATAAAATACTCCTATTCTAGATGGCATAGGTCAAATAGAATGGCCAAAATAGCATACGAAGTATAATTTTGGATCCCTCGCATCAAGAAGGCAGTTCTAAATTGTCTGTCATTAATGTACTTTAAGTTTATAAAGTTCAAAGTCATTCCTTTTTCGATTTTTTTTTACAATTCTCAAGCTATATTTTTTGTCTGCCCTTAATTTGTCTGATTTTCATTTAAACACGTTGCAATAACACATAATGAAGAAGACTTTTCAAGTTCAACTATAAAAGAAATACGTCAGTTTTGACCACAGAGGATCGAGCAAAATCTACTTATATGTTTCCCATTTATCGAGACGATTTCTTAAGATGTTAGATAGAATTCGTGAAACACCAACAAATGCTGCTTTTTTTAGATTAATGCCACTCTCAGTTTTGATTTTGCACATATTCAATCAACGATGCACATAAAACGTCCACACACACACACACGCACGCACGCACGCACATATATATATATATATATATATATATAGTTATTATACATGATTTGCAGGAAACAACTACTCAGCGGGCAAATACCCCGACCTGCATTGAATTATACCTTACAAATCATGAAAGATTGGTAGCCAATGTCATTTGTCAATTCCCTGACCAGACATAGACCGGTTTCGAACTTATTAGTTCTCATCAGTATGCCATAGGTCATGGAACAGACAAATGACAGTGGCCAACCTGCTAGTCTTATACAGACTAATGTAAATGAAATAAATTAATTGAAATTTTTTTTTCCTGTAAGGTTAATTCGCAATATCTCGCTAAATAATGATCCGACGTCGAAGAGACAGAGCACCAAAATTGCGTGTTTTGTCAAGTTCTTCATTTTTGGGAAATATATTTTTTTGTGGAATCAACACCCATCGACTTATTGACGAAAAACCGGCTTCCCGAATTTTTAAATTATCCCCTCCCTCCCTCTCAACCCTCAGATCTGTGGAACGTAAGTGGCGAAACAATGCCGAGACCCGATTTAGTCGATTGGGAATTTTTTTTTTTTTTAATTAGGGGACCATGAATTGAGGATCTTTTTATCTGCCCGATCCACCCCACTATATCTATACAACTGAAATAATCTGATTTTTAGTTTGACTTAACTGTTTAAGCCAGTTTAGCATGACAAACATAATTTAACTCGCTAAATCTTGCGTTGAAATTTCTTACAATATTTAGTACATTTCATCTTGTCTGTAGTATGTAGCATATTTAAGGAAAATCTATATTCTTCAGAAGTCAGTGTTTTGACCCAATCATACATAATTTTGCTAATTCGTAAGTTTATTCTTAACCTGCTGCGATTATTTTCAAGGTATGAATATTGCGTTTCCTAAATCTCACCTTTAGCTTTGATATATTTATGGCAAAAGTTATTAGAGGTTCTATAAAATTCTGTCGTATTTTATTTGAGATATTCTATTTCATTGCAGTCAGTAAATGATTACATAATATAACATTATCATGTTGTTTTTTTGGAGCACCTTTTTTGCTATGTGAAAATAAATAATTATTAATTTTAATACAGTGATAATGAAATATTTTTCAATTTTCAGATTTCAGGAACTAGAACTCGCCACTAACTCACACAGCAAACAGAAATCTTTAAGGCCAAATCTTAAAGATGACTTATCGACACCTTACATAAAACAAGAATTAATGAATAAGAAAAGCTCAACAGTAGTAAAAATGTACCCATCTGGAGGCTGTTCATTTCAGACGAAATATAAGGTTTATCTCAAAAATCATGTGCCAATGCATAAAACTCCTTCAAAAGTAACAATGTACAAATGCGACTCCTGTTCATTTCGGACAAAATATAAGAGCGTCCTCAAAACTCATATGCTAGTGCATAAGAATTCTTCAGAAATAACAATATATAAATGTGACTCTTGTTCATTTCAGGCAAAACGTAAGGGTAATCTCAAGAAGCATGTGCTAGTGCATAAGAATATTTCAGAAATAACTATGTACGAATGCGACTCTTGTTCATTTCAGACAAAATATAAGAGTAACCTCAAAAATCATGTGCTAGTGCATAAGAATTCAGAAATAACTATGTACGAATGCGACTCTTGTTCATTTCGGACAAAATATATGAGCATCCTCAAAAATCATGTGCTAGTGCATAAGAATTCTTCGGAAATAACAATGTATAAATGTGACTCTTGTTCATTTCAGACAAAACATAAGGGTAATCTCAAAAAGCATGTGCTGCTGGTGCATAGGAATTCTTCAGAAATAACAGTGTACAAATGTGACACTTGTTCATTTCAGGCAAAATATAAGAGCATCCTAAAAAAGCATGTGCTAGTGCATGAGAATTCTTTAGAAACGATAATGTATAAATGTGACTCTTGTTCATTTCAGACAAAACGTAAGGATACTCTCAAAAATCATGTGCTAGGGCATAAGAATTCTTCAGAAATAACTATGTACAAATGTGACTCTTGTTCATTTCAGGCAACATATAGGGGTAGTCTCAAAAGGCATGTGCTAGTGCATAAGAATTCTTCAGAAATAACTATGTACGAATGCGACTCTTGTTCATTTCGGACAAAATATAAGGGTAACCTCAAAAATCATGTGCTAGTGCATAAGAATTCTTCGGAAATAACTATGTACAAATGTGATTCTTGTTCATTTCAGACAAAACATAGGGGTAATCTCAAAGGACATGTGGTAGTGCATAAAGATCCTTCAGAAATAACAATGTACAAATGTGGCTTTTGTTCATTTCAGGCAAAACATAAGGGAAATGTTAAAGAACATGCGTTAGTGCATCAGAATCCTTCAGAAATAACAATGTACAAATGTGACATTTGTACATTTCAGGCAAAACGTAAGAATAACCTCAAACAACATATGCTAGTGCATAAGAATCCTTCAGAAATAACAATATACAAATGTGACTCTTGTTGACTTCAGACAAAACGTAAGGATAGTCTTAAGAGACATGTGCTAGTGCATTCATTGTTTTTGGGCGGAATGTCAAATGATTCTTAATCTAATAAAGATAAATTGTATAATAAATATGTTTAAATTCTTAACAAGACTTTAAATTTATTACCCCACAAAACTATACTACAAGTTTGTCATAAGTATTAGAATAGAATAAAAATTTATTGTGTTGAAAGTTACACAAAAGGTAAGGGTTCAACAATTAAATTAAATTAAACAGCTTAAATTGCTGAATATTTGATAAACACCATCTACATAAAAAATCCGTAATTTATAAATGTAGGGGTATGCCCCTTTAACTAAACAGTACGGCCATTGCCCGTATAAGTAAGGCTACATAAGACTAAATCTACAAAGAGGCCTTCAGCTGGCATGTTTCATTTATTTATTTACTTATTAGTATACACTACAGAATTCAATACAATTTCAATTGGTACATTAAACAACTTCTAATTAAAAACTAGAACTACACAATATATATAGAAGAAATTAAAACGAGTGAGGAGCAAGGAGAAAAATTTCGGAGGGGCCGATCTCTGTGATATCTATATACTTACTTATTAGAATCATATATCATTTGCAGTAAAATTGGGCCAATTTCAAGCTTTAAACTCAATTATTAAAAAAACCGCTGCCCAAGGAATCACTACTTCCACATCCAGATTTTGTAGCCAAGTCTTATGCACTATATAATATTTTATTTGGGTTCCATTAAGCAATAGGGTGGGGGTGGCAATGGGTAACTAATTATAGCGTTAGTTCTTCTTGCTTTCTTTTTGTATATTTTTGTCTCTAAATTCGTTTCTCATCTCGTTTGGATTGAGGTATCTGCGTCAGCTACGAAATTTTTAAATAGTAATAAGTGAACAAGTTTTCTAAAAAATGTGTAGTTTTAAGTGCTCTTAAATCTTTTATGTTAGATATAAGTAATTTTAATACCTTTTTAATCAGTTTAAGTTTTTAATTGTTTTTTAACTGAACGAGACCCGTTCCGCCCGACCCTACAATCCGCCATCGCGTAGTTGCACGGTCGGTCTCGGGATGGGTTCTGGGGAGGTACGTATTATATTATAAATATTAATAAAGTTATGTTGAATTGAATTGGTAAAGCCACACAACAGAAGAGGAAGAAGAAAATGTTTAATCCTATAATAGAGGTTAATTTTTTTCTTGACGTGAATGTTTATTTTTCCCATGTTGTTTTGTGATTAATAACGTTATATGAAAAAAAAAAAAGAAACATTTCAATGATTTATTTTTCATAAAGAAATGAAATCCCATGAAGCTATAATCTGCAGATTTTGTTTGAAAATATGCAGAGAATTTAAGTCTATGGAGGGAGATGTTAAAGAGGACATGGAAATAGTTCTGCCAAAAATAGTAAGTGACTAAAATTAATGCATATAGACACAAAAGGTTCAATTCGATATTTATTAAACATTTGGGTTGTGAAATGCTCTTATTTCGGTGAATTTTATTTTAGGATTTAGCTGTGGTGAATGAACCCGTAATATGTACTAATTGTATAGAAGTACTCCTGAATTGTTTCGATTTTAAAAGGACGTGTTTCTATACGCACAATTATATAGTTCAGTTTGTCCACCATGAGAAGAACACTGTCAAACTGGATCTGCTAGATGTCTATCTTAGCAAAAATGATAACAGCACTGGTATTCCAGATGGCTGGGTCATATGTGCATGTTGCATGAGTCCAGTGAACAATTGTTCTTCTATATCCCTTGATGTAGAAGAGAGAGACGTCGCTTTAGATAACATTATAGAACAATATGTTCCAGAATTGGTAAATATTAATACTTCTTATATTTTCTTAAAGTTTGCTTAAAAAATCATGTATGCTTATAGTTTAATACCACATTCAATGTGTTTTTAGTTTACCGTTATTCAAAATCCATCTCCATTTTTTGGACGGAGATGGAAATTATATGATTCATTAATAGAGTATTCATTCATTGTTGGGGGTAGGTTCCCAGCTGTCTTGTTTTTTGTGCAAACAACTATATTGATATTAACTATGCTGAAATATTAATCGTAATTTGTCATGAAAAATTTTAAGAGTATACTTATTTGTTCATTATTTGGCTGCTTTCTATCTTTAACCAAGTCCATGAAACTGGTGGTGACATCTGGAAATTAATCTCAAGCTTCCCAGTCCTTCTATCCTACACTTAAAAGTCGGTCCGCAATAACTCGGACAAACGTTCCCATTTAGGAGTAGACCACCACGCAGCTTCCCTCCCTGCATTTTCTAGGAGGAACTGGTCATGTCATTTCATACCGGTGTTAGAGTAGTGTCCATGTGCCAAATTTAATCAAAATTGTTAGAACTGTTTTAGAGGAAAAATTATTTAATTCCTTGCACAAAAAATGCACACAATCGGCATAGCACAATAATGTTTTTGTTTATAATGAAATTGGAGGATTTAAACGAATGATATCAGAGCACATCAAAAGCCAAGCTACACAGTTCCGTACTTTTTGTATTTCTCTTTCTTCAAGCCATGCACACACTTAGTAATAACGTGTTGTCGCGACAACAGAAGACAAAACAAAAAGTATGTGATACTTTCAATTTAACCTGTTAAAAAAGCTATACGAAAGAAAACAAGGATGAAACAATTTTGTTTTTAACCCTTTTTTTTGTTTTCTTAATAATTACCATTATTTAATTAAGTTAAATATAACTTATTTAAAAGAAATTATTTTTCTCCTACACAGTATTGTGATTTATCTCGTAAATGTATAGTCATTCCTTATATGAATTTTCTCGTTCAATCGCGAAGAACGCCGAATTTTTGTAGCGATAGTGGCAAGATAGTGTACTCGTGTGTTCTCTCTATTAAAAATTAAATATGTTACAATAAACAATCTTTCAGTCTGAAAAATAAACTTGAACCAGTTTCTGTGTGCCAACAACGAATACATTGCACACATCCCATTGATGATATTGTTGCAACCCCAGAGGCTCAAAATATCGGCAAAGTTAGCAGGTAGGTCGGAGATCTTATAAGCAACCATACGAAATTCAAAATTCCATGTTTATTCAACTCATCTGTGACTGTCAAACTGTAAGTTTAACGCATATCCAACGCCATTGAATATTTTTTCGTGAACTCGAAGTGTATGAGAATAACGAAATTGTGAATCTCTTCCTGTTTATGAGGCAAGAACTTGAAATATTCAGTTCACTAACTTGGTCAAAGGCGGGTTTTTGGTTAGTTGGTACAGGTTACCAGATATAGATTAAGTTTAAATAAATTTAAATTTTTTTGTTATTTAATTGAATGTCAATTTTTACTTATCGGATTAAAATAGCAAGTTATCGTCCAAGAGAAATTGGGTGATAAGTCTTCACGTTCTTTTAATTTTTGATAGACAGATGCTCGATCTTAGACGTTAATTTTTTATATTAATTTTTGGTAACTTATTATAGACGATTTGGACAGGATGTAAGAACAGCATCAATTATTTTGCATAACTCTTTTTGGTTATGTTAATATATTTTGGACTTTGGATTTTTTTCAAGAATTTTGGTGTATGATTTTGGTTTTACTATAATAGCCTGACGATTCCTTGTATTATTAATTATATCTAATAAAATTCCTATCGTATTTTGGCAACTGAGATTTGGAAGTCTTGTGAAGATTATAACAGAAAAATTGTCTGGAAAGTCTCGATCATCAGGAAAATGCTCAAGCACTGACTTGAAGTTAAGTTTACTTTTGCACTTATTATTTGCTTGGAATAATTTTCTTATTATATAATTGTTTATATTAATAATAATTTTTTTTATTGGCATAGAAAATCCTAGTCGTATTATTACATATTGTTTGTTTAAATATGTATTTTCCTGTAAATACATTATCCGTAATAAATTGTATTTTTGGAACTCATTCCTTTTATTGCTTCTGATATACTAAAAGGGTTAAGGATGAAGTTCAGAAAGATATACAAAATCCTATTTCTTAGACCTCATTTATCTTTGTAAACTTTAGATCATAATAATATGAATTTGTTTTTCTTTCAGATTAATTTTCTCATTTGCAAAATCAAGGTATTGAATGGTTTTGTTTCTTCAAAAAATTGCACAGTCTGTGTTACTTTACTTTAGGTACATATTCTATGATTTTCACAAGGGCCGATCCATGAATTTGCCATATACTATGTAAGAGGATTCATTTTGATTACGTCATTGTTTATATTTTTCTCTTTATTTATTTTATCCGTTAACAAAGGCCATCGCAAGATGGAAATAAGCAGACTTGTCATATTCACTTTTATTATCGATTTTGTTTTTTAATTGACAGGATGTAAGTATCATCAGGAAAGCTGTAATTTGCCCATCCTGCCATGCCTCCCTACAGAACTATTTCCATTTTGTGACCAACTGTTTGATTGCAGAGGAAAAGATTAAGAAATATTGTGAAACCCTAGGTGTAAACAGTATAGGTCAAGTAGAGCTAGGCAATTTGAGATATACAACAAGCGAGCTAGATGGTAATTTGGTTGATAAAATCAAAGTAGAGACACAAATCTGTGAAGAAAGAGAAAATGATGATGATGGTGAAATCGCTAACAGATATGACGCATCTAAATTAGAGCAAAGTTCCGGGAATGATACAAAAAATGTTACAAGGGAGGTTGAACATAAACATAAAAGTTATTTGGACGACATGGATGATCTGAAATTTAACAATGAAGAAAAATTTGCGCCGAAAACTATTTTGGACTACAAAGAGAAGTATAATAATGTGGATATTAAGATAGAAGAAATGTTTTGTGGCAAGAACGAACTTAAGGAGGAAAGCTCTATTGAAATGGAGGACTATAAATATTTACTCAACGAAGAAATTGAAATAAAAACAGATGAGCAAGATTTCAACAGGTAATATTAAATTGGATTTTATTTAAAAAATGGGAAATAACCGTTATTTTTCTAATTACCTATTCACTTATTTTATTAATTCATATCACATATCCAGAACAATAGATGTAGAATATATCGAATTCTTAAAATTTTTTTTTTTTTTTGGGTACTTGGCAGATAACTTTTGTACATCCTACATCGGGTATCTAACATTTAACATGAAAATAAAACTTACCTCTTGTTTATGTATATTGTTGAACTTACTTCTGAACATGCTAGGACACTAATAAGGCTAATCAATGACATTATCTTGAAACATAATCTATCATCGTCCGGAAACGATTAAACAGACATCTCCATCTTAAGGAGATACTAGTCAAAAAAAAAATAGTGACTATTACTACTTCTAGTAGGTAATAAAATAGTAGTAGGATAATATTAGGACAGTCGAATTGATAATTTTTAGCGACAACTTTCCAGGGCAAAATTTATTGTGTATTTTGACCTCAGAAAAAATGTGGCTGATACACCAGAAGTTATGTGTACTTTTTCGATGTGCTTACAAGAATATTCTACTTACCTGCATAACACATCGCATTCTAGTGATCAAATCAGAATAATAAAAACAACAATATTCGCATTGATATTTAAACCTATTCGATAGTTATAGGTCAATAAGTAATCTTGGAAAAAATTTAAAAATAATAAGATATAGTAATGATAGAACAACTCAAATTTGAATATATTTGCAATAAGGAGGAAGAATTTCACAAAAATTGGAGAAAATAAAGTGCATCAATGAACAAATAAAATACTCCTATTCTAGGTGCCGAAGGTCAAATGGAAAGAGCAGAATAACGTACGAAATATAATTTTGGATCTCTCGCATCAAGAAGGCAGTTCTAAATTGTCTGTTATTAATGTACTTTAAATATTCTTTCCTATTATTTGGGTTTTTTTACCACATGCATTATTATCCTCATCAAAAACAAATCACCGAATGTAGATAGAATAGAATTATTGTAAAAAAGCCTCTGCGCCTATGACGTTTACGTCAAAGGAATAGTCAGAGGTTATGTTTTGCAAATAATATAAATCGGAATAAACACAGAAATAATGTATTTTGCTGACGTTTCGGAAAGTAGTCTCTTTCCGTTTTCAAAGCTTTTTTGGAAAAACTCTTATTTTGCTGTGTACGTCAAATACACAGCTTTAAGATTCTGTTTATGTTATTTCCATAGATACTTACTACTTACACAGAATTGATATTTTCTTTTAGATAATGTTGAGTTTGTTAAGTTCTTCTTTTAACATTGGTAGCCAGGTTGTACAAATATCTACAGAACAATTCGATACGTACTTATCTTCATTTAATAAGATTATTCATCTATATGGCGTAGCTTCTCTGATAGTCCGTATACATAAGAAATTGTTGCTATATAATGACCTTCAGGTTTTTGTCATATCTGATTGTCCCTATTTTCAACATTTATGAAAACTCTATCAACAAAGGTTTAGAGATATTGATTTTGTACTAGAGCCTCTTTGATAATTTTTTTCTCGTTATTTAATATTTATTAGATGATTATTTTGGCCTTATCGTATAAACATTTTACAACACCCCTATTAACATTTATTGATTGATTTGAGTTAAAATTTAGATATCTATTAGTATGTGTTGGTTTTCTATAAACGCTTGTTTCAATTGTATTATTTACCCTTCTAATTAAAACATCTAAAAACGGTAGTTCATTCCTACTTTCTACTTCTAATGTGAATTTAATAGACGGTTCCTTACCATTTATATTTTCCAAATAACCATCTAGTAAATTGACACCATGAGGCCAAATTGCAAAGATGTCGTCAACATATCTCCACCAAACAACCGGTTTGTTTATACAATTTTAAACATATGTGTTCTCAAAGTTCTCCATAAATATGTTGCTTAAAATTGGTGATAATGAAGACCCCATTGCCACACCAAAATCCTGCTGATAGAACTCATTTTCCAATTGAAAATAGGTTGGTTTTATACACATTGTTAAGAGTTCCATTATGCTATTTACACTTAATTTGGTTCTAGTTTCCAAATTATTATCATTCAGCAACCTTTAACTATTTTTAATGTTTCATCTACCGGAACATTGGTAAAGTCACTAACTACGTCAAAGCTAACCATCAGGTGTTTGATTCATGAATATCGTTTTCTTACATTTTTTCTATAAAATGCTTACTATTTTTAATATATGAATTAGTATTTCCAGATAACGAATCAATAATTTTAAGTAAAAATTGGTATGTCGTCCATGAAGTTTGACCGTCAAAGGAGGGCGGTTGTAACCGAGGGCCTAATGATACTACTAGATGGCCTCCTTTCCCCTCAACTGCCGTTTAAGTCACTCTACTTCTTCAACAGCACGAAATTTTCTTTCCATATCACCAACTACCAACTTTTTCTTTAGTTTCACTTACTTCTTTGACCTTATGTACTTTCCCTTTCACTTCACTTACTTCAGCCTTCATGTTGCCCATATCCTCTTTAATTTTACTCGAGGTTCTCAGTGGCTGAAAGGATAGCATCTTGTTGCCCCTATATAATTTTTCTTAATTCTTCCTGGCGTGTCATCCTTTTTTTTTTCTTCATGAAGTTTTATCTCAGGTCTTCCATCATTTTCTTCAATTCATCTTTTTCTTCTCGATGTCTGTTTTCTTGTACAGTCATATTACTTTTTCGAGGATTCAGGCATTCCCACTCATGTATTCTTGCCAACCTTACACTAAGGGCATGACATCTAACGTACTTACATACCTTTTCTTATCTATGCGACTGAATTAACCGGTATATGAACGATGTCCTAAATACCTTGCAATTAAAGCCTTTAATAAATTGCCTGACAAATATAAACCTCTTAATGAATTACAGTTTAAGAAAGAGGTAAAAAAATTCCTACAAGATAAATGTTATTACTCCTTTAATGAGTATTTAGACGATAGATTATAATTCGCCTTCAGTTTGCCGTATTCTCTTTTTCAATATTTTTTTTAACTTTTTGACATATTTTGTTGGACCTATTATTTTACTGGTTTGTTTCGGTACTTGACTGTCGCTTCTTTTTAAAATAGTTCATGTTTTCTATTTATTGATTATGTTTGACTAGCTACATTATTGTAGTTTTTAAAATTTATTTATGTACTGTTCATATATTGTTTTTATTATTGTATTGTTTTATACATTTATACATTTATTTTTGTACTGTACTGACTTATTCTATATTGTGTAACCACAATCTACAGAATTAATAAATTATTATTATTATTATTATTATTAACCTCATTTTTAGTTTGACCTAACTGCTTGAGGCAGTTTCGCACGACGAAAATAATAGGACTCGCTAAATCTATAAATTAATTGCTAAGAATTACTATTGTGACGTTGCCACCTTGAAATTTTGCGAAATAGAAACATTATTTTGATATAATTACCATTATCTTAAAATATTATTATCAATGAGGCACTTTTGTTTTAAGAAATTACAGGATGGGAGTTTACAGCAAAACTTCTTGCATCAACATATTGCAAGTCTATGAATATGTATTAGTTGAGTTTATAAAATACAAATAATGAAATAGTTTAGACGTTGCTATTCGCTTTCCAGTTAATGTTATGTAACTTTTTCTTTTTTTTTTTTAAATGCCTTGTTTATATTTACGCCCTGACTGAACTCTATTACAGTAAATGGAATGCCAATGCCCACGAAAATTTCTACGTACAATTGAATATCGCGCAAGTATGGCGGCCACATAGTAGCGCGCAATCGCACTATGAAATACGTCAGGGCCGGCCTTATTTTTATTGTGTGTTTCATATTTTTAACTTTTTTTTAGAAATCGCATAAATAAATATAACAATTTATTTGCCTTGATAGTTATAAAAAAAAAATCAAAGTTATCGTTATTCCTAAAACAATCATTTTATTTTCAATTTCTTGTAGCAAATGTCGAATATGTATGATCATAAGTTCAATATATAGTTCACAAAAAACAGTAATATATTTTCTATCTCTGTGGTCGAAATATGATTTTAAAATTAATAAAAGCCAAAATTGAGGCCAGAAAAAAAACCTATACTTTTTTTCTACCGTCAATCAGTAAATATATGAGTAGGTACTAGTGAATTTTTATTGAAAACTAAAATCATGCATTTTATATTCACATGTTTGAATTGACAAATGAAATGAAGAAAAGGTAATAATTAACTATTTTCAAATACTTGGTGTGGTATTATTATTTGAATTTCAAGATAACAGCTTTTTTGTTTAAGATCAAATGCCTTGATATATAAGTGATAGATTGTTTTACTCGTTTGTTTATAAAAATATGACATACTCATGAGACAATGAATTGTAAAAGAATATGTAAAAGTGTTTACGTAAAATTTCCTTCCCTATTTGCAAAAGAAAATTAAAATATAATGTCCGTTTATATTTTGACTAAAAGTATGTGGTTTCATCCCCGGTAGTAGTGTACATATACCAAATGTTTACTTGCTACATTAAATAATTTTTCTGACAAAGTACCTGAATAACTAAAATTCGTAATATACTTCGTCTGAAACGTGGAAAATCTGATAAAATCTTGTACTGTACTTTTGACAAATACAATGTAAACATGAACCAAGGGAAGCAACAATTTTCTTACTATTTATTAAGTATTTTGCACTGAACTCTATTGCTTTATTTTCCTTGATTTATTAACATCAGTCTATTTCCGCTACCGGGGGCAAGAGCCAATACCAGGAGACAAGCTACCCTCAAACTGTAAATTTTGCCAAACCTCTATCAAAGAGTAGGTATTTTTTTTTTACTTGCCTAGTATTTAATGTACAGGGGATTAACTGTTTTACATACCTTCCCAAAGATATGATATATCCACTACACAATCCCCATCTAGAGTTAAATAGCATTTGTTAATACACTGAAATACAAGCCGCTAGAAGGCGAGTCAAGATGGCTGCGTTTCTCTGAAAGTCACCCATTCAAGCACTAACTGCGGCTCCTCTTGCTTTATATTTAGCATCGCAGTACAATGCCATAAAGACAGAGCTGTGCTCGTCCTTAACTGTTTTGCTATAATAGATTTCAGTGGTATCTTGCCATGGTGTGCAAAAAATATTTAAAAATTTTAATGAATGAAACCTTTGCTTAAAAATAGCAGAACTTGGTTTTTGAATATTACAAAATGTCTCGCTAGTAGAATATATGAATTAAAACAAAATTTTTAAATAAATTATTACATAATTAAAAATATAAATTAACTGTTATAAAATTTGCAGGAAATTCTCTTTTTATTCACAAAACGCTTTGTTATACGTCAACCATTGTCATTCTGTTTGTATTTCCATAAACATTTGGCACATATTTGCATTATTCTTAACCGACTGCGCTAAGCAAAGGAGGGTAATGTGTTCCTTATTTATTTCGCATAAACAAATAATTGAAATGCCTTGCTGCCGCACTCTATTAAACTTACTAGTAATATACTTGAGTGTTCCTATTGTTAACTTTACCACGTTGGCTGACTGGACTCACATTTCACAGTTTGAATTTGCTTGTTTCATAAAATTGTAATATTAATTTATAAAAAATATGATAACGTTATGTGTTTTCAAAAAGATCTTGGAATCAGTATTATTATCCTGAATATGTTCGATACGTATTATATTAATACTATTTAGGTAACAATTCACAAATAATAAACTTAAAAATCGCAGCAATGAAAAAATGTGATGTTAGAATATTTTGCATCCTGATATCTCGGGAAGTATATATAGCCTATTTTTAATAAAAATTCGTGTTTAAGTAGGCAAAAGTACTCATTTTAAAAGAAAAAAAATCCAAAATCGGACTGTCTTGCCAATATTTAGATGGTAGCGTATTTTAATACAACAGACAAAAGTTGAGTAGGTATACTTACTTAAAATATAACAAACCCGGGATTTCACTCCGGTTCTTACAAAACAGTACCATACAAGTGCGTACCATATTGTCTTAATTAAGATACACACTGTTTATAAGTCACAAAATTATATACAAAATATCCAATATATCTCACAACTTTTCGCAAACGAAAGGACAAAATCACGAAGACCGACTCTGTAATTTGTATTCAATTTAAGACCTACGCTTTAGAAACAAATAAAACACAAACTTGCGTCAGCGCATAACTTCCGTACACAGCTGTTTGAGTCAAGCCCCGACATACTTTTAACCTTAGATTTCCTACTGCGTCGGCGCTTGTCTATGCATTTTGAGTTGCATGATTATCACATTTTGTTTAGGCGCATATGCCTATAATGGCGTTCCATTTACTGTAATAGAGTTCAGTGGGCGAAGTTTAGCTATAGCTACTCTTCCACTCAACCAGGATGACGAAATGAGATGCTGTTCACCCATCCAAGTGACGGACTCGACCAACGCTGCTTAACTTCGCCGATCGAGGTCTCAGCGCGATGACGGTACCTCACTCTTTCTGTTAAAGATTTAATGCAATGGTGCAAACATAATGTTACACTTGACGATTCAAAACTTCTACAATTTCTAAAATATTTTGCCATGTTTAGTGGGTATGTCGTGTTGAGATTTCTTACACTATTTAGTACATTTCATCTCGTCTGTAGTAGGTATTTAAGAAAAATCTATATTCTTCAGGAATCAGTGTTTTGACCCAATCATACATAATTTTGCTAATTCGTAAGTTCATTCTTACTCTGCAGCCTTACCCTGATGATGTCTGGTTGAGAAGGGTGAGAGCCTGTCTGCAGCCGCTGCTCAGCTTCCAATGTTCCCTCAATGTTGCTTGTGCCCACTCGTTAAGGGCCGTAGCGACATGTTTCCTTGTAATTCCCAACATGGGCTCCGGGCCTAGACAGGGCTCCCTGGCCCCGAGCCTAGCCAGTTCAACGGCTCTCTCGTTTCCTGGGACCCCGGTATGTCCCGGAACCCATATCAGGCTCACTTCCTTGTGCCTGGCAAGTTCCTCTAGAGCATCTCCGCACTCCTGGACGAGGGGGGACCTCGTCCTAGGAGAGCAGACCGCCCGAAGTGCTGCCTGGCTGTCTGAACAGATACAGATATTTTGTTCCGTACGGTTCCTCGTTTCTTCCTTATATGCCACTTTTAGGATGGCATATACCTCTGCCTGAAAGACAGTAGTGTACGATCCTAGAGCAAAGCTCTCCTGTACTTCCCTGCCTTCCAGGAATATTCCTGCCCCCGATGACTGTCTCTGTCCATCTACTAGAAGGGAACCATCTGTGTAGCACACCAGGAAGTTCGGGGGGAAATTAATCTTTCCTTCTGCCCACTCTTCCTTACTAGGTAGTGTTAGAGTGTACTTTCTCTCTAATCTCAAGCGGTCAGTTGCTTCCCTCACCTTAAGGGCGGAGATCGGAATCTCCGCCTCCGCCAATCTGGTGATGGCTGCATGACCCTCTGTCCTTCCACTACACCGCCAGCTGCCTGAGTCTCGAATTCTTAGATGGGCCGCCATGGCTTCCTTCTTAATCCAGGCTGGAAGCGTTGGCAGCCCTAGCATTACTTCCAAGGCAGCTGTAGGTGTCGTCCTCATTGCGCCTGCAATCCCAAGACAGGCAAGTCTTTGAAATTGCGTTTCCTAAATCTCACCTTTAGCTTTGATATATTTATGGCAAAAGTTATTTATGAGTTTCTATAAAATTCCGTCATATTTTAATTGAAATATTCCATTTCGTAGCATTCAGTAACTGATTACATAATATATCATTAACATGTTGTTTTGTTGGAGAACACCTTTTTTGCTATGTAAAAATAAATAATCATTAATTTTAACGCAGTGGTAATAAAATATTTTTTTCAACTTTCAGATTTCAGCAACAAGAACTCTCCACCAAGTCGCATAGCAAACAGAGATCTTTAAGGCCAAATCTTAAAGACGAACTATCGACACCTTACATAAAACAAAAATTAGTGAATAAGAAAAGCTCAACAGTAGGAGAAATGTATCGACCTGGAGGCTGTTCCTTTCAGACGAAATATAAGGGTGATCTCAAAAGGCATGTGCTAGTGCATAAGAATCCTTCAGAAATAGCAATGTATGATTGCTACTTTTGTTCATATCAGACGAAAGTGAAACAAAACCTTAAAAGACATTTGCTGGTCCACGAGAGTCCTTTGGATATAACAATGTACAAATGCGGCTTTTGTTCATTTCAGACAAAATTTAAGGGCGATCTCAAAAGGCACGTGCTAGTGCATCAGATTTCGTCAGAAAGAACAATGTACAAATGTGACTCTTGTTCCTTTCAGGCGAAATATAAGAGTCGTCTCAAGAAACATGTGGTTGTGAATAAGCATGCTTCAGAAGCAATAATGTACCATTGCGATTTTTGTTCATATCAGACGAAAACGAAACAAAGCCTTAACATGCATTTACTGATACACAAGGTTCCTTTGGATGTAACAATGTACAAATGCGACTGTTGTTCATTTCAGACAAAATATAAGAGCACTCTCAAAGGACATGCGCTAGTGCATAAGAATTCTTCAGAAATAACAATATACAAATGTGACTCTTGTTCATTTCAGACAAAACATAAGGGTGGTCTCAGAAAACATATGCTGGTGCATGAGAATCCTTCAGATATAACGATGTACAAATGTGACTCTTGTTCATTTCAGACAAAACGTAAGGGTAATCTCAAAGAACATGTGCTGGTGCATAAGAATCCTTCAGAAGTGATTATGTACAAATGTGACTCTTGTTCATATCAAACAAGACAAAAGTGCAATCTAGAGGGACATGTGCTAATGCATAAGAATCCTTCAGAAATAATAACATACAAATGTGACTCTTGTTCATTTCAGGCAAAATATAAGGGTAATCTCAAAATGCATCTGCTGGTGCATAAGAGTTCTTCAGAAACAACGATGTACAAATGCGACTTTTGTTCATATCAGGTAAAGCGTAAGGGTAATCTCAAAACGCATGTCCTGTTGGTGCATGGGAATTCTTCAGAAATAACGATGTACAAATGCGACTCTTGTTCATTTCAGACAAAACATAAGGGTAATCTTACAAGGCATGCGCTGGGGCACAAGAATCCTTCAGAAATAATAATGCACAAATGTGACTCTTGTACATATGAAACAAGACGTAAGCATTGCCTAAAAGATCATATGTTATTGCATAAAGGTCCTTCAGAAGTCACAATGTACATATGTAAGTATTGTTCATATCAGACAAAATTTAGACCTTATTACACAAGACATTTGCTGAAGCATAAGAATCCTTCAGAAATAACAATGTATACATGTGACTCTTGCCCATATCGGACAAAATATAAGTGTAGTCTCAAAGTACATATGGTAGTGCATAAGTAACCTTCAGAAGCAACAATGTATGATTGCAACTCTTGTTCATTTCAGACAAGACATGAGGGTAATCTCAAAGAACATGTGCTAATGCATAAGAATCCTTAATAACAATGTATGAATGTGACTCTTGTTGATATTAGACAATATTTAAGGGTGATCGATCGAAAACCATGTGTTAGTGCATAAGAATCTGTAGCTGTTGCTACCAAAAAACATATGGGGTTGTTTTTAAATCTTTGAAAACGGAAGTTTGACGAGTTCCATGCCGACGCATAGACGTAGGTTTCGCACTCATATGTCTGTGTAAATTTATAACAAACTCGGATGTATTTATTGCGCCACCAGCCTGTGAGGCAATTGGTAGACGTATATTGCTCCCGTAGACCATTTCCGCTGAGGTGGTGCCTATGTCCTCTTTTACTGTTGTACGGACGCCCAGTAGTACCATTGGAAGTATGCTAACCCAGTCCTCATTTCCATGGCATTTAATAGCTGCTTTTAATTGTCTATGGAATCTCTCCACTAAGCCATTGGCTGCAGGGTGATAGGCTGCAGTACGAAAATGAGACGCGCCTATTAAGCGTGATAATTCCTTAAGTAAGCACGATTCGAATTGTCTACCCTGATCGGTGGTTACTGCTGCAGGTACTCCGAAACGCGCGATCCACACATTAATGAGCGTTTCTGCCACTGATTCTGCGGTGATGTTTTGTAGAGGAGTTGCTTCAGGCCATTTTGTGAAACGGCCTACACATGTAAAAATATATTTGTAACCTTTGCAGGATGGCAGTGGCCCTACTAGGTCGATGTGTACGTGTTGAAATCTTCGCGCAAGTTCATTGAATTTGCCTATCGGTGCAGAGACGTGTCTTGTCACTTTATACTTTTGGCATTGGAGACACGCTCTGGTCCACTTCTTGCAATCCTTTTGCATAGATGGCCATACATAACATTGGCTGACCATATTCTGCGTTGCCCGGATCTGATAGTCCGTGCAAGGAAGGAAACACTTTATGTCTTAAAGTTTTTGTCACAAATGGGCGGACACTGTTTGTGGAAATATCGCAGTAGATTTCGACATTTTCAGGCGAGAAACTGACTTTTTTATAGAAATTTTAGACTTTTTATAGAAATTATAAATGCCCTTAAACAGCTCAAACCAAAGCTTACGTGCGGATACGATAATGTCCCCAGTTTCCTCATTAAAGACTGTGCACATGTTCTAGCTAGCCCGCTGCAGAAAATCTTTAATCTCTCACTTAACACCAATACTTTCCCGACTGCATGGAAAATGTCAAAAATTTGTCCTATCTTCAAATCTGGTGCCATTAACAATATCTCTAATTATCGCCCGATCACCCTACTTTCCAACTTTGCCAAAGCTTTTGAAATGTCCATCTATAACAGAATATTTCCTAACGTT
This sequence comes from Leptura quadrifasciata, assembly GCA_963675555.1. Taxonomy (NCBI): domain Eukaryota; kingdom Metazoa; phylum Arthropoda; class Insecta; order Coleoptera; family Cerambycidae; genus Leptura; species Leptura quadrifasciata. The sequence goes on along the minus strand of OY776680.1, from coordinate 93,105,637 downwards.
AAAAATATAATACGGACAGAGCAGCACGGATTTATGAGCAAGAGATCAACTACTACAAATTTAATGTGCTTTTCGCAATTGGTGAGCGACTCTATAGACAACCAACTTCAAACTGATGCAATCTATACAGACTTTTCTAAAGCGTTCGATAGGATAGACCATTCGATTCTGTTAACTAAACTAAACGACTTTGGCTTTGACATCAACCTAACAGCTTTTTTTCAATCCTATTTAAGTGATCGCCCTCAATATGTTGAATACAGAGGTCACAAATCATTTCAGTTCACTGCTACTAGTGGTGCACCGCAAGGAAGTAATCTGGCACCCCTACTTTTCTCCATTTTTATAAACGATATAGGTGATCATATCAAGAGCAACATACTTCTGTTTGCAGATGATTTAAAAATATTCAAAATAATCAAAACTCCAAATGACTGCAAACTACTACAGAAGGATGTGGACTCGTTAAATGTGTGGTGCCTTTCCAACAAGTTACCCTTGAATATACAAAAATGTAAATATATAACCTATACCTTAAAAAATAATTTTATCCAGTTCAACTACTCAATAAATAATATTCCTCTACACCGGGAACACAAAATCAAAGACCTTGGAATTGAGTTTGACCAAAAACTCAATTTCTCACCTCACATTAACAGAATCGTATCATCGGCCACCCGAATGCTTGGTTTTATATTCAGAAGTTGTAAAGGTTTTAAAAATAAGGATTGCTACATGAACTTATACACGGCCTATGTTCGATCACAACTTGAGTACTGTTCTTTAATATGGTCACCCTATTATAATACATACATCCAACAACTTGAGTCAGTTCAACGTATCTTTATGAAGTATATGGCATTTAAGCTAGACGGTGTCTATCCTGCACAAGGTATTGACAATAATATTCTGCTATCAAGATTTTCACTTCTGTCGCTTGAAAACCGCAGAAAATACTACTCAGCTATATTTGTGTACAAGTTAACTAACAACCTATTAGACTGCCCTGAGTTATTGTCTCAGCTAAACTTTCATGTACCTCGTATTCACAGTAGAGATGAGAAATATTTTTATCTCTGTACTCCCAGAACAAATTTAATGACTAAATCACCAGTATATTCCATCTGCAACATTCTAAACCAACATTGTAGTTGCGCAGACATCTATTGGCACTCACTTGGCATCTTTAAGAAACTGATTAAAAATCAATTAGAATCTCTATAGTTGTATTCCTCTCTGTTTTTCACTAACTTTGTAAACGTCACTTTGAACCTTTTATATATTTATATTTATACTTTACTTTAACTTACTTTGCTCACATTATATCTCTATGTTATCTTGTCCTGTAATTGGGTATCCAACCTGTTTGGACAATAAAGGATTTATTTATTTATTTATTTTTTAAGTATCAGGCCCGTCACTTTGTCGGTGAGGAAATTTTGTAGCTCCTGGTCATTTTCTTGCGACACTGCGAGTTCCGCTGGGTCAATCGTACCGGTAATTTCCTCTATGCGGGAGAGACGTCGGCAACAATATTGTTTTTGCCAGAAATATGCCGAATATCCGCTGTAAATTGCGCGATAAAGTCTAAATACCGAAATTGTCTTGGTGAACACTTATCAGATTTCTGCCGCAGGGCAAATGTCAGTGGTTTGTGATCGGTAAAAATAGTAAAAGTTCGCCCCTCCACAGCGAAACGAAATCTCTTGACCGCCATGTACGCTGCTAATAGCTCGCGGTCATACGCACTGTATTTTCCCTGCGCGGACGTAAGAGATTTTGTAAAGAAATATAGTGGTTGCCATGTTCCATCAATCAGCTGTTGTAATGCTGCCCCCGCCGCGAAGTTAGAAGCGTCAACTACGATACACAGTGGAGCGCCAGCTACGGAGTGTGCAAGTAAAGTGGCGTTCGCTAGACCGTTTTTCAGGTTGTTGAAGGCTTCTTCTGTCTCCGTCGTCCAAATAATAGGGGTATCTTTGTTTTGTTTAGGGCCTTTTTGTAGCTTATTTAGTGGTTTTTGCATAGCAGCTGCACCAGATATGAAACGACGGTAAAAGTTTACCATACCTAGGAAACGTCGTAACGCTGTATGTTTTTTGGTTTTGAAAACTCTAAAATAGTTTGTACCTTTTCTGGAAGCGGCCTAGTTTCATCGGAGTTCACAGAGTACCCTAGGAATTTCATTTCACTGGCACCAAATACACACTTTGTTGGGTTAATAACTATACCATACTCGTTCGGTCTTTTGAAAACTAACCTTAAGTGTTGAAGGTGCTGTTGTTCGTTTTCTGAGGCCACCAGTATATCATCCAAATACGCGTAGCAAAAATCTAGTCCTCGTAGGACGGAGGCGATAAAACGAAAAGGTTTGTGCCGCGTTGCGTAAGCCGAATGGCATCGCTGTAAACTCGAAAAGTCCGAAAGGCGTCGTGACCGCTGTCTTCGGCACATTTTCAGGATGCACTGGTATTTGATGATAAGCTGTAACTAGGTCGATAGTAGAAAATACGTTGTTACCCGCCAGTGTATGTGCGTAATCCTCTATATGCGGTAAAGGGTACCTATCAGGGCTCGGTAGTCTCCGCAGGGGCGTAAACCGTCATGTTTTTTAGGAACTATGTGTAGTGCTGAAGCCCACTCACTTTTCGAATGTCGCACAATTCCAGTTTGTAACATCAATTGAAATTCGTCCTTTGCTGCTTTCAAACGATCCCGTGGTAGTCGCCGAGGTCTACAAAATATTGGCGGACCAGGTGTCGTTTCGATGTGATGTATTACACTGTGTCTCACTTCGCGGCGCATACCAGACGGGCGTGTAATGTCGAGATATTCAGATAATAACTGATGATAACTCGAGTTACCATTTATGGTTTTAATAGTAATCATATTACTTGTACACGCACGGCCTGCTGATGAGAGAGAAGTAACACTGTCTATTAAGCGATGGTTGCGAATGTCCACTAATAATCCGTAGAAACTCAAAAAGTTTGCACCAATAATCGCTTTGTCCACGTCTGCTATCACAAATTTCCACTTAAATTCGCGTCGAAGTCCGAGGTTGAGATCCACTGCTAAAGTTCCATAAGTTGTGATTGTCGTTCCATTTGCCGCGGAAAGTTCATATGTCGATTTGCGTAAACGACGTTTGACGCGCGTCCGCGGGAAAACACACAAGCCGGCGCCGGTATCAATAAGGTACGAGATCTTTGAAACTCGATCCATTATGTAGAGGCGGTTTATTGTGGGGCCGTCATTTAGAACCGCAATTAATGCTCGCTCCAAATTAGTTGATCAATTTGGCGATTACTTCTCCAATATCATAGAAGACAAATTAAGCAATCACTTTGATGGTAAACTATCTAAAAATTGTACCAATATAAAACATACAGCACATAGCTTCTCCTGCACAGCTGTCACTGAAAATGATGTCTGGAAAATTATTGCTGCCCTACCCAACAAAAAGTCCACTGGATTTGATGAGGTCTCTGTCGATTTAGTGAAAAAATGTAGTCATATACTGTCAGGGCCAATCGCGTATGTCATAAATAAATCCATCCAACTAGGTCAATTTCCCGAACTGTTAAAACTTGCATTTCTCATACCCATACCAAAAGATGGTGACCCTCAAAATATTGAAAACTACCGCCCAATTGCCATACTAAGCGTATTCTCAAAAATCATCGATACAGTTATTGCGCAAAAAATAAAGGACTACCTCAATATATTTAATATAATGACTGACTGTCAACATGGGTTTAGGAAAAACCGCTCTACTGAAACAGCAACGCTGAAATTTGTTCAACACATACATAATAAAATTGACCACAATGAAATTACCACCGGCATTTTTTTAAATCTGTCTCGTGCAATTCACACACTAAATATTCAATTCGTATCTGAGAAATTAGAAAGTATGGGGATAAGGGGTAACACCAACGCCCTACTAACATCCTACCTAGCGAATAGAAGATTTATGGTAAAATATGGCGTCACAACATCGAGAGAGTATACCATAAACAGAGGCACATCACAAGATAGTGTCCTTGGTCCACTAATTTTTTTACTGTATGTCATTGATCTTCCCCAGCATATTACAGGCGGAAAAATCTTTATATATGCGGATGATACCTCTATAATTACCTCGGGAAAATGCGCAGAGGAAGTACAACATAATATAATTAGCATCATAAAACAATTTAGTGAATGGTGCACAAAAAATCAGTTAATGATAAATTTTAAAAAACTGTCCTCATTAATTTCTACAACCGCATTGACAAATCCACTAACTTTCACCCGATTATTCAAAATATTACTTTAACCCCGGTAAGTTCTTACAAATTTCTAGGTACTATAGTTGATAGTCAAATGAATTGGAACCTACATATCGACTTTACAGCCAAAAAACTTAATAAGGTCTTTTACATTATAAAGAACCTGAAAAATAAACTAGACACAGATTCCATAATGTCAGTATACTACGCAAACTTTCACTCAGTAATTTCATACAACATTATTGTATGGGGCCAGTCCCCGGATATAAATAGAATCCTCATTCTACAAAAACGTATCATAAGAATGATCTTCAACCTTGAGATGCAGAACAACCTTCCGCGAAAAAAATATTCTAACAGTCACCAGCATATATTTACTAAAAATTCTTCTACACATTCATGGAAATAAAATTGAACTAAATAAAAATTCTAACATACACACAATCAATACCAGAGGGAAAAATGACATATACCAAAACAAACATTATCACTCTAAATATGAAAAGTCACCTTTATACTCAGGCACCCATCTGTATAACCTGTTACCACTTGACCTGAAATGTCTACCTTTCCTTAAATTTAAAAGAAAGTTAAAAGGGTATCTTTCCTCAAACTGTTTTTACACCATTGATGAGTTCGTCCAGGCCATCAAAGGAACCTCTACACTGTCTCACTAATTAATGAACCCAACTATTTTTATCCCTTGTTGATGATATTTTATTATTTAATGTGTTTTATCATTTAATGTATTTCATTATTTAATATTGGATTTTATTATTGTATCTATTCATACCCTATTGTATTGTACCTGACTTATCTTATCTGCACTCGATGTAGCTTAAAAGATGAATAAAAATGTATTATGTATTAATGACGGCTGTCAAAGTTTTTCGAGTAGTTGCATGGACTTTTTAGCCTTATCTCCGAAACGTCGATGGTACCAACAATTTCTGTCCTCCGGCGTATCGCTATCATCCCTATCGCGGGCTCTGCTGAAATCTCTTGTTCTTCGTGAATAATTTCTGTCACGACTTCTTGAATTACCTCGTTGTCGCGGCCGTGTGAGTTCAGTTATCTGCAGTTTAAGTTTCCGAATTTGTGCGCTCAGATTATCGAATTCACTAGGGGACACTACCTGTGCTACCTGCCTCCTGGGGTTGGCTTCCTCGATTTTATCGGCCAGTTCTGCGACCTTGCCGAGTTCTACGTCTACTTGTGTAGCGAGTATAGCTTGCATCGATGCCGGAAGGCGGTTTTCCCACAAAGCCCTTAAAAAACTGTCTGGGACTGTGGAGCTTACCAGATTTCACAGGTGCCTGAGGAACTGCGATGGACTCCTGTCATCTATCTCTTCGTGCTCAAGAAGGCGCTTGGTACCAACGTGCATTTGATTAATTCAGCCTTAATCTTGTCATACTTATTTGTGTCCGGGGGATTGGTCATAACGTTCTTTACCTCCTGTACTATTTTGTTTTCTAGCTGCGATATAACGTGGTAGAATTTTGTCGAGTCCGCTGTCACTCCACATAACGTAAATTGTCCTTCTAGCTGGCAGAACCAAAGTGCCGGTTTTTCTGGCCAAACAGGTGGAACTTTCAGTGCCACACGATTCACCTCGGGCGCGGTTTCCGGAGCACTTTGTTGATTTAACTTTGACATCTTGTTAAGTCTAGTTTAGTACGCTAATTCGCGAACTTCTTCTGATCACGTCGGGGTCACCAATTTGGAGCTGTTGCTACCAATTAAATATTTGATTCAGAAGAAATTATTTATTTAAATCCACAAAATATAATAAATAAATCAACAAGATATAACGGATGCAGTTATATTAATTTGCGTGCGTATTGTTACAAATATGAGTTTAGACTGGTGGTAAAATATCTGTGCTAACATGTGTTCTCTGCCAGCAGATAACAAAGATGACAAGTGGTCGTACCCTTATTTTATGGCTTGTGTTTACGTCTGAGTTTTTCTAATAATCGATTTTAAGTGGAATAATGGGAAATACTTGTAAACTTAAATGTATTTATTTACTGTTGCCATATGCTAGGGTACGCCCACTATAGAATCCTTCAAAAGTAACAATATACAAGTGTGACTCTTGTCCATTTCAGACAAAACGAGTGTAGTTTCATAGAACAATTGCTAGTGCATAAGTTTTCTTCAGAAATAACAAAATAATGTACAAATGTAACTCTTCTTCATTTCGGACAAAATATAAGGATGTTCTCAAAGATCATGTGCTAGTGCATAAGAATTCTTCAAAAGTAACAGTGTACAAATGCAATTGTTGTTCATTTCAAACAAAATATAAGGGTAGTCTTAGATATTATGTACATTTGCTTTCAAAACTTTTGTGTACAAATTCAACATTAAGTAGCAACGATTTTGCAAAATTTTAGCTTTGTGAACGGATAATTTTGAGATTAGGTTAAATATGACATTGACATTTGCTTTAAATTTAATTAAATAATACAAATATATTAAAAAAGGTTTTAATATTTTGTCATGACCCCATTAGCCTCTGGCACTACATCCAATCTCCTGGGTATAGATTCTATAAGGTTTTGCCAATAGTTTTGGTCTTCGCTCAACTTTTCCCACGCATTTTGAATAACTTCCCACAATTCTTCAGCATTAGCAGGTCTAACGTTCCTTTTACAAATTTTCTTGACAATTAAACCCCAAACATTTTCTAAGGGGTTCATATCAGGACTACAGGAGAGCCATGGTAATATTTCAATATTGTTATTTTGATACCTCTGTGTTATTATTCGAGTGGTGTGGATAGGGCAATTATCCTGTTGAAATATGAAATCAGTGGGATATAATTGTTTCGCAGAAGGAAACATTTTGCAAGATGCCAAGGTAAGCTAGTGCATTAGACCGACCACCAATGCGCCAGACTACTCCTGGACCAAGAATACTTATCCAAACCCAAACGTTGATAGAGAATCTTCCAGATTTGTTTCACAGTGAAACATATTGTTAAGAAAATCTTGAATTTATAGGTCGATACACCTGTAAACGACCATCATTGCACGATTTAAATACTTTTAATACTCTTTTTTTTACTGTACTTATGTTAAATATAGGAATGTATTTATACTTAACAAAGTATGTTTCTATTAGTAAACGGTGTATTTATCATCATTAACTTGGTTAGTTGTTACAAAGAAACTGAATATTTATGTAAAATAGACGATTTATATAACTTACCTTAAAGAAGTCACTTTCTCTAAGTTTTCTGAAGAGAAGATTTCTAGCTAGTGGACCAGCTACTATTCATTAATAAACAGTTAATTGTCTTAATCAATGTTTAATCTAACCATTATTAAACAATTTTATTAACATGAATGGATTCTGTATATACAGTATGTACCAATTTTAATGGCTACCCCTCTGTATCTCAGTTATTAGTGTCATCCAATTTCCGTCAAATTTGGATCGTTGTCGAAAACCTTTACTATGACTTTTTAATAAAACAATACTTTTTTATTCAATCATTATATGGCGTCCACTGTTATATAGAAATGAAAGGTCTATTTTTCAAGAAGCCATAGGCATTTTTTTTACTGAAAAACACAATATTATTGATCAGTTTGCTCAAAATTCATAGTAGAGAGGTCTTTGATACCGATTCAAATTTGGTTGAAATCGGATGACTAACAACTGAAGTGTGAGGCCATTAAAAGTGGGGCATGCCGTATATACACGGCTTGTGATCATAATAGCAAGTACTATATATGTGGTAAACATTTTATGCATTTCTCAGAAAAATTGATTTTTGATAAAAGTTGATGGAGGCAAACTAAAAATCGAATTAAAATTTGTACTCAAAGATATGAAATGTAAACCATATTTTATATGGCTATTTGCATATTTCAAAAATAAGATTTACTTAGAACAGACGATTAGTCCAATTTTTTGTAATTCATTTAATTAAAAAATGTGAAAATATTGCAAATAAATGAATGTGTTTAGATACAAAAGAAACAGACAAATAATAATTAAATATCTTTAATAAACGAAATTGTAAAACCTGACGGTATAAAATTAATTTACAAAATAACAACTAGGCTAATAATCCGGGCGTTTTAGACTTTTGTTGCCAAATTCATGCCCTACGAAAAATGTTTCTTTTATTGTGTTTATTTGGATGTCTTGAATGACACTTGGTCGTTACGCCACAACATACCTGGAGGATTTCGAGAATATCGTCGGAAGGTTGGGGAAACCGCGGACTCGCGATTAACTCAGTTTTTATGGCCCAAACGGGAACAACACCTATTATAAAAGTTGTACATCTGGAAATTCTCTACCTTAAAGGTCCTATACATTTTTTTGTACGCCTAAACGTTTTGGAGATACGACGCGGACTAAGTGAAAAATGCATTTAGTTCCGTTTTTGTTTTTATATTTCTGACAACACAAAAAACATAAAGGCCATGGAACAGCGCAATCAATTTTAGTTATTCCTGCAATTAAACGCATATATATGATCTTCCAGCCCCCACTGGTTTAATAATTTTGTATAATCCATTACATGAATATAGTATGCACACAAACTTAAAATGCACATAAAAATATCATCCAAGACACAATACACTCCATAAACAAGACAACTGAAATGAAAAATAAACCTGTGAACGTGCACCAAGAATGCCAAGGTCACCAAGTAAGTGGCTCGAGTCTTCGCAAAAATAGCCGAACACGTTTTTTTTTAAGATTTAAGCAACTTGAATATTAAATGCTAATAAACTGTCCACTAACAGAAAATGTTTGCACACTTGCTACTAGTAAAACAAAGTCAAATGCACTCCTTTAATTGCTATGAAAACATCAATGCCCACGGTAAAACAACTGAGGAATATTGACAAGTAAACTGTTCACAGAAGTGTTTGTTTTATATTGGTCCTATTTACTTAGCTATTAGTAATTATTTACCTCGTGTCAGAATTTCTCTTTTACTTATTACAACTGCTATGCAACATTATTAACAAACTAGATACCTACTTGTTTTTATGAAAATGGTTAGAATCACTGTTTACTTGGAACGTTTTTCTGTGTATTGCATAAGGATCCACAAATATGATTTCAGGCAAAACAAGCGGCCCCTTAATGACCATTTGTTAATGGATAAGGATCTGTCAGTAGTAACAACTTGAAATAAATTCTTAAAAGATATTTACTGGTACACAAGGGTTCTTGGAAATAACAATATATTTCGGACGAAACATAAATAGTGTCGACGTTTACTTAAAAATGTAAAATAATTTAACATTGCTTAGAAAACTTTGCCTCAGAAAACTTTGTTAATATGTAAGAATCCTCTAGAAATAATATTGTATAAATGTAACCTGTTCATTTCAAAGAAAATATAAAAGTAGCATCAAGAAAAAATATTTGTAAGTGCACAACGATCTATCAGAACTAATAATGAACAGATGTGTTTCTGCTTCGTTTCAGACAAATAAAGAGATCCAGTGAGGGGTTATTAGGTGACTAAGTTAAAAAATACTAGTTGCCAGGAGATAACTGCAGCTAACGTTGAATGAGAAACATTTTATCTCGTAGGTTCCACTAAGCAGTAGCCTCTTGTGTTGAGAGATCCCTCATAAATTGACTTAGAAATCAATTATGACAAACCTGAAGTTCGTTAGGCAACTCTAATTACATGTAATAAACGGTTGATCTGAAAAACCCATATAGTTGGTAGGTTTGTTTTTAGGGCGGTATATCAAATGATTGTTAATCTAATAAAGATAAACTTGTATAATAAACATTTAAATTTTTAACATGGCTTTAAATTTACTATCCCAGAAAACTATCCTACATGTGTGTCATAAATATTAAATAGCTTAAATTGCTGAATATGTGATAAACACCTACATAAAAAACTGTACTGTACAAATGTCGCCGCTGTCCTTGTTATGCCACAAAAGACTAAATCTACACAGAAAAGATGGCTTCCGGTGGCAACTTTTATCTCGGAAAGATACTATGATTTCGTTTTGATTTCACATTAGGATCGGTTATGGGTACACTGGTAGAGGATTACCAAAGATTAAATATGGGTAGGGGGAAATCAAAAATAATTCCTTGCCCCATTTCTGAGATACTAAGGGTTGAAAACACACTCCAAATCACAGAAAAAATTAAAATTTGTGTAAGCAAAACATTTTCTTTATAGAAATGTATGGATATTAAAAACCCTATACAATATAATATGTCATATGGTGAAATACGGCTCTTCGGGAAAAGCCTAGGCAGTTCATGAAATACCAGCAGATAGTGTGAAATCTGTATGCTACACGATTCGCCTAGGCTGTTCATGAAGAGCCTGGTTTATTTAGTCAGTTAATGGTATGATTCAGCACTTCATGAAATGATGTGATATAGTCATATTGTGAATGAACCTAGCGATGGAGCAGGAAGATCATGTAAAGCGCGAATCATAACTTTAATTGACTAACGTGTGTTTAGCCCTGTTTTAGAACTTTTAAAGACAAAATTAACTCTACTTTGTGATATATAAAATATAATAAATATATAAAAACTGTGCCGAATCTGGGTGACCATAGTTACAATATCCCTTCTTGGATGCAACAGCTTTCATACGGAGGTCTTATTAAGCCTACAGAAAAATGGCTTAATACAGTATTGTGATAGAATGACTACTTTGTAAAATTCCACGGTCAATCTTACAGAAAGAATATTAAAGTTGTTAAAAAATTAGCTCTAAAAATAGCAAAAAAAGAAAAAATTCCGTTTAATTTAATTTACGACTTTTGCAAATTAAGGACAATTATGAGAATGAAGTACAGAAATCTTCAAATGGCAGAGAGAGCATCGAATTAAAAAAGAAAAAGGTCCAACGATGAAAACCGCAGAACATGTAAACAAATGAAAAAGATTGTTAATTAAAGAACATTTTATTATTTTATTTGTTGGTAATTATTTATAATATTTACCAGGTTGGGCGTTAAGCTTAGGGAATGTAGTAAGCGAGTGTCAGATTTGCACAGAAATAACATGTAAAACGAAGGTGTGTTTCAATAACTAACATTTCGTTGATGAAATAAGGACGATGCATCATAAAATAAGGTAGCCCCGTAATACTGTGTAGTAGTATTTAAAATTTCCAATAATTCCTCTAACATTTTAATTTTAGATCTATCAATCTGTTGGCCCTCATCACCTGGAGCATGTTCATTAAAGACGAAGACGACGCACAATGGGGAACGTTCTCTTTTATTTTATCCGCCAGAGTGCACCAGCTGTACTCGGTTGTTTGTCCGTCAATGTTAATACAAAAAAATATGTCTTTGAAATAACAAAGTTAATTTAGGATGTAAAATGAAAACTTGTTGCTGTGTACCAAAGTGCTCTAACACTGTAGGACATTTATTTCCTAAAAATGACCGTTTCCGACAACATATGATAGATCTGGTGTTTTAAAATTGTAATCTATATCTTCATCTTCAAGTGTACTAACTAAAATGTTGTCATGATTGATTAATCTGGAATAAAACAGGATTTATAGACAAAAAAATTCAACAAGTTCATAAATGTAATTAAATACCTTTCAACCAAATCAGCTTTTTTCTCATGAACTCTATAGAACCTCTTTTTCTCAGCTCCTCTTTTAGTTTTAAGTGATTTAATGACCAACTGCCCTAATCCTTTTTTATCAATTTGGCTCGTTTCTACGAATAAGAGATTGGGAAACTCTCAGAAATTTAAACAATTTAAAGGTTATATATGGTACAAGTGAAGAATGAAATTAAACCGAGTACGCATGGCGTCATCTAATAGATTTATTAGGAACTGGCTTGGATTGTTCCCCATTCTTTTTATCAATTTAGCTCATTTTTACGAATAAAAGATTGAGAAATTCTCAGAAATTGGGAAATCTCAACAATTTAAAAGTTATAATATAACTTTTAAATTGTTGTTTAATATGTCATTCTCAATTTGTATCATATATAATATGATACAAATTGAGAATGACATTAAACCGAGTACGCATGGCGTCATCTATAGCATATATTAGGAACTCTCTTGAATTGTTCCCAGGAAGTAAGAGTCCCCTTACTTCCTGATTGTTCCCCATTATTATCAACAAAATTTTACCCGTTCAGAAACTTAATTCCGTAACTCAGAGCCGTACGAAATAACCACATGGGTAATAATCATATGGTCGGGCGTATTCCCTGAACGTGCTCTAGCACTAGTATCTTGTGGCCTTCTGTACTAACGCCGACTGTCCAGAAGAGGAAGAAGAAAATGCGTAAACCATAGAAGGGTGTTAAATTTTCTTATGGTCATATTTTCTATTAATTAATATTTTTAATAAAATAGTAATTTTTAATTAATAATTGTCTTAGAGCAGTGGTATAGTCAATGTATATTATACGTTTTTACTTCAGAAAATGGAAACTCAAGAAAGGATTTGCAGATTTTGTTTAAAAATATGCAATAGCTTTAAAGCTTTAGAAGGAAACATGAAAGGTTTTTTGGATAAACTTCTGCTAAGTATAGTAAGTGTCGAAAATAATGCTTAGAAGACTGGAGATTCATGTATGCATAAATTTGACTGAATTAAATATTTTGTTTTAGAAATTTGTTGCACTACGGGAACCCGTGATGTGTACAAACTGTGCAGAAACGTTTATGAAATGTTTTGATTTTAAAACGGCATGCTTGAACACATATGAATTTATAATTTCAATAGCTAACAAAAAGGACACTGTCAAACTAGAAATGAAAGATGTTTTTCGAAGCAAAAATAAGAATAATGCTGAGATTCCTGGGGATCAAGACGTATGTGGATTTTGCATTGGGTTAATAAATAATGATTTAGCTATATCCCTTGATGTTGAAAGTGGAGACGTATCATTGGAGAAGATGATAGAACAATGTCTTCCCGAATTGGTATGTATCAATATTTTCCTCCTGTAAATATTTAAGTAACTGTTCAATTTCTCTTCCTAATAACACAATATTAAACTGTAGTATAAATCATAATTTATTTAAAACATGAGCAGTATACTCAGTTCTAGCAACCAAAATATATAACCGTAAGTATGTTGCTTATAGTGTGTGGCAGATATGTAGGGAAAACTGATCTGGGTGCCAAGACATAGTGGAGTCCTAGAAAATAAAAAACCAACGAACTTGCCAAACAAGGATCGGCTACGGAATTCTTTGGCCCAGAACCCCAGCACTCACAGTGCCAAAGTGCAGTACGAGCAGGCGCATAACAGACTGGATCAAGGAAGGTTATATCAGATACTGGCAGAACATGCCAGAACTCGGACACGGTAAGGCTTTCATGTCCAAAGCGTGTACAAAACGAACTCATCAACTGCTTATGTTACGCAGAGATCAGCTGAGAATAGTAACCGGGTTACTCACAGGACATGCACCTGTGAAGGAACACCTGTATATAATGGGGCTGTATGAGGGCAACCTAAACCGCAGGCTCTGCGGAGAGGTGCCCGAGACTGTAAACCATATACTCTGTCAATGTGGGGCACTAAAGCATAAAAGGCAAAATTAGGAGCCACAAAAGCGGACTCAAAAACACTAAAACATCAGCCGGTGATAAAACTGTCCCAGCTAGTTCGCAATACAGAAATCACCCGCAAAATCTAGGAAGAGGGAGAGGCCCAATAAGCCAACTCTGGCAACAGTGTAAACTGGAACCAACCTAGGAATACAGCCCTGAATGCTATGAAAAATAAAAATACATAAACTAGCCACAGGCCCGGATCTTTATTCATAATTGATAAAAAATTACACAGCCCATATTTTTTTTACTTTAGGTACATATATTCTGTGATTTTCACAAGGGCCGATCAATGCATTTGCCACATACTATGTCCATTTTGTTAAGCCATTGTTTATAATTCGATAATTTTAACAAAATCCATCGTAAGATGAAAATAAGCAGACACTTGACTTTTGTTATTGATTTTGTTTTTTAATTGACAGGATTTAAGTATCATCAGGAAAGCTGTAATCTGCCCATCCTGCCATGCCTCTCTAGAGAACTATTTCCATTTTATGGCCAACTGTTTGAATATTAAATATTGTGAAGCTCTAGATGTAAACAATATAAGCCAAGTAGAGCTAAGTAATTTGAGATGTTTAACAACAAGCGAGCTAGATGGTAATTTGTTTGATAAAATCAAAGTAGAGACACAATTCTGTGAAGAAAGAGAAAATGATGATGAGGGTGAAATCGCCAACAGACATGGCATATCTAAATTGGAGCGAAGTTCCTGGAATGATTATAAAATTGTTACACCGGAGGTTGGACATAAACATAAAAGTTATTTGGACGACATGGATGATCTGGAATTTAACAATGAAAAACGATTTGCACCAAATATCATTTTGGACTACAAAGAGAAGTGTAATAATGTAGATATTAAGATAGAAGAAATGTTTTGTGGCGAGAATGGACATAAGGAGGAAAGCTGTATTGAAATGGAGGACTATAAATGTGTATTACTTAACGACGATGGAATTGAAATAAGAACAGATGAGCAAGATTTCAACAGGTAAAATTGAATTGAATTTTATTTTAAAAATGGGAAATAACTGTTTTCAGTTACATATTCAATTATTTTATTAATCCGTATAAAATTTCTAGCATGATGCATGTAGAATATATTAAGTTCTTGAAAAATGTAATTTTGGGTATTTAACAGATAACTTTTGTACATCAGGTATAATAGTGCATAAGCCTTATACAACGATATTTATGATAATTTTGCACTATATACACATCTTCTATTTTAACAAAACGACGCCGACTGTCAAAACAATCTCAGCCGTCCGTATCGATAAGTTTTTCCTTAGTTCAAATGTGCTTTTAGAGGGTGGAATATTAAACATTATATTTTTAGTCGCAAACTTCTCTATGAAATCCTTATTTTACTATAAGGAACATAACCAGACTGCAACCAACAGCTACTCTCCGGCCTAGGTGCCCCGCCGAGCGCTGAATTACAAGTTACAAGACTAAAAATATTATGTTTAAGTTTTTCCTTGTTTTTTTTTCCTTATTAAACTGATTTTTAAATTAACTGCTATAAGGAGTTGTCCATAAAACAGATAGATGTGTCAACTGGTATTAAAAGTGAATATTTTATATGAAAGAAAATATATAGAAATCTACACGAAATTAATAACAATTGCAAATATATTAATTACTAAAATAAACAAAACTGATAAAGATACGTATCATTTTTTAATTTTTTTCCATAAAGTGGCTGTACACCAGAAGTTATGAGCACTTTTTTGATGTATTTACAAGAATATTCTACTTACTTGCATAACGCATGGTATTCTAGTAATCAAATCAGAATAACAAAAATGTTTGCAATGAAATCACTATAAAATCTAAACCTATTCGATGGTCATAGGCCAATAAGTAATCTTGGAAAAAATTTAAAAAATACATAATACATGGTAATGGTAGAACAACTCAAATTTGAATATATTTGCGATAAGGAGGAGTAATTTGACAAAAGTTGGTGAAAATAAGGTGCATCAATGGACAAATAAAGTACATGTACTCTAAATGCTCTAGGTCAAATAGAACGGCCAAGATAGTGTACGAAGTGTAATTTTGGATCCCTCGTATTAAGAAGGCAGTTTTAAATAGTCTCTTCTTAATGTAGTTTAAGATGATAATGTTCATTCTTTTTCGATTTTTCTTTTACAGTTCTCAAGATTGTATTTTTTCTGTCCTTCATTTTGTCTGATTTTCATTTAAACAGGTCACAGGAAGTGACACTAACTTTCGATTTTTAAATGGAGCACCCTATATATTATTGCATTTTTGAATTCTGCATAATTTTCTGAATCCAACGATGCCAAATAAATGATATTTCAAACATCAATTTTTTTTATAATAGGTATAATGTTTAGTTTTCCATTTAAGTGTGCCATGTTCTGATTTATTCTAAATGACCCGTGTAATGCTACAAAAATCGAAATCCCGTTAAAAACACTAAATTACGTGATTTATGAGCAAATAAAATTCATCAAAATTGTTTTTGGGCCAAAACTAATTTTTTTCAAATGAAACCATATCGGTGCCGTGGTATCATTTATTAATACTATTAATAAGGAATTTATTCATATGTCGTATTATATGTGCGAAAAATACAAACAAAATTACAGCTAAAAGAAAATGCAATTTTGTTCTAATTAAATGTTAAGAAAGAACTAAGGTGGCTTTGAAAACAATGAAATAGTTAACTTGTCAAGCATTTGTTGGTTTAACGGTGTTTTTATTGTGTCTATAAAAATTGTTTAAAATTCTTGTTAATTGTATTCAAAATGCTGCAAATTTATACAAGAGATAAAGAAGCGGACATGTTAATTAATTATGGTGACTGTAAAAGAAATGCAGTTACGGCTACCGACCTTTATACCCAACGATATCCTGATAGACAATGTCCAGCGAAATATTATTTTAAACGTGTTGAAAACCAATTGCAAAGGGAGCCCAACAATGATCCTGAAGAAAACTTTATTATTGACGAAGGAACGGAAATTAATGTTTTGGCTGGAATAGAAGTTGATAAAACTGTTTCTTTAAGGCAAGTTGGGTTTAAATTGGACATCAATCACCACACAGTAAGCCGAATTTTGCACAAATACCACTATAAATCTTTTAAATACCAATTGCACCAGCATTTGTACGAAAGTGATTATGAACATAGGATGGAATATTGCAGTTGGATTTTGTATAATAACGTGCAGCCAAACAATGATTTTTTTGGGACTGATTTTATTTTCGGACTAGTATAGGTTGGACGAGTCTAGGTTTACAAATTTGGGATTAGTTAACCGACAAAATACAAAATATTGGTCACAAGAAAATCAAAATTGATTACAGGAGGGTAATTTTCAAGTGTGGTTCGGTTTCAATGTTTGGCTTGGAATAATCTGTAGTACAATCATTGATCCAATAATATTTGAAGGACCTCTGACTAGTGCCAGATACTTGAGATTCCTGGAAAATAAGATTGAGGACATTTTAGATGGGTTACCTTTAGATTTACGACAGGGAATGTATTTCCAACAAGATGGAGATTCGAAGAAAACGTAATTTTGACGAATGGTCCTGTGAGGTGGCCTCCAAGCTCACCTGATTTAACGCCCATTGATTTCTTTTTTTAGGGTCATTTAAAAAATATTGTCTATGCAACTGCCATTACAACCTGTGAAGACCTGGAGCTACGAGTAAGACGAGCAATTAGTACCATAACGGCCCAGCAATTGGCGAACGTTCTTCAAGAAACGGCTATGCGAGTTCACAGTTTATTTTCCGCAAGCCCTCTGGCCCGCCTCACTAGTAACTTTTTGCAAATCACTAGCATCCGTATCCTGTCGAGACAGTGCTGTTTGGTGGTTCCCAGCACTGCCTCATTGAGTGTGTGATGGGAGCGTCTTAAGTTGGCGGCTAATCGACGCACTTTAGGCGTGAACGGCCTGTTGGCCGCCATATAGTCCATCACACATTGGATACGGGATGCGTGTTGCCTCGCCGGCCGGATATTGGCTTCCATCTTTTGTATGCGCCGCTCCGCCCTCTCCTGTGGAGAAGCAGTGTTTCGACCCGAGAAAAGCATTGAGCAGCAGCATACACGGCACAATTTATGTGCCAGAGGTCAGCCCGTTCTGGTAGCGCTGCACGAAGTTCTTCATCCACTCTGGCCAGATCTTGTGGCCCGGAGGCTTTTATGTGGTGTAACCCCCGTCTGGTACTGAGGCCCCCTGGTGTTGGCGGAACGAGGAGAACCACGTCCTCAATCGGTGAATGCGGCGGCTCTTCGGCCACCTCATTAACCGGCCCAGGAGCAGCCCTCACGTAGCCCCTACTACGAAGGTGGGATACATAGTCACGCAGATTTTGTGGCGTAAAGGCACTATGCTCTGGTAGCCTCTCACTCCACAGAGCATGCATCTGCGCATGTTTCCCCTCCGCGCGGGCTCACTGCTTTCATAGAAATGCAGAAGTTCATCCCTCAGTTCATCCGTCCACTCAAATTATTATTGTTACGTGCTTACAGTTTTCAGTAAACACTTTGTGGATTCAAATAACTTGCAACAAGAATTTTCACTAACCACTATTTTATTTATCACTAAAATTACACTAGTAAATACTTAAAAATCACACAACTAATAATAGCTTAATCTAATATAAATTCACTACTTTTAAAACACTATGTACTTTACTTTTCTTCTTAAACTTGTCAACTCTTGTCTAACCTAAAAACTTTCACTGAACTGAAGTCTTCTTTATACTTCACTAAACTGTACTGTTTCCCCATCTGCTGGATTCACCTCCTTATATACACCCATAGAAATGTATTCCACAATTTTCTGGAATCCTACAGAGTTTTCTACCATGTAATAGATGACCGTTCGTCAATTGGCTCATAGACGGCGCCACCCTACTAGTCAGGGAGTAACACAATAACAGGTTTCCTTTCACCTTGAACAGGGACTTAATCACATCTTTTCCTCGTTAGAGGGCAGCACATAACATTATTATTATTTAATGAATACGTACAGTCACCTTTTGCTCATCTGTAAGGTGCTTGTGCTCATCAAAATCACCTGTCAAACTAAATCATATTAAAATTTCAGTTCAACATTTCAGAAGACTAATAATTCATTATGGAAAACTGCTTGTACTACTACACAATTAGTCTGATCCAGACAATTAACCATAATATCTATGCAACCCCTAAAGATAAAGGCCTACTATGATATATCAATGGAAAGATAATTTAACACTTCATTAGATGACAGAACTGAAAATAGTACGTCCCATTTGAAAAAATTTAATTACGGCCTTTTTTATTAGCGAAAAAATAAACTCAATTTTTTCAGCACTGTATAAGATTAATGTTAATAACGTTTCTACCCTACTAGCCCTTAATATGCCCAACATAACAGTATAAGCAGAATTTTGAAAACTCTCTTGTCTATGAAATCAGAGGTACTCAAAAACTTAACCTCAAACCTCACTTTTTGTCAAAAAATCTCTTTTATTTCGTAAACGATTCATTTTAAGTACCTACCACCTTAATAGAGTTATGAATATAATTAGATGGGTAACTCGATAAAGGAAAAAAATATAGAGTGTTCCATTTAAAATAACGAAGTTGATACCAGGCCAACGAAAACGGAATACCCTGTATAATTGTACATATTTTCTGGTTATTCAGAATTGAAAACCAAGAAAATAATCTATAGACAATATCTTTCCACCATTTCAAATACAGCCGTAATCGACCAAATTCAGAACTTTGGCGCACCCTGTATAACCAAGAATAGTCTGCCAAATTTTAGCAAAAAATATCGAACAGTTTGGATGCAATTCCATTTTTAGTCCAAATTCCAGAAAATTTTCAAAACTCCCCAATTTGCCCAAATGGTCGAACGACTTTTTTTTAACCAAAATGAAGGTATTCTTAGGTACATTGAAGAATTCAAGGAAGATGATAATTATGAAGATGTTTGTACTTTCAGAAAATATCTCAGATGTATACGATTTTAGCGATGACGGGAGTGAAAAAATATTCCAAACTCCACTTACCGATTCGGAAGTATACACTTCTTGTAGTAGCACATCTAGTACAACTGCTAGAAAAAGAAATCATGAATAAAATAAATATCAATATATGTAAAAAGTTTAATAAAAATCAAGTGCATTTTCGAAAAAAAAAATATATCCTACCTTCGAGTTTTTTTAATCAAAATATTTAAAATCTGCTGACAATCCTTTTTTATCATTAATATTGAAATTTTTATAATAAATAATTGCACGTATACTTGTGCGCGCATACATATAATACCGAAAATGACAGAAAATCGCCGCGCGCATGTATATAACAAAAATGGCAACAAATCGGCTAAATTAAAAAGAAGTTATTTTTCAGTTACATCACGTGAAAGTACATAAAAATACCTTCATTTTGGTAAAAAAAAATTCGTTCAACCCTTTGGGCAATGTTATGAACCGCGAAATCAAAGACTAAAATATTTGAAGGACCAGGCAAACCTTTTGTTCACCAACTTTAGGTAATAATTACAAGTAAGTAAGGGGCCGTTACCTTTGGTGGCAACGAACACTCGAGAAAACGTCCAAAGATCTGGTTGCTTCACAATCACTTCTTCTGACAGGTACCTGGGTTGATCCGAATCCAAAGGGGAGGAACATCACATAGCATAAAACGAGTATAAAACTATTAGAAAACGGGAAGAGTGGCAAGGCGCGTCTTTCACCACAAGTTCTAAAAACAATTGTCTTCAAACGCGACAAGACGCGTGTTTTCACTACTAAAGTTAATTCGATTCTTCTTACTAGTTGTTTTGCGTCTCTATCACAGCTATTTTTCGCGTATGCGTACTTAAGTCACGCGTTGATTGGCCCATAAAGTTTGAGAACAAAAGGGGTAAATACTTTTAAAATACCGCGAGAACGGAACAGGCAAATTGGGGAAAGTTTTGAAAATTTTGTGAAATTTGGACTAAAAATGGAATTGCGGCCAAACTGTTGGAAATTTCTTGCTAAAATTTGGCCAGCTATAGGTTAGTTTGTTCTAAAATTTCATCAAATTTGGTTTGGTTTGGTTTAATTTTGGCCAGGTTAGCCGTAATTCAATTTTTAACATTTTTTCAGTATATTTATATACGTATCGTGGGAGGCGGTGAACCGATTTTCACGAAATTTGAACTGAAGTTTCCTTGATCATCCACAATAAAAGGGTCCCGTGCTCGTTTTTTAACTAGCATTTTATAGGATCCAAAATTAATACTGAAACACCACCCTTAAAAATGACCAATTTATCCCTTTTTCGCGAAAAAAAGGTTCCCCCGCCTACTCGAACCGGAAAACTCAGGATATTCTTAGTTTCACCATAACAAACTTATTTTTATGTCACGTTCCATGTAAATTTTTTTCTGAAATTCTAATTTTATTCCACTATAGTTCTAAATGCAGTGATAATAAATTATGTCTTCAATTTTCAGATTTCAGGAACCAGAAGTCACCACTAAATCAGGGAAATCTTTCAAGCCAAATCTTAAAGACGATTTATCGACACCTTATATAAAACAGAAATTAGTGGATAAGAGAAGCTCAACAGTAGTTATAATGTACCAATGCGGAGGCTGTTCATATCAGACGAAAAGGAAATCACAGCTTAAAAGACACTTAGCGATACACAAGGCTCCTTCGGAAGTAACAATGTACAAATGTGACTCTTGTTTATTTCAGACGGTACGTAAGAGCGTCCTCAAAACGCATGTGCTGGTGCACAAGAATCCTTCAGAAATAACAATGTACAAGTGTAACTCTTGTGCATTTCAAACAAAACATAAGGCTAATCTCAAAAGACATGCGGTAGTGCATAAGAATCCTTCAGAAATAACATTGTACAAATGCGAGTCTTGTTCATATCAGGCAAAATTTAAGGATGATCTCAAAAAGCATGTGCTAGTGCATAAGAATCCTTCAGAAAGAACAATGTACAAATGTGACTCTTGTTTATTTCAGACGGTATATAAGAACGTCCTCAAAACGCATGTGCTGGTGCACAAGAATCCTTCAGAAATAACAATGTACAAATGTAACTCTTGTTCATTTCAGACAAAACGTAAGGCTAATCTCGAAAGACATGTGGTAGTGCATAAGAATCCTTCAGAAATAACATTGTCCAAATGTGACTCTTGTTCATTTCAGACGGTACATAAGGGCGTCCTGAAAACGCATGTGCTGATGCACAAGAATCCTTCAGAAATAACAATGTTTAAATGTGACTCTTGTTTATTTCAGACAAAAAGGAAAGATCACCTTAAAAGACACTTACTGATGCACAAATGTCTTTCGGAAGGAATAGTATACAGATGTGACTCTTGCTCATTTCAGACAATATATAATTATGTTCTCAAAAGGCATGTGCTAACGCATAAGAATCCTTCGGAAATAACAATGTACAATTGTAACTCTTGTTCATTTCAGACAAAACGTAAGGGTAATCTCAAAAGACATGTGGTTGTGCATAAGAATCCTTCAGAAATAACAATGTACAAATGTCAGTCTTGTTCATATCAGACAAAATTTAAGGGTGGTCTCAAAATGCATACGCTAGTGCATAAGAATCCTTCAGAAATAACAATGTACCAATGTGAGTCTTGTTCATATCAGACAAAATATAAGGGCGATCTCGTAGACCATATGCTAGTGCATAAGAATCCTTCAGAAATAACAATGTACAAATGTAGCTCCTGTTCATTTCAGACAAAATATAAGAAAGTTCTCAAGAGGCATGTGCTGGTGTGTGAGAATCCTTCAGAAATAACAATATACAAATGTGACTCTTGTCCTTTTCAGACAAGACATAAGCATAGTCTCAAAGAACATATACTAGTGCATAAGAACTCTTCAGAAATAACGATGTACAATGCGACTCTTGGTCATTTCAGATAAGACATAAGGGTAATCTCAAAGAACATGTGCTAATGCATAAGAATCCTTAATAACAATGTATAAATGTGACTCTTGTTGATATTAGATGATATTTAAGGGTGATCGATCGAAAAGCATATGTAAGTGCATAAGAATACTTCAATAGTAACAATATACAAGTGTGACTCTTGTCCATTTCAGACAAAACAAGTGTAGTTTCAAAGAACAATTGCCAGTGCATAAGTTTTCTTCAAAAATAACAATAATGTACAAATGTAACTATTCTTCATTTCGGACATAATATAAAGATGTTCTCAAAGATCATGTGCTAGTTCATAAGAATTCTTCAAAAGTGACAGTGTACAAATGCGATTGTTGTTCATTTTAAACAAAATATAAGGGTAGTGATATTATGTACATTTGCTTTCAAAACTTTTGTGTACACATTCAACATTAAATAACGATTTTGCAAAATTTTAGCTTTGTAAACGGATAATATAATTTATGTAAACAACATTGATGATAAAATAAAATTATTTAATGAATATCTAATTAGCTTGTTTGATAAACATGCACCGATTAAACAGGTGAGAGTTACTAAACCACATGCGCCGTGGCTTACACCAAATTTAAAACTTATTATGAAAGAAAGAGATAGAGCCTTACAAAAATATAAACGTACACGTATTGACAATGACTGGTCTAGGTATAAAGAACTTCGTAATTATGCTCTGTCAATAGTAAGGCGAGAAATGAAAGGCTATTTACAGTCTATTTGTATAAAAAATAACTTGAAAAATACATGGGCAGCGCTCAAAACTCTTAATGTCCACTCTAATAAGGAGATAAATATTCCTGATGAATTGGCCAATCCTACTGAAATTAATGATTACTTCGCATCTTTTGTTCAGAATGTTAGTGATAAATGTGATAATAAAATTGAATATTACAACAACTCGAAAAACCCATTTTTATCATTTAATTTTTCACTTACTTCTGTTGATGAAGTAAATAAAATTTTACACAATATTAAAACAAATGCGATAGGCATCGATGGCATTTCGTCCTCTATGCTTGAATATTGCAGTCCGTTTATAGATCAATATATAACACATATTATAAATTGTTGCATTGAGGTAAAATATTTTCCTCAGTTATGGAAAGTTGCAGTAGGTAAACCATTACCAAAAAATAATGACCCCTCCTCATTTTCTGATCTTAGAGTTATTAGTGTTTTACCGGCCATGTCCAAAATTTTTGAGAAAATTTTATTTTACCAAATATATGAGTATTTCACACTTAATAATTTTTTGCCAGATTCACAATGTGGCTTTAGAAAAGGATATAGTACCACCACCGCCTTAGCTGTTGTTACCAATGACATATTTGAGGCTTTTGATAAAGGGTTGGTTAGTGTGCTGGTGTTACTTGATTTCTCTAAAGCTTTTGACACCATTAACCATAAGCTTACATGTGCAAAAATGAAATTTTATGGTTTTGAACAATCTGCTGTTGAACTTATATCTTCTTACTTAAATGGGCGCACGCAAAAAATATTAATTAATAATGCTTCTCCAAGTTTAGATATATTGTCAGGTGTTCCTCAAGGGTCAATTTTGGGTCCCTTGTTGTTTATTATTTACACATCTGAAATTCTTTGTTCTGTCTCAAATATTCGGATACAAGCCTATGCAGATGACACCGTGCTTTATTCACATTTTAGTATTGAAAATACGGTAGAGGCGGGTGATATCATAAATCGTGAACTTAATAAAATTATGAGTTTATCAGTCGAACATGATTTAAATTTAAACTCTTCTAAATCTAAGTTAATGTTATTTGGTAGCATGAATAAGGTTAACGTTGTAAAAGCTAGCCTTGATATTAAAATAAGTGGTACAACTCTGCAGGTTGTTGACGAAGCGAAATGTCTTGGAGTTATTTTTGATTCTAACCTGAGATTTAAGAGTTACGTAAAAAAAATGATGCGAAAGGCATATTCTTCTTTGAAGGTAATATTTTCAAATCGTCAAATTTTAAATTTGAGAAATAATTGATAATTAAGAAAAATGTTATGTGAGTCACTCGTATTATCCCATTTTAATTACTGTGATTTTGTTTTTGGCTGGTCACACAAGTGTTTGTTTTATATTGACCCAATTTACTTAGTTATTAGTAACTATTTACATCCTGTCAGAATTTCTCTTTTACTTATTACAACTGTTATGCAACATTATTAACAAACTAGATACTTGTTTTTATGAAAATTATGTCAAAATCACTGTTTACTTGGAATGTTTTTCTCAATGTATGCATAAGGATCCACAAATGTGATTTCAGGTAAAACAAACGGCCCCTTAATGACCATTTGTTAATGGATAAGGATCTGTCAGTAATAACAACTTGAAATAAAATCTTAAAATATATTTACTGGTACACAAGGGCTCTTGGAAATAACAATATGCAAATGTAGTTCTTGTTCATATCGGACGAAACATATAAATAGCCGTCGACCTTTGCTTAAAAATCTAAAATAATTTAACATTGCTTAGAAAACCTTGCCTCAGAAAACTTTGTTAATGTGTAAGAATCCTGTAGAAATAACATTGTATAAATGTAACCTGTTCATTTCAAAGAAAATATAAAAGTAGCATCAAGAAATATTTGTAAGTGCACAACGATCTGTTAGAACTAATAATGAACAGATGTGTCTCTGCTTCGTTTCAGACAAATAAAAAGAGCCAGCGAGGGGTTATTAGGTGATTAAGTTAAAAATATTAGTTGCCGGGAGATAAAGACAACTAACGTTGAATGAGAAACATTTTATCTCGTAGGTTAAACTAAGCAGTAGCCTCGTGTTGAGAGATCCCTCATAAATTTACTTAGAAATCAAGTATGTCAAACCCGAAGTTCATTAGGCAACTCTAATTACATGTAATAAACGGTTGATCTGAAAAACCCATATAGTTGGTAGGTTTGTTTTTAGGGCGGTATATCAAATGATTGTTAATCTAATAAAGATAAACTTGTATAATAAACATTTAAATTTTTAACATGGCTTTAAATTTACTACCCCAGAAAACTATCCTACGTTTGTCATAAATATTAAATAGCTTAAATTGCTGAATATGTGATAAACACGTTCTACATAAAAACCTGTACTGTACAAATGTGGCCACTGTCCTTGTAATGCCACAAAAGACTAAATCTACACAGAAAAGATGGTTTCCGGTGGCAACTTTTATCTCGGAGAGATAATATGATTTTGTTTTGATTTCACATTAGGATCGGTTATGGGTACACTGGTAGAGGATTACCAAAGATTAAATATGGGTAGGGGAAAAACAAAAATATTTCATCAGACTGACGTACATTTTTTTATTTGCTACAAGATAGCATCACTGAATTTTATCGCAAACAAACGCTTGATGAGCGAAGTAAAAATTGCACGTTATTTTTAATTCCTTGCTCCATTTCTGAGATAATAAGGGTTGAAAACACACTCCAAATCACAGAAAAAATTAAAGTTTGTGTAAGCAAAACATTTTCTCCATAGAAATCTATGGATTTTTAAAAACCCTATACAATATAATATAAGTCACATGGTGAAATACGGCTCTTCGGGAAAAGCCTAGGCAGTTTATGAAATGCTGGGAGGTAGTGTGAAATCTGTATGCTACACGATTTGCCTAGGCTGTTCATGAAGAACATGGTTTATTTAGTCGGTTAATGGTATGATTTAGCACTTCATGAAATGATGTGATATAGTCATATTGTGAATGAACCTAGCGATGAAGCAGGCAGATCATGTAAAGCGCGAATCATAACATTAATTGACTAACCAGACAGCCTAGGCTAATCGTGTAGCATATAGATTTCACACTATCTGCCGGCATTTCAAGAAATGCCTAGGCTTCTCCCGAAAAGCTGTATTGCACTATGTGAAATGCCATCATCACGTCATTTCATGAAATGCCGATGGCCTAAATCACGGCAGGTCCTGTTAAACTTTTCATTACACCAAAATACTAAAATTTTAAGGCACTTCACAAAAAGCCTAGTCACACGATGTAACATATGAGGTGTTTCACACTATCTGCCGGCATTTCATGAATTGCCTCGGCTTTTCCCGAAAAGACGTATTTCATCATGTGACCACGATATATACATACAATTCCCATATACTTATTAGACCAATACTGCCAGTGCAGAATATTTTGTTAGGTCAAGACTCAGATAAACAAAGACGTCAAGACTTGGCGTACTCAATAGCTTATGCGCATGTAGCGATCCTTCAAATGACAGACAGTTATATCAGGATGCGTATTATCATCTTCATCGAGTATAAAATTAATAAAAACTATTTTAAAATATTCATTATAACAAACCATTTGTGAGTGTAATTAAATACTGTATTGGAAAGTCTACATCACGTCCACATCTTCAGAGGAGCATTACAAACCTATGAAGCCCGGGCTTGGGGCGAGACGGCGAACCAAATTCAATGTTTTAAATTAAAACAAAATCTTGTCTCTAACTAATAATATTACACTTAAATAATTATCGCCACAATGCAGTTAGTCTTGAATGTTTTTTCCACAAATAAATTATTATTAGTAGTAGCTGTAAGTAATCTGTGTAGATATTTAACTATTTTTAAAGTATCCTGAGAGAAACAACAAAAACTTTACATCATTATTATCGCCGTGGGTCGCCGCCGGTATGCCTAACATCAAACTAATCGCCGCACATTAAAGACGAACGAGATGCTTTGCGGTCGAGGTAGCACAAAGAGTAATGATATTTTAATGAGGTCGTAAAGTTTTTGTTATGTTTTTATGCCTCAGTTTATTCCTACTTGAACTATACATGTCGGTTATTGTTTACCTTTTAGATCATACGGCTTAAGTCTTATGTCAAGCCATTCTGTAAGGGCCTTAAAAATATATTAAATGATTTATTTATTATATTTACCAGGTTAAGCGTTGAGCCTAGGGAATGTAGTGCGCGAGTGTCAGACTTACACAGAAATAACATGTAAAACGAAGGTGTTCCAATAACTAACATTTCGTTGATGAAATAAGGACGATGCATCATAAAATAAGGTAGCCCCTTAATACTGTGTAGTAGTATTTAAAATTTCCAATAATTCCTCTAACATTTTAATTTTAGATCTATCAACGTGTTGGTCCTCATCACCAGGAGCATGTTCAGAAAAGACAAAGTCGACGGACAATGGGGAACGTTCCCTTTTATTTTATCCGCCAGAGTGCACCAGCTGTACTCGGTTGTTTGTCCGTCAATATCAATACGAAAAAATATGTCTTTGAAAAAACAAAGTTAATTTAGGATGTAAAATGAAAACTTGTTGCTGTGTAGCAAAGTGCTCTAACACAGTAGAACATTTATTTTCTAAAAATGACTGTTTCCGGCAACTATATGATAAATCTGGTGTTTTAAAATTGTAATCTTTATCTTCATCTTCAAGTGTACTAACTAAAATATTGTCATGATTGATTAATCTAAAATAAAAGAGGATTTATAAACAAAAAATTCAACAATTTCATAAATGTAATTAAATACCTTTCAACCAAATCAGCTTTTTTTCCATGAACTCTATAGCACCTCTTTTTCTCAGCTCCGATTTTAAAGTTTTAAATGATTTAATTACCAACTGCCGTAATCCTTTTCATCAATTTGGCTCGTTTCTACGAATAAGAGATTGGGAAACTCTCAGAAATCGAGAAATTTAAACAATTTAAAAGTTATAATATAATTATAATATTATATAATTAATTATTGTTTAATGTTATTCTCAATTTGTATCATATATAATATGATACAAATTGAGGATGACATAAAACCGAGTACGCATGGCGCCATCTATTGAATATATTAAGAACTGGCTTGGATTGTGCTCCATTATTAACAACAAAATTTTACCCGTTTAGAAACTTCGCTCCGTAAAGTTCAGTGTCCGTAACTCGGAGCCGTACGAACCACTTGGGTAATATTCATCTGGTCGGGTGTAATTCATGAACGTGCTCTAGCACTAGTATCTTATGGCCTTCCGTAGTAACGCCAACAGTCGAGAAGAGGAAGAAGAGAATGCGTAAACTATAGAAGGAGTCGAAGGAGTTAAGTTTTCTTGTGGTCATATTTTCTATTAATTAATATTTTTGATAAAATAGTAATGTTTAATTAATAATTGTCTTAGGGTAGTGGTATAGTTAATGTATATTATACGTTTTTACTTCAGAAAATGGAAACTAAAGAAAGGATTTGCAGATTTTGTTTAAAAATATGCGATAGCTTTAAAGCTTTAGAAGGAAACATGAAAGGTTTTTTGGATAAACTTCTGCCAAGTATAGTAAGTGTCGAAAATAATGCTTAGAAGACTGGAAATTCATTTATGTATGCATAAATTTGACTGAATTGAATAATTAAATATTTTGTTTTAGAAATTCGTTGCACTACCGGAACCCGTAATGTGTACAAACTGTGCAGAAACGTTTATGAAATGTTTTTATTTTAAAACGGCATGCTTGGACACATATGAATTTATAGTTTCAATAGCCAATAACAAGGACACTGTCAAACTAGAAATGAAAGATGTTTTTCGAAGCAAAAATAAGAATAATGCTGAGATTCCAGGGGATCAAGACGTATGTGGATTTTGCATTGGGTTAATAAAAAATGATTTAGCTATATCCCTTGATGTTGAAAGTGGAGACGTAGCATTGGAGAAGATGATAGAACAATGTCTTCCCGAATTGGTATGTATCAATATTTTCCTCCTGTAAATATTTAAGTAACTGTTCAATTTCTGCTCCTAATAACACAATTACTAAACTGTAGTATAAATCATAATTTATTTAAAACATGAGAGCAGTATACTCAGTTCTAGCAACCAAAATATATAACCGTAAGTATGTTGCTTATAGTGTGCGGCAGATATGTAGGGAAACCTAACAAAAATGAGATTATTCAAAGAGGAGAAAAAATTTAGGGGGTACATTACTTATTTTTGCCCATGTTCCGATGTTCTTTAGAAATATTTATCACCCTTAGAGGGGCACCGCCAAAGAATTAATTATGTCAATCTTTTAATTTTCTTGTTTTTTGGAGATTTTCTACCTATACATGTGTTGTCTTCTACAACATAAAACGTAAGGAATCTAGGGTACTATTATTCAGTAAAAAGCAGCAGTAAAATATGTAGGTGTATTATGTTTAGGACATTTTGGAAACGAAATCTTTTCACTTTTCAAAGCTTTGATGAAAAATTTTTATGTACTGTATTCGTTAAATTAATACTCTTTTTATATTTTGTTACTAATCGACACTCTAAGAATTTTGCTTACAACAAATCTCTGTAAAGGGTTTTTATGTAAGTAATGTAATATATTTTATATGAACCTGCCTGTGTGCATAGATATTAAAAACTTTTATGTTTTGATTCATGCATTGAGCTAAAAATCGTGTGTACTACTGTCGAAGCTTGCAGTCTCTGTCCCACCTCTCACCATTTGTTTTTTACGTGCCCTCGTGACTGTAGTCTCTTCTAGCTCTTACAAGTTGGAGGGGGTGTAATAGAAACGTTAACAAGAACTACTATAGACAAAATAATCGATTTAGAAAGTATTGAAAATGATAAACCAATTCGGCAAGAAGAGGAAATAAAAAAATAGACAATAACTAGATCGTAGTTTATAGGCACAAACAAAAACTTGGAAAGCGAATTTAAAGCATTTGAGCAAAATAATATCCCATGTTTCGAAATTTAGACCATAATTATTATTAGCTGATGATCTAGAAAATTACTTAAGAACCAATCTGGGAAAGGTAAAGAAATTGACGATCATGAGAAAAAACTTGGAGGGACTAACACCCTTAAGACTCTCAAGTGAAGAATTGACAATGTCAGAGGAGGTGAAGTACCCTGGAATGATAATCGATTCCAAACTTACCTGGAGCCAGCACATTGGAATGTGGAAAGTAATTAAACAAATCTGTGGAAAAACTTCGGGACTGCAGGCTCTGCGGAGAGGTGCCTGAGACTGTAAACCATATACTCTGTCAATGCGAGGCACTGAATCGCAATAGGCAAAATTGGGGCCGCGAAAGTGAACTCAAAAACACTAAAACATCTGCCGATGATAAAACTGTTCCGGCTAGTTCGCAATACAGCAATCTCCCGCAAAATCTAGGAAAAGGGAGAGGAGCAATAAGCCAACTCTGGCTGCAGTGTAAACTAGAACCAACCTAGGAATACAGCCCTGAATGCTACGAAAAATAAAAATAAAGAAACTAACCACAGGCCTAGATCTTTATTCATAATTGATAAAAAATTACACAGCCCATATTTTTTTTACTTTAGGTACATATATTCTATGATTTTCACAAGGGCCGATCAATGCATTTGTCACATACTATGTCCATTTTGTTAAGCCATTGTTTATAATTTGATAATTTTAACAAAATCCATCGTAAGATGGAAATAAGCAGACTTTTGACTTTTGTTATTGATTTTGTTTTCTAATTGACAGGATTTAAGTATCATCAGGAAAGCTGTAATCTGCCCATCCTGCCATGCCTCTCTAGAGAACTATTTCCATTTTATGGTCAACTGTTCGAAAATTAAATATTGTGAAGCTCTAGATGTAAACAATATAAGCCAAGTAGAGCTAAGCAATTTGAGATGTTTAACAACAAGCGAGCTAGATGGTAATTTGTTTAATAAAATCAAAGTAGAGACACAATTCTGTGAAGAAAGAGAAAATGACGATGAGGGTGAAATCGCCAACAGACATGGCATATCTAAATTGGAGCGAAATTCCTGGAATGATTATAAAATTGTTACACTGGAGGTTGGACATAAACATAAAAGTTATTTGGACGACATGGATGATCTGGAATTTAACAATGAAGAACGATTTGCACCGAATATCATTTTGGACTACAAAGAGAAGTGTAATAATGTAGATATTAAGATAGAAGAAATGTTTTGTGGCGAGAATGGACATAAGGAGGAAAGCTGTATTGAAATGGAGGACTA
Organism: Leptura quadrifasciata; assembly: GCA_963675555.1. NCBI lineage: Eukaryota > Metazoa > Arthropoda > Insecta > Coleoptera > Cerambycidae > Leptura > Leptura quadrifasciata. The sequence continues at coordinate 93,073,797 of OY776680.1, read as the reverse complement.
TAAATGTTTATTACTTAACGACGATGAAATTGAAATAAAAACAGATGAGCAAGATTTCAACAGGTAAAATTTAATTGAATTTTATTTTAAAAATGGGAAATAAGTGTTTTCAGTTACATATTCAATACATATTCAATTATTTTATTAATCCGTATAAAATTTCTAGCATGATGCATGTAGAATATATTAAGTTCTTGAAAAAATGTAATTTTGGATATTTAACAGATAACTTTCGTACATCTGGTATAATAGTGCATAAGCCTTATACAACGATATTTGTAATAATTTTGCGCTATACACACATCTTCCCTTTTAACAAAACTACGTTGACTGTCAAACGATCTCAGCCGTCCCTATCGATAAGTTTTTCCTCATTTTTTTTTTTTTCCTTATTAAACTGATTTTTAAATTAACTGCTATAAGTAGTTGTCCATAAAACAGATAGATGTTCCAACTGGTATTAAAAGTGAATATTTTATATGAAAGAATATATACAGAAATCTACACGAAATTAATAACAATTGCAAATATAATAATTACTAAAATAAACAAAACTGATAAAAATACGTATCATTTTTTTTTCAAAAAGTGGCTGTACACCAGAAGTTATGAGCACTTTTTTGATGTATTTACAAGAATATTCTACTTACTTGCATAACGCATGGTATTCTAGTAATCAAATCAGAATAACAAAAATGTTTGCAATGAAATCACTATAAAATCTAAACCTATTCGATAGTCATAGGTCAATAAGTAATCTTGGAAATAATTTTAAAAATGCATACTACATGGTAATGGTAGAACAACTCAAATTTGAATATATTTGCGATAAGGAAGAAAATTTGACAAAAGTTGGCGAAAATAAGGTGGTGCATCAATGGACAAATAAAGTACACGTACTCTAAATGCTGTAGGTCAAATAGATCGGCCAAGATAGCGTACAAAGTGTAATTTTGGATCCCTCGTATTAAGAAGGCAGTTTTAAATAGTCTCTTCTTAATGTCGTTTAAAATGACAACGTTCAAAATCATTCTTTTTTCGATTTTTCTTTTACAATTCTCAAGATTGAATTTTTTTGTCTGTCCTTCATTTTGTCTGATTTTCATTTAAAGACGTCACCGGAAGTGTCACTAACTTTCAATTTTTAAATGGAGCGCCCTATATATTATTGCATTTTTGAATTCTGCATAATTTTCTGAATCCAACGATGCCAAATAAATGACATTTCATACATCAATTTTTTTTAATAATAGGTATAATGTTTAGTTTTCTATTTAAGTGTGCCATGTTCTGATTTATTCTAAATGACCCGTGTAATGCTACAAAAATCGAAATCCCGTTAAAAACACTAAATTACATGATTTATGAGCAAATAAAATTCATCAAAATTGTTTTTGGGACAAAACTCATTTTTTTTTAAATGAAACCATATCGGTACCGTGGTATCATTTATTAATACTATTAATAAGGAATTTATTCATATGTCGTATTATATGTGCGAAAAATACAAACAAAATTACAGCTAAAAGAAAATATAATTTTGTTCTAATTAAATGTTAAATAACTAAGGTGGCTTTGAAAACAATGAAATAGTTAACTTGTCAAACATTTATTTGTTGGTTTAACGGTGTTTTTATTGCGTCTTTAAAAATTGCTTAAAATTCTTGTTAATTGTATTCAAAATGCTGCAAATTTATACAAGAGATAAAAAAGCGGACATGTTAATTAATTATGGTGAATGTAAAAGAAATGCAGTTACGGCTACCGACCTTTATACCCAACGATATCCTGATAGACAATGTCCAGCGAAAAATTATTTTAAACGTGTTGAAAACCAATTCCAAAGGGAGCCCAACAATGATCCCGAAGAAAACTTTATTATTGACGAAGGAACTGAAATTAATGTTTTGGCTGGAATAGAAGTTGATAAGACTGTTTCTTTAAGGCAAGTTGGGTTTGAATTGGACATTAGTCACCTAACAGTAAGCCGAATTTTGCACAAATACCACTATAAATCTTTTAAATACCAATTGCACCAGCATTTGTACGAAAGTGATTATGAACATAGGATGGAATATTGCAGTTGGATTTTGTATAATAACGTGCAGCCAAACAATGATTTTTTTAGGACTGATTTTATTTTCAGACGAGTGTAGGTTGGACGAGTCTAGGTTTACAAATTTGGGATTATTTAACCGACAAAATACAAAATATTGGTGACAAGAAAATCAAAATTGATTACGGGAAGGTAATTTTCAAGTGTTGTTCGGTTTCAATGTTTGGCTTGGAATAATCTGTAGTACAATCATTGGTCCAATAATATTTGAAGGACCTCTGACTAGTGCCAGATACTTGAAGATTCCTGGAAAATAAGATTGAGGACATTTTAGATGAGGACCTTTAGATTTACGACAGGGAATGTATTTCCAACAAGATGGTGCTCCTCTCCATAATTCAAGAATAATAATTGATTACCTTCAATGGAGATTCGGTGAAAACGTAATTTCGACGAATGGTCCTATGAGGTGGCCTCCAAGGTCACCTGATTTAACGCATATTGATTTCTTTGTTTGGGGTCATTTAAAAAATATTGTCTACCAGCATTTTGAACAAGTGTTGTAATGTTTTGTGTTAATTTTTTTGTATTCCAAAACCACCTTATGTGTAACAAGGTAATTAGAATAAAATTGTATTTCCTCTTAGCTGCAATTTTATTTGTATTTATCGCACATTTTAATACGACATATGAATAAATTCCACGGTATCGATATTGTTTAATTTGGGGAAATTGAGTTTTGCCCCAAAAACAATTTTGGTGAATTTTATTTGCTCATAAATCACATAATTTAATGTTTTTAAAGGGATTTCGATTTTTGTAGCATTATTCATTTAGAATAAATCAGAACCGTCATGGCACACTTAAATAAAAAACTAAAAATTATATTATAAAAAATAATTTATGTTTGAAATGTCACTTATCGTTGGATTCAAAAAATTATGCAGAATTTAAAAATGCAACAATATACAAGGTGTGCCATTTATAAATCGAAAGTTGGTGTCACTTCCAGCGAAACCGGAAGAGAAAACAAAATCAATTGATGTCAAAAAGTGCCGCTTATTACGTATGTAGTATATCCTAAATTTCAATCAATTATCTTCAAAACTAAAGGAGAAAATGGGGGTATACCATGATCCTGTTACGCCTGGTATATGGCGTCCAGTTTAAGCTCGGCAACCTAAGGGCGCTATTTTTATCTAGTTTCATACTTCATTCTCAAAACGCATAATGCTTGTTCCCAATAACATAAGAATTTTTACAGTTACTGCTTCATCTAAATTAGCAGATATCTTAAAACCCATTCAGCATTAATGTGTATATCAAAATTATATAAAGGAAATTTACATAAATTTGCAGAAAGTATTAGGTATGCACTGTCTTATGATTCACCTTCCTAAAATACTGCCATCTGGCTTGCACGGTGTCCACTAAGATATGAATCAACAAATATTATGTAGTTTTAAATATTTTACATTACATTATCTCCTTCTGTTGAATATAACTTTCTCTATCCTCTTATCAGCTTATAGAAAGAAATTCTCACAAATGAACATACCACAGCAGTTTATTTATCTATTTAATTCACTGAATAACCCCATTATACAGTGTACAAAGACACTGAAACGTCCACATGTACTCCTGCACACACCTTCACAGTTAAAAATTACAGACAGCAAATTAAAAATTATCTAAAACCGAAATTATTATAACAAATATGCATGAGTAAAGTGACTAAATAGTACTCTTTACCAGATTTATAAACCTTGCTAAGCTATAATCAAATATATTCAAATTATGATCATCAATGGCTCTCAGACTTCTGTCGATTGGAGAATTTCTATTGTAATTAGTTGAGTGATGCTGAGTAGTAAAGGTATGTTGATATCTTAGTATTCTATTAGACATTAATAATCCGTAACAAATCTCTACACAAGATAATTCTATTAATCAGTTTAAATATGCATATAATATAAGTATGAACTCTAAGTTCTTCTAAGGCGTTTAAATTGATCGAAGTTAAAATGTCTGCAGAATTGTGATTGATTATTGGATTATTGAGCCTAAACGAACAAAACCTCAAAAATTTATGCCGCGTTCTTCCTAGGGTTTTCACATGCACAATATATACAGGAGGCCATATAATTAAGGCGTGCTAAATTTGTGATCTAACCAAGGCACAATAAACAATTTTTATAGAATTAACCGAAAACTCATTACTATTACGTAAGAGAAAGCCTAACGTTTTAGATGCTTTAATGGATATATTGGTAATATGATCAACAAAGTTCAATTGCTCATCAAAAATGACGCCAAGATCTCTTATAGACGACACTGATTTAATAATGACGCCGTCTATATTATACGAAATATTAAATTTTTTATTTGCTTTGAAAAAGCTGATGTGGTAACATTTGTTAATATTTAGAGATAGCTTATTTATTTTGTACTGATTTATCAAACCATCCAAATCTTCCTGTAAAAATTCCCGATCTTCGTCGACTTTAATACTTCTATATAATTTTAGGTCATCAGCAGATAATAAGAAAATGTTATTTATATGTATTAAAGTATCATTAATAAATAAATTAAAAAAGAGTGGTGCACAATGTGACCCTTGTAGCACTCCTGATAAAACCTCTTCTATTTGTTAGGAAATTTCTTAACTATTATAAAGTTAGGTTGTTAAATCTAGGTTGTTCAATTTATGCAACAGTAAATTATGATTCACTTTATCAAAGCCTTAGAAAAATCTCTGTATATTGCATCGACGTGCTCCCTATTCTACAAAGCATTCAACAAATATGTCTCATTAACTAACAGATCTGTGACGATTGATCTATCACGAAAGAAACCGTGCTGTTGGTTAATGATCAATTCCTTATAATACTAGAATAACTGATCGTAAACAAGGCCATCAAACATTTTCGGTATAGAGGATAGAATATATACACTCCTGTAATTTTCAATATTGTTTCTATCGCTTGATTTAAAAATGGGTACCACAAAGCTGTCCTTCCACAAGTCAGGAAAAATGCCTGTTTCTGAGGACCTTTCAACGAGAATATGTAGGGGCTTAGATAGAATACAGATGCACATTTTCAATAATGTATTAGGAATACCATCAGATCCTACTGACAACTTACAAAGTATTTTCGATATTTTATCAAATACATTAACCAATGATATGTCGTCACGTGTAATGAGGTTATTGCTAGATATTGTGTTATTGGGAATATCACAACTTTCCCCTGAATACACTGTGGGAAAAAAAGCTCGCAAAAGGATCTACAACTTCCTCTGCTTTATTTGTAGTGAATTCATTTTAATACATTTCCTCAGGTAATTCGAAAGAAGATCTTTGTTCTCTAAGAAATTGCCAGAACAAGTTTGGATTGCTTGGTAAATTTCTGTCAACATTTCTTAAATAATTACTGTAACAAATATTAGAAAGGTTTTTACAACTTGATCTCAGTTGCGAGAATATAATCATGGTCATTTCTCCATATTATGTAGTTTTTGCGTTCTATTTTTTTCCTGGCAACCAAATTTCTTAATGCAGCAGGGAATCATTTAGGAAAGTGGGAAGTTTTAAATTTCTTTAAAGGAACAAACACAGGTATCAGATTGGTACAATTTTTTGCATAACATATCATGTGGACTTCCCAGCTGCAATCTTCAGATATATGTATGCCTAAGAATTTTGTGCCAGTAACCTGTTTTAACGATCCCTTATTCGATTTTATTAACAAACTTTTATCAGCAATATCATGACGGTTGAAATGAATAAAGACTGATGATTTATCATTATTCAATACCAATTGATTTGTCTACTAATGGAGTATGGACTTCTGATAATTGTTTGTTTGTTTTTGCGATCGTGTTACTTAGGTCTTTGTTGGTACTGAGAATTGAAATATCATCGACAAACATTACGAGATTTGAAAATTTTAAATCATTTACATAAATTACGAATAGCAACGGACCCAACACTGAGCCTTGTGGAACACCCACATCGGTTTGCCGATGGGGGGATCTTATGTTATCTACATCAAGAAATTGTGTCCTTCCTCTTAGGTAGCTTTTAAACCAGTTTAAAATATGGCCTCTTATACCGTATCTTTCTATTTTAAGAATTAGAGTTTCATGGCATACAAGGTCGAAGGCTTTACTTAAATCCAAGAAAACGCCCACAGGTTTTTCACTGGCATCTAAATGTGAATGTAGTAGATTTGAAAACTGATTTATACAATGGTTAGAGTTAAATAGTTTATATTTATTAAAGAAAGAAACCATTTTATTTGAAATAATCTAAGTAACTGATAGGTTTTATAAGGTACGGTATACATTTCTTTAGCAAATTTGCGCTAATATTATCTGGCCCAGAGGAATTTGAATTTTTTAGGCTGTTAATAATTTCAGTTACTTCAAGTTCAGTTGCGGGTACAAAAACAAAACTATATGGGTTTATGTTCACATTATGCACTGTATTAGATTTAGGTGCCATCATATTACTTATTAGGAGTTTAGGGACATTAATAAAGTGTTCATTAAACGTATTACTTAATTCAGCTGGATCTATACGTAAAACATTATCAATATTTAGTTTTAGACTATTGTCATAAGATTTATCTTCTTTATTAATAATGTTCCATGCTGTTTTAGACTTATTTGTGGAATTGGCCATACATGCATTATTATGCATATTTTTGGCTGCATGTACACATTTTTTATAAATACTTTTGTATTTTTTATAAAGTGTGATAATGTTTTTCTCTCCAGATAGTGTTAGAGAGTATAAGTCCTTTAGCTTTTGGGAGGAAACCCTTAAGCCCCCAGTAAACCAACTTTTACCCTGAAGTTTATGCTTTGTAATTACTTTTTCAGGAAAAGCTAAATCTAAATAATATTGAAATGTTCTAAGAAAACTAACAAATTTCTCATCTATCATTGCATTGTCATTATATATCTCAACCTATTGTTCCTTCTCTAAAAACGAGCAAAAATACCTAATTTGGTCTATATTTTCCTTGTATTTTTTTATTTTATTCTTATTATTAATTGGTATAGACAGTAATTGGGCATTATGATCAGATATGGCATTTTTTATGACTATGCCATCGTAGCTGTTGCAATGTATGTTGACGCAGATATTGTCAATGCAATTTTTAAACCTAGTAGACTCTTTGATAATAGGTGTAAAACAGTACAAATATCAATCAGATCAGTCAAATTCTTCCCCTCCAATGAAAAATTTATATTAAGATCACCACACAGAATGATTTTTCGTTTTTTATATTGACTAGTTAATTTATCTAATGTGATGGAGAGTTTCTGAAAAAAAACATCTAAAATTGCTCGTTTTTTAACTAGCATTTTAAAGGATCCAAAATTAAAACTGAAAAACCACCCTTAAAGATGATCAATTTACCCCTTTTCGCGAAAAAAAAGGGTTCCCCATCTACTCCAACCGGAAAACTCTGGGTATTCTTAGTTTCACCATAACAAACTTATTTTTTTTATGTTGCGTTGCTCCATGTAAAATTTTCTCTGAAAGTCTAATTTTATTCCACCATAGTTCTAAATGCAGTGATAATAAATTATGTCTTCAATTTTCAGATTTCAGAAACCAGAAGTCACCAATAAGTCACGGAAATCTTTCAAGCCAAATCTTAAAGACGGTTTATCGACACCTTATATAAAACAGAAATTAGTGGATAAGGGAAGCTCAACAGTAGTTATAATGTACCAATGCGGAGACTGTTCATATCAGGCGAAAAGAAAACCACAGCTTAAAAGACACTTACTGATACACAAGGCTCCTTCTGAAGTAACAATGTACAAATGTGACTCTTGCTTATTTCAGACGAAATATAAGAGTTATCTCAAAAAACATGTGCTAGTACATAAGAATCCTTCAGATAGAACAATATACAAATGTGACTCTTGTTTATTTCAGACGGTACATAAGAGCGTCCTCAAAACGCATGTGCTGGTGCACAAGAATCCTTCAGAAATAACAATGTACAAATGTAACTCTTGTTCATTTCAGACAAAACGTAAGGCTAATCTCAAAAGACATATGGTAGTGCATAAGAATCCTTCAGAAGTGACATTGTCCAAATGCGACTCTTGTTCATTTCAGACGGTACATAAGGGCGTCCTGAAAACGCATGTGCTGGCGCACAAGAATCCTTCAGAAATAACAATGTTTAAATGTGACTCTTGTTTATTTCAGACAAAAAGGAAAGATCACCTTAAAAGACACTTACTGATACACAAATGTCCTTCGGAAGGAATAGTATACAGATGTGACTCTTGCTCATTTCATACAATCTATAACTGTGTTCTCAAAAGGCATGTATTAATGCATAAGAATCCGTCGGAAATAACATTGTACAAGTGTAACTCTTGTTCATTTCAGACAAAACGTAAGGGTAATCTCAAAAGACATGTGGTAGTGCATAAGAATCCTTCAGAAATAACATTGTACAAATGTGAGTCTTGTTCATATCAGACAAAATATAAGGGCGATCTCGTAGACCATATGCTAGTGCATAAGAATCCTTCAGAAATAACAATGTACAAATGTAACTCCTGTTCATTTCAGACAAAGTATAAGAAAGTTCTCAAGAGACATGTGCTGGTGTGTAAGAATCCTTCAGAAATAACAATATACAAATGTGACTCTTGTCCATTTCAGACAAAACATAAGCATAGTCTCAAAGAACATGTACTAGTGCATAAGAACTCTTCAGAAATAGCGATGTACAAATGCGACTCTTGTTCATTCCAGACAAAACATAAGGGTAATATCAAAAGACATGTGGTAGTACATAAGAATCCTTCAGAAATAACACTGTACATATGTCAGTCTTGTTCATATCAGACAAAATTTAAGGGCGATCTCAAAAAGCATACGCTAGTGCATAAGAATCCTTCAGAAATAACAATGTACAAATGTAACTCTTGTTCATTTCAGACAAAATATAAGAAGGGTCTCAAGAGGCACGTGCTGGTGTGTAAGAATCATTCAAAAGTAACAATACACAAATGCAACTCTTGTTCATTTGAGACAAAACATAAGGGTAATCTCAAAAGGCATGTGGTAGTGCATAAGCATCCTTCTGAAGCAACAATGTACAAATGCGACTTTTGTTCATTTTGTACAAAGCATAAGAATAATCTCAAAAAACATGTGGTTGCGCATAAGTATCCTTCAGAAGCAATTTGAGCTGTTTCTTGAGAAGTAGATTTTTGCAAACAAAAAGTGTTAGAATTGTTGGAGACTTTAATGTCCCAAATTTCATTAATCAAGATAATATTGACAGAAAAACATTTGAAATTGATAGTTTTATACATTTTCTTTCATAGGATTTGTATCATCCAGCGTTAATAATAAATATGTAACTAATATATCTCAGAGAGAAACTGAAATACTACCAAAATAGATACTAAGTGACGTAATTTTAAAAAAGACAATTTTCCTGCACTTTATAATGCAATATTACAAATGGATTGGTAATTTTTGTTGAATTTGAATGCTATTTATTTGTTTATATATAAACAGGCAAGTTATCACATATGTGCTTTATAATACTAATCTTAAACCTAGGCAATGAGTCATCAAATACGTCACAACAGTCCTGAGGCAAATAACAATTTGCACACATTGTGTAAACAGCAGAAATAAAAAGATAGTTCTGCCGCGGCATTACAAACGTAAAAGTTCTATTAACACGAGTATTGAGTCTAGGTACACAGCATTTAATTGAACTAAGTAACCATTCATCAGATATTTTGGAGTTGACAATTTTATATAGGTAAATGGCACTGGAAAGAACACGTTTGTTTGTCCTGTTAATATAAATTCGCAGTACTTAATGAATTTTTCTGAATATTCTCTACTGCTTGAATAATAAGGATTCCAGTCTATGCTGCAATATTCAAATTTAGATCTGGCAAAGCTATTAAATAGTGTCATCAAAGTTTTTTTGTTTTGGAATTGTTTACCATTGTGCGATATGAATCCAAAGTTACGATAAGATTTGCTAACTAAATCCTCAATTTACATGTTGCAAGTTTGTTCATTGAGTAGTTATATATGATTGGATTTTTTACATATGCAAAGGTCATAGTTTTACATTTAGCCACATCGAACTGAAATTTATTAAAATTGGACCATTGATATAGCTTATCTAAGGTCAACTGAAGTTTTACACAATCATCAATAGATGATACTTCCTTAAATAGTTTGATATCATCAGCAAACAATAGAATCTTGCACTCATCCCCAGCGTCAACTACATCATTAATAAACATAAGGAATAGCAGGGGTCCGAGATTTGAACCTTGGGGAACACCAGAGGTTGCAATGTACTGAACAGATTTAAAATTATTTACTGAGACGTATTGCTTCCGATTACTCAAATAAGACACGATTAGTTCAATAAGGGAAGCAGATAATGAAAAGCTAGACATCTTTGACAATATCACTTGATGGTCAACCTTATCAAAAGCCGTGGAAAAATCCGTATCGGTTACATCCACCTGATGATTTCTTGACAAGGCTTCCGAGGTACATTGCACAAAGTTAATGAGATTTCCACACGCTGATTTTTGTTGCTGAAATCCATATTGATTTTCAGAAATTTCAGAAAATACTTGTAAATGATGGACTCAAAAATTGCTGAAATATTTGGAAGTATAGCAATAGGGCGATAATTATCAATTTCATTTCTAGGTCCTGATTTATATACAGGCGATATTATAGATTCTTATTCTTTCCTATTATTTGGGTTTTCTACCACATGTACTATTATCCTCTTCAAAACAAATCACCGAATCTACAAAATAATATAATTATTGGACAAAAAGCCTCTGCGCCCGTGACGTTTAGGCCAAAGGAAAAGTCAGAGGTTATGTTTTTCAAATAATATAAATCGGAACAAACACAGAAATAATGTATTTTGCTGACGTTTCGGAAAGTAATCTCTTTCCGTTTTCAAAGCTATTTTTTGGAAGAACTCTTATTTTGCTGTGTATGTCAAATACACAGCTTTAAGATTCTGTTTATGTTATTTCCATAGATACTTACTACTTACACAGAACATAGAACTGATGATATTTTCTTTTAGATAATGTTGAGTTTGTTAAGTTCTTCTTTTAACATTGGTAGCCAGGTTGTACAAATATCTACAGAACAATTCGATACGCACTTATCTTCATTTAATAAGATTATTGCTGATTCTTTAATTTTTCTTTTTTTGGTGTCCGTTTCAGACAATATTATAGATTCTTATAATACATCAGGAAAAGTATTTGTTTTGAGGGCTAAATTGAATAGGTAACAGAGCGGCTGAGCCAGAATATCTTTACAACATTTATAAGCAGGTACATTATCATGACCCATTGCCTCGCCACAATTAAGATGGTTAATTGTTTCTATAATATCGTGCTCGCCAATAACATCCAATACAACATGATCACTTATATCAGTACATCCAATATCCTCAGTGAATCTGTTATTTGGTACATTAAACACCGATTGAAAGTGTTCCGCAAAGGCATTTGCAATATCAGCACCATTTATTTTACTTCCATTAAAGTTCATTTTAGATGAAATTTGAGAGAAGGAGCTTTTAGATTGAATGTACTGCCGAAAATAGTTGTGCTCAAATGAATAAGGAACTAGATAATTTAAAAAATATTTTAGTGTCAATAAATTGGTTCTTAATGTGAATAAGACTAAGGTTATGATAATGCCAACACCATATAAATATTCTAATATTAACATTAGCAGTATTAAGATACATATTAACAAGAAATCAATCGAAATTGCTAAGGAATATACATATTTAGGATTTATTATTGATAAAAATCTTACATTAAAAAATCATTTTCAGTATATTCAAAGAAAAATTAGGAAAAAATTATTCTTTTTTACAGAAATCAGCTAACTTGTTAATGACTAGTAGATTATTAGTTTATCAGGCAATTATACAGCCGCATTTTGACTATTATGCCTCATTACTTTATTCATTAGATAAAAATAGCCAAGCGGCATCACAAAAACTTCAAAACTGCAGCATGAGAATAATACTCCAATGCAACAGATATACACCAATAAATTCAATGCTTGCAGTACTTCAATGGCACTCAGTCCAAAAAAGATTGTTTCATTTCACAATAATATTCATGTATAAAATATTGATGGGCTTGTTACCTTCCTATTTACAGTCCTTTATAACCTTTAACAATGAAATTCAGAACTATAACACAAAAAATCAACTTAATATGCACATAGGAAGAACGAATTCAATGAAAGCTATGAGATCTCTTTTTTTAAAGGGCTCATTAAATATAATTCGTTAACGCACGATATTAAAGAAGCAAGTTGTAAATAGCAAATAATTTTTGTTGGTGAATCACTTTTTTTAGCTATTTTGTATTAGGCCTGAACCTAAATAAACACACTAATTTTGCATATTTCTTTCAACATTTAGAAAATATTGTTTATAAGCTGCCTTTATATCTCTTTTTATTTTAGCCCTCAGAAATTTATAATGCTGCAAACGTTGAGGTGAGTTTTTTTATAAATTGCTAGATTACGTTGTTTTGATTTGATGTCTAAATTAATTTCTCTCATAAATCACACAGGAAATGTTCTTTTTTTGATAAAACCTTGGGTACACATTAGTCAAATACACTATATAAGATTTCATAAAACTTATCAAAAGCTTCATTTACATCGTGAATTACATACAATACATTCCAGTGAATGGTAAGAGAATAAATTATACAAAAGGAGAAAATTGGCGCTTTTCAAGATATAGTGCTGTACAGAGCCCACAGTGCTCATATTGGGCTTGATTATATAGTCTAGTATACTTTTAACTTGGAGTGTGTATGTATGAGTTAATATTTCCGTACGACTTCATTTTCTCCCATATTGTACACAAAGTTAAAGCAATGGTCCACAAACATTGTCTACGTGGACAATATTTCTGGATCTTTGTGTACAAGAGAAAATGAAATCGTACGGAAATATTAACTCATACATACACACGCCAAGTTAAAGTATACTAGACTATAATCTCAACGGAGATATTTAAACATGGATGATGCAAATCTTTGGGGACAAATGAAAGTGGATCTCTATTAACAGTGCACTCAGTATATGAAACAACTAAGTACATCAAGTTTTCTACCATTACAATTTACAATGTCATATTTTTTACAGCCTGCTAGATATTAACGTAGCATTGCATGAGTTTCACTCGGGGCTTTACTCGATTTTTGATGCTCATGTACCTTTGTATAAATCATTCAAATGTAAGTATCCTTATTGGTACATCTCTGAAATTAACAAAAAGACGAAATTATTTAAAAGGTATAAAAAGCAGGCCTTCATACTTAAAAGAGTTTAAGAGACTAAGAAACGTTAAAGAAGAAACAAGAGTTGCCTATGAAAATTATATTAATGAAGTACAATCGACATTCCTTGTAGTACGAAGCAGTTTTGATACTTTCTTCATTCAAAAAATAAGCCAAATAAGATACCTGGTAAAATGTCACACGAAAATGTATTTTTTAATCAACTTCTAGATATTGGTAACACATTTGGTAATTTCTTTGCTAGTGTTTTTGCTATGTCTGATGAAGGGTTTACTGCAATTGAAAGTAATTTTAGTATCCACAACATTCATTTTGAATCAATTAAGGAGCAAGATATACTCGATGCGGCCATTAAGTTTAAAAACAAACTTATTTCTGGGCCAGATAATATACCTTCGTTTATTGTAAAGGATTGTGCACGTGTATTGGTTGTTCCACTCTGCTTTTTATTTAACTTATTAGCTGTAAAATGTGTAACTTTTCCGAAAGTATGGAAAACTGCTAGAGTTTGCCCAATATTTAAAAACGGCGATAAAATCTTAATTATGATTTACAGACCGATTTCTATCCTGTCGAACTTTGCTAAATTGTTAGAAACCGTTTTATATAACTGATGTATATATGTGTCCGTACGGGATCAAACATCACTATTCTAGCACGGCTTTTTAAATAATAGATCGGCCATAACCAATTTAACAATATTCACTCAATTTATATGTGGGGCCCTGGGGCAGGTGGATGTAATATACACTGACTTCGCAAAAGCATTTGACAAGATCGACCATTGTGTTCTGTTAAATAAACTAGGCAGCTTTGGTTTTACTATTTCATCGCAAACATTTCTTATTTCTTACTTAAATCAAAGGAAGCAATGTTTCTCATATAATGGCTATGAGTTATAGCCATTATATGAGTTTTCCACATGCACGGTAGCATCTGGACTACCGCAAGGGTATAATTTTAGACCGTTACTGTTTATCCTTTTCAACAATGATTTAAATCAAATTCTTATGTGCCATAAACTTTCTTTGCCGATGACTTACTGTTTACTGACATTAACTGTACTGCGAATTGCAACTTGATTGTTTAGAAGTTTGGTGTACAGCCAATAAATTGCCTTTAAATGCGTCTAAATACAAGATTATCTCTATTAACAGGAAACAATGATATACCACTATGATTGTACAATTGGTAATTCAGTTCTTGTTCTTTCTGATACTTTTAAAGACCTTGGTGTTCTTTTTGGTTACAAACTTACTTTTACGCGACATATTGCTCTAAAAATTGATGTGGCAAATAAAGTGTGTGGTTTTATTGTCAGAAACGGTAAACCGTTTACTAACATTGATGCATTAAAAACCAAACTTTTCTTATGTATACAGGTAGCAGTGCATTACTTGGATGATGAATTGTTTATATATATAAGGTAATTTGTAAGCATAATGTCTTAGAACTATTATAAACAAATACGTGTTTCATTAAGGTTTATCCAACTTGTAATTTTTCTGTTTTTATATTTTTGCATGTTCTATTGGTTTGTACATTTCTTTTTGTATTTTTGCCCTGTAAATGGGTTACTATTGGGCAATAAAAGATTTATTATTTTTATTATTATTATTGTTACGCCTTTACACCCTGTAATAAATACCTCCAAGCGTAGGTCGAATAATTGCAACTCAAATTTTCACTAATCCCTTAAATTACCATAATTAGTCCTCATAATAACTCTAATTACAAATTGTATCTACTACATTCTCACTACTATAATTCACAACTTGCTACTGCTCTTTAACTTATCAGATCACTTGACTCCTCAGAACTGTACTGAACTAACTCCGATAAGCTAGTCCCACTTCTTATATATTTGTGGCGCTTAATCTCTATTCATCCAGTCTGTCATTCGAGACGTTTCTGCTCTTTCTGGTATATTCTATGAGGCAGCCCCACCTCAGTGTCAACCGGTGACTTATTATCCTATAGCAGCTAATTGGGCAGCCCTCCTTTCACTCTGCTATCAGGGATTAAACCTCTATCCGTAAGAGGGCGGCACATAACATTAAAGGTCGGTATAGAAGAACACTATACGTTTTAAAATTTATACTGTGTGCGGTATTTAGCACCGTATAACGGCACTACCGAGTTTAAAATACACTGATATCTTCGGACGAAACGCTTCATATAATTACGTTACCATTTTAGGGTATACAGAATAGTATACACTCCTGCATTGAAGTTGCAGCCTACACAGATAGACCATGTACATTACTGGCTGCGTATTCGCAGATCCTACTGAACCAACCTAAATAAATATACGTATTATGATTTTAGTAGTTAATAAAATGTAGTAAAAAAAAAATAAGAAGTTGAGGTTCGAACCCTCGACCTTACTTGCGAAAATCGGGCAACCTCTCTACTACACCACGGATTGCAGCGGTGTAAGTTGACAATACGCATACGCCAACCATGAAGACTGCCTCCAAAAGTTTGGCGCATGAGTAGATGAAGGTTCACGGTACGTTAAGCCTTGGCATGATTTTACTGCAAAGGAGATACAGGAAGTGAACATTGGTTCTAATAAGTATATGATTATAAACTAACATGTACAGAATGTACATTTATATACGTTAAATTGACTACAGAACGGTAATTACGCAGCCATATTATGATGCCACTGCTAGTGCTCCATTGACTAATTACTAATATAAGCAATTTTCTAACTATCCTACCAACTTAATGATATAAAGTGACTGATTACGTATTTATTCTTTGATCTGTAATTATTTATTTCCATCAACTTTGTTCGCTTTTGTCTCTGGTCTATATCTGTACGTGCCCTTCTGTGGAAAGGCGACACGATAGAAGAGGAAGAAGAAGATGTTTAATCCATTAAGCGTTACAGGTTAACTTTTATGGAGATGAAAACATTGAAAACGTGATTGTTTTTCCTAGTGGCGTTTTGTGAGCGTTAACGTTATATGAAAAAAGTAAATCATTTAAATTATTTTATTTTTATAAAAAAATGGAATACCACGAAGCAATAGTCTGCAGATTTTGTTTAAAAATATGCAAAGAATTTAAATCCGTGGAGGGAGATATTAAAGAGGTCTTGGAAATAGTTCTGCCAAATATAGTAAGTGACTAAAACTAATGCCTGTAGTTACAAAAGGTGGAGATTATATGTTTAAATTTAGTGTAATTCATTACTTGTTTACATTTGGGTTGGGCAACGCTTATTTTGGTGAATTTTATTTTAGGATTTAGCTGTGGTAGATGAACCGTGATATGTACTAATTGCATAGAAGTACTTCTGACTTGTTTCGATTTTAAAACGACGTGTTTCTATACGCACGATTATATAGTTCCGTTTGTCCACCAAGAGAACACTGCCAAACTGGATCTGCTAGATGTCTATCTGAGCAAAAATGAAAATAGCACTGGTATTCCAGATGGTCGGGACATATGTGCCTTTTGCATGAATCTAGTGAACAACTGTTCTTCTGTATCCCTTGATGTTGAAGAGAGAGACGTCGCCTTGGATAATATGATAGAACAATGCATTCCAGAATTGGTAAATATTAATATTTTTGCTCATTTTATTAAACTTTCTTTCAAAAATGTTGCGCTTATATTTTAATAGCACATTCAATAAAGTTTCATCATTTTTGGAAATAGCCCACAGGCATTTTAGTTTACCGTTATTCCATTCCCATTTGAAAAATCCATTTCCATTTAAATGGAGATGGAAGGTCTATGATTGATTAACAGCACATTCTTTGTTGGGAGCACCATGTCAGCTGTTTTGTTTTTAGTGCAAATAATTACATTGATATTAACTGTGTTGAAATATTTATCGTACTTTGTTATGACAAATTTTGAGAGCATACTTGTTTGTTAATTATTTGGCTACTTTACATCTATAACCAAGCCTGAAACTGGTGGCGACATCGAGAAAGAAATCTCGAGCTTCCCAAACCTTCGATCCTGCCTTATGAAATGGAAAAGCGGTGTACGTGGATCATTATTATATCGAGTTTTCTTACCTTTTTTTTCCTGGGAGAAAACCCACCACCAAAAACTCTCCATCTTCGTCACCACAAAGCGCTTTGGAACCGCGTGAGCATTACTTCGATTACTTGTCTTACTTGCAAACAACCAGATATGTATATATGTAGGTACAGTATAGTAACCCTAGAACATATCAATGACAGCCTCTTCACTAGGTCACCCGGCCGATGACCCCATACCCAAAGTTCACCATGCTGCAATCCGTTCTTGGGACACCGACCACATGATTCAGCTGAGAAGCAGCCGCTGGGTCATACATATTGGCAAGATTGTTATTTTGCCATTCGTTTTTAAACTTTTTTTGTTTTCTTAATAATTAACATTATTTAAATTAAATTGTCGTAGCAACAGTGGATAATATTCGCGTGTGTTCTCTCTCAATTAAAAATTAAATATATATTCTAAAATAAACAATCTCTTACTATTAAAAAATAAACTTAACCAGCACCGATTATTGTGTATAACTCCTTTTGGTTATGTTGATATATTTTACTTTGGATTTTTGCATGTATGTTTTCACTTAAATCAAAAACCACTAACGCTGTAAAATTTTTGGGTCTTAGCATTGATACGAAATTAAATTGGCAAAGTCATATTAATTCTCTTTCGAAAAATCTATCATCCATCATATATGCAGTGAAGAATGTTAAGTATAATATTAATTTGGAATCAGTTTGGAATAAGTTATAATGCTTTATTCCACAGTACTATGACTTACGGAATAATAAACTGGGGAACCTCTTATTACATACAAAAATTTTCATTCTCCAAAAGAGAGCTATCAGAACATTAAATGGTGTTCCACATCATGACAGTTGTAAACCATGGTTCAGAAAGTTCAGTATATTAACCTTGCCCTCTGCAATTATATATTGCAATTTAGCTTATGTAAAAAATAACTTGGATAAATTTAATGCAAATAGGGAATGTCATGATCACTTGACTCACTCAAGATCGAATTTAATAATACCTCCTGTATAAGAGAAGCACCATTAACTAAATATAAATCTGTCATAAGGAACACTTAATCGAAAATGCATATTATGACATTAATTATTTTAATTTTAGTTAGTCTAATATATCTTTTTTTGTTGTTATTGTTGTTATTATTATATGTTCATATTTATATTTGTTTGTTAGATATTTTATTTTTCTTTTTTTGTACATTGTGATACTGTCTATCTATAAAATCAGTTTTTATATGTGACCACTTATATATGTATACTAGACGTGTCTAAGCCTCAGGGTGTAATTGAGACTAATAAATGATATTATATTATTATAAGATTTCGGTTTTATGATAGTATCCCGACGATTCCTCGTATTATTAATTATATCTGAGAAGATTTCTATCCTATTTTGGCAACTGAGATTTGGAAGTCTTGTAAAGATTATAACAGAGAAATTGTCTAGAAAGCCTCGATCATCAGGAGAACGCTCTAGCACTGACTTGAAGTCTGGAGCTGCCTGTACTACTTTTTGTGTAAAAGTTAGTTTCTTCTTTCACTTATTATTTGCTTGGAATGATTTCTTATTGTATAATTGTTTTAAATTAATAATAATTTCTTTCCCTGGCTTAGAAAATTCTGGACGAATTATTACGTAGTGTATATTGTAAATATTTATTTCCCTGTAAATACATTGTCTGTAATAAATTGTATTTTTGGAACTTTTTTGTTTTTTGTTACTGGCACACTAAAAGGGTTAATGAAGTTCAGAAAGATATATGAGGTCCGATTTCTTAGGCCTCATATATCTTTGTCAACTTTAGATCGTAATAAAACGAATCTGTTTTTCTTTCAGATTTTCTCATTTGCAAAATCAAGGTGTTGATTGATTTAGTCTTCTCAAAACTCTCCTTTCCTTACAACTAAAAATATAACTAGCCACACACCAGATCTTTTGAAATAATACTCATAATTTTAAATACATCAAAAATCACACAACCGTAATTTTTCTTCACTATAAGTACATATTCGATTTTCACAAGAGCCGATCCATGCATTTGCCACATGCTATGTAAGAGAATCCGTTTTGTTATGCCATTGTTTATATTTTGATAATTTTAACAAAACCCATTACAAGATCGAAATAAGCAGACTCTTGTCATATTCACTTTTATTATCAATTTTATTTTTTGATTTTACAGGATTTAAGTATCATCAGGAAAGCTGTAATCTGCCCATCCTGCCATGCCTCTCTAGAGAACTATTTCCATTTTGTGACCAACTGTTTGATTGAAGAAGAAAAGATTAAGAAATATTGTGAAACTCTAGATGTAAACAGTATAGGTCAAGTAAAGCTGAGCCATTTGAGATATTTAACAAGCGAGCTAGATGGTCATTTGGCTGATAGGATCAAAGTAGAGACACAATTCTGTGAAGAAAGAGAAAATGATGATGAGGGTGAAGTGGCTAGCAGACATGACATATCTAAATTAGAGCGAAGTTTCGGGAATGATACCAGAAATGTTACAGAGAAGGTTGGACATAAACATAAAAGTTATTTGGATGACATGGATGATATGAAATTTAACAATGAAGAACAATTTGTACCGAAAACTATTTTAGATTACAAAGAGAAGTGTAGTAATGTAGATATTAAGATAGAAGAAATATTTTGTGGCGAGAACGGACGTAAGGAGGAAAGCCCTATCGAAATGGAGGACCATAAATGTTTACTTAACGAAGAAATTGAAATAAAAACAGATGAGCAAGATGTCAACAGGTAATATTGATTTGAATTTCATTTTAAGAATGGGAAATCCTAGCCTTCTTCTTGAGGTTAGTCAGCCCTTGACACCACCACTCGGTGGCCTCATTGGGCTGTTGCCAGAGCCTTAAGGGGCAGGATGTTTCAAAAGCTTGTCTCGTGGCTGTTTGCAAAATCTTAACATATTGTTCTATTTCGCCACTCATTCGAACACCCTCTTATTAACCCCTTCCAAGTTCTCCCTGAGTTGACATCGATATTTATTTCTATCAGTTCTCTGGGAAACCCAAAATGGTTTTTTGGGTGCCTTGATGAGATTAATTTCAAAGTTTGTCCATTGGTGGTCTGATAGTGTTACGCAATCAGACACATGCCAATTCTAGATTAGGCTGGATATATGCCACGTTGTTAGTGTTATATCTATTATAGTTTGACTTCTAGTGATAGTGATAGTGGTGATATAGTGTTGGTGTACAGCCCCTATTACTTATGCTAATGTTGTTACCAGTAATATAATCATATAGCGACTTACCTCTTGCGTTGTTATCTTCACTGCCCCAGGTCACATGGTGTGCGTTGGCGTCACGGCTCATGATTAATTCCCAGTTTTGATTGCGGCAGTGTGCTACCAGGTCCTTCATCTCCCTTGTTGGTGGTGGTGGAGTGGCCGAGTCTGGAGGGAGGTATACTGATGCCAAGACAACATTTGTTGGTTTGCCTGCCACCAAACATGCCACCTTCATGGCAGTTAGATCAGATGTTGAGAGGCGTTGAAATGACTGGGTTTTGATACGCCGAGGAACGTTGATGGCTGTCCTCGGCCTCTCTGTTGTTGGTAAGCTGAAGATAAGTGCACTTAGTCTTGATAATCCTGTTGTCCTAGTTTGAACCATCCAAGGTTCTTGAGTTAGTGCCAGTGTGTCCTGCTCCACATCAAGGTATCGTCAAAGTACTGCCGTCACTGCCCTGCTGTGTTGCCGATTGCACTGTACTATGCTTACTTTGCTCTGTGCGTTTAGTGGAGCGCCCTTAGGGTGCCCTTGGAGATGTGAGTCCCTTGTAGGGGCCGGCACACCTGGGGGTGTCCTGCATTTGCTTTGAGCTGTGCTGGGGTAGGTGCTCGGCCTGAGGGGTGCGCTGCTCTTCGAGTGCTTTCCTCCTGCATTCTCCCTGTGGGGGAATTGTATGTGGTGAGCCCTGTGGCTCCTCCGCATTTTGTTGCAGAGAGCATTGCTGCTCATCCACTGGTTTTTGCGGTGAACGTTACTGCTCTGCCGCAGTATTCATTTTCTATCAAATGACATTTAATTCACGTACATGTAGTTGGAATTCATTAGAATAAATTAATTACAAAAAATTTAATTAAAGGTAATTGCGGCTAATTTTTGATAGGCTACCCGGCAGTAATATATTACATTGCCATTAATCATTCATTTTATTTTCGCTAAAAAAAAAAACAGATACCTGCAGGAATCAGCTGCCGATCTTAGACTATCAGGAATCAATATTTTGACCCAATCATAATTTTGCCAACTCGTAAGTTCATTCTTAACTTGCAGCCTTATTTTCGATGATGTCTGGTTAAGTAGTGAGCTGCGATAAATTTCTGGATATGAGTATTGCGTTTCCTAAATCTCACCTTTAGCTTTGATATAGATATGGCAAAAGTCATTTCTAAGTGTCTATAAAACTCTTGTCATATATTAATCGAAATATTCCATTTCATTGCATTCAATAACTGATTACATAATATATCATTTTTATGTTGTTTTGTTAGAGAACACTTTTTTACTATGTGGAAATAAATAATTATTAGTTCTAAATGCAGTGATAATAAAATATTTTTTCAATTTTCAGATTTCATGAACTAGAACTCGCCACTACATCAAATAGCAAACAGAGGTCTTTAAAATCAAATCTTAGGGACAATTCATCGAAACCTTACATAAAACAGAAATTACTGAATAAGAAAAGCTCAACAGTAGTAAAAATGTACGGATCTGGAGGCTGTTCATTTCAGATGAAACATAAGGGCAACCTCAAAAATCATGTGATAATGCATAAAGATCCTTCAGAAATAACAATGTACAAATGTGACTCTTGCTCATTTGAGACAAAACGTAAGAACAGTCTCAAAAGGCATGTGATAATTCATATGTATCCTTCAGGAATAGCAATGTACAAATGTGACTCTTGCTCATTTCAGACAAAACATGAGTGGAGTCTCAAAAGGCATGTGCTAGTGCATAAGCATCCTTCAGAAATAACAATGTACAAATGTGACTCTTGCTCATTTGAGACAAAACGTAAGGGTAGTCTCAATGTACATGTGCGAATGCATAAGAATCCTTCAGAAATAATAATGTACAAATGTGACTCTTGCTCATTTCAGACAAAATATAAGGGTAGTTTCAAGGAACATATGCACTCGCATAAGAGTCCTTCAGAAATAACAATGTATAAATGCGATTCTTGTTCATTTCAGACAAAATATAAGAGTCACCTCAAAAATCATGATCTAGTGCATAAAGATCCTTCAGAAATAACAATGTACAAATGTGACTCTTGCTCATTTGAGACAAAACATAAGGGTAGTCTCAAAGAACATGTGCGAATGCATAAGAATCCTTCAGAAATAATAATGTACAAATGTGACTCTTGCTCATTTGAGACGGGGCATAAGTGTAGTCTCAAAAGGCATGTGCTAGTGCATAAGCATACTTCAGAAATAACAATGTATAAATGTGTCTCTTGTTCATTTCAGACAAAACATAAGAGTAATTTCAAGGAACATGTGCAATCGCATAAGAATACTTCAGAAATAACAATGTACAAATGTCACTCTTGTTCATTTCAGACAAAATATAAGGGTCGTTTCAAGGAACATATGCACTCGCATAAGAGTCCTTCAGAAATAACAATGTACAAATGCGATTCTTGTTCATTTCAGACAAAATATAAGGGTCGCCTCAAAAATCATGATCTAATGCATAAAGATCCTTCAGAAATAACAATGTACAAATGTGACTCTTGCTCATTTGAGACAAAACGTAAGGGTAGTCTCAAAGAACATGTGCGAATGCATAAGAATCCTTCAGAAATAATAATGTACAAATGTGACTCTTGCTCATTTGAGACGGGGCATAAGTGTAGTCTCAAAAGGCATGTGCTAGTGCATAAGCATACTTCAGAAATAACAATGTATAAATGTGTCTCTTGTTCATTTCAGACAAAACATAAGAGTAATTTCAAGGAACATGTGCAATCGCATAAGAATACTTCAGAAATAACAATGTACAAATGTCACTCTTGTTCATTTCAGATAAAATATAAGGGTAGTTTCAAGGAACATATGCACTCGCATAAGAGTCCTTCAGAAATAACAATGTACAAATGCGATTCTTGTTCATTTCAGACAAAATATAAGGGTCGCCTCAAAAATCATGATCTAATGCATAAAGATCCTTCAGAAATAACAATGTACAAATGTGACTCTTGCTCATTTGAGACAAAACGTAAGGGTAGTCTCAATGTACATGTGCGAATGCATAAGAATCCTTCAGAAATAATAATGTACAAATGTGACTCTTGCTCATTTCAGACAAAATATAAGGGTAGTTTCAAGGAACATATGCACTCGCATAAGAGTCCTTCAGAAATAACAATGTATAAATGCGATTCTTGTTCATTTCAGACAAAATATAAGAGTCACCTCAAAAATCATGATCTAGTGCATAAAGATCCTTCAGAAATAACAATGTACAAATGTGACTCTTGCTCATTTGAGACAAAACATAAGGGTAGTCTCAAAGAACATGTGCGAATGCATAAGAATCCTTCAGAAATAATAATGTACAAATGTGACTCTTGCTCATTTGAGACGGGGCATAAGTGTAGTCTCAAAAGGCATGTGCTAGTGCATAAGCATACTTCAGAAATAACAATGTACAAATGTGACTCTTGTTTATTTTGGACAAAACATAAGAATAATCTCAAAAAACATATGGCTGCACATAAGCGTTCTTCAGAAGCTGCGTTGTGACTAGAAACACAAAAGTGGCATCAGAATACATTCGCTATTACAGATTTCAGAAATAACGAAATAGAAATGTTATTCATGTTTATTTAGGACACAATGTAAAAAAGCCTCGGAAAACATTTACTGTTGCAAAATGTAGTTCTTGTTCATTTCAGGCAAAACACAAACAGTCCCTCAATAGTCATTAATGTATAAGGATCTATCAGTAGTAACATTATGCAAATCTGACTTGTGCGTATCAAACAAATATGAAATAAAACCTTATAAGAACTTTACTAGTACACAAGAGTCCTTACATGTTTTAATATTAACTTTCCTTCAGTTGATATGCTATCGTGTAAATGTATTATATCACATAATATACTTTATGTTCTGTCACTTTATATTCCACTTCAATTGAGGAATTTGAGGTGTTTTTTGAGAATCCAGAACAAGTTGATTTTTTGCAAACAAAAAGTGTTAGAATTTTTGGAAACTTTAATGTCCCAAATTCCATTAATCAAGATAATATTGACAGAAAAACATTTGTAATTAATAGTTTTATAAATTTTCTTGACTTTTGACAATTCAACAACATACCAAAGTTTCTCACAGGTTACTTGATTTGCTGTTGTCTAATATTAAATGTGAAGTTTTACATAAAATGCCTCGCTTGTACAAGAGGATTTTTATCTTCCAGCGTTAATAATAAACATGTAACTAATATATCTGAGAGAATTTCTGAAATACTACCAAATACAGATGCTAAATGCTATAATTTTAAAATAGCCAATTTTCCTGCACATTATAATGCAATATTACAAATGGATCGGTCATTTTGGTTGAATTTGGATGATATTGATGTTGCATCGCATGAGTTTTACTTCAGGTTTTACTCGATTTTTGATGCTCATGTACCTTTGTAAAAATCATTCAAACAAGTGTATCTACTGGTACTATTCTTGAAATTATAGATAACATTAAGAAACAGGCTAAATTATTTAAAAAGATAAAAAGCAGGTATTAATTCATACTTAAAAGAGTTTAAGAGACTAAGAAACATTATTAAAGAAGAAACAAGAGTTGCTTATGAAAATTATATTAATGAAGTACAATCGACGACGATTCCTTGTAGTACGAAGCGATTTTGGTCCTTTGTTCATTCAAAAAATAAGACAAGTAGGATACCTGGCAAAACGACTTCTAGATATTGTTAACGCATTTGGTAATTTCTTTGCTAGTGTTTTGCTATTGTGGTGAAGAGATAACTCCAATTGAATGTAATTTTAGTGTCCACAATATTCATTTTGAATCGATTAAGGAGCAAGATATACTCGATGCGGCCATTAAGCTTAAAAACAAATTATTTGTGTGCCGGATAATATACCTTCGTTTATTGTAAAGGATTGTGCATGTATATTGGTTGTTCCTAGAGTTTGCCCAATATTTAAAAACGGTGATAAAACCTTAATGTGTCCCGTCGAACTTTACGAAATCGTTTTATATAACCATATCTAGATACTTGTTCGTATGGGATGAAATATCACCATTCCAGCACGGCCTTTTAAATAGTAGATCAGATGTGTTCAGGGACAGGTGGATATAATATACACTGGCTTCGCAAAAGCGTTTGACAAGATTGACTATTGTGTTCTGTTAAATAAATTAGGCACCTTTAAATCAAAGGAAGCAATATATGTCTCATATAATGGCTATAACTCTTCCACATGCATAGCAACACCTGGAGCACTGTAAGGGTTTAATTTTGTACCGTTACCATTTCTCCCTTTCATCAATGATTTAAGCGAAATTCTTATGTGCCACAAACTCTTCTTTGCTGATGATTTCAAATATGTTTTCCGATATTAATCAAAATCAGTATCCTGGGGTATATAGAGTTTTCTTTCCTATTATTTGGGTTTTCTACCACATGTACTATTATCCTCTTCAAAACAAATCACCGAATCTACAAAATAATAGAATTATTGGAAAAAAACCTCTGCGCCCGTGACGTTTACGCCAAAGCAATACTCAGAGGTTATGTTTTGCAAATAATATAAATCGGAATAAACACAAAAATAATATATTTTGCTGACGTTTCGGAAAGTAATCTCTTTCCGTTTTCAAAGCTATTTTTTTGAAGAACTCTTATTTTGCTGTGTATGTCAAATACACAGCTTTAAGATTCTGTTTATGTTATTTCCATAGATACTTACTACTTACACAGAACATAGAACTGATGATATTTTTTAGATAATATTGAGTTTGTTAAGTTCTTCTTTTAACATTGGTAGCCAGGTTGTACAAATATCTACGGAACAATTCGATACGCACTTATCTTCATTTAATAAGATTATTGCTGATTCTTTAATTTTTCTTTTTTTGGTATCTGTTTCTTTTGTTAAAATTTTTGCCGAGTCCCAGTTTATTCTATGTCCGTTTTCCCAAGCATGTTCACAAATCTTTGATTTCTGAATTTCATTCTTTCTAATGTAATTCTTGTGCTCATCCAACCTCACACTGAAAGGTCTGGATGACTCACCCACATAACATTTATCTCATTCGCACGGGATATTGTAAATACAATTTTTTGAATTCTGCTCCCTGTTTATCGGTTTTGTTTTTGTTAAAATAGATCTTAAAGTGTTCCCCGTTTGAAATATCGTCCTAACATCAAATTTGTCACCTATACGGCGTAGCTTTTCCGATAGTCCGTATACATAAGGAATTATTGCTGTATAATGACGTTCAGGTTTTTGTCGTACCTGATTGTCCCTATTTTCAACATTTATGAAAACCCTATCAACAAAGGCTTCAGGATATTGATTTTGTACTAGAACCTCTTTGATAAATTTTTTCTCGTTATTTAATATTTCATTATTAGATGAAATTATTTTGGCCCTATCGTATAAACATTTTACAACACCCCTTTTAACATTTATTGACTGATTTGAGTTAAAATTTAGATATCTATTAGTATGTGTTGGTTTTCTATAAACGCTTGTTTCAATTGTATTATTTATCCTTCTAATTAAAACATCTAAAAACGGTAGTTCATTCCTACTTTCTACTTCTAATGTGAATTTAATAGACGGTTCCTTACTATTTATATTTTCTAAAAAACTATCTAGTAAATCAACACCATGAGGCCAAATTGCAAAGATGTCGTCAACATATCTCCACCAGACAACCGGTTTGTTTATACAATTTTGAACATGTGTGTTCTCAAAGTTCTCCATAAATATGTTGCTTAAAATTGGTGATAATGCAGACCCCATAGCCATACCAAAATCCTGCTGATAGAACTCATTGTCCAATTGAAAATAGGTTGTTTTTATACACAGTGTTAAGAGTTCCATTATGCTATTTACACTTAATTTAGTTCTAGTTTCCAAATTATTATCATTTAGCAACCTGTCTTTAACTATTTTTAATGTTTCATCTACCGGAACATTGGTAAAGAGGCTAACTACATCAAAACTAACCATCAGGTGTGATTCATGAATATCGGTTTCATAAATTTTTTCTATGAAATGTTTACTATTTTTAATATATGAATCGGTATTTCCAGATAATGGATCAATAATTTTAAGTAAAAATTTTGCCAAATTATGACATGGTGAATTAGTAGAACTAACAATTGGTCTTAAAGGAATATTTTGTTTACGTGTCTTTGGTAAGCCATAAAAATGAGGGGGCTTACTATGATGTGGTGTAAGTTTCCTTCGTTCAAAATCATTAAATTCATGTTTGTATTTAAACAAAGTTCTGTAAATTTTGCTCTCTATTGATTTTGTTGGGTCTTTGTTTAGTTTTGAGTAGGGTTGTTTGATATGAACATGAAATCAGTTTTTACAAATAGCAAATAGCAGATTCAAAATACAGATAATAAAGAGGAATTTTAATTTTCATGGTTTTATTTAATAAAGTGCCATCATAATATATTGGGGGGGGGGAGGGGGGGGGAGGGCATTGCATAAATGAGTCGGAGAAACAGACATGTAGTTGAATATTGATTACAAAACGGCTAATGCCTAAAAAGCAAAATGCAAAAAACATTAATTTCTAGTTTTTAATGTATATGCTAAAACCTTGCCTTTAGAAATTAAGAAAAATTTCTAAAGGCAAGGTTTTAGCATATACATTAAAAACTAGAAATTAATGTTTTTTGCTATCACCATAGATTCTGGCTTATATGCAATTAAAATAAAAACATAGGCAATTAAGAAAATGCAAAAATTTTCTGAACAGACAGTAAAATATTCCGCACAACACTCTTGTAACGCCCCATGCTTTTATTTTAAACATATAACAGCCTTAAAATGTTGTGATAGTTAAAAATATTATTGTCTATAAATTTTTAGTGAAAGCATTTGTCTTTAAAAAGGTTTTTCAAATATCGTCTGCGTCTGATTTCTTTATTAATTATAAATACAGATACGTCAAATAAAAAAATAAAAAAAGGTAAAACCACAATAAATAAAACCACACTAACTATTCAACAGTGTTATATTGTAGAAAATTACAAAACTTTTTAAAACCATCATTGAGATTCAAAATATTTAAATAATAAATGATGTGGATAGGTGAAGATTACTAAAAAAATGTAATTAGAAAGGAACGAAGTAATCATTTCAACATTTTAAATTTGTTTATAGATTTAGCGTCTTTGACATTTATAATGTAATCAGAATTTCTAATTTTCATGTTTTTGCTATGTCTGAGATAAATGATTTCAGACAATAAACAATTATAATGAAAATGATTTAGTTTAGGAACCATTTTTGTTTTTGTCTTAAAAGATGCACAAAAATTTTGAATGTTAATAAATTTTTTGTTGTCCACACTCCGAAATGATGCTTTTTAAAATGCCTTCTATTTCAAAGTGTCTGTCATTGCAAAATGTCTTTGCAGTACAGAGCCAACTACATTCTAACATATTAATAAATGATCTGATCGAAAACTGAAGCAATTTGCACATTCTAGCAATTGGCTTCTGGAGAACTCAATATTATTTGCCAAAATATTACGCCTGGTAGTTTCTATTGTTGCACCTTCTATATTCAGTCAATGCCTATATTGATAGTCTTATTTGGTCTATCCACGACTCGAAACTACAATTTTCCTCTAGAATGTACTATTGCGGTCGAATTGAAGTACTCGATTTTTTATCAAGTAGTATGTTTCTTCAAAAAAAGTCTGGTGCAGACGGGAATTTTTATATCAGTCATGTCAATTAAATTATTTTAACGAGAAATCATTGGTGGGTATCACACAATGACATTGATACTAATAAAAATAATAAAATATATTATATTCTTCCCTATTATTTGGGGTTTCTACCACTGAACTCTATTACAGTAAATGGAACGCCATTATAGGCATATGCGCGTAAACAAAATGTGATAATCATGCGATTTAAAATGCACAGACAAGCGCCGACGCAGTAGGAAATCTAAGGTTAAAAATATGTCGGAGCTTGACTCAAACAGTTGTGTACGGAAGTTATGCGCTGACGCAAGTTTGTGTTGTATTTGTTTCTAAAGCGTAGGTCTTAAATTGAATGCGAATTACAGAGTCCGTCTTCGTGATTTTATCCTGTTTGCGAAAAGTTGTGAGATATATATGTTATTTTGTATATAATTTTGTGACTTATAAACAGTGTGTATCTTAATTAAGACAATAGGTGCGCACTTGTATGGTACTGTTTTGTAAGAACCGGGACGAAATCCCGAGTTTGTTATATTTTAAATAAGTATACCTACTCAACTTTTGTCTGTTGTATTAAAATAAGCTACCATCTAAATATTGGCAAGACAGTCCGATTTTGGATTTTTTTTCTTTTAAAATGAGTACTTTTGCCTACTTAAACACGAATTTTTATTAAAAATAGGCTGTATATTCTTCCCGAGATATCAGGATGCAAAATATTGTAACCTCACATTTTTTCATTGCTGCGATTTTTAAGTTTATTATTTGTGAATTGTTGAGTACCTAAATAGTATTAATATAAATACGTATTCAACATATTCGGGATAATAATACTGATTCCAAGATCTTTTTGAAAACACATAACGTTATCATACTTTTTATAAATTAATATTACAATTTTATGAAACAAGCAAGTTCAAACTGTGAAATATGAGTCCAGTCAGCCAACGTGGTAAAGTTGACAATAGGAACACTCAAGTATATTACTAGTAAGTTAATAGAGTGCGGCAGCAAGGCATCTCAATTATTTGTGTATTATGCAAAATAAATAAGGAACACATTACCCTCCTTTGCTTAGCGCAGTCGGTTAAAAATAATGCAAATATGTGCCAAATGTTTATGGAAATACAAATAGAATGACAATGTTTGACATATAACAAAGCATTTTGTGAATAAAAAGAGAATTTCCTGAAATTTTATAACTAATTTATATTTTTAATTATGTAACAATTTATTTAAAAATTTTGTTTTAATTTATATATTTTACTAGCGAGACATTTTGTAATATTCAAAAAACAAGTTCTGCTATTTTTAAGCAGAAGTTTCATTTATTAAAATTTTTAAATATTTTTTGCACACCATGGCAAGATACCACTGAAATCTATTATAACAGAACAGTTAAGGACGAGCGCAGCTCTGTCTTTATGGCATTGTACTGCGATACTAAATATAAAGCAAGAGGAGCCGCAGTTACTGCTTGAATGGGTGACTTTCAGAGAAACGTAGCAATCTTGACTCACCTTCTAGCGGCTTGTATTTCAGTGTATTAAATGCTATTTAATTCTAGACGGGGATTGTGTAGTGGATATACCATCTTTGGGACGGTATGTAAAACAGTTAATCCCCTGTCCATTAAATACTAGGCAAGTAAAAAAAATCCCTACTCTTTGATAGAGGTTTGGCAAAACTTCCAGTTTGAGGGTAGCTTGTCTCCTGGTATTGGTTCTTGCCCTTGGTGGCGGTAATAGCCCGATGTTAAAAAAAATCAAGGAAAATAGAGCAATAGAGTTCAGTGCAAAATACTTAATAAAAAGTAAGAAAATTGTTGCTTCCCTTGGTTCATGTTTACATTATATTTGTCAAAAGTACAGTACAAGATTTTATCAGATTTTCCACGTTTCAGACGAAGTATATTACGAATTTTAGTTATTCAGTTACTTTGTCAGAAAAATTATTTAATGTAGCAAGTAAACATTTGGTATATGTACACTACTACCGGGAATGAAACCACATACTTTTAGTCAAAATATAAATGGACATTATACTTTAATTTTCTCTTGCAAATAGAGAAGAAAGTTTTACGTAAACACCTTTACATATTCTTTTACAATTCATTGTCTCATGAGTATGTCATATTTTTATAAACAAACGAGTAAAACAATCTATCACTTATATATCAAGGCATTTGATATTAAACAAAAAAGCTAAGTTATCTTGAAATTCAAATAATAATACCACACCAAGTATTTGAAAATAGTTAATTATTACCTTTTCTTCATTTCATTTGTCAATTCAAACATATTTGTGAATATAAAATGCATGATTTTAGTTTTCAATAAAAATTCACTAGTACCTACTCATATATTTATTGATTGATCGTAGAAAAAAAGTATAGGTTTTTTTTCAGGCCTCAATTTTAGCTTTTATTAATTTTAAAATCATATTTCGACCCCAGAGATAGAAAATATATGACTGTTTTTTGTGAACTATATATTGAACTTATGATCATACATATTCGACATTTGCTACAAGAAATTGAAAATAAAATGATTGTTTTGGGAATAACGATAACTTTGATTTTTTTTATAACTATCGCAAATAAATTGTTATATTTATTTATGCGATTTCTAAAAAAAGTTTAAAAATATGAAACACGCAATAAAAATAAGGACGGCCCTGACGTATTTCATAGTGCGATTGCGCGCTACTATGTGGCCGCCATACTTGCGCGATATTCAATTGTACGTAGAAATTTTTGTGGCATTGGCATTCCATTTACTGTAATAGAGTTCAGTGGTTTCTACCACATGTATTATTATCCTCTTCAAAACAAATCACCGAATCTACAAAATAATAGAATTATTGGAAAAAAGCCTCTGCGCCCGTGACGTTTACGCCAAAGGAAATCCGTTAATCACCTTGGTCTGTTTGGTTACACTTTTTGCGTTCCGTAAATGTCTAATTCCTGAAATTAAGTTGATTAACGGAACGTGGTACCTGAAAAATTGGTAAATTATTTGCTACCAAAATGACCAACGTATTTGAGTAGGTGAATGAGGTAAATGGGTGGGAATCTGTCAAAAGTAAACTGTCAAATTAAGCATTTAGTTTGCCTACAAGATAAACAAAGGTTTGTGGACATAAAATGATTTAAGTGTTTAAATTTAGGTTATCTTCTTCCACGTTTATGGCCTTTACCTACCGTACAAGATAGTTGGCCATACAATTTAGGTTATATTGTTCTATTAACTAGGGAATTCGTCATACCCACCATTTGTTTGTTCTTTTGCGTCCCATTAAAATACCATAACCGGGCTCACCAAAAGAGAACCGCTGTCAAATTTTCAGTTACCGGTTCGGTTATTGAAGTTTGTTAACGGAACATATCCTTAGTGACGCCACCTAATATGAAAAGTGTGTACTACCAAGTAATCTGTTCGAGCGGGGCGCCATCGTATAAATACGATCGAACTTCACTTAAGGTAAGTTCGTTTGATCGCATAATTCTGCAGCGCCTTCTATTGATCCGTGATTTTCGCCTATACGACAGCCGAAGAGGAAGAAGACATCAGAGAAGCTGCCTAAATATTGTGGATTGTAGGTTAATTTTTTTGTTTAACGAAAATGTTTGTTGTAATTTAGAATAGTGGTATATTATGCGTTTTTATTAAAAAAAAAAAAAAAAAAATGGAAACCCGAGAAGGAATTTGTAAGTTTTGTTTGAAAATATCCGACAGCTTTAAAGATTCAGAGGGAGTTATGAAAGAGGTTTTGAATAAACTTCTCCCAAAAATAGTAAGTGAAAAATAATGCCAAAGTTTAAATGTGATAATGTTCAGAAGACTGGATACCTATTTATATTTACGCATGAATAAATTTCATAGAATTCAATATTTAATATTTTGTTTTAGAAATTAGTTGCAATACAAGAATCTCTGATGTGTACAAGCTGTGCAGACATTTTTATAAAATGTTTTGATTTCAAAGCGGCCTACTTAGACACATACGATTATATAGTTTCAATTGCCAATAATAAGGGCACTGTCAAACCAGAACTTAAAGATGTTTATCTGAGCAAAAGTGAAAATAATACTGACATTCCAGGGGATCAAGGCATATGCAGATTTTGCATCGGGTCAATAAAAAATCAGTTGGCTATACCCCTTAATGTTGAAATTGCAGATGTAGCCTTGGAGAAGATAATAGAGCGTCTTCCAGAATTGGTATGTATCGATATTTTCCATGTTTAGGTTATTTTTATTTTATTTTAATGCCTTGTTTATATGTACGTCCTGGCGGAGTTTAGCTAGAGCTACTCTTCCACTCAACCAGGACGACGAAATGAGATGCCGTTCACCCATCCAAGTGACGGCCTCGACCAAAGCTGCTTAACTTCGCTGGTAGAGGTCCCAGAGCTTAACCGATGACGGTACCTCACTTCACAAATTCAATTTCTGTTCTGCATATTTAAGTAACTATTCGATTTCTATTTTTAATAACATGATTATTAAACTATTGTACAAATCATTATTTAGAAATAAGAAAGCAGCGTGTTCAGTTCTGGCAGACAAGCTGTATAATTGTTAATTTGAGGGGTGCAAGTCATTTGTTTTTGTTCATATTCCTTTACATATTTTGAAATATTTACCACTCTTACAAGGTTGCTGCCAAAAAATTAGTTGTTGTGCTTGATTTTATTTCTTTTTAGGTTTTCCACCATATTATATCCTCTTCTAAAAAATAATATCTAAGGCACCAACAAACTGTGGGCATTACCACTGTTGTTATTCGAAATAAATTCTATGTTCTTTGATAAATAATATAAATATAACGATAAAAAATATATAGTATTTTGGATGTTTCGGAAAAGGAATTCCCTTCTCAAATCTTTGGCAAAAAATTCTTATGTGCTATACCGTGTGTAACAGGATCAAGGTATACCCCCCTTTTCTCCTTTAGTTTTGAGGATGATTTGTTTGAAATTTAGGATATGCTATACACATAATAAGCGGCACTTTTTGACATACAATTGATTTTTTTTTTCACTTCTGGTTTCGCCGGAAGTGAAAAAAGGTATGCATGAGGTACGCATCTCAAGATTGAAGATCATTCTTATGACACGTTTTTGTAGGATGAGGATTCGACTTATATCCGGGGACCGGCCCCACACAATAATGATGTATGAAATTACTGAGTGAAAGTTTGCGTAATATACTGACATTATATAGATATAGTCTCTTTAGGTATTTTGACGCCATATTTTACCATAAATCTTCTATTCGCTAGGTAGAATGTTAGTAGGGCATTGGTGTTACCCCTTATCCCCATACTTTCTAATTTCTCAGATACGAATTGAATATTTAGTGTGTCAAATGCACGAGACAGATCAAAAAACGGTGGTAATTTCATTGTGGTCAATTTTATTATGTATGTGTTGAACAAATTCCAGCGTGGCTGTTTCAGTAGAGCGATATTTCCTAAAACCATGTTGACAGTCAGTCATTATATTAAATATATTGAGGTAGTCCTTTGTTTTTGCGCAATAACTGTTTCGATGATTTTTGAGAATGCGCTTAGTATGGTAATTTGGCGATAGTTTTCAATATTTTGAAGATCACCATCTTTTGGTATGGGTATGAGAAATGCAAGTTTTAACAGTTCGGGAAATTGACCTAGTTGGATGGATTTATTTATGACATACGCAATTAGCCGTGACAGTATATGACTACATTTTTTCACTGAATCGACAGAGACCTCTTCAAATCCAGTGGACTTTTTGTTGGGTAGGGCAGCAATAACTTTCCGGACATCATTTTCAGTGACAGGTGTGCAGAAGAAGCTATGTGCTGTATATATTTTATGCTGGTACAATTTCTAGATAGTTTACCATCAAAGTGATTGCTTAATTTGTCTTCTATGATATTGGAGAAGTAATCGCCAAATTGATCAACTAATCTGAAGGAGTCTGTAACAGTTTCATTATTAATTAACAGCGATATGTCCATATTAACTTTTAAGCCAGGATTTGAATTCTTTTTTATTATTTTCCAGAGTGAACGGGTTTGGTTGTTGGAGTTTTTTATTTTGTCTTTATAATATCTTTGTTTTTCAGTTCTAATACAGTTTTCTACATCTCTTTTTGACTGTTTATACTTTACATTTAAGCATTCGCAGTTTATTTGTTTTTTTAAGTAGTTTAGATCTTTGGGATCTTGCATTTTTTTTTAATGTTTCAGGACCAAATTTGATTTTGTTTTCCTGCTTTTCTGACACTATTTTTGTAATTTTGGGGAATGCAGTTTGGAAGCACCAGGAGAAGTGCTCATAAAATATACCGAAAATATTGTTAATATCGTCTGTGCTACTGTGAAGGTTTGTCAGGAATAACTGATCACCGCAGAATAATTTTATAAACTCTGCTATGGAAAGTCCATTGATTTTTCTAAATGTTTTGGTTAATGTTTGTTCATGGCTGATGTTTGTAGCATTAATTTCCCAACTTATTAACTGAGCGTAATGATCTGATAGGCCCGGGTCAAAGTTGTTACGGATTACATTGTTGTTGTTGACATTTGTTAAGATGTAGTCATATATCGTATGTATTCATATGTCGTATTAAAATGTGCGATAAATACAAATAAAATTACAGCTAAAAGGCAATAAGAAAATACAATTTTGTTTTAATTAAATGTTAAAAAGTAACTAAGGTGACTTTGAAAACAATGAAATATTTAGCTTGTCAAACATCTGTTGGTTTAACGGTGTTTTTATTGTGTCTTTAAAAATTGTTTAAAATTCTTGTTAATTGTGTTCAAAATGCTGCAAATTTATACAAGAGATGAAAAAGTGGACATGTTAATTATTTGAATGTAAAATAAATGCAGTTGCGGCTACCGACCTTTATGCCCAACGTTATCCTGGTAGACAATGTTCAACAAAAAATTATTTTAAACGTGTTGAAAACCAATTCCGAAGAGAGCCCAACAATTATCCCGAAGAAAACTTCATTATTGATGAAGGAACGGAAACTAATGTTTTGGCTGGAATGGAAGTTGATAAGACTGTTTCTTTAAGGCAAGTTGGGTTTGAATTGGACATCAGTCCCAAACAGTAAGCCGAATTTTGCACAAATACCGCTATAAATCTTTTAAATACCAATCGCACCAGCATTTGTACGAAAGTGATTACGAACGTAGGATGGAATATTGCAATTGGATTTTGTATAATAACGTGCAGCCAAACAATGATTTTAATACGACATATGAATAAATTCCTTATTAATGGTACTAATAAATAGTACCACGGTACCGATATGGTTCCATTTGAAAAAATTGAGTTTTGCCCCAAAAACAATTTTGATGAATTTTATTTGCTCATAAATCACGTAATTTAGTATTTTTATCGGGATGTTAAGTCATGACGTCGTTGGCAACTTTTTTAAATAGCACCCCCATTTTTGAAAATATCATTTGAGAGATCACATCTTTCTGCACACAGTACGTTAAATTCTATGGCATGTAGCGTGGCGATATTATTGAGAAAAAAAATTGTTAAACATTAATAGCACACACGTTACTTGTGGTCGAACCCTGGTAAAGGAACATTTTTACGACTTATTTTGTTAGTGCTTATGCATTTGATGATTTCCACTGCAGGCAGAATATAATTTTGCTAAACTATAATGGAATGATGTAATGCCAATCCACATTTCTTAAATCGAGTACAACGTTTGTGTAAGTGGCGCTGTTAGTAAGCAAAATTATCACATGATAGTCCACACTGGATGATGGAGGCACATACCCAGTTTCCACAGAATGTTAACGTGTGGGCTGGAACTGTCGGGAGTACAGTTTTGGGTTTATTTTTTACTTCAATGTTCATGGTGAAAAATATTTGGAACTGCTCCAACAAAACATATTTCCAGGGCTTACCGCACTGTATCTAAATAGCGAAAACTCTAATGTACCGGAAAACGCCATGTGATTTCATTAGGATGATGCACGACCGCATTATTTGGTAATAGTGCATAATTATTTAAACTTTTCCCACACATATAGACACGTATCAGTAGAATAGCCAGCTAGATCTCAGACCTAACCTCATTGAATTATATGTTATAGGGTTACCTTAAATCCAAAGATTATTTTAATAGACCGAACAATATTGAGGAGTTAAAAGGCAGAATTAGTTACGAAATTGCAAGAATTTGATCCACAACAATTACTAATGTTTTGTGAGAATTTCAGTTTCAGCTTGGACATTTTCAAAAGCAAATGATACGCAATTTGAACATTTAATTTCATTGCTTTTTACGATACTACGATACGATGCTTTATTAATCCTTTAGATCACATACATGATATAGGATAAGTCATTTTGCACAAGAGATTTGTAAAAATATAGTATATAATTAAGTATATAAGAATAAATGAAATATAAAAATACACACGAATATAAATATAAGATACAA
Organism: Leptura quadrifasciata; assembly: GCA_963675555.1. NCBI lineage: Eukaryota > Metazoa > Arthropoda > Insecta > Coleoptera > Cerambycidae > Leptura > Leptura quadrifasciata. The sequence continues at coordinate 93,035,868 of OY776680.1, read as the reverse complement.
ACAATAACATAGAAACTACAAACAAACATTAATTTAAAAAATACCAACATAAAAAGTATAAATAAAAGCCAACAATGTTTAATTTATTATGAAATTCAAATGGAACCTATTTAGGTAAAAATGAATCCGTAGTCTAAAGAATTGTATAGTCTATTAGAATAATATATTTATTAACCATTTTATGATGCAATATATATAATTATGTAGATATGCATGGCAAGTCAGCATCTAAATTAAAAACTATTTGCAGAACATCATAAGTTGTTGATACATAATTAAAATCATAAAATAATGGACAGAAATAAAAATATAAATGTATACTTGGTATACTTAAAAGTTAATACATACAACAAATTTTAAACTAGAGACTATGTATCTATAGATCTGTCTAGAAATTCATTCACACTATAGTAACCACTATTCAGTAGTAAGTCCTTAATCTTTTTCTTATATCTTAATAAGTTTAGACCTCAAATACTTTCAGGAAGGGTATTATATAGTATTATTCCATTATAATAAAGAGACTCTTTAAATGTCGAAGTCCTGTGGTGAGGAATAGATAATAAATTCCCGTGTCTTGTATTATATCTGTGATTTTCAGACAGCACATGAAAATCATGCAGATTGCATTTTACGTGAATCAGACACTTGTATATATAGACACATGGTACAGTTAATATCTTCCTGGAGACAAAAGTGTTTCTACAGCTTTCTCTATACTTAAGTTTATACAGAGCTTTCAGTAATGATCACAGGACACGTGACCACAAAAATATAGACAACCAACTATACACGATGGTATTGCACTAAACAGAAATACCCTAAATTCATTGGCGTTCTAGTTAAAGGTAAAAAATTATGATAATTCATTTATTCATCAAATTTAAGAGTTTTTTAATATTAAAAGCAAATTTAAATGGGATGCCTTTTATAGTCTAGTATACTATAACTTGGCGTGTGTATGTATGAGTTAATATTTCCGTACGATTTCATTTTCTCTTGTACACAAAGATCCAGAAATATTGTCCACGTAGGCAATGATTCTGGACTATTGCTTTAACTTTGTGTACAATATGGGAGAAAATGAAATCGTACGGAAATATTAACTCATACATACACACGCCAAGTTAAAGTATAGTAGACTATATCTGAATAAAAAAAATGTTCGCAAGAAATAAATTGTTACGCCTAATTCAAAATAATCTTTATTTCCACAGACAACATGAATATAAACATTCAAATCAAACAATCCACAGTAAATAAAAGAAATTACATAATAAAAACTTTTGTTACATGAGATTTAAATTAGAAGATGAATGAATACATTTTAATACGAAATGCCAAGAAATTATAACAAATGCTCAAAATGGCTGCCTTGAGTTTCTAAATACACATGGACTCTTCGTTTCATATTTTCGAATACGTTCTGTAACTGATCAACACTAATATTGCGGATTTCTCTTTCTATTGCCTCTTGTAATTCGTCAATGGTATGTAATCTATTTTTAAAAACATTGTTCTTCATGTGTCCAAATAAGAAATAATCACAAGGCGTTAGATCTGGAGACCGTGCAGGCCATAGTCCCTGGCTGACTAATCGGTCATCGTAAAACTCCCGTAAAAAATCAAAGTGAAGCTCTTGCTGTATGGGCGGGCAGTAGCGCTGTCTTGCTGGAAATACCCATCTTGCAGTTCATCATCATGCAACTGCGCCAGAAATGGCTCTAAAATGAGAGTTTGATACCTTTGGGCATTAATTGTTTCACGAAAAAATATAGGGCCTATAATTCGCCTTCTGGATATTGCCACCCATACACCAACTTTTAAGGGGTGTAAACTTGTTTCTACGTAAGTGTGAGGGTTTTCTGTAGCCCATATCCTGTAGTTCTGACTATTGATATAACCTGTTAAGTGGAACCATGCTTCATCAGTAAAATAGGTTAAATCCAATACTTCGTTGTTATTTAAATTTCCGTTGAACCAACGACAATATCTTACTCGACTTTCAAAATCAGGGGGTAATAGTTCTTGAACAACGGTTACCTTGTATGGATGCAAATGGAGTTTTTTGAGTGCTTTATGGGTTGTTCCAACTGAAAGACCTAAAAAAAATAAATTTCGTTGATTTGTCGTTTAGGTATGTTAAGACATATATTTTTTTATTTGCATTCAGGTTTTATATATAAACAAGAGTTTTAGTAGGTATCGTTATTAATTGTTGATAATAATTTTCACCAAAGAAATTCATATTGTATATTTTCAAGAAACTAAATTTAAATGGTATGTAACGTATTCAGTAATTAAAAAATTTAGTGTAAAAGTACCTACCTGTTTGAGCGGACGACTTTGGTATGGATTTTGTCGGGCTTTGATTCATTCTTTTTCGAACGTCGCTCATAACCACTTCAGTTAAAACAGTTGGCCTACCAGTGGATTTTCCCTTGCAAAGGCAGTGTGTCTTTGCAAAACGATCAACGAGTACATATTTACGATTTGAAAATGTGTCATATGGAATATTTGCGTCAGGAAATTTTTCCATAAATTGTTCGATGCATGATTGCAATGAATACTTCCATGATCTATCTTCGTTGCGAGTTCCACTTCGAAAATGAGCCATCAAAATGAAGGCATCTTACTGTGGCGTAAAAACCAAGGCAAGACAGGACTAGAATAAAATTTAAAAAACATTACTTAACCTAACATTCTTTTTCTCTTTATCATTACTCACCAGAAGATAACTGATGTAAATTATGTAGTTCTGAAAAGAACTGATTAGTACTCAAATAATAATTAAAATAATTCAAAACCCGTGAAAAAGAACTGATAATTATGCAATATCCACCAAAACACTAATACTACGTCTATGATATGACATTTCAGATTAAAATAAATAGTTAAATGTTAGGATATGCCTACAAGAAGACTGTACGGCGCTAAATATTCTGCGTAGACAAACCGTTGCCTTATTGGTTCCGCTGGGCGTGTTCAGCTTCAGAGCCAATTAAACCGAGCGTTGCGTCGAGATTTCGTGAAACTTCGTCGAAAAAAACCGTCAGCAAAGATACTTGAAAACGCACCCTTAGATACATATGAATTAAAATATCCCTAGTATGAAAGCTCTGTATATCAATCTTATTAATCGTTTTTGTAACACAAATACTCTGGATACTCCACTGGATTTTCCCCAAAGATATATATTTTGAGTTATATGCGAATAAGCCAAAGCATAATATACATTCATTAAATCTTCTTCACTGAGCACATTTTTTAATTGATATATTGCGAAATAAGATTTGTTCAATTTATTGCAGACATAATCGATATGCTGTTCCCATGACATTGTGCTGTCAATACATGTGCCCAACAGTATTGTGCTTTCACTTAAGGGGATACCATGAAGTGGTATATGTCTTCTAAGTTTAAAATCTATGAATACTGTTTTATCTCTATTTAATATTAATTTATTTCTGTCACACCACGGATTCATTTCATCTACCGTTGTTTCAATGTCAGAACTAAGCTCATCAGTGCTAGATGCAGAGATAGACACAGTAGTATCATCTGCATACATAATTGTGAGTCCCTTGCTAATGTGCGATGGTAGATCATTGATATAGATTTTGATGTATTTATTCATTCTTTTATTTTTGCTTTATTACATCATTATAAGTAGTTAAGATTTTTTTTCTCTCGAATTTCATCATCCGATATGCCATAGAATCTAACAAATACTGGGTGGGGCAATAGTGCGTCGGACTTCGATATCTCGAGTTCTACGATAGCTAGAAAATTTTTAAAAAATTGCAAGTAAATGAGATAAAAAAGTATATAACAGGAAATTATTTTCGAACATACAGGACGAGCCAAGACGAAATTACAGGACCAAGTGCCTTTTTTTAAAATGGAATGCTATGTATATCAGTACATTTTTTGAAACCTCTTTCTAAGCTGTATTCATTCCTATATTGGCATTGAATATCTCCCAACCACTTGGATGTAATGAATTTTTTTGTTGAAATAGTGCAATCTGCAGGTGGATGTTAAAATAATCACCACAGGCACAATTATGGGTTTCAAGAAAAATTTATGTGAATACCAGTTACGAGACATCTAATTAATGTTTTTGAATCATTTTCATTTCCTAAAAATGTACAGGGTGACCAAAAATTATGTTTCAATTAAGAACATTTTAAATTTAATTTTCTCAATTTTTTCAAATGGAACACCCTGTATATTTTTCGACGATGTGATGTAGAAATGAAAAACGAAATTTTTTTTTCTCTGTGGCTAATTGCAACCATTTTCGTTTTATAAATAAATAGGTGTCAAATTCAAGAATAAACTTAAAAAAAGGAGGCTCCCTCAAATAATTCATTAGAAAAATGTATAATCGGTGTTCGACGTGTTGCCCATTTTGATTGATACACATATTTATTTGTAACAAGGGAAACATGGACTTTCCTAATCATTTAAAAGATCTAAATGAGTTAGTTAAAGCAGCTAGTGACATGAATCAATATATGCAGGCAATTAGCAATGATTTACTATTATTTTATGAGCATAATACAATTTCCGAAGACCACCCATCAACTTTTACTGTAGTACAAGAGGAAGACGTTCGAACTGCCATAAGGGAAATAAAATCCAGAGCAATGGGCGTTGACAACATCAGTATGACAATGGTTGAATTTATTCTGCCATTCATCATTGGCGTAGTTACAAAAACAATAAATGATTCGATGCAACTAGGTATATTCCCATCCATATGGAAAACTTCAGTAGTAAAGCCATTGCCTAAAAAGCCAAACCCGGTGACATATAATGATTTCAGATTAATTCACTTAATACCTATCCTCTCAAGAATTGCTGAAAATATAGTATGCAAAATGCCGTTAACACATATAAATAGTTGTAATATCTTGCCGAAAATACAATCTGGCTTTAGACCACACTATAGCACTTGCTCTGCACTTACCAAGGTAACTAATGATTTAACAGCAGCTATGGATCGGTCAAAGGCGTCATGTCTAGTCCTGCTAGATTACAGCAAAGCATTTGATTTAATAAACCATAATATGCTACTAGCAAAATTACATTATATAGGACTAGATCCATTGTTCTGCTGCTGGTTTGAAGATTACCTAAAGAAGAGGTCTCTAATTGTAGATATTGATGGCAGTAGGTCACCTAACAAAATATCAGTCGACATAGGGGTTCCTCAAGGAAGCATCTTAGGTCCCATCCTATTCACCATATATACTTCGGATCTACCAAAGGCAATATTGTATTGTAATGTTCATCTTTATGCCAACGATGTACAACTGATGACGTCATTTGATCCATCGGACACAAATATTGCATTGCGACATCTAAATGATTATTTACACAGGATACTGAACTGGTCACAGGATCATGCTATGGTGCTTAATGCCAATAAAAGCCGTGTACTATTTGTGGGTAATCAACGAGTATTATGTAAAGTCGCACAATTTAATTTTTCAACTGTGCATATAGACGACGTAGAAATACCTATCAAAGACCAGGTTAGAAACTTAGGAGTTACATTTGACAGTCAGTTAAATTTCGAGCAGCACGTTTCACATCAGTTAAAGGCATGTTATATAAAATTAAAATCTTTGTATTCATTTAAATGCCTACTCCCTGCAGATGTTAAATATAGGCTAATCGAGTCCTTAATCTTCCCACAGTTTGATTATTGCTTACCAACGTACTATAACTTTTTATGCTCAAACTATAAGCACAAACTACAAGTGGCTCAAAATGCATGTATGCGTTTTGTATACCAGACAAAAAAATATGACCACATAACACCCTTATATAACGATCATAAGCATCTGAAAGTTGAGTATAGATACTGTTATTTACTTGGAGTGTTCCTTATGAAAATCTTTGTATATAAATGCCCAGAATACTTATATGAGTTGTTAATCCCTAGAAGAAACATACATAGTTTAAATTTAAGAAATAATGCCTTATTTAACGTATACCAACACAAAACTTCCAAATTTAAATGTTCGTTTAGTTATGTTTCAGTCGATTGTTTAAATAATCCCATATACTCAAATCTACTAGCTAGTTATAATGCACCACATATTTTTAAAGCTAAATACAGACAGGTGATAACATCCCAGCAAGTCAGTGATCCACATTAGATTTCAATTTATGTATTTGTATTTTAATTTTTATATGTATTTGTATTTTAATTTTTATGTGTATTTGTATTTTTATTTTTACGTGACTATTTACCTTGCTTGTTTATTAATATTTTAAGTGTAGTATACTTAAGAAATTACTGTATATGTAAGTTAGATTTTTTTATATTTTATATAGATATTATATCTCTGTCTGGTCCTGTGGAAGAACGTTTATAACGAACAGTGTGCCCTTTGTGTACTTAACGCAATAAAGATTTTTATTATTATTATTATTATTATTTATGCAATTTTGAAATGAGGCCATTTAGTGGGACAATTTCTTCCAATCCATTGAAATTAGTAAATAGTATTTAACCGGTCTTTTACTGTAATGTTTTTTGTACATTTTTTTGCTGTTTTTGTTATTCGATAAGCAATAAAATCTCAGTTTGGTATAAATTTTCGGGTACAAAGGAGCATTTATCACACTTATTCAGTCGTTACAATTTGTATTGAATTTAAAATATTTGGAATTTTACAATATGAATTTTAATAAAGCGGAACTTGTAGACATGACTTTTGTTTTGGGCGAGTCAGACAGAAATTGTTTGCTTGTCAATAGAATTTATCACCAACATTATCCTGAATGAAGGATTCCTGATGTTAGCAGCTTTCAAAACCTTCTCGATAGATTTCTGGAAACTGGAAATGTCGAAATATAAAAAAAAGTGAAAGAATAAAATGTTTTGTGAATGAAGAAAATGAGTTTTCTGTGGTGCTGGCGACAGTTGAGAATCCCCATGTTAGTCAAAGAGAAGCGAGCTCATTAGTAGGAATAAGTAGACGGTCTGTGGGTCGAATCTTAAAAACAAATAAGTTGCATGCATATCATATTCAAATGCACCAAGAATCATATAATGACGATTTTCATAAGCTCCTACAATTTTGTAATTGGGCCAGAAGTGAAATGCAACATGATGTCAACTTCTTCAATACTGTTTTATTCAGTGATGAGGGAACTTTTCATAAAAATGGATTTGTTAATAGGCACAATTTCCATTATTATACTTCAGAAAATCCTCACTTTTTTATCCAAGTTGATAACCATCACAGATGGTCTATAAACGTTTGGGGAGGAATTATTGGAGAACATGTAATAAGCCCAGGTAGAACATAATGTTGGCTGGACCATGGTTCAATATTGGATCAATATAGATACATTGAAATTGTAACAAAAATATTGAACTAATATTAATATACACTGGTATTAAAATATCGGTGTGCCTATGTTGGTAGTATATTGTTTTAACACATTCCTATCCAGATATACGTAGACAATATTGATAAATATATATTAATATTAATTTCACAACATTGAAAAGTCTATATTCGCGTTATATTGTTATTACATTTTTTGATAATATTGTACAAAAAATATCGATTGATAAACATAAATATTGATTCTAAAATATTGGGAAACTCATATTTGTCAACTATGTGTAAAATTATATTGTTTAGGGAATATTTTCTAATACCAATAAATATTGATTTTCCAATATTGGAAAGTGTATATGTTATTATGTTGCTATTGAACTTTTTTAGTAATATTGCACAACAAACATCGACTGATAATGACAAATATTAATTTTGAATTATCGGGATATTCATATTGAGATTATATTGTTAAACGCTCTTTTAAATAATATTATTTAACCGATTAATATCTATATTGGATAGTCATGCTGCGCCTAGGCTAATTGCAATAAGTTTCATAGATGGCTCTCCTTGAAATATGCTTGTACAAGCGTACAATTTCTGACTTAGGGTCTCCAGGCAATGTGATTCAATAATGACAAAGAGAAATTCACCGTGGTAATGCTCACCTAATCTGTACTAACAAAGGCCCAAGATGCCTTTAGTAATTTTATACAGATGATGTAGTTGTACCTACCATACACAGGTTAAATATTTCAGCTGGAGGTTATACTACAATCACTTCTAGATCTTGTTAGTAAGGTTCTTAAAATGATAATAATTATTAAAAAATTGTACTTTATGAAAATTACAAGAAATAGCTTTACCATCTTTGGGCATTAGGCAATTAGGCTAAATTTTCATTAAATATTGGGCCAATATATGATTTCAAATAATAATTTATATTGGAATAAAATATATATGATTTTTAAATATTTGTTGAATCTAGCTTACCCAATATTGAGTCTATATACAAAAATGTTCACATTTTTTTTTATTCAATGTTGCGTTTTTTACATTGAGCCAACGTTTTTGTAATATTAAACCAATATTGGTTCAATATTAGTGTTCTACCTGGGAGGCCACATTTCATTGATGGTACATTGACTGGAGCTATTTATCTTAATTTTTTGGAAAACTATCTGCCACAATTATTGGTAAATCTCCCTGAAATAATTCGAAATAGGATGTGATTTCAGCAAGACGGTGCTCCACCACATTATTTAAATGCAGTTAGAGACCACTTAAATAATACCTATCCTATTCAATGGATTGGAAGAAATGGACCCACTGAATGGCCTGCTAAATCTTACAAAAATTAATCTCTTTTTATGGGGATACGTGAAGGAAATTGTTTATAGAGACACACCAACAACAGTACAAAATATGAAGGCAAGAATATTAACTGCCTTTACGTCTATCACACCGGCAGTTTTAGAAACAATGGGAACCTCATTTCAAAAGCGCATGGAGATATGTGTCAATCAAAATGGGCAATATGTGGAACATTTATTATAATTTTTTCTACCGACTTAATTGAAGAAACCTCTTTTTTTAAGTTTATTTTTGAATTTTGTAATTATTGCTCTATAAAACGAAATTGGTTGCAATTAGCCCTAGGGAAGTACTTACAAAAAATGTTCGTTTTTCATTTCTACATCACATCGTTGAGAAATATACAGGGTGTTCCATTTGAGAAAACTCAATTTAAAATGTTCATTGAAAATTAATTTTTGGCCACCCTGTACATTTTTAGGAAATGAAAATGATTCAAAACCATTAATTAGATGTTTCGTAACTGGTAAAATTATATATATATATATATATATATATATATATAATAAAATTAGGTAAAAATATAGGTAAAAATGATAAAATTATTTTTGAACACAAAATTAATAAGTAAAAAAAAACAATAAACATTTTCATCTTCAGCTAAGTGATTGTTATATTCTTGTTAAGTCACTATTTAAGAATTCCTGTATAGAGTAAAAAGCATTACGTATAAGAAACTGCTTAATCCTGTTTTTAAATGATATCTCCGTAAGGAGTTTAATCTCTGGAGGTAGAGCATTATTGAACTTGAGGCCCCAGTATGCAGTGCCGTCTCTAGTTTTTGACAGTCTTAAATAGTTAATAGCCAAGTTATGTCGGTGTCTCGTTGGGTATGAGTGAAATTCGTCATGAGTAGTGTACATGCTTAAGTTGTTTTTTGTGTAAATTAAGCATTGCAGAATATATATACAGGGGACAGTTAAAATTTTCAAATCAATTAGTTTGGATTTACAGTCGTCTCTAAATTTGAGTCCTGCAATTACCCTTATTGCTCGTCTCTGCATGGAAAACACGCTAGATGCTGAGCTAGCATGCCCCCATACAAGGATAGCATAAGATATTACAGAGTGAATAAGGCTGTGATAAGCAGTGACGAGGGTTTCTGTTGATACCCGATGCGCCAAACTGCGAAGTAGATATATATTTTTTGAAATTTTCTTGCAAATATAGTTTGTGTGATTTTCCCATGATAGTTTATAGTCCAAGTAAACACCGAGAAGCTTTACTGAATCTGGCTTTTCTATCTGGTTCATATTTCTAAGGCCAAACACCATTGTCTCAGTCTTTGAATTATTAAGATTCAGTTGGTTCGAGAGAAAAATATTCACATAAGTTTTTCATAAAATCCATAATTGTGACTGTGGTGATTTTTTTTAATATCCATCTGCAGATTGCATTATTTCAACCAAAAAATTCATTACGTCCAAGTGGTTGGGAGATATTCAATGCTAATATTGGAATGAATAGAGCCTAGAAAGAGGTTTCAAAAAATGTACTGATATACATAGCATTCCATTTAAAAAAAACGGCACCTGGTCTTGGCTCACCCTGTATGTTCGAAAATAATTTCCGGTTATAGACTTTTTGGCCAAGTTTACTTGCAATATTTTTAAAAATGTCTAGCTATCGTGGAGATATCGAGGTCCGACGCACTATTGCCCCACCCTGTATATTGTATGCAGAAAAATGTGTTCTTTCAAATGACTTTTTAAAAATAGGGGTTGCCATTAAAAAAATTGCCGATGTCGTCATAACTTCTAAGAAATGTTTGTAGAAAAATATATTTACATAAAAAAATTTAGTCATGCATTGAACTAAAGATCATGTGTGTTAAGTAATGGGTTAACACCTGCAGTCTCCATCCTACCCCTCACCATTTGTTTTTCCCTTCGACTCATTGCCATAGCCTTGTCTAGCTCTTAAGCCGGCACCGTGAACACTCAGCAGCAGTTACTGTTTCAATATAATTGTGCCCAAATTGATGCGATAGATAAAACATATGTTCTTTGAACTGAATGATAGATAGATAGATAGATAGATAGTCTTTATTAATCCAACTGACTAGTTACATGATTACCCAAAGGGTGTAGGACATGTCACATTACAAATTAAAAGTGTATAAATACATTAAAAAAAAAATTAAAATGAATAGTAACAAGTTAAAAGTAATATACATAGAATTAAAATTGCATTGAGTATTATTATTATTATTGTAGATGTACAAGAAAAAAGGTGAAGAATAATTAATTAATTAATTAATTAATAGAAGACATAAAATATAGCACAAGCTATTTCAGATCAAAGTTTGTATCATAGTAAAATTCATCTAGAGTATAATAGGCCTTTTCTATCAGTATACTTTTTAGTTTTTGTTTTAAAGATTTGATATTTAACACTCTTAGGTTTAAAGGAATTTTATTAAATATCTATATTATTGAGTATTGGACATTTTTTTGTATGTAGGTGAAATTGCTTTTAATGTTGTTCAAGTCCAATTTATATCTTGTGTCGTGTTGATGATTTCTTTCACACTCTTGCAATATTGTGCTATTCTCTTTTATAAAGATTACCGCTTCATATATATATGTGCTAATCAAAGTGAGAATTTTACTTTCCTTGAATTTCTGCCTACAAGTTTCAGTTTGCTTTAAATTAAAAATAATTCTTAGTCATCTTTTCTGCAAAATGAATATTCTGTCTGCCTCCACGCTGTTGGCCCAGAAAATCACACTGTATCGCAATTGTGAATGAACATGTGCATGATAAGCAATTATTGCTGTGTCACCATTGATGTTTTGGGAAAGTACCTTTAAGGCATAGCAATTTTTTGTAATTTTCTTGGCTAGGCAATCAATATGATATTTCCAATCTAGCCTATAATCGAGTTCAATTCCCAGAAACCGTGCCGTTTGTACTGTTTCTAGTGTTTTGTTGTTTTCGGTAAAGTTTATTCTTGATTCAGATGTATGGTAGCTAAATTTAATCAAATTGGTTTTGTCTATATTCAATAGAAGATTGTTGGATGAAAACCATCTTTCTAGTGTGTTCAGTGTATCAAATATTTCATTGTTTGTATTATTTATGTTACGATCCATAGTGAATATAATAGACGTGTCATCAGCAAATTGTATCAAATTATGTGTTATTACGTTGGGCAACTCGTTAGTGTGCACAATGTATAGAAGAGGACCGAGAATTGATCCTTGCGGGACTCCCCTTTTAACTATTTCAGTGCTTGATGTTGTGAGATATCTGCGTCATCATATTCAATCACATACAGTTTTCTTTCAGTCATATATGATCGTAACAGGTTTAAAGCTGTGCCTCTAATGCCATATTTTTCTAATTTCAGCAATAATAGTTTGTGGTCTACACTGTCGAATGCCTTAGATAGATCCAGACACATGGCAATGGTGTCTTTTCTCGAGTTTAAGGATTCTAATATTTTACTGATGGCCTGATAAATTGCTCTTGTTGTAGATTTTTTTTTCCGGAATCCGTTTTGATATTCTGATAAAATCTTTTCATTTTCCAGAAATTGTACCAGTCTTTCATATATAATTTTTTCAAAGATTTTACTTATATTGCTTAACAAAGCAATTGGACGATAATTTTGTATGGAGTTTGTATCGCTTTTTCGTAAATCGGTTTTATTTGTGCCATTTTAAGTTCCTCTGGAAAAACACCATTGCTAATCGACAGGTTTATAATATGTGTTAAAGGAGGCGAAATTTCAACAGAGACATATTTTAACAATGTGACAGGAACTTCATCGTGTCCAACAGATTTTTTATTCTTGAGATTCATTATTACACTACGCACTTCTTCATTGTTTGTAGGATACATGAACAAACTTTTTTGATGTTTTTCAATGTTTGCAACAATGGTATTATAGTCAATGTCTAATTCTGGACATCCATTGATATAGAAACTGTTAATTTCATTTAGAATGTCTTCTGAGTCTTTTTTGTTACCTTTTCGAAGATTTCTTAAAATTGAGTCTTGTGCCTTTGTTTTTTTGCCAGTATATTTATCTACCAATTGCCAAATAGCTTTTCCAGGGTTTTTTGTATTTTTTATGTAGTTTATATTTGACATTTTTTTTACTTCTCTAACAACCCGTTTTAAAATTTTTGTGTACGTTCTATATTTTTCCAATGTTATAGTTCCCTTAATCATTTTTCTATATAGGTTTCTTTTATTTTTTGTAGATATTTTAATGCCCTGTGTTATCCATGATTTTGATGATTTATTTACAGATTGTTTAATGGTCTTTAGAGGGAAAATTAGATTCATGAGGTATGCAATTTTACTCGAAAAATTTTGGTACGATTCATTTACGTCGATAGAACTATATACTTCCTGCCAATTTACTTGTTTAAGTTCATGTTTAAATTGTTGCAGTTTAGCTGTGGAGAATATGCGCTTTTTATACGACATAGTATCATTCTCTGACCCATCCAGCATAGAGACTTCCAGAAGTTGCCCTTCATGGTCTGATAATGCATTAGTTATAACCTGGCCCTGTATATCAAATACTTCATTAAAGAATATATTATCAAACAGTGTAGCTGAATTTTTAGTAATCCTTGTTGGTTCATGTATAGTTTGATTTAGATTGCAACTTTGTGTTGTCTCTAAAAATTTTTGTATTTTCAGTATCTTCTAAGAGATTGATATTGAAATCTCCACACAACACAAGTTTGTAATTTTTATATAGATTTAAAGAAACATTTAAAATATAAGTTAACGTATTAATAAATATATTTACCTCACCTAAAGGTGGTCTATATATACAAATTATTACTAGTTTCAAAGGCCTACTTACTATAGATGAGCACTCAATGTGTCCCTCTATGCTCTGTTCCATAATTTCCTTCACTTCTTTTGCTTCTAAGTGTTCCTGCACGAGTATAGTTGAGCTCCCATGGATCATCTTCTTTCTTGCATATGCAGATATTCTGCTATAGCTTTCGATGTTCAATTGGTCCAGCTCATTTTCAGTAAACCAGTGTTCGGTTAGACATATGATTTCTGGTTTCTTTATAGTTTCGCTAATAAAGACTTCAAATTCCAGTATTTTATTTTTTAGGCACTGCATGTTCTGGTGAAACATTGTAATGATTGTTTCTGCAGTAGTTTCATTTTTATTTTCATACCTTTTATTTTTCCTGTTATAATTTATCGTGGTGGTGGTGTTTTCTTGTGTATGTTTACTTCTAAAAAATGTTCAATGTGTTTGTAAAATTAAGGTACCCATTCAATGATCCCTTTCAGAAGGTAACCTTCCATGTTGCAATAAAAAGAATAACTAGCCCCATCCCAGATCTTCTTTAGATAATAGAATTAAAGATATCAGAATATGCACAGTAGTATCTAAGTTATACAGTCCCTGTTTTCTTCGCTGTAGGTATCAATTCTTTGATTTTCATAAGGTCCATTCCGTGCATTTTTCACCCACTTTTTATATTTTTCAAATATTATTTTTTTGATAAGAGCCAACGCAACACCAAAATAAGTACACTTTTCTTATTTTCAATTTTATTATCAATATTATTTTTTGATTGACAGGATTTAAGTATCAGCAAAAAGCCTGTAATCTGCCTATCTTGCCATGCCGCTCTAGAGAACTATTTCCGTTTTGTGATCAACTGTATAGAAGAAAAGACTAAGAAATATTGTGAAACTGTAGACGTAAGCAGTGAAGATGCAATAGAGATAAGCGAGATAGAAGGTAATTTGTTTGATAAAATCAAAGTAGAAAAGCAATTCTGTGAAGAAAGAGAAAATGTTGATGATAGTGAAATCGCTAATATACCTGATATATCTAAATTAGAACAAAGTTCCTGGGATGATACCTATAGTGTTACAGGGGACATTGAACATAAATATAACAGTTACTTGGACATGGATGATCTGAAATTGAACAATGAAGAACAATTTGCACCAAAAGATATGTTAGACTACAAAGATAAATGTAATAATGTAGATATTAAGGTAGAAAAAATATTTTGTGGCGAAAACGGACTAAAAGAGGGAAGCTCTATTGAAATGGAGGACTATCAATTTTTACACAACGAAAAAATTGAACTAAAAACAGATGAGGAAGATTTCGACAGGTAATATTAAATTGAGTTGTTTTATTTTAATGGAAAATTATAATGTAATTATAATGGAAAATTAATTTTTTCGCCAAAGTTATTTTTCTAAGTTACTTGTTTACTTCTGAACATGCTAAGACATGAATCAGGTTAATTAATGACATTAGCTTGATACACAATATATCATCGAACCAAGGGGGTAGCTCCACTCCTTTTTAGGGGTGATTGGCTTGACCTGTATAGTTTATTTTTTTACAGGCCGGGACCGCCTGTGCTTTGGCGCTAGTGTGTTCACTAACTTTCACAAGAAATAAAAAAGACCCTTGGTTAACTGAATTTATATATTACACTAAAAGACTAAGCTAATAAAAGAAAACCAAATTACGTGGACAAATATGGCAGGTACCTCGCCCTTGAGTGGTGGCTGTGCTAGGACCTGTATGAGGGGGGAGAAAAGCAACGTTAACTTTCGGGCTTCACCTTTTCGGGCCTTTGCTCGTCTTTCGAAGATGTCTTCCAAAAAATTCCGACACGTCAACTTATACGCCCTTTTGAATAAGCACAAAAAAATTCTTTAACCACCCGGAGTACAAAGAACACCATACTACACCCTCAACTTGCCTCTTCCGAAGTTATCTCTCGACTTCCCTATTCAGGAGCATATTTTTTCTATGATTCTATTCATTTTGGTTGGCCCGATATCTGAGTCAGCAACATCCTGGGATGACACTATTTTATTAGAATGCTAACCTCACATATTACGCCACCAGAAATCTATTGCTGTCGTCCGTGAATGTATGTAAATTTTCTAATATATTATTAAATATAAATATATACAGTGCGATCTATTTCAAACCTTAACACCCTCAAGAAATTGTATTAACGATTCTTTTTATGTAAAATTTGAATACATCCCTGTATTCAGCTCCCTCCTAAATGGGTATGTACCAAATTTCATAAAAAAATACGAATTAATAAAATTTAAGAATGAAAATGTTAATACGCATTTACTATTGTAGACACAGTAAGTCATGGAATAAACATCAAAAACAGACAACAAAGCTAAATCTATTAATAAATTTAAAATTTTTTAAAAATTAATAAGATTGATAACAGTGACGTACAGTAATATCCCATTAGATTATATTTAATTTAAGGTTTAATTCAATGAGGATTATGCTACATATATTTATTGTTATTCATACAACCATTCTCCTCCTTTTGCATTTAGGTTGGTGCTCAACATTTCTGTTATTTCTGGTTCTCTGATTTCTTGATGTTCCTTGGTTCCTTCAATGTCTCCAATCTCTTCATGTTCTGCAGCATATTCAGCTTCTCCCGTCCTTTCATCGTGTTTATTTGACATCTCAGCATTAAAAAACTCCTCGAGATCGATGTCAATATGTTCATCAATGTCTTTTTCAATGTCAATTCTGAGTGTTCCGACATTGGAGCAAGTTTGACCTTCGCAATGGGAACAGATGATGGGACATTTTAGCCCATATTGTCTGAAAGTTATTTGTTGCATTCTACGAATATTCTTTTCTATTATTTGGGTTTTCTACTACATGTATTATTATCCTCTTCAAAAACAAATCACCGAATCTACAAAATAATAGAATTGCGCCCGTGACGTTTATGCTAAAGGAATAGTCAGAGGTTATGTTTTGCAAATAATATAAATCAGAATAAACACAGAAATAATGTATTTTGCTGACGTTTCCGAAAGTAATCTCTTTCCGTTTTCAAAGCTTTCTTTTATTGGAAGAACTCTTATTTTGCTGTGTATGTCAAATACACAGTTTTCAGGTTCTGTTTATGTTATTGTTACAAAAAAATTATGAAAACGATATTCATGAATCACACCTGATGGTTAGTTTTGATGTAGTTAGTCTTTTTTACCAATGTTCCGGTAGATGAAACCTTAAAAATAGTTAAAGACAGGTTGCTAAATGATAATAATTTGGAAACTAGAACTAAATTAAGTGTAAATAGCATAATGGAACTCTTAACACTGTGTATAAAAACAACCTATTTTCAATTGGACAATGAGTTCTATCAGCAGGATTTTAGTATGACTATGGGGTCTGCATTATCACCAATTTTAAGCAACATATTTATGGAGAACTTTGATAACACACATGTTCAAAATTGTATAAACAAACCGGTTGTCTGGTGGAGATATGTTGACGACATCTTTGCAATTTGGCCTCATGGTGTCGATTTACTAGATAGTTTTTTGGAAAATATAAATAGTAAGGAACCATCTATTAAATTCACATTAGAAGTAGAAAGTATGAATGAACTACCGTTTTTAGATGTTTTAATTAGAAGGGTA
Source organism: Leptura quadrifasciata (assembly GCA_963675555.1). Taxonomy (NCBI): domain Eukaryota; kingdom Metazoa; phylum Arthropoda; class Insecta; order Coleoptera; family Cerambycidae; genus Leptura; species Leptura quadrifasciata. Next base: position 93,018,685 of record OY776680.1, on the reverse strand, counting down.
AATAATACAATTGAAACAAGCGTTTATAGAAAACCAACACATACTAATAGGTATCTAAATTTTAACTCAAATCAGTCAATAAATGTTAAAAGGGGTGTTGTAAAATGTCTATACGGTAGGGCCAAAATAATTTCATCTAATAATGAAATATTAAATAACGAGAAAAAATTTATCAAAGAGGTTCTAGTACAAAATCAATATCCTGAAGCCTTTGTTGATAGAGTTTTCATAAATGTTGAAAATAGGGACAATCAGGTACGACAAAAACCTGAACGTCATTATACAGCAATAATTCCTTATGTATACGGACTATCGGAAAAGCTACGCCGTATAGGTGATAAATTTGATGTTAGGACGATATTTTAAACGGGGAACACTTTAAGATCTATTTTAACAAAAACAAAACTGATAAACAGGGAGCAGAATTCAAGAAACTGTATTTACAGTATCCCGTGCGAATGTGATAAATGTTATGTGGGTCAGTCATCCAGACCTTTCAGTGTGAGGTTAGATGAGCACAAGAATTACATTAGAAATAATGAAATTCAGAAATCAAAGATTTGTGAACATGCTTGGGAAAACGGACATAGAATAAACTGGGACTCGGCAAAAATTTTAACAAAAGAAGCAGATACCAAAAAAAGAAAAATTAAAGAATCAGCAATAATCTCATTAAATAAGATAAGTGCGTATGGAATTGTTCTGTAGATATTTGTACAACCTGGCTACCAATGTTAAAAGAAGAACTTAACAAACAACATTATCTAAAAGAAAATATCATCAGTTCTATGTTCTGTGTAAGTAGTAAGTATCTATGGAAATAACATAAACGGAATCTTAAAGTTGTGTATTTGACATACACAGCAAACTAAGGGTTCTTCCAAAAAAGCTTTGAAAGCGGAGAGAGATTACTTTCCAAAACGTCAGCAAAATACATTATTTCTGTGTTTATTCCGATTTATATTATTTGCAAAATATAACCTCTGATTATTCCTTTGGCGTAAACGTCACGGGCGCAGAGGCTTTTTTCCAATAATTCTATTATTTTGTAGATTCGGTGATTTGTTTTTGAAGAGGATAATAATACATGTGGTCGAAAACCCAAATAATAGGAAATAATATTTTAGCCCATGTTTACGGTATCTGCAGTTTCCCTTGCATCCACCTCGACAACTACAGGATATTATTTTCAGCAATGCTGGTGGTGCATCTTCTTTTCAGTGGTTACTGGGAGTTAACCATTCCATCTCCGCTTCTACCTCCATTCGGTTGGTTCCAAATCAATATCTCCCCATCTTTGTATTTGATGGTACACTCTATATGCATGCTATTATGCTACTCCACGAATAAGTGGTAAAGACCGAAGGTTGAATGAATTTTTAGCCACTACTATTTTGACACTAAGAACATATAATAGAACACTTACGCTTGAAACTCAACGCCTCACAATTCTCATGCAAGCGTACAGCAGTTGTATTTTATAAGTAACTGGAACGGGAGTCAGCACTTTGTGCAAGTCGCCTAGCCTCGCCGGCGCGGTGCACGGCTAATTACAATTATAAAATCGCATAATGTGTAAACAAGAAGTGTCGATGGCAGCGTGACACATGAGGGGAGTCGGGCGCGCTCCTTTTCACGGTTCTATCTTCAAAACTATCACACCAATCGAAAAGAAATCTACAGCCCTTTTTGTGTAGAATTTAGTGGAGAATAAATTTCTATTTATTTTTTGTCCTATTATTGGTACTTTCTGAGATATTTAAAAAATGCTAAAATTTCCCCATTTCAATTGTTTAAACAATATGTTCCGGACCGAATTGGAGGGGGCATTTTCAATAAATCTCTTTCTAAACATAAAAAGAAGCAATAGAAGAAAAAAGCTTCCTTAGGAATTATTCCATCAATCTAGTGATATTCAACCTCTGACGTCTAGACTAATCTTAGATAGCTTCATTTTGCAGTTCATGAAAATTCACAACCCACATGTATGGTTATAATGACGTCTCAAATCTCAAGGAGGATATTAATTTAGTGATGTTATCCAGTATTTTACCGCGTAGCAAAACTAGTGGAGGTAACGATGTTCGGAAGGTCTATTTCAAGTAAAGTTAGCTGCCTTGTACTGTCGTGAGCAGAAAAAATAGGACAACTTTTTTTTCTAATGTAAATCTGTCTCTATTTGAATATGCAATGAGTAGCCGAAATAAAACAGATATCAGTCTTAATTTATTTTTTATTTTAATGCTGTAGTTATTGCTATAGTAAGTGATGGATGGTTAATGAGACAAATTGCACTGCGTTATAACATTAACAAAAATTTGGTGTGTAACATTTTAAGAAAGTGGAGAATAAACGGTACGATTAGTAGAAATCCTGGATCAAAGGACAAAGGATAACCTACTTAACAAGACACTAACTATTAATATTTCGTTATTGCACCATTTCTATTTATAACTTCTATAAGTCTGTTTGGCATAGAATTAAATAACCTTATAGAATAATCATTAGTAATAGTATTTTCCCATGCATTATTTATTATTTCCAGTAATTCTTCGGCATACCGTGGTCTCACATTTCGTTTTTGGATACTTCTTATGAGTAGTCCCCATACTTCTTCCACAGGGTTAAGATCTGGACTATGACTGGGCCAGTTAAGAACATTGATGTTGTTATCTTGAAACCAGTTAGTTATGATATGAGCAGTATAAACGGAACAATTGACTTGTTGAAATATGAACTCATTATTAGGAAATAATTGTGACACAGAAGGTAGCATAATATTGTCTAAAATCTTAATATACATTTCACTATTAAATCGTTCCTCAATATGCCACAAAACATATGCCGATATCCAAGCCCACATATTGACGGAAAATCTACCACTTTTATCATTGTTAGATATATGTTTCTCATCGATTTGAGTATTCGGAGGGTGGTAAACACGAATACGACCACTGTGTGTTGACTGGAAAGTTTTTTCGTCTGTAAAGATATTTTGTAGATTCGGCGATTTGCTTTTGAAGAGGATAATACATGTGGTAGAAAACTCAAATAAAAGGAAGGAAATATGAATATTGCGTTTCCAAAATCTTCACCTTTAGCTTTGTTAAAAGTATAGCCAAAGTTATTTATGAGTATCCATAGGAGATTCAATCATATTTTAATCAATGTATTACAAAGAGTTAAATTATATTCAGTAACTGATTACATAATATATTATTATCATGTTGTTTTGTTGGATAGCACCTTTTGTATTATATGAAAATAAATAATCATTATTTCTAAGTGCAGCGATAATAAACTATTCTTGCAATTTTCAGATTTCAGGAAGTAGAAGTCGCCACGGAATCACATAGTAAACAGATATCTTTAAAGTCAAAACACGAATTAGAGAATAACAAAAGCTCAACAGTAATAATGTACAGATGCGACTCTTGCCCATTTCAGGCAAAATATAAGAGTAAGCTCAGAGGACATATGTTAGTGCATAAGAATCCAGAAGAAGTAACAATGTACAAATGTGATTCTTGTTCATTTGAGACGAAATATTGGCGTGGCTTTAATAGGCATTTGTTAATACATAGGAATCCTTCAGAAATAACAATGTACGAATGTGATTCTTGTTCATTTAAAACAAAATATAAGGATGATCTCAAAAAGCATGTGCTAGTGCACAAGGATCCTTCAGAAGTAACAATGTACAAATGTGAGTCTTGCTCATTTGAGACGAAATATTGGAGTTGCATTAATAGGCATTCGTTAGTACATAAGAATCCTTCAGAAGTAACAATGTACAAATGTGATTCTTGTTCATTTGAGACGAAATATGAGAGGTACATTAGAAAGCATTTGCTATTACATAAGAATCCTTCAAAAATAGCAATGCACAAATGCGATTCTTGTTCATACGAGACAAAATATGGGAGTTGCCTTAAAAAGCATTCGCTAATGCATACGAACACGTCCGAAGTAACAATGTACAAATGTGATTCTTGTTCGCTTCAGACAAAATATAAGGGTCATCTCAAAAAGCATATGCTAGTGCACAAGAATCCATCAGAAGTAACAATGTACAAATGTGATTCTTGTTCATTTGAGACGAAATATGAGAATTACCTTAAAAGGCATTCGTTAATACATAGGGACCTTTCAGAAGTAACAGTGTACAAATGTGATTCTTGTTCATATCAGACAAACAATGGAAGTTACCTTAAAAAGCATTCGGTAATGCATATGAATCCTTCAGAAGTAACAATGTACAAATGTGATTCTTGTTCGTATGAGACAAAATATGGGAGTTGCTTTAAAAAGCATTCGCTAATCCATATGAATCCTGGAGAAGTAACAATGTACAAATGTGATTCTTGTTCATTTCAGGCGAAAGATAAGGGTGCTCTCAAAAAGCATATGCTAGTGCACAAGAATCCATCGGAAGTAACAGTGTACAGATGCGATTCTTGTTCATATCAGACAAAATATGAGAGTTGGCTTAAAAAGCATTCGCTAACGCATATGAATCCTTAAAGCATATGCCAGTGCCAGAACCGGGCTCGAACCCAGTAGCGGGATGCCAAGTTGATTAATCGCGATTGCCACCTCGCGCTTTATCCAACGTTAATTTGTAGCTGTGGTGGCAATGAAGAGATAAATTGCGATTCTTATATATACTTTTCATAAAAAGTTATTTGGAGGAAATATGTTTATATAATTTTCAAATATTGAAGTACATAAAATATACATAATGCACAAATATGGATATAGGTAAATGCACAAAATAAATACAATTTAGTATACAAATAATGTAACATTTGAGTTATTAAATTTACCAATCCTAATTTATTCACTTTCCTTATATTCAATACGCCCTGTATAGCACTAGTGGATTTTTGAAAGTGTGATCTGCCGATGGCAACAGCCTACTTGTTAGATATATCCACTCAATGACCAGAATAGGATAGACAAATCATGTCCTATACATTAACACACAAATTGTTGTGTTTCCCTACTATCTCATACATTCTATTATTAAAAAAGGATGGAGATAGTTTTGTTTATGTTTTGGAACTAGTTGCCAGTGGCGGATATGTTAAAGAGGGTGATTATTTCGTATAATTAATATATTAATTTCTGTTTTAGTTTGACTTCAAAGTAATATGAATAATATTGCTTTTTTATTAAATGATTTATTTAAATATTAAATTTACACTTATAAATTAGTATATAGATATATGTCACATAAACAAAATGATTAATACAGCTTTCCTTTTACTGCATTACTAACAGAAAAAATAAAAACATGTTATAATTATTCCCATCGTGTACTACTTTTTTTAAATGATAACTTACCCAACTTGTACATTTTCCTTTGATGAACTTGGTAAGTCAGGTACTGCAAATTCTTTAAGAACAACTCGGCCACTGGGACTTGTTGTGAAATCATCTGATGAGAAGTGATCTGAGTGGAATTAAATCCAAATAAATCACACTATCTGGACTCAAAAAAGAAAAGGCTCATAGCACATAATTTGTTAAATATTTCATTAGGTGACAATGTTCTGAAAATAGTTGACAAATGCAAAAATTTAGGTGTGTGGTTTGATTCAGATTTACGATTTACAAAACATATTATTCATGTCCCTCTCCCTCCCATACAAGGCTCTTCTAGAGCCTTCCGGGATAAAGGGGGTCGTGATTACTTGTGGTGCATTTATTAAGTGTTGAAAACTTCCACTCTGAAACTATTATAAATAAATAAATAAACACCACAGAAATTAGACAACCCGCAATTCCAGAAGCCAGGGCTTGTGCGGAACGGAGTTACACATTGAAAAAACGCGGACATACAACCATTTCCTCCGACAGTGCCGGAGCCAGGATTCGAACCCGGTGGTGCGATGTCCGTGTGCTCGCGATTGCCACCTCGCGCCTTAACCCACTCGGCTATCGACCAGATTGGATTATGTCCACAAAGAAACATTATTAATCAAAACCTAAAATTAAAGCTGTGCGAGACCCTCATTTTTTCAAAGATGTCATTGTGATGTAGTATTCGGCTCACACTTGTTGAAAATAGACAGAAATAGACTTCAGAGGATGCAGAATTCTTGCATACGCTTCTCCAGTGGTATCAAGAAGTTTGAACATATAAGTCACAAATTCCAAGATGCTGGCTGGATGAAAATCGGCGACATGCATAAATACAATTTTTTGTGTTTCACACAAGCTGCTAATATCTAATAATCTATATAATAAATTGATCAAGTTGAGTAACTTTAATTTAGATAGATCATCACGAAATAAAAATATTTTATTAATACCGAATCATAATACCGTCTTTGCATGTAGTTTTTCTTATCTTGCTCCCAAAGAGTATAATAAACTTCCACCTGTCATAAAGAATACGTCAACAACTAATTTCAAAAAGAGATTAAAACAACTCATGAGAGACAATTCTAATTTTGTATAATAACATAACCTCAACTATTCACAATGTTAAATTTTTAGTCCCCCAAGGCTCTGTCTTGGGCCCGCTGTTGTTTATGTTATACGTTAATGACCTTCCAAATTTTATAGACGGCCACGTGACCATGTATGCTGATGATACAACTATTTCAGTTTCAACAGAGGGCATTGATGAAGTTAAACTGAGAGCAGAACAAGTTACAAATCAATCATGTGCTTGGTGCAACAGAAACAAATTAATACTGAATAAAAACAAAACAGTTATTATGAACTTTTATATTAGAAAACCTTTGCCTCCAAACTTTAAAATATTTAACATCAAAATATCGCATGAAACTAAATTTCTTAGTAACTTTCTCGACCCTACGTTATCGTGGGATATTCATATTGATGTTTGTAAAAAACTAAATAAAGCATACTTTGGAATTCTGCAAATGAAAGATACTCTAAATGAATGTGGTCTGCTAAACACTTATTATGCCTTGGCCTACCCACACATATTTCATTAAATATACTCAGCTGGGGATCTGGAAGAGACAAAGGTAGAGTGTTTATTCTTCAAAAAAGGTTAATGCGTTCATATATTTAAATTACCTCCAGTAACTGATTATATAATATATTATTATATGTTCTTTTGTGGGAGAACACCCTTTTCACTATATGTAAATAAATTATTATTATTTCTAAGTGCTGTGATAATAAACTATTTTTGTAATTTTCAGATTTCAGGAAATAGAAGTTGCCACTAGGTCACATAGCAAACAGACATCATTAAAGTCAAATCTTAAAGATGATTTGTCGACACCTTATATAAAACCGAAATTAGAGAATAAGAAAAGCTCAACAGTAATGATGATGTACCAGTGTGCTAACTGTTCATTTCAGACGAAATATAAAAGAAGTCTCAAAAACCATCTGCTATTGCATAAGACAGCAATGTACAAATGCGATTCTTGTTCATTTCGAACACGATATAAGGATAATCTCAAAGTGCATATGCTAGTGCACAAGAATCCTTCAGAAGTAACAATGTACAAATGTGATTCTTGTTCATATCAGACAAAATATGGGAGGTACCTTAAAAGGCATTCGCTGGTGCATATGAATCCTTTAGACGTAACAGTGTACAAATGTGATTCTTGTTCATTTGAGACGAAATATGGTAGGAGCCTTGATACGCATTTGTTACTACATAGGAATCCCTCCAACGTAACAATGTACAAATGCGATTCTTGTTCATTTCAGACAAAATATGGGAGTTATCTTAAGAGTCATTCGCTAATCCATAAGAACCCTTCAAAAGTAACAATGTACAAATGTGATTCTTGTCCATTTGAGACAAAATATGCATGTAGCCTTAATAGGCATTCGTTAATGCATAGGAATCCCTCCAACATAACAATGCACAAATGTGATTCTTGTTCATTTCAGACAAGATATGGGAGTTACCTTAAAAAGCATTCGCTGGTACATATGAATCCTTCAGAAGTAACAATGTAGAAATGTGACTTGTTCATTTCAGACAAAATTTGAAGGCAAACTCAGAAATCATTTGCTAAATCATAAGGATCTCAGAACTAAAAATGTGTAAATGTGACTCTTGTTCCTTTGTCTAGCTGATAGCTGCATTGGTTAAGGTGCGAGGTGGCAATTGTGATTAATGGAACGGTGATTTTATTGTTGATTTTAATTTAAACTATTTAGATTATGGTTATTATATCAATAAATATAAAAATATAACAGCGTATGGCATAAAACAAACAGAACCTACACGCATTACTAATATAAGTTCAACATTTATTGATTATGTCCTAACAAATCAGGATAATATTAAGTCAGTAGTTCATTCTTACCCTAAGATTACAGACCATTCCGTTATTTGAAAGTCCTACAACTTCTGCAGGTAATTTTGGATAAAACCCCAAGGAGGAAAGAGTATTAATAGATTTCACAATTAACTTTAATACACTCTCGTTTAACTTTGAATTACTTATTGTATATTTTATTTAGTATATATGTTATTATACGGAGTGGTTTATGTAAAAATGCAGAAAATAAAATGGTATACTGGTCTTGTATGTGGGAAAGCCTCTGTAAAATTTTAAAGCGATCCAAGGTAGTTTATTATATTTTTTTGCTTTAAAACCTGCAAAGATACGCTTCTGAACGGGGGAGTTATGCTATCTCGACGTGTTCACACACATGTCGCTTGTTAGCAGGTAATATCAGCTGTGTCTTAGTTGCCTAAGGTCAGTGCCCACACGTTCACTGTTCAGGTCAGTGACTCTTCGACTTTCGTTTAGAGCATTCCCCAATTTTTGTTAAATTTTAAACTGTATTCGCAAATATCGATTATGCCAGAGTTCACGTCACATGAGTACTGCGACATGATATTAACCTATGGTGCAATGAATGAAAGTCTTGCAGGGTCTGTACGAAAATACGGGAGAAAATTTTCCCATAGGCGCAAACCTAATGAGAAAAATTTTAAGTGCAGTGCAGTGCAGTTCGTGACACCGGGTTTTGTTTACCAGGCCACAGAGAACATGTAGTAAATCGTCCTGTTGAAGTAGACGAAGGAGTTCTAGAATTACTAGAACAAGACCCTTCAATAAGTACTCTATACGCGAGAATCGTTTTTACCCATGCCACATAAGAGAGGAAGTGATTTCGTTGCACCGTATTACGTCAGATTGGTTAGTCATAGGCGGCGCATTTTTACAAAGAAAATAAGGCAATTTTTTTTCAAATTTTTTTATTTCTTAATTTTTTTAACTCCTTTTGGTGGGGACAACCCACTGAATAATTTTCCGCATGTTTAGGTAAATCACCCTGTATAAACGGTCCTTTTCGTATAATATATTTATAACATATACAATAAAATTCCCGATAATACAGAGCTTTCAACAATGATCACAGGACGCGTGATTATTTAGTTCATCTTTTAGGCTTGTCATGTTTTAGCCATGTCAGAACCTTCCATACTAGGGATATTTTAATTCGTATGTATCTAATGGTGCGTTTTCAAGTATCTTTGCTGACGGTTTTTTTTCGACGAAGTTTCAGGAAATCTCGACGCAACGCACAGTTTAATTGGCTCTGAAGCTGAACATGCTCAGCGGAACCAATAAGGCAACGGTTTGTCTACGCAGAATATTTAGCGCCGTACAGTCTTCTTGTAGGCATATCCTAACATTTAACTATTTATTTTAATCTGAAATGTCATATCATAGACGAAGTAGTAGTATTTTGGTGGATATTGCAGAATTATTAGTTCTTTTTCACGGGTTTTGAATTGTTTTAATTATTATTTGAGTACTAATCAGTTCTTTTCAGAACTACATAATTTACATCAGTTATCTTCTGGTGAGTAATGATAAAGAGAAAAAGAAAGTTAGGCTAAGTAATGTTTTTTAAATTTTATTCTAGTCCTGTCTTGCCATGGTTTTTACGTCAGAGCAAGATGCCTTCAGTTTGATGGCTTATTTTCGAAGTGGAACTCGCAACGAAGATGGATCATGGAAGTATTCATTGCAATCATGCATCGAACAATTTATGGAAAAATTTCCTAACGCAAATATTCCATATGACACATTTTCAAATCGTAAATATGTACTCGTTGATCGTTTTGCAAAGACACACTGCCTTTGCAAGGGAAAATCCACTGGTAGGCCAACTGTTTTAACTGAAGTGGTTATGAACGACGTTCGAGAAAGGATGAATCAAAGCCCGACAAAATCCATACCAAAGTTGTCCGCTCAAACAGGTAGGTACTTTTACACTAAATTTTTTAATTACTGAATACGTTACATACCATTTAAATTTAGTTTCTTGAAAATATACAATATGAATTTCTTTGGTGAAAATTATTATCAACTAATAACGATACCTACTAAAGCTCTTGTTTATATATAAAACCTGAATGCAAATAAAAAAATATATTAAACTGGGAATCGGTTCTCTTCAGATGTCTTAATATACCTAAACGACAATTCAACGAAATTTATTTTTTTTAGGTCTTTCAGTTGGAGCAACCCATAAAGCACTGAAAAAATTCCATTTGCATCCATACAAGGTAACCGTTGTTCAAGAACTATTACCCCCTGATTTTGAAAGTCGAGTAAGATATTGTCGTTGGTTCAACAGAAATTTAAATAACAACGATGTATTGGATTTAACCTATTTTACTGATGAAGCATGGTTCCACTTAACAGGTTATATCAATAGTCAGAACTACAGGACATGGGCTACAGAAAACCCTCACACTTACATAGAAACAAGTTTACACCCCTTAAAAGTTGGTGTATGGGTGGCAATATCCAGAAGGCGAATTATAGGCCCTATATTTTTTCGTGAAACAATTAATGCCCAAAGGTTTCAAACTCTTATTTTAGAGCCATTTCTGGCGCAGTTGCATGATGATGAACTGCAAGATGGATATTTCCAGCAAGACTGCGCTACTGCCCATACAGCAAGAGCTTCATTGGATTTTTTACGGGAGTTTTACGATGACCGATTAGTCAGCCAGGGACTATGGCCTGCATGATCTCCAGATCTAACGCCCTGTGATTATTTCTTATTTGGACACATGAAGAACAATGTTTTTAAAAATAGATTACATACCATTGACGAATTACAAGAGGCAATAGAAAGAGAAATCCGCAATATTAGTGTTGATCAGTTACAGAACGTATTCGAAAATATGAAACGAAGAGTCCATGTGTGTTTAGAAACTCAAGGCAGCCATTTTGAGCATTTGTTATAATTTCTTGGCATTTCGTATTAAAATGTATTCATTCATCTTCTAATTTAAATCTCGTGTAACAAAAGTTTTTATTATGTAATTTCTTTTATTTACTGTGGATTGTTTGATTCGAATGTTTATATTCATGTTGTCTGTGGAAATAAAGATTATTTTGAATAGGTGTAACAATTTATTTCTTGTGAACATTTTTTTAATTCAGATATAGTCTACTATACTTTAACCTGGCGTGTGTATGTATGAGTTAATATTTCCGTACGATTTCATTTTCTCCCATATTGTACACAAAGTTAAAGCAATAGTCCAGAAACATTGTCTACGTGGACAATATTTCTGGATCTTTGTGTACAAGAGAAAATGAAATTGTACGGAAATATTAACTCATACATACACATGCCAAGTTAAAGTATATTAGACTATAAAAGGCATCCCATTTAAATTTGCTTTTAATATTAAAAAACTCTTAAATTTGAGGATTAAATAAATTATCATAAATTTTTTACCTTTAACTAGAACGCCAATGGATTTAGGGTATTTCTGTTTAGTGCAATACCATCGTGTATAGTTGGTTGTCTATATTTTTGTGGTCATGTGATCCTGTGATCATTATTGAAAGCTCTGTATAAAGAACTTAAACCAATTCAATTCATATTTCAAACGAAGAAATTAATTTCCTCAGGCCGTTTCAATAGTTCATAATCACTAAATCGCAATATACTAATTCATTCATTAATTATATTTACATTTTTATTTCTTTTAGGCCCAAAATATGTAAAACATACCTTTTTTCTTTGTGATTTGTAATCATTTAATTAGTTTTTAATTATTTTTTATTTGTGTGTATGTAAATATGTATATTTACGTGCATGATTATACCTGGTTTTTTCCGGTAAAGTGTAGAGCACTTCTCGTATTTATTTTTATAATATTAAATAATCTGTTACCTACTTACTTTGATGAATTTCTCATTTATAATTCTCAAATACATACCTATCCTACTAGAACAAATGCTAACTTTTACTTGTTTAAATTTAAATAGACTTTATTGTTCAACAGTATACACCAATTAACGAACAAAACAATGCCCATGACAACCACAGGCACTGTACCCATAAAATACATACAAGAAACATCATCACAAATTAAGAACAAAGTTACCTCAATAGGTATTACAATTTAATAATCAGATTAAAATGGTGTTTAGGTCATTTTTAAATTTATCCCTTTTACAATAGAAGATATCAATTTCTTTGTTACAAATGCTATTATAAAGAATTAACATTTTAAATAAAGGAGAATTAAGTTGCACATTTGATCTAGGAGTAGGGCAGTAGAAGATATCACCCATTCTGCTATTAACAGAATTCTGCTTAACATGATGTCATTGTGGGGCGAGCGTAGGTGCGTCTTTACTATGTACATACTTCGGTATGCGATGTAAAGCAACGACAGGCGCAGTTAGTACTTGGATGGGTGACCATTCCAACGGAAACCGCGTTCTCGCCTCACACATCTTCCAGCGGCTTGTATATCAGTGTATGTGCGGAAGCTATACAACCTTAGGCGAGGGTTGTATAGGAGATATACCATCCTTCGGAGCAGGGGATGTAAAGCCGTCGGTCCCTTGTCTATTAAATGTTAGGCAAATAAAAGATCCCTACTCTTCTTAAGGGCAGAGGTTCGGCAAAATTCCTGGTAGGGGGTAGCTCGTCTACAGGCGTCGGTGTTAGGCCTCAGTAGCGGAAATAGGCCGACGTTAAATAAATGTATAAAAAAAAAAAAATGATGTCATTGTCAATATAACCATTTATCAAATCATATAAATGTTGTAAGCAAGCAATGTCCCTACGAATCTCCAAGGTGCTAATATTGTAGTATGATACTAAAAAATCACGAGCATTTATTAAATAAGACCCAGTCTCTCTAAAAAGTTTACACTTTAAGTATCTACTCTGAACAGTTTCCAGACAATAAATATATTTGTCATATAATGGAGACCATATAAGGGAGGCGTGTTCAATTTTAGGGCGCACAATTTATTGGTAAAGCATATCGAGAGATTTACATGAATTAAAAGATCTAGTATTACGTATTACGAAGCCCAAAAGTTTCATAGCGGAATTAGAGATATTATAAATATGGTCATTAAACATCAACTTCGAATCAAATGTGACACCTAAATCTTTTGCTATACTCTTACGACTTATAACATTATTATTTATGATATAATTAAAAGTTAGAACGTTAACATTTTTTGTAAAAGATACAACGAGGCATTTATTGATATTAAGCTCTAGTCCATTTATTTGGCACCAATAATCAACCCTATGAAGATCATGCTGCAGTTTTAATAAGCTATCAGTTTGAGATTTTATTGAGCAAAACAGTTTCTTGTCAAAGTACGACTTAGTGGGTCAATGAAATCTCTATTATATAAAGGCTTTAACGACTTTAATAAATTACCAGATGTAATTTTAAAAATTAAAAATCTGCACTTGAGTTTAAAAGAAAACTTTCAACCATTATTAGAAATAAAGTTTAGCCATATAGGTAAAATGGTAATTTAGGGTAGTTGAGCATTAGGTGGTACGAAATGAAATATTGAATAATTTTGTCATTTTCTGTTTCTATTTTTTTCAATGTATTGTGTAATATGTGTAGTGTATTAAATAATAATTTTGTATGTGTATTACGATATTACTCCTATTATAAATAAACCTATCAATCTATTGTACTTATATAAGAAAGCAAACTCTGCCGCTTGGTAATCAATATGTAAGTTAAGTTACTTGTGTCCAGCCTCTCTGTAGACATGTATCAATTATTTATTATCAATAAAGACTATTTATTATTACAAGCTTTTATTTAACTTGCCTGTTACGCAAATAAGAGCTCACGTATATTATTTAGATGAAAAAAAAACCTAGAATATTTCTCTATGCTTTAGAATAATTTGCGACTAAGCATTTTGTAGGTATTTCTGTTTATTCCGTTATCAAGTCATAACTAATTTATGTTTATAAATTATTACTAAAAGCTAAAAAAATACATACTTATCTGCCTTGACCCCGCGGATCTCTCCAAGGGAAAAACTTTCACTATTTTGTATAAAAGATGCCACCATAAACATATCCACTTTCGGCAAATTATCAGATTTGACACTTTGAAAAACCTTGATCAGTCATTTTAAAATGTTTGTACAATTACAATAAGGGATACTATAAAACACAATTATATTTTAATATCAGAACAGTCACTAACAAATCAAACAGTGTTGCTTCCCGGCGCGACGACTATCGAATATTGTAGGGTGTGATGTCACAGCCAATAGTAGCTCGTTCCAGGCCACTTAAATTTTATCGCTGTTTAGGTAGATCCTTCATACTGAATGGCGTGGAATTAGAAATCTTATTTTTTTGTGAAGTACACGTTTTATTACAATGTTACGCTATGTTTTTTAGTATTATTTTTATTTTTAAAATTATAGGCAAGTTCCCTATTCTTTTGATGAAGATATGACAGACCCTCACGTCGAATAGGTACTATTTACAAGGTTAGATAAAAATAAATGGACTTGAAAATAGTAACAGACATTTATTGAAATTAATAGATGATTTTTTTAGAATATCAGACATTTTTTTAAAATTGATTAAGAAGCTGGTTAAAAGTAAATAGTACATGCAATATATTAATTTCTCTTTTCGAAAGAATCATTCTTTTCTGTCTAGTACTGAACCATACTGAACCTACATAATTAATTTATTTTAGTTCAGGTAGAGATGAACAAGGTTATATTATGGCTGTTCGGGTTTTATTTGAAGTTACATCACCACAAGTTTCACTTGAAATACAAGACATAACATCGGACATCGCTTAGAATCTCCTATTAAGGAAGATATTTAATGGGAAACAATCCAAGCCAGTTCCTAACATGTCCAATAGATGACGCCATGCGTACTCGGTTTAATGTCATTCTCAATTTGTATCATATACCAAATATATGATACAATAATGACACTAAAAAACAATTTAAAAGTTATAATATAACTTTTAAAAACCGCGAACAACCAAGTACAGCTGGTGCACTCTGGCGGATAAAAGAAAAGAGAATGTTCCCCACTGCTTATATCGCTAATGGTAAATTATGTTTTTCACTATTGGTACTGTGAATTCAAAAATCAGCAGCGCCATCTATTGAAGCTTGATTTTCTCCTGTACGATAGCCGAAGAGGAAGAAGACAGTAGCGACGCTGCTTAAATCTTGTAGGTTAAATTTTCTGTTTACCCGGAATGTTTATTGTAATTTAGAATAGTGGTATATTATGCGTTTTTATTAAAAAAAAAAAAAAAAAAAAATGGAAAACCGAGAAAGAATTTGTAAGTTTTGTTTAAAAATAAGCGACAGCTTTAAAGAACCAGAGGGAGTTATGAAAGATATTTTAAATAAACTTCTCCCAAAAATAGTAAGTCGAAAATAATGCCAAAGATTAAATATGATAATGTTATTTAGTAAATATTTTGTTTTAGAAATTAGTTGCAATACAGGAACCTCTCATGTGTACAAATTGTGCAGAAATTTTTATAAAATGTTATGATTTCAAAGCAGCCTACTTGGATACATACGATCATATAGATTCAATTGCCAATAACAAGGACGCTGTCAAACCAGAACATGAATATGTTTATCTGAGCAAAAATGAAAATAATACTGACATTTCAAGGAATAAGGAAATATGTAGATTTTGCATCGGGTCGGTAAAAAATCAGTTCGCTATACCCCTTAATGTTGAAATTGCAGATGTAGCCTTGGAGAAGATAATAGAGCGTCTGCCAGAATTGGTATGTATCGATATTTTCTGTTTAAGTTAAATTTTTTCTATACATATTGAAGTAACTATTCGATTTCTATTTTTAATAACATGATTATTGAACTATTGTATAAATTAGTATTTAGAAATATGAGAGCAATGTGTTCAATTCTAGCAGACAAGCTGTATATTTGTTAATTTGAGGGGTGTAAATCATGTATTTTTGTGCATATTCCTGTGCATATTTTGAAATATTTATCACTCTTACATTTTGCGAGAATTTCAGTTTCTTGGACATTGCCAAAAGCAAATGGCACGCAATTTAAACATTTAATTTCATTGCTTTTTGCTATATTTATTAATTCTTGTATTTTTGTTTTATTACATTGTTATAAGTAGTTAAGAATTTTTTCTCCATAATTTCTTGATGCAGTATGCCGTAGAATCTAATGTTCTGTATGCAGAAAAATGTGCTCTTTCAAGTGACATTTTAAAAAATGGAGGTTGTCTTTTGCCGATGACGTCATAATTTTTTTAAAAATGTTTGTAGACAAAAATAATGGCATAAAAAAATTTAGAAATGCATTTAAAAATCGACGTGTCTGAGCGAATCTTTGTCACTTGCCTTATAACAATTTTAAGGTTATTCCAACCTCTGCGTGCTCACTGTGTGTAAAATTAATATCCTGTTAACGTTATGTCCATAAATACTTAGGTATATAGTGAACAGGGCGGCTTGGTGAAATTTATCGGCACACAGGAATATTTCTTCATGTTCATTTATACATTAAAGCTGCTAAAAGGATTATCGTTTAAAATGGGTGACATGTAACAACAATAATGCTTTGTTAAATTTTCCTATTTACATAAATGTTTCAAAATTGAAATACTTTTATGTTTCGAGTCACACATTGAACTAAAGATCATGTACTACTGTGTGTTAAGTAATGGGTTAAAGTCTGCAATCTCCATCCTACCCCTCACCATTTGTTTTTTCCTTTGACTCGTTGCCGTAGTCTTGTCTAGCTCTTAAGCCAGCACCGTGAACACTATCAGCAGCAGTGCTACCGTTTCAATATAATTGCCTAAATTGATGCAATAGATACAAAAATAGGGGTTCTTTAAACTGAATGCGTTTTTCCTTTTAGATTGACTTCCTCATTTGTAAAATTAAGATACCTATTCAATGATCCGTTTCAGAAGATAACCTTCCATGTTGCAATAAAAGGAATAACTAGATGCACCCCAGGTCTTCTTTAGAAAATAATTTTAAAGACGTCAGAATATGCACATTTGTATATGATTTATACAGCCCCTGTGTTTTTTTCACTGTTAGTATCAATTCTTTGATTTTTATAAAGTCCGTTTTGTGCATTTTCCATCTACTTTTTATATTTTTCAAATTATATTTTTTTAATAAGATCCTCCGCAACGCGAAAATAAGTACACTTCTTTTATTTTCAATTTTATTATCAATATTATTTTTTGATTGACAGGATTTAAGTATCAGCAAAAAACCTGTAATCTGCCTATCGTGCCGTGCCGCTCTAGAGAACTATTTCCGTTTTGTGATCAACTGTGTAGAAGAAAAGATTAAGAAATATTGTGAAACTGTAGACGTAAGCAGTAAAGGTCAAATAGATATAGGCAATTTGAGATATTTAACAACCAACGAGCTAGACGATAATTTGTTTGATAAAATCAAAGTAGAACAACAATTCTGTGAAGAGAGAGAAAATGATGATGAGAGTGAAATCGCTAACATACTTGATATATCTAAATTAGAACGAGGCTCCTGGGATGATACCGAAAGTGTTACAGACATTGAATATAAACACAACAGTTACTTGGACATGGATGATCTGAAATTTAATAATGAAGAACAATTTGCACCAAAAAATATGTTAGACTATAAAGATAAGTGTAATAGTATAGATATTAAGATAGAGGAAATATTTTGTGGCAAAGACGGAATTAAAGAGGGAAGCTCTATTGAAATGGAAGACCAGACATTTTTACATAATGAAGAAATTGAAATAAAAACAGATGAGCAAGATTTCAACAGGTAATATTAAATTGAGTGTTATTTAAAAATGGAAAATAAATTTTTTCGCCAAAGTTATTTTTCTAAGTACCTGTTCACTTCTGAACATGCTAGACGCGAATAAGGCTAATCAATGACATTACCTTGATACACAATGTATTGTCGAGCCACGGGGGCAGCTTCACTCATATTTAGGGGTGACTCGCTTGGCGCTCGGCCAGAACTTTTTTAAAGACCCTTGTTAAACTGAATTTATATATTACAATAATAGACTAAGCTAATAAAAGAAAACCAACTTACATGAGCAAATATGGCAGATACCTCATCCTTGGGTGGTGGCTGTACTAGGATCTGTACGAGGGGGAAAAAAACCAATGTTAATTTCTAGGCGTCACCCTTTCGGGGTCTTTATTCTTCCTTCGAAGATGTCTTCCGAAAAACGCCGACACGTCAACTTATACGCCCCTTTTTGAGTAAGCAACACAAAAAAAATTAGTTAACCACCCGGAGTACTAAGGACAACATAGTACACCCTCAACTTTCCTCTTCTGAAGCTATCTCTCAACTTCCCTATCCACGAGCGTATTTTTTCTGTTTCTATTCATTTTCGTTGGCCCATTATCCGAGTCAGCAATATCCCGTGATGACATTATTTTACTAGAATGCTAACTCGCATATCACGCCATCGGAAATCTCCTATTGCTGTCGCCCATGGAGTTATATGTTTATTTGTAATATATTCGAGAATATATTATTAAATATGAATATATTGTATTGTTCTACTTTTACTGAACTTAATAATTTGCAGTACTAATCAAACTTTAACTTGTTTATTTCCAATAGATAAACCAAAAAGATGAAATTAAAATCGCTTACCTTTTGATCCGAAAGTATGTCAAATTTATTTAATGGGCCGGCTAGCTTATCTTTTCCTTCAGGAGCAGGTTCAAATTCAGTTCCAGTTTTAAAATGAAATTTTATTAAAGTAAAATTTTTAATCTGATATAAGAAATTTATTTTCCTTGATATTTAGATAATTTAGCAGGTTTATAACAGGTTTGAAAGTCTAATACACTATTTAAATTTTAATATACAACCTTGTCCAAAATTAAACACGCAAAAACCTTCCTTCTTCGTAGCTACACTCTTCTCTTTCCAGTTCCAACAATTCTCCTTTCATTAATTCTTTACCTTATCTCGTCCTTATCTCCTCTGCAATTCTTATCCACAATAGCACCTCTTCCTTCTTATTTACAGTCTATTTTTACTCTTCTTCGCTGATCTCCACAATTTCTGACTTTTTAATTCAATTTCAAAAAATTAATTCCTTGTTTTTTATTTTTTTCCTTCACCCTAATTTTCACTTGTTCTTTTTTTTCTTAAATTTGTTTTTCCAATTTTACAACCTCTCTTTTATCTGTTGTTTGTTGTTCTATATCACTAAATATCAAAGTACCCAAAATAAACAAAACAAAACACCATATGAATTTTGATTAATTTCATTCCAAACATAACCTAACTTAAACCTCCTTGTCTTTCTCCAGGAAAACATTTACCAACTATAAAAATAAAATTTCCTACTTAAAAGAAATGTCATAATGACTTAAATGTCAGAAATTATTTCAACTGCAACTTAATAACCACTAACATAGATGTCAGTATCAAACTTACTGTTGACATCAAATAAAAATTTAAAAACTATTAAAACAACTCTAAACAAGTATTAGCATTCTTAAAACACATACCTTTTGGATCTTTAGCTAATTTAAATTAATTTTGAAAACCATCGAAAGGAAACAAACAAATTCAAACCCTGATTCAGCAAATAACACAAACATGCAATCTTCGTAATCGTCCAATATGCGAATACATAGCAATATGTATATATATACATATAATTCAAATTTAGTAATAATTCCACGGCTATCTTCCCCATTCCTCTACAGGGTGGACGTTTCAGTGTCTTCTGACAATATCACCGTTCAAGAATGATTAAACAGCCATCTCCACCTTAACGGGGTCACTAGTCAATTAAAACATAGTGACTATTATTACCACTAGTGGGTTGTAAAGTAGTAGTCGGATAATATTAGCAGAATCGAATTGATTATTTTTGGCGAAACCTTTCTAGGGGAAAAGTTCGTGTGTATTTTGACCTCACAAAAAACGTTTTCTCCTAAAAGTGGTCGATGCATCGAAATGTATGTGCGCTTTTCTAATGTACTTTCAAGAATTTCTACTTACCTGCATGACGCATCGCATTCCAGTAACCAAATCAGAATAACATAAATACTGGCTTGTCTGCAATGAAATCCTTGAGAAATCTAAACCTATTTGATGGTTTTAGATCAATACATCATCTTGGAAAAAATTTAAAAATAATATATAATAATGGTTGAACAACTCAAATTTGAATTTGTACTTTAAGGTGATAAATTTCAAAATCATTCTTTAAAAAAATCAATTCTCAAGATTGATTTTTTAATCTGCACTTCATACTATTTTTAAAATTGCCGGCGTGATCCATTAAAAAGCTGTTATTAATCTTTCCTTCATATTTTGGATTGTAGAAAACCTGGAAAACTCAGCGAATTTTTTCGGCTACAAGAAGTCCGAATCCTGATTACATACAGTAACTGATTACATAATATTATTACCACGTTGTTTTGTTGGAGAACACCTTTTTTACTATACAGGCTGTCCATTTTATCAGGGCCCTCGAAAATATCTCACTTAATATTGATCGTACAAAAAAAATTATTTTTACGAAAATTGTGCCGATTTATATAACCTACAAAAGACATTTGAAATCCATGGCCTACTTTAAGAGTTATGGCGGAAAATATCGAAAATGCGGAAAACGTCTAGGCCAAATATCTCCGTTATTTGAAGAGATACGAGAAAAATTCTAAGGCGAAAATTTTTTTTGCAAAACAGAGTGTTTCAACGAGGTTTTATCTAATTTTTTTCAAAACCGCTGTATTTTGAGATTTACTCTTCAGGCTGTTAAAAAAATTATTTTGAAACGGGCGGGAAATGGCTCCATTAAATAGAGTATTTTCCTCCCTTTTCAACCATATATCACATGCCATATTTATTCATTGGTACTACATTAGTAATTATAAAAACATTTTTTTTAAACCAATAATTTTTTTTTTAACAAGCATTATACTTGCCGTGGAGAAGTATGATTAAATAAAACGATAAAATAATTCAATAAGTTGTTCAAATCTTTGCTATAATAAAACATTAACACAATTAGGAAGAATAAAGTAAATTCAGGTAACAAAAACAAATTAATAATAAAAAGGATATAGCACACAGAACATTAATATTTATCTAATCCTCAAAATAATTTTTAAGATATCATGTCATGTGTTCAAAGTGTCTACCGCGATTTCTTATGCACAATCGAGCGCGGCGTGGCACTGCATTTAAAATATTACTCAGCATTTCGGGGGTAACTGTAATACATGCCTATTACACCTTATCTTTAATATACCCCCATAGAAAAAATCCATTGGGGTTATATCTGGAGAACCAGGGGGCCATCAAATAAATCCATTGGTACCTATCCAATGTTGAGGCAAAATTTCGTCTAAATAATCTAGGCAAATCTGGAAATTGTGGGGAGGAGCTCCATCTTGTTGAAAATATTGAAAGTTGTGTCGATTCTCTAAAGGTAGGCCATCTAAGAATTCATTACATTCATTTCTCAAAAAGTTTAGGTACCTTTGATCACTGAGGTGACCATCATAATAATAAGGACCTATTAAAATGGTGCCTAAAATACCTATCCACACATTTATTGAAAAGCGATTTTGAAACCCAGTCGGTCTATGCCAGTGTGCATTTTCAGAAGTTCATTTGTAATGAATATTGCGATTAAAAAATCCATTATTGGAAAAATTTGCCTCGTCAGACCAAAGTATTTTACTACATATTAATGGATCGGCACGCACACTTCTTTTCCAACAGCCACCTACAAAAGGTCGTCCTTCTTGGTTGTCCCCCCGCTTGTAACTTTTTTGTCTTTATAGCACTGGTAACCACTTTTCTTTAAAATTTTTCTAGCAGTTGTTTTATTTATATGACAAGCAATTTGAATTTCTCTTGATGATGTTTCCAAATTTTCTGATTTTTATTTCTTGCATAATTAATAACTCGGTTTACCTTATTTACATTATCAGTAACACTGTTCAACCTTGTCTTCTTCTTTAAAAATTAACCATTATTTTTCAGTTTCGTAGCAAATTTTCTGAACAGAGTTTTATTTGGCTATAGTGCTTGTGGAACTCTGTTTCTATATTCTACTTGAGTTAATCCAGAGTTAAAATTGCATTGGAAATATGTAACGAACATATTATAACGATGAATGTGAGTGAAAATCATGTTTGAAAGTTCTAAATTTTTAAACGAGTGTGATTAAGTGAGAGTTTAAGTATTAACCGAGATGATCTGTCAAAAAATTAAATTGTCTAGTTTGTTCATGACCAACTATTTTAAAATAATTGAAATAATAGTGAAATCGTGAAATACAAACAAATGGATATTATACTGAAATTAATTGGTAAAGGTATTTTAACTTTCTGAGCAAGGAGTGACGCTTTTATGGAGGGCCTCTATATGTTGACATAACTGCGAATACTCTTTCCATAATTGCTCCATGTTGCTTTCTTGATTATTACTTTGTTTTTGTTACCTGAATTTACTTTATTCCTCTTAATTGTGTTAATGTTTTATTATAGTAAAGATTTGAACAACTTATTGAATATTTTATCATTTTATTTAATCATACTCCTCCACGGCAAGTATAATGGTTGTTAAAAAAAAATTATTAGTTTTAAAAAAATGTTTTTATAATTACTAACGTAGTACCAATCAATAAACATGGCATGTGATATATTGTTGAAAAGGGAGGAAAATACTCTATTTAATGGCGCCATTTCCCGCCCGTTTCAAAATAATTTTTTTAACAGCCTGAAGAATAAATCTCAAAATACAGCGGTTTTGAAAAAAATTAGATAAAACCTCGTTGAAACACTCTGTTTTGCTAAAAATTTTCGCCTTACAATTTTTCTCGTATCTCTTTAAATAACGGAGATATTTGGCCTAGACGTTTTCCGCATTTTCGATATTTTCCGCCATAACTCTTAAAGTAGGCCATGGATTTCAAATGTCATTAAACAATTTTGTAGGTTATATAAATCGGCACAATTTTCGTAAAAATATTTTTTTTTGTACGACCGATATTAAGTGAGATATTCTCGAGTGCCCTGATAAAATGGACAGCCTGTATGCAAATAAATAATCATTATTTCTAAATGCAGTGATAATAAACTATTTTTGCAATTTTCAGGTTTCAGGAACTAGAAGCTGCCACTAAATCACATAGCAAACAGACATCTTTAAAGTCAAATCCTAAAGATGATTTATCGACACCTTACATAAAACAGAAATTAGAGAATAAGAAAAGCTCAACGGTAGTAATAATGTACCAATGTAAAAGCTGTTCATTTCAGACGAAAAATAGAGGCAGTCTCAGTAAACATTTGCTGTCGCATAAGAGTCCTTTAGAAGTTACAATGTACAATTGTGACTTTTGTTCATTTCAGACAAGATATAATGGTGATCACAAGAGGCATATGCTAGTGCACAAGAATCCTTCGGAAGTAACAATGTACAAATGTGATTCTTGTTCATTTCAGACGAAATATGCGAGTTATCTTAAAAGGCATTCGCTAATACATAGGAATCTAGAAAATCCTTTGCTATTGCATAAGAGTTCTTTAGAAGTAACAATGTACAATTGTGACTGTTGTTCATTCCAGACAAAATTTAAGAGCGGTCTCAAAAGGCATGTGCTAGTGCATAAGAATCCTTTAGAAGTAACAACATACAAATGTAATTCTTGTCCATTTGAGACGAAATATGGAAGTAGCCTTAATACGCATTCGTTAATACATAGGAATCCCTTAAACATAACAATGCACAAATGCGATTCTTGTTCATTTCAGACAAAGCATAGAAGTTATCTTAAAATTCATTCGCTGTTACATAGGAATCCTTCAGAAATAGCAATGTACAAATGTGATTCTTGTTCATTTCGATCGAAATACAAGTATGAACTCAAAATGCATATGCTAGTGCACAAGAATGCTTCAGAAGTAACAATGTACAAATGTGATTCTTGTTCATATCAGACAAGATACGGGAGGTATCTTAAAAGGCATTCGCTGGTGCATATGAATCCTTTAGAAGAAATACCAATGTACAAATGTGATTCTTGTTCATTTGAGACGAAACACAGAGGGAGTCTTAATACGCATTCGTTAATACATAGGAATCCCTCCAACATAACAATGTACAAATGCGATTCCTGTTCATTTCAGACAAAATATGGGAGTTATCTTAAAAGTCATTCTCTAATACATAAGGATCCTTCAAAAGTAACAATGTACAAATGTGATTCTTGCCCATTTGAAACGAAATACGGAAGTAGCCTTAATAAGCATTCGTTAATGCATAGGAATCCCTCCAACATAACTATGTACAAATGCGATTCTTGTCCATTTGAGACGAAATATGGAGGTAGCTTTAATAAGCATTCGTTAATACATAGGAATCCCTCCGACGTAACTATGTACAAATGCGACTCTTGTTCATTTCAGACAAGATATGGGAAGCACCTCAAAAGGCATTCGCTGGTGCATATGAATCCTTTAGAAGTAACAATGTACAAATGTGATTCTTGTTCATTTGAAACAAAATATAAGGATAATCTCAGAAAGCATATGCTAGTGCACAAGAATCCTCTGGAAGTAACAATGTACAAATGTGATTCTTGTTGATATTAGACAAAATATGGGAAGTACCTTAAAAGGCATTCTCTGGTGTATATGAATCCTTTGGAAGTAACAATGTACAAATGCGATTCTTGTTCATTTCGGACGAAACATAAATATTACTTTGGACAACATTCGCTGCTGCATAAGAATCCTTCAGAAGTAACAATGCACAGATATGACTTTTGTTCATTTCAGACAAAATTTGAAGGCGACCTCAGAAATCATTAATAGTAGTAGTAGTATTTATTGATCATTCAAGTTCATACAAACTACGAAAGTAAAAGTATCGACTAATCAGACTAGTCAGATTTCTCACCAAAAAGCATAGGACCTTTCACAATAAACATATATAAACAGAATAAAAACATATTTACAGTTTAACTATTTAAATTAATATTGTTATCGCAGTATTGAAAGAATTTGTTCACAATGTAAAATGTATTACTTAACAGAATTTTGTAAGCCTTAGTCTTGATATCTCTAATATTGTTTATTTTTAGCACAGAGTTTATTCTATTGAGGCATTTTGTACCCATAAATACTGGAGAGTGTTGCCCAACAGAAAGTCTTGAATAGGCTCACCTCTATGGGTGTTGTGTAAATGTACTTCTTTATTTTTTATTAGCTGACTTCTATTTCAATTATACATAATGGTGATCCATAGATGTATAAACTCAGTAGTGTTAAGATACCATACTTTCTAAATAGCGGTTTACAACTTGAAAGAGGATGAGATTTATTCATACATCGTAAAAAAAAAATTTGTATTGTAAATGCTTTGTTCATGTGAGATGAGGAGCCTCAAAAAATTATATTGTAGTACTGACTGTACCAGCCCAATGTATAGTAGTTTAAGTATGTTGTAACTGACAGTATCTCTTATTTGTATTATTATGTAGCAAGTTGTACTTCGCTTTGAACAAATTTCATTTATATGTGGTTCTCATGCCAGTTTTTGGTCTATGTTTAATCCTAAAAATTTTATAGTATTTTTTTTGCTTTGTATACTTTTATCTTGTGCTTCTAAAAGTAGATCGTAGTTAAGACTGACATTTTTTGGCAGAAATTGCATGTAAAAACTAAAAAGTTTTGCCCGCATTTAAAATGAGACCGTTGTTTGTAAAATAGTTAAGAACTTCAACTGACGCGTTGTTACATCCATGCACAGGTTCGTCTATATTTTTGTTTTTTATTAATATACTTGTGTCATCTGCATAAAGTATGATGTGATTTGATGGGCTACATTTCTCAGTTATGTAATTGACAAAAATAATAAAAAATATGAGACCTAAAATGGAGTCTTGTGGTACGCCTAGCCAATTTCTTAGTGTCATTGCCGCTTTTCAAGCGCTCACCCTTATTGTACGTTATTATTAAAGAAGGTCTAAGACCAAGGGCAGAACCAAAGTAATTACCAGTAAATCGTAAGAAAGGTGGCAGAATTTTAATAGTAAACGATGTGTTCACCTCATGTGTCCTAGATTTGAACACACCGCAGTTTGACAACTTATCGCTGATCGATATTGTTGGTGTAAAAATCAGTTGCCATTCATATACGTTGTATATTATCAATATCTACGTACCTCCAAATACTGCGTTAGAGAATTATGAGAACTTATTTGCGGCTATTGAATCTCTGGATTATCTGTATAATAATGATGTATTAATTGTAGGGGATTTTAATATATCTAAATACGCTACTTACTTCAAATCAAATCAAATCACTTTATTTATGCTATATACAAAAGTAGTATTTGCACAAGTCAATATTTACAATAAGAGAGAGAAAAATAACAATATAAAAATATATATACAGATATCATATATACCACAATAAAACATAGAAATATAAAACAAACTTCAGATTTAGACAAACATTTTTAATCATTTTAATCATCAATGAACTTATATGATAAAAATTCATCGAGTAAAAAGCTTTTTCGAGCAAGATGGACCTTATTTTTTTCTTGAAACTCGGATCTGGTAAGCACTTTATATCGTCTGGTAGTTATTGAAAAATTTTGGGGGCTAAAATTTGAATTCCCTTTTGACTTTTTGTTAGTCTTACGTAAGGTATTGTTAACATATCTTTGTGTCTTGTATTGTAATTATAATCATGTTCTTTTCTGTTTAAACCCTGAGTATATAAATTCTTTCTAGCATACAAAAGCAACTCATATATATATATTGATGGAAATGTAAGTATATTTAGCTCATGAAATTGTTCTCTACAATCAGCCCTATAATTTAAGTTGGGGTGAGCGTAGGTGCGTCTTTACTATGTACATACTTCGGTATGCGATGTAAAGCAACGACAGGCGCAGTTAGTACTTGGATGGTGACCATTCCAACGGAAACCGCGTTCTCGCCTCACACATCTTCCAGCGGCTTGTATATCAGTGTATGCGCGGAAGCTATACAACCTTAGGCGAGGGTTGTATAGGAGATATACCATCCTTCGGAGGGGATGTAAAGCCGTCGGTCCCTTGTCTATTAAATGTTAGGCAAGTAAAAGATCCCTACTGTTCTTAAGGGAAGAGGTTCGGCAAAATTCCTGGTTGGGGGTAGCTCGTCTACAGGCGTCGGTGTTAGGCCTCAGTAGCGGAAATAGGCCGACGTTAAATAAATGTATAAAAAAAAAAAATTTAAGTTGGCTACTATACGTATTGCTCTTCTTTGTAGAGCAAATATTCTGTTCCAATTTGACGCTTGTCCCCATACTAGAACAGCGTAGGAAAGCACAGAGTGGCATAGTGCAAAATATGCATTTTTTAAGAGCCTCTTTACCTACTTCATTAGCTAGATTTCTCAAAATAAATGTATTTTTTGACAATTTTTTTGATAAATTTTCTACATGTACATGCCAGGTCAATTTATTATCAACATAAACTCCCAAGAACTTTGTTGATTCGTGATGATCAGGAACACTGTGTCCTATTTTATCACGCAGTGAGATGATCATGTGCACTGTTTTATCTCGATTTAATGTGAGTTTATTTGCTTTGAACCAAAGTTCTGCCTTTGACTCCACCTCACATGCCACTGCTGAAAGTTGTTCAATGCTATTATTTCGAACCGAAATAGTTGTGTCATCTGCGAAAAGTATGTCACTAGAGTGTTCATTTGAATTTGGAAAACCATTAACATATATTAAAAAGAGAAGGGGCCCAAGTACTGAACCTTGGGGCACCCCATGTATTATTTTTGTTTTATTTGAAAATTCATTATTTATTTTAATGGTTTGATATCTATTGGTTAAATATGATCTTAATAGTGTAACACTGTTATGGCAGAACTTATATCTATTTAACTTTTCTAGCAGTATTTCATGTGAGACGCAGTCAAATGCTTTACTTAGGTCACAAAATATAGTGCACACATGTTCCCGACCCTCAAAAGCTTCCACAATCTGTTCTAGCAGATCTAGAATTGCAGAGGTGGTATTTTTTGATTTTCTAAAACCAAATTGTTTATTATAAAAGATGCTATTATTTTCAAAGTACTTCGCTATTTGCTCTGCCAAGCATTTTTCAACTATCTTTGAAAAGATGGGAAGTAATGACACAGGCCTATAGTTATTTGCATCTCCCTTTTAATAAATAGGTATTACAATAGCCTCTTTGAGGCAGTCTGGAAAGCAAACTTCTTTAATACACAAGTTTATCAGTTTGCATAATGGCGATATTATCAAATTTTTAATAGATTTTATCAGAAGTATATTAAGACCAAAAATGTCTTTGCTGTACTTATTTTTTAACGAATCAATAGCGTCTCTCACATTATTATGAGTTATAAGTTTAAAATGAAATAAGCTTGTATGGGATAATTCAGCATTATGCATTATATCTATAGGACTGATCCCATTATCACCCAACTCTTCCAAAAGATTACCAGCAACTTCACTAAAAAAAGTGCTAAACTGATTTGGAGTTAAATTACTATCGTTCTGTATCTGTGAATACGCATTATTTCTTTTTTTATTTATAATTTGCCACATGGTTTTTACCGAATTTTGCGAATTTCTCATTAAGTTCTCATTATTAGATTTCTTGGCATTAATAATAACATTCTTATATTTGGTTTTGTAATCAGATAATTCCTTTTTGAGATAATTACTTTTATATTGTTTATATAGATCTGACAGAAACATTAGTTTCGACCTCATGTCACGCAGGTCTTGGTTGAACCAATTTGAGTCATAAGTTGAATTTGGGTCATGTAATAACAACTTTTCAGGAAAAGCATCAACCATTGCGTTCTTTATTTTCTCTATGAATATTTCAAATTTTTTATTACAATCCAGCTTGGCATCATCAATAAATTTCCAAGGTATATTTTCTACATTATTGAAAAATATTTGTTTACCTTGTTCAGTTATTGGCCTACAGGTTTTTCTTATTTTAGATATTTTATGAATTTTACCAAACTGAAAATTTAAAAACTGGCCATAATGATCTGAAATACCTAAATCTATACATAATGATGAGCATAAAATACTATTAAAGTTGATGAAAATATTATCAATACATTTATTTTGTCGTGTATTTGAAGTTATCATCTGTTGAAAGTTATAAGTTAACAATAAATCTATTAGGCTTGCACACTCTCTGCTATCCGATCCAAATGCAGTATTAAAATCACCAGTTAAAATGATATTTGCAGTTGGTAAATTGTTTAGTGATTGCTCCAATATACTTAGAAAGAGCTTATAATCTTCAGATGCTGATAATATTATAGTTGGTGATCTGTAGACGCACATTATATAAAGATTTTGCTTAGGTACAAACACACAGCAAATTTCACATTGTTTCTCAATAGAAAGTGAGTTTATTTTTTGCTCAGATCTGCATTTCAAAAATGGTTTGGTAAGAATAAGAGTACCACCTCCTCTACTTACTTTTCTGCAGTACTTACTAGATTCTCAAGCTAATCATCAAATATTATTGTTAAATAACTTGTTAAATATCTTTAATATGTCACAACATAATTTTATTTACAATGGAAATAACAGTATTCTTGATTTTGTTCTTTATAACAAGATGTGCACTGTTGAACAATCCCCTGATTCATTAGTGGATGAAGATAGTCATCATCCACTGTTAGAGATCTCATTTAAAATTTACTTTAGCAATAATTTAAAGAATAACTTTCCTGTCAGTTATAGCAATTCATACAATTTTAAGAAAGCCAATTTTTTACTACTATATGAATCTATTTCTAATATTGACTGGGGTTTTCTGCCTACTTTTCACGACGTTGAGGATGCTTCTATGATAAGTTATACAATACTTTTAATCTGTATGTTCCTAAATTTGCTTCGCAACATAAAAAACGATATCCGCCTTGGTTTACTTATCAGATAATTAAAAATATCAAATTGAAAGCTAAACTCATGTCCACTTATAAGCATAATAATGACGCTAATACTTTAGAGGAATTTAAGAGATTGCGAAATAAAGTAAAACTAGATATTAGTACCTATTATGAAAACTATGTACGCTCAGCTGAAAATAATATACAGCGTGATCCAAATAAATTCTGGGCTTTTATAAAAAATAAAAAAGGGTCAACCAATATCTCCAATAGCATGTTCTATGGCGATCTAAAGCTTGATAATCCCAAAGATATCCTAAATTCCTATGCTGATTTTTTTAGCCTATCATTTACACCTTCACATGAAATATCGATAGATGATAAAGAGTTTGTGCTTAATTCACAGTTACACATAAGGGCGTTTGAGTTCAATGATGTCCTTACTGCTCTAAAACAGATTAAACCTAAGATGACGACCGGACCTGATGCAATTCCAGCTTTCCTAGTTAGGGACTGCGCTTATGTACTTGCCGCTCCATTGACAATTTTGTTTAACTTGTGCTTGAAAACTAGTACTTTTCCCGAAATCTGGAAACATTCTAAAGTTTGCCCCATTTACAAAAAGGGGGATGGGGATAAACATGATATAATGAACTTTCGTCCAATTTCTATACTGTGCAATTTCAGTAAAGCTCTCGAATTCTTACTGCACAGTAGTATATATCATTACGTCAGCAATAGACTCTCGCCGTATCAGCACGGATTCATGAAAGGTCGATCCACCACGACTAACCTAGCTGTCGTCACACAATTCATTTCTGAATCCATTGACATGCAGGCTCAAGCTGACGTTATTTATACTGATTTTTCAAAGGCATTCGACGGACTTGACCATAACTTATTACTAAGAAAACTTACATCATTTGGACTGTCCTCCTCACTTATATTGCTGTTTGTTTCATATCTGTCTCACAGAAAGCAATATGTGGTATTTAATGGTTTCAAGTCTGTTGAGTACCTTGCAACTTCGGGGGTTCCCCAAGGATCTGTTCTTGGTCCCCTGCTATTCAACATATTTATTAACGATATCATCATGGATTTAGATGTGAATTGTCTTCTATATGCTGATGACTTAAAAATATTTGACGTAGTTAGGAATGTTGAGGACTGTGAAAAAATTCAGTACAATTTGGACAAAATTTCTAACTGGTCTATTAAATAAATTACCACTTAATCCTCAAAAATGTAAGGTAATGTCTTACACATTAAAATCTAGCACTCTAATTTTCAATTATTCTCTAGAAGGTACAACTCTTGAACATCCTAATATTTTTCGAGATCTTGGAGTCACTTTTGATAAGAAACTGTCATTCAGTAATCATATTGAGACCTTAATTTGTGAAGCAAACAAATCATATGGTTTTATAGCATGTAACGGCAGGGATTTTGCGGATATTAACACGATTAAAATGCTATATAACTGTTTTGTTAGATCAAAACTTGAATATGCTGCGATTATATGGTATCCGCATTATAATGTTCACATTGATAGCCTCAAACGTGTTCAGTGCAGACTTGTTAAACTGTTGTGTTTTAAATCTGACGGCGTGTACCCGCCTATAGGGGTACCTCAAAATGAACTGCTTGAAAGGCATTCAATGGCGAGTCTTATTCAGAGGCGTGAGTATCACTCACAAGTACTTCTGTTTAAAATCATTCACAATAAAATCGACTGTCCAGATATTGTAGCGAAATTAAACTTTCATGTCCCTAGAATAACTGCCCGGGATAACATAACTTTCTATCTCCCCACAGCGCGTACAAATGTTCTTCAGTATTCACCCATATTTACAATGTGTAATAATTGTAACCTAGCGGAAAGTCGGTTAGATATATTTTCTTGCAGCCTTAATAATGTAAAGGAGTTATACTTGAAATGATTGTATTGGTTTTCTTTGTTTTTTCTTTGTCTACTTATACATTTGATATTGTTCTGATATATACCTGTTTTTATCTATACCTATATGTTATTATTTACACTTATATTCTTAATCACTTTCTTACCATGTTATTTATAGTTATTGTTTTTTTTATCATACCCTCCTGTTCTGTAATTGGGTATTACCTGTAGAACAGTATAATGAAATAAATAAATCGCTTGAAATCGACTCAGATTGTCAGTAACACAGAGGCGCGCAATTTATAAAATTGAAAAACCGCAGATAAATATTATCAACTTTTTAAATAATCTAAGTGCATTTTCCATGACAGTTCTTTAATTTTGTTATTATTTTATTCATTTACCATCTATATACTATATACACTGATCTATATAATAAATAAAATTTAAAAGCTGCAGAAGTACATGAAAAAGTTTTAAAAACCCCAAAAGTTCTGTGACAGGAATGAAACATGGGTAAGTCCCGTTTTCAAGGACGATGGTGATATTTTTAAGGTTGCCACCCCTCAACAACTACACACAAACTCGAAAAACCACCCCTATTTCGGGTTTTTTTCCAGCGTAGGCATGCGGATCGGTTTTTTGGGCAAGATTCTGGGAAGCCGTATGAAATTTAACCATACAACATCTTATCCACCCCCGGGGTTGAAATTACCCCCTCCTCTAATACTAAAAAATATCCCCAAAAAATCAAAATGCATGGAGGGTGTTCAGTACGATGGTAATATTCATTCTCCCCCACCCTCCACCTCTAAAGCCGCCCTCTTTTCATATTTCTTTATAATACGCTTGTGGGAATTTGTTAACAAATATCCGAGTTAAATTTATCCTGCCTTTTACACCTGTTTATCCACTCGCCTTTCATAGTTTGGAACGCCAGATCTTTGGATTTCGGAAAAACATGGAAAATTATATTTTGCCCAGTACTTTTCTTTGTAGAATAAGCGTCCTTACACCCATAAATCGCACGTCTTATTCCTGACACTTCCTTTTAGGTCTATAACTGAAAAATAACGTTTAATATGTAAATTTGATAAATAAAATCTGAAGTCTCTTTTACCTTACATAAATATATAGAACACTAACAATAATTATTTTTGAAATCCTAACAAAGTTCGAAATAGTATAGGAAATATTGTCTTCCACACACGAAATTACTGCCAAAAAAGTTTTTTATAATGTAAAAAAACGTATAAAACACAAAAGATCTATAAATACACAATTCACCACGAAATAACAAGTACAATGGATTAAATAAACTCCGATATAACACCACCAAACATGGAGAAACGAATGTAAACAAAACTCTCCAATCCTCGCCGTGACGTCACAGCTCGTTGAGAAGTGGCGAACATTAAAGCATAGGGATCTGGCCATCCTCTTTGTTTACAATCCTTGGATGCAACGCACACGACGTTTAAGATTACCGAAGAGGAAGAAGAGGCAGCTGCCTAAATATTCTAGGTTAATTATTGTGTTTACCTGAAATGTTTATTGTAATTTAGAATAATGATATAATTAGCATATTATGCATGTTTTTATTACAAAAAAATGGAAACCCAAGAAAGAATATGCAAGTTCTGTTTAAAAGTATGTGACAGCTTTAAATATCCAAAGGAACATATGAAAGATATTTTGGATAAACTTGTCCCAAAAATAGTAAGTGGAAAAAAAAGCCAAATATTAAATAAAATAATGTTCAGAAGGCTGGAAGTTTCTGTTTATGAATGAATAAATTTGACTGAATTCAATATTTATTAAATATTTTGTTTTAGAAATTAGTTGCAGTACAGAAATCTCTAATGTGTACACACTGTGCAGAAATTTTTATAAAATGTCTTAATTTTAAAGCGGCATACTTGGACACATACAATTATAACAAGGACTCTATCAAATTAGAACTTAAAGATGTTTATCTGAGCAAAAATGAAAATAATACTGACACTTCGAGGTATCAAGACTCGTGTAGATTTTGCATCGGGTCAATAAAATATCAGTTTGCTGTACCCCTTAATGTTGAAATTGGAGATGTAGCATTGGATAAGATAACAGAGTGTCTTCCAGAATTGGTATGTATCAGTATTTCCCAGATTTAAGCTCAATTTCCACTCTGTGCATATTTAAGTACCTAACCATTTGATTTCTATTTTTAATAATATGATCATTAAACTGTTGTATAAATCATTATTTAGAAATGTTTAGTTCTAGCACACAAGCTGTATATTTGTTAATTCGAGGGGTGTAAATCAGTTACTCTTGTACATATTTCTTTATTTTGAAATACTTGGAAGGTTGCTGCAAAAAAATTAGTTAATTTTAGCAATCTCTTGAGTTTATGTCCTTTTAGAATTTTCCGCCATCGTATATCCTCTTCTAAAAAATAAAATATAAGGAACCAACAAACTGGAAATATCCACTATTATTATTAGAAATAAACCCTATGTTTTTCGATAAATAATATAAATATATTTTTGTACAAGTTATGATGTCCTTGGCAATTTTTTTAAATGGCACCCCCCATTTTTGAAAATAACATTTGAGAGAACATATTTTCCTGCATACAGTACATTAAATTCTATGGCATAAGTATTGCATGACGAAATTATCGAGAAAAAAAATTGTTTAACACTGATAGCACACACGTGCATTATTAATGATGGAAGCTTGGGGCATGAACTTGTTTACGACTTTCGCTTTTTTAGTGTTTACTCATTTGATGATTTCCACCACAGAGTAGAATTTTGCGGAGCCATGATGGAACGATGTGGGTATTAATACCAATCCACATTTCTTAAATCGAGTACTTTTCTCTGATGAAGCCACCTCTGTGTAAGTGGCACTACAAATAGACAAAATCGTCGATATTGGTCACATGAAAATCTACTCTGGATGATGGAGAAACATACCAAGTTTCCACAGAAAGTTAAAGTGTGGGCTGAAATTGTTGGGACATACAATTTTGGGCCCACTTATTATTTCAATGTTCATTAAATGGTGAAAAATATTTGGAACTCCTCCAACAAAACATAATTCCAAGACTGTCGCACTGTATCCAAATGGCGAAAACCCTAATGTACTGAAATACTCCATAGTAAAAGTGCATCATTATTTAAACGAAATTTTCCCCCACAGATGGATTGGTAGACGGGACCGGTAGAAATGCCAGCTAGATCTTCAGACCTAATCCCATTGGATTTTTTTATGGAGTTACCTTAAATCCAAAGATTATTTTAGTAGACCGACAATGTTGAGAAGTTAAAAGGCATAATTAGTTACGAAATTGGAGGGATTAAACCCGCAACAATTACTAACGTTTTGCGAGAGAATTTCAGTTTCAGCTTGAACATTGTCAAAAACAAATGGCTTAATTGCTTTTTGCTGTATTGATTAGTTCTTGTATTTTTGCTTTATTACATCGTTATAAGTAGTTAAGAATTTTTTCTCCATATGTTCATGATACAATATGCCATAGAATTTAACGCACTGAGTATGCAGAAAGATGTGCCTTTTCAAATGACATTTTTAAAAATGGGGGTTGCAATTTAAAAAATCGGCGATGGATGACCTCATAATTTTAAATTTAAAAATAGGTAACATGTCACAACAATAATGTTTTGTTAAACTTTACTATTTACATAAATGTTTCAAAATTGAAATATTTTTATATTTCGAGTCACGCGTTGAACTAAAGATCATGTACTACTGTGTGTTAAGTAATGGGTTAAAGCGTGCAGCCTCCATCCCACCCCTCACCATTTGTTTTTCCTTTCCGCTCTT
This sequence comes from Leptura quadrifasciata, assembly GCA_963675555.1. NCBI lineage: Eukaryota > Metazoa > Arthropoda > Insecta > Coleoptera > Cerambycidae > Leptura > Leptura quadrifasciata. The sequence continues at coordinate 92,982,711 of OY776680.1, read as the reverse complement.
TGCTGTAGTCTTGTCTACCTCTTAAGCCAACACCGTGGACATCATTACCAGCAGTGCTATCATTTCAATATAATTGTGCCAAAATTGATGCCATAGATAAAACAGGCGTTCTTTAAACTGAATGTGTTTTTTCTTTTAGATTGGCTTCCTCATTTGTAAAATTAAGGTACCTATTCGATGATCCCTTTCAGAAGATAAAGTTCCATGTTCCAATAAAAAGAATAACTAGCCCTACCCCAGGTCTTCTTTAGATAGTAGTTTTAAAGACATCAGAATTTGCACAATAGTATCTAATTTATACAGTCCCTGTGTTTTTTTCACTGTAGGTATCAATTCTTTGATTTTCATAAGGTCTGTTCCTGCATTTTCAACCCACTTTTTATATTTCAAATTTTATTTTTTTGATAAGAGGCCCGCACCACACACACACATACTTTTTTTATTTCCAATTTTATTATCAATATTAATTTTTGATTGACAGGATTTAAATATCAGCAAAAAACCTGTAATCTGCCTATCTTGCCGTGCCTCTCTAAAGTACTATTTCCGTTTTGTGATCGACTGTGTAGAAGAAAAGATTAAGAAATATTGTGAAACTGTAGAGATAGGCAGTGAAGGTGAAATAGAGATAAGCAATTCGAGATATTTAACAATGAGCGAGCTAGACGGCAATTTCTTTGATAAAATCAAAGTAGAAAAACAATGTGAAGAGAGAGAAAATGATGATGAGAGTGAAATCGCTAACAGACCTGATGACCCTGATGTATCTAAATTAGAACGAAGTTCCTGGGATGGTACCGAAAATGTTACAGGGGAGGTTGAACATAAACATTACAGTTATTTGGGCATGGATGATCTGAAACTTAACAGTGAAGAACAATTTGCACTGAAAAATATGTTGGACTACAAAGTGAAGAGTAAAAGTGCAGATATTAAGGTAGAAGAAATATTATATGGCGGAAACGGACTTAAACAGGAAAGCTTTATTGAAATGGAGGATCATAAATTTTTACATAACGAAGAAATTGAAATAAAACCAGATGAGGAAGATTTCAACAGGTAACATTAAATTGAGTTTTATTTTAAAAATGGAAAATGATTTTTTTCGCCAAAGTTATTTTTCTAAGTACTTATTCACTATTGAACATGCTAGGACACAAATAAGGCTTAGCAATGATATTACCTTGAAACACAACCGGGTGTAAACGAAATTAGACTCACTCCTATAACGTTTCTGTTTTTTACTATACTTATAATTTTGAAATTTTGAGAATAACAGGAAAATATGAATTAATGCATACTAATAAAATAATTCTGTTACTTTCGGTTTCACCAGAAATGACCTTAACTTCTGTTTTTTAAATGGGACACCCTGTATATTTTTACAATTTTTTATTCAGGGATACATTCTACATACGATGGAATCACTTTTGAGGAAAGAATACAACCCAGCAATTTTTTTTTTTTTTTTCAGGAAAATATAAATTGTAAAATCATGATATTAAATTGGCTGACTTGTCTTTTATAACCATTTAAATATCTCAGAAATGGTTTTTACGATATAAGTATATTTTTCCAGATAAGAATAACTGTTATGGCTCATTATGCTATTTTAATAGAGATTTTCTCAGCTACATTTGGATACTTGACCACTTCGCCATTAGTTCATAAATAACATTGATAATTTAATAAATTTAACAGATGTACAATAAATAATAAAAACAACTTAAAAAAATAAATAAATACAAAATTATATCAAATGTTCAGAATGTCCACCATTAACCTGTTGACAACTTCGCACATGATTTATGGTAACCACTTACTACATTATCCAGTTGCACTGGATTTCGGCAATGGCATTTCTTACCCGATTTTCTAAGTCTTCATGAGGGGGAGTTTTATAAATTTGGTTTTTCATATGACCTCATAGAAAGAAGTCCAAAGGTATCAAGTCGGGTGACCTTGGCGGCCACCTTATTGGACCATTAGTACCCATCCATCTATCCCCAAAATGGACATACTTATAAATATTCCACAACTTGTCCAGCATTGTGGGGAGGGGCGCCATCCTGATGAAAAATCAATTGATCTACAACTCGTAACGGTAAATCATCAACAAAATGTTCTATTTCATTTCAAAGGAAACTCAAGTCTAAAAATAATAGGTCCTACCAATCTTGTACTAATAATACCCATCCATACATTGAAGCCGAAACGTTTCTGAAAATTTCCTTGTTGTAAAAGCCGAGAATTTTCTATTGCCTAGTACTGTGTGTTGTTTTTGTTAAACATGCCATTATTAGTAAATGGGACTCATCGGAATAAATTATTTAATAGGGAAATTCCCTATTATCAGCCAATTTAAAAGGTACTGGTTACAGTACTCTTCTTCTGCTATCGTTTTCATACAGTTGTTGATGTAGTTGGTATTTAAACAATCGATATTTATATATTTTTTTAATTTTCCATACGGACTGGTGGCGGATGTCTACTTCTATAGCGATTTACCCAAGCTAATACATGGATCTCTGTATTTTCATCAATTATAAATTCATCTTCATTTTCATTAGGACCTTTTCGGAACTGCTTCTCCACCTGTGCGACAGTGCCTTGTCGGATAATGTCTTCTTGGATAGCGTTCCTATGCATTATTTCTGCTTGTACGGCATTTCCTTTCCACTCCCCATAAATTAGTAGCATATCTACTTTTTGATCTCTTGTATAAATTTCCATTTTTATAAAGATTTTATTTAAATTAGATACATACATTGGTTTCAAACAATCAAACAATTTTAGTAGGTAGTAAAGGACCGTCAAATAAATTTGTTTCTTCTCAGGGCATACCTGATTAATTTCTTGCCAAATGTTTAACATAGACATGGCTCATGGTCAGTAAACTATACGGTTGCCTCGATCAGCAGCATTGGGCGAAGAAAACGCGCAGAGCGGGGAACGCAATCATGACTTCAGCGGATGTCCAGCCAGGGCCGGCACTAGATATTTTTTTGCATAGCAAACATAAACAAACCAAATTTTAACTAAGAAAAAGTTTTGTCTTTAAGTTATTTATCGACTAATGGTGAAATGTTTGGTATCCAAATGTAGGTGAGTAAAACTCTATTAAAATAGCATAATGAGCTGATAATGGTTCTATTTGAAAGAAAAATACTTATATCGTGAAAACCTTTTCCGATATGTTTAAATGGTTGTACAAGACAAGTCAGTTGACTTAATATCATGATTTTATTTTTCCATTGTGTAATGACCCATAAAAAACATTTTTCAGCATTCATGGCTACCTAGATGCCAACCTAAAATTTTGCTCCAAAAAATTTTTTAGGTTTCATTTTTTCCCCATAAAGAAACATCCAATTCAAAAACTGAAAAACACGTATTTGTTATTTTTACAAAATCTATCCAATTACATTGGATTTGACTCTCCCACCCTAACTCAGTGGGTGGGGCGGGGGCAATTTTGAAATTTGTAATGAAAATCCCGTCTAAAATGTCCGTCTATTTCCGCGGCTGGGGCTTATCACCGACGCCTAGTGACAGACTGGTGTAAAAGCTGGGAATCGATTCCTGTAAATGTTAAAAAGCTGCCGCTGAGATACCATATCCGCAAATAAACAATATGGAAACAAAAATATTGATTTTTATTTGTTTAAGTATATGGTTTTTTTATCTTGAAACTTATTGTCTGTTTTGGGAGGGTAAGTAAGTCGTAAGAGATTTGTTAATATGCTTTTCATTATAGTTACATTTAAAAATTTCAGTAGAGCAAATCTTACAAAGGCCTGAAAGGTGCAAGTGTAATGTTGCACTTGACGATTTAAAACTTCAGTGATTTCTAGAAAATGTTACTTGTGTTTGTTGCATTGAAATTTATTCCGGAAAATCTACATTCCTCAGCAATCAGTATTTTCATTTAATCATAATTTTGATAATTCGTAAATTCATTCTAAAACTGCAAAACTGCAGCCTCGGTTATTTCCAGGAAATGAATATTCCGTTTCTTACATCTCCACCTTTAGCTTTGACACATGTATGGCAAAAGTTATTTGTGAGTATCTATAGGATTCAGTCATATTTAAATCGAAACATTCTATAGAGTTAAATTATATTCAGTAATTGATTACATAATATATTATTATCATGTTTCGTTGGATGGCACCTTTTTTATTATAATAAAAATAAATAATCATTATTTCTAACTGCAGTAATATTAACTATTTTTGCAATTTTCAGGTTTAGGGAACTAGAAGCTGCCACTAAATCACATAGCAAACAGACATATTTAAAGGCAAATCCTAAAGATGATTTATCGACACCTTACATAAAACAGAAATTAGAGAATAAGAAAAGCTCAACAGTAGTGATAATGTACCAATGTAGAAGCTGTTCATTTCAGACTAAATATAAAGGAAGTCTCAGTAAACATTTACTGTCGCATAAGAGTTCTTTAGAAGTAAAAATGTACAATTGTGACTTTTGTTCATTTCAGACAAGATATAATGGTGATCACAAAAGGCATATGCTAGTTCACAAGAATCCTTCAGAAGTAACAATGTACAAATGTGATTCTTGTTCATTTGAGACGAAATATATGAGTTATCTTAAAAGGCATTCGTTAATACATAGGAATCCTTCAGACGTAACAATGTACAAATGCGATTCTTGTTCTTACCAGACAAAATATGGGAGTAACTTTAAAATTCATTCGCTAATGCATATGAATCCTTCAGAAGTAACAATGTACAAATGTGATTCTTGTTCATTTCAGGCGAAAAGGAAAAAAGATCTCAAAGTACATTCGCTACTGCATAAGAATGCTTCAGAAGTAAGAATGTACAAATGTGATACTTGTTTGTTTGAGACGAAATATGGGAGTTATCTTAAAAGGCATTCATTAATACATAGGAATCCTTCAGACGTAACAATGTACAAATGCGACTCTTGTTCATATCAGACTAGATATGGGAGTAACCTTAAAATGCATTCGCTGCAGCATATGAATCCTTCAGAAATAACAATGTACAAATGTGATTCTTGTCCATTTCAGACGAAACGTAAATATAACCTCATGGAACATTCGCTACAGCATAAGGATCCTTCAGAATTAACAATGTACAAATGTGATTCTTGTTCATTTGAGACGAAAAATGGGAGTTACCTTAAAAGGCATTCGTTAAAACATAGGAATCCTTCAGACATAACAATGTACAAATGCGATTCATGTTCATATCAGACAAAATATGGGAGTAACCTTAAAATGCATTCTCTAATGCATATGAATCCTTCAGAAGTAACAATGTACAAGTGTGATTCTTGTTCATTTCAGGCTAAACGTAAAAAAGATCTCAAAATACATTCGCTACTGCATAAGAATGCTTCAGAAGTAACAATGTACAAATGTGATTCTTGTCCATATCATACAAAATTTAAGGGTGATCTCAAAAAACATATTATGAGAGTACATAAGATCCCTCAGAAGTAAAAATATAAAAATGCGATTCTTGTTCATTTCAAACAAAATATGGGAGTTACCTCAAAAAGCATTTTCTAATGCTTAGGAGATTGTTCATATCAGACAAAATTTAATAGCAACGTCAGAAATCATTTGCCAAGGCATAAGGATCTCAGAACTAAAAATGTGTAAAAGTGATTCTTCTACATTTCAGATGAAATATAAGAAAAGTCTCAAAAACATTTGCTATTGCATAAAAATCCTATATAAACAAAAATGTTCAAAGGTGACTCGTGTTAACTTAGGACAAGACGTGAAAATTTCATTAAAAATAATTTGCTATTCCGTAGGAATCTATTAGATGTAACATACAAATTTTTCGGTTCAAATAAAACAAATGGTGCCTCAAATGGTGAGTAAGAATCCTTTATAGTAGAGCGCTCGATGCTCAAATCTAGTAGTAACCCAGCTGTTGCAGATTGAACTCGTTTGTTCAGGGCTATCAGAAGGCGGTCCTGCAACATCTTGTAAAGTATTTGAATCAGAATTAACATCTTCCGCAATACTTTTATTCTCAGCATTTTTTAGTTTGTCTCACAATTGGAAACTTCTTTAATAATAGGATGCTTAAGAAGTAAATGTCTTTTTAAGTTAGACATGGAAGATTTATACGAGACGACTTGTTGGCATGTCACATTTTGCTCTCCATAATAGCAAAAAAAATCCACATAGCTTTTGGTATACTGCTACAGCTCGTTAGCTAAATAAAATAAGCATAAACACCGTCAATATGCCACGCAAGTTCCCAGCAGGCTAAGAGTTGGACGAGAGAAGTGACTTGGTGAGCGCTGAACGACAGGATGGGACCAGTTCAGTACCAACTCTAAAATATATGCATAAAAATAACAAATGTGAATAAAAATTTGTTAAAAGAAAACTGTAAAAAACAAATAGATACAGATTTAGACATAAATATTGTTACACAGAAAGAAAGGTAAGAAATTTTCGAAATAATTTAAACAGTGCTGAAATGTAATGTTAGATATATCCACTTGTATAATTATATTACGATTGTTAACTGCCATATATATATTTTTGTCAAACATTGTGTTTGTCTTAGTTTGGTTATAGGTAAGTACTTATATTTATTTGATCATATTTTATTTTGTACAGCTCCCAATTTCCTTTGACATGGTCTGCAACCTGTAACAATCTTATTCGATTATTGTTGAGGTGGATGCGAAATTATATTCATTCATAATTTTTAATACATCTTTTTTTTGTTATTCTTATTAACTTAATTTAATGACCAAACACTACTAGCATTAATTATTTTTTGGTTGATCAAAACATCATTTTGACTTTTGATAAATCAGAGCACAGTTCATAATGTTGATATCACAGTCTAGGTATTGATATTATAGATACTGTATCTGTAATTTTCCCCTTAGGTCACTAATTTATTTGGCGTTTCTAGCATTATTTATAAAACTGACTACCGCATGGCGCCACTTGTTTTGAGATAAGATTTCTCAATGTTACAGTTTGCAGTTTGACTGCATTTAACATTTATTTTAAATAGGCTAACTCTGATTTTAATAAAATGAGTACAAATCCTTCATTACGAGAAGAAAGTTATTGTAATGTGGAAGATGATGCATGAATTTTAAAAATTAATCAATTTTATTATTTTTCCATAACATGTACTATATAAGTCGATAAAAAATTTCGCTTCGTAAATATTTCACATTAAAATTTGAACTTTTGTGTAAACAATAGCACGTGACTGAAAACATTATGATATTACTTTGACGTCACTAATTTGGCCTGAATTTACGTTGTAATTCTTAAATTTTGTTATCAATTGGTTAATGTGACGGATAATGATTTCATAACATAACCACAGCAGTCTTTTTAGATGTTTCAACATTTGAATAATAATGACGTGATGCTACCTGTTATGATTGACATCATTCATTAGGGATAGAGCGTTTTAATGGTTTTAAATTCTCAGCCGAAATAAATATTTTTGTCACCCTCAATTTTAACAAAAAAAGAAAAAATATGGGGAAGCATATTTCTCTGTCGTCTATCTATCTGTGATATAAAAAATAATCATGCAACTTCCTCATTGTTTATGTTTATATATTTCTCCAGTTCGATTAGTTTATTTTTATTTGTAAAGTTCCTTTTTTCTGAATTATTTTTTGTTCTATCAAACTTTTCGTTATAGACTACTGGTTACTTGGAAGGTTAATTTCCTATATGATTTCACATTTGCTTATATATGTTACTAATAATTTTTCTTCTTTCCTTTCCCCTCATCATTGTCTTAGTTCATACGAATTATATTATTAAGTTTAATTATTATATTTAATTTTTTTATTGGAATTGTTTAAAATTTTATTACATTCTTTGTAATGTTATGTAGACCAATTATCAATAGCTATTATGTAGACAAATTAGAACATGTAGACCCGTTTATAAATGATTAGGCTATTTCCATTTAGTCTTAATGATGATAACTATTCTTGATGATTTCTATGAACTCGTTATCTTAAGCTGTAACTGTTAATTTGTTCATGTTTATTCACTTCTTGTATATTTAAAGTTAATAAATCTTCTTAAAAACAAATTTACAAGTGAATAATTTATTTAACTTATTAGATTATTTCTTGGCAATTTACATACATATGCACTTTTGATACCTATATGCATTTACAATTATATAATATTCCCTGTAGGTATATTTATATATTTTGTTGGTCACTCAAATAATCCACAAGATTGCTTTATACTGTCTGATAATATACCAAAAATGCCACTTTTGAATAAGGTATATATGTTATACGTAAGAATTACTCATAAACACCAAACGTATCAATTGACCCCTGCCATGAGAATTGAGGCAACTGGAAAGCTTCCGAGGACCTCTCCGCTAAAAACTACAGACATTTTCAATTGGTGATTTTTTATTAATAACTTGAAATTTCCAAAATAAACTCAACTACTTCAAATATAAATTTCTAAAAAATTCAATTGTTTCATTGATTAATTTAGGATATTCCTATTTATCCCTAGAAATTTGTCTTGCTCCTACGTTCGGGAATACATTAAAATCTTTTTTTATATATATTTTCTGAATAGCCCTATTAAATAAGGAAGATAAGTTGCTTAATCCAATATATACAGGATGATTTATATAAACATGCTGAAAATAAAATGGAATACAAGTCTGTTACGTGGGAAAGCCTCTGTAAAATTTTAAAGCAATCCGAGGTAATTTATTATATTTTTTTGCATTAAAACCTGCAAAGATACGCTTCTGAACGGATGAGTTATGCTATCGCTTCTTTGTTTAGCAGGTAATATCAGCTGTCTTAGTTGTCTAAGGTCAATGCGCTACGCGTTCACCGTTCAGTTCAGTGACTCTTCGACTTCCGTTTAGAGCATTTCCCATTTTTGTTAAATTTTAAACTGTATTCGCAAATATCGATTATGCCAGAGTTCACGTCGCAAGAGTACTGCGACATGATATTAACCTATGGTGCAATGAATGAAAGTCTTGCAGGGGCTGTACGAAAATACGGGAGAAAATTTCCCCATAGGCGCAAACCTAATGAAAGAAAAAAATTAAGTGCAGTGCAACGAGTTCGTGACACCGGATTTTGTTTGCCAGGGACAGAGAACGTGTAGTAAATCGTCCTGTTGAAGTAGACGAAGATGTTCTAGAATTACTAGAACAAGACTCTTCAATAAGTATCCTATACGCGAGAATCGTTTTTACCCATACCACATAAGAAAGGAAGTGATTTCGTTGCACCGTATTATGTTAGATTGGTTAGTCATAGGCGGCGCACTTCTACAAAAAACAGGTAATTTTTTTTTCCAAATTTTTTTAAGTCCTTTTGGTAGGGACAATAACCCACTGAATAATTTTACGCATGTTTAGGTAAATCACCCTGTATTTGTCTGAAGTTGCTGATTACTTTTACCACTATGCATGTAGTTATAGAATAGCCATTATTGACAGTATTTGTTTTCCTAAGGTCTCCTAAGCTGATGGCAACAACTTTTTGCATATACCTAACCCCCAAATTATGAAATAATTTCAATAAATACAAACTACTCACTATCTTAACAATAAAAATAAATCAACAGTAGTTGTAAATGTTAAATAATTCAACACTACGCTTTTGAACATCACGAAAACCGCAAAAATCATTTGAAAACAATACTTTCGTTGGCTGATCGTTCAACGAGAGGTTAGTTTTCCTGTCTCAAAGGCCGTGAAGTGAACGCGACAAGCCGAAGAGGAAGAAGAGGCTCTCTGTTAAATCTTCTAGGTTATTTTTTCTGTTATATGCATGTTTTTATTACAAAAAAATGGAAACCCAAGAAAGAATTTGCAAGTTCTGTTTAAAAATATGTGACAGCTTTAAATATTCAAAGGAACATATGAATGATATTTTGGATAAACTTGTCCCAAAAATAGTAAGTGGAAAATGAAGCCAAATATTAAATAAAATAATGTTGAGAAGGCTGGAGGTTTCTGTTTATGAATGGATAAATTTGACTGAATTCAATATTTATTAAATATTTTGTTTTAGAAATTAGTTGCAGTACAGAAATCTCTAATATGTACACACTGTGCAGAAATTTTTATAAAATGTCTTAATTTTAAAGCGGCATACTTGGACGCATACAATTATAACAAGGACTCTGTCAAATTAGAACTTAAAGATGTTTATCTGAGCAAAAATGAAAATAATACTGACACTTCGAGGTATCAAGACTCGTGTAGATTTTGCATCGGGTCAATAAAATATCAGTTTGCTGTACCCCTTAATGTTGAAATTGGAGATGCAGCATTGGATAAGATAATAGAGTGTCTTCCAGAATTGGTATGTATCAGTATTTTCCAGGTTTAAGCTCAAGTTCCACTCTGTGCATATCTAAGTACCTAACCATTTGATTTCTATTTTTAATAATATGATTATTAAACTGTTGTGTAAATCATTATTTAGAAATGTTTAGTTCTAATACACAAGCTGTATATTTGTTAATTCGAGGGGTGTAAATCAGTTACTCTTGTACATATTTCTTTATTTTGAAATACTTGGAAGGTTGCTGCCAAGAAATTAGTTAATTTTGGCAATCTCTTGTGTTGTATGACCTTTTAGAATTTTCCGACATCGTATATCCTCTTCTAAAAAATAAAATCTTAGGAACCAACAAACTGGAAATATCCACTATTATTATTAAAAATAAACCCTATGTTTTTCGATAAATAATATAAATAAATTTTTGTACAAGTTATGATGTCCTTGGCAATTTTTTTAAATGGCACCCCCCATTTTTGAAAATATCATTTGAGAGAACATATTTTCCTGCATACAGTACATTAAATTCTATGGCATAATTATTGCATGACGAAATTATCGAGAAAAGAAATCGTTTAACATTGATGCATTATTAATGATGGAAGCCTGGGGCAGGAACTTGTTTACGACTTACGCTTTTTTGTGTATGTTTACTCATTTCATGATTTCCACCACATAGTAGAATTTTGCGGAACCATGATGGAACGATGTGGGTATTAATACCAATCCACATTTCTTAAATCGAGTACTTTTCTCTGATGAAGCCACCTCTGTGTAAGTGGCACTGCAAATAAACAAAATTGTCGATATTGGTCACATGAAAATCTACTCTGGATGATGAAGAAACATACCGAGTTTCCACAGAAAGTTAACGTGTGGGCTGGAAATATTGAGACTACAATTTTTGGTCCACATATTATTTCAATGTTCATTAAATGGTTAAAAATATTTGGAACTGCTTCAAGAAAACATAATTCCAAGACTGTCGCACTGTATCCAAATGGCGAAAACCCTAATGTACTGGAAAACTCCTCGTGATTTCAGTGGAATGGTGCACCAAAGTATTATTCAGTAATAGTGCATCATTATTTAAACGAAATTTTCCCCCGCAGATGGATTGGTAGACGGGATCGTTAGAAAGGCCAGCTAGATCTTCAGACCTAATCCCATTGGATTTTTTTATGGGGTTACCTTAAATCCAAAGATTATTTTAGTAGACCGACAATGTTGAGGAGTTAAAAGGCATAATTAGTTACGAAATTGGAGGGATTAAACCCGCAACAATTACTAACGTTTTGCGAGAGAATTTCAGTTTCAGCTTGAACATTGTCAAAAACAAATGGCACGCAATTTGGACATTTAATTTAATTGCTTTTTGCTGTATTGATTAGTTCTTGTATTTTAGTTTTATTACATCGTTATAAGTAGTTAAGAATTTTTTCTCCATATTTTCATGATGCAATATGCCATAGAATTTAACGTACTGAGTATGCAGAAAGATGTGCTCTTTCAAATGACATTTTTAAAAATGGGGGTTGCAATTTAAGAAATTGCCGATGGATGACCTCATAATTTTAAATTTAAAAATAGGTAACATGTAACAACAATAATGTTTTGTTAAATTTTACTATTTACATAAATGTTTCAAAATTGAAATACTTTTATATTTTGAGTCACACATTGAACTAAAGATCATGTACTACTGTGTGTTAAGTAATGGGTTAAAGCGTGCAGCCTCCATCCCACCCCTCACCATTTGTTTTTCTTTCCGTTCTTTGCCGTAGTCTCGTCTACCTCTTAAGCCAGCATCGTGGACACCATCAGCAGCAGTGCTACCGTTTCAATATAATTGTGCCATATATAAAACAGGCGTTCTTTAAACTGAATGTGTTTTTTCTTTTAGATTGGCTCCCTCATTTGTAAAATTAAGGTACCTATTCAATGATCCCTTTCAGAAGATAAAGTTCCATATTCCAATAAAAAGGATAACTAGCCCTACCCCAGGTCTTCTTTAAATAGTAGTTTTAAAGATATCAGAATATGCACAATAGCATCTAATTTATATAGTCCCTGTGTTTTTTTCACTGTAGGTATCAATTCTTTGATTTTCATAAGGTCTGTTCCATGCATTTTCAACCCGCTTTTTATATTTTTCGATTTTTTTTTATACCAGGCCCGCAACACACACACACACACACACTTTTTTTTATTTCCAATTTTATTATCAATATTATTTTTTGATTGACAGGATTTAAATATCAACAAAAAACCTGTAATCTGCCTATCTTGCCGTGCCTCTCTAAAGTACTATTTCCGTTTTGTGATCGACTGTGTAGAAGAAAAGATTAAGAAATATTGTGAAACTGTAGACATAGGCAGTGAAGGTGAAATAGATATAAGCAATTTGAGATATTTAACAACGAGCGAGCTAGACTGCAATTTCTTTGATAAAATCAAAGTAGAAAAACAATTCTGTGAAGAGAGAGAAAATGATGGTGAGAGTGAAATCGCTAAGAGACCTGATGACCCCGATGTATCTAAATTAGAACAAAGTTCCTGGGATGGTACCGAAAATGTTACAGGGGAGGTTGAACATAAACATTACAGTTATTTGGGCATGGATGATCTGAAACTTAACAGTGAAGAACAATTTGCACTGAAAAATATGTTGGACTACAAAGCGAAGCGTAAAAGTGTAGATATTAAGGTAGAAGAAATATTATATGGCGGAAACGGACTTAAACAGGAAAGCTTTATTGAAATGGAGGATCATAAATTTTTACATAATGAAGAAATTGAAATAAAACCAGATGAGGAAGATTTCAACAGGTAACATTAAATTGAGTTTTATTTTAAAAATGGAAAATGAATTTTTTCGCCAAAGTTATTTTTCTAAGTATTTATTCACTTTTGAACATGCTAGGACACGAATAAGGCTTATCAATGGCATTACCTTGACACAACCGGGTGTAAACGAAATTGGACACACCCCTATAACTTTTTTGTTTTTTACTATACTTATAATTTTGAAATTTTGAGAATTAAAATAACAAGCAAATATGAATTAATGCATACTAATAAAATAATTCTATTATTTCCTGTTTCACCGGAAATGACCATAATTTCTGTTTTTTAAATGGGACACCCTGTATATTTTTACATTTTTGGATTCAGGGATTTATTCTACATGCGATGGAACCACTTTTGAGGAAAGAATGCAACTTAGCAATTTTTTTTTCAGGAAAATATAAATTGTAAAATCATGATATTAAATTGGCTGACTTGTCTTTTATAACCATTTAAACATCTCAGAAATGGTTTTTACGATATAAGTATATTTTTCCAAATAAGAATAATTGTTATGGCTTGTTATGTTATTTTAATAGAGATTTTCTCACCTACATTTGGATACTTGAACACCTCACCATTAGTTCATAAATAACATTGATAATTTAATAACTTTAACAGATGAACAATAAATAATAAAAACAAATAACTTAAAAAAATAAATAAATTCAAAATTATATCAAATGTTTAAAATGTCCACCATTAACCTGTTGACAAATTTGTACATGATTTATGGAACCACTTACTACATTATTCAGTTGCACTGGATTTCGGCAATGACATTTCTTACCCAATTTTCTAAATCTTCACGAGGGGGAGTTTTATAAGTTTGGTTTTTCACATGACCCCATAGAAAAAAGTCCAAAGGTGTCAAGTCGGGTCACCTTGCCGGCCACCTTTTTGGACCATTAGTACCCATCCATCTATCCTCAAAATGGACATACTTATAAATATTCCACAACTTGTCCGGCATTGTGGGGAGGGGCGCCATGCTGATAAAAAATCAATAGATCTACAACTCGTAACGGTAAATCATCAACAACATGTTCTATTTTATTTCTAAGGAAACTCAAGTATTGTTCTCCTGTTAGATGTCCATCAAAAATAATAAGTCCTACCAATCTTGTACTAATAATACCCATCCATACATTGAAGCCGAAACATTTCTGAAAATTTCCTTGTCGTAAAAGCCGAGAATTTTCCATTGCCTAGTACTGTGTGTTGTTTTTGTTAAACATGCCATTATTAGTAAAATGGGACTCATCGGAATAAATTATTTAATAGGGAAATTTCCTATTATCAGCCAATTTAAGAAGGTACTGGTTGCAATACTCTTCTTCTGCTATCGTTCTCATACAGCTGTTGATGTAGTTGGTATTTAAATGATCGATATTTATATATTTTTTAAATTTTCTATACGGACTGGTGGCGGATGTCTACTTCTGTAGCGATTTACCCAAGCTAATACATTGATCTCTGTATTTTCATCAGTTATAAGTCCATCTTCATTTTCATTAGGACCTTTTCGGAACTGCTTCTCCACCTGTGCGACAGTGCCTTGTCGGATGATGTCTTCTTGGATAGCGTTCCTATGCATTATTTCTGCTTGTACGGCATTTCCTTTACACTCCCCATAAATTAGTAGCATATCTACTTTTTCATCTCTTGTATAAATTTCCATTTTTGTAAAAATCTTATTTAAATTAGATGTACATACATTGGTTTCAAACAATCAAACAATTTTAGTAGGTAGTAAAGAACCGTCAAATAAATTTGTTTCTTCTCAGGGCATACTTGATTAATTTCTTGCCAAATGTTTAACACAGAAATAGCTCACAGTCAGTAAACTATACGGTTGCCTTGATCAGCAGCATTGGGCGAAGAAAACGTGCAGAGCGGGGAACGCAATCATGGCTTCAGTGGATGTCCAGTCAGGGCCGGCACTAGATATTTTTCTGCATAGCAAAAATAAACAAATCAAATTTTAACTAAGAAAAATTTTCGTCTTTAAGTTATTTATCGACTAATGGTGAAATGTTTGGTATCCAAATGTAGGTGAGTAAAAACTCTATTAAAATAGCATAATGAGCCCATAATGGTTCTATTTGAAAGAAAAATACTTATATCGTGAAAACCTTTTCCGCTATGTTTAAATGGATGTACAAGGCAAGTCAGCTGACTTAATATCATGATTTTATTTTTCCAATGTGTAATGACCCAGAAAAAAAACATTTTTCAGCATTCATGGCTACCTAGATGCCAACATAAATTTTGCTCCAAAAAATTTTTTAGGTTATATTTTTCCCTCAATGTGGTTTCATCGCATGTAGAATGAATTCCTGAATCCAATAATATAAATATACAGGGTGTCCCAGTTAAAAAACAAGTTATGGTCATTTCCGGTGAAACCGGAAGTGATAGAAGCATTTTATTAGTATGCATTAATTCATATTTGCTTGCTATTTTAACTCTCAAATTTTCAAAATTATATAGTAAAAACAAAAAGTTATAGGGGCGAGTCTAATTTCGTTTACATCCGGTATATCACCGTTCAAATATGATTAAACAGAGATCTACACCCTAATGGGGTCACTAGTCAATTTCAAAAAATAGTCTATTATTACTACTAGTGGGTAGTAAAATAGTAGTATTTTTGGCGAAACCTTTCTAGGGGAAAATTTATTCGTATGTATTTTGACTCAAAAAATGTTTTTCTTAAAAGTGGTCGATACACAGAAAGTTATGGGCACTTTTCTGATGGGCTTTCAAGAATTTTCTACTTACCTGCATAACGCATCGCATTCCAGTAATCAAATCAGAATAGCATAAATACTGGCTTGTCCGCAATTAAATCTAAACCTATTTGATGATCATAGGTCAATACATCATCTTGGAAAAAATTTAAAAATAACATATAATAGCCGTCGAACAACTCTAATTTGAATTTATACTTTAACCTTGTACATAAAATATTCAAACTGCGCACATCTCGAAGGTTGTGATATTTAACTATGTATGGTAATAGCATCGCCGCATGCTCCGTGAAATCAATAATCCGATGAATCCGTTTTTCTCATATTTGACTTGAAACTGTCCATTTTTCTATCTCGCTTATTTACGACTTTTGATCAGGACATCGTAAACTACATTATACCAAATTTTTGCCCAATTTGAGTGGGACCCATTTTACCTCAGGTTTAGTGTGGGGTCCTTTATACTTCGAACAATTTCACATTATAAAATTTATTTATTTATGTAATATATATATTTTTTTTTATATATTTATTTAACGTCGGCCTATTTCCGCTACTGAGGCCTAACACCGACGTCTGTAGACGAGCTATCCCCAACCAGGAATTTTGCCGAACCTCTTCCCTTAAGAAGAGTAGGGATCTTTTACTTGCCTAACATTTAATAGACAAGGGACCGACGGCTTTACATCCCCTCCGAAGGATGGTATATGTCCTATACAACCCTCGCCTAAGGTTGTATAGCTTCCGCTCATACACTGATATACAAGCCACTGGAAGATGTGTGAGGAGAACGCCGTTTCCGTTGGAATGGTCACCCATCCAAGTACTAACTGCGCCTGTCGTTGCTTTACATCGCATACCGAAGTATGTACATAGTAAAGACGCACCTACGCTGGCCCCTATGTAATATATTTTATCAGTCATTTTATACAATTTTCTATCTCCCTTACCGACAATTTCAGTCTCGTTATAAGAGACTGGTTTTTCGAGAAAATGATACAACTCAACTGATTATCACTATAGATGGTGCCCATATAATATCAATTAGTCATTATCTCCTTGTCTCGAACAAAACAAAAATTTGTCTTTTATGTTGTACATTCAAAAAGGGTAAGTTTCACATTTCATACTTACAAGTACTTTGAATCTACGACTCTTTGCTCCGACTTAAACCAGCTAATAACATAAGGCAACACATTATGCATATATGAATAATGAATAAATACACCACAGGTAATGACCTCCCCCTTTATCCTGGAAGGCTCTAGAAGAGCCTTGTGTGGGAGGGGGTTACACATTTAGAGACAAGGGACACACACCCAATATCCGTGTATAGTGGAAAAATCCCTCTCACAGTATTTTCCACTGCCACGACCGGGAATCGAACCCGGAACTTTTGAGTGAGAGGCAAGTGCGCTCACCTCTCGACCATCAGTCATACAAATATCAGGTGATACATTAGCATGTAACGCCTAGTAACATTTTTATTTTTCAAAATATAATTTTTAGATTTTGATGTGCTTATTAAGAAATAAATCCGCTACTTTTGTCGTACTAAACGGTATTTTTCCTGCTTCCGGTTGATTCATTACAAGCAACTTTATTTTTTGAAAGAGAAATTAACTTTTTCACGACTCCAATATGAAATTAAATTTTTTTTCGCATTTTGACTGATAATAAGCTATTTTGCACTTTACCACATCGAACTGTCACTTTACTATACCGGGTGTTAGAAAAGTATGGGAACGGTGGAGAATCTCGAACAGTTTGCATCAAATCGAAAAATAAAAAAATACGTGTCAAAATTTTTTCTAAAAACTATCTACTGTTACCAAAATGACCTCCCCACCCACCACCCTGTGGGTGGGGCGAGGGGAAACTTTAAAATTTCAAATGGAACCCCTATTTTTTATTGCGGAATCGGATTCTACGGCAAAAAATACGTAAATTTTATTCCGGATATTTTTTCGATTCATTCTAAAACTGCAAAACTGCAGCCTCGGTTATTTCCAGGAAATGAATATTCCGTTCCTTTTATCTCCACCTTTAGCTTTGATACATGTATGGAAAAAGTTATTTGTGAGTATCTATATGATTCAGTCATATTTAAATCAAAACATTCTAAAGAGTTAAATTATATTCAGTAATTGATTACATAATATATTATTATCATGTTTCGTTGGATAGCATCTTTTTTACTATAATGAAAATAAATAATCATTATTTCTAAGTGCCGTAATAGTAAACTATTTTTGCAATTTTCAGGTTTCAGGAACTAGAAGTCGCCACTAAATCACATAGCAAACAGACA
The DNA here is from genome assembly GCA_963675555.1 of Leptura quadrifasciata. Lineage (NCBI taxonomy): Eukaryota > Metazoa > Arthropoda > Insecta > Coleoptera > Cerambycidae > Leptura > Leptura quadrifasciata. The sequence continues at coordinate 92,964,450 of OY776680.1, read as the reverse complement.
TCTTTAAAATCAAATCTTAAAGATGATTTATCGACACCTTACATAAAACAGAAATTAGAGAATAAGAAAAGCTCAACAGTAGTAATGTACCAATGTAGAAGCTGTTCATTTCAGACGAAATATAAACGAAGTCTCAGTAAACATTTGCTAACACATAAGAGTTCTTTAGAAGTAACAATGTACAATTGTGAGTTTTGTTCATTTCAGACAAAATATAATGGTGATCACAAAAGGCATATGCTAGTTCACAAGAATCCTTCAGAAGTAACAATGTACAAATGTGATTCTTGTTTATTTGAGACGAAATATGCGAGTTATCTTAAAAGGCATTCGTTAATCCATAGGAACCCTTCAGACGTAACAATGTACAAATGTGATTCTTGTTCATTTCAGGCGAATCGTAAAAAAGATCTCGAAGTACATTTGCTACTGCATAAGAATCGTTCAGAAGTTAGAATGTACAAATGTGATTCTTGTTCATTTGAGACGAAATATGGGAGTCACCTTAAAAGGCATTCGCTTATGCATATGAATCCTTCAGAAGTAACAATGTACCAATGCGATTCTTGTTCATATCAGACAAAATATGGGAGTCACCTTAAAAGGCATTCGCTTATGCATATGAATCCTTCAGAAGTAACAATGTACCAATGTGATTCTTGTTCATTTCAGACAAAACGTAAATATAACCTCATAGAACATTCGCTACAGCATAAGGATCCTTCAGAATTAACAATGTACAAATGTGATTCTTGTTCATTTGAGACGAAAAATGGGAGTTACCTTAAAAGGCATTCGTTAATACATAGGAATCCTTCAGACGTAACAATGTACAAATGCGATTCATGTTCATATCAGACAAAATACGGGATAAACCTTAAAATGCATTCGCTAATACATATGAATCCTTCAGAAGTAACAATGTATACGTGTGATTCTTGTTCATTTCAGGCGAAACGTAAAAAAGATCTCAAAATACATTTGTTACTGCATAAGAACCCTTCAGAAGTAACAATGTACAAATGTGATTCTTGTTCATTTCAGACAAAATATCGGAATAACCTTAAAAAGCATTTGCTAATGCATATAGATCCTTCAGAAGTAACAATGTACAAATGTGACTCTTGTTCATTTCAAGCGAAACGTAAAGGTAACCTCAGAGTACATTTGATACAGCATAAGAATCCTTCAGAAGTAACAATGTACAATTGTGATTCTTGTTCATTTCAGACGAAACGTAAAGGAACCCTCAGAGCACATTCACTACTGCATAAGAATCCTTCAGAACTAATAATATACAAATGTGACTCTTGTTCATTTCAAACGAAATATAAAGGTAGCCTCATTGCACATTTGTTACAGCATAAGAATCCTTCAGAAGTAACAATGTATGAGTGCGATTCTTGTTCATTTCAAACGAAACATAAAAGTAGCCTCAGAGCACATTTGCTACAGCATAAAAGTCCTTCAGAAGTAACACTGTACAAATGCGATTCTTGTTCATTTCAGACAATACATGGGAGTTACCTCAAAAGGCATTTACTTAGAAAAAAATGCATATGAATCCCTCAAATAACAATGGACAGATGTGATTCGTGTTCATTTTACACAGAATTTAAAAGCAGCCTCAGAAATTATCTGCCAAGGCATAAACATCTCATGACACCACCCCTTTTCTGCCTCTAGAAGGGAGGTACAATAAAAGCAACTGTCGTTGGACAACTGGGTAGTCGCCGGCCAGACTTAGTGGAGGCAGGTACTTTTAATGGGCGCCAAGTAAATTAAATTATTCTGCAAATAGCCCTGAAAATTTCCAAAACTCCCCCAATTTACTAAACAAAGATTTTGACACACAAAATAATGACAAGCCCACTTTTATAAAATTATAGGCAGTTTATTACAAAAAGAACATATATAGGGAAAGGCTACAATACTCAGCAGATATCTACATATAAGCAAAATACCCAAATTCACAGTTTGCAGAGTTTGCAAAAATAGTTATAAGTTCAAATAATATATATGTATGCCTATATACAAAAAAAAATCATGAATAACAACGAATTAAGTTATCAGACTCGATGACTGTTGAAGCTATAGCATGGTTACTATTGAGCTACTTAAAATTTAAAAAATATCTTAAAATTACTTATTTTCTGAAAATATTGACCAGACTATTGCCAGTAAATGATTTATGACTCATATGATCAAAAAAATTACAGTAAAAAAATTGTAGCTTTGTACACCTTAGTGGGACAACCTGTATATATGTATTAAACAAAAAAACTGATAATATTATAGTAAAAGAATGAACACTATTACTTATCAGTTACTAATGAAGATTTTAAAAAAAGTATGTTTTTCATGAGGAAAGAATACACAAAAAAATTGTTTTCAGATAGCCCACGTAGATCCTTAGCAGAAATGAGATGAAGTTTTACGCAAACTGAAATAATTCTATAACGTTGCTTAAGCTTAAGCGCAATTATAAGAAGCCAAACAAAAGAATATTTTCTTATATTTCTTTGCAAAGCTAATTTCCGCTGTACAAGGTCACTTTTCAAAATTTACTCAAACCATGAGTCAAACTACATGTAATTAATACCTACTTTTTTAAAATATGTAAAGTAGACCCTTATTAATATATATTTCTTAAAAAGACTAATGCCACAATTTCGTAATAATACTAAAACTAATTGAAAATAATCATCAAGGCTGTCAGATGTATCGGTAAATAACATCCTAAATTAAGTGCATTGGTATAAGTTTACACACATTTCGATAGCAAAAAAATTGGATAATCATCAATTTGTGAGAAATAACTGTCTATTTTGAAATCAACTTGCGTGTCTCTTGGTTCCCGTAGATCTCCTCTGTCTCTAGAAATGAGGGTATAGGTAGCAGCCCCAGTGACGGTGTTAATTCAGACAGGTGACAGTGAATAAATTCCAAACGGGACAAAAGTTCCAGGACTTAAAATTTTCCCAAATTGATAATTTTGAACTCTGCAACTTCCCGGATATGATATGCCTCCAAAAACCGATAACAGCCCTCCAAGAAAAACACCCTGTGGAAATAATCTCCCAAAGTTAATTGATTATCAAATTATTTACAAAAAAATTGAACATACCTTCTCTGAAGGGTGTTTCACAGCGGAAATGCTTATAAGATGATGGTGTAACGCAGTAGAGAGAGCGTGGAATGGCTACCATGCACGAAAAAAAAAATTCCTAGCTGTTCAGTCTCATGGAAAAGGTATTTACTTACAATTGCTGTTTTAATCCCCAAATAGGTGTAATTTCGAAAAAAATATCACTACAATTCAAATATATCGACTATCACCAATCGAAATCACATAAAATATCTGCACAAAGAATAATACCCTTAACGGATGATCACAAATCAAAAACGTCTTCGCACAAAAACAATCAGCAATTAATTAAGCACACCTCATTCCCGGTAATTGAGAGAGAAAAACTTATATTTCTATCAATTAAAAATCCTATTTAGAAAAACCCATTTGAAATAATATAGAACCAGTAATTGTATTTCGCGAAATTATCGATCAATTAAAATTCGACCTCCGTCCACTAGACGGCAGGGTAAGTGCTATTCTGGAATATTTATTACATTTCATACTATTATGATAAGGCATACAATTTGCATTTTGTGTTCTCAAATAGCTATTATATCCTTTCAACACCACTTTCATTAACAGTTAAATGAATTGCCCGACGCTCAAATATAATAATAACCTACCTGTTGCAGATTTGAACTCGATTGATCAGCGCTATTAGAAGAAGGTTCTGCGACATCTTGTAAAGTATTCGAATCAGAATTAGCATCTACCGTGATACTTTTATCCTGTGAATTTTTTTGTTTGTGTCTCATAATTGGAGACTATTTTAATAATGGGTGCTTAAGAAGTAGTCTTTTTAAGTTTGGCACGGAAGACTTATACGAGAGGACTTGTTTGCATATGTCACATTTTGCCAATTGTTTTTTGCTCTCCTCAAGAGATTACATTCTGAAAAACGAAGACAAGGATATATCCTCTGACATCGCTAGTGCCAGAACTGGGGATCGACACCAATAACGGGATGCAAGTTTGATTTATCGCGATTTTTCCACCTTGCGCTTTAACGAACCAAGCTCGAGCTATCAACTAAATGATAGCCTTGGTGGCAAAGAAGAGATAAATTGTGATTCTTGTATATATTTTTCATATAAGGCTTTTTAGAGGAAATATTTTTATATAATTTTCAAATATTGAAGTAGTTAAAATATACATAATGCACAAATATGAGTATTGTTATATACACAAAATAAATACAATTTAATATAAAAAAAAATGTAACATTTGCATTATCAAATTTACCACTTTCCTTAATTATATTTAACACGCCCTATACAGGGTGGACCATTAATAATAGGCCATAGTTCAGGAGTAGATTCTTTGGGCCATAATATGAGGATATAACCAAATATGCTGTGGAAAAGATACAGGGTGTCGAAGTTCAAATTATTTTTCCGTTTTTTTTTTGCAACAACTCAACAGCCTCTTGACTGATCTTCGCCAAATTTGCTAGAGGAACTTTCTCTATTCTAAGAAACGATAATTTATGTATTACCTCACGTTAGATCATAGAGGGCGCTGCAGAACCTGTATCTGATGAATTTTTTTCATTTTTTTTTTTTACGAAACGTGTGTGTAAGCTGTAATTGTTAATTGTTTCATGTTCATTCAGTTCTTGTATGTTTAAAATTAATAAATCTTTTTTAAAACAAATTCACAAGTGAATAATTTAAGTTATTACATTATTTCTTAGCAATTTACCTACATATGCCCTTTTAGTATATTTATTTACGATTATATAATATTCCTTGTATATATTTTGTTTGTCACTCAAATAATCCACAAGATTGTTTTACACTACGTGATAGTATACAAGAAAAAATTATTATTTCTCAACCTTCCCTACAGATATCAACGATTGTATGTCAAATAAAAGTGTGAATATCACGCATTTCAATATACAAGGTGTAGCTGCAAAAGTTAGTGATCTAGAAATACTGTTAGAGTCTCAGAATATCGATATCTGCCGTTTTTCCGAGCACTGGCTCAAAACATGAAACTAATTCAATTAAATTAAAAAGTTATAATAGTTTTTGTCATTCAGAGTCTATGCATAGTGGCGTATGCATATTTGCTCAAAACACCATGAACTTAAAACCTGTCGATTATAATTCCAGTATTGAATAACATTTTGAGGTCACAATAGCTGTTTCTAACATTCTAAATTAAAGCTATATATAAATTTACATTCTACTGCACTCCAAATAGTGAATTGCAAATATTTGTAGAAAATTTATATGAGTTACCTACTGTTATAATATATGATTTGCAGGAAACAACTACTCAGCGGGCAAATACCCCGACCTGCATTGAATTATACCTTACAAATTATGAAAGAATGGTAGCCAATATCATTTGTCAACTCCCTTACCAACATAGACCGATTTCGAACTTAATTAGTTCTCATCAGTATGCCATAGGTCATGGAACAGACAAAGACCGTGGCCAACCTGCTAGTTTTATACAAACTACCACCACTACTCCATTTACTATTCAGTCTTAATTATGTGTTATGTTTGCAATATATTATTGCTATGTTTATGTCTGTTTACATATAAATGTGTGTTTATGTATCTATATAAATATATTTTATGCGTGTATTTACTTTTGAATGTTATATACCTACTTTTCTTGACTTTTTCTTTTGTTAATGTATTTTATACATTTAAATTATTATTATTATTGTTTATGCTTAAGCAACTAAATCTTCAGCTTAAAACATTTTTACAAACCTTGTCATTCAAAAATGAAGAAATTTCGTTTACGTAAAATCAAAAATGAGTACAAGGGAAAGTTCTCGAAAATACAAGCCCCTACAGCCCTACACATATGTAGTTAATTCAAGTGGAAAAATTTAATTAGTTCATATTGACGTTTTAAAGCCAAGAGCTACCACTCATTATATTCCAGCTAATGGGGCAAGTGATAATTTTGAGACGGTCCATTACCTGATGATTCTAAAATTGTGGATATGTCTGATCTCCGACCCTTTAACTAGTAAGGCTCAGACTTTAAAGGAGCCTGTGACTGCTTCAGACACAGTACCTAACTGTGTCTAAGTTCAAAAATATTCCAAAAGATTTATGCAAATATCAATCACCTAGGGTGACAAAAAATAATCCTACTGAATTAAAAAGTTCTCAGAGAAATGTAAAAGTTCCTCAGCGACTAGATTTGTAAGATTATCTTGTGTTAGTTAGTTAGTCATATACTATAAACTAAAAAAAACTTGATATTCTCAAGGTAAACGGGAGGAGTATACTGCTCTCATTAGTTAAATCGTCCTATCTACATTTTTTGAATTCCTATCTATATTATTGGTAAGTCATTGTTATTTATATCTATTTTACTGAGTTAGAACTTCATAACTACTCCTGATATCCATTAATTTCACCTAAATACATTGTCCTATATGTAAAATAACTGTATTTACAAACATAAAAGATCCTATCAAATATTATATCTCAGTTTTAACAATTTAGCACCTACACGGGTGTATAGCTGGTTGCATATAAGCAAGGGAAGGAGATATAGGTCGATGAACAAAGGGGGACAACAACTTGGTGTGGTAGCCATGTTAAGCTGAGTTTGTTTAAATGAATATTCAAGGAAATAACTCATACCTACTTAACAAAAAATCCGAAAAACAAATTATTACTGTTAAGGTATAGTGTTTATTTTTACTATTTTCAGAGTAAACAGAAATGTCAACATACCTGACAAAACAATTTCTTTTGAAGTGAGGTCACTGAATACGACATTGAAAGATCAAAGGATGTCGACAAAATTTCTTATTTTATACAAATGATACTAATGTATTTAAACTTAGACCTGCTATAATATATTTAGGTCTACCACCTTGTTCGCTTTTGTCTAGTCTATATCAGTATGTAGTCCTCTGTGGTAAAGCCATACAATAGAAGAGGAGGAAAGAAAGAGGTTAATTTTTTTGATGGCTGATGACAAATGGTTTTTTTTTTTGGTGATTAACAATATATGAAAATTTCAATTATTTATTTTTTATAAAGAAATGGAATCCCATGAAGCTATAATATGCAGATTTTGTTTAAAATTTTGCAAAGAATTTCAGTCCATGGAGGGAGATATTAAAGAGGACTTGGCAAAAGTTCTGCCAAAAATAGTAAGTGATTAAAATTTATGCGTATAGTTACAAAGGATGAAAATTATGCATATGTATAAATTTAGTTCAATTCAGTATTTGCTTTGCATTTGGGTTGTGCGAGGCTTATTTTGGTGAATTTTATTTTAGGATTTAACTGTGGTAGATGAAACCGTGATATGTACCAATTGTGTAGAAGTACTCCTGAATTGTTTAGATTTTAAAACGACGTGTTTCCATACGCACGATTATATAGTTCCGTTTGTCCACCATGCAAAGAACTCTGTCAAACTGGATCTGCTAGATGTCTATCTGAGCAAAAATAAAAATAGCACTGATATTCTAGAAGGCCGGGTCATATGTGCATGTTGCATAAGTCCAGTAAACAATTGTTCTTCTATATCCCTTGACGTTGAAGAGAGAGATGTCGCCTTGGATAATATGATACAACAATGTGTTCCAGAATTGGTAAATATCAATATTTTGCATGTTTTTATTAAACTTTGCCTCAAAAATTTTGCGCTTGGTTGTGTACATCAATGAAGACAAATTAAACATGATGTTGATCTACGGAGAATGTAGAAAAAATTTCCTTGAAGCCGAAAGGTTATTGCATTTACGTTTTCCCAATTTATCTAAGCCAGATCATAAGACCTTTATTTTTTTAACCAATAATTTGAAAAATTACAGAAGTTTTATAAAGTTAAAGTATAATAAACAGAATAAATGATGCAAATACTGCTTTAGTAATTAACAATATTGTAAATAATCCAAATATGTCTTTACAGAAATTATTGTGTGAAACAAATATTTCCTACTACTCCTGTCAAAGAATTTTAAAGAAAAATAAGTACCATCCATATAAAATACATTATGTTCATCATTTAAGACCAGGTGATTTTCAGCGTTGCATACATTTTATTGCTGAATTGTCAGTATTACAGAATCCGAATTATTTGAAAAATGTGTGTGTGAGTGACGAGAGCTGCTTCCATAGTAATGGGCTTGTGACTACACAGAACGCTCGGTATTGGTCTCAAAATAATCTGAGGTGGGTACAAAGAATCACAAATCAAACAGTTTTTAAAGTAAATGTATAGTGTGGAATATTGAAAGAATACATAGTCGGACCTTATCTATTTCATGAAATGTTAAATGGTGCTAGATATCGGAGGAGCTGCCAAATTTATTAAGAAACATTTCTCATGATGGGCACATAATCTGGTTTCATCAAGATGGGGCACCGGCACATAATTAAATTAAAGAATAGCAGTTAGACACTTGCAACGAACATATCCTGGAAGATACTTAGGAACTAATGGAGTAATCAGGTTGCCAGAACAATCACCTGACTTAACTCCATTAGATTTTTTCTTATGGAGACATTTAAAAAATTTAGTTTACACTGAACCAATCGACTATACAACAAAATATATGCGAATGTTGCCACAGTAGATAGAAATACCTTATTGAAAGTAACTGAGGAAGAAATAATTAGATGGTTTAACGTGTATCCATAAAGGAGGAAACAATTTTGAACATTTACTTTAAAATAAATACATACATATGTACATATTTATTTAAAAGTCAAAACAGATTATAAAAAAACTTATTTGACTTTTTATTGTTTCGATTTATCTCTAAAGCCACTGTTTTAAGAGAAAAGTGTATACTACAAAAAGTACTTAGAATTAAACAAACTTTAATAATATTATACTTTCAAAGTTCTAGTTATTGAAAATTTTGTTTCCGGCGTCGCGACGTCGCGGGCGCCACTGTCATTGACAACATTTGAACAACAAAATAAAGCCACTAAAAATATGTAACGACTGGCCTTTACAGGAATTGAACTCTTTCTTTGTTATTACGGAAACTGTCTGGGGAGTTTTAAATGAATCACCCTGTAGATCGATATTAACTGTGTTGAAAAAATTTATCGTAATTTTTTATGACAAATTTTGACAGCATACTTATTCATTATTTGGCTGCTTTGCGTCTTTAATCAAGTCTTTAAAACTGGTGGTGACATCCGGAAAGGAATCTCAAGCTTCCCAAACCTTCTTCTATCTTACCTTAAAAAAAGGAAAAAGTGGTACACATTGATGATTATTAAGGATATCATAACTGTTCACCAAAAGAATGTTATATCATCCCTCAAGGAACTGATTTGTTTATTAAATACATTCTTTAATCTTGAAGAAAGCAACAACGACAAATTCTAAATCCACGAGGGAGGCATCATCAAACAGTCAGAAACCTAAACCTACCAAACAGCCTCGAGAACCTATACTATCCGACTTACTACTTACTAATGTGACCCTAAGGTGGGTAAATAATATTTGACAGTGAAATCATCCTAAACAAATGGCGGATCGTCGGAATATGATAAAAGCAGCAAAATCTGGCTCAAATTTAAATAAAACCGGTAATAAATGTAGCAGCAACTAATGTCATATTACAGATGAAACTGAATTAAAATGTCAGAAATTTATAAATCTGAATGACGATTTTTTTTTACGGAAGTAAAATATAAGAAGAAACGTAAATCTAACAAAACAGTTGTAGGCAATATGGTAAAGGGGAGGACTGTTGCAGTGCAGGGCTGTTGTGCATCCCCTAATGTCGTACTGATGAGAGCTAACAAGCTCGAAACTAGTTCACGGCTGGCGATTAAAGATATACGAGGTCCTGCTTCTTAGGCCTCATATATCTTTGTGAACTTTAGATCGTAATAAAATGAATATGCTTTTCTTTCAGATTAATTTTCTTGATTGCAAAATCAAGGTATTTATTGATTTTGCCTTCTCAAACCTTTCCTTTCCTTGCAACTAAAAACATAACTAGTCACACCAGATCTTTTGAAATAATACTCGTAATTTTAAATACATCAAAAATTATATGACCCATATTTTCTCTACTTTAGGTACATATTCTATGATTTTCACAAGGGCCGATCCATACATTTACCACATACTACGTAAGAGAATCCATTTTGTTACGGCATTGTTTATATTTTGATAATATTAACAAAACCAATCACAAGATGGAAATAAGCATACTTTTGTCATATTCACTTTTATTATCAGTTTTGTTTTTTAATCGACAGGATTTAAGTATCATCAGGAGAGCTGTAATCTGCCCATCCTGCCATGTCTCTCTAGAGAATTATTTCCATTTTGTGACCAACTGTTTGATTGTAGAAGAAAAGATTAAGAAATATTGTGAAACTCTAGATGTAAACAGTATAGGTCAAACGGAGCTAGGCCATTTGAGATATTTAAAAAATGAGCTAGATGCTAATTTGGTTAATAAAATCAAAGTAGAGACGCAATTCTGTGAAGAAAGAGAAAATGATGATAAAGGTGAAATTGCTAACAGACATGACATAATTAAATTAGAGCGAAGTTCCCGGAATGATGCCAAAAATGTTACAGGAGTTGGACATATACATAAAAGTTATTTGGATAACATAGATAATCTGAAATTTAACAATGAAGAAAAATTTGTACCAAAAACTATTTTGGACTACAAACAGAAGTATAATAATGTAGACATTAAGACAGAAGAAATATTTTGTGATGAGAACGGACTTAAGGAGGAAAGCTGTATTGAAATGGTGGACCAGAAATTTTTACTTAACGAAGAAATCGAAATAAAAACAGATGAGCAAGATTTCACCAGGTAATATTAAATTGAGTTTTATTTTAAAAATGGGAAATAACTGTTTTCGCCAGTTTATTTTCTGAGTATCTGTTCAATTATTAACCATTTGGTAGTGTAAATAAGAGAATATTTGTGACCCAATAAGCAATATTTTCATTAAATAACTTATTAAGTAATTTTGTTGATGTCGTCAATATACCCTGATAGGAGATGTTAGTGAAATATATTAAAATGACTAAGGGCCGGTTTTATAATGTTAGATTAACTCCACGTTTATCCTAAGTTTAAACTTAAGATTAAACCATGATTTAAACTTTACTTTACAAACTTAAATTTATACAGTTGGCACTACTGTTCAACAGAAATTGCAACTTCACGTAGTTTAATTCTAACCTATTTCGACATTTTGACATGACGTTTCAAGTTATTTTTGTAAAAAAATGGAGGGAAATAGAAGAATGACGAATTCGCTGAACTAATTCTATTAGTGAAACATTTTTAATTATACAAGAGGCAGTTGATTTGTGTAGGCTTCCAAAGTTTCTGGTAACAATAAGCTTATAATATATGGATATAGGTGAGGAGATCAAACATAAATCTTTACCTTTCTGTAATAATAAATTTTCAATTAGCTCCAATAAAATAATAACTGGCCCAATCTAAACAGCTTATGCATTTTTCTGATTACATTCTTCCTGGTAACTATAGGTCTGATTCTAAAATTTCTAGAACTTTGAGCGTATTAATAATAAGTTTCTGTCATCATCAGATTGTAAATAATCACATATTTCGAATACATCCATCAAATATTACACCGAATTTTATTAATTCTGAGGTTATGAACATTCTGACATCTGATAATCCAGAGTTTAAACCATCCCCATCCACCGTTTGAAGTTTAACTTTACTGTGACGTAATTAATCTGCAAACTAAAGATTACTGACATTATAAAACAGACTTTTTTTGAGATCTGTAGTTTAATCTGTGCTCTGCAGTTTAATCCGATATTATAAAACCGGCCCTAAATGGGTGATGGGTTAATAAGGACTCTAAAAATAATTATATTTCCACCAAAGACGCGTATTACTTAGTAGACGGCAAAAATAGCCTGTTTTTCACTAATCTCTAAAGACGAGGTCACAAATATAAGTGGAAATTAAGTTGTACTGTCTATTAAGTAATATTGCGAGAAAGCAGTCATATTTATTTAAAAATACGGAACGCCAAAAACTTGCCATGAAAATTTAAACTTTGTTTTTGGAAATAATTTAATTCATAAATATTCATTGAACGTATTGAAGAATATTGAATTTTGTAAGCTTAAAAAAAATAGGGTACCAAGTCAAATATTGAAAACAAAATTTTTATATAGGTATACATATATTTTTCTCTTTATAATAATAGGTATTTTTAAGGTGCTTAGTAATATTTCAAGGTACAAAGCCTCGTTTCAACAGAGACAATTCATTCCCAAGTAAATTCTCGCCTATCAACCATGCAAATTAAGCAATTGTCAAAGATAAAAATATGACTCATAAGTAGTCATTATTATCAACCATATAATCTTATCTTATCTTTTTGACCAAACAGTTTTAGAGAAAGTGTGAAAGGTAACAAATAAGTAATCCGCTACGTTGATTTAATGTATACTCGACATTGAAACTTGCCTGAAAGGTGTTTGGCAACCTAACCTAGTAGATCAAATAACGCCTTATTCAGCTTGTTTTCCACATCCAATCGACGTGTCAAAAAACAACATTTTGGTAAATTCGACATCACATTTGTCATATTTCACTTATTGAAATTGATGGCGACATCTGTTCGACATCGAATCGAGGTCTAAAAGCACTTAAGTTGTTAGCTGGGCAGCAAATCTTATAAGGACATAAAACGTGCAAGTGTAATGTTACACTTGACGATTCAAAACTTCAGCGATTTCTAAAGAAATTTACCATATTTAGTCAGTATGTTGCATTGAAAATTCTTCCAGTATTCAGTACATTCCATCTCATCTGTAGCAGATATTTAAGGAAATCTATATTCCTCAGAAGTCAGTATTTTCAGTCAATCATAATTTTGCTAATTCTTAAGTTCATTCTTAACCTGCAGTCTTATCTTTCGATGATGTCTGGTTAAGAAGGGAGTTGCGATTATTTTCTGGATGTGAATATTGCATTTCCTATCTTCACCTTTAGCTTTGATATAGATATGACAAAAGTTATTTATGAATATCTATAAAATTCTATCATATTTTACTAAAAATATTCCAAGTGCAGTGATAATAAATTATTTTTGCAATTTTCAGATTTCAGGAACTAGAAGTCGCCACTAAGTTACATAGCGAACAGACATCTTTAAAGTCAAATCTTAAAGATGATTTTATAATGCATAAGAATCCATCAGAAGCAACAATGTACAAATGTGATTCTTGTTCATTTCAGACCAAACGTAAATATAACCTCATGGCACATTCGCTACAGCATAAGGATCCTTCGGAAGTAACAATGTACAAATGTGATTCTTGTTCATTTGAGACGAAATATGGGAACTACCTTACATGCCATTCGCTAATACACAGGAACCCTTCAGAAGTAACAATGTACAGATGTGACTCTTGTTCATTTCAAACGAAACGTAAAGGTAACCTCAGAGCACATTCGCGACTGCATAAGACTCCTTCAGAAGTAATAGTGTACAAATGCGATTCTTGTTCGTATCAGACACAATATGGGAGTTACCTCAAAAGGCATTTGACAATGCATATGAGTCCTTCAGAAGTAACAATGTACAAATGTGATTCTTGTTCATTTCAGACAAAATATGGGAGGTACCTTAAAAGGCATTCGCTAATGCATATGAATCCTTCAGAAGTAACAATGTACAAATGCGATTCTTGTCCATATCAAACAAAGTATGAGAGGTACCTTAAAAGGCATTTGCTGGTGCATATGAATCCCTTAGAAGTAACAATGTACGGATGTGATTCTTGTTCATATCAGACAAAATTTAAGGGTGATCTCAAAAGGCATGTGCTAGTTCATAAGATTCCTCAGAAGTAGCAGTGAACAAATGCGATTTTTGTTCATTTCAGACAAAATATGAGAGATACCTTAGAAGGCATTCACTGATGCATAGGAACCTCTCAGAAGTAACAATGTCCAGATGTGACTTGTTCATTTCAGATGAAATATAAAAGTAGTCTCTATAAACATTTGCCGTTGCATAAAAATTTATTTTGTGTTAACAAAAGTGACTCGTATTAGCTTGGGACAAGACATGAAAATTTCCTCAGAAATAATTTGCTATGCATAGGGATCAATTAGAAGTAACGTGCAAATTTTTCAATTCAAGTAAAACAAATGATGCTTCAATGCATTTGCTAGTAAGAATACTTTATATTAAAGCGCTCGACCCTCAAATATAAGCTATGGTGGTAGCAAAGAAGAGATAAATTGCGATTCTTATATATGTTTTCATAAAAGGTTTTGTACAGGAAATATTTTTATTATTAATAATAATAATAATAATAGTATTTATTTCAAAGTAAAAGTTATAATAACAGTAAGATGAAATATCGTCAAAACAACAACAAAAAAAACAATAATCAATTCAAACGCATACATGATTATAAAATGTGTAAATGACAAACATATCTTCAGATGAACAACAACATGAAAGATAGATAAACAACAAATATAATAAAATATAATTAAACATGTAAAATGAATCTAAATATAGACATATTTTAAGCATAATTCATAAATTCCTGTGCTGTGTATGGCTCTACATTTAATAATAATTCATATATAAGTTTTTTAAAAGTTCTTAAAGAGTTTACTGCCTGAATGGATTGTGTAAGCCTGTTATAAAATTTTATGCAATTATAGTGGGCATTTTTTTCTGTCATAGTCAACCTGTGGATGGGATAGTTGTAATTAAGATTTCTGGTGTTATGATTGTGTTGGGGTTCATTGTCGGAAAAGAGCTTTGTTCTTTAAAAAATACAACAGACATTCTTGAATATAAATAGCATAAAGAGTCAATACCTTGTTTTTCTTGAATTTTCCTCTACATGTTTCAAGTGGTCTTATTTTTAACATAGTTCTCAAGGTACGCTTTTGAATTATGAATAATCTTTCTATATTTACATTGTTTCCAGTTTCCATAAAATATTAGTCCATAGCGCAATACTGAATCAAAATTTGCATAGTATACAATTTTGAGAGAAATAAAATTCATATATTTGGATAATACTCTGATGCTATAACATGCACTATTTAATGTTTTGCTAATATAATCTATATGGACATCCCACCACAACGTTTCATCAACATGTATACCTAAAAATTTTGTGGCTTGTGTTAATTTTAATGTAGTATTCTCATTTAATTTAATTTTGTTCACAGTCTCAAGACCAGCTCGATTAGTTCTAAGTAATATGGTATTTGTTTTTTCTTCATTTAACACAAGTTTATTTGAAATAAGTCATTCCTTAGCATTTGTAAATATAGTATTTGTTGAAATAATTATGCCATAAAATGTTGTAGCCGATACTAACAAGTTAGCATCATCTGCATAGTTTGTTATGGACGTATCTTCTAAAGTTACTACATTTACTAAGTCATTTATAAAGGTTATAAAAAGTGTCGGCCCCAGAATACTACCTTGAGGTACTCCATGAAATCTCCTTGAAATCTCAACAACAATTCAACGGAATATCGGTATCTTATGATAAGACCTCTAGGCAGATGGAACAATATTGGCTAATAAAGAACGAGCTAGAAGAAAGAAAAAAGAAATGAGAAACTAACATTAAAATTACTTACTCTAACGGCGTCCGAATGATTAAACCTTTAAACTAACAAGCATACCCAGTTGCTCATCACATACTAACTTCCATTGTTACTACCAGGACACAAATGGCCTTAAAACTAAAACACAAACCTTCTTTAATGCTGTGTCTACGCTAGAGTATGATGTTATATGTATTACCGAATCCGGACTTTCCAGTGATGTTAGCAGTGAGGAGATATTTCCAGCTTCCTATCTAGTGTTTAGAAGCGATCGTAATCTTCAAGCCACTGGACATTCCAGGGGAGGTGGAAAGTTAATTGGAGTTAAAAATAGTTACAATGTTATAAAATTAAATTTAGACTCAATCACCAATATTGTTCCCAGTATAGACGTTATTGGTTGTAAGGTAATGATTAATAGTGCTGTTTTACTAATTTTTTCAATTTATATACCACCAGCAACAACCGTGTTTGAATACGAAACATTTCTAGATGCTTTTGAAGGTCTGTCAATATTTGAAAAAAATCAAAAATTATTTATTTGTGGCGATTTTAATGTTAATAAGTTTAATTCTGATCAAAATGATGTCAAGCTTAGAGTAGTTGACACCTTTGAATTTTCTAGATATAAGACAATATAATACAGTATTAAACAATAATGGTAGGTTGCTGGACCTGGTACTTGCTAATTTTAGTTGTAATATTAGTATAGATTTCGTGTCTTTAGTTAATGAGGACGTACACCACCCCTCTTTGATCATAGATTTCAGTATAAACACAAAAATGTCAAAAAATTTCTCTGCCAGTAACAATAACATAACTTACAACTTTAAGAGAGCAAATTTCATTCAACTATACGAGAAACTCTTACAAGCTGATTGGTCTTACTTAGAGCATAATAGCGATGTTTCGCAGTTTCCCACTTCCCTAATAGGTTCAAATGACATACCAAGAATTCAGCTTTACATCGCGTTTTTAAAGTGTTTGTTTGTAAAATATGGCTCGCCTATATATAATATTGAAGTAGATAAAAGGTAAAATATACATAAATCACAAATATTGACGGGATTAATTTAAAGATGATAAACATAGTTATTCCTTATTGTATTCAAATAGTAATTAACATTATTAATAAATCGTTATCTCAAGGTACTGTGCCAAATATTTGGAAATCAGCGTTAATTTTACCTATTCCAAAAATTTCAAACCCTCTAGAATTAAACCATCTCAGACCCATAAATATTTTACCTACATTCTCCAAATTACTTGAAAAACTTGTCTCCAATCAATTTTCAGACTATTTGACATCCTACAATATAATGCCAAGGCTTCAATCAGGTTTTAGACGAGGACATAGTACCAGTACAGCATTGATTAAAGTTGTGAATGATATTGCCAAAAACATGGACAACTCAGAGATCACCTTCTTAGTATTACTGGACCAAAGCAAAGCCTTTGACTTGGTCAATTTTAGTCTATTAGAATCAAAATTAAATTATATAGGTATAGATGGTGTGGAGTTACTGTGGTTCAAAAATTATTTAAATCATAGAAGTCAGTCAGTCAAGTTCAACAATGAATATTCAAATAGTAGGTTTACAAAAAATGGGGTACCACAAGGCAGTATCCTGGGCCCTATTCTGTTTTCAACATTTATGATCGACGTACCACCTATCTTTAGGTTCTCCTCATCACATATGTATGCTGATGATATTCAGATATATATCTCTTGTAAGACACCATCAAATATGTAAAACAAGTAAAAAACTTAGGAGTAATTATTGACAGTTCACTTAATTTTGACGCACATGTAAATAATGTAACAAAACAATCATTCATGACACTAAAGGCATTATACCAATTTAAATATAGTTTATCAGAAGATGTAAAGATGACCCTAATGAGATCCTTAATATATCCGAAAATAGAATATGGCGGTAATGTCTATTTTAATTTTCTCACAGAATATAACAAAAATAAATTACGAATACAAAATGCTTGCATGCGATTTAGCTACTGCATTAATTATAGGGAACATATTACACCCTTTCTTAATAATATTAAAGAATTAAATGTCAGAAATAGAATGAAATACCTATTTTCAGTATTTACGTTTAAATTACACAAAACAGCCACTCCGATTTATTTATATGAGCTGTTGACGAAACGCTCTGACATTCACGACGTTAACAATAAGAAACAATAAATATAACATTCCACAACACCATACTAGCAAGTTTGAGGGTAGCTTCATTTATGCGGCCGCAGTAGTTCTAAATGAAAACTTCCAATTCCTCAATTTAAGCGAATTTCAATTTAAAAGCAAATTAAAAGAGATTATGTTAAATAAGCAGCTGAGCACATTCAACTGATCCATCTTGTTTATATTTGACCCATAACCATTTATTATTTCTTATTGCACCACTATGATTATGATTATATTCATTCTTTTTTGTACCTGCACTTATCTATCACCTCATTTTTATTATTATGTTAATTTTATCAGATTACTCAAGTTTTAGTGTAATATTTTTAATTCTTATCATATTGTAATAATATTTAATCATTTATAGGATTGTAATTATAATTAGTTATTGCTCATTTCATTAACTACTAATTTATATTTTATTATAACTTTTATTGTGCGGGGAGGGTTGAAAATCAACTTTATTGAACCCTTACCTTTTGTGTAACTTTCAACACAATAAATTTTTATTCTATTCTATTCTATTCTAAATATCAGTATAGTTAAATACGCAAAATAAATACAATTTAATATATAAATAATATAACATTTGTGTTATAAAATTTACCACTTTCTCCAAATTTATTCAATTTCCTTATATTTAACACGCCCTGTATTGCACTATTGGATTTTTGTAAGTGTGATCTACCGATGGCAACAGACTACTTGTTAAATATATCCACTCCCAGGTAGAACATAATATTGGCTGGATCGTGGTTCAATATTGGATCAATATAGATACATTGAAATTGTAACAAAAATATTGAACTAATATTAATATACACTGGTATTAAAATATCGGCGTGCCTATGTTGGTAGTATATTGTTTTAACACATTCCAATCCAGATATACGCAGACAATATTGATATTAATTTTACAACATTGAAAAGTCTATATTCGCGTTATGTTGTTATTACATTTTTTGATAATATTGTACAAAAAATATCGATTGATAAAGATAAATATTGATTCTAAAATATTTGAAAACTCATATTTAACTCATATTTGTCAACTATGTGTAAAATTATATTGTTTAGGGAATATTTTCTAATACCAATAAATATATTGATTTTCCAATACTGGAAAGTGTATATGTTATTATGTTGTTATTGAACTTTTTAGTAATATTGCACAACAAACATCGACTGATAACGACAAATATTAATTTTAAAATATCGGGATATTCATATTGAGATTATATTGTTAAACACTTTTTTAAATAATGTTATTTAACCGATTTATATCTATATTGGATAGTCATGCTGTGCCTAGGCCAATTGCAATAAGTTGCAAGAATATAAATAAGAATATAAACATCCAAAATTCATGAACTAAGGACATGCTTAATATGACGGATCACCAATTAGTATTTTGTACTGTGGAGAAAAGAACGGTCATAAAAGGACAAAAGAAAATCACATACAGAGACTTTAACAAAATACAGATGGAGAACCTTAAACTAGACGCATCCATTATAAATTGGAATGAGATAAACGAAAATCAAAACATTAATGAAAACCTCACATTTCTTAATCAAGCAATTGTGGCTTTATATGGCTTTTATGCGCCAATAGAAACAGTATATATATTAGAAAACAACAGAAACCATACATTACAGACACCATAAAAGAAATAATTACACTAAAAAACAAAGCACACAAAAGATATCTACGAACGAAATAGGCAGTACATAGGAAATATTATATAGACATCAAAAATCAACTATCCACATGCATAAAAAATTTAAAAAAGGCGTATTATGAACATAAGCTAATAAATAACCAGAAAAACTCTAAATTAATTTGGAAACAACTTGAGCAATGGGGAGTACATAATAAACATAGAAATACACTACCAGACGAATTAAAGGACCCAAATGAAATTAATAAATACTTAGTTAATGTTAGCAGCGGAGCAAATATAAATAAAGATCTATTAAGGTATTACAAATAACATAAAAAAGTGAATGTAACTACATTCAGTGATTTTACTAATACAACACCTGAAAAAATTGAAAATCAGCTTGCAATAATCAAAACAAATGCGCAAGAGCTAGATAACGTCAATCTGAAAATGTTGAATCTAATAAGTAACTACTGTATTAATCCATTAACACAAATTATAAATGAGTCACTCAGAACAGGTGACGTACCACAGATATGGAAACAATCCGTTGTTACACCATTACCAAAAAACGATAAACCCGAATCATTTTCAGAAGTGCGACCAATAAACATATTACCTACGGAATCCAAATTATTAGAAAAAACGGTAGTAGAGCAATTAAATGAACACCCTGAAAAAATAATATACTACCTGCAATACAGTCAGGATTTCGAAGTAAGTTTAGCACATGTACAGCCCTGTTAAAAGTAATATCTGATTTATGTGCAGCACTTGATGATCAAAAATTGGCTTATCTCGTGCTATTAGACTATAGCAAAGCCTTCGACTTATTGGACCACGAATTAATGTTAACAAAAATGAGCCACATAGGAATAGAAGGGACTACATATATGTGGTTTCAGAATTACTTTACAAACAGACAACAGTGTGTGAAAATTGAAGACGACATATCAACGATGCTAAAATGTGACAAAGGAGTTCCGCAGGGTAGTATTCTGGGACCCATATTATACACAATATACACTTGTGATCTGCCAGAAGTAATAAAAAACTGCAAGGTTCACTTATAGACCGATGATACGCAGTTGATAAAAGACTTTTCTCCAGGCGACATTAATAGGGCCATAGATAAAATTAATGAGGATTTGGATAATATTGTAAAATGGTCTGAGGATCACGGGCTGAGAATAAATCCAAATAAATCAACAGCTATGTTAATAGGCACAGATAACAACAGAATAAGAGGATTACAGTCAAAAACCAATAGTATCAACATAAACAGCAATATAATACAGGAGGCGGAGGAGTAAAAAATCTAGGTATTATGATAGACAACAAGTTAAGTTTCGAAAAATATGTAAATAAAATAAGTAGTTATGCATATATGAGCTTAAAATATTTGTATAAATTCAAAACACTGTTAACAAGTGAGACAAAGTACTTAACCTGTAATAGTTTAATTTTATCCAGACTAAATTACTGCTTAAGTGTATACTACCCATTACTAACAGATAAACTGAAAAAAAGACTGCAAAAGATACAAAATATGTGTCTGCGATACTCTTATAACATAAACAGAAGGGAACATATAACACCGCACATTAGGAACTTAAAAATTCTAAACATAGAAAATAGATATGCATTACAGTTCAGTTGTTTACTATATAATACTGTGAACAATGGAATACCCAGCTACTTGACAGAAAAAATAGTTTTAAGAAGTGAACTGCATGAGAGAAACTTCAGAAACCCAACCTATAATATTCCCGTGTACCGAACAACAAAATTTGAGGGTTCGTTTACATACAATGCTCCAAAAACATTGAATACAATCAGAGAGGAAATAACTCATCCATCAGTCCGACGTTTTAAAAGCGCAATAAAAAAAAGACTAATTAATAATTTATAATAATTAAAATAGTTTCATGTAATGCGTGGCATATGTGCAAATATGTATATTTATATGATTATATGTGTACAAAATTCAGTGATAACCTATCATAGCTAGTTAAACATTGTTCTATTATTTAATTATTAAATGTGTACTTCATGGGCTGTGAGGAAGAACGGCCCTGCCGATTCACAACCTTTTTGTGTATTGTAATATTCTATGTTATACTTTCACAATAAACTTATTATTATTATTATAGATAGCGCTCCTTGCAATATGCTTGTACGAGCGTACAATTTCTGACTTAGGGTCTCCAGGTAATGTGATTCAATAGTGACAAAGAGAAATTCACTATGGTGATGCTCACATAATCTGTACTAACAAAGGCCCAAGATGCCTTTAGTAATTTTACAGATGATGTAGTTGTACCTACCATACATAGGTTAAATATTTCAGCTGGAGGTTTTACTACAATCACTTCTGGATCTTGTTAGTGAGGTTCTTAAAATAATAATAATTATTCAAAAATTGTACTTTATGGAAATTACAAGAAATAGCTTTACAATCTTTGGGCATTAGACTAAATTAATATTCTGCGCATCAAAAACTCAACTTTGAAAAGTATTTGTATGTATATCTTGAAATAAATATGAGGCAATAAGTAATATCTATGCTGACTTTTTTCAAAACATGGACAATTTCATTTCAATGTAAAAAAGTCACAAAAAAATTTTTCAAGGTATTCAAAGTAAAATGAAGGATAGTGAAAATACCAAAGAATATATAAACTCTTTGGAAAATACCTCCTGACAACTGTTTAACGTGTACTACTTTGACAAGATTCCTAGCAAGACGACAACTCGGTTAACTTAAAGTTTTGCGTTCTGTTAATTTTTACACATTTTGCGTGGTAGACACTGTGATAACATCAATATTCCTCAAGTTAAATTTATTCCCCGGCTTGAATTTTGACTCTTTGTCTAGCCCATTGTAATGTCAAGTAAGTAATCCAACACTTTTGAAGCTAACTTCTCGCATGGTGTGTATTTTTCGAGCTCCACGCTCCACATAACCTCTACGTGTTTTTATTGTTTTTTTATCGAAAATTAGAAAATGGCAACTCACCAAACAATATGCAGGCTTTGCTTAAAAATATGTGACTGCTTTAAAAAAGCCATAGAGGAAAATATGAAAGACTTTTTGGAAAAACTTTTACCAAATATAGTAAGTGTCGAAAATATTCAGGTAGAAGGATGACAGTTTATAAAGCAAGTTTGACACATTTCAATATATTTTACGTTATAGAATTTAGCCGAAATACGGGAACATGTGATGTGTACAAACTGTGCAGAAGTGCTTGTAAAGTGTTCTGATTTCAAAGCAGCTTGCTTGTATACGTATAATCACTATATAATTCCATTTCTAAGCAAGGACACTGCCAAACTGGATCTTAGGGATGTATATCTATGCAAAAATGAAAGCAGTACTGGCATTCCAGAGGATCAAGACGTTTGTGGACTTTGCATCCGTACAGCAAAAGATTGTTTTGTTTTACCTCTTAACATTGAAAAGGGAGACGTTATGTTAATGAAAATGGCAGAGCAGTGTCTTCCAGAATTGGTATGTATCAATATTTTTTATGTTAACTATTATTAATGTTAATGGAAGGTGATTTAGTAATCATCTTCCAGTTTTTAATAACCAAATGATCATATACAGGGTGGAACATTAATAATAGGCCATAGTTCAGGGGTAGATTCTTTGGGCCAAAATAAGAGGATATAGCCAAATATGCTTGGTAATACTAAAGGAGAACGGAAACCTCGAATTTTTGCGTGATTTTTTTCAGGATACCCTATTTTGGGGTCGTAGATCACGAATCTGAAATTAGTTCTGCGCGCATACGAACCGTTTCCCCAAAAAAATGTTTTAAAATTTTTCTTATGACACCCTTTTCATGCACTAATTTATACACCAACAGCATTTGTATATCGTCTCTTTCCTTATTAAGATCACGCTATGTCCTTTATAGAACAATAAACCTCTCACTTATGGCAGAAAACTCACTTTCTTTTGTATAATAATCAGAATTTTATTCACAGAAACTGTATTAGATGAACCTCCATCTGTCATTTGATTACATATATTTGCATGCGTTGTTTGCGCATGTGTAAGGTTTGGTGTCTAAAGGCACGTTTGAAAATTACTGGGTTGAACTAATCCGTTTTTAGTGTTGAAAGACATATGCGACGTTACTTTTCCAAACACATTCGCGACCGGTCGACGCTTAGAAAGGGATATATATCTTTATAAATAATACTTAACGCTGTCTGCCCTAGATTTAATAAGGTGCCAAGTACTATTATATATCTCTTGCCCTTCAAGACACTTTCGAAGCGTTGACGCTTATAATAATAGTACTTAGCACCTTATTAAATCTGGGGCAGACGGCGTTAAGTACAGACATTCGCGCCTTGAAGGGCAAGGGATATGTATGTTTATAAATAATACTTAAAGCCGTCTGCCCCAGATTTAATAAGATGCTAAGTACTATTATATATCCCTTGCCCTTCAAGACACTTTCGAAGCGTCGACGGGCGCGAACGTGTCTTGAAGGGCAAGGGATATATAATAGTACTTAGCACCTTATTAAATCTGGGGCAGATGGCGTTAAAGCATTATTTATAAACATAAATCAAGACACGTTCGCGGCCGGTCGACGTTTCAAAATGCGCGTCGTTTAGTATTTCTGTTTTTTCGGCAGAAGAGGGGGGTGTTCTATAGAATGACCCATACCACTTTCACAAGGAGTATTAATTTAACATTGAAAACGTGAAAAATCGCCTAGTGATATTGGTCGGTGTCGGTACTTTAAACACAACTTTGCAAATGCATGCGCATCGGGTTGACAGTTGTATAGTTTTGAGTAGCTGTTTTGTGATGTTTTACAAACTATCTTTTTATTTTTATGTAAGAGAAAGTGAGTTTTCTACCATAAGTGAAAGGTTTATTGTTCTATAAAGGCCATAGTGTGATCTTAATAAGGAAAAAGACGATGTACAAGTGCTGTTGGTGTATAAATTAGTGCACGAAAAAGTGCGTGTCATGAGAAAAATTTTCAAACTTTTTTTTTTTGGAGAAACGGTTCGTATGCACGCAAAACTAATTTCGGATTCATGTTCTATGACCCCACAATAGGGTATCCTGAAAAAATCACGCAAAAATTCGAGGTTTCCGTTCTCCTTTAATATTACCATATGCTTTAGTAAAATGTTGCTGTGGATAAAGATACAGGGTGTCAAATTTCAAATTATTTTTTCGTTTTTTTTTTGTTGCAATAACTCAACAGCCTCTTGACTGAGACTGATCTTCGCCAAATTTGCTAGAGGAACTTTTTTTGTTCTAAGAAACTATAATTTATGTATTACACCATGTTAGTTCATAGAGGGCGCCGCAGGACCTGTATCTGATAATGAATTTTTTTTCATTTTTTTTTTGACGAAATGAGGTACTTTTGACCAGAAAATCTGATGAGGGGTCATTTCCACGCATAAAAGGTACGCTTATTGGTAGGACTTAATAACTTCAACCGTTTTCGAGGAAAGTGCTGTTAAACATTTCAATAATTTTTTGAAACACATTCAAATTTAATGAAACAAAGTGTATTTATTGAAAAAAGTATAAAACATAAGTTAAAGCAAAATCGTAGTAACAGCGTAAACTCTTTCTCACTTTCTTATGAACCAATGGATTATTTTCATGGCATTGAGATAAATACATAAATCAAAAGATTGTCTAAAATAAGGATCTAATTTTATTAGAGGCCCAAAAAAATAACGTAAAATTTAACTTAATGATATTATAAACTTTCCCCCCATTGAAAAACCCCATTGCTGCAACTTAGAGTAAATGTACGATATGGTCTCCACCTACTTCTATGCCTTTTCTAATTCTACTCATAAAAGATTTTCTTACATTGAAAAATACATTTTCCTGTCCTCTAATAAAATTCGCCGCGTTTTGTATTTTTTCCCACAGTTCTTATCCTGAGCTGATAGTACTTGCATAGACTAAGGACTTCACATGTCCCCACACATAATAATCTAAAGGATTATAATTAGGACTCCTTGGTGACCAAGCAAACTCACTTCCTCGACCGATCCATCTGCGTTTCAAAGTCTCATCAAGATAATTCCTGACTTCAATGGAGAAATGAGGGGGAGCTTCATCTTACATGAACCACATTTTGGTATGGCTATGGGGTCTGCATTATCACCAATTTTAAGCAACATATTTATGGAGAATTTTGAGAACACACATGTTCAAAATTGTATAAACAAACCGATTGTCTGGTGGAGATATGTTGACGACATCTTTGCAATTTGGCCTCATGGTGTCGATTTACTAGATAGTTTTTTGGAAAACATAAATAGTAAGGAACCGTCTATTAAATTCACATTAGAAGTAGAAAGTAGGAATGAACTATCGTTTTTAGATGTTTTAATTAGAAGGGTAAATAATACAATTGAAACAAACGTTTATAGAAAACCAACACATACTAATAAATATCTAAATTTTAACTCAAATCAGTCAATAGATGTTAAAAGGGGTGTTGTAAAATGTTTATACGATAGGGCCAAAATAATTTCATCTAATAATGAAATATTAAATAACGAGAAAAAATGTATCAAATAGGTTCTAGTACAAAATCAATATCCTGTAGTCTTTGTTGATAGAGTTTTCATAAATGTTGAAAATAGGGACAATCAGGTACGACAAAAACCTGAACGTCATTATACAGCAATAATTTCTTATGTATACGGACTATCGGAAAAGCTACGCCATATAGGTGGCAAATTTGATGTTAGGAGGATATTTCAAACGGGGAACACTTTAAGATCTATTTTAACAAAAACGAAACCGATAAACAGTAAGCAGAATTCAAAAAACTGTATTTACAATATCCTGTGCGAATGTGATAAATGTTATGTGGGTGAGTCATCCAGACCTTTCAGTGTGAGGTTGGATGAGCACAAGAATTACATTAGAAAGAATGAAATTCAGAAATCAAAGATTTGTGAACATGCTTGGAAAAACGGACATAGAATAAACTGGGACTCGGCAAAAATTTTAACAAAAGAAGCAGATACCGAAAAAAGAAAAATTAAAGAATCAGCAATAATCTTATTAAATGAAGACAAGTGCGTATCGAATTGTTCTGTAGATATTTGTACAACCTGGCTACCAATGTTAAAAGAAGAACTTAACAAACAACATTATCTAAAAGAAAATATCATCAGTTCTTTGTTCTGTGTAAGTAGTATGGATCTATGGAAATAATATAAACAGAATCTTAAAGCTGTGTATTTGACATACACAGCAAAATAAGAGTTCTTCCAAAAAAAAAAAGCTTTTAAAATGGAAAGAGACTACTTTCCAAAACGTCAGCAAAATACATTATTTCTGTGTTTATTCCGATTTATATTATTTGCAAAACATAACCTCTGACTATTCCTTTGGCGTAAACGTCATGGGTGCAGAGGCTTTTTTCCAATAATTCTATTATTTTGTAGATTCGGTGATTTATTTTTGAAGAGGACAATAATACATGTGGTAGAAAACCCAAATAATAGGAAAGAATAGCCATGAGGATTTTGTACTTCCCAGTAATGGGTATTTCTCCAGTTCTTAACAAAATTTCGATCTCTGTTGTGTTTATTTAGAACAAATTGACAAAATGGTTGTATGTCCGCGTTTTTTCAATGTGTAACTCCCTTCCGCACAAGCCCTGGCTTCTGGAATTGGGGGTTGTCTAATTTCTGTGGTGTTTATTTATTTATATTTATTATTATTATGTATGTACGTATGGTTGTTCTCTCGTAGCGCCTATACTAATGCACCGATTTTGACAAATGAGGTGTCAAATATGACTCGTCTTGAAGCCAAGAGTGTGAATACTGACATGAAATTAATGCTAGTGCTATTGCTGAAATAAAAAAAATAATAACTAGAAAGGTTGAAACAAAATAAAGTTTAAAAAACTATGAATCCCGACTACTCAATAAATTACTAAAAAGTTAAAAACAAGATTTACCTGTTTACAGAAAGCTTAGGAGAGTAGTATATCTGTCTGGGATATTAAGTATCTATTACTCTCCTACGGCTTTCTGTAAACAGGTAAATCTTGTTTTTAACTTCTTAGTTATTTTTTGAGTAGTCAGGTTTCATAGTTTCTTAAACTTTATTTTATTAATCTAATCTAACAACAGTCTTCTCTGATGCTTCTTAGCAAATACATCCACAACTTCTTCCAAAGAAATCGTATCTTTTCCACAGCAACATTTTACTAAACCATATTTGGTTTATATCCTCTTATTTTGACTCAAAGAATCTACCCCTGGACTATGGCCTATTATTAATGGTCCATCCTGTATACTGGGTTATAACCAGTGGCGGATCCAGAATTTCATCAAAGGGAGGGTTAGATGATTTTTTTTATATACCTACTGACATGGAGTCAAAATATTTTGTCATGAAATAAGAAATCCCAAAAACTTGACTCCCAATAACCAGCATGTCTAGCCTCTCAAATTGTAATTAGCACAAAATTAAAAGTAATGTATTATTTATGTTATACCTACAAATTGTCTCCCAATATTTCTGCGGCTGATAGTACATTCAAAAATAATGGTAGTCTTTTAAACTTATTTTGGAAAATGGATAATAAGGGAGGTATACCCCTTAAAAGGGGATAATAAATTTCAGATTTTCTGCAGTATCTTCCAACTTCCTTGATCTGGAAATTAGTTTTTATAATAATTTTTTGAAATATGAAACAAATTAATCAGTTATGAGGCAAATACTGACAGTCACCAGTCATCCCTATAACTACCCCTTAAGCAGAAGAGAGGGTTTGACTTGTGTCATGCAAACTCGAGTGCAAACTAGTATCCAGGTGTTAATACATAATATTTCAGTCTCAAACACCTCTATAAAATCCTTACTTTACTATAAGGAATGTAACCAAACTGCAACCAACAGCCACTCTCCGGGCTATGTGCCCCGCCGAGCGCTGAATAAAGTCGGGGCAAGAATTCAGGCGATGCACGTCACGAGTGACGTAATTGAAAACATTTTAATGCCAACATAATTTTTAAGTATTAATTACATTAAAAAGAGTAATTCTCGACACCAAATTATTAAGCTTTTTTCAGAAATAAGTACAGTTCAATGTGGCTTCATAATCCTTAGCGTTTTTGTCTTATTTTTAGAAATGGAAGTTAATTAAACCGTATTTCGTCGCGAAAGGTTGGTAGTATAAATTTACAAAAGCACAGATATTTTAAATCGATTTACTGTCGATTTTATTGATTCGAATTATTTTATTGTTGATTTCATCCTCTCCTGCTTTTAATTAATTGTTGTTTCCTTGTTTTATTTACCATCAGTTCTTTTCAGAACTAATATAATTGTATTATTAGTGTTATTCTGGTAAGTGGAGCAAGATTTATTTGTGTGAAAACAAATTAATGCATTATATTTTTAGGTTACCTGTCATAATGCCGAAGGCATTTGGTAAAGATATCCAGGAATTAATTTGTTCTTTAATAAATTATTTTGAGAGAGAACGTGATTCCGGTGGACCACTGTTACCATTAACTGCTGTAAGAGAGGCAAGTATAATTCCAGAAGTTAACTATATATTGTTACGTGTTTACAGTCTTCAGTAAACACTCTGTGGGTTCAAATAACTTGCAACAAGAATCTTCACTAACCGCTATTTTATTAATCACTAAAATTACACTAGTAAATACTTAAAAATCACACAACTAATAATAACTTAATCTACTATAAATTCACTACTTTTAAAACACTATGTACTTTACTTTTCTTCTTAAACTTGTCAACTCTTGTCTAACCTAAAAACTGTCTCTGTATACTAGAACTGTACTGTATACTTCACTGAACTGAACTGTTTTCCCATCTGCTGGATTCACCTCTTTATATCCACGCATAGAATATACCAGAAAACTATTCCATAACATTCTGGAATCCTACAGAGTTTTCTACTATGTGATAGATGACTGTTCGTCAATTGGCTCATAGATGGCGCCACCCTATTAGCCATCAATAGAATAACAGGTTTCCCTTCACTTTGACCAGGGACTTAATCACATCTCTCCCCGTTACATGGCAGCACATAACAATATCATAATATAACCGGTAAATTTCAGAGAGTTGCTAATGCTTTAAACATAAGTTTGAGTGCTGTTAGCAACGTTTCCAAAAAAATGCAGGCTGGGGAAGCTTTAGGTAGCCCTAACAGAACTGGACCAACAACAAAGCCTGTATGCGACATTGATAACTTTGACCAAGCAGCAATTCAAAACGTTACTTATGAAATGTACAGAAACAGTGAGTATTTATTAAAATAACGCATGGAAATATTTATTAAAGTATTTATTATTGTTTTAGAACAACATATTACCAGACAATCCCTTTCAGAGCTGTTGATTGAACGTGACATTTACAAAGGAAGTTTGAGTAGCTTGGGCAAAATATTGAAAAAAATAAGTTTCAAATTTCTAAAAGATAATCCACGTAGAGGATTAATAGAATTACCAAATATTGTTTTCAGCCGCATCACTTTTTTGCAGAAGCATGTAAAAAATATTTCATTGGGGTATCCTCGACAATTTGATTTGTGTATTTAGATGAGACGTGGATCTTTGAATATGGTTCTGTACAAAGATCATGGCAAGATGGAAATAAAGAAAGTGTGAAAAAAACCAAAACTGAAGGGAAAAGGTGCGTAAATGTCTGTTTTTTTTTTCATAAACGAGTTTTACATACAGGAGATTTTAAAAAAATGCATTGTTTTGTACTTTACACGTAGAATCACAGAAAAATATACAATGTAGCTAAAATTCGTTTCTTAAATGATGGGACCCCTGTATATAATGAAAAAGGGGTTTATTATTAATGTACAAATATATTTTTAGGTTTATTATACTTCATGCTGGAAATGAAAATGGTTTTATTCCTGGGGCATCATTATTATTTTCATCAACAAAAAATCCTGATTATCATGGTGAAATGAACAAAACAAATTTTTTGAAATGGTTTGAACACCAGTTATTAAAACATTTGGAAGAACTGTCTTTATCCAATACCGGAATGGATCCGATACAGACGACAGTTCAGACGAAGAAGAAAATATGTGAAAGGTTTCAATTTGCTTAAATATGTAATGTTTTTTCTCTTATCATGAATAGTAAATAACCAAAAAATGTATAATTGTTTAATATTGTAGTAATTTTATTTAATTAGTAGAATTTAATTATAATTATGATTGTACTATAATATATATTATAAAACTCATTGTCCAGTTATTAAATAAAGTTCATTTGGGAAATTATTTATAATCTATTTTTGTTCCAATTAATCGAATTTTGATAGATTTTTGTTATATGTATTGTGGGTTGCAGACGCTGCAGTTATCACAGGCAAAGCATAAAGCTTTATGCTGTGTCACAATTCATCATTTTAATGATACATTTTCAGTTGTGGCAATACAATTTGCATGTGACCTGAATTGGGGGTTGCAGCTATTTCAGGTGCAGTCGCTTTGATTGACTTCATATAATTATAGTAATTTTGTCGATCTGTGACGTGCATTGCCTGAATTCTTAACTTATACTTAAAGAAGCTCTCGTGCCAGTCGTCCTACACCACTTGCAGACTGCAGTTTCGAGCTGTTGGCTCTCGTCAGTGCAAGGTAGGCATGTGACGACCGACACGAGGATCCTTTGACTATTTGATACATCTCGGTGTCCTTGGGATAGCGAGAGCTCCTTTAAGTAGGATCAGTCTTTCAGCTGGTGTTTGTTGCAATCAAAGCATTAGCGTTCTGTTGGTAACATGCAATTATTACACTTAACGTGCCAGGCTTGTAACTTGTAATTCAGCGCTCGGCGGGGCGCATAGCCCGGAGAGTAGCTGTTGGTTGCAGTTTGGTTACGTTCCTTACAGGAATTTTATAGAGGAGTTTGCGACTGAAATATGTTTTAATATTCTGCCCCGTAGAAGCACATTTGAATCAGTGTCCGGATGGCCTATGACCAAGTTTAAAGTATGAATTTGATATTTTAAGGTAGTCGAGGGGGATGAGCCCGATACCCCCCTTAGAATACCCTATGATCTACCCCTTTTTTCAGTTTTGGACTAGAATTCTCTTTAAACATAATATTTTTAGTCGCAAACTCCTCTATAAAGTCATTATTTTACTATAAGGAACGTAACCAGACTGCAACCAACAGCTACTCTCCGGACTATGTGCCCCGCCGAGCGCTGAATTACAAGTTACAAGTCTGGCGCGTTAAGTGTAATAATTGCATATTACCATCAAAACGCCAATGCTTCGATTGCAACAAACACCAGCCGAAAGACTGATCCTACTTAAAGGAGCTCTCTTGCCAGCCGTCACACACCACTTGCAGACTGCAGTTTCGAGCTGTTGGCTCTCGTCAGTGCAAGGTAGGCATGTGACGACCGGCATGAGGAGGTGGTTGCAGTCTGGTTACGTTCCTTATAGTAAAATAAGGACTTTATAGAGGAGTTTGCAACTAAAAATATTATGTTTAATATTCCGCCCTCTAAAAACACATTTGAACTAGAATTCTCTTTGATTTGTTCACTTCTCTAATTGCAAATTTATCAAATTCTAAAATATTGAGTTTACTTTTATTCATACTTGATTTCGTTTCCAATGTTTCCTTTTTGATTGATAGGATTTAAGTATCGTCAAGGAACCAGTAATATGTGCATCTTGTTATGGATCTTTAGAAAATTTTTTCCATTTTGTGACAAACTGTTTGCACGTGGAAGAAAAAATTAAGAAATATCGTACAACTTTGAATATTAATAATAACAGCCAGATAGAACTAAGTAGTTTATTGGAATTTACGATGAAAGATATAACATGTAAGGTAGATACTAATTTGGTTAATACACTCAAAGCAGAAAAGCAGTTTTGTGAGGAAAGAGAAAGTGCTGATGAAGAAGGAACTGGCAGCGGATGTGATATATTTAAGTTGGAAGAAATATGCTGTGATAATAGCGAATATGTGAAAATAGAGCATGAACATGAAGTTAAAAGATGTATGAACATGGGTGATGTGGCATTTAACTACGAAGAAAAATTTAAACCAGAAAATATGTTAGTTTGTGAAGATGAGACTTATAATACAATTAAAATAGAAAAAATATTTTCGGAGGAAAACCATGTCGAAGTGGAGGATCAGAAATTCGTACCTAACAGAGAAACTGAAATAAAGATAGATGAATCCGATTTCAATAGGTAATATTAAGAGCGCTCCGGATATAAGCCGGAAAGACTGTGCAAATTACTCTCATATAAATCATTATTTTAAAAAACGGCTTTCACTAAAAGACATTAAAAACATGTTACAATGTGGGACGATGAGAGAAAAAAAGTATATATAAAAAAATAATTTTTTTTCTTCTATTATTGATTTGCAAAAATAATTTTTATCGTCCCGCATAGGTATTTTGTAGAACTCAAATAAAATTAGCCGTAATGTCCTCAAATGCACAGAGAAATTTAAAGATTAGGTATAATAAATAGCATAAACAGAATCTTAAAGCTGTGTATTTGACATACACAGCAAAATAAGAGTTCTTCCAAAAAAAGCTTTGAAAACGGAAAGAGAATACTTTCTGAAACGTCAGCAAAATACATTATTTCTGTGTTTATTCCGAGTTATATTATTTGCAAAACATAACCTTTGACTATTCCTTTGACGTAACGTCACCGGCACAGAGGCTTTTTTCCAATAATTCTGTTATGTTGTAGATTCGGTGATTTGTTTTTGAAGAGGATAATAATACTTATGGTAGAAAACCCAAATAATAGGAAAGAATATTCGTAGAATGCCACAAATAACTTTCAGACAATATTAAGCTTCATTCTAAATATTGAAAATTCATTTTCTCAAAGTATTTTTTTCACACAATATTCCCACAATAAAACAAAATATTAAATGTTAACCAAGAAATGTAATGAACAAATAATGGTAACAAAATCTCTGGAATACCACTGAAATTTTAGGCTTATGACGCTAAACATAATTTTATACCAGGTCATTAAAATATCATGATACTTTTGTATACTAAATGTCTATCATTTTATTTTATACTTTAATTAAAACCTTTCAATGAGTTCCATATTTTCAGTACGATTATGATTTTTTCTTGTTTTATTACCAAGTCACAGTCAAATCACCCTTCTTTACAACATGATTTAAAACAATTATAATAATAATGTTTATAAGTTTCAGGTTTGAAGACAGCATTGTTTTGCCGCAACAGGAAGTCACCACAAAGTTAAACAGGAAACAGAAACATTTATTAATGCCAAACTTTGAAGGGAATCTATCGAAACCATCCACTAAACAGATATTAAAGATTAAAAGTGAGTCGCAGTTAAAGATATATTGGTGCGACAGCTGTTCGTTTGAGACAAAATACAAACGTGTCCTCAAAGAACATTTACTAGTGCATAAAAGTCCTTCAGAAGTAACAATGTACAAATGTGACTCTTGTTTATTTCAGACAAAATATAAACATTATCTGAAAAATCATGCGCTAATGCATAAGAATCCTTTAGATGTACAAATGTACAAATGTAACTCTTGTCCGTATCAGTCAAAAAATAAACATAACTTAAGGAGACATTTATTGGTACATAAGGCTCCTTCGGAAGTAACTGTGTACAAATGTGAGTCTTGTTCATATCAGACAAAACATAAACAAGACCTCAAAGCACATTGGATGGTACATAAGGGACCTTCAGAAGTAAAAATGTACAAATGTGATTTTTGTTCATATCAGACAAAATGTAAACGTAATATTCAGAGACATTTATTGGCACATAAGGGTCCTTCAGAAGTAGCTTTGTACAAATGTGAGTCTTGTTCATATCAGACAAAACATAAACAAGACCTCAAAGCACATTGGATGGTACATAAGGGACCTTCAGAAGTAAAAATGTACAAATGTGACTCTTGTTCATATCAGACAAAATATAAACGTAGTGTTGAAAGACACATGCTAGTGCATAAGGATTCTTCAGAAGTGACAATGTATAAATGCGAGTCTTGTTCATTTCAGACAAAATATAAGTGTGACCTCAAGATGCATGTGCTGGTGCATAAAGATTCTTCAGAAGTAACAATGTACACATGTGAGTTTTGTTCATTTCAGACAAAATATAAGAGTTACTTTAAGAGACATTTGCCGGTACACGAAGTGACTCTACAATTGTGACTTATTCGCCTCAGACAAAATATACAGGTGGCCTCAAAATGCATGCGTTAGTGCTTAAGGATTGTTCAGAAGTAAGAATGTACAAAGTATGTACTTAAGTAAACTTAAGTTTAAGAGACATTCGCTGATACGATGTGTTTTTTAACATTTGTTGAACTTAACCAATATCGAGTCTATATTAAATGATGTTTACATTTTGTATTGGTTTAATGTTACCTAAAAGATTTTAATACAGTATCTGTATTATTATGTGCATTATGACATTCTGCTATGTAAAATTACCTCCAAAGATGTCTTGTAGTCCATTTCCTTTGAAAATATGTTAGTTCTATATTAAAGATTAAAAGATGAGTTAGGAGGTGGGATAACGCAAATGCTATTTCGTCATTTCTTTTTTAAATTTACAATATATAAAATATTAATACCTAATACCGCTCCAACCATATAAGCTACTCAAATCTTCCTGAAGTCATAAGGCATTCACTAATTCATTGAAATTATTAACAAATTTATATTTGCTTGTACAGCATAATTTCAGTATTTTAGAAACTGTGCTAGTTTTATTCTGATATACAGTGTGTCGCACTTAAGAGCGTAACATCTTTTTCATTGAATTTCAACCTAATTTTACTTAAATATAGAAGAAAGTAGATGTAATTATGGCCAAGAAACATTTGCCTCCTACAAATGCAAAGCCACCTGCCATACCAAAATAAACGGTGTAACATTTGAATAATCAAATTTACCATTTATTCAAATTTCCCCATATTTCCTTATGCTTAACGCGCCCTGTATAATACAGGGATGGATTCACTGAAGATTACAACTATTTGTTAAATATAGTGTATAACAATTTTGTACTGTTATTGTTAATAGCATACTTTAATAAGTCTTGTATATTAATCATAGTTTAGTTATATTTTATTTCATTTCATCATTTTTGTACAATTCTCAGTTCTTCCAGGCGACTTCATCCTAAAACATAACTTTATTTAACATCAGTTAACACTTAATGATTAATGTGAAACTATACAGGTATATAATATGTCAATTCATACTTTCTATTACTCATAATATTTAGGTTTAAATGTTAAATAATTACTTACCTCTATGATTTATAGGTTATCCAATGGCAATTTGCAATAAATCGTAACAAATCAGTTCATTTATTATCGCAGACTTTATTAACAACTTAATGTAAAGCACTGACCTCTACTGCTATAAAAACTAATAGTTTAGTGTTTACAGAGTCGTTTATTTGTATAGTGGTTGTACTTACATAATTCGATACCAGGTGGCGCTACCTTTTACAGAATACATTTTTAAAGTCACAATTGGTATAAACACTAGCTATTAAAATTAGGTTTCTTTACTTTTGCGAATTTACCTAAATGGTAATTATTACGTGCTATTTCAACTTAGTTCCTTTAGATTTATAAAGTTCTTTTCTGGTACGAAATTAGTTTTCTTTATTCAAGTACTGGCACAGAACAATCATTTTCTATTCGACTTTTGAGTTTGGCAGACCACTTACGAAATATAGTAATTCTTCAAGATTACATCTTTGGGTCCTAAATTAATAGTGTGCTTACATCGGAAAGAGGTAAATCTTTTATTAATTAAAATTTTAGTAACTATTATTTCAACATATATTTTTAATCGTTTTTTTGAAATATTGTCTGTAATTTTTTTTATATAATTTCACGTTTATCAATGAGTGTAGCTAATCTATTTTTTTTCTCCCTTATGGCTTCAGTTCATACCAATTTAAATATCAAGATTAATTTAAACAAAAATTAAATTAAATAAATGAAAATTTAATTTAGAATTCATTTTAAATTTAAATTTGAGATTTAATTCGAATTGAAAATCAGAATTTATTTTCGTGATTCATCCTGTCTTGTATAATTATAAGAATACTTTGACGCTTGATCATCATAATTGAGATTATGATATTTGTATTTTGGAGCACGTATTGCTAGAGTACATAACTACCTAAACTCCCCAGTGGAATTGTTCAAATTTTATTAAAATAAAGTACCACAAAATATTTATGCTTTGATAAGAACTACTGGTTATATGAACTGATCCTATCACCGCTAGATATAGAATAAAGGACCAAGACTGCCGGAAGCTGGAACTGCTAGGGAACTCCTCGCCAGAATCAACCAACTCCCGATTTGCGACTTGGTAATACCTATTTCATTGTTAAATCAAATTAATTTCAACGACTTGAATTTATTATATTAAAATATATTTTTTCTTGGACATACTTTTTATAGCAATCATCAATTTTCTCTTTTAATATACATTTATTTTAAACTATTCTCGTTTTAATTGAACATTTCAGATAACTCGAAGTTGTTTATAGATATTGTCTGAAAGTTTGTTTATAGAAATTTGTTTTTTTTAAAATTTAAAGAGCAGCACTGAATATACTATAGATGGCGCACTCTAAATATCACTAATAATTTACCTTAAATTGTTCTCTTTTTTTGACAAAAATTAGACTGATTAACACAGAATATTTTCCATATAAATAAAAATTGATTTTTCCCTGCTCACGGCCCATTTAAGCTCCCGTACTATACCTGACTATACCAGCTAGCCGTTCGCAAATGTGTTGTGCTTTTGATCTGTTTTGAGCATTCTTTTGGTCAGAACAGGAAAAGCGTAACAACGGAGAAAATGATATTAGGCGTTTTTTATCGGAAAAATATATTAATGAATATTGTTGTGAATTATTTGAAAATCTTTGGTCGAAAATTTCATCAAAATTAAAAAATATTGAAATTTTGTTTTAGTAAAATAATATGCGTCTGAAAATATAATTTTAATGTGTTTTGGCTGCAGAGTATTTCTTTATTTTTAAAATGATAAAATATTACAACATTGTCATGGCACACTTCTCTAAACAAAAAGAACACTTTAAAATTATATATTTTTGAACTTGGATATTATTTTAAACAAAATTTCATTATTATATTTAACTTTGTTGAAATGGACTTTAGGTTTTCAAACAAACTTTCGTTAATAAAATTTTCCGATAAAAAAAGGCCAATGATTTTTTTATTTTTTCCGTTTGTTTTGGTATCTCAGGTGACTTTGCATTTGTGGTGGGCGAATATTTTTTTGGCCATAGTTAAGTACATTCTACTTTGTTCTATGTTTGAGTAAAATTTGATTCAAATCGAGAAAAAAAATTGCGAGATACTGTATAATTTTCAAATGTGGCATGGCACTTCTTGAAAGGACATATTCGTAAAATTGTGTCTAAATTTGACTTCCAACCACCAGAGGCGCGTCAGATTTGGTACCGCTCGAATGTACGTTCGATGAGCGTCTATAGAGTGAATAGTTGTGGTATATCGGTTTTACATTGTGAGAGGAAGAAGATTGGTAAGTGGTATCCATATCCCAAGAACCATCCTTGTCCATATCACAGACTACCAGACTGGCAACTCAATGTTAAATTTTTGTCCAGAAATCTATCTCTCTCTCCGATTTGCAGAAGCCAAATTCAGAGGGCGCCACAGTTGCAGACGCGGGAGATTTGACCATTTGTTTACTTTAACTTACAGTTATGTACATATTTGACATTTAAAATTTGTGATCAAAGTGCAATGCCGTTTCATGCTTAATCTTTGATCACAAATTTCAATGTCAAATACGCCATATTATATATATACTATAGGAAATTAAAAGTCAAATTTGTAATACATCATAGAACTTTATTTTGTCAGACATAAATAAACATGTAATAAAAAGTATGACAAAGGAAAAATACATAGTAAAAGAAAGCATAAGAATTAAAAACACACATATCCTTAACCTAAATAGATACTTTAAAAATTACATCATAAAACTTGTATTTTTATGTGGTCGAGTGGAAGAGTAGCTTTGCTGAACTCCGCCACAAATAAAGACAGTTTATTACTATTAATAATATTTAAGGCACTTTTGTTTTATTATATTCAATTAAATTATCAATATCAAGAGAACCATATTTATATTTTACAATAACTCTCTTGCTAATTTCTTTTCGTGTGCATTTATTAATTGTAGTAAATACTCGCCTTACAACCTCTTACATGATAACAATGTTCTCCAAATTCGAATTTTCAGTGATGACGAGGTTAGTACCTCAATAAAAAAAACTCAAGGCAAACATGACTACAGTAGCCGGATTCTAAGTTCCTATCGAATCGAATCGATGTGATAGCAACGAATTTCAAACACGTGTCGTTTGAAATTCTAAGTTGTTATAGAGTAAACTGTTATAATATCGTAAGACTGAAACAATAACTTCTTTGGTATCGAGCGTATTCTGTCGATTAAGAGTTAAAATTGTTATAAGATACGTACTTAGAACCAGTAGTATCGTATCGACTTAATACGATAGCAACTTAGAATCCCGCCGCTGGACCTGATGAAATATATGGTTTTGCACAGTGTAGTTGAGATATTAAAAAGTCAACAGTACTTGACTTTAGGTCCTTAAAAATATTTCTGACAACATCAGAGTTACTCAGGTCACACATTTCTTTTATTTTATTTGCTTGCTCTTTACACAACTTTTTTAATTTTCGTATGTGATCTGCCTTTTTTGAAATTACCTTAAACATAACTTTCTTCCTTGGGGTTGTATCTTCTTGACACAATTTTTTTTAAATTGAACTTTGGCCTCTGAATCCCCCAGATTTGGTATACGATGGTAGAGGTGTTGATGAACGATCAACTGGAGTACTTGGCACACTACTAGATGTGTCTGGATGCGGGTTTTCTAATTCCTCATTATGTGCAGAAGAAACACGAAGACCACGTGATGTCGATGGTAGACATATATCTTCTTTGGGTTCCTCGACCTGTATGGGTACAGGTGTATAATCCCTTTGGGTTTCTACTCTGTCTCCACATGGATACCGGGTAGGAACTGCATTTCTATTGAGGATGTAATCGGTATCATTTGAGTATGACTCTACTGTGAAGTGCTTATTACAAATTCTAAGATTCCGTATAGTATTTTCTGACACTTTCATTCCCATTAAGTCCTGCCACATTTTCGATCTGAAAACGATAATATTTATTTATTTATTTATTTATTTGAAGTAGATACTGTGGTAAGGCAGAACAATAATTTGAAGTAGTCTTACGATATTTAGAAATATATAAATGCACACTTACTTATGAAGGTTCCTGGAAAAATAGTGCAATTTTTGCACATCAACTTCTTCAGTTTCACAAACAATGCAGAAGGCAGAAGACATTTTAAGAAATAATCTGTAAAATGCAATATTATATATTACTGTAATCCAATGTATATTTGCACAATACCACTCACCTAACTCCTCTTTGGAAATAGAAATTTTTAAAAGGCACTAAAAACTGCGTATTTTATGTTAAAAAGTCAAGTTTTTACAAAAATAATATCACCAGCACAACACAATCACAGTACACAATATAAATAACATAATAACAATGGACGACGTTTGACGTTTCGAACGACATTTGCGTTAAGAGCGACATCTGAATTTGGCTTCTGTTGCCTCGACCTTGACCGGATAAATTTCTCAGGGAAGTTGCCAGTCTGTGTCCATATCCATCAAATCAAATATTAGGTTAGGAAGGACAATGCTGTCCTGTCCTGTCACTAGCGTCTACGGGCAGAGTATCATTTCTACTTTTGTCTCCTTGTCAAAGTCAAGCAAAATTATCTCATAAACAACTACCTGCATGAAATAATATAAACATATTTAACTTAACGAACTAACCTAAACAAGTATTACGTATTTCAGTTGTTAACAAAATATAGTAAAAAAAGCAGGAATTTTAGTTGTTAAAGAAAACTCTGTAACAAGCCGATTAGAACCTCAATCTCGCGCATGTGACAATCGGGCATGTTATCCAATACATCACGGACTGCTGACGAGGAATAATCCGCCTACGCAAAACTTAAGAACCAAAAATAGAAAATGATGCTCTGTCCGTAGACGCTCAATGCTATATAGCAGACTCAATTAAAGAGTTGGAATTCCAACTCTCTG
The DNA here is from genome assembly GCA_963675555.1 of Leptura quadrifasciata. Classification (NCBI taxonomy): domain Eukaryota; kingdom Metazoa; phylum Arthropoda; class Insecta; order Coleoptera; family Cerambycidae; genus Leptura; species Leptura quadrifasciata. The sequence goes on along the minus strand of OY776680.1, from coordinate 92,923,586 downwards.
GACTGAACAGTAACCGGTTAAATTTTATATTAGGTTAATCGATTGGTAATTGGATTTTTATACAACCTGTCTTAAACCAATTTAAATCATTATTACTATTTGTGTGGTCGATTGTTATGTCAAATTAGTTAACCCAACAGTTTTGAAGCTAACTTCTCACTTGGTGTGCTGTACTGTTTACATGACATTATAACCTTTTATTGACAATGGAAACTCAAGAAAAAATATGCAGACTTTGCTTAAAAATATGTGACAGCTTTAAACCCTTCGAGGGAAATATGAAAAACTGTTTGGAAACACTTCTACCAAATATTGTAAGTATCGAAAATATTGCTCAAATGGAATGGTGAAGTTTTAAATAAATTTGTCTCATTTCATTATATTTTCGTTTCGTTTTAGAATTTGGCCGATGTAAAAGAACCTGTGATGTGTACAGATTGTGCAGAAGTGCTTATAAAGTGTTCTGATTTTAAAACAGCCTGCTTTCGTGCATATAATTACTATAGGACTCCATTTCTAAACAAGAACACTGCCAAACTGGATTTTAAAGATGTATATCAATGCAAAAATGAATACAATACCGGCATTCCAGAGAATGAAGGCATTTGTAAATTTTGCATCGGTTCAGTAAAAAATGGTTCTGTTATACCTCTCAATGTTAAAAAGAGAGACATGTTGATGAAAATGGCAGAGCAATGTCTTCCAGAACTGGTATGTACCAATATTTACCGTGTTGTATGTTGCTAATGTTAATACGGGGTGGAGTGATTGATTAAAAGGAATCTTCCAATTTTTAATAATTAAATCTTAAGCTAAACGAAATTACATCGGGAAGGTGCAGATCACATATATGCATGTCCTATCATTTGCTTGACAAAATATACTGTAGTAATATAGTCATCGTGGAGTACCCCACGATATACTCCTTTTTTCGCTTTTGGACTGGAATTCCTTTTCCTTTAATCATTTCCCTAATTGCATATTTATCAAATTCTATTTCTACAAACCCAGTTTACTCTTATTCATACATAATTTCGTTTTCTATGTTTACTTTTCGATTGATAGGATTTAAGTATCATCAAGGAGCCTGTAATCTGTGCATCCTGTTGTGAATCTTTAGAGAAATGTTTCCATTTTGTGACAAACTGTTTGAACGTAGAAGAAAAAATTAAGAAATATTGCCCAACCTCCAATATAAACAGTAAAAGTCAAATAGAACTAGATAGTTTACCACGATTTACAATAAAAAATGTAACAGCAAACGAGATAGATGGTAATTTGGTAAATGTAATCAAAGTAGGAAAACAATTTTGTGAAGAAAGAGAAAATGGTGATGAAGGAGAAGTTGGCAATGGATGTGATATAGTTAAGTTGGAAGAAATGTACTGTGATAATAGTGAAAATGTGAAAATGGAGGTTGAACATAAACTTACAAGTTGTATGAAAATGGCTGAGCCAGTATGTAACTATGAACAGTCTGCACTAGAAAATATGTTGGTTTGTGAAGATAAAACTAATAATACAATTAAAATAGAGGAAATATTTTCGGAAGCAAACCATATTGAAATAGAGGATCAAAAATTCGTACTTCACGAAGAAATTGAAATAAAAACAGATCATGACTCTAGTTTCGATAGGTAGGTAGTAATACATTTCATTTTAAATATTAAAAATTCATTTTCCACTCAAAGTAATTTTTTCAGGCAACTAACGCTACAGAAATTTTAGATAGGATACTGGTTAGGACTATATTTCCATTAATTAATCTTATCCTCATTGGATGGCCCCAGGGTTGGGCTGATTTAAATCAATTGATTTGAATTAAAATGAAAATCATGATTTAAATCAACTGATTTAAAAAAGAAATCATTATTTAAATCAAAGCCGATGATAACTTCGACCACCTTAAGTGGGACTTACATATAAAAAATGTTATAAAAAAATTAGAGGTTTACTAGCGAGATTTAAATACCTACGAGAATATCTTGGATTAGACCATCTTAAAATCTTATATTATGCGCTTGTGCAATCGCAAATAACGTACGGTATTATAGGTTGGGGTGGGGTAAATGATAATCACTTATATAACTTGAACGTCCTTCAAAAATGGATTTTAAAAATAATATATAGGAAAAATAGAACATACTCTAGCGATGGTATTTTTACCGAAAATAGAGTATTTGATATTCGGCAACTGTTTTGTTTTAATATATTTATAAATAACAAAATTAACATAGAGAATATTATGCATTCATATGAAACAAGATGTAGATTGAATAGTTGTCATAAACCAAGAGCAGAAAAAACGATAGGTCAGAGAAATTTCACTTACCTTGCTCCAAGGCTTTTACGATCTTTTACCCACTGACCTCAGGAGTATACGTAGTTTCAAAATGTTTAAAACTAAGTTAAAAGAATGGTTATTCCAAACAAATAGGCAAGAAACACACAATATCATTAATCAGAGGGTATATATATATATATTAAGTTAAGAGATTAATCAGATGTCGTATAGTATATGTCAAAGCATGAATGTGTATGTAAGTTTGTGTGGACGGGGAAATTTCCGTGTATGAATGGACTTTTTTTTTAAATAATCTATTTAACGTCGGCCTATTTCCGCTACCAAGGCCAATCACCGACGCCAGGGGATAAGCTCATCAGTGTCTGTGTAGGCACTGGGACCCCTAACCTGGAAATTTTGCTGAACCCCCACAGTTTGTCGTGGGGTAGGGATTTTTAACGTGCTCACGTCGTAGATACACGGAACCCACAGTTTTACATCTCTTTCGAAAGATGGTGACGCGAGCAGATCCGCTCATCCACTATATCTCATCGACTTGCTGTGACCCGGTTTTGAACCCGGGCCGTCTGGGTGGAAGAACGCGCCACTGTCCATCCCACCACCAAGCCGACATGAATGGACTTATAGATATCGTATTTATACATAATATTATTGTGCATAATGTATACATATTCTTATCTTTTGCTGCAATTCATGCATAGTAAATTACGATAAGTTAGGTATATCACAAACAAGTAGATCTCTACTTCTATGATTTTTCCTTGTTTATTTATTTTGATTATTAATTCCTGAATGTGCAGTTTATATACTTATACTAAATAAACATTATTATTATTATTAATATTACTACAATGGAAAATAAAAAATATTAAACTGAATTACTTAATTTTCATTATAATGCTTGAACAAAATACAAATTTTCCTTTTTTTTGAATCCCCCAGTCTATTTCGTATATCGGAATGTACTAGCCCAAAGGTACTGAAAACTCGTTCCTCCTTCTTGTTTTATACTACAAAAAAAAGCTATCCGAATTATGCTTGGTTTAAACAAATTTGATTCTTGCAGAAATCATTTCATCAATCTAAAAATTCTTACTATGCCATCGCTATTCATACTTGAGACTTTATTACACGTCGTCAAAAACAAACACTTATATAATTTTGCTAGTTCTGTCACACGAAATCACGGTCACTTAATTATTTTGTCACAACATAACACCACTTTTTATGAAAAATCTAATTTTTACGTGGGAGCCAAATTATTTAACTAATTGCCAAGTGCCGCTAAGAACCTCTCAATTAACAAATTTAAACGCAAAATAAAATCATTGTTATTATCTAAGGCATATTACTCAGTTGTTGAATTTTTGAATGACGAAATTTCTCTGTAGTAAATGTTTCACCTTAAAATCTCTTATAGATGTAGCACATTGTTATTTTGAATATTGTTATTTTAGGATTAGATACATTTCAGAGTGACGATCCATTCTTTCTTAACATGTATTAATTTATGTAAGTTGCAATTCACAATATACTTTTCTATACATGTAAATGTTCAGAAAATAAATTTTCTATTCTATATATATATAAATATACTATTCCATAATTTTAGGCTTACTCTGTATTTGAATATTTTCTTATTTTCTCATATTTTTGTAATTTATATTCTCATGTTCTCTGTAACAATTCTATGTTTCCTGTAATTGGGTATTTACCTGTTGGATATTATTTATTTAACCAAGACGGGCAACATTCCATTAGAGTAATTAAAGGGTGAGCAAAATCATTAGTAATCACCAATGTTACTAATTTTTCTTCCAATGGAGTATAATTCTCGTCGGTAAATGATCTAATGGGCCACTATCATGCATTTCGTCGAAAGAGGAACATTTCAACTAACAGTAAGGCTATCTGATGATGGAAAGATTAATTAATGGGAACGGAGTCCTAACCACGATTATCTACTAAATCATTAAAATATCCTAATATTTCTCTATATATTTTTAAACCCATGTGTAGAAGGGTGACAATAAATGGCTCAAAGGTGCAGATGTAGTCATTGCCTACTGATCATGGTCATATTTTATTACTTAGCCGCATTGAAATTGCCCTTTTTTAAAGCATAACATAAAATATTTATTAATTCACCATGTAATGGTAATAATTATGTTTATAATTTTTAGGTTTGAAGACAGCATCGTTCTGCCACAACAGGAAGTCGCCACAAGGTTACACAGAAAACCGAAACATTTACTGCCGAACCTTGAAAGGGATCCATCGAAACAGTACATTAAACAGACATTGACGTTTAACAGAGACTCGCAGATAATATATCAGTGTGACAGTTGTTCATTTGAAACAAAAATTAAACGTGTTCTCACTAGACATTCATTAGTCCATAAGGATCCTTCAGAACTGACGATGTACAAATGTGAGTCTTGTTCGTATCAGACAAAATATAAGAGTGATCTCAACAAGCATTCGGTAGTGCATAAAGATCATTCAGTAGCAACAATGTACAAATGTACCTCTTGTCAATATCAGTCAAAAAATAAACGTAACTTAACGAGTCATTTACTGGTACATGAGGGTCCTTTAGGAGTAACTATGTACAAATGTGACTCTTGTTCATATCAGACGAAACATAGACGTAACTTTCACAGACATTTGCTGGTGCATAAGGATTCTTCAGATGTAACAATGCACAAATGTGATTCTTGTTCATATCAAACAAAGTATAAGCTTAATCTTGAAAGACATTTGCTGGTACATAAGGATTCTTCAGAAGTAACAATGTACAAATGCGATTCTTGTTCATATCAAGCAAAGTGTAAGCTTAATCTCGAAAGACATTTGCTGGTGCATAAAGATTCTTTAGAAGTGATAGTGTACAAATGTGATTCTTGTTCATATCAAACAAAGTATAAGAGTACTCTTGGAAGACATTTGCTGGTGCATAAAGATTGTTCAGAAGTGACAAGGTACAAATGTGAGTCTTGTTCGTATCAAACAAAATATAAGGGTGATCTCAACAAGCATAACTTAAGGAGACATTTACTGGAGCATAAGGATTCTTCAGAAGTATCAATGTATAAGTGCGATTCCTGTTGATATCAAACAAAGTGTAAGCATAGTCTTGAAAGACATTTCCCGGTACATAAGCATCCTTTAGAAGCAGCAATGCACAAATGTGAGTCTTGTTCATTTCAGACAAAATATAAGGCTGACCTCAAGGCGCATGTGCTGGTGCATAAAGATTGTTCAGAGGTAACAATGACGTAACTGTATGACTGGTGGTCAAGAGGTGAGCGCACTTGCCTCTCACCCAAAAGTTCCGGGTTCAATTCCCGGTCGTGGCAGTGGAAAATACTGTGCGAGGGATTTTTCCACTATAGACGAATATTGGGTGTGTGTCCCTTGTCTCTAAATGTGTAGCCCCCTCCCACACAAGGCTCTTCTGGAGCCTTCCGGGATAAAGGGGATCATAATTACCTGTGGTGTTATTTATTTGACAATGTACAAATGCGACTCTTGCTCATATAAGGCAGAAAATAAAAGTTAATTTAAAAGACATTTGCTTGTACATAAGGATCCTGCAGAAGTAAACGTACAAATGTGACTTAAGAATCATTTGCCAATACATAAAGGTCGTCCAGAAGTAATGATGTGCAAATATGACTTGTCCATATCAGACAAAATATAAGGGTGATATTAAACACAAATTGTAAACACGTCTCTCCCTCCAATTCACTCTAACATGGACGAATTTATAAACACTCTTGAAGGCATATTAATTTTCACAACAAATAAATATACAAAACACATCATAGCCTTCGGTGGATACTTTAATTTAGACCTGCAAACTCCCTCTGAAAAAGATGTAAAAACCTTTACGGAACTGATAGCATCATTCAACCTAATACCTACCACAAAAACAATTGACAACATTGTAAATATACCACAATGTGAGACTAAAGTGGACAAGAATTAATATAGTGACCATTTTGGCTTACAAACCATTACACTGTGAATTACATCCCAATTATAAAAAGAGAGACTGTAACGAAAAGAATCGCGAATGATAAAAGCCACCTATTTAAAGAACACATCAAAAAAATTGACTCGAACCAAATAATTGTTGAAGATGACCCAAATATCAGAACAACAATTGTTTTAACAGAAATTAGACATCATCTGGACGAAATTTATCCTAAAGCAATGTATAACTATAATAAGCAGGAACACAAAACTTGGATAAACCAGGAAATGAACGTAAGAAGCAAGATAAAACCGCAAATGTATGATGAAATGCTAAAAAGAAGTATGACGAAAGACGCATATCAGCAATACTGTAAGGAATTTAAGAGATTAATTAATGTTGCAAAGAAATAATTATACTCAAATTACATCATAAATTCAAATAATAAAGTTAAATCGATTTTACTGTGTTTCAGAATTTTTAATTTGTCATTGTGAAGCAAACTGATGTTTATTTTTGTGTAAATTTACTATTTTTAGATAATACGAATGTATAATATTTTATAATTCTATGTATGTAATTGTAATGTTATTCTTACTTAATTTTATTCCTACTTACTAATAATGTTCTTTTTTTTTCATTTATTGAGATACCCAAAAAGATACTAGATCCATAATGGGCATGTTAAATGGTAATATAAGTACAAAATTAATATACATAAAATCTTTGGTATTAATTACATGGTAACAAAACAACATAAAACAATTTGATTTATCTTTAAAAAAATATATACCTATATATATTCTTAGCCTAAATATACTTATTAGGTATAGTAAACAGAGAAATTGCGAAAATGAGTATTTAGGATGTGAGAATGAGATGAATTTGTACATCACTTATTATTTATATCATATTTAAATTTATGAGTTCGATTGTCTTTGATTTAATAGAAGTCGTTTTGCATTTTTAATGAAACTTTCCATTGTGGGTTTGTTTCTTATCATCGGTGGTAGTTCATTATACCATTGGAGCGCTTGATATGTTATTCTTTTTCTGCCTTGAGTCGTTGTAAAAGATGTTAGTGAATATTGTTGATTAGTTGATTAGATTATTGCACTGTTTATTTACAAAATAACGATATGGAATTAAACGATTCATTAATAACAATTTAATATGTAATTATTGTTATTTTATTGGAAATAAACATATATTATTATTATTATTTTATGTTATGCTGATGAATATCACCGTTTTTTACTAGTCTTATCTCAGTTTGTATTAAACCAGTTTTTATTTTGTAGATTAATTTTACACTATCAAGTTTTATAGCACATAGCAACAATCTTACCAAATTGAATGATGTACTTAATGCTTATTGTCTTGTACCTACTATTAACGAACCAACTAGAATAAGGAACTGTATTGATAATATATGTATCAATTTAAATATTGATGATTACGAAAGTAAAGTTATAAGAAATGCCATATCTGACCATGATGCATTGTTATTAACAACATCAATAAATTGTTCTAAACAGACCAATAAAAAACTGATGTTCAGGGATGTACAGAATCAGGAAAAAATAAGGTACTTCTGCTCTAGACTACAAACAGAAAATTGGTCTGATGTATTTGATAATAATTTCGATGTTAATACAAAATTTAACAATTTTCTTAATAACTTTCTATATCACTTTAATATGACTTTTCCGGAGGCTTCTATAAATATTGCAAATAGGAAATTAAAAAATAATTGGATGACACAGGGTTTGAGAAACTCTTCGCAAAGGCTTAAAGACTTGTATTCATTGACTTTATCAGGTAATAATGACATAATAACATATTATAAAAAATACAAAGCGATATATAGGCAACTTATTAGAAGGGCTAAAAAATATCTCTCTATTGTCTAACTCGGCAAATAAATCTAAAACGGCATGGAATATCATCAAACCTAAAATTAACACGAAAAACGATGTCCATCTAAATATAGATAATAAAGTAGTGAATGATTCTCGAACAATTAGTAATACATTTAACAATTACTTCATTAACGTACCTCGTAAGCTTATTGAAAGTATGTCACTTACTAATAACGCTGATTGTAATAACATTACTATAAATCCTTCTTGTATCTTCATAGACCCTGTGACAGAATCAGAAGTTATCAACATCGTTATCAATTTAAAGAACTCAAATGCCGCTGGTTCTGATAAGGTTAGTTCAAGTTTATTAAAAAAGTGCATACCACACATTGTGAAACCACTGATGTACTTAATAAATCTTTCAATTAGTGAAGGTATCTTTCCTGAAGAACTGAAAATTGCCAAAATTGTTCCACTTTTTAAATCGGGTGAAGTTAACAACATTGAAAACTACAGACCAATTGCGATCCTGACTACATTTTCAAAAATATTTGAAAAAGTTATAGCTATTAGAGTTACACATTTTTTTGATACTTTCCAGCTATCCAATGTAAACCGGTTTGGTTTCCGGAAGGGTCTCTCCACTATTAGTGCTATAAACAAATTTTTGAATTTATTGTATGAAAATATGGACAACCGGAAAAATGCTGTTGGAATTTTTCTGGATCTCAGTAAGGCATTTGACCTGGTATGTCACAAAACTCTTCTAATTAAAATGGAAAAGTATGGGATACGTGGTCAAGCCCTAGAATGGCTTAAAAACTATTTAAAGGATAGGACACAGTATGTTGAGGTCAATAATTATAAATCTGATATATTACCCACAGCCATAGGGGTTCCACAAGGGTCAATTTTAGGACCTTTGCTGATGACACATGCATTCTCTGTAGTGATAATACTCTAAGTAATACTATTAACTCATGTAACATCCAAATGCAACATCTTCAGTCATGGTTCTCGAATAATAATTTGTTACTAAATAGCAAGAAATCTGTATGCATTAGATTCAATAACTCTAATACCAATTACAATGAAAGTGTTCTAATTAAATCAAAATGTGGCTCCTTGCGACAAGTTGAGTCTACTAAATTTTTGAGGATTATATATATCCGAGGATTGCAGCTGGAGAACACATATTGACTTTGTCTGTAGGAAAATCGCTACTACTTGTTACTGCATAAAGCAACTATCTCATATAGTTGATACTGAATCCTTAAAAATGTGTTCTTATGCACAATTTCACTCAATCGTATCTTACGGTATAATTGCGTGGGGACATTGTGGTGAGAGTCTAAGAGTATTTACACTACAGAAAAGGGCCATTAGATACTTACTTGGCATCGGATATAGGGCTAGTTGCAGGGGCTATTTTAAAGCTATGCAAATTCTAACAGTACCATCAATATTTATAATGCATCTCTTATTGTATGCTAGATCTAATCTGGAAGAGTTAAATAATTTAAATATCTACCACTCATATAACACAAGAAATAATCAGACCCTGGAGATTCCTCGACATCGTACCAGCTTGTTTGAGCATAGTCCTAAATATTTGGCTATTAAAGTATATAATAAATTACCTCACCAATACAAGTCTTTAAATCAGAAAGAGTTCAAAACAAGTATTAAAGGTATGTTAATTGAAAAATCTTATTATTCTTTTAATGAATATATGACTGACAGTCTGTGATATCACTACAATTTATTATAATTTATTATGTTTCATTAGTTTTATGACCATATTAAGATGATCATATCTTATGCATGCATATTTAAATGTACTCTTATATATTTGTTTGTTTGTTACACTTGTTATTCTTGTATCTCGTTATTTAGAACTTTGTATATTTTACATTTTATTTATTTATACTTGACCTGTCCTATATTATGTAAACATAATCAAAATGGACGAATAAATACTTACTTACTTATAATTTCACTTATATTTAAAATATTTAAATCACTATAGAGATTCTAGTTCTAAACGGTTTATTGAACAGTATTTTGATGACTTTGTTTTAGGTAATTTGAAGTTTCTTGATATCTTGCTGCCTGGCATATCCCCAGAATGCAGCAAAATAATTCAAGTATGAGTTCACATGTGCATTATATATTAGATATTTAGTTGCCAGGTTGAATTTGTATGAATGCTGTCTTAATTGGTAACACAGTACATTTATTTTTGTGCGAATTTTATTAATATGACACTCAAAATTTAATTTACTATCAAGTATAAGTCCTAGATATTTCGTATCATTCACTTGTTTTATTTTTTCATCGTACAGTTTTAGAGTTAGATTATTTATGGGTTGTTTATTGTTCATTATGATGTAGTTGCACTTATCCTGATTTAGTTTTATGTAGCTGTATTTTGTCCACGTACATATATTATTTAAGTCGTCTTGAGCGTTTTGAAAGATGTCAATGAGTGTACCCGAGTAGAAGAGTGCTGTGTCATCTGCAAACAGTGTCACTTTACCACATAGATCACAGTCGCAAATCTCGTTAATACATATTAAAAATAATATTGGGCCCAAGACTGAGCCCTGGGGCATGCCACTCGTTACCGGTAATTTACTACTAGGATGGCCATTTACAAGAGCAAATTGAACACGATCTGTCAGATAGTTTGAGAAGATTTCCAATACTTTTTGTTGTATTCCCAGCTTAGCCATTTTTGTTAGTAAAATTTGATGGTCAACAACATCAAAAGCTTTACATAAGTCTAGGAAAACAGCTAGAACACTTTTTTTATTATCAGTTTCCTGATATATAGTCTCAGCGATATTGGTAATAGCAGATTGCGTACTTCTCTTGTTGAGAAAACCATTTTGTTGGTCGTGGATGAAACTTATATCATGCAGATATTCGAGTAATCTATTTTTTAGGATGATTTCTAGGATCTTGGCAAAAACAGACAGCACACTTATTGGTCGGTAATTGTTTGGTATATTGGTAAGCCCCTTCTTATGAATAGGTGTTACTTTTCCCACTTTGAGACAGTCTGGGAATTTTCCTTCGATGATAATTTTGTTTATCAAGTTTGAAATAATTGGTGACAGAGTGTCTTTTAGTTTCTTTATTAGGTTTGATTTGATTCGATCATAACCAGGTGCGGCATTAGTTTTCAATGACATCCTGAGATGAAGGAGGCCTTGCATCTTCCTCGTACCATTCGAGCATTGCAAGTCATTGTATTTTAGTGTTATATTTTATAAAATTCCCTTCTGCTTTAAAATTGCTTATTCAGTGATACTTATTCATTTTGTTTTATTATTAGAGTTTTTAAATCCGTTTTCATAATTTATTGCCTGCGATTTTTGTAATATATTGTCATATTCTTTTTTTGCACTGTTGTCATAATAATAATAATAATTTTAATAATTTTATTTATTCACAAATAAGTACACACAAAAATTACAGGTATGTATAATCAATAAGTTATCTTAACTAAAATTTCATTTTGAATACAATGTGTTAAACATTTATGTTTATACAATGTATTACAATATTATACAATATATATACATTTATTTAACGTCGGCCTATTTCCGCTACTGAGGCCTAACACCGACGCCTGTAGACGAGCTACCACCCCCAACCAGGAATTTTTGCCGAACCTCTTCCCTTAAGAAGAGTAGGGATCTTTTACTTGCCTAACATTTAATAGACAAGGGACAGACGGCTTTACATCCCCTCCGAAGGATGGTATATCTCCTATACAACCCTCGCCTAAGGTTGTATAGCTTCCGCGCATACACTGATATACAAGCCGCTGGAAGATGTGTGAGGCGAGGACGCGGTTTCCGTTGGAATAGTCACCCATCCAAGTACTAACTATGCCTGTCGTTGCTTTACTTCGCATACCGAAGTATGTACATGGTAAAGACGCACCTACGCTCGCCCCCTATATTATACAGTATAGAAATTATTTTTATACGCAATTTTTGAGGTTTCATAAGCCTGTCTTTGGGTTACACCTCCTTAAGATGCAAAGAAAGAGAAAATAAACTGAAAAATAACTGAACAACAGTGAATGTAAAACAAGAGAGAGAACAGAAACTAAATTGTACATATAACTGTATTAATTGGGGGCGAGCGTAGGTGCGTCTTTACTATGTACATACTTCGGTATGCGATGTAAAGCAACGACAGGCGCGGTTAGTACTTGGATGGTGACCATTCCAACGGAAACCGCGTTCTCGCCTTACACATCTTCCAGCGGCTTGTATATCAGTGTATGCGCGGAAGCTATACAACCTTAGGCGAGAGTTGTATAGGAGATATACCATCCTTCGGAGGGGATGTAAAGCCGTCGGTCCCTTGTCTATTAAATGTTAGGCAAGTAAGATCCCTACTCTTCTTAAGGGAAGAGGTTCGGCAAAATTCCTGGTTGGGGGTAGCTCGTCTACAGGCGTCGGTGTTAGGCCTCAGTAGCGGAAATAGGCCGACGTTAAATAAATGTATAAAAAAAAACTGTATTAATTGTTTAATAATTTGATTAGACACTATATAACTACTGCACTAAGAAAACAGAAAATATCGAAATTAATATTCACAAGGAGATATACACAATCAAAGTATAGTTAATTTAGTAACTACATAGAATCAATAATATTATAGAGCATATTTCCATCATTTGAAGTCATCCACGCTAATATTTTTTTCTTGAAAAGATGTTTTGTTTTTGTTTATTAGAAATATCGGCAAAATATTAATCAATTTCGGCCCAATGTAAACAAAGTATCTTTGGCCAATACCTTTATGAGTCCTGGGTATAATAAAATGAGCCACTTCTTGTTCTCTGGTATTACGTTCGTGATTTATCCTACTAATGTATTGTTTATTTCGGAACAAAAATAATAGAATATTCTTAGCGTAAAGCTGCCACAAATCTAGTATATTAATTTTTTCTGAATAATTTCCAGTACCATGTACTCATATGTGCATGGGGCCGCCTTGCCTGAACGTATAAAATTGTAACTGCAGAATGCAATTTGAAGTAGTAGCGCTTCAAGCATTTTCAAGACCAAAATTGATATTGAAATAAAAATACGTGTATAAGACAGGCAAGCAAAAGCCCATCAAATTTCAGAAACATTGAACTTTTCTTGAATCTTTTTGTGTAATCGTTAGCTCACAAAACTGCATATTGGATGGTAGTTGGTACATTATAAATCGTTCCGTTCCTCACCATGTGTTGTACACGGGCCAGACTATTGTTTGTCAAACACTTTTCTTAAAAGTTGTTGTAAAAACATAAATTTTTTAAAGATTTAATATATATTTTTTTAACTTTATATTGGCTTTTAATTGTGTTTTCTAACAAAATTCCCTTTCAGGTATAATTTTAAGAAAGTGTTATAGTACTTCCAGCGTTAGGTTTATAGTGTTACGACGTCCAATAGATACCATCAGAGCAGCAGTTAAGCATAAACGAACAGTAAGTATAAATTTTTATATTATTCTCCATCTGAAACAGTCGTTTCAAACCCTTATTTTGTGAACGTTAACATTCATTTTTGAAATATATATAAAGTCCTTCAGACCACAAAAGATGAATCGTTCACATGCCAACTGAATGAGAGACAGGTGTAAATAGGAATACTAGATGAGCACTGGGAGATACACAAAAAACTTTTAAACCTTAATAAGTGTCAAGTGAATGCCACTATATAATTTTAATGCACTGGTAAGTGATACGTGTGTGATCTATTTAAATAATTTTGTTATTTAGCGAGAATTCAAGTCCTTTAATTTACTGCCTGAAACTGAAGATATATTTTCCGGTCCTGTGCACTGCTACCATATAACGCCAGCAGCGTTCAGCTCTCTTTATGCTTTCTTGCAAGCTTTCTATATCGCTGAATTATATATGGGACGAGCTATACTTCTGAATGATCCTTATGCACATCGCCCTTATATTTTGTCTGATATGGACAAGTCACATTCGCACATCATTTCTTCTGGAAGCCCTTTACGTATCGGCAAATGACTTTTAACTCACATTTGTATGCTTACTTCTGCAGGATCCTTATGTACAAGCAAATGTCTCTTAAAATAACTTTTATTTTTTGCCTGATATGAACAAAAGTCGCATTTGTACATTGTTACTTCTGAACAATCTTTATGCACCAGCACATGCGTCTTGAGGTAAGCCTTATATTTTGTCTGAAATAAACAAGACTCACATTTGTACATTGTTACTTCTAAAGAATGCTTATGCAACAGCAAATGTGCTTTGAGACCACGCTTATACTTTGTTTGATATGAACAAGAAACGCATTTGTACATTGTTACTTCTGAAGAATCCTTATGCATTATCGAATGCTTGTTAAGATTATCCTTATGTTTTGTCTGATACGAGCAAGACTCACATTTGTACATTGTTAGTTCTGAAGAATCCTTATGAATCAGCAAATGCCTCTCAAGACTACGCTTATGCTTCGTTCGATATGAACAAGAATCACATCTGTACATTGTTACTTCTAAAGAATCCTTATGCAACAGTAAATGTCTTTCAAGACTAAGCTTTTGATATGAACAAGGATCACATTTGTGCATTGCTACTTCTGAAGAATCCTTATGCTTCAACAAATGATTCTTGAGGACAGTTTTATGTTTTGTCTGATATGAACAAGAGTCGCATTTGTACATATTTACCTCTAAAGGACCCTTATGTACCAGTAAATGTCTTCTTAAGTTACGTTTATATTTTGACTGATATCGACAAGAGATACAGTTGTACGTTGTTACATCTAAAGGATTCTTATGCATTAGCGAATGCTTATTAAGATAACCCTTATACTTTGTCTGATACGAACAAGACTCACATTTGTACATTGTTGCTTCTGAAGGACCTTTATGCATTAGCGAATGCTTGTTAAGATGACTCTTATATTTTGTCTGAAACGAACAAGACTCACATTTGTACACTGTTGCTACTGAAGGACCCTTATGCACTAGCGAATGCTTGTTGAGATCACCCTTATATTTTGTCTGGTACGTACAAGACTTACATTCGTACATTGTTACTTGCGAAGGACTCTTATGCAGTAGAAAATGTCCTCTTAGGGACTCTTTGTGTTTTGTTTGAAATGAACAAGAGTCACATTTGTATATTGTTGTTTCTGAATGCCCTTTATGGACTACTGAATGTCTTGTGAGGACACGCTTAATCTTCGTTTCAAATGAACAGCTGTCACACTGATATATTATCTGCGAGTCTCTGTTAAATATTAATGTCTGTTTAATGTACTTTTTCAATGGATCCCTTTCAAGGTTCGGCAATAAATGTTTCGGTTTTCTATGTAACCTTGTGGAGACTTCATGTTGTGGCGGAACAATGCTGTCTTCAGACCTGAAAATTATAAACATAATTATTACCACTACATGGTGAATTAATAAATATTTTACATTATGCTTTAAAAAAAGGGTAATTTCAATGCAGTTTATTTATTGTCACTCTTCTATGTAGTCCAGTCATTGAAGCTTTATACCGCAGAAATATTTTACTACGAACCGATTTAAATGAAATTTTGGAAAAAGGTTTATCTTACCCTTAACTTCAAAAGTGATATTGACCCGACCTCCGTTCTTACCCTGGGGGTGGTTGCCACCCCTTCTCGTTAGTGGAAATTTTTTTGGTCAAAATAACCTCGAGGATCGATATAAGACCCAATTCTAAGCAAAAAGTGTTCTATAAAGTTTTTTCAGAAACTCAATACTTTTCAAGTTATTGGCGACTGAAAACTCGGAATTTTCCCACGTTTTTCAACGGTTTTTTGCAAATATCTCAAAAAATATGCGTTTTAACGATAATTTTATAATAAACAAAATTGTAGAAAGTAAGAAAATGAACAAATTGGTTTTTTAAAGGGTGTTCTAAGTGCAATATTAAGTGAGATATTGAAAATAAAAGCCGTTTTTTTTTGTCTGAACTTTAATCGATGTATTCAATGCCATCTAGCGGACAACGGATACATTTTATCCATATGACAATGAGAAACTTTTTTATAGTGCCTAAAATAATCTTTAAAATGAGCAGTGTTAAAAGTCTTTTGCACGTAAAGTGAGTGAGTTGTAATGAAAAAAAGAGAGACATCTAATATATTTTTTTTTAAATCGGTGTGTTTCATAAGCCATTTCCACCAAAATTAAAATTAATCGTATTCCGTCTAGATTTAACTTTAATATGAAGAGTTTATTGGATTCCAGCCGTTTGGCTGCTTTAGAATGCATACTTTTCAAAAAAATCACGATTTTAAGAAAAGAAAATTTTTTTCATTTTTAAAAGAAACACATTTTTTTCATAATATTTCAGAAATAATGAAAGATACGTAAAAAAACTGTAATGATAAAAAATGTAGGTCTTTTTTTGACAAAAATTTTAGTTTTTTTTTTTTCTGTCAGACCAAAATTGACGGAGATATGACTGTTTAAAGAGCGCGCGGTAGCGCAATCACAGTCTCTCTCGAGCCCTTTGATCCTTCACCGTTTGAAAATGAAGGGTTTTACACCACGTCATAATGAAAATAGTTGTAGCTCTTTCAATTACCTTTAAAATGTTTTTTTTTAAGTTGTGATAGCTTTAAAATTGAAGAAGTTATGGTCCAAAAACTAAACGTTTTTTTTTCTATTTAGTAAAATGAAAATTTCGGAGCACAAAAATTTGGAGCAGAGTGAAAGTAAAGAATAACATGAACCCAAAACTATTGTCTTCCAGATAACTTATATTTTTTTTTGTACATGTACCTCTTGGGGCTCGTTAGTACATTAGCCGTACCAAATATGAATCCGTTATTTCATTCCCTGTCAAAGTTATGACAAAAAACAGGTTTGGCCAAAAATTATTTAACACCCTGTAACTTCGTAATGAAGGCCCAATGAGACATTTCTATGGGAGGTTCCGGTTACCACTGATGTTCTCTACCTCCTATTAAGCTATGTCCCTCTCATGATGCAACACCCTGTATAATAACGGATCATTCAATAATTCAAGTAAAAATGGAAAAACAAAGGAAATCAGATCAAAAATTAATTTCGAGGAAATGACAAATTTGTTAATTGATAAGGACTGGAATTATTCATGTACAGATGTGAATGTCGTAGGTCAGACTTTTATTAATAATATAATAGATGTACTTGACATTATAGCACCTAAAGAAACTGTAAAAGTAAATTTAGCCGGAAATAAATGGTTTGATAGGAATTGTAGGGAGGCAATTGATAACAGAAACAGGGCGTATAAAAGATTTACATTTACAAGTGAGGTTGAAGATTGGGATAGATATAAGCAGGCAAGAAATAATACTGTAAGAGTTATTAATCAAACAAAAAAAATGGTTTATGAACGAAATATAGACGAAAACAAATTAAGTCCAAAATTAATGTGGAAAAATTTAAAGCAAATAATTGGAAATAAAAAAAGTGAACACACTTTTCAAAGTTTGAACTACTCTGGAGTAATACAAAATGACAACATGGCAATGGCACTCATGGCAGATGTATAGTATTGTCATCAGTATAGGAGTAGGCTATATAAATATCGATAGAATCAGTAATACTGTACCCGTTGTAAACTCAAGCATGTCAACATTTTGTACCATAACTTTACATGAATAAATTGGTTAGTAAACAAATTAAGAAGCACAGCACTGATGAAATTGGTTATGATATTATAAAAAATCTCTTTCATATAATAGGATATCCGTTTTTAAATATTATTAATTTAAGTTTGGAAAAAGGTGTTATGCCTGAGTGTTATAAAACATCCATCGTTGTACCAATTCCAAAAATAGTTAATACTAATTTAGCAGAACAATTGAGACTAGTAAATATGTTGCCATTTTGTGAAAAAATCTTACAATTAGTCGTTTACGATCAAGTAGTTGATTACATAAACTCAAATAACATCTTATGTACATATCAATCGGGTTTTCGTGGTAAACATTCATGTGAAACTGCACTACAGTTGGTAATTTCGGAGTGGAAGCAGTTGCTTGATAAGCTAGGGGTCGGGATTTGTGCCGTTTTTATTGATCTTAAGCAGGCGTTTGAAACAATTGACCGTAACATATTAATATTAAAACTAAAAAAGTATGGTTAACCACACTGTCATAGGATGGCCAGAAAGTTATATAACAAATAGGTATGAAATAACAAAAGTTAATGGCAATTTATTTGAGCCAAAAGTAAACAACTTTGGGGTCCCCCAAGGCAGTGTTCTTGGTCCCTTGTTATTCAATCTTTATATCAATGATCCTGGCAATGTGCTACAGAAATGTAAAATCCACCTTTTTGCTGATGACACTCATCTATTATAAAAATACAAATTTTGAAGCGATGGTAACTACTGTAAATTTAGAATTAGGTCTGCTCACAGAGAAATTTAAAATAAATAAACTAAAGGTAAATGAACTAAAATCTAAATACATGTTTGTAGGTAACAATTATTTGTACAATAGATTTATCAGCTTAAATATTGGTATTGAAATAAATAATGAAAATGTTGAGCTTGTTCAAGAAATTAAATATTTAGGCCTAATAATTGACCGGGAACTAAAGTTTAATAAACATATCGACTATATATCAAAAAAGATTGGAAAATTGTTTTTTTTAGCAGGGTGTCTCCTTCTATATCAGTGAATACAAGGTTAACAGTTTATAATTCTTTAATATTGCCCCATTTCCTCTACTGTGGCTCACTGATTTATGTAAGTGCTACAAATTTTAGTAGCTTGCAGGTTCTCCAAAATAAGGTAATGCGAATAATTTTGGGATGTAATAGATTTACAAGCAGTCAGCTGATGCTAAGCATATTAAATTGGATTAACATAAAACAGTTTTATTACTTTCAAACTATGACTTTTATTTTTAAAATGATCAACGGTACTTTGCCTGATTATCTTAGTATAGGCAATTGCTGCCTGTTACTGATATATACCTACGTAATACACGGATGGCTAATACTAGCAACTTTTATGTTAAAAGAACATCTAAGAGCAGCACAATGAACAGTTTATTTCACAAAGGAGTTGTACAATTCAATCTTCTACCTCACGTAATTAAGTCCAGTACAACAGTTAAAGAGTTTATGTCTAAATTATTATGTTTTATACACGATACTACACTCCATTTAAATTAGGATTTGTTTTATATATTTTTTATGTATTATGTGAACCATAAAGTTAAGTTATTAGTGAATATTGTATATACTTTATTTTTTTCTTGTGGCATTATATTTTTTCTCTTGTATTTATATTGTCTATGGATAAATAAACTACTTTTATTATTATTATTATTAATTAATCTTTCCATCATCAGATGGCCCTACGTGTCCTGTTGTTACAGTTCAATTTATGACTGGTGGTCGAGAGGTGAGCGCACTTGCCTCTCACCTAAAAGTTCCGGGTTCGATCCCCGGCCGTGGCAGTGGAAAATACTGTGAGAGGGATTTTTTCATTATACACGGATATTGGGTGTGTGTTCCTTGTCTCTAAATGTGTAGCCCCCTCCCACACAAGGCTCTTCTAGAGCCTTCCGGGATAAAGGGGGTCGTAATTACCTGTGGTGTTATTTATTTATTATTTATTTAACATTTATACATTATTTTAAAAAATCTCTAAATCATTACTTTATCTCTTACGTTTAATGTCTAACGAATTCGTGTTATCCGTCGTCACGCGTAATATTTATTATTTAGTTGTCTATATGAATCCGCATTTCTAAGGAATCCGTTGCACTTGTAGACATGACATTATACATTTTGTTGTGTAGCGTGTTGCATATACTTAGGCTCTCTATTTCTGTAATTCTTAAGCTAGGCAACCAATAACTTTTAATTAGTTTATAGGTAGATTCCTATAACCTATTGGCGATCGGTAACACAGATTTATTTCTTCACAATAGTTTTTGGCTTCCGGTAGTCTGTCACTTTTCACGTGTAATTCGCTCGAACGCTTGGCAATTTATTAAGTGGTATTTTTACGTGCTCGTTGCGATTTTTGAAACAAGTAATTTCACCATTTTGGGATATATTCGCAACGTTTTATTTTTCGGTTATCCATTTATGTTTGGACGAGTGCATATTTTTATGGTATTGGAAATCGATTGTCTTCATTGGAAGGATCTATACGTAAAAGCCATTTTTGCCAAATTTACACGAGGCCAAGGACATCCAAGGTCAACAACATTTTTCTAAGAAAACCCTCCGAAACGAGGTAATTATTTTATTTTTATATTCAAACTAGCAAAATATCACTTGTAGTAAATTGTTCAATGGTAAAAATTTATTTTTAGGGTTTTATTTTCACCTACGGTTTCGTCTAGGAATTCGTAGTTTTTTCATACGATTTTTTTTTGTCTCCCCTGATACGAACGAATAACTTTTTTTCTACTGGTCTACACGTACTTATGTTACTTCTCCTTGCTGGACTGGAATTTCTTTTTTTGTGGAGGAGCCATCCATTTTTTTGGGTTAATTGATAGGCTGGAAGTTGCCCATTCCTGAAAATTGAGCCGAAGCTGAAGCCCTGCTGCCTGCAAGTTGTATCCTTCTTGTACCATATATATATATTGATTTTTTTTTTAAATATATTGTATATTTTGCTTTTAAAAAAAATTTCACCACTGCTAATTTTGCTAAACATTTTATGAAAAAATTCTGTCAACTAATTATAACATCTATGATATTTGTTGGGGGTTTAAGCACTTACGTAAGACGCGTATACCCAGTTAGATATATTTTTTTTGTGTGAATTTGTCTACCATACCCTACGTTATTGTACTGTTGAATGTTTTAAAGTTAACCTATTTCGTTTATTGTTATTAAAAGATAAAACTGAATTTGAATTTTTCATTATCGTCTCGCTAAGTAATTTATTTAGTAAATTTGAGGTTACATTGTAGTTGAGCTGGTATTTGGAGTGAAAAAAAAATTTACTTGGCGCCCTGATACATCATAGTAATTTAGAACCCCGACCATCTCCACTGTTAGTCGGCCGGCAAATACCGTTAGTCAACAGACGACGACCAACTAGTTACGTCAGATTGTAATTTTAAAATTTGACGTAGCACTGTTCATTAGTTGAAATGTTCCTCTTTCAACGAAATTCTTGGTAGTTTTTTGGTTGGTTTTTTAAAAGTGAGAAGAAATATAGATCGATAAAAAGGATTCTTAGTTTATCAGTAAAATCCTAAAACACGTCAATTTTTAATTCTAAAATGATATTTTTTGAGCAGCATTTTATACCTCCTCTTCAACACCCTTGGAGTGACAGCTACCCCATTAAAATTTTTAAATGGAACAAGGGTGCATGTGATAGCTCATTTGAAGGGGTTTTAACTCTCTATCCAGCAATATAAGATTTTTGAATTAAAATATATTACATATTTTAATGTTACCAAGTAAACAAAAGAACCTGAAACAGTTTAAATCAAAGGTTCAAGCTGGGCGCCCGTAGCTTCCTGACAATAATGATGGAGGCGTTGCTGAAATTCTTCTAAAACATTTTGTATCCGGGGTGATTTGGTTAATTTTTTGCCTTATTGTCTTTTAAATCATCATTATTTGGCATATTGGGCTATATTAAACAGTGGAAAAACAGTGCATCGATAATAGCAAATCAATTTTAAATTCTTTTTTAGAATTACTCTATACAGTACATCTGATTTATTTAGTATTATTTTTGCTTAAAAAACAACAAACATTTTTTGGTTCCGTTCGAGCACGGGTAGTTATTTAGATTTTTTTAGTTGTTATTTTTTAAATCTTAAATAATCTACTATATTTTAGTTTTACTTGCCTTTTAATGAGGAGGATGACGCAATCTATAATTTTACTCTATAAAATTATTCATAATTGTATTAAATGTGAAGACCTTAAACATTTTTAATATGAACTCCAAGAACCAACATCTTCATTCAATCCCCCTTCTTTCAAACAATTATAACTATTTAATGCTAGGTGTTTATCTTTATATACTTCGTTTGTTCCATAGGTACTGTCGTGAGCAGAAAAAAATAGGACAATTTTTTTTTTCTAATGTAAATCTGTCTCTATTTGAATATGTAATGAGTAGCCGAAATAAAACAGATGTCACTTTTAATTTATTTCTTATTTTAACACTTTTAATGCTTTAATGTTTAATGTGTTATTACTATTGTAAATGATGGATGGTTAGTGAGACAAATTGCACTGCGTTACAACATTAACAAAAATTTGGTGTGTAACATTTTAAGAAAGTGGAGAATAAACGGTACGATTAGTAGAAATCCTGGATCAAAGGACAAAGGATATCCTACTTAACAAGAAACTAACTATTAATATTTCGTTATTGCACCATTTCTATTTATAACTTCTATAAGTCTGTTTGGCATACAATTAAATAACCTTATACAATAATCATTAGTAATAATATTTTCCCATGCATTATTTACTATTTCCAGTAATTCGTCGATATTCCGTGGTTTCACATTTCATTTTTGGATACTTCTTACGAGTAGTCCCCATACTTCTTCCAGTGTTAAGATCTGGACTATGACTGGGTCAGTTAAGAACACTGATGTTGTTATCTTGAAACCAGTTAGATACGGCCTGAGCAGTATGGACGGAACAATTGTTTTGTTGAAATATGAATTCATTATTAGGAAATAATTGTGACACAGAAGGGAGCATAATATTGTCTAAGATCCTAATATACGTTTCACTATTAAATCATTCCTCAATATGCCATAAAACACCAGGGCCACGTGCTGATATCCAAGCCCACATATTGACGGGAAATTTACCACTTTTATCATTGTTAGATATATATTTCTCATCGAAGCGAGTATTCGGAGGGCGGTAAACACGAATACGACCACCTTGTGTTGATTGGAAAGTTTTTTCGTCTGTAAAGATTACATTGTTCCAAAAATTTACATCATGCGCTAAAAATTCAAGGGCAAATCCTAGTCGAGCTTCTTTATGTTCAGCTTTAAGTAAGTATTTCTGTGCTGCTGCATGACAGCGTAGCTCCGATTCTCTTACTCGCCGGTGACCAGTACTATTCGATCCAGGAAAATTCGTTTCTTCAGCAGCCTGAATAACTGAGTAAAATGAATGTTCTATTAAAGCAATTACCAATTGCAAATCTTGTTGTTGAGTTGATATCCTTCGTCGCCCTGATCCAGGATTTCTACTAATCGTACCGTTTATTCTCCACTTTATTAAAATGTTACACACCGAATTTTTGTCAATATTATAACGCAGTGCAATTTGTCTCATTGACCATCCATCTTCCGCTTTAGAAATAAGTCCAGATTTAACGCTTATATGAGGCATATTAGTTTTTTGCACACTTGCAATAAATTATGACAACTAACCGACAATGTCACAAGTTAGATGTACACAACTAGATTTTAGCAAAATATCGTTATAAGACGTCCTATTTTTTTTTGCTCACGACCGTACTTGTCATGTAATTTAAAATTTCATGTTCGTTTGAGTTTGTCTGTTCTTATGTACCTGTTTCTGTTATCTTTTTTGTATTATATCTTTTGTTCTAACCTCATCCTGTAAATGGACCTTGGTCTATTGGATATTCTAACTCAATAAATAAATAAATACTCAAAAGTATTCTTACTAAACTAATTTCACTTAGTTTATAGGTTCCTAGTTTGTCATCTTTATAGTTTTTATCAGGTTTTTACATAGCAGTCTTTTCCGTGCATCTAGTTTTTTCTCTCTCTAAAATTAATCTAATTCGTATATTACACAAACTATTGGTAATAAAGTTAATTTAATTTGGTAATAACATAGTAGTTGTAGTAGCGATTTTACAAAAATTGTTGTAAAGAAAATATTTTTATTTTTTTGGTTAATTTAATATTATATTATGTAATAAATACTAATTGTCGGCTGAAAATGGCACCAACAAAAAAATAAAAGGAGCTTAGTACGCTTTTGTTGAAAAAGGAATAATATTTTAGTAGAATACAATCATTATTTGACTTGGGTAAAAAAACTTGATGATAGGACAAATTTGAATAATTTCAGGATCAGATTTTAAATCTTTATACGGCACCAAAATGTCGTTTTTGAAAATAGTAGATGATATAAATACACTTAGTTTCGAAATAGATGATAATTATGCACCAAATTACCAGTTTTTGCACACATTTGATGAATTGTATCGTAGTATTTGAGCAATAGCAGACAAGGCTCTTGCAAAACTAGAAAAAAAAATGCCGCTAGTAATAGTGAGACTTCTAGTACACCTAAAAATATACCTAGGTTACCACAAATAGAATTACCTGTGTTTTTAGAAAACCCTAAACAGTGCTCAACATTTTATGAATGCTTCAAAAATCTTATCGATGATAATAAAGATTTAAATGACACAGATCGGATACATTATTTAATTAGTAAAATAAGTGGAAAAGATTTAACTGTTTGTTCTGGAATTCCACCCGTAGCTGATAATTATAATATTATCTGGCAAATTGACAAATTTCAGGATGAAAGTTTATTAGCCAACACTTATTTAGAACAAATATTTGAATTGAAACCAGCATAAGCAGCTTGTGCTAACAATTTAAATAACATCATAAAAAAGGAAGACAGTTTGTTAGTAAGAAACTATCACCACACAATCACCACACCGCAGGCATACTGAACTTCGAATCTCATTTTCTAGACTAAGTGTAGCCCAAAATTCCCATACTTATCAAGGAATTAATTATTTCGATAAATTTACCCGTCCCTTTGGCCACTTTGGCAATTTTAACTCTTAGACGAATATTTACAATTTTAGTTGAAGGTTTTATTACTGTTATTATTTTTATTTTACTACTATCATATGTTTGTATTGACTAGTCTAATAAGTCACAGTATTGTGTGGCTTAAAATGACGAATAAAGACTTCTATTCTATTCTAACTATTAGGTGAAAACAAAAAATGGAATTTTTAAGCGCCCTGTAGTCAAAATGTGTCCATTGCCACCAAGTAATTGTAGATTTTGAAATGTTTAAATATAAAAAAGTCAACCAAAAAACCACCATGCCTTTCATTGCAAGAGGAACATTTGAACTAACAAACAGGACACTTAGGGCCATCTGAAGATGAAAAGATTAATTAATAAGAACAGAGTCCTAACCACTGAACTCTATTACAGTAAATGGAATGCCAATGCCCACAAAAATTTCTACGTACAATTGAATATCGCGCAAGTATGGCGGCCACATAGTAGCGCGCAGTCGCACTATGAAATACGTCAGGGCCGGCCTTATTTTTATTGCGTGTTTCATATTTTTAACTTTTTTTAGAAATCGCATAAATAAATATAACAATTTATTTGCCTTGATAGTTATAAAAAAAAATAAAAGTTATTGTTATTCCCAAAACAATCATTTTATTTTCAATTTCTTGTAGCAAATGTCGAATATGTATGATCACAAGTTCCATATATAGTTCACAAAAACAGTCATTTGTTTTCTATCTCTGGGGTCGAAATATGATTTTAAAATTAATAAAAGCTAAAATTGAGGCCTGAAAAATCCTATACTTTTTTCTACGATCAATCAGTAAATATATGAGTAGGTACTAGTGAATTTTTATTTAAAACTAAAATCATGCATTTTATATTCACAAACAAATGAAATGAAGAAAAGGTAATAATTAACTATTTTCAAATACTTGGTGTGGTATTATTATTTGAATTTCAAGATAACTTAGCTTTTTTGTTTATGATCAAATGCCTTGATATATAAGTGATATATTATTTTACTCGTTTGTTTATAGAAATATGACATACTCATGAGACAATGAATTGTAAAAGAATATGTAAAGGTGTTTACGTAAAACTTCCTTCTCTATTTGCAAGAGAAAATTAAAGTATAATGTCCATTTATATTTTGGCTAAAGGTATGAGGTTTCATCCCTGGTAGTAGTGTACATATACCAAATGTTTACTTGCTGCATTCAATTATTTTTCTGACAAAGTAACCGAATAACTAAAATTCGTAATATACTTCGTTTGAAACGTGGAAAATCTGATAAAATCTTGTACTGTACTTTTGACAAATACAATGTAAACATGAACCAAGGGAAGCAACGATTTTCTTACTTTTGAGTATTTTGCACTGAACTCTATTGCTTTATATTTTCCTTGATTTTTTTAACATCGGTCTATTTCCGCTATCAAGGGCAAGAACCAATACCAGGAGACAAGCTACCCTCAAACTGGAAATTTTGCCAAACCTCTATCAAAAAGTAGGGATTTTTTTTACTTGCCTAGTATTTAATGGACAGGGGATTAACTGTTTTACATACCCTCCCAAAGATGGTATATCCACTACACAATCCCCATCTAGAATTAAATAGCATTTGTTAATACACTGAAATACAAGCCGCTAGAAGGTGAGTAAAGATTGCTGCGTTTCTCTGAAAGTCGCCCATTCAAGCACTAACTGCGGCTCCTCTTGCTTTACATTTATTATCGCAGTACAATGCCATAAAGACAGAGCTGCGCTTGTCCTTAACTGTTTTGCTATACTAGATTTCAGCGGTATCTTGCCATGGTGTGCAAAAAATATTTAAAAATTTTAATGAATGAAACCTCTGCTTAAAAGTAGCAGAACTTGGTTTTTGAATATTACAAAATGTCTCGCTAGTAAAATATATAAATTAACACAGTTATAAAATTTGCAGGAAATTCTCTTTTATTCACAAAACGCTTTGTTATATGTCCAACATTGTCATTGTGTTTGTATTTCCATAAACATTTGGCACATATTTGCATTATTTTTAACCGACTGCGCTAAGCAAAGGAAGGTAATGTGTTCTTATTTATTTTGTATAATACGCAAATAACTGAGATGCTTTGCTGCCCCACTCTATTAAATTTACTAGTAATATACTTGTTGTGTTCCTATTGTCAACTTTACCACGTTGGTTGACTGGACTCACATTTCACAGTTTGAACTTGCTTGTTTCATAAAATTGTAATATTAATTTATAAAAAGTATGATAACGTTATGTGTTTTCAAAAAGATCTTGGAATCAGTATTATTATCCCGAATATGTTGGGTACGTATTTATATTAATACTATTTAGGTAACAATTCACAAATAATAAACTTAAAAATCGCAGCAATGAAAAAATGTGAGGTTAGAATATTTTGCATCCTGATATCTCAGGAAGTATATATATAACTTATTTTTAATAAAAATTCGTGTTTAAGTAGGCAAAAGTATTCATTTTAAAAGAAAAAAATCAAAAATCGGACTGTCTTGCCAATATTTAGATGGTAGCTTATTTTAATACAACAGACAAAAGTTGAGTAGGTATATTTACTTAAAATATAACAAACCCGGGATTTCGCCCCGGTTCTTACAAAACAGTACTATACAAGTGCGCACCGTATTATCTTAATTAAGATACACACTGTTTATAAGTCACAAAATTATATACAAAATAACCAATATATCTCACAACTTTTCGCAAACGAAAGGATAAAATTACGAAGACCGACTCTGTAATTCGCATTCAACTTAAGACCTACGCTTTAGAAACAAATAAAACACAAACTTGCGTCAGCGCATAACTTCCGTACACAGCTGCTTGAGTCAAGCTCCGACATACTTTTAACCTTAGATTTCCTACTGCGTCGGCGCTTGTCTATGCATTTTGAATCGCATGATTATCACATTTTGTTTACGCGCATATGTCTATAGTGGCGTTCCATTTACTGTAATAGAGTTCAGTGATCCTAACCAGTGTCCTACCTAAAATTTCAGTAGCGTTACAGTTATGTCGCTATTAATTCTTTTCATTTCATGGTTAATATTTTGTTTTACTGTGAAAATGTGGCGCGGAAAAATTATTTTGAGAGAAAAATTAATTTTTAATATTTAAAATGAAACTTAATATAATACTACCTATTGAAATTAGACTCATCATCTGTTTTTATGTCAAGTTCTTCATGAAGTACGAATTTTTGATCATCTATTTCAATATGGTTTGCTTCCGAAAATACTTCCTCTTTTTTAATTGTATTATTACTTTCATCTTCATAAACCAACATATTTTCTGGTGCAAACTGTTCATAGTAAAATGCCGGCTCGGCCGTTTTCATGCAACTTGTAAGTTTATGTTTAACCCCCATTTTCACATTTTCACTATTATCACAGTACACTGCTTCCAGCTTAACTATATCACATCCATTGCCAATTTCTCCTTCATCACCATTTTCTCTTTCTTCACAAAATTGTTTTTCTACTTTGATTACATTAACTGAACTATCATCTATCTCGTTTGCTGTTATATTTCTTATTGTAAATCGTGATAAACTATCTAGTTCTATTTGACTTTTGTTTATATTGGAAGTTGGGCAATATTTCTTAATTTTTTCTTCTATGTTCAAATAGTTTGTAACAAAATGGAAACATTTCTCTAAAGATTCACAACAGGATGCACAGATTACCGGCTCCTTGATGACACTTAAATCCTATCAATCGAAAAGCAAATATTGAAAACGAAACTATGTATGAATAAGAGCAAACTAGGTTTTTTAGAAATATAATATGATAAATATGCAAATAGGGAAGTGATTAAAGGAAAAGGAATCCCAGTCCAAAAGCGAAAAAAGGAGTACATCTTGGGGTACTCCACAATGACCATATTATTACAGTATATCTTGTCAAGCAAATGATAGACATGCATATACTATCTGCATCTTTCCGATGTAATTTCGTTTAGCTTAAGATTTGATTATTAAAAATTGGAATATTCCTTCTAAATCACCCCACCCCGCATTAACATTAGTAACATCCAACTTGATAATATTGGTACATACCAGTTCTGGAAGACATTGCTCTGCCATTTTCATCAACATGTCTCCCTTTTTAACATTGAGAGGAACAACAGAATAATTTTTTACTGGACCGATGCAAAATCTACAAATGTCTTGATCCTTTAGAATACCAGTACTATTTTCATTTTTGCACAGATACACATCCTTAAAATCCAGTTTGGCAGTACCCTTATTTAGAAATGGAATTATATAGTAATCATATGCATGAAAGCAGGCTGCTTTAAAATTAGAACAATTTATAAGCATTTCTGCACAGTTTGTACACATCACAGGTTCCTCTATTTCAGCCAAGTTCTAAACGAAAGAAAAATATAATGAAACGTGACAAATTTACTTAAAACTGCATCTTTCCATTTGAGCAATATTTTTATTTTCGATACTTACAATATTAGGTAGAAGTGTTTCCAAACAGTTTTTCATATTTCCCTCGAAGGGTTTAAAGCTGTCACATATTTTTAAGCAAAGCCTGCATGTTTTTTCTTGAGTTTCCATTATCAGTAAAAAAAACGTCCAGGTTATAAAACTCTACAGCAAGCCAGAAGTTAGCTTCAAAACTGTTGGGTTAACTAATTTGACATAACAATGGACCACACAAATATAACAATGATTTAATTTAGTTTAGGGCGGTTTGTACAAAAATCCAATTACCATCGATTAACCTGATATAAAATTTAACTGGTTACTGTTGAGTCTGCTAAACACCATAAAGCATCTGCGGCACGTGATCATATGGGCGTGGCTAATTGGCTTGGAGGATAAACAAAGCAGATACCATAACCTAAACGCATTTGGATAGCATTGTGTGAAAAGTTTCAGTTTATTGTGAACGCTATATTTGCTTAGTTTGTGTGCCTATAACAAAAATTTTATTTTAATAATGTTTAGTGATTATTACTACACCTTAGACGCTGAAAGTGCGGTTAGATATAGGGAAAAAATCGCTGTAATTGGTATAGATCCGTACTTGGTAGTCATCAAACAATGCAGTAGTAAAATCGAAGATTTTCCCAAGACGATATATCCATATATTGTTAATTATTTACTATATACTAAGAGTGCGTACACCCATGAAGATTTTAAAGCTTATAAAGGACTTGATGCCTACAAACAAGCTACTTGTGGATGGGTTAAAAATATACATGTAAAGAAAATGTATGAAAACTTCTTGATATTGGGAAGAGTAAGTTACTATAGTTGAGGTTTAAGCATGTCAAGCATTATTCTACTTTTTTACAGGTTATGCATTCCCAAAAACTAAGTGAGCAATTTTTAAAACCGTGGATTGTAACAAAAAGTGATGGTAGTATAATATGCGCTCACTGCAATTGCATGGCAGGGCTAGGCGAAACATGTACTCATGTTTGTGCTGTATTGTTTTACTTAGATGTAGCACATAGAAGGTCTCTTGAAATATGTTCTCATGTTCAATTTCAGGATTTACAGATTCTGGTGGTGGTCTTTGACCTAATCTGGTTTGCTGAAAAAAGAACTATCTATAAAAAGCATAATATGTTTTCAAAAAGATTTCCCAACCTCTAAAAATAAAATAATTTTCTGAAATGTAAATGTACGCATAATCTACTCTAAAATATTTTTTAAAGCACCATACCTACCTATTCAAAAAAGTATAGCAAAGCAAATATTTAAACGTTCGTATCACATATAAAACAAAGGCACAGGAAAGAGTAAAGCATTATCTTCCTAATATTTGAATATCAACCATTTCATAATTGAAAACAAAATAAATCATATTAAACGTGCAACCTACATATTTATTGATGTAGACAAAAAAATCATGCAAAAGCAAAATTTCAAAATTCACTGCAACCTCTACATCGTCTCGTAATCTTTTCCTTTTCTCCATTCTAACAAATCTATCTTTACTAGAAGGTTTTGATAAGCTAATAGATTTATAACCCATATTTAAAGACGGTATCCAGTCTGGGTTATTGTGATCTTCTAACTTTGAAGGTTTACCTAAATATATTTATTTGTCATACTTACGAAACAATAATTTAGGTACATCCATGTATTTATTAGATACGAATAGTGTAAAGTATTACCTGAAATGAAATGTTTGGAGCATATTCTACCATAATCAATCTTTGATTTGGTTAGATCGTCCCTTTTTAAGGCATTTATCCAAGCATTCCGTCTATCACAGGCAAGTTGAGTAAATTGTTTATGATTGTTAAAAACTGAGGGAATTCGAAAAAAACTGACAGCATCTCTCGCCCCGTTGCTTCCACAACCAACTACCATACAAAAACTTGGCATTTTCAGTAAAATGTGAGGAAATAAAAACCCAAATAGATATAAATGTGCCTTGTTTCTGTTATGGTTAAGGTTATGTTATTTATTTGTATATCCTCCAAGCCACGACCTTGAAAAATGTGACGTCACGTGCAGATGCCCTCCATTCCTAACCTATACTACTTTAAGACCAATCTTCTTCCTCTCACAATGTAAAACTTACGCAAGGATTGTAAACGTCTCACTGTATAAGCAAAAATCATGCATCAATAGATGGCGCTGCTGATATCGCCAATATTGAACAACAAAGTTTTATTATTAGCGATATAAGTAATTGTAACAATAAAGAAACCAGTTTTTTGAATGAAAGTTGTGTTTTGTGATAGATACATAACTTCCTAAAATATTTAAAAAGACGAACAAGTATGAAATTATGCGTAGCATATTTTTAATAAATGGAATATCTTGAGTTTTGTATAGTAGTGTCTGACATAAGTTTGCCGTTGTGAAAGTAATTACTGACATTTGCCAGGAATAAAGAGTCCTGCCAGTAAACTTGCCAGGATTGACTTAACGCCAGGAATTTGCCAGAAATAACATTTTCAGGAATGTCGACTTGCAAGTAACGCCCAACATTTGTTTTTTTTATTAACAGATACCTATGAATCAAAATTACTTTGATACTTTTAAGAATGTCGATTATCATGACACTACCACTAGATGATCTACTGTGTCATGCCAACGCCACCTAGGTGGTGTTGGTCATGCCTCTCGTTTACAATCGCGCATCGGTAGGTATACATATGTATGAAACATTCATATGGTATGTATAGGTAGGTATTAATAGATATTTATCAATAGTGTCTGCGTATATCTGGATTGGAATGAGTTAAAACAATATACTGCCAACATAGGCATACCAATATTTTATTACCAGTGTTTATTAATATTAGTTCAATATTTCTGTTACAATTTCAGTGTTTTGATCCAATATTGAAGCACGGTCCAGCCAATATTATGTTCTACCTGGGTATGTGCATGGGACCCTTGCCTGAACGTATGAAATTGTAATTGCATAATATAATTCAAAGTCGTTGCGATTCAAGCATTTTTAAGCTCCGAGGAGCGATCAAAATTGATATTGAACTGTAAATACGTAAATAGACAGGCAAGCAAAAGCCCACCAAAAATTTATAAACGTTGAACTTCTCTTGAATCTTTCTGTGTAATCGTTAGCTCAAAAAACCGCGTATTGGATGGTAGTTGGTACATTATAAGTCGTCCGTTCCTCACCATCTGTTGTACACGGGCCAGACTATATAGTTTGTTAAAACATTTTTCTTGAAGTTGTTGTAAAACATGAATTTTTAAAGAGATTTAATATATATTTTTGAACTTTATATTGTATTTTTCTTGTGTTTTCAAAATTCCCTTTCAGGTTTAATTTTAAGAAAGTGTTAGTACTTACTGCGTTAGATTTATAGTGTTACGATGTCCAATTGATACCATCAGAGAAGCAGTTAAGCATAAACGAATAGTAAGTATAAATTTTGTATTATTCTCCATCTGAAACAGTCGTTTTGAACCCTTATTTGTGAACGTTAATATTCATTTTTTGAAAAATATAGTAAAAGTCCTTAAGACGCAAGAGATGGATCGTTCACAAGTTAAGCAAAAGTTTATAAATACGGGCGATAGCTGCTGTTATAGGCCATGTAACACGTCTCAAAACTAAAATAAAAAATTGTAAAAAATAAACACAATCGGCATGTACTCACACAGGTTTAGACTTAGGAGTACATAAAAACATGTAATCCTTATTAAAATATTAATTTAAAACATCTTTAATAAAATTTACTAATATAAACTTCCCAGTATACTAGAAACCGGACATAGTTGGCAAACATTCAGCTCGGCATTCATGGGAAACTTGCTGCTCGTTTCGCAGTTCTCGGAGCATAGTAGTAGTAGTAGTAATTATTGGGGGAGGCCTAGTGCCTGGCAAGTAGGCCACAAATGGGCCCTTTTTACCTACCCCCTGACGTCCCCTCAACCATTCACTTCCACTCGGCCTCCTACTCCCTCTTGAAACCTTCCTGATCTTCCAATGAAGGTCAGGACATGTTACAATTCGAGAGAGTCCATTTCCTCTTTTGGGAGCGTTGTGGCGCCGAAGAGTTCATACCTCAGGCGCCCGAACGCTTCACATTGTCCCAAGAAGTGAAACGATGTTTCTTCATCACTTCCGCATCTTGGGCAAGTGGAATCTGCCTCAACCCCTATCAGCGATAGGTGTCTTCTGAGCCTGCAGTGACCAGTTAGGACTCCGACCAGTTGGTTCAGGGTCCTCCGGCTTCTACCTAGCAACCAGGCCGCCCTTGACTTGTTCGGCCCCGTTACGAAGTCTCGAGCCTGCCTGCAGCCGCTGCTCAGCCTCCAATGTTCTCGGAGCATAAGTGGGCCCTGCAGTAATTACTCTTTAAAGGAATTGCCAGATTTGTTTCGAAAGCGGTACCGATACTTATGTGGGTAGTGTTCAGCAATTTAAGCTTATGTTTAATCATTGCGACAAAAACTTGTAGGGTAGGTAATAAATTTAAAGCCATGTTATGAATTTAAATCTTTATTATCATATAAATTTATTTTTATTAAGATTAACAATCGTCCTAAAAATACATCTACTAACTACATAGCTTAGTTTTTCAGATAATCTGGTTAGATAGGTAATTGGAGTTGCCCAACGATCCTCCGGTTTATAAAAGTTCTATCAATAAAAAGGGTACTGTTTAGTAGAAGCTACGTGTGACAAAATATTTCTCATTCAACGTTAATATTTTTACACTTAGCCCGCCAGTGGATCGTCGTATTGTCTGAAATGAAGCAGATACGCTCCTGTATATTTATTAGTTCTGAGTACTTCCCGATGCTCTTTTTATATGTTGTCTGAAACGAACAAGTTACATTTGTACAATTTCATTTCTAAAGCACTCTTATCATTACCAAAGCTTATTGGGGTATCATTTATATGTTTTATTTGTATTGAACAATTTATACATTCAGGATCCTACGCAATATCAAGTTATTTTAGATTTTTAAGCATAAATGTTAAGGCTATTCTTACATTTCATCTGAAATAAACAAGTCACATTTGCACATTGTTATTTCTGAAGGATCTTTATGCACTAGCACATGCCTCTTGAGATCACCCTTAAATTTTGTCTGAAATGAACAAGTCACAATTGTACTGTATTAGTTCTGAAGCGTACCAGTAAGTGCCTTTTAAGGTGTTTTATTTTTGTCTCATATGAACAAGTCACATTTGTACATTGTTATTACTGACGGATTTTTATACATTAGCATATGTTCTTTGAGATTACTCACATTTGTTGTCGAAATGAACAAGGGTCGCAATCGTACATTGTTGCTTCTGAAGGATACTTATACACTACCACGTCTTTTGTGATTACTCATACGTTTTGTTTGAAATGATCGCCACTTTTGAAGGATTCTCATGTGTCTGTAAATGTCTTCGGAAGTAACGCTTAATTTCCGTTTGAAATGAACAAGAGGCGCATTTGTGCACTGTTACTTCCGAAGGAATCTTGTGTATCAGTAAGTGTCTTCTCAGGTGACATTTCCTTTTTGCCTGAAATGAACAAGTCACATTTAAACATTGTTATTTCTGAAGGATTTTTATGCACCAGCATATGCTTTTCGAGACCATCCTTACGTCTTGCCTGATATGAACAGGAGTCACATTTGTACATTGTTATTTCTGAAGAATTCTTATGCATCAGCACATGCTTTTTGAGACTACCCTTACGTTTTGTCTGAAATGAACAAGAGTCACATTTATATATTGTTATTTCTGTAGGATTCTTATGAACCAGCACATGTTTTTCGAGATCATAGTTACGTTTTGTCTGAAATGAACAAGAGTCACACTTGTACATTGTTATTTATGTAGGATTCTTATGCACCAGCACATGCTCTTTGAGACCACCCTTACGTTTTGTTTGAAATGAACAAGAGTCACATTTGTACATTGTTATTTCTGTACGAATCTTGTGCATCAGTAAGTGTCTTTTCAGGTGACATTTCCTTTTTGCCTGAAATGAACAAGAGTCACATTTAAACATTGTTATTTCTGAAGGATTTTTATGCACTAGCACATGCTTTTTGAGACCATCCTTACGTTTTGTCTGATATGAACAGGAGTAACATTTATACATTGTTATTTCTGAAGGACTCTTATGCACTAGCACATGTTCTATGAGACCATTCTTACGTCTTGTCTGAAATGAACAAAAGTTGCATTTGTACATTGTTATTTCTGAAGAATTCTTATGCACCAGCACATGCTGTTTGAGACTATCCTTATGTTTTGTTTGAAATAAACAAGTGTCACATTTGTACATTGTTATTTCTGAAGTATTCTTATGCAACAGCACATGCTTTTTGAGACTACCCTTATGTTTTGTCTGAAATGAACAAAAGTCACATTTATATATTGTTATTTCTGTAGGATTCTTATGCACCAGCACATGCTTTTCAAGATCGCACTTACGCTTTGTCTGAAATGAACAAGATTCACACTTGTACATTGTTATTTCTGTAGGATTCTTATGCACCAGCACGTGCTGTTTGATACAATTCTTATGTCTTGTCTGAAATGAACAAGAGTCACATTTGTACATTGTTATTTCTGTAGGATTCTTATGCACCAGCACATGCTCTTTGAGCCCACCCTTACGTTTTGTCTGAAATGAACAAGAGTCACATTTGTACATTGTTATTTCTGAAGAATTCATATGCACCAGCACATGCTGATTGAGAGAATTCTTATGTCTTGTCTGATATGTACAAGAGTCACATTTGTACATTATTAATTCCGAAGGAATCTTGTGTATCAGCAAGTGACTTTTAAGGTGATATTTCCTTTTTGCCCGAAATGAACAATAGTCACATTTAAACATCGTTATTTCTGAAGAATTCTTATGCACCAGCACATGCTTTTTGAGACTATCCTTGCGTTTTGTCTGAAATGAACAAGACTCGCATTTATTCATCGTTATTTCTGAAGAATTTTTATGCACCAGCACATGCATTTTGAGACTACCCTTGCGTTTTGTCTGAAATGAACAAGAGTCACATTTGTACATTGTTACTTCTGAGAGATCCTTATGTATTAGTACATGTGTCTTGAGGTTACTCTTATATTTCGTCTGATATGAACAGCCCCCACATTGGTACATTATCACTACTGCTGAGCTTCTCTTATTCACCAATTTCTGTTTTATATAAGGTGTTGATAAATCGCCTTTAAGGTTTGACTTAGTGGTGACTTCTGGTTCCTGAAATCTGAAAATTGAAAAGGTAAGTTATTAATTGCATTTAGAAATAATATTTATTTTCACATAATAAGAAAGGTGTTCTCAAACAAAACATGATAATATGTAATCTGTTACTGGATGCAACGAAATTGAATATTTCGATTAAAATATGATAGAATTTTGCAGGTACTCATAAATAACTTTTGTCACATCTACAGTACGTAAACAGTTAGAGTGGATAAGGGGGTAAACTTTTTTATTTCTCATTTACGCGTAAGATTTATTCTTCATAAAATGTTTTGGTTTAGTTGAAAATATGATTGCCATGGAGTAAATTAACATGCCATGTACAGGGTGTTCAGAAAACTAAATAATAATTCTTTACTTCAAGAAATGCTTTACTATTTATATTTACAATAAAAGGTAGAAAGAAACATGAAATTAAATGACGTCATGATAGCTAATTAATAGTGATATTATTATATTAGTTAGAAAGACATTCTCCAATGGTATATGGTTCAAAATTAATCAAAAAATTCTTAATGCATTTTTAAATTTTTTTGTTTTGAATCATTTTTAAATTTTGTGGTAAAGTATTATACATGTTATCAAACGCTCCTTCAATGTCAAGAAAAGCTCCGGCTGCGAGTTCTTTGCGGTGTAGCGCCTTCTCGATCCTGGAAACAATCGGATGAAGGGCCTTCTCCGCCGACTTCCCAGCCTGGTAAGCATGTTGTGATGGATGCAAAGGTTTCAAGGCCAATGCTCCGTCTTTAACGTACCTTTCGACCAACCTCTCTAACGTTTTGAGCAGGAAGGATGTAAGGCTGATTGCTCTGTAGGATTTGGCAGTGTCGTAAGAAATGCGTCCTGCTTTTGGGATGAAAACCACTCTGACCGGTCTCCAGGGTGTGGGGACATACCCTAGGGCCCGACAAGTTCTCAACAGGTGATAAATAGGACGCATGAGTATCGTCCCTGGACTTTTATAAGGATCGAAAGTGGAGATGGCCCATTATATTATATATATATATATATATATATATTATATTATACATGGCTCTCCACTGTCACTACCCTAGAGGCCGTCCTCCAGTCCGCTGTCGTGACGACCGCGCGGGACGGCCGTGGGGCTGGACTTTCCTCTGTCTCCACCACAGATTCGGGAAAATGAGTTTCCAGCAAGTGTTTGAGGCACTCTGCAGTGGTGGCCGTAAGACTACCAGAGGGGAGCCTCAAATATTCTATTCGCATTGGACTGTCTTTTTGAGAGTTTTACAAAGCCTTGCGGCTTGCGGGAGGTCTTCTATGCTCTCACAGAAGTCCTTCCAAGCAGTCCTTTTGCTGTCTCGAATGCGACTTTTATAGAGGCATTGGGACCTCTTGTGATTTTCCCAATCCTCAGCAAGCTGACAACGCAATGCCCTATTGAAGAGCCTGCGTGTTTCTCTGCGTAAGTTTTGCAGTTCTCTGTTCCACCAGGGAACGTTGCTCTTTTCTTTCCTCCTCCTGAGAGGACCGCTGCTGTCGTATGAGGCAGTGATCGCTCCAAGAAGGAGTTTGGTGGAGGTTTCTATATCCTCTGTGTTCCTGAGTTGAATTACCCTGGTTATTTCACCTGAGAGAGTCCGCCTGTAGGCGTCCCAATCAGTATGTCTGGGATTTCTGTACCAGCTATCCTCTAACTGGGGAGCTAGGTCCAACTCAATTACCTACTAGTAGTAGTAATGGTCACTATTTTTTTTACCACCTCTAGGGTGCAGATGTCTGTTTAATCATCTCCGATGATACAATGATATACTATATTTCAAGGTAATGTCATTGATTAGCCTTATTAGTGTCCTAGCATGTTCAGAAGTAAGATCAACAATATACGTAAACAAGAGGTAATTTTCATTTTCATATTAAATATTAGATACTAGATGTACAAATGTTATCTGCTAAATACCAAAATAACATTTGTCAAGAACTTAAAATATTCTACACGCATTATTCTGGAAATGTTATATGGATTAATAAAATAAGTAAATATGCATCTAGAAGAATAACTTTGGCGAAAACGGTTATTTCCCATTTTAAAAATAAAACTCAATTTAATATTACCTGTTGAAATCTTGCTCATCTGTTTTTATTTCAATGTCTTCATTAAGTAAACATCTATTATGGTCCTCCTTTTCAATAAAGCTTTCCTCTTTAAGTCCGTTCTCTCCACAAAACATTTCTATCTTAATATCACCATTATTACAGCTCTCTTTGTAATCCAAAATAGTTTTCGGTGCAAATTGTTCGTCATTGTTAAATTTGAGATCATCCACATCGTCCAAATAACTTTTATATTTATCTACAACCTCCCCTGTAACATTTTTGGTATCATTCCCGGAACTTTGCTCTAATTTAGATGTGTCATGTCTGTTGGCGATTTCACCCTCATCATCATTTTCTCTTTCTTCACAGATTTGTGTCTCTACTTTGATTTTATCAACCAAATTACCATCTGGCTCGCTTTTTAAATATCTCAAATGACCTAGCTCTGCTCGGCCTATACTGTTTACATCTAGAGTTTCACAATATTTCTTAATCTTTTCTTCTACAATCAAACAGTTGGTCACAAAATGGAAATAGTTCTCTAGGGAGGCGTGGCAGGATGGGCAGATTACAGCTTTCCTGATGATACTTAAATCCTGTCAATTAAAAAACAAATCGATATTAAAAGTGAATATGACCAAATTCTGCTTATTTCCAACTTGCGATGGATTTTGTTAAAATTAGAAAAATACAAACAATGGCGTAACAAAATGAATTCTCTTACATAGTATGTGGCAAATGCATGGATCGGTCCTTGTGAAAATCATAGAATATGTACCTAAGTAAAAAAAATATGGGCTATGTAATTTTTGTATGTATTTAAAATTACAAGTATTATTCCAAAAGAACTAGCGTGCGGCTAGTTAGGTTTTTAGTTGCATGGAAAGGAAAGTTTTGAGGAAACAAAATCATTCAATACCTTGATCTGAAATCTGAAAGAAAAACAGATTCATTTTATTATGATCCAAAGTTCACAAAAATATATCTGAGGCCTAAGAAGTAGGATCTCGTATATATTTCTGAACTTCATCCTTAACCCTCTTAATGTGTCAGAAACAATAAAAGCACAGGGTTACAAAAATACAATTATTACAGATAATGTATTTACAGGGAAATAAATATTTAAAATATACACTGTGTAATAATTTGTCTTGGACTTTCTATGCCAGGGAAAGAAATTATTAATTTAGATAATTTTACAATAAGAAAATTATTCTAAATAATAGAATAATAATAGAAATATAAATAAACTTAACTTTTAAACAAAAAGGAGTACAGGCAGCTCCAGACTGCAAGTCAGTGCCTGATGATCGAGGTTTTCTAGAAAATTTTTCTGTTATAACCCTCACAAGCCTTCCAAATCTCAGTTGCCAAAATAGGATAGGAATTTTCTCAGATATAATTAATAATACGAGGAATCATCAGGCTATTATCGTAAAACCAAAATCTTGTATCAAAATATTTGCAAAAATCCAAAGACCAAAAAATATCAACACAGCCAAAAAGAACAAAATAACTGGTGCTGTTCTTATACCCTGTCTAAATAGTCTACAATAAAGTTACTAAAAATTAATATCAAAATTAACCTCTAAGATCGAGCACTTATCTATTAAAAAAATTAAAAGAATGTAAAGTCTTATCCAATTCCTCTTGGACGATAACTTGCTATTTTAATCCGATGCAATATATAATATTGAATTAAGTAACGAAAATGTTAATTTAAATTTATACTAAACTTGATCTATATATCCGGTAACCTATACCGACCAGCCAAAAATCTGCCATTTGACCAGGTTAACAAAGTGAATATTTCAAGTTCTTGATTCACAAATAGGAAGAGATTCACAATTTCAGTATTCTCATACACTCAGATTTCATAAGAATATATTCAATGGTGTTGAATCTGCCTTAAACGTATAGTTTGACGGCCACAGAACAGTTGAATAATCTTGGAATTTTGAATTTCGTACGGTTACTTATAAGATCTACGGTCTACCTGGTAACTTTGAAGATGTTTTGGGCTTCTGGGGTTGCACCCATATAATTAAAGGAGAGTGTGCAATATATTCAATGTTGGTAGACAGAAACTGGTCTAAGTACATTTTTTAAGAGTAAGAGATTGTTTATGTTAGAATATACATATTTAATTTTTAATTGAGAGAGAACACGCATGAGTTTCCAATATTGCTACGACAATTTGGCATTTTTCACGGTTAGTCAAGAAAATTCCTAAACTTCTATACCGAATTACTATATACGAGTTGAATCACAATACTGTGTTAGAGAAAAATAATTTTTTTTACAATAATTTATGTATATTAAACTAAATTAAATAATAATTATTAAGAAAACAAAAAAAAAACTTTAAAAACAAAATGGTTCCTCTAAATTTTACTAAAGCACACAATCAAGTAGACCATGAATTACTACTGAGGTATGGTATTAGGCGAATAAATCTACAGTTGCTCGGATCATATCGTCAGAGACGCATTCAGAAAGTTCGCCTGTCGAATGGCGAGATAAGCTCCAACCGGAATATATTAGCTGGTATCCCTCAGGAATCGATTCTAGGCCCTACTGTGTTTCTAATTTTTGTAAACGATCTAAATTTTTATTTACATAGTATAACATCTATGACAATTATAAAATACGCTGATGATACTAACATATTAATATCAGAAAAGAATATAAACACCCTTATGACACTTGTATGCATATTATATGACAAGATTGTGAAGTGGGCTCAACAAAATCACTTACATTTAAATCAAAGTAAAACACGGTGTGTGTGTACTGTTATAATATATGATTTGCAGGAAACAACTACTCAGCGGGCAAATACCTTACAAATCATGAAAGAATGGTAGCCAATATCATGTCGATTCTCTGACCAGACATAGACCGCTTTTGAACTTATTAGTTCTCATCAGTATGCCA
The DNA here is from genome assembly GCA_963675555.1 of Leptura quadrifasciata. Classification (NCBI taxonomy): domain Eukaryota; kingdom Metazoa; phylum Arthropoda; class Insecta; order Coleoptera; family Cerambycidae; genus Leptura; species Leptura quadrifasciata. Next base: position 92,881,913 of record OY776680.1, on the reverse strand, counting down.
TAGGTCATGAAACAGACAAGCGACAGTGGCCAACCTCCTAGTTTCATACAAACTATAGTAAATTGAGTAGTGGTGAGAGGTAAGTGAATCCTCTAATATGGTAAATTGCTACTATACACCACACATGTCTCCATGGTGTATAGCAACTTGCAATTCTGCAGTAGGTTATGTGCACCTTGAACTAAAAGGCTGCCGCTCTCAGGTACTTGCAGAATCTCAAGTCGCTATACTCCATGGTGACATCTACGGTGTATAGTAGCAATTGACAATATTAGAAGATTCACTTACCTCTCACCACTACAGTGCGTACTATTTAAATCCTATAGAACTACTTACTCACTGGAAAATAATTTTCCAATACAAAAAATTGCTGCCCAAGGAATCACTACTTCCACATCCAGATTTTGTATCCACGTCTTATACACACTAAATCCCAATGTAACATTTTACTCCCTTTAATAATAGGCTGGGGGTGGTAGAGGGGATGGCTAATGTAAAAATTTTTTTAGAGGCCCTTGGTTCTCGTATACACACTAAATCCCAATTTAATTTTTTACTACCTTTAATAATAGGGTGAGGGTGGCAATGGGCGTGGTAGAGGGGGTGGCTAACGCCAGAATAAATTTTAGAGGCCATTGGTACTCGTATACACATTAAATAACAATTTATTTTTTTTACTCCCTTATAATAGTGTGGGGTTGGTACTGGGGGTTATAGAGGGAGGTGGCCGATGCAAAAAAAAAATTGAGACCTTGAGTTTCCTTACATGCCCTAAATTGAAATTTTATGGACTCTTGTCTGCTTGCTTTGCCTATTTACCCTTATTCACTCCATTTACCCCGAACCCTTCAACATAATTAGATCAAAATATAATCTAGTTCCAGATCTCGTTATAATACATAAATGTACCAAATATCAAGTTAGTATTATAAACGGTTAAAGAGTATACGTGCGCATAAAAAAAGTTAGACAGAAAATTTTTTTTTTGCTCAAATTTAAAATCTAGATGTTTCATGATTTTTAAGCCTATTTAAAAAAAATATATATATATTTTTTTGTGTTACTATACTTCCACTGGACGTTGAAGTAAAACAGACTGTCAAAATGCTGGGCATCATCCTAGAAAATCATTTACAGTGGAACTCACACAATGAAATTATCTGTGGAAAACTATTAAGTAAGTTCTGTTATGCATTAAGATTTTTGAAAAATTATTGTAGCAGCAACATTCCTAAAACTCTGTATTATTCGTCTTTTCACTTCTACCTGAGCAATGGTATTGTAAACTGAGGAAATAGTGGACAAAATCAACGTGTTTTTATTTTGCAGTTACAAAAAAAATTCTAGCAAATCTAGGTTATCTTCGGCAACTTGGCATGCTGACAGTTGTATCTACATCTATGAAATCTGCTGCTTTGTTTTCAGAAACAGAGCTATATATACTCAAAATATAACTCCCCATGACCATGATACTCATCATAAATTTCAGCTTCAACCTGACTCTCACTCTACCTCTTTATATGAAAGCAGCATTCTATACAATGGTTGTAGATTATTTAACTTTTTACCTCTGGAAATTCAGGAATCTGCAAATCAGTATATTTTCAAAAGATTGCTCAAAAAATACTTAATAAACAGGAACTATTACACACTCTCTCACACACCAAATGAATTTTTCTCCACATAATGGTTTCTTATATTGTATTTTGTATTTTTATATTGCATTTAATTAATTATGTGAATATTGTCTGAAACTTATTTGTGGCATTCTACGAATATTCTTTACTTTTATTTGTACAATCTGGCTACTAATGTTAAAAGAAGAACTTAACAAACTCAAATATCATCAGTTCTGTGTATTTGATATACACAGCAAATAAGAAAAAAGCTTTGAAAACGGAAAGAGACTACTCTCCGAAACATCAGCAAAATACATTATTTCTGTGTTTATTCCGATTTATATTATTTGTACAACATAACCTCTGACTGTTCCTTTGACGTAAATGTCACAGGCGCAGAGGCTTTTTTCCAATTCTTTTATTTTGTAGATTCGGTGATTTGTTTTTGAAGAATCTCTTCAAATATGTTGTACAGTCGTTCTGGTGTATATGTTTCTGATGAAATAAAGAGTCTATTTATCTATCTAGTCTAACAATTTTACCAATATCTAGATTTTAAAATATAACTTAATATTACCGACTTTTAATCATTACAGCTATTATCTGACTATTACTTCATACCAATCTTTTGGTAAGTTATAACTTAATAATAGATCGCAGGACCCATGTGCAACTTTAAGGGTAAGGGATGACTACCAAGACCAAACGAAGACATTTTGTGAAAAAAAATATAGATTTTGTGAAATTTGCTTTCAAAAAGTGCTTTGCTCATCCTGAGATCTACGAAAGTACTTGTAAAATATCTGCAACGTTCTTTTTCCAGAACAAGGAAGAAAGAATAAAGATGTTTTAATTTTATTTAAAAAATTTTGATTTTTTATGAAGTTACACCATTTTGAAATTTCATTTTACAGTGATTCTTAATTTATAATAATGGAAACAGTGTACAGCGCACTCGATAGGCTAAGAAAAGCCCTTTGTAACAAGGCCAAGTTAAATTTTGTTAAGTAATCGACATTAAAAAAGAAAACTTACATGATAAAAATTGTCTCAGGATTACGATGTATATATTTTCAATACCACTTAATTAAGCAAAATATGGAGAAACACCTATTTTTTCAATTGGTCATAGCTGTTATGCCCCTTAGTGGCCATTTTAGAAACTCGAAAAAAATTTCCAACGATCTTTCTGGGTCACTTTAAGTAAGTTAATCTATTCCCTAAATTTGTGCGATGATTGGTTTCTGAGATATGGCCAGACTGCATTCTTAAACCCTGTACAATACATAGAATTTTAAAATATGGTAAACCTGAATATTTGGCATCTAGGTTAATTAAAAATGGCGATTTAAACACACGCACCACTCGGCGTGATCCCAAGCATAAAGCAGTCCAGTATCAGTGGTCTTTTAGTTATAATACTGTAAAAATTTATAATGCTTTACCAACTGACATCAAGTCAGTGTTCTAGGATTACTATACTGTACGTACACTTACATATCTGTCTATTTGCATTTTTAGACTATTATATATTGCATGTTATTTGGTTTCTTTTGTATGGTCTTGTAATTTTTTATTTGTTCAATGATTTCTATTATCTATGTATGTATTTTAAGTTAATTTCGAACATTATTTTATGTCGATGGTTGTATGGAAGAGCATCTGGTACATGAATACCACCATCCTTTTCTTACTTGTGTTTCTTAATGTATTTTTGAATGGAATAAAGGTATATTATCATTACTATTGTTAATTCTTTGCAAAACACCTTTGAAAAAACTGGTTTCAGAGGGGATGTTAAACCTTCCACAATCATGGCAAGATACAATTTATAAACAAGTAGGAAAGCAAATTCACCGTAATCTCCTCCCCTTTAACCATATTGCCTATAACTACTACTATTTGTTAGATTTACGCTTTTTCTTATATTTTACTTCTGTAAAAAGATCGTCCTTCCGATTTATAAATTTTTGACATTTTAATTTAGTTTCAGTTTGTAATAGGAAGTTAGAGACATCATAGCTGCTAATTTTAATTCCGGTTTTATTTACATTGGAATAAGGTTTTGCTGCTTTTATCATATTTCAAAGACTGGTCATTGATGGAGATGGTTTCATTGTCAAATATTATTTGCCTACTCTAGGATCACATTAGTCGGTACTAAGCCAGATAGTATAGGTTCTAAATACTTTTGGTTGGTTTAAGATTCTGACTGTTTGTTGACGCCTCCCTTGTGGACTTAGAATTTGTCGTGTTGATTTTTTCGAGATTAAAGAATGTAATTAATAAACGAATCTAGTTCTTGAGGGATGATATAACATTCTTTTGGTTAGCAATTATGATATCCGTTTGCACAATTAATTCCTTTAGGTAGGACAACTCGATATAATAATGATCCACGTGCACTACTTTTTCCATTTCATAGGGTAGGATAGAAGAAGGTTTGCGAAGCTTGAGATTCCTTTCTGGATGTCACCACCAGTTTCATAGACTTAGTTAAAGATGCAAAGCAGCCAAATAATAAACAAATAAGTATGGTCTTAAAATTTGTCAAAATATGTTACGATAGATATTTCAACACAGTTAATATCGATCTATGTCAAATGTAGCTATTTGCACAAAAAACCAAACGGCTTAGAACCTACCCCAACAATGCTTTGTTAATTAATCATAGAATCTCCGTCTCCATCCAAAGGCAGATGGATTTTGAATAACGGTAAACGAATGTGTCGGTAGGCAACGGCCAAAAATGAGAAAACTTCGTTGAATGTACGTTGAAAATATACGCACAAAATTTTTGAGGCAAAGTTTAATAAAACATGAAAAATATTGATATTTACCAATTCTGGAACACATTGTTCTATCATATTATCCAAGGCGACGTCTCTCTCTTCAACATCAAGGGATATTGAAGAACAATTACTCACTGGACTCATGCAACATGCACATATGTCCCATCCATCTGGAATAGCAGTGCTATTTTCATTTTTGCTCAGATAGATATCTAGTAGGTCCAGTTTCACAATGTTCCTCTCATGGTGGATAAATGGAACTATATAGTCGTATGTATAGAAACACCTCATTTTAAAATCAGAACAATTCAGGAGTACTTTTATACAATTAGTACATATCAAGGTTTCTTCTACAACAGTTAAATCCTAAAATAAATTCACCGAAATAAGCATCGCACAACCCAAATGTATAACAAATATTGAATTGAACTAAATTTACACATTCATAGTTTTCACCGTTTGTACGGTCATGAGCAAAAAAAATAGGACAAGTCTTATAACGGTATTTTGCTAAAATCTAGTTGTGTACATCTAACTTTAATTTTTGTGACATTGTCAGTTAGTTGTCATAATTTATTGCAAGTGTGCAAAAAACTGATATTCCTCATATAAGTGATTTAGTTAAATCTGGAGTTATTGCTAAAGCAGAAAATGGATGGTCAATGATACAAATTGCACTGCGCTATAACATTGACAAAATTTCGGTTTAAGGAAGTGGAGAATAAACGGTACGATTAGTAGAAATCCTGGATCAGGGCGACAAAGGATATCAACTCAACAACAAGATTTGCAATTGGTAAATGCTTTAGTAGAAAATCCATTTTACTCAGTTATTCAGGCTGCTGAAGAAACGAATTTTCCTGGATCGAGTAGTACTGGTCGCCGGCGAGTAAGAGAATCGGAGCTAAGCTGTCATGCAGCAGAACAGAAATACTTACTTAAAGCTGAACATAAAGAAGCTCGAGTAGGATTTGCGCTTAAATTTATAGCGCATGATGTAAATTTTTGGAACAATGTAATCTTTACAGACGAAAAAACTTTCCAGTCAACACACAGCGGTCGTATTCGTGTTTACCGCCCTCCAAAAACTCGATTCGATGAGAAATATATATGTAACAATGATAAAAGTGGTAGATTTTCCGTCAATATGTGTGCTTGGATATCGGCACGTGGTCCTGGTGTTTTGTGGCATATTGAGATACTATTTAATAATGAAACGTATATTAGGATTTTAGACAATTTTATGCTCCCCTCTGTGTCACAATTATTTCCTAATAATGAGTTCATATTTCTGTTCATACTGCTCATACCGTAACTAAATGGTTTCAAGATATCAACATCAATGTTCTTAACTGGCCCAGCCATAGTCCAGATCTTAACCCCGTGGAAGAAGTATGGGGACTACTCGTAAGAAGTATCCAAAAACGAAATGTGAGATCACGGAATGCCAAAGAATTACTGGGAATAATAAATAATGCATGGGAAAATATTATTACTAATGATTGTTGTATAAGATTATTTAATTCCATGCCAAACAAATTTATAGAAGTTATAAATAGAAATGGTGCAATAACGAAATATTAATAGTTAGTTTCTTGTTAAGTAGGATATCCTTTAATTCAGAATTTCTACTAATCGTACCGTTTATTCTCCACTTTCTTAAAATGTTACACACCAAATTCTTGTTAATGTTATAACGCAGTGCAATTTGTCTCATTAGCCATCCATCATTTACTATAGCAATAACTACAGCATTAAAATAAAAAATAAATTAAGTGATATCTGTTTTATTTCGGTTACTCATTACATATTCAAATAGAGACAGATTTACATTTGAAAAAAAAAGTTGTCCTATTTTTTTCTGCTCACGACAGTACCTATATGCATTAATTTTAGTCACTTACTATTTTTGGCAGAACAATTTCCAAGTCCTTTTTAATGTCTCCCTCTACGGATTTGGGTTCTTTGCATACCTTTAAACAAAATCTACAGATTATAACTTCATGGGATTCCATTTGTTTATAAAAAATAAATAATTGAAATAATGTTTGCTTCATATATTATCAACAATCACAAAACACCATCAGTAAAAAATAAACATTCACCCGAGCCGACGCTACCAGAAAAATTAACCTCTATCTATTAAAGGGTTAAACATTTTCTTCTTCTTCTTCTTCTATTGTATGGCTTTACCAATTCAACATAACTTTATTAACAATGAGCGCTTTCCATTTACCGACACAAGTCGGTTCGTGTCGCCGAAAGTTCTTTCTATTTAATCTGTGTCGCCGTGACTAGTAAGTTTATCTGCTTAAGGTCAAGAAGCCCTAAATTTATTAATTAGTGGATTTATTAGTAACTGGAAGGTTGTTAACCGATCTTCATTATGAATTCTCAATATAGCGTATATTGAACAAACTACAAGAAAAAATGAACCCTATAGTAAGTCAGAAAGACAAATATGATATTAAATCTATTATTAAAGATACCACGAAAGAGCTATTTGAAAGTCAGGAATTTATAACTACCATAATACAAAAAGTAAACAAAGTTGAAAAAGCTAGAAGAACAAGATAAAAACTAAACATACGGAAATCTAAAATGGAGGATTTGCAACAATCAGAAAAGGCAAAAAATATACCTATGTATTTATGGAATGGAAGAAAACAGGATAACAAGAAACTGAAAGAAAAAGTATTAAGTATTTGCAATGAAAAAATAGATGCCCATATTAAACAAGAAATAATAAAATGTTACAGTGTAGGAAACAATACTGGAAAGGGGAGACCAGTTATAGTAAAATTTGAGAAACAACAATTAACAGCGAAATCTAATATTAAAAAACTGAAATGTACCAGGTATGCAATTGTAGATGATCTAACAAAAAACCGTTTACATCTGCTTTGGTAGGTCAAACCTAAATACAATCGAAAACTGGTTCACACATATTATGGAAATATTTTTGTCTAGACAAACGATGCTAAATGTAAAATAAGTAATATAACTGAATTAATGGACTTGATTTCTAATAAACAATTTCACAAGCGAATAAAGCATACTTCACATTTGTACTTAGTGTTATATTTAATCTATATTTATTTTCTTAGCATATATTGTAGATACTCTATTTTTTGTTATCACTGAATTGTCAGAATTAGATAATTATAAAGTAAGTATATATACACCCAGGAATTTACAGTAGCACTTAAAGCAGATAATATTTATATTTTATCCTAGTTTATGATTTCTTCTTGTTATGAATGTTCTGGAATGCAATTCTGATCTTGGGCGATACGCCAATATAAATACTAATATAAATATTATTCACGAAAGTGAGGAAGTTGCATGATTTTTTTTATATCACAGATAAATCGATGACAGAAAAATATGCTTCCTCGTATTTATTCTTGTTCTTTTTTGTTAAAATTGAGGGTAAAAAAAATATTCATTTCGACTGAGAATTTAAAACCATTAAAATGCTCTAGCCCTAACGAACAGCGTCATTCGTAACCTGTAGCGTCACGTCGTTATTGTTAAAACATTGAAACTTCTAAAAAGAATGCTGTGGTTATAGATTAACACGTTAGAGATATTATGAAATGATTATCCATCATATTAACCAATAATTAATAATAATAATAATAATAAAACTTTATTTCCATAGACTTATACAAGCATCAGAATATAGTCAAAATTGGTAAAAATTGGTAACAATTCACAAAAATATCTATTTATACAAATACAAAACATTCAGTTAAAAAAGTAAAACGACAAACAAACATTGTGAAAATTAACAAACAAGGGATTACAAAAAATTAGTTTTACAACAGGGGAAACAAAATCATAGAAATATTATTTCTCTTATTAGCTGGCATTAGTGAGATCGCAGCCTAAGTACTCATCAACAGAATAAAATGAATATTTGAGTAGAAGCGATTTAACTTCCCGTTTGAAAAGATGAATACTATCTATTTTTTTTATGTGAACAGGTAATTTATTAAATAATTTTATCGGCATTACTTTAGGACCTTTTGCAACGATGGATAAAGAGTGAACTGGTATGTTAAAATTATAATTTTCACGCAGACTGTGACTGGTCTCATATCTGCCATTGAACTGTTCAGAGTGTTCTTTTATATGAAGTACACAGTTTAAAATGTAAAGAGAAGGAGCAGTTAAGATACCTAATTCTTTGTAAAGTAATCTGCACGAGTGACGAGGAGGTTTAAAGGTCATTGTACGTATAATTTTTTTTTGAAGCTTAAACACTTCGCTAAAACGAGAACAGTTGCCCCAGCAGATGATACAATAACTTAAACAAGTCTGTACGTGCGCATAATAGTACATTTTTAAAATGTGAATATTAACATAAATGCGTAGCTGCCATATGACAAAGCAATGAGTGGATAGTTTCCTATTAACAAAGTCTACATGGGTACCCCAATTTAGATGAGAGTCCATATAAACTCCAAGGAATTTCACGCTATTGTTTTGTTTAACGCTGTGTTTATCGACTTTAACCAAGATGCTATAATCAAGTTTTTTAGTACTGAAAAGTAATAAATCTGTTTTTACATTATTAAGCGCTCAACCGGTAAAGCATACCCAAATAATTTTTCAATTTTCTTGATACTACAGCACTTTATCCTAAAATTTAGATAATTTTTTATAAAGATTGCAACACCTCCTAATCTATGCTCTGATCTGCAGAAGAAATCAGTTAATTGATACGATTCTAGATTTATAGTGAGGATTTCCCTATCGTTATAATTAATTTCGGATATACAGACAATCTCCGGAAAATCTAAATTTTTCAGTAGGAGTTCAAACTCTTCTAGTTTATTTCGTAAGCTTCTTACATTTAAGTGACAGATTTTTAGGCCAGTAATATTTATATAGTTGGTAATGTGTGGTAAAGCAAGATTAATAGCAAGATTAAGAATAACAACGTAAATTAGCAAATTCAGATCCAATTAGTGACGTCAAAACAATATTATAGCGTTTTCAGTCACGTGGTTTTGTTTACACAAAAGTTCAAATTTTAATGTGGCATATTTACGAAGCGAAGTTTTTCTATGAGTTTCTTTTATTATATTATCAACTTATATAGTACATATTATGGAAAAATAATAATAAAATTAAGCATTTTTAAAATTCATGCGTCTTCCTCATTAATTACTACATACAAATTTTCATGAATTAGTAATATTGCTAGAGAGCGGAATACAATTTTGATTTAATAATTTTATCTGAAACTTCTAAAATCAATTACATAGATGTTTTTAAAATAAAAGGGTTATGGCCGAATACACTGATGGTTGCTATAACCAAAATTATGGTCACGCTATCTAGAGCACAATCTTGCAAGTCGCCTTACGCCATGACACATCTATGGTGTATGTAGAAATTGATCATATGAGAAGATTCATTTGCCTCTCACCACTACTTGTAGAAAGTTACATGAAGATGGGGGAATTTGCAAAATCAAATATGCGACTGGAGTTTTTTTTTAATTTAACGATTGCAGAATGGTTTATTTTTATTTAATGACCTTTACTCTTGAGGACTTTTAGATTACAGGACAGACTGAATTATTTTATTTGGAAAATATTTTATAGCAATAAAGATTAACAAATTTTCATGCATTTTGATTTTTTGGGGATATTTTAGATATTAGAGGAGGGGGTAGTTTCAACCTCGGGGTGGATCAAGGATTGTAACAATCCTTGGGGGTGGATAAGATGTTGTATGGTTAAATTTCATATGGCTTGCCCGAATCCTGCCCAAAAGCCCGATCCGCATGCCTACGATGGAAAAAAACAAGTAGGGGTGGTTTTTCCAATTTGCGGGTAGTTGCTGAGGGGTGGGAAAATATCATCATCGTGTTCAGCGTCCTCGAAAACGGGGGTTACCCATATTTCATTCCTGTCACAGAACTTTTGAGGTTTTTTAAACTTTTTCATGGACTAATCATCTGCAGCTTTTAAATTTAATTTATTATAGATGTGTATATAGATGGTGAATGAATATAATAATAACAAAATTAAAGAACTGTCATGGAAAATGCACTTATATTAAAAAAATTTATATTTATCTGCAGCCTTTCAATTTTATAAATTGAGCGCCTCTGTTTTACAGACAATCTGGAATTTCACACCAAGCAACATGGCCCCTTCACGGCACAGCTGTAAGTATGGCAGAGAGCCTATGCGATATCCAGTTATATAGATCAGTGATTAAAACAATCATTTGAGCGAATGATCTCCATCAGCATAAACGAATCAACATTGGATAAATGACCACTTTATGCTTTCATAAAATCGCTTTCTGCCATTGTGTTTAAAAAACATTTGTAAACTAATAATTATTGTATATATTCGTTGAAACTCCTCTTAATATTTACAAAAGGTCACATTTGCTTAAAACAACTATTAAATATGGACAACCAAAATGAAATAAACAAGGGATCATACATCATGCACGGTTCGTAAAGATTCAAATAATTTGAATTTCAACTATTATTTATTAATTATTGGATGTCTAAACAATTTAAATTATGGTATACTTAAACATTTTCAAACATAAACTATCTGATAAAAACACTGTTGGCCGTAAAGCTGATATTCGCGTGTAGGCTATTATCAAGCTAAATAATAGTGGACCAGAGACCTGAATTTGAAAGTTCAGCCCTTGACCGACTGCCACAAACATAATTTCCGTGAAAACTTTATTCGAAACCGATTACCTTAACCCTAACATATACAACATATCTACATAGACAAAGAAAAATTAATCTATGCTGTACCATATGTGCACTATTTTTATGATACATTACTTTAGGACGAAAATAAACCGTAACATCCTCATATGAACAAATTATATTTGTACATTGTTATTTCTGAAGGATTTTTATACTTTAGCACATGTTCTTTGAGAGTGCTCATATATTTTTCCTGAAATGAACAAGGGTCGCAATTGTACATTATTGCTTCTGAAGGATACTTATGCACTACCACATGTCTTTTGTGATTACTCTTATGTTTTGTCTGAAACGATCGCTACTTTTGAAGGATTCTCATGTGTCTGCAAATGTCTTCAGAAGTAATGCTTAATTTTCGGTTGAAATTATGTTATTTCTGAAGAATTCTTATGCACCATCACATGCCTTTTGAGACTACATTTACGTTTTGTCTGAAATGAACAACAGCCACATTTGTACTTTGTTATTTGTGAAGGATTCTCATGCATCAGCACATGCTCTTTGAGAACACCCTTATGTCTTGTCTGATATGAACAAGAGTCACATTTGTACATTGTTACTTCCGAAGGTATCTTGTGTATCAGTAAGTGTCTTTTAAGGTGACCTTTCCTTTTTACCTGAAATGAACATGAGTCACATTTAAACATTGTTACTTCGGAAGGATTCTTATGCACCAGCACATGGCTTTTGAAATTACGCTTAACTTTTGTCTGATATGAACAAGAGTCACATTTATACACTGTTATATCTGAATGATTCTTATGCACTAGCACATGCTCTTTGAGACCATCCTTATACTTTGTCTGAAATGAGCAAGAGTCACATTTGTACATTGCTATTCCTGAAGGATACATATGAATTATCACATGCCTTTTGAGACTGTTCTTACGTTTTGTCTCAAATGAGCAAGAGTCACATTTGTACATTGTTACATCCGAAGGAATCTTGTGTATCAGTAAGTGACTTTTAAGGTGATATTTCCTTTTTGCCCGAAATGAACAATAGTCACATTTAAACATTGTTATTTCTAAAGAATTCTTATGCACCAGCATATGCTTTTTCAGACTATCCTTACGTTTTGTTTGAAATGAACAAGAGTCACATTTATGCATTGTTATTTCTGAAGAATTCATATGCACCAGCACATGCATTTTGAGATTACCCTTAACTCTTGTCTGAAATGAACAAGAGTCACATTTGTACATTGTTACTTCTGAGAGATCCTTATGTATTAGTACATGTGTCGTGAGATTACTCTTATATTTCGTCTGATATGAACAGCCCCCACATTGGTACATTATCACTACTGCTGAGCTTCTCTTATTCACCAATTTCTGTTTTATATAAGGTGTCAATAAATCGCCTTTAAGATTTGGCTTAAAAGATTTCTGTTCGCTATGTGACTTAGTGGTGACTTCTGGTTCCTGAAATCTGAAAATTAATATATATTATTGTTGCATTTCAAAATAATAATTATTTATTTTCACACAGTAAAAAAGGTGCTCTCCAACAAAACATGATAATATATGTAATCTGTTACTGGACGCAATGAAATAGAATATTTGGATTAAAATGAGAGAATTTTACAAGTAGTCATAAATAACTTTTATCACGTCTACAGTATGTTCACAGTTAGAGTGGATAAGGAAACTTTTTATTTCTCATTTTACGCGGAAAGTTTAATCTTTGTAAAAGTTCTGTTTTGTTAAAAATATGATTGCCATGAAGTAAATTAACATGCCATGTACAGGGTGTTCAGAGAACTAAATATTAATAATAATTCTTCATTTCAAGGAATGTTTTACTATTTATATTTACAATAAAAGGTAGAAACATAAAATGAAATGACGTCATGATAGCTAATTAATAGTGATATCATTATATTAGAAAAATATTTTCCAATGGTATATGGTTATAAATTAATTAAGAAATTTCTAATGCATTTTTTAAATTTTTTAATGTTTCGAATCATTTTTAAATTTTGTGGTAAACTATTATACATATAATCTAATCTACATATAATATGGGCTTGTCTCTGTTAAACTTAACCTATGCACAGAACAATTAATATTATGTGCCCTAGTTGGATATTTATGATTTACATTAGTTACTTCAAATATTTCTTTATTTTTGAATACAAATATTAATGTTTCGTAGATATACAAAGCTGCTACCATTAATATTCTATTATTTTTAAAACCAGTTCTGCAGGATTCAGTATACTTAATTTTATCCATGTCTTAAGACTCTTTTCTATATAATACAAATTTTGTTTATAATTGTATTACTACCCCAGAACATTATTCCAACCTTGACTATCAATTCAAAATTTTTGAAATAAATTATCCTTAATGACTTTTCATTTAAATAATAATTATGAATAACTCGTATGCTATAACATATTTTATTCAGTTTTGGACACAAATAATCTACATGGGCTGACATATCTAAATGTTCATCTATCTGTATTCCTAAAAATTTAACATTTTTTAATAACTGCATGCTTTCATCATTCATTTTTATTTTATTTGGAGTTCCAGACTGAAGTTGTTTCGTTCTAAATAATACAATATTTGTTTTTTTTCTATATTCAATGAAAAATTATTTTTGGAATACCACATCTTTGCTTCAGAAAAGAATTTATTTTTTTCTTTTAGCCGAGGAAAATCTTAAGCTAAGATTAATAAATTAGAATCATCAGCATAGTTAATAATGCGCTGATTGCTGACCTTTATTATATTACTCAAATCATTCATATATACATATATATTAAAAACAAAATAAGTCTGGTAATACTTTTGTGAAACATTGTTAAAAAATTGTCCTGTTATTTATTGGGTGTTACCTGTTGGGCAATAAAGGTATTATTATTATTATTAATACTTCCTTGCGGATTACCTATGAAGTTTGATTTTATCTCAAATTTGTATTTCTTGCCATTTTTTTCAATTAGAAATCTTTGACTTCGGCTAGATAAATATGATTCGAACCGCTAGATGGCGCCTGCTGACTGTTTTACATGCCGCTATTGTAAAAATACCGGGATGTACCAAATAGTCAAAGGATCCTCGTGCCGGTCGTCACATGCCTACCTTGCACTGACGAGAGCCAACAGCTCGAAACTGCAGTCTGCAAGTGGTGTGTGACGGCTGGCAAGAGAGCTCCTTTAAGTAGGATCAGTCTTTCGGCTGGTGTTTGTTGCAATCGAAGCATTAGCGTTTTGATGGTAATATGCAATTATTACACTTAACGTGCCAGACTTGTAACTTGTAATCCAGCGCTCGGCGGGGCATATAGCCCGGAGAGTAGCGTTGGTTGCAGTCTGGTTACGTTCCTTATAGTAAAATAAGGATTTTATAGAAGAGTTTGCGACTAAAAATATTATGTTTAATATTCCGCCCTCTAAAAGCACATTTGAACAATTGCATACCTTGCTAAGTCTTTTCCTTTCCTTTATTTGGATTCAAACTTATTAAATATTATTGGTATTGATGGTTTTAATTTCTGTTTGAGATCCGTCTCTATTACGGCATATTTAAATTGCTTCATTTTAGCTAATTGCCATAATACTACTCTTATAAGTTCACTATTGTGAACCTAACACAATGAATAAAGAACGTACTTACTTACTTACTATAAATTAGTAATTTCCTATTTAGATTTTATTAGTTTGTCATTATACACAATGGCTTTAAACTGTTCAATTTTCAATGTCATTTTGAATTGATAGATTAATAAAATAAGTGAATAGGTACCCAGAAAAATAACTTTGGTGAAAAAATAAAACTCAATTTAATATTACCTGTTGAAATCTTGCTCATCTGTTTTTATTTCAATGTCTTCGTTAAGTAAACATCTATTATGGTCCTCCATTTCAATAGAGCTTTCCTCCTTAAGTCCGTTCTCTCCACAAAACATTTCTACCTTAATATCCACATTATTACAGCTCTCTTTGTAGTTCAAAATAGTTTTCGGTGCAAATTGTTCTTCATTGTTAAATTTCAGGTCATCTACGTCGTCCAAATAACTTTTATGTTTATCTACAACCTCCCCTGTAACATTTTTGGTATCATTCCCGGAACTTCGCTCTAATTTAGATGTGTCATGTCTGTTGGCGATTTCACCCTCATCATCATTTTCTCTTTCTTCACAGAATTGTGTCTCTACTTTGATTTTATCAACCAAATTACCATCTGGTTCGCTTTTTAAATATCTCATATGGCCTAGCTCTGCCTGACCTATACTGTTTACATCTAGAGTTTCACAATATTTCTTAATCTTTTCTTCTACAATCAAACTGTTGGTCACAAAATGGAAATAGTTCTCTAGGGAGGCATGGCAGGACGGGCAGATTACAGCTTTCCTGATGATACTTAAATCCTGTTAATTAAAAAACAAATCGATATTAAAAGTGAATATGACCAAATTTTGCTTATTTCCAACTTGCGATGGATTTTGTTAAAATTAGAAAAATTCAAGCAATGGCGTAACAAAATGGACTCTCTTATATAGTATGTGGCAAATGCATGGATCGGCTCTTCTGAAAATCATAGAATATGTACCAAAAGTAAAAAACGTATGGTCTGTGTAATTTTTGATGTATTTAAAATTACGAGTATTATTTCAAAAGAACATGCGGCTAGTTAGGTTTTAGTTGCAAGGAAAGGAAAGTTTTGAGGAAACAAAATCATTCAATATCTTGATCTGAAATCTGAAAGAAAAACAGGTTCGTTTTATTATGATCTAAAGTTCACAAAAATATATCCGAGGTCTAAGAAGTAGGACCTCGTATATCTTTCTGAACTTCATCCTTAACCCTCTTAATGTGTCAGAAACAATGAAAAGAGTTACAAAAATAAAATTCTTACAGATAATGTATTTACAGGGAAATAAATATTTAAAATATACACTATGTAATAATTCGTCTTGGATTTTCTTTGCCAGGGAAAGAAATTATTAATTTAAATAATTTTACAATAATAACATTATTCCAAATAATAGAATAATAATAGAAATATAAATAAACTTAACTTTTAAACAAAAAGGGGTACAGACTGCAAGTCAGTGCTTGAGCATTCTCCTGATGATCGAGGCTTTCTAGATAATTTTTCTGTTATAACCCTCACAAGCCTTCCAAATCTCAGTTGCCAAAACAGGATAGGAATTTTCTCAGATATAATTAATAATACGAGGAATCATCAGGCTATTATCGTAAAACCGAAATCTTATACCAAAACACTTGCAAAAATCCAAAGACCAAAAAATACCAACACAGCCAAAAAGAACAAAATAATTGGTGCTATTTTTACACCTTATCTAAATAGTCTACAATAAAGTTACTCAAAATTAATATCAAAATTAACCTCTAAGATCGAGCACCTGTCTATTAAAAATTAAAAGAATGTAAAGTCTTATCCAATTCCTCTTGGACGATAACTTGCTATTTTAATCCGATGCAATATAGATATTCAATTATGTAATGAAAATGTTAATTGAAATTTATATTAAACTTGATCTATATATCCGGTAACTTATACCGACCAGCCAAAAATTCTGCCATTTGACCAAGTTAGCAAAGTGAGTATTTCGAGTTCTTGATTCACAAATAGGAAGAGATTCACAATTTCAGTATTCTCATACACTTAGATTTCACAAAAAAATATTCAATGGTGTTGAATCTGAAAATTGAAACTTATAATTTGACGGTCACAGAACAGTTGAATAATTATGGAATTTTGAATTTCGTACGGTTGCTTATAAGATCTACTGTCTACCTGGTAACTTTGAAGATGTTTTGGGCATCTGAGGTTGCAACCATATAATTAACGGAGGGTGTGCAATATATTCAATGTTGGTACACAGAAACTGGTTTAAGTATATCTTTCAAGAGTGAGAGATTGTTTATGATAAAATATACATATTTAATTTTTAATTGAGAAGGAACACAAACGAATGTTAGAAAATTCCAATACTTCTATACCTAATTACTATACATTTACAAGTTGTATCACAATACCGTGTAAGAGAAAAATTATTTGTTTTACAATAATTTATGTATATCAAACTTAATTAAATAATGATAATTATTAAGAATCTTTATAAATTTTACTGAAGCAAGTAGTTTTTTATATTGGGTCAGATATTCAGTATTCTGTTTGTTTTCAACATGTAATTAATATGAATTTGTGGTTTTTGGTTATTAAATTTAAAGCTAATAAGGAATATATTTCTGTCGCTGGCTTATATCATTCACGAAATCAATCACATATTGTTTTTCTAGATTCCTTAGAAAATTGGTTAGAGAATAATCTAATAAATATTAATCATAGTTTTTTAATGATTGGCGATTTCAATATTAACTGGAAATTAAATTCAACATATTCGACAAAATTGAAAATTATTTCGCAGGACTGTGGATTAAAGCAGTTAGTAATTATTGATACGCATACATATGAAGGCGGTGCATCGATTATTGATTTAGTTTTTTCAAATGATGAAAGCACTGAAGCATTAGTATTAAATAAACCAAATATATCAGATCATAGTTATATTAAAATAAATATTCTGAGAAATTAACAAAACAAAAAAATCGCTCTAAGGAATGAGTTAGATGATCTAAATCAATTCCATGATGATACTGTTGAATTTTTAAATACTTTTAATTATCACAATGAAGATTTAAATGATAAATATAACTGTTTTTTGACGGGAATGAGAAATATTGTTGACAATCTTATGCCAATAAGAGAAATTGTGCTTTATAGTAAATATAATGGGTGGTTTAATGACGGGGTTTTAGATGCACTTAAACGGCGAGACCAATCCTACAAACAATATAAATTAACGAATAACCAAAATGAATGGGAAAGGTATAAACGAAAGAGGAATGAGGTTACTAGTGTAATTAGGACTGAAAAATGCAGGTATTTCCAAGAAAAAATTGATTCTTGTCAGGGTAATTCGAAAGAGATGTGGAAATCTTTAAAAAACATAACAGGACAAAAGACTAGAGGTAGTATTGATGTTGTTGATTTTAACGGTGAATTATAACATAATCTAAATGAAATAGTAGAAAAATTTAATGAGTTTCTTGTCTTAGGATACGTTTCAAATACCCGTTTAATCTGTAAATAACAATCTGGATTTCCGAAAAATCATAGCTGTGACAGTACGTAATAAATGATTGAAAAGAAGCACTGGATGAAGGTAAAGTAAAGCGTGCATTTGAAACGATCAATAGAGCTAAGCTGTATGAGAAACTAAAAGCATTAGGTTTTAAGGGGATAGTCTTAAATTGGGTGAAAGATTACAAGGATAATAGAAGACAAAAAGTTAAATATGAAGAGTATGTATCTAGAGAATCGTATATTAATGTTGGAATACCACAGGGTAGTATATTAGGACCTTTACTATTTATTTTATATTTAAATGATAAATCCCTAATTTTTGAAACAGCAAAATATCATCTATTTGCCGATGACACAATAATATAGAATTCTAACTGTTTTATGATGCCTCCCTTGTGGATTTAGAATTTGTCGTGTTGATTTTTTCGTGATTAAAGAACGTAATTAAAAAACGAATTTGTTCCTTGAGGGATGATATAACATTCTTTTGGTTAGCAATTATGATATCCGTTTGCACAATTAATTCCTTTAGGTAGGGCAACTCGATATAATAATGATCCACATACACGCTTCTTCCATTTCATAGGGTTGGATAGAAGAAGGTTTGCGAAGCTCGAGAGTCCATTCTGGATGTCACCACCAGTTTCATAGACTTTGTTAAAGATGCAAAGCAACCCAATAATAAACAAATGAGTATGGTCTCTAAATTTGTCATAACAAGTTACGATAAATATTTCAACACAGTTAATGTCAATCTATGTCAAAGGTAGTTATTTGCACAAAAAACCAAAAGGCTTAGAACCTACCCCCAACAATGAAGGCTCTATTAATTAATCATAGAACCTCCATATCCATCCAAATGCAGATGGATTTTGAATAAGGGTAAATGAATGTCCCTGTAGGCTACGGCCAAAAATGAGAAAACTTATCGAATGTGCCATTAAAATATACGCAGAAAATTATTGAGACAAAGTTTAATAAAACATGAAAAATATTGATATTTACCAATTCTGGAACACATTGTTCCATCATATTATCCAAGGTGGCGTCTCTCTCTTCAACATCAAGGGATATAGAAGAACAATTATTCACTGGACTCATGCAAGATGCACATATGTCCTGTCCATCTGGAAGAGCAGTGCCATTTTCATTTTTGCTCAGATAGACATCTAGTAGATCCAGTTTGACAATGTTCTTCTCATGGTGGATAAATGGAACTATATAGTCGTGCGTATTGAAACACGCCGTTTTAAAATCGAAACAATTCAGTAGTACTTCTAAACAATTAGTACATATCACGGGTTCATCTACCACAGCTAAATCCTAAAATAAAATTCACCGAAATAAGCATCGCACAACCCAAATTTACATTGAATTGAACTAAATGCATACATGCATAATTTTCACCTTTTGTACCTATAGGTATTAATTTTGGTTACTTACTATCTTTCGCAGAACTATTTCCAACACCTCTTTAATATATCCCTCTATGGATTTAAATTCTTGGCATATCTTTAAACAAAATCTGCAGATTATAGCCTCGTGGGATTCCATTTCTTTATAAAAAAATAAATAATTGAAATGATTTTTTTTTCATATAATGTTAACAATCACAAAACACCAAACCATCAGTAAAAATAAACATTCATGTCATCATAAAAACTAACCTCTATTAAAGTGTTAAACGTTTTCTTCTTCCTCTTCTACTATATATCTTTACCACAGAAGGCAACATAGACTAGAAACAAAACAAACAAGGTTGGAAAACTTAACGGCTGTAAGCACCGATTTTACATTTAAAGGAGTCTAAATAATCGGGATTGGAAAGTTGAGTTATGTATATATATATATATATATATTGTTTTTTAGGTTTTCGTGGGTGTTAAATTGAGTGTTATTCTACTTCCGGGTGCTCTCCCGCGTCGATGGTCGACTCCTCCAGGAGTCACGGTTTTCCAAACGACGTTTCAGCAGAATCTCATATGCCATCTTCAGGTTCTCACTGAAAGCTGCCTACTGCTATTCAGTTCGAGCAACGAGGTGCAGCAGTAGGCAGCTTTCAGTGAGAATCTGAAGATGACAGATGAGGCTCTGACGAAACGTCGTTTAGTCAACCGTGACTCCTGCAGGAGTCGACCATCGACGCGGGAGAACACCCAGTAGTACAATGTAGTAGTGCCAAAAAATATTTAGAGTCCCTTGGGTCTCGTATACACACTAAATCCCAATTCAATTTTTTACTTCCTTTAATAATAGGGTGGGGTTGATAAGGGGAGTGGTAGGGGGCTAACGCTAAAAATTGTTTTGAGGCGTTTAGTTTTTTTATACATACACTGAATCACATTTTATGGACTCTAATGGTAACTTTTTTTTACTAATTATACAATTATTGCAACTGCTTATGTTCAATGGAATAATCGTCGCATTATATTATCAACACTCCCAATCTAAGACCTCAATAGTTGTGACGTCAACGCACGCGACCTAATGAGATCGCAAAAATTCACCTTTTATTTTTCATATCAGTTAAAGTTTTTCTTCTTCTACTTCTTTTATAACCCTTTGCATGCAGGCAAGTTGGCCAAGTTTCCAAGTTAAAAGGTTATGACTTTTGAAATACATTGCGATGTTTTAAACATATTTTGTAATTAGAAGTTGTTTTCTGTGACATTGATAACAAATATTTGTTATAAAAAATGAATAACCAGGAGAGAAAGATATGCAGACTTTGTCTGGCAATATGTAAGAACTTTAAAGCTATAGAGGGAGATATGCAAGTGGAAGATGCCTTGAATAAACTTTTACCAAAAATAGTAAGTATCGAAGATGACGCTCAATTAACGGGGTGAAACTTTATATATAAATAGATTTACCTTAATTTAGTATTTACACATTTATTGGTCATGCGATACTTTCTGTGAACTTTGCTTTAGGACTTAGCTGCCATACAGGACCCCCTGGTGTGTAAAACCTGTGCAGATATGCTTGTAAAATGCGTTGATTTTAAAACTACGTGCTTCTCTGCACTTGGCTATGTAGCTCCCTTTGTCCATAACAATGACACTGTCAATTTAAAAGATGATTGCCTGAGCAAAAATGAAAATGACACTGGTATCCCAGATGATCAGGGCATATGTGGATTTTGTATGAGCCCAGTAAGCAATGGTTCTGTTGTATCTGTTCAGGAGGGAGACGCCATGTTGGAAAGGATGATTGAACAATGTCTTCCGGAATTGGTACGTAACCGTATTTTGTTTGTGATCTGAGACTTCAACGTGTGTCGAGCATTTATCTTGAATGCATGCCACCCTATTCACTGCAACCTATTTATACAAATAAATGGGTTGCAGTGAATACAAGTTCAGTATAAAAAAAAATTCTACAAACCTTTTTAAAAAAGTTATGACGTCAAAGGGATTTTTTTTGCAACCCCTATTTTTAAAAATGCCATTTGAAAATGCATATTTTTCTACATATAGTATGTTAAATTCTATGACATATTGCATGACAAAACTATGTGGAAAAAATATCTTGACTATACTTATAACAATAATAAAACAAAAACGCAAAATAGAATAATTATAAATATTCATAAGAATAGTTACAGTATGCACTTGGTTTATTGTTTCATTAGTTTTTATTACAAAAACATTTTTATAACGTGCCAAATATAGAAAACAAAAATTGGCATAATATAAATTATGTAAATAAGGTTAGCAACTCAGTATGTAATAGATTAAATAAATTAGGTATTAATACAATATCAACAAATAGAAATAATTTAGGTCGCTTGTTGGTTAATAATAAAGAAAAGACAGAAGATATTAAAAAATCGGGGGTATATGAAATAAAGTGTGACTACTGTGATGCCATATATATATAGGTCAGAGTGGCCGTAGCATAGATGTGAGGTTAAGAGAACACAAACAATCTATTTTATATAATAAAAAATCAACTGATTTCGCCGAACATTGCATTGAGCAAAATCACGTTTTTAATGGTAGTAGTGTTAAACTTTTGCATAATGCAAAAAAGGAAAAATCCTAGACATGCTTGAAGTTTTAGAAATTAAGAAGGCCTTAAGAAACCATAAAAACGTTACAAATACACAAACAGAATTTATGAACAATCCTGTACTAGACACAGTAATAAAAGTAAAATTAAATTCATAGTTCCGGCTTGTATTGTTAAATTTTAAGAAATAGCTCAAGTTATTATCCCCCTCTCGGTGGGTAGAGGATTTGTGAGATATATACTGTGAACCACCACTTTCTGGTTAGTTTTTAAGACTCTTTGATAATGATTGCAAGGCCGAAACATATCTCAGAGAAATCTGAAGAAAACCAATGAAACAATAAACCAAGTGCGTATTGTAACTATTCTTTTGAATATTTATAATTATTCTATTGAATATGTTTCATCAAGAACCTATCGCAGATTCCATCCAATTAACAAAAATACAAAATTTAATAAATACAGCAAAAAATAATTAAATTATATGTTCAAATTGCCTGCCATTTGCTTCTTGACAATTTCCAAGCCGAAACTGAAATTCTTGCAAAACATTAGTAATTGTTTCAGGTCGAGTTCTACCAATTTCATAACTAATTGTTTGTTAAACATAAAATTACTCGAGAGCGGCTTGGTTTATCGAAATGCAATAAGAATATCTTTTTTAAAAGATCTGAAAATTAGTTTTTTATAATAATATAACACACTTCTTCAATATTGTATTTAATTTTCAATATTTATTTTTCGATTTACAGAAATTAAGCATTATCAAGAAACCTACAATATGTGCACCCTGCCATGCATCTCTAGAGAAGTGTTTTCATTTTGTATCCGACTGTATGATTGTAGAAGAAAAGATTAAGAGATACTGTGAAACTCTAGATATAAATAGTGTAGGTCAAATAAATCTAAACAGTTTATTAGAACTTACAGGAAGAGATGTAACAACGAGCAACGTGGATAATAATTTGGTTAATACAATTAAAGTAGAAAAGCAGTTGTGCGAGGAAACGGAAAAAACTGAGATAGAAATTGGTAACGGACAGGATATCTGTAAATTAGAACAAATATTTTATAATCATAGTGAAACCATTAAAGAGGAAGTTGAACATGAAAATAAGAATTACATGGATGTTAAAAAAGAAGAAACTTTTTGCGGAGATAACGAACTTAAAGAAGAAAACGCCGAAGTAGAGAATCAAAATTGTTTACTTGAATTCAGTGACATAAATATAGATGAACCTGATTTTGTAAGGTAATATTAAGTTTCACTTTAAATGGAATGTTTACCTTCTAGGCCAGTCGTCAGGTAGATTAACATTGTTTTAAATCAGACAAAAGGTTTTACTGTTGAAACCAGTTCATTATAGGTCTCTTTTAGACATACTGATTTTCCCCTCGCCCACCTCCAGTAATCCAGTCGCCATGTACTTTGTACGGTCGTGAGCAAAAAAAAAATAGGACAAGTCTTATAACGGTATTTTGGTAAAATCTAGTTGCGTACATCTAACTTTAATTTTTGTGACATTGTCAGTTAGTTGTCATAATTTATTGCAAGTGTGCAAAAAACTAATATGCCTCATATAAGCGATTTAGTTAAATCTGGAGTTATTGCTAAAGCAGAAGATGGATAGTCAATGAGACAAATTGCACTGCGTTATAATATTGGCAAAATTCGGTGTGTAACATTTTAAGAAAGTGGAGAATAAACGGTACGATTAGTAGAAATCCTGGATCAGGACGACACAGGATATCAACTCAATAACAAGATTTGCAATTGGTAAATGCTTTAGCAGAAAATCCATTTTACTAAGGCTCCTAATAAACTGAAGACTAGTGTGATAGTACCAATTCAAAAAGTTCTTAATACTAATAAGTCATGGGAGTTAAGGCCTATAAATACACTGCCTTGTGTTGACAGTATAAAGCTTAAAGTTTACAACCAGCTTTTAGATTATCTAAATAAAAACAATATACTTATAACTAATCAATCAGGCTTTAGACCTAAACACTCCTGTGAATCTGCAAATTACAAAAATTGATAGTACTCTTTCGAGTTATATTAGCAATGACATTGGAGTACCTCAAGGGAGTGTATTAGGGCCACTCCTTTAATATATATTAATGATATAAATTTTTTTCATAATTGCGATTTTATTCATTTATTTGCGGATGACACGCTACTTTCAGTTTCAAATAATAACCTTGATCTGGCTCTATCAAAAATGAACAGTTTTTTAGAAATGATTAACACATATTTAAGTACAAATAAACTAAAATTAAATGTTACCAAAACAAAAGCAATGATATTAACTACACCATATAAATATAAGAACATCGAAATAGAACTATGTACATTAAGCATTGAAAACAACGTCATTGAATTTGTTACAGAATTTAAATACTTAGGTTTCATGTTAGACAATTACCTATCATTTAATTCACATTTTTCATATATCTATAAAAAAAATTGTAAAAAATTGTTTTTCTTTACTAGAGTAGCATCATGTCTATCAACTTCCTCAAAAATTACTGTGTATAACGTCATAATACAACCTCATTTTGACTATTGTGCCAGCTTACTGTATTCTCTGGACTTAAATAAGTTATCAGCATTACAAAAACTACAAAATCGTGGTATGCGTATAATACTTAAATGCAGTAAATATACAAGTATATCATTGATGCTTGATACATTACAGTGGATTTCAGTTTCTGAGAGACTTTTTAAATGCCATGATATTTATTTTTAAAATACTAAATAATCTGTTACTTACTTTGATGAATGTCTCATCTATAACTCTCAAATACATACTTACCCGACTAGAACAAATGCTAACTTTTACTTGCCAAAGTACAACTTAAGTAGATCAATGAAATCTCTATTTTATAAAGGCCTTAACGACTTTAATAAATTACCAGATATAATTCAAAATTCAAAATCTGCACTTGAGTTTAAAATAAAACTTTTAACCATTATTAGAAATAAAATTTAGCCATATAAGTAAAATGGTAAGTTAGGATAGTTGAGCATTAGGTGGTATGAAATGAAATATTGAATAATTTTAATTTGTCATTTTCTGTTTTTATTTTTTTTTCAATGTAATGTGTAATATGTGTAGTGTATTAAATAATAATTTTGTGTGTGTATTAGGATATTACTCCTATTAATAAAGCTATCTATCTATCTATCTATATATCTATCAGCTATTCAGGCTGCTGAAGAAACGAATTTTCCTAGTTCGAGTAGTACTGGTTGCCGGCGAGTAAGAGAATCCGAGCTACACTGTCATGCAGCAGCACAGAAATACTTACTTAAAGCTGAATATAAAGAAGCTCAAGTAGGATTTGTGCTTGAATTTTTAGCGCATGATGTAAATTTTTGGAACAATGTAATCTTTACAGACGAAAAAACTTTCCAGTCAACACACAGCGGTCGTATTCGTGTTTACCACTCTCCGAATACTCGATTCGATGAGAAATATATATCTAACAATGATAAAAGTGGTAGATTTTCCGTCAATATGTGGGCTTGGATATCGGTACGTGGTCCTGGTGTTTTGTGGCATATTGAGGAACGATTTAATAGTGAAACGTATATTAGGATTTTTGACAATATTATGCTCCCTTCTGTGTCATAATTATTTCCTAATAATGAGTTCATATTTCAACAAGACAATTGTTTCGTTCATATTGCTCATACCGTAACTAACTGGTTTCAAGATAACAATATCAATGTTCTTAACTGGCCCAGTCATAGTCCAGATCTTAACCCTGTGGAAGAAGTATGGGGACTACTCGTAATAAGTATCCAAAAAAGAAATGTGAGACCACGGAATGCCGAAGAATTACTGGAAATAGTAAATAATGCACGGGAAAATATTATTACTAATGATTATTGTATAAGATTATTTAATTCTATGCCAAACAGACTTATAGAAGTTATAAATGGAAATGGTGCAATAACGAAATATTAATAGTTAGTTTCTCGTTAAGTAGGATATCCTTTGTTCTTTGATCCAGGATTTCTATTAATCATACCGTTTATTTTCCACTTTCTTAAAATGTTACACACCAAATTTTTGTTAATGTTATAACGCGGTGCAATTTGTCTCATTAACCATCCATCATTTACTATAACAATAACTACAGCATTAAAATATAAAATAAATTAAGAGTGATATCTGTTTTATTTCGGCTACTCATTACATATTCAAATAGACAGCTTTACATTAGAAAAAAAAAGTCCTATTTTTTCTGCTCACGACAGTACCTTCGAAAAATTGCGAACTTAATGAAACTTTGGGATGTTGTTTGTGGGTGTTCAGTAGTACTACACCCAATTTATCCAACAAAAAAACCCTGTGGAATTTTGGGGAGGGACGAAAATCCCCAAAAACGGTTAGCGGACAACTTCAAATTAATAAATTGTAGCTGATTAAATTTCCTGCAATTTGCATGATAAAACGTATTTTTTTAACCCCATAGGTACTGAGTTTCGAAAGAGTGCTAAATGTCTCAAAATCGTGAAAAAACTATTGAAAGGCTGGTTTTCGATATTTATTTTCCATTTTTCAAAATATTTAATTGACTTGTGGTATCTACTTCCATTTGCATAGGTTCAACTACCCCCTCCCCTCCCCCCATAACTTAATCGAATCATCCATTTCACACTATTCCCAGTCCCAGCCGTTGAAGGCGTGTGCCCATTTGTTTCAATGTAAATGATATTGACAGCCCTAGCCTCCACTTCTCCCAAAAACAACTATTTTGAGAACAGTAGAAGAGGTAATGCCCCATCATTATTATATTCAGCAGCTTCATGCAAGATCGACCCACAAAATATTCTCTTTCTGTATGAAGTAAGTTGGTGTGACACCACGTTAACCCCCTTCGGTCAAGGGAAGAAGAGGGTCTGCAGAATTTACGAGAAGAACACTTCCCTACATGACCTACCAGATTTTCGAGGCAGGCGAGAAGTTTCTGGTGGCACTGTATGGAGAGAACATGGAAACAGATTTCCTTGACAACCTCCGATACCAACTTTTTACTAAGTCGGTGGCCAAACCTAAATTTCAATTGGCCAAACTGCCACCTACCAAAGTCGCGGCCACCCACCATGTTTACCGAACATATCTCCAGGTCCAAACATGGCTGGGTAACGACATTGTACCAGTTTGGTGGTGGTCGCTGACGAGACGAGGGGTTATCCCCATCAGGACCACACGTAATGCAGCCCCAGACGACATATTGAACATCATCTCTTGTAAATGCAAGAAAGGATGAAGCAATGCAGCCTGCAGCTGCAAGAAAGCAGGACTGCGCTGCTCCACCCTTTGCAAGAACTGCTCGGGGCATGCATGCGAAAATTCGCCAGAGCCTGATCTCCAGGACAAAGAAGCAGAAGGACAGCACAAAGAAGAAAGGATTATGGACGCACTGCTATACGATGAAGAAGAGCGTGAAGAAGATGAAACTCCGTACGGTACCAAACGCCTAAAATATTAAGTTTACTTCATTAACATTTACTTTACATTTCCCTACTTTAAAATTTTCCTTACAAATTTACTTTATTAAACAGTAAAAATCGCTATAATATACTACATATAAAAATACTGTGCTTTAATGTTCTTTTTTTCAACCTAATGAACATCTACTAGTGGAAGACGAGTTGGGTTATTTTATGCTTTTTCAAATGTTACATGTACATTATATAGTATGAACATTTCAAAGGAGGAGGAGGAGGTCGTATTTGAACCTATGCAAATGGAAGTAGATACCACAAGTCCATTAAATATGTTGAAAAATGGGGAGAATAAATATCGAAAACCAGCCTCTTTAGCAGTTTTTTTATGATTTGGGACATTTTGCACTTTTTTGAAACTCTGTAACTCGGTACCTATGGGGTCAAAAAGTACGTTTTATCATGCAAATTGCAGGAAATTTAATCAGTTACAATTTATTAATTTGAAGTTGTCCGCTAAAATCAATCGTTTTCGAAATATTTCTAAAAAACCGAAAAAAGTGCGAAAATTTTGGGGATTTTCGTCGCTCCCCAAAATTCCACAGGGTTTTTTTGTTGGATAAATTGGATGTAGCACTACTGGACACTCACAAACAACATCCCAAAGTTTCATTAACCCAAGCAACACCAAATGGTTTAATAAACTTTTGATTTCGTTTATATGACTGGTATATATAATGTTTATCGCAACCTATATTCAACGTTCGAATGTCCGCGCTACAAACGTATATATTTGTCTTATCATATTTTAAATATAGACGTTTTAAAAAAAACGTATATATATGGTACATCATATTCTAAATATATACATCTTAAGAAAACGTTATATTGTTGTCACATCATATACGTGATATATACTTTTATGTGAAACCTCAAATAAACGTATTCCATATACGTCGATAATACGTATGATGTAAAGGTTTTTCTCACGGTTATGAAAAACCTTTTCTCCAGTTGTTGGTATACGTGTAATAAATCTTTATTATCCACTGTAATTCATACATACATAGGCTATCCCTGTATGGAATATATAATACTTACAAACTTTTTTATTTTAAATTTTTTGAGAAAGTCATTTTTTATAGAGATGCTTCAGCTTATCAAACTTTTTTTGGCAATGCCAAAATTTATATATTCAAAGAATATAAATATCTGACTTCGCCTAAGGTGCACATATTTCAAATTAAAATTATAGAAGTTTCAAAGCCTCATAAAGCTGGTGAACTATGTAGTTAAAAGGAAATTAGATGTAATCGTAAATTATAATTGTTTTTATTTAAATTTTTTTTCTTTTGAAAATCAACTTTTTCTGAAGAATTTAGTTTTTTTCAAAAAATTTAGAATAAAAAGATAGAAAATATCGAGAGATTTTTTTAAGGAAATCCACCCTTGTATCTTTGTTAATGAATATATGCTGCAAGTTCTTTAGACCTTTTTTTATATTGTTTTATAAACTAAGAGCTTATTTAATAAATGATTAAATAGTTTCCATCATTTTATTTTTACCAAAATTACCTTAACTTTCAAAATTTAAATGGGAAATTCTGTTATACAGTATTATATACTAATCGATTTCAAATAACTTTGCAAGTCAAATCATGTCTTAAGCCAGAAATCATTTGCTACTTATGATAAAATTGTTAATATATATATTGCTGCATAACAATAATAAGATGACATTGAAACAAATTAATTTCTAAGTGCCTTATTTTGTAAAATATAATAATTTTTCTTTAATTATAACAGGGAAATTAGAATTAAAGTTTTTTTTGACTTGCGATACATTTCCCTTTGCAAAATTATTTAGGATTGATCGGTCTACAACACTATAAAAAAGTTAGAAGGTACCCGTTTTTAAATTCGAAAGTTAATATTATAATCTCCAATTTTTTAAAAGTACATATTTTAAACCTCCTACCTATATATAACTACTGATATCAAGGAAAAATAATTCGATTCCATATATGTATGCAGATAGTAATTTTCAAAAAATATTTATTATTTAGTACTAGCTTTTTTATGCTATATTAAGCTTTACCTATTCTGCAGGATTGGCTAAATACGTAAAACTATTTTATCATTTACTATTTCACCCTTGGGGACGTAGGA
Source organism: Leptura quadrifasciata (assembly GCA_963675555.1). NCBI lineage: Eukaryota > Metazoa > Arthropoda > Insecta > Coleoptera > Cerambycidae > Leptura > Leptura quadrifasciata. The sequence goes on along the minus strand of OY776680.1, from coordinate 92,851,971 downwards.
TGTTTGACAACGATAACAATACACAACATTGTTCATTACTCTTTGCTAAAATCCAAAAATATAGTCTATTTGTTATTATTATTATAGCTATAGTGGCTTTTGGCAAGCTTCAACCAATCTTGAATCGTCCCTCTAATTTTATTGCCACTGGTCTCACCCACGTCTTCAACGCTAGCCATGCAGAGTTTTACACCTGTAATAAAAAAAATGCAGTTACTATGAAATCCCTCAGATAAACAATAATTCTTACCAATCACAAGTTGGTTCATTCTTGAACTTTAATCCACTACAACGTGATAACTCAAGGATAAGGGCGGCTCATTAACATAACACTTGTTGAATTTCAATCAAACAATATATACGCAAAAACTAACAGGTAAATATTCTTTGTTTCGATCACAAGGCCACACTACTAAGGTTGACTACCACCACACGAAATAGCAATTAACACGACGATCCACGGTTGCTCACCAGCTATACTGTTGAGACAATGAGAGAGATGCATATATTTATGAGAAATGCTTATGTATTCTGCAACAAAGACAACATACTAACCCGGTTGCTAGCGACTGCGCAATCGATGCAGATTGATATACGTTTAAAAACCGTATATTATAAACTGCATATTACTGAACAAATATTTTCATTTGTCATCTATCTATAACAAATTTTGATTAATGTAAATATTTTATGCAATTGTTTATGACATACCTATAAAAAATGTAGCGCAAATACATATTTATCGTATACATTTAAAAGTCGTATATTAAAAACTATAATATGGCTGAAAAAATGCAAGTAGTGTCAATTTCACCAATTTACAATTTAAACATTTGATGGAAGTATAGTCTCAACTCTCAATTAATTATTTCCCAAATATTCTGCGTTCCTCCAAAAATTTTCGGAGAAATACATTTATAATATACGTAGAGAAATCGTTTATAAAATAAACTCTTTTCATAGACGTTGATTAAATATACGATAACGAAATTTAAACCGTAATTTCATATAATAAACGTTTGTTAAACCATCATGTGTTGCTTGGGTAGGACATGTGAAAAATATTAAAATATTAGTTAGGAAATGTATACATTTATAAATATTTAAAAAGGGCCGATAGCTGCTTTCTAAGAGTGAATGTAATAATCATTTTCAAGAAGTAAAGTACAGATCTCTTTTACTCCTCGAGGGACAGAACCCACTTTCTACACTTTAGTCCTCGAAAATAACAATTAAAATAGCCCTCTTAGATCACAGAATACTAAAACATTGTTTTTGAGATGTGAAATGCTCAAAGGTATTTTTTTGTTATCCATTGTGGTACAGATTCTTATTAAAGGTGTACAGAAAAGTTTTTACATGGCTCACTAATTTTCTTTTTATTAAATAACTATAAACATTTAAGTATTACACACAAAACATGAATAAAACCTGGACATTGCCTGGTGTTCTAAATATCTACGTATTTATTACTCAAAATATACTTATATTAAATTATACCACAGCACTTATGTGTTCCTGATAGCTAAATTTGGTGATTTACTAATATTTCGTCTTTTATTCCAACTAAATACGCGCAAACCACAATACTTCAAGATGTTCTGTGTCACCAAGGTTTTGTTTGTATAGTCTAAGCCGACACTTCTCTGCAATTAAAAAACAACAAAAATTTTACGACTCGGCTACCTTTACAGGTTTTTAATATGCGTCGGGTTGTTTGATAACAGGGCATGCCGCTTGGCCCGCGGCGATAGTAATTATGTCGTAATGTTTTTGTTGCGTTTTTTGAGTCTCGGGAAGTGCTGACTTGAACTATAAATAGTACATATAAACCAAAATATAAACATGCAGACTTCTTGGCGAACACTGTATATTATCATAATTTAGTGAAATTGTTTTATTAATCTAGCATATGTCATATAAAATAGTCATTCACAGTAATAACTATTATTTATAATTTTCAGTGTTAATGATGTCGATTTGCAACAACCGGAAGCCACCACGACGTTACCTAGAAAGCAGAAAGGTCTGCCGGAACTTCAAGAGGGTCTAACGGCACCACACATTAAACAGTCATCCATTAATAAAAATGTCTCGACGGTAACAACGTATCAGTGTGAGTGCTGTTCGTACCAAACAAAACATAAATGTAGCCTAAGAAGACATTTGGTGATACACAAGATTCCTTCGGAAGTAACGATGCACAAATGTGACTCATGTTTGTACCAAACGACGCGTAAGGATCACCTCAGAAGACATATTTTGTTGCATAAGAATCCGTCGGAAATAACAATGTACAAGTGTGAATCTTGTTCTTATCAGACCAAATTTATAAGCTGCCTCAAGTTACATTCACTATCCCATAAGGATCCTTCAGAGGTGACGATGTACAAGTGTGATTTTTGTTCATTTCAGTCTAAAAAAAAATGTCATCTCAGCAGCCATCTATTGATCCATAAGAATCCTTCAGAACTAAGAATGTTCCAATGCGACTTTTGTTCGTTTCGGACAAAACAAAATTATAACCTCAAGAAGCATATGCTGGTCCATAAGAATCCTTCAGAAGTGACGATGTACAACTGTGACACTTGTTCATATCAGACAAAACATAAATGTAGCCTAAAAATACATTTGCAGAAGCATAAGGATCCTTTGGAAATAACAACGTACAAATGTGACTCATGTTTATATCAAACTAGACGTGAGGATAATCTCAAAAGACATATTTTGTTGCATAAGAATCCGTCTGATATAGCAATGTACAAGTGTGAATCTTGTTCTTATCAGACCAAATATGCAAGCTGCCTCAAGGTACATTTACGGGGCCACAAGGATCCTTCAGAAGTAACAATGTACAAATGTAACTTTTGTTCATTTCAATCTAAACAAAAATGTAACCTCAACAGCCATTTGCTCGTCCATAAGAATCCTTCAGAGCTAACAATGTTCCATTGTGACTCTTGTTCATTTCGGACCAAACAGAAATTTAACCTCAAAAGACATTTGCTGGTCCATAAGAATCCTTCCGAAGTGACAATGTACCAATGTGACTCTTGTTCATTTCAGACAAAATATAACAATGGCCTCAGAAAACATATGATGATGCATAAGAACCTTCCAAAATAAGAACTTATGAATGTGCACGCCAGACAAAAATATGTAGGTTAGGTTATTTGCTAGGCTGTAAGGATCTTCGGACCCTTTAGGTGCAACAATGTACAAAGGAAATCTTAGAAGGAACAAGCGAATCTGTACATACTTGCGGTTCAGTCGAGATGAAAACTCGCTATGAAAACATGCATGTACAAACATGTACCGATAGTACTCAAAAACAGTATTATGGTAGTATGTCTGTGTGTTAGGTCAATATGGCTGAAAGTGTCGACTTGTTATTAAACGAGCTAAATGGAATTAATTAAAAAGACATTATGAATGAACACCCTTGTTTGCAAAAGCTTAAGTGGATCAGTGCAAATGCTGTGTTGTGCGAGTTCTTAAAAGTTTCTGCAAGGTGCAGGAGAATGAGAAAACTGATGAAATTGTCCTACAGGTCCATCAACACAAATGTAGCAGAATCCAATGTATTAAAAACGAAATAAATAAAGAATCTATGATGAACGAAATATTACTTTATAACGAATCATATTATACAGTGTGACTCATTTCAAATGGAAACCTCTCTCTAAAAAATGTATTTATAATCCTATGTTAACGCCTTTTTTTTAATGATAAACCATCGAAAACTCCACTTTATGACAAAAATTTAGAGATAAATTTCAATTTTCAAAGCCTTCTATGATTTATTTTCAATGTCGAAAATGGACAAATTTGATTAGCGATTTTTTTATTGAAATTTTAACTACACCACTGGATTCAGTAACCTCTCAAATGGGCAAATCCCAAGTTTCATGAACAAATATTGAAGAATGACAGATTTATGACAAAATTAATGTAGGCTCATAGTAACTTTTACTTGATTTTTTCTAAAAATCGAAGTAGCCCATGAAAAATAAACAAAAGAAAGATAAACTAAGTGAATAGTTTTAATAAGTATTGTCATTTAAACAAACTTAATCATATTGGACTTAAAAACATAAGTATGAACAATTAAAAGTAATAATAATTAGATATCTATTAAATAAAAAAAATAACACATTGTACAACATTACACTAAAAACTTCTTAAATTTTCGTACCATCTACAAGGCCACCGTTTATTTCGATGCACTTGTCGAATCGTTTATTTTTTTACGACATTCTGTAATTGTTGCCGGGTAACTTCTGCACAAGCTTGTCTTATTCTTGCACACAAATCTTCTCTATTACTCGGGCGTGACCTGTAACTACACCATATAAATATAAGAACATCGAAATAGAACTATGTACATTAAGCATTGAAAACAACGTCATTGAATTTGTTACAGAATTTAAATACTTAGGTTTCATGTTAGACAATTACCTATCATTTAATTCACATTTTTCATATATCTATAAAAAAAATTGTAAAAAATTGTTTTTCTTTACTAGAGTAGCATCATGTCTATCAACTTCCTCAAAAATTACTGTGTATAACGTCATAATACAACCTCATTTTGACTATTGTGCCAGCTTACTGTATTCTCTGGACTTAAATAAGTTATCAGCATTACAAAAACTACAAAATCGTGGTATGCGTATAATACTTAAATGCAGTAAATATACAAGTATATCATTGATGCTTGATACATTACAGTGGATTTCAGTTTCTGAGAGACTTTTTAAATGCCATGATATTTATTTTTAAAATACTAAATAATCTGTTACTTACTTTGATGAATGTCTCATCTATAACTCTCAAATACATACTTACCCGACTAGAACAAATGCTAACTTTTACTTGCCAAAGTACAACTTAAGTAGATCAATGAAATCTCTATTTTATAAAGGCCTTAACGACTTTAATAAATTACCAGATATAATTCAAAATTCAAAATCTGCACTTGAGTTTAAAATAAAACTTTTAACCATTATTAGAAATAAAATTTAGCCATATAAGTAAAATGGTAAGTTAGGATAGTTGAGCATTAGGTGGTATGAAATGAAATATTGAATAATTTTAATTTGTCATTTTCTGTTTTTATTTTTTTTTCAATGTAATGTGTAATATGTGTAGTGTATTAAATAATAATTTTGTGTGTGTATTAGGATATTACTCCTATTAATAAAGCTATCTATCTATCTATCTATATATCTATCAGCTATTCAGGCTGCTGAAGAAACGAATTTTCCTAGTTCGAGTAGTACTGGTTGCCGGCGAGTAAGAGAATCCGAGCTACACTGTCATGCAGCAGCACAGAAATACTTACTTAAAGCTGAATATAAAGAAGCTCAAGTAGGATTTGTGCTTGAATTTTTAGCGCATGATGTAAATTTTTGGAACAATGTAATCTTTACAGACGAAAAAACTTTCCAGTCAACACACAGCGGTCGTATTCGTGTTTACCACTCTCCGAATACTCGATTCGATGAGAAATATATATCTAACAATGATAAAAGTGGTAGATTTTCCGTCAATATGTGGGCTTGGATATCGGTACGTGGTCCTGGTGTTTTGTGGCATATTGAGGAACGATTTAATAGTGAAACGTATATTAGGATTTTTGACAATATTATGCTCCCTTCTGTGTCATAATTATTTCCTAATAATGAGTTCATATTTCAACAAGACAATTGTTTCGTTCATATTGCTCATACCGTAACTAACTGGTTTCAAGATAACAATATCAATGTTCTTAACTGGCCCAGTCATAGTCCAGATCTTAACCCTGTGGAAGAAGTATGGGGACTACTCGTAATAAGTATCCAAAAAAGAAATGTGAGACCACGGAATGCCGAAGAATTACTGGAAATAGTAAATAATGCACGGGAAAATATTATTACTAATGATTATTGTATAAGATTATTTAATTCTATGCCAAACAGACTTATAGAAGTTATAAATGGAAATGGTGCAATAACGAAATATTAATAGTTAGTTTCTCGTTAAGTAGGATATCCTTTGTTCTTTGATCCAGGATTTCTATTAATCATACCGTTTATTTTCCACTTTCTTAAAATGTTACACACCAAATTTTTGTTAATGTTATAACGCGGTGCAATTTGTCTCATTAACCATCCATCATTTACTATAACAATAACTACAGCATTAAAATATAAAATAAATTAAGAGTGATATCTGTTTTATTTCGGCTACTCATTACATATTCAAATAGACAGCTTTACATTAGAAAAAAAAAGTCCTATTTTTTCTGCTCACGACAGTACCTTCGAAAAATTGCGAACTTAATGAAACTTTGGGATGTTGTTTGTGGGTGTTCAGTAGTACTACACCCAATTTATCCAACAAAAAAACCCTGTGGAATTTTGGGGAGGGACGAAAATCCCCAAAAACGGTTAGCGGACAACTTCAAATTAATAAATTGTAGCTGATTAAATTTCCTGCAATTTGCATGATAAAACGTATTTTTTTAACCCCATAGGTACTGAGTTTCGAAAGAGTGCTAAATGTCTCAAAATCGTGAAAAAACTATTGAAAGGCTGGTTTTCGATATTTATTTTCCATTTTTCAAAATATTTAATTGACTTGTGGTATCTACTTCCATTTGCATAGGTTCAACTACCCCCTCCCCTCCCCCCATAACTTAATCGAATCATCCATTTCACACTATTCCCAGTCCCAGCCGTTGAAGGCGTGTGCCCATTTGTTTCAATGTAAATGATATTGACAGCCCTAGCCTCCACTTCTCCCAAAAACAACTATTTTGAGAACAGTAGAAGAGGTAATGCCCCATCATTATTATATTCAGCAGCTTCATGCAAGATCGACCCACAAAATATTCTCTTTCTGTATGAAGTAAGTTGGTGTGACACCACGTTAACCCCCTTCGGTCAAGGGAAGAAGAGGGTCTGCAGAATTTACGAGAAGAACACTTCCCTACATGACCTACCAGATTTTCGAGGCAGGCGAGAAGTTTCTGGTGGCACTGTATGGAGAGAACATGGAAACAGATTTCCTTGACAACCTCCGATACCAACTTTTTACTAAGTCGGTGGCCAAACCTAAATTTCAATTGGCCAAACTGCCACCTACCAAAGTCGCGGCCACCCACCATGTTTACCGAACATATCTCCAGGTCCAAACATGGCTGGGTAACGACATTGTACCAGTTTGGTGGTGGTCGCTGACGAGACGAGGGGTTATCCCCATCAGGACCACACGTAATGCAGCCCCAGACGACATATTGAACATCATCTCTTGTAAATGCAAGAAAGGATGAAGCAATGCAGCCTGCAGCTGCAAGAAAGCAGGACTGCGCTGCTCCACCCTTTGCAAGAACTGCTCGGGGCATGCATGCGAAAATTCGCCAGAGCCTGATCTCCAGGACAAAGAAGCAGAAGGACAGCACAAAGAAGAAAGGATTATGGACGCACTGCTATACGATGAAGAAGAGCGTGAAGAAGATGAAACTCCGTACGGTACCAAACGCCTAAAATATTAAGTTTACTTCATTAACATTTACTTTACATTTCCCTACTTTAAAATTTTCCTTACAAATTTACTTTATTAAACAGTAAAAATCGCTATAATATACTACATATAAAAATACTGTGCTTTAATGTTCTTTTTTTCAACCTAATGAACATCTACTAGTGGAAGACGAGTTGGGTTATTTTATGCTTTTTCAAATGTTACATGTACATTATATAGTATGAACATTTCAAAGGAGGAGGAGGAGGTCGTATTTGAACCTATGCAAATGGAAGTAGATACCACAAGTCCATTAAATATGTTGAAAAATGGGGAGAATAAATATCGAAAACCAGCCTCTTTAGCAGTTTTTTTATGATTTGGGACATTTTGCACTTTTTTGAAACTCTGTAACTCGGTACCTATGGGGTCAAAAAGTACGTTTTATCATGCAAATTGCAGGAAATTTAATCAGTTACAATTTATTAATTTGAAGTTGTCCGCTAAAATCAATCGTTTTCGAAATATTTCTAAAAAACCGAAAAAAGTGCGAAAATTTTGGGGATTTTCGTCGCTCCCCAAAATTCCACAGGGTTTTTTTGTTGGATAAATTGGATGTAGCACTACTGGACACTCACAAACAACATCCCAAAGTTTCATTAACCCAAGCAACACCAAATGGTTTAATAAACTTTTGATTTCGTTTATATGACTGGTATATATAATGTTTATCGCAACCTATATTCAACGTTCGAATGTCCGCGCTACAAACGTATATATTTGTCTTATCATATTTTAAATATAGACGTTTTAAAAAAAACGTATATATATGGTACATCATATTCTAAATATATACATCTTAAGAAAACGTTATATTGTTGTCACATCATATACGTGATATATACTTTTATGTGAAACCTCAAATAAACGTATTCCATATACGTCGATAATACGTATGATGTAAAGGTTTTTCTCACGGTTATGAAAAACCTTTTCTCCAGTTGTTGGTATACGTGTAATAAATCTTTATTATCCACTGTAATTCATACATACATAGGCTATCCCTGTATGGAATATATAATACTTACAAACTTTTTTATTTTAAATTTTTTGAGAAAGTCATTTTTTATAGAGATGCTTCAGCTTATCAAACTTTTTTTGGCAATGCCAAAATTTATATATTCAAAGAATATAAATATCTGACTTCGCCTAAGGTGCACATATTTCAAATTAAAATTATAGAAGTTTCAAAGCCTCATAAAGCTGGTGAACTATGTAGTTAAAAGGAAATTAGATGTAATCGTAAATTATAATTGTTTTTATTTAAATTTTTTTTCTTTTGAAAATCAACTTTTTCTGAAGAATTTAGTTTTTTTCAAAAAATTTAGAATAAAAAGATAGAAAATATCGAGAGATTTTTTTAAGGAAATCCACCCTTGTATCTTTGTTAATGAATATATGCTGCAAGTTCTTTAGACCTTTTTTTATATTGTTTTATAAACTAAGAGCTTATTTAATAAATGATTAAATAGTTTCCATCATTTTATTTTTACCAAAATTACCTTAACTTTCAAAATTTAAATGGGAAATTCTGTTATACAGTATTATATACTAATCGATTTCAAATAACTTTGCAAGTCAAATCATGTCTTAAGCCAGAAATCATTTGCTACTTATGATAAAATTGTTAATATATATATTGCTGCATAACAATAATAAGATGACATTGAAACAAATTAATTTCTAAGTGCCTTATTTTGTAAAATATAATAATTTTTCTTTAATTATAACAGGGAAATTAGAATTAAAGTTTTTTTTGACTTGCGATACATTTCCCTTTGCAAAATTATTTAGGATTGATCGGTCTACAACACTATAAAAAAGTTAGAAGGTACCCGTTTTTAAATTCGAAAGTTAATATTATAATCTCCAATTTTTTAAAAGTACATATTTTAAACCTCCTACCTATATATAACTACTGATATCAAGGAAAAATAATTCGATTCCATATATGTATGCAGATAGTAATTTTCAAAAAATATTTATTATTTAGTACTAGCTTTTTTATGCTATATTAAGCTTTACCTATTCTGCAGGATTGGCTAAATACGTAAAACTATTTTATCATTTACTATTTCACCCTTGGGGACGTAGGATGTTTGACAACGATAACAATACACAACATTGTTCATTACTCTTTGCTAAAATCCAAAAATATAGTCTATTTGTTATTATTATTATAGCTATAGTGGCTTTTGGCAAGCTTCAACCAATCTTGAATCGTCCCTCTAATTTTATTGCCACTGGTCTCACCCACGTCTTCAACGCTAGCCATGCAGAGTTTTACACCTGTAATAAAAAAAATGCAGTTACTATGAAATCCCTCAGATAAACAATAATTCTTACCAATCACAAGTTGGTTCATTCTTGAACTTTAATCCACTACAACGTGATAACTCAAGGATAAGGGCGGCTCATTAACATAACACTTGTTGAATTTCAATCAAACAATATATACGCAAAAACTAACAGGTAAATATTCTTTGTTTCGATCACAAGGCCACACTACTAAGGTTGACTACCACCACACGAAATAGCAATTAACACGACGATCCACGGTTGCTCACCAGCTATACTGTTGAGACAATGAGAGAGATGCATATATTTATGAGAAATGCTTATGTATTCTGCAACAAAGACAACATACTAACCCGGTTGCTAGCGACTGCGCAATCGATGCAGATTGATATACGTTTAAAAACCGTATATTATAAACTGCATATTACTGAACAAATATTTTCATTTGTCATCTATCTATAACAAATTTTGATTAATGTAAATATTTTATGCAATTGTTTATGACATACCTATAAAAAATGTAGCGCAAATACATATTTATCGTATACATTTAAAAGTCGTATATTAAAAACTATAATATGGCTGAAAAAATGCAAGTAGTGTCAATTTCACCAATTTACAATTTAAACATTTGATGGAAGTATAGTCTCAACTCTCAATTAATTATTTCCCAAATATTCTGCGTTCCTCCAAAAATTTTCGGAGAAATACATTTATAATATACGTAGAGAAATCGTTTATAAAATAAACTCTTTTCATAGACGTTGATTAAATATACGATAACGAAATTTAAACCGTAATTTCATATAATAAACGTTTGTTAAACCATCATGTGTTGCTTGGGTAGGACATGTGAAAAATATTAAAATATTAGTTAGGAAATGTATACATTTATAAATATTTAAAAAGGGCCGATAGCTGCTTTCTAAGAGTGAATGTAATAATCATTTTCAAGAAGTAAAGTACAGATCTCTTTTACTCCTCGAGGGACAGAACCCACTTTCTACACTTTAGTCCTCGAAAATAACAATTAAAATAGCCCTCTTAGATCACAGAATACTAAAACATTGTTTTTGAGATGTGAAATGCTCAAAGGTATTTTTTTGTTATCCATTGTGGTACAGATTCTTATTAAAGGTGTACAGAAAAGTTTTTACATGGCTCACTAATTTTCTTTTTATTAAATAACTATAAACATTTAAGTATTACACACAAAACATGAATAAAACCTGGACATTGCCTGGTGTTCTAAATATCTACGTATTTATTACTCAAAATATACTTATATTAAATTATACCACAGCACTTATGTGTTCCTGATAGCTAAATTTGGTGATTTACTAATATTTCGTCTTTTATTCCAACTAAATACGCGCAAACCACAATACTTCAAGATGTTCTGTGTCACCAAGGTTTTGTTTGTATAGTCTAAGCCGACACTTCTCTGCAATTAAAAAACAACAAAAATTTTACGACTCGGCTACCTTTACAGGTTTTTAATATGCGTCGGGTTGTTTGATAACAGGGCATGCCGCTTGGCCCGCGGCGATAGTAATTATGTCGTAATGTTTTTGTTGCGTTTTTTGAGTCTCGGGAAGTGCTGACTTGAACTATAAATAGTACATATAAACCAAAATATAAACATGCAGACTTCTTGGCGAACACTGTATATTATCATAATTTAGTGAAATTGTTTTATTAATCTAGCATATGTCATATAAAATAGTCATTCACAGTAATAACTATTATTTATAATTTTCAGTGTTAATGATGTCGATTTGCAACAACCGGAAGCCACCACGACGTTACCTAGAAAGCAGAAAGGTCTGCCGGAACTTCAAGAGGGTCTAACGGCACCACACATTAAACAGTCATCCATTAATAAAAATGTCTCGACGGTAACAACGTATCAGTGTGAGTGCTGTTCGTACCAAACAAAACATAAATGTAGCCTAAGAAGACATTTGGTGATACACAAGATTCCTTCGGAAGTAACGATGCACAAATGTGACTCATGTTTGTACCAAACGACGCGTAAGGATCACCTCAGAAGACATATTTTGTTGCATAAGAATCCGTCGGAAATAACAATGTACAAGTGTGAATCTTGTTCTTATCAGACCAAATTTATAAGCTGCCTCAAGTTACATTCACTATCCCATAAGGATCCTTCAGAGGTGACGATGTACAAGTGTGATTTTTGTTCATTTCAGTCTAAAAAAAAATGTCATCTCAGCAGCCATCTATTGATCCATAAGAATCCTTCAGAACTAAGAATGTTCCAATGCGACTTTTGTTCGTTTCGGACAAAACAAAATTATAACCTCAAGAAGCATATGCTGGTCCATAAGAATCCTTCAGAAGTGACGATGTACAACTGTGACACTTGTTCATATCAGACAAAACATAAATGTAGCCTAAAAATACATTTGCAGAAGCATAAGGATCCTTTGGAAATAACAACGTACAAATGTGACTCATGTTTATATCAAACTAGACGTGAGGATAATCTCAAAAGACATATTTTGTTGCATAAGAATCCGTCTGATATAGCAATGTACAAGTGTGAATCTTGTTCTTATCAGACCAAATATGCAAGCTGCCTCAAGGTACATTTACGGGGCCACAAGGATCCTTCAGAAGTAACAATGTACAAATGTAACTTTTGTTCATTTCAATCTAAACAAAAATGTAACCTCAACAGCCATTTGCTCGTCCATAAGAATCCTTCAGAGCTAACAATGTTCCATTGTGACTCTTGTTCATTTCGGACCAAACAGAAATTTAACCTCAAAAGACATTTGCTGGTCCATAAGAATCCTTCCGAAGTGACAATGTACCAATGTGACTCTTGTTCATTTCAGACAAAATATAACAATGGCCTCAGAAAACATATGATGATGCATAAGAACCTTCCAAAATAAGAACTTATGAATGTGCACGCCAGACAAAAATATGTAGGTTAGGTTATTTGCTAGGCTGTAAGGATCTTCGGACCCTTTAGGTGCAACAATGTACAAAGGAAATCTTAGAAGGAACAAGCGAATCTGTACATACTTGCGGTTCAGTCGAGATGAAAACTCGCTATGAAAACATGCATGTACAAACATGTACCGATAGTACTCAAAAACAGTATTATGGTAGTATGTCTGTGTGTTAGGTCAATATGGCTGAAAGTGTCGACTTGTTATTAAACGAGCTAAATGGAATTAATTAAAAAGACATTATGAATGAACACCCTTGTTTGCAAAAGCTTAAGTGGATCAGTGCAAATGCTGTGTTGTGCGAGTTCTTAAAAGTTTCTGCAAGGTGCAGGAGAATGAGAAAACTGATGAAATTGTCCTACAGGTCCATCAACACAAATGTAGCAGAATCCAATGTATTAAAAACGAAATAAATAAAGAATCTATGATGAACGAAATATTACTTTATAACGAATCATATTATACAGTGTGACTCATTTCAAATGGAAACCTCTCTCTAAAAAATGTATTTATAATCCTATGTTAACGCCTTTTTTTTAATGATAAACCATCGAAAACTCCACTTTATGACAAAAATTTAGAGATAAATTTCAATTTTCAAAGCCTTCTATGATTTATTTTCAATGTCGAAAATGGACAAATTTGATTAGCGATTTTTTTATTGAAATTTTAACTACACCACTGGATTCAGTAACCTCTCAAATGGGCAAATCCCAAGTTTCATGAACAAATATTGAAGAATGACAGATTTATGACAAAATTAATGTAGGCTCATAGTAACTTTTACTTGATTTTTTCTAAAAATCGAAGTAGCCCATGAAAAATAAACAAAAGAAAGATAAACTAAGTGAATAGTTTTAATAAGTATTGTCATTTAAACAAACTTAATCATATTGGACTTAAAAACATAAGTATGAACAATTAAAAGTAATAATAATTAGATATCTATTAAATAAAAAAAATAACACATTGTACAACATTACACTAAAAACTTCTTAAATTTTCGTACCATCTACAAGGCCACCGTTTATTTCGATGCACTTGTCGAATCGTTTATTTTTTTACGACATTCTGTAATTGTTGCCGGGTAACTTCTGCACAAGCTTGTCTTATTCTTGCACACAAATCTTCTCTATTACTCGGGCGTGACCTGTAAACTTTAGATTTTATTAAACTCCATAAACAGAAGTCCATCGGTGTTAAGTCCGGGGATCGGGGTGGCCATTCAATTAACGGGCTACCACGACCTATCCATCGATTAGGAAAGTTAGCATTCAGCCATCTGGTAACCACTCTGGTATTATGGACAAGGTTTCCATCTAATTGAAAATGTAGATTTACTATTTCTTGTATTGGAAGTTCATGTAGAATATTCCCAAATTCATTTCTTAGGAACTGTAAAAACTGCATGCTATTCATATTACCTTCAAAAAAGAAAGGGCCAATGGTTGTTTCATTGGGCAACCCACACCAAACATTAACTTTTTGGGAATATTGTCTTTTACAATTAATGACAAACTGTGGGTTTTCTATAGCCCAAAACCTAGAATTTTGTGATGATACTACCCCGTTTGTTGTAAAAGTTGCTTCGTCGCTGAATAAAATATTTTTATTAAAATTTCTGTTATTAAGATACTCTCCTTGAGCCCACAAGGAAAACTCCATCCGTCTGTTATCATCACCAGGTTCCAACGTGTGTAAAAATTTGGGTTTGAATGGTTTTACCAAATTCTTCTTAAAGCATTGGCGAATATTTTCTCTAGGTAAATTCAAATCTAAGCTAGCTACTCTTACACTGGCGTTTGGATTGTTGTTAAAATAATTTGAAACTGTCTGCTCGTACCTGGTTCTTCTTTGTATATTATCTGTTCCTATAATACGCCGTGTCACAGCGCCACACTCATTAAAAATTTTGTTTATTTTATAAACAGTACTTTTAGTAATGTTGGGCCTATTCGGATGTCTGTTGTCGAATATCTCGCATACCTCTTTCAAAGTTCTGTCATTATCTCCTCTAAGGCGCACAAGTTCAATTTTTTCCTGTACATTTAGATTATCCATAATTAACTACAAACTAATAAACTAATACTTGATAATAACTATCGATTAATTTTATAATTCAATAACAATGAATATGAGAATATGCGAATTTTAAAGATTTGACATTTGACTATAAAATTTGTTTTCCATGGCACCCTATTATTATCTGCCATTACTCAATAAAAATGTAATATTTATTAAAACTATTCACTTAATTTATCTTTCTTTTGTTTATGTTTCATGGGCTATACTTCAATTTTTAGAGTAAAAGTTACTATGAGCCTACATTGATTTTGTCATAAATCTGTCATTTTTCAATATTTTTTCATGGAACTTGGGATTTGCCCATTTGATAGGTTACTGAATCCAGTGGTGTAGTTAAAATTTCAATAAAAAAATCGCTAATCAAATTTGTCCGTTTTCGACATTGAAAATAAATCATAGAAAGCCTTGGAAATTGAAATTTATCTCTAAATTTTTGTCATAATGTGGAGTTTTTGATGGTGTATCTTTTACAAAAAGTCCCGTCAAAATCAGATAATAGACACATTTTTTACAGGGGTGTTTCCATTCAAAATGGGTCGCACAACTGCCTACATTAATTTTGTCATAGCTCTGTCATTTTTCAATATTTTTTCATGAAACTTGGGATTAACCCATCTGAGAGGTTACTGAATCCAGTGGTGTAGTTAAAATTTCAATAAAAAAATCGCTAATCAAATTTGTTCATTTTCGACATTAAAAATAAATCATAGAAGGTTTTGAAAATTGAAATTTATCTCTAAATTTTTGTCATAAAGTGGAGTTTTCGATGGTTTATCATTTAAAAAAAAGCGGTAACATAGGATTATAAATACATTTTTTACAGAGAGATTTCCATTTGAAATGGGTCACACTGCATGTAGCCCAGGCGGTATTTGTTTTGGGTTGGGTGAATCGGGTAGTATGACGGATTTTTCGCCTTAATCGCTCTTAAAAATTATAAGAAATGATAATTTTGCTATACGCTAGTTTGAAAACCTGGGCGTAATTTTTTATTAAACAAAATGTGAAAAAATTACTAAAAATTCCGTTTTTTTCTTCTTATTTTTTCAAATATCTCAGTAACTATTACTTTTAGAGAAAAGTTATAGAAATGAAAGGGTTCTGTAATCAAATTTTAAATAAGATGCAGTTGGTTGCGAATCCAAAAATTCATTTTTTCTATTACGTTATTTGTGGAATTTTCTTCAAATACTTGTATTCAAAAGCAAATTTACAAAAAGTTGCTGAGGCTAAACTGAAGCATTAAGAAAGTTGAAAATTTTTTTGATATTAGAGCACTCAAATTTTCATATCCATTTTGAGATATTAAAATCCGTTAATTAGGAGAGCCTAGGGAATTGTTTCAAAATTTGGCTAGCAAAAAGCAGAAATGGCCCCAGTTGAGCCGGAACTCCGCCCCCAGAATGGGCCCCCTTAGGATTCCAGGACCCCGTGCTGTCACAAAAATGGGACCCCAGGCTGTCAAAAATGGGACTCCACTCCAGAATCCCCTTAGCGCGCCAGAATGGCCCCCGTGCTGTCAAAGGGCTCCATGTGACTCTTTGTGCTTCTAGCAATTTTCGCAAAGCGGGAAATTCAAACTGTTCTAATCTCACTTGGCAAAAAATATTGTGAAATTTTGAAACAATTTCCTAAGCTCTCCTAACTGATGGATTTTAATATCTCAAAATGGATTTGAAAATTGAAGTGCTCTTATACATCAAAAAATTTTCAACTTTCTAAATGCTTTGATTTGGCATCACCAACATTTTGAAAATTTGCAAATTTTTTGTGAAGTTTAGATTGCAAAATTATGCAAAAACTAAAAGCCTCATGTTGTTGAAATTTGGTGGCAAAATGTATTGTATTTAAAAGTTTTCTTTAGCCAAATATGAAGGCCTACCTGTAATATAAGTATTTGAAAAAAAATCCATAAATAACTTGCTATTTCAAAGTTTCTTTCGATTTTTACTACGTCTGCAATAGTAAAAATGAATTTTTGGATTCGCAATCAATTGCATCTTATTTAAAATTTGATTACAAAACTTTTTCATTTGTATAACTCTTCTCTAAAAGCAATAATTACTGAGATATATGAAAAAATAGGAAGAAAATAACGGAATTTTTAGGAATATTTTCACATTTTGTTTAATAAAGAATTACGCTTACGTTTTCAAACTAGCGCATAGTGAAATCATCATTTCTTATGATTTTTAAGAATGATTAAGTCAAAGATCTGCTATACTACACTATTAACCCAAACTTAGATGATTTTAAGCAGGTGCTGCCGGGTTAATGTGGAAAAACGCCTCGATGCACATGAATAATTTATTGAATTAGGAAAATCAAATGTGGAAAAATGTAATGGCATCTACTAGTAAATACCTGGAACTTACTCCACAAATTCATAAAAAATTTATTAAAATAATATTAAATAAAAATAATTTTTATTCGACAGAACGAATATACAGAGTTTTAGTCGCAAACTCCTCTATAAAATCCTTATTTTACTATAAGGAACGTAACCATACTGCAACCAACAGCTACTATCTGGGCTATGTGCTAGTGATGGGTCGTATTCGTATGAATCGTATAATAATACGACTCTTTCCGATGAATCATATGATACGAATCTTTGCAACCGATACGGTTTTATATTCATACATTTCGTACCACTTGTATCTAGAATATACACTGACCGAACGAGAACGTGTGCTGTAAAAAAAGAAACTTAACAAACTGCTGGTTCATATTTCGTATTGATATAATTCGTTTCTGCTTGAGGTAAACGGTAGTATATTATATTAGTAGTATTTATTTCGTATTTGACTGACTTGTATATTGTTGAGATGAGTCAATGGTGGCGCTGTAGTAATTTTAGTATCGATTACTAATATTACATTAGATAAATAAAATGTAGATACAGAAAACAACAAAAAATAATATATGAAGTTCAAACCTCATATTTGTTTTTCATGCATTGTTTAGGATACCTCGAGTTATGATTGACTAATATAAATCACCCAGTCAATACAGATATTTTCATGTTTCGTGTCCTAGAGAACTAGCATCGTGAGATGCGACATGCACTTAGGTACGTTTAGTACGAAATACGGATATGAATCTTCTGATACGAATCTTTTTGTATACGGAGTCAGTACGATACGACTCTTTGAAAACAGTCGTATTGCTCATCACTACTATGTGCCCCGCCTAGCGCTGAATTACAAGTTACAAGTCTGGCGCGTTAAGTGTAATAATTGCATATTACCATCAAAACGCTAATTGCGATTGCAACAAACACCAGTGGAAAGACTGATTCTTCTTAAAGGAGCTCTCTTGCCAGCCGTCACACACCACTTGCAAACTGCAGTTTGGAGCTCTCGTCAGTGCAAGGTAGGCATGTGACGACCGGCACGAGGATCCTTTGACTATTTGGTACATCCCGGTATTTTTACAATAGCGACATGTAAAGTAATCAGCAGGCGCCATCTCGCGGTCCTGTGTCTGTTGCAATCGAAAAATAAATAGCCTGACTGGGCTTAGCATAGTTCAAATGTGCCTTTAGAGGGCGGAATATTAAACATAATATTTTTAGTCGCAAACTCCTCTATAAATCCTTATTTTACTATAAGGAACGTAACCAGACTGCAACCAATAGCTACTCTCCGGGCTATGTGCCCCGCCGAGCGCTGAATTACAAGTTACATATTGTCGCTATTGTAAAAATACCGGGATGTACCAAATAGTCAAAAGGATCCTCGTGCCGATCGTCACATGCCTACCTTGCACTGACGAGAGCCAACAGCCCAAAATTGCAGTCTGCAAGTGGTGTGTGACGGCTGGCAAGAGAGCTTCTTTAAGTAGGATCAGTCTTTCGGCTGGTGTTTGTTGCAATCGAAGCATTAGCGTTTTGATGGTAATATGCAATTATTACACTTAACGCGCCAGACTTGTAACTGAAAAAAGTCAGTGCAAGAAAAATATTTTAAAAAAATACGAATTTCGATGCTACAAAATGAGGAAAGTTCTACATTTAAATGAGGGAGATAAGCCGAGGAGAGTAAGATTTTGTAGATGGTTGTTAAATAAAAAAAGGAATGACCCGCTGATATGTAGCAAACTTCTTTGATCGGAGGAATCAAATTTTTCTAACGAATTTTTCTATAAAAATATGCATTATAAGTGGACACGAGAAAATACACATTGGTGCAGAGAGACTGCTTTCCAAGAAATATTTTCTACGAATGTTTTGGTGGGTTTTTTAGGAACTGAAGTAATTGGGCCTTATTTTTATGATGGCAAATTAACCGCTCGTAGATACCTTAATTTCCTGCAAAACGATGTTCAAGATTTTCTTTATGAATTAACAGTGGCAGAAAGATTAAATTATTCATATTTTCAATAAGATGATTCTCCACCTCACACTGCTGTAATATGTACAAATTATTTAAGTCAAGTTATGCCAGAGAGATGGATAGGCACCTATGGACCCAATTCTGTGGCCAGCTGGATCACCAGATATTACTCCCATGAATTTTTCGTCTGGGTTTACATTAAAAACAAGGTATTTCAAACTGCCCCTGAAAATGTTGAGCACATCAAAACCAGAATTAGAATGCATAGTGCACAATTTGACCAGTTGTAGTTAGAAAAATAAATACACACATTTTCTTTTCAGTATGGTAGTACGTAGTACTGTTATACATATTTTTTCTTTTTTTTTTGGATGTTAATTTTGTACTTGTATTTTTATTTATGAGATATTTGTTTATTGTTTGTATTAAATCGTAATAAATAATTACTGAATTAACATTATTATAAAGTGAATTTTTACTATTATGGCATAGCTGATTTTTACGATTCAATGATATAAATTGTGGTTTTCGTAAAATATTAAATATTAACATTATCAGTTAAAATTTTTGTGACATGTATTATATCGTTGGAAAGAGAAAAAATAAACGGAATTAATGGTGTCATGGTCTACTTTGACATTTATTATTTATATGCATTTTTGCATAAGAGTGCATGTCAAAGCCAACTGCGTTTTTCGAATTTTTTGATACACATTATTATTCTTATTGTCTTTGCCATCAACTTTCATCCCTTTAACTTTTTTCGCATCTCCTCAAATAAGGAAGCTATAACAGTTTATGGTTTTCCTATTTTCAGGTTTTTGTTATGTATCCCACAAAGTAGGCTATGGATTTCAAATTTTTTTTTACTGAAATATAGCTCAAAAAATCGGATAACTATTTCTAAAATTTTATTCTTCTACAATAGATATTAAGAGAGATATTTGGTGTAGACCTCGTAAAATAGACAGACTGTATATACGGATAGTTTGGAGAATATTCAGAGACGCTTTTTTAAATTTCTGTCATACAAGCTGGATGACATATACCCTGCAGTCGGAATGCCTTATACATAATTGCTAGGCAGATTTTCTGTACCCACTTTGCTTGCTCGAAGAAAGCCACACTCGTTGATATTTCTTTATAACTTAATTAATAACAAAATTGATTATCCACAACTTACATTTTATATCCCAAGACTAGAGTGCGGATTCTCAAATACTTTTTATCTCACCACACCTTGAAATAAAAATTGAGCTCCGGCGGAATCGTCTGAAACTTTGCTATTTTGTAGTTCTAATGATGGTGATTAAAATTCATAATTGCCACAACTCGATCCTATTGGCCGTTTCTGAGATACAACTTGTCAAAGCGTCATTTTAGCCATTTAATCATTTTTTACTCTTAAACTATTAACTTTAGGGAATAAGTGCATGTGTCGAAAAATGTTAATTTATGTCCAGCAAAGCTCGCGTTTTTTTTCAGAATTTTTTATCAACTCAGGTTTCAGTAAAATATATATAACCATTTAACTATTTAATTTCTTAAATGTTATTTAATTTTACTAATTTGATTAATTTTATCTAAATGTCTGTACTTTTAGTGCTAAATTTCATGTTACCGCTAATCTGTGACTTGTATAGGTCGCGTGCGCGTGACGTCACAACGTTTGACAGATCCCAGCCCTTTGGAAAAACAAACCGAAATTCGTTAAGCGGTTTAATGGCGGCTTAGTGAATTTTTCGTAATTGTTTTTTGTGGATATTTATCATACAAAATGCCAAGATTTTGCTGTGTTGTGAATTGTGGGAGTGTAGCAACCCGAAATAAACTTAGTTTTTTCAAAATATCATCCGTTTTCGACTCGAAGCAGTTTAGTTAAGAGGCGTCAAATGTGGTTGCAATAAAATTAAATATGCAAATGTGTGTTCCAAGCATTTTGTTAGTGGTGAGTTATTACACGTTAATATAAATAATTTGTTTTTAATTAAGGTTTGTGTTGCAGGTAAAAGGGCCGATCTACATGATCAAAACAACTCGGATTAGGTACCGTCTCTTCACATGGGATACAAATTGAAACCCAGATGCGAAAGTGCTCGGGGCTTAAGAATCGCAGCTAGAACAAACAATAAACAAGACATGGTGAAATTAGAAATTTATGTTGGTTGGATTGTGTTTTTAACAAATATTTTTTGTTAGTGCACATTTTTCTTATGTATCGTAATGTATATTATATAAATAATCTGTCTATGATTTTGAAAGTTGAGTATAGGAAGAGCCATGGGGCTAAATTTTACTTATGTTTATTATCATTGTTGTATTATATGCCTGCAAATTAGTTTGTTTACGTGTAAGTGAAAATAAAACAAAATGTTGCCTACAATATACAATTATTTATTATCACAAGGTTCGATTACGATGTCAATACGAAAAAATATGTCTTGGAATAAACGAAGTTTATTAGGATGTAAAAAGAAAACTTGTTGCTGTGTACCAAAGTGCTCTAACACAGCAGGGCATTTATTTCCAAAAAATGACCGTTTCAGACAACTATGCGATAATTCTGGTGTAAAATTATAATCTATAAATCTATATCTTCATCTTCAAGTGTACTAACTAAAATATTGTCATAATTGATTAATCTAGAATAAAAGAGGATTTATAAACAAAAAATTCAACAAGTTCATAAATGTAATTATATACCTTTCAACCAAATCAGCTTTCTTTCCATGAACTCTATAGCACCTCTTTTCTCAGCTCCGCTTTTAAAGTTTTACATGATTTAATGACCAAGTATATATCGTAATCTTTTTTATCAATTTGGCTCATTTCTACGAAAGAGATTGGGAAACTGTCGGAAATCGGGAAATTAAAACTATTTAAAGGTTATATATGTCAAGAAAGACATTAAACCGAGATATTAGGAACTGGCTTGGATTATACCTCATTCTTTTTATCAATTTGGCTCATTTTTACGAATAAGAGATTGGGAAACTCTCAGAAATCGTGAAATTTAAAAGTTACAATATAACTTTTAAATTGTTGTTTAATGTCATTCTCAATTTGTATCATATATCTTTCAGATATATATCGTGATACAAATTGAGAATGACATTAAACCGAGTACGCATGGCGTCATCTATTGGATATATTAGGAATTGGCTTGGATTGTTCCCCATTAAACAATGTATACACCAAAATACATTCTACGCATTTAATGTATATCTGTTTTATTTTAACATACAGTGGTAGAGGCCAGCGGCAGAAAAGATACATCATTTCACAAAAATGCTATTAGTTGAATCGTTAAATGTCTCCATGCAGTCCTTTTCCTCAGGAAGAGGAAGAAGAAGTCGTTTGGTGTTCCTATGTTCAAGTTGAGGTTAGTGTAGTCTTAGTTAATTAAATTATTTCCGTTGTGCGTTGTGTCAACGTCAATTTCCTTTTTAAAATGGAAAATCGAGAAAGAATATGCAGATTTTGTTTTGAGAAGTGTACGAACTTTAAAGATATAGGGCAAAACGCGCATGAAATCTTGAATATGCTTCTAGTCACAGTGGTATGTTTCAGAATCTGCCAAATTATCAAAGAGTATGTACAGGTAGTGTTATATGCTTTGATTGTGTTTTAGAATCTAGCCATAAGTGATAAACCTGTGATATGTAAAAATTGCTCAGAAATGTTTCAAAACTGTTTCGTTTTCAAAAAGACTTGCCTTGAAATCCGAAGTCGCAGGGTGGTCTCTGGCCGTGATAAGAATAATGACCATACAGTATGTGGATTTTGTATGAATCTGTTAAAAAATTGCTGTTTCACAATCTTGGATATTGAAGAGGATATATCAAAGAAAACAATGTTAGACAAGTATTTTCCAGAACTGGTATGCTATATATATATTTATATAGATAAAACTAAATTTAAAGTTGGGAAGATTTATGACAATACAGGGTGTCCCACGACCAATTGCTTCCATCGATATCTCGAAAAGTAGACATTTGAAAATTTGTAAGCTAATGTCGATGGGGGCAACTGGTCTAAAATATTTTCAAGATGGTGGCACTTCCCCTTATACCGGAAGTAGATGTCAACTTCTTATTTTAAATGGGACACCTTATATATATTACATTCTTGGATTGTACGCAAAATTCTAGGCCGATTTTGTGTATCATGTCTTATACCTAAGTCTCTCCGTCTTTGCCGTAATTGCAGTAACAATAAGGGTAATTACAATAACAATAAAGGAGATTAAAGCAATTATGGTCCAACAGTCGGTCCGCCCACGCGCATGCTCATTGGTCCGTTATTGTATTGTCCAATTGCACTTTGTATTTTTTTACGATGAGATAACTAAGGGGGGATGGGCTATTGTCTACACCACAATAAATTCATGCAACAACGTCCAAATAACGTCAATTATGTCGCGCACTTTTACACTATCGGGTCATTCAAGTGTGCTCAGTGCCAAAATTTATCCACCCATTGAATTAAATACTGCTAGTCGATATGGACTGAGATTGATTGGATGCTCTTCTAACAACTCCATATTCAATGTGGACGAGATGAATAATCGATTTTGTTATAAAACTGGATCGAAACTGGCCCTCTCAGTTTTCCATATACTATGCGGCGCTTATGAAGCTGATGAAATATGTCGCACAATACTGAAAGTAATGCCGAAAGATAAAACTGAAGAGTTATTCCAACTACGAGTTAACAATAATACGCTGAAGTGTGAATTTTCGTCAAAATATAGCATTCACTTTACACAACCAAACACTATTGGAAGTCTATTGGGATTTGAATCGATATATTTATATCCAAGAACTGTTAAGCCGAAAGCCGTTAAAGAGGGAGCACTCATAATATATTTCAAACCATTGAAGTGCAATCGTAAGGCAAATAATGAAAATGCTTTGTGGATAAGACAGGTAGGCACAAAAGGTTCATCAGCGTAAGATGTCCCTAACGTCCCGTCCCCTAATTACCTCCCACCCCTAAACCGAACGCTGCTCCGGCTCCTGGTCTGAGGTTCTGTCATTTCCATACTACTAACTATGATATTAGTAACAAATTTATAGTTTTCTCAGTAGATCCGGTAAACAAAAGTGAAAATTGTGAACTCTGGAAATTATACTTAAGTATTTTTGTGCAAATGATAATAATAAAACAGTCCGAAATAACCCCACTGCCATAACACATAATTGACAATGATAATACTTAAGCCGAATTTCACAAATTCACTAAAATTACAGAAATCAACTTCAGTGGCACTATCCTCACATAATTTTTTTATGAATGTATTACAGCTCTATTTATACGATACTTTATATATTTTTTATACTTTAAATATTCATACTCAATTCCCGTCAATTTTTTCATTCTTTTTTCCCAATTTTCCTCGCCAATTTTTGACACTCCATTTTTACTTAGTTCTATGACCTATTTGTCGAATATTCGGAAAGTGTTTCTTCTCAGTTGGCTGCTACTAATTCTTCTCAAATTTTCTTGTTTGAGGAACTTCTAAAAATTAATATATATAGGTATATATTTTAATGATTTTTTTTTTAACGATAATTAGAAGTATCTTAGGAGTGCAATTACTTTAAATAAATTATAACCAGGTTGGATTATTATAATAATATTACAGCCAACTCAAATCCGGGTAATATAAAACATAGTTTTTTTGTTAATAGGATTTGAATGCCAGAAAAAAACCTGTAATCTGTGAAGGCTGCCATGGATCTCTAGTGAATTTTTTTAGTTTTATAACCATTTCTTCGATAGTGGAAGAAAGGATAAAGGAATATTGTGAAGCTGAGGGTGTAAAAGATGGGGATCTAATAATATTAAACAATGTTATACAATTTACATCAAAAAATGTCTGGAAAGAAAATGACACATTCAAAATTGAAGACTCAGTCTCGGAAAGTGAAAACGAGGTTAGTACGATAAAAGCCTGATAGTTTGGGTAGCGAGTTGGGTAATGTATCATCATCATTAGATTGTTTAAAAGAATGTGTGGCTTTATCTGTCTGAATAAACATACCTTTGAGAATTGCCCAACTGATTTTGGTACAGATCTCATTGTTCGGGATGATTTGAGGATGGTTTGGGTGTATACAAATAAACATGGTGTCTTTAAAGGGTTGAGAAAAGGGTTTGACTAATACGATGTAAACTATGTCAGATAGACTATCTAAATCTAAATAAATTTTATATTTTAAGCCAGCCGGAAATTTATTGTCCTCCTTTAAAGGATATTAGGATATTATCATAATCATTTTATTAGGATGTGCGTCCTGAATGGTATTTACCAATTATTAGAAACGCAATAAAGTGTTTATAGGAGATACCGGTGAAGGTACTGGTATCTGCTATAAACCTGGGAAATCTTATAAAAATGCAGATGCTCTATCTAGAAGACCGTGCAAAGATGACTCAAGCATTGCTATCGGGTTGAAAAAGCACAGGACATGGTAACAGTAAACACAATTCAGATAGATGTTATGGACGATTGGACAAAAGGAATTCTAAGACAAGAACAATTGGATGACAGCGTAATTGGTCCTATGCAGTAAGTAAAAGAAAAAGGGACGCGACCAGAATGGAAGGATGTTTCAGACAAGAGTGGAGGCTTGGTGACACAAATGCAAGGTTTGTTCGGCCACATAGAAGGAGTAGGGGCCAAACGAAGCAATATAATATCGGCGCCCCTTTTGAGAGGATTACTATCAATATAGTGGGCCCATTTCCAGTGACAGACGATATCAATAAATACATTGTGGTTGCTGTGCCATTCCAAACCAGGAAGCAGTTATTGCTGCTCCAGTTCTGGTGGATAACCTCGCATGTCGGTTTGGTGTACCCCTAGAGCTGCATTCAGATCAAGGGAGAAACTTTGAGTTAGGGGTATTTCGGAAAACTTGTGAAATATTGGGCATTCACAAGACTCGAACAACCGCTCTTCATCCCCAGTCAGATGGAATGGTGGAACGACATAATAAAACCATGAAGGAACATCTTCCTAAGGTGGTTCACAAGAACCAGCGAGATTGAGATCGGCACATACCATTTTTCTTAATGGCATACAGGGCTGCCATTCATGAGACTACCAAACAGACACCTGCTCGTGTAATATTTGGGCACGAGATCAGACTACCATGTGACTTGATGTTTGGCACACCAGATAAGGAACCACTGCCCGTGGGTGTCTATGCAGATGAAGTTAGTCAACGGCTGAGGAAGGAATGTCCATGAGATGATTCAAAACCAGGTTAGCATAGCTAGTGACAGAATGAAGGCTCGTTATGACGGGAAGGGGACATCAGCAGGATTCAAAGAGGGAGATCTAGTTTGGCTATATAACCCACAGCGAAAGAAGGAAAGATTTCCGAAGCTTCACCCACCTCGGAATGGGCCGGATTCTGTCATCACCTGGATTAATGATGTTGTTTAACGGATTCAACGAAGTAAGAAGTCTAAGATGAAAATCGTGGATTTGGACAGATTGGCGAAGTATGCTGGGGATTCTGAATTGCCTGACCGGGACATTCAGGCTTAAGGAGGGGGCAGTGTTATGTACACGCCTACGCCACTGCCTCATGGAAAATACTAGGACTGGAAAGATCCCGAATGATAGACTGGAACATTCTAGAATAATCGAGTACATTCGACGCGGGTATACTGGGTGTAACAGGATCATGGTATACCCCCCTTTTCTCCTTTAGTTTTGAAGAAAATTGATTGAAATTTAGGATATACTATATACATAATAAGCGGCACTTTTGACAGACAATTGATTTTTTTTTTCACTTCCGGTTTCGTCGGAAGTGACACTAACTTTTGATTTTAAATTGGAACACCTTGTATATTATTGCATTTTTGAATTCTGCATAATTTTCTGAATCCAACGATGCCAAATAAGTGACATTTCAAACATCAATTTTTTTATAATATAAATTTTAGTTTTCTATTTAAGTGTGCCATGATGGTTCCGATTTATTCTAAATGACCCGTGTAATGCTACAAAAATCGAAATCCCGTTAAAAACACTAAATTTGAGCAAATAAAATTCACCAAAATTGTTTTTGGGGCAAAACTCAATTTTTTCAAATGGAACCATATCGGTACCGTGGTACCATTTATAAGTACTATTAACACTCGAACATCAAGGAGAAATTCACATGGCCTTCATTGATTTAACCAAGGCGTTTGACTCGGTGGACAGGGAAGTGCTCTGGAAAATTATGTTCCGCTTAGGTATCCCTAGAAAATTTGTGGAAGTATGTCGCAGTCTACATACAAACAACAACGCCCAGGTTATGTATAATAATGAGGCAACCGAACCTTTCCAAACTCTCACTGGAGTTAGGCAGGGATGTGTCCTGGCACCCCTACTCTTTAATTTGTTTACCACTGCTCTAACAATTATTGTTGACAACAAACTGACAGTCAGAGGAATAGGTCTCAGATACCGTTTTGATGGCGGTCTCTTTAACATAGGGCGCTTTAGAGCTTTCACGAAGACACGCACACGATTCATTTGTGATCTCCAGTATGCGGATGACTGTGCACTTTTAGCCTCTACGCCGGAAGAGCTTCAAGAACTTTTAGATGTGTATGCCCAAAGCTATGATTCTTTGGGACTTAAAATCAACATTGGAAAGACTAAGATTATGTCAACTCCTCATCAAGTGAACCAAATAGACATTACACTTAACGGAAATTCTCTTGAAGTGGTGGATCAGTTCAATTACTTAGGCAACGTTGTTAATGACAAAGCAAACATGGACAGCGAGATTCGCAATAGAATTAACGCTGCATCTAGAGCATTCTGGGGACTTAGAGAGAGAGTATTTGACAACCACGACCTTGCTTTGTCAACGAAAATGGCTGTCTACAGAGCAGTTGTCATTCCAACACTGCTATATGGATGTGAAAGCTGGGTCACTTACCGTCGTCATGTGAAAGAATTAGAACGTTTTCAGCAAAGACACCTCAGAAGTATGATGAAAATCCGTTGGTTCCATCACATATCAAACGTGGAAGTACTCAGGAGAGCAAACAGCCTTCCAATTGAGGTGCTTATTTCAAGAGCACGCCTAAGATGGGCAGGTCACGTTCATCGTATGCATGATAACCGCCTTCCTAAATGTACACTTTATGGTGAATTGCTAAGCGGTAGAAGAAAGCGTGGCGGTCAACGAAAGAGGTTCGAAGACGCTCTCCATGAAAGTTTAAAATCCTGCGGTATTGCAGACGAGCAATGGGAACAACTTGCAGCGGACAGAACCGAATGGCGAGGGGTTGTGGCCAGCTATCAAGGAAATGTTGCTGCAAGAAGGCCGAATCCAAGACCTAACCAGGTCTATGTTTGTCCTGATTGCGGTCGACATGTGCTCTCCCGAATTGGCCTCTATAGCCATAGTCGTGTGCACCGTAGATGAATGGAAATTACAATAGACTACACCTTTTACTTGTTTTTTATTGTACGCAATTTATCGACTGTAACATTTCTATACTCGGACTCGAGTAACGGCTAATAATAATAATAACTATTAATAAGGAATTTATTCATATGTTGTATTAAAATGTGCGATAAATACAAATAAAATTACAGCCAAAAGAAAATAAGAAAATACAATTTTATTCTAATTACTTTGTTACACATAAGGCGGTTTTGGAATACAAAAAATTGCAACAGTTGTTCAAAATGCTATTCATTAACATCAATGCACTTCTGAACTCGCATAGCTGTTTCTCGATGAACGTTCCCCAATTGCTGGGCCGTTATGTTATGCTCTTACTCGTAGCTCCAGGTGTTCACGGGTTGTAATGGCGGTTGCATAGAGAATATTTTTTAAATGACCCCAAACAAAGAAATCAGGGGGCGTTAAACCAGGTGACCTTAGAGGCCACCTCACAGGACCATTGGTCGAAGTTACGTTTTCTCCGAATCTCCGTTGAAGATAATCAATTACTATCCTTGAATTATGAGGAGGAGCGCCATCTTGTTGGAAATACATTCCCTGTCCTAAGTCTATAGGTATCTCATCTAAAATGTCCTCAATCTCATTTTCCAGGAATCTCAAGTATCTGGCACTAGTTAGAGGTCCTTCAAATATTATTGGACCAATGATTCTACTACCGATTTTTCCAAGCCAAACATTGAAACCGAACCGTACTTGAAAGTTACCCTCCCGTAATAAATTTTGATGATCTTGTGACCAATATTTTGTATTTGGTTTGTTAAATAAACCCAAATTTTTAAACCTAGACTCGTCCGAAAATAAAATCAGTTCCAAAAAATCGTTACGTAGCTGCACGTTATTATATAAAATCCAATTGTAATATTCCATCCTACGTTCGTAATCACTTTCGTACAAATGCTGGTACAATTGGTATTTAAAAGATTTATAGTGGTATTTGTGCAAACTTCAGCTTACTGTGTGGTGATTGATGTCCGATTCAAACCCAACTTGCCTTAAAGAAACAGTTTTATCAACTTCTATTCGAGCCAAAACATTAATTTCCTTTCCTTCGTCAATAATGAAGTTTTCTTCAGGATCATTGTTGGGCTCTCTTCGGAATTGGTCCCAACTTGCCTTAAAGAAACAGTTTTATCAACTTCTATTCGAGCCAAAACATTAATTTCCTTTCGTTCGTCAATAATGAAGTTTTCTTCAGGATCATTGTTGGGCTCTCTTCGGAATTGGTTTTCAACACGTTTCAAATAATTTTTCACTAGACATTGTCTATCAGGATATCGTTGGGCATAAAGGTCGGTAGCCGCAACTGCATTTCTTTTACATTCCCCATAAATAATTAACATGCCCACTTTTCCACCTCTTGTAAAAAATATTAACAAGATTTTTAAACAATTTTTAAAGCCACAATAAAAACACCGTTAAACCAACAAATGGTTGACAAGCTAAATATTTCATTGTTTTCAAAGCCACCTTAGTTACTTCTTAACATTTAATTAGAACAATTATCTTCAAAACTAAAGGAGATATACCATAATCCTGTTACACCCGGTATATAGAGTGGATCCAAGCGCACTGAGGACAGTTATGTATGAGATGAGCAAGTGATAAGATAAGATGGAGAACAGTAACTAGTTGTTAATTATAGTAGTGAGACTATAATTGAATAAACTTGTAATTAGTGTATACTAATGTGTAATTGTAAGGACTAGCTATTGTAACTAAGTGAATAATAAAGTAGTGGTTACTGAAGATAGTTTGATATTTACTCCATTGTCCATTTTTTTTGTAATTTGCTTCTAGTAATGTTTTTTCTAGATTTCTACTCCTTTTGAGTAATTTTTTAAAAACTTGAGTTGGGGCGAGGAAGTTTTGAAATTGTAAATATTCTTTGGTGAACTCTTTAAAGCGAGTGAGTATGGGATAAACACTAATTTCAGATTTTTGTCCTATAACACAAAAATTAAGTGTTGAGAGAAAGTGGGCGAGAACTTGAGACTTATCATTAGGCGGTTCTAAACAGTTACCCATTTTTGTTGTAGCAAATAAAAATTCAAGGAGGAATATGCACACTATGTTTGCAGAGATGTGAGACATTCAAAGCTGTAGATGAAATTGCTAAAAACATGTTGAATATACTTCTACCGAAAATAGTAAGTATGAAAGAGCTGAGATTATGTAGGAAATCAAAGTATTTTACACATTTTTTACGCCACACTTTTG
This sequence comes from Leptura quadrifasciata, assembly GCA_963675555.1. Classification (NCBI taxonomy): domain Eukaryota; kingdom Metazoa; phylum Arthropoda; class Insecta; order Coleoptera; family Cerambycidae; genus Leptura; species Leptura quadrifasciata. The sequence goes on along the minus strand of OY776680.1, from coordinate 92,820,993 downwards.
AATTTTGTTCCAGGATTTCACTGTAATACAAGGACCTGTGATGTGTAAGAACTGTGAACAGATGCTTATGAAATGCTTCGATTTTAAGGCAAAGTGCTTGCACACTCACAATTATATAGTTTCATTTCTCAACAAAGACAAAGTCAAACTGAATCTACATGATATATATCTGAGCAAAAGTGTGACTGGCATTGGTGTTCCAGAGGATCAGGATGTATGTGGATTTTGCATGGGTTTGGTAAAGAATTGTTCAGCTGTAACTCTCGATGCTGAAGGAAGAGACATTGTGTTGGAGACAATAATAAAACAATGTCTTCCCGAATTGGTAGGTATCAACATTTTTAATTTCATGTTTAATTAATCTTTTTTGCGGCTTAAACACGATCTTAAATATTTGTCACTTTGGCTGGACTTTTCAAAATTAATTTAAAATTGTGTATTTACCAAACTTAAGTCACCATATTTATTTATTTATTTATTTTATTTATTTATTTGATACAAAGCCCAACAGACATGGTCCATTAATAGGGCCGAAAGTGATATTACATTGCACATATAATAGAAAGTACATACAACAAAAAACGAAAAAGAATATACTGAATATACATATACATGCAAATACTATACACACATAATATGAAGTGACTATAAAATGTACAAAAAAATATGTATGGGATAGCAATTATTCAAGTGATGATCTTACAATACTTACAAACTTATTAAATGAAAAACTAAAATCATTAGTCTGACAAATGGAGTTGTAGGCTGAACATATTTTAAAAACTGGTGTAGTGTACATAATATTAGTATTTGCTTGACTTAGATAAAAGTAAGGACTGTTTCTACTAGCTAGTCGAGGTACTAAAAAATTTAATTCCCCTAATAGCAACGGACATTTAATTTTATTGTTAATTAAATTATATAAGAAAATACACATATTTACTATTCTCCTACCATATAAAGACATCATATTTAGCCGGGTTAATAGAACCTGCTCCTCAATGCCCTGTGGAGGATACTCACCATCCAGCTTAAAAAAGAGATACTTTACAAACACTCTTTGCACCTGTTCAATGGAATTTATATTTTTTCGATAATAAGGAGACCATATTAGCGATGCATATTCTAGCTTACTACGTACCAATGAGAAATATATCATTTTTAAAGTCTCAGTGCTCTTAAACATTTTATAGTTTCTAATAATAAATCCTAGCATTCTCATGGCTGATGAAACAATATTTTGATTGTGAATGTTGAAGTCCAATTTGTGATCTAACGTAATTCCTAGGTCCTTGACAGTTTCTGGCCGATTTAAAGAAATATTATCTATTTGATAGTTATAATAAATTGGGTTAAACCTTCGAGTAAAAGACATTGCTGAACATTTTGATATATTGAGACTCAAGTTATTTACGTCACACCAACTTTGTATATTGTTCAAATTATCTTGCAGCTTGTTACAATCTTCCACAGAATGTATTACAGTATATACTTTTAAATCGTCGGCAAATAACTGATATTTTACATCAATTGCCGATGTAATATCGTTAATAAAAATTAGAAACAGCAGTGGTCCTAGATTAGAGCCCTGTGGTACTCCTGATGATGCATTGAACAGAGCTGACCTATGGCCATTATATTGCACAAATTGCCTCCTGTTACTTAAGTATGCGCTAAAAAAGCTAACAAGTCCCTCACCAAAATCAAATAAGTGCATTTTTTGTAAAATAATTGGATGACTAATTTTATCAAAGGCTTTTGAGAAGTCGGTAAAAACCACATCAACCTGGCCTGTGCAATCCAGCAATGCAGCAGTATATTGCACAAAACAGGCCAGGTTGGTAGCCGTTGACCGACCTCTCACAAACCCATGTTGCTCATCTGACAGGAGTGGCTCAATTTTAGAAAAAATATAATCATACATTAACATTTCAAATAATTTAGAAAATCCACAAATTAATGACACAGGACGATAGTTTGATATATCGGCCGTATTTCCTTTCTTAAAAATTGGGCAAATTTTTGCAAGTTTCCATCGAGTAGGATATGAACATAGGGCTAGAGATAGATTGAAAATTTTACACAATGGTTTTGCTAACACATTTATACAATCTCTAATGAAAAAGGTCGGAATACCATCCGGGCCACTAGACATTTTTGGTTTTAATTTTTTAGAAATAAGTATAATATCGTCTTCTGTAAAATTAGGTAAATTTATCAGAGTATTGAATGGCCTAGTTAGTTCAGTTGGAGGATCAATAGGATATGTTGGATTATCATATACACTACCAAAATATTCAGTGAATGCTTCAACAATGGTTTCTGGCTTATCAAAAACATTATTATTAAAACTCATCTGTCCTGGAATACTGGCCCTGTTTCTTTTATGATTAATAAATGACCAGAAGGATCTGGAATCACGTTTGCATGATGTTATCCTCCATTTTTTTAGTATATTCCAAGAATGCTTCTTTTACTTTTAGCTTTATCTGAGATCTTAGGTTTTTAAATTCAGTATAGTAAATCCCATTTCCTGTTTGAGTATATTTTCTGTAAAGATTGCTTTTCCTTTTTAAACATTTAATTATGTCGCTAGTATACCAAGTTGGAAAATGTCGTTTGAAATTCTTGAATAATGGAACAAGTCGATCTATAATCGAGTAAATAACTTTATAGAATTGATCACATAGCTCATCTAAATCTTTAAAATCCTCCAAATGGTGCCAGTCAGCAGCTAACATGTCGTTGTAAAGCGCTAATATGGCAAATATCAGAATCCGTATCATGCAAAAAAGTTTTTTAAAGCTGAAGATTATAGACCAGAGCGTCAGCCGCCAGTGGAGCTTTAAATCGTACTTAAACATAGGGATGAACCAGAAAAATGCGAACACTAAAACATCAAGAACTAATCTACTTGCTACTTACAATTTAAATTGTTACATCTCTTGTTAAATATATTTTGTCATGCTGCATACAAAGACTAATACATAGAGAATACATCGGTGACCATGGAAAGTAATTAATATAAAAATAAAACATATTACAGACGGAAAAAAAGTTTAAACAAAACCTACCAACGAATGTGATGCCTGATTAAGAAAGTAAGTAATGGAAAGAATGGGTCAGGGTCATACTGCATATTTCTTCCTAATTATTAAATCTTTACTAAGAATTTATGTTGAACAGTTTTTGTATTTGTGGCAGGAATTAAACATTTGCCCCATACTTGGAGCTTCTTTCTAAAATATGTCCAATGTTTTAACCAATATCATGATGATTTGAAAACATATATTCAGCGTAAAATAACATAAGTAAACATTTTCTGTATTTAAAATTGCCTAATTTTTTTTTATGTTAATTTAAGGCATAAAATAGCTTTAATCCGCTCAATTTAGACCAAAAAATGAGAGTGAAGGTGCATAAAGTCCCAACAAGCTGAAAATCAGTAAAATTGTTCAAAACATAATTATAAATAAAATTTAAAAGTTCCCCATCATTCCCGTGTATGGAAAAAATTTTACTCGAGGCCAAAGGTCAAAAAAATGAGTTTTTCGCGATTTTCAGCAAAACGGTAAGTTTTATCATAAAAGTACCCCAGACAAAAATTGTAGATCATAAAATTATCTATAAAAAATTTACCAATACTTTTTTTCCTACAAACCACCGTTTCTGAGATATAACGATTCAAAAAGTTGTAAAAGTTGTTATCGTCATAATATGCATGAGTACGCCACGTATATACATCTCTAGAGTTGTTATATATATTGAAATATTTTTCTATCGGCCATTGCAACTTATACTTAAAATATAAAATATACATGTTATAACTATAAGAAGTGCAAGTGATCCACGAGTAAACAAAGATGCTAAAGACATACGAAGACTTTTAGAGTGGTTCTCAACGCATGATCCTTTTCCAGAGGTTAACAAAATTGTTTCTATTGCGAGTGGTGTCGTTGGTGACGATAAAATTAATTGTTATAAAGCTCGTGAAGTTGGACTTGCTTCTATGGCAAAAATGACAGGACTGACATTCAATAATATTAAATTAAAACGCACTGACAAAGTTGTTCCTCTTTTAGCTATGACTAGTACCATAAAAGTTCATGAAGAAAAAGTACCTATTGACCCTGTATTATTGTTCCAACGCATGAGTATTACTGCAGCATTTCAAGATGAAATAGAAAAATATTTTGAATATGAATTAGCTCCCTACCCTTTATCGTTGTTTGATGACATCGGGATGCGTAAAACACAGAAGTCTGCCATTTACGATTGTTTTGAAAAGGTAAATATCGATATTAACAACACTAATGCGACATACATCATTGACGGAGGATACTTACTACACCGCGTTGTGCGGGATAGCGAAGAAACATGCAACGTTATCTTAGATAAATACGTTCAGTATGTACGTTGACATTTTGGTTCCAGAGTTACTGTCGTATTTGATGGCTATGATGATTGCACGAGAAATATCAAAGCTGCAGAACAACGTCGTCGAACTTTAGCAATATCTTCATCTTCTGATATTTTATTTGATGAACTTATGACAGTTCAAACCAGTCAACGGAAATTTCTTACAAATACTCACAACAAGTCTCGGTTCATTTCAATGTTGAAAGAAAAGTTTACTGCTGAAAATATATTGGTAAAACAAGCTAATAATGATGCTGATGTATTGATTATTGAAACAGCAATAGAGCAATTCAATTTGACAAATACAACTATTGTTGTTGGTGAAGATGTAGACTTACTCGTATTACTCACTGCTAGAACGCCAACTGAAAAAACTATTTTTTTCTTAAAACCAGGAAAAGCTCAACATCAATCGGATATATATTCATCAAAAAGTTTATCTACTTTTGTAAAGTGTCAAAATCATGTACTATTTTTACACGCAATAACTGGCTGTGACACGACATCTGCATTTTACAGGAGGGGTAAAACAGCAGTTTTCAAAATGTTTGAAAAACAAGATTTAATTCAATGTGCTGAAGTTTTTAAAAAGAGTAATTCAACTCAACAAGAAGTTATCACCAACGGCATCCGCTTTCTTCTTTTTATGTACGGAGCTCCTAAAAAAACTACCTGTTTAGATAAGCATCGATATGCATGTTTCGTTAAAAATACTAAAAATAAAAAACAAGTTCAATTAGCTTGTCTTCCTCCAACCTCAGTTGCTGCTCATCAACATCTTTTTCGGGTATATTACCAAGTTCAAGTGTGGCTTGGTTATCAGCTAGACCCTACAGACTGGGGTTGGAAGTTGGTCAACAATATATTAGAGCCAGTTCAAACTTTACTCCCACCTGCGCCGGAAAAACTGCTGAACACAATTTTTTGCAACTGCAAAAAGGGATGCAGTGCTAAATGTGGTAATGATAATAATAATATATTTATTAACAGCTTTAGCTAAATTTACATTTACGAACAAGCTTAAAATAATAAGAAAGTAAATAAATATATGATAAGTAAATACATGTAGACTCCCATTTATAATACAAGTAATGATAGAAAAAAATATATACAATTTGTATAGGAATATGTACAATGGAACACCCAACTAGCAATTTTTTTTTGTAGAAGCTGAAAGAATGTTTATGGAACATTTTTTATAAAACAAGATTGTTGATATAAACATTTCTAAAACGTTTATACAACGCTTATAGACGCAAAATGGTCACAGTTTATAAAACAATGTAGTTCTTTAATTTATTTTATTATGGCTCTCACAGGTATTATTCATTAAATTTGAATTTGTTTTTCATTAAATTATTAAAATGTTTAACGGCACTTTTCTCGAAAACGGTTGGAGTTATCAAGTTCTACCAAGTGTACCTTTTATACGTGGAAATGACGCCCTCATCAGATTTTCTGGTCAGAAGTATTACAACGTTTCGTTAAAAAAATATATGAAAAATCATCATCAGATACAGGTCCTGTGGCGCCCTCTATGATCTAACGTGATGTAATACATAAATTATTGTTCCTGTAGCAAATTTGTCGAAGATCAGTCAAGAGGCTGTTGAGTTATTGAAAAAAAACGAAAAAATAATTTGAACTTTGACACCCTGTATCTTTTTCCACAGCAACATTTTACTACAGCATATTTGGTGATATCCTCATATTTTGGCCCAAAGAATCTACCCCTGAACTATGGCCTATCATTAATGGTCCACCCTGTATATATTACATTTTAAAATGTTTCGTAGTGCCTGATTCTGTTTTTGTATACTATTACTATTGAAAAATGACTATCTTGGCCTCAAATTAAATAACATTAATAAATATTTCAAAATGACAATTAATATTCTTCATGCTTATAAGGACATGTTAACAAACTGGACTTCGTTATTAATATATTTTTTTATTTATAGAATTTAAGTATAATCAAGAAACCTGTAATCTGTGCATTCTGCCATGGATCTCTGAAGGACTGCTTTCACTTTGTGATGAACTGTTTGATTGTAAGACAAAAGATTAAGGAGTACTATGAAGCATCATATACAAACAGCAAGGGACAAATAGAGCTTGAGAGTTTATTACAGCTTACGAAAAACGATGTAGCAAGAGAGATAGATGGTAACTCGACCGATGTAATTGGAATTGAAAGATTCTGTGAGCTTAGGGAAAACTTTGATCAAGAAGAAATAGGTAACGAAGGAGTTACAGTTAAATTAGAACAAATTTTCCCGGATAATAGTGAAGATTCTATTAAGTATGTTGATGATAAAGATAATATTGTTATGGAAACGAACAATCAGGAAGTTAAAGGTGAACAACAGTTTACATCAAAAAATACAATGGTGGATGCAGAAGAAAGTAATAAACTTGGTTCCATTAAAGTAGAAACAAAGTTTTGTGGAGAAAGCAAGACTGAAAGTAAAGAAGAGGACCTTGTTGATACGGAGAACAAAATATTTTTATTCAATGAAGAAATTGAAATAAAAACCGATGATCACGACTTCAACAGGTAATACAATGCATTAAAGCTTCATTTTATATTGCGAAAATTGGTTTTCCCATCTAAACTGTTTTTTATACAATGTTTCCGAAATCTAAGCTACTGTTAATTGGGTTTCATCCGTGAATAGAATTCTCAATACTGTTCTTTTGTGCGCCAAAATCCAATCACACGACACTAAGATGGTGGTATAAATAATTGGTCAAGAAACCCTCATCTCTAGAACCATTCACTTTAAAGGGTAAGTGTGGGGGTGTTCAAATTCTGCATTAAGATTTGGAACACCGTGTATATTCAGTCATTTATATAGTTAACAGGTCAAGCATAGTACATATAAAACATTTTTTTTAATTTTAACATTTTCATTACCTGTTAGATGTCCTAAAACCTTACTGATCCCATTGTAATAGTAATAATACACTTTATTAGCATAAATTGGTATAGAATACAGAGAAAAAATAAAAACAATACCTAATAGTTAATGTAAAGGACGCATAGGAACATACATACAATAGCACAGATGTTCTTTCCTATTATTTGGGTTTTCTACCACGTGTATTATTATCCTCTTCAACACAAATCACCGAATCTACAAAATAATAGAATTATTGGAAAAAAGCCTCTGCGCCCGTGACGCTTACGCCAAAGGAAAAGTCAGAGGTTATGTTTTGCAAATAATATAAATCGGAATAAACACAGAAATAATGTATTTAGCTGACGTTTCGGAAAGCAATCTCTTTCCGTTTTCAAAGCTTTTTTTTGGAAGAACTCTTATTTTGCTGGGTATGTCAAATACACAGCTTTAAGATTCTGTTTATGTTATTTCCATAGATACTTACTACTTACACAGAACATAGAACTGATGATATTTTCTTTTAGATAATGTTGAGTTTGTTAAGTTCTTCTTTTAACATTGGTAGCCAGGTTGTACAAATATCTACAGAACAATTCGATATGCACTTATCTTCATTTAATAAGATTATTGCTGATTCCTTAATTTTTCTTTTTTTGGTATCTGTTTCTTTTGTTAAAATTTTTGCCGAGTCCCAGTTTATTCTATGTCCGTTTTCCCAAGCACGTTCACAAATCTTTGATTTCTGAATTTCATTCTTTCTAATGTAATTCTTGTGCTCATCCAACCTCACACTGAAAGGTCTGGATGACTCACTCACATAACATTTATCACATTCGCACGGGATATTGTAAATACAGTTTTTTGAATTCTGCTCCCTGTTTATCGGTTTTGTTTTTGTTAAAATAGATCTTAAAGTGTTCCCCGTTTGAAATACCGTCCTAACATCAAATTTGTCACCTATACGGCGTAGCTTTTCCGATAGTCTGTATACATAAGGAATTATTGCTGTATAATGACATTCAGGTTTTTGTCACACCTGATTGTCCCTATTTTCAACATTTATGAAAACTCTATCAACAAAGGCTCCAGGATGTTGATTTTGTACTAGAACCTCTTTGATAAATTTTTTCTCGTTATTTAATATTAGATGAAATTATTTTGGCTCTATCGTATAAACATTTTACAACACCCCTTTTAACATTTATTGACTGATTTGAGTTAAAATTTAGATATCTATTAGTATGTGTTGGTTTTCTATAAACGCTTGTTTCAATTGTATTATTTACCCTTCTAATTAAAACATCTAAAAACGGTAGTTCATTCCTACTTTCTACTTCTAATGTGAATTTAATAGACGGTTCCTTACTATTTATATTTTCCAAAAAACTATCTAGTAAATCGACACCATGAGGCCAAATTACAAAGATGTCGTCAATATATCTCCACCAGACAACCGGTTTGTTTATACAATTTTGAACATGTGTGTTCTCAAAGTTCTCCATAAATATGTTGCTTAAAATTGGTGATAATGCAGACCCCATAGCCATACCAAAATTCTGCTGATAGAACTCATTGTCCAATTGAAAGTAGGTTGTTTTTATACACAGTGTTAAAAGTTCCATTATGCTATTTACACTTAATTTAGTTCTAGTTTCCAAATTAATATCATTTAGTAAGCTGTCTTTAACTATTTTTAAGGTTTCATCTACCGGAACATTGGTAAAAAGACTAACTACATCAAAACTAACCATCAGGTGTGATTCATGAATATCGTTTTCATAAATTTTTTCTATAAAATGTTTACTATTTTTGATGTATGAATCGGTATTTCCAGATAATGGATTAATAATTTTAAGTAAAAATTTTGCCAAATTATGGCATGGTGAATTAATAGAACTAACAATTGGTCTTAAAGGAATATTTTGTTTATGTGTCTTTGGTAAGCCATAAAAATGAGGAGGCTTACTATGATGTGGTGTAAGTTTCCTTCTTTCAAAATCATTAAATTCATGTTTGTATTTAAACAAAGTTCTGTAAATTTTGCTCTCTATTGACTTTGTTGGATCTTTGTTTAGTTTTGAGTAGGGTCCCCCATTTACAAGAGTCATGATTTTTGTGTTATATATATCTTTATCTATAATGACTGTGGCATTACCTTTGTCTGCTGGCAAAATTTTTATACTTTCATCGCGTTTTAAAGAATGTATCGATAACTTTTCTTCTGGAGTTTGTTGAATCTTTCTTTAGTTTTGAGTAGGGTTCCTCATTTACAAGTCATGATTTTTGTGTCCCATATATCTTTATCTATAATGACTGTGGTATTACCTATTACCTTTGTCTGCTGGCAATATTTTTATACTTTCATTGCATTATAAGAAATTTATCGACAGCTTTTCTTCTGGAGTTAAATCATCTTTAATTTTGTATTGCCTCTCTAAAGCAATTTTTGCCCGTATGCGATATTCATTACCATTATCTGTTGGTAAAATTTGAGCCGTTTTTTCTATTGCCGCTACTATATCAAATTTTGGAACAGTTTTCGGGTTTATTGCAAAATTTAAACCTTTTGATAGGACAGGCCTGTCTGAAATGGACAAAAGTCTTTTTGACATATTAATGACAGTCCTGTCAATTAAAGGATTATTATTTTTATTTTGTAATTGCCTAATCTGTTTTTCCCTTATTAAGTTTCTAAATTTATGTAAATGCGTACCTTTTTGCAGATTAAAATATTTTTTGTAACTCAACCTGACATTTCGGATTATAAACTGATAATCCTGTTCTATAAGATCCAGATGTTATAGTTTAATTAACACTTAACTACATAAACATAAATAAACACCAATATATTTTATTTATAAAGAAGAAAGGTAGAAAAGCAAAAATTCCATAAAACGAGTATACACATTAATAAGACTGAAGCATTGGGAACTGTTACATAATTTTACTAGCAATATCTGAACTAGTATGTCGTGACTCATGAAATATAGGGTTCTTCACAACAATAACAACTCCAATACAGTCCTTATAATGAGAATAGTGGTTTTGCAAACATTATGATCGAATACACATACCGTCTACCTATTTTACAAGGACCACACCAAATATCTCGCTTAATATCTATTGTAGAAGAATGAAGTTTTAGAAACAATTATCCCATTTTTAAAAAGAAATTTAAAATCCATAGCCTACTTTGTGAGGTATATTACAAAAACCTGAAAAATAGGAAAACCAAAACCGGTTATAGCTTCCTTATTTGAGGAGATACGAAAAAAGTTAAAGGGGTGAAAATTGACGGAAATCAGAATGATAATGTGTATCAAAAAATTCGAAAAACGCAGTTGGCTATGACATACGCTCTTGTGCAAAAATGAAAAGAATAAATGTCAAAGAAGGCCATGGCACCATTAATTCCGTTTATTTTTCTCTTTCCAACGATATAAAACATGTCACAAAAATTTTAACTGATAGCGCCAATATTTAATATTTTACGAAAACCACAATTCATGTCATTGAAATCGTAAAAATCTGAAATTTTATTAACAGGCTTATTTTGTGGTATTTGGTATAGATGTGAATTTTTAAACATCTTTATAGCGCACTATCATAACACTTGTTTCATGATAAAATCGATAAAATCTCGAAAACGATAGATCGTACGCATATAATGAAAGTTAAAGAGAATCAAATTTTGAATATGCTGGTGTATGTACAAAATCGTTTTGATAACGAGTGAATGAAGATAAAAGGGAAAAACATAAAAAATTCATTAGATACACTATTTGCGTACGATCTATCGTTTTCGAGTTTTGATCAATTTTCCCATGCATTATTTACTATTTCCAGTAATTCTTCGGCATTCCGTGGTCTCACATTCACGTTCTTGGATACTTCTTACGAGTAGTCCCCATACTTCTTCCACAGGGTTAAGATCTGGACTATGACTGGGCCAGTTAAGAACATTGATGTTGTTATCTAGAAACCAGTTAGTAACGGTATGAGCAGTATGAACGGAACAGTTGTCTTGTTGACATATGAATTCATTATTAGGAAATAATTGTGACACAGAAGGGAGCATAGTATTGTCTAAAATCCTAATATACGTTTCACTTTTTGTTAAAGATACATTCTCTCAAGATAATAATGATAATATTTAAGAATTTCATGTATATAAAAAATTAATACAGAAAAATTTGAAGCGTTAGTAAAAAATGAAAATTGGATAAATGTTATATTAGCAAATGATGTTCAAGTAGCAGCAGATGTTTTTACAGAAATTTTTGAAAATAAGTGAAAGCACAATCACAAAAGCCGTTGGGAAAAAAGAATCAAAAAAATTAAAACCATGGATCACTGAAGGACTCATAAAGTCTATTATCACAAGGGATAAACTAAAAAAACGGTTAAATAATAATTATTCTATAGAATTGCAGGAACAATATAAAACATAGAGAAATTCTTTAGACAGTCTTTTAAAAAAATGTAAACATGACTATTCTAAAAAAATAATAACAGAAAATCAAAATAACATGAGAAAAATGTATCAAGCTATTTTTGAAGCCACGAATGAAAAAACGAGAAAAAACACAACTACTTTAGATATAACTAATGATGAGGGTGAAATTTTTACTAACAATAAAGAAAGGTCAAATTTCTGTAATGATTATTTCATTAGCATAGGTACTAAAATGATTGAAAAAATAAAAACACCTCACAACTCTTTAAACAATGTGCCTATGAATAATATCTCTATATTTCTAACTCCTGTTACAGAAAACGAAATACTAGCTCACATTAATTCTTTAAAAAATACTAGTGCTCCTGGTCATGATGGAGTTACCCCTATGTTGTTAAAATTATGTGCAAAATACATTTTACGTCTTCTTATTCACATAATTAACCTAATTTTTATCAGTGGAAAATTTCCTAAACAGTTCAAAACTTCCATAATAACTCCAATCTATAAAGCAGGTGATAAAAATAAAATTTCAAACTATCGTCCAATTAGCCTAATAAATAATTTTGGAAAAATTGCTGAAAAATGTATAAAAACACGCCTGGTAAATTTTTTTAAGAATAATAAGATATTGAATGAACATCAGTATGGTTTTCAAGAAGGCAAAAGTAGGTCGGATGCTATGAATGAGGTAATTAAGGAAGTTTCAGACAGTCTTGATAACAGCAAAAAATGTATTGCAGTATTTCTTGACCTCGCAAAGGTTTTGGACACAGTACACCATGGAAAGCTACTACAAGTATTGGAGCATAATGGAATCCGGGGTACTGTGTTGGATCTCTTTGAAAGGTATTTAAGTGATTGCATACAATATGTTAAAGTTAATGGACGCTTAAGTGACCTGCAACTAGTGAAAGTGGGTGTGCCACAAGGAACTGTCCTTGGTCCTATCCTATTTATAATTTATATTAACTCTCTGTTAACTCTCGATATAGACAGCAAAATAATATCATATGCTGATGACACTGTTGTAATATTTAGTGGGGTAGACTGGGAAGCTACTAAAGAAAAAGTCTATAATGGTATATATGCTATAAAAATTTGGTTAGATGAGTATCAATTGTCTCTTAGTGTAGATAAGACAAAATGTATAGCCTTTTCAATCACCAATGTAAATAGACCTAACTATAAAAAAAATTGATATTAATGCACTTGGAATAGAAATAAAAGAGGTTGAATATATTAAATATTTAGGTATTATTATAGATAAAAATATAAAGTGGAAGGAATATGTAACATATCTAGCAGAGGATTAGGAAATTATTTCACAAATTTTATCAGTTAAGGGATATTCTCAGCAAAAATGCATTGATTCTAGTATATAAATCTTTGGTAGAATCTTTGTTAAGATATGGCATATTGGTTTGGGGAGCCCTATACATGAACTCATTAAAAACTCTATCTGCAGTTCAAAATTATATATTAAAAATTATTTTCAAAAAAAGCCGACGATACTCAACTAGCTTACTTTATGGAAATGATATATGTAACATAAGATCATTATATTTTCACACCTTGTCCATTTATATTTATAAAAAAGAAAATTTTAAAAATGCTATCTCATGAAATTGTAACTCGTAGTATGACCCAAAAACATCTGGAAATGCCTACTTGTCACAAAAATGCAAATTAAAGATTTGCATGCCATCTAGGCTCTAGAACCTATAACTTATTACCGATTAATATTAGAAATATTAAAAGCTATAAAAAATTTTCCTCTCAATGTAAAATATACATAAATAAGAATTATGTTTCATTTGTTAATCTGTTGAATTGATTTTTTTGATTGCTGATTTTCGTTCCTCAATATACCACAAAACACCAGGAGAACGTGCCAATATCCAAGCCCACATATTGATGGAAAATTTACCACTTTTACCATTGTTAGATATATATTTCTCATCGAATCGAGTATTCGGAGGGCGGTAAACACGAATACGATCGCTGTGTGCTGACTGGAAAGTTTTTTTGTCTGTAAAGATTACATTGTTCCAAAAATTTACATCATGCGCTAAAAATTCAAGCCCAACTGCTGCATAACAACGTAGCTCCGATTCTCTTACTCGCCGGCGACCAGTACTACTCGATCCAGGAAAATTCGTTTCTTCAGCAGCCTGAATAACTGAGTAAAATGGGTTTTCTACTAAAGCATTTACCAATTCCAAATCTTGTTGAGTTGATGTCCTTCGTCGCCCTGATCCAGGATTTCTACTAATTGTACCGTCTATTCTCCACTTTCTTAAAATGTTACCTAAATCGCTTATATGAGGCATATTACTTTTTTGCACACTTGCAATAAATTGTGACAACTAACTGACTGTCACAAAAATTAAAGTTAGATGTACACAACTGGATTTTAGCTCACGACCGTACGTAGTTAAAAAAAAAATGCGGATTCTTATTACCTATAATTTTCATGTGTGCATATTTTACAGTAGAATTGATACTTTCCGAGTTTTTGCGAGAAACCTATTTTTATTACCTATTTTTTCCACACACACACACCCCCCCCCCCCTCTCCCTTCGCCGGCGTCTACGGGTGAGGACTTATGTTCAAAAATACCACAAAATAAGCCTGTTCACAAAATTTCAGCCAGCTCGGAATTATTTCATCCAAAAATTATTGCTGAAATACTTAACTCACGTAAAAAAATGATTTATGGCACATTTATTATCTTATTAATTTTACTAATAGTAACAAAAAGAAAACTTGAAGTTTGAAAAATATTGGGTTCATTTTAAACAGCCATAAATTGGCGCGTTGTGACGTCAACACCCTGAAATCCATTCACAGAGGTTGTCTCTGTTCAAGATTGTTTATTAATCTTGGTCTCTGTTAACATAACATATCTATTTATTGACAGCACTCAGCACTTTTCTACTTTAGGTAAATTATCAGCGGCTCCTTTAACATCTTCCACTTGATTCCATTTTGATTGTAGAATTAATAAAACATAAACCAGAAACTGATAAAATAATATTTTCACTTCAAACAATACAAACATAAAAATATAAATTTAACGTTTTAGGTTAATCATCTGATGTGTAATGTCGGTGAAGGTTAAACCTAAACTACAGTACAAAATATTAGCGTCCGACGCTTTCACGAATAACTTGTGCGGCATTTATCTGGATTCTGATTGGCCAATATTTACACGTCCACTGCTTTAGACCAATCACAGTACAAGCATTACAAATTGAAATTCTGAGAAGTTTTAGAGGAAAGCTTTCTTTTACACACAGTTAGAATCTATTACAAACTAATCATATCCATAATCTCATTGATTTTCCGGGTAGATACGTAATTCTGGCGTGTAAAAATGCCCGTTTTAAAAAGCAGTGAAATTTTCAGCAAGTTGTTTTAACGATATTTTCTTAGAAATAATTCTTATTAGAAAAGTAAATTGTTGTAAATTAATAAAATCTTTTACTATATCATTTTCACGACACAAATTGTTAAAATAAAATTAATGGGAAAACCCTATTTGATTATATTTACGGTATTGTATTCGAATTAGCACCTTCTTGGATTTAACATTTAAATAACAGTTCACAGTACAGTGGTAATAACCATTTTTATAATTTTCAGGTTTGAAGATGTCATGAACCCCGTTGAACTGTGTGTATTGCAGACAAAGCGTAAAAAACCTCTTGTAAATGTTTTGATGTACAACTGTGACTTTTGTTCTTTTCAAGCTAAACATAGATGTAGACTAAAAATGCATTTGTTGAAGCATAAGGATCCTTCGGAAGTACCAGTGTACGAATGTGACTCTTGCTCATTTCGGACGAAATGGAGAAATCTACTTCGAAGACATTCGGTAGTGCATAAGGACCCTTCACAAATAAGGATGTACAAATGTGACTCCTGTTCTTTTCAGACAAAAACTAACTATTATCTTAAAAAACATCACATGATTTTACATAAGTATCCTTCAGAAGTAACAATGTATAAATGTGACTCTTGTTCGTATCAGGCAAGAGATAAAAATTACCTTAAAAGACATTTATTGAGTCATAAGGCTCCGTCAGAAGTAAACATGTACAAATGTGACTCTTGTTCTTTTCAGACAAGAACTAAATGTAGACTCAAAAATCATTTGCTAAAGCATAAGGATCCTTCAGAAGTATCAATGTTCAAATGTGATTCTTGTTCGTTTCACACAAAACGTAAAGGTGCCCTCAATATACATTTGCTGAAGCATAAAGATCCTTCACAAGTAACCATGTACAAATGTGCCAATTGTTCATTTGAGTCGAAACTTAAAGATAAACTTAGAAGGCATTTACTGATACATGAGAGGTCCAGAAATAACAGTGTACGATTGTGATACTTGTTCATTTGAGTCGAAATATGGACGAGCGTGCAAATGTAAAACGTGTTCATTCCAGGAAAACTTAAGCATTCACTAGTACATAAGTACCTTCAGAAATAACAGAGGACTTGTTCATTTCAGGCAAAACATAACTAACATGATCATCGGTCGATCGCAGTGCACACGTGTTCTGATCGTTTGATTAAATATTTGAAACAATAGTTTTTTCAAAATTAGTCCAACATTACGGTATATTGAAACAATGAATACAAAAACCGCACAGTAAGGAGATGGAAAAAAATTTAGTACTGGAGAGTGCAGTGAATTGTGAAATAAAATATTTTTTAAGTGAACTCAGAGACAAACTGAATTGTTACTTAAAGAAATTAAAAGTAGCCTAAGGGATGAAATGTATATAATAAAAGAAAACAATATTGACTTTAGCTTATTATATTAACTAATGATAATAACAATAATAGCTTTATTGCCCAATAGAAGACCCATCTACAGGACAATACATAATAACTAAGCATATAGCTATGCTATATTCACACTTAAACATTAAATAGAGATTCACTTTTAAATATACAGGATGGACCATTAATAATAGGCCATAATTCAGGGGTAGATTCTTTGGGCCAAAATATGAGAATGTAACCAAATATGCAACTTTTTTTTCTTCTAAGAAACAATAATTTATGTATTACATGACGTTAGACCATAGAGACCTGTATCTGATGATGAATTTTTTTCACATTTTTTTTTACGAAATGTACTTCTGACCAGAAAATCTGTTGAGGGCGTTATTTCCAGGTATAAAAGGTACACTTGGTAGAACTTGATAACTCCAACTGTTTTTGAGGAAAGTGTCGTTAAACATTTCAATAGTTTTTTGAAAGACAAATTCAAATTTAATGAAACAAAGTGTATTTATTGACAAAAGTACAAAACGTAAGGGAAAACAATATCGTAATTAACAGCGTAAATTCTTTCTCACTTTCTTATGAACTAATGGATTATTTTCATGGTATTGAGATAAATATACATAAATCAAAAGATTGTCTAAAATAATGATCTAGTCTTATTAGAAGACCAAAAAATAACGTAAAAGTTGACTAAATGACATTATAAACTTTCCCCCCATGCAAAAACCCCATTGCTGCAACTTAGAGTAAATATTCGATATGGTCTCCACCTACTTCTATGCCTTTTCTAATTCTATTCATATAAGATTTTCTTACATTGAAAAATACATTTTCCTGTCCTCTAATAAAATTCGTTGCGTTTTGTATTTTGTCCCACAGTTCTTCTCTTGAGTTGATAGTATTTGCATAGGTTAAGGACTTCATATGTCCCCACACATAATAATCCAAAGGATTATAATCAGGACTCCTTGGTGGCCAAACAAATTCACTTCCTCGACCAATTCATTTGCGTGGAAAAGTATCATCAAGATAATTCCTGACTTCAATGGAGAAATGAGGGAGAGTTCCATATCTTGCATGGACCACATTCTCTTGCGTATGTCTAGCATGAAAGCATGTAATATATCACCAAGAGTATTTTGAAGAAAAAACAGATAAGACTGTCCATTTAAATTTGGAGGAAGGACAAATGATCCCAATAATTGATCGCCGATGAACCACACCAAACGTTAATCTTAAATTATTGCTGAAAATGCCTTTCTTTAATGACACGAGGATTTTCTGCTCCCCGGTAATGGATATTCCTCCAGCTAAAAACGCCTCGGTGAGTAAAAGTTGTTTCATTAGTAAATAAAGTATTATTAACAAAATTTGTCTCTGTTGTGTTTATTTAAAACAAATTGACAAAATTGTGACCTTTATGGAATCCCTTCGAAGCAAGTTTTGTACAGGAGTGATATGAAATGGGTAGAAGCGTTCTTTACTTAAGACTCTTAGGACTGATTGTTTACTCACCCCTGTTGCCACTGCTAAACGACTTGAGCTGACTTAAAGATCTTTATCCACACGAACTAAAATTTCTAGTTCTTGATCTGGAGTGTCTCCCAAATGACGAAACGGATTTTTGAAAATGTTATGGTCTGGCTGTATTCTATTTGGATATTGCAATGAATATCTCATCGCTGCAGCACGTCCGCTAAAATTATTTTGTTCGTAGACACATATATCCCTCATTTCCCTATTTGAAAAACTATTACGTCTAGGCATTGTAAATAAAGAAGTTAAAGAAATTAGCTCGAAATTTTGAACAAGGCAAGCAAGTCCATGGTTAGGGAAAGAATTCAATATCATAGATACCAAAAAGAACGAACTATTGATTACATTACTTACACAGAGAATGAACTAAGCAGGAACATTATAGAACAGGATTATCAGTTTATAATCCGGAATGTCAGGTTGAGTTACGAAAAATATTTTAATCTGCAAAAAGGTACGCATTCACATAAATTTAGAAACTTAATAAGGGAAAAACAGATTAGGCAATTACAAAATATAAATAATAATCCTTTAATTGACAGGGCTGTCATTAATATGTCAAAAAGACTTTTGTCCATTTCAGACAGACTATCCTATCAAAAGGTTTAAATTTTGCAATAAACCCGAAAACTGTTCCAAAATTTGATATAGTAGCGGCAATAGAAAAAACGGCACAAAATTTACCAACAGATAATGGTAATGAATATCGCATACGGGCAAAAATTGCTTTAGAGAGGCAATACAAAATTAAAGATGATTAACTCCAGAAGAAAAGCTGTCGATAAATTTCTTATAATGCAATGAAAGTATAAAAATATTGCCAGCAGACAAAGGTAATAGGTAATACCACAGTCATTATAGATAAAGATATATGTGACACAAAAATCATGACTTGTAAATGAGGAACCCTACTCAAAACTAAAGAAAGATTCAACAAAATCAATAGAGAGCAAAATTTACAGAACTTTGTTTAAATACAAACACGAAGTTAATGATTTTGAACGAAGGAAACTTACACCACATCATAGTAAGCCTCCTCATTTTTATGGCTTACCAAAGATACATAAACAAAATATTCCTTTAAGACCAGTTGTTAATTCTATTAATTCACCATGTCATAATTTGGCAAAATTTTTACTTAAAATTATTGATCCATTATCTGGAAATACCGATTCATATATTAAAAATAGTAAACGTTTTATAGAAAAAATTTATAAAAGCGATATTCATGAATCACACCTGATGGTTAGTTTTGATATAGTTAGTCTTTTTACCAATGTTCCGGTAGATGAAACCTTAAAAATAGTTAAAGACGGGTTGCTAAATGATAATAATTTGGAAACTAGAACTAAATTAATTGTAAATAGCATAATGGAACTCTTAACACTGTGTATAAAAACAACCTATTTTCAATTGGACAATGAGTTCTATCAGCAGGATTTTGGTATGGCTATGGGGTCTGCATTATCACCAATTTTAAGCAACATATTTATGGAGAACTTTGAGAACATGTTCAAAATTGTATAAACAAACCGGTTGTCTGGTGGAGATATGTTGACGACATCTTTGCAATTTTTCCTCATGGTGTCGATTTACTAGATAGTTTTTTGGAAAATATAAATAGTAAGGAACCATCTATTAAATTCACATTAGAAGTAGAAAGAGGAATGAACTACCGTTTTTAGATGTTTTAATTTGGTTGCTATTGGTCATCTAGGTAGTTAACCTTCCTTTTAACACTATTTAAAATTCTTATATAACAAGGGACAGCTTGGATCAAAGGCACTATGATTGTCTTTTATCTTTATTTTATATTTTTCAATAGCATTACTGCAATTTATGCATTTATTGTATATAGATTTAGACTCTCCTTCATGTTGTAATGAACATTTGCTACAAATCTTATTTTTTTGACAGTCTTTTGCAAAATGGCTAAAGCCCAAGCATTTAAAGCATCTTATTATATTAACATAATCATAGGCCTTACCTCTTGACCATCCTATATATATCTTATTCCGGTTTAGTAGAGTGCAGTGCGTTTTTGGATCAGTTTTTAATATCAATGTGAGTTGCCTATCATTTTCCTTAAACTTTCTTAATATTTTTAAATGAAACCCTTCTTCTTGTTGTTCTTGGTTTGTTAAATTTTGATCGATTATTGCCTCTATGAGACCTTGATCAGTGTCATCATCATCTCCATTTACACCAATTATTTTTATTCTTGGGAATTTTAAAGTAGGTGTTTTAACTTCATATTTTGCAGACATTTCTTCATGTATTTTGCTTTGAATTTTTTCTCTGTCTTCTTTATTTCCACACCTTATAACTACTTGTCCATTAGATATTTCCCTCAACCCCGAAACTCCTGCTCCTAGTTGAATTGGATGAACCTTCTCCTTTATTTCTCTTTTTGTTTTATCACTTCCTTGTGCCTCCTTTGGCTTAACAATTAAAACTGGCTCATTACTCCCTATTAACTTTTTACCACTAGATTTATTTCCTGTAACTGCTTGTGAGTATAGTGTTTTGCTGCTTGTAACATTGTTTTTTATTTCTGTCACTACTGTTTCAATACAATTATTTTGTCTGGTATTTTTTCCCTCTAAGCTCTCAAATTTTTTTGTTAACGCAATTAATTCTTGAGTAAGTAAATCAATTTTATCCGTTTGTGTACCTATTATTGTTTTGAATTTCTTCATTTCCTCTATTATACTTTTATTTGGGTTCATTTCCAAGCATATTTTACAGAAATACTTTAAAATTCTTCCTTTTCTTAATTCCATACATTTGATTTCTGATGCCGTAAGTTTTGAGCAGTTTGTACATATTTTTCCATGACACTGATCACAAGTCCACAATTGGGTAAATAATACAATTGAAACAAGCTTTTATAGAAAACCAACACATACTAATAGACACCTAAATTTTAACTCAAATCAGTCAATAAATGTTAAAAGGGGTGTTGTAAAATGTTTATATGATAGGGCCAAAATAATTTCATCTAATAATGAAATATTAAATAACGAGAAAAAATTTATCAAAGAGGTTTTAGTACAAAATCAATATCCTGAAGCCTTTGTTGATAGAGTTTTCATAAATGTTGAAAATAGGGACAATCAGGTACGACAAAAATCTGAACGTCATTATACAGCAATAATTCCTTATGTATACGGACTATCGGAAAAGCTACGCCGTATAGGTGGCAAATTTGATGTTAGGGCGATATTTCAAACGGGGAACACTTTAAGATCTATTTTAACAGAAACAAAACCCATAAACAGGGAGCAGAATTCAAAAAACTGTATTCACAATATCCCGTGCGAATGCGATAAATGTTATGTGGATGAGTCAACCAGACCTTTCAGTGTGAGGTTGGACATTAGAAAGAAGAAAATTCAGAAATCAAAGATTTGTGAACATGCTTGGGAAAACGGACATAGAATAAACTGGGACTCGGCAACAATTTTAACAAAAGAAACAGATACCAAAAAAAGAAAAATTAAAGAATCAGCAATAATCTTATTAAATGAAGATAAGTGCGTATCGAATTGTTCTGCAGATATTTGTACAACCTGGCTACCAATGTTAAAAGAAGAACTTAACAAACTCAACGTTATCTAAAAGAAAATATCATCAGTTCTATGTTCTGTGTAAGTAGTAAGTATCTATGGAAATAACATAAACAGAATCTTAAAGCTGTGTATTTGACATACACAGCAAAATAAGAGTTCTTCCAAAAAAAGCTTTGAAAACGGAAAGAGATTACTTTCCGAAACGTCAGCAAAATACATCATTTCTGTGTTTATTCCGATTTATATTATTTGCAAAACATAACCTCTGGCTATTCCTTTGGCGTAAACGTCACGGGCGCAGAGGCTTTTTTCCAATAATTCTATTATTTTGTAGATTCGGTGATTTGTTTTGAAGAGGATAATAATATATGTGGTAGAAAACCCAAATAATGGGAGAAAGAATATTTGTAGAATGCCACAAATAACTTTCAGACAATACGAACAAAATAAAATGATTAAATGACAAAACTAAAACGTAACCAAAGCACACTTTTCAATAAATACACTTTGTTTCGTTAAATTTGAATTTATCTTTCAAAAAATTATTGAATGTTTAACGGCACTTTCCTCGTAAATGGTTGGAGTTATCGAGTTCTACCAAGTAAGTGAACCTTTTATAAGTGGAAATGACGCCCTTATCAGATTTTCTGGTCAGAAGTGCCATAAAATTTCGTCAAAAAAAAAAATTAAAAAATTCATCATCAGATACAGGTCCTGCGGCGCCCTCTATGATCTAACGTGATGTAATACATAAATTAGTATTTCTTAGTCGGATTTCGTTACAGTTCCGCAAAATTCCTTCAAAGGAGATTTTTTTTTGATTTCAAGTGTGATGACTGGATATGTTTTGACATTGCCATCATCATGCGATAGTTCTAACTACAACCATTCGTTGAAAAGCCTAACAGAAGTTCTCATTTAACGGCTAAAACTATTTACATTGTTACTTTGCTTTTTCCAGAACATTCCCTCACGAGTCCTTTTTAAGACAAAGTAGTCAAAACATTTTCGTATCCTCCGGGTCAATTAGAAAGCTGTACTCTGATTGGTTGGTTTTTTTTTCGTGAACTCTTCTAAAAGGAGTAGGGGTTTTCCGTTGTGTCAGGAATATGGCGAGGACGTGGGTGGAAGAAAGTTTTGGATTTGCGATCATCCATTTTTTAGTCTAATCTTCCCTCTTTTAAGTGATTGAAAGCAAAAAATCCTTTAGCAAAATTAAATGCCCATTTACATTATTGTAGTATAGTTAGTTTCATATTTGTTGAAAAAGTTTATCTATTTAATTTTTTGGACAACTTAATCTTGGTTGGTTTACTAGGGTTTTCATACTGGGTTGTAAGTTGGAAGTGTTTTGGAGCCTAGGAGTATTTATGAATTCATCTTCGTAAGCTTTCGAAAACAGGTTTTCAATAGTATGCAATATTGATTTTTGACAAATATCAATAATAAAAAGATGCATGTTGTTCACGCACTGAAAAATAGTAACATATTGAATGTTTCTATGTGTGTGGATATGCATCTTTTTATTATTGATATTTATTATTATTATTAATTATAGACCAGTTTCGTTACTATCCACAATTTCCAAAATATTGGAAAGAATCATTTTTAATAAAATAACAAATTTTCTTACAAAATATAATATATTACATAATGCCCAACATGGCTTTAGAAAATCTAGATCAACGCAATCAGCCATTTTCGATTTTATAAATATTTTATACAAAAATTTGGATAAAAACAAAAAATCAGTGTGTTTATTCATGGTTTTAAGTAAGGCGTTTGATCTAGTTGATCATGAGCTACTTCTTGGCAAATTAAATGCGTATGGACTCAGAGGTAATATAAACAAACGGATCGAATCATATCTTACTGAGAGGACGCAAATAGTGGAAATAGAAGGCACTAAATCGGAACAAGTACATATAAAGTACGGTGTGCCGCAAGGTTCTGTCTTTGGGCCGTTATTATTTCTATTGTTTGTGAATGATCTCCCCAGTGTTGATCAAGATAGTAACCTTGTCATGTTCGCGGATGATAACAGTTACTTATGTTACGATAATATCAGATCTGAGGCTATAAAACAGGTGCAAATTATGCTCGATAAATTTATTAATTGGTTCAACGGCAACAGACTAGTTCTGAAAAAAGACAAAACAGTCTTCATTAACTTTACCCCAAAATCAAATGTAATAAACAAAAGTTACATAGTTAGAATAAAGGGCAAAACTATTGAACAAGTAAGTATCTAATACAAGGTTTTTAGGAGTGTATTTAGATAATAACTTAGGCTGGGAAACACATGTAGATGTGCTTTGCAGAAAATTGTCGCCGGTTTGTTATGCGCTATGCAGATTACGGAAACTCAGCAGCGGCCAGATATTAATGTCATACTATTATGCACAATTCTACAGTAGAGTAAAATATGGAATTTTGTTTTGGGGCAATTCGTGTCATTCAATAAGAGTATTTCGCTTACAAAAAAAGGCAGTCCGATCGATACTGGGAATATCGAGATTGACTTCTTGCAGAACACTATTTAAACGATTGGGATTATTAACTATAACAGACATTTATATTTTGGAAACGCTATTATTTGTTAAGCATAACTATATGTTATTTCATTCAAATAGTTTTTTTCATGACTATATTACCCGGAGAAACAATGATCTATCTATACCACTGCACAATCGAAATTTAACTGAAAGTAATCCTGCCTATATGGGAATAAAAATATATAATAAGTTACCTGATTACATAAAGAACACTGAAAATATCAAATTATTTAAGAAACAAGTTTTAAATTTGCTCAAACAAGAAAACTTCTATAATCTCTCTGACTATTTTAATCATAGGTTTGTGTAACAATATTGTATTATTATTATTTTAACAATTTTAAGTTCTGAATGTATCGACTATTATAATTATTGTTTATTCTAAATGTATTTTAACTCTTGTTTATTCTAAACGTATGTAATTGACGTGTCCTATACAAATTATGTACTCCTTGTACGATGTCTTGGACTAAATAAATATTATTATTATTATCATTTATTAAGATATAACGAATGTTTCGTTGTAAGAAGCCTAAGTAACTGTTTTTGTAATTTTCAGATTTGAAGATGGGGATGTCTTGCAACAACCAGAGATTATCACTGATTTACATGCAACACGGAAATATTTAATGACTGAACTTGAGAGGGATGAATGGAAACCAGACATTAAACCCATATTGAATAAAATTGATTCGAAGGTAACAGTATACCAATGTAAATGCTGTTCATTTGAGACAATATATTCAGATGCTCTCAAGTCACATTTGCTGATTCATGGAAATCCTTCAAAAACAACAATGTACATATGTAAATGTTGTTCATATCAGACGAAATATAAAAGCTCACTCGAGATTCATTTGCTGAAGCATATGGATCCTTCAGAAGTAGCAATGTACAAATGTGACTCCTGTTCGTTTCAGTCAATGCTTAAACGTGCCCTCAATAAACATTCGCTGATACATAAGGATCCTTCAGAAGTGACAATGTACAAATGCGACTCCTGTTCGTTTCAGTCAATGCGTAAATGTGACCTCAATATACATTTGCTGAAGCATAAGGATTCTTCAGAAGTAACAATGTACAAATGTGATTGTTGTCCTTATCAAACAAAATATAAAACTGGCCTCAAGAATCATTTGTTGAAGCATAAGGATTCTTCAGAAGTAACAATGTACAAATGTGGCATTTGTTCATTTCAGTCAATACGTAAAGCTTCCCTCAATAGACATTTGCTGATGCATAAGGATCCTTCAGAAGTAACAATGTACAAATGTGACTGTTGCCCTTATGAGACAAAATATAAAACTGTCCTCAGGAATCATTTGTTGAAACATAAGGATTCTTCAGAATTGGCAATGTACAAATGTGACACCTGCTTATATCAGACAAAACTTAAAAAATGCCTCGGATTTCATTTGCTGAAGCATAAGGATCCTTCAGAACTAACAATGTACAAATGTGACTGTTGTTGTTATCAGACAAGATATAAAAAATACCTCAAGAATCATTTGTTGAAGCATAAGGATTCTTCAGAAGTAACAATGTACAAATGTGACTTTTGTTCATTTCAGTCAATACGTAAAGCTTCCCTCAAAATACATTTGCTGAAGCATAAGGATCCTTCAGAAGTAACAATGTACAAATGTGACTCTTGTTCATTTCAGTCGATACGCAAAGTTTCCCTTAATATACATTTGCTGAAGCATAAGGATCCTTCAGAAGTAACAATGTACAAATGTGACTCCTGTTCATATCAGACAACATATAAAGGTAGTCTCAAAATACATTTGTTGCTGCATAAGGATCCCTCAGAAGTAACAATGTACAAATGTGACTCTTGTTCGTTTCAGTCAATACGTAAAGGTGACCTCAATATACATTTGCTGAAGCATAATGATCCTTCAGAAGTAACAATGTACAAATGTGACTGTTGTTCTTATCAGACAAAATATAAAAGATCCCTCAAGAATCATTTGTTCAAGCATAAGGATTCTTCAGAAGTGACAATGTACAAATGTGACTCCTGCTCATATCAAACAAAATTTAAAAAATACCTCAGAATTCATTTGCTGAGGCATAAAAGGGCGCCTCAGAAGTAACATTTTGCAAATCTGACCCTTGTTCACATCAGACAAGATTTAAAATTAATTCGATAAATAATTTGCTGGTGCGTAGGGATCCTTCAAAAGTAACGATGTGCAAATGTGACTTGTTTATATTAAACAAAATATAAAAATGATCTCAAGGTTCATTTGCTGAACCATAAAAATTCTTCAGAAGTGGCAATATTCACATAAACTCTTGTTCGTTTGATACAAAAACTAATTACCTAAAGAGACATGAAATTACTCGCTAAAATGCTGGGAAATGATTACGCGTTTTTGGCAATTGATTCATTTCACCTGAAGTCATTTACTAGTGCATAAGAATCTCTTAAGCAAACCCATAAAGGTGTGTACGAACTTGACGCGACACGCACGCAACGCCCCAAAATTCATGTGTCACTACCCGTCTACTGTCGGTTTTTCGACGGCAAATCTAGCAAAGAGCGTGGCGCATTGAGGACGGATACTAGTAGGAGCGTAGCAATCACGCGAGGAATCAGTTGTTGAGATGGAGTGAAGTGAAAAAGTGCAATTAGAACTTATAGATTTATATAAATCAAAACCCGTTTTGTGGAATCCAAGCGATAAGAATTAGCTTCCTCCTCGTTCGACATGTTTTCTAGACTGATCCAATTTGCTGGTCATGTGGCGGGCGCGTCTCTACATGACTCGCAGCAGGCGTGTGAGAGAGCGCTTGTTGCGTGCGCGCAGCAGGCGCGCGGCCAACGCGTCGCGTGCGTGTCGTCCCATAATAATTACAGTAGATTGGAGGAAACTGGTTCCGTTCGTCCCAAACAAGATATCGTGGGATGCCCAAAAAATATTACAGTGGAACAGGTGGAGGAAATCTTGATCCATGTTGCAGAAAACCCAGAAATAAGTACGAGGCATATGGCTGCTGCTACTGGAGTATGTAAGTCATCAATTTCAAGGACTTTTCATACAGAAAAGCTTTATCTGTACCATTTCACGCCTGTTCAAAATCAGCTGGAGGCCGATCTTCCAGCCAAGTTAGAGTTTACTCGTTTCTGTCGTACCCAGAAAAACAGACCCAATGTTTTTAAATTAAAGTGTTATTTATGGACGAAACCATCTTTACACGTAGAGGTGTATTTAAATTTAGAAACAAACATGTGTGGGACATAGAAATCCACACTTGGTAGCCGAATGCCAATTTCAACATGAATTTAAACTAAACATTTGGTGTGAAATATTTGATAATTATTGGACCGTATGAGTTACCACCTGATTTAAACAGATTTTTGCGTATGGAGTACATTAAATATGTTGTGTATCAAGATGCCATAAACAAATGAGAATAATTATTGCAGAGGATTAGAAATGCAATGGAATCATCTTAAAACAGACTTGTTATCTAAAATAAGGCGGTCGTTTAATAAATGCATCGCCAAATGTATTGAAGTAAGCGGAAGTCACTTCGAACATGTGTTGCTGAAAACGGATCTCCGTCTTTGTTAATTATTGTTATTTCTTTTAATGAAAGTAGCATTTAAATAAAAACTGTTTCTCAAATTTCAAGTTTATTTATTTGAAAGCCATTGTTCTTCGTACTTTTTTGCCAGTGTTGGAATCTAAAAAATTTAAAATATCTGAAAAAAGATAAATTAATTTTAGAGTGTTCGCTTCAGTATCAGTTTTCCTGTAAATCAAACAATAACAGATATTTTATTTTATTTAAATTGATTGCATTGAATATCTCGAAAACGGTTACTCGTGATGACATTTAGATGGTATACCTTTTTTACGTAAAAAGGACAGTGAAACACGAATGTTAATTTTAGAATATTTTTAAAAAAGTCGCCAAAAATATATGACGTATAAACGGCACGCAAACTATCGTAGGTGGCGCCCTCTACAAATAACAGCAAAACCGTGAATAGATTTCAATCCCTCGCCTCAAAAAACCTCCAATCACCAAATTTTGTTAAAATATTTCAATTTTCAAAGAAATTATTTAAAAAACAAAAGGATTTCACTTTGACACCCTTGTTGATGTCAACTTTTGGAATAAGGTAAGTTTGGTTAAATCGTAGTATTTTTACGTAAGGAATCTCAGCTTTTGTTAAATTGCAAACATAATTTTATACAATATACATATTATAGTAATTAACTTACTGCCTTAAAATGATAGTAGGTACATGAATTGAATGCAAATGATATTAAATAGGTAGGAACTTACGTTGCAGCTTTAGATCTTCTCACCTCGGCTATGTTGAAACGGCCGTCTTTTTCATAAATTCTGCAATCATGAATACGTCCACAGCTGGTAAATATCCAGAAGTAGCTTTTACAAATCCCGTATTAGTCATTTCTTTATATAATGGCACGTAAAACGTTAATAATGCTGTATTTACCACTTATTTAGATACCATTTCCGCCATTAGTCCAAGCTATGACGTCACACCAATCACAGAACATTCTGCCTGCCCCTTTTATTATACAAGTTTTACGTTTTTTATTTGTTGAAATTTTAATCTAATACATGATGAAATTATGTTGAAGTGTTGGGAAGTGCTTTAATATAGTAAGTACTTCATTGTAATAATATCAAAATAGCAAATTCGCATATAGTGAAAACACCAAATTGAATGTGAAATTTCTTCTATACGCACGCAGATGACCTAAAGGTATACTTTTGGTAACCGTTAGCATCATTGTATTTGTAAAACTAGTTCGGTAAACCTTTAGTGGACTATGTATTTGAAACATCACATGAGTTATGCAATTATGACATCAACAAAATTAAACTTCCATTAAACCTCATTAGTAAATTGATCTGTTGTTCATATTCAAAGAGATTAATTATTCTGTCAAAATGTAGATGTCATCTACGAAGGATGGTAAGTTTACTATTATTCTCAGATAATGTCTGAGCTATTCCATGATTTTCGCCAAAGCACAGAAGACAAGAACACGTTCAGAAAGTACGCCCGACCAGATGATTATTACCCAACTGGTTATTTATTCATATGGCCCTAGTTAAAGAGCGGGGGTTTCTGAACAGGTAAAATGTAAAATTTGTTCTAATGTGATTTTAGAGGGCGTAATATTAAAACATAATATTATAGATCCTACCTAAAGGAGCTCTCGTGCTAGTCGTCACACACCACTTGCTGCTGTTGGCTCTCGTCAGTGCAAGATAGGCATGTGACGCATAGACATGTGACGACCGACACGAGGATCACTTCATTATTTAGTACATTTCGGTATCTTTGGGATAGCGACATGTAAAATAGTCAGCAGACGCCATCTAGTGGTCCAGTGTCTGTTGCAATCGGAAAATAAATAGCCTGACTTAGGCTTAGCATAGCCCGAAGAGTAGCTCTTGGTTGCAGTCTGGTTACGTTCCTTATAGTAAAAATAAGGATTTTATAGAGGAATTTGCGACTAAAGATACTATGTTTTAGGTAACACTTGGTTGATAATGGAAACAATCCAAACCAGTTCCTAATATATCCAATAGATGACGCCATGCGTATTCGGTTTAATGTAATTCTCAATTTGTATCATACATTATATGATACAAATTGAGAATGACATTAAACAACAATTTAAAAGTTATATTATAACTTTTAAATTGTTTAAATTTCCCAATTTCTGAGAGCTTCTCAATCTCTTATTTGTAGAAATGAGCCAAATTGATCAAAAGGATTAGGAATAATCAAAGCCAGTTCCAATATATCCAATAGATGACGCCATGCGACGCGTACTCGGTTTAAGGTCATTATCAACTTGTATCATATATAACTTTTAAATAGTTTAAATTTCCCGATTTCCGAAAGAGTTTTCCAATCTCTTATTCGTGGAAATGAGAGATTGATAAAAAGGATTACGGTAGTGACACAGCAATGAGTTTTCATTTTACATCCTAATTAACTTTGTCTATTCAAAGACAAATGTTTTCGTATTGATATTGACGGACAAACAATCGAGTACAGCTGGTGCACTCTGGCGGATAAAATAAGAGAGAATGGTCCCATTGCCCGATTCTTTATTGAACATACTCTTCTGCGGCCAAAGTCATCCAGTAATCTATGGCCAAAGTCAAAATTGAGGTTAGTTGCGAATATTTGAGTTGTGCGCTGTTTTAAAGTCAACTTAGTTTTTAAAATGGACAATCAAGACAGAATATGCAGATTTTGTTTTCAGAAATGTAATACGAATTCTAAAGCTATAGGGCGAAACACTCATGAAATCTTGAATATGCTTCTACTCACAATGGTATGTTTCAGAATATGCTGTATCAATTAGAACTTATAAACTGAGTATCAAATAGTGGGTATAGGTATTGTTATGCTTTAAATGTGTTTTAGAACCTAACTATAAGTGACGAACCTGTGATGTGTAAAAATTGCTCAGAAATGCTTCAAAACTGTTTTGTTTTCAAAAAGACTTGCCTCGAAACCCAAAGGCTCGCACTGGTCTCTGACAGGGATAAGAATAATGACCATACAGTATGTGGATTTTGTAGAAATCTGTTAAAAAATTGCTGTTCCACAATCTTGGATATTGAAGAGGATATATCAGAGAAAACAATGTTAGAAAAGTATTTTCCGGAACTGGTATGCTATCTACGTTCATAAATACCTACATCGCTAAATTTAAAGTTAGGAAGATTTATCGCAATATTGTAGTAAATTGGGAAGTTCATTTTAATGCTCACTAAGTACTACAGCATAATAAATTTAGTAACTGAAGTGCGGAATCAATTACAAACTTGTCAGCAATGAATTTCAACATTCTGATAAAATTAATTTCAAAATTTAGTTTATTGTTAGGCACTCTTTGGTGGACAGTAATGTGTATATCAAATACACCATTGGGCTTTAAAGAGGAAAAGACAATAGCGGCTTCGTAATTCAAAATTATCTTAATGAACTAGAGCCTTTTGCTGCATTTTTGGACCTATCGCAAACTTTTCACACTGCAGTTCAGATTAACTATTAATAATTAAATAGGGGGCGGTATGTGAAGCATGCAATGCTTATAGGCAAGGGTCTGACTTATTGTGAAGCATATTGCGTTTTTTTTATAAACTAATGCATTCCTGTAATTGTAATTTGAGTTTATAAAAAAAAGAAATATCTTAATTGTAGTCTAAAAGTGTTGGTCATTAGTTAAATTATAATTTTAGTAATTGCCACTTTTTAAATACAAAGTTCAGAATCATTAAACAATATTTGGTATAGTGGCGGCAAGAGATATAGTGAATAAGAACCAACAAGGGGGCAGACCAGCCAGGATTAGAATTTTGTTTACACATTTATTTTTTGAATTTATTGCATATTTGCACTAGTTTAGCTAATAGCGGATTAAAATATTATGTTCACTGGAAAATAAGATGGAGGATGTTAGCATGGTGTAAAATAAATAATGTGAATAAAAAAAGGCAACCTTCTAAAACAATATTAACAACAATGTTAACTCGATTAAAGTAATTAAATTACAAATTTATGGTGATAAAAAATAGAAATATCTGCGATCTGTCGATCGCCTTCCATGAGTCCATATGATTTCAATTTTAATTTAAGAAATTATGTTGAACAAAACTGCAAGGGAGGGGATTATAATTTCATTGTTGGGGATCTGAGTATTGATATTCTGCAAAACAACGATTATACTTTGGAATATCTAAACATACTAAGTGAATTCGGCTACATTTCTACAATAAATGAGTACGCTAGGATACAAGGGGAGACAAAAACAGGTATAGATCATATATTGCTGAAACATAATAAACATATAAATGCCAATATCTTACCAATAATAATTAAAACTGATGTAACTGACCATTTCACAACACTTATACAAGTAATTTTAGACAAAGAACGCGTTATACAAAATAAAAATAAAACAACAGCACACATAAACTATAAAAAATTACAGCGCATGATGAAAGGTACCACTTGGGAATTAGTTTATACAGCAGGGGATATTGATACGGCCATGAGCAACTTTACAAAAATATTAAAAGATAAAGTAGATGCGTGTATGTACTACAAAAAATATAAAGTAAAAAAAGAGTTGGGTAACAAATGCCTCATTAACATCTATCGATAAAAATTAAAAAAATATATAAAAATATTTTAAAATATCCTGAAAATGAGCGACTGAAAACTGAATACAAAAGGTACAAAAACACATTAGAAAAATTGATAAAGCAAACTAAAATAAATTATTACAAACAGCAAATAGCCAATTGTCGAAATAACACAAAACAACTCTGGAACACCGTAAATGAGCTCACTGAGGTAAAAACTAAAGAAAATCCAAAACAATAACAACGGAAAATGGTAACGTTTCGGATG
The DNA here is from genome assembly GCA_963675555.1 of Leptura quadrifasciata. NCBI lineage: Eukaryota > Metazoa > Arthropoda > Insecta > Coleoptera > Cerambycidae > Leptura > Leptura quadrifasciata. The sequence goes on along the minus strand of OY776680.1, from coordinate 92,788,317 downwards.
CAAAAGAAATAACTAACCTATTCAATACAAAATTTGTAAATGTGGGCACTGAGTTAGCTAATAAAATTAAAATCAAAAATAATCAAGGTAATTCTCGAATTGTTAGCCAAAACTCTATCTTTATAGCCCCAACAAATCCTATCGAAGTTTTCGAAATAATTTTACAATTAAAAGATAAAAAATGTGCTGAAGTTGATAATTTAAAATCTGAAATTTTAAAGGCAGTAGTTGATAATATAAGAGAACCACTTTCATATATCTTCAATAATGCCATTGAGAGTGGCTACTTTCCAGCCGTCAATAATCATTCCAGTTCACAAAAATGGTGATAAAAACAATATAGGAAATTACCGCCCCATCTCACTATTAATAAGTTTATGTAAAGTTTTTGAAAAAATAATTAAAATAAGACTAACACGCTATCTTAACAAATATAAACTAATTTCGGACAATCAATTTGGTTTTAGAGGAAATATCTCCACGGAAGATGCTATTCTGAATCTTACATCTAAAATATACTCTACTCTAGACAAAAAAGACCACTGTTTATGTCTATTTATAGATTTGGCAAAGGCATTTGATACTGTCAGCCATTGCTTACTTCTCCAGACACTAGAAGATATAGGAATCAGGAATAATTGCTTAAGTTTATTTAAGTCATATCTAAGTAATAGAAAAGAATATGTAAGAATTGGTAATGATATCAGCGCATCTGAGGTTATAAAATACGGTGTACCGCAGGGCACAGTATTGGACCCCATTCTGTTCATAATTTATGTGAATAGTCTCCTTTCATTAAATGGTGAAGGTGATATCATCAGTTTTGCTGATGACACTGCTATATTTTATAAAAGTGATTCATGGCAGCATTTAAAAGAAATTGTCGAGAGAGATATGGTGAATGTTAAAAGCTGGTTTGATTCAAAATTATTAACTATAAATTTTGGAAAGACCCTGTACATACCATTTACTTGTAACAAATCTATAATACCCCCTTTTAATGAATTAAACATTAACAATGAAGGGGAAATGTTCAGAGTCCTACCTGCTACCACTATTAAATATTTGGGTTTTTATATAGATCAGCATATGAAATGGTATATGCAAATACTATACTTAATTAAGAAGCTGCGTTATATTCTTTATAAATTTAAATACCTAAATAATTTCCTGGATTCTAAACAGCTTTTAACATTATACTATTCTCTAGTTCAAAGTCATCTTACGTATGGTATCACAGGTTGGGGAGGGGTAGGAAAAACACTTTTATTTAACCTAGAGGTTCTCCAGAAAAAAATTTTGAGGATAATATTGAAGAAAACCATTGCATATCCAAGTAATTTATTATTTACTGAAAGTAAAGTCCTAGATGTCAGACAATTATTTTTTCAAAATGTGAACATAAAGCAATATGCAAGTAAATCAACTTTACTACAAATAGATCATGATCAGATCTTGAATGAAAAAAACAATAGGACAACGAACCTACAATTTTCTTGCCCTAAAATTCTTCAGTGTACTTCCAGAACAAATAATATATGAAAGAAGTTTTAGATTGTTTAAAAAGCTATTAAGAGATTTTGTTCTGGAAAATACAAGACATTTTATACACCATTTAATAGATGGAAATTGAAAAGAAATCTGCGCAAATGACGTAGCACTATACTGTAAATTAATCGTTTGTAGTTCATGGCTTTACATCACATTATTATAAATACTTGTAAACGGTTACTCATATGTTATAACAATGTTCATAAATTCTCCATTCTATTCTTAAGTTGTACAAAATCAATTCATGCAATTTCCATAAACATTATCACTACAATTTAATTTCCAAATGCACGAGATCCTGACTGACTGTCTGCCTCTCTATCTGGAATATTTATGTGTAACCTAGTAAATTGTTTGTTACCAATGTTGTTTTAATTTGTAATTAATATTAAGTTTTTAAGTAATGTATTTGTTTGTTATATATTAATATTATTGTTATTACTACATGTTCTATAACCCAAACACAAGCGAAAGCTTCATGGGCTCTTTTTAATTATTTACCTGTATATTGTCATTTCACGTAAATTTTCTGTATTGCCGACATCTGGTAAATAAAATTATTATTATTATATTAAGTATTATCATTGACAATTATGTGTTATGGCAGTGGGGTTGTTTCTTACTGTTTTATTATTATCATTTGCATAAAAATACTTCAGTAAGTATAATTCCCAGAGTTCACAATTTTCATTCTTGTTTGTTCTTGTTCATTATTTTATTTTAATTAACTGGATTTCAGAGTCACTAAAATTACCGAAATCACTTTATCAATTCTTCATCTAAATCCTCGGCTTATTCATCCAGTTTCTCATTTTCAGTGGCACTGTCTGCATATAAATTTTCGATTCTATTACAGTTCTATTTATACAAAACTAACCAACATTAAATATTCATCCTCAATTTCCGTCACTTTTTTTCAATTTTTTTTCTCAAGCATCCTTGCCAATTTTTGACACTCCATTTTTACTTAATTCTATACCCATTCGTCGACTATTGGGAAAGTATTTCATTTTCATATCTTTCTTTTTAATTGGCTACGAATTAGTTGGGTTAAAAATATAGAAATATGATGGTAATTTCTATATTATTCAACTGTAAACTGCATAAAATGTAATTCTTCCCAAACTTTATCTTTTAAGGAAATTCTAAAAGTTGATTTTTATTTTAACGATTATGTGAACTATCATAGGTGTACAATTATTTTAAATGAATTATAATCAAATTAAATTACTACCATACTAACGGGAATATTACGACCAACTCAAATCCGGATAATGTAAAAACATACAGTTTTTTTGTTAATAGGGTTTAAATGGCAGCAGAAAACCTGTAATCTGTGAGAGCTGCCACGGATCTCTAGTGAAGTTTTTTAGTTTTGTAACGATCTCTTCGATAGTGGAGGAAAGGATAAAGGAATATTGTGAAGCTGAGGGTGTAAGGAATGGAGATTTGGTTATATTAAACAACATTATACAGTTTGCATCAGAAAATGTCTGGAAAGAACAAGACACATTCGAAATTGAAGACTCAATCTCAGGAAGTGAAGACGAGGTTAGTACGATAAAAGCCTGATATTTTGGGTAACGTGGCGAGTCATGTGTTAATCATTATTAGGTTGTTTAAAAGAACATGTGACTTTGTCTGTCCGAATAAACGTGCCTTTGAGAATTTCCGAACCGATTTTGGTATAGATCTCGTTGTTGTGGAGCTTATTATTTGAGGATGATTCAAGTTATAAAAATTAACGTGGCATCTTTATGGGGTTGAGGAAGGGGTTTAATTGATACAATGTAAACATGAAAATATGTCCAGAAAGGCTATCTAAATCTAAATACATTCTAAGCCAGTCGTAAATTTATTGCTCTCCTTTAAGGGGCCTTTATTTATTTTTATTAGCCTTTACTCGAGTCCGAGTATAAAAAAATGTTACAGTCGATAGATTGTGTGTAATAAAAAACAAATAAAAGGTGTAGTCTATTGTAATTCCCATTCATCTACGGTGCACACGATTATGGCTATAGAGGCCAATTCGGGAGAGCACATGTCGACCGCAGTCAGGACAAACATAGACCTGGTTAGGTCTTGGATTCGGCCTTCTTGCAGCAACATTTCCTTGATAGCTGGCCACAACCCCTCGCCATTCGGTTCTGTCCGCTGCAAGTTGTTCCCATTGCTCGTCTGCAATACCGCAGGATTTTAGATTTTCATGGAGAGCGTCTTTGAACCTCTTTCGTTGACCGCCACGCCTTCTTCTACCGCTTAGCAATTCACCATAAAGTGTACATTTAGGAAGGCGGTTGTCATGCATACGATGCACACGCGTGCTCCTGAAATAAGCACCTCAATTGGAAGGCTGTTTGCTCTCCTGAGTACTTCCACGTTTGATATGTGATGGAACCAACGGATTTTCATCATACTTCTGAGGTGTCTTTGCTGAAAACGTTCTAATTCTTTCACATGACGACGGTAAGTGACCCAGCTTTCACATCCATATAGCAGTGTTGGAATGACAACTGCTCTGTAGACAGCCATTTTCGTTGACAAAGCAAGGTCGTGGTTGCAGTGGCGGTTTCTCTGAGGCAGAGGAGGCCGGGTCTCCCTACTTCTGATTTGCCTTTACAGTTACTTTACATATTTACATTATTATAAATATAAATATACTTTATGAAACGACAAATTTAAATTACCAGAAATATTCCCTAAATCTGCGAATTTAAACTATTATTATTATAACCGGCAACGCTGCACAACTGTAACATTCTATCCATGGTGACTGGTGAGGCAGGCCTCCAAACGCTTCAAACATAGCTTTCGCCTTTAGAATGGTTCAATTTGAAACGTTTGAAGCTACCCATTAAAATCTGCTCTCAAAACCACGTGCCGGAGGCCAAGCTCCGGACCAATAGGAACAAAGATTAATAAACATCTGACTTTTATTTTCCCGCTTCCTGAGTCCAGACAGTCGTACCGTTTAGGTTAATTGAAAGTAAATGTGTCTGTGGTGGTTGTATTTTATTAAGTGCAATAAATTCATTTAAAATTTTTGTTTAAATATTGATAAAACGTCAAAAATGGAATTAAACGTAAGTACAAGCAATAACAATGGTAATGTCAGTATCGGTGAAGCGTTTAAATCTGTAGATGATATTGTAAATTTCCTTTTGAAGAATGTTCATTTTAGTCAATTAACATATGATGACAAGATATTTATAATAAAAACTTTAAAAAGGCCCCAACCTACCATGCAAAATCTCATAGTAACTTCAAAACATAATCGTTCTTTTTGTGTACAATGGTATGATAAATGTGAGTGGTTAACTGGATGTCCAGTACAAAATAAATTATATTGCTGGTATTGTTTACTTTTTTCTAATGACCCAGAGAACACTGTTTGGTCAAAATTAGGATATAATGATTTAAAAAACTTACCCAGATCAATTGAAAGGCATGCTAGGTCAAAAGGACATTTAACTGCTTCAATAAAATTCAAGTTATTTGGCAAACAGAATATTTTAAATTCTATTGATCAAGGGCACAAACAGTCAATTGTAGATCATAATGTAAAGGTTAAAGAAAATAGAGATATCTTAAATAGACTAATTGATACGGTAATTTTTTTATGTTGTCAAGAATTGGCTTTTAGGGGACATGATGAGAATGTGCATTCAGATAATAGAGGAAATTTTCAAGAGCTTATTTCTTTTCTGAGCAGATACGATGGCAAAATGGAACAATTTTTAAACGAAGCTACAGTTTTTTCGGGAACTTCTAAAGCTATTCAAAACGATTTAATTGAATCAATTAGTTGTGTTGTAGTACAAAAAATTGAAAGCGAATTAAATGAAGTACCTTTCTTTTCTTGGCAAACTGATGAAACCACAGACATCAGCTGCTGTTCAGAGTTATCGATTGTTTTCAGATATGTTATTAAAGGGCAAGTGGTTGAACGATTTGCAGGTTTTTACAATGTTAGTTCAGGTCGAACCGCAAATGATTTATTTAATTTTTTAACAGAAAAATTTGGAAAATATGACTTAAAAAATAAACTTGTTGCTCAGACATATGATGGGGCATCAGTTATGGTTGGTCACTTAAATGGCTTACAGGCAAAAATTAAAACAATGGCCCCTCAGGCACTTTTTACACATTGCTATGCGCATACGTTGAATTTAGTATTGAGTAAAGCCTGCACAGATAGCATCAAAGAATGTAAAATTTTTTTTGCCAACTTGTCTGGATTTTCATCATATTTTTCAAAATCAACTAAAAGAACAGAGGTACTTAATACCATAGGATCTGACCGTTTACCGTCAAATGTGGCAACAAGGTGGAATTTTACATCTAGAGCAGTTTTTACAGTATTCAAAAACAGGGATAAGTTAATAGAAGTTTTTGATTATATTTTGACACATGATGATTTCAAACAAGATCAGCCAACTTTAAGAGAAGCTGTTGGCTTAAAAAGACATCTTAAAGATCCTCATTTTCTCTTTCTTTTATATACTTTTAAATTTATCTTTAAACACACCGATGTTGTATTTTCAATTTTACAAAATAAAAGCACAGACATTTCATACGCCAGGAAACGTTTGAATGCATTAACTATTACATTGCAAAATTTTAGAAATAATGAAATTAATTTTAATGATCTTTACAACCAACTGTCTGAAGATTTCCAAAGTGGTGAACCGGCGCCAAAGAAAAGAAAGACAACATTAAATCTTCAAGATTTGAGACTGAATTATAAACAGATTTTCAATGAAATTTTGGATACAGTAATTAATCAACTACAGATAAGATTTTCCGATTTAGATAAATTAGAATTTTTCGATTTAATAAGAAAAGATAATTTTCTCTCATATTCAAAAGAATTTCCAAATGATAAATTTGAATCATTATTAAAACAATATAACCTTTTTGATTCAATAGCACTAAAAAATGAATTAACAACTATATACGCTGACAAAGAATTGTTTCAAAATTGTCAAACCCCTACCGAAATGATTTCATTTATTCATAATAATGACTTAATTTCTTGTCTAACAGAATTTTATAGATTACTTACTTTAGCTGTCACAATTCCTGTTACGTCTGCTTCAGTAGAAAGGAGTTTTTCCGCCCTCCAACGAATCAAATCATTTACTAGAAATACTATTGAGCAAGAAAGATTAAAAAATATTTCTATCATTTCTATCGAAAAACGGCTTGTTAAGGAACTAACACAGAATAATACATTTTATGACGAAATAATAGATATTTTTGCCAAACAAAAAGATAGACGGATTTCATTAATTTACAAGAACATTTAGACATGTAGTTTTTTTGTTCAATTTCTTTTTTGTTTAAAATTTAAAAAACCACCACAGCAATTATTCTACTTCTGTAGATTGTAAGTATACTACCAAGTATATTTTTATTTGTGTTGTTTTTCAGTTTGTTATTATTTAACTATTTTTAATTTGAGAATATTTTTATTTATGTTATCGTTTCAGAGTTTATTATTTATTTCATATTACTATATAATTGTTTTGATTGTGGTAGCATTTGTGCCATATTATTATTACTATTATTATATTAATAATTAACTCCCTCACCTATTAAAAGCACCCCTACCCCACAATCCCTTCCTGGCAAGATATAATTCAGACCTCCACGTTGGTTCTTGCTGGAGGGTAGAATTTGTTTTTTACTTTATACTTTGATACTTATCATAAAACAAATTATACTGACTAACATGAAGAGAAAATTACTAATATTTGTGTAATGGTAAAGTTTAAAAGTTGACCTTGATATTCGCAAAATTTTCATCGCTGCGCACATGTGTATACCTCCCGCCCCTCGGAACCACCCAGGCCTATCTATCCTCTGCCTCCCCAGTTTAAAAACTGAGGAACCGCCACTGCGTGGTTGTCAAATACTCTCTCTCTAAGTCCCCAGAGTGCTCTAGATGCAGCGTTAATTCTATTCTTTCCTATTATTTGGGTTTTCTACCAAATTCTATTGCGAATCTCGCTGTCCATGTTTGCTTTGTCATTAACAACGTTGCCTAAGTAATTGAACTGATCCACCACTTCAAGAGAATTTCCGTTAAGTGTAATGTCTGTTTGGTTCACTTGATGAGGAGTTGACATAATCTTAGTCTTTCCAATGTTGATTTTAAGTCCCAAGGAATCATAGCTCTGGGCATACACATCTAAAAGTTCTTGAAACTCTTCCGGCGTAGAGGCTAAAAGTGCACAGTCATCCACATACTGGAGATCACAAATGAATCCTGTGCGTGTCTTCGTGAAAGCTCTAAAGCGCCCTATGTTAAAGAGACCGCCATCAGAACGGTATCTGAGACCTATTCCTCTGACTGTCAGTTCGTTGTCAATAATAATTGTTAGAGCAGTGGTAAACAAATTAAAAAGTAGGGGTGCCTGGACACATCCCTGCCTAACTCCAGTGAGGGTTTGGAAAGGTTCGGTTGTCTCATTATTATACATAACCTGGGCGTTGTTGTTTGTATGTAGACTGCGACATACTTCCAGAAATTTTCTAGGGATACCTAAGCGGAGCATAATTTTCCAGAGCACTTCCCTGTCCACCGAGTCAAACGCCTTGGTTAAATCAATGAAGGCCATGTGAATTTATTCTTGATGTTCTAGTGCTTTTTCTTGAAGCTGTTTAAGTGTGAAGATTAGATCCGATGTGCCTCGGTTTGGTCTAAAGCCACTCTGTGTTTCAGGAAGTAACTTTTCCATAACAGGTGTTAGCCTATTTGCCATCGCTTTAGTGAGTATCTTCCCTCCAACAGCCAGGAGAGCTATACCCCTGTAATTTCTACAGTCCGCAGCGCTCCCTTTGTTTTTGAAGAGGTTGATTAAAAGTGTATCACGAAACTCCTGCGGAGCTTGACCACTTTCCCACACGACATCAAACAGTTTTTTGAGGCAGGATATGAGCTCTGATGACATAGCTTTAAAGATCTCAGCTGGGAGTGAGTCGGCGCCGGGAGATTTAAGGGGCCAAACCCCCGTTATTATCCATTTTTTGGAAATAATTTTATATAAGGGGGGAAATTTATTTTTGAATGTACTATCAACCACAGGAGGGAAACTGTTTTGGACCACCGTGTATATTAGGGTGGTCCTTATTTTCGATTTTGAAAATGTTTTTGCAGCACCCCCTGAAGTGATTCCTATTTAGTAAACAAAAATTCCTAGATAAGGAAAGTGCATTCTTACGAATGTCTAAAATTAGTCATATGAAATTTAAAACAAACATTCCACACTTATTTTAGAAGAAAGACAGCGTTAAATGATAATATAATTTTTTAAATTTACAATTCTTTTATTATTCCACAAGTGAAGTTTGTGCATTCGCTAGATATGGCTGGATGGATTGTTTGGGTACAGTTTTTTAAAAATTACAAATCATTATTCGGTGTCTCAGCTGCAGGTGGTGCAAGGAACCATGCTCGCACATATGTACTAACAATAAACAAGCAAATGCTAGAAGGAAAGCTTCTTTCTTCTGTTGTCAATGTAAATTCATCACGGAACAGAAACATTTTTTTACTGAATATTGCTTTTACCATCCAACTTTGTAAACTGCAATTGCTTGTTCGCTTCCTGTTGCATTTTCTAATTGTTATTACTACCGCATTCAGTTTAGACCCTCCAAATTGTTTTTCAGATCATCTGCTTTTTCTTGGCGAAAATGCTATCGATAGTGATGAATGGAAAACCTGTTGATGATCAAATCCTTCTCAATATCCCCAAACGCTTCAGTTGCCTCCATTAAAATATGACCTGCATATCTTCCGACCTCTTCCTTTGAAGAATTAGAAACTACTTATTCTCTTCGATAGTTATCAGTTTAAGCGCATTTGCATGAGCTACGTCGAAAAGATCGTCTAGACTAAAGACGAATGCTTTTTCCTTTCTCTAGAGTCAATCTTCCAGAATGTTTTTGCATTCACCATACATAGCCTTTAATTTATCAATGCATTTTTTGATATCTGTAACTTTAATTCGCACCTTCTCTCAGAAAGTTATGACTTCTTCAATTGCCAATCTAGCACTGTTCCGCAGATTCAATTTCACTCTCTGAATATTATAAAAGAGCACACTCAAAACTTCTTTGTTTGATGGTAACTAGCTTCCAATATTCGAAGCCAGCACGATACAGTTTCACATGCACTTTCAAAGCAAATGGAAAAGTAGGTGACTAACAATGCAAGAGCAAAAAGCGAGTAGGAAAGTTACTACGATTTTCATTTAAATAAGGATTTCTTAATCAGGGAGAAGGACCCCCCCATTCCTACAAATCCTCATAGGATGATGCAGTGTGATATACACACACACGCCCAACAAACTTCAAGGAAAAATAGCTAAGTAGAGGGTTAGTTGAAGGGGGTCTTCTGTAGCGGTGAGACAAAAAAAACTATAAAAAAATTCCTCTATAAGACCACCGTAGTGTATATATATGTATGTATGTATGATAGTTTGATATTTGCTCTATTGTCCATTTTTTCTGTAATTTGCTTCTAGTAATATTTTTTCGAGATTTCTACTTCTTTGAGTAATATTTTCTCATAGTTGTATTATGAAAGGTTCAGCTAGGGTGAGAAGTTTTGAAATTGTAAATATTCTTTGGTAAGCTCTTTAATGCGAGTGATAAACACCTGTTTTTTGATACAGTGTGTTAGTGAATATATTATGAAGTGGATTATTTGGATGACAAAGTTTTGTTATATTATCCAGGGGTGTAATGGGGTAGTGGAGCGCAAGTTATAGCCTCTCCTACTCAATTGTTAACCTCACCTTCGCGATGAGTTCAATTTGAACTTGGTGCACCCTGTTTTCACTAACGAGGCTCTAACGACCGAGTAAGGGCGGAATAACCCTTACCTTTTGTCGTGAGCACATCCACCTTCTCACGAAGAGTGCGGTAAAAATAACCCACCGCACACAAAGGTTGCTTTTGGAATCGTTTGGTTACCCCATCGTCGCAGTCTCCTTCTGTGCCATGGGACCACACCACTCGCCTTCCGCAACCGAGCTGGTCAGTTGCATACCTGCTCCAGCTAAAACTTCAAATGCAGCTTCGTTTTCAGTCGATTAAGGCTTTAAAAAATGATGGAGCGTTCAAGTGGGACAAAATCATCGGGAGGTAAAATACCCTCCCAATCGGATCTCCGGGGGAGGGTGCCCACAGGGACACCTCATCGAATGTCGAAAAAACACCGACAAGATAAATCCAACAAAACTAATTCTTTCATCTACGGCGCTTGGAATGTTCGTACTTTGAACGACAGCACTCGCACCGATCGGCCTGAAAGAAGAACTGCTCTAATAGATAGAGAACTTCACCGACTCAATGTTGACGTTGCAGCTCTCAGCGAAACTCGATTTTTGGAGGAAGGCTCTCTCACAGAAAAGTACTACACCTTCTATTGGAAAGGTCTTCCCACCAATTCAAGAAGACAACATGGAGTAGGATTTGCCGTTCGGAATCAACTTGTATCCAACTTAACACAAGTACCACAAGGCCTATCCGAGCGTCTAATGCTGCTACACTATGAGCTATCAGATGGCAACGCGGTAAATCTAATAAGCGCCTACGCTCCCACTCTGGATGCAAGTCACGAAACCAAGGAAAGCTTCTATCAACAGCTGGAAGAAACCCTCTGTAGAATACCTAAAACGGAACGACTCGTTATTCTTGGCGATTTTAACGCTAGAGTAGGGAGAGATGCCGACACCTGGCCAGGCATCATAGGCAAGAACGGTTTGGGCAACATAAACGCTAACGGTCAACTACTCCTAACTAAATGCGCCGAACATGATCTAGTTATAACAAACACCATTTTCCGACAAAAGGATAAATTTGAAGGCACCTGGCGTCACCCCAGATCAGGTCACTGGCATCTACTGGACTATGTTATCATATGTAGGAAGCATCTCAAGGACGTCCAAATTACAAAGGCGCGCATTGATAGCGAATGTTGGACCGATCATCGTCCTGTTGTCTCTAAAATGAAAATTGTTATGAGACCCAAACACCGAAGAACTTAAGTAAAACGTAGACTCCGTCTCTGTATTAGTAAATTGCGTGACCAGCAAACCGTCGAACAGCTAAAGCAATAAGTTCAAGAGAATTTGAGTGCACTAGAAGAAACCAATTCTGTAGATGTCGCTGCTACCTGGACACAAATTAAAGACAGTTTAAAAAGTGCGAGTGAGGAAATTCTTGGCACTGCAGCAAGTAAAAAACAGGAGGACTGGTTCAATGATAATGAAGCTTTTATACAAGAACTTCTTGACCGCAAACATATTGCCTTCCAAAACGCTATCAACCACCCCAACGACTCATCAAAAGCAGAAGCTTTTACCCAATCTAAGTATGAAACGCAACGCGAAATCAGAAGAATAAAGAACGAGTGGTGGGCAAGCAATGCCAGAGAAATTCAAAGGTACGCCGATTCACACGACTACAGGAATTTCTTTCAAGGAGTAAAAGCAGTGTACGGCCCCAGTCGGAATAATATGTGCCCTATTAAAGATTTAAATGGAAATCTCCTCAAAGAAGACCAGGAAATAAGAGCCCGATGGAAAGAACACTACTCTAACATTCTTAACCAGCAAAGTCAAGCCGATCACGATATTATAAATCTTATCCCTCAATATGACACCTTCGAAGACTTAGATAAACCACTAACAACGGAAGAGATCTTAACCGCCATTGGGCAGCTAACTAAAAAATAACAAATCTCCCGGCGCCGACTCACTCCCAGCTGAGATCTTTAAAGCTGTGTCGTCAGAGCTCATACCCTACCTCAAAAAACTGTTTGATGTCGTGTGGGAAAGTGGTCAAGCTCCGCAGGAGTTTCGTGATACACTTTTAATCAACCTCTTCAAAAACAAAGGGAGCGCTGCGGAAATTACAGGGGTATAGCTCTCCTGGCTGTTGGAGGGAAGATACTCACTAAAGCGATGGCAAATAGGCTAACACCTGTTATGGAAAAGTTACTTCCTGAAACACAGAGTGGCTTTAGACCAAACCGAGGCACATCGGATTTAATCTTCACACTTAAACAGCTCCAAGAAAAAGCACTCGAACATCAAGGAGAAATTCACATGGCCTTCATTGATTTAACCAAGGCGTTTGACTCGGTGGACAGGGAAGTGCTCTGGAAAATTATGTTCCGCTTAGGTATCCCTAGAAAATTTGTGGAAGTATGTCACAGTCTACATACAAACAACAACGCCCAGGTTATGTATAATAATGAGGTAGAGAACAACTATCAAAAAAGGATTTTCCTTGAAATGGTTCATATTAACAATGAAGTTAACAGCCTAAACAAAAAAAAAAATAGCACAAGGAAAGTTGCAGAAACTGCAACGCCTTGCCTGTATAGGGACTACAGGAGCAATGCACTCGTGTCCCACAGCAGCTATGGAGGATATGCTTGACCTGCTTCCCTTGCACTTGCATGTAAGGAAGGAGGCAGCACTCAGTGCCTTACGACTGCACCAGGCACATAAATTTAAACCAGGCGATCTGGTTGGTCACTTAAGGATTCTGGAGTTAATCCATTTGAAGCCCATGACCAAACCCACTGACTCAATGCCAATCAAACAAGACTTTGACTGCCCGTTTGACGTGCTAATTGAAAGCCATCAGACGAGCAAGATAGAGGCACTGCGATTGGAACAAGGGTCACTCATCTGGTATACAGATGGATCTAAGATGGCTGAAGGGGTAGGAGTGGGCATAGCAGGGCCTAAATGCAGGCCATCCAAAGCCCCAACCATCTTCCAGGCAGAAATTTATGCTATAGATCTGTGTGCCCAGGAATGCCTAAATAAAGGCATCCGAAGGGCAAAGAACTATATACTATCAGATAGCCAGGCAGCACTGAAAGCTCTAAGGTCCTATACCTTTGAGTCTAAAATTGCCTGGGAATGTAGACAATCCCTGAAGCAACTGGCCAACAACAACAAGGTTACCTTGATGTGGGTGCCAGGGCATGAGGGAATACAAGGAAATGAACTTGCTGACAGCCTTGCAAAAAAAAGGATCTGAAGCACCATTCATTGGACCCGAACCGTTTTGTGGCCTGGCCAAGGGACACATAGCGGAGGAATTCCAAGAATGGGAAAAGGACCAGAGGAAGTCCTACTGGAGGAATACTCCAGGCCAAAGACAAGCGAAAAAGTTTATAACTTATTCGACAAAGAATGCCACAAGGCTTCTCGAACTTGAAAAGTCCGAATTAAGGCTAATCACAGGCCTTCTAACTGGCCACTGCCCCTTGAGATATCATCTCAAGAATATGGGCAAGGCAGTAGACAACAAATGCAGATATTGTGATACTGCAACTGAAACTGCGGAACATATACTTTGTGAATGCAAGGTGTTAGTCCGCATTAGGCTAAATTTCCTAGAACAGGCAGAACTAACGCCTGAAGACATAGGGAAATTAGCCCCCAGGAAAATCACAAGCTTTGTAAAAAGTCTGGGAATCCTGGATAACCACTAGTTGTAGGGTAAATCACAAAAGATCTTTTAGGTCGAAGTGAAGTAAGGCTGTTCGAAGCCAAACGACCCCATAAAACAATCTACAATCTACAAGGTTTTAGTACTGGGTTGTAACTTGGAAGCGTTTTGGAGTCTAGAAATATTTTTATGGACGAGTATATTTCTGGGAATTTAGAAGTTCAGTTCAGACAGTATTTATGAAATCATCATTATGATTTCCAAAATGCTTTCAACATGTTACTATTTTTCAGTGTGTGGACCATAATATGCATCTTTTTTACTATTGATATTTGTCAATAATCAGTATTGCATACTTCAATTTATTGAGTTATAACTAATGTTTCATTGTAACAAGTATGAGTAACCTTTTATAATTTTCAGATTTGAAGATGGGGATGTCTTGCAACAACCAGAGATTATCACTGATTTACATGCAACACAGAAATATTTAATGACTGAACTTGAGAGGGATGAATTGAAACCAGACATTAAACCCACATTGAATAAAATTGATTCGAAGGTAACAGTATACCAATGTAAATGCTGTTCATTTGAGACAATGTATTCAGGTGTTCTCAAATCACATTTGCTGATTCATAGAAATCCTTCAAAAACAACAATGTACAAATGCAACAGTTGTTCATATCAGGTGAAATATAAAAGCCGCCTCGCGATTCATTTGGTGAAGCATATGGATCCTTCAGAAGTGACAATGTACAAATGTGACTCTTGTTCATTTCAGACAAAACTCAAGGGTGGTCTCAAAGAGCACGTGTTGGTGCATAAGAATCCTACAGAAATAACAATGTACAAATGTGACTCTTGTTCATACCAGACAAGACATAAGAATCGTCTCAAACAGCATATGCTGGTGCATAAGAATCCTACAGAAATAACGATGTATACGTGTGACTCTTGTCCATTTCAGACAAAACGTAAGGGTGATCTCGAAAAGCATGTGCTGGTGCATGAGAATCCTACAGAAATAACAATATATAAATGTGAGTCTTGTTCATTTCAGACAAAACATAAACGTTCCGTCAACAGGCATTTGCTAAGACATAAGGATCCTTCAGAAGTAACAATGTACAAGTGTGACACTTGTTCGTATGAAGCCAGATTTAAAAATTATCTGAGCAAACATTTGAAACTGCATAAAAATCCGTTAGAAGTGACAATGTACAAATGTGACTCTTGCTCGTATCAGACAAAATATAAAAATGCCCTCAAGGGGCATTTGTTGAAGCATAAGGATTCTTCAGAAATGGCAATGTACTACAAATGTGACTCTTGCTCATATCAGACAAAAGATAAGAAAAGTTTCAGAATTCATTTGGTGAAACATAAAGATTTTTGAGAAGTGATGATGTACACATAAACTCTTGATCATTTGAGACAAAAATTAAATATTACCTACAGAGACATGAAGTTACATGAAAGATGCTGTGAAATGGATATGCGTTTTTGGCAATTGATGCATTTTACCTCATTTATTAGTGCATAAGAATCTCATTCATAAGCGGATCTATAAGAATCCTTCATAGTTAACAGCGCAATATTATATTCTTATTGATGTCCAACAAATAGTACATTTTTCTTGAAACACACTCATCTTTCAAATAATAAATAAAAAATCTACTGGGCCGGATAATATTCCACCGTTTCTAATTAAACGAATTGTAAAACTAATAATATATCCCTTTAACATATACAGGGTGTCCCAATAAAAACTCCCAGGCCGAATATATTCTAAACGAAAAGAGATATTTTAATGCTGTAAAAGTCAGTTTGTAGAGCATAAAGAGAGCTTCATTTTTAATTGTTTTTTTGAATATATCAGTATATATAGATGGCGCTGTGTTCTAAAGAAATATTTCGACGGGAGAAACTTTGAAATGGGATTTATGTGAAAGAGAATGCATCTCTAAGCAGATTATGTTCTAAAAAAAAATACCATAAAACTAACCGTTTTCGAGATATTTGAGTCCAAATGTTGGCATTTGCCAATATCGAATAATTGTAATCCCTTCAACATTTCTGTCCTTTAAGTTGCTCGTCTGCAATACCGCAGGATTTTAGATTTTCATGGAGAGCGTCTTTGAACCTCTTTCGTTGACCGCCACGCCTTCTTCTACCGCTTAGCAATTCACCATAAAGTGTACATTTAGGAAGGCGGTTATCATGCATACGATGACCGTGACCTGCCCATCTTAGGCGTGCTCTTGAAATAAGCACCTCAATTGGAAGGCTGTTTGGTCTCCTGAGTACTTCCACCACTTCAATTTCCGTTAAGTGTAATGTCTATTTGGTTCACTTGATGAGGAGTTGACATAATCTTAGTCTTTCCAATGTTGATTTTAAGTCCCAAGGATTCATAGCTCTGGGCATACACATCTAAAAGTTTTTGAAGCTCTTCTGGCGTAGAGGCTAAAAGTGCACAACCATCCGCATCCGTTTGAAAAATTATGGAGGTTTTAAAAAACCAAAAACAACAAGAAGAAAAGGAACTGCAACTGATGAAAATATTGCATTGGTATTACATCAAGTAGAAAATAACCCAAACATTTCAGTACGCAAGTTGACGGAAGCAATAAATATTGCACGTTCCACCTGCCACAGAATTCTTAAAACAAACAAATTTTTTCCATATAAAGTTCATTTAGTTCATCATTTGATTCCAGGGGACAATGAGCGGAGATTAGATTTTTTGGCGCAACTTTCAATTCTCTTATAAGAAAATCCAAATCTTTTAGATACAATTATGTGGAGTGAAGAAAGTCAAGACATAATTGTCGTTACTGGTCTCAAGAGAATCCTAGATGGATGAGACATACCAGATCCCAGAATCATTTTGGAGTAAATGTTTGGTGTGGTATCGTTAATGGTTACATTGTTGGCCCATACCTCTACCATGACAATTTAACAGGTGAAAGATATTTACAATTTTTGCAAAATGATTTACAAGTACTATTAAGGAATTTGCCCGCTCAGTTGGATAATATGTGGTTTCATCAGGATGGAGCAGGCCCACATAATCATCACAACGTTGTTAATTATTTAAATCAAACATACCCAGGAAGATGGATTGGTACCAATGGAGTACTTAGATGACCCGCTCGATCTCCTGACATTACTCCATTAGACTTTTATTTATGGGGATTTTTAAAAAGTGAAGTGTGCAAAGAACCAATAGCAGACATGGCAGATCCGTATAATAAAATTTATGCTAGTGCTGCAGCCATGAATCGGCATACATCATTAAAAGTTTGTAGATCTGAACTAATTAATAGGTTTACGATGTGTGTTAACGAAAATGGCAATAATTTTGAATACTTATTAAAATAGTTATTTTAATTTCATTAGTTTGTAAAAATTGTTTTATGTTCGTAATTGTTTTTTTTTATTGTTTAAATGTTTGAATTATATGATAAATAATATTTTTAGTTTTTTTTTTTTTCAAGGGTTACGTCAAGTATATTTAATTCATAAGATATGAAAAATTGTATTTAATTTATAAGGTGTAAGAGGTTATTATACTCACTAGATATCAAATATTTTTAATTATAATCTAACCTAACAACAAAGCAACTATATGAAAAATTCTTTAAATATTTTCTTCCAAAATTTGTAAATTAAATACAGATTGTCCAACTTAAAGGACGGAAATGTTGAAGAGATTACAATTATTGAATATTCCCAAATGTCAACATTTGGACTCAAATATCTTTCTTTCACATAAACCCCATTTCAAAGTTTCTCCCATCGAAATATTTCTTTAGAGCACAGCGCCATCTATATACTGATATATTCAAAAAGCAATTATATTCAAAAATGAATCTCTTTATGCTCTACAAACTGGCTTTTACAGAATTAAAATATCTCTTTTCGTTGAGAATATATCCGGCCTGGGAATTTTTATTGGGTCACCCCGTATTGTTAACTTGTCTTTTCAAAATGGTATAAATGAAGTTGAACCACTTTTGGAGGTAAATGGAGTCCCATATGACGTTCTCACTTTTACAGAACACTGACTTAAGACTGAAGAATTCAAATCAATTCATATTGAAGGTTATACGAATGCAGCATATTATTCAAGATCTCAAATGAATCATGGCGGATCCTGCATTTTCGTTAAAAATGATTACAATTTTGTGGAACTACATTTTCTGAAACAAAAATGTCAAGAATTAGATTGTGAATGCTCAGCGGTTCTGGTGGAAGAACCCGGTATGATCATTCTCTCGGTGTACACGTCTCCATTAGGTGATATAGAATTTTTTTTTAAACATAATGGAAAATATATTAGATACTTTAATAAGCAAGCAAAAATATAACATCTTCATTTGTGGAGATTTCAATATAAATATTTTAGATATAAATCCTAGCACAAACAAATTTAAGGACTTAATTAATAATTTCAACTTAAATTTCACAATAACTGATCCAACCAGACAAAGATAAGATAAGATAAGATAATTTATTGGTGTTAAACATACAAAAGTATTTACACAGGTCAAAAATTTGAACAGCAAAACATATAATTACAAATATAAAACAGTTTAAAGAACACTAAAATTGTAAATATACATATATATATAATAAAATTAGGTAAAAATATAGGTAAAAATGATAAAATTATTTTTGAACACAAAATTAATAAGTAAAAAAAACAATAAACATTTTCATCTTCAGCTAAGTGATTGTTATATTCTTGTTAAGTCACTATTTAAGAATTCCTGTATAGAGTAAAAAGCATTATGTATGAGAAACTGCTTAATCCTGTTTTTAAATGATATCTCCGTAAGGAGTTTAATCTCTGGAGGTAGAGCATTATAGAACTTGAGGCCCCAGTATGCAGTGCCGTCTCTAGTTTTTGACAGTCTTAAATAGTTAATAGCCAAGTTATGTCGGTGTCCCGTTGGGTATGAGTGAAATTTGTCATGAGTAGTGTACATGCTTAAGTTGTTTTTTGTGTAAATTAAGCATTGCAGAATATATATACAGGGGACAGTTAAAATTTTAAAATCGATTAGTTTGGATTTACAGTCGTCTCTAAATTTGAGTCCTGCAATTACCCTTATTGCTCGTCTCTGCATGGAAAACACGCTAGATGCTGAGCTAGCATGCCCCCATACAAGGATAGCATAAGATATTACAGAGTGAATAAGGCTGTGATAAGCAGTGACGAGGGTTTCTGTTGATACCCGATGAGCCAAACTGCGAAGTAGATATATACTTCTTGAAATTTTCTTGCAAATATAGTTTGTGTGATTTTCCCATGATAGTTTATAGTCCAAGTAAACACCGAGAAACTTTACTGAATCTGGATTTTCTATCTGGTTCATATTTCTAAGGCCAAACACCATTGTCTCAGTCTTTGAATTATTAAGATTACCTCATTGGTAATATAATAATAAACAATAAAGTTATTAACTTAGTGCATGCAACAAATATTTCGAATTCTCTATCAGATCACCTCGCAGATCACCCTAGATCATAGCACAGTGTGATCCCGAAAAATACACACGTGCGGAGTTTAAATATAAAAAACGATTCTTTTCCGATCAAAACATAAGAAATTGTATAAACGAAGTAAAAAATTATCAATGGTATGAAATTTACAAGTGTCATGATGTCAATAAAGCATATAATATTTTACTGAACACCTTACAATACCTGCAGGACAAATACTTCCCAGAAAGAACACTTAATACAAAATGCAATAGAAAGCCTTGGATAACTTTAGGAATAAGAATTTCATGTGAACATAAAAAAATCTTATACAGTCAATATAGAGAAGGATTAATTACAAGGGAATATTACTACAAATACACAAATGTTTTAAAAAAAGTTATAAGAAATGCGAAAATCATGCAAAATGAAAATATAATTAAAAAAATCCACAAACAAAAACAAAAGTACTTGGAAGGTCATAAAAACTATAACAAATAAAAATAAGAAAAGTGAATATTTCAATATTTTTTTTTATACATTTATTTAACGTCGGCCTATTTCCGCTACTGAGGCCTATCACCGACGCCTGTAGGCGAACTACCCCCAACCAGGAATTTTGCCGACCTCTTCCCTTAAGAAGAGTAGGGATCTTTTACTTGCCTAACATTTAATAGACAAGGGACCGACGGCTTTACATCCCCTCCGCAGGATGGTATATCTCCTATACGACCCTCGCCTAAGGTTGTATAGATTCCGCGCATACACTGATATACAAGCCGCTGGAAGATGTGTGAGGCGAGAACGCGGTTTCCGTTGGAATGGTCACCCATCCAAGTACTAACTGCGCCTGTCGTTGCTTTACATCGCATAACGAAGTATGTACATAGTAAAGACGCACCTACAGTGTCAAATAAAAATGTACTACATAAACTATTTATTTATCAAAATATACAATGTTTAAGAAATAAAGCTCTAGAATGTGAAATTTTCTTAAAATCATTAAACGATCAACCAGCGGTGGTATGTTTCACTGAACACTGGTACAGAAGGGAAGAAGAAAAAATCATAAATCTTGAAGGCTATAATTTGGTCTCGGTCTTCTCACGAGAGAAAAAACTTCACGGAGGAAGCTGTATACTGACTTTAAAGGGAATAGAGGCGGAGGAAATTGACTACCTAAAACAAAAATCAAGCGAAGGGCATATAGAATGTTCTGCTATTGTTAGTAAGTCCAATAAACTAGTAGTTATTTGCATTTATAGACCACCATTAGGCAATATGGATTTGTTTCTTGAAACTGTATCTTTTATATTACATTATTCTTCAAATAATTATCCAAAATATAATATTATACTTTGTGGAGATTTTAATATAAACCTTTTGAAAAAAAAATAAAATTTCAGAAAACTTTGAAACTCTGCTATTAAGTTTTAATATGTTCCAAACAATTTTTGCACCCACGCGGATAAAAAACAAATCAGAAACATTAATTGACAACATATTTATCAACTATGAACACAGTCATGAAGGCAAAGTAATAGCATCCGCATTGTCTGACCACGAAGGACAAATTTTACAAATCGACCAAGAAAATAAGCCACAAAATCGAAATGTTACGTACAAAGCAAGGATATTTTCTCAACAGAAATTACAGCAATTCAAAACCGAAATTGAGAATGCAAATTGGCAAAGCATTCTTAATGAAAGCGATCCCAACCTAGCATATCTAAAATTCGAAAATATATTTCATAGTACATTAAAACGACTATTTCCTGTTAAAAATATTAAATCCGAACAGAGAGGTATTAAACACTGGATAACCAGTGGTATCAAAAACTCCTGCAAAAGGAAACGCATCCTATATAAACAAATTCTCTCAGGTTTAGTCTCCCAGCACTTTTATGTTAAGTATACAAAGATATTGAGAAATGTAATTAAAAAGGCAAAACAATTATCACACAAATATTATATAGAATTCGCTCAAAATAAAGGTAAGGCAGTTTGGGATATTGTCAAGAGCTATACGGGTAAAACAAACAACCCCGAACAGATTCTCAAAAATTTGCAATACAATAAAAACCCAGTGTAAATATTAGATGATATCAACAATAATTTCATTAATCAATGTCCAAATATATCTACACCAAATAGTACAATAGAAGCAAATAACATTTACGCACACAAATCCTTATTTTTAGAACCTACCGATCATGTAGAGGTGTACAATGTAATAATTAGCCTAAAAAACCAAAAAATCTGTGGGAGAAGATGAAATACCCGTAAAGCTCTTAGAACATGTTGCAAATGTCATCTCTGGACCGTTGGCTCATATTATCAACCAAATGTTATACACAGGTATTTTTCCAGAACAACTTAAAATGGCAGAAATTAAAGCTATTTATAAAAAAGGAGACAAATCAGACTGGAAAAACTACCGTCCAATTGCACTACTGTCCAACATAAGTAAAATATTTGAGAAAATAATCTACATCAGACTTATAAATTTTATAGAAAAAAACAAATTAATTTCAGATTCACAGAACGGATTTAGGAAGGGGAAGTCAACCGTACTTGCAATATACAAAGCGCTGAGCTTTGTACTAGAATCACTAAATAACAAGAAACAAACAATTGCTGTATGTCTTGATTTGTCGAAAGCTTTCGATAGCGTCGATCACGACTTATTAACAAAAACGTTAGAGGGGTATGGTATAAGAGGAATAGCTCTGAAACTATTGCGATCTTACTTAACAAACCGGAAACAATGTGTAGTTGAAAGAGACATAACAGGAAATACTATAAAATCTGGAAAAAAAATAATAAAAAAAGGAGTACCACAGGGATCCATCCTAGGACCTCTGTTATATATACTGTACACAAATAAAATTAATATATAATTTTCCAGTTTTAGGAAAGGATTTCAACCTTTTCTTTTTTCTCAACCCATCCCTGCTAATCTTATAAAAGTAAATAAGTAACCACACTATTTATATAAAATAAAAATTTATTTTTCATCAACCAAAATTTTCAATTTTTTAAAAATGTTGTATTATAAATTGCCTTCGAAATGCTAATCCTTAATACGTTATTTTCGTTGTTTGCATAAATATCTACATTATCCACATCTAGATTATCATGCTGGAAATTGTCACCATTCTGCAGAGCAATGTTATGCAATACTGCAGTTGCACATATCACTGCTACACTAGTGTCAATTTTAGTCGTCAAAGTTCTCTGTAGGCAAGGAAATCGTTTTTTCCAAAGTCCGTTAATCCTTTCTATTAAATTTCGTGTACGTTTGTGAGCACGGTTGTAGTTTTCTTCTTGTTGCGTTGTAGGATATATTACAGGTGTAAGGAGGTATGGACGACAAGCATAACCATTGTCTCCGAGCAACAAACCACAAATCTGTCCGTGTTCAAAACGTACCCTTACTGCACTCCTATCAAATATAACGCTATCATGAGTAGAACCGGGATGCCGTACTACTATATCTAATATTTCCATCCTGGGCCCACCTACAAGCTAAATTAACAATATATTACAATGTATCAGTTTTTATAGAAAATGCACATAATGAGGTAGTATCAGTGACGTCATCATTTGACAGCCTGAAAACGGTTAAGTGGATTGTTGAAGAATTTGACATAAGAGCAAGTCTTAGTTTGTGATCAATTCTAAAATTAGTGGTGCATAATTTTAATAACAAATTTGTGTGGAGACATTTATTAAGGTTTTTTTAAAAGCCTAGTGTGAAAGAAATTTCGATACATATCGTATCAGTGCTATTATTGGAAAAGAAAAATTTGTTGTCAGGTATGTTAACATGCCTGTTAAATCGTAAATTGTAAATATAAGCATTAATAACGCTAATAATTTAGTTTTTTGGTTTTTTTTTGTTAAGTATGTATATTGTATAACTTATTTGCTTAAATATTCATTTAATATATGTATTAATAGATTTGGTATAAGCCAATATTGACATAGGATATAATAGGTTAGGTAGTAGTAATTTCTATTTACTAATATTGATGGTTTTATAAAAGATTAATATCCATTGCTGTGAAATTTATATTTTCTGACAATATTATTAATTCCCTGCCAAAAATGGCATATAGAAATATCTCCACAGTAATTTAAAATATATACTTTATGGAGAGGATCTATGTAGATGATGAAACAGTTTTACATATGAGTTTCTATGCCATTCTATTGCACAACGACTTCCCGTCATACTGAGGAAGAATATCTCTTGGGATTTTTGTGGTTATTAATATGACTGTATGTGAAATCGACTAATTTCGTTCAAAAAATGTTATCGGTCTCATAGAACCTTATAGCTTTATTTTTATCTGTTTCTATGAGCATTTTTGGCAGGGCTGTACTTCAAGCTCAAAAGTTTCTAATGAGTTTGAATTTGTTACTATTTTAGAAACAGAATGTCGACGACGGCTGTTGTTGTGTGCACTAATCGATGGAATCGAAAAAGAACAGTTAGATTTTTGGGATTTCCATCTGCTCAAACCAGACGACAAGTAGAGCTTGCAAGAATAGAAATACGTACTCAGCCCAGCAGCATTCTGTAACGATGATTTTCTCGAATCGAAAATAAAAAATGCAAGAATATGTTCCAAACATTTTGTCATGGGTACCTATACGATAGTTTTTACATCATTTATAAGATATTGCAATGTTGACAGTGAATTTGCCTATTTAGTCAAAATAGGATGCATAAATGTTCTTAAGATTTCATTTAAATTGTAAATTGTTCTTAAGGTGATATGTAACGTTTTTTATAGTATGCTTTACACATTAATTTAACATGTATTCTATTATATTGACTTGTTTAAAAAAGTATTGTTAATAACACAAATAAAACTGATTGAATATGTAATTATGGTTATTAATTACATCCTCCTCCAGTAACGTGCGAATAGACATAGTTTTGGGTTGATAAATGAAGGTGGGTTTTAAGATCAAATCAGATTTTAAACTGAGTGTACTAAACAATGCAAAATACATGGAAGAATGAAAAATAAAACCCTAACTTTTTGAAAAACTTCGTTGGATTTTCAATGTATCTGAACATTTTTAAATTCAGGAAGAAAAAACGATGAATATATTAAATATTGATAGAGCAAAATACTTTACTTTGTAGCAATACATTGTGGTTTTGTTGTTTTTATTAACATATTCTACATGTAAACTTAGGAAACATAGATCTGTATATACATTATATAAAGCCATTAACTTTTTAAATATCATAACTGCATAATTTACAAATGTATAGATTACATAAAAATCTTTGTGAAATGCCAAAGCGCACTGCATACTCTAAGCATCTGGCCTTGTTTTTTAATACTACAGCCATATCAATGTTCTTGTTACTGAGTTCTATTCAATAAGCCAATACATCCGTCATAGACGTATCCTCATACAACAATCCAAGGCTTAAGTGTTGCTTCTGACACTCTCTGAGAATGCCGAACCTAAAACAAAAATTATATTCATTCTTAACCCATTTTAATAATATTCCAATGCTTGAAAAACAGTAATTTGTGATTAAACATTGCAGACAAAAGTAATATACTTTGATAATAAACGTTAAATTTCATACAGATCTACACTTACTTTACCAACAATGAGATATCGTTTGCTAATTTTTTTGCCCCCAGATTCTATCCATTTACAGGCAAGCTGGGCAAAGGCATCTAAACTTTTACATGCTCTAATTTCATCATTGGTCATAGGGCTCGTTCGAAATAATAAATAATCCATCACCACACTTTTAGAAATCTTTGGGATATCATCTAAAGATGCTGTCAAATCTGCCACATTTAAACTATATGGATCAACGCCATTAATATACTCTAACTTAAAAATATAATTTGGTGACTCCTGAAATGAAGTGTACAGATCAAATTTCAATGAATTTAACAATCCTAATTGCTAAAATTAACTCACCATTTCGAAAATAAAAACCTGTTGACAGTACGGAAAAAAAGAAGTCGGTTAAAAAACACAAATAAAACACAAAATTAAAGTCAGTTCAACAAATCACCAAACGTATTAGTAAAAGGAAACACTAACTGTTAATTTTACACAAAAAAAGCTTTTAAAAAAGCTCTGAAATTCTTTAAAATTTGGGATAACTAAATGACCGTAAACGTCGCAAAACTTATCTATCCACTGAACTGAAGTTGCAGCTCGGTTGTGACGTCAGCTGATACTACCTCATTACCTGCACATTCAGAGAAAAATATCCTTTCCTATTTCGATATACTTCCGCATCATCTCCTCCAGGATTTACAATGGGAATGTGAGTGCAATCGATGCACCCTGATATTGACGGGAAACCTGCAATAGCGTTAAATTTTATTATATTAATGCGCTGCTCGTTTTCATTGTCAGGGATTTTAATAAAATCTCCTAGCTTCTCTGCCAGCAAAATTGACACCTTCTTAATGGTTTGTGATACTGTTGCTTGACTAACTTTTCTCAAATCACCAGTTACATTCTAAAAATAATGGTTTATAAGTTATAAAAAACTAGAAACAGTATTAACGGCAACAAGATCTCTACCTGAAAATTTCCAGTAGCGTAAAATCTCAAACATATCAATAATTTTATGAGAGGTGACACAGGCAATCCCCGATTATTTACTCCAATTTGCAGGCCATCTAATATCAGGGGTAAAATAACATTTGTTACCACGTACTTCGTAAACCGGTATCGTTTACGAAATTCGACATCCTCATAAAATTCGAGAGGATTTTCCCCATCACGAATATATCTCTTAAATAAACGTGGCTGGTGTGCTTCCACTGCCTCCAAATGACCCAAATAATCGAAAAAATTATCAAAATTGTCCTCATCCATTATGTATATACTCAATATTCAACTATAAAATATTTATTTACGTTATTTTAACCTATTTTGGCAATCCGTCAAAATAAAAGCAATTATGCGCGTGCGTTGTCTATGTAAGGGTGCCTCAAGGGACCTCTGGACTTGCCTTACGTCTAAGGACGGTTTGAGGAAGGTATTTCTCCTCAAGTATTGTTTATAAAACGTACACGGTTCCTTAAGGGCAACTTGGACCTAAGGAAGCCTTGAGGATCGACTATAAATACGGCCATAAGAGCCGCCCGTGGTGTAGTGGTTAGGACGTGTGGGACAGAGGGTTCGAATCAACTTTACAGTTTTTTGTTTTTACTACATCTTGTACGAGATGTATTTCGGCTGGATTAGCAACTAAAATACGTAATACGTACGGTTAGGTTAATATTTGCTTATGATGGGTGATTTCCCTTGCATTTGACGGCAGCCAAGATCGGATATGGCGCGAGACGCTCGTAAAATTTGTATTTCATGCCGTCTCCAGTCTACTCTATGGTCATTTTATAACCACCGATTCGCTATCTGATCTGTGGTTACTGTGCAAAGTCGTGCAACTCGTTGGTGTTGCTAAGTTCATTTTAGTGTATTTGTAATCTGATAATATGAATGGTTTTGTTTTGTAAACAATGGAAACTCAGGAAAGAGTAATATGCAGACTCTGTTTGAAAATATGCCACAACTTTAAACCTATAGATGGAGATATGAAGGACATCTTTAATGTACTTCTGCCAAGAATGGTAAGCCTAAAAAATTAAAAGGGATGAAGTTTAAGGATGAATAAATTTTCTTCGTTTTAGGATTTAGCTGCAGTACAGGAACCCATGATGTGTACACTCTGTGCAGAAACGCTTACAAGATGTATTGGTTTTAAAGTGAGGTGTTGCAACGCACATGATAATTTAGTTCAATTTGTCGAAGACAAGGGTGCAGTCAAACTAAATTTATTAGATGTCTATCTGAGCAAAAATGACGATTGTACTGGTGTTTCAGAGAATCGGCACGTATGCGCATTATGCATGAGTCCAGTAAAAGAGTGTTCTGCCGTATCTTTTGATATTATATTGGAGAATATGATAGACAAGTGTCTTCCAGAATTGGTAGGTATCCATATCTCTTACATTATGCTATATAAAGACTTGATAACACATTCGGGAGAGTTATAAAGAAATCCCCTTAAATATTTGTCTCGAATATGCGCAGCGCTTTTCAATCAGAGCTGTGTCGAGCTGACAAAAAGTGCTCGCAAGCACTAAGCACTGAAAACAGTGCTTAACTTTTTCGAGCACTAAGCACTTTCAAAAAATTTAAGGTAATATTAAAGGAGAACGGAAACCTCGAATTTTTGCGTGATTTTTTCAGGATACCCTATTTTGGGGTCGTAGAATACGAATCTGAAATTAGTTTTGCGTGCATGCGAACCGTTTCTCAAAAAAAAAATTTTTGAAAATTTTTCTTATGACGCACTTTTTCATGCACTAATTTATACACCAACAGCACTTGTATATCGTCTTTTTCTTTATTAAGATCACACCGTGTCCTTTATAGAACAATAAACCCTTCACTTATGGCAGAAAACTCACTTTCTTTTGTATAAAAATCAGAATTTTATTCACAGAAACTGTATTAGATGAACCTCCATCTGTCATTTGATTACATATATTCGCATGCGTTGTTTGCGTATGTGTAAGGTTTGGTGTCTAAAGGCACCGTATTAAATCTGGGGCAGACGGCGCTAAGTACACACATTAGCGCCTTGAAGGGCAAGGGATATGTATGTTTATAAATAATACTTAACGCCGTCTGCCCCAGATTTAATAAGATGCTATGTACTATTATATATCCCTTGCCTTTCAAGACAGTTTCGAAACGTCGACCGGCCGCGAACATGTTTGATTTATGTCTATAAATAATGCTTTAACGCCATCTACCCCAGATTTAATAAGGCGCTAAAGTACTATTATATATCCCTTGCCCTTGAAGACACGTTCGCGCCCGTCGACGCTTCTAAAGTGTCTTGAAGGGCAAGGGATATATAATATTACATAGCATCTTATTAAATCTGGGGCAGACGGCGTTAATTATCATTTATAAACATACATATCCCTTGCCCTTCAAGGCGCTAATGTGTGTACTTAGCGCCGTCTGCCCCAGATTTAATAAGGTGCCTTTAGACACCAAACCTTACACATACGCAAACAACGCATGCGAATATATGTAATCAAATGACAGATGGAGGTTCATCTAATACAGTTTCTGTGAATAAAATTCTGATTTTTATACAAAAGAAAGTGAGTTTTCTGCCATAAGTGAAGGGTTTATTGTTCGATACAGGACATAGTGTGATCTTAATAAGGAAAGAGACGATATACAAGTGCTGTTGGCGTATAAATTAGTGCATGGAAAAGTGCGTCATAAGGAAAATTTTCAAAAATTTTTTTTTGAGCAACGGTTCGTATGCACGCAAAACTAATTTCAGATTCGTGTTCTACGACCCCAAAATAGGGCATCCTGAAAAAATCACGCAAAAATTCGAGGTTTCCGTTCTCCTTTAGTATTACCAAATTTAAATAGTAGAAAGCTGTCATATAGGGATTTTTTGAAGTCGCTGATTAAGAATCCGAAAGCTTTTAAAAAAGATTGATTTAATGTTAATAGATTGGCGTCTAACCACAGTTTTATTTTCAAAAGACCACGTTCTGCTTTAATTTTGACGTTTTGCCAACTAGAGTCTGAAAATATTAATACGGTATCATCAGCATCTGAAACGATTTTCCCAGATTTTCTAGTTTTAACATATTGATGTATAATAGAAATAGGATAGATCCTAACACAGTTCCTTGTGGAACTCCGTACTCGATAATTCTTTCTTCGCTGTAGACCGAATCAATCGACACTGTTTGTTAGATAATTTCTGATCAGATCGTTGCATATACCGCGAATACCATAATTATTTAGTTTTTGAAGCAGCTTATTGTGTGAGACTGTGTCAAAAGCCTTTGCGAGATCCAAGAATACCGCCAAAGGCTTCTGATCAGTATTTAGTGAATTCTATATTTCATGAGTCAATGCATATGTTGCATCAATCGTGGACATTTTTCCCCTAAAACCAAATTGAAGTGGTGATATTAAATTATGTTTATTGATATGTTCCAGTAACCTAGACTTGATACACTTTTCTAAGATTTTAGCAAAATTACCGATCAAATTTGGCGATAATTTTTTACGTCAAATGGATCTTCGGATTTTAGAATGTGTTTTATGGCAGCCTTTTTTAGTATTTCTGGAAATTTTCCAGTCTCAAATACTAATTTCATTATTTCAATGGTTTTAAAATATACTGATATGTTTCTTTTTATATCACTTGCTTTAATATTATCTAATCCCGGGGTTCCATTAGTTTTTAACTCATTTATGCAAGAGATTATTTCATTTTCTGAAACAGGGCACATAAAAATTGAATTTAAGATAGGGTTAGCATTTTGCTCACGGTAAGAATTTTGCGCAGTATTGCTCATTATTTTTTCAGCCATCTTGCGTCCAATTTCAGAAAAATATACAGGGTTACTGGTAATTCGATACATTCCTTTGGAGATGTGATGGGGCATGATCTAAGAAGTAAATTTAGCCCTAACATATATTATGCAAAACTCAATAGTTTTTGAGATATTTAATTTTTTTTGTTTTTCTTAAAAAGTAGATCTTAATGTCCTAAAAGTTAATTTTCGAAAAATCTATTTGACATTTTTAAATTTTTTTTTACTGGATTACTTGTCCAATATTATAGATATCCGTTTGGAATGAAAAATATCTGGAAACATTTCGATCATGTGAACATGTGAAATAAAAACTTAAAAATTTTTTTTTTTTTTAAATCAGCTATGAAATTTACCTATTAGGTTTTTCAAAAAAATATTAACATAACACGCATATAAATTATTATAAAAACTGCCTTATTTCAATAGCTATCTAACAAGGTACAAATGTTCAATGTACCCTTAATAGTTCTAAGAAAATACTAGTAAAAATAACACAAGTAATACGAATTTTATTTTTAGATAAACAGTAAAAAACATTTTAAAAGTAGTGTTTAATTCTCCATTAATTTCAAAGTTGTACTTTATTTTTTATATGTCTTGCTCAAAATGGGAGCCCCTATTCCATATACAGACACGGCAGCGTCTTCTTATTTCCGTCCTTGTTACTCTGGTTGTCAGATTATGCCTTATGTGTTGGGCAGCATCGACTATCCTTTGTCTAAGGTTTTCTATAGTATTGACTGGTGTGGCATAGACCATCTCCTTCATATGACCTCATACGTAATAATCAAGGGGTGTTAAGTTAGGGCTTCGCGCTGGCCAAGGTATTGGGCCCGCTCTTCCAATCCAACGGTTAGGGAAATGTTGATCAAGTAACTGTCGTACTGTCAGTCGGTAATGTGCTGGACAACCGTCGTTCTGAAACATCATTCGCTGTCTGACGGCGAGAGGAACATCTTCTAAAATCACCGCCAGATCATTTCTTAAAAAATGTTCCATTGTGACGCTCCGGTTAGTCTTGCGACTTTATTAATTGAAATAGTTGGGTCTTCCTCAAAACACCTCAATATTTCTTCCTCATCATCTGGTTCGTAAACGGGAGGAGCACCAGCGTCACTTCTTCTACATTTCACGGAGCCAGTTTCAGCGATATTTCGATATGCCATACTGAATACACATGCATTTGGTAAGCGGCGGTTAGAGTACCAAAGACCATATTCTCGGCGAGCTTCAGCAGCATTGCCGCCACAGTATCCATAGACAAACAAGATATCAGCGTATTCTGCGTTGGCATACGCGGCCATGGCACAGAAAATACAATAACAACAACTACGAGCAAAGTCAAAATCTTCGATAACTAATTTAACAAGACCAACAAACTTAAGGGACACGGAGATAAGAATGGCAGTTAATGACATATATGCACAAACGTCAAAGTCAAGGACTGACTGACTTAAATGAAAATGAACGATTAGTCATTTAATAAATTCCGCCACCAGCATTATCTTTACTAATTTTTTATTAGAACTATCAAGGGTACATTGAACATTTCTACCTAGTTAGATAGCTATTGAAATAAGGAAGTTTTTATAATAATTTGTAGGCGTGCTACATTAATATTTTTTTGAAAAAACCTAATAGGTAAATTTCATCTGATTTAAAAAAAAAAAATTTACAAGTTTTTATTTTAAATGTTCACATGATCGAAATGTTTCCGGATATTTTTCATTCCAAACGGATATCTATAATATTGGACAAGTAGTCCAGTAAAAAAAAATTTAAAACTGTCAAGTAGATTTTTCGGAAATTAACTTTTAAGACATTAAGATCTACTTTTTTGAGAAAAACAAAAAAATTGAAATATCTCAAAAACTATTGAGTTTTGCATAATGTATGTTAAGGCTAGATTTACTCCTTAGCTCATGCCCCATCACATCTCCAAAGGAATGTATCGAATTACCAGTATTATATGTGTTACCCATCTCCGTTTTATCTACCTAAATCTAAATAACTTGTTTATAAAAATCAGCCGACAGACAAACATTTCTTCCATACTGGACTTCATTTTCAGTTACTAATTAATTTTTAATTTGCAGGATTTAAGTGTCATCAAGGAACCCGTAATCTGTACAACATGCCTTAGCGCCCTAGAGAACTGTTTCCGTTTTGTTACTAACTGTTTGATTGTAGAAGACAAGATTAAGATTTATTGTCAAGCTCTAGATATAAACAGTAAGGGTCAAATAGACTTAAGCAGTTTGTTACAGTCTACAATGAGAGAAGTAACAACAAGTGAGGTAGATAGCAACTGGGTCGAGATAATAAAAGTAGAAAACCAGTTATGCAAGGAAAGAGGAACTGCTAATGGGAGGGGAAGAGATAAAAACAATGATCTATTTAAACTAGAACAAATGGTCTGTGCAGATGGTAAAAATGTCAAAGTGAAGGTTGAACCTGAATCTAAAAGTGTTGTAGACATGGAGGACTTAAATTTCAACAGTGAAGGTCGTTTTACATCGAGAAATATATTGGCTGGCAATGAGGAGTGCGATGGTCTCAATGCGATTAAAACAGAGGAAACACTTTGTTGGGAGAATGAACTTGAAATGGAGGACCAAGAATTTATACTTAATGAAGAAATTGAAATAAAGGAAGATGAACCCGATTTCGTAAGGTAAAAGATCCACTTTAATCAAATTAATTAATCATAACCTGGAAGCTGAAGTGTTCCCAGAAACATAAAATTTAGATGACTACTATAAGAAATATTTATTAACCTTTATAATAATAATGTATTTTATTCATCATATCAAGTTACACACATGGTATAACTTATTAGACAAGTCAGTGGTAAATAATAAATAAAGGTAAAAAACAGACAATAATAAAACATACAAGTATAACAACAATATGACATACATTACTGAAACATATTAAGTACAATATATTACACTTTAAAATTAAATATAAAACTAAAAGTGTAAATAGTCATCTACAGAATAAAAAGCTCTACTCATTAAAAATTTTAGCAGGGCATTTCTAAATAAATTAAAATTATCGAATTGGCCAAATAGTTGGGTAAATTTATTATAACAATTAATGCCTTGAAAGATGTAAGAATTTTGGCCCACACTTGGTCTCGAGAAAGGCACCCGAAGCTGATTGTTGCTGCAAGTAACATAGCTGTGAACATTACTATTTTTTAAAAAGATATTTTCCATTTCTTTTATATTTGTTGTAATTAAGAATATGTACAGAGATGGTAACGTTAAAATTGATAGTGCTATAAATGCCTCTTTACAGTGAGTCTGAGCAGGTAAACCAAGCATACACCATATAATTTTCTTTTGTGCTACAAAAACTTTGGAAGCATGTGGAGAGTTTCCCCAGAACATCAATCCATAAGATATCTTAGACTGAACCAGACCAAAATAAGCTAGCTTCAGCATATTAAGTGATACAGTGGATTTTAGATATCTAATAATGAAGCAGGATTTACTTAATTTCTCTGATAAATCATCAGTTTGTTTCTCCCATGTCATTTTGTGATCTATCCTTAGTCCCAAGAATTTTATTTCATCTGTTTGTACAATTGACTGATGACCAGCCTTAACTAAAACACTTGAATTGTGACCAACATTTTTGGGCAAAAATGACATACAAAACGTTTTGCCAGCATTTAGAACCAAACCATTGCTCAAACACCAATCAGAAAATTCACCTACTGATTTATTAGCTCTACTGGTTGTCAACTCCAAGGTGTTACTAGATATTAAAAGATTTGTGTCATCTGCATAAACAATTGCAGCATTCGGTGAGGTACAAGAATTGGGCATGTCGTTTACAAAAATTAAAAACAATAGGGGA
Source organism: Leptura quadrifasciata (assembly GCA_963675555.1). Taxonomy (NCBI): domain Eukaryota; kingdom Metazoa; phylum Arthropoda; class Insecta; order Coleoptera; family Cerambycidae; genus Leptura; species Leptura quadrifasciata. The sequence continues at coordinate 92,754,481 of OY776680.1, read as the reverse complement.
CCTAGAATAGAGCCTTGTGGCACACCAGTAGCAACGTCCCTAACATCCGATTTGTATGAGCCTATGACTACAGCCTGCTTTCTGTTGTTTAAATAAGAAGTGATCCATTCGTGGGCCACGCCACGTATTCTAAATCTAAAGAGTTTATCTAAAAGTAAACCATGATCAACGGTATCAAAAGCTCTGCTGAGATAAAAAAATAAGGCTATTGGTTGCTGTTTGTTGTTCAGTGCATTATAGATATATTCACATAACTGTTCAATAGCGGTTATGGTTGACTTATTTTTTCTGAACCCATTCTGAATGAAGTTAAAAGATTGTGATCTTCTAAAAAGCTGATTAATCTATTGTTATAGCAAAGTTCAAAAATTTTAGCTAACTGGTTTTGGACACTAACATTTCTATAATTACATGCTTCTAGTCTAGATCCCTTATTTCTATAAATCGGTATGGATTTCGAAATTTTAAGAACATCTGGATACTGGCCACTGACAAATGATTCATTAATCAGACAAGACAGTGGGGGTACAGATTTCATCAACTACCGCCCTTAGTACTTGACCACCTACTTCATCTATCCCTGCAGCAGATTTTTTCGTTGTTTTTAGCAACACTTCTCTAATTTCTGCCGAGCTGGTCGGCAATAAAAAGAAATTATATATATATAATTTGGAGGTAATATCAACTTATTACAATCTGGTTTAGGACACTGAAAATTTAAAAAGAAATTATTAAAACCATTGCAAATGTCTTTGGTATTAGTAAATGTTTGCTCCTTAACTGTTATCCTTGTAATATTTTGTTTTGGATAATTTTTTGCCTCATTAATTATTTTCCAACTTTCTTTCATTATATTTTGTGTATTATTTATACGCTCATTGTTGTGATTGGCTTTATCCATCACAATCTTTTCCGAATACAGCTGTTTTAACCTAACATACCTGTTTTGAATTATTATATTGTAAGGATAATCTTTACTTAGCTTATGTAGTTCACACAAAAGATGGTGTAATTGTTTTAGGTCATTGTTGAACCATTTTTTCCCTTTAAAGCCTGGTTTAATTTTTTTATACATTATGGCATTATTAAAATGAATAAAAGATGCATAAAATGAATTAAATTTTTCAGTAAAATTCATACCATTAATCATTTCTTGCCAATCCTCATTGTTTAATAGATTTTTTAAGGTAATTAAATTACTCTCTGACATGTCACGCTTAAATATTGGTATATTATTAGCATTATTAATGTCAAAGGGGCTTTTAAATTTGCACATCTGGTAGGTATGATCGGATAAATAAGTATCATTAACTGTAATTTCACAGGCTGTTAAATTTGAAAAGATTACATCAATTGTAGTTGTGCTTCTTTGTTGCCATAATATAATGATTCTTACTTCTAAACACTTAACGTCAGCCTATTTCTGCTACTGAGGCCAGTAGACGAGCTGCCCCCACCCAGAGCTGAAACTCTTCTCTTTCGAAAAGTAGAGATATTTTACTTGCTTAACATTTAATACACAAGGCACCAACGGTTTTACATCTCTTTCAAAGGATGTTATATCTCCTAGACAATCCTCGCCTAAGATCGCATAACTTTAGCGCATACACAAATATGCAGGCTGCTGGTAGATGTGAGGCGAGGACGCGGTCTTTCTTGAATCGGTCACACATCTAAGTACTAGCCGCCGTGCCTGACGTTGCTTTAATTCAAGTCAATTAAAATTTTTGTCACTTTAAAAAGAAAAAAGGGAAGTACAGTCACCTACAATTAAACGCATACAATTCACGCTCGGAAGCAGAATGATTACCACAAGTGTGGGAGATGAGTCGGCTACAATGATTGCCATTAGGGATTGCAAACATGACTACAGGTCCTGTTTATTATAAGAGTTTGTGCTAACTTTTTTTACAAACCTCACTACTAGATATTTCCGAATGCAGGTATTCCAATTTATAGTATTGTTACGTTCTTACAATTTTCAGTAAACACTCCGTGGATTCGAATAACTTGCAACAAGAACCACTGATTTATTTAATCACTAAAATTACACTAGCAAATACTTAAAAATCACACAACTAATAATAACTTAATCTAATATAATTTCACTACTTTTAAAACACTAAGCACTTTACTTTTCTTCTTAAACTTGTCAACTCTTGTCTAACCTAAAAACTCTCTTGTCTGTTTACTTCACTAAACTGCATACTTCACTCAACTGAACTCTTCTTCTACAAACTGTTTCTGTAACCAGAAGCACAGATTACCCAGAACTGTACTGGATGCTAAACTGAACTGTTTATCCTTCACTAAACTGTACTGTACTCTTCCTCTATCTGCTGGCTTCACCTCTTTATATACCCACTTGGAATGTCCAGAATATCATTGTAGAACTTTCCACAAATATACTGGAATTCTCTAGAATTTTCTTAGGCACTACTAAATGGTGGCTCGCCAGTTGGCCCACAGATGGCGCCACCCTTCTGGCCAGGGAGTAATTACAACTCTCCTCTCTGTTAGAGGGCAGCACATAACAGTATGTACAGGAAGAGCACATGATGTAGATGTAGACATACATAATCTCCTTTGTATGATTCCTCGACTTGTACGATACAAGTTGCTTAAGCACAATCCCTTTCAGTACATGTTTTTGCTGTGTCTTTACATGGAAACCCGGTAGGAATTGACGTACAGTATTGTTTGACACTCTCATTCCCATTAAGTCCTGCCGCATTTGCGATCTGAAAATGATAACATTTATTTATTTGAAGTAGGTACTGTGGTAAAGCAGAGTAATAATTTAAAGTAATCTTACGAGGTTTGGAAATATATACTGCACTGTATAAAAACTGAAAACATAGACTAGAGCTAATGCACACTTACTTTGACTGTTCCCGGGAAAATAATGCAATTTCTATGCATCAACTTCTTTAGTTCCACAAACAATGCAGAAAGCAGAAGACATTTTGAGAAATAAGCCGATGGATAATCTGAAAAATATTACTGTGATCCAATGTATATTTGCACAATAACATTTACCTACCTCCTCTTTTGGAAATCTAAATTTTTAAGGGAACTAAAAACTAAGTAATCTATGCTAAAAAACCAAGTTTCTACAAAAATATAAGTATTATCACAACACAATGACGGTAAACAATAACAATGAATGACATTTGAATACGTGACAAATGACATTTGCGCCAACGGCGACATCTGAATTTGGCTTTTGCATGCTGGACCGGACAAATTTCTCAGGGAAGTTGCCAGTCTGGGTAATTAGTCTGTGCAAAATTTAACAGTTTTGTCAGGTTTTTTTTTGAGGTTATGTGTGCAGATAAAAATTTCATATTGTAACCGCTGATAGCCTGTATCATAACGGACAGCTTCAATTTTTTTGGACCTACACATACCGAGATATACTCATTTATATTTAGAAAGAACGACCAAAATGGGCGATTTTTCACAAAATGGCCGGTAACTTGCGTAGCAGCGGTTGATAGAGGTAGAAAATGTCCATATCGTATAGTATTCGATGTAACTAACATGTTTAAAAAAAAATTGACTGGAAACAGTTCCTTATTCATTAAAATTTGATGCTTGTCTGACTCCACTATTATATTAACTGAAACTATTAAAACTTATTTTCGTCCAAGATAAAGTCTAGAATGCGTCTATTTTAGATTAATCTAAATACTGTCTTTTATAATACAGTTGTTTTACAATTCTTTTATGTTTTAATGATTTTAACGTTTACTTGGTAAATTTAGACCGACATAGATAGATAGATAGATAGATATCTTTATTTGACCACTTTACATAAAGGTTACATTTGTGGCAAGTCAGAGACAGTAGCTTACAGATAAAATAAAATATAAATATTATAAAAACATGGAATAAACTTAAAGCTAATAAGTTACGTAATACATACATTCATAAACGTGTATCAAAAATATATAACATACATATATAGACAGTAATGATACCAAACAAGATACACAAAAATAGATTCAGGTGTTCAAATTAAAAAATATAGACATTGTAACCCTACATTAACGCGCACTTCAACACAGGCTCATATTAACATAACAAAGTTTAAAAAACAAAAAACAATTAACACAACAGCATTATATTACATTTGTGTTAAAAAACTCATCCACATTATAAAAACAGTTATTTAACAAAAATGATTTAGCTTTAGTTTTAAACTGTATTTTATTGAGGGATTTCCAGTCACTAGGTAGTTTGTTATATAAGTTGAGGTCCAATGAATTGATTTTAGACTTCGACAATCTGTACCTGGGAATATATAGACTGTTTTTGTACCTGGTATTATGTGAATGCATATCGGAGTGAGTTTGTAGTTGACTTTTTTTACTATGTATTTCTAATATGCTATTGTAAATATACAGGTTGGGCAGTGACATTATTTTTAATTTAATGAACAAAGGCTTACAATGCTCTAAATAAGGGGCATCCGCAAGAATTCTTATAATTCTTTTTTGTAGCATAAAGACTCTTTGGGAATAACCAGAGTTACCCCAAAGTATTACTCCGTAATTTAAGCAAGAATGAAATAGGCCAAAATAAACTGTTAGCAAAATATCTTTATGCACTAGTTTACTTAGCCTTCTGATGACAAAAATTGTGCTAGATAATTTTTTACAAAGTTGATCTATATGCACATCCCATTTTAAACCGTCATCTATAGTTATGCCTAATAATTTAACACTATTTCCGCTAGTAATAGTCGAATCAGAACTGATAAATAAACTTTGAGTTTTATTCTTATTTAATTTTAATTTATTTGTAGAGAACCACAATTCAGATTTTTCGATAGCTACGGCTGATTGTTCTTCAAGTTCTCTAGTATTTTTCGAGAAGTTTTTTAGGGTTAGGTCATCAGCAAACAGAGTGCACTTAACGAGGTCTAGAAATGGAGGCAAGTCATTAACGTATATAATAAATAAAATTGGGCCTAACACGGAGCCTTGAGGAACTCCATGTTTGATAATTGTAAAATCAGAATTATAAAGGTAATCCTCGAACACCATAAAACTCTAGTTTCTGGATTAATATTTCGTGAGAAACGCAATCAAACGCTTTACTCAAATCAAATAGTGTAACAGAAGAATAAAGACAGTTCTCGAGCGCCTCTATTATATCATCGATGACACAAGAGACAGCCTTTATTGTGGAGCAGTTTTTCCTAAAGCCGAATTGGCAAGAATTTAAAATGTTGTTCATTTCTAAATATTTGACCAGTCTAATTTTTAAAAGAATTTCCATAATTTTCCCAAAAATTGGTATGATAGATGTTGGGCGATAGTTATTCAACTCAGACATATCTCCTTTTTTAAAAATTGGTATAACTCTAATTATTTTTAAGAAGTCAGGGAAAATGCCTTTATTAAAACATGCATTGAATAAATTACATAAAGGTATAGCAATAGTGTCTATGGTTTCTTTTAACATAATAGTGTTAATACCGTAAATATCTACTGAGCTGGTGTTCTTCAAGGACATAACAACATTAATGATTTCTTGTGGCGTAGTGGGATATAAAAAGAATGAACAAGATGGTTTTAGTATGCTATTGAGAAACTCTGCAGCTGCATAACCCGTGTCCTCAATAGTATTAACAATTTCGTCAGCAATAGAGCCAAAAAAGTTATTAAAGTCATTGTTTGTTAATCTTGTTTGTGTCACACTTTTTGTTACATTTCTTTCCATATTAACTATGTTCCAGCTAGCCTTAATTTTATTACCGGAATTTAAAATATAAGTACTGTATGAATTTCTTTTAGCAACTTCAAAAGTCTTTTTATACAAACGTCTATATTTATAGTACGTATTTTTGTCCTCTTCGGATTTTGTTGCATTACAGATTGTTTTCAAACAAGACAATTTATTTCTCATTTGTCTAACCTCATCATTAAACCATCGAGGTTTAGATTTTAAGTTATATGTTAAGCATTTAGTCAAAGGAAAAAATTTTTCGATGTGGTTCTGGTAAATATTTACTAGTAAATGTATATAGTCTTCAATGTTATCTAGAGATATTAAATCAAACCTGCTCCAGTCAAGTGAGTTTAGGGAGACTTTCATATCACTTAACCCTCGAGGTTTAATTATTCTTCTAAAACTGATAGTTTTATTATTACGGCTTTTACTTTTATTCATAAAAAAACATTGGGCGTAATGATCAGACAGACATGGATCAATTACCTTAGTTGTATAAACATTCTCATCAAAATTAGTAATAATATTGTCAACGCAAGTTGATGAGCTATCAGTAACTCTCGTAAATTCAGAAATCGAAATATTTAATCCATAGGTTGAAGTTAAACAAACAAACTCAGAGCCCCTAAAGTTAATGTTGAAATCACCAGCCAGTAAAATATTTGCATATCTATTTGTAGAGTATTCCAATAGCTCAATTAGTTTATCATGGAAATTCCCGTAGTGCCCCATTAGAGACCTGTATACTGCAATAACAATACATTTCAAATCAATCAATTCAGTCACACAAAATTCCGCTTCAATATCGACACAAAATTTTTAACATCCGCAGGCTTAAATGCTATGTTATTTTTTACATATATTACTACCCCACCATGAGAGTGTTTGTTACGTATATAAAAGGATGATAAAGTGTAATCTAACAAATTAATACATTTTAAACATTGTTCGTTAACTAACCAGTGTTCCAATAAGCAGACAACATCAAAGCTCTTCTTGTCTAAGAAGAGTGCTAGTTCATCAATTTTATTATTGAGACATTGATATTGAGATCAAAAATATTTATTCCCAAATTTTCAGATCCATTACTAATATTTTCTGATGTTTTGATTAATCTCGTATCATGATCTGCGACAAATGTGTTCTTCGGGATAGAATAATTATTTGTTGACAGTTTAGCGATAATGCCCCTTTTTATCATTTTCAGGCTTGAAGATGGGATTGTCGAAATGGCTCCATCGGAACCATACACTAAACAGATATCGACGAATCAAGATGTCTCAACGGTAACAATAAATCAGTGTGAATGTTGTTCATATCAGGCAAAGAATAAATATTACCTAAAAAAACATTTGCTGCAGCACAGGAATCCTTCAGAAGCAACAATATACAAATGTGATGATTGTTCGTTTCTGACAAAAAATAAATGTAGCCTGAGAACACATTTGATTCAGCATAAAGATCCTTCAGAAGTAACAATATATAAATGTGACCTTTGCTTATATGACACAAAACGTAAAGATCACCTCAAGAGACATCTGTTGTTGCATAATAATCCTTCAGAAATTACAAAGGTAATATTGTACAAATGTGACTCTTGTTTGTATCAGACGAAACGTAAAGATCACCTCAAAAGGCATCAGTTGATGCATGTTAATCCTTTAGAAATAACGATGTACAAGTGTGAATACTGTTCACATCAGGCAAAAAATAAATATTACCTAGAAAAACATTTGCTGGAGCATAGAGATCCTTCAGAAATAACAGTATATAAATGTGATGATTGCACATATGAAACAAGAAATAAATGTAGCCTGAAAATACATTTACTTCAACATAAGGATCCATCAGAACTAACAGTCTATAAATGTGACTCATGTTTATATGGGACGAAGCGTAAAGATCACCTCAAGAGACATTTGTTTTTGCATAAGAATCCTTCAGAAATAACAGTGTACAAGTGTGCATCGTGTGCGTACAAGACAAAGCATATAGATTATCTCAAGTCACATCAGCGGGTTCATAAGGATCCTTCAGAAATAACGATGTACAAATGTGACTCTTGTCCATTTCTGACCAAACTCAAAGTTGGTCTCAAAAAGCATTCGCTAGTCCACAAGAATCCTTCGGAAATAACAATGTACCAATGTGACTCCTGTTCATTTCGGTCGAGACATAAACATAACCTCAAAAAGCATTTGCTGGTCCATCAGAATCTTTCAGGAAAGGCGGTGGCAGTGTACAAATGTGATTCTTGCTCATTTCAGACAAAATATAAACATAGTCTTAAACTTCATTGTAGGCGGCGGCATAATAATCCTGAAATAACGTCCGTTTCTGACCAAACTGAAAGTTGCCCTCAAAATGCGTTTACTAGTCCATAAGAATCCTTCAGAAATTACAATGTACCAATGTGACTGTGACGAAACGTAAATGTAACCTCAAGAATCATTTGCTGGTCCATCAGAATTTTTTAGAAATAGCAACAGTGATACCAGATCATTTTCAACTCAACAGTAGAAAGTCTGACAAGAAAATAGTAGAATTTTTAGCTACCTTTATTTTAAAACGATACAGGGTATTTCAAAGTTAAAGGTACATACGTTACTTACATACGTTACTTACATACGATAGAGGGCACTTTGGCATTTCCAAATTACCCGGCATTAATGCATCCATCGTCCTTATTGAAATCCAGTTTTATTGATTTTGGCCAAATCTTTCTTTGGTCATAACTATTGAACTACCCTGTATAATCGGTTCATACTTAGAATATATGTTTTGCTTATTTTGTACTTGATAGAACTTCATAATAAACCAAACTAGAAATCCAGGTCCTGCTTAATAAAAAACTGACAATATGTTGTCAAAATCAACACCCTGTATGACAAAATTTTGTAGATCTGTTTCGATATTCGGAAAGAGCGGGAAAAATTGAATAGAGTAGAGTTAATTTGTTTGAGCATTTCATTCATCAACCTTGATTACTTGTCTTAAATCCAATTTCATTAAAATGGTCGAGACAGTTGGACCTTGAATATTTATTTCAGAGTTTAATTAACAAAAAAATTTAACGTTGCAGCAGTGACAAGTTTTACACTTCTAGACTAGATAATGTTACCTCCTTTCTCTTATTATTTTTTTTTGAGAAAGAGTTGAGGCAACATATGCGGACGACTAGCTGGTTTAAGTGGGAGCAGAGAGCCATGGGTCCAGAGCATTCGTAAGAGTGGAGAAACTTACCCTTTCTGACATGTACAGCATAAGCGACAGATTTCTGTTTATTTCGAGAAAAGGAGACAAAGAAAAATTGATGTTAAATTGGGCACCATCTATAGTAAAATAAGCAAAATTGTCTCTTTTTCTCGAATAACCAGTCTATTATAGATCAGACTGAAATTGTTGGTAAGAGAAATAAAAAGACAGTTTAAAATGAATGTTAAAATATATTACATGAAAAATAGACAAATCGGTTTGAAAGACAAATTGAAATTTAAAAATATATATATATATAAAACAAATTTATACCAGTATCCTAGATTGACAATTGTTGAGGTGACTGGTTCTGGGACAGCAATCCAGGCCCACAATTGTCTCTTGTTGCAAGAATGGATCCTAAAGTTTCCTTGGCAATTTACGTCTCTCAATGAAATGGGGTGAAAGTTGTTGGAAACTTAACCAACTATGTGGTTTAATGAAAAGATAACGAAATGTTATCTATGAAAGATAAACTGTGCAAAAACTATGCAGGAATGTAGAAGAAGTATCTAAGAATATAAGCATCGAAGCATGTAAATGGCTAAGCATGAATGCATGTACAAAATTTAAGTAAGTTAAAAGTACATATATAAGCAAGTTAGCTATACAAAATATATTTAAGTTAGCTGCACGAATATAAGCAAGTTAGCTGCACGAAAGCTGATTTCATAAAAACTATAAATTGCCAAAAAAATGAAAAGGAAAGAGAAAAATATTTTTAAAACCATGTGGTACATATAGTATTTTAACTACTTATTAAATTAAAAAGAATTGATCTTGAATTCAAATTTATTTTTAAAATAATTGAAATTATATCAAAGGCAAAATTTGAAGATTAATTAAATTTTTAAATGAATAATGAAATTATCTGTACAACACTTGTTAACTGGGATATAAAAATTGTAATATCAATTACTGAAGTCCACAGTTAAAAATTATATACGTTTGAATCAGTACAAAAGGCTGCAAGCAAATGACTTCCTGGTGAGTTTTACTGATAAGGTAAACTTTTTGTCCTAGTTACTGGAAAATAATGCTACCAAAGAAACTAACCTGATAAATTTAATTCCCTAATTAAATTGAAAGCCATAAAAATATAGAAATAGTACAGGTATGGCCATCTGTCAATGGCCGAGTTAAGCGCAACAACTTGCAGGTCGCAACTTTACAATTTCCTTCACTCACAACTAAAATAGTGGCATATGATCGATAAAACGAATCTATAATAAAAGTTTTTGTTCCATACCAATGCCTTTGCCAAGTTTGTAATTTCTATTTTATACATAACCACAAATATGAACAGATGTAAATAAATAGTAAAACGTATTGATAACTCAGTAAATATATTACATCTTTTAGGATATATTATATATAGAATGAGAAAAGGTAAGGAAAATAACCATATGTCCTGGGATGCTGTGTAGAACTGAAATGAGATACGTCATAGTTTAGAATATGACTTGAGCTCCTAAGATATAAAACAGTGTGAAATGGTTTAGCAGTTATACAAGTAAAATTCTGTTAGTTGAAAACAGTTTCACTTACAAAAACTGAATCCAAAAATGTTATACAGGTCGTGCTAAAAAATCCACAAAACACTAGTTTTTAAATAAAACTGTTAAATGGACATAGGCCATGTAACAATAAGTGAACTATTGTAAAATAATTTTAAAAACAAGGTAGTTCATCGGATAATCTATCAGGGAGGATATGTGGCCCGATCAAATGCTTGTTGAAAACACTGCACCAAATACGTGTAATACGAACGGGTCTGGTTCGGTTAAAAAAAACAATTAACAACTTAAACCTAAACTCCTTCTGAGACAAACAGATTAAAAAGGTATTAAAATTACTTACATCTAATATAAAAGATTTAACAACACTTAAAATTACACATTTTTTAGAAAGCTTGTTCACTTATCACTTTTTAAAAATTTGGTAGGTAACGCAGGCACCTCAATCCAAGCGAGGAGCCTTCCGGAGGTGTATAAATGCCGGGCTACGCAAAGGCGGGCCTAAACTTTGATATTTTTTTTTTTTTTTATACATTTATTTAACGTCGGCCTATTTCCGCTATTGAGGCCTAACACCGACGCCTGTAGACGAGCTACCCCCAACCAGGAATTTTGCCGAACCTCTTCCCTTAAGAAGAGTAGGGATCTTTTACTTGCCTAACATTTAATAGACAAGGGACCGACGGCTTTACATCCCCTCCGAAGGATGGTATATCTCCTATACAACCCTCGCCTAAGGTTGTATAGCTTCCGCGCATACACTGATATACAAGCCGCTGGAAGATGGGTGAGGCGAGGACGTGGTCTTCGTTGGAACGGTCACCAATCCAACTACTAACCACGCCTAACGTTGCTTTACATCGCATATCGAAGTATGTACATAGTAAAGACGCACTTACGCTCGCCCCAGACTTTGATATTAAAAATTTTGATTTCACAAGGTTCTGATTTTGTAAAAATGTGCGATGAAAAAAGAATTTAGAGACAAAAATGTACAAAAAGGAAGCAAGAAAAACAAACGCTACAAAAAGATTACAAACAGATAGGAAGAGGGGGACAGGAAAGATTTAAAGGTATGAACTATTAGTAAAGATGGATAGGATAAGCTGAAATTATAGTTGGTGAAGTTTGGCTACAGGGGTTGCCGGAAAATCGGGAACGTCTGGTACGGTAAGGGGTGTTTAATCTGAAATGGGGCATTATGCTGTCTAATTTGTGTTATGTTTCTTGTTAACGGACTATCGCCCAACTTGAAAGAGTAGAAGTTTTGAGAGATCTGCTGGACGTAATCCGCTATCGGGGTTATGTCGCTGCAAAGTGCGTATAGATCTCTGAGGGAGGTGTACCTTCCAGAATTAGAGATGAGGCGCATAAATTTGTGCTGAAGCACTTTTAGTTTTTTCATTGCCGTGGCCGGTATGCTGCACCACACCGGCGCCGCATATGTGATGGACGGCCTGACCACCATTATGTACAACAGTTTTTTATTATGTCGGTTAAGTCTGCTACCCCTAACCATGAGCGGATACAGACTCCTGGACAGAGAGTAGACCATCCGTATTGTCTCATTGATGTGGGTATTAAACGTCAGTCGTTGATCGTTGATTTTTCAGCGTTCACCCGAATCTTCCATCGGTGCACGAGCCATGTGCGCCTTCAGCAGCATATTCGCCGCTTGTGCACTATGGGAATGCGCATACATGGCCGTGCCATCGGTGTACTTGGCCAGCTTCGTATTCGGGAAGTCGCCGGAGACGTACAGGTTGTACAACTTTGGCGACAGGCGCGATCCTTGCGGGACTCCCATGAGAATATCCCACGGTGTTGAGAATTTGTTTTTCACTCGAACCTGCAGGGATCTGCCCGTCAAGAGCAAGAGAATGAGCTTGATGAAGTAAGTAGGGTGTTATAGTAGTGTAGTTTGTAGAGTAACCCCGGGATCCAGACGGTGTCGAACGCCTTTTCAATATCGAGGAGCACCATGGTGATGGTCTTCCCGAGGTTGTATTGTACTTTGACGTCGTTAACTATCCTAACGACTTGCTGCACCGTGCTCCTGCCTGAAATTCTCATGTTACTCCTTTTTGGGTCCTTTATGTATCGCCGGTCATTATAAACCGAAAAAGTTAAGTTAGACGTATTTAGTAGATATAATGCTGTAATGGCTCTTATCTTATTTATGCTTGCCCTAAAATGACTTTTTCAATGCCAATCGTTTCAAAGTGGCCTAGAAATGTCGTATTTTCACTGATTTTTATCCACCCAGCACTCCGATTCGCTCCGCTTTCCCGTCAATTTCCTCGATTATTATACATTTGCGCAACGTGTCATTAGTCACAAACGCTTCATATCTCTCTTATTAATGTATTCACAAAAAAAAAACTCAATAATCGAGAAGTGGATAAACTGCAGAATGACCAAGCAGTTCCATTATCTCCACTTTCCCGTCAATTTATTCGATAATATGTAAAAATGACGGAATGGGCGACATCTATATTTTGACAGTATAACCATATCTATTGTGAAATTATTTCTGTGAAATCGAGAACATTTTGTTGTTTGTCAGTGTTCCTGTTCCAGCTGATCTCTGCAGATCCAAAATTGAAAGTGTATGTCTATGAGTGTATTAGTAAATGTACCTAATAAGGATTTGAGGCTATTATTAAATACTTTATTTAGTTATTATATACTTGCATGGAAATAAAATTCCCACCTGTAGTTATAAAATTTGCCCACCCAGCGAAAGAGATTAATTTTATATTTATTTACAAAAATACAAATAACCTACTATAAATTTAAAAAGAAAACAAGCTGAAATAACATGAATCTCCTTGACAAACTTACAACTTGTATACAAAATAAAAATTGTTTTAAATATTTTCTGTGTTCCTAAAAAACTTCCTTATGATTTCCCCATGTAGCTCAACATCTGGAAATTTGAAATTCACTCATATCTAACTGATGACTCGCTCTGTTCACATCACTTCACATAAGCAGGGTTGTCGTTTTGCCAGTAATTACTGGCATTTGCTAGGAATAAAGAGTCCTGCCAGTAAACTTGCCAGGATTGACGTAACGTTTTTTTTTTCTTTTAGTAACACATGAATCACGATGGATTTTAAGAATGTATTTGCACGATACCACTATTAAATGACATTACGTCATGCCTCTTATAGAGACCCTATAAACTATAGTCAGGCCACTCGAATGGGAGGCACTGATTGGTCCCTATTAAAAGTGGATGATAGTGGAGGCGCCTTTGTTTTGACGAACATATTGTCATTAAACTCAATCTAATAGGTTCAAATTAAAATAACAGTGTTATGACTGATTTGGTCACGAAACAATTAATGGTAACGTTATTACTTACATATATTTTTCCACTTTGCAAATACTGCAACCTACTTTTGACATTTGCGATATGTTGTAAACACACTTGTGCACACTGAAACCATCGCCGTCATTATGTATCCACTTCGGTGGAGTGGGGGCCGAGTGGAGTGGCCAGACTAGTTTATACGGCCTCTACATCTTTACAACGGCTAAATCTCATTTGCAATCACCTATTAGTAGATATCTATTTGATTCGGTGAAAAAGGAAAACAAATTTTTAGTTTTCCGGTTCTACATATTCTGCATCCCTCTAGTCGGTTCCTGTGTGAGAACTACTGGTCAGCAGTTTGCGTTTCGTAAATGATTAGGATTATTATTAAATATAGCTTATTTTCCCTTTATTCATTTGAAACAAACTGCGTATTTGCCAACAATGACCGGCGTTAAATCTGAATGCTCTATTAAAAGAGGACAAAAAGTTATAAACCCATATTAAGACAAAGGTAATACGGTTAATTCTCATAGCTGTGGATTGCGAATTTCCGCTTGCGGATTTTTTTAAATTCGACATGTGTTCCAGAAGTTAATTTGCTATTTAATTTAACTTCTAGTTAAAAGTGAATGAATGAATTGTCTTACGAACATTTCGCTACACCTGCAAGAAAATTAGACTTTTAGAACAAATTTTATAAAAATCCGCAAGCGGAAATTCGCATTCCGCAACTATCTGAACGGGGCTATAAACACCAAAATAATAAACAACGGTCATTCTGCAGTTTATTCACTTCTCGATTTTTGAGTTTTTTTTCTGAATACATTAATAAGAGATTTATATGAAGCTGAAGCGTTTGTGACTAATGAAACGTTGCGCAAATGTATAATAATCTAGGAAATTGGCGGAAAAGTGGATCGAATAGGGGTGCTGGGTGGATAAAAATGAGTGAAAATACGACGTTTTTAGGTTACTTTGAATCGATTGGCATTGAAAAAGTCATTTTAGGGCAAGGGTAAATAAGATAAGAGCCATTACAGCATTATATCTACTAAATACGTCAACCTAACCTAACTTTTTCGGTTTGCAAATTTCAGGTCACTTTCTCATGAAAAGCATTTAAACAGTCATTTCAGGGCAACGGAAAATAAGCATCGTAACAAATTTGGATGTTCACTGTGGTACTCAATGAATTGCCGTAATAGCATTCAAATGCCATGACTCTTGATTACCCTTCCCCAAAAATGACTTTTTCAATGCTAATCGTTTCAAAATGACCTAAAAACGTCGTATTTTCACTCGTTTTTACACACCCGGCATCACGTCACTCCATTTTCGTCGATTTCTTTGACTATTAAACATTTGCGCAATTAATCACAAACGCTTCATATAACCCTCTTATTAATGTATCCACAAAAAAAAACCCTCAAAAATCGAGAAGTGGATAAACTGCAGAATTATCTAAACAACTATTAAATTGCCAGCAATTGCAAAGAATACAGTATTTAAATTTTGCCAGGAATGCCAAGAATGAAATCAAATTTCACCACTAATTTCGTCTTGACCTCGTGGCACGTGGCAACACTGCACATAGTTTTACGGATTGTAGGTTAAGTCAAAGATTTAAATGCTACGTGTAAAATTAAATGTAATAAATATATTTAATCTTTAGCTAAATATCGGGCGTTTTGTAATTGTTAACATTTATTGTATGAAAAAAATCCTTTCAATTATCTTTTGGTTATAAAGAAATGGAATCCCAAAAAGTTATGATCTGCAGATTTTGCTTGAAAATATGCAAAAATTTTAGACCTATGGAGGGAGATATGAAAGATGTCTTGGAAATAGTTCTGCCAAAAATAGTAAGTGTCTAAAATTAATGGGTATAGTTACAAGGATTGAAAATTGTGTATGTATAAATTGAGGTCAATCCGATATTTGTTGTACTTATGGTGCTTAATTTGGTGAATTTTGTTTTAGGAGTTAACTATGGTAGATGAACCCGTGATATGTACTAATTGTACAGAACTACTCCTAAATTGTTTTGATTTTAAAGCGACATGTTTCTATACGCACGATTATATAGTTCCTTTTGTCAACCTTGAGAACAGTGTCAAATTGGATCTACTAGATGTCTATCTGAGTAAACATGAAAAGGATACTGTTATTCCAGATAGTCGAGATATATGTGCATTTTGTATGAGTCCAGTAAACAATTGTTCCGCTATATCTCTTGACGTGGAAGAGAGAGATGTTGCCTTGGATAATATGATAGTACAGTGTGTTCCAGAATTGGTAAGTAACGATATTTTTTATGTTTTGTTAACCTTGGCTTACATTATAATAGTGCATTAAAGGAAGTTTTCTCATTTTTGGCCACAGCCGACAGCAACATCATTATTCAAAATGGTAATTCTAAAGGAGAACGGAAACCTCGAATTTTTGCGTGATTTTTTCAAGATACCTATTTTGGGGTCGTAGAGCACGAATCTGAAATTAGTTTTGCGTGCATACGAAGCGTTTGTCAAAAAAAAATGTTTGAAAATTTTTCTTATGACACACACTTTTTCATGCACCTGTGTTTATACACCAACAGCACCTGTAGGTATATCGCCTTTTTCCTTATTGAGATCACACTATGGCCTTTATAGAACAATAAACCCTTCAATTATGGCAGAAAGCTCACTTTCTTTTGCATAAAAATCAGAACTTTATTCACTGAAATTCCATCTGTCATTTGTTTACATATATTTGCAGGCGTTGTTTGCGCATGTGTGCAATATTAAGCCTCGGTGTCTAAAGGCACGACAGGTCTGGTTATGGGACGTTATTTTTCCAAACACATTCGCGACCGGTTGATGCTTAGCAAGGGATATATGTATTTATAAATAATATTTTAATGCCGTCTGTCCCAGATTTAATAAGGTGCTAAGTACTATTATATATCCCCTGCCCTTCAAGACATGTTCGCGCCCGTCGACGTTTCGAAATCTTGAAGGGTAAGGGATATATAATAGTACTTAGCACCTTATTAAACCTGGGAGAGGCGGCGTTAAATACTATTTATAAACATATATGTATGTATGTATGTATGTATGTATTTTTATTGATCTTTAAGCCAATTTACATCGGATAGATAAGTCAAAAAAAAGAAAAATTGGTATATAATTCACAATATACCTACATAGTTATTTAAGAGATATAAATCACAAACATTTTGAATAGTACTTAACAAACAATATAGTAACATTAATAACAGAGGAGATAAACATATAAAAAAAAGTATTCATAATTACATAAAAAAGCGTAAAATCTAAGGTAGAATTTCACATTATACAAATTTAATTATTTTGTCCGGAAAAGGTAACAAATTCCTCAACTGAATAGAATACATTTTCGAGTAAGTGGTTTTTTAGTTTTGATTTGAAGCTGGTCAGTGTGGTTGCACTACTTATTTCCCGAGGAAGCATATTAAAAAAGTAACAGCCAGCATATTGAGGTGATTTTTTAAAACTTGAATAGTTAAATCTTTCCAGGCCTATTTGATTATTTTTCCTAGTTAGGTGGTCATGGACATCTGAATTTTTTATAAATTGATCTTTGTTTGTGTAGATGTAAACTAATATTTTAAACAAAAAAATACTTATAAACGTCAGAATTTTTTTCTCTTTAAATGTTTGCCGACATGACTGTCTATAACTTAAATTGTACATCAGCCGAATAATTCGTTTTTGGGCAATGAATACTCTGCTACTTTCGACAGCTAGTCCGTAAACAATTATGTTGTAGCTAATTGTTGAATATATTAGTGAATAATACGCAGTGAGGAGTCCTTGTTCATTCAGGCAGTTTTTTAGAGTTAGTATGGCAAAGTACTGTTTATTTATTTTAGAACATATGCAGTTAATACAATCGTTGTAACTTAGGCATTCGTCTATGATGGTTCCAAGAAATTTACATTGACTACCTACTGTGATGGGATGATTATTTATGCATAGTTTTAGGTCTGCTATTTTGGGTCTCGAGCATTTATGAAACTCGATAGCCATAGTTTTGGAATAATTTATGATGAGCCTATTTTTTTGACACCAATGATCAAATTGCATGAGGACATTATTTACTTTTTCGATAACCTTTGTGATGCTTGGGTCTGAGATTATGATATTCGTATCATCAGCAAAAATAAATACTTCACCATCTAATATATAGTCTGGAAGATTGTTGATGAACATTAAAAAAATTAGGGGTCCAAGGACACTACCCTGGGGGATGCCCGAGTTGACCTCAAATTGTGACGACATCTTGTCGTGAATTCTGACTAGTATTTTTCGATTATTCAAAAATGAATATATCCATTGTTGCAGGGAGCCCTGTATGCCTAGTTTTGATAATTTTTCAGACACAAAATTGAAGTTGAGGCTGTCGAAAGCGCGTGACAGATCAAAAAATAACCCTACTATATATTCTTTTTTTTCCATTTTTTCAATAATATATTGAATAAAATTTAGGGTAGCGGTTTCCGTGGAGCGCCCTTCCCTAAATCCGTGTTGGTTATGAGCAAAGATTTTGTGTGTTTCTAAGAATTTGGTCATTCTCATGTAGATAGCTTTTTCCATAATTTTTGAAATAATACTTAAAAGGGCGATAGGCCTATAGTTTTGGATCAGTAGAGGATCGTCTTTTTTATATACGGGGATAACAACTGAAATTTTTAGGCGTTTGGGAAATTCCCCAAGTTCAATAGATTTATTTAAGATAGTGGCTATGATTTCGGACAGTTCACTGCTGCATTTCTTTAATAGTATTGCCGGCACCTCATCGTGGCCTGTTGATTTTTTATTTTTTAAATTAGATATTATTTGGCTAATCTCTTCCGCTGTAAAGGGCTCCAACAACAATGAGTCATTCATATAATTTACTGAAGTGGTACAAGAGTTTGAGATATTATCACCAAAATGTTTTTTTAATTGGTCATTTGTTACCGAGACAAAATATTCTCCAAAGATATTTGAAATGTCCGTAACGTCAGAAATTAGTTCATTATTGTGATTTATTTTGCATTCTGAGCGATTTCTGTTTCTATTGAGTTTCTTATTTACTATGTTCCAGAGAGTTCTAGGTTTATTATCTGAGTGATTTATTGTGTTTAAATAAAAATTTTGTTTTGCATTAATTATATTTTGGTTATATTGTGCCTTGAGCTTTTTATAATTTTCATTTAATTCCTTTTGATTTGGATTAGTTTTTCGAAGCATATTTAATTTTTTTAGATTATCGGACTCTGCTTTTAATTGGGGAGTGTACCAATTGTTGTAACCATTGTGATTTATTGTTTTGCCTTTTTGCTTTGATTTAGGAAATGAAACTTCAAAAGCCCATGAAAAGTGATCCCAAAATTGTTCAAAATAGCTATCAATATCACTACTTTGAATTGAGGGAAAAGTAAATTTTTTTAAAAGGAATTTGAACTCATTTATATTGCTGTCGGAAAATTTTCTAATAAATGTATTGTTCCGCGTATCAGTGACGTTACTATAAGTATTTGAATCATGAAGTTTTATTATTTGTGCGGTGTGGTCTGAAATTCCTGCGTCTATAATGCTGTAATTTACTTCATTTTTTACATTTGTTATTAGATGGTCTATAGCTGTCGCACTAGTACTTTCTCCACGGGTTGCAATACGAGTTGGTTGCCGAATTAAAGATTCCACTCCATATGACTCTAGTATATCACATAGTATCCTTTTTTCAACATTGTTTTTTAGGATATCAATATTTAAATCTCCACATATTATAATTTTTTTATACGAATTAGTCGCGATATCTAATATTTTACAGAACTGAATGAAAAAGGTCTCTATATTCCCTCTAGGGGAGCGATATATATCTACTATACACAAATGTTTATTTACCAGGATGGCACAGCATTCAATGTCTACTTCGATTGATAAAAGATTAATTTCTTTAATTTCCTTACAAATATATATCCCTTGCCCTTCGAGACACGTTCGCGCCCGTCGACGTTACGAAATCCGCGCGCGCGGATTGCGAAGCGTCGACGGGCGCGAACGTGTCTTGAAGGGCAAGGGATATATAATAGTACTTAGCACCTTATTAAATCTGGGGCAGACGGCGTTAAGGTATTATTTATAAACATAAGACAAGGCACTTTCGCGGCCGGTTGACGTTTCGAAATCCGCGTTGTTTAGTATTTTCGTTTTTTCGGTAGAAGAGGGGGGGGGGGGGTGTTCTATAGAATGACCCATACCGGTTTCAAAAGGAATATTAATTTAACATTGAAAACGTGAAAAATCGCCTTATGATATTGGTCAGTGTCGGTGCTTTAGACACAAATTTGTAAATGCATGATTGCATGCTCATCGGGTTGACAGTTGTACCAAGGAGCCATACAGTATTCAGTAACTGTTTTATGATTTTTTACAGACTATTTTTTTTTTATTATTATTAAAGGAAAATTAGTTTTCCGCCATAAGTGA
Organism: Leptura quadrifasciata; assembly: GCA_963675555.1. Taxonomy (NCBI): domain Eukaryota; kingdom Metazoa; phylum Arthropoda; class Insecta; order Coleoptera; family Cerambycidae; genus Leptura; species Leptura quadrifasciata. The sequence goes on along the minus strand of OY776680.1, from coordinate 92,734,148 downwards.
AGGGTTTATTGTTCTATAAAGGCCATAGTGTGATCTTAATAAGGAAAAAGGCGATATACAAGTGCTGTTGGTGTATAAATAGGTGCATGAAAAAGTGCATGTCATAAGAAAAATTTTCAAAAATTTTTTTTGGAGAAACCGTTCATATGCACGCAAAACTAATTTCAGATTCATGTTCTACGACCCCAAAATAGGGTATCCTGAAAAAATCACGCAAAAATTCGAGGTTTCCGTTCTCCTTTAGAATTACCTTTTTATCTAGTTTACTTAAATTTTTTTTAAAATTTCTAGCTATCGTAGACCTCGAGATATCGAGGTCCGACGCACTGTTGCCTCACCCTGTATAATTATTTATATCTTGATTTTAACTTGTTGTGTGCATAGTTAAGAGTATTTGATTTTATTTAAAAGTGGAAGCATCGTTAGCAGCAAGTTGCTACACTATGATTTGCTTCTAAGAGTGATCTCTTGATGCCTTTTAAAAACTAAACCTAGACCAAAAATTGGATCAATGCATCAACATAGACGTTTCCCATACAAGATTTCATTTTCAATATATGTTTTTTGTTTGACAGGATTTAAGTGTCATCAAAAAACCCATAATATGTGTACCCTGCCATGGTTCTCTAGAAAACTGTTTCCGTTTCGTGAAGAATTGTTTGATTGTAGAAGATAGGATTAAGAAATATAGTGAAGCTCCAGATATAAACAGTAAAGATCATATAGAGTTAAGTAGGTTATTACAATCAAAGAAAAAGGATGTAACAACTTATAAAAAAAAGCAATTGGTTAATAAAAAAAAGACTAATAGACCTGGTGGGATTAAATTGAAAGAAACCTTTTGTAGTGAAAAGAAACGTAAAGTGGAAAATCTTGTTGAAGAAGAAATTGAAATAAATGAAGAAAAACCAGATTGCAGCAGGTAAAGTTACGTTAAGGTTCATTTTAAACTTGAGTTATGCAAAAGTATTTACTTAATTATCCACACAATTGGCTAAATAATTCGTTTTCAGAATAATACATGTACAGTTGTGGTTCTGACTGAATTTTGTTAAAATGCTGTCAAAAGTACAGGGACCCGATTCTCAAATGTCACCACACCGATGTCGTGGACGACAAATACCATTTGTCTAATGAAATGAATATTTCATTATTCTCTAATGTCGTAGTAGACAATTTTTAATAGACATAAAGCAGAGTGGGTATAACCCGTCGACAATCAAATGTCGTTATCGACACCATAGATAAAAAAGGATAATAAATTATGTGCTCTTTCTACTGCACTAGGAAGAGGGGTCAAAAACATTTCTACATCTGGTTTGTGTGGTTATGTTTAACTAAGTACAGATCTTTTTGGTTTTCCCTGTTTAATTATTTATTATTTTGTACAAATATGATGAATGAAGACAGAAATTTTAAATGCAGTCGAAAATGTGGAAAATAATGGAGCTACTACAAAATCAGAGAGAAACCCATGAGTTAAAGAACGGGTATCTTGCCAATTATAACAAAACAATTTTCTTTGAAATTGTTTAGATATATCAAGATTTGGCTTCTTACCTTTCTTCATTGTTTCCAATCTTTTTTCGATCATTCGATCGGTATTAAATTCAGGATCACTGCTAACTCTTCCCATTTTTTTGAGCGTATTTAAATGATGAAAAATTTGTGGAGAATTTCTCCGAAATAAATAAATAATCAATAAATGTACTACTGTTGTGAGCAGTAGGACAATTTTTTATTACCTATATTTGAAAGAATGGGGTGGCCTAACCTCAAGAAAAATATTAAATATATTCCCCACAGATTTATGTAATCGTCGGGACTCGGGCACATTCGGAATCGACACAAAATGTGACAAAATTATCCGAATGCGATGTTGTCACCTGCTAATCATCGAGAAAATAATAGTAATAATATTTATTTCTCCATTGAAAATATACAATACAAAAAAAAATGTACAAAAGATCAACGAAGAAAGTGTCAAAAAGAGAAATCATTGAAAAACGAAAAATTGATCAAATATTTCAAACGTATTTACACATACAAACTATTTTGTACACGTCAAGTTAAAAAAAAAATAACATATAAATAGATAAAAACATATAAACAGATATTCCTTATCCTATATCTTTTTTTTTTGCAAATTAACTAAAAAACTCATCAATAGTATAACAGTTTTTCTCGAGTAACAATCTTTTGAGTTTGTCTACTAAAATTTGTTGTCGCAGAGCTCTCGAGAATACATTCCTCACAAGTTACTCGACATGAGTGACCGACCGAGTGAACTATTGACGACTATTATGTTTGATAAGTGACATTTCTTTAATGAAATAATCAAAATGGTTCTGCACTAGAAAACTTTTAAAATCGTTCAGAGATATCTGAAATTATTTGTTCCGTATTTGGATGACGGCAAATATTTTAAGCATCCCAAAACTGTATGGCAACTTAATATCACCTTTTTTTTTCAATACCAATAAAATACCTCATATTGTAAGGATAATCTTTAGTTAGCTTATGTAGTTCACACAAAAGATGGTGTAATTGTTTTAGGTCATTTAGGCCATTTTTTCCCTTTAAAGCGTGGTTTAATTTTTTATACGTTATGGCATTATTAAAATGAAACATAAAAGATGCGTAAAATGAATTAAATTGCTCAGTAAAATTCGTACCATTAATCATTTATTGCCAATCCTCATTGTTTAGTAGATTTTTTTAAGGTAATTAAATTACTCTCTGACATGTCACACTTAAATATTGGTATATTTTTAGCATTATTAATGTCAAAGGGGCTTTTATATTTGCACATCTGGTAGGTATGATCAGATAAATAAGTATCATTAACTGTAATTTCACAGGCTGTTAAATTTGAAAAGATTACATCAATTGTAGTTGTGCTTCTACCAGTTATGCGTGTTGGTTCATCGATGTGGTTTTTCAAGTTAAATTCATTGAATAAGTTAAAAATATGCTTAGTTTCATAACTATTATTAGCTATATTAACATTTATATCACCACATACTATGAAATAATACTTATTCTGATATAAATCACAGATATATTACAAAGACCTGAAAAATAGGAAAACCACAAACGGCTATAGCTTCCTTATTTGAAGAGATACGAAAAAAGTTAAAAGGATGGAAATTTACGGCACAGACAATAAGAATATGATGTGTATCAAAAATTTTGAAAAAAGCAGTTCGCTTTGACATACACGCTCTTGTGCAAAAATGAAAAGATCAAAGTAGACTATGATACCATTAATTCCGTTTATTTTCCTCTTTCCAATGATATAAAACGATTTATATTATTTGCAAAACATAACCTCTGACTTTTCCTTTGGCGTAAACGTCACGGGCGCAGAGGCTTTTTTCCAATAATTCTATTATATTGTAGATTCGGTGATTTGTTTTGAAAAGGATAATAATACATGTGGTAGAAAACCCAAATAATAGGAAAGAATATTCGCAGAATGCCACAAATAACTTTCAGACAATATGAAACATGTCACATAAATTTTAACTGATAGTGTCAATATGTAATATTTTACGAAAACCACAATTCATATCATTGAATCGTGAAAATCAGCTATGCCATTTAGTAAAAATTCGCTTTATAATAACTATAATTCAGTAATTATTTATTGCAATTTAATACAAACAAACAAATATCTCATAAAAATACAAGTACAAAATGAACATAAAAAAAAAAACGAAAAACTACGTAACAGTACTAGCTACGACCATACTGAAAAGAAAATATATGTATTTGTTTTTCTAACTACAAATGCTGAAATTATGCATCATGCATTCTAATACACAAACGAGGATAATTGCATATTACCATCAGAACGCTAGCTTTTTGATGGTAGTATGCAATTATTACACTTAACGCGCCAGGCTTGTAACTTGTAATTCAGCGCTCGGTGGGGCACATGGCCCGGAGAGTAACTGTTGGTTGTAGTCTGGTTAAGTTCCTTATAGTAAAATGAGGACTTTATAGAGGAGTTTGCGACTAAGAATATTATGTTTAAAAATTATATCAAGTCGGATTCGAAATGCCCCCTTTTTTAAACGTAATGTAAAATAATTACTAGTTCACAACAGTTCAATGGTAATGACCATTTTCATCGTTTGCAGGTCCGAGGATGGCATTGATGAAGGGGATCTATCGAAACAGACATTGTCAAACAAAAATGACTCAACGATAACAATGTACAAGTGTGAATGCTGTTCATACCAGACAATACATGAATATAACATAAAACATCATTTGATGAAGCATAAGGATCCTTCAGAAGTAACAATGCACAAATGTCACATTTGTTCATATCAGACAATATATAAAAGTTATTTCAAAAGGCATTTGTTGAAGCATAAAGATGATTCAGAGCTGCTAGTCTACAAATGCAAGTCTTGTTTATATCACACAAAACGTAGAGATCACCTCAGATTACATATGTTGATACACAAGGATCCCTCAGAAGTAGCATGGTACAAATGTAACTCTTGTTTATACCAAACAAAATCTAAAAATCACCTCAGAAGACATATGTTGGTACATAGGGATTCCTCAGAAGTAACCATGAAAACCTGTAAATTTTGTTCATTTCAGACGAAACATTCCCTCGAATATCATATGCTGAAGCATAAAGATCCTTCAGTAGTAACACAGCACAAGTGTCCCTGTTGTCTGTATCAGACCCCATTTAAAGGCCGCCTCAATAGACATATGTTGGCACATAAAACGCCGTCAGAAGTGACGATGTACCAGTGCGATTCTTGTTCATTTCAAACTAAACTAAAATGTTCTCTCAGAGCGCATGTACAGGTGCATAAGGATCATTCAAATACCAAAAAGTACAAATGCGACTCTTGTTCATTTCAGACCAGATTGAAGAATAACCTTGGTAGACATATGTTATTACATAAAAATCCCTCGGAAATAACAATGTACAAATGTGATTCTTGTTCATTTCAGACAAGATATGAGAAGTACCTTGAAACGCATTCGCTTAAGCATAAGAAGATTTCAGAAGTAACTTTAGTGTACAAATGTGATTCTTGTTCATTTAAGACAAAATATAAAAATAGTATAAAAAATCACTGTTGGCGGCTGCATAAAATCTCTCAGGAGTAATGTTATTGGCTGAAGGTGTGCCAATAAAAACTCCCGGGTAAAATATTTCGAAAACTATATATTCTTAGAGCCATACAGTACTTCTTATCAAGCCTGTTATTATAAATAAAACAATTGATTAAATATAAGGGGGAGCATCCACTTATAAAATAAGGGCCCCAAAATAGACAATGTAATATACTTGCATTTATCACTAAATATCTGCATTTGGAGAAGATCAAGTCAATTATATAGAGTATTTGTGCTACAAAAAGGAATTTATAATTTCAAATTTTTAACTTACATTTTAATAATAATAATTTTATTTTCCACTAAGACAATTACATTGTATGGGATTCGTCAGTTATTTTAAAAATTCAGAGACTGTAAAAACATCCATCAACTAAAAAATTTTTTAAATTTCTTTTAAAAATGTACAAATTTTTGACAATCCTTAATATATTTCGGCAAAGAGAAAGAAAAATAATAAACAAGGATTAATAATTTGAAATTGAATTAAAAAGTCCAAGTCAAAAAGAAGAGTACAAATAGACTGTAAATAAGAAGGAAGAGGTGTTATTGTGGATAGGAATTGCAGAGGAGATAAGGACGAGATAAGGTGAAGAATTAATGAAAGGAGAATTGTTGGATTTGGAAAGAGAAGAGTGTAGCTACGAAGAAGGAAGGTTTTAGTGTGTTTAATTTTGGACAAGGTTGTATATTAAAATTTAAATAGTGTATTAGACTTTCGAACCTGTTATAAAACTGCTAAATTATCTAAATATCAAGGAAAATAAATTACTTATATCAGATTAAAAATTTTACTTTAATAAAATTTCATTTTAAAACAGGAACTGAATTTGAACCTGCTCCTGAAGGAAAAGATAAGCTAGCCGGCCCATTAAATAAATTTGACATACTTTCGGTTCAAAAGGTAAGAGATTTTAATTTGATCTTTTGGTTTTAGTTTTTTTTTTTTGGGGGTTTATCTATTGGAAGTAAACAAGTTAAAGTTTGATTAGTGCTGCAAATTATTAAGTTCAATAAAAGTAGAATACAGATATATATATATATATATATACATGTTCCGAGAAGCTTCCGCGGTCATTGAAATGAAAAATACTAGGTTCTCGGGTTGAACCGCGTCTGAGATTGTTAATGTCTCGACGTTTCGGCTCCCGTTTTGGAGCCATTTTCAAGAGAAAAAGTGGGTCAAAATAAAATTGTCAAAGAAAATAAAGCTAGGAGTTCGTGGAACTGGTTCGATTCCGGGGTCTCAATCTGTCTACTCCCCAGATCTCACCACGATCCGTCTCTAAGGCCTCAATCTGCCTACTCCTTAGAGCGAACTCGCTGGCAGTATCGGACGAAGTGTTATTCATAAGAAAGCTGTCTGTGGGTGGGAGAGTTGTGGGGGGTTGAGGGTCTGTTGATGAAGGCATCAGAGCAGAACGGCTGCTATCAGGATTATGAGGTGTGGATGAAGATTGTGGGGCTAGCCTGGAGATCAATGATTTCCAAGCGAGTGGAAGACGATGACCGTCATCCCTTTTGTTTAGACAATTGGGACGTTTTTCAATCTCAATTGCTTCGCGGATGATTCGCGGTTTCTGGAAAAATGATGGTGCTATGGTTTTGGTGTTATCGAAGTCTATATTATGGCCTGTTAGGAGGCGGTGTTGGGCAACTGATGATGTGGATCGGATTTTCTAACTGCAAGACGATGTTCATATAATCTATTGTTAATCCGTCTATTGGTTTGTCCAATGTAGGTTTGGGGACAGTTTGAGCAAGGTATTTCGTATACACCGTGGTAATCATTAGGTATTTGGTCTTTTGGGGTTCTGATTAAATTGGAAATTGTTTGGTGTGTTGTGAATATGGTTTTTGTTATTGGATTTCAGGACTTTTGAAATTTTGTCTGTGACACCTTTGATGTAGGGTAGGAAAGCTTTTTGCTGAGGAAGAGTTTCTGTCTGCTGAATTTGGGAAGGATTTTGTGCTTTGTGTATGGATCGCGTTATATGTCCTTTGTCGTAACCGTTTTGTAGAAGTGCTCCTTCTAATGTTTGTAGTTCGGATTGTCTGTTAGTCTGAGGGATCTGGTTACAAGAGTGTTGACAACGAAATTTATTTGTGATGGATGGTGGTGTGATTTTGAGTTAAGGTAACGGTTGGTGTGGGTTGGTTTTCTATACACAAAGTAGGAGAATTGATTGTTGTTTTGTTTTGTAATGAGGACGTCTAGGAAAGGGAGAGAACAATTGTTTTCGATTTCAATAGTGAACTGGATCTGAGGGTGTATATGATTAATGTGAGACAGGAAGTTGTTTAGAGAATCTCTACCATGTGGCCAGATAACGAAGATGTCATCCACGTATCTTAGCCAGCAAGTAGGCTTCAGTTCGGATGAATTCAGGGCTTGGGTTTCGAAGTTGTCCATGTAGATGTTGGCTATGGCAGGGGACCGAGGTGATCCCATTGGAGCTCCTCTCACTTGTTTGTAGTAGTTGCCTTGAAAGAGAAAATAGGTGTTGAACAGACAATGTTCTAGAAGGGTCAGAGTGCTGGGAGAAATATTGTGTTTAGTTTTGAGAACGTTTAGGGCTTCAGTGAGTGGGATATTGGTGAATAATGACACAATATCGAAACTGACTAGAATGTCGTTCTGGGAAATAGAGTAATTTTGAAGAAGATCAATGAAATGGGTGGAATTTTTGACATGGGGAGTTGGGGAACAAAAAGCACTAACTATTGGTCGTAAAGGAATGTTGGTTTTGTGAATTTTAGGAAGACCATATATTCTAGGAGTTCTAGACGATTTCTCTCGAGGAATGAGGGATTTTCGAATATCTGAATGGAGGTCAGAATTGTTGATGATGATTTTTGTTCTCTTTTCTAAGTATGTGGTGGGATCGCGCTGGATGCGCTTGTAGTCCGGGGTATTGAGTAGATCGTGTTCATTTTTGTTAAGTAATCGGAGGTGTTTAGTATGACAGTGGAGTTGCCTTTGTCGGCTGGGAGAATGATAAGGTCGTCATTGTTATATAGGTCTTTTAGTCTTGTTCTCTTGAAAATGGCTCCAAACGCGGTTCAACCCGAGAACCTAGTATTTTTCATATATATATATATATGCCCACTAAACATGTGAACATTGTAATGATGTTTAATTATTGTTCTAACATAACAACCGAACGTTCTCCAAAAAAGCTGATCGACATTAGAATAACATTCACCTCATAGCAAATGTCCTGCAAATAAACGTTGCCATTATTACGTTAAAAATTGAACATCATATTACTGTTTATCATACAATAACTGAATGTCTACATAACATTAAAATTACTGTTAGAACATAAAAACAACGTTAAAACTTACAACATTTTTACTTTAAAGTTTCCTTTCTAAACAGCTAATATACAAGTAGGTAATAATTTTTTGTGCTTCAGCTCCACATCCTGTTAACATTATTGTAAAGTAAGTTCAGTAATGTTTGTAAAATGTTTTTCTACGAACATAAGAAAGTAGGATTTTTTTATTGATTTCAGTGCCAAAGATGTCACTTTTTTCAGTTTTACTTTTGTAATATTGCTATTGACAATGTAAGAGAGTATTTGTTTAACTGGCAAAAAAATGGCAAATTTTCTGCTGTGGTTGGCGTTTCATAGTAGAGGTAAATCCACAAAACCAAGGCTGTGAATCCAGCGAAGACAGTAAATCTGCATTTGATGAATATATAGCTTTTTCGCAGTTTGTTTAGAATTATCATTAACTGTGATTGTTTTTATTAAAAGTTTGATTTTATGTATCAACATACTGTAAAATTATCAAATGTCCATAAATTTATACAACACAATGGCTAACATTATATTAAAAATAACCACAATCTTAACTTCTAATTCTAAACAATTGGCAGAAAAAGACTTGTTCAATATGGAAAAATACATATTTACTGCCTTGGCTACAATCATAGCATCGGTTATGAAACACAGCTGTCATCTGTATTTTTGTTTGTTAAACAAATTTAATTATTACTTAACATCGTCAGTACCAACATTAAAATCAATAAAACTGAAAAAGTGACCTCTCTCACACTGAAATAAAAAAAAATAATCCTACTTTTTTAATGGTCGTAGAAGTAATTGTGTGCATGAAACTTCTGTTTTCAAAGCATTTTTACACTCGTCCAATAAACCTCTCATTAGTGACAAAGAGTAACACTTCCAACACTGGTTCTATAAGTATTTATGGAAGTTTATTATTTATTCATGGAAGTATTCTGCAATAATAATAATAACTAATATAAAAATAGACTGAGCCACTGCTAGCGCTTTAATATATATCTTTTTTATTATAATTTTCACACCGATTTTGAATTCATGCCAGCACAAATTTAGTTGTCGTTTTCTTTAGATATGAAACACTTAATTCTGCATCCTCCTCATAATTATCCATGTCCGTTGTCTTAAATATTATTGATAAATAAATAAATAAGTTAATAACATAGGTACCTACCGATATTATACTTTTCCATTCAAATAAAGAATTAATAATTTTGTAAAAGGTTTAATCGATGTAGGTAATTTACTTTGATTTTACTCATATTTTCATTATTAAATTTTTACACTGCTATTAATTACCATACTAATAGAAAAATATGTGTATTAATTTTGTTTTCTTTAAAAATGTGTCTGCTTGCATAAATAAAAATATAGACTTGCTTTTTGCAGATAAATTTATTCAAATGTATTTTTAACAACATATTTATTACCTATATGACACAGTAATTTATGCTACACATTATGTTGTCCCTGATGCACACACATATCTGAAACAAGAAATGGCAATATTTCAGTAGAAAATTTCGGTGTAAATGATAAGAAACTTATTTGTTAATAAATACAGTTATAATTCAGATACTTTCTCTAAGCGGCGTTATTAAAGTATATAAATTAAGCACAAAACCCTAAAAAATAAACCAACAATAAAAAAGCAAACTATTCATAAACCACTATTCTGTACTACAGACATTTGAATTTTTTGTCAATTGCATTACAACCGTATTGTTATTAACTAATAAGTGCGCATACAGATAAATATTATTATATTAGGGCCCATGCAGCATGCAGTTTAATAAATAACATTTTTATCAGCTCGGCTTTGACAAATATATGCTATATGATGGTATTTTGTCATATATTATATTACACAGGTAACAGAAAGTAACTAGGTATCATCAGTATTTAACTATTAGATAGACCCTATAGGTTATAGGTATATAATAATACAATAAATCGGATACATTGTTTTGCACAAGGACAAAATAACTAAAAACAGATAAACAATCTATATATCTCACAAAATCAATCAATATAGGTTAGGGCACAGCATAATATGTAATTGTCTATGTAAGGAATGATAAAAATTAAATAATTATTTCAATTTTCATAGCACAAAACAAACAATGTAAAGTCACAAAAGAAAAGAAGAGCCGTGAATTTCAAATAGAATAAATTGAAAGGTCAAAGTTGTGTGAATGGGGTTTTCCAAAAAAGAGCTTTAATTATTATGTGCAATATTCAGTTGCATCTTTTTAGTCTTTTTTAGCCGACATTACTTATTAACCGATATTGACACTAGGTAGAGGTACCCAGCGTATAGACTATAGATACCACATTACTAATTTTATCATCATGCAACGACTGCACCGCCAAAACTCATGCTGCAATCTAGTTGAAAATTCCTTGCCAGTATATAAAAACATTGTACGATTCTACTTACATTATTTTGCTCTATTTTTATCCACACACGGCACGTACACAATACAAAACTTTTATAAATACCTAATGATCTCTTGTAATACTAATTTATTTACGCAGCACCCTACAGAAGCACAAAACCAACAAGAACAAACATTCAAAATGGCAGTTACAGTCTATATTTTTTAACATCGCACTGCGCAAATGCGTTTTAGATAATGCATATGAGGAAATGTGTGAGACATTAAAATTACATACATAAAACGTTTGATTATGGATATTCTTCGAACTTGATGATAATATAGTTAGTACAACATAAAATTTATTACGTTATAAGAACGTTTAGATAAAATGTAGGATGAGGGAATGTTTGACAAACGTTAAAATTACAATTATAAAAATGTTTGTTTAACAATTACTCTTTACTTAATTTTTACCTTCAACAAATGTTGAAAGAATGTTTTATAAATGTTGCTTTTCAATGTTAAAATTCCAAAAATTCGTAACATAATTTGAATGTTCGACAACAGAATGTTTTTTAGAAAACGTTTATGAGATAATTTGAATGAGGTTATTGAAATACGTTTTAAGTATTACCTGTTTAAAACGTTAAACAACATTATTCTCATGTTTCATGTTTAGTGGGTGTATATATATATATATATATATATATATATATATATATATATATATGTATATTGTTATTATAAATGATTTGCAGGAAACAACTACTCAGCGGGCAAATACCCCGACCTGCATTGAATTATACCTTACAAGTCATTTGGTAGCCAATGTCATTTGTCAATTCCCCGACCAGACATAGACCGGTTTCGAACTTATTAGTTCTCATCAGTATGCCATAGGTCGTGGAATAGACAAATGACAGTGGCCAAACTGCTAGTCTTATACAGACTAATATAAATTGTGTAGTGGTGAGAGGTAAGCGAATCCTCTCATGTGGTCTAATGCTACTATACATCAGACATCATAGATGTCTCCATGATGTATAGCGACTTGCCATTTTGCAAGTACCGAGAGCGGTGACCTTCAGCCCTTGGTGGACTTAACCTATATACTGTTATTATAAATGATTTGCAGGAAACAACTACTCAGCGGGCAAATACCCCGACCTGCATTGAATTATACCTTACAAATCATTTGGTAGCCAATGTCATTTGTCAATTCCCCGACCAGACATAGACCGGTTTCGAACTTATTAGTTCTCATCAGTATGCCATAGGTCGTGGAATAGACAAATGACAGTGGCCAACCTGCTAGTCTTATACAGACTAATATAAATTGTGTAGTGGTGAGAGGTAAGTGAATCCTCTCATGTGGTCTAATGCTACTATACATCAGACATCATAGATGTCTCCATGATGTATAGCGACTTGCCATTTTGCAAGTACCGAGAGCGGTGACCTTCAGCCCTTGGTGGACTTAACCTATATACTGTTATTATGTCTGGTCGGGGAATTGACAAATGACATTGGCTACCAAATGATTTGTAAGGTATAATTCAATGCAGGTCGGGGTATTTGCCCGCTGAGTAGTTGTTTCCTGCAAATCATTTATAATAACAGTATGTAGGTTAAGTCCACCAAGGGCTGAAGGTCACCGCTCTCGGTACTTGCAAAATGGCAAGTCGCTATACATCATGGAGACATCTATGATGTCTGATGTATAGTAGCATTAGACCACATGAGAGGATTCACTTACCTCTCACCACTACACAATTTATATTAGTCTGTATAAGACTAGCAGGTTGGCCACTGTCATTTGTCTATTCCACGACCTATGGCATACTGATGAGAACTAGTAAGTTCGAAACCGGTCTATGTCTGGTCGGGGAATTGACAAATGACATTGGCTACCAAATGATTTGTAAGGTATAATTCAATGCAGGTCGGGGTATTTGCCCGCTGAGTAGTTGTTTCCTGCAAATCATTTATAATAACAGTATATAGGTTAAGTCCACCAAGGGCTGAAGGTCACCGCTCTCGGTACTTGCAAAATGGCAAGTCGCTATACATCATGGAGACATCTATGATGTCTGATGTATATATATATATATATATATATATATATATATATATATTTAATTGTCTGAAAAATGTTTTACATGATTTTCTCTGTGGAATTTGTGTCATACATCTAATGATTCTTTTTTGTGCCATAAACACATTTGTTGCTTCAGTTGAATTTCCCCACAGGCAAATCCCGTATCTCAATCTTGAATCTACTTGAGTAGAGTAAATCTAAATCTGTAGCAGCTGAGGCATTTCCAGTACCGTTGGCAAATTAATGAAAAGAATCTTTAACGAATTCATTTTACAAATTAGTTTATGACAGTGCTGTTTCCAATTGAGAAATTCATCCATATGAACACCAAGAAAATGCACACTATCGTGTGTATTTGTTAATGCTATACCATTTTAAAGAAAATATGTTCATCACGGAGAAAATCCTGATTGCACCCTGTAGTACATATATAAATATTTAATATACACTCAAACAAATTTGCAGGAACTTAAAACTTGATAACAGCCATGCTTATAGTACGAGACATGCATATGGGAACTTCTATCGATTCCACGGCACAAAACAACCAAGTTTAAAGAATCACTCCACTATGATAGCATAATTCTCCACAACAGTCTTCCTGGAAATCTCAGAAATCCGCACTTATCAAAATATAAGATTCAAATAAAAAAGTGCATTTTATGACATCGAGGCGTTTTTGGCCGAAAGATTGTTCTAACAGAATTGATTATATTCTGTGTTAATTTTATACACCTATCAATTGTTTGTTGTATGACATTTTTGTATCAAGATTTATATTTCCATATTTTAATCTGTTTGTGGTGTTTTTCATAATTAAGTGTATATTATACATGTTCATGGTGTAAATTATTGTTAAGTATATAGGTATAGGATTATGTTTTAATTGCTTTTGTTATATTTGTGATTTTATATTTATATCTGACATGACATATGTAAGCTGTTTGTATATTGTACAAGGTGAATAAATATTTCTATTTCATACATTGATTTTCTGTGAGAGCTGGTCTTTGGATGAGATCATCGGTGGTTATGTAGTACGTGGATCTCTATTAGGCATATAGTTAAATCCTGTACACTTATGTACATGTGCAATGCGGGCGAGAATGTCATCTAATGCAGTGGGGCGATCCAGTGGGCTGTACACTGGCGCTGCCGCTCTAATTGTCGATGTTATGGATTTATCTATTACTTACTAGAGTCCGTTCGGCGTAGGTCACAGGTAACCTTACGAAATTTAAGTATTATTGCACTCAAAATAATGTTAACCTGTTAAAATCGATATTTATTTAAGAGTGCGTTATCAAGGTCAAATAGTGTGTAAAATACCCTCATTCTTATTTTACATTTTTCTTAAAAACAAGGCAACAGAATTCAGAATTGATTTCATTATGTAAACTAGCAAACTTAAGACAAGGATCTATTATATTTTATACTGTAGGTAAAATTAAGTTTCCAAAATTCTCCTTGATTATTTAGCGCGAACGTACCTGTCATTCGTCCCAAATCTCCATAAATTGCTTTATATTCTACAAAAGGGACTTAAATATACGATGTAGTATAAAATGAAAAAAGTGAAAACCTGCATATTTACTCCTATTAAAGTTTAATGTCGAATACGAATTTGTTAAATTTCGTGTAAAATAGTTGGGTGTTTTGCTACTAGAGACAGCATCATAGCAATGACATTGCTAGGCATGTCTCAACCCACACAGTACAATGTTCTAAGAATGTGCACAGAATGATTGCTTTGGAACGTTTCAATATTCTGAGAATGTTCTCACAAGATGAACATTATGACCATAGAATGTGCCACGCACATTACAAAGTGGAGTCTTAAATGTTCCTATAACATCTTACGTATGTTTTAAAAGCACGTTTTTAGAACAAAGCACCTGGCACCTGACCTTCGAAGGCGGTCTTTACTATAATTTTAGGGATATGTTCCGTTAATCACCTTGGTCGGTTGGTTATACTTTTTGCGTTCCACAAATGTCTAATTCCTGAAATTAAGTTGATTAACGGAACGTGGTTCCTGAAAAATTGGTAAATTATTTGCTACCAAAATGACCTTGTTTACAATCCTTGAAAATGGTAAATGGATGGCAAGTTCGACAAGATTCCAACGCTTACGGTATTCCACCTAACATTTTACCACTCTTGATCTACATAAGAACTTTATGTATAATAATAAAATATTCCAAAGTGGACGAATATACACAAATAACTGTAAGGGGTGTATTTCCTGTTCTTGACATCTAATAAAGCACTGATCTTGGATTTTGTGTTTAATTAAAAAACAACATATAAAATTCTACTCTAACCTTCTACACCATATATATATTATATACATATATGTTCTACACTTGCCGAACGCTAATCATGCCATTGCCAATATTACAGTCGCCTTCAACCTCACTATCCTAAGTAACTAAATAATTGGCGCTAAATTCAACTAACATTCTTCCGCAACGAACTAAACAGAACGCGAACTGATTGCTGATTGTGTCGCCTGTGGCGTGGTGGTTTCAATCACAGAACTTAAGCCAATAAAAGATGCACAAAGAAACTATAAGGTCTCCCGCCACGAATATTTTAAATCAAATTTACCAGAATTTCAGACGAAAAATTCGCATTTCGGACCCATGTGAACTAGATATGAATAGACATTATATTATTACTATTTAATTCGGGTATTTTTCTTGAATGAATCTACTAAACTAACCACCTAATTTCTTCTACTGCTTTCACCCAAAGAAGTTGTTATAAAATTTCTTTGCTTTCACCTATTTTCTGTTTTCTGTGGTTTTCTATATCTACGAACGATTTTACGGTTAGGTGTGATGGCTCTGTGGTGTGATGTTATGTTATTTGTAGTTAAAAAAAAAATGGAAACCGAAGGTGTAGTAATGTGCAGACTGTGTTTGGAAATATGCAGCAATTTTGATGCTATAGATGGAAATATCAAACACGCCCTGGGCGTAGTTCTGCCAAAAATAGTAAGTTTTAAAAATGTATACTTAGTTGTGAGGGATGAAACAATAATCCACTGGTAGCTTGGTTTATGTATTTTTATTCTAGAAAAATTATAGTTGGTGCATCCAACAATTTAATTTTTTAAATTTGTTCTATATACACTTCATTTAGTTCATTGTAATTTTGGTTTGGTTGTGTGACACTTTCAGTGATTTTGTTTTAGGATTTAGCTGCTGTAAAGGAACCTGTAATCTGTAGAAACTGTTCAGAAGTGCTTATAAAATGTTTTGATTTTAAAACGATATGTTTCTATACACGTGATTATATAATTCAATTTGCCAACAATGAGACCGCAGTCAAGGTGGATCTGCGCGATGTCTATTTAAGCAAAAACGAAAATGGTACTGGTGTGCCAGATGATCAAAATATATGTACATTTTGCATGAGTCCAGTAAAAAACTGTTCTACTATATCCCTTGATGTTGAAGGGAGAGACCTTATATTGGAGAATATCATAGAACAATGTGTTCCAGAATTGGTAACTATCAATATTTTTTATGTCATATTAAGGTGCATTAACTTGAGAATATATCTGAGCAGTAATAGCGAGAGTACATATACGAGTGTATCATATTGTTTGTTGAGAAGTTATCTTGACTGATGTGATGAAACAGAAGTGTTGATTTGCCTTATTGGCTCTAGCTAGATTTTTCGAGCCACAATCGATGCAGCAGGAATGTATGCAGTAAGTGAATGGCACAAGCTAGGTTATGTTCACATCATACACACGCCAAGTTAAAGTATAGGTATTAGACTTTATAGATGTAGATGACAATTTACAATCTTCGGCTTTCTATATATACCGTCTGACTATTTCCTACTTCAACACGAAATTGAGGAGCTTGTCCCATGCCTGGGAAGTATATTTATCGCCAGCTATACACTTCCCAAGATTGGAGGGAAGTTAAGGTATCGTTTATTCCGAAAATAGGCAGACGTCCACCAGACGAGCCTAAGTTGTATCGCCCCATTAGCTTAACCTCATTTCTCCTAAAAACAATGGAGAAACTTTTAGATGATATATTAGAAGTGAAATCCTTACAGGAACACCGCTTCAGGCAAACAATTTTCCTATCAATCTGGCAAATCAACAATAAATGCTCTACATTGCCTGGTTTAAGGCATTGAAAAGACATTTACAGCCAAAGAAGTGGTTATGTGTGCTTTCGTAGATATAGAGGGTGCTTTTGACAACATCTACCATGAATCCATACAAAAAGCCGCGGAAAAAATGGGAATACAGTCTCCTACAATTAAATGGATACAATCCATGCTCAGAAGCAGAATTATTGCCACAAGTGTGGGGGATGAGTCGGCTACGATGACTGCAGTCAGGGGTTGTCCACAAGGTGGAGTCCTATCGCCCTTGCTGTGGTCAATTATGGTCAATGATCTCCTACATAAAATGAGTAATTCAGGCTTCCACGTCCAGGGATATGCAGATGACCTGGTCGTCACTGTGAGAGACAAAAATGAGGTCATGATTTGCAACCTCATGCAAATTGCCTTAAATGTAATATCCAAATGGTGCTCATCAGAGGGGCTCAATGTCAATCCGAGCAAAACAACTATTGTCCCGTTCACTAAAAGGAGAAAACTCAATCTTAGAACTCCTGTACTGAATGGAACGACAATAAATCTTTCCAGTGAAGTCAAGTACAGGACAACAAAGAACTCTTACTAAAGCAACAGCGGCAATATGAACGTGCCGTGGTAGGTTGTTTGGTAAGACTTGGGGTCAAAGTCCGAAAGTGACACATTGGTCTTATCTTTCGGTTGTCAGACCTATGGTAACTTACGCATCATGCATATGGTGGCCAAAAATAGAAGAAAAAAACAGCACAGGGAAAGTGGCAGAAACTGCAATGCCTTGCCTGTTTAGGGATTACAGGAGCAATGCACTTGTGTCCCATAGCAGCTATGGATTCTATGCTTGACCTACTTCCCTTGCACTTACATATAAGAAGGAGGCGGCACTCAGTGCCTTACGGCTGCACCAGGCACATAAATTTAAACCAGACGATCTGGTTGGTCACTACTCACTTAAGGATTCTAGAGTTAATCCATTTGAAGACCATGATCAAATTCACTGACTCAATGCCAATCAAATGAGACTTTGACTTCCCGTTTGACGTGCTAATTGAAAGTCGTCAGACGAGCAAGACAGAGGCATTGCGATTTTAACAAGGGTCACTCATCTGGTATACAGATGGATCTAAGATAGCTGAAGGGGTAAGAGTGGGAGTAGCAGGGCCGAATTGTATGCTATCCAAAGCCCTCGGTAACACCCCAACCATCTTTCAGGCAGAAGTGAATGCTATAGGTCTGTGTGCCCAGGTATGCCTCAATAAAGACATCCAAAGGGCAAAGATCTATATACTATCAGATAGCCAGGCAGCACTAAATGTTCTAAGGTCTTATACCTTTGAGTCTAAAATTGCCTGGGAGTGTAGACAATCCCTGAAGAAACTGGCTAATAACAACAAGGTTACATTGATGTGGGTGCCAGGGCATGAGGCAGTGCAAGGAAACGAACTTGCTGATAGCCTTGCAAAAAAGGAGCTGAAGCACCGTTTATTGGACCCGAACCGTTTTGTGGCCTAGCTAAGGGACATATAGCGGAGGAGATCCAAGAATGGGAAAAGGACCAGAAAGAGTCCTACTGGAGGAATACTCCAGGCCAAAGACAAGCGAAAAAGTTTATAACTTATTCGGCTAAGAATGCCACAAGGCTTCTCGAACTTGAAAAATCCTAATTAAGGCTAATTACAGGCCTTCTAACTGGCCACTGCCCCTTGAGATATCATCTCAAGAACATGGGCAAGACGGTAGACAATATATGCAGATATTGCAATACTGCAATTGAAACTGCGGAACACATACTTTGAGAATGCAAGGTGTTAGTCCGCATTAGGCTAAAGTTCTTAGAACAGGCTGAATTAACGCCTGAAGACATATGGAAATTAGCTCCCAGGAAAACCACAAGCTTTGTAAAAAGTCTGGGAATCCTGGGTAACCACTAGATGTAGGGTAAATCACAAAAGATCTTTTAGGTTGAAGTGAAGTAAGGCTGTTCGAAGCCAAATGACCCTACGGGGTCGGTAAACAATCTACAACTTTTTTTGTAAGCTATAACTAATTTAATCCTAGACAGTTTGGATTACAAAAGGGTTTATCTATTACAACTGCTATTTTCCATGTCCTAAATCTATTAGGGTTAAGGGTAAGAATAGATTATATGATCTAAACTTCGCCCTACATTGTTGATATTTAGTATCGCAATAAAGTCGTTTATTATTATTATTATTATTATTATTATATAAGAATTTCGATCAATGGCATAAATGTATGGGCATATCTTTTGACTTAGTAGGCCATGGGATCCTTATAAATAATTTAGAATGTTATGGCATTAGAGGTGAGATTTTACTGTGGTTCAAAAGTTACTTGAGTAATAAAATTATTATGTTTATGTGAATAACTATAAGCCGGAGACTTCAGTTTAGTAACAGCACAATGTATGCCGATGATATATCCTTGTTTGTCTGCAAACTTTAGAGACCATATATATAAAGTAGAGATTGGCCATTCAACCCAAGTGGATGCATAACGGCGGCAATGGTTTGAGTGTCCGCGTGTGCATCGGTGTGTTTACAGCGTATCGCAAGTGTCAAAAGCAGGTTGCAGTGTTTTTTTAACAAAGTGGAAAAATACATGTAAGTAATAACATTACCATTAATTGTTTTGTGACCAAATCAGTCATAACAGCCTGTTGTTTTAATTTTAACCTGTTACATTGAGTCTAATGACACTATGCCCGTGAAAGCAAAAGAAACTCCTATTGGCGCCTCCATTATGCATCTACTTTTCATACGGACCAATCAGTGCCTTTCTCTCGAGTGACCAGTCTCTACTGTATATAGTCTTAATCTTAGAATAGAGGATGTAACTAGAAATGTTAAAACCCAAATTCAACAAATGGAAAGTTAAATTTTAATATTCGTTTTATAATCTACAGGATATAAATATCATCAAGAGACCCGTAATATGTACTTCTTGCCATAGCTCTCTAGAGAACTGTTTCCATTTCGTGATGGACTGTTTGATTGTAGAAGAAAAGATTAAAAAATATTGTGAAATACTAGATATGGACAGTAAAGATAAAGTAGAGCTAGGCAGTTTATTAGAGTTTAAGATGACAGATGTAACAACTTGCAAAGAAAATAAATTGGCCATCAAAAAGGAGATTAACGAACTTGATGTGATTAAAACAGAAGGAACGATTTGGAGTAAAAACAAAATTAAAGAGGAATACCTTATTAAAGAAGAAATTGACATTAAAACAGAAGAACACAATTTCAGAAGGTAATAATGCTAAATTAAGTTTCATTTTAGGGAAAGTTTGCTTTCCCGTCAAAATGATTTTTTTTATAGTTTCACTTTTTTTATCCATCCCATTTCAGCATAGTCCTATTGTGACTGATAAATATAACTGACTGATTGTAAATGATTCTATTCAGTGACAGAGCAATGAATCATAATGCTATAATGTTATTTTTTGACAAGTTTGGTGGGTGTTGGGATCAACATTTTGTCAAAAAACACAATTTTTAATTTGCCGACGTTTCGTTTATTATTATAAACATCCTCAGGACAATTTATTTTATGTTTTGATGTCATATAAAATACATAATTTCTGGGACATCACTAGATATCAGTTCTTAAAAACATTCAATATTGTAAACAAACAAAAAGTATAACAGTAAAAATGGTCCTATACATACACGAATACAGTATTCAAAAATTGTTGATTAAATTAGGATCGGCAGAGTCACATGAAATGTCGTTGTTTTTATTAACATTAAATAATTTCAAAGTATGCCAGACCGCCTTGCCTGTTTAGGGACTACAGGAGCAATGCACTTGTGTTCCACAGCAGTTATGGAGGCTATGCTTGACCTACTTCTCTTGCACTTACATGTAAGGAAGGAGGCGGCACTCAGTGCCTTACGACTGCACCAGGCACATAGATTTAAACCAGGCGATCTGGTTGGTCACTTGAGGATTCTGGAGCTAGTCCATTTGAAGTCCATGACCAAACACACTGACTCAATGCCAGTCACACAAGACTTTGACTGCCCGTTTGACGTGCTAATTGAAAGCCATCAGACGAGCAAGATGGAGTCACTGCGATTGGAACAGGGGTCACTTATCTGGTATACAGATGGATCTAAGATGGCTGAAGGGGTAGGAGTGGGCATAGCAGGGCCTAAATGTAGGCTATCCAAAGCCCTCGGTAACACCCCAACCATCTTCCAGGTAGAAATTTACGCTATAGATCTGTGTGCCCAGGAATGCCTAAATAAAGGCATCCGAAGGGCAAAGATCTATATACTATAAGATAGCCAGGCAGCACTAAAGGCTCTAAGGTCCTATACCTTTGAATCTAAAATTGCCCGAGAATGTAGACAATCCCTGAAGCAACTGGCTAATAACAACAAGGTTGTTGCTAGGACATAAGGGAGTACAATAAACTGAACTCGCTGATAGCCTTGCAAAAAAAGGAGCTGAAGCACCGTTCATTGGACCCGAACCGTTTTGTGACCTAGCCAAGGGACATATAACAGAGGAGATCCGAGAATGGGAAAAGGATCAGAAAAAGTCTTACTGGAGGAATACTCCAGGCCAAAGACAAGCGAAATAGTTTATAACTTATTCGACAAAGAATGCCACAAGGCTTCTCGAACTTGAAAAGTCCGAATTAAGGCTAATCACAGGCCTTCTAACTGGCCACTGCCCCTTGAGATACCATCTCAAGAATATGGGCAAGGCGGTAGATAATAAATGCAGGTATTGACATACTGTAATTGAAACTGCGGAACACATACTTTGCGAATGCAAGGTGTTAGTCCGCACTAGGCTAAAATTCCTAGAACAGGCGGAATTAACGCCTGAAGACATAGGGAAATTAGCTCCCAGGAAAATCACAAGCTTTGTAAAGAGTCTGGGAATCCTGGATAACCACTAGATGTAGAGTAAATCACAAAAGATCTTTTAGGTTGAAGTGAAGCAAGGCTGTTCGAAGCCAAACGACCCCGTAAAACAATCTACAATCTACATGCCAGAACGTTTTAGGATCTGATTTGTATTTAAACTTGTAGGTATGCCCGCTTTTCTAATTCAATTGATCAAAATTACGCATTTCTTTATATTCATCCCACGAGGTATCTTTGTTTAGTTTTTTGTATCGATTATAAGCTGAATTTCTTAGTTTCATCATATATTTAATATTTCCAATTAGCCAGGGAGCAGGTTGTTTAGTTACTCTCACAGTTTTGAAAGGTGCATGAATGTTAAATAAATATAATAAGTTGTTATTTTAAAATTCTAACATTTCATCAACGTTTTCTATCAAGCAAATATGTCCCAATTTACAGATAACAGATCCTGCAGAAAGTCTTGATAATTAAAGTTAGAGAAACCTCGGAAGGTACAAAATTTAGGCTGCTGTTTATGTTTCTTAATTTTCGTATACATGTGACTAGTGAGTGGTCTGAAGTATCATCCATTTTCAGAATATTTGACCCAACTATATTATAGGAGATGTTATAATTACATCAATCAAAGTACTTGAAATGTCTATGACTCGTGTATTAAGTTCAATTTGTTGAAATAACCCGTGATTATTGGGCCTATTATTTACAATTTAATCAGATCGTCAGTGGCGGATAGTTTTTTTGGATTACAAACACAATTTTTTGTATTCTGCTCTTGCTCCGGCCAAAAACTATTTTTAGTATGTTAGACTTTAAAAAATCTATAGAGCGCGCTGGTAACAGCTTAAAAATAAAAATCGCATCAGTTGCAGTGCCTTTTCTGTACGAAATATCGAAAAATTTGCTCAGAATTAAAAAAAATGTTTTTATTTTTGCCCAGAGATATAAGTAGACATTAATTTCTTTCGTGGTAAAATGGTGGTAGCTGAGAGAACGAATGCTGTTGTGGTCTATATTGACATTTTCAGTAGGAGTATTATTATAAACACAATAACATGATTGAAAATGCTTTGCAAAAGCCTTAGCAATATCTTGAGGATCGCATAATGACACGCCATCATATTCCATGAGTTTCGCTAAGCCATGTTCCTTTTTAAGAGAATTAATATAGGACCAGAAATACTTAATGTTGGTGGGGATCATGAGTTCTGTGTTAGATACATATAAGTCCATAAGTCTATGCCATATAGACGTGTGTTATTCTTGGTACCCATAAGTTTCCTTAAATGAGAGTTGTATCATTTTAGGTACTTATCACAGACCATGAATTTTTTAGGAACGAATTGATTAATTCCCAAGGAAAGCTTATCATAAAACTACGATACTGCGAGATCGATGTTTTCCTGGGTAGATAGGGTTGACTAGTCGGTATTTCTCAAGTAATTGCATAGTTCATGAAAGTTTGCTTTATGGAAGAGGAATGCCTTTTCAATGTGCTTGCATGGAGGATCTCGATATGAGCAATATCTATATTAGTTTCTAATGGAGGATGATATACATCGACTGTGCTTAAGGGTTCACTAGCCTGCATGACCGAGACCTCAATATCATCGCAGAAAATTAAGTCCAAAAGCCTGCCTTGGTGATTTGGTATATTGTTGTGCTGTTGAAATTCTAAGTGGGAAGTATTGTCAATGAGAGTTTCGATGCAGGGCAGGGACCCCTGCATCGAAACTCTCATTGACAATACTTCCTATTTAGAATAGAAAGGGTAACCTTTCTATGACACCTTCGGGCCTTAAGGAGATTATTTATAAACAGTTAGTATGCGGACTGAGCAGAGTTGGGTGGAAAATACATGCTGCAGATGATTAATTCTCTATCACTTATAATTGCTTGAACCCAGACATATTTAAAAGTTGGGCCAACAGATACAGTAAGCAGTTTAGCAGCTATTGTTGCATGCATACATATTAAAGCACCACCTCCTCTTGAGAAGCCTGTGTTGCTATAGTCACAATCATGTCTAAAAACATTTAGGACTACTAATTTCACTGCTAAGGTAGCCGTTGTTCAAGCCAGATTCTGTTAAAATTATAAAGTCATAGTCCGAGTATTTTGTAGCTTTATTGAATTCCAAGATTTTGGTGCGGAGACCACGGATAATTGATAATAGCAGATTACAAAATATCTGTGATCTCTGCACCAAAATCTTTGAATTCGACAAAGCTACACAGTTTGTATATTCTTTCCTATTATTTGGGTTTTCTACCACATGTATTATTATCCTCTGCAAAACAAATCTACAAAATAATAGATTATTGGAAAAAAGACTCTGCGCCCGTCATGTTTACTCCAAAGGAAAAGTCAGAGGTTATGTATAAACACAGAAATAATGTATTTTGCTGAGGTTTCGGAAAGTAATCTCTTTCCATTTTCAAAGCTTTTTTTTTTGGAAGAACTCTTATTTTGCTGTGTATGTCAGCAAAGATTCTGTTTTAAGATTCTGTTTATGTTACTTCCATAGATACTTACTATTTACACAGAACATAGAACTGATGATATTTTCTTTTAGATGATGTTGAGTTTCTTAAGTTCTTCTTTTAACATTGGTAGCCAGGTTGTACAAATATCTACAGAACAATTCGATACGCACTTATCTTCATTTAATAAGATTATTGCTGATTCTTTAATTTTTCTTTTTTTGGTATCTGTTTCTTTTGTTAAAATTTTTGCCGAGTCCCAGTTTATTCTATGTCCGTTTTTCCAAGCATGTTCACAAATCTTTGATTTCTGAATTTCATTCTTTCTAATGTAATTCTTGTGCTCATCCAACCTCACACTGAAAGGTCTGGTTGACTCACCCACATAACATTTATCGCATTCGCACGGGATATTATAAATACAGTTTTTTGAATTCTGCTCCCTGTTTATCGGTTTTGTTTTCGTTAAAATAGATCTTAAAGTGTTCCCCATTTGAAATGTCGTCCTAACATCAAATTTGTCACCTATACGGCGTAGCTTTTCCGATAGTCCGCATACATAAGGAATTATTGCTGCATAATGACGTTCAGGTTTTTGTCGTACCTGATTGTCCCTATTTTCAACATTTATGAAAACTCTATTAACAAAGGCTTCAGGATATTGATTTTGTACTAGAACCTCTTTGATAAATTTTTTCCCGTTATTTAATATTTTATTATTAGATGAAATTATTTTGGCCCTATCGTATAAACATTTTACAACACCCCTTTAACATTTATTGACTGATTTGAGTTAAAATTTAGATATCTATTAGTATGTGTTGGTTTTCTATAAACGCTTGTTTCAATTGTATTATTTACCCTTCTAATTAAAACATCTAAAAACGGTAGTTCATTCCTACTTTCTACTTCTAATGTGAATTTAATAGACGGTTCCTTACTATTTATATTTTCCAAAAAACTATCTAATAAATCGACACCATGAGGCCAAATTGCAGAGATGTCGTCAACATATCTCCACCAGACAACCGGTTTGTTTATACAATTTTGAACATGTGTGTTCTCAAAGTTCTCCATAAATATGTTGCTTAAAATTGGTGATAATGCAGACCCCATAGCCATACCAAAATCCTGCTGATAGAACTCATTGTCCAATTGAAAATAGGTTGTTTTTATACACAGTGTTAAGAGTTCCATTATGCTATTTACACTTAATTTAGTTCTAGTTTCCAAATTATTATCATTTAGCAACCTGTCTTTAACTATTTTTAAGGTTTCATCTACCGGAACAAACAAAACTAACCATCAGGTGTGATTCATGAATATCGTTTTCATAAATTTTTTCTATAAAATGTTTACTATTTTTAATATATGAATCGGTATTTCCAGATAATGGATCAATAATTTTAAGTCAAAATTTTGCCAAATTATGACATGGTGAATTTATAGAACTAACAATTGGTCATAAAGGAATATTTTGTTTATGTCTTTGGTAAGCCATAAAAATGAGGAGCCTTACTATGATGTGGTGTAAGTTTCCTTCGTTCAAAATCATTAAATTCATGTTTGTATTTAAACAAAGTTCTGTAAATTTTGCTCTCTATTGATTTTGTTGGATCTTTGTTTAGTTTTAAGTAGGGTCCCTCATTTACAAGAGTCATGATTTTTGTGTTATATATATCTTTATCTATAATGACTGTGGCATTACCTTTGTCTGCTGGCAATATTTTTATACTTTTATCACGTTTTAAAGAATTTATCGATAACTTTTCTTCTGGTGTTAAATTAACTTTAATTTTGTATTGCTTCTCTAAAGCAATTTTTGCCCGTATGCGATATTCATTACCATTATCTGTTGGTAAATTTTGAGCAGTTTTTTGTATTGCCGCTACTATATCAAATTTTGGAACAGTTTTCGGGTTTATTGCAAAATTTAAACCTTTTGATAGGACAGGCCTGTCTGAAATGGACAAAACTCTTTTTGACATATTAATGACAGTCCTGTCAATTAAAGGATTATTATTTATATTTTGTAATTGCCTAATCTGTTTTTCCCTTATTAAGTTTCTAAATTTATGTAAATGCGTACCTTTTTGCAGATTAAAATATTTTTCGTAACTCAACCTGACATTCCGGATTATTTATTTATTTATTTATAATAGTACACTGTTCTACAGGTAAAAAGAACCCAATTACAGAACAGGAAGATAAGAAAAAAACAAAAACACTAATAAATAAGCTCTATACAATAAGAAAGATAAAAGATAAAATATTAAACATGTCAAAATATCAACTATGCATTAATAGAACAAGAACATAGACTAAGTACGATTATATACAACATAAAGATGGTTAAAATAAATACAAAAACTATACAGGACTCTACAAAATAGTAAGAAAAAACAAAGTAAAAGAACAAAGCTCATTTTAAATAATACATTCTAATATCATCGAGACTGCAACTAAATATATCAAGACGGCTACCATTAGCATTACAGATATTGCACACTGTATAAAGCGGGGAGTGTTTAAGAACATTAGTACGAGATGTTGACAGATAAAAAGTTAGGCGATTCCTTGAGTTTACCCTGGGTACCATAAAATTTAATTCAGCCAATAATTCTTGGCATTCAATAATATTATGTATTATTTTAAAAAGGAATGCCTGAGAAAAATATTTACGCCTACTCTCAAGACTTGTCATGCTATGTTTATGAAGCAGCTCCTCTTGCGGAACACCTAAGGGTGGGTAAACACCGTCCGATTTAAAACTAAGGAATTTTAAAAATCGACGTTGGACTGATTCCAAATTATTGATATAAGTTATGTAATATGGGGACCATACAAGAGAAGCGTACTCGAGCTTAGATCTAATAAAGGTAAAATAGACAGGTTTAATTGCGTCTAACCGAGTAAAATCACGACAATTTCGCACCAAAAACCCATACGTCTTACTGACTTCTAAGGTAATGGTGTCAACGTGAGCGGCAAAAGAAAGCTTGGTATCAAAAATTACGCCAAGATCGCGAAAGGTGGAGGGGCGGTTCAGATTGACATTATCTAGGTTGTAATCAAAACTTATATACGTGGATTTTGTAGAAAAAGACATGACATTGCATTTGCTGACATTTAATGACAACTTGTTTTCCTGACACCAAACTTTTACACTGTCTAAGTTCCTTTGAAGACGCAGACAATCATTGAGGCTGTTAACGTTATCATAAATCTTTAAATCATCCGCATAAATAAGACAATTCACATCCAACACATCTACAATATCGTTTATAAAAATAATAAACAACAGGGGGCCAAGGATGGACCCCTGTGGAACTCCAGATGTTACGGTATATTCAGCAGCATATTCAGAACCATTGGATACAACATATTGAGTCCTGTCATATAGGTATGACCTAAAAAAGTTTAATAGGGAATCAGATAAGCCGAATAAATGGAGTTTGTGAAGTAGTATGCTAAAATCGAGTCTATCGAATGCTTTCGAAAAATCTGTGTAAATAACATCAGTTTATGTCTGCGAGTCTATAGATTCAGCTATAAATTGAGTAACACAGATCAGATTAGTTGCAGTAGATCGGCCCTTCATAAAGCCGTGTTGATAGACTGAGATTTTGTTGGACACATGATGGTATAGAAAATCATTGAAGTGCTTATTTCAAGAGCACGCCTAAGATGGGCAGGTCACATTCATCGTATGCATGATAACCGCCTTCCTAAATATACACTTTATGGTGAATTGCTAAGCGGTAGAAGAAGGCGTGGCGGTTAACGAAAGAGGTTCAAAGACGCTCTCCATGAAAATCTAAAATCCTGCGGTATTGCAGACGAGCAATGGGAACAACTTGCAGCGGACAGAACCGAATGGCGAGGGGTTGTGGCCAGCTATCAAGGAAATGTTACTGCAAGAAGGCCGAATCCAAGACCTAACCAGGTCTATGTTTGTCCTGACTGCGGTCGACATGTGCTCTCCCGAATTGGCCTCTATAGCCATAGTCGTGTACACCGTAGATGAATGGGAATTACAATAGACTACACCTTTTACTTGTTTTTTATTGTACACAATTTATCGACTGTAACATTTTTATACTCGGACTCGAGTAACGGCTAATAAATAAAGAAAATCATGTAGCAAGATAATCAAGATTATAAACTGATAATCCCGTTCTATAATGTTACTGCTAATGTTTGTTTTATACACTTTTTATATTTGTTTATTTTTATCTATACAATATACACCTTCATGTACTTTTATTGACATAGTCGATATTGTTATATAACAAGATTGTAGTTAATAAAATGTATTCTATTCTATTTTATTCTAATTTGCAGATTAGAAGATGGCGTAGACACTGATCAACCCTGTTTATTGCAAACAAAGCATGAAGAATCTCATATAAATCATGATTTGATGAATGAGAACGATTTACTGGCATATAGAGATCCATTAGAAGTAGCAATGTACAAGTGTGCCTCTTGTTCATTTGAAACGAAATACAAAGGTTGCCTTTACCGACATTTGCTGGTTCATGAGAATCCTTCAAAAGTAACAATGTACAAATGTGACTCTTGTCCATTTCAAACAAAATATAAGAATGATCTCAAAAGACATTTGCTAAAGCATAAGGATTCTTCAGAAGTAACAATGTACAAATGCGACTCTTGTACATATCAGACCAAATTTAAAAATAACCTTAAAAATCATTTGCTGAATCATAAAGATCCTTCAGAGGTAGAAATATACAAATGTGACTATTGTTCGTTTCAGGCGAAACAAAAATATTACCTCAACCAGCATTTGCTAATACATAAGGATCCTTCAGAGGTAACAATGTACAAATGCGACTATTGTTCGTT
Organism: Leptura quadrifasciata; assembly: GCA_963675555.1. NCBI lineage: Eukaryota > Metazoa > Arthropoda > Insecta > Coleoptera > Cerambycidae > Leptura > Leptura quadrifasciata. Next base: position 92,704,820 of record OY776680.1, on the reverse strand, counting down.
TGAAACAAAATATAAAAATGGCGTTAGCCGACATTTGCTGGTTCATAAGAACCCTTCAGAAGTAACCATGTTCAAATGTGACTCTTGTTTATTTCAAACAAAGTATAAGAAAGATCTTAAAACTCATTCGCTTAAGCATAAGGATCCTTCAGAAGTAACAATGTACAAATGTGACTCGTGCTCGTTTGAGACAAGAAATAAACGTTGCCTCAAAGGTCATTTCCTCACACATAAGGATGTATCAGAACTAACAATGTATAAATGCGACTTTTGTCCATTTCAGGCAAAACGTAAACGTTATGTCAATAACCATTTGCTGACACATAAGGATCCTTCGGAAGTAACAATGTTCAAATGCGAATATTGTCCATATCAGACCAAAATAAAAGGTAACATCAAATTACATTTGCGAAAGCACAAGGACGCTTCAGAAGTAATGATGCATGAATGCGACCATTGTTCATTTCAGACGAAACATAAAAAACGGCTCAAAAGTCATTTGCTGAAGCATAGCGATCCATCAGAAGTGGCAATGTATAAATGTAACTCTTGTTCCTATCAGACAAGTGAAAATGGAAACCTTACAAGACATTCACTGGTACATAAGAATGTTTCAGAAGCGGAAATGTACAAATGTAACTCCTGCATATTTCAGACAAAACATAAAAATGGCCTGAAACGCCATGAGTTGTTGGTCCATAAGAATACTCAAAAATAGGAAAAGGCTAATGCCGATTTTTACTACTACCACTACCACTGGTGTGTTTATGCTATGTTTATACCGGGGTGACACAGTAGACATGTGACACTCTGTAAGAAGTTAAAATTTTTAATTTTGGAACAGTTGTATATTACGTAATTGTCCTTATTTTGAGCCTATCAAACATTTTCTTTAACTTCCAGTTTAAGCGGAAGTGACCCAACCTTTTTATTTTAAGCGGTTCTACACAGCATTATCCCAGGAAACAATTGTCTACAAAACATTTATTTACATCAGATACCTATATTTCAATTTTTATATTTTTGTTTACTATGTGAGTACATATGGTTATTTTCCTTACCTTTTCTCATTACTAATTAAGTAAGTAATCTTTATTAAATAGGAAAGAACCTAATATACAAATATATATATAAAAATATAAATAGACTTCATTATAAAGTGCATCACAATAATTTTACTACTATCATTGTACAAAATAACAAATACGGATATTATTGATAAGTAGCTACGCTAAAATTTACAAATATAAGTATAACATCTAAAAATCTAAAAAAAATACACATGCATTAAAAACACAAATATAAAATCAAAAAGATACAAGTATCGAAAATACAAATATCAAATTAAAAATAAAATATTCATAAAAATACTAATATAAAAAGAGACATAAAAATACACAAATGGGGGGGCGAGCGTAGGTGCGTCTTTACTATGTACATACTTCGGTATGCGATGTAAAGCAACGACAGGCGCGGTTAGTACTTGGATTGGTCACCATTCCAACGGAAACCGCGTTCTCGCCTCACACATCTTCCAGCGGCTTGTATATCAGTGTATGCGCGGAAGCTATACAACCTTAGGCGAGGGTTGTATAGGAGATATACCATCCTTCGGAGGGGATGTAAAGCCGTCGGTCCCTTGTCTATTAAATGTTAGGCAAGTAAAAGATCCCTACTCTTCTTAAGGGAAGAGGTTCGGCAAAATTCCTGGTTGGGGGTAGTTCGTCTACAGGCGTCGGTGATAGGCCTCAGTAGCGGAAATAGGCCGACGTTAAATAAATGTATAAAAAAAAAAAAAAAAAAAATACACAAATGGGAAAAAGAAATATAAAGCTTGATAGGGATTTAACAACTATGACACTGCATCACCGTTGTTTAATATGCTCGATCAATTTGTATTTGAATAGCTTAACCGAAGGACCATTCTTTATTTCAGGAGATAGTTTATTAAATTGGTCAATCCCTTTGAAGAATAACGAATTCATAGACTTTTTTTTGTGTACTTGACTTAAGTGAATATTATCTCTTGTCCTTGTATAGTGTTCGTGGATTTCATTATTAAATACAATAAATTCGTTAAAATAACTGGGTTGTAGCTTGTTCACAATTTTATATATGAAGATCATTGCACTTAAGTACAGTTTGTCAGACACTTTTAGCCATTCTAGAGCTAACAGCATAGTATTTATGGGTGTGAATCTGTTACATTTGAGGATAATTCTCATACCCCGATTTTGCAATTTTTGTAGTTGAGAAATTTTATTAATATTGTTATGTGCTGCCCTCTAACGAGGAAAGATGTGATTAAGTACCTGTTATTCTGTTACTCCCTGACTAGTAGGGTGGCGCCATCTATGAGCCAATTGACGAACAGTCATCTGTCACATGAGAGAAAACTCTGTAGGGTTCCAGAAAATTATGGAATGAAATTCTGGACATTCCAAGTGGGTATATAAAGAGGTGAAGCCAGCAGATGGGGGAACAGAACAGTACAGTTTAGTGAAGTATAAGGAACAGTGCACTAGTTCAGTTTAGTATCCAGTACAGTTCTGGTTACAGAGACAGTTTGTAGAAGAAGAGTTCAGTTGAGTGAAGTAGGCAATACAATTCAGTTCAGTGAAGTAAACAGACAGAGAGTTTTTAGGTTAGACAAAAGTTGACAAGTGTATAGGAAGAAAAGTACATAGTGTTTTAAAAGTAGTGAATTCATGTTAGATTAAGTTATTATTAGTTGTGTGATTTTTAAATATTTACTAGTGTAATTTTAGTGATTAAATAAATCAGTGGTTTGTGAAAATTCTTGTTGCAAGTTATTAGAATCCACAAAGTGTTTACTGAAAACTGTAAGCACGTAACAATATCAAAAAGATACATAATAGTTGAGCAATATTCAAAATGTGGTTTAATAATAGTGTTATACACTGTAATTTTTGTTGAAGTCGATATATGCTGTGAGATTCTAGAGAAAAAGTACATTTTTTTAAATATTTTTTTATATATATAATGAAAATGACTGGAGAATGTTAATGTATTGTTTATATTGAATCCTAAGTACTTCATTTCTGTTACAAACTCGATAGGTACACCATTTATTGATAAGTTGAAGTAGTTAATATTGATTTTACTATATTTGAATTTACTTGTTAATATCATTGCTTTTGTTTTATCAATATTCAATTTCAATTTATTTATAAAGATAATCGTTCACTTTGGACAAGACAATATTCATGTTATCCATTGTATTCATTAAATTTTGACCCTTGCAAACCAACAATGTATCATCTGCGAACAGATTAATAAGATCACAATCAACAAATAAGTTAATATCGTTTATATATATAATAAATAAGAGCGGACCCAAGATACTACCCTGCGGTACTCCATGTTTACTATACAATTCACTAGAAAATGAATCTTGAACTTTGACTATTTGCTTTCTATTTGACAAATATTCCCGAATCCAATTTAACACATTACCTTGAATACCATAGCCTTTTAACTTTTCAATAAGTATATCCCGCTCAATAGTTTCGAACGCTCTACGTAAATCTAGAAATACGGCTACTACATAATTATCAAGATCAATAAAGTTTTTAAATTTTGTTAGTGTTAGTGAACTACTATTACTACTACTACTACTTACTATATATAGTATATCCTATAAGATGTAATATATTTACTGAGTTCTCACAAATAGTCACAATTCACAATATGTTTTACTATTTATTACAGCTGTTCATATTTGTGGTTATGTATAAAATAGAAATTACAAATTGTGAGGCAAAGGCAAATCAGCTGTGGTATGGAAGTAATAAAAACTTTTATTATAGATTACTTTTATCGATTATATGCCACTATTTTAGTTATGAGTAAAGGAAATTGTAGAATTTGCGACCTGCAAGTTGTTGCGCTTAACTCAACCATTGACAGATGGCCATACCTGTACTATTTCTGTATTTTATAGCTTTCAATTTAATTAGGGAATTAGATTTCTCAAGTTTATTTGGTAGCATTATTTTGCAGTAAACAGGACAAAGTAAGTTTACCTTATCAGTAAAACTCACCAGGAAATCATTTGCTTGCAGGCTTTGTACTGATTCGAACGTATATAAATTTTAACTGTGGACTTCAGTAATTGATATTACATTTTTATATCCGCGTTCGCTCTAAGAAGTAGGCAGATTGGCCTTAGAGACGGATCGTGGTAAGATCTAGGGAGTAGGCAGATTGAGACCCCGGAATCGAACCAGTTCCACGAACTCCTAACATCATTTTCTTTGACAATGTTTCTTGACCCACTTTTTCTCTTGAAAATGGCTCTAAAACGGGAGCCGAAACGTCGGGACATTAACAATATCAGACGCGGTTCAACCCGAGAACCTAGTATTTTTCTATTATTCATAAATATATATTTTTAAATTTCAATTAGTCTTTACAAACCGATTTGTCTATTATTCATGTAATATATTTTAGCATTCATTTTAAACTCTCTTTTTTTATTTCTCTTACCAACAATTTCAGTCTGATCTATAGTAGACTGGTTATTTGAGAAAAAGAGACAATTTTGCTTATTTTACTATAGATGGTGCCCAATTTAACATCAATTTTTCTTTGTCTCCTTTTCTCGAAATAAACAGAAATCTGTCGCTTATGCTGTACATATCAAAAAGGGTAAGTTTCTCCACTCTTACGAATACTCTGGATCCACGGCTCTCTGCTCCGACTTAAACCAGCTAGTCGTCCGCATATGTTGCCTCAATTCTTTCTCAAAAATAAATAACAAGAGAAAGGAGGTAACAACATCTAAAATTGTATTAAATAATATTTACAGAGTCATCGATGACTCTACATTGCTAATAAAGATTGTTTTTAAAAAGTGCATCGTTTAAATCAAGATATAACATATACAGTAGCTCATATTTAATACCATTCGTTTAGAAAATCTTTAAAAATCCTTTGTGGACATATTATAAAATTTTATATAAATTTTCATACAAGAAATAAAATACGTAGTTGTGACAAATGACAAATTTGATAAAATTATATTAACGGGATAAATATATGGTATCTGTAAAAAATTGTGTTAAATTAAGTTTAGCATGTCTGTGCATAGCGTTACGCAGCTTTAAGAGGATAAAATATTTTACTACTTCCAAATTATTAACAAATTTTCTAGCATACCAAATATAACACCACCTCTGACTAACAATGATTGGGAGCCCATTGAACTTTTTAAACGTTAATTACCTATGCTTTTTGTTGGTAGTCGTGCACACTAGCAATCAAAATTAGTTTAGTGGTCACTGAAATTGGTAACACAGGGAGTATAGGGACTGTCTCGTACCTTTATACATAAATCTCCTTTGATAGTATAGAGTTCACTGAAATTAGATAGCGATATATAGATTTCAGAAAATTAACTATTAATCTACTTATTTAATCATCAGCGTTTGTTTCTGAATTGACAGTACCAATACTGAGCAACAAAGTTTTACCATTAGCGATATAAGTAATTGTAACAATAAAGAAAGCAGTTTTTTGAATCAAAGTTGTGTTTTGTGATAGATACATAACTTCCTAAAATATTTAAAAAGGCGAACAAGTATGAAATAATGCTTAACATATTTTTAATAAATAGAATTTCTGAGTTTTGTGTAGTAGTGTCAGACAATATCTGAAAAATAAAAATGTCTATTTCGGATATTTTGATCATCGTAGTACTAATCGTGTGAGGCCTTTAAAATAAGAAGAGGCCGTTTCCAAAGGTGGGCAATAATCTTATTACGTGGCTTAGATGCAATTTAAAGTATATTGCCCAATATTTTGACAGTAAAAGAAAATAGTCTGCGTAAACTGCACATTATCCAAAATTAACTATATCCAGAAATATCTGTTTCAACTGGACTAGAATAATACAGAGATAATGAGGAGGGGACTGCGGGCGGTCTCCACCCACAAAAAGGCAAAAGAATAGCTTTTAATCAGTATGTGATAACAGCGAAAATAAGGATATGGCCTACCGCTAGAACTAAAATTGTGTTGGTTTTACTATTTTTCAAATATAAGATAAAATGTGGAAAACGATACAACTATTTCCACACTTTACTAGAAGCATCCTCTCCTACTAATATGATGCAGACCGGAGGAGAAATGGTTGGACATCTTTTTGGAGGAGACGTCCTTAGTTTTACACATAGTGTTTGTGATAATTGAAAACAAATCAGTCAAGTACCTGAAACTAAATCGAAAGGCTGGAGCGAGATATAGTAAACAAGCTTGCAAAACTTATTGCATGTATATGGCATCTTATAAAAATTACTTGCAACTATTTTTGTAGCCTTTCCTGCCTCTATGACTATTGAAAACGTTATATCACACTATAACCAAACAAAATCAATACAGACAGTGCTACAAAAGGAATCTATAAACGCAAAACTTTTTATAACGCTCAAGGCACAACTTATTATAATCTGTGGCTAGCATGCTTATCTGAATTTTAAAAAAGTCCAGGATATAGAACCAGATGTTGAGTTATATGGGAAACGAGACTGTAAAGAAGTTCTTTAAGAACACAGAAAATATTTAAATCATTTTTAAAAATCAGTTGTATGCAAGGAAATAAGTTTGTCAAGTTTGTTTTAAAAATTCAATAAAATAAATGAATCATAGTTTTTTGTTAACCGTTTGTATTATTTTACCTGTAAAACTATTTAGACAAAATAATACTTTAATGCACTTTTTATTTGAAAAATCATAGAAGTTATTTAAATAACACGTCGACAAAATTAGGCACCATCTAACCTCAATAGATTAGTCTGTGTCAGTAGTAAATTGATTTGTTATTCACTATAGATATGGCTATACTGTCAAAATGTAGATGTCGTAATTTTCGCCTATAAGGTACGGTTTATCGACCGAATCGAATCTAACTAAAGTTACTCGTGAAAACAACACAAATCTCTCTGTGTAATCAGCTAAGTTCGTTCTAGTTCTTTCATCTTTCCATCAAAAAGGGGCTTTCTGTGCTCTGTGATTTTTGGCACAGATTCACGAAACAGAAGTGTTTTTGGTACGAGCGATTGTGTGGTTAGGTGTGGTTTTTGTCGTATTCGTTCTTGTTATATAAAAAATGGAAACCCAAGGAGTAGTAATATGCAGACTGTGTTTAAAAATATGCAGCAATTTTAATGCTATAGAAGGAAATATCAAACATGCCCTGGACCTAATTCTGCCAAAAATAGTAAGTTTCAAAAAAGTGTGCTCAGCTGTATTTTTTTCTTCTATACAAATTACAATGCATCCAATTTTATTTTTTTAATTTGCTCTATGTACACTTCATTTAATCTATTATAATTTTGGTTTGCTCGTGTGACATTTTCGGTGATTTTATTTTAGGATTTAGCTGCTGTAAAGGAACCCGTAATCTGTAGAAACTGTACAGAAGTGCTTATAAAATGTTTTGATTTTAAAACGATATGTTTCTATACACGTGATTATATAGTTCCTTTTATCAATGATGAGACCACAGTCAAGGTGGATCTGCGCGATGTCTATTTAAGCGTAAACGAAACTGATATCCCAGATGATCAGGATATATGTACATTTTGCATGAGTCCAGTAAAAAACTGTTCTGCTATATTCCTTGAAGTTGAAGGCAGAGACCTTACATTGAAGAATATGATAGAACAATGTGTTCCAGAATTGGTAAGGATCAATATTTTTATGTCGTATTAAGGTGCGTGTTGATTTGAGAATGTACCTGAGCAGTACTAGCGAGGGTACATACTTATATATCGTATTGTTTGTTGAGAAGTTATCTTGAGTGGTATGAAAAGACAGAACTGTTGACTTGCCTCATCGGCTGTAGCTGGGTTTTGTGAGCCACAATCGATGCAGCACGAATGTATGCAGTGAGTGAAGGGCACAAGCTAGGTTATATTTGCGTCATACACAGGCCAAGTTCAAGTATACTAGATTTTATAGATGTAAATGTCGATCTACAATTTTCAGCCTTCCATATATATATATTAAATATGATAATAATAAAACACCTACCTAAGAAAACACTTGGATTTAAATTTGTCTGCAATCATCTACATATTTTCATTTTTATTTAATCAGTAAACACTTTATTTTTAGTAAGAAAACTATACATTTAAAATTTTAAATTATATAAAAGAACAATTGACAAACATTTTTGAATGTGTAGAAATTAAAGTTCTCAGATTCCATTCTATTTTAAGTTCATATAGAAGTCCAGATGATGACATAATTCTATTTTTTTTTTTTTTTAATCTGATTAATGCTCTAAATCATATCGCAAACAGAAGTCAATAAAAGCATCTTGTAATCTGTGGTGTCTTTAACGTTAATTTTCTAAAGGCCTCAAAAAATTTTACTGGTCTACTAAATATCTTAAACTTTTTCAATTTGATGCCGATGGTAAATGAACCCACTAGGCTAACCAGTCTTATAGATAACATTTATATACATACTGATGACAAGTTGTATTAAGGTAATAAATAGCGCAATTCCTGATCACCATGTCCAATTGTTCACCATCGTTTTAGATAAAAATAGAGATAGGAGAAAAACATACAATAAAAGACAAACTAATGATAATAATACAAGACATTTTCACTCACTGTTATCACGAGAAAACTGGAAAAATGTAGTTGACATTAAATTGGATGCAAACGCAGCTTTTGATTTATTTATAGATAACTTGAATTACTACTTTGAATTAGCATTTCCACTAAATAAAAAAAAAAACAAGGCAGCATACCAACAAGGGCTGGTTGTCAGATGACATACAGGTATCAGCTAGAAAGTTAAAGAATTTATAGATTTTAAGATGACAAGGGGATGACGAAAAAAAGAAAATATAAGAAACATAAATCTATTTATAGACAAGTAATAAATGAGGTCAAAAATGTACGACACTTGAACACTTCTGATATTCATAATATGAAAACTGAGCCAAAAGTGGCATGGAATATATCAAATAAAAATAAAAAGATATCAAGTCAAATAATAATGATATTGTTACGTGTTTACAGTCTTCAGTAAACACTCTCTAGGTTCAAATAACTTGCAACAAGAATCCCCACTAACCACTATTTTATTAATCACTTAATTTACAATAGTTAATCCTTTAAACTCACACAACTAATAATAACTTTAATTTAATATATATTCACTACTTCTAAATCACAACTGTACTTTTCTTTTAAATCACTTGTCAACTCTCATCTAACCAGAACTGTACTGTATACTCAACTGAACTGAACTGCTCCCCCATCTGCTGGATTCACCTCTTTATATACCCACTTGGAATGTCTAGAATCTCATTGTAGAACTTTCCAGAATGTACTGGAATCCTCCATCTACAGTTTTCTTAGGCACTACCAAATGACGGTTTGTCAGTTAGATGGCTCACAGATGGCGCCACCCTACTGGCCAGGGAATAATTACACTCTCCTCTCTGTTAGAGGGCAGCACATAACAATATCGAACTTACAGTCGATAATAATACCTTAATCAGTAATAGTGAAGTATCTGATTAATTCAATAAATATTTTAACACAAATCCTATTGAATTAATACAAGATCTAGATAATGAAATAAAAACGCCCACTATCGATATGAGAAACCAAAAATCCTTCTTTTTTGAACCTGTCTCTGAAATAGAAGTTCTAGAAGTAATTACAGATCTGATCGCTGGTGAAGATAATATTAGTAACAATGTAGTGAAAAATGTGTGAAATTAATTAGTAAACCATTAGCCTACTTAATAATCCGATCAATCAAGAAGGGCATATTACCAAACAAACAAAAATTGGCTAAAATAATACCTGTCTATAAATCTGGAAATAAAAATAAACTCGGAAATTATAGGACCATTTCAAAGTCCTTTTGCAAAAGAAGTTGTTGCAGAAAGGATTGTGACTTTTTTTGTAAACTATAACTTATTCCAAAAAGGGTTTATCTACTGCAACTGCTATTTTGCACATCCTAATCTATTATTATAAGAGTCTCGATCAACGGCATAAATGTGTGACCATATTTTTAGACTTAAATAAAATTTTCCTGTAAATAAGTTAGAATGTTATGGCATTAGAGATGAGTTTTTGCAGTGATTCAAAAGTTACTCGAGTGATAGAAAGCATTTATGTATGTGAATAACTTTAAGTCGGGCTATCTAAAATCCAAGGTGGGTGTACCTCAGGAGTCCATTTTTGGGCCATTTTTATATATAATATGTGTAAATAACTTTCAGTTTAATAAGTCCACATGTGACCACAAATGTTAATGCCCAAATTCAAGAAATAAAGGCTTAAATTTTTAATATTCCTTTTGTAATCTACAGGATTTAAATATCATCAAGAAACCCGTAATATGTGCTTCCTGTCACAGCTCTCTAGAGAACTGTTTCCATTTCGTGATGGACTGTTTGATTGTAGAAGGGAAGATTAAAAAATATTGCGAAATTCCAAATATGGACAGTAAGGATAAAGTAGAGCTAAGCAGTTTATTAGAGTTTAAGATAAGAGATGTAACAACTTGCGAAGAAAATAAACTGGCCATTAAAGAAGAAATTCAAAAACTTGAAGTGATTAAAAGAGAAGAAACGTTTTGGAGTGAAAACAAACCTAAAGAAGAATACCTCATTAATGAAGAAATTGAAATTAAAACAGAAGAACATAATGTCAGCAGGTAATAAAGTAAATAAATGAAATTACACGTTAGCTGTTTAGTTTTAGTTGTCAATATACTTGTCATGCGTATACTCGTATACAGGGTGGACCATTAATAATAGGCTATAGTTCAGGGGTAGATTCTTTGGGCCAAAATATGAGGATGTTTTCGTAACCGCCTCTCAAGTTACCGAAGTAACCCCCTGGAAGATCTCAAGGATCTTGTGCTAGGCAAAGAGAGGCGAGGCCCTACAGTTTAATGTGGACTCCGAACCACTCTTGGGGCAATTTTTTTAATGAAAAATTGTTTCGCCTTGCGGGAATCGAACCCAGTTCGCCAGGCAGCTCAGTTTACTAGCCAGTCGCTCTAACACACTGAGCTACCATTCCCCTTATATATAACCAAATATGCTTTAGTAAAATATTACTGTGGAAAAAGATACAGGGTGTCAAAGTTCAAATAATTTTTTCGTTTTTTTGTAATAACTTAACAGTCTCTTGACTGATCTTCGCCAAATTTGCTGGAGGAACTTTTTTTATTCTAAGAAACGATAATTTATGTATTACATCACGTTAGATCACAGAGGGCGCTGCAAGATCTGATGAGAATTTTTTTTTGTTTTTTTTTTGACGAAACGTTGTGGTACTTCTGACCAGAAAATCTGATGAGGGCGTCATTTCTACTTATAAAGGTACACTTGGTAGAACTTGATAACTCCAACCGTTTTCGAGAAAAGTGCCGTTAAACATTTCAATAATTTTTTGAAAGACAAATTTATTGAAACCAAGTGCATTTATTGAAAAGTGTGCTTTGGTTACATTTTAGTTCTGTCATTTACGTCATTTAATCATTTTATTTTGTTCTTGTGTTCCTCGAGCTAATTTCTTTAACTTCTTTATTTACAATGCCTAGACATAATAATTTTTCAAACAGGGAAATGAGGTATATATGTTTTTACGCACAAAATAATTTTAATGGACGTGCTGCAGCGAGGAGTAGTGTTTGCAATTCCAGAGTAATAATACAATCCCGGGATGTCGGGATCGGGATTAGACATTGAAAAAATAATAGGGTAGATGGTGGGTTAGATACAATGAATACATAAATATATAACCAAAAATGATTTTATTTTATTAATATTAACATAATAAGAAAAACATTTCAAATATTTTATTACTGACAATGTTGACTGAACCAGTGGCGTAAAAAAATCAAAGTGCCATTTCTTTTTTTAAATTTGATGATATCAAATCGTTTTCAGGGCGTTTTCGAATTGGGTGCATCGCATTTTCTAACGCTTCGTTCAACATTTTTTCCAATGATTTTTCTGTTTGAGGTTGGGATCGGTCTAGTGCAGCTAGGGGAATTATCTTCATCGTCTTCTTCATCGATTGCCTCTGAAGTTTTTTGGAAATGTTTCTCTAATATTTCCCTAAGGACATTTTTTTTAGGAATCTCGAAGAGTACATCTGATTCTTGTTCATTAGGATTGTGCAAGTATTGAAGAATTCCCCAGTAACAATTTCAACTTTGGCTGATTCTTACCCTTAGTGCATCATACAAATCCGCGCTAAGGGGTGTGTCAACTTGTTTAATTTACTCTAACATACATTTTAAAGCGATAACTGCTGTATATAAATTTGCGTCACGTCGACACAACGCCTCCACTGTGACTTTAAGCGGTTCCAATATTTTAACCAATTCCCCAATAAGTTTATATTCCGCATCAAAAGCGGCACTTTCAAATCGATCATTGCTTTTTGAACGCAATTTCGAAGTCGACTAAACCATTGTAACATTAAGAAGAGACTGTTCCACCTCGTTTTACAATCTAGTATTAGTTTTAGTTCTCGTCCAAATTCTTCTTTTACATATTTTTGTAAAACATCATCTTTTGTGGGTGGTTTTCTAAATGATTCAATCATTTTTCTCGAACTAGAAATTGTCAAATGCACATCGAAATTTTGAGAAATATCAATGACTGTATCTTCATTATAGCTTTGACAAAACTGAAGACCATCTACACAATATTCATCGCCATTATCTTCTTCAACTACCTGTTCATTGTCTGATTGGTCTGGCTCTGCCATGAGAATATCGTCATCATTATCATCAACATTTCCAATGATGTTTATATGTTTTTTATACAACACATGTACTACGGCCAGCTGTATGCCATGTGCAAAACATAGCTGTTGATTTGGGGTTATTAGTAGTTTCCCAATTTTCGTCATAGTGCTGGCCCCGTCTGTAGTAACACATTATATCATCTGATAACGAGAGTTTGTGTTCTTTAAGTTGATTTTTCAGAGCATCCAGGCAAGCGACTGCAGTCATCGAGTTTTTTATACGCACTAGCCCAATATTCCAAAATATATTATATCCATGCACATTGACATTCATAAAGTGTTTGTTTGACTTGGAAGACCATTCATCAAATGTTAAACTCAGTCCATGGTTTTCTTTTTGATGTTGCTGTATTTCTTTTGTGACCTCCAAATGAATTTTCTTGCTGTAGTCTAGAACAATGCGTCTTAGAATATTTGTAGAAGATGGTATTTTGAAACCCCTAGCCATCAGTAACTCTCGTAAATCTTTGGATTTTATGAAGGTCCAAAATGGAAGGCTATCTAATGCCATCATTCGTGCCAGAACTGCCTCAAAAATAGTGTCATTTTTGGACACATTAAAATCAGTCATTTTTTTCTGTTTTTTTCTTTTCAGATTTACCAGAAGTACTTGCAATACTAGTACTGGGAGCAGCTTCTACTGCCAAATCCAAGCCTAAAGTTGTAATTTCTTTGGTTGAAATAGCCTGTTTAGCTTTTAAATCAATTTTGTTAATTTTAAGCCAATGGGTTAATAACCTCTTTGTAGAACCACCTTTGGTTTGAAGAATTGCCGGACATCGTTTACATTTTGCAGTGTTTCCCTTATTTGTGTGCTCCATTAAAAAATGGAACCAAACCGAATTTTTGTCAGTCGCCTTTTTTGCTATGTTCCTCATATTTAATTGATTTTGAAATTTTTTCTCAGTCTAGCAGCTAAAAATATGAGTTTTTTAGAGAAATCAAAATCAAAAATGTAATTCACTTACAGGTAATTCAATGGAACACTCATTCGAAGCAAAATTTAATGTCCTTAAATTTTGGTAATAGTTGACTTTTCGATTGGATGCATTGTTCGGCCGCACAAAAATTTGCCGAGGGTTTGGAGGTCTAAAATTTGGGTTCTACATACTCTTTACAACATATACAAGATCAAAAAAGAAATCTACCACCTCGTTTGTTGTAACTATAAAATACCTCCGTTATTAAACTATTTGTATACCTTTATGTAAAGAGCTTTCAGTAATGATCACAGGACACGTGATCGCAAAAATATAAATAACCAACTATACACGATGATATTGCACTAAACAGAAGTGCCCTAAATCCATTGGCATTCTAGTTAAAGGTGAAAAATTTATGATAATTCATTTATTCATCAAATTTAAGAATTTTTTAATATTAAAAGCAAATTTAAATGGGATGCCTTTTATCTGAATAAAAAAATGTTCGCAAGAAATAAATTATTACATCTAATTCAAAATAATATTTATTTCCACAGACAACATGAATATAAACATTCAAATAGAACAATTCACAGTAAATAAAAGAAATTACAAAATAAAAACTTTTGTTACATGAGATTTAAATTAGAAGATGAATGAATACATTTTAATGCGAAATGCTAAGAAATTGTAAGAAATGCTCAAAATGGCTGCCTTAAGTTTCTAAACACACATGGACTCTTCGTTTCATATTTTCGAGTACGTTCTGTAACTGATCAACAGTAATATTGCGGATTTCTCTTTCTATTGCCTCTTGTAATTCGTCAATGGTATGTAATCTATTTTTAAAAACATTATTCTTCATGTGTCCAAATAAGAAATAATCACAGGGCGTTAGATCTGGAGACCGTGCAGGCCATAGTCCCTGGCTGACTAATCGGTCATCGTAAAACTCCCGTAAAAAATCAAGTGAAGCTCTTGCTGTATGAGCAGTAGCGTCGTCTTGCTGGAAATATCCATCTTGCAGTTCATCACCATACAACTGTGCCAGAAATGGCTCTAAAATAAGAGTTTGATACCTTTGGGCATTAATTGTTTCACGAAAAAATATAGGGCCTATAATTCGCCTTCTGGATATTGCCACCCATACACCAACTTTTAAGGGGTGTAAACTTGTTTCTACGTAAGTGTGAGGGTTTTCTGTAGCCAATGTCCTGTAGTTCTGACTATTGATATAACCTGTTAAATGGAACCACGCTTCATCAGTCAAATAGGTTAAATCCAATACATTGTTGTTATTTAAATTTCCATTGAACCAACAACAATATCTTACTCGACTTTCAAAATCAGGGGGTAACAGTTCTTGAACAACGGTTACCTTGTATGGATGCAAATGGAGTTCTTTGAGTGCTTTATGGGTTGTTCCAACTGAGAGACCTAAACAAAATAAATTTCGTTGATTTGTCGTTTAGGTATATTAAGACATCTGAAGAGAACCGATTCCCAGTTTTATATATTTTTTATTTGCATTCAGGTTTTATATATAAACAAGAGTTTTAGTTAGTAGGTATCGTTATTAGTTGTTGATAATAATTTTCACTAAAGAAATTATCATATTTTATGTTTTCAAGAAATTAAATTTAAATGGTATGTAATGTATTCAGTAATTAAAAAATTTAGTGTAAAAGTACCTATCTGTTTGAGGGGACAACTTTGGTATGGATTTTGTCGGGCTTTGATTCATTCTTTCTGGAACATCGTTCATAACCACTTCATTTAAAACAGTTGGCCTACCAGTGAATTTTCCCTTGCAAAGGCAGTGTTTCTTAGCAAAACGATCAACGAGTACATATTTACGATTTGAAAACGTGTCATATGGAATATTTGCGTCAGGAAATTTATCCATTAATTGTTTCAATGCATGATTGCAATGAATACTTCCATGATCCATCATCGTTGCGTTCCACTTCGAAAATGAGCCATCAAAATGAAGGCATCTTGCTCTAGCATAAAAACCATTGCAAGACAGGACTAGAATAAAATTTAAAAAACATTACTTAACCTAACATTCTTTTTCTCTTTATCATTACTCACCAGAAGATAACTGATGTAAATTATGTAGTTCTGAAAAGAACTGATTAGTACTCAAATAATAATTAAAACAATTCAAAACCCGTGAAAAAGAACTGATAATTATGCAATATTCACCAAAACACTTCTACTACGTCTATGATATGACATTACAGATTAAAATAAATAGTTAAATGTAGACAAACCGTTACCTTATTGGTTCCGCTGGGCGTGTTCAGTTTCAGAGCCAATTAAACCGTACGATCCTTCGAGATTTCCTGTAACTTCATCGAAAAAAACCGCCAGCAAAGATAATTGAAAAAGCACCCTTAGATACATACGAATTAAAATACCCCTAGTATGGAAGGTTCTGACATGGCCGAACATGACAAGCCTAAAAGATGAACTAAAAAATCACGTGTCCTAGCTGTGATCATTATTGAAAACTCTGTACTTTTATTGACAAAGCCCATACTGTTATATAACAAGATTATAGTTAAGAAAATTTACTCTATTCTATTTTATTTTAATTTTCAGATTTGAAGATGGCATGGACCCTGTTCAACTCTGTTCATTGCAAACGAAGCACGAAGAATCTGATATAAATCATGATGACCATAAAAAACATTTGCGGAGTTATAAAGATCCCTTAGAAGTAACAATGTACAAATGTGACTATTGTTCGTTTGAAACAAAATGTAAGAACGGCGTTCGCCGACATTTGCTCGTTCATAAGAACCCTTCAGAAGTAACCATGTTCAAATGTTACTCTTGTTTATTTCAAACGAAATATAAGAAAGTCCTCAAAACACATTCGCTTAAGCATAGGAAACCTTCAGAAGTAACAATGTATAAATGTGGCTCATGTTCATTTGAAACAAGACATAAACAAGGCCTCAAAGATCATTTCCTCACACATAAAGATGTATCAGAACTAACAATGTACACATGCGACTATTGTCCATTTCAGGCGAAACGTAAACGTTACATCAATAGTCATTTGCTGACACATAAGGATCCTTCAGAAGTAACAATGTTCAAATGCGAGTATTGTGCATATCAGACAAAAGTAAAAGGTAACCTCAAGTTACATTTGCGGAAGCACAAGGATGCTTCAGAAGTAAAGATGCATAAATGCGACTACTGTTCATTTCAGACGAAACATAAAAATCGGCTCAAAAGTCATTTGCTGAAGCATAGCAATTCTTCAGAAGTGGCAATGTATAAATGTAACTCTTGTTCCTATCAAACAAGTGAAAATGGAAACCTTACAAGACATTCACTGGTACATAAGAATGTTTCGGAAGCGGCAATGTACAAATGTAACACCTGCACATTTCAGACAAAACATAAAAATGGCCTAAAACGCCATGAGTTGTTGATCCATAAGGATTCTCAAAAATAGGAAAAGTCTAATGCCCATTTGTTAGCCTGGGAGCCGACGTCACTGATTTTTGAAAGATTTGCTTAACATTAATTTTATTTTTTTGAAATTTTGAAATCGACTCGTGCAGGTGCACCAGCGAGACAGCGATTGACTGTGGCATATTGACTATGTTAAAAGAAAATATTAATGCTAGAAATGTTCAAAGTTTAATATTTCTTTTATATATCCGTGTTTATTGACATTTCATTAAGATGTAAAGACTTTTTGCCACCTCTATCTCTCTGTGTTTGTTCTAGTGTACTTATAAGAAAACTTGGTTTTTATAAATTTTTTGTTGCAAGCTTGAACTTAATGGAATCATATCTGACAAGTCGCATGCAACTAGTTGAAACTGGTAATAATCTTTCTCAGATGAGGACATTAGAATATGGAGTACCACAGGGGTCTGTACTGGGGCCAGTATTATCCTCATCTATGTCAACGACTTGGTGTATGCTGACCCAAGAGTCGACTTTATTCTCTTTGCTGATGACACAATCACAATAAATAAAAATGAATGTTGCAATGAACTGGAGTCACAATTGGAGCAGACACAGTCAAGGGTTTCTGCTTGGTTTGTAGCAAATCGATTAAACTTAAATGCTACTAAAACTGAAATCATGTTTTTTAGTTTAGCTAATTTGGAAACAAATGATAATCCAGAGTCGGTAAAATTTCTTGGGGTACATATTGACCCTAAGCTCTCATGGAACTTTCATATTGATAAGCTATGTAATAAGTTAGCTCCTTGTATTTATGCAATTAGGAATATGTCCCTAATAGTGTCCAAGCAAGTACTCTTAATAACTTACCATGCACTTATCCAATCAAAAATATCATATGCTATTCATGCTTGGGGCCACGCTCCAAACATGAAACGCGTTTTTGTATTACAAAGGAAGGCAGTACGAATTATAAATAAGCTAGGGTATAGAGGAGATTGCAGACAATCTTATATCGACCTGAAAATTCTCACAGTACCTTCACTATATATCTTTTTTTTTTTTTTTTTTTTTGACGAGGAGGGGAAACCCTCATGGGCTCCCAGCCTGAGCCGGGTCAGTGTCAGACTCTTACTGACTAAAACCCCTCCCCACAGGGTCGTCTGTAACAGTCCGAGGGCACTCGTTGTTCCGATTTACACTGCCCATTTTAATACTCCTGTGCCACTGATAAGGTGATACAGGTCTGAGAATGGGCGAGTTTTAACGCTTTGCGGGTCTGTTTGTGTTTGCCCGTAAATATTATATCTTCTGCGGGCCAATGCCTCACATTCATATATGATATGGTCTACTGTCTCTGGTACCTTGCCACATAATCTGCAGTCAAGGTCGCCATCGAACTTGCCAATTCTGTGCAGGTGCTTCTTAACAGGAAAATGTCCCGTCAAGAGGCCTCTTACGATTCTCAACTGTAACCTGTTCTTTGGGAGCAGTTCTGCAGTTTGTTTTGGGCATGGTCCTTCAATGAGTGTTTTCCCATGTCGATTGCCTGGTATGTTCCTCCAGTAATAATTGTGTTTATTCCTGACCCAGTCTTTAATTACCCCTCTAGCTGAGCATTTGGTAATGCCCAGCACGGGTTCTGGGCCATGGAATTTGTTCGCTGCTCCTCGTCTAGCAAGTTCTTCAGCTTTTTCGTTGCCGTCTATTCTGATGTGTCCCGGCACCCAGAGCAGTTTAACTCTGTTCTGCTCACCCAGAACTTCGAGCTCTTTATGGCAGTCCCATACCAGTCTGGACGACACTTTATTAGAGGCTAATGCCTTTAGTGGCGCCTGACTGTCAGATGCAATGCAGATCTGCTGGTTCACATATCGTCGTTTGACATTCTCACGTTGTTACCTCCTTTCTCTTATTATTTATTTTTGAGAAAGAATTGAGGCAACATGTGCGGACGACTAGCTGGTTTAAGCCGGAGCAGAGAGCCGTGGGTCCAGAGCATTCGTAAGAGTGGAGAAACTTACCCTTTCTGACATGTACAGCATAAGCGACAGATTTCTGTTTATTTCGAGAAAAGGAGACAAAGAAAAATTGATGTTAAATTGGGCACCATCTATAGTAAAATAAGCAAAATAGTCTCTTTTTCTCGAATAACCAGTCTGCTATAGATCAGACTGAAATTGTTGGTAAGAGAAATAAAAAGATGTTTAAAATGAATGACAAAATATATTACATAAAAAAATTAGACAAATCGGTTTGAGACAAATTGAAATGTGAAAAAAATATATATATAAAAAACAAATTGATACCAGTATCCTAGGTGGTTTATGGGTCAGGTGGCTGGTTCTGGGACAGCAATCCAGGCCCACAATTGTCTCTTATTGCAAGAATTCTAAATTTTTCTTGGCAATTTACGTCTCTCAATGAATGGGGTGAAAATTGTAGGAAATTTAACCAAATATAAACACATACAAAATTTATGCAAGTTATTTATGCAGAATTTAAGCAATGTTAGCTATGCAAATATAAGCTAGTTAGCTGTACAAAATATATTTGAATTAGCTGCACGAAACATTAAGCTAGCTATACAAAGCTGCAGGAAATTAATTTAAGCTATACAAAAGTAATCTGATTAGCAGTACAAAAGTAATTTTAGCTATGCAATAGTAATTATTAGGTATGCACGAGTTGTTATTAGCTATGCACGAATTATTATTAGCTATGCACGAGTTATTATTAGCTATGCACGAATTATTATTAGCTATGCACCAAATTATTATTAGCTATGCACGAATAAGCTGATTTCTTAGACTATAAATTGCCAAAAAAATTAAAAGGAAAGAGAAAAATATTTTTAAAACCATGTGGTACATATAGCATTTTAACTACTTATTAAATTAAAAAGAATTGACTTTGAATTCAAAATTTATTTTAAAAATAATTGAAATTATATCAAAGGCAAAATTTGAAGATTAATTACATTTTAAATAAGTATAATGAAATTACCTGTATGTTAAACACTTTGTAACTGGGATATAAAAATTGTAATATAAATTACTGAAGTCCGCAGTTAAAAATTATAATGTTTGAATCAGTACAAAGGCTGCAAGCAAATGACTTCTTGGTGAGTTTTACTGATAAGGTAAACTTTTTGTCCTGTTTACTGGAAAACAACGCCACCAAAAAAATGTGAGAAATCTAATTCCCTATTGAAATTGAAAGCTATCAAAATATAGAAATCGTACAAGTATGGCCATCTGTCAGTGGTTAATTTAAGCGCACCAACTTGCCTTGTAGATTCCCATACTCAACTAAAGTAGTGGCATATAATCGATAAAAGGAATCTATAATAATAGTTTATTTTCCATGCCAGCTGATTTGCCTTTGCAATTTCTATTTTATATATAACCACAAATATTAACAGATGTAAATAAGTAGTAAAACGTATTGATATTATTGATAAATCAGTAACATATTACATGTTATAGGATTTACTATATATAGAATGAGAGAAGGTAAGGAAAATAACCATATGTACTCCATAGTAAACAAAAATATAAAAATTGAAAAATAGATATCTGATGTAACTAAATTTTGTAGACAAATTGTTTCCTGGGATAATAATGCTGTATTACAACGGATATGAGATACATAATAGTGTTAATAGAAAAACAGGACTAAGTTCCTAAGATATAAAATTAAGTACATAAAACAGTGTGACATGGTTTAGCAGTTATACATGTAAAATTCTGTTAGTTGAAAACAGTTTCACCTGCAAAAACTGAATCTAAAAAATATACAGGTCGTGCTAACTATCCACAAAACACTAGTTTTTAAATAAACTGTTAAATGGACATAGGCCATGTAACAACGTATACACTCAATATAGCCAGAATTTCAGTTTGAAATACAGTGGCGTGAAGTCCAAGAGAAAGGCTTATACTTGCCCTCGGACTCACTCCTTGTATTCCTACTCCAGCTCCTGATTCCATCCTGGACCCGTCAGTATACCAGGCCAGGCCAGGCCTTTGCGTAGTAACTCAGGAGCTCCTGTTGACCAATCCCCTCTCTCTCCAATAGAGATACTGAAGGGCTTGTTAAATGTGATTTTTGGGACCATGTAGTCTGACCTCATACTCAATAGAGGATCTACTACAATGTCGATTATCCTCATATGTCCTGACTCCCCTGTGTGGAGAGCCACGTCACGTGAGTTTTGCACCCTGTATGCCCCCATTCTCGCCTCTCCCTGAATCACTACGCTGGGTGGGGGGGAGGTCCAACAGGGTCTCCATGGCTGCTGTGGGGGTGCTTTTCATGCACCCGTGATTCCCAAGCAAGCCAGTCTCTGTACCTGGCTTAGCTTGTTGGCTGCAGTTATTTGAGTGGCTTTAGGCCACCAAACTAAGGCAGCGTATGTAATGGAGGGTCTTATTACACTGGTATAGAGCCAGTGCACCATACCAGGCTTAAGCCCCCATGTTTTGCCATATAATCGTTTACATGTGGCCAATATGGCCACCGATTTATGTGTTACCCTGTCTAGATGTTGGTTCCAGGGAAGTTTAGAGTCTATGATAACTCCAAGATACTTTACCTCCCCCGACATCCTCAGTATTGTACCTTGAAGAACCAGAGGACCCAATCCGTCCAGGTTTCTCCTTCTAGTAAATGGAACGATATTGGTCTTTGAGGGACTTATTCTCAGCCCCTCTTCATCGGTCCATTTCTTGACCATATTCAGGGCCCTTTGTAAACGGTCCCTAACTATGTTATTGAACTTTCCTCTTGATATGATGACTATATCGTCAGCATACCCCTGAGCTTCAAACCCCTCATTGGTAAGTTTCACTAATAGGTCGTCAACTACCAGGTTCCATAGCAAGGGAGATAACACACCCCCCTGCGGGCAACTGAAGCACCTAAAGTTTCACCCATCATGGTAGTAAATACTATCCTGCCCTTGAGCATGCAGCCAACCCACCTGCAGCAGGTGTCCTCAACGCCACGCTCTCTTACAGTTCTGATGATGGAGTATATATCTTACATTGTCTCATATGCGTCAAAGATAATCTACCAAATTACGTAACTCATGAAGAAATTCACTCATATGATACAAGACATAAAGCAAATATTTATATAGACTATCACAGAGTACATAAAACTAGATCCGGATTTTGGTCCTAAGTTATTTAACCTGCTACCATCTGTTACATGGCCTATGTTCATTTATATATTTTTGGTTATATTTAGCACAATCTGTATAACATTTTTCGATTCAGTTTTTGTAAGTGAAACTGTTTTCAACTAACAGAATTTTACTTGTATAACTGCTAAACGATTTCACACTGTTTATGTATTTAGCTTTATATCTTAGGAACTCCGTCATTTTCTATTAATTATTATGTATCTCATTTCCGTTGTAATACAGCATTATTATCCCAGGAAACAATTGTCTACAATACATTTATTTACATCAGATATCTATTTTTCAATTTTTATATTTTTGTTTACAATGGAGTACATATGGTTATTTTCCTTACCTTTTCTCATTCTATATATAGTAAATCCTATAAGATGTAATATATTTACTGAGTTATCAATACGTTTTACTATTTATTTACATCTGTTCATATTTGTGGTTATGTATAAAATAGAAATTACAAACTGAGGTAAAAGCAAATCAGCTGCTATGGAAATAATAGATTCCTTTTATCGATTATATGCCACTAATTTAGTTGTGAGTACGGGAATCTACAAGGCAAGTTGGTGCGCTTAACGCAACCATTGACAGATGGCCATACTTGTTTGTACTATTTCTATACTTTTATAGCTTTCAATTTAAATAGGCATTTAGATTTGTCAAGTTTATTTTTTTGGTAGCGTTGTTTTCCAGTAACTAGGACAAAAAGTTTACCTTATCAGTAAATCTCACCAGGAATTTATTTGCTTGCAGCCTTTGTACCGATTCAAACGTATATAATTTTTAACTGTGGACTTCAGTAATTGATATTACAATTTTTATATCCCAGTTACAAAGTGTTTAATATACAGGTAATTTCATTTATTACTCATTTAAAATGTAATTAATCTTCAAATTTTGCCTTTGATATAATTTCAATTATTTTTTTTTAAATAAATTTGAATTCAAGGTCAATTCTTTTTAATTTAATAAGTAGTTAAAATACTATATGTACCACATGGTTTTAAAAATATTTTTCTCTTTCCTTTTCATTTTTTGGCAATTTATAGTTTTTATGAAATCAGCTTTTGTATAGCTAACTTGCTTAAATTTTGTACAGTTAACTTGCTTAAATTTTGTACATGCATACATGCGTAGATATTTACATGCTTCAATGCTTATATTCTTAGATATTTAAATTCTGAGATACTTCTTCTATCTACGTTCCTGCATAGTTTTTGCACAGTTTATCTTTCATAGATAAAATTTCGTTATCTTTACATTAAACCACATAGTTGGTTAATTTTCCTACAATTTTCACCCCAGTTCATTGAGAGACGTAAATTGCCAAGGAAACTTTAGGATCCATTCTTGCAACAAGAGACAATTGTGGGCCTGGATTGCTGTCCCAGAACCAGTCACCTCAACAATTATCAATCTAGGATACTGGTATAAATTTGTTTTATATATATATATATATATATATATATATATATGTTTTAAATTTCAATTTGTCTTTCAAACCGATTTGTCTATTTTTCATGTAATATATTTTAACATTCATTTTAAACTATCTTTTTATTTCTCTTACCAACAATTTCAGAATGATCTATAGTAGACTGGTTATTCGAGAAAAAGAGACAATTTTGCTTATTTTACTACAGATGGTGCCCAATTTAACATAAATTTTTCTTTGTCTCCTTTTCCCGAAATAAACAGAAATCTGTCGCTTATGCTGTACATGTCAGAAAGGGTAAGTTTCTTCACTCTTACGAATGCTCTGGACCCACGGCTCTCTGCTCCGACAAACCAGCTAGTCGTCTGCATATGTTGCCTCAAATCTTTCTCAAAAATAAATAATAAGAGAAAGGAGGTAACACATCCCCGTGAAATTGTTGTCTTCTAAAAGTTTTAAATATGTAACAAAAAAATATCTTATATCCAAATGTTTCTACTCTATGGAAGATTTTTATAATAATGATTTTTCAGACTGGCAATTGTAATACTTTGAGAGAATATACAACTCATTGTTTTATTACTTTATATTTATATTGTATTTTGTATATATATATGCATGTATTGTATTTTTATAAATTCTTTTCTTTGTTGACTTGTGTAAAACTCTGTTTCTTGGCACCAATAAATTTTCTATTTCTATTTCTATCGTAGATTGGCGTCCTGCTGCCATTAATATAAATATTTTTTTACATATGTATTTTTTGAAATTAATATGAATGTTAGTGTTTAAATATTTTTTTCCAGAATGGAGTTGCATTCTTGGCATTTAAATTTTATAATGTGTTAAAATGTGACATGTACAGTTGAAATCATGAATGTTCACGTCATCATTCCTTAATTACCGAATTAAATCACCTCAAGGTCACACAGAATGGCACACATGGGCGTATCAACGTCTGCAAAACGCAAGTATTTTGTGATAAAAATATCTGGACAATAATAGCATGCGACACAATGAATTTTAACATTCGTTGTTGCATATAATTTTACAATTCACCTCATGGATTTCTTGCAAATGTAAAAGGAAACGTCCGTTACGTTTTTTCTGATTAAAGAAGTCATTTAATTTCACCACCATGTCTCTGACTACTGCATTCACTCATTTATCCACTGCACACTACTGAATTGACAGAATGCTTATTGCGGCTATGACTAACGCTTGTAATAGGCTATGTGGAAATTGATAAATAGAAAAAATACCACTGATGTACATAACTCGGATCCTAGTATTCATCCCGATAAGTTCAACGATTACTTTGTAAACATCGCAAATGAGATAATTGAAAGTCTACCACAGTGTGATACAAAGTATAATAGCTTTTTAGACCCATCAAAATTTCGAATTCCCACTAATAAATTTCATTTTAGAGAAGTTAGCTATAATGAAGTTGGTGATATTATATCAAATTTAAAAAAGACAAACAGTAAAGATGCCTACAATATGAATATGAAAATCTTAATTACAATAAAATATTTAATATTATTTCCTCTAACTGACTTGATTAACCTATGTATTCGTAATAATATTTTTCCTGACGACCTAAAAGCCGCCAAGGTAGTACCCATACATAAAAAAGACTCCAAGGATGATCCTTCGAATTACCGTCCAATATCAATAATCCCTTTTCTAGCAAAGATTTTTGAGATGGTTCTAAAAAAACAAATTACTTAATATTTTGAGCTCAACAATCTTTTCAATCAACACCAATTCGGTTTCAGGAACAATAAATCCACCACTTTAGCTATCCTCTCCCTAATTGATTTCATTACCAACGGATTTGAAAAAGGATTATACATTTACTCGCAATTTTTGGACCTCACTAAGGCCTTTGACTGTGTGTCTCATGATATTCTGATAGACAAACTAAAGTTCTACGGATTTGATGAAAATAGTAGAAATCTAATTAATTCCTACCTAAGCAATCGTTACCCACAAAAGTGAAAAATCAGCTTTGTTACCTATAAAATATGGCGTTCCTCAAGGATCTATAATTGGCCTCGTATTATTTTTAATATATATTAATGACTTGCCCAGTTCAATGATTGATAGTCATTTTACACTATTTGCTGACGACACCACTATCTCAAATGGTTTTCCTAGTATGATGGAATTATTAGATAACGCAAATTCGCCGCAGTCAAATGCTGAGAAATGGTTCCTGGCAAATCAGTTATGTTTAAATCAGTCTAAAACTGAAAAGATAATATTTAGCCTAAGAAGCGTAAGTGATGAGATCTCCACATTCAGAAATGAAACTAAATTCTTAGGTGTTTTCTTAGATACAAAGTTGTCATGGGAACCCCAAACAAATTATGTTTGTAACAAAATTTCAAAAAATATATATACTACGAAACCTGTTATACAATGTCTCACAAAGAACTCTCTTAACTGCTTATCATGGATTGATACATACCACTATCACTTACGCAATTCTAGCCTGGGGTCATGCGCCATCAGCCAGTTCTGTTTCGCTACAAAGAAGAGCAATTAGGGTGGTTTCTGGTCTCAAGTATAGAGATGACTGCAAAAACACATTTGTACAACTAAAAATCCTCACACTGCCTTGTATTTATATTCTCCATTGCCTAATGCACATTAAAGAAAATGAGAGCAAATATGCAACTCACAGCCAATAACATAATTATGTCACAAGGAAGGGTAATTCAATTTTACGACTTTCTCCGACTAACAAAATCCAGGAATAGCATTAACTATTATGGGATAAAATTTTATAATGTATTGCCCTCCCAAATTAAACAATTGAACGGTAAAAAGTTTAAAGAAACTGTGAAATGTTTTCTTCTCGGAAAAGCGTTTTATTCGTTTGATGAATTTTTATGTGCTGATTTTAATCATTTTGTTCCATGTTAATTTTATTTTTGCACATTTTTTGTACTTTGTTGTTTTTTGTCCATTTACAATATTATGATACGTGTTATTTTAACTTATAATACTTTAGGTACACCGCTTATTTACTTATGATTATTTATACCTATACATTTGACTTGTGTAAATACTTGTTGTGTATTAGCACCAATAAAAAAAAAAAAAATTATAATATTCATTTGTAAAATGCATCGTTACAACATTTGTGATTTCAACTATAGTTATAGAATAATAACTAATAATGGTGTTTCTACGTTGATTACCTCAGAATGACTACAGAAATTCATACAATAATATTTGATAACAAAATGTCAAATTTTGAGAATACCTTGGTTTCCAAGTGTCAAAAAAAAAATCGCTGACTAGGACACCAACGGAAAATTATTCCTTATAAAATTCTCTATTAAAAACGTCTATATTTTTTTCTAAAATGAATAGTACTGTGGGACATAAGACACACAAAAGGGTTGGTTCCATTTAACACAACAAATTGTAGTCTTTACTATAATCTACTTTAAAGTTCAATGCCTAAAGCTAAAGCAGTAGCTATTAAAACTTAAAATTATAATAAATGGTACCGATTCCACCCTCTCACCCCTATAAAATAACATGCTTTTTAAAGAAGCGATAATATTATATGTTATACTTGTTTCCACATCACCCCAGAGATAAAGTACTTGGCGAGTTTTTTTTATGCAATGTCCCACTGTAGGCCTAATCCACTAATTATCAGAAGGTTACCTTCGTTGATTAATCTTCATCGTCTTCCATAGACCATATTTCCGAAAATAGTGAGTATCTATTTGATGGAGGATACTTGCTTCGCTGCGTAATATGGTCAAAAGAGGCAGCATTTAATAATGTTTACAACACTTACGTTAGTTACATAAGAAAACATTACGATAATAGAGTAGCTATCGTGTTTGATGGTTATTTGGAGAATGCAAACAGTACGAAGTGCCTAGAACGATAAAGGCGGGTACAGCAAAGAACCTGTCCTGGGGTTATATTTGATTATACACTGTTGTTTCTGAAGAACAGCAGAAGTTCCTCAGTAATTTGTATAACAAAGATTGCAGAACTGTTGAAAAAAATTAGAAATAAAGAAATCAAGGTCTTTATGGCTGTGGATGACGCCGATTTATTAGTAGTACAAACTGTTATTGAAAAATATTATAAGTGCGAACAGCTGTTGTCGTAGGGCAAGATATTGTCCTGATAGTCTTTAGTAATTCTTATGCTATCCTTAACATTTCTACCAGTTTTGAAAACTTTCTGAATTTTGTTCAATATAAATTGTTATTTTACTGAACTACTAATACGAACTATTCAGTTGTCGACATCTGTTTGACATGTCTTGTAATTATGTATGAAAGCCCGTTATTTATGTAACCACCTATATTCTATTATTTTATGTACTTTATACTATAACTACAATCGATAAGAATGACTAAAAATAAATAAAGTAATTTCAAAAATGGCAATCTATTTCTTTTAGCACTCACATGCTAATTTCTAAGCAGCAGTAACAATGTCACATGGGGTTGATAACGATATAGAACCCACCAGGGGTACACAAAACCGTTCCATTGAAATGGTAGGTCCTAAAAAAAGCCTTTGGAAAAATTTTGGAACTACAACGGAACTTTACTTGGAAAATAATTTTTGTCAAGCTAGCGATGGGTCTATAATTTTTGCAGTTAACTATTCCCGGGACAACCAAATTCCAAAACTGGCCATGAGGCGAGTGGATATTATTAAGTAACTGGATACTGCTAAGACCAAATCGCGAAAAGCTGCTGTCAAAGTGTTCAATGAAAGTTTCCAAAACATTTCCATGCGTAGCTGCTGGCAAAAATAGATAGTGAGTATAAGCTATGTTATTGCAGTTGAAAATTCCATATACAGTGTGTTGCATATAAGACGAAGACAGCCCGAAATGTTGTTATTGTTAGTACTGGAATTTTTCAGTTATACATAGTCCTGAGGTGCGTCTTTTGAGGTCACTTGCAAACCCAGCCAGTCCGAAGAAGTTGTTATACAAAGTTATTCACGCCTTAGTTAAACCCTACGTACTGGATTCCATGGCAAAATTCACATTTTTAACTTGTCATTTGCATACAATTTTGCTTTCGATTAGATTTACGTGGAAACAAATTAACTGGTAGAATTAAATGTCGACTTCAATTTTTGCATCAGAACTCAAAAAATGCGTTTAGTTTAAAAAAAAATCTAAATAATCAGACTATTTGGTGATGGAACTTGAACCAGTAGTGCCGAAGAATTTAATAAAGGACATCTGCTGTAAAATTCTATTTCACACGGAACTGAACCCTTGGTTAATGTACTTTTCAGTGAAACCTGAAGTGTAACAAAGACACCCACAAATGATTCTCTATGGCAAAAGCAGGCAGATGTATCCTAATGATGGCAGCCCATCGTGTTAATCCTCAGTTAAGTTTGTGAGATTATGCTCTGCAAGTGAATTTGACTAAAATTAGATATTTCACTATATTTAAGCTAATAATTTCAACACTTTAAGAGAAAGGGATGAAAATAAAGGACTATACTATACAATATTGCTTTTGGGTGCAAGGTAATTTTTATAAAACATAAAAATTTTCTTTAAAATCATGTACTGGACTACGGAAAACCATTGGATTATTAATTACAAAGACCAGTTCTCACGAAAAATTGTGGTGTGATGAAATGACTAATTGATCCTTTTTCTTTCAGAATGTCTTAAACGGTGAACGATTATTAAACTTTTTTAACATTGAATTATTGGACGCTATTGTAAATCTCCTCCTCAATGTACGAGAAGACATGTATTTCCAGTTAGATGATGCATTCTGCATTCGTTCATAATTCAGGGATAGTTCGTCAATGGTTGAATGAATATTTTCCATACTGTGGGCTCTGACAATAATATATATAATCTGGCAATAATTGGAGACCGGTTTTAGATATAAATTGCCCCTGCTAGGCCTAGGTCAATTTTGCGCCAACCACGTCAAAAAAGATATTACTGTGCTGACAGAACAGAATCACAAAACTTTTAGGATTCAAATTGAAAACTGTGCTTTCTACCAATAAAAGATTTCCAGCTATTGTAGTACAGGCATATACTTATTAATCCAAGTATATGAGTCCAGGTTTTTTCGCAAATTTTGGTGCAGTAACCGTCTGAGCTAATCACAAACGTTTTCACGGTAACATCGAGTCATTATACCATACTTTTCGACTATAAACACAGAACACGGACCCAAACGCCCAAACTATAAACATCTAAGGAGAAGAAGAACGTAGTCTGTGAGAAGAACTAACGTATTAAACTGGTTCGTTCTAGTGCTTTCATTTACTTTCTGTCGATTTTTGTACTCTGTGGTTTTTGGCACAGACACGGAGAGGAGGGTGTTACATGACCTATGTCCATTTAACAGTTTTATTTAAAAACTAGTGTTTTGTGGATAGTTAGCACGACCTGTATATTTTTTGGATTCAGTTTTTGCAGGTGAAACTGTTTTCAACTAACAGAATTTTACATGTATAACTGCTAAACCATGTCACACTGTTTTATGTACTTAATTTTTTCTTAGGAACTTAGTCCTGTTTTTCTATTAACACTATTATGTATCTCATATCCGTTGTAATACAGCATTATTATCCCAGGAAACAATTTGTCTACAAAATTTAGTTACATCAGATATCTATTTTTCAATTTTTATATTTTTGTTTACTATGGAGTACATATGGTTATTTTCCTTACCTTCTCTCATTCTATATATAGTAAATCCTATAACATGTAATATGTTACTGATTTATCAATAATATCAATACGTTTTACTACTTATTTACATCTGTTAATATTTGTTGTTATGTATAAAATAGAAATTGCAAAGGCAAATCAGCTGGCATGGAAAATAAACTATTATTATAGATTCCTTTTATCGATTATATGCCACTACTTTAGTTGAGTATGGGAATCTACAAGGCAAGTTGGTGCGCTTAACTTAACCACTGACAGATGGCCATACGTGTACGATTTCTATATTTTGATAGCTTTCAATTTAAATAGGGAATTAGATTTCTCACATTTTTTTGGTGGCGTTGTTTTCCAGTAAACAGGACAAAAAGTTTACCTTATCAGTAAAACTCACCAGGAAGTCATTTGCTTGCAGCCTTTGTACTGATTCAAACATTATAATTTTTAACTGTGGACTTCAGTAATTGATATTACAATTTTTATATCCCAGTTACAAAGTGTTGAACATACAGGTAATTTCATTTCATTATACTCATTAAAATATTTTAGTAAATCTTCAAATTTTGCCTTTGATATAATTTCAATTATTTTTAAAATAAATTTTGAATTCAAAGTCAATTCTTTTTAATTTAATAAGTAGTTAAAATACTATATGTACCACATGGTTTTAAAAATATTTTTCTCTTTCCTTTTAATTTTTTTGGCAATTTATAGTCTAAGAAATCAGCTAACTCGTGCATAGCTAATAATTACTCGTGCATAGCTAATAATTACTTTTGTACTGCTAATCAGCTTACTTTTGTATAGCTTAAATTAATTTCCTACAGCTTTTGTACAGCTAGCTTAATATTTCGTGCAGCTAATTTAAATATATTTTGTACAGCTAACTAGCTTATATTTGCATAGCTAACATTGCTTAAATTTTGCATAACTAACTTGCATAAATTTTGTATGTGCTTATATTTGGTTAAATTTCCTACAATTTTCACCCCATTCATTGAGAGACGTAAATTGCCAAGGAAAATCTAGAATTCTTGCAACAAGAGACAATTGTGGGCCTGGATTGCTGTCCCAGAACCAGCCACCTGAACCATAAACCATCTAGGATACTGGTATCAATTTGTTTTATATATATATATATTTTTTTTTCACATTTCAATTTGTCTCAAACCGATTTGTCTAATTTTTTTCATGTAATATATTTTGTCATTCATTTTAAACTATCTTTTTATTTCTCTTACCAACAATTTCAGCCTGATCTATAGCAGACTGGTTATTCGAGAAAAAGAGACAATTTTGCTTATTTTACTATAGATGGTGCCCAATTTAACATCAATTTTTCTTTGTCTCCTTTTCTCGAAATAAACAGAAATCTGTCGCTTATGCTGTACATGTCAGAAAGGGTAAGTTTCTCCACTCTTACGAATGCTCTGGACCCACGGCTCTCTGCTCCGGCTTAAACCAGCTAGTCGTCCGCACATGTTGCCTAAATTCTTTCTCAAAAATAAATAATAAGAGAAAGGAGGTAACAAGGGGGAGAAGTGTTTTTGGTAAGGACGTTCCGATACTACAAAAGTAACTATACCAATATCGAATGAAAAGTATCAATACCGGTGTCGTATCAAAAAAGTATCGATTCCAATAAGTATCGATACTTTCAGGATAAAAATCAATCATCATAAAAAAAACGTTTGGGTAGAAATCTGTTTCGTATGCTTTAACGTATTTAAAGTATTTGCAGAACTTAAAATTATCTTAAAACATAACTTACACGACACTTCTTTTTCATTAATATTTACGAAGAAATTCCATACTCTACTTTTAGACGCGGCTATTATATTTTACCTGTAATACCCAGAGGGAATATGGACAATTTAAAAGTAAAAAAAGTGTGTATAATAGAATAGCTGAGCTGTCATTTCTATCACCACCAAATCTATCACAAAGACAGTAGGGAGATCAAGTGCAGTCATGAACGTTAACGTAAACGTACAAACTGACACTACGCAAGCGCAGTTCTCAATTCTTCACGTTGGCGTTGGAGGCGGGTCTACGAAAGTGCGTGATTTTGGTGATCCTACGTAGTTTTACGTGCACGTTATAAATCAACGTACGCTAACCGAAGTTCTATTGATTAGTGCCGAGAAGTTGCGAAAGCACCGTATACCGCAAAAGGCTCTGTTTGATTAAGAAATTATTCCTAACCACAAAAAGTAGATCTTAATTATTATATTACGTGATATTTTTGTGAAAAAGAAATGAATGATTCGACCAAAAGCCGATTTCGCTTCACAAAGGAGTTTGATTTACACAAAGTCTGGGTTTATGGTTTAACATGTTCACCTACCTGGAAATGTATACACTTGTTTATGTCGAGATTCCGGTTCTTGTCAAATCTACTCAAGACAATAATTAAAATAAGGCAGAAAAATAAATGTCAGAATGAGATTTAGAGGTTAAGTTAGCGTCTCGTACCGCTCCCTACTTCAACACAATTTTCAAACCATTCACTACGTGCGTT
This sequence comes from Leptura quadrifasciata, assembly GCA_963675555.1. Lineage (NCBI taxonomy): Eukaryota > Metazoa > Arthropoda > Insecta > Coleoptera > Cerambycidae > Leptura > Leptura quadrifasciata. The sequence continues at coordinate 92,671,758 of OY776680.1, read as the reverse complement.
ACAGCATATAACGTACGTATGAAAAGGTCTACGTATCGTGATCACTTCAACTCCCTAGTCACTAGTCTGGATATTAATATTAGTGACTTCCATATATTTTTACTTACGCCAGTATCTCACAGATGTCAGAAAGCTGAAATACCTTAGCTAAAAAGTATCGATACCAGCATCGTATTGAATAAAATGACAGCTACGCAGGCGCAATAGCGAATTGTTATACGTTTGTACTTACGCCTGACGTAAACTTACGTGCTCCTACGTACACCTAAAACGTATCGTATCGAGCCGAGTAATGGCGATATGAGACCACTGATTGCACCCGATTGTAAAATTGCAGCTGTCAAAGATGCCACATATTAGCATCATAGCCACCATCGTTTGGCCAATTATCTTCTAGGGTGTTATAGCACAGTAGAGAATAGACCAGTACTCCCACTTGGCCGGAACAGTGGGATAAGATTTTCAGTGCGCAAGCATGCTCCTGGGCTTAAATTATCTGATGCGCAGTGAACAGCAGTGATGTTATTGGGTTGATGTTTATTATTTACTCCAGTAATATACATGCAAATGCGCGTGGGATGAAAATAGTGGATGCGCAGTGGAATAAAAAAAATTAAATCGAGTAGAACAAACATCAAAGAGACCGTCGAGGAGTGAAACTACTGGTCTATTCTCTACTGTGGTTATAGGTAAAGGCCATAAACGTGGAAGAAGAAGATAACCACCATCGCTTTTTCTTATTTTTAGGCCTATTTACAAAACTATGCAATAAAAATTAAACAGACACCAATGAAAGGCGTTGGGTTAATCCGTTATGCTTATAAGGTTCGTTGAAATTTAGTTCAGTGGATACGTTACGTTTCAAACCTCAGATAAACAAAGACATGTTTGTCTGAGTTTCAAACAGTGCTTTATCTCAATTTAAGTCCATGTTTTGTAACATGGATTTACGTGTATTTCTGTGTTTACTTCAAAGAGTTACGTAATACTTATACACTGTGGGTGTTGCTTTAAGTGACTAGTATCGGAACGTCCGTGGTTTTTGGTTTTGGAGAGGAAATCCTCTTTGTTTCGTACGAACGATTGTGTGGTTAGGTATAGTTTTTGTCGTTCATTCTCATTCGTTCTTGTTATAAAAAAATGGAAACGCAAGGAGTAGTAATGTGCAGACTGTGTTTAAAAATGTGCAGCAATTTTAATGCTATAGAAGGAAATATCAAACACGCCCTGGACCTAATTCTGCCAAAAATAGTAAGTTTTAAAAATGTGTGCTCAGCTGGATACGTTAGGTTGGTTCATGCATTTTGTTTCTTCTATAAAAATTACAAGGCATCCTATTTTATTTTTTTAATTTGTTCTATGGACATTTCATTTAGTCTATTATAATTTTGGTTTGGTTGTGTGACACTTTCAGTGATTTTGTTTTAGGATTTAGCTGCGATAAAGGAACCCGTAATCTGTAGAAACTGTACAGAAGTGCTCATAAAATGTTCCGACTTTAAAACGATATGTTTCCATACCCGTGATTATATAATTCCATTTATGAATGATGAGACTACAGTCAAGGTGGATCTGTGCGATATCTATTTAAGCGTAAACGAAACTGGTATCCCAGATGATCAGGATATATGTACATTTTGCATGAGCCCAGTAAAAAACTGTTTTGCTCTATTCCTTGAAGTTGAAGGCAGAGACCTTACATTGAAGAATATGATAGAACAATGTGTTCCAGAATTGGTAAGGATCAATATTTTTATGTCGTATTAGTGTTGATTTGAGTGTGTACCTGAGCAGTACTAGCGAGGGTACATACTTATATATTGTATTGTTTGTTGAGAAGTTATCTTGAGTGGTATGAAAAGGCAGAACTGTTGACTTGCCTCATCGGCTGTAGCTGGGTTTTGTGAGCCACAATCGATGCAGCAGGAATGTATGCAGTGAGTGAAAGGCACAAGCTAGGTTATATTTGCGTCATACACAGGCCAAGTTCAAGTATACTAGATTTTATAGATGTAAATGTCAATCTACAATTTTCAGCTTTCCATATATTAAATATGATAATTGATAATAAAATACCTACCTAAGAAAATACTTAGATTTAGATTTTTCTGCAATCTTCTACATATTTTTATTTAATCAGTAAACACGTTATTTTTAGTAGCAAAACTATTACACTGCAAACTAGACAGTTTATTCAAAACATGATGATAGTTTCATCAGTTGTAGCAATGAGCGATTATAAGATTGAAAGGGTAAATTCAAATTGAATGGTGGTGTTGTAATTTATGAAATTATATAAAAGAACTCTCAATCGACAAACATTTTTGAATGTGTAGAAATTAAAGTTGTCTTAGGTGAATCAGATTCCATTTCATTTTAAGTCTATATAGAAGTCCAGTTGGTGACATAGAGGTATTTTTATTAAATCTGATGCTCTAAATCATGTCGCAAACAGAAATCAAGAAAAGTATCTTGTAATCTGTGGGGACTTTAATGTTAATTTTCTAAAGGCCTCAAAAAATCTTACTGGTACACTGGATATCTTAAACACTTTCTATTTGCTGCCAACAGCAAATAAACTGACTAGACTAACCAACTGTATAGATAATATTAATATACGTACTGATGACAAGTTGTACGATATCAAGGTATTAAATAGCACAATTGTTGATCACGATGTCCAGGTTGTTAACTATCTTTTTAGGTAAAAGTAAAGAGGAAAGAAACATACTATAAAAGTTAAACTAATGATAATACAAGATATTTCCACTCACTGTTAGCACAAGAAAAATGGGTACTACAATCCCCCCGGGATGAGTGCATTAATTTTCAAAGTTATACATTTCATATGTTGCCGAAACTTAATATAATGCAAAAAGTTTCATTAAAGTAGTAACGATTCAGAAGTAAATGGATTCATTTCCCCTACTAAAAAATCATAAGGGCATATTAAATATAAAAAAATCCAATTTTCTCAGATTCAATATATCCAATAACAAAGTTGACAACAGTTTGCTAATAAGAATAGAGGGGTATCATTAGAGCAAAAGAATACTGTAAAATTCCTGGGGTTACATATATCTGACAATTGTTCTTGGCATCCACATATAGAATCGGTGTGCAACAAAATTGCCCCAGTTTGTTACTGTATAAATCAGTTAAGAGAATCTGTTAAATAGCCTGTACTTTTAATGTACCATTATACCCGCTTTTACTCAGTGATCTTTTACAGTATTATCGCTTGGGGTGGATCCACAGAAAGCGAGACGGTGTTTAAAATGTTAATCAAAGAACAAGCTGCAAGTCAATCTTTGCTTTGCCTTGCATTTATATATACTCTCAACTACAAATGTATGCTAAATGGAACTTAATTGTCTTTTAAATGAAAACCACAATTATAATACAAGAAACAACTTAGCAATGACTTCAGAATAGGATAGACAAAGCATCCCCTTGGTTTGTTGTGTATCATTTATTTGTTTACATTGCTTTAAAAATAAATACTGGTACTCAGTATCTATTGGCTAAAGGCACGTGGGTATATGCGCACGCAGTCCCTCTCAACACGTTTTGTTTACAATCCAGTTGCAGCTTTGGCCGCCATTAAAGTGTTTGTGATAAACCGCAGTTAAACGTTGTAATTAAAGTGGTTTTGTAGTGTTTTTGAAGACAGAATTTGTTATTGTGAATAAACAATGGGAAAATATTGTATTGTTATGTGCTGCCCTCTAACGGGGAGAGATGTGATTAAGTCCCTGGCCAAGGTGAAAGGAAACCTGTATGGTGGCGCCATCTATGAGCCAATTGACGAACAGTCATCTATCACATAGTAGAAAACTCTGTAGGGTTCCACAAAATTATGGAATACTGTTCTGGTACATTTCTATGGGTGTATATAAAGAGGTGAATCCAGTAGATGGGGGAACAGTACAGTTTAGTGAAATATAAAGAAGAGTTCAGTTCAGTGAAAGTTTTTAGGTTAGACAAGAGTTGACAAGTTTAAGAAGAAAAGTAAAGTACATAGTGTTTTAAAAGTAGTGAATTTATATTAGATTAAGTTACTATTAGTTGTGTGATTTTTAAATATTTACTAGTGTAATTTTAGTGATAAATAAAATAGTGGTTAGTGAAAATTCTTGTTGCAAGTTATTTGAATCCACAGAGTGTTTACTGAAAACTGTAAGCACGTAATAGTACTGTATGTAGATGTCTCTTTAAAATTGGAGTTAATCGATCTTTTCACAGGTAGGTGAAATTATCTCATGAGCGTAACCTCGGGTTGGAACGGCAAATAAGCAAAATTGTAAATATTCAGTGCAATAATATTGGAAGTATAGAAAATGTTTTTATGTTTTAAAATTGAGTAATATAGTTAAATGAAAATAAAGTTGAAGGGCAAAATAAAAAGATATTATTTAAAAGTGCAATATTATATTATCTGTAGTATTCCAAGGAATATTAAACGCCGAAAAATATGGGTCGCATTTGAAAACATTTGGGAAATGAAAATATTCCTGAAGATAGTGTTGTGTGCTCAGATCACTTCTCATCAGATGATTTCACAACAAGTCACAGTGGCGGAGTTGTTCTTAAAGAATTTGCAGTACCTGACTTACCAAGCTCATCTAAGGAAAATGTACAAGTTGGGTAAGTTATCATTTAAAAAAAGTAGTACATGATGGGAATAATTATAACATGTTTTTATCTTTTGGGTTAGTAATGCAGTAAAAGGAAAACTGTATTAATCATTTTGTCTATGTGACATATATCTATACCAATTTATAAGTGTAAATTTAATATTTAAATAAATCATTTAATAAAAAAGCAATGTTATTCATATTACTTTGAAGCCAAACTAGAGAGAAATTACAACAAAAGTACCATCATATTTATTTAACAAAATATCATACCGCACTGATGTTCACAATATTAATGTACGGAGCAGAGGATTGATAACACCACCTCCTCATAAAACTGCATTTTTTGAGAGAAGCTTTAAATTCACGATTTATAAGTTGTATAACTCTATTCCTACTGACTTTAAGACTTTTAGCGATTATAAGTTCAAAAAATATGTTAGGAAATTTTTCATAAATAAACAAAATCTGGGTTGAGTATGTAATATTTTAAAATCTGTTATGATATTGTGGTTTACCAATTTTAATTTCTTACACAATTTCTTGTTGTGTTAATTCTGTTTTGTTTTCTGTTTATTCATCCACAAGGGTTAAGTGGTAGAGCACTCATTTGAGTGAACTTCCCCTTGTTTCCCATTTAGTTTTATTAAGTATTATTTGTATTTGTATTTCTTTTATTGTTGTTTTTTGGGAAATAAAGACATATATTATTATTATTATTATTAAATTAATATATTAATTATACGAAATAATCACCCTCTTTAACATATACGCCACTGGCAACGAGTTCCAAAACATAAACAAAACTATCTCCATCCTTTTTTAATAATAGAATGTATGAGATAGTCGGGAAACACAACAACTCATGTGTTAATGTATAGGACATGCTTTGTCTATCCTATTCTGAAGTCATTGCAACTTAGCATTGAAAGTTCCCCAGCATAACTTATCTATATTTAAAAAAAGTCCTGAATATCTTGCTACAAAAGTTTACAACAAACTGCCAAATTAGTATAAAAATTTTAATGAAAAGTATTTTAACGAGGATGAAGAAATTGTTGATTGATAAGTGTTATTGCACAATTGGAGAATTTCTAGGTGACAACCTGTAAATTATATTTTCAAATCTATATGCAGATAAATGTGTGTGTGTGTGTATGTTTTCTCTTTTTAATTTTTTTACTTCCACGTCCAGTGGAATTAGAGTGGCATTTTTTAGACCACAGCGTTAGCTATTCTACCAGTCCACCAGTATTTCTTAAATTTTATCTCTAAAGTCGTTGAATTTTCAAAGATTAACAAACGGACTAACATGAACGTTTTATTTCATGCAGGGTTCAGTTTTTAATATTCGTTTTGTAATCTACAGGATTTAAATATCATCAAAAAACCCGTAATATGCACTTCCTGCCACAGCTCTCTAGAAAACTGTTTCCATTTTGTGATGGACTGTTTGAATGTAGAAGAAAAGATTAAAAAACATTTTGAAATTCCGGATATGGACAGTAAAGATAAAGTAGAGCTAGAAAGCAGTTTATTAGAATATAAGATGACAGAAGAAGAAAATAAATTGGTCATTAAGAAAGAGATTAACGATGTAATTAAAACAGAAGAAACGTTTTGGAGTGAAAACAAACCTAAAGAAGAATACCTCATTAATGAAGAAATTGAAATTAAAACAGAAGAACATAATTTCGGCAGGTAATAATTCTAAATGAAGTTCCACTGTTTAGTTCTAGTTATCTGAGGTACCTTTCACTGAGACTGACGTTTTCGCAAATAATCTAAAAATCTGCAGTATAAGCAAAAATTTTGACGAATTCCAGATCCTATTATCAATCATTAGGAGTGTCCTTTGATATTATCTGCCTCACAGAAACCTGGAGAATAAATGATATTAACAATTTTCAATAAACTATAATTTATACCACAATAAATAAAAATGATGGAACTATTATGTATGTAAAAAATCTATTAAACATAATATTAGCATAATTAATATAGGCGAGGTCTATACAGACGGCATGAACCTGGTATCCATTCTCAAGACCTAGTGACAGGAAGTCAGTGTCAGTAAGTTTAATACTGTGGATCTTCCTGAACGAAAGCCAAATTGATTGTCAATGATGGTAATGTTAATTTGTGGTGTCAAAAAATCAGTAACAAAATTTTCGAATAGTTTCGGAATATCACTCAAAATGCAGATGGGTCTGTAATTAGTTATGTCTTCTTTATCTCCAGATTTGGGAATAGGCGTAATAAAGCTGACTTTCCAGGATTCCGGAAATTCACCAGTTTCAAGGGACAAGTTAAACATGATAAAAAAAGGTTTAGCTAGGATAAAACTACAGATCAAGGTGTTAGTTGAGAATGGGGTCGTAAGGGTCTCATTAGACTTTTTAGAGTAAACAGAGGAGAAATATTTGGCAAACATATTTGCTTTATCAATCCCAGAACTAGTGGTTAAGTTATTATAAGATAGCTCATTAGGAAAAACACTAGTTTTGCGTTGTGAATTGACAAAGTTCCAAAAACTCTTCATATTACTATGTAAAGAAGATTCCTTTAAGTGAACATAGTCATTGTAATAATTTACAGTCAATTTTTTACTTTTACAAGTTGATTGCAGATTAGCAAAAACATTGTAGTCTTCAATGGAACGAGTTATTTTATATCGCTTGTGCGCGTTTTTCTTAGCTAGAATGTGGCTTTTAAGCTCAGTACTATACCAAGGAGGAAACTTTTTTGATGATATTCTCTTAAGTGGAACAAATAAATCAAATGCAGTGTACATTATTTCATAGAATATATCAACCATTTCATTATGGGATCTATTGCAAAATAACTCGTCCCAGGAAAACTGGCTTAAATAATAATTAATTGCATTGAAATATACACTTTTATATACCTTTATGTATTTTCATTGACAAAGCCAATTTTGTTAAATATGATTATGGTTAAGAAAATTTATTCTATTCAATTTTACTCTGATTTTCAGATTTGAAGATGGCGTAGACCCTATTCAACTCTGTTCATTGCAAACAAAGCATGAAGAACCTCATATCAATCATGATAACCTTAAGAAACATTTGCAGAATTATAAAGATCCTTTAGAAGTAACAATGTACAAATGCGACTATTGTTCATTTGAAACAAAATATAAAAGTGGTGTTAGGCGACATTTGCTGGTTCATAAGAACCCTTCAGAAGTGACCATGTACAAATGTGACGCTTGTTTATTTCAAACAAAATATAAGAATGACCTCAAAATACATTCGCTTAATCATAAGGATCCTTCAGAAGTAACAATGTACAAATGTGACTCTTGCTCGTTTGAGACAAAACATAAACAAAGCCTCAAAGGTCATTTATTCACACATAAGGATCCTTCAGAAGTAACAATGTACAAATGTGACTCTTGCTCGTTTGAGACAAAACATAAACAAAGCCTCAAAGGTCATTTATTCACACATAAGGATCCTTCGGAAGTAACAATGTTCAAATGCGAATATTGTCCATATCAGACAAAAATAAAAGGTAACCTCAAATTACATTTGCGGAAGCACGAGGAAGCTTCAGAAGTAAAGATGCATAAATGCGACTATTGTTTTCAGACAAAATATAAAAAAAATTGGCTCAAATGTCATATGCCGAAGCACAAGAATCCTTCAGAAGTAGCAATGTATAAATGTAACTCTTGTTCCTATCAAGCAAGTGAAAATGGAAACCTCACAAGACATTCACTGGGTACATAAGAATGTTTCAGATCCGGCAATGCACAAATGTAACTCCTGCACATTTCAGACAAATCATAAAATGGCCTAAAATAGGAAAGGACTAATGCCGATTTATTACTACCACTACTATTAGCCCAGGAGCCAGTGTCACTGATGTTTGAAAGTTTTACTTAACATTAATTTTTTTTTTGTGTCATAAAGCTATATTTACATGAAATCGACTCTTGCAGGTGCACTAGGGAGACAGCGATTGACCGCGGCATATTGATTATGTTAAAAAAAAATGTTATTGCTTGAAATGTCCATTACAAGGTGCCCAGCGACCTGGAAAAGTCAGGGAATTAGGGAAATCACAGAAAATCAACAAATGTCATGGAATTTGTACTAAAATTCTGGAGAAGAAATGTTCTCGATACATTTTTTGAGTGTTGATAATGGAAATATAAAGGAAAAAAGTTAAGAGATAAATGATATTTTTCATTTTTACTTGATCTTTTTTCATCCCTTTAAATAAATCAATTTGTATACTCAAAAACGATAAGTTCTACATCAAGTATATTTTACAAAGTTATACAGTTCCCTAAAATTTGAGTCGTGTTACATCAATTATCGATATAAATATGTCGAGATATGAGTAAAAGCTTCCGAAATAATGCATTATCATAAAAATTCAATGTTAAAGGTACTCGTTTTTAATAAATAAAAAAGAAAAATTAATAGGATTCTTCTTGGTGCCGCCTGCAGTATTCATTTATCTCAATATCAACTTTGTAGACAGCCATTTGAATATATGGGATTCTTTAAAAAAAAAAAGGTTTTTCCCTGTCTGTACCCTGAGAAATGTGTATTTGAAATTAACCTTATCATCATAAGTCTACAGTCCTTTGTGAACTTTGTCTTCTGCAATTTCCTCTGCCATTCTGTTCTATTTTGTGCTACAGCTTTTCAGTTCCTTATAATGATTATATTGAGCATTTGAGTAACTCTGTCCTTCCCTCTAAGGTAATGTCCTTCCTCTTTTCCTACTTCTCAATGGCTCTTTTAACAAAGATTCTCTTGACCGTATTATTATTCTTCACCCTCAATCACATGATCAGTCTATCTGAACCTTCCTACCCACAGGGACTGTAATTATAGTAGGAAGTTGTTTCGGAGCTTAAATTGTAGCTTTTGTTGGTACCTACCTACTCTAAAAATTTCATGCAGAAATATTAATAACTTTTAGCGAAAATGTAAAAAAGGTATTTCCGAAAAACGGCGCGGAAATGGTCATAGAATAATTTTTCAAAAAGCTATTTGTTCCTAATGAAATTCTCTACAACCCTATTATCTTTAAGTTTTTGTAAGGTTTCGTTTAGTACCTTTAAAATGCTTTTGAAAATCGGGCTATTTCTGAATTTTGACCGTTCAGCCGCTCGAGCGGAGAGGAAATGACGCATGATGGGAGGAAGCGCAAACTTCCTATACCACAAAACGGGAGTGGAAACGACATCCTAGGGAATGAAGCACATTATTTAGTGGTGGGAACTTTTCGGTTTAGTAATTCTTATGCTATCCTTAACATTTCTACCAATTTTGAAAACTTTCTGAATTTTGTCCAATATAAATTGTTATTTTACTGAACTACTAATACTAACTATTCAGCTGTCGACATCTATTTAACATGTCTTGTAATTATCTATGAAAGCCCGTTATTTATGTAACCACCTGTATTCTATTGTTTTATATACTTATACTATAACTACAATCGATAAAAATGACTAAAAATAAATAAAGTAACTTAAAAAATTGCAATATTTTTCTTTTAATACCCGCATTCTAATTTCTAAGCAGCAGTAACAATGTCACATAGGGTTGATAATGATATAGGACCCACCAGAGGCACACAAAACCATTCCATTGAAACGGTAGGTCCAAAAAAAACCTTTGGAAAAATTTTGGAACTAATATAGCTTTGGGAAGTACAATGGAACTTGTGAAAATTAATTTTCGTCAAGCTAGCGATGGGTCTACAGTTTTTGCGTCCTCGGGACAACCAGATCCCAAAACTGGATATGAGGCGAGTGGATATTTTTAAGTAACTGGATACTGCTAAGACCGAATCGAGGAAAGCGGCTTTCTAAGTGTTCAATGGAAGTTTCCAAGACATTTCCGTGCATAGCTGCTGGCAAAAATAGATAGTGAGTATAAGCTATGTTATTGCAGTTGAAAATTCCATATACAGTGTGTTGCATATAAGACGAAGACACCTCAAAATGTTATGTTATTTTTAGTACTGGAATTTTTCAGTTTTACATAATGCTGAAGTGCATCTTTTGAGGTGTTCAAACCAAATGTCACTTGCAAACCTAGCCTACTGCGACTTCATGTACGTTTAGGGCCATTTCTTTATATTTTGCTTTGCACACGTGATACCCGAAGAAGTTGTTATACAAAGTTATTCACACCTTAACGTAAACCCTTTTGTTTGCATACAATTTTGCTTTTGATTAGATTTACGTGGAAACAAATTAACTGGTGGAATTAAATGTCGACTTTAATTTTTGCATCAAAACCCAAAAAATGCGTTTATTTTTAAGAAAAAATTTTAAATAATCAGACTATTTGGTGACGGAACTTGAACCAGTAGAGCAGTGCCGAAGAATTAAACAAAAGACATCCGCTGTAAAATTCTACTGAAGCCATCATTAATGTACTTTTCAGTGAAACCTGAAGTGTATCAAAGACATCCACAAATGGTTCATGGTTCTCTATGACAAAAGTGGATGTATCCTAATGATAGCAGCCCATCATATCAATCCTCGTTAAGTTTGCTTTGTAATTGAATTTGGCTAAAAATAAAATTAGATATTTCATTATATAACAATAATAATAATTTCGACACTAAGAGAAGGGGGTGGAAATAAAGGACTATACTAAACAATATTCCTCTTGGGTGCAAGGTGATTTTTATAAAATATAAAAATTTTCTTTAAAAATCACGTACTGGACTATGGAAAACCATTGGACTATTAATTACAAAGACCAGTTCTCACGGAAAATTAACGTGGTGTGGTGAAATGACTAATCGATCCTTTTTTTCTTTCAAAACGTCTTAAATGGTGAACGATTATTACATTTTTTTAACATTGAATTATTGGGTGCTATTGTGAATCTCCTCCTCAATGTACGAGAAGACATGTATTTCCAGTTAGATGGTGCATTCGTTCATAATTCAGGGATATTTCGTTAATGGTTGAATGAATATTTTGCATACTGTGGGCTCTGGCAGAAATAATAATATATCTTAGATCTTAGGCGCGGTTCAACTCCAAGAACCAAGTATTTTTAATATATATAGGTATGTCACAAGAGGGAATAATTGGAGAACGGTTTTAGATATAAATTGTCCCTACTAGGCCCAGGTCAATTTTGCGCCAACCACGTCAAAAAAGATATTACTGTGCTGACAGAACAGAATCACAAAACTTTTAGGGATCAAATTGAAAGCTGTGCTTTCTACCCATAGTTTCTACCAATAAAAGATTTTCAGCTATTGTAGTACGGGCATATACTTATTAGTCCAAGTATATGAGTTCAGGACAGGAATTTTTAATGTTTTCGCAAAGTTTGGTATAGTAACCGTCTCACCTAATCACAAACGTGTTCACGGCAACATAGACTAACAGAGAGTTACCACCATACTTTTCGACTAGTATCGGCACCGAATACCCTGAAGTGTAACTTTCGTAAAATAACACTAGAGCAGTTGTGGCAAATTTCCGTGACCTTCGGCCATTTCCTGCGGTACATTATTAGGGCCGGCTTCGCACAAACGGATCTGACAAAAGTCGGCCTGGTTTCTACAGTCTTTAGCTGCACACACATTTCTACCTTTCTTAAAAGAAAGTTTATCTATTGTTTGTAAAAACACGCCCAAACAATAATGATGACAGAAACACTAACTGGAAATGTAAAGAATCACATAAACTGCTTCTCACACAACTAGGGAACTGCGACTGAAAATAATACTAGGCGATGAAATGAACCGCACAAAATGGCGATTTCACGTGCGCCAATTTGGATGCGTCAACTCTTCCCGCCAATGACAGTTACACTTCAGGGTATTCGGTGGTATCGGTTGGTGAATACGGGCGTATCTAAGGTTATTCGCGAAAATAACACTAAGGGCCGGTTTTATAATGTCGGATTAAACTACAGAGTGCCGATTAAACTACGGATTTTAAAAAAAGTCTGTTTTATAATGTCAGTAATCCTCAGTTTGCAGATTAATTACGTCACACTGAAGTTTAACTTCAAACGGTAGATCGGGACCGTTTAAACTGTCGAATGTCAGATTTCCGAATATTCAAACGTCATAATTGATAAAATTCAGTGTTTTATTTTTTATATAAAATATGATGGATGTATTTGAAATATTCGATTATGTACTTTCTGATGACGACGAAGAAGTTATTAATTTAATCGAGGGTGCTCGAAATCCTAGGAATTTTAGAAGCAGACCTAGTCACATGGACGAATGGAATGAAAAGGAATTTATGAATAGATTTAGATTATCTAAACAATCAGTTATAATGTTATTGCAACAAATTGAAAATGTGTTATTACATCCAACAGAAAGGTAAATATTTCATTTCTTTATGGTGTGCGTACTTAATGCGATGTACAGGGAACGACAGGGAAATATACAACAAAGTTTAAAAGCGGGCTGTATTGACAATAGTTAATTCAAGTTGCTTTTATGCAGTGTTTTTGGTATTATAATATTCAGCTGTTATTATTACATAGTTTTTTTCAGAAATCATGCTCTAACACCTTTGATTCAGCTGTTGATTACATTACGGTTATATGCATGTGGAAGTATGCTCATTGTTGCTGGAGACTTTGGAGGTGTACATAAATCAACTGTCTCTCATATAGTTAAAAATGTTTCTCGAGCCATTACTTCATTGGCTCTTACTTACATACGAATGCCTGAAAATGCTAATGAGATAGCCAAAGAAAAGGAAGTTTTTTTGGAAATTGCTAGATTTCCAAATGTAATTGGAGCAATAGATAGCACACATATTCGAATTAAATCTCCAGGTAAGTCGATTGTAGAAACTGAAAATGTATACAGCCACTTCAACAACTGAATTTTATTTTTCTTTGAAAATCTTTTCTTCTATATAAATATATATGGATAAACTCTTCCAGGTGGGGAAACAGCAGAGCACTTTAGGAATAGAAAAGGATTTTTCTCCTTAAACGTGCAGACTGTTTCGAATGCAAGGGGCAAAATTATGAATATAGTTGCACGTTGGCCTGGAGCTAGCCACGATAGCACAATTTTTAATAATTCAAGACTTAAAGCACAATTTGAAGAACAGAGATATGGAAATGCTGTATTGGTGGGAGATTCGGGTTATGCTTTAAGTAACTTCTTATTGACTCCACTCGAGAATCCTCTGTCACCAGAGGAACATTTATATAATGAATCCCAAATAAGAACAAGAAATGTTGTGGAAAGGTCGTATGGTATATGGAAATGGAGATTTCCAATTTTGAGGCTGGAGATGAGATTAAAACTAGAAACAATAAAAACCATCATAGTAGCTACAGCTGTAGTACACAATATCGCTTTAGAAATGATGGATGATGAACCCGATGAATATTTAGAATATGACAATGAAGAAAACGAAAGAGCTGATGCAATTCCGGCAGTTCTTGATAATGGATTAGCATTTAGGGAAAATTTAATAACTCAGTATTTTGCTCATTTATTATAGTCATAGGCCTTATTTATCAGTCATTATTTTATGAATAAATGTTATTGTAAAGCATTATTTTTTATTAAAATAACAAAACATAACAGTCTAATTCATAACTTCATATTTCTATAAACTTCATCATAACAAAAAACTAACAAGTGTTGCAGCGTTACATCGCAGGCATTGAACTATATATAATATTGTGGCATTAATCATTATTATGAGATGTAATTTGCCTTAGTCTTAAAATCTCCAAATTCATTTGCTGTATTTTTAAATCGTGTAGTTGCTTATTTTGTTCTGTCTTAAGTAAATGTTCTTTCTCTTTTATTTTCATATCTAGTTTTAGACTTTCCTGTTCCAACTTAATTAATTCTAATTTGGCTTCATATACAACATTAATTTTTAGTCTACAATCAACGGTCAGCTCATTTTTTCTTTTTTTCCTTAACGGAGTAACATTTTCCTTACTTATTGCTAAGGGAGTATGTTTTACATCAAGAGGACTGGATATTGGTAGTTTTAAGCTAGTCTGATTCCATGATGCCCAGGCAGTATTTCCTAAAAATAAATATAGAGGACATATTAAAAGATTACAAATACATATATAATAGTTAACGACAATAATATATCTCTGTTCATATAATAATAAGCGATATTCAGTTCTTACACTTAACTCTTAAGTTGAATGATAGTGGCTATTTTTGTCATATAATATAAAAATACGTATGATTGTCCCATATGTATTTTTATTTCATATTACTCGTGCGTAGTTTAATAATTAAAAAAGTAAATATTGGGCCACAGGAACTATTAAAAGTAATTAGTTTATTACTTACTGGTAGTGATATTCTTTACATTACCCTCACATTCAATTTTTTCTTTTGTATGGGTGTCCGCTGTTGTCTGGCAGGCAAATGTTGAAGCTTCCTTGTAGCAAATATTCACATTTTGGCTATGTGAATCATTCGCGCAACTCGTGCTATTCTCATCGGTACGTTCATCAGCAATAATAAAATAATTATCAGTATCGAATTCATTAGTTAAACCCGTTACACCAACGGTTAGTATATCTTTAATGGCTTTATCAGTCTGGGTTAATTCTATTACATTGCAAATTCCACCGCCAGTCTTGTAAGTTTCGCGTTTCTGAGAAGCAAATTTCCTTTTTGTTACTTTCTTTAAATTTTCAAATTTTGTTTTTAAATTTTTTGCTGACCTAGGAGCACCACCACAACTTGTGTTGAATTCTTCACATATTACGTTCCAGGTATTTTCTTTTCTTTTCCAAGTTACGGCATCTGTCACTTTGCATTCGACAATGGCACTGTACTTTGTTACTAGTTTTACTAATAAGACAATTTCATTTTCAGTGAAATTTGTCATTCTCTTCTTATCCATTTTCGCTTGTCAAAATATTACAGGTTAGAATCAAATTACGTGAAGTTGCAATTTCTGTTGAACAGTAGTGCCAACTGTATAAATTTAAGTTTGTAAAGTAAAGTTTAAATCATGGTTTAATCTTAAGTTTAAACTTAAGATAAACGTGGAGTTAACCTAACATTATAAAACCGGCCCTAACCTAGATAAACGCCTAAGAAGAAGAAGAACTTAACCGTTCGTTCTGCTTTCATTTACTTTCTGTCGATGATTGTATTCTGTGTTTTTTTTGCACAGAGACGGGGAAGAGGAGTAAAAGTGTTTTTGGTATTAGAGAGGGAATTCTCTTTGTTTGGTACGAGCGATTGTGTGGTTAAGTGTAGTTTTTGTCGTTCATTCGTTTTTGTTATAAAGAAAATGGAAACCCAAGGAGTAGTAATGTGCAGACTGTGTTTAAAAATATGCAGCAATTTTAACGATATAAAAGGAAATATCAAACACGCCCTGGACCTAATTCTGCCAAAAATAGTAAGTTTTAAAAATGTGTGCTTAGCTGGATGAAAATAATCCACTGGATGTACGTTAGGTTGGTTTATGTATTTTTTCTTCTATAAAAATTATAATGCATCCTATTTTATTTTTTTAATTTGTTCTATGTATATTTCATTTAGTCTATTATAAATTTTGGTTTAATTGTGTGACACTTTCGGTGATTTTGTTTTAGGATTTAGCTGCGATAAAGAAACCCGTAATCTGTAGAAACTGTACAGAAGTGCTCATAAAATGTTCCGAATTTAAAACGATATGTTTCCATACCCGCGATTATATAATTCCATTTATCAATGATGAGACCACAGTCAAGGTGGATCTGCGCGATGTCTATTTAAGCGTAAACGAAACTGGTGTCCCAGATGATCAGGATATATGTACATTTTGCTTGAGTCCAGTAACAAACTGTTCTGCTATATTCCTTGAAGTTGAAGGCAGAGACCTTACATTGAAGAATATGATAGAACAATGTGTTCCAGAACTGGTAAGGATCAATATTTTTTATGCCATATTAAGGTGCATGTTGATTTGAGAATATATCTGAGCAGTAATAGCGAGGGTACATGTAGGTGTATGAGTATGTACTCATATTCTTACCTATTGTTTGGGTTTTCTACCACATGTATTATTATCCTCTTCAAAAACTAATCGCCGAGTCTGCAAAATAATAGAATTATTGGAAAAAAGCCTCTGCGCCCGTGACGTTTACGTTTTTTTTTTTCAATAATTCTATTATTTTGTAGATTCGGTGATTTGTTTTTGAAGAGGATAATAATACATATGGTAGAAAACCCAAATAATAGGAAAGAATATTCGTAGAATGCCACAAATAACTTTCAGACAATATGTACTCATATATCGTATTATTTATTGACAAGTTATCTTGAGTGGTATGAAAAGACAGAACTGTTGACTTGCCTCATCGGCTCCAGCTGGGTTTTGTGAGCCACAATCGATGCAGGAGGAATGTATGCAGTGAGTGAAGGGCGCAAGCTAGGTTATGTTTGCATCATACACACGCCAAGTTAAAGTATACTAGACTTTATAGACGTACATGTCAATCTACAATCTTCAGCTCTCGATATATTATATTAAATATGATAATAATAAAACACTTAACCTAAGAAAACACTTAGATTTAGATTTTTCTGTAATCATCTATATATTTTCATTTTTATTTAATCAATAAACACTTTATTTTTAGTAGCAAAACTATTACACTACGAACCAGAGTTTATTCAAAACATGATGATAGTTTCATCAGTTCTAGAAACCATGCTGTATAGTTGTGTGTTTAACTAAAACTCATGTTATCAATGACATAGATGATTATGTTATTACCATAAACGATTATAATATTGGAAGGGTAAATTCAAATAGAATTGTGGTGTATGTGATTAATGCTCTAAATCATATCGCAACCAGCAATCTTGTAATTTGTGGGGACTTTAATGTTAATTTTTTAAAGGCCACAAAAAATCTTACTGATGCACTAGATATGTTAAACACTTTCTATTTGCTGCCAACGGCAAATAAACTGACTAGACTAACCAACTGTATAAATAATATTTATGTACTGATGACAAGTTGTACAATAACAAGTATTAAAATAGCATAACTGCTGATCACGATGTCCAGGTTGTTAACTATCTTTTTAGGTAAAAGTAGAGATAGAAAAAAAACATACTATAAAAGATAAACTAATTATAATACAAGATATTTCCACTCACTATTAGCACAAGAAAACTGGGAAAATGTACTTGATCCTAATTTGGATGCAAACACAGCTTCTGATTTATTTATAGATAACTTCAGTCACTACTTTGAATTAGCATTTCCATTAAAGAAAAAAATCAGGACAGCATACCAACAAGGGCTGGTTGTTGTCACAAGGCGTACTGGTGTCGGCTAGAAAGTTGAAGAACTTCTACATTTTAAGCCGACAAGGGGATATAGAAATTAAAAAATATTATACGAAATATAAATCCACTTATAGACAAGCAATAAATAAGGCCAATAGAATGTACAACACTTCTGTGTTCATAACACTACAAAGTCAAAAGCGGCATTAAATATATTAAATAAAAATAAAAAAGATTGCCAGTCAAATAATGATAATGATATCAAACTTACAGTCGATAATAAATCTTAGTCATAATAATGGAGTACGAAATTAGTTCAATAAATATTTTAACACAAATCCTATTGAATTAGTACAAGATCTACATAATGAAATGAAAAAGCCCAGTATATCAATATTAGAAACAAAAAATCTAACTTTTTTGAACGTGTCTCTGAAACAGAAGTTCTAGAAGTAATTACAGATCTGATCCCTGGTGAAGATAATATTAGTAACAATGTAGTAAAAAATATGTGAAATTAATTAGTAAACCATTGGCCTACTTAATAAAACGATCATTAAACAAGAGCATTTTCTCAAACAAATTAAAATTGGCTAAAATAATACCTTTCTATAGATCTGGTAATTAAAATAAACTCGGAAAATTATCAGCCCATTTCTATTTCCAAGTCCTTTTGCAAATTTTTTTTAAAAAGTTCTTGCAGAAAGAATTGTAACTTTTTTTGTAAACTATAAGTTCTCCAAAAAGGGTTTATCTACTCCCACTGCTATTTTACACGTCCTAATCAATTATTATAAGAATCTCGATCAACGGCATAAATGTGTGGCCATATTTTTAGACTTAAATAGAACTTTCGACTTAGCAGAATATGGAATTCCTATAAATAAGTTAGAATGTCATGGCATTAGAGATGAATCTTTGCAGTGGTTCAAAAGTCGCTCAAGTGATAGAAAGCATTATGTATATGAATTTAAGTCGGACTATCTAAAATCCAAGGTGGGTGTACCTCAAGTGTCCATTCTTGGGCCACTTTTATATGTGTGTAAATAACTTTCAGTTTAATAAGTCCACAATGTATACCGGTGAAATATCCTTGTTGGTGCACGAACTTAGAATAGAGGATGTAACTAGAAATGTTAAAACCCAAATTCAACAAATGGAGGGTTAAATTTTTAATATTCGTTTTGTAATCTACAGGATTTAAATATCATCAAGAAACCCGTAATATGTACTTCCTGCCACTCCTCTCTAGAGAACTGTTTCCATTTCGTGATGGACTGTTTGATTGTAGAAGAAAAGATAAAAAAATATTGTGAAATTCCAGATATGGACAGTAAGGATAAAGTAGAGCTAGGCAGTATATTAGAATTTAAGATAAGAGATGTAACAACTTGCGAAGAAAATAAATTGGCCATTAAAGAAGAGATTAAAGAACTTGATGTGATTAAAACAGACGGTACATTTTGGAGTGAAAACAAACCTAAAGAAGAATACCTCATTAATGAAGAAATTGAAATTAAAACAGAAGACCATAATTTCAGCAGGTAATAATTCTAAATGAAATTCCACTTTAGCTGTTTACTTTTAGTTACCTGAGCTACCTTTCACTGAGACTCATGTTTTCGCAAAGCATCTAAAAATCTCTAGTATAAGCAAAAATTTTGATGAATTCCAGATC
This sequence comes from Leptura quadrifasciata, assembly GCA_963675555.1. Lineage (NCBI taxonomy): Eukaryota > Metazoa > Arthropoda > Insecta > Coleoptera > Cerambycidae > Leptura > Leptura quadrifasciata. The sequence continues at coordinate 92,652,165 of OY776680.1, read as the reverse complement.
CTATTATCATCATTAGGAGTGTCCCTTGATATTATCTGCCTCACAGAAACCTGGAGAATAAATGATATTAACAATTTTCAATAAACTATAATTTATACCACAATAAATAAAAATGATGGAACTATTATGTATGTAAAAAATCTATTAAACATAATATTAGCATAATTAATATAGGCGAGGTCTATACAGATGGCAAGAACCTGGTATCCATTCTCAAGAGCTAGTGACAGGAAGTCAGTGTCAGTAAGTTTAATACTGTGGATCTTCCTGAACGAAAGCCAAATTGATTGTCAATGATGATAATGTCAATTTGTTGGGTAAAAAAATCAGTAACAAGATTTTCGAATAGTTTTGGAATAGCACTCAATATGCAGATGGGTCTGTAATTAGTTACAGTCTCGTTTATCTCCAGATTTGTGAATAGGCGTAATAAAGCTGACTTTCCAGGATTCCGGAAATTCACCAGTTTCAAGGGACAAGTTAAACACGATAAATAAAGGTCTACCTAAGATAAAACTACAGTTTAAGGTGTTATTTGAGAATAGGGTCGTAAGGGTCTCTTTAGACTTTTTAGAGTAAACGGAGGAGAAATATTCGGTAAACATATTTGCTTTATCAATTTCCGAACTACTCGTTAAATTATTATAAGATAGCTCATTAGAAAAACACTAATTTTACGTTGTGAATTGATAAAGTTGCAAGAACTCTTCATATTACTATGCAAAGAAGATTCCGTTAAGTGAACATAGTCATTGCAACAATTTACAGGCAATCTTTTACTAGTTGATCACAGATTAGCAAAAACATTGTAGTCTTCAATGGAACGAGTTATTTTATGTCGCTTGTGCGCGTTTTTCTTAGCTAGAATGTGGCTTTTAAGCTCGGTACTATACCAACGAGGAAACTTTTTTGACGATATTCTCTAAAGTGGAACAAATAAATCAAATGCAGTGTACATTATTTCATAGAATATATCAACCATTTCATTATGGGATCTATCGCAAAATAACTCGTCCCAGGAAAACTGGCTTAAGTAATAATAAATTGCATTGAAATATACACTTTTATATACCTTTATGTACTTTCATTGATAAAGCGAATTTTGTTAAATAAGATTATGGTTAAGAAAATTTATTCTATTCAATTTTACTCTAATTTTCAGATTTGAAGATGGTGTAGACCCAATTCAACCCTGTTCATTGCAAACAAAGCATGAAGAACCTCATATAAATCATGATAACCTTAAAAAACATTTGCAGAATTATAAAGATCCTTTAGAAGTAACAATGTACAAATGCGACTATTGTTCCTTTGAAACAAAATATAGAAATGGCGTTAGGCGACATTTGCTGGTTCATAAGAACCCTTCAGAAATAACCATGTACAAATGTGACTCTTGTTTATTTCAAACAAAATATAAGAAAGACCTCAAGACACATTCGCTTAATCATAAGGATCTTTCAGAAGTAACAATGTACAAATGTGACTCTTGCTCGTTTGAGACGAGACATAAACAAAGCCTCAAAGATCATTTCTTCACACATAAGGATGTATCAGAACTAACAATGTACAAATGCAACTATTGTCCATTTAAGGCAAAACGTAAACGTTATATCAATAGACATTTGCTGACACATAAGGATCCTTCGGAAGTAACAATGTTCAAATGCGAATATTGTCCATATCAGACAAAAGTAAAAGGTAACCTCAAATTACATTTGCGGAAGCACAAGGACGCTTCAGAAGTAAAGATGCATGAATGCGACTACTGTCCATTTCAGACAAAACATAAAAATTGGCTCAAATGTCATATGCTGAAGCATAAGGATCCTTCAGAAGTGACGATGTATAAATGTGCCTCCTGCTCATATCAGACAAAACTTAAAAATTGCCTCAGAATTCATTTGCTGAGGCATAAGGATCCGCAAAAATAGGAAAGGTCTAATGCCCATTTGTTACTACTACTATTAGCCTGGAAGCCAGCGTCACTGATGTTTGAAAGTTTTGCTTAACATTAAATATATTTTTTTTGTGTCATAATAAAGCTATATTGATGTTGATGTTGATTATGTTAATGCTAGAAATGTTCAAAGTTTAATCTTTATCTGTTGTTTATTGACATTTCATTAAGATGTAAAGGGACTTCCTGCCACCTCTATTGTAGATCGGTGTCCTCCTGCCAAAAATAAAAAATCTTCAGGATCTGATGGAATATCTGCACTTTTATTAAAAAATATCATATCGAATTTAATTGATCCCTTGTTAAATGAAGCTATTCATAAAGGTATTTTTCCAGAAATATTCAAAATTTCTAAGGTAATTCCTGTTTATAAGAAGGGATGTAAAAATGATATAGACAATTATAGGCAAATCTTTATTAAATGCTTTCTCGAAAGGCTTTGAAAAGGTAATTTATAAGCGCCTGATAGTTTTTATTAATCTCCATAATACAGGGTGTTGCATCATGAGAGGGACATAGCTTAATAGGAGGTAGAGAACATCAGTGGTAACCGGAACCTCCCATAGAAATGTCTCATTGGGCCTTCATTACGAAGTTACAGGGTGTTAAATAATTTTTGGCCAAACCTGTTTTTTGTCATAACTTTGACAGGGAATGAAATAACGGATTCATATTTGGTACGGCTAATGTACTAACGAACCCCAAGAGGTACATGTATAAAAAAAATATATCCAGGTCCGGACTCACTATAATTTATGTTTCTTCTTTGCATCAATAAAACACCCTGTATATATTTTTTTGAAATTTCGATACGATATTCGAAAAGAGCAAGAAAAAACGAACAAAATGGCCTATTTCATTTTTTTGTTACACCTTCGTGGTTATTTAAATACGTTGTTAAATGTGCAAGAAAATGGATTACAGAACCCTATTAAATGAGAGGCACGTGAAATAAATAGTTTTATAACTAAAATTTGCAAAAATTCTATTGAGCCTAGGTGGTCTGGGTGAATCCTAATTCCGGCACGTTTTAAAGGTCCATTTTGGTAAAAAAACTGTGGTCCTAATAAGTAATTGGGTATGAAATAACAAAATTTTTAATCAATCACAGTAGGCTTGTTCAAAGAATAAAAGTGACAGATAATTTAAACTATTTAGGCCTAAGCAACCAATTACTTTGATCAAGAAAATCATCAACATTTTATACTTAATAAAAATTGGAAAAGAGAACAAACTAAAATCTAAATAAATAAAATATTTTCCATTCAATTAACAATAAATAACAAAACAATAACTAAATGTGTTTAAAAATAAAACGTAATTGACACTAAAGTAAATTTTCAAAATGTCCTCCCCCACATTCTGTGCATTTTCTTGCGCGTTTAGAAAGGTCACCAATTGCTCGACGTATCATTTCTGGATTATTCCGTATTTCGTCGCAGGTTGTAACGATGCGCTGGATTAAATGTTGTCTACTTTCAATTTCAATGCTATAAACCTCGTTTTTTAAGTGGCCCCATAAAAAGTAATCACAAGGGTTACAATCAGGAGATCTTGGTGGCCATTCATGTGGACCCCCGCGTCCAATCCATCTATTAGGATACACATTGTTTAAGTGTTCTCTTACTTGAAGGTTAAAATGTGGTGGGGCCCCATCATGCTGAAACAACATGCCTCTTATTCCGATATTTTCTAACATATTCGGTAAAATGTTTTGAAGAAAATCAAAGTAAATTTCACCATTCAATCTTTCTTCAAAAAAATGTGGCCCTATCAAATGTCTATTCACAAGTCCGACCCAAACATTTACAGAAAACCTGTGTTGCGATCGGCGTTGGCGTACCGCATGTGGGTTTTCCTGTGCCCATTTATGATTATTTCGTGAATTGTTTACTCCATCCCTTGTAAATTGTGCCTCATCCGTAAATAAGGTTCTGTAAATGACTGGGCGATGGTTAGACAACCAATGACAAAATGCCAGGCGGGGGATATCGTCGCCTTGTTGAAGATGCTGTACCTGCTGGTTATGATATGGATGGTAACGTTCTCTTTTTAGGGTTCTCCATACTCGCCAATGAGGAATACCAGTTGCCAAACTGATTCGTCTAGTGCTCATATTTGGGTTTTCTTGAACTACGTTTATAATATTGTTTTGTTCCTGCACACCTTGTTGTAAAACACGCTCCACAACTGCAGAAGTAGGAAACTTTCCGTGTTGTCTTGCATACTGGAACACCGTACTAAAGGTTTTATGATTAGGGCATCGACGACCAGGAAAACGCAGCCGATATTCTCTTTCCGCCGACCTACCATTTCCATTACAGAAACCATAGATGAATATTATGTCAGCATATTCCACGTTTGTAAATTTTACTGGCATAATTAAAATATTTTCACAAGTTTTCACTAACTAAATGCGGATTATTGACACATTAAATTACTAACAAACAATTATTCAACTGTTTAGGAGATTTCTTTTTATTATCTGTCACTTTGAACAAGCCTACTGTGATTGATTAAAAATTTTGTTATTTCATACCCGATTACTTATTAGGACCACAGTTTTTTACCAAAATGGACCTTTAAAACGTGCCGGAATTAGGATTCACCCAGACCACCTAAGCTCGATAGAATTTTTGCAAATTTTAGTTATAAAATTATTTATTTCACGTGCCTTCTCATTTAATAGGGTTCTGTAATCCATTTTCTTGCACATTTAACAACGTATTTAAATAACCACGAAGGTGTAACAAAAAAATGAAATAGGCCATTTTGTTTGTTTTTTCTTGCTCTTTTCGAATATCGTATCGAAATTTCAAAAAAATATATACAGGGTGATGTTTTATTGATGCAAAGAAGAAACATAAATTATAGTGAGTCCGGACCTGGATATATTTTTTTTTATACATGTACCTCTTGGGGCTCGTTAGTACATTAGCCGTACCAAATATGAATCCGTTATTTCATTCCCTGTCAAAGTTATGACAAAAAAACAGGTTTGGCCAAAAATTATTTAACACCCTGTAACTTCGTAATGAAGGCCCAATGAGACATTTCTATGGGAGGTTCCGGTTACCACTGATGTTCTCTACCTCCTATTAAGCTATGTCCCTCTCATGATGCAACACCCTGTATACTCTCTGAGTCACAGCATGGATTTAGAACAGGTAGATCCATAGAGTCTGCTTCCACTACTCTATTTAATTTTGTGTATAAAGAGTTAGACAAGGGCAAATATGTGGTTACTATATTATTTGATCTATCAAAGGCGTTTGATTCAGTAAATCCTAAAATTCTCATAAACAAATTATATACTTTGGGTATTAGGGGAAACATCCTAAATGTACTCCAGTCCTATATGGAATCTAGAAAACAGATAGTTAGCTATGATGGAACAAATTCAGAGCCTAAAGAAGTTCTTCTTGGAGTACCACAGGGTTCCATATTAGGACCATTGCTTTTTTTATTGTACATAAATGATCTACCTGAACATATCCAGCAAGGCTTTACTATTATGTACGCGGATGATACGTCCATAACTATTTCAGCAGACTCTCCTAGTGAATTAGGTGCGAGAGTAAAAAATGCTGTATCTGAAATGAAAACCTGGTATATCAGTAACAGATTGATGCTAAATACGGATAAAACTGTTTTTATCAATTTTAACCTTAAAAGGCCTTGTCTACTTAATGAATTTCCTTTAAAGGAAAATGGTAAATTCCTGGGTACGCAAGTAGATTGCCATTTGTCGTGGGAGTTACAAATAAACCAGGTATGTAAAAAATTAAGTAGCTCATATTTTGCAATACTACAGCTAAATGATATGTTAAATGAAGCTGGACTAAAATGTGTATATTATGCTTTAGCATTTTCTCACCTTTCTTTCAATATTCTCTTATGGGGCAGGTCATGTCATTCAAACAGAGTATTTATTCATCAAAAAAGATTAATTAGATTAATCTTCAAATTAAAGTACAGAGAGTCCTGTAGAGATACTTTTATCAGCAAAAAGATACTTACACTTCCCTGCATTTATATATATAACTGTCTAATATTTACTAAACTTAATCTGAAGAACTTTGTTACATTAGCTGATCCTCATCATTATCAAACTCGTAAAGGAAATTTATTGACGATACCACATCACAAAACATCTAATTTCAAGCTTTCGCCACAGTACAATTGCATTGCACTATACAACAGCTTGCCTGATAATTTCAAATGCCTAAAAATTGGTAGATTCAAAGTAACTATAAAAAACCTATTATTATCGCAGGGATTCTACAGTGTGGAAGAATTTTTAAATGACCCAAAGGGATAATCCTTTTTAGATTTTTTTAAATATTTGTAAATATGTTCTGACTAATTATATTATAATTATGTATTATATAGTCTGTGTTGGATTTTATATTGCTTCCATATACAATGCTTGTTTGTTTGTTTATTTCATGTTTTTATATTCTATGTTTGTTTGTATTTTATATTTATTTATATTTTGTTTTTATACTCTTGTATAATTTTTTTACTATTGACATGTCTAATATCATGTAATATGATCTTAAAGACGAATAAACTGATACTGATACATTAACACATAAATATTTTTTTACATAATTAAGTATTTTACATGTATTAAGTGCGTTGAAATTAAAATTAATGTCAGTATTTAAATAACTTTTTTCAGGATGAGGTTTATTTTTTGACAAGCATTTAAAGTTTATAGTGTTTTAAAATTTAACATGTAGTTATAGAATGACCACTAATGATGGTGTTTCTACGTTGATTACCTCAGAATTACTACAGAAATACATACTGTTTGATAACAAAATGTCATATTTTGAGAATACCTTGGTTTCCAATTGCCAAAAAAAAAGTGGCTAACTGGGACACCATCGTAAAATTATTCCTTATAAAATTTTCTAGCAAAAATGTCTCTAAATAAATAGAATGCACACATAAGGGTTGATTCCGGTTAACACAATAAATTGTAATCTGTACTATAATCTACTTTAAAGTTCAATGCGTAACACTACGGCAGTGACTTAAACTCCATTTAAAATTATAATAAATGTACCGATTCCACCCTCTCACCCCCTACAAAATAATGCGATATTTAAAGAAGTAAGTAAGTATTTATTCGTCCATTTTGATTATGTTTACATAATATAGGACAGGTCAAGTATAAATAAATAAAATGTAAAATTTACAAAGTTCAGTAACAAGATACAAGAATAACAAGTGTAACAAACAAACAAATATGCAAGAGTACATTTAAATATACAAGCATAGGATATGATAATCTTAATATGGTCATAAAACAATATTGAATAAAACTAATGAAACATAATAAATTATAATAAATTGTGATATCACAGACTGTCAGTCATATATTCATTAAAAGAATAATAAAATTTTTCAATTAATATCTCTAATACTTGTTTTGAACTGTTTTTGATTTAAAGACTTGTATTGGCGCGGTAATTTGTTATATACTTTAATAGCCAAATATTTAGGACTATGCTCAAACAAGCTGGTATGATGTCGAGGAATCTCCAGGGTCTGATTATTTCTTGTGTTATATGAGTGGTAGACATTTAAATTATTTAACTCTTCCAGATTAGATCTGGCATACAATAAGAGATGCATTATAAATATTGATGGTAGTGTTAGAATTTGCATAGCTTTAAAATAGCCCCTGCAACTAGCCCTATATCCGATGCCAACTAAATATCTAATGGCCCTTTTCTGTAGTGTAAATACCCTTTGACTCTCACCACAATGCCCCCCACGCAATTATACCGTAAGATACGATTGAGTGAAATTGTGCATAATAGTACATTTTTAAGGATTCAGTATCGACTATATGAGATAGTTGCTTTATGCAGTAACAAGTAGAAGCGATTTTCTTACTGACAAAGTCAATATGTGTTCTCCAGCTGCAATCCTCGTATATATAAAATTCTAAAAATTTAGTAGACTCAACTTGTCGCAAGGAGCCGCATTTTGATTTAATTAGAATACTTTCATTGTAATTGGTATTAGAGTTATTGAATGCATACAGATTTTTTGCTATTTAGTAACAAATTATTATTCGAGAACCATGACTGAAGATGTTACATGAGCTAATAGTATTACTTAGAGTATTATCACTACAGAGAATGGGTGTGTCATCAGCAAACATAAAAATGTTAGAAAATTTTAGCTTTTAAACCATTCTAGGGCTTGACCACGTATCCCATACTTTTCCATTTTAATTAGAAGAGAATGCCTTACTGCGATCCAGAAAAATTCCAACAGCATTTTTCCGGTTGTCCATATTTTCATACAATAAATTCAAAAATTTGTTTATAGCACTAATAGTGGAGAGACCCTTCCGGAAACCGAACTGGCTTACATTGAATAGCCGGAAAGTATCAAACAAATTTGTAACTCTAATAGCTATAACTTTTTCAAATATTTTTGAAAATGTAGTCAGGATCGCAATTGGTCTGCAGTTTTCAATGTTGTTAACTTTACCCGATTTAAAAGCGATAATATTGTATGCTATACTTGTTTCCATGTCACCCCCAGAGATAAAGTACTTGACACGTTTTTTATGCGGTGTCCCCTGTAGGCCTAATCCACTAGTTAGAAAGTTACCTTCATTAATTAATCTTCATCGTCTTCCATAGACCATATTTTCGAAAATAGTGAGTATGTGTTTGATGGAGGATACTTGTTTCGCCCCATAATATGGCCAAAAAAGGGGGCATTTAATAATGTTGAAGAATGCAAACAGTACGAAGTGCCTAGAACCAGTCCTGGGGTTAAATTTGATGAAAACCCTGTTGTTTCTGAAACTCAGCAGAAGTTCCTTAGTAATTTGTATAACAAAGATTGCGCACTACGCGATGGTGGATTGCAGGGTCGGGTGGAATGGGTCTGGTTCGGTTAAAAAACAATTAAAAACTTAATCCTAAACTCCTTCTGAGACAAACAGATTAAAAATGTATTACAATTATTTACATCTAACATAAAAGATTTAACAACACTTAAAATTACACATTTTTTAGAAACCTCGTGCACATCACTTCTTAAAAATTTCGTAGCTGACGTAGGCACCTCAATCCAAACGAGAAGCCTTCCGCGAGGTGTAAATGCCGGGCTGTGCAAAGGCGGGCCTAAACTTTGATTTTAAAAATATCAATATACAGGGTTACTGGTAATTCGATACATTCCTTTGGAGATGTGATGGGGCATGAGCTAAGGAGTAAATCTAGCCCTAACATACATTATGCAAAACTCAATAGTTTTTGAGATATTTCAATTCTTTTGTTTTTCTCAAAAAAGTAGATCTTAATGTCTTAAAAGTTAATTTCCGAAAAATCTACTTGACATTTTTAAATTTTTTTTTACTGGATTACTTGTCCAATATTATAGATATCCGTTTCGAATGAAAAATATCCGGAAACATTTCGATCATGTGAACATTTAAAATAAAAACTTGTAAAAAAATTTTTTTCTAAAATCAGTTATGAAATTTACCTATTAGGTTTTTTCAAAAAAATATTAATGTAGCATGCGTACAAATTATTATAAAAACTTCCTTATTTCAATAGCTATCTAACTAGGTAGAAATGTTTAATGTACCCTTGATAGTTCTAATAAAAAATTAGTAAAGATAATGCTGGTGGTGGAATTTATTAAACGACTAATCGTTCATTTTCATTTAAGTCAGTCAGTCCTTGACTTTGACGTTTGTGCATATATGTCATTAACTGACATTCTTATCTCCGTGTCCCTTAGCCTTAAGTTTGTTGGTTTTATTAAATTAGTTATCGAAGATTTTGATTTTTCTCGTAGTTGTTGTTATTAGTTGTTGTTATTGCATTTTCTGTGCCATGGCCCTGTATGCCAATGCAGAATACGCTGATATCTTGTTTGTCTATGGATACTATGGCGGCAACGCTGCTGAAGCTCGCCGAGAAAATGGTCTTTGGTACCCTAACCGCCGCTTACCAAATGCACGTGTATTCAGTACGGCATATCGAAATATCGCTGAAACTGGCTCCGTGAAATGTAGAAGAAACGACGCTGGTGCTCCTCCCGTTTATGAACCAGATGATGAGGAAGAAATATTGAGGTATTTTGAGGAAGACCCAACTATTTCAACTAATAAAGTCGCAAGACTAACCGGAGCGTCACAATGGAAAGTTTGGTCTACGATACGTAGAGTTGGATGTCATCCTTACCACTATACCCCTGTCCAAGGCTTGGAGGAAGGTGATCCTGGAAGGAGAGTGGAATTCTGCCGCTTTATGTTAAATTCAGATGCAGAAAGTGCAAATTTTTTAACAAGTATTTTATGGACGGACGAGTCAAAATTTAATCACGAGGGTATAACAAATTTCCACAACCTACATTATTGGGCAGAGGAAAATCCCAAGTTAACACGTGAAACTAGTTTCCAAATGAAGTTTTCTATTAATGTGTGGATGGGAGTCATTGGCCACTATTTAATAGGGCCACACTTTCTTCCTCAAAATTTAAACGGGGAAGCCTATGAAAATTTTTTAAGAAATGATCTGGCGGTGATTTTAGAAGATGTTCCTCTCGCCGTCAGACAGCGAATGATGTTTCAGAACGACGGTTGTCCAGCACATTATCGGCTGACAGTACGACAGTTACTTGATCAACGTTTCCCTAACCGTTGGATTGGAAGAGCGGGCCCAATACCTTGGCCAGCGCGAAGCCCTGACTTAACACCCCTTGATTATTACGTATGGGGTCTATGCCACACCAGTCAATACTATAGAAAACCTTAGACAAAGGATAGTCGATGCTGCCCAACACATAAGGCATAATCTGACAACCAGAGTAACAAAGACGGAAATAAGAAGACGCTGCCGTGTTTGTATACGGAAGAGGGGCTCCCATTTTGAGCAAGACATATAAAAAATAAAGTACAACTTTGAAATTAATGAAGAATTAAACTCTACTTTTAAAATGTTTTTTACTGTTTATCTAAAAAAAATAAAATTCGTACTACTTGTGTTATTTTTACTAGTATTTTCTTAGAACTATTAAGGGTACATTGAACATTTGTACCTTGTTAGATAACTATTGAAATAAGGCAGTTTTTATAATAATTTATACGCGTGTTACGTTAATATTTTTTTGAAAAAACCTAATAGGTAAATTTCATAGCGGATTTAAAAAAAAAAAAATTTTTAAAGTTTTTATTTCAGATGTTCACATGATCGAAATGTTTCCAGATATTTTGCATTCCAAACGAATATCTATAATATTGGGCGAGTAATCCAGTAAAAAAAAATTAAAAAATGTCAAATAGATTTTTCGAAAATTAACTTTTAGGACATTAAGATCTACTTTTTGAGAAAAACAAAAAAAATTAAATATCTCAAAAACTATTGAGTTTTGCATAATATATGTTAGGGCTAAATTTACTTCTCACTATTTAACCTCAATAGTAAATTAATTTGTTGTTCACTATAGGTATGGTTATACTATTAAAATGTAGATGTCGTTCACTCCGTAATTGTCGTCTATTGATGGTGCCCTTCGTCTTTGAAATGGATGTATTTATTCTTCTTCTTCCTTTCCTAATGTCTTTCACCAAGCATTTGGTAGACTAGTTTTAAGAAATGCACATTCGTTGCTATGTTCCGCACCTCTTTCAAAAGTATGTGGCGTGGCTTGGCGTCGTTGTGGACGGCCCTGACAGGAAATATGATTTTCTGTTATGGCCGTTTTTTGTTGTTTAGTTTATTTTAATGTGTTTAATAGGCGTCGTAGGTTATACGCTTTTGTTTATGTTCTTGTTAAGATTTGTCCTGCTGTTTTCTGCTATTCATTTGTTATAAAAAATGGAAAGCCAAGAAATGATATGCAGACTTTGTTTGAAAATGTGCCTTGATTTTAAAGCTATAGAGGGAGATATCAAAGACGTCTTGGATGTAGTTCTGCCAAAAATTGTAAGTGTTGAAAATTATGCTCAGGTATGACGCGTGAAAATTGTATAGGAATTAATTAGGTTCAGTTCATTGAGCTATAGGTTAAGTTGGTTTATGTAAATTTCTCTATAAAAGTCATAGTACTTCCGACGGTTTTATTTTAAGATTCAGAAAATTCTAAAAACTTCGCACGCCTAGAGTAGATCCCCTAATCACAATATTTATATGTGATGCTTTCGTCTATTATATTTCAGAATTTAGATGCGGCAGAGGAACCTTTGATGTGTACAGATTGTACAGAAGTACTTATAAAGTGTTTCGATTTTAAAGCGACGTGCTTTTATACACACGATTATATAGTTCCATTTGTCAACAATGAGACCACAGTTAAAGTGAATCTACTAGATGTCTATCAAAGCAAAAATGGTACTGGTATTCCAGATGATCAGGATATATGTGCCTTTTGCATGATTCCATTAGAAAACTGTTCTGCTATATCCCTTGATGTTGAAGAGATAGATCTTATCTTGAAGAATATGGTAGAACATTGTGTTCCAGAATTGGTAAATATCAATATTTTTTATATTAATATTGTCTGAAAGTTATTTGTGGCATTCTGCGAATATTCTTTCCTTTTATTTGGGTATTATCCTCTTCAAAAACAAATCACGAAATCACCAAATCTACAAAATAATAGAATTATTGGAAAAAAGCCTCTCCCCGCCTGTGACGTTTACGTCAAAGGAACAGTCAGAGGTTATGTTTTACAAATAATATAAATAACATTATCTAAAAAAAAAATATCAGTTCTGTGTAAGTAGTATCTATGGAAATAACATAAACATAATCTTAAAGCTGTGTATTTGACATACACAGCAAATAACAGTTCTTCGAAAAAAGCTTTGAAAATGGAAAGAGATTACTTTCCGAAATGTCAGCAAAATATATTATTTCTGTGTTTATTCCAATAGACCATTCCAGAATGACGTCATTGACAGTTCGGCCATATTTGCTGGGTGGCATACAAAACCATTTGCGTATGTAAACATTACGAGTATTTCATCATTAAATTGTTTAATCCTGGTCTAATTGATAGAAAATGCCGCATTTTTGTATTGCTGTTAAATGTTCAATGCGTGGTGAAAGAGATCATCGATTGTTTTTCCGATTTCCCGCTATTTTAACCATTAGGGGAATCATCTTAATGCATTGCCTATAGAAAGAAAAAATGCTCGGATTAAGGCTTTGTGACGGGGACCACTAAGTAAAAACCACGGACGAATTTGTTCAAAACATTTTATAACTGGTAAGTACTTAATTTTTGTACAAAAACTCCTTCTAGGTTTTATAAGGTTAGAATTAAATGATGTGTGATTTTAGGAAAACCAGCTGCTTTAGAGGATAAAACTACAAATACCCGCCTTTACAAAAGGCCAAATTTAGTTGTATTCTATAGATTTGGAAAACACACGAAATATTGCAACTGTGCGGGTTCATGTAGAGTTGTAAGTTTGCTCAAAAAAAAGATTTTTCATGAAACAGTACCCATAAGCACGTTGTCAAAATGAGGAAATTGAGTGCATCGGATAAAATTGTCGTGGTATGTAGTGCAATCATAAACACGTGCCTTCTCAAATACCAAATAATATAAATAATGAATTATCTATGTAACTGTGTTTAGTAATAAAAAACAATTTTATATAATTATATCCTATTTATTTCAATATATTGCACATCAGTAATAATATTTTTCATTCACAGTAAAACAACTGTTATTTAATATTCACTTTATTCTTTTAAAATATCCAAATTCAGGTTCAGTTGAGCCAAAAAAAGACCATAAATTAGATACGGACATAAATAGGTGTAAGTTCATTTTCATCTATCAAAAGGGGGATGTTCCTGAGAAACCTCTTTTTTCTACTTTTTTGGCCAATCCATATTCCGTATTCGCAACATTTCTACATTTTTCATGGAAGGTACTGGCCAAACGGGAAGTCAGTGGATGCTGGACCAGGACCACTGTCTTCGATGGTATTTGGACGATCATGCAGGTAAAACAGAATCGCTATATGACTGCATACTTCTGATATAGATGTACATCTGATACATGTACAGTGAGCAATGGAAATGCTGGTGTTCTTTAAAATAATAATCCAAACTTGAAGTAACTTTTCCCTCTTTCATTGAGTGTTTAACCTACAACAAATGTTTAAAAAATGTTAAACAAGTTTAAAACCTCTGTAGCATATCACAATTATATACATTAATATATAGAATCTAATTGTAATGTAAAATTACGCATTAACTTTGATTTCTTACCTTCCCAAAGACAACAAATGCCTCATCACTGATTTGTTTTGCCAATATTCCTTGAACAGAGCCAGATTCGTAAAGCTTGTAAGTTTGCAAGATTTTATAAGGCTTAAATTGTTAACCAGTATAATAACTATGAGGTAGTATCAAATAAATCACGAAGTCCATCATGGTAATATTATAAACTTCAAGCCTGCTCTCTTCAGGACGGATTGCATAGTGGTCAATATTGTCAATAATCTCGATTTTTTTATCATATCTGCACTTAATATCACCTCTAAGGGTTACATAATATTCACTTCGAGACATCTTGGCGAAAAAATTTGCAAAAAATCACATTAAACTCAATCCATAGCACGAGAAACGAATGTAAACACACGGAAAATAATCGCTTTGTGTGTCACCCAGGCAAAATGGCGGATCTGTCAAAGTCACGTGTTCTGGAATGGTCTATTTATATTATTTGTAAAACATAACCTCTGATTGTTCCTTTGATGTAAACGTCATAGGCGCAGAGGCTTTTTTCCAATAATTCTATTATTTTGTAGATTCGGTCATTTATTTTTGAAGAGAATAAATGTGGTAGAAAACCTAAATAAAAGGATAGAATATTTTTTATATAATATTAAGAGGCTTGTAGATTTGAGAATACATATGTGTAATTTTCGTCATTTATTTGTACTCATGATGCCTTGAATAATTAGTCCACGCCTATATTTTTCCTTCTAGCAGCTAGACTGAGTGCACTACATCATCGCCTCTCATTTACTCGATAGTATCATTGTTAGTGTACTGTCGTGAGCAGAAAAAAAGTAGGACAACTTTTTTCTTGTAATGGAAATCTGTCTCTATTTGAATATGTAATGAGTAGCCGAAATAAAACAGATATCACGTTTAATTTATTTTTTATTTTAATGCTGTAGTTATTGCTATAGTAAATGATGGATAGTTAATGAGACAAATTGCACTGCGTTATAACATTAACAAAAATTTGGTGTGTAACATTTTAAGAAAGTGGAGAATAAGCTGGACGATTAGTAGAAATCCTGGATCAAAGGACAAAGGATATCTCCTACTTAACAAGAAACTAACTATTAATATTTCGTTATTGCACCATTTCTATTTATAACTTCTATAAGTCTGTTTGGCATAGAATTAAATAACTTTATACAATAATCATTAGTAATAATATTTTCCCACGCATTATTTACTATTTCCAGTAATTCTTCGGCATTCCGTGGTCTCACATTTCGTTGTTGGATACTTCTTATGAGTAGTCCCCATACTTCTTCCACAGGGTTAAGATCTGGACTATGACTGGGCCAGTTGAGAACATTGATGTTGTTATCTTGAAAGCAGCTAGTTACGGTATGAGCAGTATGAACGGAACAATTGTCTTGTTGAAATATTGTGACGTGAACCGTAAGGAAATGGCCTTTTCGATTAAGCACTCATCGGCTGCCCTTCTGTTCGGAGTTGGGTCGTAGGTTCTTTCAATAACTTTAACTTAACCAACAGTTTATATTGAAGAAAGAGTTGTTAACTTGTAAGCTCTGAGGCGCCAGTCAATTTCTTGACAGAGAAGGGGTTAGGGACCAGAATAAAAAAATTAAGTAATTATACTAAATATAATAAGAGTAAAAAAATGTATAACTACGAAGTCACCAACAAATTATAGAATAATACACAGGATAAGGTATAATACAATTGCTAAAATTATATTTACTAAACTATGAGGGTGTGAGGCACAAATGGAACAAAAAAAATTTAAAAAAATTAAATTGATTTAAATCAAGAATGGTAAAAATTTTGTTATGGCCTCTCCGGCTATGAACATTTTACATTCTAGAATATTTCAAATTTTATAAATAAAAAAGGTACAGTATAAATGACCCTGACCTTGTCAGTAATCCTGAAGGGATAACGAAATCTCAAAAAAACAAGATGGAATTTAAATTCCCAAACAGCTGTTTAGTTAACAATCAAAAAAAATATTTAATTACGACACTTTTTCAAAAAAATATTAATCCATTTATGATGCAATACTGGATCTCTAAATAATGAAATGTTGGAGGCTCCTCCCTGCAGTTGTAAACTAGACCAGTTGTACTTACAGTCGTTAAGACGAAGGCTACTCTCCGGAGAAATAAAATAGTTACAACATTAGCTGGACCAACAAATCATTCAACAAAACTAAGCTGGTTGAAAAGGGTGACCGAACATCTCAGGTGGAACGTCTTAGTTCTCTTAAATTACATGACCTGTTCCGGCATCTCCAGGACAGGTGTTATGTGTCCTCAAGCCACATAGGTAGGTAATACTTGCGACTGGCTTAAATCTTTGAGAGTGTCAGATTATCGGGTGAGGGTTGGCAAGGCCCTCTAAAAAAACGTATAAAAATTGCTAGTATCAAAACTTGGTACTCTCTTGAATTTTACGCTATTTGTACTTATATTAAATTAAACAAAATATAGATCTTTAAATGAATACACTTCAGATTTACTGACCTTAGATGTTCTTAGGTTTTCTATTATAGAAAGGTGGTGTCTGCACTTGGCTGGCTATTCCTTTTTTACTTTGTCACAAAAAATGACCAAAAAACCGCCACAAAAACTATCCTTTTTCCCTCTAATCCGGGGCTACCAATTATAGCATAAAATTTCTATAGTAGAATAGAGCCAAGTTTGAAATGCCCCATTTGATCTGTCTTTTAATAAACCAGGATTCCTGAGATGTTGTCATTACATTTTCACACTATTTATTTGTTGGTTATATTAATGTCATCTGACATTGCCTTCCAATTCAAAACTATAGACCGTAGAACCCTCTGTTGTTGTATTAATTTACTACACTGTATTGAGTGTTGCATAAGGTCGTTGTTTCAAAGCAAGTAGATGATAAAAACAAGAAACCCTTAAACAAAATAAACTGGAACAGCGAAAGACTATACAATCTGCGGGAAAATTTAAGGCTTCTATTAGAAATTAAGAAAAACAGACTCTGTGACTATTCTACAGGAAATAAAAACAGCTCGAAAAGCATATAAAGTAGAGCTATCCCATATAAAAAAAGAATCGAATGCAAATTATATTAAAAAATCTGAAAATCTTCAAAAAGGTATGTGGAATGTTATTAACTATAATGTAAATAGGCATAATAAAAATAAAAAAACTAGTTTAAATGCAACCGACTTCAATATTCATTTGTTGAAGTTGTAGAAAATATCATCAAACAGCTACCAAATATAAATCACACAGCACAAGATTACTTATCCATACAAAATTCAAAGTTAAATACATTTAATTTTAGAGAAGTAGGATTTATTGAGGTAAGGGAAACTTTAAATGAGCTTAAAAGTAATGGTAGTAAAGATATTTATGACATGAATTACAAAATAATTAAATACGTCAAGGATATCCTAATTGTACCATTAACCAAATTATTCAACATGTGTATTAGAGAAGGCACGTATCCAGACTGCTTTAAGATTGCCAAAATAATCCCAATCTATAAAAAAGGGGCAGTAGACGACCCAGTGAACTACCGACCAATATCATTATTACCAGTAATTTCGAAAGTATTTGAAATACTGCTAAAAAAAGCAAATCTGTGAATACTTTGAAAAAAACGCGTTATTAGTTGAAAACCAGTTTGGTTTTAGGAAAAGTCGCTCAACTTCTTTAGCTGTTTTAAAATTAATAGATAATATCGTGGATGGATTCGAAAATAAACGCTACGTAGGGTCTATTTTCTGCGATTTAAGTAAAGCATTCGACAGTATTTCCCACGATATATTATTACATAAATTACAGTTTTATGGTTTTAATGAGCTTAGCTTAAAGTTAATAACATCCTATTTGTCAAATAGGAAACAAAGTACTTCCTTTAATAAAGTAACTTCTGACTTGTTATCAATAAATCATGGCGTACCACTGGGGTCGATCTTGGGACCAGTACTGTTCATTGTTTATATAAATGATTTAATCTATGCAAATGTAAGTTGTAGTACTATACTATATGCTGATGATACGACAATAATTACTACAGAAAATGACTTAAAATATTTACTACACGATATGGCAAATAAAACAGCAGATTTTTAAAACTGGTTCACAGCAAACAAATTATTATTAAACAATGAAAAAACAATGAACATGATATTTTCATATCGTAATTTAGATAACGCCAATAACTCGAAGTGTATAAAGTTTCTTGGAGTGTACTTAGATCCTCTTCTTACCTGGGAACATCAAATAGATTCTATGGTTAAAAAACTGAATAAAACATTGTACTTAATAAGAAATCTTGTGCATGTAGTACCTATGCAAGTGGTAAAAATAGCCTATTTTAGTTTCTTTCACTCGGTAATTAGCTATGCAATAATTATTTGGGGTCATTCAGCACATACTGATCGTATATTTTCTATACAACGCCACGTCATTCGTTCTATGTGTTTTATGGGTTTTAGAGAGGATGTTAGGGAGAAATTTAAGGATTTAATTATTTTAACATTACCCACTATTTATATTTATGAATGTCTTTTGTTTGTTAAAATGAACTTAAATAAATATAGCCTAATAAGTGACATGCATCCTCATAATACCAGAAATACTTATCACGTTAAAATTAATTACGTCAGATTAAATCATAGCCGAGGAGCTAAAAATTATTACGGGCCATTATTTTTTAACAAACTGCCAAATACAATAATAAATCTTAATTTAAAGCAGTTTAAAAACAACATAAAAAATATTCTTATAGATAAGGCTTTTTATAGTTTTGAGTTTTTAAATGCTGAAATATGAATTTTATGTATTTTAATTTTGGTATGACGCCATATCTGCCGATATGTAATTTGATTATATAATCAACTTTCTATACTTTATAATTATATGCATGTTTTCTTTTTTTATACAATGTGTATATATGTGTGTATGTATGTATAATTTGTGTATTTATATCATTGTGTAGAATTATTATTATAAATTATATTATCTTTTTATATATTTATATTGCTGTATATTGACGTGTCTGATTGTGTAATTACACCGAAAAGACAAATAAAGAAACTAATCTAATCTAATCAAGTGAAATATGCAAGAAGTCGCATTATACCCCGGGCGTGTATGAAAAATGAATTATTTAAAAAAATTATGTTACAATATGAACTCATTATTAGGAAATAATTGTGACACAGAAGGGAGCATAATATTGTCTAAAATCCTAATATACGTTTCACTATTAAATCGTTCCTCAATATGCCACAAAACACTAGGACGACGTGCCGATATCCAAGCCCACATATTGACGGAAAATCTACCACTTTTATCATTGTTAGATATATATTTCTTATTGAATTGAGTATTGGGAGGGCGGTAAACACGAATACAACCGCTGTGTGTTGACTGAAAAGTTTTTCGTCTGTAAAGATTACATTTTTCCAAAAATTTACATCATGCGCCAAAAATTCAAGCACAAATTCTACTCGAGCTACTTTATGTTCAGCTTTAAGTAAGCATTCCTGTGCTGCTGCATGACAGCGTAGCTTCGATTCTCTTACTCGCCAGCAACCAGTACTACTCGATCGATCGAAATTCGTTTCTTCAGCAGCCTGAATAACCCAGTAAAATGGATTTTCTACTAAAGCATTTACCAATTGCAAATCTTGTTGTTGAGTTGATATCCTTTGTCGCCCTGATCCAGGATTTCTACTAATCATACCGTTTATTCTCCACTTTCTTAAAATGTTACACACCAAATTTTTGTCAATATTATAACGCCGTGCAATTTGTCTCATTGACCATCCATCTTCTGCTTTAGCAATAACTCCAGATTTAACTAAATCGCTTATATGAGGCATATTAGTTTTTTGCACACTTGCAATAAATTATGACAACTAACTGACAATGTCACAAAAATTAAAGTTAGATGTACACAACTAGATTTTAGCAAAATACCGTTATAAGACTTGTCCTATTTTTTTTTGCTCACAACCGTATCTACGTTTTGCTGTGATGTTATCGCGATGGCTTGACAAAATAGTCATTATAAATATTATATTGTGCCTCGATGTACCAGTACAATAATCACTACCCCATATTTATAAGTATGCCAAATACGAAAACAATGGTGTGATGCAATGAAGAGAGATAAAAAGAAAAGTAACATCTTTTTGAGTACAAGTAATCGGTTTTGTTGTGAAGATTAGTCAGCTCAAATTTTAAATTGTAGTGTAATGTATTTTTGGATCTGGTTGAGACCCATAATGTATTTTTATGCCAAATATCCCTAAACTTTATACCGGATCTCAATGAAATGATTAGACAAGCTATAATTTCCAAAGTTTTTAAAATATAAAACTCAAACTTGACAGAGGTAATATATTTCAAAAAGGACAAATTTTTCGGTATTTAACACTTTTTTATCACTTCCGGTTTCCCGGAAATTACCCCAAATTTGAAATTTTAAATGAAACACCTTATATATTTTTACATTTTCGGTTTTCAGAGACGATTTTAAGTACGATTGCATTGTTTTAAACAAATTTTTTACTCTGATTGATTTTTTAGGGCATTTTTATTTTTGCATATAGAGTGCAGTGAATGCATTTAAATCAATCAAATGTACCAAAGCGAGATGAGAAAAATGTAAACGTGAATTGATTCAGTGCTTACGACCAACCAAAGTTTCCGAAATCAGTAATTTGTAATTAAGTCAGCTTTTTCAAATGAAAGCATCTTGTAGACACCCAATAGTTTAATACTTTAAATACTTTAATAATTTAAAGAGTAACTTTCCTGTCAATTATAGCAATTCATATAATTTTAAGAAAGCCAATTTTTTACTACTATATGAATCTATTTCTAACATTGACTGGGGTTTTCTGCCTACTTTTCACAACGTTGAGAATGCTTGTACCTATTTCTATGATAGGTTATATAATATTTTTAATCTGTATGTTCCTAAATTTGCTTTGCAACATAAAAAACGATTTTGTATTCAAAATGGTGGAAAGTGAAGACACAGAGCCAAATATAGAATGTGGGTTTTGTAAAAAACCAGCGATAAAAAAAAGTAATTTGTATACATTGCAAAACTATATTTCATATAAGCTGTTCAAAAAAAAAAATGTCAAAAAGTGTTGTGAAAAAGCAACTGGAAAACAGGACATTCCTAATGTCTCCTCAAAATGTAATTCATATAAAATGGAAAATGAAAATTTAAAACAATTAAATAAAGAATTAAAAGAAAATATGGAAATACTAACCAGAAAAATTGGAAAATTGGAAGCTGAAAATCCTAACCTTAAAGCAATGATTAATAAACACAATCAGTCAAGGACTCAGGACTCTGAAGAAGAATCAATAAACAGAATAGTAAATCGTATAAAAGCAACATTTGATAATGATTTTAAGTCACTAAGGGATGAAATATATGAATTAAAAACTAAATTAAACATAGATAACGAAAATAAAAGGCAAACAAAAACTCATCATGACCCAAAAAATGTAAACATACAAAAAACTCAAGCAGTAAAGGCACAAAATCCAGAGACCCCAAAACAATATTCTCAAATACTAAAAACACCAATAGATAAGTTAAGTATCCCCGAAAATAAACAACATAAAATAAATGAACATGAAAATCTGAACATATCATTACAAGAAACTGCAGGAGAATCTTCAGATCAGGGAAATATGCCAAATGTTACCTGGCGACGCTCTCAGAGAAGTAGACCATCCCATCAGAGAAATGTAGGGCAATCACAAGAGTGTAATGAAAAATTTAAGGGAGCCAGTCCAAAAGTTTGGATGTTCATATCTAGGGTAACACGGGATGTGACCGAAGAAGACATAAAAACATACCTGAGCACAAGAACTGGAGACGATGAAGAAACTATTATAGTCAAAGAGCTAGTCACAGGATCAAACGGTCTTAAATGTTACATGGTAGCAGCCGATTTTAAACATAAAGACCAATTTTACCAACCATCCTTCTGGCCCAAAGGTGTGGGCTACCGAAGGTTTGATTTTAAACTCTATGAAAAATATAAAAAAATTCATACTCTACAGAATGAAGCTGAAACTCAACACTACACAACACAACCGGCTTCTTTTTTAGGAATAACATAAATAATAACATTATAGATGGAGACAGTATAAAACGAACAGCGTCAACCACAGAAAATACAAGGAACAAGCTAAACCTTCTGGAAATTTTTGCTCATCAACAGAACTTGCATGTTTTATGTATCACTGAACATCGGGCTGATGAAACTGAATTAAAGAGCTTAAGTATCCCACATTATATACTAGTAAGTGCTTGCTGTAGGGTGAACCGCCAACATGGTGGTGTGGCTATATATGCTAGAAATGATATTGAAGATACACTTAAACCAAAAAGTGTGAAGTATATTAATTCTTTTGCATCTGAAACTAACATAGAACTGTGTGCGGCATCGCTATGCTACAAACAGTTTAAAATAAATGTAATTGCAATTTATAGACCTCCAACAGGCAATTTTGATATGTTCTTTAACAATTTGTCACATACTTTAAAATTACTTAGTAAACAAAATTCGATAGTTATACTTTGCGGCGATCTTAATATAGATTCCTTAAGGGAATCTGCAGAAAAAGATATTTTGCAAGATACTTTTGATTGTTTTAATCTTACAACAACGTTAAATGTACCTACTCGCATTGCAACAAATATAAATAATATTACATCAAGAACGGGCATTGATTACATAGCTACAAATCTACCAGAAGATAGATACCTAGCTTATGTAAGTAATCCGTGCATAGCTGACCATGCAGCACAAATAATTTGTTGCAAGGATCTAAAAATAAATAAAGAAAAGAATACCACTTTTTATTACGCTAGACATTTCTCAGATGAAAATATTGAAAAATTTATTTATATGCTTGAAAAAACTGCCTGGGATAGTATTTACATTGAAAATATTGATGAAGCTTTCAAACATTTTATCGAGTTGTTCCTAGTATGCCTTGAGGGCTCATGTCCTCAAGTTGCCCACTGTAACAAGATATCTAATAAAGTGAGTTGCAAAAACTGGCTAAATTGTGACATAATCAGGGAGAGCCAAGAATTAAAAAATCTCTATTGGCTTGCAAATCAATTAAACGATTGGAATCTAACTAATTTATATAAAGACAAGAAAAAACAACATGTCAACAACATAAAAAAAACCAAAAGAGATTATTTTTCACAACGAGTAAACAAAGCAACAAATAGTTCAAAAGAAATTTGGAGCCTGGTTAATGAACAACTCGGTAGAAAGGTTGAAGGCAATAAAATAACAATAAACATAAACAACACACCTACAACAAATCCTCAAATCATTGCTAACCATTTTGGGAATTATTTCTCAAATGTTGCATCTGAAAAAGTGTCTGAACATTTCAAGGACAATATTTCCACTGAGTGCACTAGCTGCCCCTATGTTGAACAATCATTATTTTTTAAGCCTACAATACCCGAGGAAATTATAGACACAATAAAAAATTTAAAGGATAAGTCTGCTACAGGTATTGACGGAATATCCACTAAAGCCCTAAAGTATGCCTGTGAGAAAATCGCGGAACCTCTGGCACATTTAATTAACGAATGCTTCAAGCAAGGCCATTTTCCAAGTATCTTCAAAATTGCATCAGTTTTGCCAGTGTTCAAGAAAGGTGATGAGCTTGACTTTGAAAATTATCGACCAATTTCCATCTTATGTGTTCTCTCAAAAGTTTTAGAAAGATTAAGATTTAACAGAATATCAGCATTTTTAATTAAACACAATATTATAACAACAAATCAACATGGCTTTCAACAAAATAAATCAGTAGAAACTGCCACCTTCCAGCTTCTGGAGTTTGTATATGATGAAATTGACAAGAAAAATCACGTTGTTGGGTTATTTTTCGACCTAAGCAAGGCATTTGATACTTTGAATGTTGATTTTGTTGTATACAAGTTACAGAGGTTGGGAATTAGAGGTGTAGCATTAAATCTTATTAAGTCATTCATGACTAATAGAAAACTTCATGTGAAAATATATGGTACAATATCAGAAAATTATGAAGTCGCTCAAGGAGTCCCTCAGAGTTCCGTACTGGGACCATTACTATTCTTATTATTTGTCAATGATCTCCCTACTATTATGCAGGAGGGATCGGTTGTCATGTTTGCGGATGATACTTCCATGCTGCTCTCAATACGGGACCCTGTAGAACTTCGGGATAAAATAAAGAGGATTTTACAATCATATCAAGACTGGTGTCATAGTAATACGCTTATCTTGAATATTGGCAAAACTCAATGTTTATACTTCTCGCAACGAAGATCACCTTCAGAAGATCTCATCAAAGTAATACCTACCGAAAACTTCTCAACAGCTGTCAAGTTCCTGGGAACTATGTTTGACAATAGTCTTTGTTGGGAAGAACAAATTAAACATGTTTGCAAAAGAATTAATTATGCATATTTCGCATTAAGACAGTTGAAGGGTATCTTTAATATAAAATCACTATTAAATGTTTATTATGCACTTGCATATTCACATTTATCATACAACATTGTGGTTTGGGGTGCTGCCTCAAATATAAATCGCGTATTTATCCTACAGAAAAGGCTTATCAGATTATTATTTGACATTGCACCAAGGGACTCTTGTAAACCTTATTTCAAAAGTAATAAAATCTTAACCATACACAGCATATATATATTAAACACCATTAAACTTGTCAAGAAAAATTTAAACATATTCGTAACAAATTCAGACAATCATTCATACAGTACTAGACAAGGTCATCTATTAAAAGTAAAAAATCATAACACGACTTTATATAAGAAATCTCCATATCATGCAGGTATCAAAATGTATAATAAGCTACCTCCTGAAATTAAATCTATAAATTCACTAAACAAATTTACTATTTGTCTGAAAAATTTCCTTGTTACAAACAGTTTCTACTCGGTTGAGGAGTATCTGAACTATGAGCCACAGTGATACTGAAACATTCACGTACATAATCTGTAATTATTTCAATGTTATATATTTACCTGTTTGTGATTATTTGTTTATTTTATGCATCAAGTGTATTACGATTATTATTTATATATTTTTGAACTATTTGAAATTATTTTTATTACTGTTGTGACGTTCATATATATACTCTGTATATCTAACATGATAAATATACTATTCTATTCTATCCGCCTTGGTTTACTTATCAGATAATTAAAAATATTAAATTGAAAGCTAAACTCATGTCCACCTATAAGCATAATAATGACCCTAATACTTTAGAGGAATTTAAGAGATTGCAAAATAAAATCAAACTAGATATTAGTACTTCTTATGAAAACTATATACGCTCCGCTGAAAATAATATACAGCGTGATCCAAATAAATTCTGGGCTTTTATAAAAAATAAAAAAGGGTCAACCAATATCTCCAATAGCATGTTCTATGGCGATCTAAAGCTTGATAATCCCAAAGATATCCTAAATTCCTATGCTGATTTTTTTAGCCAATCATTTACACCTTCACATGAAATATCAATAGATGATAAAGAGTTTGTGCTTAATTCACAGTTACACATAAGGGAGTTTGAGTTCAATGATGTCCTTACTGCTCTAAAACAGATCAAACCTAAGATAACGACCGGACCTGATGCAATTCCAGCTTTTCTAGTTAGGGACTGCGCTTATGTACTTGCCGCTCCCTTGACAATTTTGTTTAACTTGTGCCTGAAAACCAGTACTTTTCCCGAAATCTGGAAACATTCTAAAGCTTGCCCCATTTACAAAAAGGGGGATAAACATGATATAATGAACTTTCGTCCAATTTCTATATTGTGCAATTTTAGTAAAGCTCTCGAATTCTTACTGCACAGTAGTATATATCATTACGTCAGCAATAGTTTCTCGCCGTTTCAGCACGGATTCATGAAAGGTCGATCCACCACGACTAACCTAGCTGTCGTCACACAATTCATTTCTGAATCCATTGACATGCAGGCTCAAGCTGACGTTATTTATACTGATTTTTCAAAGGCATTCGACAGACTTGACCATAACTTATTACTAAGAAAACTTACATCATTTGGACTGTCCTCCTCACTTATATTGCTGTTTGTTTCATATCTGTCTCATAGAAAGCAATATGTGGTATTTAATGGTTTCAAGTCTGTTGAGTACCTTGCAACTTCGGGGGTTCCCCAAGGATCTGTTCTTGGTCCCCTGCTATTCAACATATTTATTAACGATATCGTCATTGATTTAGATGTGAATTGTCTTCTATATGCTGATGACTTAAAAATATTTGACGTAGTTAGGAATATCGAGGACTGTGAAAAAATTCAGTACAATTTGGACAAAATTTCTAACTGGTGTCTATTAAATAAATTACCACTTAATCCTCAAAAATGTAAGGTAATGTCTTACACATTAAAGTCTAGCACTCTAATTTTCAATTATTCTCTAGAAGGTACAACTCTTGAACATCCTAATATTTTTCGAGATCTTGGAGTCACTTTTGATAAGAAACTGTCATTCAGTAATCATATTGAGACCTTAATTTGTGATGCTAACAAATCATATGGTTTTATAGCACGTAACAGCAGGGATTTTGCGGATATTAACACGATTAAAATGCTATATAACTGTTTTGTTAGATCAAAACTTGAATATGCTGCGATTATATGGTATCCGCATTATAATGTTCACATTGATAACCTCGAACGTGTTCAGCGCAGACTTGTTAAACTGTTGTGTTTTAAATCTGATGGCGTGTACCCGCCTATAGGCGTACCTCAAAATGAACTGCTTGAAAGGCATTCAATGGTGAGTCTCATTAAGAGGCGTGAGTATCACTCACAAGTACTTCTGTTTAAAATCATTCACAATAAAATCGACTGTCCAGATATTGTAGCGAAATTAAACTTTCATGTCCCTAGAATAACTGCCCGGGATAACATAACTTTCTATCTCCCCACAGCGCGTACAAATGTTCTTCAGTATTCACCCATATTTACAATGTGTAATAATTGTAACCTAGCGGAAAGTCGGTTAGATATATTTTCTTGCAGCCTTAATAATATAAAGGAGTTATACTTGAAATGATTGTATTGTTTTTTCTTTATTTCTTCATTGTCTACTTATACATTTGATATTGTTGTGATATATACCTGTTTTTATCTATACCTATATGTTATTATTTACACTTATATTTTTCATGACTTTCTTACCATGTTATTTATAGTTATTGTTTTTTTTTATCATACCCTCCTGTTCTGTAATTGGGTATTACCTGTAGAACAGTGTAATTGAAATAAATAAATAAATAAATACTAATTTTCACGATAAATCCATTGATAACTTCAAATCAAAAATCGGTTTGATATTAATCCAAATACACAAAAATAAAAATGGTCCTAAAAAAGTCTCAATTAAAAAAAACTATTTAATCGTACTTAAAATCGTCTCCGGAATAAAAAAAAATTTAAAAATATGCAGGGTGTTCCATTTAAAATTTCAAAGTTTGGATCATTTCCGTAGAAACCGGAAATGATGGAAAAGTGTCAAATAAGTAGGAATTAGTCATATTTAGTATGTATTATCCCTGCCAAGTTTGAATCTCATACCTTGAAAACTCTAGAAACTATGGCCCGTCTAATGATTCCATTGACACCCGGTATAGTAAGTTCACTCCAAATATCCTGTACCTTAATTTCAAATTTTTATCTTGAAAAGTAAAGAAAAAGGTGGGGGGTACTTGGTCTCGTGAGTACCCGATATATAAATGTAGTATATATTAAGAGAATATCAGTGAATAATTTTATTTATTTATTTATTTAATGAACAGGTATCAGATGACAAAATTAGGGGGTAATGACAACTTAACTTAAATTACTATAGACTTGCAATTGTCAATTCTAGGTGAAATTTAAAAACGAAAAAAAAAAAACTTTAAACCTGTAAACCTGCACCTAAGTGACTTAACACTTGATTTGTGCAGTGAAAGACAGTAATTAAATAATAGACATTAACAAATTTAAAAGTAATAAACAATAAACATCAACAAATCAGCAGTCAAAAAAATCAATTCAACAGATTAACAAATTTAATAATTTAATATTAATCGGTAATAAGTTATAGGTTCTAGAAGCTAGATGGCGTGCAAATCTTGAATTTGCATTTTTGTGACAAGTAGGCATTTCCAGAAGTTTTTGGGTCATACTACGAGTTACAATTTCTTAAGAGATAACATATTTAAGATTTTCTTTTTTATAAATATAAATGGACAAGGTGTGAAAATATAATGATCTTATGTTACATATATCATTTCCATAAAGTAAGCTAGTTGAGTATCGTCGGCTTTTTTTGAAAATAATTTTTAATATATAATTTTGAACTGCAGATAGAGTTTTTAATGAGTTCATGTATAGGGCTCCCCAAACCAATATGCCATATCTTAACAAAGATTCTACCAAAGATTTATATACTAGAATCAATGCATTTTTGCTGAGAATATCCCTTAACTGATAAAATTTGTGAATTAATTTCCTAATCCTCTGTTAGATATGTTACATGTTCGTTCCACTTTATATTTTTATCTATAATAATCCTAAATATTTAATATATTCAACCTCTTTTATTTCTATTCCAAGTGCATTAATATCAATTTTTTTTATAGTTAGGTCTATTTACATAGGTGATTGAAAAGGCATTTTGTCTTATCTACACTAAGAGACAATTGATACTCATCTAACCAAATTTTTATAGCATATATACCATTATAGACTTTTTCTTTAGTAGCTTCCCAGTCTACCCCACTAAATATTACAACAGTGTCATCAGCATATGATATTATTTTGCTGTCTATATCGAGAGTTAACAGAGAGTTAATATAAATTATAAATAGGATAGGACCAAGGACAGTTCCATGTGGCACACCCACTTTCACTAGTTGCGGGTCACTTAAGCGTCCATTAACTTTAACATATTGTATGCGATCACTTAAATACCTTTCATAGAGATCCAACACAGTATGGACAGGGAGCTGGTGCCTGAAAACTTACGTCATAAGGTACAAAATTTTTGACCCCTAAGTTTGGTGTGCGTAGACAAGCTATTTAAGATTCTTTTTGTCTTACGCCTCAGACTGGGGGCGTTTAGTCAGTAGAGGCTCTCAAATTTTCAAGAAAGGGCCAAATTTTACGTGATAAGGTACATGAGAAAAACCAACGAGGCTTTGTGTGGAAGGCCCTTCCCAACTCAAAACAAGACAATAAGACAAAATATTCGGGGGCTTTTGGGTCGTAAGACAAGTCTGAATTTTATAAAAAGGGCTAAAATTTACGTCATAAGGTACATGAACATTTTTTTCGTCAAATTGTTCGCTTCCATGTTCTATTCAGGAAACTCCATCGTAAGACATATTTTTTGTGGGCTTAACTGCTTTAAGACAAAAATTGTTGTTAAAAGGGCCGAAATTTACGTCATATGGTACATGAAAAAAATCAACGCGATATTGTGCGGAAACCTCCCCTTAGTCAACAACCTAACAGTAAGACAAAATATTCGGGGGCTTTTGGGCCGTAAGACAAATTTGATATTTATAAAAAGAGCAAAAATTTACGTCATAAGGTACATGAACATTTTCTTCGCCAAATTGTTCGTTTCCACGTTCTATTCAGGAAACTCCATCGTAAGACATATTTTTTGTGGGCTTAACCGCTTTAAGACAAAAATTTTTTGTTAAAAGGGCCGAAATTTACGTCATATGGTACATGAAAAAAATCAACGCGATATTGTGCGGAAACCCCCCCTTAGTCGAGAACCTAACAGTAAGACAAAATATTCGGAGGCTTTTGGGCCGTAAGACAAATTTGATATTTATAAAAAGGGCCAAAATTTACGTCATAAGGTACATGAACATTTTCTTCGCCAAATTGTTCGTTTCCATGTTCTATTCAGGAAACTCCATCGTAAGACATATTTTTTGTGGGTTTAACCGCTTTAAGACAAAAATTTTTTGTTAAAGGGGCCGAAATTTACATCATATGGTACATGAAAAAAATCAACGCGATATCGTGCGGAAACCCCCCGTTAGTCAAGAACCGAACAGTAAGACAAAATATTCGAGGGCTTTTGGGCCGTAAGACAAGTTTGATATTTATAAAAAGGGCCAAAATTTTCGTCATAAGGTACATGAACATTTTCTTCGCCAAATTGTTCGTTTCCATGTTCTATTTAGGAAATTCCATCGTAAGACATAATTTTTGTGGGCTTAACTGCTTTAAGACAATTTTTTTGTGATAGCGACAAAATTTACGTTATAGTGTACATGAAAAAAATCAGCGAGGTTTTGCGCGAAAACGCCTCCATAACTCAAAGCCAATATTATCGGGGTCTTATATAGGTCTGTAACACAAGTAACACTTAAAGGATAAAAAACAAAGTTAAGACGTTTAATACACGAATATATTTTTCCGTTAGATGTATTAAATTAAGAACACTTAAATATTTGAGACGTAATTTTTGTCTTTATCTTGTGTACTAGAACCCCTGTCACTGTTGATATTTTAGATTAACCTGCTTAAGATCGAAAACCACGGATCATCACATTCTTATATATGGGTGCAAACATCTGAATAGGCAACGTTATGGTCTATGCGGTTGCGCAACATCAGTAGTTTCTTTTTCCTTTACCTATGTGATCGTTCAGTGCAGTTTTTCATTCATTGTGTAGATATTATGAAATTAAAGTATTTCATTGAGACATCAGCTTAATCTTAGAAGCCACTTTGAAGTTATTTATTGCGACACTTACGAAATAGAACTTTGTTTCAAGTAATACAGGTAAGTGTGATGTTTTGTTTTTCGTAGACTAGAAATATTATTTATAGGTTAAATGAGCCTAGTTGATGCTATGTTTCTACTGCATACTCTACCAACAAAACTACCTGAGACATACGGGGGATTATCTACATATATCTTGCAAAAACTGTGTTCTAGCAAAGCAACTCGAATTGATGTTATCTTCGACCAGTATAAAAGTCCTTCTATAAAGGATTTAGAAAGATCTAAGAGAGGAGCAGAAGTACTGAGTTCTCAAGACTTCCATATCCAGGGGCCACACCAGAAGAGACCTAGAGAGTTCCACAAAGCATTAAATAATGACAACTTCAAGAGATCTTTCACGCAGTTTCTTGCAAGAGACTGGCAGCAAGACATCCATAAATATACCTTAAGAAACAAGACACTGTTTTTTACACAAGATGATAAATGTTTTGTTCACAAAAGTGGTTTTTCAGAAGAATTCAGTCAACTGCATTTCAAACACGAAGAGGCAGATTCACGCCTTTTTCTCCATTGTGAAGATATTTTTAAAAGTGACTCTTCTCTAAGAGAATCGGGAGAAAAGTACCACAAAGATATAGTGGTAAGAACAGGGGATACAGATGTTTTGATTTTGTTTTTGAGCAACATTTGCAGATCAGTATATATTAAATCTTACCACAGGCTTTGGCTAGATTTTGGAGCTGGAAAAAACAGACGATTTATTAATGTCTCGCTTTTGTTGGGGTCGAATCTTTGTAAATCTTTGCCCGGATTACATGCCTTTACAGGCTGTGATTATACAGCAGCTTTTTCCCATAAGGGCAAAATTCGACCATTCAACATTTTGACTAAGACATGCAAATATCAAGATGCATTCTCCTCTCTTGGATCATCTTGTAAAGCTTTCGATGAAGTAGTAGCTACGCTAGAAGAGTTTACATGTGAAATATATGGCCAAAAAAAGTGCAAGGACGTTAATAAAGCAAGAATTCAATTGTTTTTAAAATGAAATAAGCCTAAGAATATTTCCGATCCTTTTTCAGCCATAAAGAACATCGATCCTGCACTTTTGCCACCATGTAAGTCCGTTCTGGAAAATAAAATTTTGCGATGCAATTTCATCTGCACTGTTTGAAACAATGCAAGTGACCCCAATCCGCATAAGACATTAACTCCGGAACAAAGTGGTTGGGAGGTTACTGAAAAAGGATACTGTCCTAAGTGGAACAGCAGACCATATCTCCCTGAAGCCCTGGAAGAACATCAAGAGGATCTACTGAATAATTCTGACAACTCAGAGGCAGAAGACGATTTCAGTTCGGAAGATTCTGAAAAAGAGTCAGACGAAGAGTATTTGTAATTACAATAGTATTTCTCTACATACTTATTTCGGTTTAAATTTGAAATTAATTTATGAAATCATCTATTTTATTTTTCACTTAAGAAAATTATGTTAAATTTTCTTGTTTTGAGAAACTAGATTTTCTAAATCCTGTGTTATTCGTAGCTTATGATGTATCGCCTATATTTTCTAAAATAAAACAAAAAAAATCTTCGGTCTGATTATTTCCCGAACCGGTGTATAAACAATTTTTAGAAAACATTTTTAAATATTTTTTGTATCACCCAAATTACCTAGTTGTCACATGAGTTAAGCCCACAAAAATATTGTCTTATGAGGGTCTCCAATCGGGTCGCCTAATGAAATATCGAAGTGAACAAGTTGGCGAGAGAAATTTTCATTGACCCTTGGACCCAAATTTTAGTCCTTTTTGGAGATATGAAATTGACTCCTCAATATATTGCCCTACGATTCGGTTTTCACCTCAGTGTGGTTTCTATACAGTACCTGCTTGGCTTTTTTATGTACCGTATAAGGTAAATTTTATTCTTGTGACAAAAAAATTGTCTTAAAGCAGTTAAGCCCACAAAAATTATGTCTTACGATGTAGTTTCATGAATAGAACATGGAAACGAACAATTTGGCGAAAAAAATGTTCATGTCCCTTATGACGTAAATTTTGGCCCTTTTTATAAATATCAAACTTGTCTTACGGCCCAAAAGCCCCCGAATATTTTGTCTTACTGTTCGGTTCTTGACTAAGGGGGGGTTTCCGCACGATATCGCGTTGATTTTTTTCATGTACCATATGATGTAAATTTCGGCCCCTTTAACAAAAAATTTTGTCTTAAAGCGGTTAAGCCCACAAAAAATATGTCTTACGATGGAGTTTCCTGAATAGAACATGGAAACAAACAATTTGGCGAAGAAAATGTTTATGTACCTTATGACGTAAATTTTGGCCCTTTTTATAAATATCAAATTTGTCTTACGGCCCAAAAGCCCTCGAATATTTTGTCTTACTGTTAGGTTCTTGACTAAGGGGGGGTTTCCGCACAATATCGCGTTGATTTTTTTCATGTACCATATGACGTAAATTTCGGCCCTTTTAACAACAATTTTTGTCTTAAAGCGGTTAAGCCCACAAAAAATATGTCTTACGATGGAGTTTCCTGAATAGAACATGGAAACGAACAATTTGGCGAAGAAAATGTTCATGTACCTTATGACGTAAATTTTGGCCCTTTTTATAAATATCAAATTTGTCTTACGGCCCAAAAGCCCCCGAATATTTTGTCTTACTGTTAGGTTCTTGACTAAGGGGGGGTTTCCGCACAATATCGCGTTGATTTTTTTCATGTACCATATGACGTAAATTTCGGCCCTTTTAACAACAATTTTTGTCTTAAAGCGGTTAAGCCCACAAAAAATATGTCTTACGATGGAGTTTCCTGAATAGAACATGGAAGCGAACAATTTGGCGAAAAAAATGTTCATGTACCGTATGACGTAGATTTTGGCCCTTTTTATAAAATTCAGACTTGTCTTACGACCCAAAAGCCCCCGAATATTTTGTCTTATTGTCTTGTTTTGAGTTAGGGAGGGCCTTCCACACAAAGCCTCGTTGGTTTTTCTCATGTACTTTATCACGTAAAATTTGGCCCTTTCTTGAAAATTTGAGAGCCTCTACTGACTAAACGCCCCCGGTCTGAGGCGTAAGACAAAAAGAATCTTAAATAGCTTGTCTACGCACACCAAACTTAGGGGTCAAAAATTTTGTACCTTATGACGTAAGTTTTCAGGCACCAGCTCCCTGTCCAGTACCCCGGATTCCATTATGCTCCAATACTTGTAGTAGCTTTCCATGGTGTACTGTGTCCAAAGCCTTTGCGAGGTCAAGAAATACTGCAATACATTTTTTGCTGTTATCAAGACTGTCTGAACCTTCTTTAATTACCTCATTCATAGCATCCGACCTACTTTTGCCTTCTTGAAAACCATACTGATGTTCATTCAATATCTTATTATTCTTAAAAAAATTTACCAGGCGTGTTTTTATACATTTTTCAGCAATTTTTCCAAAATTATTTATTAGGCTAATTGGACGATAGTTTGAAATTTTATTTTTATCACCTGCTTTATAGATTGGAGTTATTATGGAAGTTTTGAACTGTTTAGGAAATTTTCCACTGATAAAAATTAGGTTAATTATGTGAGTAAGAGGACGTAAAATGTATTTTGCACATAATTTTAACAACATAGGGGTAACTCCATCATGACCAGGAGCACTAGTATTTTTTAAAGAATTAATGTGAGCTAGTATTTCGTTTTCTGTAACAGGAGTTAGAAATATAGAGATATTATTCATAGGCACATTGTTTAAAGAGTTGTGAGGTGTTTTTATTTTGTCAATCATTTTAGTACCTATGCTAATGAAATAATCATTACAGAAATTTGACCTTTCTTTATTGTTAGTAAAAATTTCACCCTCATCATTAGTTATATCTAAACTAGTTGCGTTTTTTCTCGTTTTTTCATTCGTGGCTTCAAAAATAGCTTGATACATTTTTTTCATGTTATTTTGATTTTCTGTTATTATTTTTTTAGAATAGTCATGTTTACATTTTTTTAAAAGACTGTCTAAAGAATTTCTCTATGTTTTATATTGTTCCTGCAATTCTATAGAATAATTATTATTTAACCGTTTTTTTAGTTTATCCCTTGTGATAATAGACTTTATGAGTCCTTCAGTGATCCATGGTTTTAATTTTTTTGATTCTTTTTTCCTAACGACTTTTGTGATTGTGCTTTCACTTATTTTCAAAAATTTCTGTAAAAACATCTGCTGCTACTTGAACATCATTTGCTAATATAACATTTATCCAATTTTCATTTTTTACTAACGCTTCAAATTTTTCTGTATTAATTTTTTATATACATGAAATTCTTAAATATTATCATTATTATCTTGAGAGAATGTATCTTTAACAAAAAGTGAAACGTATATTAGGATTTTAGACAATACTATGCTCCCTTCTGTGTCACAATTATTTCCTAATAATGAATTCATATGTCAACAAGACAACTGTTCCGTTCATACTGCTCATACCGTAACTAACTGGTTTCTAGATAACAACATCAATGTTCTTAACTGGCCCAGTCATAGTCCAGATCTTAACCCTGTGGAAGAAGTATGGGGACTACTCGTAAGAAGTATCCAAGAACGAAATGTGAGACCACGGAATGCCGAAGAATTACTGGAAATAGTAAATAATGCATGGGAAAATATTATTACTAATGATTATCGTATAAGGTTATTTAATTCTATGCCAAACAGACTTATAGAAGTTATAAATAGAAATGATACAATAATGAAATATTAATAGTTAGTTTCATGTTAAGTAGGATATCCTTTGTCCTTTGATCCAGGATTTCTACTAATCGTACTGTTTATTCTCCACTTTGTCTTAAAATGTTAACACAACAAATTTTTGTTAATGTTATAACGCAGTGCAATTTGTCTCATTAACCATCCATCATTTACTGTAGCAATAACTACAGCATTAAAATAAAAAATAAATTAAAAGTGATTTCGGCTACTCATTACATATTCAAATACAGACAGATTTACATTAGGAAAAAAAAAGTTGTCCTATTTTTTCTGCGCACAACAGTACAATCTATTGGAGCTGAGATAGATTTTTTTGAAATTTTGACGCGCGCGTTTTTCGCTAAAATCTCGAAAATGGCCAATCGGATCGCAAAATGTTTCAAGTGAAAGTTGTAGAGAACTCGATTACGAATAAATTGTTCGTTTTATTGTTTTATTTTTTATTTCCATTCGATAAATATTGGCATAGATATGAATTTTTTAACATCTTTATAGCGTGCTATCAGAACACTTATTTCATGATAAAATTGATCAAAACTCGAAAACAATAGATCGTACGCAAATAGTGTATCTAATGAATTTTTTATGTTTTTCCCTTTTATCTTCATTCACTCGTTATCATACACCAGCATATTCAAAATTTGATTCTCTTTAACTTTCATTATATGCGTACGATCTATCGTTTTCGAGATTTTATCGATTTTATCATGAAACAAGTGTTATGATAGTGCGCTATAAAGATGTTTAAAAATTCACATCTATACCAAATACCACAAAATATTCGTGACATTAATATTAATATTTTAGATAAAAATGCACATGTAGTTAACAAATATTTATCAATATTGGGAAAACATGGTTTTCAACCTTATATTCAGATTCCAACACGTGTAACCAAAGATACATCTAGTTGTCTAGATCATATTTTTGTACGAAAAAACATAGTATTAAAAACATAAAATTTTCATCATATATGTTAAATTGTAACATTACTGACCATTATCTAGTAGCTTTAAATCTTAATTATTTTAACAATATAAATGCTGAAGTGACAGCAATTGACAATTTACAAGAAATTACAAAAATTGACCTACATAATGAAGTAGTTTTCCCCCCCGTGCATTAATTAATAATAAATCCTGGTCACGGCACCAATGAAGTAGTTATGGGGTACCCTGTTTAATTAAAAATGAAATCCTGTTAATCAGGTCACCAGTAAACTTCATTGCTAGTTATTTATCTGAAGGATAAACAAATAAGATTGGCCATTTGCGTGATCGTCTAGTTTTTTATTAGTGTAGGACTCAAATTTCGTTGTGTGTGTAGTAACCCTTTTTTAATTACCCCAGGTTCTTTGATATAAAGTTTAATATTACTTGTTTCTGTCTGATACTATATAACTTAATATACCTTAGAAAATTTAATCACTCTGTTAATTTAAATACTTGGTAAACTTGAACACACTGTCTATTAATTGAGAGACCTAGTTAATTATATATGTTATTTATGTAGTATCTTATTACTCAAGATTGCACTGTACATTTATAGTTGATGTTTGTTTTCTATTTTGCTTTTGAAATTAAAACATTTATTTAGTTTATTACTTATATGACGAAAAGGTAAAGGTGAAAGAATAAGACAATAATTGATGGGAAAAATAGTAAAAAAAAAACCCATTTTATTTTATATAAATTGATGCAACAATAGTCGAACATGAAATCAAAAGTAATCCAAATATTTGAGACAATTGTCTAAATACTATAATAGGAAAATTTGCGTCGCTGTAGTAATGACCATACTATAGAAATACTGAGTGTTTTGATGCAATAACAAGAACTTATATAAAAGTATGCTGTATTATTTTAATAGTAATTTGTGGCAAATGCCTGATAATGATAATCTATAATAGAGCTGTTAGCAATCGCTAGGTAATAATGGTTTATAATTAAATAAAGTTGTTAGCAATCGCTAGATAATAATAATTTATAATTAAAGTTGTTAGCAATATTCGTGTAACATATCATAGTGTTGAGGAAATATCCTTTAATTATACATAGTTTAGTGATTGAAATTAGAGTAGGAACAATCGTTCAGATAATCATATTAATCTTGCAGAGGTGAGAATTTACACTCACATAAAATCCTTTAGAATGCTGCTGGGGAAATCTCCCTATAGTAATTAGATAGAAAAGCAACCAGAAGATTGCCTATGATGGTCAAACATACCAAGCCGCGAATCTGCGAAGGTAAGAAAGTGCGGTTGCATCACCCTTCAATCGAAACAAGTGACCAGACAACTGCCTGAAATATTGACATATCCCTCGTTGTAACTGAACCCAATTGGAGAACAGAACCAGCCAATTGACCGTAGTCAATGTTTCAAACCTTTGTTAACGCAAAGTACGCCGAATTCATATAACTATAATATCTTATTGTAGGTAAATGTCCAACAATCAGAAAACCTTGTGGTTACAGTAGGAAAATATTCCTAGTGTACTTTAAATATAAAGCATTCTTGAAAAACCTTACATGAGATGTGATGGCAACGAAAGTCCACTATTTGTTTTATAAAAACTGCAGAATAATGATAAGACATGAAGTTTGGCTAGTCTGTGATAAAGTACCTTGTTATTGCATAGCTCTAAATATATAGTTCTTGAATATAAACTTGTTATTTTGCAAACGCAAATTTCCCTAGTAAAATATTCAGAAAATGAAATTTTATGAATTAAAATCGTGAATAAAATCATAACTAAATAAACTGTAATATAATATTCTTTATAGTTAAAAATCAAAGCTAGTATTTCATAAAAGAAAACTAATATTCTTTTAGTACCACAAATGCGTCAGTTAAACTTTTTTTAAACACCCCGTAACCAGAATATGAATGCAATTGCAAATAATAAAGTAG
The DNA here is from genome assembly GCA_963675555.1 of Leptura quadrifasciata. Lineage (NCBI taxonomy): Eukaryota > Metazoa > Arthropoda > Insecta > Coleoptera > Cerambycidae > Leptura > Leptura quadrifasciata. The sequence goes on along the minus strand of OY776680.1, from coordinate 92,613,432 downwards.
AGTCTCGAAATAAGAAAGTAATCACCTTTAGAAATTTATGCCAGCTGAATTTCTGTGAGCCCTGTATAGCGTTATATCGCCCGTGAATGCTCTCCCCCAGGTTCTACATGTTTAACGTCCTCGTAGGGATGTTAAAACGACACTTCTTAAAGTGTACGTTAAGCAGTGATTGTCTTTGATGTAAGTACAACGAACACGAAGTACTGCGATGCAATGGTGTATTAGAACTTTATTTCCCAAGTACAGCCGACCGAAGTCTGCAAAGTACCTTGAGCGTGGTTTAATTGTATTTTCTAAGTACAGCCGACCGAAGTCTGCAAAGCACCTTGAGCGTGGTTTAATTTTATTTCCTAAGTACAGCTGACCGAAGTCTGCAAAGTACCTCAGGTGGAATTCCAAATGCCTCTCCTTTTCTGAACAGTCTGATCTTCTTTTATATGGTTCCTGATGTTACCCTTCTACCCGGATTATACATCTCCGCTTGTTTCTTGTGGGAATATATTTACATTAACACAATTAATCACGTTGGATACGACGTAGTTCTGCACCGACTTCTAGGATGACACCCAACTCTCTATTTTTGTCTTTGGTTAAGGTAGAAAAGTGTAGGCGATTTCATACTCTGGGAATAAACGAAGTACTTGACACTTATCTTATAACTGATAAACAAACCCTGTGACTCGACTCGATTTTATGTAACTTTTTAGTAAAACTGTAGCTTTTAACTTTGCTTTAAAAGAATATAATTTTAAATTGCATTCTGGTAACTTTACTGTATTTAATATTTAATGACTAACTAAATGACAAGATGAAATAAAATGAAGTAAACTGCAATAATTACTTGAATTTAGAAATATAAATAAGAAAAAATTAAATTTATAAATGGGGTATATACGGGGTACTTCAATAAATTAAAAAGTTTAGTTGAAAATCAAAGTTGGGTTGATATTTTGAATTGCAATGATACACGAATAGCAACTGACAAATTTTTAGATATTTTTTAAAATTTAATAGAACAATCCAAAAATGTATGAAAAAAGAAACCAAATAAAAAAAAATAAAACCGTGGATTACAGGTCTTATCAATTCTATAAAAAAACGTGATAAGCTTAAAAGAAAACTATTAGAACATCACTCTACATTCTTGAGACTGAATACAAAAACTATAGAAATCATTTAAACACGATCTTAAGAAAATCAAAAAATAACTACTTATTATAAAAAACCAATATTATAAAATCAAAAAAATATTAACAATATATACCGAATTATATCTGAAGTCACAAACGAGGATAAGGTTAAAAGTACAGAAATTCGACTCACTGATGATAATGGCATGGCCTTTCTTGACTATAAACAAATGGCTAACCATAGTAATGACTATTTTGCTAATGTAGGAATTAACATGCGTGAACAGATTACTGAACCAAATAATTTTGATTTCACATTAGACAACTCATTACAGTCAATGTTCCTTACTCCAGTTACTGAGAATGAAGTAATAAAATATATACATAGTTTAAAGAACAAAATTGCACCTGGAATTGATGGAGTTACGACAGAAATAATTAAATTAGTTCATTCTCAGTTACTAAAGCCTATTGTACACATTATTAACCTAATTCTTGAAACTGGTCATATCCCATCCCAATTTAAAGTTTCTGTTGTAACACCCATACACAAAGCAGGAGTCAAAACTTTAATCTCTAACTATCGATCTATTAGCCTCATAAATAACTTCGCCAAGATATTTGAAAAATGTTTGAGAGAGCGCCTTACTGATTATTTTAAAACTAATAGTATATTACATAATAATCAATTTGGTTTTGTTGAGGGTATGGGAACTGCAGATGCAGTGTATGAGGTAATAAAAGAAATCACAGACAATCTAGACGAGAATAAAAAATGTATTGGAGTATTTTTAGACCTGGCAAAGGCTTTTGATACGGTGAACCATGAAAAGCTTCTTGATGTGCTTGCACATTACGGATTTCGTGGCACCGTGTTAAAGGTCTTTAGAAATTACTTAACCGATTGTGTACAACATGTTAGAATTATGAATAACCTAAGCAACCCAAAAATTATAAAAATGAAAATACCACAAGGGACAGTACTTGGACCAATCCTATTCACTATCTATATAAACTCTTTGTTAGGACTAAATATAAATGTCAAAATTGTCTCATATGCAGATGATACAGTTGCTTTGTTTAATGGGAATACTTTGGAACATACGAGAGAAAATGTAATCGGGGGTATGCAAACTATAAAAAACTGGCTTGACAAATATCAACTTTCTTTAAATACTGAAAAAACTGAGTACATTGCATTTTCAGTAACCAATCGTAATAGACCTGAGTACCACTCAATACAGGTAAATAATCTGCCGCAGGCAATTAAAGAAATTGCAGAAATAAAATATTTAGGCATTATTGTAGACAAACACTTAAAATGGACACAGCACATTAACTAACTACTTAACAAATAGGGTAAGAAAGCTTATATATAAGTTCTATCAGCTTAAGAGATATTTTAAATAAAAATATTCTGACAATGATCTATAAGGCATTTGTAGAGTCAATTTTTCGATATGGCATACTGGTTTGGAGTGGTCTATATACAACATCTTTACAAAAATTAAATGTCATCCAAAATACTATTTTAAAAATTATGTATAATAGAAAAAGAGATTATCCAACAAAATTTCATTATAATAACAGTGAAGTTCTTAATATTCGATCTTTATATAACCACAATGTCTGCATTTATATATATAAAAAAGATGAACTAAAAGTACATGTTAATAATCAATATAAGACCAGAAGTGCAAATGAACATCACATACAAATTCCTACCAGGAAAAAAAATATTAAACAAAGATTTGTTACATATTTAGGTCCAAAATTCTGTAATTTATTACCAAAAGATATTAAACTTATAAAGACTGTTCGGCAATTTACAAAACTATGTAAGGATTATATTTACTTTAATTACCATCAGTTTATTACTTGTTTAGAAGTTTAGTACGTCAAATATTCCTTTTTGTTTTTCTTTATATTATAAATTTTTCAATTTTTTATAATTTTATTCAACATATTCTTTGATTTCTTTTTATATTTATTTCCACTTTTACATTATGTATTAATAATACAATACCATACTTAAACTAGTGATTAAGTTAAGCACATACAGGTGTTAAGTCACTTAGGTGCACTAAGTAAGTTAAGAAAAAAAAATCAATATACTAGCTATATTAAAAATTTATTGTGAACATTAGCTTGTATTGTATTAAATAAATAAATAAATAAAAAATAAATTTCTCAAGGACTTAAAACAGTACAAAAATATCGCCCTCCCTTCTGCCGGCGTCTACGGGTGGGGACTTTTGATATGTTAAAAAGTACCACAAAATAAGCCTGTTCCAAAAATTTAATAAACTAATACTAATAAAGAACAATCTAATCTAATTATTTGTGGGTTTTTGTGATTGACAGGATTTAAGTGTCATCAACAAGCCCGTAATATGTACACCTTGCCATGGTACTCTAGAAGAGTGTTTCCATTTCGTCATGGACTGTTTGATGATAGAAGAAAAGATTAAAAAACATTGTGAAACTCTAGGTATAGACAGTGAGGATCAAATAGAGCTAAGCAGTTTATTAGAGTTTAAGATGAGAGATGCAACAACTTGCGGGGAAAATAAATTGGCTGTTAAAATGGAGAGTAACAAACTTGATGTGATTGAAACAGAAGAACCGTTTTGTACGGGAAACAAACCTAAAGATGAACATCTTGCTAACGAAGAAATTGAAATAAAAACAGATGAACTCGATTTCAACAGGTATGTTTGCTAAATTAGGTTTCACCTTAAATTTCAAAAACTTGTTTTTCCGTCAAAATTATATTTCTATAGATCCAATTTTTTATCCAGTCAACAGGTCAAATGCCCCATTTCAGAATAGTACGGTCGTGAGCAAAAAAAAATAGGACAAGATATAACGGTATTTTGCTAAAATCTAGTTGTGTACATCTAACTTTAATTTTTGTGACATTGTCAGTTAGTTGTCATAATTTATTGCAAGTGTGCAAAAAACTAATATGCCTCATATAAGCGATTTAGTTAAATCTGGAGTTATTGCTAAAGCAGAAGATGGATGGCCAATGAGACAAATTGCACTGCATTATAATATCGACAAAAATTCGGTGTGTAACCTTTTTAGGAAAGTGGAGAATAAACGGTATGATAAGTAGAAATCCTGGATCAGGGCGACGAAGGATATCAACTTAACAACAAGATTTGCAATTGGTAAATGCTTTAGTAGAAAATGCATTCTACTCAGTTATTCAGACTGCTGAAGAAATGAATTTTCCTGAATTGAGTAGTACTGGTCGCCGGCGAGTAAGAGAATCGGAGCTACGCTGTCATGCAGCAGCACAGAAATACTTACTTAAAGTTGAACATAAAGAAGCTCGAGTAGTATTTGCGCTTGAATTTTTAGCTCATGATGTAAATTTTTGGAACAATGTAATCTTTACAGACGAAAAAACTTTTCAGTCGGTCATATTCGTGTTTATCGCCTTCCGAGTACTCGATTCGATGAGAAATATATATCTAACAATGATAAAAGTGGTAGATTTTCCGTCAATATGTGGGCTTGGATATCAGCACGTGGTCCTGTTGTTCTGTGGCATATTGAGGAACAAAAAATTTCATGAAAAAATAATACAAACTATTAAAACGCATGAATATGAATGATCAAGAATACTTTTCAAATCCGTGTGTTTGGTTGACCATCGCTAAAGTATGTTTTAGCTCAACTATAATAATAATAATAATGTATTTTATTTCTTTCATTTAAATGTATAAAATACACTAACAAAAGAAAATGTCAAATAAAATGTGGGTATCCCCAGGGTGGACCATTAGTAATAGGCCATAATTCAGGGACCCTATTCTTGACGGCAGTTGAATAGAACAATCGAGAGAAAGTGGGCGTGTCCCTATTGAAGTTGACAAAATGGTATTCTTGAATTTCGTTCTACTGAAAACTGATAGAACAGCGAGTCAATTTGCTCCCTGAATGCTTCTATTGGTAATTTGCAGGGAACTGTTAGGGAACGCCGACATTTTTTTGTGTTTCTAACCTAGAAATATCAAGAGTAGTTAATAATATTTGTTTTTGGTGAAATATTTTTCTTATTTTCGACTCGTCAGTACATTTAATATTGAGATGAATCTGCCTCAGGTAATATTATCGGACGAAATAAATCATAACGTGGCCGATGCTCAAGAACGCGTCGAAATTGAAAGGGAAATTCTTCCTCACACGGATCCTTTTTGGTATTCTCCTTTCTAATGAAAATAAATTTGCAAAACTGTTTCATTTGACTAAGCCCGTTTGTCGTTACGTTACGAAAATGAAATAGAACTATTAGAAATTGTTGAGAATTTTTTATTATGTACCTAATTTATGCCTAGCTTCTAAGACGGAATTGTGCTAATAAATATCACAAAAATATGAATACTTATATAGTAACAAGAAATTGCAGGATATGAGAAAAAAATAATGGAAAAGAGAAGATAGTAATGGAAAACAATATTTTTGGACTTAAGAAATATTTATTATCAACTCCCTGTTTCACAGGTTATAATAATAATCGACATTTTCATGCTTGAATCTTACAGAGATTAATAAAAAAATCTCATTTATTTATTTATTTATTAGAAAATGTTTTATCAAGTTCAATGTACAAGGAATCTACTACAAGTGAAGAGGTTAAAATTTAAAATAAATAAAATAAGACTTTTGTCGGTGACAGTTGTCAAAAAATGCTCGTCTACGATTGGTTCATAGTTTTGGCAACGGTGCGGATTATTCCCTGTTCTTTTCTTCCCTCCCTACTGTTCAAGAATATGGTTTAACGCTCGTAATAGAAGGCCAGTAGAATCAAACCGGGGAACGCTCCCTAGGGAACGTTCTATTCTATCATGGTCAAGAATAGGGCTCCAGGGGTAGATTTTTGGGCCAAAATATGAGGATATAACCTAATATGCTTTAGTAAAATGTTGCTGTGGAAAAAGATACAGGGTGTCAAAGTTCAAATTATCGTTTTTTTTGCAATAACTAAACAACCTCTTGACTGATATTCGCCAAATCTGCTAGAGGAACTTTTTTATTCTAAGAAACAATCATTTATGCATTACATCACGTTAGATCATAGAGGGCGCTGCAGGATCTGTATCTGATGATGAAATTTTTTCATATTTTTTTTTTAACAAAACGTACTTCTGACCAGAAAATCTGATGAGGGCATGTTGTAGTATATTCCCCTTACCGCCAAAATGGCCGCTCAAAAAATTACTAAAATTTGCTAAATAAATCATTTGCCCAGGCCCACCTGGCAAATACCATAAAAAAAGTCCTTAAGACACCCTGCACATCAAAAAACTACATTTAATAATTCAAAAATCTAATAAAATTAGGGCACCATCTATAATTCTCAATAATCAATATTATATCATCAACCTAGCTAAAACACCTCATTCAACCAAATTATCGACAAAAATTTACAAAAGAGTCACTTCAAAAATACAGCCCCCTCAACATCTTTAAACATCAACCATTTACTCTCCCAATCTCTATTTATCCAAATTTAATTTCATTCGTCACACTTTTTACAAGCCCCCGTATATTAATTTTAACCTCAAACTCAATTTCCCCACATTATCGTAAAACCCCCTTTTTATCATCTCCACGAACCGCCCATAAAACAAACTTTCTAATTACAGACCAGTTTACATGTTCCCGTGAGTTGCTGGTCACTCGTTCCTATCTTCGTATTATCATTCTACATTCAAACTTTCCCTTCATTCAAAACCATAAGTCCAATTTACTATTTCCCTTTTCATGCTGGCAACCCGTCGCCAACTTCACTCCGTTACCCTACATAAATTATTGTGACCGCACCCAGCTTCAAGCGTAACGCTTAAAATGTAACTATCAAAATTCGTTAAACCCGCACTCTCAACGCTACCTTACGGGGCAATTTCCAGACCGCGGTCATATTCACAGTTATTGTAAATTATTCCCAAATTAAAATAGATTTTCATAATATTTTTACATTATTATATTACATTTTTCACGGCCCATTCAATCATCAAACTTTTATTCCCAAATTTCAAAAAGTATTGCACAATGTTACGCAATATTTCGCAATCCTCGCTCAAATGAATGGCCGGTTCCGTTTTATTTCCCATCCAGCTTTCATCCAGCTCTTGGCTACGTCGTGCCCCGTGTTCTACATAAAAGGAGAAGCGTGCCGAGGCTCCGACAAGTTGTGTTTCCGGTATCTACGATTAAGTTCTTACTTCCCGCGTTGCCCTTTGGTTGCCACAGAGCCTAAACCCAAAGTAGTGTTTTCCGGCTAAGTAACGAAACCCAAAGTGTACCCGTGCCTCTTCCTAGGACTCCCCTAGTAAAAAATCGGTGTTTTAGTGTTAGTGAATAAAAGCCAAGTGCTAATTTTTTGTTTAACGCCTACGCGGCCCTAATTTTAAGTGAATAAAATCCGTCTTCGCGACATTAGTTTATAGTAAATTAAATACTTCGATCTGATTAAAAAATATAACAACCCACGCTACGATTAAAGGCAAAATTCTACGTGTCGACAAGTTACCGAAAAGAAAATTTGTTAATTTTATCAAACCAAATCAAACGACTCTGTTTTTCTCTAAATAAAATATTGTAAATTCGTTTTAAAACTTAGTGTGTTTATTCAACCAACGAATATACAGGGTGCTCAAATAGGCCCTACTTCAGAATCCCAGAAAGGGAATTTTAGCTAAGAAAGCTTATACAGGGTGAAGCTTTGGACCCTCACCAAGAAATAAAAAAGCAAATTTTACGCTCTGCTCTCATACAGGGTGTACCTATCGGCCGAAACCTTCCGTTTAAGGACATACCACCCCAACCTACTTTCAAACAAATTAAGTGCATGAGTGGATTCTAGTAGTCTCAGACCAAGCTAGCCAGCCCAATTCTTTTATCTTCCTGACCTTGAGGGTCAACCAGTGACGTATCCGTGTTCACGACGCCCGTCGTGGACCCCAAATATTAAATCTAGAGTCCTGTTCGTGTTCAGGCATCATTTCCACGTATAAAAGTTACATTTGGTAGAACTTGATAACTCCAACCGTTTTCGAGGAAAGTTAAACATTTCAATAATTTTTTGAAAGACAACTCATGTAGAACACTAATATTGAACCAATATTGGTTTAATAATATAAAAACGTTGGCTCAATGTAAAAACCCAACATTGAACCAATAAAAAATGTGAACATTTTTGTATATAGACTCGATATTGGTTAAACTATATTCAACAAATATTTAAAAATCATATCATATAATGTTTTGTTCCAATATAAATTATTTGAAATTGTATATTGGCCCAATATTTAATGAAAATTTAGCCTAGCCCAAAGATGGTAAAGCTATTTCTTGTAATTTTCATAAAGTACAATTTTTGAATAATTATTAGTATTTTAAGAACCTCACTAACAAGATCTAGAAGTGATTGTAGTAAAATCTCCAGCTGAAATACACCTCCATACCTGTGTATGATAGGTACAACTACATCATCTGTAAAATTACTAAAGGCATCTTGGGCGTTTGCCAGTACAGATTAGGTGGGAGCATCACCAGAGTGAATTTCTCTTTGTCATTATTGAATCACATGCCTGGAGACCCTAAGTCAGAAATTGTACGCTTGTACAAGCATATTGCAAGTAGAGCCATCTATGCAACTTACTGCAATCCGCCTAGGCGCAGCATGAGTATCCAATATAGATATAAATCGGTTAAACAATATTATTTAAAAGAGAGTTTAATAATATAATCTCAAAATGAATATCCCGATATTTTAAAATTAATATTTGTCGCTATCAGTCGATGTTTGTTATACAATATTACTAAAAAGTTCAATAACAACATAATACACTTTCCAATATTGGAAAATCAATATTTATTGGTATTAGAAAATATTCCCTAAACAATATAATTCTACACATAGTTGACAAATATGAGTTAAATATGAGTTTTCAAATATTTTAGAATCAATACTTATCTTTATCAATGGATATTTTTTGTACAATATTATCAAAAAATGTAATAGCAATATAACGCAAATATAGATTTTTCAATGTTGTAAAATTAATATCAACAGATATTTATCAATATTGTCTGCGTATATCTGGATTGGAATGTGTTAAAACAATATACCACCAACATAGGCACGCCGATATTTTAATACCAGTGTATATTAATATTACTGAACAAATATTTTCATTCATCATCTATCTATAAAAAATTTTGATTAATGTAAATATTTTACTCATTTTCCAGATATTGTTATAATCTTCGAACTTTTAGTTGGAATTGTTTATGACATGCCTATAAAAAATGTAGCGCAAATACATATTTATCGCACACATTTAAAAATCGTATATTAAAAACTATAATATGGTTGAAAAAATGCAAGTAGTGTCAATTTCACAAAAAAATAAACAATTTACAATTTAAACATTTGACGGAAGTGTAGTCTCAACTCTCAATTAATTATTTCTCAAATATTCTGCGTTACTCCAAAAATTTTCAGAGAAATACATGTATAATATACGTAGAAAAATCGTTTATGAAATAAACGCTTTTCATAGAAGTTGATTAAATATACGATAACGAAATTTAAACCGTAATTTCATATAATAAACGTTTATTAAACCATCATGTGTTGCTTGGGATCACTTCATGTATTACATGTTACTATAAAATTTTTAAAATACATTTATATGACTAAGTTTTATAGGGACATTGAGTCACTTAAGAGTATATATAGAAAACCTTCAGTTATATAACAATACTTTCTAAAGATATATAGTATTACTTGAGTTTATATAAGGTCACCATGGGTGACTGTTTATAAAGGAACTACATTATTTGTTTTTTATCATGATCTTTTGCAAAAATGGGAACGTCATTTATGGGCCCTTATTATAAAATTTAATATTTGGCTGGTTTTTATTAGTTTGAAGCTAAAATATACACCCCACTTGATGTAATATTATAAGAGCAATGCTTTTATCGAGTTTTTATGTTAATTTATAAAAAACATATTTATGTAATTTTTAAATCTGTAAATTAAAATTAATGATTAAAGAGTATTTTAACAACTCCTGCAATCTTTGAAAGAATTTTGTTTATGTTTACAGTAAAAAATCTCCCCCAATAGAATTTTGGCACCAGCTTAAGCGAAAACTTCACAAATAAATTATAGCTAATCTTATACATCCGTTTTTATTTCATTACATACGATGAGGCAAAATTTCAACTTGAAATTTTTAAATGTGAGAAGAAAGTGTAAATAATAAATGCAACCAAGAGAGAAAACATATATTTGTGTCACAAAAGAGACTGAGAAATAAATAACGGTAATCTGGTGACATAAATATTACCAAATATATATGCAATGTTTATAGGGGTAACTAGAATGCTTATGTAACTACGTTTCATCACCAAAAGTAATTATATACTATTATTCTATGTTATGTTCTTAGCTGGTGTATTTCCCAGCATAAAAGAATCCAAATGTATTCCTGTATATAAAAACAAAGGTCCCACAACAGACATTACTAATTATAGAGCCATATGCATACCAAGATTGACCAATTATCTAGAGAATTTTAACTTGATCTCAAATGTCCAAAATGGTTTTCAAAAAAATAAATCCACCAATACTGCTATCTTAGATTACATAGATTTTATCTATAATGCACAGAACAACAAGTATCACGTCTTAGGTCTTCTTTATGATTTAAGTCGTGCATTTGATACTATAGATCATAGTTTGTTACTTACAAAATTAGAGGGCATTGGAGTAAGAGAGGCACCATACAGCTGGGCAGCCTCATATCTACAAAATCGCATGCAAACTATTGTTGTAGATGGCGTTAACTCCAAAACTAGAAATATAATCCTGGGAGTGCCTCAAGGCTCGATTCTGGGACCTCTGTTTTTTATAATTTTTATTAACGATATATCCAACACATGTATCACTTCAAATCAACTTTTTCTCTATGCGGATGATACAAATATGCTAATGTCCCATAACTCCATTGAACAGATTGTCATAAATAGTAACAATGCATCACAGGAAATGAGTCATTACTGTAGCAACAACGGACTAAATTTAAATGTAAATAAAACATGCTATATACGTTTTCTGCCAAAAAATATTGTGACTAACTATGATCTGTACCTTAAAATTTTAAATAGATCCATCCCGAGTATAAATGTATTTAAAATTAAAAAAGTACTAACGACTCCGTGTATATTTATATTAAAATGTTTAACGTATACCAAAAAAAATATAGATTCATTCACACAAAGAAATAATTGCCATTCATATAGTACAAGACGTGGTGATCTACTTAGTATACCTCTACATCATAGTTCAAATTATAAACATTCGCCCTATTACAACTGCGTTTTACTTTTCAATAGTCTCCCGGCTGATATCCGAAATATTCAAAGCTACAGAGCCTACAAAACCGCAGTCAAAAATATTTTACTTGAAGGTAGTTTTTACAGCGTTCGTGACTTTTTGAATAGAGAATCTTAAGGCCATATTTATTTGTTTTTATCCTCCAACAAAATTTGTGAAAAACTTTACAATCCACTGTTTATATTTGTTATACTGTGGCTATGTTATTTAAATATGTTTATTGTGTTTACTTATATGTTTTTAATTCTATTTATAAACTATATCTTTTTAATCTTTTTTTATCATGTAACATATTCTATGTTTATACATAATATGAAGTTTTACAAATGACTTACCATATATACATTCTGTATCTAAAATGGTCAATAAATATTATTATTATTATTATTATTAACAACTACCAAGTTCCTAGGTGTCACCTTGGATCGAAAGCTTACGTGGGAAGCGCATATAAATATGGTTTGCACAAAATTGAGCACTGTCTGCTATATTATAGGAAATCTAAGAGATACGGTCTCCATAAACATCCTAAAAACTCTCTATTATAGATTGGTTCAGTCTCAACTACAGTATGGACTCATTTTCTGGGGAAATTCCTCATATTTTAATAGGGCATTTCAATATCAAAAAAGGGTTTTAAGAACCATGTGTAAGATCCACCCCTTAACCAGTTGTAAACCACTATTTAAAGATTTGCAAATACTTACCTTGCCTAGTTTATATATCTACCAGTTATCAAGGGCCGATGACAATACAATACTTTGACAACTTTGTCCTAATGTCCTCATCAGGATAAAATTTAAAAAATGACTAATCTATTTTCGAGATTTTGCCGGAGGCGCCACAGTTAGTTGAATCTTCAAGTTACTATGAAAATTCTACCTTTATCAATAGCTACCAATAAAATATTTATAACGATTGATATCAAGCACTCCACGCTTTTTACATTACAAACATTATTATTTTTTACTTTTTAGTTCGGTTTGCTATTAAAGCTTGTTTTTTCAGGTTTTTTAATTTAAACATAAATTACTTGAGAACGGCTTGGTTTCTATGGTATGACTGGTGGTCGAGAGGTGAGCGCACTTGCCTCTCACCCAAAAGTTCCGGGTTCGATCCCCGGCCGTGACAGTGGAAAATACTGTGCGAGGGATTTTTTCACTATACACGGATATTGGGTGTGTGTCCCTTGTCTCTAAAGGTGTAGCCCCCTCCCACACAAGGCTCTTCTAGAGCCTTCCGGGATAAAGGGGGTCGTAATTACCTGTGGTGTTTCTCCAAATACAATAAGAATATCTTTTTTATTTCTAATGATAAGAAGATTAGTTTTTTATGATAATTTTTAGAAATATGAAGATAATTGAAAAATTGTGAGAATAATAATAATAATAGCTTTATTGTCCAACAGTATAAACCATTTACAGAGCAATATAACGGAAAAATATTAAAATGCATAAAATGCTAAAATATAAAGTACATAACATATCAAAATACATAAAATGCTAAAATATATATAAAGTACATGACAATTAGTATGTTACAAATATAGAGTAAATACATAAGTACCTCTATGACTACATAAGTTCCTCATCCACAACGACTGCCTTATTCATTAATTCTTTTAAAGTACAGTTGTTAATATCACATAAATGAGAGATATTGTTAAAATTGTTAGACATTACATACACCGGAGACCTTAATAACAAATTTGTTCTCGCAACGTTGTTATAAAAAAATACATTTTGTCTAGACCCCTGTCTAGGTACATAAAAGTTAATCTGAGCTAACAATTCAGGACAATCAATTTCGTTGTGTAGCAATTTGTATAAAAATGATAATGAGGCACATTTCCTCCTTGTGTCTAAGCTCATAATATTAAACCTTTCTGTCAGGTACATATAATCAATTCCTCTTACAGGATACTCACCGTCCAGCTTAAATACCAAGTATTTTAAAAATCTTCTCTCTACCCGCTCAACTGCAGCTTTGTGGCAATTGTAGTTAGGGTACCAAACTAGAGACGCATATTCCAGTTTAGTACGCACATATGAATAGTATAAAACTTTAAAAGCATTAATCTCTGTGAAATTTCGACAGTTCCTGATAATAAAGCCAAACATTTTCAATGCTTCTGATATTTTCTCTATTATGTGATCTCTAAAAGTAAATTGAGCGTCAAATTTTATACCTAAATCTTTGTAAGTAGTGCAGCGTGTTAGTAAATTACCGTCGATTTGATGGTGATATTCACAAACTGACAGTTTCCTTGTGAAACTTAAAAATTTGCATTTGACAGGATTTAAATGTAACTTATTATTTACACACCAGACTTGAATATTATTCAAATCAGTTTCCAACTTCTGCCCATCATCTAAATTTTGTATTTCGGTGTGTATCTTCAAATCATCGGCAAAAAAAAGGTGGTCATTTATGAACAAAAGAAACAGCAGTGGACCTAAATTCGACCCTTGTGGGACACCAGAGGTACCGACATATTTATCAGAATTATATCCATTATAAGAAACGTATTGAGCTCTCTTCTGCAGATAAGATTTAAAGAATACTATCATGTGGTTGTTAAAACCAAACTGTCCCAGTTTACTAAGTAGTGTAACGTGGTCAATTCTATCAAAGGCCTTTGAAAAATCTGTATAAACCACATCGACCTATCCCCTATTATCTACGACGTTCGAAATGAATTGAGAGATTACTGCCAAATTGGTCACTGTAGATCTCTTGCTCATAAAGCCGTGTTGAGAGTAAGATATTAAATTATGAACTGATGGGTAGATGCGGTTATAGAGAACGACTTCAAAAAGCTTGGAAAAGTAGGATAAAATAGTTATAGACCTATAGTTAATGACACGAGCGTTATCACCACTTTTAAAGACAGGAATCGCCTTGGCTTCCTTCCACTGATTCGGAAATATGGTTATTTTTAAGGTCTGATTGAACAATATGCACATTGGGATAACAAAGGCACCAATACAATCCTTAACAATAAATGATGGTATACCATCTGAACCTGAAGTCATTTTATTCTTTAATTTTTTTGCTGCGGTTAAAATCTCACTTTGTGTTATAGTTTCAGTATCAATATTATTTAAACAATCATAGTACAAAGTTGGTTCCAGTGACTCAGAATCTTTCCATTCTGATGGGAGAAAGACACTTTTGAAAAAATTACCAAATATATTTACAATATCTTGAGATTTCATGTAGGCTTCATTTTCATACAACACAATTCCCGGAATTCTAGTTGAGTTATTCTTTGAGTTTATGAACGACCAAAAGTTCTGTGCATTACTATTGATAGATGATTGAGTAATTTCAACATAGTTATCATATGCTATTTTTATTTGTTCTTTAACTGTGAGTCTTAACCTTTTGTATTCTTGTAAGCAATTCTGATCTTGGCTATTTCTATATCTAGTTTTAGCTTTTTTCTTAATATTTTTATTAATGTCTGCAGTGTACCAACTTGGGAATTGACGCTTATGAGTTTTGTAGACAGGAACATGTGCATCAAAGATTTGGTATAACCTTTTATTAAAATCATCAACAGCTGAATTTATGTTTTTAATGTGAGTTAAGAATGACCAGTCAGTATGTAATATCGAGTTGTATAATGATGGAAAATCTGCCTTCTTAAAGTTGTAGGTTTTTTGATTTACATTTGCTATAAATGGCATAGTTTTAAGACCAATTCTATGAATCCTGATTATCAAAGCTGGATGGTAAGCATCTATCGGCACTAGGGAAGCATTATCATGTATAATTACTGCTTATTATATTATACTGATAATTACCCCCTAAAACTACCCCTTAAGGAGAAGAGAAGGTTTGACTGTTAATTTGATATTTTAAGGGAGTCGGAAGGTATTGCAGAAAAACTGAAATTTGTTATACTCCTTTTGAGGGGTATATCTTCCTTATTATTCGTTTTCGGAAATAAGTTTATATAAAGTCGAGAGGTGAGCGCACTTACCTTTCACCCAAAAGTTCCGGGTTCGATCCCCGGTCGTGGCAGTGAAAAATACTGTGAGAGGGATTTTTCCACTATACACGGATATTGGGTGTGTGTCCCTTGTCTCTAAATGTGTAGCCCCCTCCCACACAAGGCTTTTCTAGAGCCTTCCGGGATAAAAGGGATTGTCATTACTTGTGGTGTATTTATTATAACGTATGGCTCCATAGTTTGGTGGTCGAAAGGGCTACAACAGTCGGCCAAAGCCAAACTCTGGTTTACAGAGACAAGCATGCCTGGCAATAACGGGTGCTATAAGCACCACACCGTCAGATGCTTTGGAAATCCTCCTAGACTTCACCTCTCCATATTTACTTGGAGAGAGAAGCTAGGTGGACAACATATAGACTCCAACAATCGGCAATCAATATGCCGCAGGCTATCATCATGGAACGCAATGGATTGATTGATGACCTAAACAGTCACAGCATCCTAGGTATGCCTTCTGATGTGATGCCTACCAGAACCAACCATGAGCTGCCTTTCAACATCCTATTTCCTGAAAGAGATGAGTGGGATCGGAATAAAACCGACCTACAGAAGGCAGACAGCTGTTGGTATACAGATGGTTCCAAAACTCCTGCAGGAACAGGAGCTGGAGTTTACAGTCGCTGCCCAAAGGTAAGAATAACTTCAAGCCTGAGTGATATCTCGACAATTCTTCAGGCTGAAATATATGCCATTGAACTGTGTGTATGGAGGCTGGAATCAACCCACCCTAGACACAGATCAATAAAAATCTTCTCAGACAGCCAAGCAGCCCTTCAAGCTCTTGGATCCTATCGCTGTAATTCTAAAACAGTGTGGAACTGCCAAAAAGCTCTAACCCAATTGGGTAAGAACAACAAACTGACTCTGGTCTGGGTGCCTGGCCACTCTGGGCTGGAGGGCAATGAAATTGCCGATTGCCTAGCTAGAGAGGGTGCGGCATCAAAATTTATAGGACCAGAACCAGTTCTTGGCATATCTTCAAGCACTGCCAAAACAAATATCCTAGACTGGGCCAAGAGCAAGACACTCTACTACTGGCAGGAACTACCAGGATTAGCTCATTCGACGGAGTTCATTACAAATCCTTTGAAATCAAGAGCTAAAAAACTGCTAGAGTTGAATAGGTTACACCTAAGCACTCTAATCGGCCTATATACTGGGCACTGCAGATTAAATCATCACTTACACAGACTTGGACTGGTGGAAAACAGCGAATGCCGTCTATGTCTAGAGGAAGATGAAACGGCAAGGCATGTCCTGTGCACTTGTCCCGCTGCAGGAAGAACCCGGTTCTCATTATTTGGCAAAGGTCAGCTTTTGCCTGAGGACTTGGACAATCTCTCACCCAACAAGGTTATCAGCTTTATTAAAAGGTTGAACCTATTGGGTGAAATATAAATTAGGAGTGAGCCACAATAGACCGATTGGTCGCGGTGGAGGGTCTGGTATAGACCCACACATTTCAAGCTAACCTAACCTAACCGTTATTTTTGGGTGCACTATCAAGCGCAGAAATATCGAGAGACAATTTTGGACCACCAGCTTGTATAAAACGCAGATAAAACATACAAATGACACAGAAGGGCCTTGACTATTTATCCACTCTATAATTGAGTTTGACCTGATGAACAGTATACTAATAAAAATAAAATCTTCGTATATACTAGATGTATTTCAGAGCTGTGCCGAGCACTGACCAAAAGTGCTCGCGAGCACTAAGCACTGACAAAAAGTGCTTAAATTTTCGAGCACTAAGCACTGTTAATAATAAAGTGCTCTTAGTTACTAAGCACTCTGAAAAAGTGCTTAAAATTCACGAGCACTAAGCACTTTTAAAAAATCATGTAGCTATATACTAAGGCTAGAACTCTATTGATTTCAGTGTTATTTATAAAAAAAAAGGATGAAAGACAACAAAAGCAGCCCAGAAAAATAATGTAGGATAAATATAATTCGCTGAATGCAGCACTCTTTCCGCTTTCGGACTATATTTTGTTTGACAATTTTGTATTTTTTGTTATATAACACTGTATTTTTTTATTAAGATATCTATCATATCATCAGGATTTATATGTTCCAGTTCTCTAAAATCTTCGTTTCTTAGGTCAGTTTTTAATTCTGTTTATATATTTTTATGCTTAGCGTCCGAACTATTGTAATATTTATTTTACAAAGGGGACATAATTGGTTGTAACTATTTATTTGACAATTTGATAGTATTCTATAATTTTTTATTTATTGCAGGGATATTAGAATTCGTGTGATACAAAATTATAATATGTATAAAAAATGTTTATTCATGCAATAACAGACAACAGACTGAACAAACAATAATTAATAATGACGTCCGACGTACATAAAAAGAAGAACTAAAAATTAATTTGAACTAAAATAAAATGAATAAAAATTAAAATAATTTCGTTATGTAACAATCAGAAAAATAATAAGCAACTTTTTGGTAATTGTGAAAGCAGTTCTCAAAAATTTCCATTCGCTTTTAGAAGCACTAAATTTTCTAAATTTGTTTGCGTTTGGGTGCATTTATTATTGTTGCAAATGAAAACATTCGTTCTACTGGTGCACTTTACAATTAGAAATATTTATTTTATATCCGATATTTCCAATTAGCACAGAGCTAAAACTAATAACTAATATTATTTTACATAACATACAAGAAGATTTAAAACTTTTTTACAAACGGAATTTTTCGGCTGATTCTTCTAGATTATAAAAGTATTTTGAGAGTATTCTAAAAAATCTGATTTTTGGCAAAAGTTATACAGGATGAACCTTTGCTAATGAGCCATGAAATACTAACGAGTTCGTAGGCCAAAATAAGAGATTTGACCCAATATACTTTAGTAAAATATTGAAAGTGAAGAGTATTTCTTTATTTTTTATTTTTTTAATAACTCGATATTTAATTCTCATTTTCACCAAATTTAGTGGTTTTGTTTTGTAAGGAAAGGAACAATAATTTATCACACCATTTTTTGAGATAGAGACTACGTGAATTATTAATTAGTATACATTTGATGAGGAATTATTTAGTTATTTTGTTAAACAAAACATTTTGCCAATTCTGACTAGACATTATATGTTAAAAACATAATTTTTACGTGAAACTGATATGCTTTTGCTTGTAATGTAAAATGTAATATAACGATGATATACGAATATTTGATAACCCTAGAGCAATTACACCTGCAAATCCCAATGGACCGGTATCCAACCAAGCATAGACCGATTTCCAACTTTTTAGTTCTCATCAGTATGCTATATGTCATGAAACAGGCAAATAAATGATAGTGGCCAACCTGAAGTACTTTCTTCTAATTTTTTTCTCCTAAATTGGATGTGAGTCACGACGTTTGTATATCCATGTCCAGTATACAAATGTTATGTAGAAATAATGCCTCTCTCGTTAGTTTTCTAAAGTGCTTGGGAGTTTTTTGGCGTGCTTGCGAGCAATAAAGTGCTCGTAAGCTCTTTCAGAGTGCTCGCGAGCACTTTATGCGATTACTAAGCACTAAGCCCTTTCATAAAGTGCTCGAAGCACTAAGCACCGTTTTTAAAAAGTGCTCCTAAGCACAGTGCTCCCGAGCACAAAAGTATTTAGAGTGCTTTGACAAGCACTAAGCACAGTGCTTAGGACCAGCTCTGATGTATTTTATTGAAATGAGCACCTTTTTTAGAATATGATACTAAATAATTATATTAGTTTACGGTTTCATGGCAATAACTAATTTTATCATTTTTAGATTTGAAAATGACACGGACCCTGTTCAACTCTGTTCATTGCCGACAAAGCGTAAAATATCTCATAAGAACCATAGTTTGATGTATGGAAACTTTAAAAAACAATTACTAATAGTAATACATAAGGATTCTTCAGAAGTAAATATGTACAAATGTGACTCTTGCTCATTTAAGACGAAATTGAAATCTGTACTTAAAAGGCATTCATTAATACATAAGGATCCTTCAGAAGTGACAATGTACAAATGTGACTGTTGTTCATTTGAGACAAAATATAAGGGTGGCCTTAACAATCATATGCTGGTTCATAAAAAGCCTTCAGAAGTGACAATGTACAAATGTGACTCTTGTTTATTTGAGACTAAATATAAGAATGATCTCAAAGTACATTCGCTAACGCATAAAGATTCTTCAGAAGTATCGATGTACAAATGCCACTGTTGTTCATTTCAGACCAAATATAAAAATAACCTAATCAAGCATATGGAATTACATAAAAATTCGTCAGAATTAACAGTGTACACATGTGACTGTTGTTCATTTCGGACAAAATATAAACGACATCTCAGAAGGCATTTGCTGAGACATAAGGATTCATCAGAAGCGATAATGTACAAATGTGAACATTGCCCATTTCGAACAAAACATAAAATTAGCCTCAAAGGTCATTCTCTGACTCATAAGGATCCTTCAGAAGTAACAATGTACAAATGTGACTCTTGTTTATTTCAGACTAAATATAAGTACGATCTCAAAATGCACTTGCTACGGCACAAGGATTCGTCAGAAATAACGATGTACAAATGTGACACTTGTTTATATGAAACCAAATTTAAAACTTGCCTCAGAAAACATTTGAAAATACATGAAGATCCGTTAGAAGTAACAATGTATAAATGTGACTCTTGTTTGTTTCAGACAAAAAGAAAAGGTGGCCTCATAAATCATAGGTTGACTCACAAGGACCCTTCAGAAATGGTACTGTACAAATGTGAGCATTGTTTATATCAAACAGCACGTAAACGTAGCCTCAGTAGACATTTACTGACACATAAAGATGCTTCAGATGTATCAATGTACAAATGCGATCGTTGTTCATTCCAGACTAAAGATAAATATGGCATCAAATCACATAAGCAGACACATAAGAATGCTTCAGAGTTTACTGCATACAAATGTGATTTATGTCCATTTGAGACAAAACGAAAAGAGTATCTTAAAGCGCATTTAATAAATCATAAGGATCCTTCAGACGTAACAATGTACAAATGCAACTATTGTTCATATCAGACAAAATATAAAGCTCACCTCAAAAATCATTTTCTGACACATAAGACTTCGTCTGAAGTAGCAATGCACAAGTGCAAGAATTGTTCATTTCGAACAAAACATGAAAGTAGCCTCAGAAAACATTTAATACTGCACAAGGATTCGTCAGAAGTAACACTATACAAATGTGACTCTTGTTCATTTCAAACAAAAAGAAAATATCACTTAAATTTCCATTCGCAGATTCATGGGGATCCCTCAGACATTACAACGTACAAATGTAACTCTTGTCCTTTTCGGACGATGTATAAGAACGATTTCAAAATGCATTTACTGCAGCATAAGGATCCCTCAGAGATAACGATGCAGAAATGTAGCTCTTGTTCATATCAGACAAAATTTAAAAATAACCTCAGGAAGCATTTGATATTGCACAAGAATTCGTCAGAAGTAACAATGTATAAATGTGACTATTGTTCATTTCAAACAAAGCATAAAACCAGCCTCAAAAGTCATTTGGTGATACATAAGGATTCTTCAGATGTAGTAATGTACAAATGTGACTCCTGTTTATATCAATCCAAATTTAAGAGTTATCTCAAGCAACATCTTATGACACATAAAGATCCATCAGAAATAACAATGCACAAATGCGACTATTGCTCATATCAGACAAAGTATAAAAGTCATCTCAGGTTGCATTTGCAGAAGCACCAGGATCCATCAGAAGTAACAATGCATAAATGTGATCATTGTTCATTTAAGACGAGACATAAAGTTAGCCTCAAACGTCATCAGCTGACCCATGAAGTTTCTGCAGAAGTCCCAGTCTACAAGTGTGACTTTTGTGTCTATCAGACGATTGAAAAAGGAAACCTTAAGAGACATCAACGGGTACATAAGAATTGTTTAAGAAGCAACAATGTATAAATGTATATCTGAACCCATCGCACACTTAATAAATTTATGCATAACATATGGAGAATTTCCAGATGCACTAAAACTAGCTGTATTGTATTATTTCCTTTAATTTGGGTTTTCTGCCACATGTAGCAACGATAACTTATCACCACTGGAAGCCCTACACCATCTGCATCACTCCCAAGCAACACCAAATGGTTTAATAAACGCTTTGATTTCGTTTATGCGACTGGTATATATAATGTTTATTGCAACCTATATTCAACGTTGGAATGTCCGCGCTACAAACGTATACATTTGTCATCATATATTAAATATAGACGTTTTAAAGAAACGTATATATATATATGGTACATCATATTCTAAATATATACGTCTTAAGAAAACGTTATATTGTTGATAATGGTGGCTGCATAATTACTGATAATAAAGAACTGTCTGAATTATTTGCAAACCACTTTTCTGATATATGCAACATTAAAATAAGTGAGCATTTTGGCCAAAACCTTTCCTTACCTTGTACACTAACATCTAGTTCCTTGGGATCAATATTTGTTGATTATGTCGGTGAATGTGATGTTAACATTATCAACAAAATGAAAAATAAAAACTGTAGTGGAATTGATGATATTTCTCCCAAATTGATAAAAACCATTAGTAGCTACATAATTACGCCTCTGACTAGTTTTATAAATTTGTCATTACAAAGCGGTAAATTTCCTGACTTAATGAAAATCGCTCTAGTATCTCCGTTATTTAAAAAGGGTGATACATTAGATATTGACAATTATCGGCAAATATCCTTGCTGGCTGAGTTCTCTAAAGTTTTGGAAAGGGCAGTATATAACATAATTATTGATTTTGTGGAGACAAATAATTTAATTACAGTTTCTCAACATGGTTTCAGAGCCCATAAATCAGTTGAAACAGCTAGCTATCGCCTGCTAGATTATATATATTCTAAACTGGATAAAGGAGATTATGTGGTAACTATATTGTTTGACTTGAGTAAAGCATTCGACACTATCAGCATGCCACACATTCTAAAAAAACTTAATAATTTAGGCGTAAGGGGAAAATTATTGGAGTGGATAGAATCGTACCTAAAAAATCGTTATATGTTGGTGAAAGTGAAAGATCAGATGTCTAGTCAATACCCAGTCTCACTAGGAGTTCCGCAAGGATCTGTCTTGGGACCACTTATCTTCCTCGACACATTAGTAAAGGGCAGGTTACTATATTTGCGGATGACACAAGTATTACAGTCTCGGGAAAAACAGCTGAAGAACTTCAACAACATATTAAATTAACATATGATGAAATGTATGTCTGGTGTCAGAGAAATAGACTTATTCTTAATGATACTAAGACAGTTTTTATTAATTTTCATATTAGGAAGGAACTCAGTGGTGACTTTCAATTCATAAATGGCCTGCAATTTGCCAATTCCACCAAATATCTCGGTACTTGGCTAGACTCTGATCTTTCATTCAATACACAGATTGATATTGTTTGTCTTCTTTTAAGTAAAGCGTTTTATGCGATTATGCAAATGAAGTCATACTTAGATGAAAAAGGTCTTGTGAGTTTGTATTATGCCTTTGCTTATAGTCGCTTGTCTTATAATGTAGTGTCCTGGGGAAAATCTACGGGTTGGGGCAGAGTCTTCATAAGTCAGAAAAAAATAATTAGACTAATATTTAATCTCAAATTTCCTGAAAGCTGTAGGGAGACGTTTAAACAAAAAAAAATATTGACATTTCCATCTATTTATATCTTTAAATGTGTCACATATGTAAAAAGTCGCCTTTCTGACTACAATATGTTAAAAGATCAGCATAATTATGACACTCGCCATGCAAACTCATTATTAGTGCCCAAGCATAAAACATCTAATTTCAAAAGATCGCCAGACTACAGTAGTATCACTTTGTATAATTCGCTCCCATCACATTTGAAACAGATATCGAATTATCATAAATTCAAATCTGAAACCAAAAGTTTCCTTATTAACGAATGTTTTTACTCAATAAACGAGCTTGTGTCTATGCAGGATCAATCATGATAGTGCCATATTTATTTATGTATGAGTAGGTAGTCCAGTCTATTCTCTGGCCACAAGTCTTAACAAGATTTACACTAGCCTATTAATTCAAATATGTGTTTACTATTGCGTACTTATACTTTTACAATTTATGTTAATGTTATGTATTCTTGACAATTTATATTTTATATATTTTTTACATAGTTTGTACTTTAATCGTATTTATACTTCTATGTTGTTCTGATTGTACCCTTATTGCTTGACTTGCCTGTTGTACTCTGTATGTTATTCTGGTCAATAAAATACTATACTATACTATACTATACACATCATATACGAGATATATATTTTTATGTGGAACCTCAAATAAATGTATTCCATATACTCGATAATACGTATAATGTAAAGGCTTTTCTCACGGTTATGAAAAGCCTTTTCTCCAGTTGCTGGTATACGTGTAATAAACCTTTATAATCTACTATTCATACATATATAGGGTATCCCTGTATGGAATATCTAATACATACAAACTTTTTTATTTTAAATTTTTTGAGAAACTTATTTTTTATAGTGTTGCTTCAGCTTATCCAACTTTTTTTGGCAATGCCAAAATTTAGGTAATATATTCAGAGAATATAAATATCTGGCTTCGCGTAAGGTGAACATATTTCAAATTAAAATTATAGAAGTTTCAAAGCCTCATAAAGCTGGTGAACTATATAGTTAAAAGGAGATTAGATGTAATCGTAGATTATAATTGTTTTTATTTTGAAAATCTGATCTTTTTCTGAAGAAGTTTTTCTCAAAAAATTTAGAATAAAAAGATAGAAAATATCCAGAGATTTTTTAAAGGGAATCCACCCTTGTATCTTTGTTAACGAATATACGCTATAAGTTCTTTAGACCTTTTTTTATATTGTTTTATAAACTAAGAGCTTATTTAATAAATGATGAAATAATTTCCATCACTTTATTTTTATCAAAATTTTCTTAACTTTCGAAATTTAATGTAATTTTACTTTATTATTTGTTGGCGAGAGTTCCTTCGGAACTTATTTCACCCACCAGTGAATACAGAAGTTTAACTTAAATACAGTACCTTGTACAGATGAGCTAATATCTCGATGTTCACTGAGGCTGCTGGTAAATATCTATACAAATATACTGGCCACGGCTAGACAGTGTTCTAGGAGGCAAAGGGTCGTGAACAAGGATGGTAAACCACTTACTAGAGTACGATACTTAATGGGATAATTTAGAGATGCTGGGGCGCCAGAGCTATAGGAGCTCAGAAAGATAAATAGGATAGAAACACACGAGTTAAAATAATAGATTTAATCTCGTAGTAAAAGATATATAACCACACAGTAATCACAAGCTTAAAAAAAAATACTCTATAAGTGTGTGAGCAAACTACAATAATATTTAAAAAAAACAAACTACTATATGACTTAAAAGAACAAACTACAATAATAAGCAAAAGCAAACTACAAGGATACAAAACAAACTATAATAATATGCAAGAAAAACAAACTACAATAATAAGCAACTACTCAGACACTACGTTATAGTAACTATTAAAATAAAAAAATATTAAGTGAAACTTTCGCTACCACTAAATAAGGTAATGTCATTGACACACGATATCTACTTATAGATTTTTAATCCAATATTTCACCGATTGAACAGTATGTACTCTTACCCCACTGAGGGCCTACAAATTGGTACTCGCTAGTTTTAAAACTTATTCCTTTTCCAGAACCAGGAATGTCGACACCGACTGAAAGTTATTAAAACACAAAACTACGGTCCACATGGACATGTATAGCCAAGCTATAACTTTGTGCTAGCTAGACACAAAATAAATCAACCTAAAGAAAAAAATTAATCGTTACCAAGAACAAAATTTCTAACACAGAAATTACTTTAAGTAGAGCTTTGTGGTACCAATAATAAAAAAATATGACACATACAGTACACGGTGAAATATAGGTATTTATCTTATATATTGAGCAAAGTTGAATAAATGCTAATGCAGTTGCTAGGATAAAGTTAAAAAATACACAAAAAATAAGGCAAACTACAAAATACACTCTTCGTTGGGAACCTGGTGTCCAGTAAATGTATCTGACAGGAAATTTAAGCAATCATGTACGCAAAAAGTGAGGTTATGGGAATACTTATCTTTTGTCTGTCGGTCTGCAATTGGACTATGCCTGAATTTTCCTTACTTTGTAATGAATGAATAATGTGTAGGAATCCTCCACGAGGCCACCGACTAAATTCCGTTTTTTCTTTAAAAAAAAACCAGACTTCCGACAATGACTACCCAGCTATCGAGCGATTAATACATTATTCAACTCGAATTCCTCCAACTAGATAATATAGTCTTCAGGTCTTAAAGTGTAAACTCGAATATTGAATTGCCACGTGTATATTAGTACTAATATAATTGCAAATGATTCCTTTATAATCTAACTGCAGAATATTTTAACTGCAAAATAATAATTTACTTGCACCATAATAATGATAATAATGATGATAATAATTCAACCAGAATGTCTAAAACAAAAAAATAGAGACTATTAGAATAACAGCTACTCGATTTAATAAAATTTGTCTTACCACGAGGACGGTCTCCAACCAAGATAATTGAATTATGAGATTATAAGTACAAGCAACTGCTTCGCTTGAGGTTTCAACAAAAAAGAAGTGTCGTGGTAGCCCGCTTCAAAATTGAAGGTCAATTACCGGCACATTTGCGTACTACAAGTAGGTGTAAGCATAGATCTATATTTTAAGAGACGTACCCTTCAGTGAGCTGTTATTCGAATGCACTAAATTTAGACTCTATTATTTTAAATGACAATTGAACGATAAAGAAACTATAGACATTCTGTTGACGGCTACTACTTCATTAGTTTGCAGCTCTACGTTACTAAAATGTACGAATTAACAGTTGTAACTGAGATAAGATTATCTCGTTACATTAAATGGGAAATTCTGTTATACGGTATTATAGACTAATCGATTTCAAATAACTTTGCAAGTCAAATCATGTCTTGAATCAGAAATCATTTGCTACTTATGATAAAATTGTTAATATATATTGCTGCATAACAATAATAAGATGACATTGAAACAAATTAATTTCTAAGTGCGTTATTTTGTAAAATATATTAATTTTTCTTTAATTATAACAGGGAAATTAGAATTAAAGTTTTTTTTTACTTGCGATACATTTCCCTTTGCAAAATTATTTAGAATTGATCGGTCTACAACACTATAAAAAAGATAGAAGTTACCCATTTTTGAATTTGAAAGTTATTATTATAATGATCTCCAATTTTTTAAAAGCACATATTTTAAACCTCCTACCTATTATAGGAAAAATAATTCAATTGTATATATGTAATAATATGTATGCAGATAGTAATTTTTTTAAAATATTTATTATTTAGTACTAGCTTTTTTATATTATATATTAAGCTTTACCTATTCTGCGGATTGGTTAAATACGTAAAACTATTTTATCATTTAATACTTCACCCTTGGGGACCTAGGACGTTTGACAACGATAACAAAATACAACATTGTTCATTACTCTTTACTAAAATCCAAAAATAGTGTCTATTTATTATTATTATTATTATTGTAACTATAGCGGCTATTGGCAAGCTTCAACCAATCTTGGATCATCCCTTTAATTTTATTGTCACTGTTTTCACTACGCCTTCAACGCTAGCCATGCAGAGTTTTACACCTGTGATAAAAAAAATGCAGTTACTATGAAATTGCTCAGATAAACAATAATTCTTACCAATCACAAGATGGTTCATTCTTGTAACTTTAACCCACTACAATATGATAACTCAAGGATAAGGGCGGCTCATCAACATAACACTTGTTGGATTTCAATCAAATAATATATGCGCAAAAACAAATAAGTAAATATTTTTTGTTTCGATCACAAGGCCACACTACCACCACACGAAACAGCAATTAACACGACAATCCGCGGTTGCTCACCGGCTGTACTGTTGAGATAATGAGAGAGATGCATATATTTATGAGAAATGCTTATGTATTCTGCAACAAAGACAACAATACTAACCCGGTTGCTGGCGACTGCGCAATCAATGCAGATTGATATACGTTTAAAAATCGTATATTATAAACTGCAATATTACTGAACAAATATTTTCATTCATCATCTATCTATAACAAATTTTGATTAATGTAAATTACTCATATTCCAGATATTGTTATAATCTTCGAACTTTTAGTTGCAATTGTTTATGACATGCCTATAAAAAATGTAGCGTAAATACATATTTATCGTATACATTTAAAAATGATATATTAAAAACTATAATATGGCTGAAAAAATGCAAGTAGTGTCAATTTCACCAATTTACTATTTCGACATTTGATGGATGTGTAGTCTCAACTCTCAATTAATTATTTCTCAAATATTCTACGTTACTCCAAAAATTTTCGGAGAAATGCATTTATAATATACGTAGAAAAGTCGTTCATGAAATAAACGCTTTTCATAGACGTCGATTAAATATACGATAATGAAATTTTAACCGTAATTTCATATAATAAACGTTTATTAAACCATCATGTGTTGCTTGGGTTACAAGAAACTGAAGCTATTGAAATTTTGTTTAATATCTGCTCGTATCATAATTTATATCAAGTCAATGCTGTCCCTAATGATAGAGGTGTCTTGTTAGATCTGGTTCTTTCACACGATGAGCTATCTGTAAGCTATGCAGACAACCACTTAGCTCCTCTTGATTTAAATCACCCTCCCCTCCAAACTACAATGAACCTCATAAATCAATCCACCAATGCCGCTGCTCAAGAATACTACTCTTATGATTTATTTTCAATAATGCAAATTATGCTGCTATTCGTGAATGTTTAGGTGCCATCCCGTGGAGATGAATTATTAAGTGACAAATCGTTAGACTCTATGATGCTCTTTATTGTGTTTTTGATTTGTATATTCCCCTTAGAAAATCATCAGCTTGTAAATTTCCTCTTTGGTTTTCTCCGAACTTGAAAGATTTAATTATGCTGATAAAGAAAGCACATAAAAAGGACAAGGATAGTAGCAGTCGTGAACAATTTCATGAATTTAGTATTTTGAGATCCAGATGTAAAATTCTCTCACAGCAATGTCTCATAAATTTTATCGAGACCTCCATTCAATAGACAATAGACAATTTATTGGTAATATTTACACAAGTCAAATATTGAAAAATATATAGTTGAACATTAGAATTCACAAAATATTTCACAGTGTAAAAAATAAGACATTTAAAATTTAAGTAAGTAAAATTAATAACACAAGTTTTATATATATATATATACAGGCTGTCCATTTTATCAGGGCCCTCGAGAATATCTCGCTTAATATCGGTCGTACAAAAAAAAATATTTTTACGAAAATTGTGCCGATTTATATAACCTACAAAATGGTTTAAAGACATTTGAAATCCATGGCATACTTTAAGAGTTATGGTGGAAAATATCGAAAATGCTGAAAACGTCTAGGCCAAATATCTCCGTTATTTGAAGAGATATGAGAAAAATTCTAAAGCGAAATTTTTTTGCAAAACAGCGTTTCAACGAGGTTTTATCTAATTTTTTTCAAAACCGCTGTATTTTGAGATTTACTCTTCAGGCTGTTAACAAAATTATTTGGAAACGGGCGGGAAATGGCGCCATTAAATAGAGTATTTTCCTCCCTTTTCAACGATATATCACATGCCATATTTATTCATTGGTACTACATTAGTAATTATAAAAACATTTTTTTAAAATCAATAATTTTTAACAAGCATTATACTGACCGTGGAGAAGTATAATTAAATAAAACAATAAAATAATTCAATAAGTTGTTCAAATCTTTACTATAATAAAACATTAACACAATTAAGAAGAATAAAGTAGATTCAGGTAACAAAAACAAATTAATAATAAAAAGAATATAGCACACAGAACATTAATATTTATCGAATCCTCAAAATAATTTTTAAGATATCAGATCAAGTGTTCAAAGTATCTACCGCGATTTCTTATGCACAATTGTGCGCTGCGAGGCGCTGTATTTAAAACATTACCCAGCATTTCGGGGGTAACTGTAATACATGCCTGTTGAATTCGGGCTTTTAGGTCCTCTACATTTTGCGGTGTTGTCAAAAACACCTTATATTTAATATACCCCCATAAAAAAATCCATTGGGGTTATATCTGGAGAACGAGGGGGCCATCGAATAAATCCATTGGTACCTATCCAATGTTGAGGCAAAATGTCGTCTAAATAATCTAGGCAAATCTGGGAATTGCGGGGAGGAGAGTTTAGGTACCTTTGACCACTGAGGTGACCATCATAAAAATAAGGACCTATTAAACTGATGCCTAAAATACCTATCCACACATTTATTGAAAAACGATTTTGAAACCCAGTCGGTCTATGCCAGTGTGTATTTTCAGAAGTCCATTTGTAATGAATATTGCGATTAAAAAATCCATTATTGGGAAAATTTGCCTCGTCAGACCAAAGTATTTTACTACATATTAATGGATCGGCACGCTTCTTTTCCAACAGCCACCTACAAAAAGTCGTCCTGCTTGGTTCGTCCCCCGCTTGTAAATTGTGACCTTTTTTGACTTTATAAGACCGGTAACCATTTTTCTTTAAAATTTTTCTAGCACTTTTTTATTCATATGACAAGCAATTTGAATTTCTCTTAATGATGTTTCCAAATTTTCTGTATTTTTATTTCTTACATAATTAATAACTCGGATTACCTTATTTACATTATCAGTAACACTGTTCAACCTTGTCTTCTTGTTTAAAAATGAACCATTATTTTTCAGTTTCGTAGCTAATTTTCTGAACAGAGTTTGATTCGGCTGTAGTACTTGTGGAAATCTGTTTCTATATTCTACTTGAGCTAATCCAGAGTTAAAATTGCATTGGCAATATGTAACGAACATATTATAACGATCAATGTGAGTGAAAATCATTTTTGAAAATTCTAAATTCTTAAACGAGTGTGATTGAACATTTTTCAAATTAGAACACAAACTTACAAATGTTTTCTGATCTGGTGGAGGCCTGTCAGGAAAACGTGTTCCATATAAACTTACAGCTCTTGAAGTATTTTTACGACATTCCCCATAAATTATAATCATATTTAATTTATCTTCATTTGCATGAGAAACCATATTTAATAATAAATATTCACAAAGAAAACAATAATTAGGTAAAATAATACAGTTCTATTGACATACCAATAAACAAAATGTGATTGAAATTGAGAAATGTCAAAACTATTATTCCAAAGGTAACTTCAATTGTATTTAATTTATAAGGTATAAGGGTTATTATACTCACTAGATATCAAATATTTTTAATTATAATCTAACCTAATAACAAAGCAATTATATGAAAAATTCTTTAAATATTTTCTTCCAAAATTTGTAAATTGAATACAGATTGTCCAACTTAAAGGACTGAAATGTTGAAGAGATTACAATTATTCAATATTGGCAAATGCCAACATTTGGACTCAAATATCTCGAAAACGATTAGTTTTATGGTATTTTTTTTTTTAGAACATAATCTGCTTAGAAATGCATTTTCTTTCACATAAACCCCATTTCAAAGTTTCTCCCATCGAAATATTTCTTTAGAGCACAACGCCATCTATATACTGCTATATTCAAAAAACAATTATATTCAAAAGCTCTCTTTATGCTCTACAAACTGGCTTTTACAGAATTAAAATATCTCTATTCGTTTAGAATATATCCGGCCTGGGACCTATATATATATATATATATATATATATTGCTATGTATTTGCATATTGGACGATTACGAAGATTGCATGTTTGAGTTATTTGCTGAATCAGGGTTTAAATTTGTTTGTTTCCTTTAGATGGTTTTCAAAATTTATTTAAATTAGCTAAAGATCCGAAAGGTATGTGTTTTAGAATGTTAATGCTTGTTTAGAGTTGTTTTAATAGTTTTAAAGTTTTTATTTGATGTCAACAGTAAGTTTGATACTGACATCTATGTTAGTAGTTAAGTTGTTGTTGAAATAATTTCTGACATTTAAGTCATTATGACATTTCTTTTAAGTAGGAAATTTTATTTTTATAGTTGGTAAATCTTTTCCTGGAGAAAGACAAGGAGGTTTAAGTTAGGTTATGTTTGGAATGAAATTAATCAAAATTCATATGGTGTTTTGTTTTGTTTATTTTGGATACTTTGATATTTAGTGATATAGAGCAACAAACAACAGATAAAAGAGAGGTTGTAAAATTTGAAAAACAAATTTAAAAAAAAAAAAGAACAAGTGAAAATTAGGGAGTGAAGAAGAAAAATAATAAACAAGGATTAATATTTTGAAATTGAATTGAAAGTCAGAAATTGAGGAGATCAGCGAAGAAGAGAAAAAATAGACTGTAAATAAGAAGGTAGAGGTGTTATTGTGAATAGGAGTTGCAGAGGAGATAAGGACGAGATAAGGTGAAGAATTAATGAAAGTAGAATTGTTGGATTTGGAAAGAGAAGAGTGTAGCTACGAAGAAGGAAGATTTTTTGTGTGTTTAATTTTGGACAAGGTTGTATATTAAAATTTAAATAGTGTACTTATTAGACTTTCGAACCTGTTATAAAGCTAAATTATCTAAGTATCAGGAAAAATAAATTATTTATATCAGATTAAAAATTTTACTTTAATAAAATTTCATTTTAAATAGGAACTGAATTTGAACCTGCTCCTGAAGGGAAAGATAAGCTAGCCGGCCCATTAAATATTTTGACATACTTTCGGAT
The DNA here is from genome assembly GCA_963675555.1 of Leptura quadrifasciata. Classification (NCBI taxonomy): domain Eukaryota; kingdom Metazoa; phylum Arthropoda; class Insecta; order Coleoptera; family Cerambycidae; genus Leptura; species Leptura quadrifasciata. Next base: position 92,581,000 of record OY776680.1, on the reverse strand, counting down.
CAAAAGGTAAGAGATTTTAATTTGATGTTTTGGTTTTTAAAGTTTTTTTTATCTATAGGAAATAAACAAGTTAACGTTTGATTAGTACTACAAATTATTAAGTTCAATAAAAGTAGAACAGCACATTATATATATATATATATATATATATATATATATATACCGTTTTACCTTATATTTAAAGGATTTATATGGAAGCCGTTTAATCTCTTGAGGTAAGGCATTATAGCACTTGATGCCCCAGTATACAGTACCATCTCTAGTTTTTGATAGCCTTAATTAGTTTGTAGCCAAGTGATTACAGTGTCGAATTTGATATGAATGAATTTCGTCATGAGTTTGAAGTGTGCTTAAGTTATTTTTTATATACAGCAAACATTGTAGAATATATGTGCAAGAAACAGTTAATATTTTTAATTCTATAAGTTTAACTTTGCAGTCAGCTCTGAATTTCAGACCTGCTATTACTCGTATTGCTCATCTTTGCATGGCGAACACATTAGACATGGAGCTAACATGCCCCCATACTAGTAGAGCATGGGATAACACAGAGTGGATGAGGCTATGGTAGGCAGTGATGAGAGTTGTTGATGACGCCCGATGCGCCAAGTAGAAATATGTTTTTAGCAATTTTTTTTTATTGACAAAATCGGTATGACTCTCCCTAGATAGTTTGTAATCTATGTACACACCAAGAAATTTAATTGAATCTTGGTTTTCTAATTCATTCATATTTGTGAGACCAAAAACCATCGTCTCAGTTTTAGTGGTATTTAGACTCAATTTGTTTGCCAGAAACCAGCTATATATCTTTGATTCGGTTTCCAACATTGTTTCCAATAGCGTATCTAGGTTCATATTACATTCAGTGATATTTGTATCGTCAGCAAATAAAATGGTAGAAGTTGAACTATTTGATGATAGTGGCAGATCGTTTATATAGATTAGGAACAGAACTGGTCCCAGAACAGAGCCTTGATCCCTGTTTGTCTAACAAGATTTGATGTGATACGCAATCAAATGCTTTAGTGAGATCTAAAAACTTAGAGCAAATGTTATTATTATTATTAGCCGTTACTCGAGTCCGAGTATAAGAATGTTACAGTCGATAGATTGTGTACAATAAAAAACAAGTAAAAGGTGTAGTCTATTGTAATTCCCATTCATCTACGGTGCACACGACTATGGCTATAGAGGCCAATTCGGGAGAGCACATGTCGACCGCAGTCAGGACAAACATAGACCTGGTTAGGTCTTGGATTCGGCCTTCTTGCAGCAACATTTCCTTGATAGCTGGCCACAACCCCTCGCCATTCGGTTCTGTCCACTGCAAGTTGTTCCCATTGCTCGTCTGCAATACCGGAGCATTTTAGATCTTCATGGAGAGCGTCTTTGAACCTCTTTCGTTGACCGCCACGCCTTCTTCTACCGCTTAGCAGTTCACCATAAAGTGTACATTTAGGAAGGCGGTTATCATGCATACGATGAACGTGACATGCCCATCTTAGGCGTGCTCTTGAAATAAGCACCTCAATTGGAAGGCTGTTTGCTCTCCTGAGTACTTCCACGTTTGATATGTGATGGAACCAACGGATTTTCATCAAACTTCTGAGGTGTCTTTGCTGAAAACGTTCTAATTCTTTCACATGACGACGGTAAGTGACCCAGCTTTCACATCCATATAGCAGTGTTGGAATGACAACTGCTCTGTAGACAGCCATTTTCGTTGACAAAGCAAGGTCGTGATTGTCAAATACTCTCTCTCTCTAAGTCCCCAGAGTGCTCTAGATGCAGCGTTAATTCTATTGCGAATCTCGCTGTCCATGTTTACTTTGTCATTAACAACGTTGCCTAAGTAATTGAACTGATCCACCACTTCAAGAGAATTTCCGTTAAGTGTAATGTCTATTTGGTTCACTTGATGAGGAGTTGACATAATCTTTGTCTTTCCAATGTTGATTTTAAGTCCCAAGGAATCATAGCTCTGGGCATACACATCTAAAAGTTCTTGAAGCTCTTCCGGCGTAGAGGCTAAAAGTGCACAGTCATCCGCATACTGGAGATCACAAATGAATCGTGTGCGTGTCTTCGTGAAAGCTCTAAAGCGCCCTATGTTAAAGAGACCGCCATCAAAACGGTATCTGAGACCTATTCCTCTGACTGTCAGTTTGTTGTCAACAATAATTGTTAGAGCAGTGGTAAACAAATTAAAAAGTAGGGGTGCCAGGACACATCCCTGCCTAACTCCAGTGAGGGTTTGGAAAGGTTCGGTTGCCTCATTATTATACATAACCTGGGTGTTGTTGTTTGTATGTAGACTGCAAATGTACTGTTTATGCTCGTAACCTGAGTTGATTATGGTGGTTAATTTGTCTATTGTCAGTGTAGTAGATAAGTTGTTTCTGAATCCAAATTGATTAGGATTAAATAAGTTTCGACTCTCAAAGTAATTAATTAATTGGAATTTTAAGACAAGCCCATATATTTTACCTAAAGTTGGTATGACAGAAATGGGCCTATGGTTGGTGGGATCATCTATGTTATTTGTCTTTATATAGATTGGAACAACTTTTGCTATTTTCAAGCAATCGGGAAATACCTTGTTAATAATGCTTATGTTTATTAATGCCCTGAATGGTAACAATATGGATTGTTTGATTGACTTGATTATTCTCGTGCTCATATCATAGACATCTTTACATTCTTTATTTTGAGGTTATTTATAATCGAAAGTAAGGACTCAGTGGAAACTACAGAGAAGTCCGTTTCCCCAAGCTTGTTCGCAAATCTTTGATTTCTGAATTTCATTCTTTCTAATGTAATTCTTGTGCTCATCCAACGTCACACTGGAAGGTCTGGATGACTTACCCACATAACAATTATCACGTTCGTATGGGATATTGTAAATACAGTTTTTTTGAATTCTGATTCCGGTTTATTGGTTTTGTTTTTATTAAAATTGACCTCGAACTGTTACTTCCCTTTTGAAATACCGTCCTAACATCAAATTTGTAACCTATACGGCATAGCTTCTCCGATAGTCCGTATACGTGAGGAATTGTTGATGTATAATGACGTTCAGGTTTTTGTTGTACCTGAAAATAATCAGGACAAAACCTGAACGTCATTATACAGCAACAATTCCTTATGTATAAGGACTTTCAGAGAAGCTACGCCGTATAGGTGACAAATTGGGTGAGTCATCCAGGCCTTTCAGTGTGAGGTTGGGCAAACGGACATAGAATAAACTGGGACTCGGCAAAAATTTTAACAAAAGAGGCAGATAGCAAAAAAAGAAAAATTAAAGAATCAGCAATAATCTTATTAAACGAAGATAAATGCGTATCGAATTGTTCTCTAGATATTTGTACAACCTGGCTACCAATGTTAAAACTAAAAGAAGAACTTCTCCAGTTTAACGGTCCCAGAATTTTGACATGGGGGGGCATCAAAATGGGCAGCACAACTGTGTACACGTAGCGTCAGCTGCAAGGGGATTTAATGATTAACGCTTAAATAGTCGGAGACAGGACAATAAAAAAAAAGTATTTTGTCGGCGTTTTGTGTGTTTGGCACACATTTCTTCAAGGTTTAATAGTTATAATGCAACATCTTTAGGCACAACAATTTCATCATTATTAATGTTGAATATTGGTGTGAAATTGTTATGCCTACCCAAGCAACACCAATTGGTTTAATAAACGTTTTGATTTCGTTTATATGACTGGTATATATAATGTTTATTGCAACCTATATTCAACGTTCGAATGTCCGCGCTACAAACGTATCTAAAAATTCTTTTGTACTATAAAAAGCATTGTTCGGTAAATATTTCTTTATGATCATTCTGAACTTTGTTGCATTTAATGATTTTATTTCTGATGGTAAAGCATTATAAAACTTTAAACTTAAGTAGCTAGTGGCATCTCTAATTCTATTTAATCGATGAAAGTTTATGTTTAAATTATCTCTATTTCTGGTTTCATAAGAGTGTATTTGGCTTCTGCTTTCAGATGATTTCTCATTTTTTTTTTTTTTTTACATGAATCAGACACTGGTATATATTGGTACAAGGTACAGTCATTATTTTTAAAGCAATAAATTGTTCTTTGCAATCATCTCTGTATTTCAGTTCAGAAATGACTCGTATTGCTTTTCGCTGTGCAGAAAATACATTAGCACAAGATGGGGCATGTCCCCAGACTAGAATCGCATATGATAAAGTGGAGTGGATAAATAAATAAATAAATAAATAAATCCTTTATTGTCCAAACAGGTTGGATACCCAATTACAGGACAAGATAACATAGAGATATAATGTGAGCAAAGTAAGTTAAAGTAAAGTATAAATATAAATATATAAAAGGTTCAAAGTGACATTTACAAAGTTAGTGAAAAACAGAGAGGAATACAACTATAGAGATTCTAATTGATTTTTAATCAGTTTCTTAAAGATGCCAAGTGAGTGCCAATAGATGTCTGCGCAACTACAATGTTGGTTTAGAATGTTGCAGATGGAATATACTGGTGATTTAGTCATTAAATTTGTTCTGGGAGTACAGAGATAAAAATATTTCTCATCTCTACTGTGAATACGAGGTACATGAAAGTTTAGCTGAGACAATAACTCAGGGCAGTCTAATAGGTTGTTAGTTAACTTGTACACAAATATAGCTGAGTAGTATTTTCTGCGGTTTTCAAGCGACAGAAGTGAAAATCTTGATAGCAGAATATTATTGTCAATACCTTGTGCAGGATAGATACCGTCTAGCTTAAATGCCATATACTTCATAAAGATACGTTGAACTGACTCAAGTTGTTGGATGTATGTATTATAATAGGGTGACCATATTAAAGAACAGTACTCAAGTTGTGATCGAACATAGGCCGTGTATAAGTTCATGTAGCAATCCTTATTTTTAAAATCTTTACAACTTCTGAATATAAAACCAAGCATTCGGGTGGCCGATGATACGATTCTGTTAATGTGAGGTGAGAAATTGAGTTTTTGGTCAAACTCAATTCCAAGGTCTTTGATTTTGTGTTCCCGGTGTAGAGGAATATTATTTATTAAGTAGTTGAACTGGATAAAATTATTTTTTAAGGTATAAGTTATATATTTACATTTTTGTATATTCAAGGGTAACTTGTTGGAAAGGCACCACACATTTAACGAGTCCACATCCTTCTGTAGTAGTTTGCAGTCATTTGGAGTTTTGATTATTTTGAATATTTTTAAATCATCTGCAAACAGAAGTATGTTGCTCTTGATATGATCACCTATATCGTTTATAAAAACGGAGAAAAGTAGGGGTGCCAGATTACTTCCTTGCGGTGCACCGCTAGTAGCAGTGAACTGAAATGATTTGTGACCTCTGTATTCAACATATTGAGGGCGATCACTTAAATAGGATTGAAAAAAAGCTGTTAGGTTGATGTCAAAGCCAAAGTCGTTTAGTTTAGTTAACAGAATCGAATGGTCTATCCTATCGAACGCTTTAGAAAAGTCTGTATAGATTGCATCAGTTTGAAGTTGGTTGTCTATAGAGTCGCTCACCAATTGCGAAAAGCACATTAAATTTGTAGTAGTTGATCTCTTGCTCATAAATCCGTGCTGCTCTGTCCGTATTATATTTTTAACGTTAGGAAATATTCTGTTATAGATGGACATTTCAAAAGCTTTGGCAAAGTTGGAAAGTAGGGTGATCGGGCGATAATTAGAGATATTGTTAATGGCACCAGATTTGAAGATAGGACAAATTTTTGACATTTTCCATGCAGTCGGGAAAGTATTGGTGTTAAGTGAGAGATTAAAGATTTTCTGCAGCGGGCTAGCTAGAACATGTGCACAGTCTTTAATGAGGAAACTGGGGACATTATCGTATCCGCACGTAAGCTTTGGTTTGAGCTGTTTAAGGGCATTTATAATTTCTATTTCGCTTAGCGATTTAACAGATATTTGAGGATAACTTGTAGATGTTGAGGGGGCATTCACGTTGAAATTGTTAGGGTCACTTGGATTGTAATTACTTTGAAAGAAGTCGGCAAAAGCATTTACAATTGAAGGTGGATTGTTATATTCAATATCGTCATAATATAGAAGCCCAGGAATGCTAGAAGTACCTTTCTTATTATGTATAAAGGACCAGAAGCGTTTGGGATCAGAATTAATAGAGTTTTCAGTTTTATTTATATAATGGCTATATGCAATTTTGATTTTGGCTTTAATGGATTTTCTTAACACACTGAACTGTTGTTTGTATTCTTCCGAATTTGTGATTTTCAGCTTTTTAAAAATTCTGTTTTTCTGTTTGATTTCACTAATGATTTCCTTTGTAAACCATGGTGGATATTTTTTTACATAGTTCTGAGTGAGAGGTACATACAACTCAAACACTGAGTGAAGAGTTGCTTGAAATTCTTCAATGGCTAAATTGACATCTGTTTGGTTATCTAGAAAAGACCAATCTACGATTTCCAGGTGAGTATATAATAAGGGGAAGTTGGCTTTGCGGAAGTTGAAGTATATTGAATCAGTGTTGAAAGATATTGTTGGTTCTGATTTAGAAAACTTGAATGTTATATTTAGGGCTGGATGATGTTCATCTTCTGAAACAAATGGAAGATCGTCGTGAAGCACGTGGCATTCATTGTTTGCCAAGACTAAATCTAGAAGACGACCTGAGTTATTGGCTATTGTGTTAAATTGTTTTAAGTCATAAAAGCTGATTAGTTGATGCAGATTAATAAGATTTTGATTGTGTGCAAAGGCAAGCTCATTGACATCTTTGAAATACGGTTCATTAAAGTCTCCTAAAATAAGTAATCTATTATCATATAGACAATTCAAGCTTTCCAATGCATTATATAAATTTTGAATTTGACTGATATTAGTATTTGGTGGTATATATATAACAAATACAAAAATTAACTTATGTTTATAAATTATTTTACAACCAACTATATCTATACTAAAAAAATCATCACGATAGTGTGATAAATCAATAGCAGCTGCGGTACAATCATTCCTGACTCCTAGTAGGACTCCGCCTCCACGTGAAACTGAGTTGGCCTCTAAGTTCCTATCACTACGAAAGATTAGATAATTATCACTGAAGAGTTCGTGGCTATAAACGTTGGATTGAATCCATGTCTCAGTGAGGGCAACTAGTTGGTATTCTGAGGATACGACAGACGTGTAGAATTCTTGAATTTTAGTGTTTAGTCCTCGTACATTTTGGTAATAACAGCTGATATGATCGTGTGAAATCTGGTTGGACAATGCATTTAGTTTTTTACAATTTTTGGCTCGCCATTAAAATATTTTATTTTTAGGTTTTTTTCGCCTGCGTTGGTCCTTGTCGACAGTTCTTCCTTGATACGCTTGTAATGAAGAGTCTGATTTGGAGTTTTGTCGCTAGTGATTATTAGATTCTCGAAACTTTTAATTTTTTTTATCTCATTCACATTTCTTAAAACTTGGATCGCTTCCTCTGGGGAAGTGAGGATAATTTTCATGGGTCTTGGTTTGGTAGAATTTACATTGGGTTTTCCAACTCTAAATAATTTAATATTGTCAGAGGCATTGGGAATGGCGACTTTTATTATCTCGATTCCGATATCCTTATCAGCTTGGGTATTATTTTGGTGCTCAGACAGTCCAAATACCATTATATTCTTTTTACGATGTTCGCGCTCATTCAATTCTGCAATTATTTCGTTTATGTTGGTGAATGGAGCCGGGTGGGATTCAGAGGGTTCTGCTGGTTTTGAAGACTTCAATAGGCCTATTTCAGATTTAAGTTCTCTAATAGATTGAATTATTGACGGTATTTGTAATAGTCCACTATTGCAGTCATTGCATAAGAAGCGAAGGACCCTTTTTTTTAGTTGCATACATTTTATCTCAGAGGATGTTAGCTCTGAGCAGGACTGAGCATGAATAGGTCTCTTACATGAGTCACATTCGAAGTAGGAATCATTGTCCTCAATGTCGAGTTTACATTTGGCACAGTTAGGCATGGTTGAAGAATAAATAAGTTAACAGAGTACAGTTGGGCTGATTCACTCCCTGACTACAGATAATTTATGTTATGTTTTTATTGTTCACTAAAAAGTCTGAAACCTTATCAGAGTTTTTAATATGAAGTTTTTATTTAATTCTTTTATTTGCACCACTGTTTATTTTTAAATTAATTAAAATGAAATAATTTAATAACTTGTTTAATAAATTGCTTTGTTCTTTAATTGCATTTGCAGATCGACAACTAATTATTTAGCATCCAATTGATATAATTTTCAACAAAGATCACCACTTTAAAACCACATAAAACACAGTTTAATGCAAGAGCACAATCACACACACAATATTATTCTTATTAAGATCTGTTAGATAAAATAGATAATAGATAAAACTATGGTATACAGTGGTTAGGGTAATTTGTGAAACTTTGCCAACAAGGTTTCGTTACAAGTAAGTGTATTTGGAGATTTTGTTTCTCACACAAATGGCATGATTTTCCCACAATAACTTGGAATCTAAATTAACTCCAAGGAACTTAATAGACTGGATTAGTTACTTCTTCCAAACTGCGCAAACTAAATATCATTGTTTCTGTCTTGGACACATTTCCCGTTTTGCTGGCTAATTGGCGTGCACCACTGACCAAGCTTCGCCTTGTATGAATATGTGTATTGGTGGCAAGTCCAAGAGAAGCTCAAGTGCAGCCGTATGAGCGTTATAATATTGACAAAAATTCGGTGTGTAACATTTTAAGAAAGTGGAGAATAAACGGTACGACTAGTAAAAATCCTGGAGAAATGTATGATATGTGGAGTAATACGCATTTGGCATCATGTTATTGCTTAATATATTTTTGCGTTGTCTCAGAAGAAATATCTGACTTGGTAATTTTTTGCAGAGAAGATCTATATGACATGTCCATTTCAGAGAGCTATCCAGAGTTATCCCAAGTAGTTTCACACTCACCTCCACATGGGGTGCAGTGCCGGAGAAGGTGATCTGTTGGGTCTTTTCTTTATTTAATTTTAGATTATTGGAGGAGAACCAAGATTCGGCCTTTAGTTCAATATTTTTAATGGTTAAGGATAAATTTACTTTATTTTTTTTCGGAACATATTAAAGATGTGTCGTCAGCGAAAAAGACACATTTTTCAGGAAGTAGATGGTAATAGAGATCGTTAATATAAATAATAGTGGACACAAGACCGAACCCTGGGGTACACCATACTTAATAAATTCAAAATCAGATATACTATTATTTAGATTGACACATTGTTGCCCATTTTGAAGATACGACTCAAGAAGTGATAAGGGTATTCCCCGTATCCCATAGTAGGTCATTTTCTCCAACAGAATATCATGCGAGACACAGTCAAAAGCCTTGCTGAGGTCACACAGAGTCACCGCCATGTGTCTACCCTCCTCAAGGCCCCTGACAACATCTCGCACAACACTGTGCACCGCCTGTATCGTAGAGCGGTTTCTACGAAAACCGTATTGACTATTATTCAGAAGTGAATATTTTTCAAGGAAATTATCTAATCTGGTTTTTATCAAAATTTCTAGAATTTTACCAAAGATTGGTATAATTGAAATAGGACGGTAGTTGTCTATCTCCTCAACGTTCCCTTTTTTAAATATGGGCATAACCCTGGTAACGTTAAAAGCATCAGGAAAAATACCTTCATTAAAACATGCATTTGCAAGGTGAGTGAACGGCATGACAAGGAAGTCAAGAGTATCTTTTATAATTCTAGTGTTCAGATCGTAGATGTCAGTACTATTCGAGTTTTTTAGATACATTATAGCATTAAATACCTCGGAGGGTGTAACAGGTTCGAGATAAAATGAATAAGATTTGGTGGTAATATTTTTTAGAGAGTTAGGCAGCTCATGATCACTAGTGGGCAAATCTTTTACAATATTTTCAGCTATTGTAACAAAAAATTTATTAAATTGAGTTGATGATATATTGACTGTTTCCAGATCTACAGAATTTTTTGTATTATTTCTTTCATGATTTATTAGTTTCCAACAGTATTTTATCTTGTTAACTGAATTTGTTAAATAAGAATCATATGCATGTTTTTTGCCCTGATTATTTCCTTCTTATAATCTGCTCTTAAGGATTTATATAAAGATATATCAGTTTTCTTCTTAGTCACGTTGGCTATAATTTTAACTGATGATAAGGTATCCCTCATAGATCTAAGGTTATTATTAAACCAATACACAGGTGGTTTATTAGTAACTGATATTTTATTAAGAGGAAAGCATTTGTGTACCAATGACTGATATAGTTCAAATGTGCTTTTAGAGGGCGGAATATTAAACATAATATTTTTAGTCGCAAACTCCTCTATAAATCCTTATTTTACTATAAGGAACCTAACCAGACTGCAACCAACAGCTACTCTCCGGGCTATGTGCCCCGCCGAGCGCTGAATTACAAGTTACAAGCCTGGCGCGTTAAGTGTAATAATTGCATATTACCATCAAAACGCTAATGCTTCGATTGCAACAAACGATGGTAACGATGGATTGATGGTAATATGCAATTATTACACTTAACGCGCCAGGCTTGTAACTTGTAATTCAGCGCTCGGCGGGGCACATAACCCGGAGAGTAGCTGTTGGTTGCAGTCTGGTTAGGTTCCTTATAGTAAAATAAGGATTTATAGAGGAGTTTGCGACTAAAAATATTATGTTTAATATTCCGCCCTCTAAAAGCACATTTGAACTATGCTAAGCCAAGTCAGGCTATTTATTTTTCGATTGCAACAGACACTGGACCGCTGGATGGCACCTGCTGGCTGTTTTACATGTCGCTATTATAAAAATACCGGGATGTACTATAGTCAAAGGATTCTCATGTCGGTCGTCGCATACCTACCTTGCACTGACGAGAGCCAACAGCTCGAAACTGCAGTCTGCAAGTGGTGTGTGACGACTGGCAAGGGAGCTCCTTTAAGTAGGATCAGTCTTTCGGCTGGTGTTTGTTGCAATCGAAGCATTAGCGTTTTGATGGTAATATGCAATTATTACACTTAACGCGCCAGGCTTGTAACTTGTAATTCAGCGCTCGGCGGGGCACATAGCCCGGAGAGTAGCTGTTGATTGCAGTCTGGTTAGGTTCCTTATAGTAAAATAAGGATTTATAGAGGAGTTTGCGACTAAAAATATTATGTTTAATGACTGATATGTTTCAATTAGAGATAAAGATAAGAATGCTATACTAGAATTTGGATTGCCAAAAATACTCCAGTCTACAAGAGACAATTGAGCTCTCATATCATCAATGCCATGCTTTGTAATTTTTCTCAACAGCACCTTCTTACTATTTACAGGTATTTTTTTATTGAAAATTAGGAACTGCCCCTTGTGGTCTGAGAGAGATGGGTCAACAACTCCCGTTTCATAGCAGTCATGGTTTAGATTCGTTAATATATTATCAATGCACCTAGATGTGAATGCAGTCAGTCACTCTGGTGCTTTCCGAAATGGTTATGTCTAAATTAAATGCATGTGTTAGACAAATAAGTTCATTTAACTCCCAGGAGTGTTCGGTGGAGCCAATATTAAAATCCCCCAGGAGTATGATATGATATAAGTTAACATTTCTTCCAACTTACTTAGAAAGATTGTTAGATCTCCTCGTCCACTAGATCTATATAGGGTTATAATAACAGTTTTTATCTCACATATTTGCAGGGCACAGAATTCGGCATTAAATTCAGCACAATATTCTCCCAATTTAAGGGTTTTATGTTTCATACCTTTTTTTATAAGTATGGACACCCCTCCATGTTTACCAACAGATTTACAGAAAGAGGAACCCAGATATATAATATGTGATATCAACTCAACAACAAGATTTGCAATTGGTAAATGCTTTAGTAGAAAATCCATTTTACTCAGTTGTTCGGGCTGCTGAAGAAACGAATTTTTCTGGATCGAATAGTACTGGTCGCCGGCGAGTAAGAGAATCGGAGCTATGCTGTCATGCAGCAGCACGGAAATACTTACTTAAAGCTGAACATAAAGAAGCTCGAGTAGGATTTGCGCTTGAATTTTTAGCGCGTGATATAAATTTTTGGAACAATGTAATCTTTGCAGACGAAAACACTTTCCAGTCAACACACAGCGGTCGCATTCGTGTTTACCGCCCTCCGAATACTCGATTTGATGAGAAATATATGTCTAACAATGATAAAAGTGGTAGATTTTCCATCAATGTGTGGGCTTGGATATTAACATGTGGTCCTGGTGTTTTGTGGCATATTGAGGAACGATTTAATAGCGAAACGTATATTAGGATTTTAGACAATATTATGCTCCCTTCTATGTCATAATTATTTCCTAATAATGAGTTCATATTTCAACAAGACAATTGTTCCGTTCGTATTGTTTATACCGTAACTAGCTGGTTTCAAGATAACACCATCAATGTTCTTAACTGGCCCAGTCATAGTCCAGATCTTAACCCTGTGGAAGAAGTATCCAAAAATGAAATGTGAGACCAAGGAATGCCGAAGAATTACTGAAAATAGTAAATAATGCATGGGAAAATATTATTACTAATGATTATTGTATAAGGTTATTTATTAATTCTATGCCAAACAGACTTATAGAAGTTATAAATAGAAATGGTGCAATAACGAAATATTAATAGTTAGCTTCTTGTTAAGTAGGATATCCTTTGTCTTTTGATCCAGGATTTTTACTAGTCGTACCGTTTATTCTCCACTCTTAAAATGTTACACACCAAATTTTTTTTTTATGTTATAACGCAATGCAATTTGTCTTATTAACCATCCATCATTTACTATAGCAATAACTACAGCATTAAAATAAAAAATAAATTAAAAGTGATATCTGTTTTATTTCGGCTACTCATTACATATTCAAATAGAGACAGACTTACATTAAAAAAAAAAGTTGTCCTATCTGCTCACGACAGTACATTGTTTCATCAGGTTTCACAAAATTCTACATTGCAAGCGAAATCATCTTGTCAAGCTCTTGAACTAAATTTGCTTTATATGGATGATGCCCTTTTTTACAACAGTCAACTGGCTATTTGACTGCTCTGCTGGGACTCACAATTTGGTTTCATTGCTCTCCATTGTCACTAACACCTCTAACTGTTTTTTTTTTCTGAAATTGCAGGACGACCTTTTGTGAAATTATCTCTTACACAACCACAATTTCGGAATTTCTGTTCTATTTTGCAAGCAGTTGTTTGTGTAATAGGTCGATCAGGGTATTTACTATTAAATAATAAGCAAAGACTAACGTGTTACAGCCTGGTCTGCATTGCTAAGTAAATGCAAGAAGGCGTAAACACAAACACACAAGTCATCAGGAAGCTCCTCAACCAGGGTTCGACCATAAGTAATGCAGGTGTGTGCAATTAATGTTAAATGATTTTTTTTTTTTTTTCCATAATTTCGTCATGAAACATGCCATAGAATTTAACGTCCGATACGGAGAAAAATATGCACTTTCAAATGATATTTTTTAAAATAGGGGTTGCCATTTAAAAAATTGGAAAATGGAAAAATAGTAACATTCCTTTACTGTGTGTATCTCACTTCGTTGGAAAACTCATTTAAATTTTTTTAGGCCATTTTGATGATGCGGTGTGCTTGTTCATTCACTCATTTTGTAGTAAAATAAATCTGTTTATTCTTTGAAGACGGTTTAGATGTATACAAATTTATAATGCGCCTTAGGGGTCTGAGCCAATGACTTCAGAATAGGATAGACAAAGCAACCTCCTGGTTTGTTGTGTATCATTTATTTGTTTACATTGCTTTAAAAATAAATACTGGTACTCAGCAGTCTATTGACTAAAGGCACGTGGTTATATGCACACGCAGTCCCTCTCAACACGTTTTGTTTACAATCCAGTTGCAGCGTTGGCCGCCATTAAAATGTTTGTGATAAACCGAAGTTAAACGTAATTACAGTGTGTTTGTAGTGTTTTTGAAGACAGAATTTGTTATAGTGAATAAACAATGGGAAAATATTGTGTTGTATATAGATGTCTCTTTAAAATTGGAGTTAATCGATCTTTCCACAGGTAGGTGAAATTATCTCATAAGCGTAACCTCGGGTTGGAACAACAAATAAGCAAAATTCAGTGCAATAATATATATAAGTATAGAAAATATTTTTATGTTTTAAAATTGAGTAATATAGTTAAATGAAAAGAAAGTTGAAGGGCAAAATGAAAAGATATTATTTAAAAGTGCAATATTATATTATTTGTATAATTCCAAGGAATATTAAACTTCGAAAAATATGAGTCTGTCGCATTTTGAAACATTTGGGAAATGAAAATATCCCTGAAGATAGTGTTGTGTGCTCAGATCACTTCTCATCAGATGATTTCACAACAAGTCCCAGTGGCCGAGTTGTTCCTAAAGAATTTGCAGTACCTGACTTACCAAGTTCATCTAAGGAAAGTGTACAAGCTGGGTAAGTTATCATTCAAAAAAAGTTATTAAAATAATTATAACATTTTATTATTTTTTGGGTTAGTAATGCAGTAAAAAGAAAACTGTATTAATCATTTTGTTTATATCACATATATCTAGCAATTTATAAGTGTAAATTTAATATTTAAATAAATCATTTAATAAAAAAGCAATGTTATTCATATTACTTTGAAGTCAAACTAGAACAGAAATTATACGAAATAACCACCCTCTTTAACATATACGCCACTGGCAACGAGTTCCAAAACATAAACAAAACTATCTCCATCCTTTTTTAATAATAGAATGTATGAGATAGTAGAGAAACACAACAACTTATGTGTTAATGTATAGGACATGCTTTGTCTATCCTATTCTGAAGTCATTGGTCTGAGCGGTGAACATAAGCGTGGCATCAATAATAATAATAATATTTATTGGTGTATAAAACAGAAATTGTTCTACACAAGTCAAACATACAAATCTCAAACATATTACATTAAGAGTATAAATATATATAGAAAAACAAAAAAAGAAATATTTTGTCAAAAAAACAAAACATTGAATTATAACATATACTAAGTCAATAATACAGGAAATACATAGGTACATAAAAATATATACACTAAAAAAAATTGGGTAAAATATAGATAAAAGGTTCAAAACTGCGGGTGTAGTGAAGTCTTAATAAAAAACACATCAAATTAAGGGTACCTAATCGAACCAGTACTTATTTAAAGAAAGAAATCATCAACCTCATAACAATTTTTTTCCAGTATTATTTTTTTCAATTTTAATTTAAAAACATGTAAATTCGAAGAAAGTTTTATCTCCTCGTTTAGAGCATTAAAAAATTTGCAACCATTGTAATAAAAGCTTCTTTGGTACAAAGCTGTTCGGTGAGATTTTGGCTGTAATAGTCCTTTAAACATTGTATTGTGGTTATGTCTGACTTGATTGGCAAAAAATCTATGCTGATTCTTGTAAACAAATGTACAAACCTCCAAAATATAGATACCTGCTACAGTTAATATTTTCAAGTTTTTGAAAGAAGTACGATAGATCTCACGAAAACCTAAGCCAGCAATAATTCGTATAGCATACTTCTACAAAATGAATACTCGACTTATATGCACACTGTTGCCCCAGTTCGTTATACCATTGTTACCTCCTTTCTCTTATTATTTATTTTTGAGAAAGAATTGAGGCAACATATGCGGACAACTAGCTGGTTTAAGTCGGAGCAGAGAGCCGTGGGTCCAGAGCATTCGTAAGAGTGGAGAAACTTACCCTTTCTGATATGTACAGCATAAGCAACAGATTTCTGTTTATTTCGAGAAAAGTAGACAAAGAAAAATTGATGTTAAATTGGGCACCATCTATAGTAAAATAAGCAAAATTGTCTCTTTTTCTCGAATAACCAGTCTACTATAGATCAGACTGAAATTGTTGGTAAGAGAAATAAAAAGATAGTTTAAAATGAATGTTAAAATGTATTACGTGAAAAATAGACAAATCGGTTTGAAAGACAAATTGAAATTAAATATATGTATATATATATATATATATATATAAAAAACAAACTTATATCAGTATCCTAGATGGATTATGGTTGAGGTGACTGGTTCTGGGACAGCAATCCAGGCCTACAATTGTCTCTTGTTGCAAGAATGAGTCCTAAAGTTTCCTTGGCAATTTACGTCTCTCAATGAAATGGGGTGAAAGTTGTAGGAAAATTAACCAACTATGTGGTTTAATGTAAAGATAACGAAATTTTATCTATGAAAGATAAACTGTGCTAAAACTATGCAGGAATGTAGAAGTATCTCAGAATTTAAATATCTAAGAATATAGGCATCTAAGCATGTAAATATATAAGCATGTATGCATGTACAAAATTTAAGCAAGTTAGCTGTACAAAATTAAGCAAGTTCGCTATACAAATATAAGCAAGTTAGGTGTACAAAATATATTTAAGCTGATTTCATAAAAACTATAAATTACCAAAAAATTAAAAGGAAAGAGAAAAATATTTTTAAAACCATGTGGTACATATAGTATTTTAACTACTTATTAAATTAAAAAGAATTGACCTTGAATTCAAATTTATTTTAAAAATAATTGAAATTATATCAAACGCAAAATTTGAAGATTAATTAAAAATTTTTCAATGAGTATAATCAAATTACCTGTATGCTAAACACTTGTTAACTGGGATATAAAAATTGTAATATCAATTACTGAAGTCCACAGTTAAAAATTATATACGTTTGAATCAGTACAAAGGCTGCAAGCAAATGACTTCCTGGTGAGTTTTACTGATAAGGTAAACTTTTTGTCCTGTTTACTGGAAAACAACGCTACCAAAAAAATGTGAAATCTAATTCCCCATTTAAATTGAAAGCTATAAAAGTATAGAAATAGTACAAGTATGGCCATCTGTCAGTGGTTGAGATAAGCGCAACAACCTGCCTTGTAGATTCCCTTACTCACAACTGAATTAGTGGCATATAATCGATAAGAGGAATCTATAATGAAAGTTTTTGTTCCATACCAATGCTTTGCCTCAGTTTGTAATTTCTATTTTGTACATAACCAACAATATGAACAGCTGTTAATAAATATTAAAACTTATTGACTACTGTGAGAACTTAGTAAATATATTACATTTTATAGAATATACTATATATAGAATGAGAAAAGGTAAGGAAAATAACCATATGTACTTCGTAGTAAACAAAAATATAAAAATTGAAAAATAGATATCTGATGTAACTAAATTTTGTAGACAAATTGTTAATTGTTTCCTGGGATGCTGTGTAGAACGAAATACATAATAGTGTAGAATATGACCGAGTTCCTAAGATATAAAATTAAGTACATAAAACAGTGTGAAATGGTTTAGCAGTTATACAAATAAAATTTTGTTAGTTGAAAACAGTTTCACTTACAAAAACTGAATCGAAAAATGTTATACAGGTCTTGCTGAATATAACCAAAACGCTAGTTTTTAAATAATACTGTTAAATGGACATAGGCCATGTAACACTATATCTCAAATGTGAGTGGAAATTTGCATAATAGAGGCTCATAAGTACACCACGACTGCAGTGTAATGACATAAACCTCAAACCATAACAGTTACTTCGCAATTTATTACACAAAATATCTATATGGTTTTCCCAATCCAAATACCTCAAATGTTATGCCTAGCATTTTGTCCGATTCACAGAAAGTTATATCAGTTCCATTAAAAAAAATTGACATATCCAGATTTCTGTGTAAAGTAAACAACAGCATATTAGTTTTATCTTTATTTCAATTAAGCTCGTTTTCCTTAGACCAATGAACTACCTGTGAGTACGCTAACTCAGCGGAGTTTTTAATAATATTTAAGTCATTATCAATGATTAAAATATTTGTATCATCCGCATAACAGACACAGTGAATATTTGGCATTTTATTTAAATATGTTATTAAATTATTAGCAAATATATTAAAAAGTAGAGGCCCCAAAACAGATCCCTGAGGAACTCCATGCGTTATGTTGCATACAGCACTGGTTATATCATAGTTTAATTTTACGATCTGTGTTCTATTGTTTAGGTAAGAGGAAAAGAGGTTTAAAGCAACTCCTCTGACTCCGTGCCTGTGTAGCTTATTAAATAAAATTTCATAAATTTAGAGAAATAATGCTGTTGACGAGCTGCTAAACTGTGTTGATTGAGAAGAAAGATCTTTATTTAGGCAAGTAACCTATTACAAAAAGATAAATAGTTACCAAACTTTACACAATTTAAATCGAATCTATGCAATAGTAAACAAAACACAAATATAAGTTAAAAAGATACGTTAAAATAAATTGCGCAAATATAACTATTAATACAACTGGTTTACCTATTTACAAATGTTGAGGCAACAACTATAAAAGGGAATGACTAGAGGAGAAAAAAAAAACCTTTACAATATTTTTATATGACTGATTAAACTGCTCTTAAAATTTGCTAAAGTTACTGCATCCTTTATTTTTTGAGGCAATGAATTATATTCATTTAGCATAAAAAACATAGAATTCATAGCCTTTTTTGAGTTAGTCCGTTCAATATGTATATTATTTCGATACCTTGTATTATACTCGTGAATTTCACGGTTAAAACTGACACTGATTTCAAATAATAAGGCAATAGGCCCTTTAATATTTTATATACAAATATCATGGTGAAGTAGTACAACCTATGATGTACTGATTACCAGTTTAATACCTCAAGCATCAAGTTTATCGGAGTATACCTATTACACCGTAGTATTATTCTCATACCCCGGTTCTGAAGCTTTTGTAGTGCTGATTGGCTGTTTTTGTCTAATAAATATAATAATGATGAACAGTAGTTAAAATGAGGTTGAATGATTGTGTTATAATCTACTTGCCATTGATAAATTAACAGATACCCTATAAAAGAAAAAATAGTTTCTTTCTTATCTTTTTTTGAATATACTGGAAGTGACTTTTAAATGACAGAGTATTGTCCAAAATAAATCCCAGGTATTTAAATTCTGACACAATTTCGATTGAACTATTATTTATTTGTAAGTTGATATTATTAATATCAATATTTACATGTTTATATGATGTTGTTATTATCATCGCCTTGGTTTTGTTTGTATTAAGAATTAATTTGTTAGCATTAAAGTATTTTTGAATGTTTATTAGTTCAACATTCATTCTCTGAATGGCTAATTCTATATTTTCATCTGATATGACAACGAAGGTATCATCAGCAAATAAATTTTAAAATGTACAATTTGTTGATATTAATATAGATATTGAAGAGTAACGGTCCTAAAACACTGCTTTGGGGCAGTATGTATTATTAATTTTACACCTTTGAGTTCTCTCATTTAAATAATTTCTTAACCACATAAGCACATTGCCAGTTATTCCATATTTCGATAATTTGTTTAAAAGAATTGATCTATCAATAGTTTCAAAAGCTCTTCTTAAGTCAACAAAAACTGCAACAATATATTTGCCATTATCAAGATCTTTTAGCCAGTTAGTAACAGTTAGCTGTAAACTAGCTTCGCAGGAATGGTTAGCTCTGAAACCAGACTGATATTGCATAAGTATATTGTTATCATTGAAATACTTCACTAATTGGTTATAAGCAGCCACTTCAATTATTTTTTCAATTGGTGACAAAGTGTTTATGGGTCGAAATTCACTGGCCAGATTTGTATTAGCTACCTTTGGTATTGGGGTTATAGTGCTCAGTTTTAACTCATTTGGAAATTGTCCCGTGACTAGTGATGTATTTACAATATGTAGTAATATATGTCCTACTGATCTTATAATGCTTTTAAGAAATTTTGTATTTAATAATACACTGGTGTCTGAACTATTTTGAGTGTTTATTCCGTGTTCTTATACATAAAATATTTACACGGGTCATACTGTTGGATTTTCGAATATATTTTATATAATGAAATTTGATTGAAAATTAAAGATTTTTTAAATACCTTCCATTTCAAAGTGCCTGCCATCGAAAAATTACTTTGCAGCACAGCGTCATCTACATCTCAACATATTAAAAAACGATTTGTATCCAATGCTGAAGCCATTTGCAGTGAGTTATACGATTGAATACTTTCGGTGATACGGTTTTTCAATGTGAAAAACTAAAATTTATTGTGTCCCTTTATTGTTCATTTTCGGAAATAAGACTACCATTATTTTTGGATGCACTATCAGTCGCAGAAATATCGAGAGACAATTTTGGACCAGCTTGTATAAAACATATATGCAAGTGGCGCAGAAGGGTCTTAACTATTTCTCCACTCTGTAATTGGGATTGACCTGACGAATAGTAAACTAATAAATAAAATAAAATGTTAATTTTTACTAGGTTTATTTTATTCAAATTAGCACCTTTTTTAGCATGTGATACTAAATAATTATATTAGTTTGCGGTTTCGTAGCAATAATTATTTTTATAATTTTCAGGTCTGAAAATGACACGGACCCTGTTCAACTCTGTTCATTCCCGACAAAGAGTAAAATATATCATATGAATGATAGTTTGATGTGTGGAAACTTTAAAAAACATTTACCAAGACTAATACATAAGGATCCTTCAGCAGCAACTATGTACAAATGTGACTCTTTCTCATATAAGACGAAATTGAAATCTGTATTTAAAAACCATTTGCGGAAGCATAAGGATCCTTCAGAATTAACAATGCACAAATGTCACTCTTGTTTATATGAAACCAAATTTAAAACTTGCCTCAGGAAACATTTGAAAATACATAAAAATCCGTTAGAAGTAACAATGCACAAATGTGACTCTTGTTCATTTCAGACGAAATTTAAAGGAAGCCTCATAAAACATATGGAACTGCATAAAAATCCATCAGAAATAACTGTACACATGTGACTCTTGTTCGTTTCAGACAAAACATAAGGCACATCTCAACAGGCATTTGCTAAGGCATAAGGATTCTTCAGAAGTAACAATGTACAAGTGTGACACTTGTTCATATGAAACCAAAATTAAAAATTATCTCACAAACCATTTGAAAATACATAAAAATCCGTTAGAAGTAACAATGTACAAATGTGACTCTTGTTCATTTCAGACGAAATTTAAAGGAAGCCTCATAAAACATATGGAACTGCATAAAAATCCATCAGAAATAACAATGTACACATGTGACTCTTGTTCGTTTCAGACAAAACATAAGACACATCTCAAAAAGCATTTGCTAAGGCATAAGGATTCTTCAGAAGTAACAATGTACAAGTGTGACACTTGTTCATATGAAACCAAATTTAAAAATTATCTCGCAGACCATTTGAAAATACATAAAAATCCGTTAGAATTAACAATGTACAAATGTGACTCTTGTTCATTTCAGACGAAATTTAAAGGAAGCCTCATAAAACATATGGAACTGCATAAAAATCCATCAGAAATAACAATGTACA
This sequence comes from Leptura quadrifasciata, assembly GCA_963675555.1. Lineage (NCBI taxonomy): Eukaryota > Metazoa > Arthropoda > Insecta > Coleoptera > Cerambycidae > Leptura > Leptura quadrifasciata. The sequence continues at coordinate 92,559,510 of OY776680.1, read as the reverse complement.
CATGTGACTCTTGTTCGTTTCAGACAAAACATAAGACACATCTCAAAAAGCATTTGCTAAGGCATAAGGATTCTTCAGAAGTAACAATGTACAAGTGTGACACTTGTTCATATGAAACCAAATTTAAAAATTATCTCACAGACCATTTGAAAATACATAAAAATCCGTTAGAATTAACAATGTACAAATGCCACTCTTGTTTATATGAAACCAAATTTAAAACTTGCCTCAGGAAACATTTGAAAATACATAAAAATCCGTTAGAAGTAACAATATACAAATGTGACTCTTGTTTATTTCAGACTAAATATAAGACAGATCTCAAAATGCATTTGCTAAGGCATAAGGATTCTTCAGAAGTAACAATGTACAAGTGTGACACTTGTTCATATGAAACCAAATTTAAAAATTATCTCAGGAAACATTTGAAAATACATAAAAATCCGTTAGAAGTAACAATGTACAAATGTGACTCTTGTTCATATCAGACCAAATTTAAAGGAAACCTCACAAAACATATGAAATTACATAAAAATCCATCAGAAATAACATCAGAATTAACAATATACAAATGTGACTCTTGTTTATTTCAGACTAAATATAAGACAGATCTCAAAATGCATTTGCTAAGGCATAAGGATTCTACAGAAGTAACAATGTTCAAGTGTGACACTTGTTCATATGAAACCAAATTTAAAAATTATCTCAGAAAACATTTGGAAATACATAAAAATCCGTTAGAAGTAACAATGTACAAATGTGGCTCTTGTTCATATCAGACCAAATTTAAAGGAAACCTCACAATACATTTGAAAATACATAAAAATCCATCAGAAATAACAATGTACACATGTGACTCTTGTTCGTTTCAGACAAAACATAAGACACATCTCAGAAGGCATTTTCGAACAAAACATAAAGATAGCCTCAATAATCATTCTCTCACATATAAGGATCCTTCAGAATTTACAATATACAAATGTGACTCTTGTTCATTTCAGACGAAATTTAAAGGAAGCCTCATAAAACATATGAAATTACATAAAGATCCATCAAAAATAACAATGTACACATGTGACTCTTGTTCATTTCAGACCAAATTTAAAGGAAACCTCACAAAACATATGAAATTACATAAAAATTCATCAGAAATAACAATGTACACATGTGACTCTTGTTCGTTTCAGACAAAACATAAGACACATCTCAACAGGCATTTGCTAAGGCATAAGAATTCTTCAGAAGTAACAATGTACAAGTGTGACACTTGTTCATATGAAACCAAAATTAAAAATTATCTCACAAACCATTTGAAAATACATAAAAATCCGTTAGAAGTAACAATGTACAAATGTGACTCTTGTTCATTTCAGACCAAATTTAAAGGAAGCCTCATAAAACATATGGAACTGCATAAAAATCCAGAAATAACAATGTACAAATGTGACTCTTGTTCGTTTCAGGCAAAATATAAATCGCAACTCAAAAGGCATTCTCTAACTCATAAGGATCCTTCAGAACTTCAGAAGTAACAATGCACAAGTGCGACTTCCTTATTTCAAACCAAATATAAGAAAGACCTCGAAACACATTCGCTTAAGCATGAGGATCCTTCAGGAATAACAATGTACAATTGAAACAAGCGTTTATAGAAAACCAACACATACTAATAGATATCTAAATTTTAACTCAAATCAGTCAATAAATGTTAAAAGGGGTGTTGTAAAATGTTTATACGATAGGGCCAAAATAATTTCATCTAATGATGAAATATTAAATAACGAGAAAAAATTTATCAAAGAGGTTCTAGTACAAAATCAATATCCTGAAGCCTTTGTTGATAGAGTTTTCATAAATGTTGAAAATAGGGACAATCAGGTACGACAAAAACCTGAACGTCATTATACAGCAATAATTCCTTATGTATACGGACTATCGGAAAAGCTACGCCGTATAGGTGACAAATTTGATGTTAGGACGATATTTCAAACGGGGAACACTTTAAGATCTATTTTAACAAAAACAAAACCGATAAACAGGGAGCAGAATTCAAAAAACTGTATTTACAATATCCCGTGCGAATGTGATAAATGTTATGTGGGTGAGTCATCCAGACCTTTCAGTGTGAGGTTGGATGAGCACAAGAATTACATTAGAAAGAATGAAATTCAGAAATCAAAGATTTGTGAACATGCTTGGGAAAACGGACATAGAATAAACTGGGACTCGGCAAAAATTTTAACAAAAGAAACAGATACCAAAAAAAGAAAAATTAAAGAATCAGCAATAATCTTATTAAATGAAGATAAGTGCGTATCGAATTGTTCTGTAGATATTTGTACAACCTGGCTACCAATGTTAAAAGAAGAACTTACCAAACTCAACATTATCTAAAAAAATATCATTAGTTCTATGTTCTGTGTAAGTAGTAAGTATCTATGGAAATAACATAAACAGAATCTTAAAGCTGTGTATTTGACATACACAGCAAAATAAGAGTTCTTCAAAAAATAGCTTTGAAAACGGAAAGAGATTACTTTCCGAAACGTCAGCAAAATATATTATTTTTGTGTTTATTCCGATTTATATTATTTGCAAAACATAATCTCTGACTTTTCCTTTGGCGTAAACGTCACGGGCGCAGAGGCCTTTTTTCCAATAATTCTATTATTTTGTAGATTCGGTGATTTGTTTTGAAGAGGATAATAGTACATGTGGTAGAAAACCCAAATAATAGGAAAGAATATGCAACGATTGTCCATATCAGACAAAATGGAAAGATTACCTCAAAATTCATTTTCTGACACATAAGAATCCGTCAGAAGTAACAATGCACAAGTGCAAACATTGTTCGTTTCGAACAAAACATAAAAATAACCTCATAACTCATTTTCTGACACATAAGGGTCTTTCAGAAGTAACACTATACAAATGCAACTCCTGTTCTTTTCAGACAAAACGTAAAAGTAATCTAAAACGCCATGAGTTAACCCATAAGAATTCTCAAAAGTAATAATAGACCAATGCCAGTTTGTTTATTTCCGATGAAGCATGGAAATAGTGTAGAAAGCAATTTTTCTATTGGTGGAGTATACAAATAGAGTATTTAGGAGTTTTTTGGCTGGTAATACTGAACTTTATTTTGATTGATGAAGTAGATTCTTCTTGCCGTGGTCGTCGAACTTGACTTGACGTTTTGCTGATCATCCTGTCAGCTTCTTCAGAAGGATTCTAAAGACTGAATCTGTTGTGTTACACGCCTCGTTATATACCTAGGCGCCGCTTCGCTTCGCTGGTCATTACTCGCGCTTGGTTCGCTTCGCTGTTCATTCGTCGTGTTTGGTTGACCGTGACTTACTATGGTGCTGGTACTATATAATAATAATAATAATAACTTTATTTGAAATAGGACATCCTAATATACAATATAATTTTAAAGCATAAACAGTACTTATTATAGTTATAGTAAAAAATAAAACGGCTGATTTACATCAATATAATTACATATTATTTTTTATATGTTTGATTAACTATCTTTTAAGTAGTGATAATGATGGGCTGCATTTCAATTGTAATGGCAATTTATTAAAATTAGCAATACCTTTGTAGAACAGGGAGTTCATTGTTTGACTATAGTTAGCCCTTTGAATATAAACATTATCTGCATTTCTAGTAAAGTGCTCATGTATCTCACGATTTAAAGTTACAAAGGTATTGAAATATTTCGGTAATATGTTATTCATTAACTTATATATAAAAATCATGAGACAGTAAAACAACCTATTAGACACAGAGAACCATTGCAGTGCTGATAGCATAAAAGAAATAGGTGTATATCGGTTACACTTTAGAATAATTCTCATACCCCAATTTTGAAGTTTCTGAAGTTGTGACAATTTATTTAGATTAAATATGTATAAGATTGAAGCACAATACTCGAAATGTGGCCTAATGATGGATGTTGTTACATGGCCTATGTCCATTTAACAGTTTTATTTAAAAACTAGTGTTTTGTGGATAGTTAGCACGACCTGTATATTTTTTGGATTCAGTTTTTGCAGGTAAAACTGTTTTCAACTAACAGAATTTTACATGTATAACTGCTAAACCATGTCACACTGTTTTATGTACTTAATTTTATATCTTAGGAACTCGTTTCTACACTATTATGTATCTCATTTCCGTTGTAAGACAGCATCCCAGAAAACAAACATTTAACAATTTGTCTACAACATTTATTTACATCAGATACCTATCTATTTTTCAATTTTTATATTTTTGTTTACTATGGAGTACATATGGTTATTTTCCTTACCTTCTGTCATTCTATGTATAGTAAATCCTATAAGATGTAATATATTTACTGATTTATCAATACGTTTTACTACTTATTTACATCTGTTAATATTTGTGGTTATATATAAAATAGAAATTGCAAAGGCAAATCAGCTGGCATGGAAAATAAAGTATTATTATAGATTCCTTTTATCGATTATATGCCACTACTTTAGTTGAGTATGGGAATCTACAAGGCAAGTTGGTGCGCTTAACTTAACCACTGACAGATGGCCATACTGATACTATTTTTATATTTTATAGCTTTCAATTTCAATAGGGAATTAGATTTCTCACATTTTTTTTGGTAGCGTTGTTTTCCAGTAAACAGGACAAAAAGTTTACCTTATCAGTAAAACTCACCAGGAAGTCATTTGCTTGCAGCCTTTGTACTGATTCAAACGTATATAATTTTTAACTGTGGACTTCAGTAATTGATATTACAATTTTAATATCCCAGTTACAAAGTGTTGAACATACAGTCTAAGAAATCAGCTAACTCGTGCATAGCTAATAATAACTCGTGCATAGCTAATAATTACTATTGCATAGCTAAAATTACTTTTGTACTGCTAATCAGCTTACTTTTGTATAGCTTAAATTAATTTCCTGCAGCTTTTGTATAGCTAGCTTAATATTTCGTGCAGCTAATTTAAATATATTTTGTACAGCTAACTAGCTTATATTTGCATAGCTAATATTGCTTAAATTCTGCATAAATAACTTGCATAAATTTTGTATGTGCTTATATTTGGTTAAATTTCCTACAATTTTCACCCCATTCATTGAGAGACGTAAATTGCCAAGGAAAATTTAGAATTCTTGCAATAAGAGACAATTGCGGGCCTGGATTGCTGTCCCAGAACCAGCCACCTGAACCATAAACCACCTAGGAAACTGGTATCAATTTGTCTTTTATATATATATATTTTTTTACATTTCAATTTGCCTAATTTCCTTTCATGTAATATATTTTGTCATTCATTTTAAACTATCTTTTTATTTCTCTTACCAATAATTTCAGTCTGATCTATAGCAGACTGGTTATTCGAGAAAAAGAGACAATTTTGCTTATTTTACTATAGATGGTGCCCAATTTAACATCAATTTTTCTTTGTCTCCTTTTCTCGAAATAAACAGAAATCTGTCGCTTATGCTGTACATGTCAGAAAGGGTAAGTTTCTCCACTCTTACGAATGCTCTGGACCCACGGCTCTCTGCTCCGGCTTAAACCAGCTAGTCGTCCGCGCATGTTGCCTCAATTCTTTCTCAAAAATAAATAATAAGAGAAAGGAGGTAACAATGTATAGACTGTCACTCTGGACTCCATCGATAAACTATTTGAGATTCTTGAGCAAAAATATAGTTTTTGTGATATTTTATTACGTATATATTGTAAATGACTATTGAAGGATAGAGTGCTATCTATAATGAAGCCAAGATATTTTATTTCTGTAACAAAATGAATATTTTCGTTATCAATGGAAATATTTATAGAGTTAATATTTATATTACTATACTTATATTTAGTTGTTAGGATCATATCTTTTGTGTTACTGACATTTAACTTTAATTTATTAATTTTTAGATATTTGTTGATACTCTCTAATGTTCTATTCATTTTATTAACACATTCAGCCAAATTTCGATCACTACATGATACTAATGTGTCATTAGCAAAGAGATTTATAAATATACCATCAACATAAAGGTTAATATCATTAATATAAATAAGAAATAATAGAGGTCCCAACACACTACCCTGTGGTACACCATAGCTATTCGACTTTTCACTTGATAGTGAATCCCCCACGCGAACCCTTTGTGTTCTGCCAAATAGATAGTCCCTAAGCCATTCCAATACTTTGCCGCCAACTCCATAAACTTGGAGTTTTTTAATTAAAATATCACGATCGATAGTTTCAAAAGCTCTTTTTAGATCAAGAAATACCGCTAAGACATATTTACTATCGTCGATGTCATACTTAAATTTACTTAATGAGAGTTGAAGTGCTGTTTCACACGAATGTTGTCTCCGGAAGCCAGATTGATTGTTGATTAATATTTCATTGTTATTAAAATGATTTAGTAGCTGATAGTAAACTGCAAGCTCCAAAACTTTTTCAATTGGTGGCAGAGTATTGACTGGACGGTATTCACATGCTGTTACAGTATTCTGTACTTTAGGTATTGGAATAATAGTACTGGCTTTTAATTTGTCAGGGAATTTTCCACTTTGCAATGAGGTGTTAATAAAATTTAAAATGATATGTCCAATAGATTCAATAACTTGCTTTAAGATCTTAGAATTTAAAATTTCATAAGTATTGCACTTATTATCTAAAGATTTAACAATTTCTATTAACTCAATTAACGTAAGTGATTTAAAGTTATGCAATGTACAGTAAAGATTACAGTTTATGTCGAACCATTCATTTCCTCTGTTACTTATACTACGAATTGTTTCCTCAATGCTACTTACAAAGTAAATATTAAAGTTACTAGCTATACTTATAGTATCGTTATTTACAACTCTTGTGTGGTCGTTAAATTCAAATTGCACAGTGGTTCTAGGAGAGTTATTCTTTATTGTTACGTGCTTACAATTTTCAGTAAACACTCCGTGGATTCGAATAACTTGCAACAAGAATTTTCACAAACCACTGATTTATTTAATCACTAAAATTATACACTAGTAAATACTTAAAAATCACACAACGAATAATAACTTAATCTAATATAAATTCACTACTTTTAAAACACTATGTACTTTTCGTCCTAAACTTGACAACTTTATCTAACCTAAAAATTCTGTATTGCCTACTTCACTCAACTGAACTCTTCTTCTACAAACTGTCTCTGTAACCAGAACCACAGATTACCCAGAACTGAACTGGATACTGAACTGTTCCTTAACTTCACTAAACTGTACTGTTCTGTTCTCCCATCTGCTGGCTTCACCTCTTTATATACCCACTTGGAATGTCCAGAATATCATTGTAGAACTTTCCAGAAATATACTGGAATTCTCTATAATTTTCTTAGGCACTACTAAATGGTGGTCCGCCAGTTGGCCCACAGATGGCGCCACCCTTCTGGCCAGGGAGTAATTACAACTCTCCTCTCTGTTAGAGGGCAGCACATAACACTGCCCCCTCCTTAAGCCTGAACGTCCCGGTCAGGCATTTCAGATACCCCAGTATACTTTGCCAACCTGTCCAGGTGCACGATCTTCATCTTGGACTTCTTTCTACGTTGAATCCTATAAACAACGTCGTTGATCCGAGTGATGACAGAATACGGTCCTTCCCAAGGTGAGCGAGGCTTCGAGAATCCTTCGTCACTCCGCTGTGGGTTATATAGCCAAACCAAGTCCCCCACCTTGAATCCTGCTGAACTGGCATTGCGGTCATATCTAGCCTTCATTCGATCACCACTCCCTGTAGGTGGCCTCTTGGCAGCCACATTCGCACAAACCTTGCAACTGCGACACCAAGCCTCTACATCCTGACAGCTATTTACCCAGTAAAATCGCTCCCGTACTCTAGCCAAAGTCTTATTTCTGCTAAAGTGCTCTCCGGATATTCCCTCGTGCACTTCCCGAAGTACTTTTGGTACTCGGCACCTGGGTATCAGCAACCGCATGGTAACTTCTTTCCCATCCGGGCTCTCCCATGCTCTCCGTAATAGTCCATCTATAACCCTAAGGGAATCCCATTGCGCCCATAAAGCCTTCAGTCCAACACTTTTACTGGAAACGTCCTTCCATTCAGGGCGGATTCCTTTTTCTTTCGCCTTCAACATTGGTCCAATTTCATCGTCATTCAGTTGTTCCTCTCTTAGAACTTCCTTTGTCCAATCCTTCGGAACCTCTATCTTAACTGCCTTCACTTCTGCTATATCCTGCTGCTTCTTTACATTCTCGGCATTCACTTCCTTAGGGCCCCTCTGGCGACAGTACCTCTTGACATGCCCCAATTTGCCGCAATTATAACAGCGGATTACTTTTGTCGGACCTCCAGCACTTCGCTGCTGCTTCGGCTCCTGTTTCGGCGGTTGCGGTTCCTGTTTCAGCTCCGGTCGCGAACTTAATTCGTTTAATACTTGTGCGACCATATTCTGTATGTCTGTTAACATAACAATCAATCTCATCTTATCAGAGCGGACTTCCTCTTTCTTTGCAGTGTTTACTTCTCCAGGATTCCGTTCTCGACACTGCCGCATCATATGTCCTGGTTTGCTGCACTGATAACACTGAATCACCTTCCTTGGCTGTCATTCGCTCTGTTCTCTTTCCTGCTTCCTTGGAGCATCTGGTTTGTTCATCAACTGGCTTATCATTTTGTGCATGTCAGCCATCAAAGATTCCATATTTGATTTTTCTAAATGGCCCTCTTCTACCTTCATGGCTCGTACTCTCGGACGTGCAGTCTCTTTGTAAGCGGCTTCAACCTCGAGGGCACGGATCAACGCTTCACTACCAGTCTTATCTCGAGATAATCTAAGGACTCGCCTGATCTCCTCGTCTCTTATGCCATCGATGAAAGTACCAACTGTTAATTGTTCCTGGAATTCTTTGGGCGCATCCGGGTAAGCCAGGTATGTCAGTCGCTCAACAGCTGCTTCAAAATCTTGTAAACTTTCCCCAGCCTTTGTGTGCGTGATTTGAGCTGAGTCCTGTATACTTGGGCGAGGTGTTGGTCGCCATATCTTAGATCTAGTGCAGCTTCCAAAACTTTAAAATCCCGTTGCTGCGTCACTGGGATACTCTGAAGCAACTCTGAGGCTTGGCCCCTTAATGCTAGCACCAATGCCATAGCTTTGTCTTCGTTACTCCAATTGTTTGCGTATGCCGCTGCCTCAAATTGTCTTTTATAGGTTGACCAAGAAGTTTGACCATCAAAGGAAGGCGGTTGTAATCGAGGACCTGATGATGATAATACCAGCTGGCCTCCTTGTTCTCTTAACAGTCGCTTAAGTCGCTCTACCTCTCCTTCAACTGCACGAAATTTTCCTTCTATATCGGTAACTTTCCCTTCGACGCCAGTAACTTTCCCCTCGACACCAGTAACTTTTTCTTCAACGCCACTAACTTTTCCATTGACTTCAGTTACTTCCTCTTCAACCTTATTTACTTTTCCTTTGACATCGCTTACTCCTTCTTCAAGTGTAGTCACTTTTCCTTCGATGCCAGTAACTTTTTGTTCAACTTTATCTACTTTTTCCTTGACTTCATTGGTGGCTGACAGGATAGCATCTTGTTGCACCTGTATAATTTTTCTCAATTCTTCTTGCCGTCTTCTTTCTTTTTCTTCTTCACGTTTCTCTTGTTCTTCTTTTTCTTCCAGACGTCGTCTTTCTTGTTCTTCTTTTTCCTCCTGACGGCGTCTTTCTTGTTCTTCTTTTTCCTCCTGACGGCGTCTTTCTTGTTCTTCTTGACGTCTTTCTTGTTCTTCTTTCTCTTCTTGGCGTCGTTTCTCTTGTTCTTCTTTTTCCTCTAGCATCATTTTTCTAAATGCGGTGAACATGTCTTGCATTTGTTTTTCAGCAGCCATGCTTCTTGTTTCCATTCAAAAACTAACAAACAACACTAACAAGCCTTATTTAAAGTCTATGCCAGGTACAAGTCAAATATTTTCTCACACTAACACAAATTAGTCTTGTCTAATGTTTATTACTTCCCAGTTTAACTCACTTCACTATCTCCAGTGGTTTCCAAATAGAACACTATGGAACTTCGTCAAATTCTTCAGAAATTCTGTTGCAATTCCGCTTCTGACACCAATTGTTACGTGCTTACAATTTTCAGTAAACACTCCGTGGATTCGAATAACTTGCAACAAGAATTTTCACAAACCACTGATTTATTTAATCACTAAAATTACACTAGTAAATACTTAAAAATCACACAACGAATAATAACTTAATCTAATATAAATTCACTACTTTTAAAACACTATGTACTTTTCGTCCTAAACTTGACAACTTTATCTAACCTAAAAACTCTGTATTGCCTACTTCACTCAACTGAACTCTTCTTCTACAAACTGTCTCTGTAACCAGAACCACAGATTACTCAGAACTGAACTGGATACTGAACTGTTCCTTAACTTCATTAAACTGTACTGTTCTGTTCTCCCATCTGCTGGCTTCACCTCTTTATATACCCACTTGGAATGTCCAGAATATCATTGTAGAACTTTCCAGAAATATACTGGAATTCTCTATAATTTTCTTAGGCACTACTAAATGGTGGTTCGCCAGTTGGCCCACAGATGGCGCCACCCTTCTGGCCAGGGAGTACTTACAACTCTCCTCTCTGTTAGAGGGCAGCACATAACATTATATTAACTAATTTTTTAAGTGTTTTCCACATTAATTTCGGATTATTTTTATATTTGTTAATTTGGTCACAGTAATACGTCTTTTTCTTTATTTTTAACAAATTAACAACTTTATTTCTTAATATTTTAAATGTATTCCAATTAACATCTCTGTTGTACAACAAGTTTTTAAAATTCTTGTAGGCTGTATCCCTGTCTCTAATTGATTTGGCTACTTGGCAATACCAGTCTCCACGTGTTACTAACGGCCGTATGCACCGTACATACTTAAACGAGATTAACAGGTAACTCGGTTTAATTCGAAATTTTCTTATGCACCGTCAGTTATGACGAGCTTAATCCAGCGTAAAGTTAAACCTACAATTTTGGGCGTTTAAGTATTTAATCCTAGTTTTCGTACATGCGTATTGCAAATATAACCTCAAAATTCCTAGTATGTTTATTACCTCAGATAAACTGTTTGTCTGAGTTTATTACGTTTGTGTTTACCTACCTAAAATTACGAAAACCCAGAGATGGAAATAGAAGATGAAATATTTATGGATGACGATCTAGACCTATTAAATATAATTGATTACGGTTTTTCTAGACGTCGCTATGAAAGAGCTGCTTATACTTTCATGATATCGATAATTTATCTTTTTTCAGATTCAGGTTGACCAAGACAAAAGTTTTTGCGATGCTTGAGCAAATTGATGATAATTTGGAGTTTGATAAGACTTGTATGTATTTAAGTTTCTTTTAGAATTGTATACCTAGTTATTACGAGAGGATCAATCTCCATTTTTTAGAAGAAATAGTGTTTCTCCTGCCAACCAATTATTGAAAATTTTATGGTCTTATGCATGTATGTGTTTTCATAAAACCTTTTTAGGGCTTCCCAATTACGATAAACAACCCTGCTAGATGAAGCATTTAATTCGTGTTCAATTTTTTTTTTCACGACTTCATTCTGTCATTTCTGTCCACAACGGAAGCCCTATTCATCTTTCTATCCTCCAAAACTGAGTTATTATATTTGTTTGCTACCAAACTAAATCATATATCGGGGTTATGTCGCTGCAAAGTGCGTACAGGTCTCTGAGGGAGAATTAGAGATGAGGCGCATAAATTTGTGTTCAAGCACTTTTAGTTTTTTTATTGTCGTGGTCGGTATGCTGCACCACACCGGCGCCGCGTATGTGATGGACGGCCTGACCACCATTGTGTACAACAGTTTTTTATTATGTCGGTTAAGTCTGCTACCGCTGACCATGAGCGGATACAGACTCCCAGGAGTTACTTCGGTAACTTGTTATTGTCAATTTATTCTAAGAAAGTACGATAGAATATTTCAATAGAAAATATAGAAATGTCACAATTATTGTTTTAAATACAATTTATTATCAATAAAAATCCTTACGCATTCTGTTTCATTAAATAAAAAATAAAATAACCACGCTTTTATTTATAATGTAATAATACCCTCACATCTTCATTACATTTCAAAAAAGAGAAACCAAAATAGATTTTTTAAATGATTTATAAGACATTTCAACAATACAAATATAAAATTACACTAATCACAGATTTTCTAAAAATAGTGGAAATAGATTATTAATAATTACAAGAGACTATTTTTTCCAGTCGGTTGGTATTTCGTTAAATTTATTGACAATTAATTTACTTATAACAAATGTTACTTGCATACACACACAGATAAATTTACCAATAGCCTTTCAAATTTTCAGTATATATTTCCATCTTAACGTAATTTTGGATCTGCAGGGAAGATCAGCTGGAACACTGAAACAAAATGTTCTCAATTTCACAGAAATAATTTTGTTAACCGTTTGCATCATTTTACCTGTAAAACTATTTAGACAAAATAATACTTTAATGCACTTTTTATTTGAATAATCTTTAGAAGTTACTTAATTATCACGTCAACAAAATTAGACTCTAATTAACCTCACTAGTAAATTGATTTGTTATTCACTCAAATATGATTATACTGTTAAAGTGTAGATGTCGCGTACTCCCATGGTCCGAGATTTTGCCTATGCCGAAACGTTAATTGCAGAAGAAACAGAGGATGAGAAGAAGAAGCTTGTACTTGTCAATGTTTATTTCTGCTTCTGCGCCCAGTCTACAATTTAAACTTTTTACATCGGGTCGGATCATTGATGCTTCTTTATTTCTGTTTTCTTCAGGAAGAAGACGTTACCTATTGACTATCGTGACCATAGATTAAAGAGATTATATTATAATATATATTTTCTATGATCGTGACAATGCCCAAGATCTCATTTATTATGTTAACAATCAGCTGCTGTAATTCATGGTTAAAAGATTATTAACACGTTTTATAAAAAAAAATCCCATTAAAGTTATTATAAAAATGGAAACCCAAAAAATAATAGTGTGCAGGCTGTGTCTGAAAATATGTGACGGCTTTAAAGTTATAGAGGACGTTGTGAAAGACATCTTGGATATATTTCTGCCAGAAATAGTATGTATCGATAATTAGTGCATGGTTTCAAGAGCTGCGTTTTGTTTTATACAATATTTATTACACATTGGTAAATTTATTTTAGGACTTGGCTGCAGCACAAGAACCCGCGATGTGTACGAACTGTGAAGAGATGCTTATAAAATGTTTTGATTTTAAAATGAGTTGTTTCAAAACACATGCTGATATAGTTCCATTTGTCAACAATGAGAATACTACGAAAGTGGATCTAATAAATGTGTATCTGAGCAAATCTAAAAACGCTAATAGCGTTGACGAAGACTGTGTCATATGCGGATTTTGCACGAATATAGTTAAAAATGATTCTGCTATACCCCTTGATGTTGAGGGAGAACACGTTATGTTGAAGGATATGATTGATCAATGCCTTCCAGAACTGGTAAGTATCAATACTTGTCCTATAAAGTTCTAGACTTTAGAGCACAAAGTGTCATAATTGCAATAAAATATCTTTTAGTATACATAATAAAAACAAATTCGTAAATATGATAAAAAATGAATTCTGGAAAACCCTTCTAAATTCTAATTTCTTCTTTTTATTTAATTTTTACTTATCACTTTAACATGGCTTTTCCTAAAAAGAAATACAAAATACGATATATAATACTTAAACGATATCACGAGATCAGAAAAAATCATATAATGACTGTAGTGTGTCAGTAACACTAAAATCAGTTGTAATAACAAAATGATACCCAGTGCAGTGCGGCAAATAATTAATAAGGAGTCAAAAAATAACTTTGAAAACTCCAATATATTTCTAAAAAATAATGACGGTGTAATAATCAAGGATCAATCTCAAGTAGCTGAATTGTTTGTTATCCCATGATATGTCAGATAACAATAATATTCACAAATGTAATTCAGGCCTACCAAACTGCTTTTTCTATTTCCCACAGCTCCACAAGAAGCTGAGGGCATTATTTTGAACCTGCCAAATAGGAATAGAATTTATTGATGTTGAGAACTACAGCCGTTTTGGTAATACTAAAGGAGAATGGAAACCTCGAATTTTTGCGTGATTTTTTCAGGATACCCTATTTTGGGGTCGTAGAACACGAATCTGAAATTAGTTTTGCGTGCATACGAACCGTTTCTCAAAAAAAAATGTTTGAAAATTTTTCTCATGACGCACTTTTTCATGCACTAATTTATACACCAACAGCACTTGTATATCGTCTTTTTCCTTATTAAGATCACACTATGTCCTTTATAGAACAATAAACCCTTCACTTATGGCAGAAAACTCACTTTCTTTTGTATAAAATTCAGAATTTTATTCACAGAAACTGTATTAGATGAACCTCCATCTGTCATTTGATTACATATATTCGCATGCGTTGTTTGCGCATATGTAAGGTTTGGTGTCTAAAGGCACCTTATTAAATCTGGGGCAGATGGCGCTAAGTACACACATTAGCGCCTTGAAGGGCAAGGGATATGTATATTTATAAATAATACTTAACGCCGTCTGTCCCAGATTTAATAAGATGCTATGTACTATTATATATCCCTGGCCCTTCAAGACACTTTCGAAACGTCGACCGGCCGCGAACGGTCTTGATTTATGTTTATAAATAATGCTTTAGCGCCATATACCCCAGATTTAATAAGGTGCTAAGTACTATTATATATCCCTTGCCCTTCAAGACACGTTCGCGCCCGTCGACGCTTCGAAAGTGTCTTGAAGGGGGATATATAATAGTACTTAGCATCTTATTAAATCTGGGGCAGACGGCGTTAAGTATTATTTATAAACATACATATCCCTTGCCCTTCAAGGCGCGAATGTGTGTACTTAGCGCCATCTGCCCCAGATTTAATAAGGTGCCAAGTACTATTATATATCCCTTGCTCTTCAAGGCACTTTCGAAGCGCCGACGGGCGCGAACGTGTCTTGAAGGGCAAGGAATATGTATGTTTGTAAATAATACTTAGCGCCGTCTGCCCCAGATTTAATAAGGTGCTGAAGGTAAAGAGGTAATGTGTAGTGGGAGTTTGTTGAAGAAAAAGGGGCCAAAGTAGTTGACTCCATTTCTGCTTTTTTCCTAGTCGTAGATATCCCGAGTATATGTTATTACTAAACCTTGTATTGCGGCCATGTATATCCCCATGAGCGGTATAATTGTTTATGTTTTCTTTAACACATATCAAACACCTGTAGATGTAGATAGAAGGAACCGTTAGTATTCTAAGTTCAATGAATTTATGTCTTACGTCATCTCTATATCTAAGACCAGAGATCGATCTCACAACACATCTCTATAAACTAAATATTCTATTTAAATGAGCTGTATGCCCCCATGTTAGAATTGCATAATAAAATGTGCCTTGGAATAGCGAAAAATAAGCTGTTTTTATGACATTTAGGGATACTTCCCCTATTAAATTGTTTATCATATATACATATTTTGCCAGTTTTTTTCGAAATATAATCCACACGTTGATCCCAACACAGTTTGGGATCAAGTACTACTCCCAAGAATTTTACATTATCCGGATTTTGATAATTTTCAATGCTACAAGTAGAAAATACCAGAAAATACCATATTAGCTGTTTTGGTATCGTTTAAGTAATATAGGATCAGTCTTTCGGCTGGTGTTTGTTGCAATCGAAGCGTTAGCGTTTTGATGGTAATATGCAATTATTACACTTAACGCGCCAGATTTGTAACTTTGATTGCAGTCTGGTTACTTCCCTTATAGAAAAATAAGGATTTATAGAGGAGTTTGCGACTAAAAATATTATGTTTAATATTCCGCCCTCTAAAAGCACATTTGAACTATGCTAAGCCAAGTCGGGCTATTTATTTTTCGATTGCAACAGACACTGGACCGCTAGATGGCGCCTGCTGGCTGTTTTACATCTCGCTATTGTAAAAATACCGGGATGTACTATAGTCAAAGGATTCTCATGTCGGTCGTCGCATACCTACCTTGCACTGACGAGAGCCAACAGCTCGAAACTGCAGTCTGCAAGTGGTGTGTGACGACTGGCAGGGGAGCTCCTTTAAGTAGGATCAGTCTTTCGGCTGGTGTTTGTTGCAATCGAAGCGTTAGCGTTTTGATGGTAATATGCAATTATTACACTTAACGCGCCAGATTTGTAACTTTGATTGCAGTCTGGTTACTTTCCTTATAGAAAAATAAGGATTTATAGAGGAGTTTGCGACTAAAAATATTATGTTTAATATTCCGCCCTCTAAAAGCACATTTGAACTAAACTTCAAAGTGTTTAAGAAGATACTTTCCAGAATGACCCAGTGGGATATTCTTTTCAACTTTAGATACAAGAATTACTTAATTTTATACATGCTGTCAATTATTACTGACTGCAACTTACAACAATATCAATTTTAGATTTGCTTGCTAGTGAATGTGTATGTAGTGTTATGTGTTTACAGTCTTCAGTAAACACTCTGTGGGTTCAAATAACTTGCAACAAGAATCTTCACTAACCACTATTTTATTAATCACAAAAATTATACTAGTAAATACTTAAAAATCACACAACTAATAATAACTTAATCTAATATAAATTCACTACTTTTAAAACACTACGTACTTTACTTTTCTTAAACTTGTCAGCTCTCTGTCTGTATACTAGAACTGTACTGTATACTTCACTGAACTGTTCTGTTCCCCCATCTGCTGGATTCACCTCTTTATATCCACCCATAGAATATACCAGAATCCTATTCCATAACATTCTAGCGCAGGTTGGAATCCTCCCAGAGTTTTCTACTATGTGCTAGATGTCTGTTCGTCAATCGGCCCAGAGATGGCGCCACCCCACCTACCTATTGATTTAACCAAAGCGTTTGACTCGGTGGACAGGGCAGTGCTCTGGAAAATTATGTTCTGCTTAGGTATCCCTAGAAAATTTGTGGAAGTATGTCACAGTCTACATACAAACAACAACGCCCAGGTTATGTATAATAATGAGCGAACCTTTCCAAACCCTCACTGGAGTTAGGCAGGGATGCGTCCTGGCACCCCTACTTTTTAATTTGTTTACCACTGCTCTAACAGTTATTGCTGACAACAAACTGACAGTCAGAGGAATAGGTCTCAGATACCGTTTTGATGGCGGTCTCTCTAACATAGGGCGCTTTAGAGCTTTCACGAAGACACGCACACGATTCATTTGTGATCTCCAGTATGCGGATGACTGCACTTTTAGCCTCTACGCCGGAAGAGCTTCAAGAACTTTTAGATGTGTATGCCCAGAGCTATGATTCCTTGGGACTTAAAATCAACATTGGAAAGACTAAGATTATGTCAACTCCTTATCGAGTGAACCAAATAGACATTACACTTAACGGAAATTCTCTTGAAGTGGTGGATCAGTTCAATTACTTAGGCAACGTTGTTAATGACAAAGCAAACATGGACAGCGAGATTCGCAATAGAATTAACGCTGCATCTAGAGCACTCTGGGGACTTAGAGAGAGAGTATTTGACAACCAAGACCTTGCTTTGTCAACGAAAATGGCTGTCTACAGAGCAGTTGTCATTCCAACACTGCTATATGGATGTGAAAGCTGGGTCACTTACCGTCGTCATGTGAAAGAATTAGAACGTTTTCAGCAAAGACACCTCAGAAGTATGATGAAAATTCGTTGCTTCCATCACATATCAAACGTGGAAGTACTCAGGAGAACAAAAAGCCTTCCAATTGAGGTGCTTATTTCAAGAGCACGCCTAAGATGGGCAGGTCACGTTCATCGTATGCAATGATAACTGCCTTCCTAAATGTACACTTTATGGTGAATTGCTAAGCGGTAGAAGAAGGCGTGGCGGTCAACGAAAGAGGTTCAAAGACGCTCTCCATGAAAATCTAAAATCCTGCGGTATTGCAGACGAGCAATGGGAACAACTTGCAGCGGACAGAACCGAATGGCGAGGGGTTGTGGCCAGCTACAGCTATCAAGGAAATGTTGCTGCAAGAAGGCCGAATCCAAGACCTAACCAGGTCTATGTTTGTCCTGACTGCAGTCGACATGTGCTCTCCCGAATTGGCCTCTATAGCCATAGTCGTGTGCACCGGAGATGAATGGGAATTACAATAGACTACACCTTTTACTTGTTTTTTATTGTACACAATCTATCGACTGTAACATTTTTATACTCGGACTCGAGTAACGGCTAATAATAATAATTGATATTTGATCCATTTATCATGCACTGTACAAAAGAAATTCTCTTTTGCTGTTCCTGCTGTTTGTTTTGTTGTTTGTTTATCAAATTTTATCTCTAAACAACAAATCATTGTGTTTATGACAATCTATTGACATACCAACGCTTTTTTTCAATTTCTTCTCAATATATGTTATTTTTTTTGTCAACAGGATATAAGTGTTTTCAAGAAACCTGTAATTTGTGTCCCATGCCGTGGCTTTCTAGAAAACTGTCACCGTTTTGTGACAAACTGTTTGACTGTAGAAGAAAGGATAAAGGAGTATTGTGAAACTCAAAATATAAACTGTAAAGATCAAATAGTACTAAGCAATTTAATACAGTTTACAATAAAGGATGTAATCACAAGTGAGATAGAAGTTAAACCTGTTAATATCAAAGTGGAAACACAGTTCTCTGATGCAAGCAAAAGCGCTGATGAGAGACATGATATCGAGAATGCCAAAGGAGTGGTTGAATATGAAACTGAAAGTTTGAAAGAAGAGAGTAATAATTCTGGAGTGACTAAAATAGAAGAAATATTCTTTGTTGAAAAGGATGTTAAAAATGTTCTTGTCAAGGAAGAAATTGAAACAGGAACAGATGCTTCTGATATTCATAGGTAATAAATCAGTTAGTCTATCAAAATATACTTTATATCTAAAGCGGGAGAAGGTATAATATTTCATAGACGACATTTACTTAGAATTAATAATGTCTATTCCTGTTGTGCTTGTTTTCGTGCGGCCTTCAATTTTTCCTATTAAAAACTCCTGACGTAGAAAAGGATGATTCATCAGTCCATAATATATTTCATAATTTTGTTTGTCTCTCCATTGCTTTTCAGTTCTTCAAGTTTATCTTTAATCTTTTTCAAATGCTCTTGTTGCATTTTCGTTTTGTCAAAAATACCAGAATCTTATTTAGCTTATTTCGATTTTTTTTAGAATTTGTACTGCTTGAAGCTGTAGAAACAAAAGTGTTTCTACAGATTTCTCTATCTTCAGTTTATATATCAATCTTATTAATCGTTTTTGTAACACAAATACTCTGGATATTTCACTGGATTTTCCTCAAAGATGTATATTTTAAGTTATATACGAATAAGCCAAAGCATAATATACATTCATTAAATCGTCTTCACTGAGCATGTTTTTTAATTGATAAATTGCGAAATAAGATTTATTTCATTTATTGGAAACATAATTAATATGTTGTTCCTATAATAGTGTGCTGTTGATACATGTGCCCAACAATTTTGTGCTTTCACTTAATGAGATACCACAAAATGGTATATTTCTTCTAAGTTTAAAATCTATGAAAACTGTTTTATCCCTATTTAATATTAATTTATTTCGATCACATCAGGCATTCATCTCATCTATAGTTGTTTCAATGTCAGAACTAAATTCATCAGTGTTAGATTTGTAGTATCATCTGCATACATAATTCTGAATCCCTCGCTAATGTGCGATGGTAGATCATTAATATAGATGGAAAACAGTAGAGGTCCCAGGATAGATCCCTGAGGTACTCCCAGAGTAATAGCTTGTGGAACAGAGTAAACTTCATTACATTTAACCGTTAGAGTACTGTTATCCATAAATGACTTTATTAGATTAAGAATATTGCCTCTTATACCTATATTTTCTAATTTACTAAATAAGGCAGGACCATTTACAGAATCAAAGGCTATCAAATAAGATAGACACAATATATTTTCCTTTATCCATCTCACTGTAAATAAAACCAAATAACTTAGTAGAAGCACGTTCTACTGGTCTTCCACTTCTAAAAACCATGTTGGCTGTCTTAATATATTGCTCCTTTCTAAATAATCCGTGATCCTATTGTAAATAATTTTTTCTATAATTTTAGAGATAACACTAAGCAGTGATATTTGCCTGTAATTTTCAGTGTCATCTTCCTGGCCTTTTTTATGAATAGGTATTACTACGGCAATTTTAAGTTCCTCAAGGAAATAACCTTCTATGACCGTTTTATTAACTAAATATAATAAGACGTCGATGATAATGTTCGAGGTATTTTTAATGACTTGTGCTGTTAAACCATCCAGTCCTACTGATTTATTATTCTTTAGTTCATTGATTACACCAAGAAGTTCTTCTTTTGATACTTGATAGAAATATAATGAATTTGTTTGATATTTGGAGAGAGTGCATGGTAGTGTCAAATTATATCCGAAGTGACTGTCTGCATTATTAGTCGCAATCTGGGCAAAATGTGAGGCAAAAGTATGTGATACTGTTTCATCGTCATATACAGGCTGTCCATTTTATCAGGGCCCTCGAGAATATCTCACTTAATATTGGTCGTACAAAAAAAAATATTTTTATGAGAATTGTGCCGATTTATATAACCTACAAAATGGTTTAAAGACATTTGAAATCCATGGCCTACTTTAAGAGTTATGGCGGAAAATATCTAAAATGCGGAAAACGTCTAGGCCAAATATCTCCGTTATTTGAAGAGATACAAGAAAAATTCTGAAGCGAGAACTTTTTGCAAAATATACGAGGTTTTATCTAACTTTTTTCAAAACCGCTGTATTTTGAGATTTACTCTTCAGGCTGTTAAAAAAATTATTTTGAAACGGGCGGGAAATGGCGCCATTAAATAGAGTATTTTCCTCCCTTTTCAACGATGTATCACATGCCATATTTATTCATTGGTACTACGCTAGTAATTATAAATACATTTTTTTAAAACCAATAAATTTTTTTTTAACAAGCATTATACTTGCCGCGGAGAAGTATGATTAAATAAAACGATAAAATAATTCAACAAGTTCAAATCTTTGCTATAATAAAACATTAACACAATTAAGAAAAATAAGTAAATTCAGGTAACAAAAACAAAATAATAATCAAGAAAGCAACATGGAGCAATTATGGAAAGAGTATTCGCAGTTATGCCAATGTATAGAGGTCCTCCATAAAAGCGTCACTCCTTGCTTAGAAAGTTAAAATGTCTTTACCAATTAATTTAAGTATAATATCCATTTGTTTGTATTTCATGATTTCACTATTATTTCAATTATTTTAAAATAGTTGGCTATGAACAAACTTGACAATTTAATTTTTTGACAGATCATCTCAGTTAATACTTAAATTCTCACTCAATCACACTCGTTTAAGAATTTGGAATTTTCAAAAATGATTTTCACACATTGATCATTATAATATGTTCGTTACATATTGCCAATGCAATTTTAACTCTGGATTAGCTCAAGTAGAATATAGAAACAGATTTCCACAAGCACTACAGCCGAATAAAACTCTGTCCAGAAAATTAGCTACGAAGCTGAAAAATAATGGTTCATTTTTAAAGAAGACAAGATTGAACAGTGTTACTGATAATGTAAATATGGTAAATAAATAAATAAATAAATGATATAAATACACCACAGGTAATGACAACCCCCTTTATCCCGGAAGGCTCTAGAAGAGCCTTGTGTGGGAGGGGGCTACACATTTAGAGACAAGGGACACACACCCAATATCCGTGTATAGTGGAAACATCCCTCTCACAGTATTTTCCACTGCCACGACCGGGGATCGAACCCGGAACTTTTAGGTGAGAGGCAAGTGCGCTCACCTCTCGACCATCAGTCATACAACCGAGTTATTAATTATGTAAGAAATAAAAATACAGAAAATTTGGAAATATCATTAAGAGAAATTCAAATTGCTTGTCATATAAATAAAACAAGTACTAAAAAAATTATAAAGAAAAATGGTTACCGGTGTTATAAAGCCAAAAAAGTTCACAATTTACAAACGGGGGACAAACCAAGGAGGACGACTTTTTGTAGGTGGCTGTTGGAAAAGAAGCATGCCGATCCATTAATATGTAGTAAAATACTTTGGTTCGACGAGGAAATTTTTTCCAATAATGGATTTTTTAATCGCAATGTTTATTACAAATGGACTTCTGAAAATACACACTGGCATAGACCGACTGGATTTCAAAATCGTTTTTCAATAAATGTGTGGATAGGTATTTTAGGCACCAATTTAATAGGTCCTTATTTTTATGATGGTCACCTCAGTGGTCAAAGGTACCTAAACTTTTTGAGAAATGAATTTAATGAATTCTTAGATGACCTACCTTTAGAGAATCGACATAACTTTCAATATTTTCAACAAGATGGAGCTCCTCTCCACAATTCCCAGATTTGCCTAGATTATTTAGATGAAATTTTGCCTCAACATTGGATAGGTACCAATGGATTTATTCGATTGCCCCCTCGTTCTCCAGATATAACCCCAATGGATTTTTTTCTATGGGGGTATATTACAGATAAGGTGTTTTCGACGGCACCGCAAAATATAGAGAACCTAAAAGCTCGAATTCAACAGGCATGTATTACAGTTACCCACGAAATGCTGAGTAATGTTTTAAATGCAGTGCCCCGCCGTCCTCGATTGTGCATAAGAAATCGCGGTGGACACTTTGAACACTTGATATGATATCTTAAAAATTATTTTGAGGATTAGATAAATATTAATGTTCTGTGTGCTATATTCCTTTTATTATTGATTTGTTTTGTTACCTGAATTTACTTTATTCTTCTTAATTGTGTTAATGTTTTATTATAGCAAAGATGTGAACAACTTATTGAATTGTTCAAATGTGCTTTTAGAGGGCGGAATATTAAACATAATATTTTTAGTCGCAAACTCCTCTATAAATCCTTATTTTACTATAAGGAACCTAACCAGACTGCAACCAACAGCTACTCTCCGGGCTATGTGCCCCGCCGAGCGCTGAATTACAAGTTACAAGCCTGGCGCGTTAAGTGTAATAATTGCATATTACCATCAAAACGCTAATGCTTCGATTGCAACAAACACCAGCCGAAAGACTGATTCTACTTAAAGAAGCTCCCTTGCCAGTCGTCACACACCACTTGCAGACTGCAGTTTCGAGCTATTGGCTCTCGTCAGTGCAAGGTAGGTATGCGACGACCGACATGAGAATCCTTTGACTATAGTACATCCCGGTATTCTTACAATAGCGACATGTAAAACAGCCAGCAGGCGCCATCCAGCGGTCCAGTGTCCGTTGCAATCGAAAAATAAATAGCCTGACTTAAGTAGAATCAGTCTTTCGGCTGGTGTTTGTTGCAATCGAAGCATTAGCGTTTTGATGGTAATATGCAATTATTACACTTAACGCGCCAGGCTTGTAACTTGTAATTCAGCGCTCGGCGGGGCACATAGCCCGGAGAGTAGCTGTTGGTTGCAGTCTGGTTAGGTTCCTTATAGTAAAATAAGGATTTATAGAGGAGTTTGCGACTAAAAATATTATGTTTAATATTCCGCCCTCTAAAAGCACATTTGAACTATGCTAAGCCAAGTCAGGCTATTTATTTTTCGATTGCAACGGACACTGGACCGCTGGATGGCGCCTGCTGGCTGTTTTACATGTCGCTATTGTAAGAATACCGGGATGTACTATAGTCAAAGGATTCTCATGTCGGTCGTCGCATACCTACCTTGCACTGACGAGAGCCAATAGCTCGAAACTGCAGTCTGCAAGTGGTGTGTGACGACTGGCAAGGGAGCTTCTTTAAGTAGAATCAGTCTTTCGGCTGGTGTTTGTTGCAATCGAAGCATTAGCGTTTTGATGGTAATATGCAATTATTACACTTAACGCGCCAGGCTTGTAACTTGTAATTCAGCGCTCGGCGGGGCACATAGCCCGGAGAGTAGCTGTTGGTTGCAGTCTGGTTAGGTTCCTTATAGTAAAATAAGGATTTATAGAGGAGTTTGCGACTAAAAATATTATGTTTAACTTATTGAATTATTTTATCGTTTCATTTCATCATACTTCTCCACGGCAAGTAGAATGCTTGTTAAAAAAAAATTTATTGGTTTTTAAAAAATGTTTTTATAATTACTAACGTAGTACCAATGAAGAAATATGGCATGTGATGTATTGTTGAAAAGGGAGGAAAATACTCTATTTAATGGCGCCATTTCCCGCCCGTTTCAAAATAATTTTTTTAACAGCCTGAAGATTAAATCTCAAAATACAGCGGTTTTGAAAAAAATCAGATAAAACCTCGTTGAAACACTCTGTTTTGCAAGAAATTTTTGCCTTAGAATTTTTCTCGTATCTCTTCAAATAACGGAGATATTTGGCCTAGACGTTTTCCGCATTTCCGATATTCTCCGCCATAACTCTTAAAGTAGGCCATGGATTTCGAATGTCTTTAAACCATTTTGTAGGTTATATAAATCGGCACAATTTTCGTAAAAATATTTTTTTTTGTACGACCGATATTAAGTGAGATATGCTCGAGGGCCCTGATAAAATGGACAGCCTGTATATTTACATTGTTTGTGTTTAAGGTAATAGATTTATTTTCCCAGCTTAGACTTTATAATATTCTAGGTTTCTTTGGATTTATTTACCGCATTATTTATTTTGTTGTTGTAATAA
The DNA here is from genome assembly GCA_963675555.1 of Leptura quadrifasciata. Lineage (NCBI taxonomy): Eukaryota > Metazoa > Arthropoda > Insecta > Coleoptera > Cerambycidae > Leptura > Leptura quadrifasciata. Next base: position 92,534,670 of record OY776680.1, on the reverse strand, counting down.
TTTTACTGTGATTTTTTTTATATATCTTTTATGTTCGTTTTCTTTACATTTGCACTCATCTATATCAGTATTGCTACTACCTGATTTTATTTCTCTAAACATATTTTGAAGTACTTGACCTTGTTGAATTATGTCATCTGTTATCCAGGTTATCCAGCATTTATTGTTAAAGTTTTTTATTTTATTTTTTATATTTACATTTACAAGTGGACATGAAACATTAAAACACCATATTAAGAGCGCTCCGGATATAAGCCGAATAGACTGTGCAAATTACTCTCATGTAAATCATTATTTTAAAAAACGGCTTTCACTAAAAGACATTAAAAACATGTTACAATGTGGGACGATGAGAGAAAAGAAAGTATATATAAAAAAATAATTTTTTTTCTTCTAAACTGCTGGCCACTCGAACTTACACATAGAGAATTTTAGGCAAAATTTAAAGTTCAATATTTTCAACGGGAATGCAAATTTTTGAACGCGGCTTGCAAATTTTAAGAGCTAGTTTTTTTCGGATTAAGCTGCATGATGTATATTTATCGTAGGAACATAAGTTTATTATATACGGGGTGATCAATGAAGTCATGCAAAAAATCAAAAAGTTTGTATGAGTGAAATTTCCGCAAAAAATTTTTGGGCCCTTGCAATATGGTTCGTTATTAAGGTAACATCAATATCTCTAGACGGTTTTGTCAGTTTTTGGATTAAGGCCCTTAGGCCTTGTACACACTACTCAACATAAAATTTGGATACCGAAATTTTTAAAATGCTATAACTTGACATTGGATTGACGGTTCTTGATGATTTTTGCGGATTTGGAATCCTTATTTCACGTAGATTTTCTATGGTCTAAGCATTTTATTTGAGGGTTGAAATTTACACATTATACCGGGTCGATAATAAACAAAAACGTAGAGACAAGAACAAGTTTATTACATTATATTCTACAATGTACAAGATTGCTTAACAACGGCCAAAAGTCAATTCTTAAAAAATTTATAATTCTAATTCTGGTAATTTTTAATAATTAAAAAAAATTTAACTAAAAAACTAAAAATGAATTTAATTTAAACTTAAATTAAAATTAGGTACATTAATTTAAAAAAAGAGAAGCTAATATTTTGTTGGTCCTCCTGCTCGTAATATTATTTCCCGACATCGATTTGGTAAAGTATCCACAAGATTATTTATAAAATCTTGTGGAATATTCTCCCATTCTTCACGAATGGCCTCACTGAGCGTTTCTAAGGTTTCAGGGGGTACATCAAGAGATCTTACTTTAAGTTTTAAATAAGACCAAACGTGTTCGATGACATTAACATCCGGAGACTTTGCAGGCCAGCCCATCCTATTGATGTTTTGTGCCTGCAAAAACTCTGTGATCCTTCGCTGTGAGGTCGAGCGTTGTCATCCACCAATAGAAGTTCTGGGCCATAATGTCGAGCAAAAGGAACAACAATAGGTTCCAAAATTTCCTCCTGATAAACAGTAGCATTAATGGTTTGGTTGGTAATGAATAGCTCGGTTTTACCATTTCTTATGATACCTCCCCACACTGTAACACCTCCGCCACCAAATGCTTCTTGAGGGTCCATATTTTCCTCCAAATATTACTGATTTGGCCTTCTCCAAACTAAAATTCGGCCATCGGAGTGAAACAAATTAAATCTTGTTTCGTCAGTAAATAAACAATGGCTCCACTCTGCATTACTCTTTAAGACAACAAACTGGGGTGTGAGTTTCGGACAGATCAGTGAGAGGAACATTAAATAAAAACAACTTGAGGTGAGAATTTATTTTTACAAAAACTTAAATAATGCCAAACCTTAGAGCGCGTTGTACCCTACGTTTTTGTTTATTATCGACCCGGCATAATGTGTAAATTTCAACCCTCAAATAAAATGCTTAGACCATAGAAAATCTACGTGAAATAAGGATTTCAAATCCGCAAAAATCATCAAGAACCGTCAATCCAATGTCAAGTTATAGCATTTTAAAAATTTCGGTATCCAAATTTTATGTTGAGTAGTGTGTACAAGGCCTAAGGGCCTTAATCCAAAAACTGACAAAACCGTCTAGAGATATTGATGTTACCTTAGTAACGAACCATATTGCAACGACCAAAAAAATTTTTTGCGGAAATTTCACTCATACAAACTTTTTGATTTTTTGCATGACTTCATTGATCACCCCGTATATAATAAACTTATGTTCCTACGATAAATATACGTCATGCAGCTTAATCCGAAAAAAACTAGCTCTTAAAATTTGCAAGCCGCGTTCAAAAACTTGCATTCCTGTTGAAAATATTGAACTTTAAATTTTGCCTAAAATTCTCTATGTGTAAGTTCGAGTGGCCAGCAGTTTATTATCGACTTGCAAAAATAATTTTTATCGTCCCGCATAGGTATCATTAAAATAAACATTTTCCCTTTTGTAGAACTAAAATAAAATTAGCCCTAATGTCCTCAAATGCACAGAGAAATTTAAGGATTAGGTATAATAAATTTGTCCAATGTCATATTCTACTACATCTCTATCTCTCGCCTTCCAAGCACACCGTACATTCAGCTGCGTCATTTTATTGACGTGAAGTCATTTACAATTAAAATTGGAAGCATGGATGACTAATACACTCCGACCAACTCTTAAGTCATCCAGAAACAAGGCAAATGCGGCGCGTATATCGAATTGAGTTAGATAATTCCAATTTATTTTTGTAATCCCCACTTTTACACATTTAATTCATTTAAATTTTCAGAACTTCTAATTCTTTTAATTATCATTACTTTTATTTTATCATATGTTATTATATTAGGCGAAAATATATGAGTAAAGTGATCTGCTAACAGAGGATTGTAAATTTTAATATCATAGTTTTGGGGAGGGATGTTTGTTACAACATAATCAAGTGAGATCTGGCCATGAATATTATTGAATACACGAGTTGATTCTCATGTAGTTCTATTTAGCTGATAAGAATCAAACAGATCGCATAGTAGTTTAGTAGTCAGAGATTTGTCAAATAGATTTATATTAAGGTCACCACAAAGGGATAAAATCATATTTGTCTACTATATAGTTTCGCACAATCGTTAAGTTTCCAAAGAAAATATCAAGATCCCCACTAGGAGGTCTATACAGGGTGGACCATTAATAATAGGCCATAGTTCATATGCTTTAGTAAAATGTTGCTGTGGAAAAAGATACAGCAGGTCAAAGTTCAAATTATCTTTTCGTTTTTTTGCAATAACTCAACAGCCTCTTGACTGATCTTCTTCAAATTTGCTAGAGGAACTTTTTTTATTCTAAGAAACAATAATTTATGTATTACATCACGTTAGATCATAGAGGACGCCGCAGGACCTGCATCTGATGATGAATTTTTTAAATATTTTTTTTTTACGAAGCGTTGTGGTACTTCTGACCAGTGGCGGCCCGTGGCTTTTAGCTGCGGGTGGGCAGGATGGGATAGAATTGAATAGTAATTACAGTTTTCCACAGAAATTTAGTGTGTGTAAAAAATCAATAAACAAAAAACTTCTAATTTCTTAAGTTTATTTTTAAATTTTGTACTTATTGCTCAATAAATCGAACTGGTTTCAAAATAAATGGCGATAGAGATGTACATACGCAAAAATACTGGTTTTTCATTCCTACATCATATGGTGATAAAGTGCCCCACGTACCCATTTTGATTGACACAATCTATGAGTCTTTGAAATGAAGTTTCTACTGTTCTACAATCCAAAATATGAATAAGAGAACAATAATATAACTGCTTTTCGATTGATCACACCAGCAATTTTAGAAGCAGTAGAGACCTTCAAGGCCTTCTTTAAAATTACCTGGGTAGAATACAGTGAAGTTTGAATATATTGATGGCCGAACAATTTATATTTTAAACTAGAAACGGTATAATCGTTCAATATATTTTATTTTTCAATCGCTTAGTATAACATTTTTACATTACTTATCTATCCCTTTTGAATTACACGGATTTTTACTATTTCTACTGAATAACATGCAAGACCAGCAGTAAAGTTTATTTTTTATTTCACTTCCAGAAAGCCATAATCATTTGCGTTGCTCTAATTTAGTTATAAAAATTCGTAAGTTAGAGATGCAGAACTATTTTCTAATAGAAAAAATAAATAATATTAATAATTAGTCACTGGTCCACTCATCGCAATTTTTTCTACTAAAGTAAACAACTACTAAATACCGATAAAGATCACAGATTATAAATTAAAAAATTTGAGCGAACATAGAAAAATTATACGAACATAACCAAAATTTTCCAATTCCAAAACAATGATTTCCAAGCTCTGATGTTTGCGCATAGTGATCCGTGATTCGCGTGACCCACACGGTTGAAAATGAAGCGATACTTGGCGAGATATTACTACTACAGGAAGGGAAGGGATCTGGTCATCTCTGACAGCCAATGTCAGTGTCCACATTCCACCGAGCGCAAAGTCGCATATTTGAGTTTGCATGTATTTCATTTACATATTATATTATTATTATTATATTTTCACATCTAAAACTGAAAAAATAATAAACATTATTTTAGCACTTTTTGGATAATATAGAGGCATATGTGTACTAATGCATTGCATTTATTTCATTTACATATTAATATTTAATTTCATAATTTCACATTTAAAACTGCTAAAATAAAATTAAACATTATTTTAGTACTTTTTGAACAATATAAAGGCACATGTATACTAATAAATTACATCTTATTATTTTAACTTCTTTTTGTTTCTATTTATCAAATTGGAAATTAGTGCTCTATTTGATATTCTTAAGAAACATTGATTAATCAATTTTAACACATTAGTTATTTTTCCTGCGTCATATCTGAACATATTCTGTTCAATATTCATATCGTTTATCACAAGTGTTTTGCTTGCGGGGTGGCTTGTCCACTCTGGGTTGTAAATCGCTTAAACGCGCAAGATGTACGTCTCGGTTTGATGTATATTACAGACGTAAAGATCGAAGTGAAAGACCAATATATGCGTAGACGTAGTATAATTGAAATCACGATTTCAGAGTGAGCATAGCCTGCCCTGGCTTGGCGCATGACATTCCTAATTGGAATTCGACAGTATTGCCCTCGGCATTAAGCAGATTCATATGTGGACTTATATAAGGTAGATTAATGTGTAGTAAAAATAGTATCATAAATAAAATTAATTTTTTGAATTTCAATGTTGCAATTAATTAACTGTAAAATTTTATTTGATAATTTAACTACAAAATTATGTAAAAATATAAATATAATTTTACAACTACAGCTTATGTAATTGGGTGGTCACTGCCTACCCTGCCATCGTTGACGAGCCGTCACTGCTTTTGACCAGAAAATCTGATGAGGGCGTCATTTCCACGTATAAAAGGTACACTTGGTAGAACTTGATAACTCCAATCGTTTTCGAGGAAAGTGCCGTTAAACATTTCAATAATTTTCAAATTCAAATTTAATGAAACAAAGTGTTATTATGACTTTGTTTTCCCTTCCCTTTTGTACTTTTTTCAATAAATACACTTTGTTTCATTAAATTTGAATTTGTCTTTCAAAAAATTATTAAAATGTTTAACGGCACTTTCCTCGAAAACGATTGGAGTTATCAAATTCTACCAAGTGTACCTTTTATACATGGAATCTACCCCTGAATCTACCTATGGCCTATTATCAATGGTCCCTGGATGTACAACATATTATAATTTTAGTGTTTTCGTCTATATACAATGATATACCAATCATGACTATATGACATTTCGTTAAAGAGTGTCTCCTTATAAAATTGTAGGGAGTCACGAATAAAGATTAAGGACCCACCATGGTGAGTGCAAAATAAGAGGCGATTTTAAAATTGGATAAACTAATATGTTCAACATTTGTACCACAAACACATATCGTCCGATTCTAAGCACCCTAATATCTTCAACAATAACAATTTTTGTCATTTCCAGATTAGAAGAAGGAGATATTGTTGCAGAACAAGATGCGCTGGACAAGTTACGTGGTAGATGGGAATTTTTAATACCCAAACTAAAAGGGGATCAATCGAAAGGAAACATTAAAGACGCATTGACCAATAGAAATGTCTTGGAACCAACAGTGTACAAGTGTGAATATTGTTCATTTCGGACAAAATATGAATTCTGCCTCAAAATTCATTCTCGGCTGCATAATTATTCTGCACAAGAATCAGAAGAATCAAAGTACCAATGTGACACTTGTTCATATCAGACAATACGTAAAAATGAGTTCAGAAAACATCTGAGATTTCACGAGAAAAAAGTAACACAATATAAATGTGACTCTTGTGTATATCAGACAAATAGCAAACCAAACTTGAGAAGACATTTACTGTTCCATAAGGATCCGTCAGAAGTAACAATGCACAAATGTGACTCCTGTTCGTTTCAGACAAAATATAAAAGAAGCCTCATCAGTCATGTTCTTACTCATAATTATTCGTCACAAATAGAAATGTACAAATGTAACTTCTGTTCGTTTCAGACAAAATATAAGAGCAGTCTCAGAAGGCATGCACTAGTACATAAGGATTCCTCAGAAGCAACAATATACAAATGTGACTTTTGCCCACTTGAAACAAGATATGAACAATGCCTTATCGAGCATTTGTCAATATGTAAAGGCCGTTCAGCAGTATATTCGAACAAGGCAGTACGTGATCTTAATTTACGTACATATAGTGCAAAAAGAAAAAAAATATGACTTACTGCAATAACAAACTCAATAATTAATGTGGTAATGAGGTACTTGGTTTTAAACAAATTGTAAACTTGATTGGAGAACATCTGCATTTCAAAATTGTATACATATTGTGCATATTAGTTGTTATTGTTTGCACTTTATAATAATACGTTATAAACACATTTTATAAACTGATCACAACTGCATAATATCTACAGTTTAATAAATCTCTCATACTGCAAGTATTTATCATTCATATACCTATATGCCGCACAAATTTAAAAATAAATATATTTAATTCATAAATATCAAAATATCCTGACAATCTGTTGCAAATATATATACTCTTATTTTACTAAGATATACCTAATATCTTTTGTCTAGCGAATTTTACTTTTGTTGTCGATTGTTAAGTCATATTTGTGTCTACTATATACCCACAATTGTTTATAATTAGTTAATTGGTATAACACATTTGTGTTCTACTTAAGGGGTAGCTTTAGGGGGTGACTTTCAATATTTTCCTCATAAATTTTTATTTTTCTCGTATTTGAAAAAATTATTATAAAAAATTAATTTTCTGATCATCATCATTCTGATCAGAGGTAGGTATTTTTATTACGATTCTATAAAGTAAGCCGTTCTCGAGTAATAAAACAACCAACATTTACAACATTGTTGGTCCATATCTTTATTATGAAAATTTAAATGGTGAACGTTATAATAATAATAATAATAATAGTACTTTATTCTGCAAAAAAAATATTACAGGAAGCGTCAAAATACAGTAATATGAAATCAAAATATAAATAACAATACAACTTATTGTATTTTGTCACGATACATACACGCACATAAGTATATATAAACACAAAAAAGTATATATATATATATAAGTAACAATTGAACAATCAGTAAAATGTCAATGTTCTAGAAACTCTGTAAGAGAGTAAAACACTTCTGTTGTCAACAAGTTTTTTACCCAACTGGAGAACGCCTTAAAATTTGTATTTCTTATCTCGAGAGGAATTTTATTATATAATTTTGGACCCCAGTAGTCCACTCCCTGCTGAGTTATATTCAGTCGGTGAGGCGGAATTTGTAACTGTTCCCTGTTTCTTGTGTTATAGTGATGATTTTCAAGATTTGGACTAAATTTATCTTTATATGAATGCACATACTTAAGGCAACTGAGTATATGTAGACTTGGCATAGTGAGAATATCTTTGAAGGCATCTCTGCAGCTCTCTCTATAATTCATGCCACATAATGTTCTGATGGCTTTCTTTTGTAGGATGAAGATTTTCTGAGCGTCAGATGATGTTCCCCATAGTAGTATTCCATATGCTGCGACGCTATGAAAATTTGAGTAATGTGCTATTTTTGCGGATTGGTTGGTGGATACGTTTTTTAATATTCTAATGGTATAAATAGCTGCGGCAAGTTTTTTGCAGAGCTCTTCAATATGGCCTTTCCAATTTAATTTACTGTCTAATGTTAAGCCTAAGAATTTCAACGATAACCTCTCCGTTTCCCTTTTTGTAGATAAAATTATATTTTGCGTTTTTTCTCTGTTTAAAGCCAATGAGTTCGCCATGAGCCAGATATTTGCTTCGTGCAATATATTTTGTGATAGGGTTGTTAACTCTGTTTTATTTTTCCCTTTTGTTATGAATATTGTATCATCAGCATATAAACAAGCCCCATAACTCTTAACATTAGAGAGTAAGCCGTTGATATATATTATAAATAGTACTGGTCCCAACACAGAGCCTTGTGGCACACCTCGGGTTAGTAGCATTGGGTTTGATCTTTTATCATTCCACCATACTGTTTGATATCGATCTGATAAATATGATTCGAACAATTTATGTGGAGTTCCTCTCACACCATAATAATGTAGTATATACACTTCTTACAAAATGATTTACCTATGCTGTTGGATAATTTACCAGTTCAATTAGATACTATACAGGCTGAATTTGAAATACATCATAATATTTGAACCTATTCAGCACTATGACTCCAAAAAATTCTTAAAGATAGTCATTTGTAAAATAGGTGAAAAATAAGGAAGAAAAAATTCAACTTTGATCTAAAATGTCTACGACGCTCATGAACACGCAAGTAAACTTTTTTATTCGTTTGTAGGTGCTTTGTAGTTGCTAAATTTACATATGTGACAGATTGTGTTTTGCGATTGTGTATTTAGCAAATAACGCCAGTGTTTCGGTCTCTTATTTAACACGTTTGATGTGTATAGGGGCCATGTTTTTAACAAATTGTGAATTGATACTTATAAGTAAGTACTTATATATGTATATATATATATATATGCTGCTCCACTCAAAAGCAATATTGAAGTAAATTAAATTATTCAAACCAAACATATCCAGGAAGGCGGATTGGTAGGAATGGGGTACGCAGGGGGTCAGCTAGATCTTCTGATATTACTCAATTAGATTTCTATTTGTAGGGAAATTAAATTCTATTCCAAGTTTCTGTCATCCAAAAAATTCTTTGTAGCGCAGCGCCATCTACCCCTTAATATATTAAAAATATACAACATACAAATTCTGATGGGATTATTGTTTGAAAAATCATACACGCCCTTTCATAACAGATGTTCCACATGTCTTATCATACCTTCAAGAAGTGCTGGTTTAAGAAATGTGAAAACATAGTACATTTAATTCAGTAGGTCAGCACTTTAATACTGCAACTGCCAGGCAGAGAATAAAATTTTTTGGAAGGTATATTTCAATAAGACCTCAAATTCCCCATTCAAATTTATTTGGGATCAAGTATGGCCATTCAGTACGTGGAAATAAATAAAAAAATAAGAAACTGACTTTATTAGACCTATCAAGAAAATTATTACAGTAGAGAAAATCACTATAGTAGAATGCGGTCACGGTGAGACGGGTGGAGTTTATATCGCGGCACCTAGTCCATCATTTATATCGCTTACATGAAAGCGAGACAGTTGATTGTTTAGTTGTTACCACGCGAATGAATGTCTGTCCAGAATCGGACTTGCCTAGTTACAGATGATTTGTCCAAATGGAGTTGTGAGTACATGGTGAGTATAATTATATAGGTAATATTAATTATTTATTTATTGTATGGTTATATAACCAGGTAGGGTTTATGTGCTGTTTTCCTTTTGTGGTATTCACTATTCTCTTCAAATATCTACCTAATTAATATAGACGGTGACTTGGGGAACCAACGCCGAACTATAATTAAATGATCAAAAGAACTTACTTGTGAAGTACGCCTCCGAAGATGTGGTCTTCCCAATACAATATTTAGTTATAGTTACAAATAGTTTTATGCTGTAACGAACATTCTTAAACTGTTATACACACATCCTGATTGTTTGTTAGTGTCCATCTATGTTACTAAAGATATTTTCATAATTGTAAAACTTGTGGTTAAATACTATTTCTTAAATTTAAACCTGAAAAGGAATTTTGGAAACACCAGAAAAAGACAATATAATGTTCAAAAATATGTATTAAATCTTTTTAAAAAAATATGTTTTACAAAAATGTTCAAGAAAAATGTATTGACAGACTGTAGTCTGGCCCATGTACAACACATAGTGAGGAACGGAACGACTCATAATGTAACCGACTACCATCCAATGTGCGGTTTATAGATAACGATTGAATAAAAAGATTCAAGAAAAGTTCAATGTTTATAAATTTTTGGTGGGCTTTTACTTTCCTGTCAATTTACGTATTATCAGTTCAATATTAATTTATTTCGCTCCTCGGAGCTTAAAAATGCTTAAATCGCAACGACTTTGAATTATATTCTGCTATTATAAATTCATACGTTCGGGCAAGGCGGTTCCACGCACATTCTGAGTACATGGTAACTACACTTTTTTGACACCGAATCACTGAGGAACAACCGGTTTAGGATAAATATGCTTAAAACCTATCATTTTCCCGTCAAAATCGACTGCTAGAAAATGATAGGGCACTCTCGACGCTAAGGGCTATTTTCGCTAAAACTCTCAAAATACTTTGGCTAGAGACTAAATAACTTGTCCTCATATTTAACACAACGCATGAGTTGCAGTGCTGCACAACGTGAATTTGTAAAAGGATTTTTCGGTTTTCGTTATACTTTCTAAATTTTGTGGTCGGGGCGGCATATTTCGTCCCCGTGGAGCGACATTGCGCCCTCGTGCAGCGACATTTACGATACTTTCTAAATTACACCCCTTGATGAGTTTCCAAGATTTTGGCATAAAAAACGCCCCGTAGAGCGAAAAATGGAGCATTTATATATAAAAGTCCTTCCAACGGCATTTTCACGTGAAGTACGCTATTTATGCGAAATGTCGGATTTTGTTACAGTTTCAAAAAGTTCATCGAGGGTTTTGGCGTGTTCTTTAACAATAACAGTGAAAATAAGAATATGGCCTACCACTAGAACTAAAGTTGTGTTGGTTTTACAATTTTTTAAATATAAGACAACATGTGGAAAACGATACAACTACTTCCACACTTTACTAGAAGTATCCTCTCCTACTAATATGAAGCAGACCGAAGGAGAAATGGTTGGATATCTTTTTGACGGAGACGTATCCTTAACTTTACCCGTAGTGTTTGTGATAATTGAAAACAAATCAGTCAAGTACTTGAAACTGAATTGAAAGGCTGGAGCGATATATAGTAACAAGCTTAGAAGACTTATTGCATGTGTAAATGGTATCTTGTAAAAATTGTTTGCAACTATTTTTGTAATATTTCCTCCCTCTATGACTATTGAAAACATTGTATCACATTATAACCAAACAAAATCAATATACAGATTGCTGCAAAAGGAATCCATAAATATTTAAATTTATTGGTTTTAGTTTTAAAGTTAACCCATATTATATTGAAATATGTTATTGCTCAGCAAGGACCAACGAGAAGGTATGAACATATCTTGCCAGGAGGGGATGGGGCAGGTTAGATTAACGAGGGGCAACGATTTTAGTCAAAAATAAAATAAAAATTTAAGTTTCTTCTAAAATAAAAACGTAAGTTTCTTGAACAAAGCAAAGAATTATTATATGAAAACAAAAATAAATATTTGTATACTTATATGAAACATAAATAAAAGCAAAATTAAAATATTTCTCTAGAATGAAGTAAGTTAAATTAAAATTTCTTGTCAACTAAATAAAATATATTCCACGAAATGCAAAATAAAAGAGTGAATGAAAAAATGAATAAAAGTTAAATGTTAATTGACGCGTCCGAATCTTCACTTTCTGAGGAGGAATCATTATCCAGTTGAATTAAAATCGGCGCACTAGGGGGTAGCGTTCGATATCGATTTTCTTCTCCAATTACATGCCTAATGCAATTTTTCCATAAATCAGTATTATTGTCAGTGTCATTTATTACTTCTCTTATATGATCAACTACTATCGTGCTTAACGTTGGAGAGTTATTACATTTTCGTAAACGTACTTTTAGTGTTCCCCAAACTATCTCGATAGGATTAAGTATGCAATAGTATGGAGGTAACCGCAAAAGTGTATGACCGTGTATATTGGATAAGTTATCAATAACATATTCCTTTTTGAAATTCTGTTCTTTTATTCTTTTCAGTAATTGGCGTTTTATTGGAACTTTTACAGGAATTTCCATATTTTTTTTTTCTCATGAATTTTAAAATGTCTTCCTTTTTTGTACTGTTATAAGAAGCATTATCTAATACAACTACCGAATTTGGCGGAATATTTGGTAGAAGCTGTTGAGAAAATCATTTTTGGAATAGATCGGCTGTCATGTCTTCGTGATAGTCTGCAGAAGACTGCGATTTTTTTGGCCGACAAGAGCAACGCATTGGGTACAAACCCATTTTCACTTCCCGCATGAAGTATGATAACGCGTTTTCCTCTAGAACACGGAGTATTTAAAACACAATTGTGCGAACTATCTACCCAACCATACTGAACAACATCATGCGTGTCAAACCACGTCTCGTCTAGATACACTATATGCCTGCTTAGTTTACGATATTCTCTATTTTTGTCCAAATAATCTACTCGAAGTGAAACTATACGTCGCGATTCCATAATTACCGTACGACTGTCAAGTTTTTTATGTTTGAAACCGCATTCTAATAAGACATTTCGTAGTGTATCTAAAGACCTATAATAATAATCAGGATAATCGTTCAATTTTTCTTGAATCATTTTCAACGTAGGAACTATATTTTCTTCATACATATTATAAATTATATGCCGTATTACATCTCTAGTGGCATCATCAATATTTTTTAATTTCGTATTTTTCCGTTTCCTCTTTGCGCTGTGATCTATAACATCGCCTTCTTAAATTACGCGATAAATTGTTGATTTTGATATTTTAGTTAATTCGTTAATATGTCGTATTATTTCTTTCTCACATTGTTCAGGATTTTCGCTTTTCAAACATTCACGTATATTTAAAATAATACGTTGACTTTGTACGTGTAAATCTTGGTTTTTAAACTCTACATTTATTTCGGCTTTTTCGACAATAACCGGTTCAACTATTTCGGGATTTTCGGGCGTTATTATATTATCCTGTTTCAAATGGCCTCCAGAAAGCCATGGTAAATTAGTAAATAATTAAAATATTTTATCTTTAATATAGTAGTAAATATTTATAAATATGAACAGTAACTAACTAAACTCCTACACACTGCACTGGCACATAGACAGCACGTTGTTAGACTTCCACGTTCCAAAATAAAGAAACGATTTACGAGTTTTTTGTGCTAGTAGGCCTGTCCGTTTTATTACCTTTAAACCAGTGCAGTCGTAGATGGTTCATTCAGGCTGATTACATTGCCAGTCTTGGACTCGCCTGCACAGTTTCAACTACCGTTCGAACCTCGATACCATTGCCAAATATATAGGACAAAATATCAAGTTCAGTGCGCACGGTCCTGTGCTTTAAAACTGACTAGTTTCAATTTTGGCCGTATTTACTATACAGCTTATTATAATCTGCAGGGCCGGATTAAGGCGCAGGCGGTCGCCTAGGACGCCAAACTTGGAGAGGTGCCAAAATTGAAAGGACGAAAGAATGAAAAGAGTGAACACATTTTAAGGAAAAAAAAACGAAAAAGATTGCAAGAGCGAACAAATTAAAAGGGAGCGAAAAAATGAAAAGGCGACAAAATCGAAAAACAACATATATTTTCTAAATTATGCGGTAGGGGCGGAGGGTGGTGGTGGGCGAAAATATGTTTGCTTGTAAGCAAAATTCACCTTGATCCGGCTCTGATAATGTGCAACTAGCATACTTGCCTGGATCTTAAAAAAAGTCCAGGTTATTTGTTTTAAAAATTTAATAAAATAATTGAAATCATAGCTCTGTCTTATTTTTAAGTTTATAGCAGGTTGTTTTATATTTTGTAAACAAATATAAAATGAATTTAATGAACTATCACTTTGTAAGAAATAATCAACGCTTTTTGTCTTGGGCAAATCTCTTTCGCTGGGTGGGCAAATTTTATAACTGTGGGAATTTTCCCATGTAAGTATATCTTAAAAAATGACTTGCAAGTTTCCCCACTGGTTTTCACTCTAATCTGTTTGATCAGAGTTCCAGGAAAGTAACAAAGAATGGTAGGTCAGTGTGCTGAAGCGTCTAGCTAGCAGACCGAGTATGCCTAGCGAAGTGGGTTCGAGACCTGCAAGGTGAAATAACTTTTCATTTAAAAAAATTGCCACCAGAGTAGTTCGGAGTCCACAACAAACTGTAGGGTCTCGTCTCTCTTTACCTAGCACAAGATCCTTGAGACCTTCCAGGGAGTTACTTTGGTAACTTGTCATTGTCAATTTATTCTAAGAAAGTACGACAGAATATTTAAATGAAAAATAAAGAAATGTCACAATTGTTGTAACAAAGAGACAGTTTATTATCAATAAAAATCCTTGCGCATTCGGTTTCATTAAATAAAAATTATAATAACCACACTTGTTTTATTTATAAAGTATTTGATAGTTATCTCAAATCCTCATTACATTTCAAAAAAGAGGTATGAATCAAAATAGATTTTTTTTAAATGATTTATCAAACATTCCAACAATACAAATAAAAAGTTGCAGTAATCATAGATTCTTAAAATAGTGGAAATAGGTCATTAATTACAATAAGCTACTATTTTTCCTGTCGGTCGATATTTCGTTAAATTCATTGGCAATTAATTTACTTGGAGTGAACACTCATAGCAAATATATACACACAAATTTTCAGTATATATTGCCATGTTAACGTAATTTTGAATCTGCAGGGAAGATTAGTAAGCTTAGCTGGAACACTGACAAACATAACAAAACGTGCTCTAATTTTGTTAACCGTTTGCATAATTTTACCTGTAAAACTATTTAGACAAAATAATACTTTAATGCACTTTTTATTTGAAAAATCATAGAAGTTACTTAATTATCACGTCAACAAAATTAGGCTTCTTCTTCTCTCTCTTCACTATAATCATGAGTTTGTTACCTATCCGAAATCTATTATTTTTATCTATGGTTTTTATAATTTATTAGGATGTGAAATTTTAGCTACATATATGCTGTCACAGTAAAGAATAGACCAGTATTCCCACTCGACCGGAACAGTAGAATAAGATTTTCAGTGCGCAAGCATGCTCCTGGGCTTAAATTATCTGATGCGCAGTGGACAGCAGTGATGTTTATGTTATTGTCTTTTAGTAATCTTGATTGGGTTGATCTTTATTGAGTACATGCAAATGCGCGTGAGATGGAAATAGTGGATGCGCAGTGGAAGAAAAAAAATAAAATCCAGTACAACAAACATCAAAAAGGACCGCCGAGGAGTGAAATTACTGGTCTATTCTCTACTGTGATGCTGTTGCGTGTTAGGTTAGTTTCTCCAAGTTTCTCATAAGGGCTTTTCCTTTCGCCCATTAGAACTGTTCTGAACAGTCAAGTGCTATCCGTGCATGTTCCTTTCACAAAGTGCATGAAGCCCTGAGAGCGTGTCCTCCTTCTTTCCCCTGGCCCCTCATGCACTACCACGTTAGGTGGTGCAACAAGCCCTTTTAGGTTATGTTCGTTATTTGTTTGTGGTGGTTTGATACGATTTTGATAGATATGGAAATGGATGAGGTCAATGAATATGAAATCAGTATAGAAGATCCAGAAAATAATCAGATTTATAAAGTACTGGTTAGTTTAGAGGATTTTCAGAGATTTCAAACAGGTTTGTTCTAAATTTTTATGACAGGAACTTTGAAATTAATAAGACTTTATCCATTTTTAGACGAACAGTTTGCAAATTCTTTGCTTTTTCATGCAAAATGTACTACAAGAAAAACTACTAATGAAATTCAGAGTGATTCTCCTACCACAGTAGAAGACGATGACAACGAAAATAGTACAAGGATGATTACTACATGGAGTTACGATCAAACTATAGACTTAATTAATTCCATGGGTAAGCATTACAAAACTGTTGAAGTATCTATATGATTTAAAAATTAACAGCTTTGCAAACAACGCTTATCGTTTTTATGCATTTTTTGTTATTGCTTAGTTATCAATCTGAGTTCATAAATTTGATGGTTATTGATAGAGGCCAATATTTTTTTCTTTCAGAAAGCCACTTCCAGGATTTCAATCATCCAAGAAAAAGAAAACACGTTTATGAAAATGTTGCAAATGATTTGTGTAGCATGGGTTATAATTATATTAACCCTGTATTAGTGCAGAATAAATGGAAGAGTTTGCTTAGAAGCTACAAAAAGGCCAAAGATACTAAGAATCGGACTGGGCAAGGACCCTCAAGATTTCATTTCTTTGATAAATTGGACGAGATACTTGGAAATAAGCCCACTAATCAATGTGACCATTCATTAAATACAATTGAAACTGTTGGTGAATCTAGCAGTTCTACTTTGAACATAGAACTACACAATGAAGATACTGATTCTACCAATCACACTGAGAGAGACCCAGAAAGTACCAATACAAGCGTTAAAGAACTTAAAAAGCAACGTTTCTCAGAAATAAAAATGCAAAAGGATTATATTGAACTAAAAAAGCAAGAATATCAAGATCGACAGACCAGACATACACAAAGGCTTGAGCTAGAAAATAAAAAGATAGAAATTGAACAGAAGAAAATAGAACTATTAGAACAATATTTAAAAAACAAAAAGTAATCAGCTGTTGCCACTCTTTACATATTTATATATTAAAATATAATAACTTTAGAATAGATTTGTTTTGAAATGTTTTTTATTTAAATAAAACTAGCATCCGAAAATATAATTTATTTATTATCAAATTCAGTTTTATAAATAAGTAATAAAACTAAACAGTTGTAAACATTTCGTTAAAAACAAGTTGTCGTCGGTTGGTCCCACCAGTGGTCTCATTTATTACAATCGCATCAGGCTGATTGAAATCATTTCCATCAGTATCTAAAAAATCATTTCCATCTATACATATATTGTGTAGAATACAGCAGCCCATCATTATCTTAGAGCAGAGTTTTAAATCAAAATTCTCTAACTTCTTCAATCTTCTAAATCGTCCTTTTAATAATCCAAATGCATTTTCCACGATCACCCTTGTTGCTGATATTTTATAATTGAAATTTTTTTGATTTTGTGTCATACGTGGATTATCTTTAAATGGTGTAACAAGCCATGATAAATTTGGATATGCTGTATCCCCCAACAAAAAACAATTCCCCATAAAGTTAGGTTCATTATTAATTTTCTTATATATACCAGACTTTCGTAAAAGCCTGGCATCATGCATGGAGCCTGGTTCTCCACAGAAAACATCAGTAAATTTTTTTTCATGATCGACGATGCCTTGTAATAATAAGCTATGGTATCCTTTCCTATTAATGTATGCATCCTGATTCTCTTTAGGCTTATTTATTTCAATGTGACTGCCATCAACCACTCCAATAATGTTGTTTATTCCCTTTCTGTTCTTGAAACCATCATTTATACTTTTTACATTGTTTCCCGTTGGCCATTTTATTAATTGGGATTTAATGGATATCAAAAAGTCTAATACTCTTGTCAGGCACCTGTGAGCACTACTGTATGTTACATTGAACCTATCAGATACTTGTCGAAATGATTCTTCATTGCTAAGATACCATAGAGTAATTAAAAATGCTTTTTTTGCTAATATCTTTTCCCTCCCATGTGAATGTATGGGTAGGTATTTTGAGTGTTTCAACATATCTAAAATTATTTTATTTTACTTTTACACTCAAGTATCTATATTAAAAATGTGTTACCTATCACCCTATATGCAGTCTGTCTGCTCATTCTAAAATGTAATTTAAATTCCTCATCACTATACTTTTCTACAGTATCTTCGGCATAACTAGTAATTCTAGAAAGTGTTCTCCTAATTCGCACTCTCTTTCTTAAAATCGGATAACTATCTGATGAAGAGCTTGACGACTCTGAGGAACTAATAGTTGACGAATTTTCTAATAGAGCCTTAAATTAAAAATATATAACCATGTACTTTTAAATGTGTGTGTGTTTGTATATATACCCTGATAACTATTTCTTCCTCTATATCTGGCATGTTTTGTATAGATTTTTATTGCGTTTGAAAGATTAATAACAAAAACATAACCAAAAAGGTTCCAAAGATTGTTTACAATCCTTTAACTGGTTCTACGGAACCCTTTGACGTTCCTTTCGGTATTTCGCAAATCGGTTCTGGAACAGTTCAATCTCTACGTACGCCGGGTTTATTGCACTTGAAAGGAAAGCACGGATAGCTGCGGATTGCGAATTTTCGCTTGCGGATTTTTTTTAATTCGACATATGCGTTCCAGGAAAAGTTAATTTGCTAATTTAACTTCTAGTTCAAAGTGAACGTGTCTTATGAACATTTTGCTACACCTGCAAGAAAATTAAACTGTTTTAGAACAAATTTTCACAGACTACCAGACTGGCAACTTCCCTGAGAAATTTATCCGGTCAAGGTCGAGGCAACAGAAGCCAAATTCAGATGTCGCTCTTAACGCAAATGTCGTTTGAAACGTCAAACGTCGTCCATTGTTATTATGTTATTTATATTGTGTACTGTGATTGTGTTGTGCTGGTGATATTATTTTTGTAGAAACTTGACTTTTTAACATAGAATACGCAGTTTTTAGTGCCCTTTAAAAATTTCTATTTCCAAAGAGGAGTTAGGTGAGTGTTATTGTGCAAATATACATTGGATTACAGTAATATATAATATTGCATTTTACAGATTATTTCTTAAAATGTCTTCTGCCTTTTGCATTGTTTGTGAAACTGAAGAAGTTGATGTGCAAAAATTGCACTATTTTCCCAGGAACCTTCATAAGTAAGTGTGCATTTGCTCCAGTCTTTGTTTTTAGTTTTTGCACAGTGCAATATATATTTCTAAATATCGTAAGACTACTTCAAATTATTGTTCTGCCTTACCACAGTATCTACTTCAAATAAATAAATAAATATTATCGTTTTCAGATCGAAAATGTGGCAGGACTTAATGGGAATGAAAGTGTCAGAAAATACTATACGCCATCTTAGAATTTGTATTAAGCACTTCACAGTAGAGTCATACTCAAATGATACCGATTACATCCTCAATAGAAATGCAGTTCCTACCCGGTATCCATGTGGAGACACAGTAGAAACACAAAGGGATTGTACACCTGTACCCATACAGGTCGAGGAACCCAAAGAAGATATATGTCTACCATCGACATCACGTGGTCTCCGTGTTTCTTCTGCACATAATGAATAATTAGAAAACCCGCATCCAGACACATCTAGTAGTGTGCCAAGTACTCCAGTTGATCGTTCATCAACACCTCTACCATCGTATACCAAATCTGGGGGATTCAGAGGCAAAAGTTCAATTTTTAAAAAATTGTGTCAAGAAGATACAACTCCAAGGAAGAAAGTTATGTTTAAGGTAATTTCAAAAGAGGCAGATCACATACGAAAATTTAAAAAGTTGTGTAAAGAGCGAGCAAATAAAATAAAAGAAATGTGTGACCTGAGTAACTCTGATGTTGTCAGAAATATTTTTAAGGACCTAAAGTCAAGTACTGTTGACTTTTTAATATCTCAACTACACTGTGCAAAACCATATATTTCATCAGGTCCAGCGGCGGGATTCTAAGTTGCTATCGTATTAAGTCGATACGATACTACTGGTTCTAAGTACGTATCTTATAACAATTTTAACTCTTAATCGACAGAATACGCCCGATACCAAAGAAGTTATTGTTTCAGTCTTACGATATTATAACAGTTTACTCTATAACAACTCAGAATTTCAAACGACACGTGTTTGAAATTCATTGCTATCATATCGATTCGATAGGAACTTAGAATCCGGCCACTGTAGTCATGTTTGCCTCGAGTTTTTTTTATTGAGGTACTAACCTCGTCATCGCTGAAAATTCGAATTTGGAGAACATTGTTATCATGTAAGAGGTTGCAAGGCGAATATTTACTACAATTAATAAATGCACACGAAAAGAAATTAGCAAGAGAGTTATTGTAAAATATAAATATGGTTCTCTTGATATTGATAATTTAATTGAATATAATAAAACAAAAGTGCCTTAAATATTAATAATAGTAATAAACTGTCTTTATTTGTGGCGGAGTTCAGCAAAGCTACTATTCCACTCGACCACATAAAAATACAAGTTTTATGATGTAATTTTTAAAGTATCTATTTAGGTTAAAGATATGTGTGTTTTTAATTCTTATGCTTTCTTTTACTAAGTATTTTTCCTTTGTCATACTTTTTATTACATGTTTATTTATGTCTGACAAAATAAAGTTCTATGATGTATTACAAATTTGACTTTTAATTTCCTATAGTATATATATAATATGGCGTATTTGACATTGAAATTTGTGATCAAAGATTAAGCATGAAACGGCATTGCACTTTGATCACAAATTTTAAATGTCAAATATGTACATAAACTGTAAGTTAAAGTAAACAAATGGTCAAATCTCCCGCGTCTGCAACTGTGGCGCCCTCTGAATTTGGCTTCTGCAAATCGGAGAGAGAGAGAGAGAGATGATTTCTGGACAAAAATTTAACATTGAGTTGCCAGTCTGGTAGTCTGTGAAATTTTATAAAATCCGCACCAAAAAATTTGCATTCCCTATCGGGACTTTACGCGTTACGTTACTAATTTCATTCATCTATTCCACATGTCACCTTACTTTTGCTTGTCGAGAAGTTTTTACGCTGTCGGTGAGGTTTTTATTCAGAAAAGTCCTCGTTTACATGTTTCTTATTAAAAAATGGGTACTCAAGAAAGAATAATATGCAGGCTCTGTTTGAAAATATGTGACAACTTTAAAATAATAGAGGAAGATATGAAAGACGTTCTGTATACACTCCTGCCAAATATAGTATGTATAAAAAATTATTATACGGTTACAAAGATAGAATTAATGAATTTTCCTCCAGTCAATACTTACTATATGTTTTGGTTGTAACATCTTTGGTGAATTTTGTTTTAGGACTTAGCTGTAATACAGAGACCCGTGATGTGTATAAACTGCGAAGGAACGCTTATAAAATGTGTTGATTTTAAAATGAGTTGTTTGAATACACGTGCTAATATAGTTACATTTATCAATAATAGGAGTGCCACCAAACTTGATCTAATTGATGTATATTTGAGCAAAAATGGCACTGGTATTCAAGCAGATCAGAACATATGTGGATTTTGCATGAGTCCAGTAAAAGATCACTTAGCTATATCACTTGATATCCAGAGGGGAGGCATTTTGTTGGAGAATATGATAGAACAATGTCTTCCAGAATTGGTAGGTATCAATATTTTTTACTCGATTTTTCGTATTTGTAAGGCACAAACCAGATAGCATTTATCATTCCAGGAATGTACATTTTTCATTCTCAATATTCTAATTACATTCTGTACATCCAGTGTATGTTCCTCCAACATTTATATAAAATTTTAATTTATGTATCAAGACTACTTATAATACGAACATTCATAAGATATGAATGGAACATACACAGAAGTTTATATTCATAGTCCGTTAAGTATCTATGGAAATAACATAAACAGAATCTTAAAGCTGTGTATTTGACATACACAGCAAAATAAGAGTTCTTCAAAAAAAAAAAAAAAAGCTTTGAAAACAGAAAGAGATTACTTTCCGAAACGTCAGCTAAATACATTATTTCTGTGTTTATTCCGATTTATATTATTTGCAAAACATAACCTCTGACTTTTCCTTTGGCGTGCGTAAACGTCACGGGCGCAGAGGTTTTTTCCCAATAATTCTATTATTTTGTAGATTCGGTGATTTGTTTTGAAGAGGGTAATAATACGTGTGGTAGAAAACCCAAATAATGGGAAAGAATATTCAGAAGTTAGGTTATAATTCTTAGAGAACATCGCGTCCATTATTCATTTTGTTGTTTTATGAAATTTTATAGAGGTAAATAAATTTTGAATTAATGGAATTTATAACGACGCGGAAATTTCGACGACCTATACATGATAGAGTAAGTCAGTCCATTGAATTGCTTAATCCTAGTGGTACAGTATCCGATTTTTCACTGCCGAAACCCGATGTGGCTGTTGTATCCTCAATAAATCCCCAACAAAGAGTAAATAACAATGTTGAAAGTATTGATAGTGTGGCTCTTTCGTTAAGTTCTGAATTTAATAACGATAGTGATATTGAAAATAACAGCAATCATAAACTTCCGCATTCCAGTAACTGATTATAGTTTAGTTATTTATTGAGTAGGTGCCTACAAAATTTTCTTTATTTATTGTATTCAGTTAAAAATATATAATGTTTAAATGTTATTGTTTGTTTTATTTCTCCAGTGTACAGGCATCGTAGATTTGTAATCCACGGGTACATACCAGGTACCCTACAGGTTCCTTCGTGTGAAGGTAATATGCACATTCTGTGAATATACAGTATATGTTATGGATGTAAAATGAACCTTCCTCCTATATACATTATGTGTCCTATTGGTACATCAATATACGTTTTTGATACATAGTAAGTACAATTTTAGTTCATGTGTACATTCTGGGGATCTTATTCGTATATCGAGAGACGGTCATCTGAATGTCTTTATGGCATTCACATTATATACATAACATGCAAATGGAACGTTCATTCCTGCTTCTTTAATAGATAAAGTAGGTTCTGTGAACATGTCCTGAATGTGATAATGCTATCTGGGAATAAAAGTGTCCTAACTACCCCAAGTACAAATTTAAGGTTTTTAATAACCTGCGGGACTTTCATAAGAACTGTTTATACAGGGTGAGGCAATAGTGCGTCGGACCTCGATATCTCGAGTTCTACGATAGTTAGGCATTTTTAAAAAAATTGCAAGTAAAGTAGATAAAAACTCTATAACTGGAAATTATTTTCGAACATACAGGGCGAGCCAAGATGAAATTACAGGACGAAGAATTTATATTTCTGTGACAGTAGCCATAGGAGTCTAATAAACTCAAAAATAGTCCAGAGTAACGATCTTTAAGAGGTTTTCAAATCTAAATGCTATAAGTTATAAATAAAAAATTAAATTGGGATTTAGTGTGTATAAGATTTGGATACAAAATCTGGATCATTTTCGCACGGGCTGGTCTATACATTTACCGCACATTGTACACAAATTATTGTTGCTTCATTATTTTTCATATTTATCAAATTTTACCCCTAAGCAACATCATCTCGTTTATATTGTTTCAATATACATTTTTTGATTGACAGGATTTAAATATGATCAAGAAACCCATAATCTGTCCACCCTGCCATAAATCTCTAGAGAACTGTTTCCGTTTTGTAACAAATTGTTTAATTGTGGAAGAAAAGATAAAGAAATATCGTGAAACTCTAGACGTAAACAGCAAACATCAAATAGAACTAAGCAGTGTATTACAGTTTACAATAAGAAGAGCAGTAACAAGTGAGGTAGATAGTAACTTGTTTGAAACAACCAAAATAGAAACAAAATTCTGTGAGGATAGAGAAAATGCTTGTGGGGGAGAAATGTTCTCTGAGAATAATGGAAATGCTAAAGAACAATTCACATCAATTAATATGTTGGTCTATAAAGAGGGGAGCAATAATCTTGAACCGGTTAAAATAGAAGAAACTTGTTGTGGAGAAAATGAGCTCAGAGAGGAAGACCTTGAAATGGAGGATCAAAAATTTTTACTTAACGAAGGCACTGGTATAAAAAATGATGAACCGGATTTTTATAGGTAATATAATATTAAAATTCATTTTATTAAATACGAAATAATTACTTCATTTGCAAACTTATTTTTTTAGCTCAGCTGAACTATAACAAGTTCATTATATATTGATAATAAAAATGAAATGTGTGCTCTTGGAATGGCCTGTAAAATATTTTTTTATAATTTCTAGATTACAAAATGGACCGGTTTTTCCACAAGCGGAGGTTTTCACTTGCATTAATAACCCTGACAGTTTCTGTTACATTTGTGGGGAACTCACTTTAAAAGCACAAAGAAAGCCATTGTCTCCACTTGTCAGAAAATCTTACGAACTATACTTCGGTTGTAAGGTCGCTGACCAAGATAAATCGTGGACTCCCAAAATTTGTTGCACTTCTTGCTCCAGAACATTAACAGGATGGTTGAAAGGTACACATAAATCCATGCCGTTCGGGGTTCCCATGGTTTGGCGGGAACCTCGCAATCACTCGAACGATTGTTACTTCTGTATGACTCACATCACAGGGTTCTCTGGGAAATCTAAGCATAAAATTAAGTATCGCAGTATTCCCTCAGCAATAAGGCCTGTGCCTCATGCTTTGTTTCTACCGATCCCTCAACCTCCAGAAAACTATACTCTTGATTCTGAATCTCCTTCAGAAGCTGGGCCAAGCCATAATCCCACTATCGATGATCAAGATTTCACATCATTAGAATCGACTAAAGAACCGCACTTAATCACTCAAGTTGAATTAAACAATCTTGTTCGACATTTGGGCCTTCCTAAACCAAAAGCACAGCTTCTCAGATCTCGGCTTCAGCAATGGCATCTTTTGGAAAAAGGACATTGCACAAATAGTGTTACGGACCTCTAGCGTATGCGACCCACCATACGCTTTAGCGTTTTGTGGGCCGCATTATAACAACTGCTACACGTCCGTAACACATTTCGCTATTCTCCATGGGAGGGCGACACATTTGTGACACGTGATCAACAGTGAAAACGGAAGCAGACATTTTTGGTTGGCTTGGCTTGGCTTGTTGGTTAGTTGTTATTCTGTAAACCTTGATTTTATTCAAGTCATCCGCATGGATTTTAGAATAACCAACTCATGAAAATTTCCTCAATCCGTTGTTGTTCCGTTTAGCGGAATATTTTGTGTTTGTGAGTAAATTTTATCTGCGGAAGCAGGATATTAAATTACACAAGGTAAGCTAACCTCTTCACGCCATCTTGCCCGTTCTCTACCCACGTGTTTCGCAAATTTGCAGGCTTTCCTGTGGAAATACAGTGTCAACTTTAAAAGGCGACTCAACCCCATTTATCCGACTGTGGCTTCC
This sequence comes from Leptura quadrifasciata, assembly GCA_963675555.1. Classification (NCBI taxonomy): domain Eukaryota; kingdom Metazoa; phylum Arthropoda; class Insecta; order Coleoptera; family Cerambycidae; genus Leptura; species Leptura quadrifasciata. The sequence continues at coordinate 92,509,311 of OY776680.1, read as the reverse complement.
AGGAGTTTTGGTGGATTGTTCCCTCATCAGTGAGGTAAATTATTTTTCATTTTTAGGTTATGTCAGAATTACTCACATTAAGCACGCTTCACGTGCATTTCTGACTGTGAATTAAATTGTGATATCTTTAGGGTTCCACGGACGGGGCTTCTACGCACGTCAGTGAAGTTCCACGGACGGGGCATCCACAAACAGTGGAAGGTTCCAGGGCTGGTGAGGCCACGATCAACCCCATCCTTGGGTCCATTTCTTGTGTCCCGAAGGCATCTCTGCAGGGCTTCAGTTCTTCCACCGGACTCGGTATCGTACCACCCTAAATAAGTGTGTGTGTATTATTTTTACTTACCGGGGACCACCTTCAGTGGTTCCGCTGGACATCAATTTATACTTTTTGGCATTTTAACCTGTACATTTTTAAATATTTTATGCATATATTTACATATATTTAAGGAGGTTCTTTAAATCAAACCTTTGTGGCAGAATTTATGACAATTCATGATAATATTGTAAACCGATGTGTAGCTACACGAGGCATTTTATGAATGTTATAACTGATTAATCGTGAAATATTGGCCACAACTGTGAACATCGCCAGGTTATATTCTAGAGAACCAATTTTGTAAATTGTTCAATATAGTGCATTTCATTTTTAAAGAAAGTGTCATTATTTCGTCTGCGACCACTACATATGGAAAAACTCAGTGATTTGTTAAGTAAGTAAACTAATAATTTATCATAGTTTGTGTAAGCTTGGGCTTAACGCCCTGAGATAGTCTGAGCTAGAGAAATTTTATCGTAGGCACGTACATCACTTTCCGGGTAAGTCAGTGCCTACGGTATCTGCTACGCCACGGTAGCCCAAGTGATTTCGTTACGTAATTATCTGATAATCATTAAGATCCAACGTATCTATTTGTTTATGTACGTTCAACTCGTAGCAGTGGCGCCCAACTTAAATAGTACAGTTATCTCAAGGCGATAGCAGTGGCGCCCAACTTAAATAGTACAGTTATCTCAAGGGGATAGTAGTATCGCCCCTAATTAAGTTTTTTTTTGGTGATAAATTGAGTGTTCCATTTGTTGGTGGTTTGCATATGAAATAATATCCAGACACATAGTAACGTACGTGACACAGTTCAAAAGGGGGTTACTTTGCCTCAGCGTAATCGCTTCGCTTGTTTTTGGTAGGGGGGTGACTTCGTTTTTTTTGTCTTACTATTTCATGAGCGGATTAGTATAAACAATAGTTGTTACGTATAAACCATTGGAAAGATTCCTAAGTGCAGCCAACAGTTTTTTTTGTTATTAATACGTACCGACGCCCAGCGTCGTTTTTCTAATTTACCCGATATTGTCATTTTTACACATTATTAGGTACTTACTAGTGTTAGTAAACTTTTTCTGCGTCCATACAGGTACCGACGCCCAGCGTCGTTTTGCTAATTTTCTAGATTTTGTGGTTTTTATACATTATTAAGTACTTATTAGTGTTTGTAAACTTTTTTTTTTACGTATCGACGCCCAGCGTCGTTTTACTAATTTACCTGATTTTGTCGTTTTTACTCATTACTAAGTACTTGTTAGTGTTGGTAAGTTTTTTTGCGTCTATATACGTACCGACGCTCAGCGTCGTTTTGTTAATTTACCTGATTTTGTCGTTCTTTCGTGTGTTTGATTGAGAATTCAGTATGGCTAGTTCACAAATTAAGTTAGATATCAATAGGTTAGTTAGGGATGAGCTTGTTTATGAATTACAAGTACGTGGCTTAGGAGATGGTAGCGACCTTACTGTGGCAGAGTTGCGCACTGTTTTAAGAGAAGCCATGCATTTAGAGAAAACTACTTTGGCTATTAAAAGTCCTCCATACCCGTACCAATTCACTGTCGATTCTGAAGCTCTAACGGTATCCCTAGCTGCTATTCAAAAACTTATTGATGAATTTGTAGGTAGTGAGCACGATAGTAAATATAAGGGGATTGTTTCCAAGATAGCTCATGCGTTGGGTCGTGTTAACAGGTCCATGCCCACTAATGACGAGCAAAAAGGTGTGAAGTCCAGTACTCGGCTTAAATTATTGTTAGCTTTTGATAAACTTAAGGATAAGGCCCGCGGGGATCGTAAGCTTAAAGGGTCAGCCATCCTCGATATGTCGGTGTTGCATAATGCCATGGCTCAGGTTCAGCCTGATGCGCATAGCTCTGCAATAGCTGCTGATTTTAGTTCAGATGAGGAGGAGGCTGCGAAACCTAAACCCGTACCGGTTAGAGACTGGGGCTTAAAATTTACTGGCCGCAAGGGCGCCATGTCTTTTTCAACTTTCTTAGAACGCGTCGAGGAGAAACGGAGGTCTCGTGGTATTTCACGCGCACGATTGTTTAAAGATGCAGTTGATTTATTCGAGGGAGATGCCTACAATTGGTATAATCTGGTGAAAGACTGGGCCACCGATTGGCCATCCTTAGTGGAGGCAATGAGAGAACAGTTTATGCCAGAGTCTTTTGACCGCGACTTGTTTGAGGAGATTAAGCGACGTACTCAAGGTAGTCGGGAGAGTATAGGATTGTACATCGCTAGTATGATTGGGTTGTTCAAGAAGATGCACACTCCAATACCTATGGGAACCCAACTCGAAATCATTTTGGAGCGCATAGATCCATACTATCATCCTTTTCTTGCTTTTGAGAATATAACTTCTGTCACGCAACTCCTGCAATGTTGTCGTATGCTTGACTCCAAACGACAATTGGCTAAGTCATATGTTCCTCCTCCGCCTAAGAGTAAATCTCTTATACCAGAGTTGGCTTATGCATCCACTAGTTCTACTACTTCTCGTTCAACCTCTCGTTCTAGTCTCGTCTTGGATGAAGTCCAACATTCTGGAATCAAATGTTTTAATTGTGGTCAAGTAGGTCATGGGCATCGGGAGTGTCAGGCTCCTAGGAAGAAATTCTGCTATAAATGTGGTAAAGCAGAGGTTACGATTAGGTCCTGTCCTAAGTGTTCGCGTTCGGAAAACTGTCCAGGGAGACACTAATTGGTCGAACAGTTTCTCCCGGTGTAAGTGAGTCGACCAACAATGTTGTTGACTTAAAACAACAAATTTTTCTCGATTATGTCATTTCTCATGTGGTTGGTGATCAGCGTCCTTACTTACAACTTTCGGTATTAGGTTTTCCTATGATGGGTTTGTTGGATTCAGGTGCTACCAGGACAATGGTAGGATCATCTGGTTTTGAGGTCTTCCAGCAGATTGGTTTAAGTTTGAAGCCTTCTGTCAATGAGTGCAGAGTGGCTAATGGGCAAGTCTGTTCCGTTATAGGTTATGTATCTGTTCCTTTCTGCTTGGGTGACAAAGTTCATGTAATAGATGTCCTAGTAGTTCCGGAAATACCGCATAAGTTAATTCTAGGGATAGATTTTTGGGTGGCGATGAATATTATACCAGATTTACGACAAGATGTTTGGCATTTTTCTGAGCAGGAACCACTCGTTGAGGTTAACAGTGTCCTTGACGAAACTTCTTTAAGTGTATCACAGAAACTAGCTCTGGATAGTTTGGTGGATGAAAACCGGAAACTGATGGGTACTTCCCTTGGTCGTACACATCTCGTTTCTCATGAGATCGAGTTACTCCCAGATACCAAACCTATCAAACAGAGATACTATCCTGTTTCGCCTGCCAGACAAAAACTGATTGATGATGAAATTAAGAAAATGCTAGAGTTAAATATCATCGAACCGTGTAAAAGTCCTTGGTCTTCCCCAATATGTTTAGTTCAGAAAAAGGATCAAACTCTGCGTTTTTGTGTAGATTACCGGCGCCTTAACGCTGTTACTAAAAAGGATGCCTATCCTCTGCCGCTGATTTCCTCCATATTAGATCAGTTGAGGGATGCCAAATATTTAAGTTCATTAGATATTAAGAGTGCATATTGGCAAGTTCCTATTGCTGAATCTTCCAAAGACTATACCGCTTTCACTGTACCTAATGGCTTGTATAGGTTTCGTGTTATGCCTTTTGGGTTGTCAAATGCGCCTGCGACTTGGCAGCGTCTTATTGATATCGTGCTTGGAGCTGATTTACAGCCTTCGGTTTTGGTTTATTTGGATGACATTGTGGTAGTGTCGAAGGATTTCGAATCTCACCTAGAAACGTTGCAGAAGGTTTTTGATCGCTTGCATTCTGCTGGGCTGATAGTTAGTTTTGACAAGTGTCAATTTTGCCGTCCTGAGCTTAAGTACTTGGGATATGTTGTTGATAAGTATGGTTTACGTCCTGACCCAGCGAAAGTAGAGTCGATTTTGAGTGTACCTTCTCCGAAAAACGTTAGGGAAATTCGTAGATTTATAGGCACAGCATCTTGGTATCGAAGGTTTGTACCGCAGTTTTCTACAATAGTGGCTCCTTTGTCGAACCTCACAAAGAAGAATGTTAGTTGGTGTTGGTCGCCTGAGTGCGAGAAATCTTTTAAACTTCTTAAGGAGTGTTTGGTTACCGCACCTATTTTGACCTGCCCTGATTTTGAGCGTACCTTTTATGTGCAGACAGATTCGTCGGCATTCGGTGTTGGTGCCGTGCTCACGCAGCAATTTGATGATGGAGAAAAGGTAATTTGCTATTTGTCCCGTTCTTTGACTAGCCAGGAGCGCAAATATAGCTCGGTCGAAAGAGAATGCATCGGCGTAATTTGGGCAGTGGAGAAGCTACGTCATTATCTTGAAGGTTTCCACTTCAAAATCATAACGGATTGTCATTCTTTGCTATGGTTGCAGCAGCTGAAAGATCCCCAAGGTCGATTGGCCAGATGGGCACTTCGTCTGCAACCTTATGATTTTGAACTGATTCATCGCAAGGGCTCTGAACATACCGTCCCTGATTTTCTGTCTCGTTCAGTACCAGTAACGGTGGAATCCATCGAAGTATTGTCGGTCACGGACCATGCTGATTTTCCCACCGATAAATGGTATTTGAGAATGTTGGAGCGAGTCGAAAGGTCTCCTATGCGTTACCCCTTATGGCGTATACAGAATGGCCAGTTGTACAAGTATGTACGTTTGCGTTATCCCGAGTTAGCAGATCCTGCCGACACTTGGAGACTGGTTTTACCCAAAGAGAAACGCCTAGAAATAATTAGGTCGTTGCATTGTGATGCGAGTTGTGGACACGCAGGGGTCCATAAGACTGTGGCTCGAGTGGGAAATAGGTATTATTGGCCGAAATTAAAGGCCGATGTGGCTAAGTTCGTTAGGCAATGTGAGATTTGCATAAGTACTAAACCCGAACAGAAGTCACTTAGGGGAAATTTGTTGAGTAAGACACCTACCGTTGGAAAACCTTGGCAATTAATTAGTGCCGATCTGATGGGTCCATTACCCAGGACGGCTAAGGGTTATCAGTTTATTCTTGTCGTGTGTGACAATTTTAGTAAGTTTGCCATGGTGTTTCCGTTGAGGTCAGCTACCGCTAATAGCATATCGCAGGTCATCGAGGATAATGTCATTCTCTTATTTGGCGCTCCGAAGACTATAGTGGTAGACAATGGTCGTCAGTTTCAGAGTAACCGTTTCCAAAATCTTGCGAAAACTTACAACATCGAAATAGCGTACACCGCAAATTATCACCCTCAATGCAACCTGACTGAAAGGGTAAATCGTGTTGTTAAGACTATGTTATCTGCATATGTAAAGGATAATCACAGGGCTTGGGATCAATTTTTGCCGAAAATAGGTTTCGCCATTAGATCGTCCAAACATGAGGTTACAGGCCTAACGCCTAATTTTGTCAATTTTGGTCGTGAAATTTCGTTAGATGGCAACAGTGATAAGTACGTACCTTCTGAGTCTGAGTATCCAGTTGTAAATCCTGAAAACCGTAAACTTGCCTTCGCTAAGATTTATAAGGATGTTCAGAGTAGAATATTAAAGGCCCATAAATCCAGTAAGAAACATTATAACTTAAGACGCAGACCCGATAAGTTTGTTTTGAAGCAAAAGGTCTGGAGACGTTCTCACGCCCAGTCTGATGCCTCTAAATATTTCACGGCAAAGTTAGCACCTAAATTTGTGGGTCCTTTCACGATTAGAAAAATTCTCTCACCATGGACTTACGAGCTCGAAGGTTCTGACGGTAAACGTTCGGTGTGGCACATAAAAGATCTGAAAGCACACCCTCCGGATGACAACTAGTTGTGGTCCGTTAGTTCCGTTGACGTACTTAGGCATCCGAATAGGCAATGACGAATTCGTTCTTTTTTTGTGTTGGTCTTAATAACATGTTTTAGGTCACTTCTGTCGTTAATTTGGTAGTAACATTTGCTTTTCTGGTTCATTGGTCTTGCTCAGGTGGCTGAAACCCACTGAGTAAGTTTTCACCTCTTTCCGCCTCACGGGAGGAAGTGTCTTTGTTGGATCTCTGTGATGGGGGATGCAGGAATACCATCACCGTGGTTATACCTGCGAGGGGTAAGAGTCCCCAAAAAAAATGGTCTTGTGTGGCGCTTGCGTCTTGAGGGACTCCGCCTCGTTGGGGGCGCTCACATTGCTGGCAGCTGCCTTTAAAGGTATCCGTCTGGAGAGGCTCGAGCTTGGGAGGTGCTGCTTGGAGGTAGCCTGGTCTAGGCCTGGTTATCATTACCCGGGTAGGCACTACTGGGCTTCAGACTAACCTCGTTGTCTAGCAAGGGTGGTCGTCGTGGTGTGACGGGGAACACTCCCGTACTTCATTGTTTTGCTGGTGGAGTAGCCTTGGGGCGAGCTACTTCCTAGCTGTTAAGTCCTTATGCGTTTTTTTTGTTATTTTTTTTCTCTTCTCTTTTTTTTGTCTCTATGTATTTTTTTCATTTGTGTTGTTATGCCAGATGGTAACTTGGGAGACGAGTTAGCCATCCCAGTGCATTTAAGTCTCCTTATTTTTTGACATTATTTTTGTTGTTATGCCTGATGATAACTTAGGAGACGAGTTAGTCATCCTCGTGCATTTAAGTCTCATTATTTTCATTGTTATGCCTGATGGTAACTTGGGAGGCGGGTTAGCCATCCCCGTGCATATTAAGTCTCCCCACCAATTATCCATCCTCTGGTGAGAAGCTAGTAAGAAAAAAAAATCTTCGATTTTTTTTTTCCTGCGAGTAAAGGGGGAGTTGTTACGGACCTCTAGCGTATGCGACCCACCATACGCTTTAGCGTTTTGTGGGCCGCATTATAACAACTGCTACACGTCCGTAACACATTTCGCTATTCTCCATGGGAGGGCGACACATTTGTGACACGTGATCAACAGTGAAAACGGAAGCAGACATTTTTGGTTGGCTTGGCTTGGCTTGTTGGTTAGTTGTTATTCTGTAAACCTTGATTTTATTCAAGTCATCCGCATGGATTTTAGAATAACCAACTCATGAAAATTTCCTCAATCCGTTGTTGTTCCGTTTAGCGGAATATTTTGTGTTTGTGAGTAAATTTTATCTGCGGAAGCAGGATATTAAATTACACAAGGTAAGCTAACCTCTTCACGCCATCTTGCCCGTTCTCTACCCACGTGTTTCGCAAATTTGCAGGCTTTCCTGTGGAAATACAGTGTCAACTTTAAAAGGCGACTCAACCCCATTTATCCGACTGTGGCTTCCAGGAGTTTTGGTGGATTGTTCCCTCATCAGTGAGGTAAATTATTTTTCATTTTTAGGTTATGTCAGAATTACTCACATTAAGCACGCTTCACGTGCATTTCTGACTGTGAATTAAATTGTGATATCTTTAGGGTTCCACGGACGGGGCTTCTACGCACGTCAGTGAAGTTCCACGGACGGGGCATCCACAAACAGTGGAAGGTTCCAGGGCTGGTGAGGCCACGATCAACCCCATCCTTGGGTCCATTTCTTGTGTCCCGAAGGCATCTCTGCAGGGCTTCAGTTCTTCCACCGGACTCGGTATCGTACCACCCTAAATAAGTGTGTGTGTATTATTTTTACTTACCGGGGACCACCTTCAGTGGTTCCGCTGGACATCAATTTATACTTTTTGGCATTTTAACCTGTACATTTTTAAATATTTTATGCATATATTTACATATATTTAAGGAGGTTCTTTAAATCAAACCTTTGTGGCAGAATTTATGACAATTCATGATAATATTGTAAACCGATGTGTAGCTACACGAGGCATTTTATGAATGTTATAACTGATTAATCGTGAAATATTGGCCACAACTGTGAACATCGCCAGGTTATATTCTAGAGAACCAATTTTGTAAATTGTTCAATATAGTGCATTTCATTTTTAAAGAAAGTGTCATTATTTCGTCTGCGACCACTACATATGGAAAAACTCAGTGATTTGTTAAGTAAGTAAACTAATAATTTATCATAGTTTGTGTAAGCTTGGGCTTAACGCCCTGAGATAGTCTGAGCTAGAGAAATTTTATCGTAGGCACGTACATCACTTTCCGGGTAAGTCAGTGCCTACGGTATCTGCTACGCCACGGTAGCCCAAGTGATTTCGTTACGTAATTATCTGATAATCATTAAGATCCAACGTATCTATTTGTTTATGTACGTTCAACTCGTAGCAGTGGCGCCCAACTTAAATAGTACAGTTATCTCAAGGCGATAGCAATAGAAGAGCAGTACAAATGAAAATGGAGACCAAATTTGCTGGATGACTATTGTTGGAGTCTTATATGAGAAATCCCCTCTAGTGACACTAAATACAGGGTGTGTCACCCCAACATTAAACTATCTGTATTTCTGTTATGTGGTTTTGTTTTTATAAAAATTCGAGTTTCTTTTATTATATTCTCCACTTATACAGTGTTCGTTTTCGAACAATTTTTATAAATTATAATTAGTTAATTTCTATGTTTAATTATATTTCAAAGCATTCTTTATGTGTAAAAGAATTTATTATTAATAAAATGTTGATACATAGCTTCATTTATATATATATATATATATATATATATATATATATATACATCAGAAAGAGAACATACATATATATTTGAAATACATCAAAACAGAATTTAAATAAAAATCCAAAATAAAAGTGAATGTAAAAGCCAAAACTTCTGTATAGAAAAAAAGAATTCATTCAATGTATAACAAGATTTCTCTATCCAAATTTTTTTAAATTTTGCTTTGAAGATATACTGGTTTGGTGATTCTCTAATTTGTTGTGGTAAGTGATTAAATAATTTACAGCCATTATATTGAACACTTTTTCGGTATAAAGATGTGACATGATGTTCAGGTCAGAGCTGGTCCTAAGCACTGTGCTTAGTGCTTGTCTAAGCACTTTTGTGCTCGGGAGCACTGTGCTTAGGAGCACTTTATGAAAGGGCTTAGTGCTTAGTAATCGCATAAAGTGCTCGCGAGCACTCTGAAAGAGCTTACGAGCACGCCAAAAAACTCCCAAGCACTTTAGAAAACTAACGAGAGAGGCATTATTTTTACATGACATTTGTATACTGGACATGGATATACAAACGTCGTGACTCACATCCAATTTAGGAGAAAAAAATTAGAAGAAAGTACTTTGAAAAAAATTTATATATACACATTGTCCTTAGTCTAGTATAAGACTAGCAGATTGGCCACTATCATTTATTTGCCTGTTTCATGACATATAGCATACTGATGAGAACTGAAAAGTTGGAAATCGGTCTATGCTTGGTTGGATACCGGTCCATTGGGATTTGCAGGTGTAATTGCTCTAGGGTTATCAAATATTCGTATATCATCGTTATATTACATTTTACATTACAAGCAAAAGCATATCAGTTTCACGTAAAAATTATGTTTTTAACATATAATGTCTAGTCAGAATTGGCAAAATGTTTTGTTTAACAAAATAACTAAATAATTCCTCATCAAATGTATAATAATTAATAATTCACGTAGTCTCTATCTCAAAAAATGGTGTGATAAATTATTGTTCCTTTCCTTACAAAACAAAACCACTAAATTTGGTGAAAATGAGAATTAAATATTGAGTTATTAAAAAAATGAAATACTTTTCACTTTCAATATTTTACTAAAGTATATCGGGTTAAATCTCCTATTTTGGCTTACGAACCCGTCAGTATTTCATGGCTCATTAGCAAAGGTTCATCCTGTATAACTTTTGCCAAAAATCAGATTTTTTAGAATACTCTCAAAATACTTTTATAATTTAGAAGAATCAGCCGAAAAATTCCGTTTGTAAAAAAGTTTTAAATCTTCTTGTATGTTATGTAAAAAGTCCGCTGAAATTATTAAAGTATTTTTGGGCCAACATTTAAGTAAACCTGGTGTTACACGGTGGAATTCTATGTATGACCCTATAAAACAAATTTTGCATCGCTCAGAAAAATTAAATGAATTGTTTCAGAGGTTAGATATTAAAATGTCCTTCAAAGAGATTGAATTACGTTATTTACAAAACTATTGTCACATACTAGAACCTCTAGCTTCCACTTTGGATATTCTACAGGGTGAGAAACACTGTTATTATGGGTACTTAGTCCCTTGCTTAGTATCGTTGAAAGTAAAACTCAATAAATTACAGAAAGATGAAAATTTTAAATCTGAACCTGCAGTTACTATTCTGAATGCATGCATTAATGGTTTAAATCGAAGATTTTCAGCGTTTTTAAAAGTTACCACAGATGTAGATGATGCAATTCTGGCAACATTCTGCATTCCTCAATTTAAATTGCGATGGTTTGGAGGTATTAAAGGATGTGGCTACAAGGGATTTAGAATCAATAAAATAATGATAACAACTACTGCAGCAGAAATGGTAAATTTGGATCAAAACATAATTACAGAAACAGAGAAACTGGTAGCCCTTCAACAATAGATAAGTTCTTTTATTTTGAATTCGAAGAAACGACCTCCCAACATTGTGCTCAAAATAAGCAACAGTCACATTCTTCATTAAAAAATATTGACGTGTTAAACTTGGAAGTTCTAAGATACTTGGAAGATCATAGAACAGAGTTAGATATTGCTAATGAATATCCAACTATAAAAAAGCTTTTTTTTAAATTTAACACTGTACTACCATCAAGTGCACCAGTAGAACGATTGTTTTCATTTGCAACAATAGACATAGACCATTCCAGAACACGTGACTTTGACAGATCCGCCATTTTGCCTGGGTGGCACACAAAGCGATTATTTACCCTGTGTTTACATTCGTTTTTGGTGCTATAGATTGAGTTTATTGTGATTTTTTGCAATTTTTTTCGCCAAGATGTCTCGAAGTGAATATTATATAACCCTTAGAGGTGACATTATGTGCAGATATGGTAAGAAAATGGAGATTATTGACAATATTGACCACTATGCAATCCCTCCTGAAGAGAGCAGCCTTGAAGTTTATAATATTACCATGATGGACTTCGTGAATTATTTGATACTAACTCATAGTTATTATACTGGTTAACAATTTAAGCCTTATAAAAGCTTGCAAGCCTACAAGCTTTACGAATCTGGCTCTGTTCAAGAAATTTTGGCAAAACAAATCAGTGATTTGTTGTCATTGAGAAGGTAAGAAATCAAAGTTAATGCGTAATTTTACATTACAATTAGATTCTATATGTTAATGTATATAATTGTGATATACTACAGAGGTTTTAAACTCGATTAACATTTTTTAAATCTTTGTTGTAGGTTAAACACTCTCAACGAAAGAGGGAAAAGTTCCTTCAAGTTTGGATTATTATTTTAAAGAACACCAGCATTTCCGTTGTTCACTGTACATGTATCAGATGTACATGTTTACCAGAAGTATGCAGTCATATAGCGATTCTGTTTTACCTGCATAATCGTCCAAATACCATCGAAGACAGTCCAGCGTCCACTGACTTTCCGTTTGGCCAGTACCCTCCATGAAAAATGTAGAAATGTTGCGAATACGGAATATGGATTGGCCAAAAAAGTAGAAACAAGAGGTTTGTCTCAGGAACATCCTTCTTTTGATAGATAAAAATGAACTCACGCCTATTTATGTCCGTATCTAATTTATGGTCTTTTTTTGGCTTGACTAAACCTGAAGTTGGATATTTTAAGAGAATAAAGTGAATATTAAATAACATTTGTTTTACAGTGAATAAAAAATATATATTACTGATGTGCAATATATTGAAATAAATAGGATATAATTAAAATTGTTTTTTATTAATAAACACAGGTACATAGATAATTCATTATTTATATTATTTGGTATTTGAGGAGGCACATGTTTATGATTGCACTACATACCACGACAATTTTATCCAATGCGCTCAATTTCCTTATTTTGACATGCTCATGGGTATTGCTTCATGAAAAATCTTAATTTTTTTTGAGCAAACCTACAACTCTTTCTACATGAACCCGTACAGTGGCGATTTTTCGTGTGTTTTTCAAATCTATAGGATACAACTGAGTTTGGCCTTTTGTAAAGGCGGGTATTTGTACTTTTATCCTCTAAAGCAGCTAGTTTTCCTAAAATCACACACATCATTTAATTCTAACCTTATAAAGCCTAGAAGGAGTTTTTGTGCAAAAATTAAGTACTTACCAGTTATAAAATGTTTTGAACAAATACGACCGTGTTTTAGGTGGCTTCTACTTAGTGGCCCCCGTCCCAAAGCCTTAATCCGAGTATTTCTTCTTTCTATAGGCAATGCATTAAGATGATTCCCCTATTGGTTAAAATAGCGGAAAATCGGAAAAACAATGCATGATCTCTTTCACCATGCATTGAACATTTAACAGCAATATAAAAATGTGGCATTTTCTATCAATTAGACCAGGATTAAACAATTTAATGATGAAATACTCGTAATGTTTACATACGCAAATGGTTTTGTATGCCACCCAGCAAATATGGCCGAACTGTCAATGACGTCATTCTGGAATGGTCTATAACAAATGCACCCAAACGCCATCCTCTGAGTGATACAAATTTTGAAAATTTAGTGCTTCTAAAACCGAATGGAAATTTTTGAGAACTGCTTTCACAATTACCAAAAAGTTGCTTATTATTTTTCTGATTGTTACATAACGAAATTTTTTTAATTTTTATTCATTTTATTTTCAAATTAATTTTTAGTTCTTCTTTTTATGTACGTCGGACGTCATTATTTATTATTGTTTGTTCAGTCTGTTGTCTGTTATTATATGAATAAACATTTTTTATACATATTATAATTTTATATCACACGAATCCTAATATCCCTGCAATAAATAAAAAATTATACAATACTATCAAATTGTCAAATAAATAGTTACAACCAATTATGTCCCCTTTGTAAAATAAATATTACAATAGTTCGGAAGCTAAGCATAAAAATATATAAACAGAATTAAAAACTGACCTAAGAAACGAAGATTTTAGAGAACGGGAACATATAAATCCTGATGATATGATAGATATCTTCATAAAAAAATATAGTGTTATATAACAAAAAATACAAAATTGTCAAACAAAATATAGTCCGAAAGCGGAAAGAGTTCTGCATTCAGCAAATTATATTTATCCTACATTATTTTTCTGGGCTGCTTTTGTTGTCTTTCATCCTTTTTTTTTATAAATAACACTGAATTCAATAGAGTTCTAGCCTTAGTATATAGCTACTACATGATTTTTTAAAAGTGCTTAGTGCTCGTAAATTTTAAGCACTTTTTCAGAGTGCTTAGTAACTACGAGCACTTGATTATTAACAGTGCTTAGTGCTCGAAAATTGAAGCACTTTTTGTCAGTGCTTAATGCTCACGAGCACTTTTGGTCAGTGCTCGGCACAGCTCTGGTTCAGGTCGAAGTTCTGATTTATGACGAGTATTATGATCGTGAGAGGCTGCGTTCTGTGTATATATAGACCTGTTTTTAAAAACAGCAACATACCTCATAAATGTAAGTGCCAGCAACAGTTAGGATTTGAAGATGGCGAAAAGCATCTTCTCTACAGGAATCGCGATAACCTAAATTTGTTAATACCCTAACGGCAACTTTCTGTAAAATGGAAATCTGCCAGCTGATTCTCCAGTTTAAAATACGGTTTCTTAAGTGAGAGTGAAAGGAAGCAAAATACAGAGTTTTGAGAATATGAACACTACAGAAGTTTTTAAAGAATCGTAGAGCATAACAGGTTCTATTTAATTTTCCACAAAGAATTGGAATATGTAAATTCCAATGCAAATGGCAATCTAAGGGATACCTAGCATCTTAACATTATCACTTGTTTGCAAAGGGAAGTTATTGTTCAGAGTGTATATGGACCTTTGTAATTTGACTAGTACACACTGTGTTTTATCTTGATTTAGCAGTAAATAATTTTATGACCACATCACACACTGTACAAGAGAGTGTCATAAGAATTTCTACACTTTCAGCTGTTATCAAGATGTTCGTGTCATTAATATATTGTATAATTGTTGGGGATACCTTACTTAAATAGAAGTATAGGTCGTTTGTAAGAGTTACCAAAGGTAGGGGGCCCAAGATTGAACCCTGAGGCAACTATACATCAAACAAAATATTTCTTTAGGGTATTAGGTTAATATTATTTGAAGTATAGTTACTTATGATAGAAAATTTCCCATGCCTTTGACGGCAGCCAAGATCGGATGTGGCGCGAAACTTTCTAATTTTTTCTCTCATTAATCTATGGTTCATCCTCAATTTTTTATATTTAACGTGTTCTGCTGTTCATATTCTTTCCAAATCTTATTGGAAAATTGTTAAAATTGGAGGTACTTAAACTTTACAAGACACCAAATTAGAAGCTTACACTAGTTTAAGGTATTGTTGGTATTTGTCAAAACCACTTGAATTCGAGCATTTACTTATTATTTCAACGATGTCAGAGTTCACTAGATTTAGGAACCTCCTAAGGGCAAACATGACGGAAAACATATAATTTTACCGCCAAAATGGACTGCAAAAAATGAAAATATACCCTCAAAAATTTTGTCGTTCGCGCCGAATCTCCCCTTAAAAGTTTGAATTCGGAACTTTCAACTTCTTCTCATATTTAAATTTTCCCAAAATAATAAATATAAGCCATGGAATCGACTAAATAAGGTAAAAGAGTTTTACATTTTTTTAGAGCCACCCTAATGAAGATGTAAAGGTTGCTAAGTTAATTCAAGTGTCTTTCCATGTTTCATTAGGGGTTTATGAAATTTCACTTGGAGCAATTTGAAAGTATCATTTTCTAAAACTATAAAAATAACAAAGACAGAGATAGTGATCAGAATGCTCCGAGTCAACTTTTCGTAAGCCCCTCCTGATTGTTATCAACATTAACCTTGATGTGGTTATGAGGTTATGTGATTGCTGACGATTACTGGAAAAACTGTTTTTGCTGTTTTGTTGCATATAAAAATGGAAACACAAGAAAAAATATGCAGACTTTGTTTGGGAGTATGTGATAACTTTAAAGCAATGGAGGAAAACATAAAAGACGCCTTGAGCATACTTCTGCCAAAAATAGTAAGTGTCGAAAATGAATGCTTATTGCAAGGGTTGAAATTTATATGGAATGAATTTATTTGGTCAGTCATTATCTTTAGATCCGCGTCATCTCACACTCCACATTTGCACAAATGTACGTTTGTATTAGACTCTGCCAGAGATACAACGTACATGTTTAAACTTTTTTTGTTAATTATCCCTGAGCGAAATAGGGGGTTCAAAGTTGCCTTTTCAAGTTATATGGAATTTCCTTGTCCGTATAACGGTGCCTTTACTAACCTGGGAAACAGCTTCAGCGTTTTCTATTCATTTATTTAGCTTATTATCCGCTCGGCTCTCCTGTTCGCTTTAAAGTCGTGTTGTGGCTTAAAATTTTCTTTGCCCTTATAAGATTATACTTTATAACGAATCCGGCAGAATGAAGCATCCATTTTCAAAGTTACTTCATGAGATATAAGTTCAAATCAAGTCGCTATGCTTTCATGATAAATGGAAATTTAATATAGTTGTCAAAGTGTTTGCGAGAAATGTTAGTTTGGCTGTTGTTTAGCGTCGGTCAAATATTCAACATTCGTTTGTGGTTTAAGCTTATTTAAGAAGTAACTATTCTGTTGTAATCACCAAACGTTTATTTCGTCGTCATTTTGATTGTGTACGTAATATCTTTTAGGATTTAGCTGCTGTGCAGGAACCCATGGTGTGTACAAACTGTGCCGAGCTTCTCACAAAATGTGTAGATTTTAAAATGAAATGCTTTGATGCCCATAATAATTTAAATTCATTTGTAAACAACAAGAATGCTGACAAACTAGTTCTAGTAGATGTTTATCTGAGCAAAACTGAAAATTGTTCTGGCGTGCTTGAAGATCATGACATATGTGCATTTTGCATGTGTCTGATAAAAAATGATTTGGCCGTATCCCTTGATGTCGAAGAGAGAAGTGCTGTATTGACAAATATGTTGGCACAATGTCAACCAGAATTGGTAAGTGTTGATATTTTCCATATTAATGTGCATATCTAGACTTGAAGGCACACGCTAAAGGGTCTAGTAAGTGAGCATTCTGAAATAGCCGATATGCCTGGTACATTTCAGACCTCTTTGTTTTTTCATATTTATTTATTTATCCATTTATCTCATACACAATCTGCAGATAATAAATCAATTTACAGATTGCTCTAACTTAAACTAACCCTACTCTAAACTGTTCATGACCACCCACCCAGGTCCCTCCCCGGTGGGGGGAAGAACCCGGGAGGGACTATCATGAACAGCCAACTCAACCTAACCTAACCTATCTTAGAATAATAACAACAAAAGCTTCAACGCAAAAGATTCTATACAGGCAAGTTATCACATATGTGCTTTATAATACTAGTCCTGAACCTAGGCAATGAGTTATCGAATATGTCACAACAGTCATGATGTAAATTAAAATTTGTACACATTGTGTAAACTGAAGAATTAAAAAGATAGTTCTGCCACGGCGTTACAAACGTAAAAATTCTATTAACACGAGTATTGAGTCTAGGTACACAGAATTTAATTGAACCAAGTAACCATTCGTCATATATTTTGGAGTGGACAATTTTATATAGGTAAATGACACTGGAAAGAACACGTCTCTAAGGAAAGCATATTGCTAGCTTCAATTTCAACAAACATCCATTATTACTGGGGTAATATCCTGTTAATATAAATTCGCAGTGCTTAATGAATTTTTTCTGAATATTCTCAACTGCTTAAATATATTTGATGCAATAAGAATTCCAGACTATGCTACAATATTCAAGTTGAAATCTGACAAAGCTATTAAATAGTATCAACAAAGTTTTTTTGTTTTGGAATTGTCTACCATTACGCAATATGAACTCAAGTATGATTTGATACCGAAATGTACTGTAATGTATGTAATAGTCAAGTGATTCTCGTGTCGGTCGTCACAAGCCTACCTTGCACTGATGAGAGCCAACAGCTCGAAACTGCAGTCTGCAAGTGGTGTGTGATGACTGGCACGAGAGCTCCTTTAAGTAGGATCAGTCTTTTGGCTGGTGTTTGTTGCAATCGAAGCATTAGCATTTTGATCGTAATATACAATTATTACACTTAACGCGCCAGGCTTGTAACTTGTAATTCAGTGCTCGGCTTGGCACATAGCCCGGAGAGTAGCTGTTGGTTGCAGTCTGGTTACGTTCCTTATAATAAAATAAGGGTTTTATAGAGGAGTTTGCGACTAAAAATATTATGTTTTACTATATCTTTGTTTATATGTTGTTAATTTGTCTTGTAATTGGGTTATTCCTATTTAGACAATAAATCAAAATAAATAAATAAGATTCGTCAAAACGAAGCCACTCACGAAAACTCAGCCTGTTAGTGATCACTTTAAAAAGGGACATTGGGTCACGGACCATAATAATAAGTTCATTTATAATCCATTATAAATTTCTATGAGCCATTTCAATTTACAGTATATATTTTTTGACAGGATTTAAGTATGATCAAGAAACCCATAATCTGTCCACCCTGTCATAAATCTCTAGAGAACTGTTTCCGTTTTGTAACAAATTGTCTAATTGTGGAAGAAAAAATAAAGAAATATCGTACAACTCTAGACGTAAACAGCAAATGTCAAATAGACCTAAGCAATGTATTACAGTTTACAATGAGAAAAGTTAAAAGTGAGGTAGATAGTAACTCATTTGAAATAATCAAGATAAAGAAAGAATTGTGCGAGGGAAGGGAAAATGCTGATGAGAGAGAAACGGAAAATGCTAAAGGACAGTTCCCATCGATTAATGCGTTAGCATGTAAAGAAGAGATCAATAAACTTGATCCAATTAAAGTGGAAGAAATGTTTTGTGAAGAACATGAACTCAAAGAGGAAAACTCTCCTGAAATAGAGGACCAAAAATTTTTACTTAACGAAGAAACTGATATAAAAAATGATGAACCAGATTTTCACAGGTAATATAATATTATACTCCAGTCGAATTAGTATGAAAATGAGGTGATTTTGACTAAAAATGTTTCTAGGTATAAGCCGAATCTAGAATATTCAGAATGCTGGTGTTAGGGTTCCTTAGACTTCAAATTTTTTGCATGGCAAAATTTTTTATTAAACAATTGTGGTGTGAGAAAATGGTTTTTTCGAATTTTAGCAAAAACTATTGACTTTAGAAAAAAAAGTGTTCTTAAAATTTGTCGGAAAAGCAATCAGATTTTATCTGCGTTTTTCGCAAGGTTTTGCCATTGAACATGTAGTACATCGCAATGTTTGTAACATTATTTTGAGTCGTTTGGAAACGCCATTGTGTACCTTAACCGGTGGCAATGAATTTTTTATTCCTTTCACAAGAATTAGTGGGTCTTATGCTGTAGTAATTTATTTTATTATTTTACTACACATTTATTGTTAATTTGATATTAATTTTAATATAAATAAAGTAGAACAATTCTCACAGAAGAACACAGCGATGAAGCGATTTTCATAAACACTAAAATACAAAATACTTGAACACTACACTTAAACAATTTACCTACTCGATGTGCTTTGCCCCATTCGTGTATTAAAATATAAAAATTCTAATTGAAACAAATTTCACAGAACAACACTAGCAATAAAGCATTTTCACAAACAACGAACACTATGCACTCGGAACACTTCGACGCGCGTTTTGATATTGGTGTATTAAAAAATAAAAATATGTATAACTTTAATCACTGTCACTATGACTGATATCATCACTATCAGAAGAATCAGAATCGTCAAAAGTAATAATTAAGGTTCGACTTAAATATCCAAAAGTTTTTCTCTTTGCCACCATCGCTTAATTAATTCCTCTATATGATTGATACACTTCTTCCAGTCTTCTTTTCACACTGTTCTAATTCTTTTTCCCAAGTTTCTAAAACGTCTTTATCAGTTTATCATCAATTTTTAAATGTTTATCATAATATTGTTTTGTATTAGCCCAAATTAATTCTATAGCGTTAAATCGACAATGGTAAGGTGGTAAACGAAGAACTTCATGCCCATTCTCACGCAGCAGTTCGTCAACAAAGTACATTTTTTCCTTCTTATTACTCCTAGCAAGATTTAACAAGTCCTCTTTCAATGCTGTAGAAGGAAAAGGAATATTATGTTTAGTTAACCATTCTGCAATATCATTTCCATTGACAAGTAGGTTGTTTATGTAATTGTCGGGTGTGATACGAAGCATTATCCAATACAATTAAACTTGATTCTTCAAGATTTGGCAGTAGTTGCTGTTGTATCCATTCTTCAAAATTGTCACAATTCATGTTATCGTGATAATCCATACTTTTATTGGTAGTAGAAAAAATTAAGCTTGCTCTCGGAATAAATCCATCTGATGTTCCTGCATGCAAAATAATGAATCGCTTTCCTTCAGTTGATTTTTGTGTTTGACACTTTTTTTTGATAAATCTTGCCACGATTTTCGAACACTTCCATTGGCAAATACCCATGTTTCATCTATAAATACAACCCTTCGAAGGTTATTGTCATAGTTTTTTATATATTTTCTTCAAAATACAACCCTTTGCTGAACTATTTGCATTTGTTCACATAAATAGCGACGGTTACAATCTTTTTTATGTCTAAATCCACAATGTTTTAATAGTTTTAAGAGACTTACCTTAGATACGTCAATGATTCCCTTATTTTTTAGCATTTCCTTCAAAGTATCTAATGTAAAATGTGTTTTCGTTTCATAAAAATTATAAATTACTTCCCTTATTTGCATTTTAACGCCTTCACGTACATCTAATGTTTTTGGTTTCATTTTAATTCGTTTTTTTATTTTCAAGGATACATTATTAATATGGTTGTGCTTAATTCTGCTAACTGTTCTGAGACTTACGTTTAAGGCTTCAGAAACTCTTTCATGAATTCGTTCAAGAGGTACCAAGGGTCCCTTGTTTTCCTTTTCTTTTGTAAAATAATCTATTAAATTTAATACCAACTTCTTTGACTGTTCATTTAAGACGCCTAATTTAGTTGCCATATTTACCAAATATTGTATTTTTATAATTTAATGTTATTCGAAATAAATATTTACACGTGTATCTAATTTAGAAACCCGGACACATTTAACGTTAAATAGAATGACCGGCTTAAACCGCAAACTGTAGATGGTACGTCTGTTTATTGGATAAAAACTATAGATACGCCACGCCCATATCATCAGGTGATATAGGAATGGGCTGTAAAAAATACTACAGCTTTCACACACCGCGGTAAACTGTTCGGTCTAACTATTTATTTAGCAAGAAATAAAACACGAAGGATTGAGGGTCTATGGCCTATGTAATGTATAATAAATTTTTTAAAAAATGGCTGTGGATATTCGTCTGACAAGCAAATAAATAACCAGACCATTAAATACCAAGGGATAAACAAGGGATTAATAAAATAAAATGTTTAGAAGAAAAATGTTTAACTTTTAATATAATAAAATTTAAAAAAAAAAATCGGTAGGCAACAGGATTTGAACCCGGATGTTTTATTCCCTTTACCTTTAAAACCTTTCATTGCCATTTGCCATTTAAAAACATTTATTAACATTTAAAATATATATACAATGTAAGTGTTATTTCCATGCTATTTAATTGACATTTGCTTAACAATAATGGAACTGCGGCGTGACACAAGACGCGTGGTCAAGACACGTTCACAAAGGCCGGATGGTATGGCCTGCAGAGAAATTAACACATTTGGTAATGTCCGTCAACTAATAACCGCTCGCACCAGCATTCGGTATATTAAAATAGCCAGCAATAGGCTAAAGATAATTGGGGAAACAAAACTTACACACTGAGCTATTCCACGACGTACAATTCAGCTTATAAAACATGTAATATGTAGATACTAGAAAATTGCAAGTCCTAGGTATACTGGTTTGGCAATGTCTGTTTGTTGGATGAATATCCACTACCACTAAAAATAGCTTATATATTTCATATAAAGATGAATTTAATTCTAATATGAGACGATTGTTAAATAACCAATGACAAATCTTCAGAGTTTGAGAATCGCTGAACTTATTGAAAAGGTAGATTAAAATTTATCTATCTCTTCAATGTGTATCGCAAAATTTCTGTCTCAAAATAGGTGAGAGAGAAGCTTGGCAGACATACGCGACAGTGTTTTTGGACTATTACTTTAACTTTGTGTGCGAGAGAAGTGAAATTGTACGCGCATTATCAACTCATGCACATGCCAGTTTAGAGTTTACTAGACTTTATACTATATTTATGATAAGGAACATGAAATTCTTCCTTTTGTCTCGTGCCAATAGCATGAAACTTCTTATTCGTGATAAATTCAGACTTATTACTGTAAACATATACACACAATTCATAAATTAAAATACTAACAAGGGTTAAAACTTTATAGTCTCTAAAAGCATCTCTGCAGGAACAGGTACTGGAAATCCCTGCCATGTTTTTTAAAATTCGTTTCACTGATAAGGTGGAGTTTCCCCAAAAGGCGATGCCATATCTGAGTCTAGACCCTACTCGTGCATGATACAAATTTAATAGTTGATCTTTTAATGGAATTTCTTTTAAACTTCTTATCAAATAAGAGATCGAATTAAGTTTTGATATTAATTGCTCACAGTTTGCCTTCCAATTGAGACACTCATCTAATGTTAATCCCAAGAATTTAACATTTTTGCTATTTGAGATACTATTGTCATTAATTTTAATGTCAAGATCTAAGCAATTTTTTTGTCCGTTGTGAAATCTTATATGTTGGGTCTTATCAGCATTTAAAAATGGTTTAGTACCAGTTATAAAATTTATTTAAAGAAGTGTTGCATTTATACTCCAAAAAATTATCAAATCTATCTGATAACAGTAGAGACTGGTCATCTGCATACATTATCAAATCAGCCTCAGATGTCAAGGTATTAAGTTCGTTGGTATAAAGTAAAAATAGAATGGGCCCCAAAAATGAGCCCTGGGGGACTCCCAAATTATTTATCTTGTACCCCGAGCTGATACTCCCGGTATTCCGATCGGAGGAGTATGTCACAGATACATACAGTTGTCTATTTTTTAGAAAAGAGGCTATCCAATCCCCAGCCAATCCACGAATCCCGTAAGCATAAAGTTTTATTAATAATTTATCATGATCGACACAGTGGTATCGAAATGCTGATAAAAGCATCTGATAACTGAAATTTTTTCACGAATTAAAAAAAAAGTCTACGACCAATAGAAGCTGAGATAGTTTTTTTTAATCGCTGCGGCGTTGTTTATTAATATTAAAGAATGATTTTAGCTACAGGAGAATATTCAATAAATTCAATGCAAAAGTTTTCGAATTGATTATTTAAAGATTGTTGATGTGGCAATTGTTTAAAGTTGCCGTTATTCTGGTAGTCAGTGTGGTAACGATGGTGGGGAAGTCGGCTACGCACGGCATTTCGATACCATGCATCGCCGAAGAGTGCGACGAGCCTTTTTTTTGGTTGAAGACCAAAATGAATTAAATGAACCAATAAAAGAGTATTGAAAGCAAAACAGAAACTGTAACCGAAAGCGTTCAAGTCGCAGAGGCTCGAAACAGATATGCCGAGATCTAGCTCAGCTCTAGTCGGAGAGAGGGGTAGGTCACAAAAGTATATACTACCAACTATAAATCATATAATCCTTAGTTATTAGATTATATGAATAAAAGAGCGCCACTAGCTTTAAATTAACTGCAACCTAGCTAGAAGGCTCCCAAAATCAACAATGATACCCAAACGCTTTACGAAAAGGTGTTGAATTTATAAGAAACTAGAATATAGATATGAATTGAAGGTATCAAATTTATTATCAAATGTAAGTATACAAGTTATGCTCACCCAGCAGTTTAAAATTTGTAAAACAATAAAAATAATTGAACCGGTCCTCGGTTACACCTACTTACTATCTAATATGAATAGCTGATAATAAGCAGCTATATTCACCGTTCGTGATATCACGTTTGGTTCACAGTGTCAACATAAAATAATGAAAATTTGTATCTACTAACATATCTTATTTTACAAATACCAGGCTGCATACTTATACCTTCCTAAATTATTCCAAAATATTAATTTAAAAGAAAAAAATTACCCAAATATTAATTTACCTATGTTTACAAAAAAGTTTATCCAAATACTTAAAAAAAGATTTTAAATAGCCAGACATAAATAAAAGTAGCCACAATAGGCCTCACACTCCCAGAATTCATACGTTATACATAAAAACCTGTATGGTGAACTGCAGAGCTGCCTTCCAAATAAAAGAGAATCCACGAATTCAGGTCCTTATAAATTGCCAAGGGTTGTCATAATTCCCATCTAAAGTGCTCCAGACCACGAATCTATGTCCAAGTCGTTGCCTAAGTTCGATGTTGTTCCCAAACTCGTATTCTAAACCTCGAATCGTTGTCCAATGTTGAGGCGAAGGGTTGTCAATAAAAAAACTTTCCAGGGTCCACAAGTGAAGTACAGGAGCTTCGTCTGTAACCCAGATCACTCCTGCACTGGGAATGGTAGTGCCAGGCATCAACTTTTATGGGAGAATTCGTACCACCAGGTATACGAAAACAACAAAAATTTATAAAAATATAATCGTAGAAAGTAAACGTGGAGAAAACGTGAGAGGTAACAGTAAAACGTAAAAGCCCTAAAAAAAATTACTTACATAAGTATACGAAAATTAGTAGTGACTTTAATCCTTACTCAAAGATGTAGGGCGGCTTAAATCTGCGGTCCAAACCAAGTTGCAAGTCAATCGTTGAGAAATGGCTTTCTACAATTCCAAGAAAAGACAAAAAAAAATAGGTTAGGGCGACATGTGCTTTAAACATAAAAAAAACAGCGTACTTACAATCCGAGTTAAGCGAGTATAGGTGACATCCAAAATATTCACCACAAACCGTAGAATTTCAGTATCCCATCCTATTTCAAATGGAAAGCCCCAAGTCGGCGATTAAACAGCAAATTTTCTACGACTACAACAAAAATGCACCCAATCCTCCATTCCCGAGTGAAACTGAAATCGGGAGCGAGCTGGAAAATAGAAGCCTACCAAAACACCAATACATCGGTAACTAATCTGCCAGTTGACTAGCCAGTTGACGCGGCAATCCATATCACATCTACAGTCACTACTCGTTGTCTATACTGCGACACAAATAATGAATTTAAAATAAATTGACCCGTAACAATATTCAATGCTAATATAAGAATGAATAGAGCCTAGAAAGAGGCTTCAAAAAATGTACTGATATACATAGCATTCCATTTTTAAAAAAGGCACTGGGCCCTGTAATTTCGTTTTGGCTCGCCCTGTTTGTTCGAAAATAATTTCCAATTATAGACTTTTTTATCTAGTTTACTTGCAATTTTTTAAAAAATTTCTAGCTCTCGTAGAACTCGAGATATCGAGGTCCGACGCACTATTGCCCCACCCTGTATAACAAAACAATTAATTGATAATTGTTTTCAATAATGTAAAGCCAATACTTCATTTGGTTCTTCTTAGATATTGATACTATAAGTCATGATCTTTGATTTGAGCACCTGCACCACCACGTTTTTTTCTAAAATCAATAGTTTTTACTAAAATTCGAAAAAACCATTTTGTCACCTTAATTGTACATTAAAAAATATTGCCACTCGAAAAAAATTCAAGCCTAAGAAAATCTACATATTCCTACCATAATTCTGAACATCCTGAATTCGGCTTATACCTAGAAACATATTTTTTTGCCAATATGCTAATTTGACTGGTGTATTAAGATTCATTTTAAATATGATCATTAATTTTTCGCCTTTATTTTTTAGTGCAACTATACTATACATTAATGAAACATTGGCGAATGAAAATGTCTCGAAGATAACGTATCAGTGTGACAGTTGTTCGTATCAGACGCAATACAAATGTAACCTAAAACTACATTTGCTGGTACATAAGAATTCTTCAGAGGTGACCATGTATAAATGTGTTTCTTGCCCGTTTCAGACAAAATATAACAAGTGTCTTAACAGACATCTGATGTTGCATAAAGATCATTCTCAATTGTATAATTGTGATACTTGTCCATTTCAAACAACACAGAAAGATCGCCTCGAAAGTCATCTGCTGAGCCATAAGGATCCTTTGGAAATGTATAAATGTACTGTTTGTACTTTTCAGACAAAGGATAAATATACCATGAAAAATCACTCCCTGATCCATAAGGATCCCTCAGAAGTAACAATGTACAAATGTGACTCGTGTTCATTCCAGACAAAATATAACAAGTGCCTTAAAAACCATTTGCAGGTCCATAAGGATCGTTCCGAAGTGAGAATACACAAATGCGACTCTTGTTCATTCGAGACAAAATATATCTGGTGTCTTAAAAGACATCTGCTAACGCATCAAAATCCTTCGGAAGTGACAATGTACACGTGTGCCTCTTGTTCGTTTCAGGCAAAACAAAAATATCACCTCAAATCACATATGCTTGTACATAAAGATCCTTCAGAAATAACGCTATTCAAATGTAATTCTTGTTCTTTTAAAACAAAACGGAAATATTTCCTCAAAATTCATCGGACGGTTCATGAGGATCCTTCAAAATTAATAATGCACAAATGTGAATTTTGTTCTTTTGAGACAAAATACAAACATAAACTCAGAAGTCATTTGCTAGTCCATAAAGATCTTTCAGAAATAACAATGTATAAATGCGACTCTTGTCCCTTTCAGACGAAAGATAAATACAGCCTTAAAAGTCATTTGCTTGTCCATAAGGATCGTTCAGAAGTGACAATGTACAAATGTGACTCTTGTTCATTTCAGACGAGACATAAGAGTTGCCTCAAAAGTCATTTGGTGGTCCATAAGGATCCTTCAGAAATAATAATGTACAAATGTGACTTTTGTTCATTTCAGACGAAACATAGGAGTTGCATTAAAAGACATAATATAAAGATGCATAATACTCTGTCAACAAAAATTGAGGGAAGTTCAAAATAACTTTGTTTTCCGATTTGTTTTGCTTTGCACCCTTTATCCCAGTAAAATGGGAAAATTTGGATGAAATAATTCAGTGCAGGCTGAAATTTTGGGAACAGGCTTATTTTGTGGTACTTTTTAACATACCAAAATTCCTCACCCGTAAACGCCGGCGAAGGTGAGAATGTCCAAGAGAGAAAGGTCCGACCATAACTTCTTATTTTAAAATACGTATTGCAAACAAACTGTAATACTACCTAAGTAGAACTATAACAAGAGTAGTGTTATAAATTTTCGCTCAATAATTTTAGACATGCGAAATAGTTAGATTTAAATTTAGGAAATACGAAAATTGACGTCATTTTTTAAATTAAATCTAACTATTTTGCAAACAACTGAAATTATTGAGTAAACATTCATATCACTACACCTTTCATAGTTCTACTTAGGTAGTCTTTTACTTTTTTACTAATATATGCATTAAAAAAAAGTTATGGCCAAAAATAATACATATTTCCTTATCGGATCTCTCTCTCTTGGATATTCCCACCTTAAGTATTTCCATCTTAGAACTTCGTATTAGATCTAGTTGTAATTTAGGGCACTGCATTGTTTTTAATTTATTTTCATTATTTCTTGTTACCGCTAATAAATATCTTCCATTTATTATTTATGATCATTTGGATCTTTTCTCCTTTTTTTGGGCAGCCATTTGCCTACTATGATGTTCTTTCTTGTTCATGCAACTTTGGTTAATGAACGATAACTGCACCATATCCGTTTTCTCAAATAATAAATTCAGTGACCGACAGTATTGGTTTGCTACACCCCTGGACATTAAAGAAAATTTACGTACCAAAATGCATTCCCAGATCCAAAGTGAATCCGAAGAAACTAAATAAAATCTACTTTATGGAAGCCATTTTGAAAGGGCGCAAGCATTGGGGACATGTTAAAGTATGACACGAAATTTCTGAATACCCCTGTATAGGTACAAAGTTCTTAATTGATTTTTGTCCTAATCTGAATTTGCTCATAATTCCAGAAAATCAATTAGCAGACTAAATTAAACAAATTGTAATAGCAAAACAATTACATAAAATGAAGGGCAATAATACAAATTGCCATTATAGTGTATACGACCAGAATTGAAACCGTATAAAAACTAAAAGCCGGCAAAAACAGGAGGCATCTCTTGCGGAGGTAAACAGAAACGCTTGTCATAACAAAAACAATAAAGAGATGCCGACAGAATTTTAGTGAAAATAATAAGGCACTTCTTATAATAAAAGTAATTAATTATTATTAATAACAAATTTTATATATTTGGTTTTGAGTTTTAATTAAATAAAAAATATAAATATTACATATCACTTGTTTTATTTATTAAGCATTTAACAATAGCATCAAATCTTCATTGCATTGCAAGAAAAATTCTGTAAAGAAACATTGCTTATATACACACATTAAGGGAGTTCACAAAGAATTAGAAGATAGGAAGACAGGGAAAATAATATAATAGTGAGGTTTATCAGAGGTGTACCTAGAATAGCGGAAAATTTGAAAAGAGTAATGAATAAAGTACTCAAAAAGAACAAAAGACTAAATTGCTGTTTCCATAATGTCGGAGGTATAGAACAAAACTGCCTGACTTGAAATTTGCATGTGTATGTAATGTCATTATATTAATAGAGACTTAGTTAAACGAAACTCAGACAGATAGATAGATAGATAGATAGTTTATGGTCTCTATAATGGTATGAACTCAAATGTACATGCACACACAAGCCACAACTTATTTAACAAAAAAAAGCATTGGCGCCTGCTTTTGATTACAGACTGACTAAACTGTCGTCCAATTTTAAATCGACTGTGTGCAACCGCTAACCAGCCTAATACTTTATATCTGTGATTATGGGCCAACTTTCACAGAAAATGCGAAGTTTGTAACGTATTATTTAATCTCGTTGCTCAGTTCACGCAAAAGCTTTGTTATGTGACAGATAAATTTGTGGTTATGCGATTTTCATAGTTAAGAAAAGTATAGTATATTAACAAAATGGGAAACCAAGGAAGAATAATATGCAGACTTTGCTTCAAAATATGTGACAAGTTTAAAGCAATAGAGGGAGATGCGAAAGACGACTTGAATATGCTTCTGCCAAAAATAGTAAGTGTCGAAAGTTTATGCTTAATATAAGTACTGAATTTCATTTACTACATATTTTGGTCATTTGGTGATGTGGACAAATTTCATTTCAGGATTTAACTACAACACAGGAACCTGTGATGTGTACAGACTGTGCGGAGATATTAAAAACATGTTCTGATTTTAAAATGATGTGCCTCAATGCACATGATGATATAGTTTCATTTGTCAACGACAAGGACCCCATGAAACTGAATCTAATAGATGTCTATCAGAGCAAAAATGAAAACTGTCTTGCTGTTCCAGAGGATCATTGCATATGTGGATTTTGCATGAGCCCTGTAAGAATTTGTGCTGCTATATCCGTTGACGTTGAAGAGGGAGACGTCATATTGGCCAGCATGATAGAACAATGTCTTTCGGAATTGGTAGGTATCAATGTTTCATATTATAAAGGTGCATATGGACTTGAGATCATGTGTAAGTAAGTATAGCGGTTCACATACATGTGTATTCATTTTGAGTTGTATAAAAAAGTCTAATATATAGCTTTATTTCAACTCATACATATATACATAGAGACAACATACATACAGGCTGTCCATTTTATCAGGGCCCTCGAGAATATCTCACTCAATATCGGTCGTACAAAAAAAAAATATTTTTACGAAAATTGTGCTGATTTATATAACCTACAAAATGGTTTAAAGGTATTTGAAATCCATGTCCTACTTTAAAAGTTATGAGGGAAGATATCGAAAATGCGGAAAACGTCTAGGTCAAATATCTGCGTTATTTGAAGAGATACGAGAAAAATTCTGAGGCGAAAATTTTTTGCAAAACAGTGTTTCAACGAGGTTTTATCTAATTTTTTTTCAAAACCGCTGTATTTTGAGATTTACTCTTCAGGCTGTTAAAAAAATTATTTTGAAACGGGCGGGAAATGGCGCCATTAAATAGAATATTTTCCTCCCTTTTCAACGATATATCACATGCCAAATTTATTCATTGGTACTACGTTAGTAATTATAAAAACATTTTTTAAAAACCAATAAATTTTTTTTAACAAGCATTATACTTGCCGTGGAGAAGTAGGATTAAATAAAACGATAAAATAATTCAATAAGTTGTTCAAATCTTTGCTATAATAAAACATTAACACAAGTAAGAAGAATAAAGTAAATTCAGGTAACAAAAACAAAATAATAATCAATAAAGCAACATGGAGCAATTATGGAAAGAGTATTCACAGTTATGTCAATGTATAGAGGTCCTCCATAAAAAGGTCACTCCTTGCTCAGAAAGTTAAAATGTCTTTACCAATTAATTTGAGTATAATATCCATTTGTTTGTATTTCATGATTTCACTATTATTTCAATTATTTTAAAATAGTTGACTATGAACAAACTTAACAATTCAATTTTTTGACAGATCATCTCAGTTAATACTTGAACTCTCACTCAATCACACTCGTTTAAGAATTTAGAATTTTCAAAAATGATTTTCACTCACATTGATCGTTATAATATGTTCGTTACATATTGCCAATGCAATTTTAACTCTGGATTAGCTCAAGTAGAATATAGAAACAGATTTCCACAAGCACTACAGCCGAATAAAACTCTGTTCAGAAAATTAGCTGCGAAACTGAAAAATAATGATTCATTTTTAAAGAAGAAGACAAGGTTGAACAGTTACTGATAATGTAAATAAGGTAAACCGAGTTATTAATTATGTAAGAAATAAAAATACACAAAATTTGGAAACATCATTAAGAGAAATTCAAATTGTTTGGCATATAAATAAAACAAGTGCTAGAAAAATTTTAAATAAAATGGTTACCGGTGTTATAAAGCCACAAAAGTTCACAATTTACAAGCGGACGACAAACCAAGGAGGACGACTTTTTGTAGGTGGCTGAAAAGAAGCGTGCCGATCCATTAATATGTAGTAAAATATTTTGGTCCGACGAGGCAAATTTTTCCAATAATGAATTTTTTAATCGCAATTTTCATTACAAATGGACTTCTGAAAATACACACTGGCATAGACCGACTGGATTTCAAAAACGTTTTTCAATAAATCTGTGGATAGGTATTTTTGGCACCAATTTAATAGGTCCTTATTTTTATGATGGTCACCTCAGTGGTCAAAGGTACCTAAACTTTTTGAGAAATGAATTCTTAGATGACCTACCTTTAAAGAATCGACACAACTTTCAATATTTTCAACAGGATGGAGCTTCTCCCCATAATTCCCAGATTTGCCTAGATTATTTAGACGAAATTTTGATTCAACATTGGATAGGTACCAATGGATTTATTCGATGGCCCTTCGTTCCCCACATATAACCCCAATGGATTTTTTCTATGGGGTATATTAAAGATAAGGTGTTTTCAACGACACCGCAAAATGTAGAGGACCTAAAAGCTCGAATTCAACAGACATGTATTACAGTTACCCCCTAAATGCTGAATAATGTTTTAAATGCAGTGCCTCGCCATGCTCGATTGTGCATAAGAAATCACCGTGGACAGTTTGAACACTTGATATGTTATCTTAAAAATTATTTTGAGGATTAGATAAATATTAATATTCTGTGTGCTATATTTTATTTTATTATTAATTTGTTTTTGCTACCTGAATTTACTTTATTCTCCTTAATTGTGTTAATGTTTTATTATAGCAAAGATTTGAACAACTTATTGAATTATTTTATCGTTTTATTTAATCATACTTCTCCACGGTGAGTATAATGCTTGTTAAAAAAAAATTATTGGTTTTAAAAAAATGTTTTTATAATTACTAACGTAGTACCAATGAATAAATACGGCATGTGATATATCGTTAAAAAGGGGAGAAAATACTCTATTTTTTTTTTATACATTTATTTAACGTCGGCCTATTTCCGCTACTGAGGCCTAACACCGACGCCTGTAAACGAGCTACCCCCAACCAGGAATTTTGCCGAACCTCTTCCCTTAAGAAGAGTAGGGATCTTTTACTTGCCTAACATTTAATAGACAAGGGACCGACGGCTTTACATCCCCTCCGAAGGATGGTATATCTCCTATACAACCCTCGCCTAAGGTTGTATAGCTTCCGCGCATACATTGATATACAAGCCGCTGGAAGATGGGTGAGGCGAGGACGTGGTCTTCGTTGGAACGGTCACCAATCCAACTACTAACCACGCCTAACGTTGCGGAAACTTAATTTTAACTAGGATTACAATATGAAATATAATAGGTCATTGTTTGCTAGTTTACATAATAAAATCAATTCTGAATTCTGTTGGCTCGTTTTTAAGAATTGTGTAAAATAAGAATGAGGATGTAATGCACTATTTGAATTTGGTAACGCACCCTTAACTATCAATACACATTCTCCACGAATATGATTTATCAATTTCTGTACACTACAAAAATAAATCCTTTTCATATTATTCAAGTGTTATCTGTAAACAAAACTCAACTCATCTCACTTACAAAGATCTGTCGAAAGACAATAATTTTTTCCATGCCGCAGTTCATTTTCAATATTTATTTTTTGATTAACAGGATTTAAGTATCATCAAGAAACCCGTAATCTGTGCACCATGTCATGGCTCTTTAGAGAACTGTTTTCATTTCGTGACGAACTGTTTGGTCGCAGAAGAAGAAATTGAGAAATATTCTGAAACTTTAGATACAAACAGTCAAGGCCAAATAGAGTTGAGCAATTTCTTACAGTTTAAAATAAGACACGTAACAGTGAGTGAACCGGATGATAGCTTCGTTAATATAATCAAAGTAGAAAATCAATTTTGTGAGGAAATAGAAAATGCTGATGTCCAATCTGCTGAACATATAAATAAAAGTTATGTAAACATGGACGACCTAAAATTTAATACCGAAGAACAGTTTACACAAAACAGTACGATGGTGTGTAAAGAGGAGAGTAATGTAATTAAAACAGAAGACACATTTTGTGGAGGAAAGAAACAACAGAAAAAAATTATTGAACTGGGCGGAGGCCAAGAGATTTGCCTAAATGAAGTGGTAGATATAAAAACGGACGAATTCGATTTGAACAGGTAACGTTGTGTTAGTTCTAAATATCCAAGTAGAATTTTGAAACATTTTGCAAAAGTTTCTGATATAGTGTGTCTGTGACCGTCACAAAATGGGAGCTATTGCGATAATTTGTTCTTTATTTACATTTCATTGTTTGATAGATGATAGTTTATTTACTGAATAGAAATAGTTAAGCCACTGCCCAAAAAATTGCGCCATATTTTAATAGAATTATTCTATTGGTTGATTTTTTAAATCCCATAATACAACCAACCATTTTATGTTTTTGATGTTGTTTAGTTTTTGGTGTTTGTTAGAAATTGCTGTTAAGTTATTCGTTATCTTTATATAATATATAAATTCTTTATTTAGTCAAAGACCAATACAAATAGGTACATATAAACAATAGATATAAAAATGTGTCAGATTACTCGATAAATTCTTCTCACTTCTCTTTGAGCCCATAAACAAAATTCCAGTCTTCTATCTTCATCTTCGGGCTCTAAATTATTCCAAAACTTTGGTTTGTATGATTTCAAATGGTTCCTTACAAGACATCTTCTAATAGTTCCTCTTAGAATATTTAAATCTATACTGGCACTTCTTAAGCTGGAATTAGGAATATTACAAAAATATTGTATGTATTTTTTTTTTTTTTTTTTTTTGTAGATAGACTACCTACAAAATGTTCGTGATTTCTGCCTCTTGTAATATATTTTGATACGGGACCTGTGTCATTGAAAACTTTATTTATATTGTATACTGTGGTACTACTGACGTTTGGTCCATTGGGATGTCTAACATTAAATGCATCAGCTGCTTCTCTTATCGAACGAGCTTTATCACCAACCAGACGAACTATTTCAATTTTGTGCCTCAAATTTATTTGTTCCATAACAAATATCGCTTATTTTTACAAATATTTAGCACACCTTAAATAACAGTTAACAATATTTTTTAATTGTTTGTACAATTGCCTTATCTTAAAAAAAAAAGGAATTATTTGATACTCACTATCTATCGGTTTGTTGATAAAGCTCAAAAAAATTATTTTCTGAAATCACTGAAGAGGTTATAAAGGGTAAAACTGTTCATCATTCACGAAAATTGAACCTCAAATTAAATATAATGGGGGATTACCGTACGTCTCCTTAAAACAATGGAGAAACTTTTAGATCAATATATTAGAAGTGAAATCCTTACAGGAACACCGCTTCACGCAAAACAATTTGCCTATCAACCTGGCAAATCAACAATAAATGCTCTACATTGCCTGGTTCAAGGCATTGAAAAGACATTTACAGCAAAAGAAGTGGCTATGTGTGCTTTCATAGATATAGAGTGTGCTTTTGACAACACCTCTTATGAATCCATACAAAAAGCCGCGGAAGAAAGAGGAATACAGTCTCCTACAATTAAATGGATACAATCCATGCTCAGAAGCAGAATTATTACCACAAGTGTGCGGGATGAGTCGGCTACGGTGACTGCAGTCAGAGGTTGTCTACAAGGTGGAGTCCTATCGCCCTTGCTGTGGTCAATGGTGGTCAATGATCTCCTACATAAAATGAGTAATTCAGGCTTCAACGTCCAGGGATATGCAGATGACCTGGTTGTCACTGTGAGAGGCAAAAATGAGGTCATGATTTCCAACCTCATGCAAATTGCCTTAAATATAATATCCAAATGGTGCTTGTCAGAGGGGCTCAATGTCAATCCGAGCAAAACAACTATTGTCCCGTTCACTAAAAGAAGAAAACTCAATCTTAGAACTACTGTACTGAATGGAACAATACTAAATTTTTCCAGTGAAGTTAAGTATCTAGGAGTAATCCTGGATCAAAAACTTACCTGGAACTCACATCTGGAAAGGACTCTTACTAAAGCATCAGCGGCAATATGGACGTGCTGTAGGTTGTTTGGTAAGACTTGGGGTCTAAGACCGAAATTGAGACATTGGTGTTATCTTTCGGTTGTCAGACTTATGTTCATGCGTATGGTGGCCAAAAACAGAAGAAAAAATAGCACAGGGAAAGTTGCAGAAACTGCAACGCCTTGCCTGTATAGGGACTACAGGAGCAATGCACTCGTGTCCCACAGCAGCTATGGAGGCTATGCTTGACCTACTTCCCTTGCACTTGCATGTAAGGAAGGAGGCAGCACTCAGTGCCTTCCGACTGCACCAGGCACATAAATTTAAACCAGGCGATCTGGTTGGTCACTTAAGGATTCTGGAGTTAATCCATTTGAAGTCCATGACCAAACCCACTGACTCAATGCCAATCAAACAAGACTTTGACTGCCCGTTTGACGTGCTAATTGAAAGCCGTCAGACGAGCAAGATAGAGGCACTGCGATTGGAACAAGGGTCACTCATCTGGTATACAGATGGATCTAAGATGGCTGAAGCGGTAGGAGTGGGCATAGCAGGGCCTAAATGTAGGCTATCCAAAGCCCTCGGTAACACCCCAACCATCTTCCAGGCAGAAATTTACGCTATAGATCTGTGTTACCAGGAATGCCTAAATAAAGGCATCCGAAGGGCAAAGATCTATATATTATCTGATAGCCAGGCAGCACTAAAAGCTCTAAGGTCCTATACCTTTGAGTCTAAAATTGCCTGGGAATGTAGACAATCCCTGAAGCAACTGGCCAACAACAACAAGGTTACCTTGATGTGGGTGCCAGGGCATGAGAGAATACAAGGAAATGAACTTGCTGACAGCCTTGCAAAAAAAGGATCTAAAGCACCATTCAATGGACCCGAACCGTTCTGTGGCCTGGCCTGGCCTAGGGACACATAGCGGAGGAGATTCAAGAATGGGAAAAGGACCAGAAGAAGTCCTACTGGAGGAATACTCCAGGCCAAAGACAAGCGAAAAAGTTTATAACTTATTCGACAAAGAATGCCACAAGACTTCTCGAACTTGAAAAGTCCGAATTAAGGCTAATCACAGGCCTTCTAACTGGCCACTGCCCCTTGAGATATCTCAAGAATATGGGCAAGGCAGTAGACAACAAATGCAGATATTGCGATACTGCAACTGAAACTGCGGAACATATACTTTGTGAATGCAAGGTGTTAGTCCGCATTAGGCTAAAATTCCTAGAACAGGCGGAATTAACGCCTGAAGACATAGGGAAATTAGCCCCCAGGAAAATTACAAGCTTTGTAAAAAGTCTTGGAATCCTGAGCAACAACTAAATGTGGGGTAAATCACAAAAGATCTTTTAGGTTCGAAGCTAAACGACCCCATAAAACAATCTACAATCTACCGTACGTCACTGTTAGCAATCTTATTAATTTTAATTGATCAGTAATATTAGATTTAACTTTGTTGTCTGTTTTTGATGTTTATTCCATGACTTACTATGTCTGCAATAATAAATGCATACTAACATTTTCATTTTTAAATTTATCTGCAAAAATTTTATTAACTCGTACTTTTTTATGAAATTTGGTACATACTCATTTAGGAGGGAGCTGAATACAGGGATGTATTCAGATTTTACGTAAAAAAAATCGCTAATACGATTTCTTAAATTTTAGTCCCTAGAAAAATCGCGGTAGACCATGATTTAAAAAAATAGAATATGACGTTTTGTCCAATACTGTGGTTTTTGGTGTTGTATCTTTTAAAAAAAAACTGGTCAAAATCGATTAATAAATACAACTTTATGAGGTTATTAAGGTTTGAAATGGTTCACACTGTATATATTTGTTTTCTATAAATAAAGAGTTGTTTTTTTTTTTTATATTTATTTAAAACTATACATTTTATCACCCTAATTCCTCAAAAAATATTACATCAGATTGCATCATTTTTAATTTTCCCGCTTTTATTAATTTGTCGGGTGTAAAATTGGTCAGTGCATACATGGGTCAGAGCAAACATAAACTAACGGGGACTGGCTTAACTATTTCTGTTCAGTAAATAGAGTATAGTATTGTATTAATTACTTGTCATATTATTTTTTAAATTTGCCTAGTCATTTTATATTTTATTTATATGTAGAAATTGACTACTTGTTTATCTAACGCATTATACAAAATTTTGACATACCATATATACATTTTTATATCACAGTGGTGAATAAAGTGTTATTGTTATTAAAACAAGTACAGAGCTTTCAGTAATGATCACAGGACACGTGATCGCAAAAATATAGACAACCAGCTATACACGATGGTATTGCACTAAACAGAAATACCCTAAATCCATTGGCGTTCTAGTTACAGGTAAAAAATTTATGATAATTCATTTATTCATCAAATTAAGTTTTTAATATTAAAAGCAAATTTAAATGGGATGCCTTTTATCTGAATAAAAAATTTTTCGCAAGAAATAAATTATTACACCTAATTCAAAAGTTTATTTCCACAAACATGAATATAAACATTTGAATCGAACAATTCACAGTAAATAAAAGAAATTACATAATAAAAACTTTTGTACATGAGATTTAAATTATAAGATGAATTAATACATTTTAATACGAAATGCCAACAAATTATAACAAATGCTCAAAATGACTGCCTTGAGTTTCTAAACGTACATGGACTCTTCGTTTCATATTTTAGAATACATTCTGTAACTGATCTACAGTAATATTGCGGATTTCTCTTTCTATTGTCTCTTGTAATTCGCCAATGGTATGTAGTCTATTTTTAAAAACATTGTTCTTCATGTGTCCAAATAAGAAATAATCACAGGGCATTAGATCTGGAGACCGTGCAGGCCGTAGTCCCTGGCTGACTAATAGGGCATTGTAAAACTCCCGTACAAAATCAAGTGAAGCTCTTGCTGTGTGGGCAGTAGCGCCGTCTTGCTGGAAATAACCATCTTGCAGTTCATCATCATGCAACTGTGCCAGAAATGCTCTAAAATAAGAGGTTGATACCTTTGGGCACTGATTGTTTCACGAAAAAATATAGGGTCTATAATTCTGGCTATTGCCACCCATACACCAACTTTTAAGGAGTGTAACTTGTTTCTACGTAAGTGTGAGGGTTTTCTGTAGCCCATGTCCTATAGTTCTGACTATCGATATAACCTGTTAAGTGGAACCACGCTTCATCAGGAAAATAGGTTAAATCAAATACATGGTTGTAATTTAAATTTCCGTTGATCCAACGACAGTATCTTACTCGACTTTCAAAATCAGGGGGTAATAGTTCTTGAACAACGGTTACCTTGTATGGATGCAAATGGAGTTTTTTGAGTACTTTATGGGTTGTTCCAACTGAAAGACCTAAAAAAAATAAATTTCGTTGATTTGTCGTTTAGGTATATTAAGACATCTGAAGAGAACCGATTCCCAGTTTTATATATTTGTTTATTTGCATTCAGGTTTTATATATAAACAAGAGTTTTAGTAGGTATCGTTATTAGTTCCTGATAACAATTTTCACTAAAGAAATTCATAGTTTATATTTTCAAGAAACTAAATTTAAATCATATGTAATGTATTCAGTAATTAGTAAAAGTACCTAGAACCACTTCAGTTAAAACAGTTGGCCTACCAGTGGATTTTCCCTTGCAAAGGCAGTGTTTCTTTGCAAAACGATCAACGAGTACATATTTACGACTTGAAAATGTGTCATATGGAATATTTGCGTCAGGAAATTTTTCCATAAATTGTTCGATGCATGATTGCGATGAATACTTCCATGATCGAGATTGCGAGTTTCACTTCGAAAATGAGTCATCAAAATGAAGGCATCTTGCTCTGGCGTAAAAACCATTGCAAGACAGAACTAGAATAAAATTTAAAAAACATTACTTAACCTAACATTCTTTTTCTCTCTATCGTTACTCACCAGAAGATAACTGATGTAAATTATATACTTCTGAAAAGAACTGATTAGTATTCAAATAATAATTAAAACGATTAAAAATTCGTGAAGAACTGAAAATTATGCAATATCCACCAAAACACCACTACTACGTCTATGATATGACATACAAACTAACTGACATTCAAAAGGCTTTCGACAAAATCGATCATTTCCTACTCCTTTCTAAACTCAAAGCAATTGGAGTGTCAGATATCTTGCTATCCCTAATTGAATCCTATTTATTTAATAGAACACAGTTCGTGGAATACGGTGGATATAATTCTCGCAACTTTTTTGCAACGTCCGGAGTCCCTCAAGGATCCAATCTAGGGCCACTTCTATTCTTAGTATTTATCAATGATTTATCCTTCACTATGAGTTCTACACATTTATTTTTCGCGGACGATCTGAAAATCTATTCTGAAGTAAGCAAGCCAAACGACTGTTCTGCCTTGCAAATAGCGTTAGACTCAGTTAACGAATGGTGCGAAAATAACTACTTAAAACTAAATACATCTAAATGTAAGATAATGTCCTTCTACAATAACAAAAGGCCAGTTTTATTCGCATATACGATTAATGATACCGTTCTGGAACGATGTACAAATTTTAAGGATCTCGGAGTAACATTCGATTCCAAGCTCAGTTTTTCTACTCATATAAGCACAATTGTTATTTCGGCTTCTAAAGTACTCGGGTATTGTATAAGGAACTGGGGCAGCTTTACGGATATTAACTCGCTGAAATTAATATATATATCATTTATACGAAGCAAACTTGAATATGCTTCTGTCATCTGGTCACCTGTTTATCAAAACTCTAAAATGCAAGTTGAGTCCGTGCAAAGACGATTTCTTAAATATATATATTTCAAAACCAATGGGTCCTATCCCGTTAGGGGCTTTGATCACAATACGCTACTAAATTCTTTCAATTTTGACTCGCTTGAACTTAGAAGAAATTGCACAGCACTACAATTGTTATATAAAATACTGCACAACCAATTAGATTGTATTCACTTAGTAAATAGAATTAACTTTCACGTGCCAAGGCTGAACGCGCGTCTGCACAACGCATTTTACGTCAATACCAGCAGAACTATCATTCAGGTCAAGTCTCCAATATTTAACATGTGCAAGATATTTAACGAAGTCGCGCATATGTGCGACCTCAACTATGATACTCTAAACCACATTATTAATATGTATAAAGATTCAATTAACTGATTAAGCCTAATTATACTAGATATAGATATTTTTATAATTAATAAATAATTAATTAATGTAATTATGTAATGTAATGTATGTATGTATGTACGTATGTATGTATGCATGAATGTATTATGTAGTGTAAATTAATGTTAACTTTGTAATTTTTTTTTTCTTCTCATTATTGTTATTTTTATATATTTTGTTTATTATTTTCTGTAATTGGGTGTCAACCTGTTGAAAATAAACGTATTATTATTATTACAGATTAAAATAAATAATTAAATGTTAGGATATGCCTACAAGAAGACTGTACGGCGCTAAATATTCAGCGTAGACAAACCGTTGCCTTATTGGTTCTGCTGGGCGTGTTCAGTTTCAGAGCCAATTAAACCGTGCGTTCCGTCGAGATTTCGTGTAACTTCGTCGAAAAAATCGTCAACAAAGATAATTGAAAGCGCACCCTTAGATACATACGAATTAAAATATCCCTAGTATGGAAGGTTCTGACATGGTTAAAACATAACAAGCCTAAAAGATGAACAAAAAAATCACGTGTCCTGTGATCATTATTGAAAGCTCTGTACTAGTTTATAGCTCATGGATAATGACTGTTTTCAGATTAGAAGATGTTTTTCCACAAGAGGCCTCCACTAAGAAACGAAAAAAGTCAAACCTTGTAGATCAGTCGAAACCTTACATTAAAAGCAAACTGACAAGGAAAAATGCCTCAAAGATAACGACATACCATTGTGAATGCTGTTCATTTCAGACAAAATATAAACAAAGTCTCAAACTTCACAGTCGACTGCACAGCGGCACTTCAGAAATACCATTGTATCAGTGTGATTCTTGCTTATACCAGACACAATATAAAGATGGTCTCAGAACCCATTTACTGATACATAAAGATCCCTCAGAAGTAACAATGTACAAATGCGATTCCTGTTCATTTCAGACAAAATACAAAAAATACCTCAAAGTTCATTTGCTAGTGCATAAGGATCCCTCAGAAGTAACAATGTATCAGTGTGAGACTTGTTCATATCAGACAAAATATTTAAGCCGTCTCAAAGCACACTTACAGGTCCATAAGGATCCTTCGGAATTGACGATGTTCAAATGTGACTGTTGTTCATTTCAAACAAAACAGAAGTATCACCTTAAAAGTCACTTGCTGATCCATAAAGATCCTTCAGAAGTAAAAATGTACAAATGCGATCTTTGTTCCTTTGAGACAAAGAGGAGCTATACCCTCAAAAAACATTTGCTGGTGCATAAGGATCCTTCAGAAATAACATTGTTCAAATGTGACTATTGTGCTTTTCAGACAAAACGGAAGTATCACCTCAAAAGCCATTTGATAGTCCACGAGGACCCCTCGGAAGTAACAGTGTACAAATGCGACATTTGTTCTTTCCAGACGAAAGATAAATATTATCTAAAAGACCATTTCCTGATCCATAAGGATCCCTCAGAACTAACAATGTACAAATGTGACTCTTGTACATTCGAGACAAAATATATCAAGTGCATTAAAAAACATTTGATATTACATAAAGATCCCACAGCGGTAACAATGTTCAGCTGTGACTCATGTTCATTTCAAACGACACGGAAAGATTATCTCAAACATCATTCACTGATCCATATGGATTCCTCAGAAGTGACGATATACAAATGTGACTCTTGCGTATATCAGACACAACGCAAATTTGCTTTCAGGAGACATTTGATCTTGCATAAGAATCCTTCAGAAACGACCATGTACACATGCGACTCCTGCTCTTTTCAGACAAAACATAAGTATTATCTCAAAAAGCATTCGTTAGTCCATAAGGATCCTTCAGAAGTAACAATGTACAGATGTGACTCTTGTTCATTTGAGACAAAAGTTAACAGTCGTCTCAAAATTCATTTACAAGTCCATAAAGATCAGTCAGAAGTGAGAATGTACAAATGTGACTCTTGTTCATTTGAGACAAAATACAACAGGTGCCTTAAGAGGCATCTGATGCTGCATAAAAATCCTTCGGAGGTAATAACGTACAAATGTGACTTGTGTTTACATCAAACAAAGCGCAAAGATGGCTTTAAAAAGCATATGATGATGCATAAGAATTCCTTAGAAATGGCAGTGTAGAGCTGTGTATCTTGTTCATATCAGAAGAAGTATACCTCTCTTTGCAAGTCATGGTTAGAGATTCTGTTCTTTTTTTTAGAAGAGTAATTCTGGTCAAAACAAATATAATTGAACGATCGAATGACTTACCTGTAAGGAAATTTCATCCAAATTATACGAGCAGTCCTATCCCACGGATTCACGCAGCCCCACCTCACTGTAGTTTAAAGTTCTAGATTGCCCTGGGCAGTAATTTAGAACAAGTGTGTTGGGAGGTGCCACCAGCACTTGGTAGTATAGAAAAGATGTTAGGCTGATGTCTGCCTAAGGGGCATTGACTTGGGGTAGACAGCAAAAAGGGGAAAAAATACTTGACACTACCACACGTATGAGCCCCAAAGTAGAGCGTGTGGCTAGCTATGCAGGACCCCAGGGTCTAGGTACGACCAGCGTACTGCCTAGAGCAAATACAAAGAATGTTCAAATATATTACAGTTTATTAAATGCAGAGTCGATATTACATGAAATATACATATATATTTTTTGGGGTGCTTGGAACTTTCCCTCCTCACACAGTAGTGCAAATCTTATGATTATTAAAACTTAGGCCACATTAATTACTAATTAACGGTATTAAATTTGTCATATACTTACTACTTTCCCAGGTGTAGCTACAAGTGGCTTACATGTTAAAAAAAGGGTGTTTATTTTATGAAGTAAAAAAAATTGTTAAATGGGGCAAAAGATTAATAATAAATGGAACAAAGGTTATAAATGGCTGAAGGCCCAACTGCTTGCGTTCCAGGGGTTACGCTCCACAGGTTTCCCAATCGAGGTGGTGTTATGTAAAAAAGTCCATCCGGAACCGGATCTTCTGTTTTTGCCCAATCCAGAGTACTAGGCCCAAAAGAAGAAATCCCGAGGTCAAAACAAGAATCCCGAGCCCAAAACAAGAACCCTAATGAGGAGGAAATACATGTTGTAAATAATGTCTAACATTGTTTATGCTACAGGGAGCAACTGGGTTCGTCACCTTTTTCCTAAGGGTCCTTATAATTCTGTTGCGACTTCTATATACAAATAACCAGGGACACCGACTCATAAAACGGATCGTGGACACCAGGACACACGTGTTAAAACCCAGATTTAAAATCAATTTACATAGAAGAACAGCAGTGCCTGCAGTGAACAATTTCAAGTGCCTAAAAGAAAATAATTGTGGCGTTAGGGCTGATTAATGAAGGTGTAGTGGTGGGCATGTCCCTTACCTAGACCATAAAATCCCACAAGGGTAAGTTTCTCTCCATATATAAACATCAAAATTCACCAAAAGCAACACACAATGGTGGAGAATAACTTCTGAAAGGCTATGTACATAAATCCCTTGCGGACAATCAAAAAGATTGGAGCTTAAAGTACAGCCAAAATGATACCAGGCACTTTTACCGGTGGTCAGCCGAAAAAAGAAAGATAGGAGCCGCACCCAAGAGAAAAACGCTCTCTAAAAAAAATAAATAGCTTCCGCCGACACCATGATCACATCAGAAGCCGAATATGACACAACACAGTACAGAAACACATGTTCTCATAGCCGTGCGGGATTGATTTTTTTGCAACTTGAAATAATAACTAGACCATTGCTGGACAATCCAAAAGTTATTTAACAATATCTCTGGTGTCAATGAAATAATTACAAATATAAATAAACAAACTTGAAAGGATAACTGATGAAATAATTATTAACAATTACACGGAAATTCAGGCACGTCCCTGGATAGCCACAGATACTACAGAATTTCACTCCGAGTGTTGGTAAGGTGAACAGAAACTGAAAGTGAAGTAGGCAAAACAACAAATTCAATTTATAAATTACAAAGTTATAGTGACATAACCCCGAAACTACTCTGCACGGAATAAACTTGTAACAGAGGGTATATAATAATTTCGGATAGGACTGCTCATACAATTTGGATCAAATTTCCTTACAGGTAAATCATTTGATCATTCAATGATACTTCACAGTCCTGTCCTTCATTATTACACTTGCAGATGTTGAAAGAACATTCGGCGATCTAGAAAACAAAGCTCTAAATAAACCACCAAGAGATCAACTGAACACTTATTTTTATTATAATAATGTTTTACAAGGTAACATACTGCCACATTAAACTAATAATAAGTATATTTATGTATTATTCCAATAGATTCTTTGTTTTTATATTAATTAATTTTTATATTTAAGCATTTCAATACTCCTGAAGCAAATGTATTTTTAGCAGCCACTGTTGACTTGTTGTAGAATATATTAAAGGTGTTAATTTTATCAGATCATCTAGCACTTTTCTGTATTTCCTCTACACCCACACCTGCTCTAAATGCTGCCGAAGTGGCAGCATGCCTTGTGCTATGGCCTTGGAAGATTGTTGTGTCCACCCCGCTTTCCAAAAATGTCGACTTGATCTATCTACTGATGGTTTGTTCCGTAGCCGCATGGAAAGTCGTCTTATGTGTTAACACCAAGCTAAAGTCATCATTTAGTCTGATTTTATGCGTTTTATTGATATAAAATTGAATAGTTGTAGCCAGGCACAACCCCGGGTTGGAAGAGAAAAAGAGTGTTATTAGTAAGAGTTGTACACTATTTTTTCTCGAAGTTTCTATCTTGTCTGATACCAGAATTTCTAATTGATCGTCATATGTTTGGATATT
Source organism: Leptura quadrifasciata (assembly GCA_963675555.1). Classification (NCBI taxonomy): domain Eukaryota; kingdom Metazoa; phylum Arthropoda; class Insecta; order Coleoptera; family Cerambycidae; genus Leptura; species Leptura quadrifasciata. Next base: position 92,464,781 of record OY776680.1, on the reverse strand, counting down.
ATTTATGGTAATTTTTGAAAAAGTTTGCACACGATGTGCAGAAATTACTGCTAAAAGAGTTACTAATTTTTTCGTTAACTGTTCCAAAATTAACTGCTCCAGCAGGTACTTAGATTCCAAATATTTTCGTACAGGGTGTGGATCCCAGGTACTGGAATGTTTTGGTTTCGATGGCTTAATATTGAAAATACCTTTCATAAATCTTTTAGTCATGTCATCCTCTTCTTTTTTAACTGTAAATATTAATTTAAGTGCCAATTTATATGAATTTATAGTAGAGAATGATTTCCTGTTATTGAATAATTGGTTTAAGAATTCAATAACATAGTTCAGGTCATATACAGAAGGGTCTATTTTCTTGGAATAACAAAATTTCCAACAGCTATGGAAACATATATTATACTGTTTCCTAGTTCCCTCTGAAATAGATGCAGTCATAGGTTTTAGTCCTGCAGCGGGAAAACTCCTACATCGAAAAGATTCCCCGATAAATGTGCTGCTACCAGGGTAAGGTGCTGCCATAACTGGTGTGGTTCTCTGAAAGGAGATAAAATTGACTTTTTATTAGACTTTAGTACGACTGGTTCTTTTGCAATAAGTTTTTTGAAAATTGGATACCAGGGTTGTCCTGGCCATTTTGGACAATGTTTAAATGTGAAGCTTGTTCATTCCAGGCAAAGCATAAACACGACCTCAGAAAACATTTATTGAAGCATAGGGGATTGTTAAGTAATAATGTATAAGGGTGGCTTGTTTACATCAAACAAAAAAATATCTGATGTTACACAAAGATTCATTAGGAACAATAATAATTTTGTTTGTTTGTTTAATAAGAATTTGTAAGCCTGTACAATTACATCAATTTGTAAAAATTTCGATGTTCCTGTACATAAAACTGCTTACGTTTCGAAAATTACAATTAAAGTGCAAACGCTTTCAATATGGCAGCACATATAAATTAGCAATAATTATGATTAGGAACGTTAGGTGGATATTTGTTAGTCTATAAATGAAGAACTGATTTTTGTAATTTTAGGTATATTACAAACTACTTTCCTATATTTATGTATGTTATTATTTAGCAATTTTAAGTTAAATATCTGAAGTTTCTTCCATTGATTGTGAAAATCATCCAGGACAATGTACCGATAATTTGAATTAGATATAATAGATTGTTGATTGCTAGATTAAATATCTTCCTCCATTTCAATTTCTCCTCAGAATGGAAAATGTTGTATTATTGCCCTTTCTTTAATATAACGCTTAAATTAATGTACTGATTATTACACGTTAATTGTGTTCTTTGTTCTTTTCATATTAATTTCTTCTTTTATGTGTTTTTTTCTACCACATTTCTTCTGATCCTATAAAATTAATATATTATATAAAAAATATCCATATATCTGTGACGTTTATTTTAAAGGATCAATTAGAAGCTATTTTTTGCCGATTAATACAAATTATAACAAAAATATGCATATCTGACGTTTCAAAAACTAAATCATCCATTCATCCGTTTCCTTTTTCAAAGTTATGAATGAAGTTAAATAATTTCGCTGTGTCTTCCCTACCGGTACCGGCCCAAGGACTGTAAACAAAGAGGATGGCCAGATCGACCAAATCTGTCAGCGCAACGTCGCTGTGACAGTCACGAGGCCTCTTTCAGTGTGATTCCATTTAAAATGCGTGGAGGAAAGCTTTATAATATAAACTCACATACAATTTATTGATATAGTTGAGGAATGTAACATTTTCAATGATTTTTGTACATAAATATGGTAATAAAATTAAATAAACTCAAAATAATAAAATACCTACTTATCCTAAGTTAAAGTAGTAACTAAGCATTATACTAAAGGTAATAGGTAATATACAATAATAATAATAATAATAGTCCATATTGGAGGATAAGCCATTGCATGGAGTCTTCTATAAAAATATAGAAGACCTCGGCATATCCGAAAGGCTGACCTTCGCCTTTTTAAGGTCAGCCGAGCTGAAGTCCGAGACCGAGAGATTCATAATGACTTGCCAGGATGGTGTATTTAACACCCTCGTCTATCGACGTCGTGTCATGGGTATGGAGGTCCCTGTTGTCAGCTGCAGGGTGCCGCAGACTGTAATGCACTTACTGTCGGCTTGCCCGACATACGCAGTCGCGGTCTATATTCACAGACACGACGCAGCATTACGAGTGCTTTACAATCATCTAAGGCACTCGTATGGGATAGACGAAATACCAGTGTTGCCTTACGCTCCGGGGGATATTGAGTCCGTTGTGGGGAATGAGAAGTGTCTTAATTTATTGGAACTACTCGTTTCCCACCATCAGGCCAATATAAGCCAACATGCCTGACATAGTACTCCTCGACCACCAACTCAAGACAATTGTCTTGAAGGAGGAGGAAAAACGGACAAAATATCGAGATTTGCTCTTCGAACGCCGCAGGCTTTATCCAGGCCATTCTGTTAAAATAGTGGTACTGATTATAGGAGCCCTTGGTGGAATGAGACAGACGCTACTTTCAGAACTAAAGATCATACCGGCATGCCGAGATTCGGCAGAGATCTTAGCCGGCAGAATGCGGAAGGCTATCTACTCAGGGCACACGATTCACGGACACGGTAGTCACTCACCCCACGGGCGTGTGGAGTGACTATTGGTATTTATTACCAGCTTCCCTCTGGAAGGTCGGAGCCACAGAGTAGGGAGACTGGTTTTTTGTAAAAAAAATAAATAAAAAAATAGTCCTTATTGATAACAAATAATTGATACATGTCTACAGAGAGGCTGAACACAAGCAACTTATATATTTATTACCAAGCGACAGAGTTTGCTTTCTTATATACAATATAATCATCACCCTTACACCCAACCGTCAATCATGCATGCATGCAAATATACATATCTACGTACAAACAAACAAAAATTAATAATTAAAAACTAGCTAAAGGATTACAAATCGTATTAAAGAAAAAAGGTACGTTTTACATATCTTGGGCCTAAAAGAAATAAAAATGTAAATATAATTACTGAATGAATTAGTATATTGCGATTTAATGATTATGAACTAACTAATGAAACCGCCTGAGAAAATTAATTTCTTTATTTGAAATTTGAATTGAATTGGTGTAAGTTCTTTATATTATCGGGAATTTTATTGTATATATTATACGAAAAGGACCGTTTATATAATAACATATATGCTAAATAAAATATACAAGTAATTCGAAGTTAAACAAGAATGTATTAAAGTTAATTGTGAAATCTATTATATATCCCTTGCTACGAAATACGCGCGCGCGGAATGCGAAGCGTCGACGGGCGCGAACGTGTGTTGAAGGGCAAGGGATATATAATTAATTTAATATAATTATTAAATCTGAGGCAGACGACGTTAAAGTATTATAAACATAAAACAAGACACGTTCGCGGTCGGTCGACGTTTCGAAATCCGCGTCGTTTAGTATTTTTGTTTTTTCGGCAGAAGTGGGGGGTGTTCTATAGAATGACCCATACCGGTTTCAAAAGGAATATTAATTTAACATTGAAAACGTGAAAAATCGCATCATATTGGCCAGTCTCGGTACTTTAGACACAAATTTGTGATTGCATGCGCATCGGGTTGACAGTAGCAAGAATTCGAGGTTTCCGTTCTCCTTTACAATTACCAAATTTGATAAATAAAATCTGAAGTCTCTTTTACCTCATAAATATAACAAAATTACAAATCTCTTTGATATCTTGCACACACGGGATCACTACTAAAAAAGGTTTTTATAATTCAAAAAACGTATAAAACACAAATGATCTATAAAAACACAATTCACCATGAAATAACAAGTACAATAGATTTAATAAACTCCGATGTAACATCACCAAACACAGAGAAACGAATATAAACAAAACTCTCCAGGCCTCGCCGTGACGTCACAGCTCGTTGAGAAGTGGCGAACATTGAAGCATAGGCGGGATCCTGTGGCCATCCTTTTTGTTTACAATCCTTGGATCACTCCCTCCCACCCAATATTGAGTTTGCAACAACAAATTAATTAATGTGCCTCATTGCAATTTTAATTGCTTTAAAGAATAATGACGGATCAGGGAGCACGGATATCAGAACAGAAGCAGAAGTGTTAGTTTCTTTCTTTAAAAATAGTGGCCATCTAGTATAACTGAGCAGTACTACACAGTTATTCATAGTGATGTACTTCGGACGCACGGTTATTATACATACGGTTGGATTATGCCCGCCCCTACCAATCAGAAAACGTTTAGTGCATTGACGTCAAAGTAGACCTCGTTTACGCTCGCATATAATGCTGTCTCGTTCTCCCTCATTAATAGTCTCTTAAGTCGTTATTGCTTCCACTTATATATCTTGCAATTATTATTTTGTTTTAATACAAAAAAGCAGGCATTATTTATTTTATACAAATTTGATTTAATAAGAAAGGGACGCACTAGAATCGGACAAAATTTTTTTAAGTTACTACACAAAAAGTCTGTATTTCTTATTTTAACATAGCACAAAAGCGTGTAAGCTATCGTCCTATCTTATCATAATTTTAAAGCAAAATATATGTTACCCCAAGGTTTTAGGTATTAGCATAGCACACAAAAATACGAAGAAGTATAAGGAAAATGTTATATACAGTATTCTCACGTACGAACGAACTTTATATTAGCTGATATATTAAATTTATTTAAAGATATTTTTAATTAAGACTATTATAGGAAATGAGTGAAAATTTGGTAATCGAACGTTGCTGACTGCGAATATCTATCTGAGCAATGAAAATAAAAAAATATATCTAGCATTATGTAAAATTAAATAAAATAGTAATAATAAGTCATCTTTTGGAAATTTATGATAAGAAACAGCCAAATTTTCTTGCTTAGTCTTTTGTAAACTATTGTTACATATAGCCACGGCACACCTTGTTCCAGGCATAACTGTTAAAAAAACAATATTTACCTACACAATAATAATAAAAAATTAACCAACAAATATAGAATGAACCAACAATACTTGTACTTACTTTTTATTAGGGCAAGTCGACTTCCCAAAACAAAACCACAATACTTCCTTATAATAGTCTTTTTAAAGCGTCTTTAAAATACACCGAATACACAAAAGTAAGGAGACAAGTTCACAATGCACAACCAAATCACAGAGTATCTGATAAACCGTGTCTGTGGCCAAACAAACGATACAAATATGGCGCGTTCCAAGGTCTACTGTAACGTCACAGTCCCCGCCCATTAATCCAACCGTATCTATACTAACCGTGCTTCGGACGAGGCGTTCATATAATTACGATCGAACTTCACAGGTAAGTTCGTTTGATCGATAAATTAACCGCATAATGACAACTTAAATGATAATGTCTCAGTCAATCCAAAAGATATGAAATGTAATTTAAGTTGTAGTTGTTAAATTCCCCATAAAATTCCATGTAGTGTTATGCAACCCTAAAACATATGTAAAGGTACAAGTGTATATGGGAACTGAAAATTTTTACCTAGTAATTCATTTTGTAGGTCTCGTTCATAATCACTCTCCACAAATGAACCGAGCAAATCCTATTTGTATCTAGTTTAAATTTAGTTTAATTTAATTAAATTTATCCTGTTTTTTACACCTGTTTATCCACTTGCCTTTCATAGTTTGGAACACCAGATCTGTGGATTTCGGAAAAACATGGAAAATTATACTTTGCCCGGTACTCTTCATTGTAGAATAAGTGTCATTACACCTGTAAATCGCACACCCTATTCCTGGCATTTTCTTTTAGGTCTATAGCTGAATAATAACGTTTAATATGTACTTTTGATAAATAAAATCTGAAGTCTCTTTTATCTTACATAAATATATACAAAATTACTATAGAACACTAACAATAATTGTCTTTGAAATCTTAAAAAAGTTCAAAATAGTATAGGAAATATTGTCCTTACACGCACGAAATTACTACTAAAAAAGGTTTTTACAATTTAAAAAACGTATAAAACACAAATCTATAAATACACAATTCACCACGAAATGGCAAGTACAGTAGATTAATTAAAGTCCGATATAACACCACCAAACATGGAGAAACGCACGTAAACAAAACTCTCCAAGCCTCGCCGTGACGTCCCTGCCATAGGGATCTGGCCATCCTCTTTGTTTACAATCCTTGGTTTGAAACTACGTTGCGAGTGATTTGGGAGGAAGAAGAAGAAGGTAACCTATAAAAGAAAACTGTATACGCTTTTTTATTAATATAAAGATGAGTTTGAGGTAACTTCCAAATAAGTTATTCTGTAAATGTTCTATAATTAGAAGAAAAGAAAGAAGTTGCTTTTTTATTGCATGTTGAACATGGAAACCCAAGCAAGAGTATGCAGACTTTGTTTGAGAATTTGTGACAATTATAAGGCTATGGAGAAAGAGATGAAAGACTTCTTGGGTATACTTCTGCAAAAAACAGTAAGTGTTGAAAATAACGCTAAATTACAAAGAGTTGCATGAATAAATGTAATCCAATTCAATGAACAAGTACTTTATGAATATGATGTGTGATGTCTTTGGCGATTTTCGTTTTAGGACTTAGCTGCAATACAGGAACATGTGATATGTGCAAACTGCACAGATATGCTGATAAAATGTTTTGATTTTAAATTGGCGTGCCTTAATACACATGAGAATATAGTCCAATTTGTAAACAAGGGCTGTGTCAAACTGGATTTAAAAGATGTCTATTTGAGCCAATATGAGAATGGTGTTGACGTTCTGGAAGAGCAAGGCATATGTGGACTTTGTATGGGTCCAGTGAAACATTGCTCTGCCATATCCCTTGATGTTGACGATGAAAATGTTATATTGAAGAAGATGCTACTACAATGTCTTCCAGAGCTGGTAAATGTCAATGTTATAATAGTAATATACTTACCTACTTTATTGTTGTATCAAAGATATTGACCTCATTAATTAGGTGAATTAGTAGTTAAAATAAACAAATAGCAATAATTAGTAAACACGCATAATAGTAATAAATGCACTGAGTGGAAAATCTTAAGAATTAAATAATTAGAACAAATATTAATTAAAATTACTTATTGAAGTTTTCTTAAAAATATTAAGAACAAAAACTGTGGTTGAGAAGGTAGTCATTTGCTCATGTTTAAGAGAGTTAGATAGATAATAATTATATATATCACAGCAAAAGCTGCATGGGTTTCTTTATACATAGACAAATTAAAATTTGAGGCGTGAATATTAGTATTTGATCTAGTGTTGTGTTTGTGCACCAAATTATTTAGCAGAAGTTTTATTACATTCATTTTCACAATAACTAGGGCTTGGTAGATGACTATACAAGGGAGTGCTAAAATATGGTGCGTCTTAAAAATGGGTCTACAGCGCTCACGTGGAGCAATAGAGACAATCTTACCCACTATTCTCTTTTGTATAGTAAAAATTCACTTGGTACATAGCTCGGAGAGTAGCCGTTGGTTGCAGTCTGGTTACGTTCCTTATAGTAAAATAAGGATTTTATAGAAGAGTTTGCAACTAAAAAATTATGTTTTAATATCCTGCCCTCTAAAAGCGCATTTGAACTATGCTAAGTCCAGTCAGGCTATCCTCGTGTCGGTCGTCACATACCTACCTTGCACTGACGAGAACCAACAGCTCGAAACTGCAGTCTGCAAGTGGTGTGGGGCGACTGGCACGAGAGCTCTTTTAAGTAGGATCGGTCTTTGTTGCAGTCAAAGCATTAGCCTTTTTAAAGGTAATATGCAATTATTACACTTAATGCACCAGGCTTGTAACTTGTAATTCAGCACTCGGCGGGGCACATAGCCCGAAGAGTAGCTGTTGGTTGCAGTCTGGTTACGTTCCTTGTAATAAAATAAGGATTTTATAGAGGAGTTTGCGACTAAAATATTGTTTTATTTAACAGCAGTGGCACATAAATTAAAAAACAAAAATATTTGGAACAACGAACAGTTATAAAGTTAAACAAGAAAAATCAATAGATAAGGATTTGTCAAAACCATAAAATGCATTATCAGGAAGAAATCTCCTTGTTTGTTGACAGTTCTATTTAAGATGAATGTTGCTTCATCAGAAAAAATATGTTTTTTTATAAATACCGGGTCATCTTGGCATCTATTAGCCATGATTTCGCAAATTTCCAATCGGCGATCAGGGTCATCGTTGTTAAGTTCTTGAACCAGATGGATTTTATATAGGTGGTATTTTTCATTTTTTAGAAAATGCAATATGGACGTTTTACTAACATCATTACCGACGGCAACTTATCTTGTAGGTTTATGTGGGTTATCTTGAATATCTAACAATACATCCAATTTCTTTTCATCGTCTAAAATGCGTTTCCTACCAGCTTTAGGAATATCTGCGGCATTTCCAAATTCATGAAATTTGTTTTCTACTCTACTAACTCTAGACTGAGAAATGCGACGGTCAGGATACTTAGTATTGAAGATTTCACATACCTGCTTCTGTGTTCTTGTTTGATCACCACATCCTAATAATATCAAAATTTAAACTCTTTGGATAATGGAAAGACTCATTGTTAAAATAATGATCAACTTGACCAGTGGCGGCCCGTCAGGGATGGCAGGGTAGGCAGTGCCCACCCAGTTACATAAGCTGTAGTTATAAAAGTATATTTATATTTTTTAGTTAAATTATCAAGTAAAATTTTGTGGTTAATTAATTGTAGTATTAAGATTAAAAAGTTAATTTTATTTATAATATTATTTTTACTACACATTAATCTCCTTCATATAGGTACTCTCGTGAGCAGAAACAATAGGACAACTTTTTTTCTAATGTAAATCTGTCTCTATTTGAATATGTAATGAGTAGCCAAAATAAAACAGATATCACTTTTAATTTATTTTTTATTTTAATGCTGTAGTTATTGCTATGGTAAATGGTGGATGGTTAATGAGACAAATTGCACTGCTTTAAGTAAGCATTTCTGTGCTGCTGCATGACAGCATGGCTCCGATTCTCTTACTTGTCGGCGACCAGTACTACTCAATCCAGGAAAATTCGTTCTTTCAGCAGCCTGAATAACTGAGTAAAATGGATTTTCTACTAAAGCATTTACCAATTGCAAATCTTGTTGAGTTGATATCCTTCGTCGCCCTGATCCAGGAATTTGTGTAAATATTATTACGCAGTGCAATTTGTCTCATTGACCATCCATCTTCTGCTTTAGCAATAACTCCAGATTTAACTAAATCGCTTATATGAGACATATTAGTTTTTTACACACTTGCAATAAATTATGACAACTAACTGACAATGTCACAAAAATTACAGTTAGATGTACACAACTAGATTTTAGCAAAATACCGTTATAAGACTTGTTCTATTTTTTTTGCTCACGACCGTACACTTATGAATTCGTTTTGAAACCGGGCGTACATGCATGTTGATTATTCACTTCGATCTTATGCCTGTAATGCATATCAAAACGAGACGTACATCTTGCATGCTTACATTATTTACAACCTAGAGTGGGCATGCTATCCCTGAGCAAAACTTGTAATAAACCATATGAATATTGAATAGAATATGTTCACAATGGAAAAGATATCAAATAGGAAAAATAACTAATGTGTTAAAATTGATTAGTCAATGCCTTACGAATATCAAATATGATAGCAATTTCAAATTTGATAAATAGGACAAAAAGAAGTTAAAATGCATAACAGCGGTGCCATTGTCCAAAAAGTACTAAAATAATATTTAATTTTATTTTAGCAGTTTTAGATGTAAATGAAATAAATGTATAATATTCAAATATGGGACTTCGCGCTCGATGGGATGTGGACACTGCCACCCTCATTCCTTCCCTTTTCTTTTACAATGCCGTGATGTTTGGCCGAAAATCGTTTTATTTTCGGACGTGTGTAGTCATGTCGCATCACGGTGAAGCACTAATGCTAGATTTTAACATAGTCCTAAGAAGGAATTTTAAAAATGTTTAGAAATACGCTATAAAACTTTGAATAAGGCAGGAACAGTTTAACTACACTTTACTTCACTACTAACTCTATGATAAAGTAATAATTCAAGTTATCGTGAGATCTTGGAAGTTATTTTGAAGATATTCCTCGGTGCTGTAAAACTTTTTGCTTAATGAGATTTTGAGCTTTGATGTAGAATGGTTAGTATTTAGTTTTTTTTTATTGCTTCAGGTAGGGTTTTTCTTTATATGTACTAAGCATTCCAGTATGAAAATGCTTGGTAGCGTAAGCATATTTAATTTTATGAATGTTTTCCTACAGCAATCACGATATTGCAGTTTGGCTATAATTCTCTGTAGTCCAAAAATTTTAGTTGCATGGGTTGAGTGCAGGATTGCGTAACATATGTTGGAATAAATATATCCGTAATATGCTGCTATTAAGGTTTCCTGGCTGACGTTGTTCACCAGATTCCGTATTAAATCGATATTTTTTGCGGCCTTTTTTGATAGATTGTCTACGTGTGTTTGCCATTTCAGTGTGGGGTCAAGGTGAACACCTAAGAACTACAATAGCGTGTTCCTCTGCTCCAGCGTTTGGTAGTCTCAAGCTGTAAGCGTTTTATTGACATTTATTCCGAGGGTGTTTGCTACGTACCAAGTTTTTATATTCAACTATGTGTTTGCAGATTTCGTTTTCACAGAATTTAGCAAAACGTCTTGTTGTAACTCAGTGGTGTCGTCCGCAAATAGTATGAAGTTCGCATTGGTAGGTCATTAATATAGATTATAAAAAGTACAGGATCAAGTACCGAACCCTGAGGTATTCCGTGCTGGACAATTTTAGTGTTCAAGACATATCGACTTCTTTCAGTAAGGTACGATTTTACAAGACTGATGCTAGTTTCATCAAAACCATAGGCCGATAGCTTTTTTAGAAGAATTTTATGAGACACACAGTCAAATGCTTTGGTCAGGTCGTAAAATGATGCAGGGGTGAATTGACGGTTTGCGAACCTGTCCACGATTGTTTGAGTGAGACTGTTGATTGCTGAAGAGGTCGATTTACCATTTCGAAACCCAAACTGACATAGGCTAAACAAATTATTATTCTAAAAAAATTCCACGATTTGTATTTTTAATACAGATTCGAAAATTTTTCCAAATAGAGGTATTAAAGAAATTGCCTGTAATTCGATAAGTCTTTATGTGAGCCTTTTTTGAAGAGGAACGACTGACTCATGCTATTTTTAAATTGTTTGGAAACCGGTTAGGTTTTGTGCACAAGTTGGCAAGGGCGGTTGCATAGACAATATTTTTTAAATGACCCCATACAAAGAAATCAAGGGGCGTTAAATCAGGTGACCTTGGAGGCCACCTCACAGGACCATTAATCGAAATTACGTTTTCTACAAATCTCCGTTGAAGGTAATCGATTACTATCCTTGAATTATGGGAAGGGACCCGTCTTGTTGGAAATACATTCCCTGTACTAAATCTAAAAGTAACTCATCTAAAATGTCCTCAATCTCATTTTCCAGGAATCTCAAGTATCTGGCACCAGTCAGAGGTCCTTCTATACCGATTATTCCAAGCCAAACATTGAAACCAAACCGCGCTTGAAAGTTACCCTCCTGATAAATTTTGATTTTCTTGTGATCAGTATTTTGTATTTTATCGGTTAAATAATCCCAAATTTGTAAACCTAGACTCGTCCGAAAATAAAATCAGTCCCAAAATATCATTGTTTGGCTGCACGTTATTATACAAAATCCAATTGCAATATTCCATCCTATGTTCGTAATCACTTCGTACAAATGCTGGTGCAATTGGTATTTAAAAGATTTATAGTGGTATTTGTGCAAAATTCGGCTTACTGTTTGGCGACTGATATCCAATTCAAACCCAACTTGCCTTAAAGAAACAGTCTTATCAACTTCTATTCGAGCCAAAACATTAATTTCCGTTCCTTCGTCAATAATTAAGTTTTCTTCGGGATAATTGTTGGGCTCTCTTCGGAATTGGTTTTCAACACGTTTAAAATAGTTTTTCGCTGGACATTATCTATCAGGATATCGTCGACCCGCAACTGCATTTCTTTTACATTCTTCAGAAATAATTAACATGTCCACTTTTTCATCTCTTTTATAAATTTACGGCATTTTGAAGACAATTAACAAGAATTTTAAACAATTCTTAAAGAAACAATAAAAACACCGTTAAACCAACAAATGTTTGACAAGCTAAATATTTCATTGTTTTCAAAGCCACCTTAGTTACTTCTTAACATTTAATTAGAACAAAATTGTATTTTCTTATAGCTGTAATTTTATTTTTATTTATCGCACATTTTAATACGACATATGAATAAATTCCTTATTAATAGTACTAATGAATGGTACCGTACCACGTTACCGATATGGTTCCATTTGAAAAAAATTGAGTTTCGCCCCAAAAACAATTTTGGTGAATTTTATTTGTTCATAAATCATATAATTTAGTGTTTTTTAATGGGATTTCGATTTTTGCCGCATTACACAGGTCATTTAGAATAAAACGGAACCGTCATGACACACTTAAATGGAAAACTAAAAAAATTGATATTTGAAATGTCGCTTATTTGGCATTTTAAAAATCGAAAGTTAGTGTCATTTTCGACGAAACCAGAAGTTAAAAAAAAAACTCAATTGTATGTCAAAAAGTGCCGCTTATTATGTATAGTTCAAGTAGGAAATATCTGAGACAGAAAAAAACATAACAAAAACTGTACGACATAATTATTATCGCCGCGGGCCATGGCGCTAGTTGAAATAAATAGATCCCAGTAAATAAAAAGCGCAAAAAAAATTACGACATAATTATATCGCCGCGGGCCATGGCGCCAAGCCGGACATGAAACATCCCCGACGCACATTAAAAACCTATAAAGGTAAGCGAGTCAGTTTGCAAACAGCACAAAAAAAAGTACCGGTATTTTAATGAGGTCATAAAGTTTTTGTTATGTTTTTTTCTGTCTCAGATATTTCCTACATGAACTATATGTAGTATATCCTAAATTTTAATCAACTATATATACCATGATCCGGTTACACCCAGTATAGATGATACAATATTGTATGATGAGGGTATAATTATTTAATCTTCAGCATTTTCCTTTTTAAATACGAGTGAAATTAGCTCTGTTCATAGCCCATTAGAAATTTTACCCAATAATATATATTTATTTATATTATTTTCAATATTCGCTTTTTTATTGACAGGATTTAAGTATCATCAAAGAACCTGTAGTCTGTGCACCCTGCCATGACTCCCTGAAGAACTGTTTCTACTTTGTGATGAAATGTTTGAGTGTAGAAACGAAGGAAAATGAATACTATGAAACTCTGGATATAAATAGTAGAGATCAAAAAATGGAGTCGAATAATTTAGTACAGTTTACTCAAAACGATAATTTGGTTGACATAATCAAGGTAGAGAAACAGTTCTGCGACGAGAGTGAAAACACTAAAATGGAGGTTTACGATGGGGATAGAAATATGAAAGTAATTGATCCGAAATTTAACAGTGGTCAACGGTTGTCATCAAACAATACGTTGGCCTGTGAAAATGAGGGTAATAAACTTGGTATGATTAAAGTAGAAGAAACATTTTATGGGGAAAATGAGACTCGGCCTAATGAAGAAGGCCTTGTTGAAATGGAGGACAACAAATGTTTAGTTAGTGAGAAAATTGAAATAAAAACGGATGAACACGATTTCAGCAGGTAATATTAGATTAAATTTCACTTATCTTATATTATTTTATCAAGGGGGTAAGTTAGGTTAGGTTGAAATGTGAGTGGGTCTATGCCAGACCCTCCACCGCGACCAATCGGTCTATTGTGGCTCACTCCTAATTTATATTTCACTCAATAGGTTCAGCCTTTTAATAAAGCTGATAACCTTGTTGGGTGAGAGATTGTCCAAGCCCTCAGGCAAAAGCTGACCTTTGCCAAATAATGAAAACCGGGTTCTTTCTGCAGCGGGACAAGTGCACAGGACATGCCTTGCCGTTTCATCTTCCTCTAGACACAGACAGCATTCGGTATTTTCCACCAGTCCAAGTATGTGTAAGTGATGATTTAATCTGCAGTGCCCAGTATATAGGCCGATTAGAGTGCTTAGGTGTAACCTATTCAACTCTAGCAGTTTTTTAGCTCTTGCTTTCAAAGGATTTGTAATGAATTCCTTCGAATGAGCTAATGCTGGTAGTTCCTGCCAGTGGTAGAGAGTCTTGCTCTCGGCCCAGTCTAGGATATTTGTTTTGGCAGTGCTTGAAGATATGCGAAGAACTGGTTCTGGTCCTATAAATATTGATGCCGCACCCTCTCTAGCTAGGCAATCGGCAATTTCATTGCCCTCCAACCCAGAGTGGCCAGGCACCCAGACCAGAGTCAGTTTGTTGCTCTTACCCAATTGGATTAGAGCTTTTTGGCAGTTCCACACTGTTTTAGAATTACAGCCCAAGCAACACCAAATGGTTTAATAAACGTTTTGATTTCGTTTATATGACTGGTATATATAATGTTTATCGCAACCTATATTCAACTTCCGAATGTCCGCGCTACAAACGTATATACTTGTCTTATCATGTATTAAATATAGACGTTTTAAAAAAGTATATATATGGTACATCATATTCTAAATATATAAAACATTATATTGTTGTCACATCATATACGAGATATATACTTTTATGTGGAACATCAAATAAATGTATTCCATATACGTCAATAATACGTATGATGTATAGGTTTTTCTCACGGTTATGAAAAACCTCTTCTCCAGTTGCTGTATACGTGTAATAAACCTTTATTATCCACTGTAATTCATACATACATAAGGTATCCCTGTATGGAATATCTAATACTTACAAACTTTCTTATTTTCAATTTTTTGATAAAGTCATTTTTTATAGTGTTGCTTCAGCTTATTAAACTTTTTTTTGGCAATGTCAAAATTTAGGTAATTTATTCAGAGAATATAAATATCTGTTCGCGTAAGGTGAACATATTTCAAATTAAAAATATAGCAGTTTCAAAGTCTCATAAAGCTGGTGAACTATATAGTTAAAAGGAAATTAGATGTAATCGTAAATTATAATTGTTTTTATTTAAATTTTTTTTTCTTTTGAAAATCTGAACTTTTTCTGAAGAATTTAGTTTTTCTCAAAAAATTTAGATTAGACAGAAAATATCGAGAGATTTTTTAAAGGGAATCCCCCTTATATATTTGTTAATGAATATATGCTATAAGTTCTTTAGACCTTTTTTATATTGTTTTATAAACTAAGAGCTTATTTAATAAATGATTAAATAGTTTCCATCACTTTATTTTTATCAAAATTACCTTAACTTTCAAAATTTCAATGGGAAGTTCTGTTATACAGTATTATAGACTAATCGATTTCAAATAACTTTGCAAGTCAAATCATATCTTAAATCAGAAATCATTTGCTACTTATGATAAAATTGTTAATATATATTGCTGCATAACAATAATACGATGACATTGAAACAAATTAATTTCTAAGTGCCTTATTTTGTAAAATATATTAATTTTTCTTTAATTATAACAGGGAAATTAGAATTAAATTTTTTTTTGACTTGTGACATATTTCCCTTTGCAAAATTATTTAGAATTGATCGCTCTACAACACTATAAAGAAGATAGAAGGTACCCGTTTTTAAATTCGAAAGTTAATATTATAATGATCTCCAACATATTTTAAAGCTCCTACCTATATATAACTACAATTCGTCATAAAAATAGTTTATATAATACACATTAATTTTTCATTTTGCAAATGGAATTATAAATATTTGTTTAAAGTTTACTAAAATTTCATTCATATTGGAGAAAAATATATATATCAGAAAAGATAATATTGTTAAAGTTTTATTCATAATTATAATATAGACGGTAAATGAATAAAATAATAACAAAATAAAGAACTGTCACAGAAAATGCACTATGCACTTATATTTAAAAAAATAGATAATATTTATAGATCATGAAAATGTTGCAGAAATGTACTTAAAACGCGAAAGTTCTGTGATAGGGATGAAACATGGATACTCCCCGTTTTCGAGGACGCTGAATACGACGATTTTTAATGTTTACAATGTCGAAATCCCCTTTAAAACCCCGATCCAACAAATTCCCACAAGCCCATTGTAAAGCAATATGAAAAGGGGGTGGCTTTAGAGGTGGAGAGTGGGGAATAATGAATATTACCATCGTACTGAACACCCTCGAAAACGGATATTGACAAATGCTCATGCATTTTGACTTTTTTTGAATATTTTTAGTATTAAAGGAGGGAGTAGTTTCAACCCCGGGGGTGGATAAGATGTTGTATGGTTAAATTTCATACGGCTTACCCGAATGCTGCCAAAAAAACCGATCCGCATGCCTACGATGGAAAAAAACGAAATAGGGGTGGTTTTCGAGTTTGCAGATAGTTGCTGAGGGGTGGGAATCTTAAAAATATCACCACCGTGTCAGCGTCCTCGAAAACGGGGGTTACCCATGTTTCATTCCTGTCACGGAACTTTTGAGGCTTTTAAAACTTTTTCATGGACTATCATCTGCAGCTTTTAAATTTTATTTATTATACAGGGTTACTGGTAATTTGATACCCTTTGGAGATGTGATGGGGCATGAGCTAAGGAGTAAAATCTAGCCCTAACATACATTTTTTTGAGATATTTCAATTTTTTTATTTTTCTCAAAAAAGTAGATCTTGATGTCTTAAAAGTTAATTTCCGAAAAATCTACTTGACATTTTCAAATTTTTTTTTACCGGATTACTTGTCCAATATTATAGATATCCGTTTGGAATGAAAAATATCCGGAAACATTTCGATCATGTGAACATTTAAAATAAAAACTTGTAAAAATTTGTTTTTTTAAATCAGTTATGAAATTTACCTATTAGGTTTTTCAAAAAAATATTAACATAACACGCATATAAATTATTATAAAAACTGCCTTATTTCAATAGCTATGTAACAAGGTACAAATGTTCAATGTACCCTTAATAGTTCTAAGAAAATACTAGTAAAAATAACACAAGTAGTATGAATTTTATTTTTAGATAAACAGTAAAAAAACATTTTAAAAGAAGAGTTTAATTCTTCATTAATTTCAAAGTTGTACTTTACTTTTTATATGTCTTGCTCAAAATGGGAGCCCCTATTCCGTATACAGACACGGCAGCGTCTTCTTATTTCCGTCCTTGTTACTCTGGTTGTCAGATTATGCCTTATGTGTTGGGCAGCATCGACTATCCTTTGTCTAAGGTTTTCTATAGTATTGACTGGTGTGGCATAGACCATCTCCTTCATATGACCCCATACGTAATAATCAAGGGGTGTTAAGTCAGGACTTCGCGCTGGCCAAGGTATTGGGCCCGCTCTTCCAATCCAACGGTTAGGGAAACGTTGATCAAGTAACTGTCGTACTGTCAACCGATAATGTGCTGGACAACCGTCGTTCTGAAACATCATTCGCTGTCTGACGGCGAGAGGAACATCTTCTAAAATCACCGCCAGATCATTTCTTAAAAAATTTTCATAGATTTCCCCGTTTAAATTTTGAAGCAGAAAGTGTGGCCCTATTAAATAGTGGCCAATGACTCCCATCCACACATTAATAGAAAACTTCATTTGGAAACTAGTTTCACGTGTTAACTTGGGATTTTCCTCTGCCCAATAATGTAGGTTGTGGAAATTTGTTATACCCTCGCGATTAAATTTCGACTCGTCCGTCCATAAAATATTTATTAAAAAATTTGCACTTTCTGCATCTGAATTTAACATAAAGCGGCAGAATTCCACTGTCCTTCCAGGATCACCTTCCTCCAAGCCCTGGACAGGGGTATAGTGGTAAGGATGACATCCAACTGTACGTATCGTAGACCAAACTTTCCATTGTGACGCGTACAAATTATTATAAAAACTTCCTTATTTCAATAGCTATCTAACTAGGTAGAAATGTTTAATGTGCTCTTGATAGTTCTAATAAAAAATTAGTAAAGATAATGCTGGTGGCGGAATTTATTAAACGACTAATGGTTCATTTTCATTTAAGTCAGTCAGTCCTTGACTTTGACGTTTGTGTATATATGTCATTAACTGACATTGTTATCTCCGTGTCCCTTAAGTTTGTTGGTCTTGTTAAATTAGTTATCGAAGATTTTGATTTTGCTCGTAGTTGTTGTTATTAGTTGTTGTTATTGTATTTTCTGTGCCATGGCCGCGTATGCCAACGCAGAATACGCTGATATTTTGTTTGTCTGTGGATACTGTGGCGGCAATGCTGCTGAAGCTCGCCGAGAAAATGGTCCGGTACCCTAACCGCCGCTTACCAAATGCACGTGTATTCAGTACGGCATATCGAAATATCGATGAAACTGGCTCCGTGAAATGTAGAAGAAGTGACGCTGGTGCTCCTCCCGTTTATGAACCAGATGATGAGGAAGAAATATTGAGGTATTTTGAGGAAGACCCAACTATTTCAACTAATAAAGTCGCAAGACTAACCGGAGCGTCACAATGGAAAGTTTGGTCTACGATACGTACAGTTGGATGTCATCCTTACCACTATACCCCTGTCCAGGGCTTGGAGGAAGGTGATCCTGGAAGGACAGTGGAATTCTGCCGCTTTATGTTAAATTCAGATGCAGAAAGTGCAAATTTTTTAATAAATATTTTATGGACGGACGAGTCGAAATTTAATCGCGAGGGTATAACAAATTTCCACAACCTACATTATTGGGCAGAGGAAAATGCCAAGTTAACACGTGAAACTAGTTTCCAAATGAAGTTTTCTATTAATGTGTGGATGGGAGTCATTGGCCACTATTTAATAGGGCCACACTTTCTTCCTCAAAATTTAAACTGGGAAATCTATGAAAATTTTTTAAGAAATGATCTGGCGGTGATTTTAGAAGATGTTCCTCTCACCGTCAGACAGCGAATGATGTTTCAGAACGACGGTTGTCCAGCACATTATTGGCTGACAGTACGACAGTTACTTGATCAACGTTTCCCTAACCGTTGGATTGGAAGAGCGGGCCCAATACCTTGGCCAGCGCGAAGTCCTGACTTAACACCCCTTGATTATTACGTATGGGGTCATATGAAGGAGATGGTCTATGCCACACCAGTCAATACTATAGAAAACCTTGGACAAAGGATAGTCGATGCTGCCCAACACATAAGGCATAATCTGACAACCAGAGTAACAAGGACGGAAATAAGAAGACGCTGCCGTGTCTGTATATGGAATAGGGGCTCCCATTTTGAGCAAGACATATAAAAAGTAAAGTATAACTTTGAAATTAATGAAGAATTAAACTCTACTTTTAAGATGTTTTTTTACTGTTTATCTAAAAATAAAATTCATACTACTTGTGTTATTTTTACTAGTATTTTCTTAGAACTATTAAGGGTACATTGAACATTTGTACCTTGTTACATAGCTATTGAAATAAGGCAGTTTTTATAATAATTTATACGCGTGTTACGTTAATATTTTTTTGAAAAAACCAATAGGTAAATTTCATAGCTGATTTAAAAAAAAAATTTAAGTTTTTATTTCAGATGTTCACATGATCGAAATGTTTCCAGATATTTTTGATTCCAAACGGATATCTATAATATTGGACAAGTAATCCAGTAAAAAAAATTTAAAAAATGTCAAATAGATTTTTCGAAAATTAACTTTTAGGACATTAAGATCTACTTTTTGAGAAAAACAAAAAAAAATTAAATATCTCAAAAACTATTTGAGTTTTGCATAATATATGTTAGGGCTAAATTTACTTCTTAGATTATGCCCCATCACATCTCCAAAGGAGTGTATCGAATTACCAGTAACCCTGTATAGATAAGTATATATAGCAGCTTTTCAATTTTATAAATTGCACGTCTCTATTTTCCGACAATTTGGAATTTCACACCAAGCAACAGAGAGAACCTATGCGATATTCAGTTATATAGATCAGTGAATAAAATACATTATTGTTATTACTTCATTATAAATTTAAATTAAACTCGGCAAAGATGGTCTTCTATTCACGTTTGTGTTACCGTAATAGCCATTTTTTTAATTTTCAGATTTGAAGATGTTTTGCCGCAACTGGAAATCTTCAGTGGATTAGATAAAGATTCTCACAAAAAACCATTACTGAGGCATAAGGATCCTTCAGAAGAAACGATGCACAAATGTAGTTTTTGTCCATATCACACAAAACGTAAAACTAACCTCAATACTCATTCACTGAAACATAAAAATTCTGGCGAAGTAACAATGTACAAGTGTCAATTGTGCTCATTTCAGACAAGGTATAGACATTATCTAAAACAACATTTGCTGATCCATAAAAACCCTTCAAAGATAACAGTGCACAAATGTGACTCTTGTTCATTTCAAACAAAACGTAAAGATCACTTCAAAAGACATTTGCTAAAATATGAGACTCCCTTAGAAACAAAAATCTATAAATGCGACATTTGTTCATTTCAGACAGATCGAACGTGTAGACTAAAACATCATTTGCTACAGCATACGAACCTTTCAGATGTAACAATGTACAGATGTGACTTCTGTTCATTTAGTACAAAATATAAACATTCCATCAAACATCATTTGTTGTTGCATAAAGATCCTTCAAAAGTAATGTACAAATGCGACTCTTGTTCATTTCAGACGATACGAAAATACACCTTTAATGCACATTTATTGCTACATAAGAATCCCTCAGATGTGACTGAGTACAAATGTAATTCTTGTTCATATCAGTCGAAAGTTGAAGGTAACCTTGTCGAACATTTACTGGTACATAAGGATCATTCAGACGTAACAATGTACAAATGTAACTCATGTCCGTATCAAACAAAACAGAGACCGTCCTTTAAACAACATCTGCTACTGCATAAAGCTCCATTAGTACCAAAAGTGTATAACTGTAACTCCTGTTCATTTAGTACAAAATATAAACATTCCTTGAGATATCATGCGTTGTTGCATAAAGATTCTTCAAAAGTAACAATGTACAAATGCGATTCCTGTTCGTTTCAGACAATACGTGAAAATATCTTTAACGCACATTTACTGCTACATAAGAGTCCCTCAAATGTAACCATGTACAAGTGCGAGTCTTGCTCGTATAGGTCAAAATTCAAAAATAACGTCAAACAGCATTCGCTGAGACATAAGGATCCTTCAGAAGTAACAATGTACAAATGTGACTCCTGTTCGTTTCAGACGAAACGGAGCTGTGATTTTAAAAGACATGTGCAGGTGCATGAGAATCCAGACGTAGCCAAGTATAAATGTAACTCTTGCCCGTATGAAACGGGATGGAAGCCATCCTTTAAAACACATCTATTACTACATCAAGATGATTTAGTAACAGTGCATAAATGTGACTCTTGTTCATTTCAAACATTACGGAAAAGTAGCCTGACAGTACATCTACAGGTCCATAAGAGTCCTTCACAACCAACTAAGTATGTATGTGACTTTTGTTCATTTGAGACGAGACGTAAATCTGGTCTTACATCACACCTACGAACACATAATAGTCCTTTAGAAGTAACAATGTACAGGTGCACTTCATGTTTATTTCAGACAAGATTTAAAAAATCACTGGAAACGCATTTACTGGCGCATAAGGTACCTTCAGAAATAACGGCGTACAGATGACACTTGTGCTTGTATTAGGCCAGGCTTAAAAATGGGGTCATAAATCATGTGATATTCATATACTTCTTAGACCAATACTGCTAGTTTATAATATGTTAAATCAAGACTCTAGCGTGCTCGATAACTTTTATGCGTGTTCTGATCCCTGACAGATGATTAAATCAGGATGAGTATTATGATTGTCGTCGAGTATAAAATTAATAAAAACAGTTTTAGACTGTTCGTTACAGCATAAACTTTGTAACTATAAATGAATAAATACTGTATTGGAAAGTCCACATCTTCAGAGGTGCATTACAAGCCTATGAAACTTGCAATTAGTGTTAATGAACTTTTAATAATGTATGTCAGAGTAATCTTGCCACAGCGGAGTACATCTGTAATTGGATAATACCTATACACCAACCATGAAAACACCGCCAAAAGTTTGGCGCATGAGTAGAAAGGTCACGGTACACTAAGTCTTTGGCCTAATTTTCCTGCAGCGGAGATATAGAAAGCTAGCAATGTTGGTTCCAATAAGTATATACTGATATTACATGCAAATTCTTTAATTGGAAATGACTGTACAAATTTAAATGAAGCCTCGAGACAAATTAATATAGACTTAAATCAAGTGTAAGTTAATTTTTAATTTCACCTTGTCTAATATATTAATATGAAAATAAAGATCTCAATACTTATTTTGTATTATTTTTTATATTCTCTCCTTTTGCAGTCAAGTTTTTGTAAAATATACCCTCTTTTTATTTATATCTTTAAATTTAATAACTCCATTATCTATAATTATCATATTAATAACAGTATTTTAGAATCCCCTGATAAATTTGTGGTCTTGGCATCACCTTCGACAAATACTTTACTTTCATTGAACATATTAACAATGTAACTTTTAAAACTCTGAGACTATTAAGGTTCATTAAAAGATATACACAACAGATAAGCGACCTACATGCCATAATGACTTTATACTACACACTAGTGCATAGAAAATATATATATATATAATGATAAATATTATTCTTTGTCTAACTAACTCGTAACCAAAAGATAAATGTTTAACAATACAATGGATAACCACAAGGTTTGTAAAGTAAGATAGGTAGCATGGTAACTTTCGACCAATCAGAGATCACTATTTAAAATGCGGGAACGCGTCACTCTGCCTGCTCATTCGAATTTCTGGCATTCAAACCATTAGTATAAAAGTATAGTTAGTTATGAATTTGAATTCCGTATTTTGTATTTTTTAATGTACAAACACAAATTAATAAATTGACTTTTTTGATTAATAATTATTAACATCGATAACGTTTTCCTTGGAATTTAAAATTGACATTACTATATATGAAATTTATAACTAATTAATGTATGCAGTTAAAGAAGTACATTTTATATCAAGGGACTGAAGTAGGTTCTTTTAATCTTGTGTGCAATTTCTTGCCCGAGACTTCAGTCTTGATTTCATTGCTTTATATAATTCTTAGCGAATTTAATAAGTTATAAGATAGATGAAGAAACATACATGATACTAATTTTCGCCCTAACGAAAAGTTTCTTATTTTATGACGAACTGAGTAGAAGTTTTCCCCAGGCCACCCTTTACAATTATGTAATATTTGTTTAGTATGAGGGGGTATTGGAATAACACAAAGATGGTTCACTTAACTTATTATATTACAAGCTACACGTTTAGATGCTTTACAACATGTGGACATAGAAGCGGTATCCAAAAACATGACATAAGGTAGATACTAAAACTAACTAACTACAGTTGCCAACCTAGCAACTAGGGTGTGTTCCGAATGTACAGAGTGTACACCAAACAATATTAAAAAATTTTAATGCAATTTTTTTATTAGAATTAGATGTGCATACAATAATTTATTAATAAAATTTAACAAGAGGGCCATTAAATTTTATCATGTCATATTAGACACAGCAATTAATAAGAAAAAAATCACTCAATGGTTTTTCTAATATTTCTTTGTATCATATGAAAATAAATTTTATTTCCTGTATTAAGTAATTTTTTTAGGGAAGGAAAAAACATCAACATCTCACCGCTCTCTTTTGACTTTTTTGAGTTACACTACAAACCTTTCCTCCAGTCATCTAATAATTGTATGTAACATTGTTATTTGTTATTATTATGAACGAAAAATAATAAAAACTGTTTACCTTAAAATTATTTCTGTAAATACACAGGTTACAAACTTCTATATACTATGAGTCTTTTATCTTTAACAGTAATTGTCAATTAGATTATACACTAAATAACTATAACTGTACGATTATATACACAAAAACAACAAATATTTCGAAATAACGGAACAAATAAGCGCAACGTCTCAAAAAATGCATACGTACAATTAAGTTTCAGCAGGCACGATGACGCGCAAGATGGCCGCCTTCATGGAAGGCTCCATTCCATTCAAGTTACCATGCCTACCAATCCTACTTTACAAATCTTGGCTAACCTTTGCAGTTAATAATCCTTGGACCTTTAAACTTATTCCGTCGGCACAGAAGGTCTTCTGTGCCGCCGGTAGCGCCGCTGGTGGTCATAGTATTAACCAAAATAGATATGAAATATTTTTCATTAAGTTAGCATAGTCTATGGTGTTTGGTGTAGGCTTAATCACAGATAGTTCCTCCTGATCTGTGGAACGTCAGTAATGTCAGTAAAGGTTCCTATCTTCATATATATTTTTGTTTCGTTCTAGCTTTAGTTATCTATAAATACATACTTTCAGAAAAATCACTTTGTTTTATAAACTTATAGAAATTAATTAGAAAATGGAGACCCAAGAAGGAATATGCGGACTCTGTTTGAAAATATGTAATGATTTTAAAGTTGTAAAAGGAGACATGAAAGACATCTTGGATAAAGTTCTACCAAAAATAGTAAGTGTCGAAAATGATTCTCAAATACAAAAAGAATTTTTTATATGAATTAGTTTGATCCAACATAAGTTATTATTTAGATCTGCCTCATCTCCCTCTCAACATTCACATAGTTTATGAGATCATGAGATGCTGTCAGCAATACAATGTTAGGATGTAAAGTTGGCGTTTGAGGTTATGTGAAATTTTTCTAATCTTAAACAGTTTCTTAGAATTTAGGGGGGGGGGGGGGGGGTTGGGTTGGGGGCGAGACAAAATTTGTTGCCTGTTTCAGACATAAAAATAACACACTTACAGGCTCAGCAAAATTTTACGTAGTCTCAAACGGCAACTTTCAACTCCCAAGTCTGCATCATATCTCTGGCAAGGTCTAGTATAAGTGCATATTGGTGCGAATGTCAGAAGTAAGATCATGCAGATCTATGTAGTTACTTTTATACCGTCTGTCTATTTTACGAGGGCCACACCAAATATCTAGCTTAATATCTATTGTAGAAGAATAAAGTTTTAGAAACATTTATCCCATTTTTTGTGAGATATATTACAAAAACCTCCGTTTTTTTTTTAAATATTTTGCACTGTTTTTTTTTATGGGACAGTTTCTCTGAATCTGTCTCAAAGAAGTTTCTTCATTTTGGTTAACATAATTCAATACTCTATTCACTTTTCTTACATTATCCGTAACATGCCCTCGTCTTGCTACTTTTTTTGAAAATGAACCATGCATTTTTAGATTTTGAACTAACTTCCTAAACATGGTTCGATTTGACTGTGGAGCACCTGGAAATCTATCTCCGTAAACCGTGACTGCCATCCCAGCATCAAAATTGCATTGACAAATACTAATCATATCGAATTTGTTATTATTGGTGTACACCATAATTACTGATATAAAACTTGTCTGAGCACTCGACAACGTAACATACAACAGTGACAATCTGTCAAATTTGTTAATAACTACATACACCGCTTTTCACTAATCATGGCATAGCTGATTTTTATGATTCAATGATATGAATTGTGGTTTTCGTAAAATATTAAATATTGACGCTATCAGTTAAAATTTTGTGACATATTTTATATCTTTGAAATGAGAAAAAATAAACGGAATTAATGGTGTCATGGCCTACTTTGAGATTTGTTCTTTTCATTTTTGCACAAGAGTGTGTCAAAGCCAACAGCGTTTTTCGAATTTTTTGAAACACATTATTATTCTTATTGTCTTTGCCGTCAACTTTCATTCCTTTAACTTTTTTCGCATCTCCTCAAATAAGAAAGCTATAATCGTTTGTGGTTTTCCTATTATTCAGGTTTTCGTAATATATCTCACAAAGTAGGCTATGGATTTCGAATTTATTTTTGCTGAAATAAACCTCACAAAAAATGAGATAACTGTTTCTAAAACTTTATTCTTATACAATAGATATTAAGCGAGATATTCAGTGTGGCCCTCGTAAAATAGACAAGACAGCATATTTTAATTATGTAATGTTTTCAGCAATTTTTGTTTTAGGATTTAGCTGCAATACAAGAACTGGTGGTTTGTACACATTGTACAGAGTTGCTTATGAAATGTTTTGATTTTATATCAGCATGCTTCAATACTTACGAATATATAATTCCATTTGTTAACGAGGATAATATCAAATTAAATTTGAGAGATGTCTATCTGAGCAAAAATAAGAACGGTATTGATGTTTCAGAGAATCAAGTAATATGTGGATTTTGCTTAAGTCCAGCAAAAAATTGTACTGCTATATCCCTTGATATTGACAAAAGAGATGTTATGTTGGAGAGAATGATAGCACTGTGTCTTCCAGAATTGGTATGTCCCATTCTTCATTATGTTATGGTTAGAATTGTTTTTTAAAGATTTGTCTATTATTCTAAAATAATAAGTATAATCGCCAAGATAAAACAGTAAGGGCAGGACATTAGTCGAGACAGAATAGTGGTTAGAAGACCGATTTATTTTTTACAAACTAATAAGAACTACAAAATAATAATACAGGGTGTCCCACGACGAAATGCGGCGATCGATATCTCGAAAAGTAGACATCGGAAAATTTTGAAAATTTGGTAGTAAACTAATGTCGATAGGGGCAACTCGTCTAAAATATTTTCAAGATGGTGGCACTTCCGGTTATACCGGTAGTCGATACCAACTTGCTTATTTTAAATGGGCACCCTGTATATTATTACATTTTTGGATTGTACGCAAAATTCTAGGCCGATTTTATGTATCATGTCCTATACCTAGGTCTCTCCGTTTTTGAGATATTTAAATTTTTATATCAAAAATGACGTTTGCGGGCCCTAAAAGAATTATCAATTTTTCCTATAAGGAAGCCTTTATTATCTAATTTGAGTTCGATTCTTTGTTGAAAAAGACCTACTTTAATAGAGTTTTTATAATATTTTGATAAGTATTAATACAGAGTGTTCAAAAAATAAGAATAAAGATGAAATTGAGAAAACTGTCAAAAATCAATTTTTTCAAATGGAAACCCCCAATTTTTATCTTATCTTATTCGCCATTAAAAATAAGGGTAAGTTTGTATATGGATGTCTATTCCGAACATTTTTAGTTTTCGAGATATTCCCAATTCAATATTTCTATATGGGGATTTTGCTATGGATTTTAAGTTCAATTACTGTTAGTTGGCTATGACGGCATTGAGTGCTAAACAAATGTATGTAGCTGTCATTTACCAATTGACAAGTATTAATTATCATGCCGGGGCGCTTAAATTATACGCACAAGGATTACTTAAATTTGTTTATAATCTGTGGAGAATGTAACAAAGTTTTATCAAGAACGTGTAACATATTTGCTAATAGATATCCAGCTAAACAAAAACCGTCTCCGAACAGTATTAAACGAATAATGGAGAATTTCAAAAATTTTGGCACCGTTAAGGCAACAGTTCATAAAATAAAACCAATTGTCGATGATGAAAATATCGAAATTGCTTTTTTGGGATATTTTGCAGCATATCCTATGACATCCTTAAGACAAGTGGCCTTACAACTCTATTCATAGAATTCTTTTGAAACACAAATTCCATCCCTATTCCATTTCTATGGTTCAACACCTAAAAGGACACCGATTTGACCAGAAGAGTTCACTTTTGCAAATTTATTTTAATGATGTTACAAGGCGACTTTCGATTTTTGGACAACATAATTTGGACTGACGAGGCAAAATTTACGAAAAATGGACTTTTCAACAGACATAATTCCCACCTTTGGTGTGATTCAAATCCCCATGCTGTGAGTTTGCGAAATTATCAAGAAACCTGGCAATTTAATGGTACTGTGCTGTGAGAAATGATGGAGTCGTAAAACTTAATTTTTATGAAGAAAACTTAAATGGTAATGAATTAATACTTAAATAGTTTCTGTTTTTCAAATTACGTATCAACTTTTTTTAGGTGAAAGATATTTGAATATATTACAAGATTTAGATAATGAATATTTGAACAATTTACCACTAGCTGAACATAGGCAAATATTTTACCAACACGATGGCGCGCCACCACACAGCAGCTTCATAGTTAACAACTTGGAAGAAACTTTTTACGATAAGTCGATTGCTAACAATGGACCTTTTCTGTGGCCTCCCCGTTCTCCTGATCTGTCTGTCTTTAGACTATTTTATATAGGGAACAATAAAAGATATGGTTTATTTTAATCCAGTCACAACAATGGAAGATTGTCAGGCAAGAGTAAGGAATGCTTTTGAAAGATTATCTCCAGGTTCTATTAGAGCGGCCGCCCATGGCGAACTAATCAAGAGGTGCGAAAAATGTTTGGAAGTTCAGGGTGGACGCTTTGAACACTTATTAAAATAAAATATTTTCCTGAGTATAAGTAGTTATACTGTTAGTATTGACAGTTTTCTAATTTTCATCTTTATTCTTATTTTTTGAAGATTCTGTATTAATACTTATCAAAATATTATAAAAACTCTATTAAAGTAGTTCTTTTTCAACAAAGAATCGAACCCAAATTAGATAATAAAGGTTTCCTTATAGGAAAAATTGATAATTCTTTTAGGGCCCGCAAACGTCATTTTTGACATAAAAATTGAAATATCTCAAAAACGGAGAGACCTAGGTATAAGACATGATCACAAAATCGGCCTAGAATTTTGCGTACAATCCAAAAATGTAATAATATATAGGGTGTCCCATTTAAAATAAGCAAGTTTGTTTCGACTTCCGGTATAACCGGAAGTCCCACCATCTTGAAAATATTTTAGCCGAGTTGCCCTGATCTATATTAGTTTACTACCAAATTTTCAAAATTTTCCGATGTCTGCTTTTCGAGATATCGATCGCCGCAGTTCATCGTGGGACACCCTGTATACTAAAATATATCATAAATATCTGACTACTGCCAGTGCGACATGTGTCAACCCTTTTTTGCCTTTACGGAAGGTTAGTTGTGCAATCCACTTTGCTGGATGTTTATTTATTGCGCCATTGCGAAAAGAGTTATGTACTTACAGACTTCAGTCGACATTCGCAAGCCTACTTAGTATGGTACCGTTGTAACGAAATTTTTATGCGTATCTAAATTTTTTAAATTTTAAATTCAGTGCTTTTAGCAGTGACGATTTGTATGCTTATAATGTTTTTAAATTTAATAATAATTGGCACCTAAAGAACATTACGATGTTAAACACATCTAACAACAACTTTGAAGTATTAAAAACATTGGAATGTTAAAAGAAAACATAAAAATTTTAAAAACATTTGACAAGGTTATTAAGATTAAAATAATTGACCCTTAGTAATAACTGATATATTTGAGATTTAAATTAAATTAAAATAAAAAGCAGTAGTCAATCTGTGGATAAAGAAGTGCTTCAACTAGCTTATATTTCATTGTTTCAGTGAATATAAATTTAAAGTGATGTAACGATTTAAGTTTCATATAGAGTATCCTCGTCTTGTTAATTACATGTTCCTCAAAGTTTAGACTTGTATCTATTGTTACTCCTAAGTTTCTAACTGAATCTTTTTGCAGTATTTCTATTCCATTTATGTGCAACGTCATAAAATTATATAAATTAACTTTATTTTTTACATGACTAGTGCCTATTATTATAAAGCAGCTTTTCTTAGCATTTAGTCCATGTTCCTGCCACCAATTAAATATTCTGCCTAAATCTAAGTTAATTTCTTGCAATGCGCGACTCGCTTCTGTTGGTTGAAATGTCTTTAGTATTTGTGTATCATCTGCATAAAGATGTATAGTGCAATGAATAACAGAATTAGGTAGACTTGCAGTGTACAAACAAAATAATGTAGGACCCAGTATACCACCTTGAGGGACGCCTTGCTTAACAACAACGGGGTCTGATTTTGATCCCTCCAACTCCACAATTTGAACTCTATCAGTTAAATATTGTGTGAACCATTGGCATGCTATTTCAGAGAATCCATAATAACTTAATTTTGCAATTAAGAGGTCATGCTTTAACAGATCAAAAGCCTTGCTATAGTCGAGCAAAACCAAGCAAGCTGCCTCTGATCTGTCCATACCGCTTGCGATATCTGTTGTGACTTTGTTTAGTGCCGTAGCTGTACTATAGTTTGATCTGAATCCTGTCTGTATTGTTGGCAACAAATTATTATTAGTAATGTACTCAAGAATCATTGACGAAACAATTTTTTCAGCTATTTTTGATAAAATAGGCAAAATATTTATTGGTCTCAGGTCACTGAACGTAGCAGCATTGAGAATCTTTGGAATAGGTTTTATTATGGACATAACATTTTAATTTATGTGCTAACACCGATTTATTAATGACATCAAAGGCTTTCGTGAGGTCAAGGAAAATCCCTACGGTGAACAGTTTTTCATCTATACATTTGTTTATGAAATTAATGGATTCTACAAGGGCAGTTTCAGTGGATTTTCCTTTTAAGAAAAGAACTTTTATGATTGTGTTGTATATTTCAGTTACACTTACTGGATGAAGAAAAAAAGATTTATCCCCATGATTGTGGTTTATCATTTTAATATTACTTTGTATTTTATCTGCAGGTTCATTAACAGAGTTTAAAAAGTGATCGTTAAAATTTTTGCAGATTGTTTCTGGATTTTTTTCATATTGTTCGTTAATAATTAACACAGGGTGCTGATTTTGTTTTGGCTGATTTAAGTTTGAGTTTAACAATTTCCATGCACTTTTGCTGATATTATTTGAATTTGAAATGTACCTATCATTAAATATTGTTTTTGTTTCCTTTATTATTTTTTTATATTTCTTTTTTAGCTCGTCATATTTATACTTTACTTCAGAAACATACGATTGAAACCACCAGCGCGTTTCCTTTTATGCCATACTGCTGTAATTTTTTTGAATATTATTGAATGATCCAGTGTATCGTAAGCTTTTGACAAGTCAAGAAATAATCCTAACGCCAGGCTTTCGGTTTCCAGTCCTGATACAATTTTCTCTGTGAATTGAAATATGGCTGTTTGTGTTGATTTACCTTTTAAGTAACCATGTTGCATATTGTTTAATAAATTTATTGAGATCATATAATCCATTGGCTGGTTACATACAGCTTCAAATAATTTAGAAAAGGGTAATACAAGAGTGATTGGGGGATAATTTTCAAATATCTCCTTTTTTATGTTTAACAACAGACAATTTAAGAGTTTGGGGAAATTATCCAAACTCAAGCGAATTATTTATATTATATAGTGAATGCATAGTTTTAAAATACTAGTAGCCACCTCATTTTCTCCAATTTTATATTTTTGAAATTTTTCACAATGTCTATAATTTCCTGTGAACTTACCTGCCTGAATTTCATTGAATTTTCTTCATGTTTTATGCCTGATGTGTATGGAACTGAGTTTAGTGCAGATATTAACTGTGGAGCTGCATTAACTATATATTTAACTCATTGGCTCTTCATGTGGATGCCCTTCTATTTGAATATCAA
This sequence comes from Leptura quadrifasciata, assembly GCA_963675555.1. Lineage (NCBI taxonomy): Eukaryota > Metazoa > Arthropoda > Insecta > Coleoptera > Cerambycidae > Leptura > Leptura quadrifasciata. The sequence continues at coordinate 92,433,160 of OY776680.1, read as the reverse complement.
GTCTATTGTCTTTTTTCTATTTATTTCATTTAATATTGTCCACGTACTCTTAGATTTTTTATCAGAATTATTAATGCGATTTTTGATATTCTTTGCCCTAGCCTGTGTTAATAAATCATTATACTTTTTTTAAGCTTTTACATTGTTCGTTGTAATTTTTATCCCACCGCTCACAGTATACAACACGTTAAGTTTTTTTACACTTCATAATCTCAGAATCAGCTAGTATTTTTTTTTATTTTGGTTTTCTATTGAAATGTTTCTGAGAGGAAAACTTAAATCGAATAATTCTAAAAAGATATTTAAAAATAGATTCCATTGCTTGTCCGCTTGTGTTTTATCTACAGTATACAGGGTAGCCCAGATTTAATTTGCGTATACAGAGATCTCGTAAACCGCAAGAGATACAAAGTTGGTTAAATGGGGAAAAAGTTTCCTATTTTGATGAGTAATAAAATGGTTCATAAAAGTTCAAGATATTCCGACGGGTTCCGGAGATATTCGACAAAATACGTAAAAGCTCATTTTCGTTTTTTACATCTAGCGTTGTTAGTATAAATGATATAAAAAAAAAATTGCATTAAGACGTTTTGTCTCATCAGGGCCACATTCGTTTTTTTTTTTTTAAATACGGATCATTATTAATGTGTATTGCAGTGTTTTTTTTATCTTAAATCATTTAAAATTAAATAAATAACATGGTTCGTTATACCGAAGAAGAGAAGAAAGATATGTACGATACGTACATAAGATGTTACAGGAATGAAACACGGGCAACTCAGAATTATTTACAATTGTACCCTGATAGACAACAGCCATCTAAAAGGATGTTTTCTTACATTTCAAAAAATATGATGGAGTTTGGCAGCGTAAAAAGTAGAACTACATATAGAGATCGATACAATACTGTTAATGAAATTAATGTCCTTGCACAAATTCACATAAACCCTAAAAATTCTACTAGACGAATTGCTCAAGAGTGCAGGGTTGGGCCCTCGACGGTGAAAAGAATTTTGAAGAAACATAAATACCACGATTATAAATTTCAAAAAGTCCAAAAATTGCACGCTGAAGACACTGATAGAAGAAATTCTGTTGTTGGTATAATAGAAAACTACATATTGATCGTTTGTTATACACTAAGATATTATGGACAGATGGATGCACAATTACTAATAGTGGATTATTTAATCCAACAAACAAACATGATTATGCAACTACTAATCCACATTTAATCAAAGAAGTTAGACCACAAGTCCGTTTTTCCCAAAATGTGTGGTGTGGTATAATCAGTAATTGTATTATTGGACCCATTTTCTTGAATGGTACCTTAAATCAGTACCGATATCTGGATGTATTAGACGAAGTACTCGATGAGAAGTAAGACAAAATCTTGAATACTTTATGCAAGACGGTTGTTTTCCAGGTAAGTGAATTGGTACCAATGCACCAATAAGATGGCCTCCCCGACCATCTTGTCTTAACCCCATGGATTATTTTGTATGGAGTTTCCTAAAGAATGAAATCTACGACAAATCTATGCCATCTAATCAACAAGACCTTCGTCAATGCATATTAGATGCATTTGCGAAAATTACGCCAGAAATGGTTGCTAAAGCTACTTCCCAATTATCTAGGAGAATTGACCTCTGTATTCAACAGAATGGACTACACTTTGAGCTACTATTGTGACCTTGTACTGTTTATTTGAGTGCCAATTTTTCTAGATTGTTATAGCTTAGCATATTGTTTGTTCATTGATTTTGTTATTTGTTGTATTTTGTTTATGAAAAATTTTTAATTTATTTTGTAGTTACAATCTAAATCATTGTCTATGTATAAAAATTATTATTTATTAAATAAGCTTTCAAACGATCCATCTCACATTGTTTTACTTAGGAATACAACAGTCTTATAAGAAGCAACAACACTGATGATGTTTTTTTAGACGAAACGTAGAAGAATGATCAAGTGTAACATATTATTGTATTTAGTCTTACACAGGCTATGAAAATTTGAAATAAAAAAAGCAGGTCCATATTTAAAAAAAACTCGAAGGTGGCCCTGATGAGACGAAACGTCTTAATGTAAATTGTATGACGGCAGATTATAGGAAACTTCATTTACAACAAAAACTCTTAGGATTTTTTTTTGATATCTTTTATACTAACAACGCTAGACGTAAAAAACGATAATGAGCTTTTACGTATTTTGTCCAATATCTCCGGAACCTGTAGGAATATCTTGAACTTTTATGAACCATTTTATTACGCATCAAAATAGGAAACTTTTCACCATTTAACCAACTTTGTATCTCTTGCAGTTTACGAGATCTCTGTATACGCAAATTAAATCCGGGCCACCCTGTATATGTTATCCCAGATATGGGTTTTAAAATTTTTAATTAAGTTTTTCTTATTTTTTTTCACTGAAAATTCTTTTTAAAGTTTGTTGTTTAGTTTTATTTTTAGGTATGCAGAAAGTTAATTTTTGAGCCGTATGATCCGAGATTAATAATGCTATTCACTTAATTTTGTTCACCGAATCCGCAATTTAGAGAATTGCTAATTTATTTTTTTGCAGTTTATCTAAAATTGAATTAATCGAAATGCTATTCATCGAACGAATAATTTATTGATACACATAATTTTCTGCAAGTCAGCGTTGTAATTTAATGTCTGGTTTAGTTGTCGAAATAATTTTTTTTTTAATTACTTATTTATTCAATTTATTTAAGAATTTTTGCTAGTGGTAAATAGCTTTGAAACTTGTTAATGATGAAAGAGGTAAGCCAAAACTGTTATTTGATGATCATTTATATTATAAAGACAAAGAAGCTGATGTAAATAAGATATAAAAATATAAAATATAGGAATTATAATATTCCAACCTATCTGCAAGTGCCTTATATAAATAAGGACTCAACAAATTAAAACAAAACAGCTATTCCCCCTTACAAGTGCTGATTTATATGGTAAAATTTGCGCATTTTGTCTAAACACAGTTAGCACTAAACTACAATGACTTGGAATGCTCGAATGCTACGAGGAAGATGCGAGGCCTCCTTCATCTCAGGATGTCACTAACTGCAGACGGGTTTTGACCTAGTTTTGGGTCTCGTCAGCGCAGTGCAAGTGATACCTTCTTCCTCGTAGTACTCTTTGATGTCAAAGTGATGCAATTTCGAAAAAACAAGGACTGGTAGTTAAATTGGTCACATAGTGTATAAAAAAAATATTTTACTGCACTATTTTTCAAATTTACCAAATTAAATCTTGGAACAAAAAAATGTCATTGCGTTTACGAAGACTGAAAATTTTTTCTCATGTACAATTTTATTTTCAATGTGTGATTTTTGATTTGTAGGATTTTAGCATCATCGAGAAACCAACTATTTGTACACCCTGTCGTGGCTCTCTAGAGAACTGCTTCCATTTTATAAGGAACTGTTTATTAGTTGAAGAAAAGATTAAAAAATATTTGGAAACTTTGGATATAAGTAATAGAGGCCAAATAGAGCTAAGCGGATTATTACAGTTTACGTTGCGAGATATAACAAGTGAGGTAAATGGTAACTCAGTTGATGTAATCAAAGCAGAAAAACAATTCTATGAAGAAAAAGAAAATACTGATGAAATTGACAATGGACGAGGTATATTTAAATTAGAACAAACGTTCTATGCTGCTAGTAAAAATGGTAGTGAAGAAGACAGTAAAGAACTTGACGGGATTGAAATAAAAAAGACATTTTCTGGCGATGAGACTAATATTAAGAAGGAAAATCTTTTTGAAATGGAAGAGCAAATACTTCCACTTAACGAAGAAATTGAAATAAAAACAGATGAACACGATTTCAACAGGTAAAATCAAATAATTTTCATTTAAAGTGTGAAAAATGTATTTTCTGATTTTTTTTTGTCATGGAACCACTGTCTTTTCTCATACGCATGTTTCTTACAATTCTTTATCAAAGCTTGCATATGTATCTTTGTAGTATTCATTGTTGTTTTTATACTATACAGTTTTTTTTGTTACCATAAAAGTTGGAAGTGTCTATGTGATCTCTGAATGTTGCCATGTTGTCTTCTTGTGTGTTTTAATGTTTTCGGTGTCTTCGATTAATAAGGCGAGATTATACAAAGTGTTTACTATTCTCTCAATATTAATCATAGATTTTATTCTGTGCAGTGGGAAGTTATTTTAATATAAGGCTACACCACTGGGCATAGAAAATGTAATGCTTGCATAAGAAGTGGAGAGGTAATAAAAAAAGAATATGCGCATTTATTAACCAACTTATAATTAGAAAACATTTGTCATGAATGAGGAAATATTATAGATAAATATATAGATTATTTAAATATATACAGTGTGTCCTCCAATTGAGTTGGCTATATGCGAAATTGACGAAAAAATTTCGATTTTCTTTTTAATATTTGGGGGTTCACACCACTGCTTATCTTATAAACTAATATTGGGTGTACTATTGTTTTTTTTAATCACGTAAGCCATGGTAGCTAAGCAAAAACGAATTTTTTGGTAGATAAAGTAATCTAACAAAAAATTCGTCCCTTTTCTGTGAAAGATACACCAAAATATCATTAAGGAAAGTTATTCAGATTAAAAAATTATAGTCCTATGCGAAATAAATCTGCCTTTTACTCTAACAAAAACACCACAGGTAATGACGACCCCCTTTATCTCAGAAGGCTCTAGAAGAGCCTTGTGAGGGAGAGGACTTCACATTTAGAGACAAGGGATACACCCAATATCCGTGTATAGTGGAAAAAATCCTTCTCACAGTATTTTCCATTGCCGCAACCGGGGATCGAATCCGGAACATTTGGGTGAGAGGCAAGTGCACTTACCTCTCGACCAATCATACAATAATTTGACAACTTTGTCCTAATGTCCTCACCAGGATTATCAGGATAAAATAAGAAATTTAAAAAAAATTACTAATCTATTATCGAGATTTTGCCGAAGGCGCCGCTGTTATTAATATATATTTTATTTTTATTTATTAACTTCACCTGGATGTTTGTTTGTAACGGAATCTTTGAACGTGATTCTCACCCAAACTGTCTCGGCGGTTAGCACAAGAGCGACGCGCACATAGGTATACACTTTTGCGCAACCTTCTGCGCATATGCGTTGTGCGTCTAAGTGAGCAGCGGTAATTCATTGCAGACAGCTACGCAACTATCCGCCCTCGCTTAAACTAATATCGCAGAACGCAAAAACGGTATGAGTTTTGGACGTTTCTCGTATTATATAAGCATCAACACCCAGTACTCGACGAGAGTTAAGCAACCGCGGTACAGTTTGTGATCATTGCATTGTCTGTAACGTATTTACCGTTGTATAAGCCCTTGTTAAACGCTAGTTCCAACTTTAATACATACATTATGATGCAATATTAATTATGTACTACTAGCGAATACTCAGCAATTTCGAAAAGAAGGCGAGTATCAGCTGGTTTCTATATGTATCGGTGTTCATGATGCTAATTCTAAAATTCACCCAATCTAATATATTGGTGAGAACCGTGCCGAAGGATGAATGACAAGAGGGTGATTAAAAATGTCATGTCGCTAGCGTCAACCTCAGGGAATCGGGCACACCTTGTTGAATAAGAGCCTTACCCCTCTATCGGACCTCTGGGAGGGTAGATCGTTTAATTGTCCATTACTCGTGGGAACAACAATGAAAAATGAAACTACTACACAAAAAAGAGGAGATTGGCGAAAAAAGGCAAACGTTAACAGAAAAAATATCAGAACTCTCTAGCGAAGAATTAGGAGAAATTATAGTTTAGTAAAACACGCTTTAATAGCAAACCTAACTAAAAAGTAAAAAATAATGTTTAAATATTAAGATTTTGTTCAACAGCGATAGAAAGTCCACTAATTCAATATAATTAAATGATTTTTAATGCCTTTAATTTTGATAGTAATTTAGAATTATTCAAAGCCAAAATTAAAGAAGCCGTTGATGGTATACCACTCTTAGAAAACTAAAACAGTTATAGAGGATTAAGAGCTAGACTAAGCTAAGAGCTATGGGTTGAAGCTGGTGGGAACAATTTTGAACAATAATGACACAACATATTTATGTTTATTTCTAGGTACTACAGGTATCTAAAATTAGTAATTTATTTAATTATCATTTGTTAATTTTCATTTGTTTCATTGTCTTCCTAACCCAAAATGTAATTTTGCTTCACAATAAAAATTAATAACTAAATTTTTTTTTATCTAGACACTTGGTAAATCAAACACATTAGTAAACCAGCATACAATTTTTTTTTTGTAATATGCAATTATATAAAAAAAAATCATCAAAGTAGGCGTATATTCTTAATATTTTGCATAGGACTATAACTTTTTAATCTAAATAACTTGCCTTAATGACATTTTGCTGTATCTTTTACAGGAAATTCGTTTTTGTTTAACTGTCATGGCCTACATGATTTAAAAAAAAAGGAAAGTACACCCAAATTACTTTTTAGATAAGCAGGCGTGAACCCCAAATATAAAAAAAACGAATTTCTTTTGTCCATTTCACCCGTTCTCACCTCAATTGGAGGATACACTGTATATTGGGTGTAACCGAATCCACCTTTTCCATCTAGATTTGAAGATAAACAATTGAAATTTGGAACATCTTAATATACTTAATGAACATTACTTTTGTTGTATAAATTATTTTTTCTAGTTTCACCGGAAGTAATACTAACTTTTTGTTTTCTAATACAACACCCTGTATATTGTTGCATTTTTGAATTCTGAAAAATTTTCTGAATCCATTGATACTGCCAACAGAACTGGCGTTGGATTGATCTAAATTTCGCCTTTATGGCAGACGACGCCAGGAGATTGGTACGAATTTCTTAAATAGATATGTGGTCGCCAGTACCGACTCCAGGGGTTTGCAGAAGCACCAGCGTCGAGTTGCGTTGTATTTCAGGGCGTTTTCTCTTTGAATCGGGTGATTCGTGAACCTTTTCTAGATACAAAATAAATGATGTTTGTTGACAATACCACATACCATTTCATTACCGATGTTTTTAATAAATATGTACCTAAATATACAATATTTTTTAATCCAAATTGGTTTTCAGTGAAAGCTGCCCGATTGGCAATTCTAAAACAGTTTTCACATTCAGTAGAGAAATACTTGCAATGGTGTTTTGCCATGAGATAGAAAATAAATTATGTTGTCTATTATAGATTTATGTAATCATTTTTATAACTTTCAGGTTTGAAGATGGCATTGTTCTGCCACAGGCGGAACCCACCACCAGATTATGTAGAAGACGAGGACGTTTAATATCGAACCGGGAAGGATTCCATATTAAACACACATCGACAAATAAGAATACCACGAAAACAACAGTGTACCAGAGGAAGTCCTGCTCTGCAACAGTGTACAAATGTGACTCTTGTGCATATCAAACAAAACATAAAGGTGGTCTTAAAAAACATTTACTGGTACATGAGGATCGTTCAAAAGTAACAATGTACAAGTGTGCCTCTTGTTCATATCAAACAAGATTTAAGAATAATCTGACAAGTCATTCTCTGGTACATAAGAATCCGTCGGAACTAGCAATGCACAAGTGTAACTCTTGCTCACATCAAACAACACGTAAATGCTATCTTAAAAAACATTTACTGATACATAAGAATCCTTCAGAAGTAGCAATGCACAAGTGTAACTCTTGTTCATATCAAACAACACGTGACTGTTACCTTAAAAAACATTTAGTGATACATAAGGATCCTTCAGAAATAACAATGTACAAGTGTGCCTCTTGTTCATATCAGACGAAATATAAACAAGAGCTTAAAAAGCATTTACGTGTACATATGGAACCTTCAAAAACAACAATGTACAAATGTAACTCTTGCCCATTTCAAACCAAATATAAAAGTAGTCTAAAATATCATTCAATTTCACGTAAGTGCCCTTTAGAAGTAAAAAAATCGTATAATTTTGACACTGCTATGTACGAGTGTGATGCTTGTCCGTTTCAGACAAAGCACAAATCTTGCCTCAAGGCACATTTGCTGTTACATAAGGATCCTTCAGAAGTAACAATGTACAAGTGTGAGTCTTGTTCATATCAGACAAAATATCAAAATCACATTAATAGACATTTATTACAGCATAAGAACCCTGCAGAAATAATGATGTACAAGTGTGATTCTTGTCCATTTCAAACAAAACAAAAATACTGCCTTAAAATACATTTACTGGTACATAAGAGTCCTTCAGAATTGACGATGTACAGATGTGTCTCTTGCTCATTTCAGACAAAACGTAAAGATTCCCTTAAAATGCATGTACTGACACATGGAGATTCCTCAGCGGTAACAAAGTACAATTGTGACGTTTGCTCTTATCGGACAAGACATAAAAATAGTCTCAGATTACATTCACTGACGCATAAGAATCCTTCAGAAGTGACAATGTACAAATGCGATTCTTGTTCATTTCAGACAAAATACGGGGCTTACCTCAAAAGGCATTCGCTAAAGCATAGGAATAAGTAACAGGGCACGAGTTTGACATTCCTTTTAAGCGAGAAAAAAATTTCATCTTAAGGGTGCGCTACCAAGGTCAATTAGTGCGTTAAATATCCTCATTCTTATTTTAGACAATTTTTAAAAACGAGAAAACCGAATTCAGAATCGATTTCATTACGCAAACTTAAGACAAGGACCTATTATATTTTATATTGTAATCCTAGTTAAAATTAAGTTTCCAAAATTTTCTCCTTGATTATTCAACGCGAACGTACCACTCATTCGTCCCAAATTCACCATAAATTGTTTCATTTTCTACAAAGGGACTTATACAGGGTGATTTACCTAAACATGCGGAAAATTATTCAGTGGGTTGTCCCTGTGAACGATCCATCTTTATGGTATCTGAAGGACGTCTTTTTCTGTCTTTAAAAAAAAAAATAGGAAAAAGAAAAAATAAATTTTCTTTTTCCTCAACCTTTTCTTTATTTCTAAACAAATAAATATTATGTTCATAAAATTTTAGGGTTCAACACGACTGTTTCAGACGGAGAATAATATAAAAAATCATACTTACTGTCGTTTATGCTTAACTGCTGCTTTGATGGTATCAATTGGACGTCGTAACCTAACACTGTCTGTACCACACTTTCCTAAAATTTAAACCTGAAAGGGAATTTTGTTAGAAAACACAACTAAAAGACAATATAAAGTTCAAAAATATATATATTAAATCTTTAAAAAATTATGTTTTTACAACAACTTTTATTTCAAGAGAAATGTCTAACAAACACTAGTCTGGCCCGTGTACAACACATGGTGAGGAATGGAACGATTTATAATGTACCAACTACCATCCAATATGCGGTTTAATAAGCTAACGATGCACAAAAAGATTCAAGAAAAGTTCAATGTAACTGAAATTTTGGTGGGCTTTTGCTTGCCTGTCTTATAAACGTATTATATAATTCACATGAATTTTGGTCGCTCCTCGGAGCTTAAAATTGCTTGAAGCGCTACTACTTCGATTGTATTCTACAATAACAACTTTTTACGTTCAGGCAAGGCGGATCCCATGCACGTATGAGTACATGGTAATAATACTTTTTTGACTCCGAATCACTGAGGAACCGGTTTAGGGCAAACCCCGTCAAAACTCATCATTTCCCCGTCAAAATCGACTGCTAGGAAATGATGGGGATCCCATGTCGCTAAGGGCTATTTTCGCTATAACTTCCGATATACTTTGAATAGTCGTTGGACTAACTTGTCCTCATATTCAATACCCCGTAAGAGTTGCAGTGCTTGACAACGTGAATTCGTAAAAGGGTTTTTAATCTTGAAAATTTCGAAGTTAAAGTCTAATTTTAGTACACTTTCTAAATTTAGGTGGTCGGGGCGACATTACGTCCCTGTGCAGCGACGTTTGCTACACTTTCTAAATTAACGCCCCTTGAAGAGTTAGCGAAAATTTTGCATAAAAAACGCTCCGAAGAGCGAAAATATTATTACAAGTATTAAAAACCTCTTCCACGGCGTTTTTACGTGAAGTATTTCCTAAGTCGGATTTTGTTACAACGCCGAAAAGTATATCGGGGTTATAGCGTGTTCTTTAACATCCCCACCAAAAGGAGTTAAAAAAAATTGGAAAAAAAATACCTTACTTTTTTTTTGTAGAAGTGCGCCGCCTATGACTAACCAATCTGGCGTAATACAGTGCAACGAAATCACTTCCTTTCTTATGTGGTATGGGTAAAAACGGTTCTCGCGTATAGGGTACTGTGTGAGCAGAATTCCACGGATTTTTACTATTTCTACTGAATAACATGCAAGGCCAGCAGTAAAGTTTATTTTTTATTTCACTTCCAGAAAGCCATAATCATTTACGTCACTCTAATTTAGTTATAAAAATTTTGTCATCGTAAGTTAGGGATGCAAAACTATTTTCTAATAAAAAAAATACTAATATTAATAATTAGTCACCACTCATCGCACTTTTTTCTACTAAAGTAAACAATTACTAAATACCGATAAAGATCACAGATTATAAGTTAAAAAATTTAAGCGAACATAGAAACATTATACAAACATAACCAAAATTTTTCAATTGTAAAACAATGATTTCCAAGCTCTGAGGCTTGCGCATAGTGATCCGTGAACCACACGGCTGAAAATGAAGCGATACTTGGCGAGATATTACGACTACAGGAAGGGAAGGACGGGGCCTCATCCCTAACAGCCAAAGTTAGTGTCCACATTTCAAACGCAAAGTCGCATATTTGAATTTGCATTTGTTTTATTATATTTTCACATCTAAAATTGAAAAAATAAAATAAACATTATTTTAGCACTTTTTGCTTAATATAAAGGCATATGTATACTAACTAATGCATTGCATTCATTTCATTTATATATTAATATTTAATTTCATAATTTCACATTTAAAACTGCTGAAATAAAATTAAACATTATTTTAGAACTTTTTGAACAATATAAAGGCACATGTATACTAATGTAAATTATGTACGATTGTCGATTTTAGTAAAACTGATGTCTAACTATCTGTTGGTGACACTGCTATTAAATATTACTTTCTAATAAACAGTTGTATCATTTATTAGAAAATACCATTACCATACATAGTGTACTATAATTATATATACCAAAGGACTAAGTGCATTTTTCATTGCCGAGTGTGAAGGATCAATTACAGGAGGAATTAAAAAACACTTTACTTTCGCATTGTGGTATATTGGTACAAACTGTTTAATTTTTTGCACTCCACGGTCTAACAGTGCGCTATTTTACTATTGTAATAATCATTTTCAAGCAGTACAGTACAGATCTCTTACTCTTTGAGGGACAGAAGCCACTTTCTACACTTTAGTCCTCGAAAATGACAATTAAAATAGTACTCTTAGACACAGAATACAAACGCATGTGGAAGTATGTCGTAGTCTACATACAAACAACAACGCCCAGGTTATGTATAATAATGAGGCAACCGAACCTTTCCAAACCCTCACTGGAGTTCGGCAGGGATGTGTCCTGGCACCCCTACTCTTTCATTTGTTTACCACTGTTCTAACAATTATTGTTGACAACAAACTGACAGTCAGAGGAATAGGTCTCAGATATCGTTTTGATGGCGGTCTCTTTAACATAGGGCGCTTTAGAGCTTTCACGAAGACACGCACACGATTCATTTGTGATCTCAAGTATGCGGATGACTGTGCACTTTTAGCCTCTACGCCGGAAGAGCTTTAAGATCTTTTAGATGTGTATGCCCAGAGCTATGATTCCTTGGGACTTAAAATCAACATTGGAAAGACTAAGATTATGTCAACTCCTTATCGAGTGAACCAAATAGACATTACACTTAACGGAAATTCTCTTGAAGTGGTGGATCAGTTCAATTACTTAGGCAACGTTGTTAATGACAAAGCAAACATGGACAGCGAGATTCGCAATAGAATTAACGCTGCATCTAGAGCACTCTGGGGACTTAGAGAGAGAGTATTTGACAACCACGACCTTGCTTTGTCAACGAAAATGGCTGTCTATAGAGCAGTTGTCATTCCAACACTGCTATATGGATGTGAAAGCTGGGTCACTTACCGTTGTCATGTGAAAGAATTAGAACGTTTTCAGCAAAGACACCTCAGAAGTATGATGAAAATCCGTTGGTTCCATCACATATCAAACGTGGAAGTACTCAGGAGAGCAAATAGCCTTCCAATTGAGGTGCTTATTTCAAGAGCACGCCTAAGATGGGCAGGTCACGTTCATCGTATGCATGATAACCGCCTTCCTAAATGGACACTTTATGGTGAATTTAAGCGGTAGAAGAAGGCGTGGCGGTCAACGAAAGAGGTTCAAAGACCCTCTCCATGAAAATCTAAAATCCTGCGGTATTGCAGACGAGCAATGGGAACAACTTGCAGCGGACAGAACCAAATGGCCAGGGGTTGTGGCCAGCTATCAAGGAAATGTTGCTGCAAGAAGGCCGAATCCAAGACCTAACCAGGTCTATGCTTGTCCTGACTGCGGTCGACATGTGCTCTCCCAAATTGGCCTCTATAGCCATAGTCGTGTGCACCGTAGATGAATGGGAATTACAATAGAATACACCTTTTACTTGTCTTTTATTGTACACAATTTATCGACTGTAACATTTTTATACTCGGACTCGAGTAAAGGCTAATAAATAATAATAATAATAAATATTAAATATACTCAATGTAATTTACAGACAACTGGACAGAAACAATAAGGTGGTGGCTCTTTTTGTTGATTTATCGAAATTCTTTGACTGTGTAGACAGACCATGACGTTCTGTTGGATAAAATGGAACTATGTGGTCTGCATGGTAAATGCAACGATCTGTTGTTATATCTAACAAACCGAAAACAGTTTGTAAATTATCTTTGCCAAAATTCAAATGAGCTCACAATAGATTATGGTATTCCACAGGGAAGTGTTTTGAGACTGTTACTGTTTTTATTATCTTGTAGAACACCAAACTTACTGTTTCTAGAAGTTTGATCTATGGCTTCACCTGATAGAGCGAGTTAGTTTAATGTTTAAAATGGCCAATTATAAGTTACTTACCACAAGTAGAATTATTTTCGTCCTGCATATCTTCATGCGCCTGTAGAGGGACATCTGCAAAGTCTAAGATGAATTCGGTTGATGAAAATGGAGCACTCTCTTGTAGAACACCAAATCTACTGTTTCTAGAAGTTTGATCTACGGCTGCACCTGATAGCGCAAGTCAATTTAGTTTTTAAAATGGCAGATTATTAATATGATCATATTTCAGGAAAGACACAGTTTGTAAAATTTAATAGTGATAAATCATATAACTTTAATCCCACATCAGAAGTCCCACAGAGGTCCATTCTGGGACCTTTGCTTTTTGTATTATTTGTTAATGACATAAACCTTTATATTAAACACTCTAAATTTATACTGTATGCAGATGATCTAAAATTGCTCCTTAGAGTAGATACTTTGGAAGACTGTAATCTATTACAGAATGACCTAGATGCTCTTGTTGTCTACTGCAGCAAAAGTGACCTTACTCTCAATGAGTCCAAATGTAAAACAGTCAGTTTCACAAGAAAAAAAAATTCTATAATAAATGACTACAAGATCAATAACACGACGTTAGATCGTGTCTGTGAGATAAAAGATCTAGATGTCAAGTTTACTAGTAACTTTAGCTTCAAAAGTCATGTATTAGAATTAATATCCGAGGGTTACAGAAAGCTTAGTTTTATTACAAGATCTAGTAAAGAGTTTAACTATGATACCTGTATATTATTATTCAATTCATATGTCCGTTCTAAACTAGAGTATGGGGATATAATATGGAATCCAAAAACTATTTTATATTCTGATATGCTAGAAAAAATCCAAAAAAGACTACTGAGAACCTTATTCTTTAGAAAACATAATTCATGGCCATTATATATATCTTACACAACGCAACTACTAGATTTTAATATTAACTCACTCCAGAATAGAAGAAATAACTCTGAGATATTGTTTATATTTAACGTTTTTAATAAGATTAATGATCCTGACATCTTAGCAGAAATTGCTATTAATGTTCCTGATAATAGATTAAGAAGGAGAGATATAATACTTTTAAAATAACAAACACAATTTCGCCCGTTATCCAATGTTTGATTACTACAAATGAATTTATAAAAAATCATGACATTGACTTTTTCAACATAAGTAGAAGTAAACTGTTAAATTGTATGTAATATTAGCATAATATGATAAATTCTATATTATATTAGCTTTGTATATAATTATATGTAGTATTAGCTTTACATGTCAAATGTATATTTCTCCTCCATACTACTGTTTCTTAGTTTTAGCCTGTAGTATACGCACTACTCAAACCCTGTATACCATGTAAGTGGAATATTATTCTGTATGATGTGCAGTATAAATAAAGTTCTAATTAATTAATTATAAGTTACTTACCACAAGTAGACTTACTTTCGTCCTGCACCTGGGAAGGGATATTTTCAAAGACCGAGATGAATTCAGGTGATCTACTTACACAATGTTCGTTAGTCATGATTATGTGCCCATCACTACTCAGCTTGGGAGATGCAACAGTAGGTTGTGGTTGATATGAGGCTGGCAGTAAAAAAATTGTAGGCATTACCCTACAACAATACAATACAATTTCAATAATTATTTTCCTCTTTCGTAGACAAACCTTTTCCTTTTTTTCCTAACGGTTGGTATACTTCCTCTCTTTATCCGTCGGTTCAGTCCTTCCGCTATATTACCAATGAAATCTTCTATGACAAAATGGTCTGAACAGATAGTACTATTTGTAAAAATATCGCTTTCTGTCAGCCCACAGAATTTAAACCACTTAGCTCGAATAACCGGGTCACTTGGAAAACTGTAATGCAAATTAGTTATTCACGTTGGCAAAAAAATGTTAGGTTACTTACCTATGAAATGACACGTTCCTTATTTTAGTAGAAATATCGGTCTTGTTGGAACACACCACACAACGAATCACCATAATGATTTTGTTAAAATACACCATACATAATATAAATGAATTTACTAATCTTGATCATATATCCTATTTTACTATGTGAAGTGAAGTTAGGAGGATGTTGACTTAACCTCAATGATTGGATTAAATGCATTGAACTCTTATATGCTCCTATCTTTCTGTTTTTTTGTCTATTAAATTGGATTAGATGTTTATTTATATCTTACTACGATTTTCAATTTCTGGCAATAGGTACTTTAAAAAAATCGCTTTCTTTTACAAATTTGTTATGGAAAATAGAGTCCTACCAAAATAGTAAGTGTTGATAATGATGATGCTCAAATACAAAAGGAAGAAGTTTGTGTGATCAAGTTGATTCAACATAGGAGTATAGGACATTCACTTCATAGTATCTTTAATCTGTGATCGAAAATCACGAAGTGGGCGACATATACATTTTGACAGTAGAACCAATCAATTTACTATATATCGAGGTTAGATGAAGCCTAATTTTGTTAAAATGATTTTTCAAATAAAGAGTGCATTAAAGTATTATTTTGTCAATAGTTTTACAGGTAAAATGATGCAAACGGTTAACAAAATTATTTCTGTGAGAGCATCTTCATTTTCAACATCATCACATTCCTAGATTGACGTATTAAGTCAGATTTTCCGAGTTGTGACGTAAGTTGGAATTTCTGTGATGTGGCGTATGAAGTCAGATTGCACGACCAGGCTTCCGTACGGCAGAGAGAGCCTATGCGATATCCAGTTATATAGATCAGTGGAATCAACTCCCTGGAAACTCTCAAAGATCTTGTGCTAGGTAAAGAGAGACGAGACCCACATCGCTAGGCATACTCAATTTGCGAGCCAGACGCTTTAGCACACTGAGCTACCAATGACATTCTTAGTTACTTTTCTGGAACTCTGATCAAATTCAAATTAGAGTGAAAACCAGTGGAGGAACTTGCAAGCCATTTTTTAAGATATACTGCTTGCAAGGGAAAATTCCCATCGTTATAAAATTTGCCTACTCAGCGAAAGAGATTTGCCCAAAATAAAAACATTGTTTATTACTTGCAAAATGATATTTAATTAAATTCATTTTATATTTATTTACAAAAAGATAAACAACCTACTATAAATTTAAAAATAAAATAGAGCTATAATTTCGTTTATTTTATTACATTTTTAAAATAAATAACATGAACCTTTGACAAACTCACAACTTGCATACAACATAAAAATTGTTTTAAATATTTTTTATGTTCCTTAAAAACTTCTTTACAGTCTCGTTCGGTGTAGCTCAACATCTAGTTCTGTATCCTGAACTTTTTTTAAATTCAGGTAAGTATGCCAGTCACAGATTATAATAAGCTGATACCTACTTCACTGAGCGTTATAAAAAGTTTTCCGCTTATGGATTCCTCTTGCAGCAATCTTTATTGAATTTGTTTGGTTATAGTGTGATAAGGTTTTCAATAGTCATAGCGGGAGGAAATGTCACAAAATAATTGCAAGTAATTTTTATAAGATGCCATTTATACATACAATAAGTTTTGTAAGCTTGTTACTATATCTCGCTCCAGCCTTTCAATTCAGTTTCAGATACTTGACTGATTTGTTTTCAATTATCACAAACGGGTAAAACTAAGGACGTCTCTGCCAAAAGGATATGCAACCATTTCTCCTCAGGCCTGTATCATGTTAGTAGGAGAGGATGCTTCTTAGTAAAGTGTTTAAGTAGTTGTATCGTTTTCCATATCTTATCTTATATTTGACAAATAGTAAAGCCAACACAATTTTAGTTCTAGCGGTAGGCCATGTCCTTATTTTCGCTGTAATCACATACTGATTAAAAGCTATTCTTTTGCCTTTTTGTAAGTAAAGACGGTCCTCAGTCCCCCTCCTCATTATCTGTATTACTCTACTCCAGTTGAAAAAGATACTTTTCTTTTGGATATGGTTAATTTTGGATAATGTGCAGTTTACGTAGACTATTTTCTTTTACTGTTAAAATATCGGACAATGTACTTTAAATTACATCTAAGCCACATAATAAAACTATATGCCCATCATTGGAACCGGCCTCTTCTTATTTTAAAGGCCTCACACGATTAGTACAACAACACACGATCATCAAAATATCCGAAATCGACATTCTTACTTTTCAGATACTGTCTGACACTACTATACAAAACTTAGAATTTCTATTTATTAAAAATATGCTAGGCAGAATTTCATACTTATTCGTCTTCTTAAATATTTTAGGAAGTTATGTATCTATCACAAAATACAACTTTCATTCAAAAAAATGCTTTCTTTATTGTTACAATTACTTAAATCACTAACAATTACATGTCTATAGAGCATCAGTTTCACTCTCAAAAGTATTTTTTCCTAGTCATCTCATCTCTCAACTTAATGCACTCTTTAATCCCTTGGTTTATTGTGTTTTTATTGTTTGTTTATTACCTTTGTATCTATATATGTACATTATTACCTTTTGTATATTGTATATTATACAATTTTTTTATCTGCTATCTGCTGATCTCATATGGTATTCAACTCATTGTATTATACGATCTTATATTGTTTTCATCTTAACTTGTATTTTTCCCACTCCATAATTGGTTTTTACTATGGGGTGGTGTACCTAAGTAATTTTTTGTATTTTTGTTTCATTACATTGTTACAAAAGCTTTTTCTCGATACTGTCGTCATGCAATAGCCATAGAATTTAACGTACTGTATGCAGAAAATGTGCTCTTTCAAATGACTTTTTTAAAAATAGGAGTGCAATTTTTAAAAAATGCTGATGAGGTCATAACTTTTTAAATTAATTTTGCAGAAGTTTTGTTTACATAAAAAAATTTAAAAATGCATTTAAAAATTGACGTGTCTGAGCGAAATTTTGCTAATTGCTTTGTAATAATTTTAGGAATTTATTCCAACCAATCTTTACGTGCTCGCTATTTATGAAAGATCGAGGTTTTACAGAGCTCCACATGCAACACGTATTTTTCCAGTCGTTAGACATGCTATTTTCATTAGCTATTTGAAAATTATGGGGCAGATTATTCAAATAACAATTTATTTATTGTTGAAATCATCAAACAAACTAATTTTACAACCAACACATTTAAATATTTCACATATTATTAAATTCTAACTGGATTACCAAAAAGTACATAACAGTTTGTTTGTTGCTATGGACAATAAGTTATTTAATTGCATGATGTAATGCCTGCACAAAATGAAATCTTGGTGGCTTTAAATTACATTGTAGTTTCATTGAATATCGAATGATCTGCAGCATTGATAACATCATAATTATTATTTTACCTGTAAAGTCTAGAAAAAGATACGAGGACACTACATACCTTTTGAGAGTTGGTGTGGAGAGAAAAAAGTGAAGAATTGAAATATCAAATTTCAAACAAAGAATAGGATTTAAAAATGCCCGGATATTCAAAGATTTTAGCAAAGTGAAGCCTAATTGTTTTTTTCTGAGAGGCCAACAATGTCCAACCAACTCTTAATGATGGTAACTGTGCTAATAATATTGTCACGCAGTACCTTGACAATTATTTGGACCACCCGGTATATTATTTTATTCAGGAAACGATTTAGTTACCAAGTTGCTGGTTACAATTTGGCGTGGAAATCCAGCAAACTCAGCAACAGTGCACACGGCCCGCTAGCTGTAGAAACGCTGAGAGTGCAAGTACCGGAGGAAATGGAATGAAAAAAGGAAAGCGAGTTAGTTGTCGTCTGGGTTTTTAAAGAAGCAGGTCATAGGTAGTGCGTGGGGCAACTCCCTCCCAGAGGCCATGCCTCGGGGTGGCTAGATCTGCTATACTATGTAAGTACTAAGTTTTATTATGTTTATTTCACTTCTTTGTTTTTGTTTATAACATTCTTAACCAGCAAAGTCAAGCCGATCACGATATTATAAATCTTATCCCTCAATATGACACGTTCGAAGACTTAGATAAGCCACTAACAACGGAAGAGATCTTAACCGCCATTGGGCAGCTAAAAAATAACAAATCTCCCGGCGCCGACTCACTCCCAGCTGAGATCTTTAAAGCTGTGTCGTCAGAGCTCATACCTTACCTCAAAAAACTGTTTGATGTCGTGTGGGAAAGTGGTCAAGCTCCGCAGGAGTTTCGTGATACACTTTTAATCAACCTCTTCAAAAACAAAGGGAGCGCTGCGGACTGTCGAAATTACAGGGGTATAGCTCTCCTGGCTGTTGGAGGGAAGATACTCACTAAAGCGATGGCAAATAGGCTAACACCTGTTATGGAAAAGCTACTTCCTGAAACATAGAGTGGCTTTAGACCAAACCGAGGCACATCGGATTTAATTTTCACACTTAAACAGCTTCAAGAAAAAGCACTCGAACATCAAGGAGAAATTCACATGGCCTTCATTGATTTAACCAAGGCGTTTGACTCGGTGGACAGGGAAGTGCTCTGGAAAATTATGTTCCGCTTAGGTATCCCTAAAAAATTTGCAGGGATGTGTCCTGGCACCCCTACTCTTTAATTTGTTTACCACTGGGGCAAGTAGACATTTTTTTAATTATTATTTTAATAACATCTACACATAAAAACAGTTGACCCGTATTTTTTTTTTATTTTATTTTTAGTAGAAAAAAAGTCATGAAGTTTAAACTATGTTTAAACGGTTAGATATTGCCGCGAATGTTTGGGCTATTCTATTGACTATGACGTAATAGCGTAATCAACAGAGAAACGAGCGCTAGTGGAAGGGCGGAGCCAACAAAGTTTTGCAAAACGTATGAGTGGCTCTATCGGCGTTATATTGAATGCGCACGCATGTTACGCTATTACGTCACGAGATAACCGGCAAACTGTCTTATTTTAAATCCACTCTATCTTAAGCATATTCATTTTGCAATAAAATTAATAATAGAGGTAAAATTACCTTGAAATTAGGTTTATAACATATTGAAAAGTCAACCTAAAATGCTATATTATTACTTTTGTCATTTTCGATATTGTCTACTAGCCCATTATTGTTGACAACAAACTGACAGTCAGAGGAATAGGTCTCAGATACCGTTTTGATGGCGGTCTCTTTAACATAGGGCGCTTTAGAGCTTTCACGAAGACACGCACACGATTCATTTGTGATCTCCAGTATGCGGATGACTGTGCACTTTTAGCCTCTACGCCGGAAGAGCTTCAAGAACTTTTAGATGTGTGTGCCCAGAGCTATGATTCCTTGGGACTTAAAATCAACATTGCAAAGACTAAGATTATGTCAACTCCTCATCAAGTGAACCAAATAGACATTACACTTAACGGAAATTCTCTTGAAGTGGTGGATCAGTTCAATTACTTAGGCAACGTTGTTAATGACAAAGCAAACATGGACAGCGAGATTCGCAATAGAATTAACGCTGCATCTAGAGCACTCTGGGGACTTAGAGAGAGAGTATTTGACAACCACGACCTTGCTTTGTCAACGAAAATGGCTATCTACAGAGCAGTTGTCATTCCAACACTGCTATATGGATGTGAAAGCTGGGTCACTTACCGTCGTCATGTGAAAGAATTAGAACGTTTTCAGCAAAGACACCTCAGAAGTATGATAAAAATCCGTTGGTTCCATCACATATCAAACGTGGAAGTACTCAGGAGAGCAAACAGCCTTCCAATTGAGGTGCTTATTTCAAGAGCACGCCTAAGATGGGCAGGTCACGTTCATCGTATGCATGATAATCGCCTTCCTAAATGTACACTTTATGGTGAATTGCTAAGCGGTAGAAGAAGGCGTGGCGGTCAACGAAAGAGGTTCAAAGACGCTCTCCATGAAAATCTAAAATCCTGCGGTATTGCAGACAAGCAATGGGAACAACTTGCAGCGGACAGAACCGAATGGCGAGGGGTTGTGGCCAGCTATCAAGGAAATGTTGCTGCAAGAAGGCCGAATCCAAGACCTAACCAGGTCTATGTTTGTCCTGACTGCGGTGGACATGTGCTCTCCCGAATTGGCCTCTATAGCCATAGTCGTGTGCACCGTAGATGAATGGGAATTACAATAGACTACACCTTTTACTTGTTTTTTATTGTACACAATTTATCGACTGTAACATTTTTATACTCGGACTCGAGTAACGGCTAATAATAATAATTATGACGAGCCTATTTAGTCACTAAATAAAAAGTAATATTGATATGACAAAAAGAAATGAAGTGAATATAAACAGTAGCGTTCGAGTCGCAGAGGCTCGCAACAGGTGTGCCGAGGGCTAGCTCAGCTCTAGTCGGTGAGGGGGTAGGTTAAGGTTCATATACAAAAAAAAATAATAATAAAGCATATACACATTAGTTACTCATGTATATGTATAAAGGGCGCCACTAGCTAATAAAATGACTGCAACCTAGCTAGAAGGCTCCCAAAATTTACAAGGGTACCCAAACGCTACACTATATTTCTTCGAGGTATGAATTTAAAAGAAAACCAGTATGTAAAGATAAAATTTGGATATCAAATTTATTCGATATAAGGGTATTCACCTGGAGTAGATATATATATTAACAAACAATAAATATATTTGAACCGGTCCTTGGTTATATAATTTAATATTACCGTGCGTGATATCACGAAGGGTTCCCATTAGGTTCACACGAGATAATAAAAGTCATGCATATGAACTTATTTATACTTATATATCATAACTTATATAATATACCTCCCCAAATGATAAAAGGTTTGAATTGAATTATCCGACATTACTTATTTACATTTAACATAAAAAAAAGGAATCATATCCAAATACTTAAAATTTTGAATAGTCAAAAAAATTAATTATTTACCAAAATACAGGCATAATATATTTACAAATCATACACTACATATAAAAGAAAACTGTGCTCAAATACTTAAAATTTTGAAATAGTCAAAAGTGAAATCACAAATTATGTATCCCGAACTCATACGCTAAGTATAAAAACCTGTATGGCGAGCTGAGTAGCTGCCTCCCAAGAAGTACCACGAATCATTGTCCAAATTGGTCGCATAAGTTGTCGTTGTTAATTCCCATCCATCAAAATGATCCAGAACACGAATCGTTGTCCTATGTCAAAGCTTGCAGTTGTCAATTCAGTTCCATACCTGTTTTCCGAAACCTCGAATCGTTGTCCAAAGTGAAAGCAAAAGGTTGTCAATAAAATTCCAATTAGGGGTCCACAAGTGGAGAACAAGAGTAGGTGACCGAAACCCAGGCCTCTCTTGCTCAGATGGGTAACGCCAGGCTCAATAATTATGTGGGGGAATTCGTAAAATTCGGGATTGAACATTACGAAAACAACAAAAAGTAACAAAAAGTTGAATAAAACAGAAAAGAAGAAAAAGAAGCCTCAAAGGTGTAGGGCGGCTTAAAATCGGCGATCCAAGAGATCAAACTTGGAAGTAATTCCTCGTGGGACGGCTTTAATTCAAAATCCGAACTAGTCGAGTAAGGTGTGTCGTTCTAAACAACCAAAACGTACACAACCAACCATGAATTTCCAATATCCCATGAAAATATCAAATGGAAAGCCCCATTAACGGCAATTAAAAGGAAAAATTCACAAAGAACGCCAAGCGCACTGCACCTAATGGCTACCGTCTCCAAACTCAACTCCCTACCTTCATCTCGTGACCTTACAAGCCGACAAAAGACGCAACCCCTAATACACCTGCGAGATGCCTACTGTATAGCCAAAGGATTCTAGTCTCAGCTACAAAATTTAACAGCGCGGCAACCCTGGATACACCTCTAAATAATTACCTACTGTCTACTTAAAAGGCATAAATCAGCATTTAGCACGTAACATGTTTCGTTAATAAATATTCAATCTGTTATGTTACCACTATGTTTTATTTGAGTGTTCAATTAGTAACATAATTTACCCTCTCGACATGCCAAGCGAGTGAAGTGACTTTAGCCATGGCTATCGTCGGCACTTGCCCTCTACAGGGTGATGCTGGCGGTATCCGTGGACGTCCTGCTAACCCCCGTCACGCAGGGTCGTGACAATATTTACAATGAAACAATAGTAGTTTGTGCAACAAGAGTGGATATGATAGCCATATTGCACGACGCCGTAGGCTTAGCGGTTGCATTTACGCTTCGAATGCAAGGGGTCATAGGTTCAACCTTGTCTGTATATAATACTTCAGTAAAATTTTAGGTAGGATACCGTTTAACGATTCTTCACTAGAAACACTCAATTTTGATTATTTTTTAGCTCAAATAGCACAAATATACACAATTACTTTGACAGCTTGAATCAACTTGAATTTTTTAAAACGAATAGTTTCCTATGTGCTTAATACACGAACTGTGATTGGTCGATTTCATATCCATCCTAGGACGTATATGAAGTATATCCGTTCAGTTAACTAGAATGGCCCACTTATCCATTCTACAGACTATACGGAGAAAACAGCAAATTTACATAAAGGAGTAGAAAAGTTTATTTTTTGGAAACTGAATAAATAAACTTTGTCGAATTTTTAAACATTTCAATCGATAAGCAAATATAAATGAAAAAGTTATTATGCCACACTTGTGTGAAATCGTAAAACTTTCCTACACAAATAAGGAGCCATGTGTCATTTCTCTTGCGAAAAGCTGTTGCGAAACAGCCATAGAAAAAATTAATTTTAGGCTCCCTCAATATTCGTCGGAAATGAACAAATGGGCATTACACTAATATTTTTAAGATTTTTTATGGGTCAACTCATACATAGTTTTAGTAAAGTGTAACTTATTGTCTAAAATGAACAAATCCAAATCATATTTGTTTATTATTTCTGATAATTTTTATATAACAGTGTTTATCAAGTTTGATTTGATACAAACAAATCACATTTGTACGTTGTTAATTCTGAAAGCTTCTTATGTAGCAGTAAACGCATTTTAAGGTTACATTTCCATATTGCACGATATAATAGTCGCATTTATATTGTTACTTCTGATGGATTTTATGTAATCTCGAATGCCTTTTGAGACTATTTTTGTGCTTTGTCTGAAACGAACAAGAGTCACATTTGTACATTAGTACTTCTGAAGAATTCTTATGTTCCAGCAAATGTCCCATGAGGTTATATTTTTGTATTGTTTCAAATGGACAAAAATCGCATTTATACCTTATTATTTCTAAAGGATTTCTATGCACCTTCAAATGAGCTCTAAGGTAACGTTTGTATCTCGTCTGGAATGAACAACAGTTACATTTGTACATTGTTACTTCTGACGGATCCTTATGCACCAATAAATGATACTTTTGGAAGTAATACTTATTTCTAGTCTGAAATGAGCAAAGATCACATTTGTACATCGTTACCTGTGAAGAATTCTTATGCGTCAGCAAATGTCTTCTGAGGTAACTTTTCTCTTTTGTCTGAAATGAACAATGCTCACATTTATGCATAACTACTTTTGATGGATTTTTATGTACTATGGAATGATGCCTTTTGAGATAATTTTTGTGCTTTGTCTGATATGAACAAGAGTCACATTTGTAGATCGTTAATTCTGTAGGATCCTTATGGTTCAGTAAATGACTTCTGAGGTGACGCTTCTCTTTCGTCTGGAATGAACAATAGTAGCATTCATACATTGTTATTTCCGAAAGGTCCTTATGTACCAATTGATGGTATCTAATGGCGGCTTTATGTTTTGTCTCAAATGAACAATGCTCGCATTTATACATAGCTATTTCTGAGGGATTTTTATGTAATATCAAATGTTTATTGAGGTCACCTTTATACTTTGTCTGAAATGAACAGGACTCGCATTTGTACATTGTTACTTCCGAAGAATCCTTGTGCGTCAGTAAATGAATTTTGAGAGTTCCTTCAATTTGTGTCTGGAAAGGACAAAAATTACATTTATACATGGTTAGTTCTGAAGGATCCTTATGCTTCAGCAAATGTACTTTAAGACCATCTTTACGTTTTGTCCAGTAGGAGCAAAAATCACAGTTGTACTTGGTTACTTCTGAAGGATCTTTATGCCTCAGCGAATGTCTTTTCAGGCAACATTTACTTTTCGTTTGAAAAGAACAAGAGTCACATTTGTACACTGTTAGTTCTGATGGGTTTTTATGTAATATCCGATGTCTACTGAGGCCACCTTTATACTTTGTCTGAAATGAACAGGACTCGCATTTGTACATTCTTATTTTTGAGACATGCTTTTTAGTCAATGTGTTTTTAATATGCGGATTTGATTGCCCCTTCTCAGGATTCGGCATTGAACACTTCTGTCTTCTGCATAATCTGCTGGAGATTTCTGATTGTGGCAAAACAATGCCATCTTCAAACCTGAAAATTACGAAAAGTTATTACCACTGAACGTGAATTAATAGTTATTTAATATCGCATTTAAAACGCTATTTTAAATACAACCCTCAGTAGTAAACATTAATAAATGGGGCATTTTTCATAAATCTAGTTTTGGCGATGTACGCAGCAAATTTTCTTCTTCTCACTTTCTATGTTGCTAGGTAGAACAGAACAGAATAGTATATTTCTGATGTGTGATGGGGCATGAGCTAAGGAGTAAATCTAGCCCTAACATACATTATGCAAAACTCAATAGTTTTTGAGATATTTCAATTTTTTTTGTTTTTCTCAAAAAAGTAGATCTTAATGTCTTAAAAGTTAATTTCCGAAAAATCTACTTGACATTTTTTTTACTGGATTACTTGTCCAATATTATAGATATCCGTTTGGAATGAAAAATATCCGGAAACATTTCGATCATGTGAACATTTAAAATAAAAACTTGTAAAAATTTTTTTTTAAATCAGTCATGAAATTTACCTATTAGGTTTTTTCAAAAAAATATTAATGTAGCACGCGTACAAATTGTTATAAAAACTTCCTTATTTCAATAGCTATCTAACTAGGTAGAAATGTTTAATGTACCCTTTATAGTTCTAATAAAAAATTAGTAAAGATAATGCTGGTGGCGGAATTTATTAAACGACTAATCGTTCATTTTCATTTAAGTCAGTCAGTCCTTGACTTTGGCGTTTGTGCATATATGTCATTAACTGACATTCTTATCTCCGTGTCCCTTAAGTTTGTTGGTCTTGTTAAATTAGTTATCGAAGATTTTGATTTTGCTTGTAGTTGCTGTTATTAGTTGTTGTTATTGTATTTTCTGTGCCATGGCCGCGTATGCCAACGCAGAATACACTGATATCTTGTTTGTCTATGGATACTGCTGAAGCTCGCAGAGAATATGGTCTTTGGTACCCTTACCAAATGAACGTGTATTCAGTACGGCATATCGAAATATCGCTGAAACTGGCTCCGTGAAATGTAGAAGAAGTGACGCTGGTGCTCCTCCCGTTTATGAACCAGATGATGAGGAAGAAATATTGAGGTATTTTGAGGAAGACCCAACTATTTCAACTAATAAAGTCGCAAGACTAACAGGAGCGTCACAATGGAAAGTTTGGTCTACGATACGTAGAGTTGGATGTCATCCTTACCACTATACCCCTGTCCAAGGCTTGGAGGAAGGTGATCCTGGAAGGAGAGTGGAATTCTGCCGCTTTATGTTAAATTCAGATGCAGAAAGTGCAAATTTTTTAACAACTATTTTATGGACGGACGAGTCGAAATTTAATCGCGAGGGTATAACAAATTTCCACAACCTACATTATTGGGCAGAGGAAAATCCCAAGTTAACACGTGAAACTAGTTTCCAAATGAAGTTTTCTATTAATGTGTGGATGGGAGTCATTGGCCACTATTTAATAGGGCCACACTTTCTTCCTCAAAATTTAAACAGAGAAATCTATGAAATTTTTTTAAGAAATGATCTGGCGGTGATTTTAGAAGATGTTCCTCTCGCCGTCAGACAGCGAATGATGTTTCAGAACGACGGTTGTCCAGCCCTGACAACACCCTTGATTATTACGTATGGGGTCATATGAAGGAGATGGTCTATGCCATACCAGTCAATACTATAGAAAACCTTAGACAAAGGATAGTCGTTGCTGCCCAACACATAAGGCATAATCTGACAACCAGAGTAACAAGGACGGAAATAAGAAGACGCTGCCGTGTCTGTATACGGAATAGGGGCTCCCATTTTGAGCAAGACATAAAAAATAAAGTACAACTTTGAAATTAATGAAGAATTAAATTCTACTTTTAAAGTGTTTTTTACTGTTTATCTAAAAATAAAATTCGTACTACTTGTGTTATTTTTACTAGTATTTTCTTAGAACTATTAAGGGTACATTGAACATTTATACCTTGTTAGATAGCTATTGAAATAAGGCAGTTTTTATAATAATTTATACGCGTGTTACGTTAATATTTTTTTGAAAAAACCTAATAGGTAAATTTCATAGCTGATTTAAAAAAAAAAATTTTTAAAGTTTTTATTTCAGATGTTCACATGATCGAAATGTTTCCAGATATTTTTCATTCCAAACGGATATCTATAATATTGGACAAGTAATCCAGTAAAAAAAAATTTAAAAATGTCAAATAGATTTTTCGAAAATTAACTTTTAGGACATTAAGATCTACTTTTTGAGAAAAATTAAATATCTCAAAAACTATAGAGTTTTGCATAATATATGTTAGGGCTAAATTTACTTCTTAGATCATGCCCCATCACATCTCCAAAGGAATGTATCGAATTACCAGTAACCCTGTATATGAACGTCACAACAGTAACAAAATAATTTCAAATAGTTCATAAATAGTAAAATTTACAAATAATAATCTTAATACACTTGATACATAAAATAAACAAATAATCACAAACAGGTAAATATACAACATTGAAATAATTCAGATTGTGTTCATGAATGTTTCATCAGCACTGTGGCTCGTAGTTCAGGTACTCCTCAAACGAGTAGAAACCGTTTGTAACAAGGAAATTTTTCAGACAAGTAGTAAATTTATTTAGTGAATTTATAGATTTAATTTCACATGGTAGCTTCCCAGATAGCACACGACGTCCCAAAGACGTCCAATTTTGGTCTGAACGTCTTAGGATCTAAAATGGACTTCCTCAATGGACATCAAAAAATGTACGTCTCTAGTATGTCCATATTAGGCCCTTCTAGCTTTTCTATATTGTGTTTTGTAAAATAATACATTCACATCCAAATCAATAATTCTTTGCGTGAAATAAGAATTTCGTCCTAGATGTAGAACTTGGGAATTCTAAAAAATTGCAAATTAATAACTTCTAAGTTTTGAATTTACCGCGCTTTTCCAGCGATAATTGTCATTCCGGCACGACCGCATTCGTTTGACTTCGTCATGTTTTCGGGTTGGCCTTACGTCTGACAGTCAAGTTGATCATTTCATTTCAACGTATTTTCTGCGATATTTCACCACTCCTTTGTTTTGCAGTGTTTTATGCTGTGGTTTTATGTATAGTTGGCCAGTATTGTCCTGACTTAATAAGTAAGGTAAATTATATCATGCATTTTCTGGCACAAAATTAAAATTTAGATGAACAAAATTTTGTTTTATTTCCTGATTCCCAGTCCTGATTCCATACTTGATTTAATTATAAGTGTGCTGAATATAAAGGACTAAAAAAAGTGAAAATTGTGTAAACTTTTGAGTCGAGGCAGTACTTATTATTGGGTATAGAATTTGCCTCTAATTCAACCTTTCTAGTCTCTGTGATGTAACTGGTGTATATAAATTGACCACTAATATGGCAGACAGGCAGGCAGTGTACAATAAACAGAGGAAAGGCCGATTCATCGCACAATGCTGCATTCGTCTTATTGGCAGCCAAGCTGTATGTAATTAGGTAAAATCTATTTTGATGTGTGGATGGGTTGATAATATGCGTACGATTTCGTACGTGTTGCACGCAAAGTTATCGCAATAGCAGAAAAATTCAGTAGACATATGCGACAATAAGTTTTAGCTATTACATTGTGTGCCACACATATAATCGCATGCATATATTATCAACTCATTCACATGCCAAATTAGACTTTACCTGACTATATCCCTGCTAATAAAGACCACATTTTTTCACCTACTTGTGAATATCTCAATAATAACCCGTAAAGGGCTGCCACCTTATTGTTTCTGTCCAGTTGTCTATAAATTACATCAAGTATATTTAATAACGCCGACATCATCGACCTTTTATGTCTAAAACCATGCTGAGTATTTGCCAAGAGACTATTTGTTTCTAAAAATTTTGTAATTTTTTGGCATAATTTACACACATGTTCGCTAAACTTCAGCTTTTCATCTATAAATACTCCCAATATCTTATTTGTGTGACTGAAAGTTAACACATCATTTAATTTTATTATCATATTTTGATTTAAATGAGCACATTTAGGCTCCGCATTATTATTGCATATGCCTGGATATGAAAATTATTAAGACATTTGAACATATCGGCCGTATAGACTAGAAATAGCAGTGGGCCCAGAATTTAACCTTGAGGAATGCCTGAACACGCCGCTATACTATGCGAAACATTGTTGCGTATTTCTTACCATGCACAAAACGACATAACATATATGTGAATTTTTCATGACAATTGAACAAGTTATATTTTCTTATGTTCATCACAAAGTCAACATAATGAAATACATGTAACTGTATATTAGAAGACTATTTACTTAAAAATAATTCTAACACATTTATGTTAGCCTTAACACGTCTATCTCTCAAGTCTTACTGTAAAATTACATCCATTATATTTTTTCATCCGCGCTAGAGCCCATCGGTTATTCTTTTCCTACTACATTCTTTAAAATGAATTCTAATTTCTTATTATTACCTGTTGAAGTCATGGTCATCTGTTTTTATTTCAATGTCCTCGTTAACCAAACAGTTTTGTTCCTCCATCTCAATAAGGTTTTCTTTTTTATATTTAGTCTCATTTTCCTCACAAAATGTTTTCTCTATTTTAACGGAGCCAAGTTTATTATTCTCTCCAGAACAAATCAACATTGGTATAAACAGTTGTTTGTTGTTACCTTCATGATCATTCATTTCTAATTTAACTTTTCTGTTACCAATATCTTCTTCAGCATTCATTTCTAATTTAACTGTATCTTTTCTGTTACCAACACCTCCTTCAACAGGATTTTCTTTATCATCACAGAACTGTTTTTCTACTTTAATTATCTCAACTGAGCGACCAGCTATCTGCCCTGTTGGTGCATCTCTCATAGTAGACTGTGGTGAACTGCTAAGCTCTATTTGACTCTTACTGTTTATATCTGCAGTTTCATAATATTTCTTAATCCTTTCTCCTACATTCAAGCAGATCGTCACGAAATGGAAACAGCCCTCTAGAGATCCATGGCAGGTTGAACAGATTACAGGTTTCTTGATTATACCCAAATCCTGTTATAAAACACATATCAAAAATGAAGGTGAAGACAAAATACAGAATAGAATAGATTTTATTTATAATAAATAAATAAATAAACAGCACATAAATTAGACAACCCCCAATTCCAGAAGCCAGGGCTTGTGCGGAAGGGGGTTACACATTGAAAAACGCGGACATACAACCATTTCCTCCGACAGTGCCAGTGCCGGAGCCAGGATTCGAACCCGGTGGTGCGATGTCCGTGTGATTAATCGCGATTGCCATCTCGCGCCTTAACCCACTCGGCTATCGACCAGACCTTGTCATGATCTTGTTATACAGTCTGTCTATTTTACGAGGGCCACACCAAATACCTCGCTTAATATCTATTGCAGAAGAATAAAGTTTTAGAAACAGTTATCCCATGTTTTGTGAGCTATATTTCAGTAAAAAGATATATGAAATCCATAGCCTACTTTGTAAGATATAATACAAAAACCTGAAAAATAGAAAAACCGCAAACGGTTATAGCTATATTTTAATTTAATATTCTAATATATCTAAATTAGATTTTGAGTAGAAAAGTAAGAGTAAACACATTTTAATTATATCTTTATGCAGCAATTATGTATCATACATTTACTACAATTGACCATCAAATGTGGGTAGGATTTGCGTACACTTTAATAACTAGAAGGATGAGTGTCAATTTTTTTTCTTCTTCATCATCGTCATCCGGTCGCTCGAAAATTTCTAATTCATTATCATCATCTTCAATGTCAAGGATATTTATCTGTAAATCGTCAAGGATTTCGAGGTCAAATGCACTCTCTTCATCCAGATCGCTTTTTCACGATGAAGCATTGATGCAAACTTGCCCAATAAACTGGTCACAAGCTAAAGAACATTGCAACCTCGACTTCCTGCATCCGAAGCGTAAACTACCACAACCATTCTTGCAGTTGCAAAATATTGTGTTCAGTAGTTCATCTGGAGCTGGTGGTAATATTGTCATTATCGGTCCCAACCCAAGCAACACATGATGGTTTAATAAACGTTTATTATATGAAATTATGGTTTAAATTTCGTTATCGTATATTTAATCAACATCTATGAACAGCGATTATTTCATAAACGATTTTTCTACGTATATTGTAAATGTATTTCTCCGAAAATTTTTGGAGTAACGCAGAATATTTGAGAAATAATTAATTGAGAGTTGAGACTACACTTCCGTAGTAAATTGTAAATTGGTGAAATTGACACTACTTGCATTTTTTTCAGCCATATTATAGTTTTTAATATACGATTTTTAAATGTATACGATAAATATGTATTTGCACTACATCTTTTATAGGCATGTCATAAACAATGGCAACTAAGAGTTGATGATTATAACAATATCTGGAAATATGAGGAAAATATTTACATTAATCAAAATTTGTTATAGATAGATGATGAATGAAAATATTTTTTCAGTAATATTGCAGTTTATAATATACGGTTTTTAAACATATATCAATCTGCATCGATTGCGCAGTCGCCAGCAACCGGGTTAGTATTGTTGTCTTTATTGAAGAATACATAAGCATTTCTCACAAATATATGGATCTCTCTCATTGTCTCAACAATATAGCTCGTGAGCAACTGCGGATCGTCGTGTTAATTGCTATTTCGTGTGATGGTAGTCAACCTTAGTAGTGTGGCCTTGTGATCGAAACAAAGAATATTTACATGTTTGTTTTTGCATATATATTGTTTGATTGAAATTCAACAAGTGTTATGTTGATGAGCCGCCCTTATCCTTGAGTTACTAGTGATTGGTAAAAATTATTGTTTATCTGAGCGATTTCATAGTAACTGCATTTTTTTTATCACAGATGGTGTAAAACTCTGCATGGCTAGTGTTGAAGGCGTGGGTGAGACCAGTGACAATAAAATTAGAGGGACGATTCAAGATTGGTTGAAGCTTGCCAAAAGCCGCTATAATTACAATAATAATAATAAATAGACTCCATTTTTGGATTTTAGTAAAGAGTAATGAACAATGTTGTGTTTTGTTATCGTTGTCAAACATCCTAGGTCCTCAAGGGTGAAATAGTAAATGATAAAATAGTTTTACGTATTTAGCCAATCCCGCAGAATAGGTAAAGCTTAATATAACATAAAAAAGCTAGTACTAAATAATAAATATTTTTTTAAAATTACTATTTGCACACATATATGCAATTTAATTATTTTTCCTTGATATCAGTAGTTATATATAGGTGGGAGATTTAAAATATGTATCTACTTTTAAAAAATTGGAGATTATAATATTAACTTTCGAATTTAAAAACGGTTACCTTCTAACTTTTTTATAGTGTTGTAGACCAATCAATTCTAAATAATTTTGCAAAGGGAAATGTATCGCAAATCAAAAAAAACTTTAATTCTAATTTCCCTGTTATAATTAAAGAAAAATTATTATATTTTACAAAATAGGGCACTTAGAAATGAATTTGTTTCAATGTCATCTTATTATTGTTATGCAGCAATATATATTAACAATTTTATCATAAGTAGCAAATGATTTCTGATTTAAGACATGATTTGACTTGCAAAGTTATTTGAAATTGATTCATCTATAATACTGTATAACAGAATTTCCCATTTAAATTTTGAAAGTTGGTAATTTTGGTAAAAATAAAGTGATGGAAACTATTTAATCATTTATTAAATAAGATCTTAGTTTATAAAACAATATAAAAAAAGGTCTAAAGAACTTATAGCGCATATTCATTAACAAAGATACAAGGGTGGATTTCTTTTAAAAAATCTCTCGATATATTCTATCTTTTTATTCTACATTTTTTGAGAAAAACTAAATTCTTCAGAAAAAGTTCAGATTTTCAAAAGAAAAAAAATTTAAATAAAAACAATTATAATTTATGATTACATCTAATTTCCTTTTAACTATATAGTTCACCAGATTTATGAGGCTTTGAAACTTCCATAACTTTAATTTGAAATATGTTCACCTTACGCGAAGTCCGATATTTATACTCTCTGAATATATTACCTAAATTTTAGCATTGCCAAAAAAAATTGGATAAGCTGAAGCAATACTATAAAAAATGAATTACAGTGGATAATAAAAGTTTATTATACGTATACCAGCAACTGGAGAAAAGGTTTTTCATAACTGCGAGAAAAACCTTTATATCATACGTATTATCGAAGTATATGGAATACGTTTATTTGAGGTTCCACATAAAAGTATATATCTCGTATATGATGTGACAACAATATAACGTTTTCTTAAGATGTATATATTTAGAATATGATGTACCATATTTAATATATGATAAGATAAATATATATGTTTGTAGCGCGGACATTCGAATGTTGAATATAGGTCGCGATAAACATTATATATACCAGTCGTATAAACGAAATCAAAACGTTCATTAAACCATTTGGTGTTGCTTGGGAAGAGTTCATCTTGCAGCGCCCAACCCCATTCCTGGGGTTCTAAATCATTCCCTAACCAAGTTTGAATTTGATAGTATACATGGATGATATGTTGATGAGCCGCTGCACTTGTTGGTGGAAGATTAGATAGCTACACAGGTTAATAAGTTTTGTTGACTTGACGAATTGTGTATAGCGAAGATCATTGATATTGTCCTCAGATTTTGGAGCATTATATATTGCCAACAAGATGCGTACTCCATTTTCATGCAATGTTTGTACATGGCAGTTTTTTTGTTGAAATACTTGAGCCAGTTGATCGAAATTGGGAAGTTTCTCTAATGTTCTAATGAAAGTTTTTTTCCTTTTAAACAACGCAGATGTCATGTCACATCCACTAAATGCATGCAAAAACAATGTGTTTTTATAAACTTTTGGAGGAGTATATTTGTGTTCTGACATTGCCTTTGCCTACTTTCTTAAAGAAAATTTCTTGTTGATGTGTTTGGGTACGTCCAATAAACAATTACATAGATTTCTGATTAAAACTGTACCGTACGGCCTTAAAGATATTCAAAATATTTTCCTTGTCTTATTAGTAATATAAAGTATTTAAGAGTTTATACATTTTAAAGAAAAATTACTTAATTCTTTTTCTAGTTAAAATATAATTAAGATATATTAGAATATAAATAAAATATATTTAAAGTATTTCACTTAACAATTTTTTAATTACATGAAGTAGGTAAGTATTATTAAACGAATATATTTGATAAATGAAAAATATTATTAAATATAATGTATTAATTAATGTATGACATTGTATGACTGGTGGTCGAGAGGTGAGCGCACTTGCCTCTCACCCAAAAGTTCCGGGTTCGATCCCCGGTCATGGCAGTGGAAAATACTGTGAGAGGGATTTTTTCACTATACACGGATATTGGGTGTGTGTCCCTTGTCTCTAAATGTGTAGCCCCCTCTTCTAGAGCCTTCCGGGATAAAGGGGGTCGTAATTACCTGTGGTGTTATTTATTATTATTATTATAATAAATAATGCAAATTATTCATAATTATGGATTTTTTTGTGATTAATTAACTTTAAACGACGTATTATTTACCGGGACTGACGGTTGACCTTGCATTATGCTATGTATAGCTAAGCGCTGCCCGCTTTCCACGCTCTATCTCTAAAACGTTTAAACGTATAAAAAAATGTTTTTTGCAACAAAATTTTTAGAGAGAATTTTATGCTCTACAATTTTCATAATACATGCAAACATCATTAAAGCCATAGGAAGCGAGATATTTGCGACCTTGAATATCTTAAGACGTGGACACGAAATTTTATATGAGACTTTTGAGGTAACTTTAGAATGCCAAAATAAAGGTTTAAACAAGTGTACAGCTTATTATATCTCATTCCTTCCGAGGTTGGCCCTCTTTTTTAGCTTAAATGAACTGCATTATTAGTTTCACAGTAATCGGTCAAGTTCAGTTTCTTTTTTGACAAAAGTACCAAATGGACAACGCTTACTTAAAATATACAACAAATTCTAAACCAGTTCTTTACAGTGCGAAATATTTGTTTAAGATTGCTCTTGAGCTGAACGAAAAGTTATTTTTTTTTTTTTTTATACATTTATTTAACTTCGGCCTATTTCCGCTACTGAGGCCTAACACCGACGCCTGTAGACGAGCTACCCCCAACCAGGAATTTTGCCGAATCTCTTCCCTTAAGAAGAGTAGGGATCTTTTACTTGCCTAACATTTAATAGACAAGGGACCGACGGCTTTACATCCCCTCCGAAGGATGGTATATCTCCTATACAACCCTCGCCTAAGGTTGTATAGCTTCCGCGCATACACTGATATACAAGCCGCTGGAAGATGTGTGAGGCGAGAACGCGGTTTCCGTTGGAATGGTCACCATCCAAGTACTAACTGCGCCTGTCGTTGCTTTACATCGCATACCGAAGTATGTACATAGTAAAGACGCACCTACGCTCGCCCCCGAAAATAGTTATTATTAACATTAAAAACATTGTTACCTACCAATTCTGGAAGACACTGTTTTATCATATTCTCCAACATAACATCTCCCTCTTCAACATCGACAGATACAGCACTAAAATTTTCTACCAGACCCATGCAAAATCCACATACGTCCTGATCCTCTGGAACACCAATGCCAGTTGCACTTTTACTCAGATACACATCACTTAGATTCAGTTTAACTTCTTCCTTGTTGAGAAATGAAACTATATAATTGTGAGTGTGCAAGCACGTTGTCTTAAAATCAAAATATTTTATAAGCATTTCTTCGCAATTTTTACACATCACAGGTCCTTGTATCGCAGTGAAATCCTAGAACAAAGTTTGAAAATGAATTAGGCCAAATTCATTCCTACATAACATAAGTGTGTTATTTGAGGTGTAGGTACTTACGATACTTGCCATTTTCGGTAGAAGTATATCCAACATGTTTTTCGTGTTTTCATTTATACCAATAAAGTTGTCACATTTTTCCAAGCAAAGTGTGCATATTCCATCTTGAATTTCCATTTTCTACAACAAAAATGGTAGGTAATTTGTTTGGATTAAGTAAAACACACCTACATTAAAATTCCCAAGAATAAAAATAATTGGTGTAAATGGAGATAATGATGACACTGATAAGGTCTCATAGAGGCAATAATTGATCAAAATTTAATAAACCAAGAACAAGAAGAAGGGTTTCATGTATTAAAAGTATTAAGAAAGTTTCAGAAAAATGATAGGCAGCTCACTTTGATATTAGAAACTGATCCAAAAACGCACTGCAATCTATTAAATCGGAATAAGATATATACAGGGTGGACCATAAATAATAGGCCATAGTTCAGGGGTAGATTCTTTGGGCCAAAATATGAGGATATAACCAAATATGCTTTAGTAAAATGTTGCTGTGGAAAAAGATACAGGGTGTCAAACTTCAAATTATTTTTTCGTTTTTTTTGCAATAACTCAACAGCCTCTTGACTGATCATCGCCAAATTTGATAGAGGAACTTTTTTTATTGTAAGAAACAATAATTTAGGTATTACATGACGTTAGATCATAGAGGGCGCCGCAGGACCTGTACCTGATGATGGATTTTTTTTTTTTTACAAAACGTGGTACTTCTGACCAGAAAATCTGATGAGGGCGTCACATCCACGTATAAAAGGTACCTTGGTAGAACTTGATAACTTTATGCTTTAAATGCTTGCGCTTTAGCCATTTTGCAAAAGACTGTCAAAAAAATAAGATCTGTTAAGAATATCCCAGAATGACTATTTCAATGTTTTCGTCATCAACAATAGGCTTTCTTCTTTGCATTTTTGCCTTGACAGAGCCATAATTTTTAAAATTTTCCAGTATGCGTTTTAGTGTTTGGTGACGGTTTCCGTTTTTCAGGATATCGAATAGCAAATGTGACGCAAATTCTTGATATTACTTTATCACATTCTCCATAAATAATAAACAAATTTAAAAAGTCTTCGTGGGTGTAATTTAAACGTGCTGGCATTTTTTGAAATAAGATAATGACTGATTGTTTTTAATCATGGCTATCTTGATGAAATGATTACAACAATTCATGAATTTCTAATAAAATTGCAAATATTTCAAAAAGTTGTAACTTTAACTCCCACAATGCTAATATCAGAAAAAAGGGAATTCAATTTTACACAACTTGACGTAAAAAATACAGGGTGTTCCATTTGACCTAAACAAGTTTTCGCGGTTTGAAGTTGACAAAATGTAACGCGAAAAACGTAACACTTGGTATGATATTATTGAATTTATTTCAGTTGTAGAACGTAGTTTTCCTTATGTTCTTTTTACGTGACAAGAAGCAAATGAGGATCTTTTACACGAAGAAAGTTATAACGGTTCTTGCAAACCGTTGCACCTGTCAAATTTTTTATAAAATGTCAAATATCTCTGAAACGGCTAGGTTTAGGTATAGGATATGCATATGTTTTTGACTCGGAATTTTATGCTCTTTTCGAAAACCCTAAAATATATAGGGTGTTCTGTTTGAAATAAGCAAGTTGGTATCGACTTTCGGTATAAGCGAAGTGCCAGCTGCTTGTAATTATTTTAGTTGGATTGGCCACACCGACATTAGTAATTATCCAAATTTTAAAAATTTTCTGATGCGTACTTTTCTCTATATCGATCGATTCAGTTCCCGGCGAGACACCCTTTTGTTATATAAGAATTTTAAAGTGTTAAAAGGAAGGTTAACTACCAAGAAGACCAATAGCAATCAAATAATAAAAATGCAATAAAAAACAAGCTGTCATTTAATAAATCTAAATGCACAAGGTCTTCTGCACAATAAACATGAAATCGAACTATTAATAAACAATCTTAAACCCATATTTATTTACTTAACAGAAACACATATAACAGATGATATACAGCTATCAGAGATTGCAGTTGATGGTTTTAGAGCTGAAATTTGCTACACAAACAGTTTACACACTGGTGGGGTCATATTTTACATAAAAAATGAAGTAATGTTTCAAGTCTTAAAAAATTTTATAACTGACAAAAATATATGGTATTTAGTAGTAAAAGTCCAAATTAAATTGAAAAGTTGTATTCTAATAGGGGTATATCACTCCCCCAGTGTAAATACGGCAGATTTTTTAGATTATATTGAAAGAACACTCAAAGAATACAGCCTTAACAGCACAGATACCATCGTAATAGGTGACTTCAACATAAACATGTCACAAGACACATTTTATTCAAAACAACTATCAAAAACGGTTATGGAAAATGGACTTAAACAGTTAATAAATCAACCCACCAAAATTACAAAAACTTCCTCAACGATGATTCATATTCCAAAAATAACAGATCATGCCTTCATAACAGTAACCCTTCAAACACCTGACTGAAAATTAAGCAAAACAAAACGACTATTTAGAAGCTTTAAAAATTATAATGTATGTGATATTCAAAATCTATTGATAAATACAGAATGGGACAATAATTTAACGGACATTAATATTTTGGATGAAAATCTGATGAATAAAATCACAAAACTGCTTCTTGCCTCATGAAAGAAATTATAATATCGCCCAAATTGCTAACAAAAAATGGATTACTGAAAAAATTATACAGGCCATAAAAGAGCGAGACAAAAAATATGAGACAGCTAGGACCACACGCAATGAAGATGATTGGAATACATTTAAGGAAAAAAGAAACAAAGTAATTTCAATGATAAAAAAACAAAAACAAAACTATTATGAAAGAAAGATAGATAATTGTAAAAATGACACTTAAACTAATTATTAAGACGAAAATTCAAAATGTATCTAAGTTTATTAAATTTGATGAAGATGAAATTCATGAAGAGATGGAGATAGATGAAAAATTCAATGTTTACTTTACAGAAAGTATCATGGACATTATCCAAAACCAAAATATACATAAATTCAACATCTATGGCATACATGAGAATAGAATAGGAAACAGATTTACTGAAATTAAACATATAGAAATGAATCATCTCAGAAAAATTATCACTGAATTACCTAATAAGTTGGGGAGTGATAGAATTCCCGCACATGTTATAAAATCTTCATTCGACGTGATTGGTAATAGGTTTTTAGATACAATAAACTGCTCTCTACAGACAGTTTTTCCACGAAAATGGAAGAGTTCACTTATCACACCAGTACCAAAAGTAATTAATACTGCACTAAGTGAACAGCATCGCCCTATCAACTTGTTACCTATCTGTGAGAAAATTTTGAAATTGACCGTTAAAGAGCAATTAATAAATTATCTTGAAGCAAATAATACAATTATCTCGATGCAATCAGGGTTTAGAGGTGAACATTCATGTGAAAGTGCGCTACAGTGTATTTTAGAACTTTTAGATGACTGGGTGAAAGAAATTGATAAGGACAATATTATTGTGGCAGTAATCTCTGTAGTGAAGACATTTCAAATGCGGATTAATAGGTGCATTGAAGTCGAGGGCCACCATTTTGAGCACTTACTCTAATTGAAAGATGATGAGGCGAAGAAACTCATGTATCTCAAGCACTCTGATAAGTAAGAGGAGTGCCTATTAAAGAATCACCCGATATATCTAAAAAGCTTTAGCTACACTTTCTCTTAAACTAGAATCCATATGATTATACAGAGTACTTACCACCCAGAGACGGCACTCTCGATGCCGCCTTTGATGTTTCATTGGCAAATCTGGGTGACCTCCGCCAATCTTTTTTTAGGTTTTTCGTAGCGCCAATTCTAACATGTTATACTTCTTGACTTTCTATGGCAAATTTTAAGATTCTGTCAACTATGACTTGTAAAAACTATTGTTCTTTGAATGTTGGATAAATTTGTAGCTAAATAATAGCCGACACTAATTCCACTTGCAAACAACAATCAACTTCGTGTAATGTACGAAAAGAGAGATGTAATGTAAATTAAATACATAATGTTTGTGTGATTTATTTTATTATTATTAGCTGTGACTCGGATACGAGTATAAAGGTTTTACAGTGAATAGCTGTATACAATGAGCAACAAAAGTAAAAAAAAATATTTTGCACTCTCACCTGATATGACACGTATTTTTTTACATCTGTCTACCACCAGATTATCTTGTTCTGCTACAGGTGCATCTTCGATAGACCGTTTTAAACTTGGAATATTGTAGGTACTGCAGACGGTAGCGACTTGTTTCTTTTGAGGGCTTGTAAAGGAGTTTTCCCCAAAATGTACAGCACACACCTTGTAATTATTATATAATTACATAAATCTTCTCGGCTTCAAGAATGTTGCCATAATGGTGCTCTAAAATGATAAATTCGATATTTTAATTACTGTATTCACCTACCTCTCTCTATCTTTCGGAAATTGAAATAAAATAATGTCTTTGTTTGTTAGTTGTTCTCCTTGAACAACCTCGAACTACACAAGAAGTCCCACCTTTTTCACTCATAGTCGGCCAAATTAACAACACTGACAAATTTAAAACACGAAAACACTTATATTAAACTCGCTCACTTGCTGATAAGTTATAAAGTAACAAGCAGTTACAAAACACGAAACTCACTACTGATAGCACAGCTGATAGGTTATGTTATATTTGTTATGATTTATGACAGGAACAGGAAAACATGGCGGGTTCGCATTTTAGCGGGTTTTTATCTCACTAACCTCGTCCTCACTTACAAGGTCTTCATCATTGAGCATGTCACTTTCCTTCCAGACCAGACACTTTTTGTGATGTAAAATTGTAAAGTGCAGGTAGATTGGACCTCTGTTGTTTACATCCACCGCCTCACAAATATTACTTGATTACAAAACTAAAAAATTTCACCAGAGATCCATGACAAACTTCACAAATGACGGATTTCTATTTTCTTTCTATTATTATTTCTCTATCAATAGTAGGTATCAATAAAGAAACAGTATTCTTAAGATAATAATAATCTAGTGAAATGGAATGATCTTAATATAAACACATCTAAATTACCTATACATACAAATGAAAACGAATAAAATACAAATGTTCCAGTCGAATTTAACAAATTGCACTAACATCACAAACGGCCGCCTGGATAACTGATCCAAATTGAGCATTTCATATAAAAGTATATGTTACTTTATGATCGATTTAAATAGTAGTGGAGTGTAATTTTATTACTTAAACGTGCTTGAGCGAAAAAACATTCCCGTCTGTCGGTCTGTCTGTAACTTTTTTTTTTTGTGCGCACGTTTACTGCTCTGGGACCGTTTATAATATTGACTCGAAATTTGGTACACTTATGTATTCAGACTTTGATATGCTTTTTGGCGGTCAACACATATACAGAAAAATATCCTTATAAGTTGCTTGCTTGAGCAGTAGAATAACATATCCAACAATTTTAAAATCCGTAGGTTACTGAGATTCTATGTATCCAGCGCCAAATCCATAAATGTATATAAAACTCTTGTATCGTTAAGTGAGTGTTGATTTAGATACTTATATTTTTGGTAGAACTGCATGTAAAACGTGTAATACATTATCTCCCTCTATAGCTTTAAAGTTATCATCACATATTTTCAAACAAAGTCCGCATATTCTCTCTTGGGTCCCCATACTTTATAACAAATGTGTAACAGGAAAAGGCTTTTTTTAAAATAGAATATATAATAACAATCAACTTTTATTTAGAAAACCCAACAACGCCGCGATAACAACAAGATTAGTTTGTCTACAGAACCCAACAAGTAACAAATTCCAAAAGTTTGCTCACTGTGAACAAGACCCAGAAATCATAGACATAAAAGGGCTAAGGAGGTCCGCCATATTGCCAAAATACTGGGTGTAGAATTACGCTCCTTAGAGATATGTCTATAATAATGTTTTGTATTTCGCAAAGTCAGTGAAATTGTTATAAAACCGTTGATAAAAAAAAATCATATTGTAATTTACCGAGAAAAATACGAAGTTTGCGAAATTCTTTGGTTGAATACCAAAACTTTTTCTAAATACAACATTCTAAAATACTTAATATTAAAAGCGCAAATCTATACCCCGATGTTTTGGAATTTGTACTCTGGGATGTGGCGGCATCTGCGGTCTGATTTTTAACTAAAACAATTTGACAACACTGTTTATGACTAAATTTGTAAATTGATAAAATCTATTCTATTTGTGTCTGGAAAGCTAGCGCTCGAAAGACAAAGACAGCAGCTCTTAGCTGGGACAGATGGAGGGAAAAATTTTAAATTATTTTATTGTTCAGCTCTAAGTGCCCGTCGTGTTTCAGTTTATTCAAGAGTTGTTTAGTTTACATGTGCTCTGTGGTTTATATTCATGTTCCTAACAAGTGTATAACTTGGTGTAATGTGAAAAAATATTTATTTTCATTAATTGTACTTTTTATAAATTTTTGTGATAGGACACTCGACTTTGCGTTTGGAGCCGTTACGGATTGTTAGTAGAAGCGGTATTTTATTTTTAATCTGTAATTTGTAATGTGCATCCTGTGTATTCTTCATTCTAATTATTTTCATTTAATAATTCTCTCTTCTTTGCCCAGTATAGGATCTTTTTGGAAAAACAATTGATCAACCTCTAATAATAATTTCAAATAAAATAAATTTTCTTTCAGATTGAACGAGATGAAGTTTTGTGGGCAGAAAAGATGTTGCGGTTATTAAAAACGTTTTATTTCACCTATTTGTTACCTACCAGAAGTAATAGATCCGCAGCACCCTAACGATAGAACATGAGTATTATTTATTTATTTATTTTGGATATGTCTTCATTTAACATAATGCTGATTTTATTTATTTATGGAAGTGATATAGAAATATTTTCATTTTATTTATTTTATTTTGGGAAAATCATATTTATTTTTGTTCTATTATTTAGAGCTAATTGTTTTTGTTAAGTTTATGTATTTATTTATTATTCATTTATTTTGTAAGGTTTTTGCTTTTAAACTTCGCTTTCCTACAAAAAATGGAATGGGGTGCGACTGGCAACACCGTTTCTACATGATAAGGTTCAATTCAATAAATGATTATTCATCTGTATTTTGTTTGCTTAAAAACTCCTCTTTAGTTAGTTTAATTCCAAAACTTGTGTTTTTATATGTTCTTTAAATTTGCATAGAAAATAAAGAAGAAAATATTATTGTTGGCTATCATGAAAGAAAACCAAGACTTTACTAAGAAAAGTTCTTTACTTTGCTACTGGTTTCGTGAACAAAATTTTGCTTCACATCCTCGGGCAACAAGAATTTTTCCATAAATTTGAGAAGGTTTTCAAAGGAAAACATTGTGCATTGTATAACAACAGTCAGTAGAATTAGAAGTTTGTAGTCTACTTATGTATAATATACTTAATGAAGGACTATAAAATAATTTAAAATGTTTTTGAGGCAAACGTAAATCATTCTTAACAGATCTGTTGTGTTCATCGTTTGTCCTCGTCTAAAAAACATTTTAAATTAGTTTATAATCCTTTATTTTACATTAGTAGCGAATTTGATACACACGCAAAGAACCATTGGACAAACAATATTCGATGACCAAAGTAATCTACATCTTCTGGGTACGTTACTTGTGCGAAATTTCTTATTTTAGTGCTACATTGGTAATATTTTATTGAATGAATCACTATACTTTTTCGTTAAATATTTCCCGTTTTAAAAATGGTCCGAAAAACAGTCCCAACAACTCCAGAAATGTTATGTTATAAAAATAAGAACTCTAAAACAAAGCACTACATCTTCAACAACACTTACAAATTTAAAAGAAGGTCGGAGGATACCTGTAGGTAGAAAAATACTGCAAATATAACTCGAAACACCTTACAGGATAGGTTATGTTTTGTTTGTCCTACACAGAGATATCTCTGTGGTCCTACAAGCTGAAAAATAACCTAATGGTAACATTCATTTCATTTCACCTGAAAAATATGATAAAAACTTTAACACAAAATTTTTCATTTAAATGATTAGTTTATTTATAATTCAAAAATCATCGTAAACTAAAACAAATAAAAATATTGACAATAATATATTAGAGAAGGCAATGTTGCCGGCTATATTTTGACGGAATAAAGTATACGACGTCTGAGTATACGACATTCCATGTTAGTTGCATCACATTCTCTGGCTGAAATCTGAAAGCAAAGTACTCTGGTTACGTATTTCTGTGATAACGTAAATGTAACTAGGGGATATCTCCGACGCCCGGGGAGTATTGGTGGCTTCACTAGGTTCGATTAGCTGATCCTTATCCCTCTTAATATGAAGCGGAGTATTAAGCGCCCTCTATGATCTAACGTGATGTAACATATAAATTATTGTTTCTTAGAATAAAAAAAGTTCCTCTAGCAAATTTGGCGAAGATCAGTCAAGAGGCTGTTGAGTTATTGCGAAAATAATTTGAACTTTGACATCCCTGTACCACAGCAACATTTTACTAAAGCATATTTGGTTATATCCTCATATTTTGGACT
Organism: Leptura quadrifasciata; assembly: GCA_963675555.1. Lineage (NCBI taxonomy): Eukaryota > Metazoa > Arthropoda > Insecta > Coleoptera > Cerambycidae > Leptura > Leptura quadrifasciata. The sequence continues at coordinate 92,388,251 of OY776680.1, read as the reverse complement.
AAAGAATCTACCCCTGAACTATTACCTATTATTAATGGTCCACCCTGTATAAATATGTGTGTCTGTACCTATCAATATATTTTATGCATGTGTTTACGTCTGAATGTTACCTACTTATCTTAACTTTTCCTTTTGTTAGTGTATTTTAACATTTAAATGAAAAACATAATATATATTATTATTATTACTATTGTAAAAAGACCAAAAATTTCTTACTAATATTTTATTGAATAAAAGTACATGTGAAAAAATTCTTAAATATTTTAAACATTACAGGATGATTCACCTAACACTACCCAGACAAATTACTGGGAAACTGTTGATTATCATATTGTACTGTCAATAACACCATTTGAGCTGCAAAATGTAGTCTTTAGAAAGATGTATTCACCCGTGTATACAGGAATTAAAATTTAATTTCCCAGTAATCGGTCTGGGGAGTTTTAGCTTAACCACCCTGCATATAATTTACTAGAGTAGGTGGCGTTTATCGAGTACAAATAATTTGTGAACATAATTAAACAAGCAAAAATAAATACTAAAAATTTTGCTTACACAGTAGACCAAAAAATGGAGTGAATACAATATAAACATTATATGAAAGATGTTTAATACAGGGCAAGGCAATAGTGCGTGCGACTTCAATAGCTCAAGTTCTACGATAGTTAGAAATTTTTAAAAATACAGGTAAAGTACATAAAGTTTATAACTGGAAATTTTTTCGAATATACAGGGTATAGATAGATAGATATTTATTTTATTTCAAAAGTTTGAAACAAGTCGAGAGGCATTTCATAATACAACTATTATTAACGATACAGTTTAAAATTACATACATACACGGTTAAAACGTTACATAAAATATAATAATTAAATACATAAAAGATAAAAGATTACGGGAGAAAGCAGATAACAAGCAAATTGCTATACTGACATTAAGAATTCATCAACAGTGTAGTGTTCGATATTGCAGATGAGTTTGAAGATTTCTTTTTTGAATTTCAAGAAGTTTGAAATACTTTTTATATCTTTAGGTAGGCACTTATAAAGATAAATGCAGGAATAATGTGGTCCCTTTTTGGTTAAGGATAATGTATGCACGGAATAATTAAAATCATGAGCTCTTCTTGTAAAATATTCATGACAAATTAGGTTATGTTTAAATTTGTCAGGTTGTTTCCTCAAAAATAATATACACTGATAAATATAAATTCCGGCTAAAGTTAACAGACCGTTTTTCCGAAAAACTCCTCTACAACTGTCGATAAAGTTCATCTTCAATATTATATGAATAACTTCCTTTTGAATTTTAAAGATTTGTTCTGAGTAGGAAGAATGTCCCCACAATATGACCCCATATTTTAGGATTGAATAGCAATTTCCAAAGTATGCTGTTTTTATAGTAGCATAGTCTACATATTTAGCCAATACGTGTAACGCATAGCAAATTGATGAAAGTTTGTTATATAGATTTTCAGCATGAGAGTTCCAAGTTAAATTGGAATCGAAGTAAACTCCTAGAAATTTAGAACAGTTTGTTATCTCTATAGGGACGTTATTTAGTAATACATCATTTGGAAATAATAGTCTACTATGATTTGTTCTGAAAAACATACATTGAGTTTTATTGGTGTTTAATACTAGATTGTTACTATTATCCCAGTTATTTAATTGACATAAATGTTTATCACTAAATGATATAGTTGTTTCAACCATTTTACCCTTAATTAAAATGTTATTGTCGTCTGCTTAGATTATCATTGCAATGTTAGTGTTAATGATGGCATTTGGTAGATCATTCACAAATATTATAAATAAAAGTGGTCCAAGGATACTGCCTTGAAGGACTCCCAGACTTGTAGTTGTACGTTCTGAACGAACTTCTGAAGCACCGTTCCTGATAACCACACTCTGAGAGCGGTTTTTCAAGTAAGATTGGAGCCATGTTTCTGCAGTGCCCCTTACACCATACCGAGACATTTTATGTATCAGAAGTTCAAGGTTGAGGCAATCAAAGGCTTTGGAGAGGTCCAGAAACAAGCCACAAGCTATATCCTATATACAAGCAATCTCTCCAGTTGCATCTGGAATCCATTCTCCCCACAATCAAGAATTATGGTGAAATAGAAATCGCAACGGAGCAGATCCGTAGCGCAATCACTTCAGAATATCATGAAACTTCTCCACTAAAGTCTAAAAAAGACAACAGAGGGGCATCTTGGTGGAACAAAACACTGGACAAAATGAGAAAAGAAGTTCGACTCCTCTTCAATCGAGCTAAAGCTTCGGGCAACTGGAAACAATATAGATCTGCTTTAACAGACCATAACAAAGAAATTAGGAAAGCAAAAAGGGAATCTTGGGGGAGGTTCTGCGAGAACATGACCCATGTACCTTGCAGTACTAGAATCCACAAGATCATTTCCAGAGAACCGGTACGAGAGTTTGGGACAGTAAAATGAACAGACGGCTTGTTCACCGAATCTGGAAAGAAAACCCTAGAGCTTCTAGCACAGAACCACTTCCCAGGAAGTTCGATTCTGCCAGATAACCAACAGCTGCCACCATCGAGGAGTCGATATAAACGACCCTGCAAAAATGATTGGTTGGTAGCCAAAAAGGTTATCACAGCAACAGCGATTGAGTGGGCTATTAAATTTTTCCAACCATCCAGCTGGGCGATGGTTAAAGTGGTATATATACCAAAAAATGGGTCGAATAGAACCAGACCCTAAATTGCTAAAACCCATTAGCCTGACGTCATTTCTGTTGAAGGGCCTGGAAAAAGTACTGGATGGATAGATCAGGGGAAACATCCTGAGCACTTAACCCCTTAACGTTCACCAGTACGTGCTGCTTTGGAAATCCTCCTAGGCTTACCTCCTTACCTCTCCATGTCTACCTGGAGAGATAGGCTAGGTGGGCAACATACAGACTCCAACAGTCGGCAATCAACATGCTGCAGTCTAGCATCATGGAACGCAACGGACTAACTGATGACCTGAATAGTCACAGCATCCTAAGTATGCTTTCTGATGTGATGCCTACCAGGACCAACCACGAGCTGCATTTTAACATCCTATTTCCTGAAAGAGATGAGTGGGATTGGAATGAAACGGACCTACAGAAGGCAGACAGCTGTTGGTTTACAGACAGTTCCGAAACTCCCAAAGGAACAGGACCCACTCACATTTCAACCTAACCTACTTTTGACACAAAATTATCTTTTTCATCTCACATTCATAATATAGTGTATGCAGGAACCAAAATGTTAGGTTCCATTATTAGAAACAGCAGAGCTTTTCTCTGTCGTGGCGATCAGCAATCTTTTTACAGCGTTAGTACGATGTAAACTGGAATATTGCAGTACAGTTTGAAATCCTTTCCAAGTAAATATTATTCCAGATAATGTACAAAAAAGATTTTTTAAATTTTGGTTCTAAAACATGGCGTTTACCCCGAGAGAAACTATTATAATCTTTTATTAGATGAGTTTAATATTGCCTCTTTTCGCAAAATGTGAGGTGGTTGACTAACTTTATATAAAATCATACTGTTATGTGTTTACAATCTGCAGTAAACACCCTGTACGTAGGTTCATTAAATTGCAACAAGGATCTTCATAAATCACTGATTTATTAATTGTTTAATTACAATAACTAATGCTTAAAAATAACACAACTAATTATACTTTAATCTAACATAAATTCACTACTTTAAATCACAACTTATTACTGTTCTTCTTTGACCTGCTGTTCATCTCATATCAAAGTGTCCTCTGTGCGCTTGGATCCAATCTATATATACCCGCGTCGAATGTACTCGATTGTTCTAGAAGGTTCCAGTCTATCATTTAAGATCGTTCCAGTCTTCTAGTATTTTCTATGAGGCAGTGGCGTAGGCGTGCATATAACACTGCCCCCTTCCTAAGTCTGAACGTCCCGGTCAGGTAATTCAAAGTCCTCAGCATACTTCGCCAATCTGTCAAAGTGCACGATTTTCATCTTGGACTTCTTACTTCGTTGAATCCGGTAAACAACGTCATTAATCCGGGTGATGACAGAATACCTTCCCAAAGTGAGCAAGGCTTCTAGATTTCTCCTTCACTCCACTGTGGGTTGTACAGCCAAACCAAGTTCCCCACCTTGAATTCTGCTGAGCTGATATTACGGTCATATTGAGCCATCATTCGGGCACCACTCCTTGTAGGTGACCTCTTGTTGTCCACATCTGTACAAACCTTGCAACTGCGACACAAAGCCTCTACATCCTGACAGCTATTTATCCAGCAGAATCGTTCCCGTACTCTAGGCAAGGTCTTATTTTTGCCATAATCTTCTTGGGATATTGTATAGCTTTCATTAGCTAAATAAAGAAATTATTATTATTTTATTATTATTCCATGGTGCACTTCCCGAAGTACTTTTGGTACTCAGCTCCTGGGTATCACTAGATGCATGGTAACTTCCTTCCCGACCGGGCTCTCCCATGTTCTCCGTAATAGACCATCTTCAAGCCTTAGGGAATCTCATTGCGGTCACAAAGCCTTCAGTCCAACGCTTTTGTAAGAAATGTCCTTCAATTTCGGACGGATTCCTTTTCCTTTTGCTTCAGTAGTGGTCTAATCTTGTCGTCATTCAGTCATCTTAAAGTGTTTCCCGTTTAAGATCTATTTTAACAAAAACAAAACCGATAAACAGGGAGCAGAATTCAAAAAACTGTATTTACAATATCCCGTGCGAATGTGATAAATGTTATGTGGGTGAGTCATCCAGACCATTCAGTGTGAGGTTGGATGAGCACAAGAATTACATTATAAAGAATGAAATTCAGAAATCAAAGATTTATGAACATGCTTGGGAAAACGGACATATAATAAACTGGGACTCGGCGAAAATTTTAACAAAAGAAACAGATACCAAAAAAAGAAAAATTAAGGAATCATCAATAACCTTATTAAATGAAGATAAGTGCATATCGAATTGTTCTGTAGATATTTGTACAACCTGGCTACCAATGTTAAAAGAAGAACTTAACAAACTCAACATTATATAAAAGAAAATATCATCAGTTCTATGTTCTGTGTAAGTAGTAAGTATCTATGGAAATAACATAAACAGAATCTTAAAGCTGTGCATTTGACATACACAGCAAAATAAGAGTTCTTCCAAAAAAAAAAAAAAGCTTTGAAAACGGAAAGAGATTACTTTCCGAAACGTCAGCTAAATACATTATTTCTGTGTTTATTCCGATTTATATTATTTGCAAAACATAACCTCTGACTTTTCCTTTGGCGTAAACGTCACGGGCGCAGAGGCTTTTTTCCAATAATTCTATTATTTTGTAGATTCGGTGATTTGTATTGAAGAGGATAATAATACATGTGGTAGAAAACCCAAATAATAGGAAAGAATATTCGAAGAATGCCACAAATAACTTTCAGACAATGTATACTGCTATTATGTGACTTATACTTAGCTATTCCGATAGGCTATGGTAGAGCAATGTGTCTGTAAATGAAAGGTCATAGAATCGAATCCTAAAAAAAACATTAACACGTGATGACATCTATAGGAACTTGGAAGTATTAAGAGTTTACGGATTGACCACTAGATGGCATGACGATCATCATCCATATCTACAGTATTTAGACGACTTAAACTTAGCTATTCCGATAGCCACGTGCTAGAGCGCCTTGTCTGTACATGAAGGATCGCAGGATCGAGTCCTAGGCTGTGAAAAAAAAATTAACATGTGATGACATCTTTAGGAACTTGGAGGTATTAAGAGTTTACGGATTGGTCACTAGATGGCGAGCTTGACGATGAGTTTCCCATAGCGCAAGTGTCCGGACTGATTATTAGAAGAGGGCGCGACGTTTGAATTTCCCGCGGCGTGACGTGATTGGTTGCTATGCAGAGAGTACGACTTTTGACCTTGAATAACCTTGTCATCTTCAGCCGGCTCTTTACAAGATTGACCTTAAAAACCCGGTTGAACCTCCATAAGAAATAACATGGGATTTTAGCGCAGAACGCCCATAGCTTATCTACTGTTGGGAGATAGTCAATAAAAATATAGGGGTGAAAAGGGGCTTCTAAAAATATATTGATTTTCCTTGAATTTCATTTTTAGAAATGACACTTGAACCCGTACAATCGTCTTCGTTCACCCTGTATATTAGTAAATAATTTCCAGTTACCGATTTTTTGTGGTTTATTTTTTTTAAATTTCTAGTTATCGTAGAACACGAGCAATTGAAGTCGGACGCACTATTGTCCCACCCTGTATAATAATAAGTCGATCAGTTGAAAGACAAAAGTTACAGAAGAGCATTTATCAAATTAAGAGCACAAACATGGAGGCAAAGGACAGCTGAACGAGACAGTGAAAGTTAATGAAATCAAAAGATCTTCGGAAGCAAGACCCAAAACCGAGCGAACTGAATATTAATTAGGAAGGTCTTAGATTCTAGATTGATAGGTGGGGAGTGGGTTTGTGCCCAAATGTACTAAGATCTCCAGAATAGACCCACAGTGCTGTCCCTGCAGGTAGTACATATACTTATTAGGCTAATACTGCTAGTTTATAATATGTTGTTAAGCCAAGACTCTAGCGTACACGATAACTTTTGCGCATGTACCGACAGATGATTAAATCAGGATGCGTATTATCATTTTTGTCGAGTATAAAATTAATAAAAACAATTTTAGAATGTTTGTTATAGCATAAACTATTTGTACCTATAAATGAATACTGCATTGGAATGTCCACATCTTCAGAGGCACATTACAAGCCTATGAAACTTGCAATTAGTGCTAATGAACTTTTAATAATGTATGTCAGAGTAATCTTGTTACCGTGAAGTACATCTGTAATTTAATAACCAACCATGAAAACAGACCGCCAAAAGGTTGGCACATGAGTAGAAGGTTCGCGGTATGCTAAGTCTTGACCTAATTTTACTGCAAAGGAGATATAGGAAGCTATAGCAGTATCGGTTCTAGTAAGTAAGAGGTAGTGGCATAGCCACTTCTAGTCTACCAACAATTGTGACAAATCTCTTTTTGTTGAGGGAAAGGGCGGTGACACAAAATATGTTCTCCAGTTACGCATATGGTTATCTGCAACTCTCTGTATGTGTGAAGAAGCTGGTTTAGTCTGAAGTGTCCTGTTAATAATCCGATGTTTGGACACAGAGCTTGCCTACCTTACTCCATATGTCGACAGCAGCTTGAACAATCCGCATGGTATTTGCAATCATTTTTGAGGTGAAATGGTTACTGCTGAAGAATTGTTATACCTTTCTTGAGAAGCTTATCTACTTCTCATTCTATAGGCCTTTACAGACCAGCAAATTCTTTTAAGAGTATTTTCCTTTGATTAAACAAACTCGTCACACTGGTCTGTTACTGCTGCCACAGCATCCTCACCCTTATGTATCAACAAATGCTTTTTGAGGTAATATTTACTCTTAGTCTGAAAAGAACAAGGATCACATTTGTAAATCGTTATTTCTGAGGGCTTCTTATGCTGCAGTAAATGTGTTTTGAGACTAGTTTTACGCTTTGTCTGAAATGAACAAGAGTAACATTCGTATATCGTTCCTTTCGAGGGGCTCTCATGCACCAGCATATGCCTTTTGAGAACGCCTTTGTGTTTTGTTTCAAATAAACAAGAGTTACATTTGTACATTGTTATTTCCAAGGGATCCATATGGTTCAACAAATGGCTTGTAAGACCACTTTTGTATTTCGTTTCATACGGACAAGAGTCACATTTGTACATTGCTACTTCTAAAGGATCCTTGTGGGACCTCAGATGAATTTTCAGACCATGTTCATTTACTGCTTCATAAGAACAAAACTCGCATTTGTACGTTGTTGCTTCCGGACGATTTTTATGAATCAGTAAATGCCTTCTGAGACATTTTCCGTGCTTTGACTCAAACGAACAATAGTCACACTTGTACATTTTTATTTCTGAAGGATCCTTATGAACCACCAAATGTTCCCGGAAAACGCTCTGGTATCTTGTTTGATATGTACAGGCATTACATTTGTACATTTTTACTTCTGAGGAACTCTTATGCTTCAGCATATGCCTTTTGAGAAGAACTTTAAGTTTTGTCTGGTATGAACAAGAGTCACATTTGTATATTGTTACTTCTGCTGGATTCTTATGATTTATCAAATGGCTTTGGAGGTAAGCTTCATTTTTTGTCTGGAATGGACAGGAGTCGCACTTATACATCGTGACTTCTGAAGGATCCTTATGCGTCTCCAAATGACCTTTAAGGTAACTTTTATATTTAGTTTGAAATGAACAAGACTCGCATTTGTACATTGTTACTTCTGAAGGATCCTTATGCTTCAGAAAATGCACCCTGAGACGATATTTACGGTTTGTCCGATATGAGCAAGAATCGCATTTGTACATTGTTACATCTGAAGGGTCCTTGTGCCGCAGCAAATGTATTTTGAGGCCATTTTTACGTTTTGTCTGGAATGAGCAAAAATCACATTTGTACAATATTACTTCTGAAGGATCCTTATGTATCAGTAGATGCCTTTGGAGGCAATTCTTGATTTTTGTCTGATATGAACAAGAGTCACATTTATACATTATTACTTCTGATGGGTCCTTATGTTTCAGCAAATGCATTTTGAGACAATCTTCACGATGTGTCCAATACGAGCAAGAGTCGCAGTTGTACATTGTCTCTGAAGGGTCATTATGCTTTCGCCAATGACTGTGGAGGTTACTTCTATGTTTCGTTTGATAAGGACAAAAGTCACATTTGTGCATTTTTATTTTCATAGCATTTGTACCTGTCGATGTCCTTTCACGATTAGGCAGCAAACCGCCTTCAATCCTAAAAATGACACAAATAGTTAGTATCACTGACACTTGTTTAATTCAGCTGAAATAAATAATAATAATAGCCTTTATTCAATAATACCATGTAAAACAATGTAGAAGATGTCAAAAGAACATCGTTAGCAAGTAGGGCTATTTCTACAATAGCGACATGTAAAATAGCCAGCAGGCGCCATCTAGCGGTCCAGCGTCTGTTGCAATCGAAAAATAGCGGGATGTACTAAGTAGTCAAAGGATTCTTGTGCCGGTCGTCGCATGCCTACCTTGCACTGACGAGAGCCAACAGCTCGAAACTGCAGTCTGCAAGTGGTGTGTGACGACTGGCAAGAGAGCTCCTTTAAGTAGGATCAGTTTTTCGGCTGGTGTTTGTTGCAATCGAAGCATTAGCGTTTTGATGGTAATATGCAATTATTACACTTAACGCGCCAGACTTGTAACTTTGGTTGCAGTCTGGTTATTTTCCTTATAGTAAAATAAGGATTTATAGAGGAGTTTGCGACTAAAAATATTATGTTTAATATTCCGCCCTCTAAAAGCACATTTGAACTATGCTAAGCCAAGTCAGGCTATTTATTTTTCGATTGCAACAGACACTGGACCGCTAGATGGCGCCTGCTGGCTATTTTACATGTCGCTATTGTAGAAATAGCGGGATGTACTAAGTAGTCAAAGGATTCTCGTGCCGGTCGTTGCATGCCTACCTTGCACTGACGAGAGCCAACAGCTCGAAACTGCAGTCTGCAAGTGGTGTGTGACGACTGGCAAGAGAGCTTCTTTAAGTAGGATCAGTCTTTCGGCTGGTGTTTGTTGCAATCGAAGCATTAGCGTTTTGATGGTAATATGCAATTATTACACTTAACGCGCCAGACTTGTAACTTTGGTTGCAGTCTGGTTATTTTCCTTATAGTAAAATAAGGATTTATAGAGGAGTTTGCGACTAAAAATATTATGCTTAATATTCCGCCCTCTAAAAGCACATTTGAACAATACTGTTCTGGTACATTCTATTGGTGGATATAAAGAGGTGAATCCAGCAGATGGGGGAACAGTTCAGTTCAGTTGAGTGAAGTATACAGTACAGTTCAATTCAGTGAACAGACAGAGAGTTTTTAGGTTAGACAAGAGTTGACAAGTTTAGGAAGAAAAGTACATAGTGTTTTAAAAGTAGTGAATTTATATTAGATTAAGTTATTATTAGTTGTGTGATTTTTAAGTATTTACTAGTGTAATTTTAGTGATTAATAAAATAGTGGTTAGTGAAAATTCTTGTTGCAAGTTATTTGAATCCACAAAGTGTTTACTCAAGACTGTAAACACGTAACAATATATTTATTAGTCGTGAAAGTGGTTCTGCGAGTTCCAATGCACAAAACTTCACCAGTTTAGTTGGTATCTCATCATCTCCCATAACTGCCATGTCTTTTACAGCATGTATTACATTAAAGATTTCAGTGGGCATTGTGCCATGCAAAAACATGATGTGGTCATTCTTTGGAATATGATCCATAGTTTTCAGGGTATTTGCATCGATATTTTTACATATATTTATGAAATAGCTCTTCACTTCATCCAAAACTTCTTTTTTGGTTTTGTTTTTTTGATTTCCTGTGTATGCGATTTCAAATCTTGTCTCTTTTTCTTTTCCAGTGATTTCCTTTACTAAATCCCAAGTCGATTTAACTTTATTATTTGAATTTATGATATAATTTGAGTATGATTCTGTCTTTGCATCATTAATTAAGCTCTTAAATTCCTTATTGGTGGTATGCTTCTTTCGCCACATTTCTCTTTAGCATTTCATCATACATTTGTCGTTTTATTTTGCTTCTCATTTTTATTTCCTGGTTTATCCAAGCTTTGTGTTCCTGCTTATTATTGTCTTGCCTTCGGATAAATTTCGTCCAGCCGATGTCCAATTTCTGTTAAAACCATTATTGTGTTGGTATTTGTGTCATCTTCGGCAATTACTTGATTCCATTTTTTTTGAGGTGTTCTTTAAATAGGTGGCATTTATCATTCACGATGACTTTTTTCATTACCTTCTCTTTTTTCTGAATTGGGATGTAAAGGTTTGTAAGCCAAAATGGTCACTAAGTCCATTCTTGTCCACTTTAGTTTGACACGTTTTAAAATAAGCAGTTTTTGATGGAGCTTACGAAAGCTAGACAATTTCTGTTGTTTTAAACATTCAATAAAAATTTTTTAATTTTCAAACCACTAACTTTATGGAAATGGAAACTTTTCCAATCTTTTAGGCAGAGCTGTTTCTAAGCACTGTGCTTAGTGCTCGTCTAAGCACTTTTGTGCTCGGGAGCACTTTTTAAAATTGCCGTTTTGCCTCTCAATTTTGTTATACAGATTAAGAACATTGCCGGAATTAGTACTGTATGCAGTTATTAACCTGAAGAACAACCTAGATGCCAAAAGAATATGTAATGATGTCAGAAAGACCATCCAAAAATGATCTAAATCGTCAAAAAGTATGATATAGCATCTACATGTCTCCGAGACTTGTAAATTTTTGGTTCTATCAGACATTTCTGATGTATTTTCGTAAATGTCTTAAAAACATACATTTTTGCCACTAATAACTACTTGTATTTTTCTTGAAATACATCGAAATGTGGAGGATAATTTTTATTTATGTTCGTAGACGCCATTTCCGTCAGCTGAATTTTTCAGTTTAGATGACTATTTTTTATGATTTATAAAATTATCACAATTTTCTGTGTTTTGTACGAGGACTTGTGTATTGAAAGTTACCATTTGCCACTCTGTAAAATAATGCGCAAAAACGACCCTCCTAGTAATCAGGAATGTTCCTGACAATAAGTCGAGTCGAAAACTTTTGCATTGGATTATTCCCATATAGATTCCAGCTAAAATCATTCCTTAATGTTCATACGTCAAAAAATGCAATTCTCTAGACCCCCTAGTTTCATTTCGATATGTTCAAAAATAAAAAAGTTATAGGGGTGAGTCACTAATTTGTAGAACTCGGTATATTTAAGCAGAAAAATAATTTTTCAAATTTAAAATGGAACTATTACCTGTTGAAATCATCCCCATCTGTTTTTATTTGAATTTCTCTGTCACAAATAATGGTTTGGTCTTCTATTTGAATAAGGTTTTCCTCAAGTTCGGTCTCGTTTTCTCCACCAAATGTTTCTTCTTGTTTAATGAAATCAAGTCGACCCTCTTTTTCACAGTCCCAAATATCTTCTGGTGTAGCGTGAAACTCGCTGACGTCTACTTCCTGATCATCGTCCATTTTTATAAATCTTCCATTTTTACTTTCATCGTCAATTTTGATGTGATCAAAAAGCTTCTGTTCTAATTTAATTATCCCAAATCCATTATCAATTTCTCTTTCATCGGGGTTTTCCCTTTCTGCATAGAACTGTTCTTCTACCTTGACTACTTCAATCGGGTTACCATCTACCACATTTGCTGTTACATCTTTTGCTGTAAACTCTAATAAACTCCTTAGATCTATTTCGTCTTTACTGCTTATATTTATAGTTTTGCAGTATTTCTTAATCTTTTCTTCTGCATTCAAACAGTTCGTCACGAAAAGGAAAATATTCTCTAGAGATTCATGGCAAGGTGCACAGATTACAGGTCTTTTGATGATATTTAAGTCCTAAAAACGAACCAATTAATCAATCAAAAAATATTTTATTATCCTTAGAAAAACATTGGCAAAGTAAATACGAAAAATAATAGAAAAAATACAAGTTCGACTTTTAACCAACAATGGGCCCCACAGTTCTCTTATGGAAATTGGTTTTCAATAAAATGGGCTCAAATTTTACACACAGGTAGTTTGTCGTGCTGATCAAAAGTCTCCATGGGTACAAAAAAATTTTACCGACAGGATTTTGATATAGTGCCCGGAAGGTCCGAATTTTATGGAATCGCCATATCATGGTAGTGCTGGAAAATACATGTTTCTGCTTGCCTTTATGCATGTTCGAGAGTGTACATCGACTGTACAATACACACAGAAATACAAACACACACATACCATTTGTCTATTTTACGAGAGCCAAACCAAATATCTCACTTAATATCTATTGTAGAAGAATAAAGTTTTGGAAACAGTTATCCCATTTTTTGTGAGCTATATTTCAGTAAAAAGAAATGTGGAATCCATAGCCTACTTTGTGAGACTTATTACGAAAACCTATAAAATAGGAAAACCAGAAATGGTTATAGCTTCCTTATTTGAGGAGATATTAAAAAGTTAAAGGGATGAAAGTTGACGGCAAAGACAATAAGAATAATAATGCGTTTAAAAAATTTAGAAAAACACAGTTGGTTTTGACATATGCTCTTGTGCAAAAATGAAAAGAACAAATCTCAAAGTAGGCCATGGCACCATTAATTCCATTTATTTTTTCTCTTTCCAACGATATAAACCATATCACAAAAATTTTAACTGATAGTATCAATATTTAATATTTTACAAAAACCGCAATTCATATCATCGAATCGTAAAAATCAGCTATGCCATGATAAGTGAAAAACAATCTGTATAGACTGTATAGTTATTAATATTGTCAGTGCAATTTTGATGTAGAGATAGCAGTCACAGTTTACGGAAATAGATTTCCAGATGCTCCACAGCCAAATCGAACTATGTTTAAGAAGTTAGTTCAAAACCCAAAAAGGCACAGTTCATTTTCAAAAAAAGTAGAAGGCAAGGGCTTGTTGAGGATGATGTAAGAAAAGTGAATAGAGTATTGAATTATGTCAACCAAAATGAAGAAACCTCTCTGAAACAAATTCAGAGGGGAAAACGGACATAGAAGCAGATACCAAAAAAAGAAAAATTAAAGAATCAGCAATAATCTTATTAAATGAAGATAAGTGCGTATCGAATTGTTCTGTAGATATTTGTACAACCTGGCTACCAATGTTAAAAGAAGAACTTAACAAACTCAACATTATCTAAAAAAAAAATATCATCAGTTCTATGTTCTGTATAAGTAGTAAGTATCTATGGAAATAACATAAACATAATCTTAACGGTGTGTATTTGACATACATAGCAAAATAAGAGTTCTTCCAAAAAAAGCTTTGAAAACGGAAAGAGATTACTTTCCGAAATGGCAGCAAAATACATTATTTCTGTGTTTATTCCGATTTATATTATTTGCAGTACATAACATGTGACTATTCCTTTGGCGTAAATGTCACAGGCGCAGAGGCTTTTTTCCAATAATTCTATTATTTTGTAGATTCGGTGATTTGTTTTTGAAGAGGATAATAATACATGTGGTAGAAAACCCAAATAATAGGAAAGAAATGCCACAAATAACTTTCAGACAATATCTAGTTACAAGACATCTAATTAATAATTTTGACTCATTTTTACTTACTAAAAATGTACATGGTGGCTAAAAATTATTTGTCAATTAAGAAATTTTCTCAATTTTTTCAAATGGAACACCCTGTATATTTTTCGCCGATGTGATGTAGAAATGAAAAACGAACATTTTTTGTAAGTACTTCCCTATGGTTATTTGTAACCATTTTGGATTTATCGAGCAATAAGTGCTAAATTCAAGAATAAACTTAAAAAATCAGACATTTTTTCAGAAAATTGACCAGGAAAAATTATAATAAGGGCTTCATTTTGTCCATTTTAACCGATACACATCTCTATGCATCTTTGAAATGAAATTCTTTCTTTCACATTTTGGATTGTAGAACAGCAGAGCTAGGTAGGTCGAATCCTCTGAAAATGGATTCGAGTCACGAATCCGAATCCTCAAATTAACTTCAGAATTATTGTTACAGTTACACTTATTATTTTCTATTTTAATATTATGGTGAATAGCATATAGGCAAATAGGCTAACACCTGTTATGGAAAAGTTACTTCCTGAAACACAGAGTGGCTGTAGACCAAACCGAAGCACATCGGATCTAATCTTCACACTTAAACAGCTTCAAGAAAAAGCACTCGAACATCAACGAGAAATTCACATGGCCTTCATTGATTTAACCAAGGCGTTTGACTCGGTGGACAGGGAAGTGCTCTGGAAAATTATGCTCCGCTTAGGTATCCCTAGAAAATTTGTGGAAGTATGTCGCAGTCTACATACAAACAACAACGCCCAGGTTATGTATAATAATGAGGCAACCGAACCTTTCCAAACCCTCACTGGAGTTAGGCAGGGATGTGTCCTGGCACCCCTACTTTTTAATTTGTTTACCACTGCTCTAACAATTATTGTTGACAACAAACTGACAATCAGAGGAAAGGTCTCAGATACCGTTCTGATGGCGGTCTCTTTAACATAGGGCGCTTTAGAGCTTTCACGAAGACACGCACACGATTCATTTGTGATCTCCAGTATGCGGATGACTGTGCACTTTTAGCCTCTATGCCGGAAGAGCTTCAAGAACTTTTAGATGTGTATGCCCAGAGCTATGATTCCTTGGGACTTAAAATCAACATTGGAAAGACTAAGATTATGTCAACTCCTCATCAAGTGAACCAAATAGACATTACACTTAACGGAAATTCTCTTGAAGTGGTGGATCAGTTCAATTACTTAGGCAACGTTGTTAATGACAAAGCAAACATGGACAGCGAGATTCGCAATAGAATTAACGCTGCATCTAGAGCACTCTGGGGACTTAGAGAGAGAGAGTACTTGACAACTACGACCTTGCTTTGTCAACGAAAATGGCTGTCTACAGAGCAGTTGTCATTCCAATACTGCTATATGGATGTGAAAGCTGGGTCACTTACCGTCATCATGTGAAAGAATTAGAACGTTTTCAGCAAAGACACCTCAGAAGTATGATGAAAATCCGTTGGTTCCATCACATATCAAACGTGGAAGTACTGAGGAGAGTAAACAGCCTTCCAATTGAGGTGCTTATTTCAAGAGCACGCCTAAGATGGGCAGGTCACGTTCATCGTATGCATGATAACCGCCTTCCTAAATGTACACTTTATGGTGAATTGCTAAGCGGTAGAAGAAGGCGTGGCGGTCAACGAAAGAGGTTCAAAGACGTTCTCCATGAAAATCTAAAATCCTGCGGTATTCCAGACGAGCAATGGGAACAACTTGCAGCGGACAGAACCGAATGGCGAAGGGTTGTGGCCAGCTATCAAGGAAATATTGCTGCCAGAAGGCCGAATCCAAGACCTAACCAGGTCTGTGTTTGTCCTGCCTGCGGTCGACGTGTGCTCTCCCGAATTGGCCTCTATAGCCATAGTCATGTGCACCGTAGATGAATGGGAATTACAATAGACTACACCTTTTACTTGTTTTTAATTACACACAATCTATCGACTGTAACATTTTTTTATACTCGAACTCGAGTAAAGGCTAATAATAATAATAGTAATGGTGAATAGATTAGTACTTTGTCTGATTATGTAACATATGTTTGGTGACTGATTGAATAAATAAAAAGAATTAATAAATTAATAAATTGCACTTTATTTCAACGTTAAGCTTACGCTATTAAATTGGTTGGGGCGTGGTAAAAAGATCGATCAAATCAATTTTTAAAAAGTCGATGTTGCGTTTTTATTTTAAGACATCCTCAGGACTATCTAATTTGTTTTTCTTGTAAAACTTAATTTTAAAATTTGTATCATAAATGAAACACATAGAAGTAAGCAGTATTTTAGGCATTAAAATTTCAATATCAGCTAGAATTTAATTAATAAATATTAGATTCTAGTCAATATTGGAAGTTAAATGCCTAAAATACGGCCGCCTTTTATGCCTTCCATTTTCATTATGTATTCCATATTACTTACAACTTTTAAAAGTAAGTTTTACAAGGAAAACCTAAATTGAAGTCTTGAGGGTATCTTAAAATAACAACGAAACGTCGACATTTTAAAAATTGATTTTCTCCTTTTTTGTTTCACCACACTTTAACCAATTCAGTAGCGATATATACAAAAAAAGGTGACAGAACATTTTCAAAAAAATCAAAATAGTTATTGTTTGGTAGCGTTTGACAGAACTAAAATTTCAAAATTTTCATCAGTTAAAGTGCCTAGACAGTAATTCTTTATGCGGAAATCCAATTGGTGGATATAAATTATCATTCTTGAAGCTGAGATATTTTAAAAAACGTCTCTGAACTCTTTCTATATTTTGCACATGAATATTGTAGTGAGGCCACCATATGATGGAGGCATATTCAACGCGAGGTCTATCAAGGGCACAGTATAATAACTTGATGGTATTAATATCAGTAAATTCTCGTGTATTCCGTATCACAAAGCCAAGGGATCTGAAGGAGTTTGTTGCTATATTATGCTATATAGTGTTAGGTCTATGCAGGGAAACTTCATCAATGGTATAATCATTTTTTATGACATTGTGTTTCAGAGAGAAGGACATTATATTATATTTCGAAGGATTTAGAAGCAGACTGTTTGATGTACACCAGTTAATAATTTTGTTTAATGCTAATTGTAGCTTATTACAATCATCAGAGCACTTAATAGCAGCGTATATCTTTATATCATCCGCGTATAATAAACAATTTGCTTCCACCTCTTTTATGATATCATTAATGTATATATATATATATATATATATATATATATATATTAAATAATAATGGTCCCAGTATTGACCCTTGAGGGACCCCAAAGGTGACAGATATCTCAGTAGATTGTTGGCCGCAATATTGTACAAACTGTTTTCTGTCTTCAAGGTAAGATTTGAAAAAATATAGCAGATTTTTTGACAAGCCAAAAAGATCTAACTTGTTAAGCAAAATACCATAATTGAGTCTATCGAATGCCTTCGAGAAATCAGTGTATATAACGTCCACCTGCAGACCGGTGTCAAATGTATCAGCTATGAATTGCGTTATACAGAATAAGTTCGTAGTTGTGGATATTCCCTTCATGAAACCGTGTTGTTTAGGTGTGATTTTGTTTTTTTAAATGAAAAAAGAGGAAATCATGGAGAAGCATTTCAAGAAACTTAGAAAAGTTATTGATAATAGTAATGGAAACAGTGGTTAAATAATCATTTTTGAAATCAGTGGATAGATCCCAACAGCTCTCTAATTGGATTTCCACTTAGGTCATCGTATCTAACCCCAATGAACTTTTTTCTTTGCGCGTACTATTAAAGAAAAGGTACATAAATCGAGACCCCAGACAATTGAAGACCTCCGAGCTAGAATAAGGAACGTATGTCTAGAAATTACCACTACACAATTAAGAAGATTGTCAAATAATATTAAAAAAAGATATGAAAAATGTATTATTACATTGAACGGTGGTTTGGTGGAAGCTTCAAAAATTTAATTGTTTCTTTACAATCTTTATTTATTTATTACACTAAATTTATTGTTGTTAATAAAATGTTTTTAGTGTTTCCCTGTTACAATTATTTCATATCATTGTTAACACATTCCACGTTAATTTTGCATCGTGATTATCGTCATTATGTTTTCATTGCTTATTAGATTTAACTTTGTTGTCTGTTTTTGATCTACCGGTTTCATGCTAAAGCTCAAAAAAATTATTTTCTGAAATCGCTGAAGTGGTTATAAAGGGTAAAAGAGCGTTCATCATTCACGAAAATTGAACCTCAAATTAAATATAATGGGGGATTACAGTACGTCACTATTATCAATCTTATTAATTTTAATTAATCAGTAATATTTGAGGTAATATTATTAGATTTAACTTTGTTGTCTGTTTTTGATGTTTGTTCCATGACTTACTATGTCTGCAATAATAAATGCGCACTAATATTTTCATTTTTAAATTTATCTGTAAAAATTCGAATTTTTTATAAAATTTGGTACATACCCATTTAGGAAGGAGCTGAATACAGTGATGTATTCAGATTTTACGTAAAAAAATCGCTAATACGATTTCTTAAATTTTAGCACCTAGAAAAATTGCAATAGGCCATGATTTTTTAAAATAAAATATGATGTGTTGTTAAAAAGTGCAGTTTATGGTGTTGTATCTTTTTAAAAAAACCCGGTTAAAATCAATTAATAAATACCACTTTTATGGGGGTGTTACCATGATATGGAAATTGTGTAAAATTCGAACCTTCCGGGTACTATATCTCAAAATCCTGTCGGTAAATTTTTTTTGTGCCCATGGAGACATTTGATCAGCATGACAAACTACCTGTGTTTAAATTTTGAGCCCATTTTCCTTTAATAATAGGTGCGTGCATTCTAATCTTTCGAAAGTAGTTTCTTGTAAGTCTTCTTTTTTTAAATGGCACCACCCCCTCAGTTAAATACAAATTTTGCTTAGGAACAGCTTTAGTAGAGAGTACAGAAATCTTTTGAATCAACTTCTTTGAGAAGTTGCCCAATAGCCAAATACTTATTTAGAACCAGACTTAAGCCACATTAAGGTTAGTAAAGTCTAACAAAAAAAAACATTGGTACTTACCAATTCTGGGAGACATAGTTCTGTCATCTTCTTCAACATAATGTCTCCTTGATCGACATCAAGGGATAAAGTAGAACAATTTTTCACTAAGGCCAAGCAAAACCCACATACGTCCTGATCTTCTAAAATGCCAGTTCCAGATACATTTCTGCTTAGATAGACGTCATTTAAATCCACGCTGACACCGTCCTTATTGAAACAGGGGACTATGTACTCGTGTGTACGCAAGCACATCGTTTTAAAATCAGACCATTTTACAAGTATATCATCACAGTTTTTACACATCACAGGTTCTTGAATTACAGTCGAATTCTGGAACAAAATACAACGAAAATGTCACACAGCAAAGAAAAGTTACATGTATATTGGTTGAGGAAAGTTTATTCACATGTATTCAACTTTTGGCACTTACTATTTTCGAAAGAAGCGCATTCAAGACATTTTTCGCATTTTCATCTATAGCTCTAAAGTTCTGGCTTTTTTCCAAACAAAATCTGCATATTCCTTCTTCAACTTCAACTGACATTTTTCCAAATGAAAAGTCTGCGATGAAAATGAATCGATACAAACATAACCACAAAATAATAAAAAATAAAAGATTTATAGAGGTGCGTTCGTAATACTTACATTGGGAGCACAATCGCAAATGGGTCCTAAACTAGAGTAAAACAGATGGTGCACTCATGAGTTTCAGTTTTCATCAACACCGGGCGGTTACCGATTTTAGAGGTGTTTGGTGCATTCTACAAACCATTCATTCCTAAGTATATACTTATTAGAACCAGTACTACTAGCTTCCTATATCTCCGTTGCCGTAAAATTAGGCCAAGACTTAGCATACCACGAACCTCCTACTCATGCGCCAAACTTTTGGCGATATGTTTTCATGGTTGGTGTATGCGTATTATCCATATACTTATTAGAAATATGTTGTTAAGCCAAGACTCTAGCGTACTCGATAACTTATGCCCATGTACTGATCCCTGACCCTGACAGATGATTAAATCAGGATGAGTATTATTTTTTTGTCGAGTATAAAATAAATAAAAACAATTTTGGAATGTTCATTTAGCATAAACTATTTGTAAGAATACTGCATTGGAAAGTCCACATCTTCAGAGGCGTATTGCAAGCCTATGAAACTTGCAATTAGTGCTGACAAACTTTTAATAATTTATGTCAGAGTAATCTTGTCACAGTGGAGTACATCTGTAATTTATTGATAATACGCATACACCAGCCACGAAATCAGACCGCAAAAGTTAGGCGCATGAGTTTAAGGTTCGCGGTACGTCAAGTCTTGGCCTAACTTTACTGTAAAGGAGATATAGGAAGCTAGCAGTATTGTCAAAAGCAGGTTGCAGTATTTGTTTTGGCAAAGTAAAAAAATGTATATAATTAATAACGTTACCATTAATTGTTTCGTGACCAAATTAGTCCTAATAGACTGTTATTCTAATTTCAACCTATTACATTGAGTCTGATGACACGTTGCTCGTCAAAATAAAAGCAACTCTGCCGCCATTATGCAGCCCTCTCATGTAATTCAGCGACCGATGTATAACGGTTGGCGTTAAGTAGAAGTCTCAGTATTTGATTTTGTGTGGTCCTGTAGTCTTTTGCACTGTGCGTCTGAAATACAGTTCCACGACCACGGACTGCTGATGGAAAACCTACATACTTCTCAGTAATGTCACTATATCAATACGTCAATCGCGCAGCGTCAGACGTAACGGCACGATATGCTCAATTTACCCAAAGTTTCAATTCACCGTCGTTTTCTCCAAGTAGGCCTGTTAACACGCTGTCACGTTGCTGTCAGTTCAAATAAAAATGGCTTGTGTGGTGTAAACATTGTAGTTCTTCTTATTCTATATGGGTTAATCGATTTTAATAATAGGAATATTTATTTCAAGTGTGCCGTCCTTTTGCTGTGTAGTGACTTGTGGTAGCACGGGAGGCCGTGATAATTCGTGTAGGCAAGTTTTATATTTAAAAAGTAAAACAGCAGGAATGCGAATAAAATGTAAATTATCACGGCTTCCCGTGCTCTACAGACCACGTCCACAATTAACCCCAGTAGTTTCACTCCTCGGCGGTCCTTTTGATGTTTGTTGTACTCGATTTTATTTTTTTTATTCCACTGCGCACCCACTATTTCCATCCCACGCGCATTTGCATGTACACCACTGGAGTAACCAATAAACATCAACCCAATAACATCACTGCTGTCCACTGCGCATCAGATAATTTAAGCCCAGGAGCATACTTGCGCACTGAAAATCTTATCCCATTGTTCCGGCCGAGTGGGAATACTGCCCATATAGCGTAAGAAGAACTACAATGGTCGCGTTCATCACGCGGCAGCGCTACCTAAACGATCACGTGTCATTACGGCATTTGATTACAAGAATGCCAATGAGGACAGTGCAAAAAGCGTAGTTTAAACATGTGATGAGTGAGCGCTACCTGATCGCCCACCGTGATGAACGCAACCTCGAACGCAGCCAATGCTCAAGGATGGTAGATGGTAAACTAAAGAAATAGTTTATTCCCTTCCCATAGACTGTGATTGTATGTTGGCTCTCCGATCGGCTTGCGATCTAGTTGGTGACGTCACCGTCTGGCGTACCAGCTTTGTTTATGCTGCTTATACGTGTGTTTAGCAAAGAATTTTATATATATATAAATTCTTTGGTGTTTAGGCCGTGTTTTAGAACTTTTAAAGACAAAATTAACTCTACTTTGTGAATCTGCATGTGTTTACTGTGTTTTAAAACTAATTTTAAGTGTTCTTTGTATTAAATAGACTATAAAATAAATGAACTGTAAGTACGTTTGTGTTTAGGTATTTTCTGCTGTTTATTGTAAGTTATTTTATTTTGCCTTAAACTTCATGGATATGTGTGTAAAGCTCTAGATTAAATTTATGCCTGGCTGTAGATGTGCGAATTATGGCTGCAATAATAGAAGTGTGGTTTCAAAAGGCTGCGATACAAAAATTGTTTATCATTCTTTCCCGAAAGGAAAAGATTTTGTTTCTATGACTATGCTTAAAGAATGGATTAATTGCTGTAAACGTGCAGATAAATTTAATCCCAGTTCAAGTGTGATTTGTTCTGTTCATTTTATACAAAATGATTATGACAGGGATCTACAAAATGAACTGTTAGGTAAGATAATAAATTTTAAATACTTACCTAACAAAAGTTATGGTTGGTGTAAATTTAGGTACAAATAATGTTAATTTGTAGGTTTGCCGTTAAAGAAAACTGCTGTTCCCACATTAAATATACCTGAAAAAACGAAAAAGGTGGATATCATCTCAGATAGACAAGATAGGCATAGGTACCCAGAAAGAAAGAAGAGATTTAATACAATCCATATCGAATTTAAAAAGAAAAAGGTCCAACGATGAAAACCGCAGAACATGTAAAAAAATGAAAAAGATTGTTAATTAAAGAACATTTTATTATTTTATTTGTTGGTAATTAGTTTAATAAATAATTTTAAAAAACATTTGCTTTTTTTTAGTTACCTTTCTTATTAGCTGTGGTGAGGGACAAATTTATTTCTCATCTAACTAAACAGGTATTTTTTCGTACTCACTAAAGTTTAACATAATTTTGCCGAAAAAATATCATTATTGCCTTTAAATTCAAAACTTAGTGGTAAATATTTTAGTTGTGATTTTATAAGTAACTAAATTTAAAAAAATTGGTATTACAAAGTACAATTCAACTTACTATGAATAATGGTCGTCTTCCTAAATTTATCAGGTCTTTATTGGCTAATATTTTCGTCAAATTTGTAAGACATGAGTAGTCTTGACTTTTATAAACTTTTAGTATTTCCTGAATCTTTAACAATTACAAAATTGCTCGACTTTCAGATTTTCCAGATCTCACAGTATATTTAAACTAATTATTCCTTACACCTATATACATATTTTAAACAATAATATTTATATTCGGACTTATATTTTTATAATATCCATAACACTTATTACCTTTGATTTTTATATTGTTAATATATTTCTGCTGCAGTATGTAAGTCAAAAATTGCAGTTTATTAGCCTATATAATATTACTCTGAATTCAAATTCTGACCAGTCGCCTACGTCATCATAGCCACGCCCACTCGCCGACAAAATAGCGTTTATAAACTATCCTTAGTTTACTATTCTTGGCCAATGTTTACAACACAGCAGCCATTTTTATTTGAAACTGATAGCGTGTTCGTTGGACAGGCCTATGTCAGGCGCAACTCAGTGTTAATTCCCGTAAGAATAAGGAACAACCAATATCGTGTGCTTTGTCTATTATATTTTCAGCACATTGTGTGAGAGACAACATGGCTAGTCGATGTACCACTCCTGAGTCCGAGTGTTAAACTCAGCCAGGACTGTAATCTTGAAGCGAAATCTCTCTAAAAATCCCTGAAGCAACCAACCAGCATAATATAATAGACCAAGAGCTACTGAATTTTTTATTGAGTGTGTCAGAACCTCTCCTACAACTTTTGTGTGTGGTTTTGACGTTGAGGGCGTTTTCGTATGCAAGTTATTTTTCACAATGTCACTAGTCTGAGATACTAAAGGCTATTTTACAAGCAATGTCGCTTATAGAGCTCTGGCTCTCAGCACTCTCAACCTACAGTATAGCTGCGTAATAATGATTTAAAACTCAAAAATCTTATGTCAATATTTTATTAAATAAAAGTATTATATACACTTGAAATAATAGTAAAATAGTGTTGCCTATAAATAATCAATGAAACAGGTAAAAGTACACAAAAACAAAAGTTTGCTTATACATATACAGAGCATTCACATGTCAAATCAATGCAATCTAAATTTAATAATAATAAAACCTCTTTATTGAAACAAAGAAATAATATAATGTTTCATTTGTGAAGCTTAGTATACGGAGGCTATTCTGCCACTTGACCCAATCAAAATTAAAGACGAAAACCAAAATATAACAAGTATACATGCATATAAAATATACATACAAACATGTGTATACACTAAATCCTAATTAAACAAACCAAGAAAAAGTACCTAAATATATTTATTTATCAATCAAGTAAAAACTTTCTAAATTACAAAGAAATAGATATACCAGGTGACCCAGGACCCAGGCAGTTTTAAAAATAAAATCCTGAAATTTGAGGAATCAAATGTAGGTATCAATGGCCACATTTTGACCATTCGGTGGTAAAAAAATCACTTCCGGTATGGCCGGATATTGCCACAACTTTGTTATTTTAAATAGCACCCTGTATATTTAAGTCACTTTTCTCCTAAAGCTGTAATTTTTCTCTACAGCGCTTTTTTCAGATTTAAAATCGGATAAAAAATAACCTTGGAAATGGCATTTATTTGCTATTTCTAGTTGGCTTTCAAATTGTGAAACAAATTTTAAAATTTTCGAAGTAGACTTAGAATTTGAATAAAAGGGTATTTCTCAAGAAATTAAATGTAAAATCGGCATATTTTGTTCATTTGCTTGGATTTAGAAACGTTTTTCCCATTTTTCGATTTCATGGAAATTCAATATGTCATAACTCCAATTACAAAAGATCAATCGTCTGTTTCCGTCGTTTTCATATAATTCTTGATTCAGTTGGTATTTGTATTGTAGAATTTAAAACCGTGTTTTTTTAATATACGTCTTATTGTATACGACCAATATCTATCTCTTTTGCTAGCTCTCTTGTAGAATCATTTGGGTACACATGCGAAAAATGCATTTGCCTCAATTTCTTCACTTACTATAAATCAGTCCTCTGCCATCTCCATATTTTCTGCATTTCGGAATGACTCTTCTAGTATTTCAAAATACTGCTGGTATGGCCGACGACGAGAGGGATATCCTTCATAAAATAGACGTGCGGCCGCATGGGCATTTTTCTGACATTCGCAGTAAATTAAAAGTAAATCCACCTTTTCATTTTCTGTATATTGCATCATAAATCGTATCTTATTTTGAATAAAGCACCTAATTATAAATTTACAAATAAGAAATACACCCCTATTTCACTCAACAATAACGTTTGACAGATGCTGTGTGCAATTTTTCATGGCTTACTGCAAAATGTGGACAGAATTCGAAAGGCTTTTACAAAAAGCTGAATATTTATTTTAATTTATATTCAATTTTTAATCGGGAAAAACAAGTCTAAAGCAAATCTGCCACTCTATCTGATAAAAAAATAAAACATACTATTTGAAAAATTGGATTTATGACAAATTGAATTTCGATGAAATGGGAAAAACATTTCTAAATTCAAACAAATGAAGAAAATTTTACATTTAATTTGTTGAGATATATCCTTTTATTCAAATTCAAAGTCTACTTCGAAATTTTTTATGAATTCCAAAGCCAACTAGAAATAGCAAATCAATGCCATTTCCAAGGTTATTTTTCATCGGATTTTAAATATGAAAAATTTGTTGAAAAGAGAAATTACAGCTTTATGAGAAAAGTGACTTAAATCGTTTTGCAGGAAATTAAGATATCTACGAGCGGTTAATTTCCCATCATAAAAATAAGGTCCAATTGCTTTAGTCCCTAAAAGACCCACCCAAACATTCGTAGAAAATCTTTCTTGAAGAGCAGTCTCTCTCTGCACCAAGTCTATTTTCTCGTGTCAGTTGTTTAGTACTTGTTGCCACCTGTTGGTTAGTGGGTTTACTATAAGTTTGTCATCTTTTCTAAAAGAAGTATATTATTTTCCTTTTAAATGTTATTTTTATTCTCCATCTCACTCATTAATTTTTTCACATACTGAAGTTCTAATTCCAGTTTTTTATAGTTCATATCTATGATTTTTTGCTCGTATGTATTTGAATCACAGCAAATAACTCTGTTCTCATCTGCTCTCTGCTTTTATCTGAATTTATGTAAAAACCTTTTTTATGACGTATGTACATTTCTTATAAGTTTAACATAAATAAGTTATTATTATACAGAGCTTTCAATAATGATCACAGGACACGTGATTTTTTAGTTAATCTTTTAGGCTTGTCATGTTTTAACCATGTCAGAACCTTCCATACTAGGGATATTTTAATTCGTATGTATCTAATGGTGCGTTTTCAACTATCTTTGCTGACGGTTTTTTTCGATAAAGTTACACGAAATCTCGACGGAACGGACGGTTTAATTGGCTCTGAAACTGAACACACCCAGAGGAACCAATAAGGCAACGGTTTGTCTACGCTGAATATTTGGCGCCGTACAGTCTTCTTGTAGGCACATCCTAACATTTAATTATTTATTTTAATCTGCAATGTCATATCATAGACGTAGTAGTAGTGTTTTGGTGGATATTGCATAATTACAGTTCTTTTTCACGAGTTTTGAATTGTTTTAATTATTATTTGAGTACTAATCAGTTCTTTTCGGAACTACATAATTTACATCAGTTATCTTCTGGTGAGTAATGATAAAGAGAAAAAGAATGTTAGGTCAAGAAATATTTTTTAAATTTTATTCTATATAGTCCTGTCTTGCAATGGTTTTTACGCCAGAGCAAGATGCCTTCATTTTGATGGCTCATTTTCGAAGTGGAATTCGCAAGGAAGATGGATCATGGAAGTATTCATTGCAATCATGCATCGAACAATTTATGGAAAAATTTCCTGACGTAAATATTCCGTATGACACATTTTCAAACCGTAAATATGTACTCGTTGATCGTTTTGCAAAGAAACACTGCCTTTGCAAGGGAAAATCCACTGGTAGGCCAACTGTTTTAACTGAAGCGGTTATGAACGATGTTCGAGAAAGAATGAATCAAAGCCCGACAAAATCCATACCAAAGTTGTCCGCTTAAACAGGTAGATACTTTTACACTAAATTTTTTAATTACTGATTACGTTACATACCATTTAAATTTAGTTTCTTGAAAATATAAAATATGAATTTCTTTAGTGAAAATCGTTATCAACAACTAATAACAATACCTACTATAAAACTTTGTAATGAAGTATACAATACTACAGGAATACTGTATACTTTCATTCCAGTTTTAACTTATTTTAATCATGCATGGATCAAGTAGTTCAGTTTTAGATTAGTTCAATACCTGATTAGTTCTTTTGTTAACTTTTAATTCTAACTTCACCAGGCCGCAACTTGCGTGCCGTGTGCATTTCGTGCCGGGTGCAAAACCACGTGACCGTGATTTTTGGGTATAAAATAGCTAGCCAGAAACCAGTAAATTCAGAGCTTGACTTTCACCTTTCTCGAGTGTGTTGAACTGGGATAACGGAAGCTCAAGTTTCTCCGGCGTCATGGCAGCCGCTGGCCAAGTGTCTGTTAGGGAGGATCCGAGTGCGTTGAACTGGACCTCCTGCCAGATTGATTCAAGTGTGTTGAACTGGATCTCTCCTGAAATAGATTTCTTAGTCGCGTCTGTTATGTCCTGGAACTTCGATTAGAGAATTGGGGTTACGACGACGTACATAGAGGAAATATGTTACACTCTCTCTCTCTCTCTCTCCGATTACTATGATGTACTTATGTAATAACAAGATTGTCGCAACCTAAGCCATAAAAGATATGGCCACACTGTACATATAATTATTAGGAAAATAAATGTCTTATTTTGGATCTGGATTTAATTAATATTAACATTGAACCCTGGAATATCTCCAAACCAGCTACCCGAGCAAAACAAGCATCACAACTTGTTTATATATAAAACCTGAATGCAAATAAAAAAATATATAAAACTGGGATCGGTTATTTTCAGATGTCTTAATATACCTAAACGACAAATCAACGAAATTTTTTTTTTTTTTAGGTCTTTCAGTTGGAACAACCCATAAAGCACTCAAAAAACTCCATTTGCATCCATACAAGGTAACCGTTGTTCAAGAACTATTACCCCCTGATTTTGAAAGTCGAGTAAGATATTGTTGTTGGTTCAACGGAAATTTAAATAACAACGATGTATTGGATTTAACCTATTTTACTGTTGAAGCGTGGTTCCACTTAACAGGTTATATCAATAGTCAGAACTACAGGACATGGGATACAGAAAACCCTCACACTTACGTAGAAACAAGTACGCCAACTTTTAAGGGTTGTACCCTTAAAAGTTGGCGTATGGGTGGCAATATTCAGAAGGCAAATTATAGGCCCTATATTTTTTCGTGAAACAATGCCCAATGCCCAAAGGTATCAAACTCTTATTTTAAAGCCATTTCTGGCACAGTTGCATGACGATAAACTGCAAGATGGTTATTTCCAGCAAGGCGGCGCTACTGCCCATACAGCAAGAGCTTCACTTAATTTTTTATGGGAGTTTTACGATGACCGATTAGTCAGCCAGGGACTATGGCCTGCACAGTCTCCAGATCTACTCCCTGTGATTATTTCTTATTTGTACACACGAAGAACAATATTTTTAAAAATAGATTACATACCATTGACGAATTACAAGAGGCAATAGAAAGAGAAATCCGCAATATTACTGCTGATCAGTTACAGAACATATTCGAAAATTTGAAACGAAGAGTCCATGTTTGTTTAGAAACTCAAGGCAGCCATTTTGAGCATTTGTTATAATTTCTTGGCATTTCGTATTAAAATGTATTCATTCATCTTATAATTTAAATCTCATGTGACAAAAGTTTTTATTTACTGTGAATTGTTCGATTCGAATGTTTATATTCATGTTGTCTGTGGAAATAAAGATTTTTTTGAATTAGGTGTAATAATTTATTTCTTGCGAACATTTTTTTATTCAGATAAAAGGCATCACATCTAAATTTGCTTTTAATATTAAAACATTCTTAAATTTGATGAATAAATGAATTATCATACATTTTCTCCCTTTAACTAGAACGCCAATGGATTTAGGGTATTTCTGTTTAGTGCAATACCATCGTGTATAGCTGGTTGTCTATATTTCTGCGATCACGTGTCCTGTGATCATTACTGAAAGCTCTGTATTTGTATATTGATACTTCAAGATTATCCCTATTCTTTATGCGTCAGCAAATGCCTTCTGAGGCTAGATTTCACTTTTGTTTGATAAGAACAATGCTCGCACTTGTACATCGTTACTTCTGAAGGATCTTTATGCATCAAGAAATGTTTTTTGAGGCTATATTTCATTTTCGTTTGGAATGAACAAGTGTCGCATTTGTACATTGTTACTTCTGAGGGATCCTTATGCGTTAGCGAATGCTTCTTAATGCTATCTCTATATTTTGTCTGAAATGAGCAGGAGGTACATTTGAACATTCTCAACTCCGAAGGATTCTGATGCACCCGTATATGCGATTTAAGTCCATCTTTATATTTTGATTGATACGGGCATGAGTAACATTTGTACATTGTTACTTCCGAAGGATTCTTATGTATCAGCAAATGCAATGTGAAACTATATTTCTGTCTTGTCTGAAACGAACAAGAGTCACATTTATACATCGTCACTTCTGACGGATCCTTATGCAACACCACATGCTTTTTGAAGCTACATTTGAGGTCTGTCAGAAATGGGCAAATCTCACATTTGTACATCGTTACATCTGGTTTATGTGATCTCAGATGTCTTGTTAGGCGATATCTTTTTATTGTCTCAAATGAGCAAGAGTCACACTTGAACATTTTCGCTTCTGAAAGATCTTTATGAACCAACAAGTGCTTTTTGAGATCACCCTTAAATTTTGTCTCAAGTGAACAAGAGTCACATTTGTACATTGTTACTTCTGAAGGATGCTTATGTCTCAGCAAATGCTGTTTGACGTTATTTTTGAATTTTGACTTATACGAGCAAGACTCACACTTGTACAATGATACTTTTAAACGTTTCTTAGGCGCTAGTAAACGTTTTGTGAGGCGACGTTTACCTTTCGCTTGTTCTGGAAGCATCCCCTCAAGGTTCGGCATTAAACATGTCCGTCTTTCATGTAGTACTCTGGTAGCGTCCTTCGGTTGCGCCATAGCACCATCCACCAAACTAAAAATTTTAAAAGTGATTATTAGTAGAAAAGTAAAAGTTAGCAAATTGTTATTTGGTTGCTGACGCTTAATGGCAAGCATAGATTTTTATTTTATATAATTCTATTTTTTTGTGCAATGACACAAATCTAGAATTAGTTCAAAAAATAACAATTTATATCAGACAAAATTCAGAGTTTTGAAAATTTGTATAGAAATATTCTTTCCTTTTGGGTTTTTACCACATATATTATAATCTTCAGAAATAAATCACCGAATCTACAAAATAATAGAATTATTGGAAAAAAACCTCTGCACCTGTGACGCTTACGTCTAAGGAACAGTCAGAGGTGATTTTTTTTACAAATAATATAAATCAGAATAAATACAGAAATAATGTATTTTGCTGATGTTTCTGAAAATAGTCTCTTTCCGTTTTCAAAACTTTCTTTCGAAGAATTCTTATTTGTTGTGTATGTTAAACACACAGCTTTAAGATTCTGTTTATGTTATTTCTATGGATACTTACTACTTACACAGAACTGATTTTCTTTTAGATAATGTTGAGTTTTTCTTTTAACATTGGTAGCTAGGTTGTACAAATATCTACAGAACAATTCGATACACATTTATCTTCATCGGTGACTTTACTTACACAGAAAATGAACTAAACAGGAACATCATAGAACAGGATTCTCAGTTTATAAACTGGAATGTCAGGTTCAGTTATGAAAAATATTTTAATCTGGAAAAAGTTACGCATTTACATAAATTTAGAAACCTAATAAAGGAAAAACAGATTAAGCAATTGCAAAATATAAATAATAATCCTTTAATTGATAGGACTGTCATTAATATGTCAAACAGAGTTTTGTCATTTCACACAGGCTTGTCTTACCAAAAAGTTTAAATTTTGCAATAAAACCCGAAATCTGTTCCAAAATTTGATAAGCGGCAATAGAAAAAACTGCACAAAATTTACCAACAGATAATGGGAATGAATCTCGCATACGGGCAAAAATTGCTTTAGAGGAGCAATACAAAATTAAAGATAATTTAACTCCAGAAGAAAAGCTATTGATAAATTCCTTAAAATGCAATGAAAGTATAAAAATATTGCCAGCAGACAAAGGTAATACCACAGTCATTATAGATAAAGATATATGTGACACAAAAATCATGACTCTTGTAAATGAGGGACCCTACTCAAAACTAAACAAAGATCCAACAAAATCAATAGAGAGCAAAATTTACAGAACTTTGTTTAAATACAAACACGAATTTAATGATTTTGAACGAAGGAACCTTACACCACATCATAGTAAGCCTCCTCATTTTTATGGTTTACCAAAGACACATAAACAAAATATTCCTTTAAGACCAATTGTTAGTTCTATTAATTCACCATGTCATAATTTGGCAAAATTTTTACTTAAAATTATCAATCCATTATCTGGAACTACTGATTCATATATTAAAAATAGTAAACATTTTATAGAAAAAAATTTATGAAAACGATATTCATGAATCACACCTGATGGTTAGTTTTGATGTAGTTAGTCTTTTTACCAATGTTCCGGTAGATGAAACCTTAAAAATAGTTAAAGATAGGTTCCTGAATGATAATAATTTGGAAACTAGAACTAAATTAAGTGTAAATAGCATAATGGAACTCAACAATGTGTATAAAAACAACCTATTTTTAATTGGAAAATGAGTTCTATCCACAGGATTTTGGTATGGCAATGAGGTCTCCATTATCACCAATTTTAAGCAACATATTTATGAGGAGAACACACATGTTAATTATATAAACAAACCGGTTGTCTGGTGGAGATATATTGACGACAATTGCCGACAGTGCAATTTGGCCTCATGGTGTTGATTTAATAGATAGTTTTTTAGGAAATATAAATAGTAAGGAACCGTTTATTAAATTCACATTAGAAGTAGAAAGAAATAATGAACTACTGCTTTTAGATGTTTTTAATTAGAAGGCAAATAATACAATTCAAACATGCGTTTATAGAAAACAAACACACACTAATAGATATCTAAATCTTAACTCAAATCAATCAATAAATGTTAAAACGGGTGTTGTAAAATGTTTATACGATAAGGCCAAAATAATTTCATCTAATAATAAAATATTAAATATAGGCGATAAATTTGATTTTAAGACGGTACTTCAAACGAGGAACACTTTGAGAACTATTTTAACAAAAACAAAACTGATAAACTGGGAGCAGAATTTAAAAAACTGTATTTACAATGTCCCGTGCGAATGTGATAAATATTATGTGGTTGAGTCATCCAGACCTTTCAGTGTGAGGTTGGATTTGCACGAGAATTACATTAGAAAGAATGAAATTCAGAAATCAAAGATTTATGAATATGCTTGGAAAAACGGACATATAATAAACTGGGACTCAGCAAATATTTTAACAAAAGAGGCAGATAACAAAAAAATAAAAATTAAAGAATCAGCAATAATCTTATTAAATGAAGATAAATGCGTATCGAATTGTTCTGTAGGTATTTGTACAACTTGACTACCAATATTAAAAGAAGAACTTAACAAACTCAACTCAACATTATCTAAAAGAAAATATCATCAGTTCTGTGTAAGTAGTAAGTATCTATGGAAATAACATAAACATAATCTTAAAGCTGTGTATTTAACATACACAACAAATAAGAGTTCCTCGAAAAAAAGCTTTGAAAATAACCTCTGACTGTTCCTTTGACGTAAACATCACAAGCGCAGCGGCTTTCTTCCAATAATTCTATTATTTTGTAAATTCGGTGATTTGTTTTTGAAGAGGATAATACATGTGGTAGAAAACTCAAATAAAAGGAAAAAATATTCGTAGAATGCCACAAATAACTTTCAGACATTGGTATAGAAATGTTAAGGATAGCATAAGAATTACTAAACCGAAAAGTTCCCACCCCTAAATAATGTGCTTCATACCCTAGGACGTCGTTTCCACCCTCATATTGAGGTATTCTAGATTATCTCGGGAACGGTGCACTTTTTAATAAAAATACCTGTATAAAAAATTACTCCTTATAAAAGTCTCTATCATACCGCATGTCATGCGTGCATTCAATCCCGCATACGATATGGTATTATCTTATGGGGAAACCCCTTGAATATAAATAGAGTATTTATCCTTCAAAAGGGATATCTAAAAGATATCTTAAATATGAAACAAACAGATATTTACAGAAAGAGGAATTCTGACCATTACTAGTCAATATATTTTAGAAGCTGTGATTTTTGCCCCAGAAGATAGAACACTGTTTCATGACTGTGATAGAATACATCCGTATAAAACCAAATATAAACATGAACTAATAGCACCAAATATCCCTAACTTCAGCTATATTAAAAAAAAAAAATGTACATTCTTGCTTAATAAAAATATTTAATAACCTTCCAAATAACTTGCTAATTTAGTGATAGGTAGACATATGAAACATTCTACAGGCACCGGGTATTTTGTAAATATCCTTGTAACTTTACAAATGAACCAATAAAGATTATTCTATACTTTTTTTCCTAAAATGAATAGTACTGTGGGAAATAAGGCGCACACATAAGGGTTGGTTCCGGTTAACACAATAAATTATGATCTTTACTATAACCTGCTTTAAAGTTTGTAACGAGATAATGTTATCTCAGTTATAGCCTATATATGACAATTACGTATGTATAGTGTATACGACCAGAATTAAAAACCATATAAAAACTAAAAGCCGGCAAAACAGTCGGCATCTCTTTATTTCTTATTTTTTTTTTTTTAACAAGCATTATACTTACCGTGGAGAAGTATGATTAAATAAAACGATAAAATAATTCAATAAGTTGTTCAAATCTTTGCTATAATAAAACATTAACACAATTAAGAAGAATAAAGTAAATTCAGGTAACAAAGACAAATTAATAATAAAAAGAATATAGCACACAGAACATTAATATTTATCTAATCCTCAAAATAATTTTTAAGATATTAGATCAAGTGTTCAAAGTGTCCACCGCGATTTCTTATGCACAATCGAGCACGGTGAGGCACTGCATTTAAAACATTACTCAGCATTGCGGGGGTAACTGTAATACATGCCTGTTGAATTCGAGCTCTTAGGTTCTCTACATTTAGCAGTGTAGTCGAAAACACCTTATCTTAAATATACCCACATAGAAAAAAATCCATTGGGGTTATACCTGGAGAACGAGGGGGTCATCGAATAAATCCATTGGTACCTATCCAATGTTGAGGAAAAATTTCGTCTAAATAATCTAGGCAAATCTGGGAATTGTGGGGAGGAGCTCCATCTTGTTGAAAATATTGAAAGTTGTGTCGATTCTCTAAAGGTAGGTCATCTAAGAATTCATTAAATTCATTTCTCAAAAAGTTTAGGTACCTTTGATTACTGAGGTGACCATCATAAAAATAAGGACCTATTAAATTGGTGCCTAAAATACCTATTCACACATTTATTGAAAAACGATTTTGAAACCCAGTCGATCTATGCCAGTGTGTATTTTCAGAATTCTATTTGTAATGAATATTACGATTAAAAAATCCATTATTGGAAAAATTTGCCTCGTCGGACCAAAGTATTTTACTACATATTAATGGATCGGCACGCTTTTTTCCAACAGCCACCTACAAAAAGACGTCCTCCTTGGTTTGTCCCTCGCTTGTAAATTGTGAACTTTTTTGACTTTATAACGCCGGTAACGATTTTTCTTTAAAATTTTTCTAGCACTTGTTTTATTTATATGACAAGCAATTTGAATTTCTCTTAATGATGCTTCCAAATTTTCTGTACTTTTATTTCTTACATAATTAATAACTCGGTTTACCTTATTTACATTATCAGTAACACTGTTCAACCTTGTCTTCTTCTTTAAAAATGAACCATTATTTTTCAGTTTCGTAGCTAATTTTCTGAACAGAATTTTATTCGGCTGTAGTGCTTGTGGAAATCTGTTTCTATATTCTACTCGAGCTAATCCAGAGTTAAAATTGCATTGGCAATATGTAACCAACATATTATAACGATCAATGTGAGTGAAAATCATTTTTGAAAATTCTAAATTCTTAAACGAGTGTGATTGAGTGAGAGTTTAAGTAACTGAGATGATCTGTCAAAAAATTAAATTGTCAAGTTTGTTCATAGCCAACTATTTCAAAATAATTGAAATAATAGTGAAATCATGAAATACAAACAAATGGATATTATGCTTAAATTAATTGGTAAAGACATTTTAACTTTCTGAGCAAGGACATTGGTATAACTGCGAATACTCTTTCCATAATTGCTCCATGTTGCTTTCTTGATTATTATTTTGATTTTGTTACCTGAATTTACTTTATTCTTCTTAATTGTGTTAATGTTTTATTATAGCAAAGATTTGAACAACTTATTGATTTTTTATCGTTTTATTTAATCATACTTCTCCACGGCAAGTATAATGCTTGTTCAAAAAAAATTTATTGGTTTTAAAAAAATGTTTTTATAATTACTAACGTAGTACCAATGAATAAATATGGCATGTGATATATTGTTGAAAAGGGAGGAAAATACTCTATTTAATGGCGCCATTTCCCGCCCGTTTCAAAATAATCTTGTTAACAGCCTGAAGGGTAAATCTCAAAATACAGCGGTTTTGAAAAAAATTAGATAAAACCTCGTTGAAATACTCTGTTTTTCAAAAAATTTTCGCATTAGAATTTTTCTCGTATCTCTTCAAATAACGGAGATATTTGGCCTAGACGTTTTCCGCATTTTCGATATTTTCCGCCATAACTCTTAAACTAGGCCATGGACTTCAAATGTCTTTAAACCATTTTGTAGGTTATATAAATCGGCACAATTTTCGTAAAAATAATTTTTTTTGTACGACCGATATTAAGTGAGATATTCTCGAGGGCCCTGATAAAATGGACAGCCTGTATATGGATGTTTAATTTATGCAAGGGAAAATTTAGTAGTCAACCAAAATCTAAATAGATATGAGACAAGACACAACCTCATTATTGCTCCTTTTTTTCGACTAACAAAAAATATAAAATCATTCAGATATACATCTATTAAGTTATATAATATGTTGCCCATTGAATGAAAAAAATTGCCTCCTAACAATTTTCGAAAAAAGTGAAAATATTCCTAAAGGAAAATGTATTTTATCAAATTCAAGAGTTTATTGACAAAATTAGAACCTCTTTTTAAAGTTTCTGTTTTTTTATGTTTTCAGTTAGTATTAAATTGATTTGAATTTTTTTTGTGATTTTTCTAATACTACTGATATTGTATATTACTTATCTTTTAATCTGTGTCTCTATCTTTATAAGTCTAATTTTTTTATACATGTGGTTTTTCTCATTTTTTTGTAACTGACGTGTATATACAATGTAAGATTGTCTAACATGAAATAAAACTCTACTCTACTCTCTACACTTTAGGCATTAATAATGATGATAAGGGGCGGATAATATATAATGAAAAACTCTGTTAAATGCCGAACGTCGAAAATTTATCGCAACATGTTGCCAACGGCTCCCAATTTGTGAAGGTGACATGCACACTTTATTAGAAATGTTTCTTAAAATGCTGCTGGTTTACTTACCCAATGATATGCTGCTCATCGGTTTCTATTTCCATGTCCTCCATTTTAACATGGTTTTCTACTTTTATTTTAGTATCATCTACACAAAATTTTTCTTCTATTTTAGTGAAATCAAGATGATTGCTTTCTTCTTCACATGCCAACATAAGTTTTGGACTGGCCTGATGTTCATTTTTAACTTTTGGTTCTTCTATTTCCAGAAAACTTTCATTTTTGTATTCAACACTCTCTTCAGATTTTTCGCTATCATCAAATAATATGTGTTCTAATTTAATTATGTCCCCTCCTTTACCAATTTCTCCCTTTTCAGGAGTCTTTATATCCTCGCAGAATAGTTTTTCTACTTTGACTACATCAACCAAGTTGCCACCTACTTTACTTGTCGTTAGATCGCCCATCGTAAAACTTTAATAAACTGGTTAGCTCTATTTGACTTTTACTGTTTTTACCTAGAGTTTCACAAAAATTTTTAATCTTCGCTTCTATAGTCAAACATTTCGTCACAACATGGAAGTAGAGATTCATGGCATGGTGCACAAATTAGGGGCCTCTTAAAGATACTTAAATCCTGTTGATCAAAGAAAAAATTAATGAGTATTACATAGAGTATCACAAAAATTTGTCTGTCAACCAACCTTTGTAAATGCAATCATTTTTGCCTACATATAAAACTTAATAGACATGAACATTTGTGTGGAAAATATAAAATAGTATGCGAGAAATATACTCCAGTCAAATTAGCATTCAGACAAAAAAAATGTTCCTAGGCATAAGCCGAATCCAGGATGTTCAGAATGATAGTAGGGTTTCTTAGTGCCACCAGCACTTGGTAGTATAGAAAAGATGTTAGGCTGATGTCTGCCTGAGGGGCATTGACTTGGGGTAGGCAGCAAAAGGGGAAAAATACTTGACATTACCACATGTATGAGCCCCAAAGTAGAGCGTGTGGCTAGGTCTGCGGGACCCCAGGGTCTAGGTACGACCAGCGTACTGCCTAGAGCAAATACAAAAGAATGTTAAAAAATATTACAGTTTATTAAATGCAGAGTCGATACTACATGAAATATATATATATATATTTTTTTTTGGGGTGCTTAGATCTTTCCCTCATCACACATGAGCCGATACAGCAGTGCAAATCTTATGATTATTAAAACTTAGGCCACATTAATTACTAATTAATGGTATTAAATTTGTCATATAATTACTACTTTCCCAGGTGTAGCTACAAGTGGTTTACACGTTAAAAAAAAGGTGTTTATTTTATGAAGTAAAAAAAATTGTTAAATGGGGCAAAAGATTAATAATAAATAGAACAAAGGTTATGAATGGCTGAAAGCCCAACTGCTTGCATTCCAGGGGTTACACTCCACAGGTTTCTCAATTGAGGTGGTGTTATGTAAAAAAGTCCATCCGGAACCGGATCTTCTGTTTTTGCCCAATCCAGAGTGCTAGGCCCAAAAGAAGAAATCCCGAGCTCAAAACAAGAATCCCGAGCCCAAAACAAGAACCCTAATGAGGAGGAAATACATGTTGAAAATAATGTTTAACATTGTTTATGCTAGAGGGAGCAACTGGGTTCGTTACCTTTTTCCTAAGGGTCCTTATAATTCTGTTGCGACTTTTATATACAAATAACCAGGGACACCAACTCATAAAACGGATCGTGGACACCAGGACACACGTGTTAAAACCCAAATTTAAAATCAATTTACATAGAAGAACAGCAGTGCCTGCAGTGAACAATTTCAAGTGCCTAAAAGAAAATAATTGTGGCGTTAGGGCTGATTAATGAAGGTGTAGTGGTGGGCATGCCCCTTACCTAGACCATAAAATCCCACGAGGGTAAGTTTCTCTCCATGTATAAACATCAAAATTCACCAAAAGCAACACACAATGGTGGAGAATAACTTCTGAAAGGCTATGTACATAAATCCCTTGCGGACAATCAAAAAGATTGGAGCTTAAAGTACAGCCAAAATGATACCAGGCACTTTTACCGGTGGTCAGCCGAAAAAAGAAAGATAGGAGCCGCACCCAAGAGAAAAAACGCTCTCTAAAAAAATAAATAGCTTCCGCCGACGCCATGATCACATCAGAAGCCGAATATGACAGAACACAGTACAGAAACACATGTTCTCATAGCCCTGCATGATTGATTTTCTTGCAACTTGAAATAATAACTAGACCATTGCTGGACAATCCAAAAGTTATTTAACAATATCTCTGCTGTCAATGAACTAATTACAAATATAACAAACTTGAAAGGATGACTGATGAAATAATAATTAACAATTACACAGAAATTCAGGCACGTCCCTGGATAGCC
Source organism: Leptura quadrifasciata (assembly GCA_963675555.1). Taxonomy (NCBI): domain Eukaryota; kingdom Metazoa; phylum Arthropoda; class Insecta; order Coleoptera; family Cerambycidae; genus Leptura; species Leptura quadrifasciata. The sequence continues at coordinate 92,349,016 of OY776680.1, read as the reverse complement.
ACAGATACTACAGAATTTCACTCCGAGTGTTGGTAAGGTGAACAGAAACTGATAGTCCCTAAGTGAAGTAGGCAAAACAACAAATTCAATTTATAAATTACAAAGTTATAGTGACATAACCCCGAAACTACTCTGCACGGAATAAACTTGTAACATTAGGCATCATTTTTTTGCATGGCAAAATTTTGTAAGGTGTGAGAAAAAGGTTTTGAGTTTTATAAAAAACTACTGATTTTAGAAAAAAAAATTTTTTCTTAAAAGTTGTGTGCCTTGAAAAACCTACAAAATGAGACATATTTCATCAAAATCGGTTAATTTATTTATGAGTTCTTGGAAAAAAACATGCTAAAATGGCTGTTTTTTCAATTGCTAATAAACAATAGAAAAACATGTTGCATATACTTCTTACCACAGGAAAAGAAGGCTCTTGTAGCATAGAAAAGGCACTTGCATTTTTTTGTTGAAATAATGCAATCTGCAGATGGATATTTAAAAAATCACCACAGTCACAATTATGGGCTTTAAGAAAAACTTATGTGAATACCAGTTACGAGACATCTAATTAATGTTTTTGAATTACTTTCATTTCCTAAAAATGTACAAGGTGGCCTAAAATTATTTTTCAATTAAGAACATTTTAAATTGAATTTTCTCAATTTTTTCAAATGGAACACCCTGTACATTTTTTGAAGATGTGATGTAGAAATGAAAAACGAACATTTTTTTTAAGTACTTCCCTATGGCTAATTGCAACCATTTTCGTTTTATAAATAAATAAGTGTCAAATTCAAGAATAAACTTCCCTCAAATAATTCATTAGAAAAATTTATAATAGGTGTTCGACGTGTTGCCCATTTTGATCGACACAAGTCTTTATGCAATTTTGAAATGAGGCCATTTAGTGGGATCATTTCTTCCAATCCATTGAAATGAGTATATAGTATTTAACCGGTCCTTTACTGTAAAGTTTCTTTGTACATTTTTTTGCTGTTTTCGTTATTCGACAAGCAATAAAACCTCAGTTTGGTGTTACGTTTATTTCCAAAATACTGACGTTTTGCATTATTTTGTTGTTGTTGTATTAAATTGTATGTCCATACTGTATAATAATTTTAATAATAAGTATACCAAAATAATTTTAGTCAAATATAATAGATAATTTTATTTCCATTTAAATCTAATAAAATATAGCATTTGTATATAGTAAAAGAAAAAAAATATATAGTGTAGCATAATTTCGGCGTACTCATATTTTAGTTTCCACAGTTTCTTCCTAAAAAGTTTAGTTAATTATTAGTAATTGAAAACCGTCAAAATTTATTTTCTTAGCTTACCTGATGTCCTTTGTTATTATGTTTTCCTGTGTAGTATTGTTATGCGGTGATAGTTATGCTAGATAACAATCATTAAACATCCCTCCATTAGCTCCTATTTTTTTTTCTTCCAACCAGAGATGTTTTTTTAGTTGAAACTGATCTAAAACAATATTAGTAATCATTTAATTGAAACGTAAATATAACCTCAACATATTTTAATCTCAAATTAACTAATTTTAAATTGATTTACCTAATTTAAGCGCAAGATCCTAACTTAAGTAAATAAACCTACCTTAGTTGAACGGTCCCGTGCATTTAACATATTATTTAGCTTGATATTATTACATATTTACTAATATTTACGATGGTAATCACTGATAATTCCTGCTTTCGGCGGGCGATCTGCACTCTGTCAAGTTTAAGTAGTTTAGCGTAAACGATCAGCTGTAGACATATATGACCTTCACCTATTTAGTTTTCATAAAATACGGAAAATGTTAATTTATTAAATTTTACTTCACTACTACAAATGAAGTTTATTCCCTGAAGTGAGATCATTTGCGCATACTAATGGGGATTACTAATTGATATTTTTCATATTTGTTTTACAAATTATATCTAGTGAATTTTTATTTCAATTGTGGCAATATTTCTACTACACTCTCACTGAGGATGCGCGATCTGAAAATTTAAAATTCTATAAGTTAATAACTATTGTTGCAAATAATATTACTTACTTTTATCAGGTTCAGCAACTTCCTTAAATATCCTTATTGTTTGTATAACTTTTCTGTAACGTATCTTTGTTTCAATCCGCAAAATATTTTCCCGCTAGGAGTACTTTTTGCTTGTGACGAGCGTACGGCCCCTATTGGTCAAATGATATCAGTAACATACTAGGTTTCAACAAGACTGCTACTCTGTGTATTTCTGATTTTAAATTGCAATTTTGTGCAATCCAGGTTTTGGGATTTTTGATGAAATGCAGTACTAGACGTTGCGATTTTGTGTTGTGTGACAACAATCGCAATTCACGACTGGTGTCGGATTCAAAAAAGCAGATCTAGATTCTGTAAGTATTGTTATTTTTTTTTTGTAAGCCTCGTCGTCACATTCAATCACTTTTTTTTTAACTGTTTTTTTTTTGCTTTTTCAATATTAGGGCAGTACCTAAATATCCCAGAGTTGATTGTAACTTGGGCCACTAATTAAGCCGCCTTCCACCCTTGAGTGAGTACCCTTCATTTTATTTTAAAACATTAATTAATTGTTAACGATATTTTCAGGGCTGTTTCTTTTTTTTCTACTTTTTTTCAAGTTTTCCTGTTTTCCAAGTTTTCATCTTTCACTTCTCAGTTCTAATTTTCACCGACGTCAACCTTCCATCCTTTCGCACTATTGTGACGTCGAGTGTACGCCGAAAGACGCTAGTTATATAAGAGAAAGATCGCATAATATAACTTGTATATAAATATTTTATTATTAGTATTATTATTATGTTTCCCTCTTAAATTTAGTTTTGTTACTTGCGGCTATTAGATTTGTTTTCTTACTTTTTTTTTTTAACTATATATTATATGATATAACTGACAGCCTTCAGCTGCTCCAAAGTAAACCAAAGTAAGTTGGTCATTTCAATTTTTTTTTTGTATATATGTGGATTTATAAAATCCCTTATTAATCGGTTATTAATAAATTAGATCACTATATAACCTATTATTTAAAACAGTGTAACAGTGTAAACCATACGTGATCACGTTTCGGGGCCTCTGAACTTTTGTACACATTTTATTTTGTTTTCTTGTAAATAATTATATTACATTAATAAATTAACACCCCTTGTGTTAGCTGCAATTTTTTTTTTAATTACTATGAGTTTACATCTTTATTTTCTATGAAGTAGTTTTGGAACCCAAATCACGTGGGAGCCTTCTAGCTAGGTTGCGATCATATTTTTCTGCTAGTGGCGCCCTTGGAGCAGGTTCGGTAAGTTTTATTATTATTAGTATTTTTTTTGTTTAATACGAACTCACGAACCCTATCTATAAACTTTGTCGAACGGCTGAGCTGGCATTCGGCAATTCTTTCCTTTGCTACGCATCCAGACTGCTCCATGCTTTTTACCATTTTATTTTATGTGTTTTGTGTTATGAACTCAGAGCGTAGCATTGGTATGAATTGTCGTGTACAGAGAAGCATTTATCACACTTATCGATCATTACAATTTGTATTGAATTTAAAATATTTGGAATTTTACAAAATGAATTTTAATAAAACGAAACTTGTAGACATGACTTTTGTTTTGGGCGAGTCAGACAGAAATTGTTTACTTGCCAGTAGAATTTATCACCAACATTATCCTGAAAGGAGGATTCCTGATGTTAGCAGCTTCCAAAACCTTCTTGATAGATTTCTGGAAACGTTGAATATAAAAAAAGTGAAAGCATAAAACGTGTTGTGAATGAAGAAAATGAGTTTTCTGTGGTGCTGGCAATGGTTGAGAATCCCCATGTTAATCAAAGAGAAGTGAGCTCATTAGTAGGAATAAGTAGACGGTCTGTGGGTCGAATCTTAAAAACAAATAAGTTGCATGCATATCATATTCAAATGCACCAGAAATTATCTGATGACGATTTTCAAAAGCGCCTACAATTTTGTAACTGGGTCAGAGGTGAAATGCAACATGATGTCAACTTCTTCAATACTGTTTTATTCAGCGATGAGGCAACTTTTCATAAAAATTAATTTGTTAATAGGCACAATTTCCATTATTATGCTTCGGAAAATCCTCACTTTTTTATATAAGTTGATAACCAACACAGATGGTCTATAAATGTTTGGGGAGGAATTATTGGAGAACATGTAATAGGGCCACATTTCCTTGATGGTACATTGACTGAAGCTATTTATCTTCATTTTTTTGGAAACTATCTGCCACAATTATAGGTAAATATCCCTGAAAGAATTCGAAATAGGATGTGGTTTCAGCAAGATGGTGTGAAGGAAATTGTTTATAGAGACACACCAACAACAGTACAAAATATGAAGGAAAGAATAATAACTGTCTTTACATTTATGACACCGGCAGTTTTAGGAACAGTGGGAACCTCATTTCAAAAGAGCATAGAGATGTGTCAATCAGAATGGGCAACATGTGGAACATTTTTTCTACTGAGTTATTTGAAGAAACCTCTTTTTTAAGTTTATTTTTGAATTTTGTAATTATTGCTCAATAAAACGAAATTGGTTGCAATTAGCCCTAGGGAAGTACACTTACAAAAAATGTTCGTTTTTCATTCCTACATCACATCGTCGAAAAATATACAGACTGTTCCATTTGAAAAAATTGAGAAAATTCAATTTAAAATGTTCTTGATTGAAAAATAATTTTTGGCCACTCTGTACATTTTTAGGACCTACTCTTTAATTTGTTTACCACTGCTCTAACAATTATTGTTGACAACAAACTGACAGTCAGAGGAATAGGTCTCAGATACCGTTTTGATGGCGGTCTCTTTAACATAGGGCGCTTTAGAGCTTTCACGAAGACACGTACACGGTTCATTTGTGATCTCCAGTATGCGGATGACTGTGCACTTTTAGCCTCTACGCCGGAAGAGCTTCAAGAACTTTTAGATGTGTATGCCCAGAGCTATGATTCCTTGGGACTTAAAATCAACATTGGAAAGACTAAGATTATGTCAACTCCTCATCAAGTGAACCAAATAGACATTACACTTAATGGAAATTCTCTTGAAGTGGTGGATCAGTTCAATTACTTAGGCAACGTTGTTAATGACAAAGCAAACATGGACAGCGAGATTCGCAATAGAATTAACGCTGCATCTAGAGCACTCTGGGGACTTAGAGAGAGAGTATTTGACAACCACGACCGTGCTTTGTCAACGAAAATGGCTGTCTACAGAGCAGTTGTCATTCCAACACTGCTATATGGATGTGAAAGCTGGGTCACTTACCGTCGCCATGTGAAAGAATTAGAACGTTTTCAGCAAAGCCACCTCCGAAGTATGATGAAAATCCGTTGGTTCCATCACATATCAAACGTGGAAGTACTCAGGAGAGCAAACAGCCTTCCAATTGAGGTGCCTATTTCAAGAGCACGCCTAAGATGGGCAGGTCACGTTCATCGTATGCATGATAACCGTAACCGCCTTCCTAAATGTACACTTTATGGTGAATTGCTGAGCGGTAGAAGAAGGTGTGGCGGTCAACGAAAGAGGTTCAAAGACGTTCTCCATGAAAATCTAAAATCCTGCGGTATTCCAGACGAGCAATGGGAACAACTTGCAGCGGACAGAACCGAATGGCGAGGGGTTGTGGCCAGCTATCAAGGAAATGTTGCTGCAAGAAGGCCGAATCCAAGACCTAACCAGGTCTATGTTTGTCCTGACTGCGGTCGACATGTGCTCTCCCGAATTGGCCTCTATAGCCATAGTCGTGTGCACCGTAGATGAATGGGAATTACAATAGACTACACCTTTTACTTCTTTTTTATTGTACACAATTTATCGACTGTAACATTTTTATACTCGGACTCGAGTAACGGCTAATAAATAAATAAATAAACCCTTGATAGTTCTAATAAAAAATTAGTAAAGATAATGCTGGTGGTGGAATTTATTAAACGACTAGTCGTTCATTTTCATTTAAGTCAGTCAGTCCTTGACTTTGACTTTTGTGCATATATGTCATTAACTGACACTCTTATCTCCGTGTCCCTTAAGTTTGCTGGTCTTGTTAAATTAGTTATCGAAGATTTTGATTTTGCTCGTAGTTGTTGTTATTGTATTTTCTGTGCCATGGCCGCGTATGCCAACGCAGAATACGCTGATATCTTGTTTGTCTATGGATACTGTGGCGGCAACGCTGCTGAAGCTCGCCGAGAATATGGTCTTTGGTACCCTAACCGCCGCTTACCAAATGCACGTGTATTCAGTACGGCATATCGAAATATCGCTGAAACTGGCTCCTGAAATGTAGAAGAAGTGACGCTGGTGCTCCTCCCGTTTATGAACCAGATGATGAGGAAGAAATATTGAGGTATTTTGAGGAAGACCCAACTATTTCAACTAATAAAATCGCAAGACTAACCGGTGCGTCACAATAGAAAGTTTGGTCTCGATACGTAGAGTTGGATGTCATCCTTACCACTATACCCCTGTCCAAGGCTTGGAGGAAGGTGATCCTGGAAGGAGAGTGGAATTCTGCCGCTTTATGTTAAATTCAGATGCAGAAAGTGCAAATTTTTTAACAAGTATTTTATGGACGGACGTCAAAATTTAATCGCGAGGGTATAAAAAATTTCCACAACCTACATTATTGGGCAGAGGAAAATCCCAAGTTAACACGTGAAACTAGTTTCCAAATGAAGTTTTCTATTAATGTGTGGATGGGAGTCATTGGTCACTATTGAATAGGACCACACTTTCTTCCTCAAAATTTAAACGGGGAAATCTATGAAATTTTTTTAAAAAATGATCTGGCGGTGATTTTAGAAGATGTTCCTCTCGCCGTCAGACAGCGAATGATGTTTCAGAACGACGGTTGTCCAGCACATTATCGGTTGACAGTACGACAGTTACTTGATCAACGTTTCCCTAACCGTTGGATTGGAAGAGCGGGCCCAATACCTTGGCCAGCGCGAAGCCCTGACTTAACACCCCTTGATTATTACGTATGGGGTCATATGAAGGAGATGGTCTATGCCACACCAGTCAATACTATAGAAAACCTTAGACAAAGGATAGTCGATGCTGCCCAACACATAAGGCATAATCTGACAACCAGAGTAACAAGGACGGAAATAAGAAGACGCTGCCGTGTCTGTATACGGAATAGGGGCTCCCATTTTGAGCAAGACATATAAAAAATAAAGTACAACTTTGAAATTAATGAAGAACTAAACTCTACTTTTAAAATGTTTTTTACTGTTTATCTAAAAATAAAATTCGTGCTACTTGTGTTATATATTTTTTTGAAAAAACATAATAGGTTAATTTCATAGCTGATTTAAAAAAAAAAAAAATAAAGTTTTTATTTCAGATGTTCACATGATCGAAATGTTTCCAGATATTTTTCATTCCAAACGGATATCTATAATATTGGACAAGTAATCCAGTAAAAAAAAAATTAAAAATGTCAAATAGATTTTTCGAAAATTAACTTTTAGGACATTAAGATCTACTTTTTGAGAAAAACAAAAAAAATTAAATATCTCAAAAACCATTGAGTTTTGCATAATATATGTTAGGGCTAAATTTACTTCTTAGATCATGCCCCATCACATCTCCAAAGGAATGTATCGAATTACCAGTAACCCTGTATATATAAGATTTTTTCAAAGAAAACTCCATTCTAAAAATGGCCTCTTGGAATCAGTTGAAAAATATAGCGAATATAGAACCGCATGACTTCTTTCCCAATATTTTGAATTCATTAGCGTTTTCCCTTAAGTCGAAGTTATTAAAACTTAAGTTATTGACTTCAAAGTTAAATGGAACCTATTTAGGTAAAAATTAATTTGTAGTCTCAAGAATTGTAAAGTCTATTCTGGTTTTAAAGTTAATTTAGAACTAAATTAGTCATATTTCCCTGATCAGGTTTAACAGGTTCAAGGAGAATAGAACAATCTGTTTGGGAGAAATATCTGGCTGTTTCTTTTAATCTGTACTCTCAAGATTACAAACAAAGAAAATGACCCTGCTATAGGACAAGAACAGTACTGCTCCCGTTAGTTAACTCATCCTATCTACATTTTTTCAATTTCTGGGTTCCAATCTATATTGGTAAGTCAGTATTATTTATATCTATTTTTATTAAGTTAGAACTTCCTAACTACTCCTGATATCCATCAATTTCATCTAAATACATTGTCCTATGTGTAAAATAACTGCATTTACTAACATAAAAGATCCTATCAAATATTCTATCTTAGTTTTAATAATTTGCCAGTTAGGATGGTTTAACTGAGGAGGGCAGAGTAATCCTAGATAAGATCGAAAATTAAACAGATGTATTGAGTTTAAGCCCTATAGTTCAAAATGAAGAAAGGATGTGAAGCATTTTCAGTTTATAAAGCGATCGAGAATGTTTGTATTGTCATTAATTACTTAGTTGTCAAAAATTACTTCAAGAAGTCCTTTAAATTGCCTTGAATTTAGATTAGTAAATTCTAACATGAAAAATATTTATACTTACTAATTCTGGAAGACATTGATCTACCATTTTCCTCAACATCACATCTCCCTCTTTAACATCAACGGACAGCGTAGAAAATGTTTTCCACATCCACATATATGTTGTGATCCTCTGGAACGCTAGCACCCCTTATATCCTTGCCTACATAGACGTCCTTTAGATTTAGTTTGATATCGTCCTATTTGTTTACAAACGGAACAATATAATTGTGCATACACAGACATTCCGTTTTAAAATGGAAGCATTGTATAAGAATATCTGCACAATTCTTACATATCACTGGTCCCTGTACTACAGTAAAGTCCTAGAACAATTTTCGACAGCGTCAACCAACTAAATGTGGACAATAATTGAAGCAGTTCTTACACATAACCCAAAAGCTTGTAATGGAGCGATCTTTCGATATTTACTAATTTCAGAAGTACCTCCAATATGTTTTTAATATTTCTATCAACAGGATTAAAGTTCTCACACTTTTCCAAACAAAGTTTGCATATTCTGTCTCTATATGCACCCAAATGATTAGGTTAAGTCGGGTTAGAATTTAGTCAAGTAGTCATAGTAGTCATTAGTCAATTTCAAGCAATTTACCGGTAATAACTTTGGTTCTGCCATTGATCTTAGATCTCCTCTAATAATGACGTACAATAATAGACCGTGGGATAGTGACAGATTTTTTGAAACGTTTGGTTCCTATCTGGCCTTTTGTGCCTGATTTGTACTAACCATTTTCGTGTTTAAAAAACGGTTATTCAGGGCCCCTCAGCGGAAAACAAAAAAGAAAATTTCATGAAAATGAGCAATTTCAAACGTTTTGTTCCTATCTGGCGTCAAGTTAAGCTTACGTTTCAAAGAAAAACATCTGACGGAAGCTTATCGCCAGACAAATTCCGTGGGCCCTATAACGCCCGAAATTTCAATCCGAAGTTGTAAGAAAAATGGTTCAGAATCATTGAATGGTTCTTATCTTGTTAGATTTTGGATTGTTTGATTAACTTTTTAAAAAGATTTATTCACTTATAATGGAGTCAAGCTTGACCCTTTGTAAAATAACAATAATAACTTTGAATGTATTTAATCCAAAATGAGTATAAGACTGAGGGTTTACAATGACTATGGGTGATATTTATAATATCTAGAGAACAAAGAACATTGAATTGGCAATTCAGCACGATAACAGATTACTGAGAAAGAAACGTTACGCTCAGCTAGCGTGAGCGGTTATTAGGAGAACAGCTGTTACGCAATTTGTAATAAACCATTCCAGAACACGTGACTTTGACAGATACGCCATTTTGCCTGGGTGGCACACAACGCGATTATTTTCCGTGTGTTTACATTCGTTTTTGGTGCTATGCTATGGATTGAGTTTATTGTGATTTTTTGCAAATTTCTTCGCCAAGATGTCTCGAAGTGAATATTATGTAACCCTTAGAGGTGATATTAAGTGCAGATATGATAAAAAAACCGAGATTATTGACAATATTGACCACTATGCAATCCCTCCTGAAGAGAGCAGGCTTGAAGTTTATAATCTTACCATGATGGGCTTCATGAATTATTTGATACTAACTCATAGTTATTACACTGGTCAATAATTTAAGTCTTATAAAAGCTTGCATGCCTACGAGATTTACGAATCTGGCCCTGTTCAAGGAATTTTGGCAAAACAAATCAGTGATAAGGCATTTGTTGTCATTGGGAAGGTGAGAAATCAAAGTTAATGCGTAATTTTACATTACAATTAGATTCTATATGTTAATGTGTATAATTGTGATATGCTACAGAGGTTTTAAACTTGATTATAACATTTTTTAAATCTTTGTTGTAAGTTAAACACTCTCAACGAAAGAGGGAAACGTTACTTCAAGTTTGGATTATTATTTTAAAGAACACCAGCATTTCCATTGCTCACAGTACATGTATCAGATGTACATGTTTATCAGAAGAATGCAGTCATATAGCAATTCTGTTTTACCTGCATGATCGTCTAAATACCATCGAAGACAGTGGTCCTGGTCCAGCGCCCACTGACTTTCCCTTTGGCCAGTACCTTCCATGAAAAATGTAGAAATGTTGCGAATACAGGATATGGATTGGCCAAAAAAGTAGAAACAAGAGGTTTGTCTCAGGAACATCCTCCTTTTGATAGATAAAAATGAACTTACGCCTATATATGTCCGTATCTAATTTATGGTCTTTTTTTGGCTTGACTGAACCTGAACTTGGATATTTTAAAAGAATAAAGTGAATGTTAAATAACATTTGTTTTACATGAATAAAAAATATATATTACTGATGTGCAATATATTGAAATAAATAGATATATAATTAAAATTGTTTTTTTATTAATAAACACAGGTACATAGATAATTCATTATTTATATTACTTAGTATTTGAGAAGCCACATGTTTATGATTGCACTGCATACCACGACAATTTTATCCAATGCACTCAATATCCTCATTTTATGGGTATTGTTTCATGAAAAATCTTTTTTTTCTAGCAAACCTACAACTCTAGCATGAACCCGTACAGTTGCAATATGTCGTGTGATTTTCCAAATCTATAGGATACAACTGAGTTTGGCCTTTTGTAAAGGCGGGTATTTGTAGTTTTATCCTCTAAAGCAGTTAGTTTTCCTAAAATCACACACATCATTTAAACCTTATAAAACCTAGAAGGATTTTTTGTACAAAAATTAAGTACTTACCAGTTATAAAATGTTTTGAACAAATACGACCGTGTTTTAGGTGGCCCCCGTCCCGAAGCCTTAATCCGAGCATTTCTTTTTTCTATAGGCAATAAATTAAAATGATTCCCCTATTGGTTAAAATAGCGGGAAATCGGAAAAACAATGCATGATCTCTTTCACCACGCATTGAACATTTACCAGCAATACAAAAATGTGGCATTTTCTATCAATTAGACCAGGATTAAACAATTTAATGATGAAATACTCGTAATGTTTACATACGCAAATGGTTTTGTATGTATGCCGCCCAGCAAATATGGCCGAACTGTCAATAACGTCATTGGAATCAGAACCTCACTATTTCAAAACGCTTATGGAGAACGTAGACAAAGCGTCACCAGATTTAGGCGTGAAGGGCATGCGTGAAACATTCTACAACAGCAAGAGTTTATAAATGACAATTTTCGTGAATTGCAACTGATACTACTGCGGCAACTCCATTCGCGTTTGCAGCGAAAAAGTTTCAGGATATAAAATTTTGGAAAAGTCTTCTATATCCGCAAAACAATTTTCTAAACGAAGTGTGTATAGATCTATACCCAACTGAGATACTTTTGAAATAAATCGTGATGAATTTTAACAAGCTGTAAATAACTACTCATGTCCATGTTTCTGCAATCAATTGTTAGAATATTTTAGTTTTTGTATAAATATATAATTATTATACATTCTTACCTTAATACTTTATTAAAAATATCACGGTTATCACGAATGTACAAACAAATATAAGACACAAGGAAAGTTTTTTCACATGTAAACAAGCCCAAAAATTAGTAAGGTTAGTATTTGTTTATTCTCCAAGGCATGAATGTGACGTCACGGGGGCGTCACTTATTGACCACTGTGCAGGACATTCATGAGCACGCGCATTACGCAAATGCAGGACCAACTCTTGACAATTTGACCCAAGGACAGAACTGGATCTAGTAGATTTTGGCTCCAACATGAAAAATTAATGAGAAAACTATGAAAATATCTATATCTTGTAAAGTAATAGACTTGCAAAGTTCATTGACACCTCTAAAATTTTTCTGGATTTTTTATTGTATTGTAATTCATTCTGAACAAAAGATATCTTTGACCACAGACCTTTCTAACAAGTCAGGGTGTTGAAATGTGAAAATACTTATTCAATAAGATTATTTTGAACTGAATTATATTTTAGTGTTAGCCACATTTTAAATAGGTTGGCAAAATCTAGTTTATATTTTAGTGTTAAGTAGTTGGCAATACGTAGAATAGAAATGTCAAGTGGAAAAAAAGCGGGAGTAGTTCATATAGGTTCCTGCCTTCGACCTCCTGCCAAGGTTTGGCTACTGCAATGTAATGTGACTTGCTAAGTAAAATGTTTTTAATTTTCGTCTATAAAAGTAATGAGAACTAGTTGTGTTTTGTTTAATTGAAATGATAAACCTCCGTCCAACACAGTGTTTGGATTTTCCAATAGAAATCAATGCTTGTCTCTGCAGCCCTCAACACCATACTTATCTATTATCACAGACTACTTTTTATTATTGAAGGTTTTGTCAGGCGCCTTTGCCTCAAAATAAATATAACTACAATAATAAGAAATTCAAGCAGAGGGGGGCAACTTACATAAGAGAGTGAAGTGTATTTTTTTTACATTGGGGCAAAAACTGCATAAAATTAATAGAATAGGTATGGAGGTGAGCGAAATCAACAATTAAGGAGCTCATCTATTATCTATCACAAAATGTTTTATCACACAAAAATTTAAATATTTTATTCCTAAGATATGTTGCTGTCTAATTTTGTTAAAACATTTGGCACCAATATCTTTCGGCGAATTTTCTCCCAGTGCAAGTTTGGAATATGCCATATACAAATTATCCTTGTTTCTCGTGTCATACACATGAATATCACTATTTCTAAAGAATTCAGATTCATTTTTTTTTATGTGCATTATTAACTGGTAGATATATAAACTAGGCAAGGTAAGTATTTGCAAATCTTTAAAAAGTGGTTTGCAACTGGTTAAGGGGTGGATCTTACACATGGTTCTTAAAACCCTTTTTTGATATTGAAATGCCCTATTAAAATATGAGGAATTTCACCAGAAAATGAGTCCATACTGTAGTTGAGACTGAACCAATCCATAATAGAGAGTTTTTAGGATGTTTATGGAGATGGTATCTCTTAGATTCCTTATAATTTAGCAGACATTGCTCAATTTTGTGCAAACCATATTTATATGCGCTTCCCACGTAAGCTTCCGATCCAAGGTGACACCTAGGAACTTGGTAGTTGTTATACTCGGGATGGATCTATTTAAAATTTTAAGGTACAGATCATAGTTAGTCACAATATTTTTTGGCAGAAAACGTATACAGCATGTTTTATTTACATTTAAATGTAGCTACAGTAATGTCTCATTTTCTGTGATGCATTGTTACTATTTATGACAATCTGCTCAATGGAGTTATTGGACATTGGCATATTTGTATCATCTGCATATAGAAGAAATTGAAGTGATATATGAATACATGTGTCATATGCAATACATATTATTAGGTTTGTATTATAGGTTGCATATGTAGGATAATGTAGGTTTAAGTTTAGAGTTAGGTTAATTATATTATATAGATAGATGTTAGATGGCACCACAGATAACACAGAAGCTAGTTGTTAAGAAATGTCGTTTGTGCTGTTGAGCCAGAAATTAATAATAATAAAGTAATCTGTTTAATTACAAGTGTATTAATTACAATCACACATCATAAAGATGATACAATACATGTGTTGGGTATATCGTTAATAAAAATTTCGAGCCTTGAGGCACGCCCAGGTCTATGTTTCTAGTTTTGGAGTTAACACCATCTACAACAGTAGTTTGCGTGTGATTTTGTAGATATGAGGCTGCCCATCTGTATGGTGCCCCTCTTACTCCAATACCCTCTAATTTTGTAAGTAACAAACTATGATCTATAGTATCAAATGCATGACTTAAATCATAAAAAAGGCCTAAAACGTGAGACACTTGTTGTTCAGTGCGTTATAGATAAAAGCTATGCAATCTAAGATAGCAGAATTGGTGGATTTATTATTTTTTTAAAACCATTTTGGGCATTTGAGATTAAGTTAAAATTCTCTAGATAATTGGTCAGTCTTATGTAATATGATTGTTGAAAAATTTTAGCAATTTGACTTGGTATGCATATGGCTCTGTAATTAGTAATGTCTGTTGTGGGACCTTTGTTTTTATATACAGGTATACATTTGGATTCTTTTATGTTGGGAAATACACCAGCTAAGAATGATTCATTTACTAAGTATGCTAATGGCTCATTAATAATGTCTTTTACTGATTTCATCATTTTTCCGTTGATGTCATCGATACCAGCGGCCGGTTTAAGAGTAGTTTTCCCAATTATTTCACTTATTTCTTGTGGTGTCATCGGTGTGTGACAAAAAAACTGGTACTTGTCTTTTCAATGTTGACATTAGTTAGGTTTTGATTGATTTGAGGCAAGATTTATAAAGTAATCATTAATAAAATTACTCTTCTCCATAGCATTTAATATTAGAATACCCTGCTTATCACATATGTCTATGGATGGCTTCTCTTCATTGATTGATTTGGATTCGTTGATAATTTTCCAACTATCCCGCATAATATTGTTGGAATTATTTAAGCGTTGGTCGTTACATTGTTTCTTGTGCTGCTCCACTAAGTTTTTTGTACACTGACTTAAACTGCATATACCTTTCAGTATAGGCTGGGTTATTTAATCTTTTCCTAATGCTGTTCATTTCACACAGTTGGTCATGCATTGACTTAATAGTGGGTGTAAACCACTTTTTATTCTTGAATTTATTAAAAGATTTCATAATAGGAAAGGCACAATTGTAGTGAAATAAAAAGGTACTATAGAATGCGGTGAATTTCTGATGAAATGTGGAGGCAGTATACATTTCGTTCCAGTTTTCGACGGATATTAGATGTTGAAATCTTTCGATGTTTGTGGTGTTATAGTTTCTTCTGTAGGTGTAATTTAGACTGCTATCATTATGTAAAAATAGATGGACTGAACAAATTTGAAAAGTGTGATCATATATGAAAGACCCACAGACTTTTATAACATGATGCCCAAGCTCTTGTTTCATGAAGGATGTTTGCAGATTAATCAGTTTTAAATTAGGTTTATTTGTATTTCTAGAGTAAAGAACTTATTGAAAAGCCTTGTAATATTGTAAAAGTTTTATTATTAATGTTAAAAGGAATTAATAAAACAGTTTGGTTTTAAAAAAATTCAAGCAATTATAAAACTATGAAGCGTTCAAATGATTTTAAAATTGCTTTATAAAATATACATATAGATCTCCTGTATCCTCTTTTAAAACTTTCTTCTTCCAAGAAAGAATAGAATAGAATAATTTATTTATGTTAAACTTATAAAAAATGTACATACGTCATAAAGTTTTTTACACAAATTTAGATAAAAGCATACAAAATATCACAAGAATGTATATGAGCAGTTTTAGGAAACAGGTAACAGATACTAATAAAAGATAGACAAATAAAAGAATTACACAAACATGACAAAAATTGCAGTTTAATTACTGTCTTATATTTGCAATTGCACATTCAATTTCCTCTAGAGAGAAAAATGCATTTAAAAAAAAATCTTTAATCATAGATCTGAACTTTGTTGGCGGCAAAGCTTTCATGCTATCGGGTAACACCAGTTTGTCCCCGGGTAAGTCTTGTAAAATCGGGACATATAGTATCTTTGTATCTTGTCTCATATTGTTGGAAGTCGGCATGAATGTTATAATTATTTAAATTATTGTGTATGTACATAATGCATTCTAATGTGTATGTGCAAGGTATATGTTAAGTGCAATAAAGAGGTGCTTAGTATCATCACGATAACCCACACCACCCACAATCCTGACAGCTCTCCTCTGAAGACCAAAGATTCTGTGTTTACCAGCTGAGTGCCCCCAGGCAAGGATTGCATAAGACAATCGCGAATGACACAATGCAAAGTATGCTGTTTTTAGCACGTTTAGAGATACTGAACTAGACAATTGCCTTAGACAGTATATATTTCTCGTCAGCTGTTCAGCAACATATTCAGTATGAGCATCACAACGCAGATATAGATCAACGAAGACCCCCAAGAATTTTGTATTTGTGGGATTATTTGGTATGTTGCTCATATCACGTGTACTTGAGACCATTTTTATTGTTTTAGTAGCATTAAGTGCTAGAAAATTAGATGTAAACCACTTTTCAGCCTCCGTGAGCGCATCATCACACTTTGACATCAAGTTATCCAAGTTTGGGTCAGACATTAGAAATGTTGAATCATCAGCATAAAATATGCAAGTGATTTTTTGAAGTGCATTTGGCAAGTCATTAATATAGATTAGGAATAGAACAGGTCCCAGAATTGAGTACTGTGGTACTCCAGATCTAATATATAATTTCTCGGATGTTATTCCATTCAGACTGACTATTTGTCTTCGTTTCTCTAGGTAGGATTTAATAAGTGAGATACTTGTTTTACTGAAATTATATTTGGATAATTTTTGAACCAGTAAGGTATGTGACACGCAGTCAAAGGCTTTACTGAGGTCACAGAACAGAGAAGCAGAGTAGTGGCCTTTTTCAAAACATTCTAATGTGTGTTCCGTAAATTTTAAAATAGCATCTGTTGTCGAGAGGTTTCCACGAAATCCAAATTGGTGTTTGAATAGTATTTTATTATTTTCTAGGTATTCAGTTATTTCATTTTTAATGGCTTTTTCAAGGATTTTTGAAATGATTGGAAGCAATGAAATTGGTCTGTAATTACTTATTTCCTCAATATCGCCTTTTTTGAAAACTGGAACAACAGCCGCTATTTTAAGTATATCTGGAAACACACCGGTCCTGAGACATATGTTTATTAACTTGGTTAGGGGAATTAAGATAACATTTTTACTGTTTTTATTAAATCAGTATTTAGGCCATACACATCTTTACTATTACTGTTTTTTAAAGAATTCAGGATATCTCTATCGACTTGGATTTGATAAAAAAGAAAATGAATTATTTAATTCATCTTGGGATTGTTCCCGTTTATGTTGTGGTTGATCAAGGAAGGGCTTACCTAGTCTAAAGTCAAATCTATTAAAAATGTGAAAGTGGTCTCTTGTCAAAATATGCAATAAAACAATGACTCGTTTATTAAATACACCATAAATCTTATTAGCTTTTAATATACGCGATTGAAACTAAAATATCCTTTGCTTATCTGAGAAAATCTCTCAAGAAAATGAGGTTATGATATATTAATTTGACAGAAATTCTGAGGCGACGGCAACGTATACAGAATGTCTCAGTCAACGCCAAAAGCAATGGCAGTTTTAAGAGAAAAATTAAATTATTTAAAGCTTTAATGATGATAACTCCAATCAATCAATCACTAGCAATAGGTTAGAAATTTAGGAGGGAAAGGAACGTTGGAATAATCATAAAATCACTTTAAAACTAAGCAGACTAAGAGATTCTGACTTCAAACAGTCTCTAATAAGGTCTTCATTTTTTTAAAGGATTTAATTTTTTTTTGTTTTAATCACTCTGTATGCATGTTTAATGGCCTTAACAATATCTACAATTTGGTGTATCCAACATGGTCGTGGCTTCAAAAATAAAAAAGTTACGAATCTGGGGAGTTTTAAGTGATACAAACTTTTAATTGTGTCCTTTAAATCCATTGCCACAAAAGAATAAATTTTGCTGTAAATATCCACGGCACCTTTTATACAACTCCACAAAAAAGTCTTGAGTTCCATATAACCACACCATTTATTTTGTGAAGGATACTAATGGGTCAACGCATGCTCTTTGATCCGGATATGCTTCTGCAGTCCACTTTTACTTATAGTCTGAAATGGACAGGAAGCGCACTGGTACACTTTTACTTCAGAAGGATCCTTGTGGGTCGTCATATGCGTACGAAGGGTAAATTTTCGTTTCGTCTTGTACGTACAAAATTCGCATTCGTACATTGTCAATTCTGAAGGGTCCTTATGAACTTTCATGTGTCCGTTAAGGCATCTCTTATGTTTAGTGGTATAAGGGCAACGCTCACACCGGTACACCGTTATCTCCGACGGGTCCTTATGGTTCAACAAATGTACGTTCAAGCCTCTCTTGTACTTCGTCTGGAATGTACAAAACTCACATTGATACATTCTCACTTCGGAAGGGTTCTTGTGAGTTATCATGTGCGCGCGCAGGCCCTTTATGTGTTTCGTCACAAACGGACAAAATTCGCATTGGATCATGGCTATATCCGAAGGATTACTATGATTTAATACGTGGGCTTGGAAGGCACTGTCGTTGTTACTCTGGAAAGAACAGATGTTACATTCTTGCAACACTACATCAGAGGAGTCTTTGTGCATGGAAACGTGGTGTCGAAGGAGAAAACTATGCTTCGTTTGATACGGACAGGTTTTACACTGGTGCATCCTTATTTCTGACGGATCCTTGTGCAACAGCAAGTGGCTTTTAAGGTTCTTTTCATGTATGGTTTGGTACGCACAATACTCACACTTCAACTGTGGTAATTCCGAAGGCTTTCTATGAGTCTGCATGTGGCCCTTGAGGCTCGTTTTGTATTTCGTCTGATATGGACAAGAAGCGCACTGATACATTTCTATTTCTGAAAGGTCCTTGTGGATCAAGTTGTGTCTAGTCAGGTTATTTTTGTTCTTCGTCTGAAATGAACAAAACTCACACTGATACAAAGTTGTTTCTGAAAGATCCTTGTGGGTCAACATATGCATCCGTATAGACCTCCTGTATTTGGTCTCGTATGTACACGAATCACACCGGAACATGGTTATTTCCGAAGGATTTTTGTGGCTCAACATGTGTGCACGAAGATATCTCTTACATTTTGCTTCAAATGAGCAAATTTCACACTGGAGTACAGTTGGCTTTGAAGCATTCTTGTGAGTCGACCTGTGTGCTTGATATTCACGTCTGCGTTTTGTTTCAAATGGGCAAGACTTACACTGGTACATTTTTACTTTGGGTGGCTCCTTATGAGACAATGTATGAACATGCATATCGTTTTCATGATCTGTCTGAAATGAACAGCTGGGACACTGGTGTGTTGTTATCCCTGAAGATGAATTAACGAAAGGTTTATATTCTGTCTGAAATAGACACTCGCACACAGTGAACTCCGATGCATCTTTATATTTTTCGCGGCATTGACATATCTCAGTGTGGGTCATAGTTGATTTCGATGGAACTTCTTGCGAGCTGAAATATATAAAAAAAGATAAATTAAAGAAGAATCACTTCTTGTCTATCGTAGGTCAGTAGCTATAGTAAATAAATAAATTAATGTATATAATTGGCTAACAAAGTGCACCATACAGGGTGATTTATGTAAACATGCGGAAAATAAAATGGTATACAAGTCTGTTATGTGGGAAAGCCTGTGTAAAATTTTAAAGCGATCCGAGGTAATTTATTATATTTTTTTGCATTAAAACCTGCAAAGATACGCTTCTGAACGGGTGAGTTATGCTTATCTCAACACGTTCACACATGTGTCGCTTGTTTGTTTAGCAGGTAATAATATCAGCTGTCTTAGTTGTCTAACGTCAGTGCGCTACACGTTCAGTTCAGTGATTCTTCGACTTTCGTTTAGAGCATTTCCCATTTTTGTTAAATTTTAAACTGTATTCGCAAAATATCGATTATGCCAGAGTTCACGTTGCAAGAGTACTGCGACATGACATTAACCTATGGTGCAATGAACAAAAGTTTTGCAGGAGCTGTACGAAAATACGGCAGAAAATTTCCCCATACGCGCAAACCTAATAAACCTAGTAAATCGTCCTGGTGAAGTAGACTACCTACTATACTATACCAACGAGGAAATTTGTTGATGATATTCTCTTAAATGGGCAAAATAAATTAAATGCAGTGTACATTATTTCATAGAATATATCAACCATTTCACTAAGGGATCTATTTCAAAATAACTCATCCCAGGAAAACTGGCTTAAATAATCATTAGTTGCATTGAAATCGGCTGATTTAAAGTCACTATAAAAACCATCAGTGAGGATATCATTCTCATCAGAATCATTTAGGTGCTTGAGGACAACGTTAGTGGAAAATGAAAAACATCCGGAGGTATTAAGACTTCGTCAGATTGATGAATTGTTATTATAAACTTAACATTATATTACCTGTCAAAATCGTGCTGCTCCGTTTTTATTTCAATATCCCCATTATCGAATGGCACAAATTTCTGTTCTTCCATTTGTATCACAGGTTCATTGTTAAGTCCAATCACATTTTCTGCCTCATCACTAACTTCTTGTTTTATTTTAATGCCGGGATCGTTAGTGCCTTCCTCGCAGGACAATGGACTTTTCGTTGCAATCTGAACAGCATTATTAATTCTCTGATGATTTATTTCAACACGTTCGTTACTGTGCTCGATAACCTCCTCTTTTATATTCTCTTGTCTCTCGCAAAGGTTTTCCATTTTTACAACACCAAGTTTGTCAATGTCTTCATTTATCAACATATTTTTTGGGGTAAACTGTTCTACAGCATTCAGTTCTATTGCGCTCTGACTGCCAGTGCCTGTGTCTAAGCGATATTTTCTTTATACTTCCCTCTACAGTTAAACAGTTCATTACAAAACCATAATAATTCTGCTGAGATCAGTGAAAGAATGTATGGATTATAACTTGTTTGATGATGCACAAATCCTAAAAATCGAAAATAACAAAATTATACCTCACAGGATTGTATAATCAGAAAAAAGAAATATTTTATAAAAATTTTAATGGTTTGACTCCAGTTTAGCAACAGATAAAAATTTCATATTAACAGTTTCACTTCAAATCGGCCTCTTACCACAACAGATGGATAGACAAATACAATTTTGTGCTTGAAGGCATATTGATTTAAAATCATCCCATTTTTAAACGCATTCGTACAGTTTGTACATAGCCGTTTCACCAATTATTATAAGTCGATGTTCTAAAAGAAAATTAAAATCATTGACATTACAACCATTGCATAACCCAAAGTTTCCGAAAACTTACGTTAAAATTTATACCTACATTGCGTACTACCCGCCTACGCTTTCATAAGCTAAAGGAAATATCGTAGTATACAGTTTATGTTTATAGGGTTATTTAAATAGTGGTAATTTGTAATTTCCCTTCACCATATTATTTTAGAAACTAATTTATAAAACATAACCTAAACATGACAACTGTAAAGTTGACAGAATATCTTCAACGAATCTTCTTCTGTTCGATGCTACACTGTACCAGGGATTCTTGACCACGATTATGTGTAGTGGTTATGTCAGATCTGCTTTGGTTATGTTGTAGTACTGTGTCTTTGTTATTGAAATGGAGAACAAAGAAATAATATGTAGATTCTGCTATGATAAATGTTATACAAATTTTAAAACTACAGAAAGTACGCTTAAAATCTTGAAAATGCTTTTGATTACAGTGGTAAGCTTCAGAATTTGATAAATGAGTTATTATAGGGCCTGATCTAAAGTGAAGCAAGCAGGGCAATTGTCAAGCGCGGCAAAATTGGTGGCAAGAAAAAAATTTCAATCAATAAAAACTTTGGTGAAAAGTCGGTAAAAAAGTTATTAATACATGTTCTAATGTATAGTATCGAAACTCTAGGTTTGTAACTGTATTAAAAAATTTAAATTTTCCCTATGTGTCTTGCAATCGAAAAATAAATAGCTAGATGGCGCCGGTTGACTATTTTACATGTTACCCTAAGGATACCGAGATGTACCAAATAGTCAAAAGATCCTCGTGTTGGTCTTCACATGCCTACCTTGCACTGACGAGAGCCAACAGCTCGAAACTGCAGTCTGCAAGTGGTGTGGGACGACTGGTACAAGAACTCCTTTAAGTAGGATCAGTCTTTCGGCTGGAGTTTGTTGTTCTGTTGGTAATATGCAATTATTACATTTCATGCGCCAGGCTTGCAATTCAGCGCTCGGCGGGGCACATAGCCCAGAGAGTAGCTGTTGGTTGCAGTCAGGTTATGTTAGTAAAATAAGGATTTTATAATGTTCTAATATTCTGTCCTCTAGAAGAACATTTGAACTAGGATATTATTATATTTTTTCGTACACTGAGCCATAGGATTATTTAAGTCTATATTAGTTCTTACATTTTCTAGAAATGTTTTAGTTTGATTCTAAGTATTATGAGCGTGAACTTTATTTACAAAATTTATTTCAATATGTAACATTACATTTTAAAGTGCTATTAATTATCTTGTACATATATTTACTTTGTTGGATTCTCAGTATATCCGACACCTTCCAGAGTCCTGTCTGTTTGTAAACTAATTTGCTTGGGCATCTAGAGTGTATATTAAATAAAGATTTTACAACTTCATTTTGTAGCCTTTGAACTCTATTAAGTAACGTTATGCCACGGGTACTCCAAAGAGGTATCAGATACATAAAAATCTGAAGGAAGTAGGCATTATACAGAGTGGCCCGGATTTAACTTGCGTATACAGAGTTCTCGTAAACCGCAAGAGATACGAAGTTGGTTAAATGGGGAAAAAGTTTCCTATTTTGATGAGTAATAAAATAGTTCATAAAAATTCAAGATATTTCGACGGGTTCCGAAGATATTCGACAAAATACGTAAAAGCTCATTTTCCTTTTTTACGTCTAGCGTTCAGTTGTCACTTAATTATAATTACAGATTTATTGTATGTACAATGTATGTAATATAAATTCAGACTTTTTTTTTTTTATATGGCACCTAGCTGATTAAACAGCTGTATGTGCTCAAGATATAAACTAATATAATATGAACAATATAATATATATAAACACTAAACAAATTTATTATAATTTTAAATTGAAAAATGACTACACCTTTAACTTAACTAACTAAAATTAGAACAGTTTATTTCCTACGATTATAAATTATTTATAAATTCAGCGTATTTCTCAACAATATAGGCTCTACATTTTTTATTAAATTTTTTGCGATTAATTATATTTCTAATGCTAATTGGCAGCAAATTGTAAAATTTAGGTCCAAGATAGATCAGAGATCGTTGGTTTATATCTCTATAGCTCATAGGAATTTGAAGATTTCTTTGTGTCTTATTTCTGGTTTTGTATAGATGATTTACATAGTTTTCAGGTTTTTTTTCTTTATGAACATATAGACATATCTCTAGAATGTACAATGATCTTACATTAAATATATCTTCATTGTATAATAAAACTGTTGGATAATATTTATCTTTATTGTATATTACTTTTAAAATAAAATTTTGTATTACATTTAATTGCCTTAATGCGTTGTTGTATAGACCTCCCCATACAATGATACCATACCTAATTAGTGATTCGACCAATGTTCTATATACCGTTATTAATAGATTTTTTGACATCATTCCACGCAGCAAGTAGAATTTGTGAATTAATTTTCTAACGTTATTTTTTAATTTCAAAATATGATCTTCCCATTTTAAGTGCCTGTCAATTACTATACCTAAATATTTTGTGTTTGAAACTTCTTTAATGCTATTTTCAAAATTATCTATAGAAATGCTGGAAAAGCTAGGGCGGTTAGCAGAGTTTATTGAAAAAGCTATATAATTAGTTTTATTTAAATTTAATGTTAGTTTGTGATAATCTAACCAATTTTTAACTTTAACCAGTCCTGATTTTACATGTGCCTTAACCTCATCCCAATTTTTTCCTGAAAAGAGCAGTGCAGTGTCATCTGCGTATGAAACTATCGTGCCATTAATATCAAGATTCGTCAATGAATTTATGTATGTAATGAATAAAATTGGTCCAAGGACTGTTCCTTGAGGAACACCTATTTTGATATTAATATCATCACTATACGAATTTCGAATTTTTACCATCTGTTTCCTATCTGTTAAATATGATTTAAAAACATTCAGCACAGTACCCCTTACCCCATAGTTTTCTAGGATACTAAGGAGTTTGTCATGAGGTACTGTGTCAAATGCTTTCGCCAGGTCCAAAAACACAGCAATGCTCCTTTTCCCAGTGTTGAGGTGCGTGGTTATTTGACCCACCAGCTCACACATCGCGTCACAGGTACTAAGCCCGCCAACAAATCCAAACTGACTTTTTGATAATATATCATTTTCATTAAAAAACTTAATTAGTCGATGTTTAAGACATTTTTCAAAAATTTTACCAAAGTTATTCATTACACTTATTGGTCTGAAATTATTAATGTCGTGTTTACTTCCTGCTTTGTGGATAGGACTTACTATTGTTGTTTTGAATTGTATTGGAACTGTGCCTGTTTTGAAAATTAGATTTATAATATGCAAAAGTGGAGTTATAATATAAGTATGCCATAGCCTTTATGATTTTTGAGGGCACTCCATCAATCCCAGGAGCGCTATTATTCTTTAATGAATGTATGTGATTTATGAGTTCATTGCGGTTAACTGGATAAAGAAACATAGATGAGTTACAGATATGGTTTGAGTTTACTTCATTCACGGGTTTGATTTTGTCTGCCATGTTTTTGCCTACATTTATGAAAAAATTGTTACAGTGGTTAGCCATATCTTTATCAGTTTCAAATTTAGTGTTATCCTGTAGGATGTTTATGTTTTCATTATTGTTGTTTCTTTGTTCATTAGTTGCTTCCGAGATAATTTTATAGATTTTTTTAATATTTCCCTCATTGTTTTTAATTTCATTTTGATAAAAGTTATTTTTGCACTTTGCAATAAGTTTATTCAAAGAATTACGATATAATTTATATTGATTTTTTAACTCATCATTATTATGTTGCAGTAATCTTTTCTTTAATTTATCCCTCTGTTTTATTGAGTTTATTATACCATTGGTTATCCATGGCTTTTTTTTTTTGTTCAAGGATTTTAACAATTTTAATACTCTTTGCTTGCTCACAACAATGTAGGAATGTTTTATAGAAAGCGTCAGTTGCTACTGCCGAGTTAGAAGCGCTTATTACAGATTGCCATTCTTGAGTTTGTAGTAAATTCATTAGTTTATCATAATTTATTTTTTCTATTTTTATTTCTTTGGTTTTTTCTAACTGATTTATAGTCTGACTTCCAGGCTTTAATAATACATTTAACATTATGGGGTAGTGGTCAGTTAAGTCAGAATTTAATACAAATGATTGGTACCAGATACGCTCAGTTTTTAATTTCCTTCTTACAAATATATGATCAATACAAGATGCTGTTGTTGAAGTTACTCTTGTAGGACAAGTAATAAATGGCGAAAATCCATATTCATTCAGAGTAGATAGGTATAAATTAACATGCTCATTATTATTATCACATATGTTTAAATTAATATCGCCAATAAAGATTTCTATTTGATTTTTTAGGTTGTCTGCTAAATAATAATAATAATAATAATAATAATAATAAACACCACATAAATTAGACAACCCCCAATTCCAGAAGCCAGGGCTTGTGCGGAAGGGGGTTACACATTGAAAAAACGCGGACATACAACCATTTCCTCCGACAGTGCCAGTACCGGAGCCAGGATTCGAACCCGGTGGTGCGATGTCCGTGTGAGATTAATCGCGATTGCCACCTCGCGCCTTAACCCACTCGGCTATCGACCAGACTCAGATATCTCAATATCTTCTATGAAATGCCTTTCATTTGTAGAGGGCGGTCTATACACACAATTAATACCAAATGTTATATTTTGTATCGTAACAGCAATTTTACTTAAGGTAACAAGAGATCTTGACAGTTTGTGGTCAATTATATGAACGTTTAGATTTTGCTTTGTGTAAATTAACATTCCATCATTTTTGTTCAGGTTAGCATTATTATAATGGATGTTGTACCCTGGTATATTGAATTGATTACACGAAAGTTGAAAACATTCACTTAATACTATGATGTCACAGTAGAACAATTCATATGCATGTAAAAATACTATAAGGTTGTCAAAATTTTTTTTTATACTTCTTATATTTACATGTACTAAATTTAGAAACTTTTCTTTAATGTTTATATGAGTTTTAAGAATATCACCACAAATACTATCCTGTGGAAGTTCGATGTTTTCTTCCATGTCCTCTAGATTATTGAACACTTCTACTTCTTGTTGCATAGCCATTACTATAAACCATAATCTATTTTACTTCTCATCACTTCTATTAAGTACTTGTATGTTGGACATTCGAGATCACTGGTTTTATGACTTACGTCATGGTTGGTTTTGAATTTTTGGTTTGCTACCACACAGTTTACACATTTTTTTGTTGTTTTTGGGCATTCAACGATATTGTGTTCACCCATGCAGTGTTCACACACTGTTTTCTTGTTGCACTCATTATTTTTATGATAATATTCCTGGCATTTGAAACATCTAGGAATACTGATATCTTCATACACCCTGTATCGTTCCCATTGCAGATATGCTTTTTTTTCATACATAAATTTTTGGAAAAGTTCTGGAGAGCACTCAGCATAAACTGTCTTGAATTCGCTATTCTTGTGCTTTTTTATATATGTGACTATCAATTTATCATTTTCTTTTATGAATTGGTTTTGGTCTCGTATATCTTCTTCAATTTGTTTTTCGGACATATCTGTATCACAGTTTATTATTTTTATTCTGGGCTTCCTCAATTTGGTAATATGAACCTCATAATTTGCATCCAGTACTTTTTGGGCTTCTTTTTGTAGTTTTTCTGTCTCTTCTCTATTTTGACATTTAACCACAATACTGCCTCCCTTAGTTTCTCTAGTGTTTTTAACACCTATTTTTAATTCTGCAGGTTTTATACTTTTGTATAGGTCTTCTTTGGTTTTTTTAGAATTTTGTTGAATTTTTGGCTTAATAATAAGACTTGGAACACTTTTAATCTGTTTATTTCCTTGTTTACTTGTTGTTAGTATAAAAGATATAAAAAAAATTCCTAAAAGTTTTTGTTCTAAATGAAGTTTCCTATAATCTGCCGTCACAAAATTTACATTAAAACGTTTCGTCTCATCAGGGCCACCTTCGATTTTTTTTTAAATACGGACCTGCTTTTTTATTTCAAATTTTCATAGCCTGTGTAAGACTAAATACAATAGTATGCTATACTTGGTCATTTTTCTACGTTTCGTCTAAGAAAACATCATCAGTGTTGTTGCTTCTTATAAGAATGCTGTATTCTTAAGTAAAACAAGGTGAGATGGATCGTTTGAAAGCTTATTTAATAAATAATAATTTTTATACATAGACAATGATTTAAATTGTAACTACATAAATTAAATTTTTTCGTAAACATAATACAACAAATAACAAAATCAATGAACAAACAATATTCTAAGCTATAACAATCTAGAGAAAAATTGGCACTCAAATAAACAGTACTAACAAAGGTCACAATAAATGCTCAAGTGTAATGTAGATATTTGGGAAGTAGCTTCAGCAACCATTTTTTACATAATTTTTGCAAATGCATCTAATATTCGTTGACGAAGGTCTTGTTGATTAGTCGGCATAGATTTGTCGTAGATTTCATTCTTTAGGAAACCCCATACAAAATGATCCATGGGGTTAAGACAAGGTGATCGGGGAGGCCATTTTATTGATGTATTGGTACCAATCCACTTACCTGGAAAATATTGATTAAGATGCTGTGCACCAAAACCGTCTTGCATGAAATATTCAAGATTTTGTCTTACTTCTAAGGGCATTGCATCGAGTACTTCGTCTTATACATCCAGATATCGGTACTGATTTAAGGTACCATTCAAGAAAATGGGTCCAATAATCCGATTATTGATTATACCACACCGCAAATTTTGGGAAAAACGGACTTGTGGTCTAACTTCTTTGATTAAAGGTGGATTAGTAGTTGCATACACATGTTTGTTTCTTAGATTAAAAAATCCACTATTATTAATTATGCATTCATCTGTCCATAATATCTTAGTATATAACAAACGGTCAATACGTAGTTTTCTATTATACCAACGACAGAATTCCAGTCTTCTATCAGAGTCTCCAGCGTGCAATTTTTGGACTTTTTTAAATTTGTAATCGTGGTATTTATGTTTCTTCAAAATTCTTTTCACCGTCGAGGGCCCAACCCCGCACTCTTGAGCAATTCATCTAGTAGAATTTTCAGGGTTTATGTGAATTTGTGCAAAACATTAATTTCATTAACAGTATTTTTTGTGATGAAATATAGAGGGCAGCAAAAATAATTTTTGTCCAGAGCGCGGAAGGACTAGATTGGGCCCTAATGCCCCTAATAAGTTAAATTCTAGTCATTATTAGAGAGTGAATAATGTTAAGCTTCTAATTTGTTTTAGGATCTAGCCGTAAGTGATGAGCCTGTGATGTGTAAAAAGTGTGAGGAAATACTTATAAAATACTCCGATTTTAAGACGAAGTGCTTGTACTCTCAAAATTATATAGCGTCATTCCTCAGCAGCAAAGATGATGTCAAACTAGATCCAAAAAATATTTATCTGGGCAAAAATATAACTGTTACCAGCATTTCAAAGCACCAGGACATATGTGTGTTTTGCTTGGGTTTGGTAGAAAATCTTATTGCTGTCTCTCTCGGTGTTGAAAAGGGAGACGGTATGTTGAATAAAATGCTAGAGCAGTGCCTTCCAGAATTGGTAGGTATCAACGTTTTTAGTGTTACATGTAATTAATCTTCATGTGACACTCGTGACTGTAAGTAAATATTTGGCCCTGTGAATTTAAAAAGAAATTATTTAAAATTTCCAGAGCTGATAAAATCACGATTTTTTGATAATTTGCGTGAACAAGAAATTAGTGTTAAAACAGATTCGGAAGCTGGTTCTTTGTTGTCATAGTTGGGACTAATATACCGCCGACTTTTTTCCATCCCCTTTCTTCCAGCTTGTAGCCTAACGTTTTTCCATGTTTGAATATGGTAACAAACGTTATAGTGTTGCCAACCAGCAGCAAAAGGTGATGGTAGTTCTGATAACATTGCAGTATTGTTGTATTAACGTTTCCTCGAAGCAACTTTTACTCGCCGAGGCGTTTTTAACTACCCATTGGTGGGAAATAGAAAATCCTCATACTCATGACGTTAAAGAAAGGCATTTTCAGCAAGAATTTAAGATTAACGTTTGGTGTGGTATCATCGGCGATCAATTATTGGGACCATTTGTCCTTCCTCCAAATTTAAATGGACAATCTTATATGTTTTTTCTTCAAAATATTCTTGCTGATATATTACTTGCTTTCATGCTAGACATACGGATCAGAATGTGGTTCATGCAAGATAGAGCTCCCCCTCATTTCTCCATTGAAGTCAGGAATTATCTTGATGAGACTTTCCCACACAGATGGATCGGCTGAGGAAGTGAGTTTGCTTGACCACCAAGGAGTCCTGATATAATCCTTTGGATTACTATGTGTGGGGACATATATATATATATTATTCCTTTATTTAGCCAAAAGACTAATACAGATAAATACATATAAATAATACATATAATAACATGTGAGATGACTTGATAAATACAATATAAAAACAAACGATTGTATGTAGCAAACAAGTATAGTAAAATAACAAACACACAAGCAAAATTGTCACAATATAAAATTTCACTCAAATAAATTAAATAGGCAGTGAACAGACAAGAATCAATATTACATGACTTTTAAAAACAGGTCTTAGAATTAAATTTAGGCTGGACACTTTCAACATAGAATACAAATGTCTACTCATCCAGTAAATACTTTTTAAGCCTACATTTGAATATATTTAAAGTGGTACTGTTTTTAATATTCTCAGGTAAGTCATTATACTCACCTAATCCTTTAAAAAATAAACTGTTTTGAGTTGATTTTTTTCTATATGTTTGTAAATGAAAGTCTAGATTAGTTCGAGTATTATGATTATGTACGTTTATATTATAAACTAACATATTCTGCAGATATTTGGGGGCCAAGTTATTCTTAATTTTATATATAAAGACCAGTGTGAAGAATGTAACATATTTTTTTACCGAAAGCCACTTTAACATACTCAGCATGTCCCGAATAGGAGTCTGTCTAGAACATTCCAAAATTATCCTCATACTCCTATTTTGTAGCTTTTGAAGTCTATCTAACTCATTTTTATTTAAAAGGTATATAATTGAGGAACAATAGTTGAAATGAGGCAGTATGCACGTATTATATACCATAAGTCTGGCCCAGTGACTCAAATACCCACTACATCTACTTAAAAAGTTTATTTTAAAACCTATAATTTTACAAGTATAGTTAGCATGATCTTTAAATGATAATTGTTTATCTATCATTACCCCAAGATATTTTATCTTTTCAACTCTCTCAATTTCATCGGTACCAACATGAATTGTTTGTTCTCTACTTATCACATCTGAACCAATACCTGTTCCAATAGGCATCCATTTAGTTTTTTTTGTATTAACCTTTAATAAGTTAGTGCAGCAGTATCTGTAAATATTTTGTAACGTGTTACTTATCATTGTGAAACAATTTCCAACATTCAAACCACTAGTATAAATTAGGGTATCATCAGCGAATAAATGTATTTTACAATTGTCCACAACCTCTACAATGTCATTTATATATACTAAAAATAACAGTGGGCCTAATACACTGCCTTGTGGTATTCCAGTATTATTACTTATTTCGGAAGATGTTATATTATTTAATTTTAATTTCTGTGATCTATTATCCAAATAATTAGTCAACCACAGTAATGCAATTCCATCAATACCTACTTTTTTTAGTTTTATTAATAACCTTGCTCTATCTATTGTTTCAAACGCACGTTGTAAATCTAAAAATACTGCAAGTGTAATTTGGTTTTTCTCCAAATTTAGCTTCCAGTCTTGCAATACACATTGTATAGCAGTCTCACAACTATGCTGGCTACGGAAACCAGACTGGTAACTCGTTAACGTTTCATTTCTTTCCAAGAAAGATACCAGTTGTTCATAAACTACTTTTTCAAGAATTTTTCCTATGGAATTAATCATGTTAATTGGTCGTAGATCACAAGCCTTTATTGAATTTAGAACCTTTCGAACAGGTATAATAGTAGCAACCTTTATATCCATCGGTACTTGACCCGTTAAAAGTGACAGGTTTATCATATTTAATAAGGGAGCTAATAAAGTTTCATAACAATTTTTAATCAACGTTATGCTGACATCATCAGGACTGTTTTTGTTAGGCATAGCAAATATAAGAGTTTTCAGTTCATCAGCACTCACTAAAGAAAAGTTATCAAATTTCTCATTAACTGTAACTGTACTGTTCACGAGTGGGAAGTCACATGTAACATCAATGTTATCCCTAATATTTTCTATGCTTTTAACATAATACACATTTAGTAAATTAGGAATTTCTGTTGGATCATTAACAATGTCGTTACTATCAAATTCTATTTGTGAAATAATGTTATTAGTTTTATTTTGTGGTACAAGTCTTTTTAATGTATTCCACATTTCATGAGGATTTCCTTTATTCAAGTCAATTTTTTTATCATAGAACTTCTTTTTCTCATTTTTTATTACTCGGATTACATTATTTCTGGCCTGTTTATATCGTTCCCAATTTTCGGCATTTCTCAAAAACACAAAATCTTTATAATATTTATCCCTAGTTTGTGTTGCCTCTTTTATATGAAGTCCTTAGTCCATGCAAATACTATCAACTCAAGAGAAGAACTGGGGGACAAAATACAAAACGCAGCGAATTTTATTAGAGGACATGCAAATGTATTTTTCAATGTAAGAAAATCTTTTATGAATAGAATTAGAAAAGGCATAGAAGTAGGTGGAGACCATATATTGAACATTTATTCTATATATGTTGCAGCAATGGGGTTTTCGCATGGGGGGGGGGGGAAGTTTATAATGTCATTAAGTCAACTTTTACATTATTTTTTGGTCTTCTAATAAGATTAGATCCTTATATTAGACAATCTTTTGATTTATGTATTTATCTCAATACCGTAAAAATAAGCCATTAATTCGTGAGAAAGAGTTTACGCTGTTATTACGATTTTGTTTTCCTTTACGTTTTGTACTTTTTTCAATAAATATACTTTGTTTCATTAAATTTGAATTTGTCTTTCAAAAAATTATTGAAATGTTTTAACGGCACTTTCCTCGAAAACGGTTGGAGCTATCAAGTTCTACCAAGTGTACCTTTTAGACGTGGAAATGACGCCCTCATCAGATTTTCTGGTCAGAAGTACCACAACAGTTCGTCAAAAACAAAATATGAAAAAAATTCATCATCAGATACATATCTTGCAGCACCCTCTTTAATCTAACGTAATATAACACATAAATTATTATTTCTTAGAATAAAAAAAGTTTCTCTAGCAAATTTGTCGAAGATCAGTCAAGAAGCTGTTGAGTTATTGCAAAAAAAACGAATAAATAATTTGAACTTTGACACCCTGTGTCTCTTTCCACAGCAACATTTTACTAAAGCATATTTGGATATATCCTAATATTTTGGCCCAAAGAATCTATCCCTGAACTAGAATAGAATAGAATTGAATAGAATTTTATTACATAACAGTGACAAAAATTTTTACAATTTATGTTTGTTACATGTCCAAGTTCTACAGGAATAAAAATACATGTTAAAAAGAAATGTAAAAATGCTTAAAAAACTACTAGTACTACTACTAATTACAACAATAGTGGCTAAAAGAATACTAGTTAAAAATTGTCTTGTTCACTTCCTCCAAAGGTATAAGGTTCTGCAGATATTAAGAAGTTTTTTATATTATTCTTGAAGACATTTGTAGATGTAGTATTTTTCAAATGGTTGGGCAAAGAATTATAAAATTGCAGGCATTTATAAAAACACCCTTTTTCCAAAACTGTTGTGTTATGTATTGGATAAGAGAGAATATCTTTGTGTCTTGTTGCATAATTATGATCTCTGATATTGTCTTTAAATTCAATCATGTGCTTGTGAATAAAACAAAGACATTCATAAACAAATAGAGCTGGAGCTGTTAATAGTTTTGTGTTGACGACATGATTCAGTTACTTTTAGACTGATTGAGGTTCGTAGTGCCCTCTTTTGAACTATGAATATTTCTTGAATATGGGAACCACTCCAGAATATTATGCCATATGACATTAAACTATCAAACTGTCCATAATAGGCTCTAAGAAGAGTATTATGATTCACTACCTTCTTCAGTTCTTTTAAAGAGTAACAAACGGAACTTAGTCTACCGCAGAGCACTTGTACATGGTACTTCCAGTCCATATGTACATCAATAGTCACTCCTAAAATTTTTGTGGTTTCAGTGTAGTTAATGGTTACATTGTTTATGTCTATTTCCTTGGGGTATTCAGTTTTGTTTCTACTATGTTTAAATAAGATACAATTTGTTTTATCGCTATTTAATATCAACACATTTTTTTTAAACTACCCTGATATTCTTTGCATCATATCAGTTGCTTTAGTTTTTATACTATCATAATTTTTTTCAAAAATTAAAATATTTTATCAGCATAAGTAGTTATATAAACTGAGTCATTGTTTAGATATTGCTGCAAATCGTTAATGTACAATAGAAAAAGTATTGGCCCAAGCACACTGCCCTGCGGCAGACCAAGTAAGACCCTTTGAGTACTTGAGTAATAGTTCGATGAATTTGATGTAACATACACTTTCTGATGTCTCTCATTAAGGTAGGAACTGAACCAATTATGAGCTATTCCTCGTATACCTAACTTATTCAATTTATTCAGAAGTGTACCATGATCAACACAATCAAAAACTTTTGATAGATCGAGAAATATTCCAAGGGCAATATAACCATCATCAAGAGAATCTAATATCCTTCTAACAAAATCAAAGGTAGCTGTTGTTGTAGATTTGTTTTTCTGATAACCATGTTGACTTTTAGTTATATTATGCAACTCTAGAAATGGAATTAATCTTCTACACATGACAATTTCAGGTAACTTGGAAAAAGAAGATAACATACTTATAGGTCTGCGGTTTTCTATTAACGAAGGATCACCTTTTTTGTACAAAGGTTTCACAATAGCTATCTTTAATTTTGACGGAAAAACGCCATTTCTCAATGACTCGTTTACAATGTAAGTCAAAGGTTCAACTATATAACAACTGATATTTTTTAACATGATATTGCTTATATTATCATCACCACTAGAATATTTATTTTTTAAACTGTTAATGATTTCAAAGATTTCAGTCGGCGTTACTTCAAATAACTCAATTGAATTCGGATTATAGGCAATATGTTCGACAGAATTATTTTCAAGAATTTCTCCAACTATATTTGTAGCCATATTGACGAAAGTATTGTTAAATATCTCAGTTGCTAGTTGGGGGCGTTGTAATAATAGTACCATTATCATTAGTTTCAAGGAATGACTGATTTTTATTCCTATTTTTTCCCTTTTCAGTATTTACAATATTCCAAATAGTCTTGATTTATTACAAGAAATATTAATTTGTGTTTCATAGTAGTTAGACTTTTCATGTATAAGAAGGGTAGAATAATAATTTTTATAATCTACATAAGTTTGTTTTGTGACCTTACCTTGCTGATATGATTCATGTAATAAACCTAATGTTTCTTCTCCATTATAAATATTTTTTGAAATCCATTTATTGCTTTTCTTATTTTGAATCTTGACTGATTTTAGAGGAAATGAAGAGTTAAAATAACTTAGTAGAATGCGAATAAAAACATTGTACATATCATCAACAGTCGTTCGTGGCTTCATATACTGATAACCATGACTCTCTTAATAGTAGGCTATAAAAAATTTGGTAGTTTTCTGTGCTGAAAATACGCCTATGTTCATATATTTGTCTATTAATTGTTATGTTGTCCTTAATACATAATACCTGAGCAAAATGGTCAGAAATGTTTACATCTAGTACCTCTATTACATTGTATCAAATTCGAAACAAGAATATTATCAAGGCATGTTGAAGTTGTGTTAGTTACTCTAGTAGGCGTATCTACTGTAATTTTCATATTATAAGAATTCAATAAATTCATGATAAGATTCTTAGTATTGGCATTCCTTGTAGATATCATATCAATATTGAAATCTCCTGCCACTATTACTAGTTTATCATCTTCAGCAGCTATCTCTAACAAACAATCCAGTTTATCAATAAAAATATTAATATCAGCAGAAGGAGGTCTATATACAACACATATTACATAGTCTATGCCCCTGATTTTAACCTCGACCGCAGCACATTCAAAAAAATAATCCTCACTTAATAAGTTTATGTCCTCACGGATATTTGTAGACAATGAATTTAAAGCATATAACACAACACCTATGGGCTATTGTTAATGGTTCACCCTGTATAGGTATTTTTATTAAAAAGTGCACCGTTCCTGAGTTAATCACCTCAAAATGGAGGTGGAAACGACGTCCTAGGGGATGAAGCACGCTATTTAGGGGTGGAAACTCTTCGGTTTGGTAATTCTTATGCTATCCTTAACAATTGTACGAATTTTCAAAACTTTCTGGTTGTTGTCCGATATAAATCATTATTTTATTGAACTATGAATTATTAACATTCGTTTTTTATTTAATAGGATTTCAGTATGATCAAGAAACATGTAATCTGCACATCCTGCCATGAATCTCTAGAGAACTACTTCCATTTTGTGATGAACTACGTCCATTTTGTGATGAACAGTTTGGCTGAAACAGAAAAAGTTAAGAAATGCTGTGAAACTGCAGATCTGAACAGTAAGAGTCAAATAGAACTTAACTCATTACAGTTTGCTGTAAGAGATGTAACAACAAGGGAAGTAGACGGAAGCTCGGTTGATATAATCAAACTAGAAGACCAATTTTGTGGGGATAAAAAAAATCGCAGCGAAAGAGAAATTGATAATGGAGGCGATACAGTTAAAGTGAAATAAATTTTCCTTGTTGACAGCAAAAATATTATTAAAGGTGTTGAAAATAAAAATGAATGTTTTATGAAAATGAGCAATCAGAAAGTTAACAAAGAACGATATTTTACCTCAAGCCATGTGTTGGCCTCTGTGGAAGAGAGTAATAAACCTGATTCCGTTAAAATAGAAGAAATATTTTATGAAGAAAACGAGACTAAATATAAAATGGAACATCTTGTTGACATAGAGGACCAGAAAAATTTACTTAATGAAGAAGTTGAAATAAAAACAGATGAGCATGATTTTAACAGGTAATAATAGTAATATTAAATTAAGTTTTATTTTGTATTTCACTTGGTAGAACTAGATAACTCGAACCGTTTTTGAGGATAGTGTATCTTTTTCTACAGCAACATTTTACTAAAGCACATTTGGTTATATCCTCATATTTTGGCCCAAAGAATCTACCCCTGAACTATGGTCTATTATTAATGGTCGACCCTGTATATGCAAAAGTAATACAGATTTTGTAAAATAAAGCTTAAATGATGTATATCCCACACAACAAAATCATATGCAATGTACATACAGTGCATATCTATTTTATGGATATGTATATCCACCTGATGGAGCAAGTATATTCAATGTACATGTAATGGATATGAAATTGATATACATTGCATATACTTTTGTCGCCGACTTTCATACCCTTTAAATGTAAATAAACATATACAATGTACATTCATTAGACATGAAATGTACATCATATACACAATAACATATTTTATGGATATACATTACATATTTTGTATATTTAATGAATATGAAATATACATACATTTTTGTAGCTTTTTTTCCATATTCAATGAATGCCCTATATGCGGAATGATCACGGTTATTATCAATTATATAATAGCGGGACTACTCACCAAATGTATATCGTGTCCTAGCTTCAAATCTAAATAAAACAAGGAATATTTTAACATAAATATATTTTAAGCATATTTAAAATCAACGGTCATTTACAAAAAGTATTTAAAATCATTATGTAATTCAGGTTCATATTTGTCGACTGTAGTAACTTGAGAACTAAAGGTAATTAACAACATGGAATTATATGTTTTCTCCTTGACCTGATCTTCGCGCCAATATCCATTGGCTGGATGTCGGTCTCGATAACTAGGGCCGAGTAGGACTACTACTCTTTGCTCCTAGATTATCTCTGTAGACCTGGACCAGCCTTCGTGATAGGCGGGCCCGCTTACTTCTACCAGACCCATCTCGCAAGTGCGAGATGTGTCGTGGTATTTTCTGCGGACTTCCCCTGGTCCTGGCTGTTGAACCTCGCTGGCTGAGGTCTCTTCTGGCGCTCTTCTTGTCTTGATATTTTCTTTCTTTGCCAGCTTGTCACCCCCGGGGGTAGTCATCGGTCGAGTTGGGTTTAGGAAGTTTTGGCTGGGACTGACTGCCGGTACGTAGGACATCAATTGATATACTACCCCGGATCATCGGAAAGGTAAGGATGAGCTGTGTAGCTCGGGAGTGTGGAGACCTAAGTGCTTATTTTAGCACTTTCGGTCTCCACGGAGCAGGTGGGACAACGGGCGTTGGACGGTATGTTGTCCGACGCCCGCAAGGAGGTTGAGTTAGGGTTGAAAAACGTCATGTCTCTGGTAGTGGTGGTCCGTCCTGGCGTATCTGAAACAGATCGGTTAGCGGGAAATATAAGTTATACTCACCCGTTGTCCAGTAGCTGTACCCTCGGCCGCTTATGCCTCGGGGCGTCGGCAGGGTCGTAATCAGTGGCCTGTCTGATCAGCGGGTTCCCATGCTCCTCGGCTTGGGCGTACAGCTTCTTCGCTTGTTCCTGGATGACTTCAGTGACCGTGGTGTACTCCAGGTCTCTGGCGATATCTGCGGTTCTCACGTACCATGGGGCGTTAACTACCGTCCTGAGGGCGATGTTCTCCACTGCCTGGATTGTCTTCATGTA
The DNA here is from genome assembly GCA_963675555.1 of Leptura quadrifasciata. NCBI lineage: Eukaryota > Metazoa > Arthropoda > Insecta > Coleoptera > Cerambycidae > Leptura > Leptura quadrifasciata. The sequence goes on along the minus strand of OY776680.1, from coordinate 92,310,776 downwards.
GGACTTTGCCTGGTAGCTCCACGCTACCGAGGCGTACGTCAGCTGCGGCCTGATGAGGGTCTTGATAAGCGTGAGCTTATTCCTCAAGTTGAGACGGCTCCCGTTTCCCGTTATCGGGTAGATGAGGGCTCTCGTGCGTCGGGCCTTGGCTGTGATAGCGTCCGTGTTCTGCTGATCTTCTGCCTTTTTCTTGAGGGTTCATCATATACAAACAAAATACTTTATGTATGTTGTATATAATGTACGAAACTAGCAAGTTTTCTAACCTAAAAAAGTGGACTGTTTTAACATCATTTTTAAGAAATTGGCCTAATAATTAATAGCTACCTTATAATCCTTATATAGCATCCAAGTTCATATAAAGTCACACACTTTTAACGAAAAATGAAGCCGGCACAAACTGCGTTGTAAAAACGATTTGGATTCGACGAACATTTCCTCATGGCATCATGATCTCTTTACTCATGCGCGTCGGTTGATGACATTAATTCACGTACGCGCCCTGGTTTGTGGTACGCGCGCAATTTAATTTAAAAAATAAGTTTTCGCCAAAATATTTTTATTTAAAATACTTTTCAAATTGAATTAATCTTATCGCTTAATATAATTTTCGATTTACCAAAATGTTAAATAAACGTGTAATCCAAAAGTACGAATAAACAACTTCTATAATTATTGAAAAATGTTAATTTGCTACATTTAGCAGATAACTTTCATACTTCCAACATTTGATATTTGTGTGAAATAGAAATATATTTAAACTATTGGTACTAGGTTCTATATATGTTATTGAAATATGTGAATATAAATTTTTTTGTAAAATTAAAAACTATATTCATCAGATTTTGTCTTTCAAGATGTTCTAGTCTAGAAATAGTTATGGCTCCTGTTGTTTTCAAAAATAATATAAAATGATATACATTAACAGACATATTATGTATATTCATCTATGTATATACCTCCAACAATATACATGGTATATGCCACTGATGAATATCCAGTAGTTGTATATACATTTCATGTCGTATGTATATTTAAAAATGCATGTCTAAATTTTAACATCTTATGTATATGCTATAGTCATACATATCCATAAGATGTTGTGTGGGATATTTCATGTTGTTCTAATATTTGTAATTTTTAGATTGACTTTTACGATCTAAATTGATTTATTTAGAATGTTTCTAATTTATAGTATTAATTAGTTTAACTGAAAATATATTATAATTATATTTTCATCTAAGATAAAGCCTAGAATACATTTATTGTAGATTAATTTAAATATTGTCTTTTATAGTACATCTATTTTACATTTTTTTAAAGTTATAGATGCTTTTTAATGTGTATTCAATATAATTTAGACCGATCAGTGTAATAATCGTTTTTATAATTTTTAGGTTTGAGAATGTCATCCCTTTGCCAAAATTGAAAGTCGTAAATTATAAAAATGGCTTTACAGGACGTTTACAAGAGCACAAGGATCCTTCAGAAATAATAATGTACAAGTGTGACTGTTGTTTATTTCAGTCAAAATATAAACGTGCCCTTATAACACACATACTAGTCCATAAGGATCCTTCAGAAATAACAATGTACAAATGCGACTCTTGTTCATTTCAGACAAAACGGAAAGGTAATCTGAAAACTCATTTGTCGACACATGAAGATCCTTCAGAAGGAACAATGTACAAATGTGACACTTGCTTATATCAGACAAAAGATAAACGCGCCCTTAAAGCACATTTACTGGTACATAAGGATCCTTCAGAAATAACAATGTACAAATGCGACTATTGTTCATATCAAACAAAACGGAAAGGTAATCTCAAAAATCATTTGCCGACGCATAAGGATCTTTCAGAAGTAACAACGTACACATGTGATTTATGTTCGTTTCAGACAAAATTTAAAGGTCGTCTTAAAAGACATTTTGTTATTCATAAGAATCCCTCAGAAGTCACAGTGTACAAATGTAACTATTGTTCGTTAGAGACAAAACATAAAAGTCATCTCGTAAGACATTTTCTGATTCATAAGGATCCTTCTGAGGTAACAGTGTACAAATGTGACTGTTGTCCATTTGAGACAAAACGTAAAGATTATCTCAAAAGACATTTTCTGATCCATAAGGATCCCTCAGAAATAACAATGTTCAAATGTGACTCTTGTTCGTTTCAGACAAAAGATAAAAGTCATCTCAGAGGCCATTCTCTGAAGCATAAGGGTCCTTCAGAAGTAACAATGTACAAATGTGATCATTGTCCACTCCAGACAAAATATAAACGCTACCTGAAAAAACATTTGCTGACTCACTACACTAAGATTCTTCAGAAGTAAACAACACGGATGTGATTTTTGTTCTTTTCATGCAAATCTTAAAATCGCCTCAAAAACCATTTGCTCATATCATGTGCCTGTTAGACCAATACTGCTAGTTTATAATACATTGTTAAGCCAAGACTCTAGTGTACTTGATAACCTATGGGCAATTGCGCATGTACTGATCCCTGACACATGATTAAATCAGAATGCATATTATCATTCTCGTAGCGAGTTTTCTTGGGTTGTCGGTTTATTATCACCATCGTCAGAGAATTAACTACAATTTCAAAAATAAATAAATAAATAGCACAACAATTTTACTTTGTTTGCATAATAAATGTATGTACTTACAATTTGTTACTTAAATACGAGTTTTTAATACAGATTTTACATTGTTCAAATGTGCTTTTAGAGGGCGGAACATTAAAAATTGTAATTCAGCGCTCGGCGGGGCGCCTAGTCCGGAGAGTAGCTGTTTGTTGCAGTCTGGTTACGTTTCTTATCATAAAATAAGGATTTTATAATTTGCAACTAAAAATATTATGTTTTAATATTTCGCCCTCTAAAAGCACATTTGAACTATGCTAAGCCCAGTCAGGCTGTTTATTTTTCGATTGCAACAGACACTGGACCGCTAGATGGCGCCTGCTGACTATTTTACATGTCGCTATCCCAAAGATACCGAAATGTGCTAAATAGTCAAGTGATCCGCGTGTCGGTCGTCACATGCCTACCTTGCACTGACGAGAGCCAACAGCTCGAAACTGCAGTCTGCAAGTGGTGTGTGACGACTGGCACGAGAGCTCCTTTTAGTAGGATCAGTCTTTCGGCTGGTGTTTGTTGCAATCGAAGCATTAGCGTATGGTAATATGCAATTATTACACTTAACGCGCCAGGCTTGTAACTTGTAATTCAGCGCTCGGCGGGGCACATAGCCCGGAGAGTAGCTGTTGGCTGCAGTCTGGTTATGTTCCTTATAGTAAAGTAAGGATTTTATAGAGGAGTTTGCGACTAAAAATATTGTTTTAGATTTTACATTGTCTTTCCATATCTGGTAGTGGAATGCAACTAACTGACCTGAAGTAGGTACTTAACTGTCTGCTTTCTGTTCTTTCTATATGCTCTGTTAATGTTACTTTTGATAAAATTTTGGTTTTTGTGTATTTATACCGGATGTTTTTGTTGAGTGAGCGATAATGACTGTTATAGTTGAGATATTTTAGTTTTTGTATGAAGAATTTATGGAAATATGCAAAAATAGGTTACATTCAAACACCATATGTGTAAAGACAATGTAAAATCTGTATTAAAAACTCATATTTAAGTTGTAATTGTAAGTACATATATTTATTATGCAAGCAAAGTAAAATTGTTGTGCTATTTATTTATTTATTTATTTTTGAAATTGTAGTTAATTCTCTGACGATGGTGGAATAAACCGAAACGTAAGAAAATAAAATAAAAACTTTTGTTTCAATGACCGACAACCCAAGAAAACTCGCATCCATTAATTTGGTTATACAGTCAAGAAAATACCAGTGGCGGCTGCTCCTAAGCGGCACAGGAGCACGTGCCCCCCAAAGCTAATAAGGAAAGGGCACAGATGAGCTTGTGTGCAGAAACCGCGTCATGTGTCTGCATCTGGCTAGATTGTATTTTAAGTTGTTGCTATGGCAACGCGACACCCCCCCCTCCCCCCTTATGCTCTAATGCGGGCACAGTTTACTTCGTGTACACTGCTAAAGACTTAATAGTTAGTCGTGAATTCTATGTTTTATTATTTGTTTATATCATGTAGGCACACATACAAAATGAATTCAGTGTCTTATATTTTAAGTAACAGACCGCTGAGCTACGAGGATAAAGTAGTATAAAAAATTAGGAAGGCCTATCCCGAATTAAATATAAAAATAAATTCTGTAGGCAAATTAAGACAGTTTAATAGATATTCTAAAGAAGAACATACATAAAAGTTTTCATGGATGTGTGGGTGTTCTGGTCGAAATAAGCTGTTCTGTTTTGTTGCTTATAATGCTTTAATAGACAAAGAGAAATTATTTAAGAGCTGAATTGAAAGTTATTTATGGCAGGGATGATATGTGCTGTAATGGTGTTTTTTATAAAACTCTCATTAAAAATGACATTTTTAATTCATTGATAAGTGAACTAAAAATTGACTTTAATAATGTTACTTGTCAAAAACACTTCCAACACTAGTGTTAAAAATTGTAGTTACTAATAAACATTAAACAACTTACAACCGTTTTACTTAGTTACCCTTCATCCAGTACATACACTTTATTGTCACATAAAATTTAAAATTTAAATGAGCAGGTGGCGCAGTGTCAACACGTCCGACTCGTAAGCGGTAGATTGGGAGCTCAACGCCGCAGGCGGTATTTTTTTGTATAGTTTTACAAAAAATATTGTATGATACATTTGTTAAAAGTGATTTTATTTTGTCCGTGGGGTTGCTCCACTCGCTTCGCTTGTTCCGCAAAATATTCCCAGTCACAAAATAAAATGCCACTGTTAACACTAGTATCATAAATAACTATTACCTCTTCTGACATTTATTAATAAAAATAATTTGGAGGGAGGCTTATCTGAGACTTACAAAATTTTAAGTAAGTATTATATATGTACTACACCTATGACGACATGAGAATATGAAAGAGGTTTTTCTATGTTAAAAAGAATAAAATAATTTCTAAGGAACAAACCCTATGAGCTAAAGTCTTAATGCACTTTCGATGTTATCAATTGAAAAAAATATGATTCAGTTAATTCCTGATTTTGACAATAAAGTAGTAGACATTTTCGCAGCTAGTAAGGAACGTAGAATGGATTTTATGTTTAAATAAAATGTTTTTGTTTGTATGTGTAAGTATGTGTATATATACTAAATCTAAAGTGGGAAGACACCTTTGCAATTTTTGGCTTATTTTTTATGCAGCACACGATTTTGAGAACAAAGAATATGGTAAATGGTTCTCTGGTAAGTTAATTTTAATTACCATTTCACTTTCACAATGTCAAATGTCTGCTCCCATATAAAATTAACCTTTGCCTTTGCTTCTTTGTGGGTGAATACGCCCCTCAGTCCCCTCCTTATAATCTGTATTACTCAAGTCCAGCTGAAATAGATACTTTTCTTCTGCATGTTGTTTTGTTAATTTTGGATAATGTGCAGTTTACGAAGACTCTTTTCTTTTACTGTCAGAATCTCGGACAATATGCTCTTTAAATTGCATCTAATAAGCCACGTAGAGTCCAGTAAACTTTAAACTGGCATGTGTATGAGTTGATAATGCGCGTACGATTTCATTGCTCTCGCACACAATGTTAAAGTAATAGCCCAAAAACACTGTCGCGTATGTCTGCCAAGCTTCTCTCTCACCTATTTTGAGATATAAATATTGCGATACACACTGAAGAGAGAGATAAATTTTAATCTACTTTTTCAATAAGTTCAGCGATTCTCAAACTCTGAAGATTTGTCATTGGTTATTTAACAATCGTCTCATATTAGAATTAAATTCATCTTTATATGAAATATATAAGCTATGGATATTCATCTGACAAACGGACATTGCCAAGCCACTATACCTAGGACTTGCAATTTTCTAGTATCTACATATTACATGAATTGTACGTCGTGGAATAGCTCAGTGTGTAAGTAAAGGGAATAAAACATCCGGATTCAAATCCTGTTGCCTACCGATTTTTTTTTTAATTTTTTTATATTAAAAGTTAAACATTTTTCTTCTAAACATTTTATTTTATTAATCCGCGTCGCAAGTTTTGTTAAAACTTTCTTTTCGTTAAACATTTTTCTTGTATTATTCCGCGCGAGTTTATCCCTTGGTATTTAATGGTCTGGTTATTTATTCGCATGTCAGACGAATATCCACAGCCATTTTTAAAATTTATTATACATTACATATAGGCCATAGGCCCTCAATCCTTCATGTTTGATTTCTTGCTAAATAAATAGTTAGACCGAACAGTTTACCGCGGTGTGCCAAAGCTGTAGTATTTTTTACAGCCCATTCCTATATTATGATGATATGGGCGTGGCGTATCTATAGTTTATATCCAATAAGCAGACGTACCATCTGCAGTTTGCGGTTTGGAGGGTCGCTAAGCCGGTCATTCTATTTAACATTAAATGTGTCCGGGTTTCTAAATTAGATACGTGTGTAAATATTTATTTCGAATAACATTAAATTATAAAAATACAATATTTGGTAAATATGGCAACTAAATTTTAATAGATTATGAAGACTTTTGATTTACAAAGTACTTCAAATTCCCAAAATTTCAGTCCACCGTGAATTATTTCATCCAAATTTTCACATTTTACTGGGCTATACTAATATATTACACTTGAACGGTCCTAGTATTGTCAACTTTTGCACGTTGGCTGACTAGATTCACATTTCACAGCTTGGACTTGCTTGTTTCATAAAATTACAATAACTGCCTATTTATAACAAAAAAAACTAAAGATGACGCTTTAATAGAAAATCGAACTGAAAAGTAAAAAATAATGCTTACATATTTTAAATATTTTATAGTAAAAAGCGTACTTTTTACTATATTTTTATTGCACTCCACGCTTTTTACAATGAAATATTTAAAATATGTAAACATTATTTTTTACTTTTTAGTTCGGTTTGCTATTAAAGCGTGTTTTTTAGTTTTTTTAAACGATAATTTTTTTTTAGTCACCCTCTTGATTCATCTGCTTTTCGAAACCGCTGAGTATCCGCTAGTAGTACATAATTATCATTACATCATAATGTATGTATTCAAGTTAGTACTAGCGTTTAACAAGGGCTTATACAACGGAAAATACGTTATATTATTAACAGCGGCGCCTCCGGCAAAATGTCGACAATAGATTGGTCATTTTTTTTTTATTTTATTTTATCCTGATCCTGGTGAGGTCGACATTAGGACAAAGTTGTCATCGGTTCTTGATAGGTGTGCAAAATTTCAGTTTAATCGACGTTTTGAAGTGGGTGAGAATCACGCTCAAAAGGTTGAAAAAGTTACATACATATAAACAAACAAACAAACAAACATAGAGGTGAGGCTAATATAAAACCTGTAAAAGCATATGGTAACGTCATGTGTTTTCATAAAGATCTTGGAATCAGTATTATTATCTCGAATATGTTGGAGTGCGTATTATATTAAGACTATTTAGGTAACAATTCATAAATAATAAACTTAGACATTTGTAAAAAAATTGCAGCAATGGAAAAATGTGAGTTTAGACTATTATAGAATATATCCTGATATCTCGGAATGAAACTATAGCCTATTTTTTAATAAAACTTTTTTAACGTGTTTAAGTAGGCAAAAGTACTCATTTTAAAAGAAAAAAAAATCCAAAATTGCACTGTCTTGCCAATATTTAGATGGCCGCGTATTTTACGCAACAGACAAAAGTTGAGTACCTAGGTCGTTTTCAATTTTACCGTGGAGATAAAAACGTAATAAAAACTTAACGACCTCATTAAAATACCGTTACGCTCTATACTATTTCGCTGGCAATATACCTTTTTATAGATTTTTAATGTACGCCGTCTTGTTTAATGACACCGTACCCAATGGTTCATCGGCATTAATAATAATGAGTTCGTTCGAGTCGCTCGTAAAGTTTTATGTGCTGACGCAAGTTTGTGTTTTATTTGTTTCCGAACCGTAGGTCTTAAATTGGATGCGAATTCCAGAGTCGGTCTCCCAGATTTTATTCTTTGAATATTTCCTTCGTTTACGTCAGGTTATATATTCATTAAACAGTGAGTATGTGTATTATATCTTAAGTAAGACAATAAGGTGCGCACTTCTATAGTATTGTTTTGTAAGAATCGGGGCAAAATCCCGAGTTTGTTATAGTTTAAGTCTAATTTTTGTGGTATTTATTTATTTATTTATAAGTAAAAGTACCTACCTTAGACCATTCAATGTGTCGCTTAGGACTGCTTTTACGAAAATTATTCTTATCTTATAAAAGATAGAAAATTCCAGCTATCTCTGTTCAAACGCAAATAGTTTATGACGTCATAAACTTTAGTCAGTTGTCACTAGATTGCCCAATTTACGAGTATTCCTCAACTGATGATTGACATTCACATTTTAATGAGATTTGGATAAATAATCGGCAAGGTACTTTTTACAGATTTATAGGTTGAAAATGAAAAATAATTTTGACAATCATTTTAGCAATATCCAAATCACATGTTTTAAAATGTCCCTAAAAGAAACAAAATGTTATGGCTCTTGGCATCAATCTATTCCAACCTCAATTTACGGTCTTTCACGAATGAAGTCAAGATAAGTCGTCATATGACATTTTCAACATGTGTATTTTCTTCTCAATTATAATTTGTTAAGGTAAGTTTTATGACTATATTTGTATGCCTGTTATAAGACCCTATGAAAATAATGATATTATCTTTAGCATTGATCAAATATCTCCAAATTTCAGGAGCAACCCAGTATGCATTTCCGCGAGAACAAGGAACAACCAATGTGTGCTTTGTTTAACATTATAATTTTTTCAGCACATTGGAAGGTATACGAATGAGCAGTCCATTATAGCGTAAGCGGCACATTAAATTGTCTAAGGTATAGTCCAAGTCTTGAGACAAAAAAAAACGGAACAAAAACATTACGACATAATTATTATCGCCGCGGGCCACCGGCGGCATGCCTGCATCAAACGACTCGCCGCTCATTAAAAACCTATAAAGGTAAGCGAGATGATTTGCGGTCGAGGGTCTGTCGAGGTAGCACAAAGAGCAACGGTATTTTAATAAATTCGTAAAGTTCTTGTTACGTTTTTTATGTCTCGGTTTATTCCTACTTGAACTATACCTACTCAACTTTTGTCTGTTGTATAAAATACGCTACCATCTAAATATTGGCAATACAGTTCGATTTTGGATTTAAAATGAGTACTTTTGCCTACTTAAACACGAATTTTTATTAAAATATAGGCTAATAGTGGAGCAGCAGCGGGATTCTAAGTTGCTGTCGAATCGAGTTGATACGATAGCAACGAAACTTCAAACGCCCAAAACCATTTTCTCATACATTTAACATGTCGTTTCCCCCTCCCCCCCTTTGACATCCGCTGAACAAATGTGTTGGAATGTTGGGGGGATCCAACTCCATTTATTGGCAAAAAAAACACAATCTTACGTTTCCTTATTCGAGTCTGGTTTTCTTCCAGATCCGCTCCACTATATACTTTCCGAGATATCAGGATGCAAAATATTCTAACCTCACATTTTTCCATTGCTGCGATTTTTTGCAGATTTTTAAGTTTATTATTTGTGAATTGTTACCTAAATAGTCTTAAAATGCATACTCAAACATATTCAGGACAGTAATACTGATTCCAAGATCTTTTTGAAAACACATGATGTTACCATACTTTTTATAGAATTCACAATTTTATGAAACACGCAAGTCTAAACTGTGAAATCTGAATTTAGTCAGCCAACGTAGAAAAGTTGACAATAGGACCAGTCAAGTGTATTGTACCAAGTTTAATAGAATGGGGCAGCAAGGCATCTTAATTATTTTTGTGTTGTATGAAATAAGGAACATGCTTTATTTACTGCCGTTTCTACACAGAGTGTACATATTATACTTTATCTTCCATACGCTCTGCGTGAAAGAAGCAAGACTTAAAACAATCTATCGCTTGTATATCAAGCCATTTGATCTTAAACAAAAAAGCTAAATTATGTTTAATTGAAATAATAATAATAGCACACCGAATTTTAGAAAATTATTAAAGTACCTTTTCTTCATATTATTTGTCGAATCAAGCATGTGAATATAAAATCCATAATTTTAGTTTTCAATAAAATGTGTAATGAAATTTGTTACTATGTGTATATCTGTATTCGTTCAAGAACAAATACATACTATTGTGTCACTGGTCTTAGAGATCTTGCAACACTAATATTAGTACACCTATGTCAAATTCACTAGTACTCATATATTTACCGATTGATTATAGACAAAAGTATAGGTTTTTTAGGCGTCAATTATAGTTTTAATAATTTTAAAAATATATTTCGACCTCCGAGATGGAGAACGTATGACTCAGTTCATTTGCGAACTATATATTGAACTCATGATCATGCATTTTCAACATTTGCTACAGAAAATAGAAAATAAAATGATTGTTTTGGGTAAAACAATAACTTTTATTTTCTTTAATAACGATCAAGACAAATAAATTGTTATTAATCTATACCCGCTTATCTTTTATACCATTTGCGAAAAAAATTTAAAATATGAAACAGACAATAAAGATAAGGCCGACCCTGATGTACTTTATAGTACGACTGCGCGCTAGTATGTGGCCGCCATACTTGCGCGATATTCAATATCCAAAATTCAAATGTTTGTGGACAATGGCCTTCCATTAATTGCAATAAAGTTCAGTGCTATTCTCTAAATACGACTAATTGTCATCATAATTCGTTCACTTTATACACAAGGAAAATCTAAAGATACGTGTTTCAACAGGAAGAAGACTGTCCGGTTTTGTAAATTCGGTTAATGCGAGGTTATGTTGTGCGTTCTGTCGAGATGAATTCCTACCTTTTTGAGATGGAGAACCGAGAAAAAATATGCAAATTTTGTTGTGCAAAATGTGATTCAAATTTCAAAATTATAGATAGAAGCACGCATCAAAACTTGAATGTACTTTTGATTTCAATGGTAAGTTTTAGAATTTTATAAGTTAGAACTTAGCTATGCCGAGCACTGAAGGAGTGCTTTTATTTTTCTAGCACTAAGTAACAGTAAAGTGCTCACGATTACTAAGCACTCCGAAAAAGTGCTTAAAAATTCATAAGCGCCAAGCATTTAAAATACCCTTGAATTTAAGTGTTATTTACAAAAGAGGACAAATGCCAAAAAAAATGACTGTAGGAAAAGAGCAACATAATTTTCTTAATGTACAGTAATCTTTTTCATTTTAGCGGAAATACCAATAAAAATAATAAAATAGATTAACTATTGACTGATTTTTTAAAAAATTTTTAGCGGTCCCCTCAAATTTAACCTTTTTTTAGTTACAAGAGTGTAATCAATAGTTTGAGAGTAAAATATTAAATAGTGAACTTTTATTTTAAAAGAACGCTTTAATTAACCGATGTAAGTTAAACCTCCAGTATACGCTTCTTAAAGTAAGACAGTAATCATAAATGTTCATAAGAAACATATAGATTCAGCAAAAGTACATTTTATATATCCTGAAGTAAGCGAATGCCAGAGAGAAAACAAAAATTGCTTAACTACGCGAAAGCGCAATTGTTATATTACCAGCCTACCAATGAAAGTTTCTCGACCTCGTCGTACTGTGACCACATTCTACACAGTTTGACACTACAACACCGATGCCCTTGCGTTTACACACGACAAGGTGATAACAATAAGATTTCACAAAATTTGGAGCGTGCTGGGAGTAGTATATCTGACTTTCTTTTCCTAATTTGTGTTGTTTTCCCTCTTATACTCATTTTCAGGAGTATAAAACTACTGTAACCTAACTTAACTGGTACGATTGTGAGCAAAAAAAAAGGGCAAGTCTTATAACGGTATTTTGCTAAAATCTAATTGTGCACATCTAACTTTAATTTTTGTGACATTGTCAGTTACTTGTCATAATTTATTGCATGTGTACAAAAAACTAATATGCCTCATATAAGCGATTTAGTTAAATCTGGAGTTATTGCTAAAGCAGAAGATGGATGGTCAATGAGACAAATTGCACTGCGGTATAATATTGACAAAAATTCGGTGTGTAACATTTTAAGAAAGTGGAGAATAAACGGTACGATAAGTAGAAATCCTGAATCAGGGCGACGAAGGATATCAACTCAACAACAAGATTTGCAATGGGTAAATGCTTTAGTAGAAAATCCTTTTTACTCGGTTATTCAGGCTGCTAAAGAAACGAATTTTCCTGAATCGAGTAGTACTGGTCGCCGGCAAGTAAGAGAATCGGAGCTACGCTGTCGTGCAGCAGCATGGAAATACTTACTTAAAGCTGAACATAAAAAAGCGCTGGAGTAGGATTGCGCTTGAATTTTTAGCAGGTGATGTAAATTTTTGGAGCAATGTAATCTTTACAGACGAAAAAACTTTCCAGTCAACACACAGCGGTCGTATTCGTGTTTACTGCCCTCCGAATACTCGATTTGATGAGAAATATATATCTAACAATGATAAAAGTGGCAGATTTTCCGTCAATATGTGGGCTTGGATATCGGCACGTGGTCCTGGTGTTTTGTGGCATATTGAGGAACGACTTAATAGTGAAATGTATATTAGGATTTTAGACAATATTATGCTCCCTTCTGTGTCACAATTATTTCCTAATAATGAGTTCATATTTCAACAAGACTATTGTTCCGTTCATACTGCTGATACCGTAGCTAACTGGTTTCAAGATAACAACATCAATGTTCTTAACTGGCCCAGTCATAGTCCAGACCCTAACCCTGTGGAAGAAGTATGGGGACTACTCGTAAGAAGTATCCAAACACGAAATGTGAGACCACGGAATGCCGAAGAATTACTGAAAATAGTAAATAATGCATGGGAAAATATTATTACTAATGATTATTGTATAAGGTTGTTTAATTCTATGCCAAACAGACTTATCGAATTTATAAATAGAAATGGTGCAATAATGAACTATTAATAGTTAGTTTCTTGTTAAGTAGCTTATCCTTGTCCTTTGATCCAGGACTTCTACTAATTGTACCGTTTATTCTCCACTTTCTTAAAATGTTACACACCAAATTTTTGTTAATGTTATAATGCAGTGCAATTTGTCTCATTAATCATCCATCATTTACTATAGCAATAACTACAGCATTAAAATAAAAAATAAATTAAAAGTGATATCTGTTTTATTTCGGCTACTCATTACATACCGGGTATTAGAAAAGTATGGGAACGGTGGAAAATCTCGAACAGTTTGCATCAAATCGATAAATAAAAAAATACGTGTCAAAAATTTTTCAAGAAACTATCTAATGATACCAAAATGATCTCCCCACCCACCACCCTGTGGGTGGGGCAAGGGGCAACTTTAAAATTTCAAATGGAAACCCCTTTTTTTATTGCGGAATTATTTATTTATTTTTCTACAGCAAGGAATACGTAAATTTTATTCTGGACATTGTTTTCGATTCTTGCATGGTGTCCCCCCCTAACCCAGTGGGTGGGGCGGGGGGCAACTTTGAAATTTGTAATGAAAATCACTATTTTTTATAGCGGATTCAGATTCTACGGCCAAAAATACGTGAATTTTATATCAGGCATTTTTTTCGATTCCCGCAAGGTGTCGCTGCAATCGCACAAAATTGAAATAAGTTTGTAAATATTTACAAACTCTAGCTGCTCGTGTTGACAAAAAAACATTCAGTTTAAAAAACAATATCTGTGATATCTTGGTTTTTGTGAATTTTTTTTTAAAGTGTTCTTAATAACAGTATTTGTTTTGTGAAATTTGTACGAGAACGTTCAGTTCCTTCCAACTTTTGTAGAGGCAGGAGTGCACTTTTGTACGGAAAAAGTTATTTCATTTTTCATTAGATCTCGCGTTTTTTTCTGCATAAAGGCTACTTTAACAGATAAAGCGAGAGTTGCTCTTTTAATGATGCGAGGGTGGGGCAATAAAGAGAGGTCCTATGATGAAGTTGTGATTTTATTTAATGCAACTTTCCATGTAGATCAAGTGGGAATTTCGAAATCTGCTGTGTCCCGTACCATCAAACAATTCCTAGACACAAGGGCAAATAAAAATCGCCCAAAATCTGGTAGACCAACATCTGAAACATCGGCAGCTCGACAAATGGAAGTGGCCCAGGCATTTGTTGAAAATCGAAAGTTATCAATCAGAAAAGCCAGTCAACAGCTTGATATGAGTGCATTTTCAGTTCATAAGAATTTGAAACTTTTGAAATTTCATCCTTACAAAATTCACCTAAATGAAGATGATTTTGATCGGCGACTCGAATTTAGTAAATTAATGATGGAAAGGAGTAACCAAAACCCAAATTTTTTGTCATCTCTACTTGTCTTCTCAGATGAAACAACTTTCGAACTCAGTGGAAAAGTTAATCGCCATAATTTCAGACATTGGAGTGACGAAAACCCTCACTGGATGCTTGAAACACACACGCAGTATCCACAAAATTTAAATGTTTCTGCAGGAGTTTTCAGGGATCAAATCATAGGACCGTTTTTCATAGATGGAAATTTGAATGGAGAAAAATACCTGGAAATGTTGACAAATCAAATAGTTCCCGCAATACAAGAGATTAATAAATAAATGAATACACCACAGGTAATGACGACTCCCTTTATCCCGGAAGGCTCTAGAAGAGCCTTGCGTGGGGGGGGGGGGGCTACACATTTAGAGACAAGGGACACGCTCCCAATATCCGTGTATAGTGAAAAAATCCCTCTCACAGTATTTTCCACTGCCACGACCGGGATCGAACCTGGAACTTTTGGGTGGGAGGCAAGTGCGCTCACCTCTCGACCATCAGTCATGCTGGTGATGAGTTCGATAATGTTTGGTTCCAGCAAGATGGGGCTCCTCCACACTATCGGGATATTGTTAGGGACTATTTGAATGGTATTTTCGAAAATGGATGGATAGGTCGAAGAGGAACTATTGAATGGCCAGCAAGATCTCCCGACCTCACGCCACTTGATTATTTTGTTTGGGGCCATGTGAAGGGTAAGGTTTATTTCACTAAACCTCGCGGTTTGGAAGAGCTAAGGCAACGCATAATAAACATTTTTGCAGAAATGCCACCTCAAATGATAAGAAGTGCTATTGAAAATTTTTACGTTCGTCTCGGACAATGCCAAGAAGTCAATGGGCACCATTTTGAACACATGCTATAATCTTGAAATTAAAACCTGCTAGTGTAGCAGTTAAGCTGTAAACTAATTGCCTCAATAGGCCGAAATCCCCACCTTGCCTTAAATGGCTGAGTTACCTTGCCTTCACTGGCTGGGATCAAAAACTTGTCTGAAGTGGCTGAATTAAGAGGTAAAACCAGTTAGTTTTTTTTTAAATCAAGTTTTTTATTGCCCTGTTAAAATTTTAATTGAAAATTACTAGCTGCTAATAAATTTACAGAATGTTAATAGTTGTTGTAATTTCCGCACGACCATGTAAAATCACTGTTCTCGGAAAATCATTCACTCTGAGATCAGTAGTTTTACTTTTTGTATTTTTTTAAGTATGCGTTCAAAACTTTCATGTTTCCACTCAATTTTTTGCGATCGCAGCTACATCTTGCGAGAATCGAAAAAAATGCCCGATATAAAAGTCACGTATTTTTGGCCGTAGAGTCCGAATCTGCTATAAAAAATAGGGATTTTTTAAGTTAAAGTTCTGCAAACACAGGTATAGCATACAGGATGGGGCAATAGTGCATCTGACTTCGATAGTTCGAGTTCCAAGATAGCTAGAAATTAAAAAATATGTAGTGGTAAATGACATAAAATAGTCTATAACTGCAATTATTTTCGAACCTACAGGGTGATCCATGACAATGGGCCTGAAAACGATATTTTTTTATATATATTTTTATAACAATGTGCATGTCGTAACTTAAACATTGCAATTTAATTCATCTCTCTACCGCTTAAAATGGCTTCACAATTAATTATTGAAGTTTGAATAATTAGTCCGCGCCTAAATTTTTCCTTGTAGCAGCTCGACTGAGTAGTGCGCTACCTCATTGACTCTCATTTACTTGATAGTTCCGATGCTAGTGTATACTTTGCTGTGATGTTATCACAATGGCTTCACAAAATAATAATAATAATATAATAATAATAATAATCTCTATTTCCATCAGACTTTTACAAGTATTGGAATTGTCAATTGTCATGTATATAACATAGATAACACACAGAATATACAGGGTGTTGCATCATGAGAGGGACATAGCTTAATAGGAGGTAGAGAACATCAGTGGTAACCGGAACCTCCCATAGAAATGTCTCATTGGGCCTTCATTACGAAGTTACAGGGTGTTAAATAATTTTTGGCCAAACCTGTTTTTTGTCATAACTTTGACAGGGAATGAAATAACGGATTCATATTTGGTACGGCTAATGTACTAACGAGCCCCAAGAGGTACATGTATAAAAAAAATATGTCCAGGTCCGGTCTCACTATAATTTATGTTTCTTCTTTGCATCAATAAAACATCACCCTGTATATATTTTTTTGAAATTTCGATACGATATTCGAAAAGAGCAAGAAAAACAAACAAAATGGCCTATTTCATTTTTTTGTTACACCTTCGTGGTTATTTAAATACGTTGTTAAATGTGCAAGAAAATGGATTACAGAACCCTATTAAATGAGAGGCACGTGAAATAAATAGTTTTATAACTAAAATTTGCAAAAATTCTATTGAGCCTAGGTGGTCTGGGTGAATCCTAATTCCGGCACGTTTTAAAGGTCCATTTTGGTAAAAAACTGTGGTCCTAATAAGTAATCGGGTATGAAATAACAAAATTTTTAATCAATCACAGTAGGCTTGTTCAAAGTGACAGATAATAAAAAGAAATCTCCTAAACAGTTGAATAATTGTTTGTTAGTAATTTAATGTGTCAATAATCCGCATTTAGTTAGTGAAAACTTGTGAAAATATTTTAACTATGCCAGTAAAATTTACAAATGTGGAATATGCTGATATAATATTCATCTATGGTTTCTGTAATGGAAATGGTAGGTCGGCGGAAAGAGAATATCGGCTGTGTTTTCCTGGTCGTCGATGCCCTAATCATAAAACCTTTAGTACGGTGTTCCAGTATGTAAGACAACACGGAAAGTTTCCTACTTCTGCAGTTGTGGAGCGTGTTTTACAACAAGGTGTGCAGGAACAAAACAATATTATAAACGTAGTTCAAGAAAACCCAAATATGAGCACTAGACGAATCAGTTTGGCAACTGGTATTCCTCATTGGCGAGTATGGAGAACCCTAAAAAGAGAACGTTACTATCCATATCATATCCAGCAGGTACAGCGTCTTCAACAAGGATATCCCCCGCCTGGCATTTTGTCATTGGTTGTCTAACCATCGCCCAGTCATTTACAGAACCTTATTTACGGATGAGGCACAATTTACAAGGGATGGAGTAAACAATTCACGAAATAATCATAAATGGGCACAGGAAAACCCACATGCGGTACGCCAACGCCGTTCGCAACACAGGTTTTCTGTAAATGTTTGGGTCGGACTTGTGAATAGACATTTGATAGGGCCACATTTTTTTGAAGAAAGATTGAATGGTGAAATTTACTTTGATTTTCTTCAAAACATTTTACCGAATATGTTAGAAAATATCGGTATAAGAGGCATGTTGTTTCAGCATGATGGGGTCCCACCACATTTTAACCTTCAAGTAAGAGAACACTTAAACAATGTGTATCCTAATAGATGGATTGGACGCGGGGGTCCACATGAATGGCCACCAAGATCTCCTGATTGTAACCCTTGCGATTACTTTTTATGGGGCCACTTAAAAAACGAGGTTAAAACGATGCTATAAGCATTGAAATTGAAAGTAGACAACATTTAATCCAGCGCATCGTTACAACCTGCGACGAAATACGGAATAATCCAGAAATGATACGTCGAGCAATTGGTGACCTTTCTAAACGCGCAAGAAAATGCACAGAATGTGGGGGAGGACATTTTGAAAATTTACTTTAGTGTCAATTACATTTTATTTTTAAACACATTTAGTTATTGTTTTGTTATTTATTGTTAATTGAATGGAAAATATTTTATTTATTTAGATTTTAGTTTGTTCTCTTTTCCAATTTTTATTAAATATAAAATGTTGATGATTTTCTTGATCAAAGTAACTGGTTGCTTAGGCCTAAATGGTTTAAATTATCTGTCACTTTTATTCTTTGAACAAGCCTACTGTGATTGATTAAAAATTTTGTTATTTCATACCCGATTACTTATTAGGACCACAGTTTTTTACCAAAATGGACCTTTAAAACGTGCCGGAATTAGGATTCACCCAGACCACCTAGGCTCAATAGAATTTTTGCAAATTTTAGTTATAAAACTATTTATTTCACGTGCCTCTCATTTAATAGGGTTCTGTAATCCATTTTCTTGCACATTTAACAACATATTTAAATAACCACGAAGGTGTAACAAAAAAATGAAATACGCCATTTTGTTTGTTTTTTCTTGCTCTTTTCGAATATCGTATCGAAATTTCAAAAAAATATATACAGGGTGATGTTTTATTGATGCAAAGAAGAAACATAAATTATAGTGAGTCCGGACCTGGACATATATTTTTTTATACATGTACCTCTTGGGGCTCGTTAGTACATTAGCCGTACCAAATACAAATCCGTTATTTCATTCCCTGTCAAAGTTATGACAAAAAACAGGTTTGGCCAAAAATTATTTAACACCCTGTAACTTCGTAATGAAGGCCCAATGAGACATTTCTATGGGAGGTTCCGGTTACCACTGACGTTCTCTACCTCCTATTAAGCTATGTCCCTCTCATGATGCAATACCCTGTATAATACATAAAAAAAAACGGTACATACAAAATATATATACATAAATATTTAAAAGGAATAAAAAAACATACATACATATATATAAAAAAAAAACTCCGCAGAGACAAATTGATCATTATTTCATATAAGAACTATTAAGGAAATATTCTGGCATTCAGTAAAAACTCATCAAAACTGTAGGGACATGTTTCAAGAAGGTAACACTTTAATTTCTTTTTAAATAAAAAAATATTAGAGATAGATTTTATCTCCAGTGGAACTGCATTAAATGCCCGCACTGCTCTGTAGTATACTCCCTTTTCGAATGATGATGTTTGATGATGAGGAACTCTCAGTGCATTTGAATGTCGAGTTACCATCATCATACCAATGGACATATCCTCGTTTGTTCTAAATTTACCAATATTTTTTTTTACAAATAAAATCAACAGGTATATATATATAAGGTGGGTAATGTCATTAACTCCAACATTTTGAATAATGGCTTACTAGGCTCTCCATTGTTTTTCCTAAGCATGCATCGTATAATATTCTTTTGAGCGATAAACACATTTCTGGCATGGACACTAACCCCCCAGAATATTAAACCATAACTAAGTATGGACTGCACATGGGCAAAGTAATAGACCCTTAACACATTAAGATCGACAGAAGATCGTATGTTTCGTACTGAGTAACATACTTTGTTAAGCTTAGATATTGTTGAGTTAACATGGTATTCGAAAGATAGTTTTGAATCGACCACGACTCCCAGGAATTTTGTGTTATTTGCAACGTGAATGGATTTTTCTCTAAACTTCAAGTATATGCTTGAATCTGGGGTTTTATTACTAAATTGGATAAGTACAGTTTTAGCTTCATTTAGGATAAGTGAGTTGTCACGACACCATTTATCCATTTTGTTTACCACAGTTGTACCTTTGTGTGATGTAGCAGTAGTATCTCTGGTAGATATTACACAGGAGGTATCATCAGCATACTGATATATGGAATGTAATGCCAAGTTCTCAGGTAATTCATTGACATACAATAAAAACAATAAAGGCCCCAATACTGAACCTTGGGGTACCCCTGTAGTTATCTGTCTTGGTTTAGAATAGATGGTAGTCATGTTATTACCTTCTTTCGTACTAATACAAACTCTCAGGGTTCTGTTAGAAAGATAAGACCTAAAGAAGTTTAAAGCTATACCTCTAATTCCATAGCACTCCAATTTGTAAAGCAGCAGTTCGTGGTTAAGCGTATCAAATGCTTTCGATAAATCAAAGTAAATACCTGCGACACATTCACCTCTGTCCAGGCATCCTACAATATAATTAAGACTTTCATATATTGCCCCTTCAGTTGATCGTCCCTGTATAAAACCATGTTGAAATTGAGAAAGTATGTTAAATCGTACCAGAAACATAAAAAGACGCTTATACACAAGTTTTTCGATAATTTTGGAAAATACTGATAATAAAGAAATAGGCCTATAATTTTTAGCTGCCGATCTGGACCCTTTTTTATAAATGGGTATAATTTTAGCATGCTTCCATTCATCTGGGACAAACCCATTTAAAAAACAGTGGTTAATAATTAATGCTAACGGTTCAGATATTTCATGAGCAATCGTTTTTAATAAAGAACAGGGAATATCATCTAAACCAGCTGAATTCTTGTTAGGTAAGCTCAGAATGGTACTTTCAATTTCTTTACTGTCAGTGAGTGTTAGAAAAAAACTGAATTGAACTTTATTTTTGTGAAAAAATTGAGGTTTACCCTGCAAATTGACTTGAGATGTAATAAATTCATTCATGAACATTTCGACAATCTCAGTTTGGTCTTCAACTAATTTCCCATTATTGTCGATTAGATTTATTTTTGATGGTTCGTTATTTTTACCATTAGCTGCATTTATTATTTGCCACACGGCTTTAGATTTATTTTGAGACGACATTATTTTATTAGTATTATATCTCACCCTGGACGAATCCACAAATTTATTGTATTCCTGTTTGCGTACTTTATATAGTTGTAATAAGTCGGGATTTTTACTATGTATATACAAGTGATGCAGATCTCTTAAATCATCAGACATTTTTATTATTTCTGGGGTGATCCATGGTGATTTGCATTTTTTGTTAGTTTTATTTTCGTTAATGGGAAAGCAATGTCAAAGTGGTATTTAAATAGTCATTATAAATACTGTATTGTACCTCGATATATCAATACAATAAACACTACCCCAAACAAAATATTTATAAGTATGTCAAAATAAGAAGACAATGGTGTGATGACAATGAAAAGAGATAAGAAGAAGAATTAGCATCTTTTCGAGTACGTTGTCGGGAATGGGGGTTGAGACTACGTTTTTTTATTGATAGAGGGCGCCAGTAGTCTAGTTAAAGACTCCGACAAGCTGGTGAGGTCGAACTATGGCTCTCAGGGTCGATTTTTATAGATATGGCAAGAGACTCCAATTGTAGGATGGCGTTGCTTATGACGTCAGAGTTCTAGAGATTCTAGTGGCTTCTACGATGGCGGGAGAACCCAGACTGACTGATTACAGCGCCAGGCTTCCCGAGATGTTGACTATTTTTATTATGGGTGCTAATACCCGTAGTTGCAATTAGGTTAAATAAATAAAAGACGAAAATCCATTGAAAAAATAACTAAAAGCAACACGAATGGCATTCGTACTGTCAAAAATGGTATTTGTTTAATTATTTTGACCCTAACTGTACTGAGCTAACACTGATTTTAATTTTCCCCGTACTACTATGCCCCGATGAAACGTTTATAAGTCGCGACTGTCGCTGTACGTTGTTCGTACTTTTCTCCACATCAACAGAGCCTTAGATCGTGCTCTGACGGCAGACAAAAAGTCGTATTGATGGTTGGTTCATCGAGTTGACACTGGTAGGCTGGACTGGTTGCTTCTTGTTGACCTGCTTTCACTGGACTGATGGTTGTAGTTCATATTGTAGCGACGAGAACTGCGCAAGAACTGCCGCTGCAAAAACTTTGCTGCATATAATTAGACATCGGGTCGGACGGGGCTCTGGACGTCAGGGCGGCTGGAGTATTGAACGTCGTAGAAGGCCCCTGGCGTGTTCTGATGCCGTGATTGATGTGTTTTGTGCATAGTAGTGGTTTTAATATCATTTAATTGAATTATATTTATAAATTTTATGATTCGACTACAAGTACAAGTAACCGGTTTTGTTGTGAAGATTAGTCAGCTCAAATTTTAAATTGTAGTGTAATGTATTTTTGGATCTGGTCTGGTTAAGACCAAAAATACTTATTTATTGTATAAGTGTTTTAGATAGCGTTTTATCCACACAAGAAAGTTTTTTTTTCTTGAGTGGATAAAACGCGACTAAAACACTTATACAATACAATTAATTAATTTAAAAAAAACTTGGAAGGTGTTGAAACTTCGACAAGCAGTATGCGTTCTGAAACCGATGATAACTACAAGCTCGTCATTAATGGAAACGAAGTGAAATATGATAAAACAAATAAGGAAATGTCTATATTAATACAAATGGTAATATTAATGTTAATAAAAAATAAATAAAATGTAATTGATTTAAGATTCTATTTTTCATTATTCCACTAGTGGATAAAGTGGTAGTTTATATACTTCATAAATGTGGATAATACTCCAATTATAATGTGATTGTGGATAATGTATTTTTATGCCAAATATCCCTAAACTCTATACCGGATGTCAGTGAAATGATTAGACAAGCTATAATTTCCAAAGCTTTTAAGATATAAAACTCAAACTTGACAGAGGTTATATATACCAAAAAGGAGAAATTTTTCATTATTTAACACTTTTCCATCACTACCGGTTTTCTGGAAATGACCCCAACTTTGGAATTTTAAACGAAACACCCTGTATATTTTTACATTTTCGGATTTCAGAGACGATTTTAAGTACGATTGCATTGTTTTAAACAAATTTTTGACTTGACTTGATTTTTTAGGGCCATTTTTATTTTTGCATGTATAGTGTAGTGAATGCACTTAAATCAATCAAATGTACCAAAGCGCGAAGAGAAAAATGTAGACGTGAAATTTTTCGAATTGATTCAGTGCCTACGACCAACCAAAATTGCCGAAATCACTAATTTGTAATTAAGTCAATTTTTTCAAATGAAAACTTCTTTTAGATACCCAATAGTTAAATACTAATTTTCACGGCAAATCCATTGATAACTTCAAATCAAAAATCGGTTTGATATTAATCCAAATATGCAGAGATAAAAATGGCTCTAAAAAAATTGAGTAGTTTCAATTAAAAAAAAAAAAAAAACTATTCATTCGTACTTAATATCGTCTCCAGAATCCATAAGTGTAAAAATATATGGTGTTCCGTTTAAAATTTAAAGTGATGGAATAGCGTCAAATAAGTAGGAATTGGTCATATATACTTATTACCCCTGCCAAGTCTGAATCTTATACCTTGAAAACTCTAGAAACTATGGCCTGTTTACTGATTCCGTTGACACCTGGTATAGTAAGTTCACTCCAAATATCCTGTACCTTAATTTCAAAATTTTATCTTGAAAAGTAAAGAAAAAAGTGGGGGGTACTTGATCTTGTGGGCACCCGATATATAAATGTATTGTTATGTGCTGCCCTCTAACAGAGAGGAGAGTTGTAATTACTCCCTGGCCAGAAGGGTGGCGCCATCTGTGGGCCAACTGGCGAACCACCATTTAGTAGTGCCTAAGAAAATTATAGAGAATTCCAGTATCTTCTGGAAAGTTCTACAATGATATTCTGGACATTCCAAGTGGGTATATAAAGAGGTGAAGCCAGCAGATGGGAGAACAGAACAGAACAGTACAGTTTAGTGAAGTATAAGGAACAGTTCAGTTTAGTATCCAGTTCAGTTCTGGGTAGTATGTGGTTCTGGTTACAGAGACAGTTTGTAGAAGAACAGTTCAGTTGAGTGAAGTATGCAGTTTAGTGAAGTAAACAGACAAGAGAGTTTTTAGGTTAGACAAGAGTTGACAAGTTTAAGAAGAAAAGTAAAGTGCTTAGTGTTTTAAAAGTAGTGAAATTATATTAGATTAAGTTATTATTAGTTGTGTGATTTTTAAGTATTTGCTAGTGTAATTTTAGTGATTAATAAAATCAGTGGTTAGTGAAAATTCTTGTTGCAAGTTATTCGAATCCACGGAGTGTTTACTGAAAACTATAAGCACGTAACAGTATATATAAAAGAATATCAATGAATGATATAATAGATATAATGAATTATTAAACTTTTTACCTTGATGCTTTTAAATCACTGATTTCAGCACTTATAAAATTGCTATTTGTAGCAAAATAACTCCATAATGCCATTGTGATCGAGTCAATTTTTGGCAAGTTATCTGACTGTCCACGAACAAATCCCTGCTCCATTATTGTCACATGTCAAAGGAAGACTGTTTTACTTATGTGTGTATGTAGACCATATAAATTCATTTAAATAAGGCGAACATCCGTACCGGTTACGTCACAGCCGGCTAGCTTGAGTTTCGGGCATTGCGGCGAGCCGTATCATTATTTGTAGATTTCAAAACCTTATATATCTGTAATTAATAATAATAATAATATCTTTATTTACCATGGACAATATACAAGGGTAAATAGGTACCAATTCACCTAGCTGGTGTTATTCCAATGGCCCCAAAACATAAAGGAAACGATTTAATTTAATTATTTACATTTAAAATATACAGAAAAATATAAAAAGAAAATATGTGCTACGATGCGCTGCCAGTGGCGCAGGTGTGGGAGATCAATCAAGAACATTGGAATTGACGTATATTGTACAAATGTTAAAAGGTACGTGCAGGGAGGGTACTAAAGATTTTGATTGGTATGCAACATACTTTTTATTTTATAGTTAAATGATTTTGCTGATAACTTTTTAATGTCAGGGTCTAACTTGTTCCACATATGGATAGCATTATATGTGAATGACTTTTGAAAAGCAGAGGTCTTGTGTTTAGGTATCATAAAGTCTTGCACGTGCCTTGTATTTAGGGAATGATTATAAGCTGAGAACTTATTTCGAAGATAACTAGGTTCACCTGTGGTCATCACTTTATAAATAAGACTATAAGTGTGGGATATTCGCCTATGTTTCATATTTAAGATATGATTTTCATTTAGGTAAGGAGTAATGTGATTCCGAAAGGGAATATTGTAAGCAAAGCGCATGCAGGCGTTCTGAACTGTTTGAATTAGACGACATGAAGCGGCACTAATGAAATTATTATATACTACATCGCCATAATCAAGAATTGAGAGAACGAGGCTATTACACAGATGATATTTGACACTAGATGACATGCAAGTTTTATATGGGTACAAACTTTTTAGGCGACTAAAAGCTAGTCTTATTTTATTAGAAATATGCGATTGAAAAGTAAGTGCGTCATCCATAATTATGCCTAGATTTTTTACTTCTCTTAATTTAGGTATTTCATCATTATCAATTTTGACAACAAAATCAGATAATTTATCCCTGGAACATTTAGAGCCTGTTATCAATATAGCTGACTTAGATGCATTAATTTTTAAATTATGCTTTGAAGAGAATTTTTTAATTTTTTTGTAAATCTGAGGAAATATTATCTTGTGCAGTTACTATATTATGTGGGCAAATATCAAATATTAACTGAGAATCATCTGCATATTGTACCATTTTAGAATATTCAACTTCGTCATTCATGTCTGCGACATATATTAAAAATAACAGAGGTCCCAAAATCGACCCTTGAGGTACACCTTGATTTAATAGAGCAAATTTAGATGTATTAATTTTATTATTTATAGTTAAAGCTACACGCTGTTCTCTTCTGGTTAAATAAGATTTGAAAAAATTAATGCAATCATTAGAAAAGCCATAATAATGCAATTTAGAGAGCAAAACTAGTAGGTTCAATGTATCGAAAGCTTTACTAAAATCAAGTAGAACGAGAGAAGTGGCTTTATTGTTGTCTATGTTTTGACAAATGTCATCAGTTACTTTTATAAGTGCAGTGGAGGTGCTATGATTTTTTCGAAAACCCGATTGTGTTGAAGAAGTCAAAAATTTTCATTAAAATAAGGGAAAATTTGGTTATGACTATGTCTTTCTAATATTTTTGAGATAGTAGATAAAATACTAATAGGCCTAAGATCTTTCAATTCTGTGGGATTAGCTATTTTTCCAAGAGGCTTAACTATTGCCTTTTTCCAGCAGTTCGGATATACACAATCCAGAATACAACTATTTAAAATATTTATAAGATGTTTTATACAAAATGGCAAACATAGTTTAAGATCTTTAACACTGATACCATCCGCACCAACACTACAAGTTTTAATATTATTAATTATTTTATAAACGTCATCACTTGTTAATAATTTTATATTAAATTTATTATTTTTATTATTTTGATGTAAATTAGAATTATAGTATAGTATACTTTGTTTTGCAGAATCATTATCAGACGGTATAGAAGTAGATATGAAGAAATTATTAATTTTTTCTGGATCAGCAAGCTCACTTGGAATGTTATTATTAGTTTTATTTTTTGTTAAATTTAGTTTATTTACCTCAGACCAAAATAATTTGGCATCCTTATTTTTTGATAACGAATCAAAATAGGCACATTTTTCTCGTTGTATAGTATGGTTTGTATAATTTTTTAGTTGTTTATAATATTCTAAACTCATGTGACTTTTGTTTTTCAAATATTTAATTTTAGCTTTATCCCTTATTTTCATAAGAAATTTGATATTCTCAGTAATCCAGGGCGTAAAAGGTTTTTCTTTTATCATTTTATGTTTTAGCGGAGCATGTTTATTTATTAAATACAAAACATTATTATTGAAAATATTCAACTTTTCATTTACATCTCTTACATAAAATATTACGTCCCAATTTATCTCACTAGAATCTTGTTCAAAAATTTGCATGTTAATTTTATTCTCTAAAACTAATATATTTATGTTCAGTTTCAATTTTAGGTATTTTGATTACAGAGAAAATTAAGTTGTGATCGGATATATTGTCTGAAATGGGCACTGAATTGGATTCTATGATTTCAATATCATTGCTCATTATTATAAGGTCTATTAGTGATGACGTATTTAAATTTTGAATAATTCTATAATCACATTCGTATTGCATTTTAATAAAAAAAATCGATACTTTTTTCAAATTTTCTAAGCCCATTGTGCAGGACCAAGTGCCACTTTTTTATATGGAGTGCTTCACTTCACTTTCCGAGTGCTCGAAGCACTAAGCGCCCATTTTAAAAAGTGCTCCGGAGCACCAAAGTGGTTAAAATACTTTGACGAGCACTATGCACAGTGCTTAGGAATGGCTCTAAGTTAGAGATTGTAAAGTCATTATTAGCAAGTAAGATACCTAATGCTAAGCTTCTAATTTGTTTTAGGATCTAGCCACAAATGATGAGCCTGTGATGTGTAAGAACTGCGAAGAAATGCTTATAAAATGCTTTGATTTTAAAACAAAGTGCTTGTACTCACAAAATCATATAGCTTCACATCTCAATAGCAAGGATAATGTCGAATTAGATCTAAAGCATGTCTATGTGAAAGAAAATGTCACTGCTACCGGCGTTCCAAAGAATCAGGACTTATGTAGGCTTTGCTTGGGTTTTGCGGAAAATTGCTCTTCCGTATCTCTCGACGTTGAAAAGGGAGACGTTATGTTGAAGAAAATGATAGAACAGTGCCTTCCAGAATTGGTAGGTATAGTAGGTACCATACATAAAACGTAAAAGAGACCGAAGGCGTATCAGTTTTAGTTTGGTTATAAAAAAAGGCCATAAAGCAGGTGTTCGGCTTCCTTTAAATCATCGCAGAAAATGATCATATATATTTTTTAACAAGTTGAGGACGTAGGCCAATCCCACTCCTATGTAATTCTTATGTATGTATTCCTATTCTTCTTCGACAGCCTTAGGATCACCATAAAGCAGCTTCTAGCCAAAAGGGCCTTCAAGATTAAATTTTAAAACTATATTAAAACCATTTAGTTTTCATTTTATATTCTTAAAAAGTTCTTCAAGGCATCTTTAAATTTATGTATTTAACTGATGTTTTGCATTAAAAATATACTTGCACCAGACTAAATTACCTTGAGAATCATTACAGTCAATCCTAAAAGGGTTTTATTTTGTTTACTAAAGTCTGACAACTTTTTTGTGAAATAGTTAAAACAGCAAGTCTCTATACAGGGTGTCTCACCGGGAACTGAATCGATCGATATAGAGAAAAGTACGCATAAGAAAATTTTGAAAATTTAGATAATTACTAATGTCGGTGTGGCCATTCCAACTAAAATAAATACAAGCAGCTGGCACTTCCGCTTATACCGGAAGTCGATACCAACTTGCTTATTTCAAATGGAACACCCTATATATTTTAGGGTTTTCGAAAAGAGCATAAAATTCTGAGTCGAAAATGTGTAGCATATCCTATACCTAAACCTAGTCGTTTCAGAGATATTTGGCATATTATAGAAAATTTGACAGGTGCAACGGTTTGTAAGAACCATTATAACTTTCTTCATGTAAAAGATCCTCATTTGCTTCTTGTCACATAAAAAGAACACAAGGAGAACTATGTTCTGCAACTGAAATAAATTCAATAATATCATACCAAGTGTTCCGTTTTTCACGTTACATTTTGTCAACTTCAAACCGCGAAAACTTGTTTAGGTCAAACGGAACACCCTGTATTTTTTACGTCAAGTTGTGTAAAATTGAATGCCCTTTTTTTTGATATTAGCATTGTGGGGGTTAAAGTTACAACCGAGGTTACAACTTTCTGAGATATTTGCAATTTTATTAGAAATTCATGAATTGTTGTAATCATTTCATCAAAATAGCCATGATTAGAAATAATCAGTCATTATCTTATGTCAAAAAATGCCAGCACGTTTAAATTACACCCACGAAGACTTTTTAAATCCGTTTATTATTTATGGAGAATGTGATAAAGTAATATCAAGAACTTGCAGCACATTTGCTACTCGATATCCAGAAAAACGGAAACCGTCACCAAACACTGTAAAACGCATACTGGAAAATTTTAAAAATTATGGCTCTGTCGAGGCAAAAATGCAAAGAAGAAAGCCTATTGTTGATGACGAAAACATTGAAATAGTCATTCTGGGATATTTTCATGCATCTCCAAGATGTCATTAAGACAAGCTGCTCTGGAATCGGGACTATGCAAGGATTCAATTCACAGAATCTTATTAAAACATAAGTTTCACCCATTTTCATTCCATGTGGTTCAAGGATTAAAAGAAACAGATTTCCTAAGAAGACAGAATTTTTGTGAGTTTATTCTAATAAGGGTCTGAGGGTCACGATTCTTATTTGGGAAATATTATATGGACAGATGAAGCAAAGTTTACTAAAAATGGACTTTTTAATAGACACAATTCGCATTATTGGAGTGACTCAAATCCTCATATGTTCAGAGAGCGAAACTTTCAGGAAAGTTGGCAGTTCAATGTTTACTGTGCCATAAGAAACGATAGAGTGGTGGAATTACAATTTTATCAGGAAAATTTAAACGGTAAATAAAATTTTCTTTGTTTTCTTTTTTAGGTGAAAGATATCTGAATATCTTACAAAATTTGAACAATAACTATTTAGAAAATTTACCTCTCGCCGAACGTAGAAACATTTTTTATCAGCACGACGGTGCTCCCCCACATAACGCATATTTAATTAATAATTATTTACAAGAAACTTTTTATGATCAATGGATTGCCAATAATGGACCTTTCTTATGGCCTCCTTGCTCGCCTGATTTATCAGTTCTGGATTATTTCATTTGGGGAACTATTAAAAATAAAGTTTACGAGAGCAACAACCATTGAAGATTGTATGCAAAGAGTAAGAAATGCATTTCAAAACATCACAGGATTTAATTAGAAGAGCTGCCCATGAGGAACTAATCCGAAGGTGCGAAAAATGTGTCGAGGTTCCAGGGCAGAATTTTGAGCAATTATTAAATTAAAATGAAATCATATTTTAAATTGATCTTATCTCTGCTATTTTAGTTCATGCCATATCTTCAATTCGATTAATACACATGTTACAGTGTTAGTGTTATTTTGCGTTTTTGTGGATATCAAGTAGCAAATGTGCTGCAAGTTCCTGATATTACTTTATCACATTCTCCATAAATAATAAACAAATTTAAAAAGTTTTCGTTGGTATAATTTAAACGTGCTGGCACTTTTTGACATAAGATAATGACTGATTGTTTCTAATACAGGGTGTTCCATTTGACCTAAACAAGTTTTCGCGGTTTGAAGTTGACAAAATGTAACGCGAAAAACGGAACACTTGGTATGGTATTATTGAATTTATATTTATATATTTTTTATGTGACAAGAAGCAAATGAGAATCTTTTACACGAAGTAAGTTATAACGGTTCTTGCAAACCGTTGCACCTGTCAAATTTTCTATCAAATGTCAAATATCTCTGAAACTTCTAGGTTTAGGTATAGGACATGCTACATATTTTCGACTCAGAATTTTATGCTCTTTTCGAAAACCCTAAAATATATAGGGTGTTCCATTTGAAATAAGCAAGTTGGTATCGACTTCCGGTATAAGCGAAAGTGCCAGCTGCTTGTAATTATTTTAGTTGAATTGGCCACACCGACATTAGTAATTATCTAAATTTTCAAAATTCTCTGATGGGTACTTTTCTTTATATTGATCGATTCAGTTCCCGGTATAATGGCAGAGTGGAAATAGCTATATAAAGCAGATCATAAATAATATTCAAATGCAAACTATTCTGGTAAAGAATTTAACAGCGGATGGCAGTTTTCTGACAAAATATAATAAAACACTTCTACACAAATCGAACGCCATCAATTTAATGTTTTTTTTATTATTTAAAAAATATCGTCAAATTTTATTTTGCATCTGAACATCTAAATGTATTTTTTTTATTAAATTGCATGTTTGCACACATCGTTCCTCAGTTATTTAAGAATGTAAGGCGTATATATTTTAATTATATTTTTTTCTCTGACGAAAATGTCCATCATGGCGGAGTCTGTATCTTATATAAAACATGGCGCGATCTTGATTAAAACTGATTGCAAGTTTATAGAACATTTTAAATCTTATAAGACTTAAAACATCGCTTTATTTACCACTTTAAGTACAATTACTCTCGCAAATGTCTATTTACTCTCATTTTAAAACTGAGTTGCTTTAATATGTTCAAACCCGTGGTCTTATTGATTTAAAGTGGTTTGCACGCGAATTAAATCCTAACCTAACAAATTATGCTGTGTGTACATTGAGAAGATGGCATTTTCTCTGAATGTGGAGGGGCAGAATTAGTTTTAATAAAGCCGCCAAAAATCCAACAGGCATTTCTTTTAACCAAATTGACTAAATTAAAACCTTTGAGCTTTAAAATATTCTTAATGTACTCTTTAAAGCGTAAAAATTATGTTTTTGGATTTAATGTGGAATTTTATTGAGCATATAAGCTTAATATAAAATAGATTTCTTAATGGGTTTTAATGAGCACATCAAGGGTACTTCATAAAACTACTATTTGTTCCAAAATGGATTGTTTTAAAACCAACTTGCTATTTAATCCTTTAAAAAAGCAAATTAGTTTTAACTTAGCCAATATCAAGAGTATTATAAAACCAGTATAAGATCAATAGGGCATTAAGAGCAAATAGTGTTTTTATTTTAATTTAAAGAGTACATTAAATTCTTTGCATAAGAATAAGTGGTCTTTAAGAACTTTTAGTTTATCTTATGGTAACTTTAAAAACAATACCGTTTTATTGAACATATTAAAGCACTTTTAAACCCTAAATAAATCAAAAGTATCTTACAATTGTTACTTGGGATGAGTCATCGTGTTTATATTCTGTCGACAGATAAACTTTTTTTTAATGTGAATTTCATTTTTAATATTGGTTTTTCAATTCACAGGACTTAAGCGTAATCAAGAACCATGTAATCTGTGCATCCTGCCATGGATCTCTGGTGGACTGCTTCCATTTTGTGGTGAACTATTTAATTGTAGCAGAGAAGAGTAATAAATATTGTGAAACTGCAGATAGACACAGTGACAGAGAAATTGAGCTTGGCAGCTCATTGCAATTTGCAATAAGAAATATAACAAGAAGAGAAGTAAATGGAAACTTGGCCGATACAATCAAAGTAGAACAGTTTTGTGAAGATAGAAAAAATCCTGATGAAGGAGAAATTGATAATGGACAAGGTACAGTAGTTAAATCGGAACAAATTCTCCTTGATGATAGCGAAGATGCCAATAACGACATTGAAAATAAAAATAAATGTTTTATGAAAATGAACGATCAGGAAGTTAACAGTGAACAATATTGTACACCAACAGATATGTTGGCCTCTGGAGGGAAGAGTAATGAACTTGATTTCATTAAAATAGAAGAAATATTTTATGAAGAAAACGACACTAAACATGAAAACCTTGTTGAAACGAAAGACCGAAAGTCCTTGCTTAATGAAGAAGCTGAAATAAGATCAGTTGAACATAACATTAACAGGTAAATAATATTATTAAGTTTCACTTTATATTTCAAAAATTCGGTTTCCATAAAAATTACGTTTTTATTTATACAAATATAAGTACAAAATTTATTAATCTTTTGGGCCACTGGATACAGTGGATAAGACAAGTCAACAATACAAAAGTATAAAAAATACAAAAAAGATAAAATTACATAATATACAACCTATTTTAAAAAACATATTGTAAAACATATTTCTACATTGACATTTAATAAGTAAAATTACATGGTGTCTAAGTTGTTTAGTGCCTCTGTGAACTCATTAATGGTGTAAAAACACTTTTTGAGTAAAAATCCTTTAATTTTTTTTTTAAATCGAACAGATGTTAGTTCCTTCATACATGTTGGAAGTAAATTATACAATTTAGTGCCTGAATATATTGGTGATCTTTTGTATTTTGAATGGTAGTGTTTTGTGATTTGGAAATTGTTTTTGCCTCTGGTATCAAAGTGATGTACTTGAGCATGAGTTAGAAGAAGATCTTTGTTGTCATGTACGTAGGTTAAAATTTTGATTAGGTAGGTACTAATTAATGTTAAAATTTTTTGTTCGCGAAAAATATCCTTGCATGATGTGCGATAGTTTAAATTGAAAATTAATCTTAAGGATGGCTTTTTGTTTTATAAATATTCTGTTTGCCTTTGTAGATAGTCCCCAAACAGCGATGTTGTACGTCATTATTGAGTGAAATTTAGCGTAATACACTGATACAAGCGATTTAGTGTCTAATTTATTTTTTAGGGATTTGATTAGTATTAGTATTTTGTTTAGTCTCTTAGCTGTGAAATCGATGTGGTCATGCCACGAAAAATGCGCATCAATCATTGTTCCTAGAAATTTTGCTGAATTAACCTTGTTTAGATGTTTGCTGTGTAAATAAAAGTTGAAATTATGTGCAGTTTTTATGCTCATACCAAATTCAACACAAATAGTTTTTTCTAGATTAATAA
Source organism: Leptura quadrifasciata (assembly GCA_963675555.1). Lineage (NCBI taxonomy): Eukaryota > Metazoa > Arthropoda > Insecta > Coleoptera > Cerambycidae > Leptura > Leptura quadrifasciata. The sequence goes on along the minus strand of OY776680.1, from coordinate 92,277,229 downwards.
TGAGATGATTATGTAGACACCAGTCACTGAATTCGTGTAAGGTCGTGTTGACATTTTCGTAAGTAACAAGTAATTTTTCGGAAGTTGTTCCGGATAAAATTATAGAATTGTCATCTGCATATATAAATACCTTTCCCCTAGTAATATTGTTGGGGAGGTCATTAGTATATAATAAAAAAAAGTAACGGACCAAGGACGCTACCTTTCGGAGTTCCAGTATTTGTTTTATACATGTCTGATTTTACATTACCTTGTTTTACATGGACACGTCTATTAGTGAGATAAGAGATCAAAAGTTGGTTAATGTTTTCACGTAAACCCAGTCTTAAAAGCTTTTCGGACACAAATTCGATGTTAAGCGTGTCAAAGGCTCGAGTTAAATAAAAAAAAATGCCAACGACAATTTCTCCGGTATCAATTGAATTATGTACATGTTGGGTGAATGAGAGCATTGCTGTTTCTGCGGAATGACTTTTTCTAAATCCATGTTGACAGTCCGTGAGGAGATGAAATGTTTCAAGGTAATTGTTTATCCTTTGAGCTAGAATAGTTTCGATTATTTTGGAGAAAATACTTATTAATGAAATATACACTTATTTGTCCACTGAACAGACTAGATAACCATTTCAACATAGCATGTGCAAAAAAATTAAATATTATCTTTTATTATATGACAGGTCATAAACAGACTGAGAGCTCACATGAAAAAAAAACCACATGATAAGATACTACAGGTAAAAACGTATCCGCTCGTCTGCCATTTGCAAGCGGTCACCCAAATTAGCAATAAAGATATTAATTTGGGAAGAAATAATATACAATTTCGTTATTTTATACCAAATTAAATTCAACATTAAATTTTATGGAAACATGATTACTAAAAGTAACCAAATTGACAGACGCAGTATCATATCTTGCGGCTTGTTTCACTTCAGCTCTCTGTCTAAAAGTCTTAATAGAACCTGTGGTGATAAATAAATAAACACCACAGAAATTAGACAACCCCTAATTCCAGAAGCCAGGGACTTGTGCGGAAGGGGGTTACACATTGAAAAAACGCGGACATACGACCATTTCCTCCGACAGTGCCGGAGCCAGGATTTGAACCCGGTGGCGCGAGGCCCGTGCGATTAATCGCGATTGCGACCTCGCGCCTTAACCCACTCGGCTATCGACAAGACCTGATAAGATAATATACAGGGTGGACCACTAATAATAGGCCATATAGTTCAGGGGCAGATTCTTTGAGCCATAATATGAGGATATAACCAAATATGCTTTAGTAAAAATGTTGCTGCGGAAAAAGATACAGAGTGTCAAAGTGCAAATTATTTTTTCGTTTTTTTGCAATAACTCAACAGTCTCTTGACTAATCTTCGCCAAATATGCTGGAGGTACTTTTTTTATTCTAAGGAAGAATAATTTATGTATTACATCACGTTAGATCATAGAGGACGCCGCAGGATCTGTATCTGATGATGAATTTTTTTCATGACGAAACGTTGTGGTGCTTCTGACCAGAAAATCTGATGAGGGCGTCATTTCCACGTATAAAAGGTACACTTGGTAGAACTTGATAACTCGCAACCGTTTTCGGGGAAAGTGCCGTTAAACATTTCAATAACTTTTGAAAAAAAATTCAAATTTAATGAAACAAAGTGTATTTATTGAAAAAAGTACAAAACGTAAGGGAAAACAAAATCGTAATAACAGCGTAAACTCTTTCTCACTTATGAACTAATGGATTATTTTCATGGTATTGTCTAAAGAGTGTATAAAATAAGAATCTAATCTTATTAGAAGACCAAAAAATAACGTAAAAGTTGACTTAATGACATTATAAACTTTCCCCCCTTGCAAAAACCCCATAGCTGCCACTTAGAGTTAATGCCACTGATCTCAGTAGGGTTTTGATTTCACAAAAAGTAATATTAAGATTAATGTTTAATTTGGCTATCAGGCAAGTTGTCGTCAAGTCTTTAAAAAGTATGCAATTTTAACCGTGCCATCTATATACATTCTGAAATGTGTTATGTTTACCAAAAGACATCTAATGGACTTTGTACATCAATCCGATATCCACAACTACAATACAAGAACTACAAACCTCCGATTGCCTACATACAGAACAACTATGTTTCGTAAATCTCCACGCTACAACTGTATCATCCTCTATAATGCATTACCTGATGGCATCAAATTATTAGGGAACTATACAACTTTCAAGAAAAGTGTAAAGTCATTTTTAGAATTAAACGCTTTCTACTCTCTTAAGGAATTTTTGTTTCCAGTAGGAAGATAAAGCCTGTAATTTGCGTTTACATAATCTGTCACTTATTTCTCACTTTATAATATAACTATGTATTTTTATTAGTGATTATTTTAATAGAATTTTACTATGTATTGCTGTTTATATTTTTTTCTGTAATTTTATGTATCGTTAGTTATGACTTGCCTTTTGTAACTTATGTTATGTTAATTTGAGGTTAATAAACTATTCTATTCTACATCGTTTTTATGGCGAAATGAATCCGTTTCTCCCAAATGACGAAACAGATCTTTGAAAATCTTATGGTCTGGCTGTATTCTATTTAGATATTGCAATGAGTATCTCCTCACTGCAGCACGTCCGCTAAAATTATTTTGTGCGTAAACACATATCATATCCCTCATTTCCCTATTCGAAAAATTATTATGTCTCGGCATTATAAATAAAGAAGTTAAAGAAATTAGCTCGAGGAACACAAGAACAAAATAGAATGATTATATGACGTAAATGACAGAACTAAAACGTAACCAAAGCACACTTTTCAATAAATACACTTTGTTTCATTAAATTTGATTTTGTCTTTCAAAAAATTATTAAATGTTTCACGGCACTTTCCTCGAAAACGGTTGGAGTTATCAAGTTCTACCAAGTGTACCTTCTATTCGTGGAAATGAGGCCCTCATCAGATCTTCTTTTCAGAAGTACCACAATATGAAGTCACACAACGAAGTCCAAATTATCACCTCAATTGAAATATTACATTACATAGTTAATAAATTCGCAGTTCTCTGGTAACAGTTTTTATAATTTTCAGGTTTGAAGATGTCATCATTGTAGCAAGATCGGAACAGCCCAGCAGGTTACAAACAAAAGCAAAATGTTCAATGCCGAGCTTTGAAAATGATCATTTGAATGAGGCGAATTATGAAAATGGCCTTACACGACATTTACTAAAGCATAAAGATTCTTTTGAAGTACCAATGTACAAATGTGATTCTTGCTTATATCAGACAAAACATAAAGCTTATCTCAAAAGACATTCGCTGGTCCATAAGAATCCTTCAGAAGTAGAATTATTCAAATGCGGCCAATGTTCATTTCAGACAAAACATAAAGGAGCTCTCAAAACCCATATGTCGACACATAAAGATCTTTCAGAAGTAGCATTATACAAATGTGACTTTTGTTCATTCCAGACAAAACATAAGTACGATCACAAAGTGCATTTGCAAGGACATAAGGATGCCTCAAATGAGTACGTGTATAAATGTGACTCTTGTTTATATCAGACAAAAGTGAAAGGCAGGCTTAAAAGACATTCGCTGATCCATAAGGATCCTTCAGAGTTACCGATGTACAAATGCGACTATTGTTCACATCAGACAAAAATGAAGAGTAGTCTCAAAAGGCATTTGCTAACGCACATGGATCCTACTGAAGTAACAATGTACAAATGCGACTATTGTTCGTTACAGACAAAACACGGGGGCGCGTTTAAATCTCATTTGCTGATCCATAAGAATCCTTCAGAAATAATAATGTACAAATGTGACTCTTGTCCGTACCAGACGAAACGTAAACTTAACCTCAAAAATCATATGCTGACACACAAAGATCCTACAGAAACGACTATTTACAAATGTGACACTTGTTTTTTTCAGACAAAATATGAGAATAATATTAATAAACATTTGCTGACACATAAAGATCCTTCAGAAGTAACGATGCACCAATGTAACTCTTGTTCATTTCAGACAAAACATAAAAGATATCTAAAAATTCATTTGCTATCGCATAAGGACCCTTCAGAAATAACGATGCACAAATGTTACTTTTGTTCATATCAGACAAGAAATAAATATAATCTCAAAAGTCATTTGCAATCACACAAGGATCCTACAGAAGTAACAATATATAAATGTGACGGTTGCTCATTTAAGACAAAATCTAAGTCTTATCTCAAAAAGCATATCGTCAGTCTAATGGCAAAAGCTCATGGCTCCGATTTGGTAAATTTTACAGGAGACGTAAAAAACATTTAAATTTTAATTGCGGCTGTTTTATATCGATTTTGGTAAACAAAAATAATTTATAACATTAGATAGAACATAGTTTTATTAAATAAGTATAATTCATCTAATCGAACAAAATTTAAAAGGCGTTTAAATATACTAGTACTTAATATAGAGCTTTCAGTAATGATCACAGGACACGTGACCACAAAAATATAGACAGCCAACTATACACGATGGTATTGCACTAAACAGAAATACCCTAAATCCATTGGCGTTCTAGTTAAAGGTAAAAAATTTATAATTCAATTATTCATCAATTTTAAGAATTTTTTAATATTAAAAGCAAATTTAAATGGGATGCCTTTTAATGTTCGCAAGAAATAAATTATTACACCTAATTTAAAATAATCTTTATTTCCACAAACATGAATATAAACACTCGGATCGAACAATTCACAGTAAATAAAAGAAATTACATAATAAAAAATTTTGTTTGAGATTTAAATTAGAAGATGAATGAATAGGTACATTTTAATACGAAATGCCAAAAAATTATAACAAATGCTCAAAATGGCTGCCTTGAGTTTCTAAACACAAATGGACTCTTCGTTTCATATTTTCGAATATGTTCTGTAACTGATCAACAGTAATATTGCGGATTTCTCTTTCTATTGCCTCTTGTAATTCGTCAATGGTATGTAATCTATTTTTAAAAACATTGTTCTTCATGTGTCCAAATAAAAAATAATCACAGGGCGTTAGATCTGGAGATCGTGCAGGCCATAGTCCCTGACTGACTAATCGGTCATCGTAAAAAATCAAGTGAAGCTCTTGCTGTGTGGGCACTAGCGCCGTCTTGCTGGAAATAACCATCTTGCAGTTCATCATCATGCAACTGCGCCAGAAATGGCTCTAAAATAAGAGTTTGATACCTTTGGGCATTAATTTTTTCACGAAAAAATATAGGGCCTATAATAATAATAAAAATAATAATATATTTTATTTCTTTCATTTAAATGTATAAAATACACTAACAAAAGAAAAAGTCAAGAAAAGTAGGTATATAACATTTAAAAGTAAACACACACAAACTATATTTATAAGTACATACACACACATTTATATGTAAATGACATAAACATATGGTAATAAAATATTACAAACATAACATATATTAATATAATTGCATAGTTTTAAAATTTTAAATGGATGTTTTGTTTTAAAAAAATTCTTGAAGGGTATAACAGTTCTTTTGCAGCAAATATTCTTTTAATTTCGATTTAAAAGTATGAGCATTGGAAGAGTTTTTAATTTCGGGGTTTAACGCATTATAAAATTTACATCCAGTGTAATAAAAACTTTTTTGATAAAATGTAGTGCGGAAGTTATTGGGTAGTAGCAAGCCTCTTAACCTAGTATCATGACCATGATCCTGTTGGTTTGCCAAAAACAGTGAAATATTTTTATATACATAAGTACACACTTCTAAAATATAGGTTCCTGCAACCGTTAAAATTTTCAAGTCCTTAAAGGCATTACGACATGACTGGCGATAGTCTAATCCAGCAATTACCCTTATAGCATACTTTTGAAGTATAAATACTCTATTTACTTGAACACTTGTTCCCCAATTAACTATTCCATATTTTAAGTGCGAATGAAAATTTGCATAATATAATGTTAAGAGCACGTGTGGGCTACAATGTTTTGCCATATAGTTTAGAGCGTAGCAGCTTTTACGCAATTTGCAACATAACATGTCAAGATGTGGTAACCACACTAATTTGTAGTCGAAAACAATACCCAACATCTTAACTGACTCAGTACAAGTAAACTCAAGTTCTTCATTTTCAAAGAGACAAAGTTTATTAACATCTCCTCGTATTCTAAATAAAATTGAGTTTGTTTTATCTCTATTTAATTGCAAACAATTTTTTTCTGACCACAGAATTATACTCTGATATACATGTTGGGCTGTACTTTTAAGAGTGTCTAAATCATTTTCTACTACTAAAACATTGGTATCGTCGGCATAACATACAGTACGAGTTGTTGGGTAGTTGCTGTTTAAGAAGTTAATTATGTCATTGGCAAAGACTATAAACAGCAAAGGTCCTAGAATCGACCCTTGCGGTACACCCTGTTTAATATCACAACTAGTACTTGTAACATTATTTATTTTAACAATTTGTGTTCTTCCTTTTAAATACGATGTTAAGAGACTTAACGGAGTGCCTCTAATTCCATATCTCGACAATTTTGCTAGTAATAGATCATGATCAACATAGTCAAAAGCACGTGAGAAATCTACAAATAAGCCTAAAACTTGTTGCTTATTATCCAAAGCATCAACAATTATATTTTGAAACTCGCACAGCGCTGATTCAGTACTTTTGTTTTTTATGAAACCGTGTTGCGACTTAGAAAGAATGTTATTTTGGTTAAAAAAAGTAGTTAGCTGTTCTTTTATTACTAGTTCGTAAAGTTTAGAAATACTACAGAGTAGACTTATTGCTCTGTAGTTGGCATAATTATTAGAATCGCCTTTTTTATAGAGTGGTATAACTGCGGCCAGTTTTAACTTATTTGGAAATCTTCCTTTTTCTATAGCTAAATTTATTAGATATGCTAGAGGCCTGCACAACTCTAAACTACATTTTTTTAATAAATTATTTGAAATATTATCAATGCCAGATGAATTGGAGTTTTTTAATTTAGCCTGTAGAGATATTATATCACCCTCGCGTATTTTACACATGCTAATTGTCTGGTTGCAATAGAGAACATTATTATTTAGAAATTCTAGGTCTCGGATGTTATTGTCATTAGAGGAGGTAAAATGTAAATTAAAATTATTTGCAACATCTAAATCACCCATTTTAACATTATCATTAAATATAACAATTTCACTTTTTTTGTTATTTTTTTTCTGAAGCTTATTTATAATTCTCCACATTGTTTTGGATTTATTGTCAGATGTTGTAATTTGGCTGTCATAATATTCCCTTTGAGCAATTTTTAATTTTTCCCTATAACACTTATTTAAATGTTTGCTAATCACAGCATAATTAGCATTGTGTTCACTCAGTGTACTGTAGAGAGCCACATTATTTTTTAGTTCTCTTAATTCCGGTGTCATGATGAACTTATTTTCTTTCTTTGCCGAAAAACGTTTAATTGGGAAACATATCTCAAAGTAATAAAGTAATGTTTTAGAAAAGATGTCGAAAGCTGTATCAGGACAATCGTGGAGGAAAATATCCTGCCAATCTTCGTCTCTAAGATAATTCCGGAAGCGGATTATATTTTCTGAACTAAAGTGTCTTCGATAATTGTACTTATTTTTCTCCTGTTTTTGTGTAATCTTAGTATCCAGTTTTAAGAATTGAGAAAAATGATCTGACACACAGAGATTTATAACTTCTACACTATATTCGGTATTAGAATAAATATTCTGAAAGAAAATTAATTACTATGTCTTCGAGACACTAGTTACTCTTGTGTGAGTTTTTACACTTACATTCACATCGAAACAAGACAATAAATCTATTAATAGACTTAGATTAACACTGGGAATTAAAAAGTCTAAATTAAAATCTCCACCAATGATAATACAATCTTTTGTATTACAAATAGCTGATAACATACCCTCCATTAAAGTTAAAAAAAGTTGAAAGTCACCAGTTGGTGGTCGATAAATAACAACTACGGTAATGTTGTGTACACCTAACTTAATACAACAGCATTCCATTACACCTTCAACAGAAAATTCATTAATATTATATTTAGTAACGTCACATATGAACTTGTCATTTTTGTAAATAGCAACACCACCATGTTTTAACCGAGATCTACAAAATGAATTGCATAAATTAAAGTCCTTAAGTTTGATTTCATTTAATTTTTCGCCTTCTGGATATTGCCACCCATACACCAACTTTTAAGGGGTGTAAACTTGTTTCTACGTAAGTGTGAGAGTTTTCTGTAGCCCATGTCCTGTAGTTCTGACTATTGATATAACCTGTTAAGTGGAACCACGCTTCATCAGTAAAATAGGTTAAATCCAATACATTGTTGTAATTTAAATTTCCGTTGAACCAACGACAATATCTTACTCGACTTTCAAAATCAGGGGATAATAGTTCTTGAACAACGGTTACCTTGTATGGATGCAAATGGAGTTTTTTTGAGTGCTTTATGGGTTGTTCCAACTGAAAAAAAAAAAAATTTCGTTGATTTGTCGTTTAGGTATATTAAGACATCTGAAGAGAATCGATTCCCAGTTTTATATATTTTTTTATTTGTATTCAGGTTTTATATATAAACAAGAGTTTTAGTAGGTATCGTTATTAGTTGTTGATAATAATTTTCACTAAAGAAATTCATATGTTATATTTTCAAGAAACTAACTTTAAATGGTATGTAACGTATTCAGTAATTAAAAAATTTAGTGTAAAAGTACCTACCTGTTTGAGCAGACAACTTTGGTATGAATTCTGTCGGACTTTGATTCATTCTTTCTCGAACGTCGTTCATAACCACTTCAGTTAAAACAGTTGGCCTACCAGTGGATTTTCCCTTGCAAAGGCACTGTTTCTTTGCAAAACGATCAACGAGTACATATTTACGATTTGAAAATGAATGAATGAAAATGAGCCATCAAAATGAAGGCATCTTGCTCTGGCGTAAAAACCATTGCAAGACAGGACTAGAATAAAATTTAAAAAACATTACTTAACCAAACATTCTTTTTCTCTATCATTACTCACCAGAAGATAACTGATGTAAATTATGTAGTTCCGAAAAGAACTGATTAGTACTCAAATAATAATTAAAACAATTCAAATGACGTCTATGATATGACATTACAAATTAAAATAAATAGTTAAATGTTTGGATATGCCTACAAGAGTGTACGTCGCTAAATATTCTGCGTAGACAAACCGTTGCCTTATTGGTTCCGCTGGGCGTGTTCAGTTTCAGAGCCAATTAAACCGTGCGTTCCGTCCAGATTTCGTGTAACTTCGTGGAAAAAACCGTTAGCAAAGATAATTGAAAACGCACCCTTAGATACATACGAATTAAAATATCCCTAGTATGGAAGGTTCTGACAAGCCTAAAAGATGAACTAAAAAATCACGTGTTCTGTGATCAGTATTGAAAGCACTGTACTATATTCATTTTAAAATTATAAAAATATAAAACAATAAATAATAATTAACAGTATGGGATATTATTGTAAATGAATGTAATCTGCGGTGAGAGTTGCTTTTAAATGTTGAATGTGTTCATATTTGGTTTTTTAAATATTAGTCTTTCACTGTCAACAGAGATGGGCAATACTTCAAGTAAAAGTAGTATAAATTGTACTTCAGGGTGCGTTACCAAGGTCAAATGGTGTGTAAGATATCCTCATTCTTATTTTACATTCATCTCAAAAACGAGCCAACAGAATTCAGAATTGATTTCATTATGTAAACTAGCAAACTTAAGACAAGGACTTATTGCATTTTATATTGTAATCTGAGTTAAAATTAAGTTTTCAAAATTTTCTCCTCCTTGATCATTCAATGCGAATGTACCACTCATTCGTCGCAAATTCACCATACATTGTTTTATATTCTATAAAGGGAATTAAATATTCAAATAAAATGTAATATGATGTAGTATAAAATAAAATAACATGAAAAAAAGTGAAAAGTCTGCATAATATTTGGTCATATTAAAGTTTAATGTCGAACATTAAATCGCTAAAATTTCGTGTAAAATAGTTGGGCTAGATGGCAACAGCACAGCGATGACATTGCTTTTTGTACAATAAAGCAGGGTCGGACTCATAAACTTTCATTTACGGTGCTGAAATAATGCTTAAAACTTGGTTTAATTATTTGGATGTTAAGAGACAGCATCATTAAAAGTATTGCTGATTATATATTTTTGGGTACTTTTTATTTATTAAGATTGACAGTGCTTTGATCTCTACCGCAATACGAAAAAATCTGTCCAAATGAAGTAGGTAATGGCTATTTATATATCCTTTTTGTTTTTTTTTTCCTGTTTCTGTTAAGAAAAATAGGTAGTTACTATGTTTTTCTATGATTAAAACATTTTATAATAAAAAAATTGAAAAAGATGCACCAGTTGTATTCATTATATTAGAACACTATAATTTCATTCAAACTTACTGTACAATTCCCGAATTAATATGTGAATAATATATTAAATCTTTTAAGGAATTAAGGTTATAAATTATGTATGATGTCGATTTTGGTAAAACTGATGTCTGCAAAATAGTTCTAATTTATTTTTGTTCACACATTTTCAGTAACTATCTGTATACTATTACTATACTACCTATACAGGGTGTCTCACCAGGAACTGAATCGATCGATATAGAGAAAAGTACGCATCAGAAAATTTTGAAAATTTAGATAATTACTAATGTCGATGTGGCCAAGCCAACTAAAATAATTACAAGCAGCTGGCACTTCCGCTTATACCGGAAGTCGATACCAACTTGCTTATTTCAAATGGAACACCCTATATATTTTAGGGTTTTCGAAAAGAGCATAAAATTCTGAGTCGAAAATATGTAGCATATCCTATACTTAAACCTAGCCGTTTCAGAGATATTTGACATTTTATAGAAAATTTGACAGGTGCAACGGTTTGCAAGAACCGTTAGAACTTTCTTTAATAAGATTCTGTGAATTGAATCCTTGCATAGTCCCGATTCCAGAGCAGCTTGTCTTAATGACATCTTGGAGATGCATGAAAATATCCCAGAATGACTATTTCAATGTTTTCGTCATCAACAATAGGCTTTCTTCTTTGCATTTTTGCCTCGACAGAGCCATAATTTTTAAAATTTTCCAGTATGCGTTTTACAGTGTTTGGTGACGGTTTCCGTTTTTCTGGATATCGAGTAGCAAATGTGCTGCAAGTTCTTGATATTACTTTATCACATTCATGAATTTCTAATAAAATCGCAAATATTTCAAAAAGCTGTAACTTTAACCCCCACAATGCTAATATCAGAAAAAAGGGAATTCAATTTTACACAACTTGACGTACAGGATGTTCCATTTGACCTAAACAAGTTTTCGCCGTTTGAAGTTGACAAAATGTAACGCGAAAAACGGAGCACTTGGTATGATATTATTGAATTTATTTCAGTTGTAGAACATACTTCTCCTTGTGTTCTTTTTACGTGACAAGCAGCAAATGAGGATCTTTCACACGGTTCTTGCAAACCGTTGCACCTGTCAAATTTTCTATAAAGTGTCAAAGTTTAGGCTAGGTTTAGGTATAGGATATGCTACATATTTTCGACTCAGAATTTTATGCTCTTTTCGAAAACCCTAAAATATATAGGGTGTTCCATTTGATATAAGCAAGTTGGTATCGACTTCCGGTATAAGCGGAAGTGCCAGATGCTTGTTATTATTTTAGTTGTATTGGCCACACCGACATTAGTAATTATCTAAATTTTAAAAATTTTCTGATACATACTTTTCTCTATATCGATCGATTCAGTTCTCGGTGAGACACCCTGTATATTATTGCATTTTTGAATTCTACATAATTTTCTGAATCCAACGATGCTAAATAAGTGACATTTCAAACATCAATTCATTCTTCGAGAAACGGCTACGCGAATTCAGAAGTGCATTGACGTTAATGGACAACATTTTGAACAACTGATGTAATGTTTTCTGTTAATTTTTTGTATTCCAAAACCACCTTATATGTAACAAGGTAATTAGAATAGAATTGTATTTTCTTTTAGCTGTAATTTTATTTGTATTTATCGCACATTTTAATATGACATATATATGAATAAATTCCTTATTAATGGTACTAGTAAATGGTACTTATAGTACAATAAAATTAATCTATCATTTGGATTTTACCTCCAAGAGATAATTTTATGATCAGTCAATGGGGAAAAATATCAGGAATTACATATTAAAATGTTTAAGAGAGGAGCGACGCAAATTCATTTTGAGGGTTGTAAAAACTTGTGGGGAAAGAGATAGCCGAAACGAGAACAACTTGGCAAAAAAATCTTAAAAAATTGATACAAAAAAAATTTGTTTGTGTTGTTTGTGAAGATTCTTGTTGCGATTTATTGAACCTACGTACAGAGTGTTTACTGAAGATTGTAAATACGTAACAATATGTTATTCCTGACATTTTCCCCCATCGATTGACCATAAAAGGTAAAGAGGCTGAGAGGTAAAATCCAAAAGATGTGAAAAATTGGTCTAGATTTATTGTACTATTAGTGATTGCTAAAATAGTTCGCTCTTAGGAATGTAACGCCCTTAGTTTTTTTCTTTTTTTTCCGATTTGAGCCAAATTTTATTCAGATATAGAACAAAGTAGGATCTACCTATGGCCAAAAAAAATATTCGCCCTCTACAAATGCAAATAAGCTACCTACGATACCAAAATTAACAGAAAATAATCAGAAAATCTTATTGAACATCTTATCGGAAATTTTTATTATCGAGAGTTGTTCAGAATTGTCTAAAAACCTTATGAGTCCAAAATTTCATCAAAATTAAAAATATATATATTATGATTTTGTTTAAAATAATGTCCAAGTCCAAAAATATAATTATTGTAATGTGTTTCTTTGCATAGAAAAGTGTGTTTTGTTTTAAATTAAACGCAATCTGGGGTGTTTGTCAAATAATTTGTAAGTTATTTAAAAATTATGTTTTCGCATTGGCATTATTTTAAATAAAATTGTTTTTTTAAATTTTGATGAAATTTTGGACTAAATGTTTAAGATAATTCTGAACAACTTTCACAAATAAATTTTTTTGATAAAAAAATGCTTAATATGATTTTTTCATTATTTTCGTTTATCTTGGTATTACAGGTGACTTTGCATTTGTAGGAGGCGGATGTTTTTTTAACCATAAATGCTTCTACTACTTCTTACTTTGTTCTATATTTGAGTAAGATTTGTTCCAAATCGGAAAACCAAGAAAAAAGTTATAATAAATAAGGGTGTTACACTTTTAAGTGCAACACACTGTATATCACCAACACTAAAATTTAAAACAATAGAAAATACCTCTGTAAATTCTGTTGTATGGTCGATAGCCGCGTGGGTTAAGGCGCGAGGTAGCAATCGCGATTAATCACACGTATATGGCGCCACTGGGTTCGAATCTCGAATCCTGGCTCCGGCACTGACACTGTCTCAGGAAATCGTTGTATGTCCGCGTTTTTCAATGTGTAATGGTGTTTATTTATTTATTCACTGAATAAAGGTATTATAGAAGTCCCTTTTAACAATAAATGATAATTATTTTATTTAGTATATATTTAGAAATAATATTCCACGCAGCGTATTTTTTCTATGATTTAGCAATATATTAAATTTTTAAAAGATAGATAATGTTTAATTTTCACCCCTTTTTCCGGCTTCATGTGGCGGTACCTACCCCTCCCTTCCTCAAGGCGTTATTCTTGTTTGTAAGACCAAAACCCAAAACATCCTACGTATTTTAACTACCATTAATATCTGCCTAGAATACATGCAATATTTATCTGGTCCGCTGATCTAAATGCGAGTTCAGCTACGTAGAATAAAAAAGGCAACAAAAGCTTTACGACCTCGTTGAAATACTGTTACTTTCTGTAAAGTATCTTGCCCTTAATGGGTTTTTAATGAGCGTCGGCTTCTTTGATGACAACATACCAAATAGTTAATGGTTATGCCTGTAGCATAGGCTGTGGATATGCGCTGGCGCAAGTTTGTGTTGTTTTCAAAGCGTAACCGTACGAATTCCAGAGTCGGTGTCTGTGATTTTATTCTTTGTTGATATTTCCTTCATTTGCGTAAAGTAATATATTGGTTGTTTTGTGTATAATTTGTGACTTACAAACGGTGTGTGTAATTATATCTTAATTAAGACAATATGGTGTGCACTTGTATGGTACGCAACAAAAATTTTACGACAATTATATCGCCATCTGCCATGAAACAACCCGACGCACATTAAAAACCTATAAAGGTAAGAGAGTCAATTTGCGAACAGCACTACAAAGAGTACCGGTATTTCAATGAAGTCGTAAAGTTTTTGTTGCGTTTTTTATTTACCGGGAAAACTATACTTACTTTGTCAGTTGTATAAAGTACACTACCATCTAAATATTGGCAATACAGTCCGATTTTTCCTTTAAAATGAGTACTTTTGCCCACGTAAACACGATGTTTTATCAAAAAATAGACTATACTTTCCGAAATATCAGCAGGATGCAAAATATTCTAACCTCAAATTTTTCCATTGCTGCAATTTTTTGCAGATGCTTAAGTTTATTATTTGTAAATTGTTACCCAAATAGTCTTAATATAAATACGTACTCGCCAACATATTCAGGATAATAATACTGATTCCAAGATCTTTTTGAAAACACACGACGTTATCATAGTTTTTATAAATATTACAATTTTATGAAACAAGCAAGTCCAAGCTGTGAAATGTAAATCTAGTCGACCAACGTGGAAAAGTAGACAATATGATCACTCAAGTGTATTATTATTATACTAAGTAAGTAGTAGTAAGTTTAATAGAATGGAGCATGCTCCCATTCGAGTGGCCAGTCTCTAATTAGGTCTAGAGACCTTATAAAGTAGAGACTGACCACGCGAGTGGGAGGCCCTGATTGGTCCGTGTTGAAGCCACATAATTTATTGTAAATACCAGAATGTATCATTTTGATTTCTATAATAAAGTAGCTGCCTGGTTTAGCACCTACTCACTAGATGTGTCTGGCAGTTTTAAATTTAATATTTAAGTTCTTACAAAAAGTTACATTTATTTTTTATTTTTCTTTTAGTAGCCGTAGATATATAGCTTTTGATATAACCAGTGAGAAATGTGTGTTAATTTTGTAATTTAAATTTATAGTTGGCCCGCATTATTGTTTTTGATATAACTATAATTATAGTTATTTTCATAGAAATTTTATCAATTCATACAGTGTCCAATTTCCCAATTTTTCCTATATTTTTTCCATTCTTCAAACCTAATTGGACTTAGTGCACACTAAACAATAGAAGTTTCATTTCTCTGGTGAATAAAATACATATTTTTTTAGTATACAGTCCGCTAATTTAATTTTAGTTATTATTTCAATAAAATTTTAAAATAGCAAATTCGTAAATGTAACAGTCCGTATGAGAAGTGGATGCATAATGGCGGCGGAGTTGCTTTTATTTTGGCGAGCATACTGTCATTAGACTCAATGTAATGGGTTAAAATTAAAATAACGGTCTGTTATGACTGATTTGGTCACGAAACAATTAATGGTAACGTTATTATTACTTATGTATACTTATTTTTCCACTTTGTC
Organism: Leptura quadrifasciata; assembly: GCA_963675555.1. Classification (NCBI taxonomy): domain Eukaryota; kingdom Metazoa; phylum Arthropoda; class Insecta; order Coleoptera; family Cerambycidae; genus Leptura; species Leptura quadrifasciata. The sequence goes on along the minus strand of OY776680.1, from coordinate 92,261,569 downwards.
AAAACAAATACTGCAACCTGCTTTTGACAGTTTTGATACTTGCGTTACGTTGTAAACACACTGATCTCACCCGTCACCACCTAGATGCTAAATGGTGTTGCTGAAGTACACGCGCAAGAGCCACTATACACGCGCATACTGAAACCATCGCCGCCATAATGCATCCAGTTGGGAATGGTAGCTCAGTGTGTTAAAGCGACTGACTAGCGACATACGCGGCGCCGGTGTGGTGCAGCATATCGGCCAAGACAATGAAAAAACTAAAAGTGCTAGAACACAAATATATGCGCCTCATATCAAATTCTGGAAGATACACCTCCCTCAGAGACCTCTACGAACGCTGCAACGACATAACCCCGATAGCCGACTACGTCCAGCATATCTCCCAAAACTTCTATTCGTTCAAGCTGGGCGATAGTCTGCTAACAAGACACATTACACAAATTAGACAGCATAATGCCCCATTTCGGATTAAACACCCCTTACCTTACCAGACGTTGCCAATCTTTGAATTGAATTGAATTGAATTGACTGGCTAGCAAACTGAGTTGCCTAGCGAAGTGGGTTCGATTCCCGCAAGGCGAAACAATTTTTCATTAAAAAAATTGCCCCAAGAGTGGTTCGGAGTCCACATTAAACTGTAGGGCCTCATCTCTCTTTGCCTAGCACAAGATCCTTGAGATCTTCCAGGGAGTTACTTCGGTAACTTGAGAGGCGGTTAAGAAAACATTTTAAACAAAGAAACACAATTGAGTGGAGTGAGGGCCGAGTGGCCAGTCACTACAGTCTAGGGTCTCCAGATCTAATAGAAAATTAGGCCGTTTTTACAGCTTACTTGTTTTCAACAGCTACTTTGCAAATTCTGTCGCCAAGATCTGATAATCATTCATAATTTCAACTTTATTTGTTAATATTATTAACTGACATCTTAAGCTTTTAATTATCCAATTTACAGTGTAAACAAACATACCATTTCATTCAAATTTTTTTATATTGTAATGCAATATTTGTTGGCTTGTCATATAACGCCTCCTAGCGGCGACGATAATAATCAAATGAAAACAGCGTAAAGCGCACTTGGTAGGAAAAATCCTTTGTAATGAGACCAAGTTTGTTAAATTCCGTTAATCGCAGTAATCGACATATATAAAAAATTAAATTTGGCATATCCCCGCCACTTTATTTTTAAAGATGAAAAACTGGAAAGCCAACAATATTTGAAATTATCAGAATTACAATGCACATAATTTCAATGCTACTTTAATTGAGCAAAATACGGAGAAAAACTAATTTTCTATTTGGTCATGGCTGTTATGCCCCTTAGCGGCCATTTTAGAAACTCGAAAATATTTTCCAGCAATTTTTAGGGCCACTTTACTTCAGGTAATTTTTTCCCTAAACTTGTTCATATTAAACTTTATCTTTTTACCACGTTCATCGACGTTGGGCCATTGATCCGCGCTGCAAAAATTAAATTCATTTTTTATCATGATCAAAGGAATGGAGTTGAGGACCCAATTCGTATTTAATAGACGGGATATTCTGTTGGGCCAGAGGTTGGGGGCGGTGGGATAATTAGGAGGGGAGGGAGAGGAGGAAAACGGAAATATTTGACATGCTGATAACTCCCCGTGCAATTAGCCTATCGAGGCCTATAAGATAGCAGTCGCATAAAATGATTTTTGTTGCTTGGTGCGCGAAATAAAAATTGCACGTTTTTTTCCAAACAGTTTTTTTGCACGGTAGGGGCAAAATTCTTTTGGCCATTTGATAGCTCTTTTATTAACGTTTAATTTCCACCCGGCCAGAACGCGATAAAATGATTAAGAAGAAAGCTAGAGGACGGCAAAGAAACTGTTTGAAAAAACGTGCAATTTTTATTTCGCTCTCTAAGCGTTTGTTTGCGAAAAAAATCATCTTATGCGAGTTCCATCTTGTAGCAAATAAAAATATGTACGTCGGTCTCATCGCGATAGGTCAATTATACGGTGAGTTATCAGCATGTTAAATATTTTCGTTTTCCCCCTCTCCCTCCCCTCCTAATTACCCCACCGCCGCCAGCCTCTGGCCCAACAGAATATCTGCTAATATCCTTCTATTAAATAAAACTTCGGTCCCCAACTCCACTCCTTCATGATAGAAAATGAATTTAATTATTTTAATTTTTGCACCTTGGATTCGAGATATCTCGCGAATCAATGGTATGACGTCGATGAGCTTAAGAACAAAATTTGCTTATTTTCGTGCGCTCTTCATTTTTGGTCTAAAGATTTTTTTTTTGTCAAATCAAAAGCCGCCGAGTTATCTTCGAAAAACTAATTTCCCATACATTTAACATGTCATTTCCCCCTTCCCCCCTTTGATTTCCTCAGCACAGATGCGTCAGAATGTTGGGGGGATCCAACTTTACTTATTGGCAAAAGAAAAATCACAAGCGGACGTCTTCCTTATTCGAGTCTTGGTTTCCTTCCAGATTTGCTCCACTATATGTGTATATGTCTGTATTCGTCCAAGAATAAACACCTACTAGTTTGTCACTAGTCTTAGATATTTTGCAACACTCTAATATTAGTCTACCTATATCAAATTCTATAGTACTCTTATGTTTACCGATTGATCGTAGAAAGAATTATGGGTTATTTCGTCGTCAATTTTAGCCATTAAAAATTTTAAAATCATATTTCGCCTCCCCAGATAGAAAATAAATGACTCATTTTTTGTGAACTATGTAGAACTCATGATCATACTATTTCAACATTTGCTACAAAAAATTTAAAATAAATTGATTATCTTGAGAGTAACAATAACTTTTATTTTCTTTAATAATCATCAAGACAAATAAATTGTTATTAATCTATATACGCACATCTTTTATACGATTTCTGAAAGAAATTAAAAATATGACACACAGTAAAAATAAGGCCGGCCCTGACGCATTTCATAGTGCGCTTGCGCGCCAACATGCAGCCGCCATACTTGAACGAAATTTAATTCTGCCTGTTTTAATGAGCCTGGCCTGAGGTCGTAAAGTTTTTATTGCGTTTTTTATCCACACGATGAATCCCCAAGTTACTTTACAAAATAAAACGAGCGTTTGTGGACAATGGCGTTCCATTTGCTATAAAGAGTTAAGAGCTATTCTCCAGACACGACTAATTGTTATCATATCCGTTCTCTTTATATACAGACAAAAATACTCTAAAATATATGTTTTAGGTATCAGGAAAAAGACTGTCAGATTTTGTAAATTCGGTTAATACGAGGTTATGTTGTGCATTTTGTCGAGATGAATTCTTACCTTTTTGAGATGGATAACAGAGAAAAAATATGTAAATTTTGTTGTGCAAAATGTGATTCAAATTTCAAAACTATAGATGAAAGTACGCTTCAAAACTTGAATGTACTTCTAGTTTCAATGGTAAGTGTTTCAAAATTTGATAAGTTAGAGCAGAGCTGTGCCTTAGCACTGGCAAAAGTGCTTTTATTTTTAGTAAAGTGCTTGCGATTACTAAGGATTTAAAAATACCCTTGAATTTATGTGTTATTTACAACAAAGGATAAAGGCCAACAAAAATGACAAAGTAGGAAAAGAGCGTCACAATTTTCTGAATGTACTTACAGTATTTTTTTCATTTTAGCAAAAAATACCAATACAAATAATAAAGTAGATTAACTATTGACTGATTTTTTTTTAAAGAATTTTGGTGATCCCCTCAAATTTAACCTTTTTTTAGTTACAAGGGTGTAAGTAATAAAAAGTTTGCGAGTAAAGTATTAAATAGTGATGAACTTTTATTTTAAAATAGTATACGCTTCTTAAAGTAAGGCAGTAATCATAAATAAAAATAATCAGGGATTAATGATGATAAGAAGTATACAGATTCAGCAAAATTAGTAAACGCATGCCAGAAAGAAAACAAAAATTGCTTACATGGAAGCAGGACAGATGATTATTATATTACCAGCCTACCAATGAAAGTTTCTCTACCCAGGCGCGATACGAGTACATTCTACACCGTTTGACACGACAATACCGATGCCCTTATGGTTATACATGACAAGGCGATAAAAATAAGCTTTCAAGCAATTTGGAGCGTGCTGGGGGTAGTATATCCGACTTTCTGTTCCTAATTTGCATTCTTTTCTCTCTCATACTCGTTTACTTCAGGATATATAAAACTACTGTAACCTAACCTAACTATATATGTAACCTGTAGTAACGAGTCTTTAATCATTTGTTCAGGAGATAAAAGTAAGTAAGAACAAACACGGTAACTAAACATATTAGCCGTGTCAAAGTTGAAACTTATTCTACAAACACAGGTAGGGCATTCAGGGTGGACCAATAGTGCATCTGACTTCGATAGATTGAGTTCCACGATAGCTAGAAATTAAAAAATATCTACAGGTAAACGACATAAAATAGTCTATAACTGCAATTATTTTCGAATATACAGAGTGGACCATGACGATTGTACAGGACCAAGTGCCACTTTTTAAAATATGGAATGCTATAAATGTCAGTACATTTTTAGAAGCCTCTGTCTAGACTCCTTTCACTCCTATGTTATTATGTTAATGACGATAATGTACAAGATATTCACAATGAATCCACAGAGACTTCTTAGTTTTTTCGATCGTCAATATAAGTAATAAGTTAAATATAATACGTCAAAACATTCAGTGCTTATCTAATAAAATTTCGAGTTTAGATAATATTCTTGTTGACAAATATAACTGTGATTTTCTTTTACTTACGGAGCAGTGGCAAAATAGGGCATAATTAAATGCAATGCCAACTTTGCCTTACAAGCCTCGCAGCGTCCTGACTCGTACATAATTTACATATTTTTACATATTTCTAGGTCTGTTACATAAAAGACATATTTTTAACAAAAAGTCAAGTTTTACATGTTTTTAAAAATAAGTCCAAAAAATATCTTGCTCCGCACCTGGATGGCGAGCAAGATCTTCACCATGTAGAGAGAAGGACAAATACGATGTATTTAAGAAAGAGTAGGATGGGATGTTGGACTGTGGTTTTCTCAATTTCAGGTTAACCGTAAAGTGAGATGGGAACATATGAACCCCTTGTAAACAAGAAAGGCAGGCTTGACTAGAATTACTTTGCATTAACATGGAACAGAAATGTAAGAAAAAATAAACAAAATATGTATACAGGAGAAGCATTAGCACAGAAAATATCTCTCGTTTCCATAGCTGTCTGCAGAATGAAAGTTGAAGCATGAAGTTATTATTATTAGAATTGACCTAATAGGCCAGTCGTTAGGTACATTGACATCATTTTAAATCGGACAAGAGATTTTACTGCTGGAACCAGTTTATTATAGGCCTCTTTTAGACATACTTATTTTTCAAAAGTCATTTCTTTGCAAATATCTAGATTGTGAATGTTCCTACGAAAAAAAGATGGTTATCAAAGCTGAAGATAAGTAAATTCTCTATCGAAATTGTTCAGACACATTTTTACGTAGTATTAATATTCTTGGAGTTATAGGCGCGGGAAGTAAAGCACCGTAACGGATTCACTCTGTATATCGACATTTTCCCGTACACTACCACGCTTTGTACTTGCTATTATGTTTAATTGTGACTTTTGAAGTTTAATTAAATATATTTATTATTAATTTTGAAATTACAAACCAGCTATCATTGAGGCATACTCAGTTTGTGATCTAACCAAGGCACAATAAACAGTTTTTATAGAATTAACCGAAAACTCGTTACTATTATGTAAGAGAAAGCCTAACGTTTTAGATGCTTTAATGGATATATTGGTAATATGATCAACAAAGTTCAATTGCTCATCAAAAGTGACATCAAGATCTTTTATAGACGACACTGATTTAATAATGACGCCATCTATATTATACCAAGAATTCAATTTTTTATTTGCTTTGAAAAAGCTGACATGGTAACATTTGTTTATATTTAGAGGTAGCTTATTATACACATCACACAGATCTCTCGTAACTGATATTTACAAATTTTTTTCTCAAAAACCATAATAGTAACTTTAGTGATTTTTTCAAAAAAGTCTGCACATGGCATTATTTGAGCAAAAAAAATCAATACGTCCAAATGGTTGGGAGATAATCAATAATAATAATATATGAGCGAGAGGAGTCTCGAAAGAGGCTTCTAAAAATGAATAGCATTCCATTTAAAAAAATTACACTTGGTCCTGTACAATCGCTTTGGTTCACCCTGTATATTCGAAAATAATGTTCAGTGATAATTTTTTTGTATATAGTTTATCTGTATTTTTAAGAATTTCTATTGTAGAACTCGAGCTATCGTATTCTATAAAAATAACAAATTTAATCAGTATATTGAAAAATAATCTCTACGCCTGTGATGTTTATGTCAAAGGATCAGTAGGAGGCTATCTTTTGCCAACTGATACAAATTATAACAAAAACAAGCATATAGGTAGTATTTATCTGAAGTTTCGGAAACTAAATCTGTTTCGTTTTTCAAATCTACAAATGCAATTCTTGTATGCCGTGTATATTAAACAACTATAAGATTGTATTTACGTCATATTATAGATACTTACTAGTTACACAGAAATGGTTTATTTCACAATTGAAAAGTATTCAAAAGTGTTCGCGAGTCATAAATTGCTTGAGAATTTTTGGAGTGCTCATGAGCTTTAAAGTGCTTGTGAGCCCTTTAGAGTGCTTCATTTCACGTTTCGAGTGCTCGAAGTACTAAGCACCGATTTTACAAAGTGCTCTCAAACACCAAAGTGCTTAAAATGCTTAGACGAGCACTAAGCATAGTGGTTAGGAACAGCTCTGAGTTGGGGATTGTAGTAAAGTCATTATTAGAGAGTAAAATACGTAATGTTAATCTTCCAATTTATTTTAGGATCTAGCTACAAGTGCTGAGCATGTGATGTGTAAAAGCTGCGAAGAAATGCTTATAAAATGCTTTGATTTTAAAACAAAGTGCTTGTACTCACAAAATTTTATAGTTCCACGTCTTCTCGACAGCAAGGATAATGTCGAATTGGATCTGAAACATGTCGATGTGAAAGAAAATGTCACTGCTACCGGGGTTCCAAAGAATCAGGACATATGTAGGCTTTGCTTAAGTTTTGCAGAAAATTGCTCTGCTGTATCTCTCGATGTTGAAAAGGGAGACGCTATGTTGAAGAAAATGATAGAACAGTGCCTTCCAGAATTGGTAGGTATAGTACGTATACATAAAACGTAAAGGAGACCGAACGCATATCAATTTCAGTTTAGTTATAAAAAAGGCCATAAAGCAGGTGTTCAGCTTCTTTTAAATCGTCGCACTTGTCAGGATCGCTCAAGCCCAGATATTTCGCAATGATGAACGGGATTTTTCCAAATGTGTTTTTTCCAACTGGCTGTACAGTACTGCGACCTTGTCTATAGGTCGGAAAAAGTTTTTTCTGAATAACCACAGGGTCGTAAAGACATGTAGTCCTTTATCAGCTTCAAACTGTTCATTTCGTCTTCGTCAACAATGGTAAAAACGCGCTTTTTATCGGTTTTTGTCTCTGGTACATTTACCACGAAAACTGATTTTCTATCATCTACGTGAGTAACTAGTAGCATATTCACAAGTTCTTGTCGTCAACTTCCACCAAATATTAATGCAACTTTGTTCATTAAAAACGTCTCATTCGATGCCTCATGAATAAATTTTAAAACATCTTCTCTAGACAGAACTTTAGACTGTTTTGGCTGGTATCCTTTTGTCTGTTGCTTCAAATATTCGCTTAACTTATGATAATTAGTGATGTTAATATTCTTACTTAATTAAAAGACCTTTTTACCATTGAATATTTGGACCATAAGGAAGCCGAAGAAAATATTTCAGCGAGATCGCCGAAGTATGCAAGCAGCACAGTTTCGTTAATATGTTCTACACAGTTTTATGCCATCCAGTTTAGTAATTTGTCATATTCTGTGTTGTAGGCGTCTCTCTATTTATTCGGCAGCAAGTTTTGTGTTGCTTTCTCTGATTTTCTAGTAATTTCGTCGGGAGTTTCAAAACGTTCCTGCATTTTGATTTTTTAAATTTGACAGCTAGCAAACTTTGTTTATCCAACAAATAAATAAAGCATTTCCCTAGCAACGATATGATAAAATGAAAATGTTGTTGTAATCAAATTGAACTTTCAGATTTTTTAAAATAATATTGTGGATGCAATAACGAACTAGTATGACATAAAAGTTTGTATGCACCGCGAGTATTAATAGATGTTTAGGCCCTCGGGTTTGTGTGATCGTCGCCCTCAGGGCATAAACATCTACTTACTTCCCTTGGTACATATATAACTATTATATATTTTCAATACTTTTGTAGAAAGACGCTAAATGATGTTGGTACTCCCAGAAGTTCCAAACAGTTTACTGTTGAAATGTATGAAACTAGCTCTAAATTTTCAATACTTCTTTTTGAATTATGTGAAAATTCTTAAATTTTATAAAAATACTGGTTTCCAATGAAAAATCAATTTTTTATTACCCCGGTAATATAATTTGTATGTATTAAAGTAAAGTTTTTACACAATATATAATGGAATAAATATATTTGATTATACTTTTCTAAATAGTTCAAAATGGATGAAGCATCGTAAAAAATGGACGCTATAGGAAAATGGCCACTTTAGAAATAAAACTGTTCTATTTTCGTTAAATAATTTTTAAGATATTCAACTCTGATGAAAGTAATAAATAAATCATTATGTACTTTCATAAGCATAAACAGACTCAATTTAGTTACCCAAGTTCTTTCTGGCCTAGATAAATCAAATTGTACTTGAATAAATTCGTATATCCTAGTTAAAACTAAATGTTCAGATGTATAAATCAATTTGTACTTGTGTAAAATCTTATAATCCTGGTTAAAACTAAACTGTTTGAAGTCAGAACTTTCATAAGACTGCTTATAGCATTTTCTTGTGCCACACTCAATGAAACTGTGTCCAACTTTTATGTTCCACTGAGAAAATAATAAGCTCTTTGACAGTTTCTTATGTTCCACTGGCAGAATTAGTTTCGTGTAGTATGCACTAAGTGCAGTTTTTTGGCACGAGCTCTGGCGTGTATGCAAAACCTAGAAATAATAAAAACATTTATTATTATTGATATATTTTTAGAGAGTTCCTTGAATAGTAGTGATGACGAGATTATAATGATTAGCATGATGAAAGAAAAAACATCTGTGTACCAAAAATTCAGAATTTTATACCATGGGGCTTACAAAAGTATGTTCCACTGAGCCAAGCAACTATGCCAATACTAGTAATATCGTGGAGTGTATGACGTCATTTGCACGAACATGATTTGCATTCAGTGCTGTTCACTGGAAAATGCTATTAGTTTTAAAGTGGTTTTATGATTATTCGAACGCTTTCCACCAAAATTTCTAACCTATTTGCTAGTGTTTGATTGATTGGAGTATCATTAAGAAGTTTTAAATAATTTAATTTAATTTTTCTTCCTGAAAACTGGTTTTGTTCAGAAAAATCGAACCAATGTTTTTTTCATTCCTTTTTTTGTATACCGGGTGATACAGGAGACATGTAACACCCTGTAGCATGTTTATTTAAAAAGATATTATTTTGAAATTTGGTACACTTATATAATGCGTGATTGTCCTTTTCTAAGCACAAAATTTTTTTTCCCACCACTTCTGGTTTCATCGGAAGTGACATCTACTCTGTTATTTTAAATGGCACCCTGTATATTTTTTTTACCTTTCTGATTCGTCTCTAGATTCTATTTTCAACCATGTATCGGAATATGGCATTTGTTTTTAAAATGACAGTTAATATCAATTTTAGTTTGTTAAGTCTAGGTGGCCCTGATATGAACCTTGGCAGATATTGATGCGTAGTGTGCCGTGATATCGAAAGACCTCTGGTATGCGACTTTGTACCTCATATTTTTTTTGGGAATAACCTGTAGCTGAACAGACTAATAAGATCTAACTTATTTAAAAAAAATATCTTTAAACAACCCACGACATCATAAAAACCAAGATAGGAACCTAATTTTTTTATTTCACCTAGTTAAAAAATACTTATTTATCTTTTATTTTTGTCCAATACAATTGCTGTGCCTATCCTATTTTACTTTTTTCATTAAAGTTAGTATCGAATGTTCTTGCATAGAAGGTAATGAATATTGTACTGCAACAAAAATAGTAAGCAGGCGGTGGAAACAAAAGAAGGTAAAACGAGGCGTCATTTTGATTTGACAATTAAGAATTGTTTACTTGGCAGCAATTTAAGTGTTTTTCATTAAATTATACCTAAGTTATCACATTTTAAACTCTGTTTTGCCATGTATTCACGAAATGAAAAAGTAAATATGCTACTAATCTATGGCGAATGTAAGAAAAATAGCAGGCGGGCTGCTGACATATCAAGAAAGATTTCCCGAAAGAATTCATCCACTAAACACTATTTTGTAAGAGTTGAACAGCAATTCAGAAGTGAACCAGATGTACCGGAAAATAATTTCATTATCAATGAAGAGTCGGAAATCAATGTACTTGCAATTGTCAAGGCAGATCCCACGATTTGGATAAGACAGATTGAGGACCAAACCGGTGTAAATCAGGAATCAGCTCGACGCATTTTGAAAAAACACAAATTTAAATCATACAAGTACCAAATACACCGGCATTTATACAAAAATGATTTTCAAAGAAGATTGAACTATTGCAATTGGTTTATGAACAGACACAATTTGGATAATAATTTTCATTAACAAATTTTATTTTCCGACGAGTCCAGGTTCACTAATTTGGGATTATTTAATCGTAACAACATCCGTTACTGGGCACAAGAAAATCCCAGAAATATAAGAGAAAGTGCATATCAGGAGCGATTTAGTTTTAATGTATGGTTAGGAGTAATTGGCAGAAGAATTATTGGGCCAATAATTTTTGATGGTCCATTGAATGGAGAAAAATATTTGGGATTTTTGCAAAACAATATACAAGATTTTTTGGAAGATCTGCCGCCTAATGTTAACCCAATAATTTTTCAACAGGATGGGGTTCCACCACATAACAGCAGAGTTGTGGTGAATTATTTAAAGGAAAGGTTTGGAGAAAACTGGATGGGAACAAATGGGCCCGTTCGATGGCCTGCAAGGTCACCAGACCTAACGCTGCTTGATTTTTTTGTATGGAGCCACCCAAGGAAAATGTTTATAGAACTCCACCAACAAACAGAGAAGACATGGAAATGAGAGTCAGAAGAGCAATCGATGGGATTACTGAATTACAGTTAGATAACGTGCTTAGGGCTACTGTCACAAAAACACGATTGTGCAGAGATAATAACGGACAACATTTTGAGTGTCTGCAGTAAAAACTGCTTTTGTATGTAGTACTTCAGTAAATATTTCATTTTAATTTCATTCATTCGTTGTAAAAATGTATTACATAGTGTAATGGTTTTTCATCAATTTTGTTCAAATGTGTTTTACTGATGTTTCTTATTTATTAAAAAAATCGTTTTACCTACTTTTATTTTATTTCCACCGCATTTTTGTTGAAGTACAATATTCATTACTATGCAATAATATTCGATACTAATTTTAATGAAGAAAGTAAAATAGGATAGGCACAGCAATTGTATTGGACCAAAATAAAAGATAAATAAGTATTTTTTAACTAGGTGAAATAAAAAAATGGGGTTCCTATCTTAGTTTTTATGATATCGTGGGTTGTTTAAAGATATTTTTTTTAAATAAGTTAAATCTTATTAGTCTGTTCAGCTACTGGTTATTCCCAAAAAAATATGAGGCACAAAGTTGCATACCAGAGGTCTTTTGATATCATGGCACACTACGCATCAATATCTGTCAAGGTTCATATCAGGGCCACCTAGACTTAACAAACTAAAATTGGTATTAACTGTCATTTTGAAAACAAATGCCGTGTTCCGATACATGGTTGAAAAGAGAATCTAGAGAACAATCAGATAGGTAAAAAAAATATAATTTAATTTCTATTTAATAAAATTTAATTAATATAATATAATTTAATCTAGTGCCGGCATTTAAATGAATCCTAAATATATTCAACCAGCAATACACGACAATATTACAAAACTAAAGTCAGTTCACCAAATCACCGAAAGTATTAGTAAAAGCGAATGCTAATAATTAATTTTACACAAAAATGCTCTAAAATTCCTTAAAACTTAAAAGATCTGTCCATAGATAAACTTTTTTTCATATTGGATTTCAGTTTTAATACTTGTTCTTTAATTCATAGGATTTAAGTGTAATCAAGAACCATGTGATCTGTGCATCCTGCTATGGATCTCTGGTGGACTGTTTCCATTTTGTGGTGAACTATTTAATTGCAGCAGAAAAGAGTCATAAATACTGCGAGGGAGATAGTAACGAACTTGGTTCCATTAAAATAGAACAAATATTTTATGAAGAAAACGATACTAAACCTGAAAATCTTGCTGAAATTAATGACCCAAATTGCTCTCTTAATGAAGAAACTGAAATAAAATCAGTTGGACACGATACTAAAAGGTAATGATGCTAAATTAAGTTTCATTTTATATTCTAAAATTCGGCTAAAATTGCGTTTTTATTTATACACTAATTTGTCCATTGAACAGGCTAGATGACCATCAGCATGGCTGTTTAAAAAAAATTAAATATCTTTTATTATACGAATGAGGTCCTAAATAGACCCAGAGATCACGTGAAAAATAATATACTGTATAATAGTGATATACAGGGTGGATCATTAATAATAGGCCATAGTTCAGGGGTAGACTTTGACAATAAAGTGATAGACATTTTCGTAGCTAATAAGGAACGTAGAATTGATTTTATGTATAGATAAAATGTTTTTGTTTGTGTGTGTATGTGTATATACTAAATCTTAAAGTGGGAGGACACATTTGCCATTTCTGGCTAATTTTTTAAACAGCACACGATTTTGAGAAAGATTATGGTGAATGGTTCTCTGGTAAGTTAATTTTAATATACTATTTCACAATGTCAAATGTGTGCCCCCCTATAAAGTTAACCACGAGTTGCCACTGCACATGAGGCGTCTTATTTTTAAAATTGCTTTTCTGTAAAGTCGTACTAAAAGTAAAAAACAAGAAAATAATAATGTACAACTGCAAGAAAAGCGTGCCCACTTTGTATATAAGTATATGTATCTGTTAATAGTAGCATAATATAGACAGGCAAACCTGTCAGTAACATTTTAATTTTATGTGTGTGGTAGTACTTTTACAGAAGTTAGTTGATAGAGTTACTCGTTTATGGCGTTAGGCCATGTATTGTCTCATGTCATATTTAGGATATAAATCTGTTTGTGTATTTTATTTATGTTCTAATAAATAATATAAAACCTCACTTCACAACTTCATTTAACATAACAGTCATCTTTAGGTGCGTATGATTGAAGGCAATGTACAGCGATTCCACCCCTTTCGTACAATCATGCGTACAATCATACAAAGTGCGCACGCCTTGCTTTTCTTGCAGTCGTACATTATTATTTAAAATAAAATATAGGAATTAAAATATTCAACTTATCTGCAAGTGTCTGATATAAATAACGGCTCAACAAATTAAACCAAAACAGCTATTCCGCCTTACGAGGGCTGAGAGGCGAACTCCGGGTATCGAAGGTATGCTTGCTCACTTGCACTGCACTGACGAAACCCAAAAATAGGTCGAAACCGGTCTGCAGTTAGTGTCATCCTGAGATGAAGGAGGCCTCGCATCTTCTTCGTAGCATTCGAGCATTCCAAGTCAATGTATTTTAGTGCTAACTGTGTTTAGATAAAAAGTCGTCTGGAAGAGTCTGGAGTGAAATGGATGAATCGAGAATAAGCGCCACGGTGTATATAAGAAGCGGGACCAGCGCATCGGTCAGCCAGTTCAGTACAGTTCAGAGATGAGCCAAGTGATCAGATGAGATAAGAAACAGTAAGAATCCCAAGGAGCACTTAAACTATTTTGTACGTGGTGGCTACTATCCATAAAGGCTTCCGCAACTAACGACTGTTACTTATTGAGAACAATAATTTTACGAAGTATTCACCAAAATGAGGAATAGGTATTATGTATAAATTACTATTCGGCAACTTTTGCTGTTACGTGTTGACGACTCGGTTATTATGAAACCGGAATGTAACCAAGTAGCAAAAATTACTAACTTCTGTGATCTGCAACAGCTCTGATGGCGAACAGTGGTATGAGAGCAAAATAATCAAGTTCTGAAGATAAAAACTCACATTTAATAAATTTAGTACACAATTTAGATTGGCAATTTTCTCACATATATTTCAGTTACTTTTCTTTAATGTGAAAAATCGAGAAACATGAGTTGCATAAACTGTAAGAAAAAATTCAGCAGTGATAAGCTTATTGACTGTAATATTTGTAAAAGTCAGCTGTGCCATGGATGTTCAAATTTAAACCAAACTGAAATCCGAGCTGCCATGCTAAAAAATGATCGCCGGCTTAAGTTTTTTGTCCTAGCTGTGATGTAAAATTCTCTGCTGAAAATAAACTTGAGGATCCCTGCGATAATGAGTGCGGTTTATGTCATTCTGCTATCAGAAACTCGGGCATATCTTGTGATGTCTGTATAAAACAATACATGTGTTAGTGATCAACCCAACCTTTCTCGTATTTTGGAGCTAACTAATGGGCCTTCCTGGAAATGTAATGACTGCATCAAAAATTACATTACAGTTAATCAGAGTGATTTGAATAGGTTATTCGAAGAAAAAATTGAAATTGCCTTGACAACCCTTACATTTGTTTTGCTGAAAAATGATTTCCTGAAACTCATTTCCGAGAACTTAACTAATCTTAATGAGATCAAAGTCGCTTACCAACTTAAATACTCAGAGGTTGTCAGGAGTAAGTCTCAACCTGCTGTTATCATTCAACCCAAAAAGCAAGGTCAGACCAAGTCTGATATATATGATAAAATTGATCTCCTCTGCAATCTGTTCATAGGGTATGATAGTTGTGTAGTTTTTAACGCTATAGATATTTCCCGCTATTTTACATGTAATGATTTTAGCCATTCTTCTCGTAATTGCGATAAACCAGTGTCATGCCCAAGGTGCTCCCAAAATCATGCAGTTCACTTATGTAAATCGGAAACTTTAAAAGGCTCTAATTGCTCGAAACTAGAAGATGTACCAGCTGATCATGCGGCTTGGGACATCAATAAGTGTAGCACATATATTCGAGCACGTGGCAAGTTTCATTCTGATTTATTAGCGTTAGCTGTTCAATGGCAATCAACGGCTATCCCCTCCACAGGGGCTCGCTTTACTATTTCTAATGATGCCGTTGGCATTAAGAATTTTTTTATCTATTATCAAAATACGCGAGGTGTCAGAACCAAGACTGTCGAACTTTTCAATACATCGGTGCACCCCGAATACTCTGCAATAGCGTTAACAGAAACATGGTTAGATACTTCCATCTTTGACACAGAACTTTTTTGCAATGAGTTCAATGTTTTTCATTATGACAGGGATTCTGCTTCTAATAATCGTTCAAGGGGTGGAGGTGTACTATTATCTGTAAACTCGAAATATGTTTCGTCCACACTAAACCTGGATTCTGTAGGCTTTGACATCATACCTGCCATTGATATTCTGGGAGTAAAAACCTTGGTCGATTATCAGTCCTACTATATATTTGTCTTTACATACCACCTGATGTATCTCTTGCCGACTATAAATATTTATTGGAGACGCTAAGTTCTTTAGATTATTTACAAAATAATGATGGTGGCAATGTACTCATCATAGGTGACTTTAATATTGTCAAATATGCATCTTATTTAGAAGATTTACAACCAAATGGTCAAATTAGAGCCATGAATAATTTTCTTGTTGCTAATAACTTATCCCAGCACAATTTAGTTCGCAATTCCAATGACAATATTCTTGACCTAGTGTTGCACAACTGAGATGGTTGCGTTACCCGTTCTATTGATCCTTTAATGTTAGAAGATATGCTTCACCCTGCCCTGGACATATCAATCGATATGAACGCCTCCAAAAATCTCAATCACTTTCCAACTTGTCATAATAACAGTTATAATTTTCGTAAATGCGATCTGTCTAAATTGTATGTTAATCTTCTTGGCATCGACTGGTCCTTTCTTTCATCTTTTAATGACGTCAATAGCATATGTACTCAATTTTATGATAAACTTGACTTTGTGTTTGCATCTTGGGTACCTAAGAAATGAGTCTCTCGTAGTGGTAAGTACCCTGCCTAAGTCAACAGCACCATTATAAATAAAATCAAAATCAAGGAAAGCCTTAGAAAGCAATATGCAAGAACTGGTGATCTTCTTATTTATAACGAGTTTAAAAATGTCAGGCAGGAAGTAAAGAGCAATATTAATATAGCATACAGTAACTTCGTGAAAGATTCGGAAAGAACAATAAAAACTGTCCTGAAGGAAATGTATTTGGATAGAATTTCATTAAAAAATCCTGATGATATATTAAATGCTTTTGTGAAATTGTTTAGCCAATCCTATACGGACTCATTGGATACCGGGAATATTTTCACTGAAAGTGACTGCCCGAACAATAACCCTATTGTAAATATAAATTCATTCTCAGAGGTCGAGGTTATTCAGGCTTTAAAAGGAATTAAGCCTAAAATGGCAACAGGCTCTGATTACATACCGGCATTCTTATTGGAGGATTCCGCAATTATATTTGGATATCCCTTAACCTTAATTTTCAATTTAATATTAAAAAATTGTCAGTTCCCAGACTTATGGAAATATTCCAAAGTGTGTCCAATTTATAAAAATGGGAATAAATTAGATATTCAGAACTTCAGAAAAATCTCTGTAATCTGCAACTTTTGCAAAGTCTTGGAAATCCTACTGTATGACAGAATATATATTACTCAATTAACACCAAAATTTCTATTCACCCACATGGTTTTAAGAAAGGGCGTTTGACTACAACAAATCTTTTCGGTGTCACTCAATATATTTCCAAGTCCTTAGATGAGCATAGTCAAACAGATGTTGTATATACGGACTTTTCCAAGGCATTTGACAGGCTCGATCACCGGCTACTTCTCGATAAATTAGATAAAATTGGTCTCTCGTATTCTCTACTCCGCTTATTTCAATCTTATTTGATGAATAGAACTCAGTACGTTGTTATCAATGGATTCAAGTCAATGGAATTTGTTGCCACATCTGGAGTTCCCCAGGAATCTATTCTTGGACCCCTGTTATTCAATATTTTACTAATGACATAACAGACGAAATTAATTTGCCTTGCCTGCTATACTGTGATGACCTAAAAATATTCACAGTTATAAATAATATTGATGATTGTTTTCAACTTCAAGTGTGTCTTACTAAAGTTAACAACTGGCGTATAACCAATAAATTATACTTGAAAAAGTTATCTTTTATTGATCACATCGACACTATTATCTCCGAAGCCTTTAAGAGTCTTGAATTTATTGTTCGCACTAGTCGTGAATTCACTGATACAGATACATTAAAAATTCTTTACCAATCATTTGTTAGATCGAAGCTTGAGTACGCATCACTTATCTGGTGTCCGAGCTATGAGGTACATAAAACCACAGTAGAGAATAGATCAGTAGTTTCACGCTTCGGTGGTCCCTTTGATGTTTGTTGTACTCGATTTTATTTTTTTTTTATTCCACTGCGTATCCACTATTTCCATCCCACACGCACATGTATGTACACTACTGGAGTAAACAATAAGCATCAACCCAATAACATCACTGCTGTCCACTGTGCAGCAGATAATTTAAGCCCAGGAGCATGCTTGCGCACTGAAAATCTTGTCCCACTGTTGCGACCGAGTGGGAGTACTGGAAGCAGTGCAGCGTAGATTTGTCAAATTGTTCTGGTTCAAATCAGAAGGTACTACTTGTGTATTTTATTGTTACCTTTCTGATTTTTTTTTTGTGATATATTTATGTTGTACTATGTATTATACCTACATTATGTTTTTTTTACTCTGTTATCCCTGTTCTGTAATTGGGTAATGAAATGATTATGGGGTACCCTGTTTAATTATAAACAGAGTGTACTGGTAATTATGTAATCAATAAATTTAATTACTATTTATTTATCTGAAGGATAAACAAATAAGATTGGCCATTTGCGTGATCGTCTAGTTTTGTTAGTGTACGATCCAAATTTCGTTGTGTGTGTACTAACCCTTTTTAATTCCCCAGGTTCTTTTATATAAAGTTTAATATTACTTGTTTCTATCTGATACTATATACCTTAGAAAATTAATCACTTTGTTAATTGAAATACCTGGTAAACTTGAACACACTGTCTATTCATTGAGAGACTAGTTAATTTGATATGTTATTTATGTAGTATTTTATTATTCAAGATTGCACTGTTTGTTTTCTATTTTGCTTTTGAAATTAAGACATTTATTTAGTTTATTACTTATATGAAGAAAAAGGTAAAGGTAAAAGAAAAGGCAATAATTGATGGGAAAAAATAGTAAAAAAAACCCATTTTATTTTATATAAATTGATGCAACACTAGTCGAACATGAAATCAAAAGTAATCCAAATATTTGAGACAATTGTCTAAATATTATAATAAGGAAATAGGTGTCGCTATAGTAATGACCATACTATAGATATGCTGAGTGTTTTGATGTAATAACAAGAACTGAGATACAAAAGTATGCTGTGTAATTTTAATAGTAATTAGGGTTGTGGCAGTGGCCTGATAATAATAATATATAATCAGAGCTGTTAGCAATCACTAGGTAATAATGGTTTATAATTAAAGTTGTTAGCAATAGCCAAATAATGAATAGAATGCAAAACAAAGGACAAGAATCATGTCATGTTTATACATTATCAAAATTAAGTGGAAAAACGAGCGTTAAATACTCGTTTTTAATATCATAGAGTGTTGAGGAAATATCCTTTAATTATACATTGTTTACTGACTGAGATTAGAGTAGGAACAATCGTTCAGATAATCATATTAATCTTGCTGAGGTGAGAATTTACACTCATGTAAAATCTTTTAGAATGCTGCTAGGGAAATCCCCCTATAGTAATTAAATAGAAAAGCAACCAGAAGATTGCCTATGATTGTCAAACATACGAAGCCGCGAATCCGCGAAGGTAAGAAAGTGCGGTTGCATCACCCTTCAATCGAAACAAGTGACCAGACGACTGCCTGAAATATTGACATCCCTCGTTGTAACTGAACCTAATTGGAGAACACAACCAGCCAATTGACCGTAGTCAATGTTTCAAACCTTTGTGAACTCAAAGTACGCCGAATTCATATAACTATAATATTTTATTGTAGGTAAATGTCCAACAATCAGAAAACCTTGTGGTTACAGTAGGATAATATTCCTAGTGTACTTTAAATATAAAGCATTCTTGAAAAACCTTACATGAGATGTGGTGGAAATGAAAGTCCACTATTTGTTTTATAAAAACTGCAGAATAATGATAGACATGAAGTTTGGCTAGTCTGTGATAAAGTACCTTGTTATTGCATTGCATAGCTCTAAATATATAGTTCTTAAATGTAAACTTGTTACTTTGCCAACGCAAATTTCCCTAGTAAGATATTTAGAAAGTGAAATTTTATGAATTAAATTCGTGAATGAAATCATAACTGAATAACTGGTAATATAATATCAAAATCAAAGCTAATATTTAAAAAAAAATCTAATATTCTTTTAGTACCACAAATGCGTCAATTTCCCCTATTACACCCCGACGAAACCAGAATATGAATGCAATTGCAAATAATAAAATAGTTTCGAAATAAGCAAGTGATGCCTGCTGAATTTCTGTGCGCCCTGTATGGTGTTATATCGCTTGTGAAAGCTCTCCCCCAGGTTCTATATATTTAACGTCCTCATAGAGCATGTCGGTGGTTGAAAAGAATTCGCTAAACTAAGATGTAAGTTATAATATTGTTTGGCTAGTAGTTTAGACGGTTGACTTAGCGAAAAATATCCACAAAATAATTTATTAAGCTTGGCGAAACTCGCGACGTAGCTTAGAATCGATTTCAAAGGCAAATATAAAAGTTCGGGGAAAATATCGCGACGTAACTTCGAGGTGGCTCCAATTTAATTTACAAAGCTCGGCGAAAATATCGCGACGTAGCTTAAAAGGTGCTGTCTTCAGATGCCGCCCGTCCGTCTTCCTTTTATATGGTTCCTGATGTCACCCTTCTTCCCGGATTATGCATCTCCGCTTGTTTCTTGTGGGAATATGTTTGTTTTAACGCTATTATAATATTCGACACGGTGCAACACTTTAGAGTGACGCTCAACTTTCTATCTTTTTCTATGGTTAAGCTAGAAACGTGTAGGCGATTCCATACTATGGGAATACACGAAGTACTTGACGTTTATCTGAATATACGATAAACAAACCCTGCGACTCAACTAGATTTTATGTAAATTCTGTCTCAAAATTGTAGCTTTTAACTTTGCTTTGGGGCGAGCGTAGCTGCGTCTTTACTATGTACATACTTCGGTATGCGATGTAAAGCAACGACAGGCGCAGTTAGTACTTGGAGGGGTGATCATTCCAACGAAAACCGCGTTCTCGCCTCACACATCTTCCAGCGGCTTGTATATCAGTGTATGCGCGAAAGCTATACAACCTTAGGCGAGGGTTGTATAGGAGATATACCATCCTTCGGAGGGGATGTAAAGCCGTCGGTCCCTTGTCTATTAAATGTTAGGCAAGTAAAAGATCCCTACTCTTCTTAAGGGAAGAGGTTCGGCAAAATTCCTGGTTGGGGGTAGCTCGTCTACAGGCGTCGGTGTTAGGCCTCAGTAGCGGAAATAGGCCGACGTTAAATAAATGTATAAAAAAAACTGCTTTAAAGGAATATAATTTTAAAATTGCATTTCTAGTAACTTTACTGTGTTTAATATTTAATGACTAAATAAATGACAAGATGAAATAACATGAATTAACCGCAATAATTATTTGAATTTGGAAACATGAATAGGAAAAAGTTAAATTTGTAAATGCCCTATATACTGGGCGTTTCAGTACCTTAACTGTTGAACAGTGTGCAATAAATAAATTAGAACGCCATTTTGTATCAGAATTTTGGTACTACCATCAATTAACCCATCCGTTTTATCGTCTTGAATCACTTTTTCCATTTTGAAGGATTAATATTACAATTCATGTATTCAGGTAACTTGTTACGTAGGGTAGACACAATTTATTCATATTTACAACTAGGTGTTCAATAATAAAATCCAAAATTCACCTTGATTGTAATATTACATTACATAGTTAATTAATTCATAGTTCTCTGGTAATAACAATTCTTATAATTTTCAGGTTTGAAGATGCAATCATTGTAGTAAAATCGGAACAGCCCAGCAGGTTACAAACAAAAGAAAAATGTTCAATGCCGAGCTTTGAAAATGATCATTTGAATGAGGCGAATTATGAAAATGGTCTTGCACGACATTTACTAAAGCATACAGATTCTTCAGAAGTAACAATGTACAAATGTGATTCTTGCTTATATCAGACAAAACATAAAGCTTACCTTAAAAGACATTCGCTGGTCCATAAGAATCCTTCAGAAGTAAAATTATTCAAGTGCGACCAATGTTCGTTTCAGACAAAACATAAAGGTGCCCTCAGAACCCATATGTCAACACATAAAAATCTTTCAGGAGTAGCAATGTACAAATGTGACTTTTGTTCATTCCAGACAAAACATAGGTATGATCACAAAGTGCATTTGCAAGGACATAAGGATGCCTCAAATAAGTATGTGTATAAATGTGACATTTGTTCATATCAGGCAAAAGAAAAAAGGTTACTTAGAAATCATTCGCTGGCCCATAAGGATCCTTCAGAAGTAATAATGTACAAATGCGAGTATTGTTCATATCAGTCAAAATACGAAGACACACTTAAAAAGCATTTTTTACTTGAACACAGGGATCCTTCAGAGATAACAATGTACAAATGCAACACTTGTTCTTATGAGACAAGATATAGAAATAGTCTCATAAGTCATTTGCTGGTCCATAAGGATCCTTCAGAAGTAAAAATGTACAATTGCATCTATTGTTCACATAAGACAAAACGGAAAGGTAGTCTCAAAATACATTTGCTGACACACAAGGATCCATCAGAAATGACAATGTACAAGTGTGAGACTTGTTTTTATGAGACAAGCAATAAATGTACTTTTGAGGGACATTTGCTGACACATAAGGATCCTTCAGAAGTGACGATGTACCAATGTAACTCCTGTTCATTTCAGACAAAACATAAACAATCTCTAAAAACTCATTTGCTAATACATAAGGACCCTTCAGAAGTAAAGATGCACAAATGTTCCCTTTGTTCATATCAGACAAAAATTAAATATAGTCTCAAAATTCATTTGCAATCACATAAGGATCCTACAGAAGTAACAATATACAAATGTGACGGTTGCTCATTTAAGACAAAATCTAAGTCTTATCTCAAAAAGCATATCGTCAGTCTAATGGCAAAAGCTCATGGCTCCGATTTGATAAATTTTACAGGAGACGTAAAAAAACATTTAAACTTTTAATGCGGCTGTTTTAGTTGATTTTGGTAAACAAGAATCATTTATAATATTAGATAAAACATATTTTTGTTAAATTAATTAATTTAAAATATATTTGTGAATATCAGTGCAGTTACACGATTTTTTTACTTTTTAATAAAACTAAATAGGAGTTACATGGTTTTATTAAATCTAAATCATCTAATCGAACAAAATTTAAAAGATGTTTAAATATACCAGCACTGAATACTATATTCATTTTAAAATTATAAAAATATAAAACATAAGAGAGAAGTCAAGTGTGTGGGTGTGCAGAGTGGAGCTCCTGAACATTGTTTGAAATAAACCGGTAAAACGCATAGTTATTAGCCAAAAGTTAGGATGGCATAAGGAGCAATTTATTCCGCATCGACTGAGTACCATTTTAATGTATGTAATTTAAACTCTCTATTATTGAATTAGTGCAGTGGAAATTACAAAAAGTAAACCTCCGTGCCATCAGACCAGTTCAAAGAAATAGAAAAGGTTAAGGTCTAATGCAGTAAAACATCTGTTTTGCATTAGGCACAATTGAAGTGACTAGCAAGTAAACAAGTGCAGATCTTCCAGGGCCGGACTCGGCAGTAAAAATATGAGGAAGAAAAAACTACAAAATGGAGTGTACGCAATGTAAACAAGTTAAGACAGCCAATAAGGACGTAAAATACCCATGTTGTCCATGCGACTTATGTAGGAATTTATACTGCATAGAATCCTCAGAGCAGACATCCCCAGAATTAAATGCATGTCTATACAAACGCGCCTTTGGAAATTCCACTGCAGAAAATGTCTCAACTATGACTTAGTGGATGTTTTGAAAAGTACCATTAAAGATAAGGAAGTTATAATAGAAGACGAGGAAAATCTAATTAAATTGCTCCAAGGAAAATTAAAATTTTTTAAGAAGAAAGAACAAATATCTGGAAAACTTACATATGCAAACATTTTAACTAAAAAACAAAATAATGATAAACAAAGTTTTTCAAGCATAGTAGTATTGCCCAAAATCGCACAAAATTTTTCACAAACAAAAGAGGACATTATTAAAAAAGTAAATCCAGTAGAACTAAAAATTGGAATACGAAATTTGAGAACAACAATAATTGGCACAGTTATTATTAAATTTGCAACAAAAGGAGAAAATGACATATTGGAAAATGCAATGAAGGATAAATTAAAGGACGATTATAATGTGAAAACAAGTAAGATGGGTGTGACATGAACCGTAAGGATTAAACACTCACCGGCTGCTCTTCTGTTCGGAGGCAGGTCGTAGGTTCTTTCAATAACTTGAACTTAACCAACAGTTTATATTGAAGAAAGAGTTATTAACTTGTAAGCTCTGGGGCACCAGTCAATTTCTTGACAGAGAAGGGGTTAGAGACCAGAATAAAAAAATTAAGTAATGTATACTAAATATAATAAGAGTAAAAAAATGTATAACTACAAAGTCACCAACAAATAATAGAATACTACACAGGATAAGGTATAATACACAATTGCTAAAATTAGATTTGCTAAACTATGAGGGTGTGAGGCACAAATGGAACAAACAAGTTAAAAAGATTAAATTGATTTAAATCAAGAATGGTAAAAATTTTGTTATGCCGTCTCCGGCTATGAACATTTTAAATTCTAGAATATTTCAGATTTTATAAATAAAAAAGGTACAGTATAAATGACCCTGACCTTGTCAGTAATCCTGAAGGGATAAAGAAATCTCAAAAAAACAAGATGGAATTTGAATTCCCAAACAGCTGTTTAGTTAACAATCAAAAACATATTTAATTACGACACTTTTTCAAAAAAATATTAATCCATTTATGATGCAATACTTGATCTCTGAATAATGAAATGTTTAGGCTCCTCACTGCAGTTGTAAACTAGACCAGTTGTACTTACACTCGTTAAGACGACGGCTGCTCTCCGGAGAATTAAAATAGGCACAACATTAGCTGGACCAACAAACCATTCAGCAAAATTAAGCTGGTTGAAAACGATGACCGAACATCTCAGGTGGAACGTCTTAGTTCTCTTAAATTACATGACCCGTTCCGGCATCCACGACAGGTGTTATGTGTCCTCAAGCCACATAGGTGGGTAATACTTGCGACTGGCTTAAATCTTTGAGAGTGTCAGATTATCGGGTGAGGGTTGGCAAGGCCCTCCAAAAAAAACCTATAAAAATTACTAGTATCAAAACTTGGTCCTCTCTTGAATTTTATGCTATTTGTACTTATATTAAATTAAACAAAATATAGATCTTTAAATGATTACACTTCAGATTTACTGACCTTAGATGTTCTTAGGTTTTCTATTACAGAAAGGTGGTGTCTGCACTTGGCTGAAGTTACAGCAAAAATGCCTTATCCTAGCAACATGGCTATTCCTTTTTTTACTTTGTCACAAAAAATGACCAAAAAATCCCCACAAAAACTATCCTTTTTCCCTCTAATCCGGGGCTACCAATTATAACATAAAATTCCTATAGTAGAGTAGAGCCAAGTTTGAAATGCCCCATTTGATCTGTCTTTTAATAAACCAGTATTCCTGAGATGTTGTCATTACATTTTCACACTATTTATTTGTTGGTTATATTAATGTCAGTTTTGATACAATATTTTACATATATCATGATTGTAAGAGGTCTGTCTAATCGTTGAAATCGAAGAATTCTCGTAGGCTATAAAAACAGTTAGTTATAAGAAATTTTTTTAAATGTCTTTTAAATTTGCGGACGCTATTTTGAATTTTTATTCTTCGTGGTAGTTTGTTGTAGATGATGGCACAAGTATAGTAAGGACTCTTCGTGAAAAGTGTTAGTGAATATTCCTTGATTTCTTTTTATATTTATTTCCACTTCTATATTATGCATTAATAATACAACAGCATACTTGACCTAGCGATTAAGTTAAGCACATCAGGTGTTAAGTCACTTAGGTACACTAAGTAAGTTAAGAAAAGAAATCTATATACTAGTGTATTAAAAATTTGACTATGAACATTAGCTTGTATTGTATTAAATAAATAAATTAAATAGTAATTAACTATAAGATATTATCGTAAATGAATGTAATCTGCAATGAGCATTGCTTGCTTTTAAATGTTGAAGATGTTCTCATAGCAATGACTACAGAGTGTAAGCTTCGAGGCATGCGCGGGACATTCCTATGCTCGGTGCTCCTATTAAGTCTGGGCTTAGGTTTACCAACGAATGCGGTGGTCGCAAGGTTCCCTCACTGGATGTTGATGGAAATCAACACCCTGCGCATGCCACAGTTAATAATCCATCTCAGCCTCAAGGGAATTACACAAGCCTACTTTTCCTTCATAAATTCCTACCACTTCTTCTACATCATGCAATATTGAATGTGGTGGTATAGGTTTCTTGATGCTTGGAAACTCATATTCATATACATTTAATTCGTTGTCATAAGTAACGCTTAAAAAACAATGGTTTTGGGAACTATATTGCTTATTTGAAATCCAAAGGTTAAGATACATTTGTCAGGGCCCCAAGTTATTTCAGGTTGCTCTGATGTAATAGCTTTAATACATGCTTCTTCGTCTGCAAAAGTGCTAACACTTGTGATATTTGTATATAGCGATATTTTGAGTCTTGAGTATTGAACCCAAAATTCTTTCAACTGTTGATGCAATGATGAGGATGCATCTAGTGTTTTATTTTCTTCTTTATTTTCATTTGACTCAATGATATCCGCTGTTGCCTCACCTTTAGTTGAGGTAACAATTATATTATCCTCTTGTACATCAGATGTTAAATGTGTCAGCATGTAGAAGGTATGCTTGGACGGTTGCAATCCCCGGCATTTCAGATATCCCACGTATTACAGACTTCGCCTTCTTTATTTTGAAAATCTGTAATGACACTACCATCATAATTTCCAAATTGGAAAACTGTTTTTTCATCACAAAATTCGGGAGTTCTTATAGCGTTTTCACAGAATAGCTCTTTAATTAAAAGAATCAATGATGATACACTAATTATATCACATTCTGAAGTTTCCAATATACGAATTCCCCCATGTGGTTTTTTTCATCTGTGTGTATCTATTGCCAGCCTTATGAAGCCATCCCACATGTAATTTTACTTTTTGAATATGTTTTGGACTACTTGTCTACAAAAAAAATAAAAGTAAGAAACAGATAATTTCGAGTGGCAGATGAATGCGATAAGGCGAGGAACACCATCGATGTAATCCACAACTATTTGTAAATAATGCCTTATTTGGGGTCGATCCTTTTCACATATTAGATCTTTCCTTTTTGTAGCTGTTTCACGCTTTTGGCTTCTTATCGCGTTCATAAGTTCCTTAATTTTGTCTTCGCTATTATGTTCTTTTTGAACACCTGAAGACTCAAAATAAGAAATGCATGTTACACGAAATATGGCACATTTACTTACTATTCAGCAAAAATACGGAATATAAACATGAACCCCACCCATTATCAAATGGTGACTTAAAATAATCATCTCCAACTTTCTCTACCACTCTTTTTTCATTTTGACATTGGTATGTTAAACCAATGGCATCAGGAAAATACTCCTTTAAAAGGCTTACTTGCAAATTCCCATCTTCATTGGTAGGCAAATACAACTTAGTTTTTTCGTCTCCACCAAGTACAAGCAAAAATTCCTAAAAGCAAAGTTTGTAGATATAATATATACTGGGTTTGCCACTTCAAATTCCCAAGACTCGTAACTTTCTTATTTTTTAAACGACGGCCATGTCCAGCACATCAAATTGTAGGTATCTTTAAGTTCTTTAAACATACATACAGTGATTTTGAAAAAATTTGTTGAAAAAATTGTTACAAAATGAAACTTAATTTCCTTGAATATTTTCTTACCTCGCCCTGTACATGGACTGTGTAAATGTTTTCTTATAAAGGGTTTAATTAGCTTCATTTTATGTTATTACGTCATGTTCGAATTTTTTTTGCAATTTCCTATTTTAATAAAAGCTTGTTTTTGAATTTTTTTTTCTTTTGTTTCTTGTTTTGTTATTTTAAATATTGTTTATTATAATATGTCTTTTACAAATAAAGCATAAAATTATTATTTACATTATTTTCAAATTTATTTTAACAGAATTCAGTTTGGAATCGAAAATAGTTTTTTATTTATTTCTCTAAAACCACAAAAAAATTCGAACATGACGTAATAACATAAAATGAAGCTAATTAGATCCTTTATAAGAAAACATTAACACAATTCATGTACAGGGTGAGGTAAAAAAATTAAGTTTCATTTTGTAACAATTTTTTCAAAAAAATTTATTTTAAATCACACTGTACGCATGTTTAAAGAACTTAAAAATACCTACAACTTGATATGCCGGACATGGCTGTCGCTTAAGAAATAAGACAGTTACGAGTTGGGTACACAAATCACCCACTTGGGTAGTTTGTGGTTAGGTAGGTACGTTAAAAGTTCATCAACACGAAATAACAAAGTAGATAGGTAGTTGTTCTTACCTTCTCTTTCGGCTCCATATTGCTAATTGCTACAGCCCTCAAACACTTGACTCTCGACTAATGCACAAAAGAGTTAAAACCGTTTTTGGGTACGCTGCAACATGTTTGCAAGTTTACAGAAACGGAGAAATAAATAAATTCTGTGTTGTGACGTAGTAATTCAGAAATTCCGAGATGTGACGTAGTAAGTCTGCATTTCTGGGATGTGACGTAAAAAAAAAAGGAAGTCGGAACTCAGTATGGCCCAACCGCGCTTCCCTAGTTTAGGAAAAAAATTACCTTCAGTGACGCTGGAAAATATATTCGAGTTTCTAAAATAGCCGCAAGGGGGCGCAACAGCCATGACCTAATAGGGAACAATCCACCAGTTCCTAATATATCCAATAAATGGCACCATACATACTCAGTTTAATGTAATTCTCAACATAATTAACCTTTAAATATTCAATTCCGAGAGTTTCCCAATCTCCTATTCGTAGATGTGAAATTGATAAAAAGGATTATGTAGTTGACCATTAAATCGTTTAAAAGTGAAGCTGACATACTTTTTCGTATTGACATTGACGGCGAAACTACAGAACAATATAGACGTCCAACTTTGTCGGAACGCTTTGAAGTTATTTTTATGGATATTTCGTCTATTTAATGCGCCAGGTGGTATGACGTAGTTCTCAGTTTTTCTGCGCCTACGCCTGTATTGGTCAATCCAAATCTGTTATCGGCGCGAGACACTAAACTACATGCGAGAATGCAGCATGAACAAAAAGAACCTAATGCATGAAAATCATGAGAGGTGAACGTCTGTATTAATCTGTGGCGAAACAACCGTGTACAACTGGTGCTCTCAGGGTGACTATTCTTGAGCGCGAGAGAAGAGAGAAATTGTTACTCCCTGGAGAATTAATTCCCTCGCCTTTCACTTGAAATTCCCTTATTCGAAAAACATGTATTCTTAAACAAACGGAAAAACGAGGGAGCGATGAAAGTTTGAGGGGGAAGTCGACAGTATTGTCATATTGTTCTTCACGGTATAACCAATCAGAGCTCTCCTATATCTGACTTTTTCAGCTGTCAACTCGTGGCGGCGTGATAGTTGACGTTGACAGAGGTTAATTACCTGATTCTTAATCTCTCCAATTCTGCAATATCTCTGGGAAACTGCACCCAAGTATTAAAAATATTTGGTGAAGTTAATGCAGTACAAACTTCTGTTATACAGGGACTTACACTGGCTTGGCTTTCTGCAGTATAGTGATTGCTACCTTCTTGGTAACTGCCAGTAGCCAAAAAACGTAAGGTAACAAATATCTAAAAATATGGTTTAGTTTTAAATAACGTAGGTAGATACTATGTTTCATATACCTAACCTACAAAACTAAGCAATATGTAATGCACTTTAATCTAATTTACCTTTGTCTGCACGACAAAGCAATGGGTTTAAAATATCTATAAGATCCATCACTAATGGTTTGGACAACCTAAATAAACGAACAAAAATTTAATCCGACAATTCAAAAGGATGTTTTTTCTAAAATTCGAATCTTTTTCCCCAAACTGTTCCTCCGCATCTTCTAAATCATCCAAAACTTGTATAGCCACTAAATCTTCAATGTCCATTATTTAAATAAAAACGAATTAATAAGGTGTACGTCTCCACAGGAACAATCATAACCTATAAAATACTTAAAAAATGTTTCTTTTGCTTTCACTCGACTTTCTCTCACTAAAAATAAGGGAATTAGTAGGGAGCGTTTTCGTCTATCTGGCTGAGGGAAAATAATTCAGGAATACAAATTTTACATGAGGGAGTAGAAAAAGATTAATTTCTCTTACTCTTTCTCTTTCTACTCCCACAAGCTCAAGAATAGCCACCGATTGATCCGTATGAAAAGTGGATGCATAATGGCGGCGGAGTTGCTTTTATTTTAGGTCATTCAATGTAATAGGTTAAAATTAAAGTAACAGTCTGTTATGACTGATTTGGTCACGAAACAATTAATGGTAATGTTATTACTTACATGTATTTTTCCACTTTGTCAAACCAAATACTGCAACCTCCTTTTGACAGTTTTGACACTTGCGTTACGTTGTAAACCCACTGATGTCACCCACCACCACCTAGATCTAGGTGGCGTTGCTGATTGATTGATGAACTGGTGCTAGAGTCACTATACAGGCGCATACTGAAACCATCGCCGGTATAATTCCCAAGCAAGTTCCTAATATATCCAATAGATGACGCCATGCGTACCATTCTCAATTTGTATCATATATAATATATGATACAAATTGAGAATGACATTAAACAACAATTTAAAAGCTATATTATAACTTTTAAATTTCCCGATTTCTGAGAGCTTCCCAATATCTTGTTCGTAGAAATGAGCCAAATTGATAAAAAGAATGAGGAACAATCCAAGCCAGTTCCTAATGTATCCAATAGACGACGCCATGCGTACTCGGTTTAATTTCATTCTCAACTTGTATCACATATAACATAACCTTACCCCGATTTCCCAGAGCCAAATTAGGGTAGTTGATCATTAAATCGTTTAAAGAGAAAAAGATGTGCTAGAGTTTATCGAAAAAAAGCTGATTTGGTGGAAAGGTATATAATTACATTTATGAACTTGTTGAATTTTTTGTTTATAAATCCTCTTTTATTCTATATTAATCAATCATGACAATATTCTAGTTAGTACACTTGAAGTAGAGCGCTTTGGTACACAGCAACAAGTTTCCATTTTACATCCTCTAATTAACGTTGTTTATTCAAAGACATATTTTTTCGTATTGACTTTGACGGACTAACAACCGAGTAGTCCTAGTACAGCCGATGCACTCTGGCGGATAAAAGAAAAGAGAATGTTCCCCATTGAGTGGAGTGGGGACCGAGTGGCCAGTCTCTACTTTATAGGGTCTCTAGACCTAATAGAAAATTAGGTCATTTTTACAGCTTACTGCATCCTACCTTTGTTGGTATTGCTCGATTATAAGATATTCACTAAGCTACGCTACGCTGATGAGGAGCAATAACTCCGAAACACGTGTCCGTAGCTGCATTGTTGTTTCTCTTTGTGGTGTAAGGCAATAAGTTATTTCTTTATTTGAAATAATAATACCACACTAAATATTTGAAAACTATTAATTATTATATTTTCTTCATTTTATTTGTTAATTTGAATATGTGAATAGAAAATGCACGATCTTAGTTTTCAATACAATGTGTAATGTTTAAGTTGTTACTATTAGTGGAGCAGATCTGCATGGCTTTGATATAAAGAAACGTCCGATTGTGATTTTTTCTTTTGCCAATAAGTAACGTTGGGTCTACCCCAAGGATAATCAGTTTATTATCCTTGGGTCTACCCAATATTCCGACACATTTGTGCTGAGGAAGTCAAAGGGGGGAGGAGGAAATGACATGTTAAATGTATGGGAAAATGGTTTTTCGAAGAAAACTCCGGCGGCTTTTGATCTGACGGAAAAAATTTTCATACCAAAAATGAAGAGCTCACGAAAATAAGCAAATTCTTTTACCACGTTCATCGACGTCAGGCCATTGATTCGCGAGAAATCTCGAGTCCAAGGTGCCAAAATTAAGGAAAAAATTTATCATGAAGGAGTGGAGTTGAGGATCCAATTTGTATTTAATAGAAGGGTATTAGCGGATATTCTATTGGGCCAGAGATTGGGGGCGGTGGGATAATTAGGAGGAGAGGGAGAGGAGGAAAACGAAAATATTTGACATCCTGATAACTCGCCGTGCAATTGGCCTATCGCGGTCAGGCCGATGTACATTTTTTTATTTTCTTATGTGCTATAATATATTGCGTTGGTGCGCGAAATAATAATTACACGTTTTTTTCCAAACAGTTTTTTTGCACGGTGGGGAAAAAATTATTTTGGCCACTTGATGATAGCTTTTTTATTAACGTTTAATTTCCGCCAGGCCAGAACACGATTAAATGATTAAGAAAGAAGTTAGAGGACGGCAAAGAGATTGTTTGAAAAAATGTGCAATTTTTATTTCGCTCACTAAAAGTCTGTTTGCGAAAAAAATCATTTTATGTGAGTTCTATATCTTCTAGCAATTAAAAAAATTAAAAAATGTACGTCGGTCTCATCGCGATAGGTCAATTACATGGGGTGTTATCAGCATGTGAAATATTATCGTTTTCCTCCTCTCCCTCTCCTCCTAATTATCCCACCGTCCAACAGAATATCCGTTAATACCCTTCTATTAAATAAAACTTCAATTTCAGCTATTAAAAATTTTAAAATTATATTTCGCGTCCCCAGAGATAGAAAATAAATGACTCAATTTTGTGAACTATGTTGAACTCATGATCATACTATTTCAACATTTGCTACAAAAAAATGAAAATAAAGTGATATCTTGAGAGTAACAATAACTTTTATTTTCTTTAATAATCATCAAGACAAATAAATTGTTATTAATCTATATACGTATATCTTTTATACGATTTCTGAAAAGAAATTAAAAATATGAAACCCGCAATAAAAATAAGGCCGGCCCTGACGTGTTTCATAGTGCGCTGGCGCGCCAACATGCAGCCGCCATACTTGCACGAAATTCAATTCTGCCTGTTTTAATGAGCCTGGCCTAAGGTCGTAAAGTTTTTTATTACGTTTTTTATCCACACGATGAGTCCCCACGTTACTTTACAAAATAAAACAAGCGTTTGTGAACGTTCCATTTACTATAAACGGTTCAGTGCTATTCTGCAGATACGACTAATTGTAATCATAATCCGTTCTATCTTTATACACAGGCAAAAATACTCTAAAATATATGTTTTAGGTATCAGGAAAAAGACTGTCTGATTTTGTAAATTCGGTTAATGCGAGGTTATGTTGTGCATTCCGTCGAGATGAATTCTTACCTTTTTGAGATGGATAACCGAGAAAAAGTATGCAAATTTTGCTGTGCAAAATGTGATTCAAATTTCAAAACAATAGATGGAAGTACGCTTCAAAACTTGAATGTACTTCTAGTTTCAATGGTAAGTTTTAGAATTTGATAAGTTAGAGCAGAGCTGTACCTAGCACTGGCAAAAAGTGCTTTTATTTTTGGTGGTCCCCTCAAATTTAACCTTTTTTTAGTTACGAGGGTGTAGCTAACAAAAAGTTTGGGAGTAAAGTATTAATAAATAGTTAACTTTTATTTTAAAACAACGCTTTTAATCATATTAGTTAACCGATGTAAGTGAAATCGCCTAGTATACGCTTCTTAAAGTAAGACAATAACATGATTACATGGAAGCAGGACAGATGACTATTATATTACCAGCCTACCAATAAAAATTTCTCAACCCAGTGGCGCCTCGAGGACATTCTACACCGTTTGACACGACAATACTGATGCCCTTACGTTTATACATGACAATACGATAAAAAAATAAGATTCCACGAAATTTGGAGCATGCTGGGGCTAGTATATCCGACTTTCTGTCCCTAATTTGTGCTCTTTTCTCTCTCATACTCGTTTACTTCAGGATATATAGAACTACTGTAACCTAACCTAGCTGTATATGTAACCTGTAGTAACGAGTCTTTAATCATTTGTTCAGGAGATAAAAGTAAGTAAGAACAAGCACGATAACTAAACATATTAGCCGTGTTAGGTTGAAACTTTTTCTGCAAAACAGGTAGAGCATTCAGGGTGGGGCAATAGTGCATCCGACTTCGATAGCTTGAGTTCCACGATAGTTAGAAATTAAAAAATATATACAGGTAAACGACATCAAATAGTCTATAACTGCAATCATTTTCGAACATACAGAGTGGACCATGATGATTGTACAAGACCAAGTGCCACTTTTTTTTATGTGGAATGCTATAAATGTTTTTAGAAGCTTCATCCCAAACAGCACAACAAGGTCCAGTGGACATCCATTGGACTAACCCATTTAATATCATGGACATCCAGTGGATGTTCAGTAGAGACAGTTTGCCACATGAAATGGACATCCAAAACTGGTGCACGTATGGACCAGAAATGGACATTAATGTTCATTT
This sequence comes from Leptura quadrifasciata, assembly GCA_963675555.1. Taxonomy (NCBI): domain Eukaryota; kingdom Metazoa; phylum Arthropoda; class Insecta; order Coleoptera; family Cerambycidae; genus Leptura; species Leptura quadrifasciata. Next base: position 92,227,351 of record OY776680.1, on the reverse strand, counting down.
CTGGACTCTACTGGATTTGTTGAGGGTATGGGAACTGCAGATGCAATGTATGAGATAATAAAAGAAATCATAGACAATCTAGACGACAACAAAAAATGTATTGGAGTATTTTTAGACCTGGCAAAGGCATTTGATACGGTGAACCATGAAAAGCTTCTTGACGTGCTTGCACATTACGGGGTTCGTGGCACCGTGTTAAAGGTCTTTAGAAATTACTTAACCGATCATGTACAACATGTTAGAATTATGAATAAGCTAAGTGACCCAAAAATTATAAAAATGGGAATACCACAAGGGACAGTACTGGGACCAATCCTATTCACTGTCTATATAAACTCTTTGTTAGGACTAAATATAAATGCCAAAATTGTCTCATATGCAGATGATACAGTTGCTTTGTTTAATGGAAATACTTGGGAACTTACGAGAGAAAATGTAATCGCGGGTATGCAAACTATAAAAAAATGGCTTGACAAATATCAACTTTCTTTAAATACGGAAAATACTAAGTACATTGCATTTTCAGTAACCAATCGTAATAGACCTAAGTACAACTCAATACAGGTAAATAATCTGTCGCAGGCAATTAAAGAAATTGCAGAAATAAAATATTTAGGCATTATTGTAGACAAGCACGCAAAATGGACACAGCATATTAACTACTTAACACATAAACACATAGGGTAAGAAAGCTTATATATAATTCTATCCGCTTATAGAGATATTTTAAATAAAAATATTCTGGTAATGATCTATAAGGCATTTGTAGAGTCAATTTTTCGATATGGTATACTGGTTTGGGGTGGTCTATATACAACATCTTTACAAAAGTTAAATGTCATCCAAAATACTATTCTAAAAATTATGTATAATAGAAAAAGAGATTATCCAACAAAATTACTTTATAATAACAGTAAAGTTCTTAATATTCGATCTATATATATCCACAATGTCTGCATTTATATATATAAAAAAAATGAACTAAAAGTACATATTAATAATCAATATAAGACCAGAAGTGCAAATGAACACCACATACAAATTCCTACCAGGAAAAAAGTATTAAACAAAGATTTGTTGCATATTTCGGTAAAAATTTTTATAAGTTATTACCAAAAAATATTAGACTTATAAGAACTGTTCGTCAATTTACAAAACTATGTAAGGATTATTTTTACTTTAATTACAATCAGTTCATTACTTGTTTATAAGCTTAGTACGTCAAATATTCCTTTTTGTCTTTCTTTATATTATAAATTTTTCAATTTTTTAAAATTTTTTTCAACATCCCTTGATTTCTTTTTATATTTATTTCCACTTTTATATTATGTATTAATAATACAATAGCATACTTAAACTAGCGATTAAGTTAAGCACATACAGGTGTTAAATCACTAAGTAAGTTAAGAAAAAAAAATCAATATACTAGTTGTATTAAAAATTTTATTGTCAACATTAGCTTGTATTGTATTAAATAAATAAATAAAGAAAATAAATAAATATCTGTGTTTAATATAAATGATGTTAGATTTACTTTGTTATATTTATTTGCTTGACAAATAAATGATCAATACAAGAAGCTGTATCAGAAGTTGTTCGGGTGGGAGAGTATTAACTCTCCCACCCGAACAACACGGTTTTACTGCATATATTAATGCAGTAAAACCATTAACGAGACATTTACAATGTAGTTTTCATTATCCTCTATGTTTATATCTCCAGTGAAAATTTCAATATTTTGTGACAAATTTAGATCGAAATATTCTCTTAAATCCTCAATAAATAATATTACTATGATAGGTGGAGGTTTGTAAACACATGATATACCAAATGATATACTACATATACTAAAGGTTATTCTCGACAGAGTTGCAAGGGAAGAAGTAAATTTGTTGTTGCTTATAGTAACATCTAATGCAAATTTTACTATTATTAAAATACCATCATTTTTGTTAAAATCACCATAATCATAATACCTTGTATAGCCAGGGATATTAAACTGATTACACGATGACAATTGGAAGCATTCACTTAAAATGATTATATCACAATAATAAAGATCATAGGCTTCTATTAACAATAGTAGCTGATCAAAGTTCTTTTTCACACTTCTAATATTAAGATGTTTTATATTTAATATTTTGTTTTTTAATATTATTTGTTGTTTTAACATTATATTATTAACTAGTCTACCATATAAATCTTCACCTAATGTGCCCAGTTGTTCTAAAATTTCATCTTCTTTAGGCTGGAATGTTATAATCTATTTTATCTTTCAAAATACTTATTTGATATTTATACAGTCTAGTATACTTTAACTTGGCGTGTGTATGTATGAGTTAATATTTCCATACGATTTCATTTTCTCTTGTACACAAAGATCCAAAAATATTGTCCACGTAGACAATGTTTCTGGACTATTGCTTTAACTTTGTGTACAATATGGGAGGAAATGAAATCGTACGGAAATATTAACTCATACATACACTGTTACCTCCTTTCTCTTATTATTTATTTTTGAGAAAGAATTGAGGCAACATGTGCGGACGACTAGCTGGTTTAAGCCGGAGCAGAGAGCCGTGGGTCCAGAGCATTCGTAAGAGTGGAGAAACTTACCCTTTCTGACATGTACAGCATAAGCGACAGATTTCTGTTTATTTCGAGAAAAGGAGACAAAGAAAAATTGATGTTAAATTGGGCACCATCTATAGTAAAATAAGCAAAATTGTCTCTTTTTCTCGAATAACCAGTCTGCTATAGATCAGGCTGAAATTGTTGGTAAGAGAAATAAAAAGATAGTTTAAAATGAATGACAAAATATATTACATGAAAGAAAATTAGACAAATCAGTTTTGAGACAAATTGAAATGTGAAAAAAATATATATATATATATAAAAGACAAATTGATACCAGTATCCTAGGTGGTTTATGGTTCAGGTGGCTGGTTCTGGGACAGCAATCCAGGCCCACAATTGTCTCTTATTGCAAGAATTCTAAATTTTCCTTGGCAATTTACGTCTCTCAATGAATGGGGTGAAAATTGTAGGAAATTTAACCAAATATAAGCACATTCAAAATTTATGCAAGTTAGTTATGCAAAATTTAAGCAATGTTAGCTATGCAAATATAAGCCAATCAGCTGTACAAAATATATTTAAATTAGCTGCACGAAATATTAAGCTAGCTGTACAAAAGCTGCAGGAAATTAATTTAAGCTATACAAAAGTAAGCTGATTAGCAGTACAAAAGTAAGTTTTAGCTATGCAATAGTAATTATTAGCTATGCACAAGTTAGCTGATTTCTTAGACTATAAATTGCCAAAAAAATGAAAAGGAAAGAGAAAAATATTTTTAAAACCATGTGGTACATATAGTATTTTAACTACTTATTAAATTAAAAAGAATTGATTTTGAATTCAAAATTTATTTTAAAAATAATTGAAATTACATCAAAGGCAAAATTTGAAGATTAATTAAAATATTTTAATGAGTATAATGAAATGAAATTACCTGTATGTTCAACACTTTGTAACTGGGATATAAAAATTGTAATATCAATTACTGAAGTCCACAGTTAAAAATTATAATGTTTGAATCAGTACAAAGGCTGCAAGCAAATGACTTCCTGGTGAGTTTTACTGATAAGGTAAACTTTTTTTGTCCTGTTTACTGGAAAACAACGCCACCAAAAAAATGTGAGAAATCTAATTCCCTGTTGAAATTGAAAGCTATAAAATATAAAAATAGTACCAGTATGACCATCTGTCAGTGGTTGCGTTAAGCGCACCAACTTGCCTTGTAGATTCCCATACTCAACTAAAGTAGTGGCATATAATCGATAAAAGGAATCTATAATAATACTTTATTTTCCATGCCAGCTGATTTGCCTTTTCAATATCTATTTTATATATAACCACAAATATTAACAGATGTAAATAAGTAGTAAAACGTATTGATATTATTGATAAATCAGTAACATATTACATGTTATAGGATTTACTATATATAGAATGAGAGAAGGTAAGGAAAATAACCATATGTACTCCATAGTAAACAAAAATATAAAAATTGAAAAATAGATATCTGATGTAACTAAATTTTGTAGACAAATTGTTTCCTGGGATAATAATGCTGTATTACAACGGATATGAGATACATAATAGTGTTAATAGAAAAACAGGACTAAGTTCCTAAGATATAAAACTAAGTACATAAACAGTGTGAAATGGTTTAGCAGTTATACATGTAAAATTCTGTTAGTTGAAAACAGTTTCACCTGCAAAAACTGAATCCAAAAAATATACAGGTCGTGCTAACTATCCACAAAACACTAGTTTTTAAATAAAACTGTTAAATGGACATAGGCCATGTAACAACACACGCCAAGTTAAAGTATACTAGACTATAACTGGGACAGTTCGGGTCAGATGTTGTATTTGATACACAGTAATAATTGGTTTTATACTTAATATTAGCTTGTATACAATTTATACACTTTTTAATTGTCTTTGGACGCTTATTTCATATTCTTCAGCACAATGTTCGCAAACATTTTTTCTTATTATACCTTATGTTTTTATGGTAGAAGCCTTGACAGTTGAAGCATTTCGTCTGGTAGATAGCCGAGTGGGTTAAGGGGTGAGGTGGCAATCGCGATTAATCACATGGACATTGCACCACCGGGTTTGAATTCTGGCTCCGGCACTGGAACTGTCGGAGGAAATGGTTGTATGTCCGCGTTTTTTCAATGTGTAACCCCCTTCCGCACAAGCCCTGGCTTCAGGTGGGGGTTATTTAATTTCTGTGGTGTTTATTTATTTATTATTTTGTGATACTTAGATCTTCATATACTAATTTTATAGATACTAAGGCACCATCGTTTTTGTTATAGTCAGCGTTATTGTAAAAAGTTACATATCCGGGAATATTAAATTGCTCACAAGAGTCAGTTGAAAACATTATACAATATATTCAAATTATGATCATCAACGGCTCTCAGGCATCTGTCGATTGGAGAATTTCTACCGTAATTAGCTGAGTGATGCTGACGAGCAAAGGTATGTTAATTTCTTAGTATTCTGATAGACACATTAAAATGAATAATCCGTAACAAATCCGGACACGTAATAACTCCATTAATGATTTTAAATATGAATATATTATCAGTGTGAACTCTACATTCTTCTAAGGTTTTAAATTGAGCTAAGTCAAAATATCTGTATAATTGTGATTGATTATTGGATTGAGCCTAAAGGAACAAAACGTCAAAAATTTATGCTGGGTTCTATCTAGGGTTTTCTCATGCACCATGTATACAGGAGATGATATCATTGAGGCATCTTCAATTTGTGATCTAATCAAGGCACAATAAACAGTTTTTATAGAATGAACCGAAAACTCATTACTATTATGTAAGAGAAAGCCTAACGTTTTAGATGCTTTAATGGATATATTGGTAATATGATCAACAAAGTTCAATTGCTCATAAAAAATGACACCAAGACCTTTTATAGACGACACTGATTTATTAATAACACCATCTATATTATATGAAGTATTAAATTTTTTATTCGCTTTGAAAAAGCTGATGTGGTAACATTTGCTTATATTTAGAGATAGCTTATTATGCACATCACACAGATGTCTCGTAACTGATATTTACACTTTTTTTTCTCAAAATCTATAATGGTAACTTTAGTGATTTTTCAAAAAAGTCTGCACATGGCATTATTTCAACAAAAAAAAATCAATACATTCAAATCGTTGGGAGATGGCTAATAATAATATATGAGCGAGAGGAGTCTAGAAAGAGACTTCTAAAAGTGTATAGCATTCCATTTTAAAAAGTTACACTTGGTCCTATACAATTGCCTTGGTTCGCCCTGTATATTCGAAAATAATGTTCATTAATAAAATTTTTTTATACAGTTTACCTGTATTTTTAAAAATTTCTATTGTAGAACTCGAGCTATCGTATTCTATAAAAATAACAAATTTAATCAATATATTGAAAAATAACCTCTGCGCCTGTGACATTTATGTCAAAGGATCAGTCGGAGGCTATCTTTTGCCAACTGATACAAATTATAACAAAAACAAGCATATAGGTAGTATTTATCTGACATTTCGGAAACTAAATCTGTTTCTTTTTTCAAAGCTACAAATGCAATTCTTGTATACCGTGTATATTACGCTGCATCTAGAGCACTCTGGGGACTTAGAGAGAGAGAGTATTTGACAACCACGACCTTGCTTTGTCAACGAAAATGGCTGTTTACAGAGCAGTTGTCATTCCAACACTGCTATATGGATGTGAAAGCTGGGTCACTTACCGTCGTCATGTGAAAGAATTAGAACATTTTCAGCAAAGACACCTCAGAAGTATGATGAAAATCCGTTGGTTCCATCACATATCAAACGTGAAAGTACTCAGGAGAGCAAACAGCCTTCCAATTGAGGTGCTTATTTCAAGAGCACGCCTAAGATGGGCAGGTCACGTTCATCGTATGCATGATAACCGCCTTCCTAAATGTACACTTTATGGTGAATTGCTAAGCGGTAGAAGAAGGCGTGGCGGTCAACGAAAGAGGTTCAAAGACGCTCTCCATGAAAATCTAAAATCCTGCGGTATTGCAGACAAGCAATGGGAACAACTTGCAGCGGACAGAACCGAATGGCAAGGGGTTGTGGCCAGCTATCAAGGAAATGTTGCTGCAAGAAGGCCGAATCCAAGACCTAACCAGGTCTATGTTTGTCCTGACTGCGGTCGACATGTGCTCTCCCGAATTGGCCTCTATAGCCATAGTCATGTGCACCATAGATGAATGGGAATTACAATAGACTACACCTTTTACTTGTTTTTTATTGTACACAATTTATCGACTGTAACATTTTTATACTTGGACTCGAGTAATGGCTAATAATAATAATAATAATAATAAGTATATTAAACAACTATAAGATTGTATTTACGTCATATCATAGATACTTACTAGTTACACAAAAATGGTTTAATTCAGAATTGGAAAGTATTCAAAAGTGTTCGCGTGTCATAAATTGCTTGGGAATTTTTGGAGTGCTCATGAGCTTTAAAGTGCTTGTGAGCCCTTTAGAGTGCTTCATTTCACTTTTCGAGTGCTCGAAGTACTAAGCACCGATTTTACAAAGTGCTCTCAAGCACCAAAGCGCTTAAAATGCTTATAGACGAGCACTAAGCACAGTGCTTAGGAACAGCTCTGAGTTAGAGATTGTAGAGTCATTATTAGAGAGTAAGATACCTAATGTTAAGCTTCCAATTTATTTTAGAATCTAGCTACAAGTGATGAGCCTGTGATGTGTAAAAACTGCGAAGAAATGCTTATAAAATGCTTTGATTTTAAAACAAAGTGCTTGTACTCACAAAATTATATAGTTTCACATCTCAACAGCAAGGATAATGTCGAATTAGATCTAAAACATGTCTATGTGAAAGAAAATGTCACTGCTACCGGTGTTCCAAAGAATCAGGACATATGTAGACTTTGCTTGGGTTTTGCAGAAAATTGCTCTTCTGTATCTCTCGACGTTGAAAAGGGAGACGTTATGTTGAAGAAAATGATAGAACAGTGCCTTCCAGAATTGGTAGGTATAGTAGGTACCATACACATAAAACGTAAAGGAGACCGAAGGCATACCAGTTTCGGTTTAGTTATAAAAAAGGCCATAAAGCAGGTGTTCGGCTTCTTTTAAATCATCGCAAGAAATGGTCATACATGTTTTCTAACAAATTGGGGACGTAGGCCAATCCCACTCTTATGTAATTGCTTGAAACCTGTGTTACCGAATTGATGATTCGTCGAATGAACTTATCTAGTCAACGTGGACTTCCAGGGGTGGACTAACTATTTCCTTGCCATGAAAGTTTAACGAAAAATTTTATTGAATTTTCATATTATTGTTGAAGTATATAGTTTATCTTGAAATTGAACAGTAAAACTAAATTTTACAAGAAAATCAATTCTTAAAAATTAGTCCGACACAACTCAAACAAACTTTTCCATTTAGAAGTAAGAACAAAGGATTTTCCTGCAAGAACTGTGCATAACATTTTTTTTTAAATGTGGGCCTAGTATGAAACGACTCAGAATAACTTCTGATACTTCAAAATGTGAAAAAATATTTAATGTACTTTTTTGTACTTCAGACGTGACGAAAATTGCCTGTTTGTTAAAAATTAAAAATCAACCACATTTTCAATTGTCAGTTCCTTGTCGCTCCTTATTGAAAATCATACACGAAAAAGTGTTTTTTGTAGGAAATTCTGTAAACTTTCATTTAGGTCTTATGAGATTTTGCCATAAAGTCAAAAGAGACGATGATATATACAGAAAAAGGAATTAAAAAATAATATTGGTTCGATTTTCTGACCAAAAACAGTTTTCAAGAACCTTTTTTTTTTAAGAAAATACACCTTGTGAACGATTTATGCTATTGCCTTACTTTCATATGTATATAAATTAATAAAAATAGGCCAAAACCAATTTTTAAAAAATTGTTATGCGCAGTTCTTGCAGGAATATCTTAATTTATAATAAAAAAGAAATTTTTGCCCATAGCTTTAAACTGCTGTAACTCGTGAACCATTCATCATATGAAGGTCATTTGGAGCTCATTTTACAGATAATTTAATTCTCTTCAAAAAACCTTTAGCGTCACTATTGCCTAAAGCCAATCAATAAATAGCTATCTGACAAAATGGAGTTGAAAATTACAATTTTTCATGTTTTTCCTTTTTGCCTCCATTCACTCGTTATCAAAACAATTTTGTTTATACACCGACATATTTCAAAATTTGATTCTCTTTAACTTTTATTAGACATTCTATATGCGTACGATTTATCGTTTTCAAGTTTTTATCGATTTTATCATGAAACAAGTGTTCTGATAGCGCGCTATAAAGATGTTTAAAAATTTATATCTCTGCCAATTTGATTGAATGGAAATGAAAAATAAAAGGAAATTGTTTGTCGGCGAATTCTCTACAACTTTCATTTGAAACATTTTGCGATCCAAATGACCATTTTCGAGATTTTAACAAAAAACTGCGCGTTTCCGTTGTGTCGCAGAACTGTTAAAATTTCAAAAAAATATATCTCGGTTCCAATAGGTCGTACGAAGTTTAAAAAAACCGAGATTTTGCTGATTTTTATTACCTATAATTTTCATGTGTACATATTTTACAGTAAAATTGATACTTTCCAAGTTTTTTGCTACCTATTTTTTATTATTTTACAAAATTAAAGTCAGTTCAACAAACTGCTGAAAGTATTAGCAAAAGCGAACACTAATAATTAATTTTACACAAAAAACGCTCTAAAATTCCTTAAAACTTGAGATAATTAAATGACCTCAAATGCCACAAAAACTTTTGATGCCTATGGATCTGAAGTTGCAGGTTGGTTGTGACGTCAGCTGCTAGTACTCCATTGCATGCTAGGAAGCCCGTTTGTAGAGTTTAGATTTTCCTTATTAATTTAGCAAAACAAATATTTTCCTTCAGAAAATAGCAAGAATACTAATGCTATTAAAAAATAACGATCTTAACCCCATATGCTTTAGGATAACAGTGGTAAATATTCAAACTGATAATATGAGTTATTGTGCTTATAAAGATCTGTCGATAGATAAATTTTTTTTCATATTTGATTTCATTTTTAATACTTGTTTTTTAATTTATAGGATTTAAGTATTATCAAGAACCATGTAATCTGTGCATCCTGCTATGGATCTCTGGTGGATTGCTTCCATTTTGTGGTGAACTATTTAATTGTAGCAGAAAAGAGTAATAAATACTGTGAGGGAGAGAGTAACGAACTTGGTTCCATTAAAATAGAAGAAATATTTTATGAAGAAAACGATACTAAACCTGAAAACCTTGCTGAAATGATAGACCCAACATGCTCGCTTAACGAAGAAACTGAAATAAAATCAGTTGAACACGACACTAAAAGGTAATGATACTAAATTAAGTTTCATTTTATATTTCTAAAATTCGGCTAAAATTACGTTTTTATTTATACACTAATTTGTCCACTGAACAGGCTAGATGACCATAAGCATGGCGTGTTTAGAAAAAATTAAATATTATCTTTTATTATACACAGGGTCCTAAATAGACCCAGAGATCCATGAAAAATAATATACCGTATAATAGTGATATACAGGGTGGACCATTAATAGGCCATAGTTCAGGTGTAGACTTTGACAATAAAGTGATAGGCATTTTCGCAGCTAGTAAGGAACGTGTAGGGTGTAATGGGGTAGTGAAGCGCAAGTTATAGCCTATCCTACTCAATTGTTAACCTCACCTTCGCGATGAGTTCAATTTGAACTTGGTGCACCCTGTTTTCATTAACGAGGCTCTAACGACCGAGTAAGGGCGGAATAACCCTTAACTTTTGCCGTGAGCACATCCACCTTCTCACGAAGAGTGCGGTAAAAATAACCCACCGCACACAAAGGTTGCTTTTGGAATCGTTTGGTTACCCCATCGTCGCAGTCTCCTTCTGTGCCATGGGACCACACCACTCGCCTTCCGCAACCGAGCTGGTCAGTTGCTTACCTGCTCCAGCTAAAACTTCAAATGCAGCTTCGTTTTCAGTCGATTAAGGCTTTAAAAAAAATGATGGAGCGTTCAAGTGGGACCAAATCATCCGGAGGTAAAATACCCTCCCGATCGGATCTCCGCGGGAGGGTGCCCACAGGGACACCTCATCGAATGTCAAAAAAACACCGACAAGTTAAATCCAAGAAAACTAATTCTTTCATCTACGGCGCTTGGAATGTTCGTACTTTGAACGACAGCACTCACACCGATCGGCCTGAAAGAAGAACTGCTCTAATAGATAGAGAACTTCACCGACTCAATGTTGATGTTGCAGCTCGCAGCGAAACTCGATTTTTGGAGGAAGGCTCTCTCACAGAAAAGTACTACACCTTCTATTGGAAAGGTCTTCCCACCAATTCAAGAAGACAACATGGAGTAGGATTTGCCGTTCGGAATCAACTTGAATTCAACTTAACACAAGTACCACAAGGCCTATCCGAGCGTCTAATGCTGCTACATTATGAGCTATCAGATGGCAACACGGTAAATCTAATAAGCGCCTAAGCTCCCACTCTGGATGCAAGTCACGAAACCAAGGAAAGCTTCTATCAACAGCTGGAAGAAACCCTCTGTAGAATACCTAAAACGGAACGACTCGTTATTCTTGGCGATTTTAACGCTAGTGTAGGGAGAGATGCAGACACCTGGCCAGGCATCATAGGTAAGAACGGTTTAGGCAACATGAACGCTAACGGTCAACTACTCCTAACTAAATGCGCCGAACATGATCTAGTTATAACAAACACCATTTTCTGACAAAAGGATAAATTTAAAGGCACCTGGCGTCACCCCAGATCAGGTCACTGGCATCTACTGGACTATGTTATCGTACGTAGGAAGCATCTCAAGGACGTCCAAATTACAAAGGCGTGCATTGATAGCGAATGTTGGACCGATCATCGTCCTGTTGTCTCTAAAATGAAAATTGTTATGAGACCCAAACACCGAAGAACTCAAGTAAAACGTAGACTCCGTCTCTGTATTAGTAAATTGCGTGACCAACAAACCGTCGAACAGCTAAAGCAAAAAGTTCAAGAGAATTTGAGTGCACTAGAAGAAACCAATTCTGTAGATGTCGCTGCTACCTGGACACAAATTAAAGACAGTTTAAAAAGTGCGAGTGAGGAAATTCTTGGCACTGCAGCAAGTAAAAAACATGAGGACTGGTTCAATGATAATGAAGCTTTTATACAAGAACTTCTTGACCGCAAACATACTGCCTTCCAAAACACTATAAACCACCCCAACGACTCATCAAAAGCAGAAGCTTTTACCCAATCTAAGTATGAAACGCAACGCGAAATCAGAAGAATAAAGAACGAGTGGTGGGCAAGCAAGGCCAGAGAAATTCAAAGGTACGCCGATTCACACGACTACAGGAATTTCTTTCAAGGAGTAAAAGCAGTGTACGGCCCCAGTCGGAAAAATATGTGCCCTATTAAATATTTAAATGGAAATCTCCTCAAAGAAGACCAGGAAATAAGAGCCCGATGGAAAGAACACTACTCTAACATTCTTAACCAGCAAAGTCAAGCCGATCACGATATTATAAATCTTATCCCTCAATATGACACCTTCGAAGACTTGGGCAGCTAAAAAATAACAAATCTCCCGGCGCCGACTCACTCCCAGCTGAGATCTTTAAAGCTGTGTCGTCAGAGCTCATACCCTACCTCAAAAAACTGTTTGATGTCGTGTGGGAAAGTGGTCAAGCTCCGCAGGAGTTTCGTGATACACTTTTAATCAACCTCTTCAAAAACAAAGGGAGCGCTGCGGACTGTGGAAATTACAGGGGTATAGCTCTCCTGGCTGTTGGAGGGAAGATACTCACTAAAGCGACGGCAAATAGGCTAACACCTGTTATGGAAAAGTTACTTCCTGAAACACAGAGTGGCTTTAGACCAAACCGAGGCACATCGGATTTAATCTTCACACTTAAACAGCTTCAAGAAAAAGCACTCGAACATCAAGGAGAAATTCACATGGCCTTCATTGATTTAACCAAGGCGTTTGACTCGGTGGACAGGGAAGTGCTCTGAAAAATTATGTTCCGCTTAGGTATCCCTAGAAAATTTGTGGAAGTATGTCGCAGTCTACATACAAACAACAACGCCCAGGTTATGTATAATAATGAGGCAACCGAACCTTTCCAAACCCTCACTGGAGTTAGGCAGGGATGTGTCTTGGCACCCCTACTCTTTAATTTGTTTACCACTGCTCTAACAATTATTGTTGACAACAAACTGACAGTTAGAGGAATAGGTCTCAGATATCGTTTTGATGGCGATCTCTTTAACATAGGGCGCTTTAGAGCTTTCACGAAGACACGCACACGATTCATTTGTAATCTCCAGTATGCGGATGACTGTGCACTTTTAGCCTCTACGCCGGAAGATCTTCAAGAACTTTTAGATGTGTATGCCCAGAACTATGATTCCTTGGGACTTAAAATCAACATTGGAAAGACTAAGATTATGTCAACTCCTCATCAAGTGAACCAAATAGACATTACACTTAACGGAAATTTTCTTGAAGTGGTGGATCAGTTCAATTACTTAGGCAACGTTGTTAATGACAAAGCAAACATGGACAGCGAGATTCGCAATAGAATTAACGCTGCATCTAGAGCACTCTCGGGACTTAGAGAGAGAGTATTTGACAACCACGACCTTGCTTTGTCAACGAAAATGGCTGTATACAGAGCAGTTGTCATTCCAACACTGCCATATGGATGTGAAAGCTGGGTCACTTACCGTCGTCATGTGAAAGAATTAGAACGTTTTCAGCAAAGACACCTCAGATGTATGATGAAAATCCGTTGGTTCCATCACATATCAAACGTGGAAGTACTCAGGAGAGCAAACAGCCTTCCAATTTAGGTGCTTATTTCAAGAGCACGCCTAAGATGGGCAGGTCACATTCATCGTATGCATGATAACCGCCTTCCTAAATGTACACTTTATGGTGAATTGCTAAGCGGTAGAAGAAGGCGTGGCGGTCAACGAAAGAGGTTCAAAGATGCTCTCCATGAAAATCTAAAATCCTGCGGTATTGCAGACGGGCAATGGGAACAACTTGCAGCGGACAGAACCGAATGGCGAGGGGTTGTGGCCAGCTATCAAGGAAATGTTGCTGCAAGAAGGCCGAATCCAAGACCTAACCAGGTCTATGTTTGTCCTGACTGCGGTCGACATGTGCTCTCCCGAATTGGCCTCTATAGCCATAGTCGTGTGCACCATAGATGAATGGGAATTACAATAGACTACACCTTTTACTTGTTTTTTATTGTACACAATTTATCAACTGTAATATTTTTTATACTCGGACTCGAGTAACGGCTAATAAAAAAAAAATAAATAAAATGTTTTTGTTTGTGTCTGTATGTACTAAATCTTAAAGTGGGAGGACACACTTGCCATTTCTGGCGTATTTTTTAAACAGCACACGATTTTGAGAAAGATTATGGTGAATGGTTCTCTGGTAAGTTAATTTTAATATACTATTTCACAATGTCAAATGTGTGCCCCCCTATAAAGTTAACCACGAGCCGCCACTGCACATGAGGCATCTTATTGTATAATAAAAAAATATATAATTTTTTTTAAAACTTGCTTTTCTGTAAAAAGTCGTACTAAAAAGTAAAAAACAAAAAAATAATGTACAATTGCAAGAAAAGCAAGGCGTGCCGACTTTGTATATAAGTATATGTATCTGTTAATAGTAGCATAATATAGATTGGCAAACCTGTCAGTAACATTTTATGTACGTGGTAGTACTTTTGCAGAAGTTAGTTGATAGAGTTACTCGTTTATGGCGTTAGGCCACGTATTGTTTCATGTCATGTTTTGGATATAAATCTGTTTGTGTATTTGGTTTATGTTCTAATAAATAATATAAAATCACACTTCACAACTTCATTTAACATAACAGTATCATCTTCAGGTACGCATGATTGAAGGCAATGTACAACGATTCCACCCCTTTCATACAATCATGCGTACAATCATACAAAATGCGCACGCCTTGCTTTTCTTACAGTCGTACATTATTATTTAAAATAAAATAAAATATAGGAACCTATCTGCAAGTGCCTGATATAAATAAGGACTCAATAAATTAAACCAAAACAGCTATTCCCCCTTACGAGCGCTGAGATCGAACTCAGGGTATCGAAGGTATGTTTGCTCACTTGCACTGCATTGACGAAACCCAAAAATAAGTCGAAACCGGTCTGCAGTTAGTGTCATCCTTAGATGAAGGAGGCCTTGCATCTTCTTCGTAGCATTCGAACATTCCAAGTCATTGTATTCTAGTGCTAACTGTGTTTAGATAAGAAGTCGTCTGGAAGAGTCTGGAGTGAAATGGATGAATCGACAATAAGCGCCACGGTGTATATAAGAAGCGAGACCAGCGCATCGGTCAGCCAGTTCAGTACAGTTCTGAGATGAGCCAAGTGATTAGATAAGATAAGAAACAGTAACAATCCCAAGGAGCACTTAAAGTATTATCTACGTGGTGGCTACTATCAATGGAGACAATAAAGGTTTTCGCAACTAACGACTGTTACGTATTGAGAACGATAATTTTACGAAGTATTCACCAAAATGGGGAATAGGTATTATGTACAAATTAGTATTCGGCAACTTTTGCTCTTATGTGTTGACAACTCGGTTAATATGAAACCGGAATGTAACCAAGTAGCAAAAATTACTAACTTCTGTGATTTGCAACAGCTCTGATGGCGAACAGTGGTATGAGAACAAAATAATCAAGTTCAAACTCACATTTAATTAATTTAGAACACAGGACTGGATTGGCAATTTTCTCACATATATTTAAGTTAGATTTCTTTCATGTGAAAAATCGTGAAACATGAGTTGCATAAACTGTAAGAAAAAATTTAGCAGTGATAAGCTTATTGACTGTAATATTTGTAAAAGTCAGCTGTGCCATGGATGTTCAAATTTAAACATTCTGCTATCAGATTGGGCATATCTTGTGATGTCTGTATAAAACAATTACCGTTCTACATGTGTTAGTGATCAACCCAACCTTTCTCGTATTTTGGAGGTAACTAATGGGCTTTCCTGGAAATGTAATGACTGCATCAAAAATTACATTACAGTTAATCAGAGTGATTTGAATAAGTTATTCGAAGAAAAAATTGAAATTGCCTTGTCAACCCTTAACTCTACATTTGTTTCACTGGAAAATGATTTCCTGAAACTCACTTCTGAGAAGTTAACTAATCTTAATGATATCAAAGTCGCTCACCAACCTAAATACTCAGATGTTGTTAGGAGTAAGTCTCAACCTGCTGTTATTATTCAACCCAAAAAACAAGGTCAGACCAAGTCCGATATATACAATAAAATTGATCTCCTGGCATCAAAACTGCAGTTATCAAAAGTTAAAAATATTAATAATGGTGGTTTGTTAATCGGATGTAAGAAAAAGGCGGATAATGATAAAATTAAAAAACTGGCCCAAGAAAAACTGGTAGGCTCTTACGAAATCAGAGAAGTGGATGGTGTAAATCCTAGAATTCATGTCGTAGGAATTACGGAAAAGTATCCGGAAAACGTTTTGGATTATTTAAAAAAATTAAATACTGATGTATTTTCTGAAAATTTTGATTGCAAACTTATCAAGTTTTTTCCTACTAAGAAAAACAATAATATCTATCGGACTATATTACAAATTGATAGGTTATCCTACGATAAACTCATTCAGGCAGGCAATCTGTTCATAGGGTATGATAGTTGTGTAGTTTTTGATGCTGGGTCAATCAACAGACATAAATAGGGTTTTTGTTCAACAAAAAAGAATCCTAAGACTTATTTACTCATATGCACCTTTGGAATCCTGCAGACCTCTATTTAAAACAAACAATATATTAACAGTTTCTTCCATATTCATATATGAAGCTAGCTTATTCGTAAAAAATAATTTAGAAATATTCCATGGACACAACAGTATACATCACTATGACACAAGATCCACTGATAACATATATATAAATAATTTCAGATTGTCCCTTTATAAGAAGAGTGCACCTTATACCTGCAGTACGATCTATAATATGCTGCCAAAATTCTTAAAAGATGCTAATAATCAAACTAAATTTAAAAGGGAATTACGGTCTTTTCTATGTTCCAATTGTTTTTATACCTTAAAAGAATTTTATGAATTCAATATGTAATTTTATCTAACTTTTTTATTTATTTTTTTATCTACCCTATTTTATTTGCCATGTTCTGCTTAAGATTTTAAATACCAAATAACTTTTTGCGATTTATCTTAAATGTATTTAGCTTTAATATTGTGTAATAAATTCACAAAAATAAAATGTTTCAGTCATATGGTAAATCTAAGATTCTATATATTTACTGTATGCTATATAAGACTGTCTTTATATTTTGATATTGACGTTTCATATCCTGTAGGCTTACATGAAATAAAGTTATTATTATTGTTATTATAGATATTTCCCGCTGTTTTACATGTAATGATTTTAACCATTCTTCTCGTAATTGCGATAAACCAGTATCATGCCCAAGGTGCTCCCAAAATCATGCAGTTCACTTATGTAAATCGGAAACTTTAAAAGGCTCTAATTGCTCGAAACTAGAAGATGTACCAGCTGATCATGCGGCTTGGAACACCAATAAGTGTAGCACATATATTCGAGCACGTGGCAAATTTCCTTCTGATTTATTAGCGTTAGCTGTTCAATGGCAATCAACGGCTATCCCCTCCACAGGGGCTCGCTTTACAATTTCTAATGATGCCGTTGGCATTAAGAATTTTTTATCTATTATCAAAATACGCGAGGTGTCAGAACCAAGACTGTTGAACTTTTCAATGCATCGGTGCACTCCGAATACTCCGCATTAGCATTAACAGAAACATGGTTAGATTCCTCCATCTTTGACAGAGAACTTTTTTGCAATGAGTTCAATGTTTTTTATTATGACAGAGATTCTGCTTCTAATAATCGTTCTAGGGGTGGACGTGTACTATTAACTGTAAACTCGAAATATGTTTCGTCCACACTAAACCGGGATTCTGTAGGCTTTGACATCATACCTGCCATTGATATTCTGGGAGTAAAAATCTTGGTCAATTATCAGTTCTACTATATATTCGTCTTTACATACCACCTGATGTATGTATCTCTTGCCGACTATAAATATTTATTCGAGATGCTAAGTTCTTTAGATTATCTACAAAATAATGATGGTGGCAATGTACTCATCGTAGGTGACTTTAATATTGTCAAATATGCATCTTATTTAGAAAATTTACAAGGTAATGGTCAAATTAGGGCCATGAATAATTTTATTGTTGCATATAACTTATCCCAGCACAATTTAGTTCGCAATTCCAATGACAGTATTCTTGACCTAGTGTTGCTCAACAGGATGGTTGCGTTACTTGTTCTATTGATCATTTAACGTTAGAAGATATACTTCACCCTGCCCTGGACATATCAATCGATATGAACGCCTCCAAAAATCTCAATCATTTTCCAACTTGCCATAATAACAGTTAGAATTTTCGTAAATGCGATCTGTCTAAATTGTATGATAATCTTCGTGGCATCGACTGGTCCTTTCTTTCATCTTTTAACAACGTCAATAACATATTGTTATGTGCTGCCCTCTAACAGAGAGGAGAGTTGTAATTACTCCCTGGCCAGAAGGGTGGCGCCATCTGTGGGCCAACTGGCGAACCACCATTTAGTAGTGCCTAAGAAAATTCTAGAGAATTCCAGTATATTTGTGGAAAGTTCTACAATGATATTCTGGACATTCCAAGTGGGTATATAAAGAGGTGAAGCCAGCAGATGGGAGAACAGTACAGTACAGTTTAGTGAAGTTAAGGAACAGTTCAGTATCCAGTTCAGTTCTGGGTAATCTGTGGTTCTGGTTACAGAGACAGTTTGTAGAAGAACAGTTCAGTTGAGTGAAGTATGCAGTTTAGTGAAGTAAACAGACAAGAGAGTTTTTAGGTTAGACAAGAGTTGACAAGTTTAAGAAGAAAAGTAAAGTGCTTAGTGTTTTAAAAGTAGTGAAATTATATTAGATTAAGTTATTATTAGTTGTGTGATTTTTAAGTATTTGCTAGTGTAATTTTAGTGATTAATAAAATCAGTGGTTAGTGAAAATTCTTGTTGCAAGTTATTTAAACCCACAGAGTGTTTACTGAAAATGTAAGCACGTAACATTGGTGTCAGAAGCGGAATTGCAACAGAATTTCTGAAGAATTCGACGAAGTTCCATAGTGTTCTAATTGGAAACCACTGGAGATAGTGAAGTGAGTCGAACTGGAAAGTGATATAGACATTAGACAAGACTAATTTGTGTTAGTGTGAGAAAATTTATAGAACATTCTATTCTGAATATTGTGAAAATATTTGACTTGTACCTGGCATAGACTTTAAATAAGACTTGTTAGTGTGGTTTGTTAGTTTTTGAATGGAAACAAGAAGCATGGCTGCTGAAAAACAAATGCAAGACATGTTCGAGCAATTTAGAAAAATGATGCTAGACCAAAAAGAAGAACAAGAGAGACGCGAAGAAGAAAAAGAAAGGAAACGTCAGGCAGAAAAAGAAGAACAAGAGAAACGACGCCAAGAAGAAAAAGAAGAACAAGAAAGACGTCAAGAAGAAAAAGAAAGACGACGTCAGAAAGAAAAAGAAGAACAAGAAAAACGACTTCTAGAAGAGAAAGAAGAACAAGAAAAACGACGTCTAGAAGAGAAAGAAGAATTAAGGAAAATTATACAGGGGCAACAAGATGTTATCCTTTCAGCCACTGAAGACCTCAAAAGCGAAATTAAAGAGGATATAGGCAACATAAAGACTGAAGTAAGTGAAATCAAAGGAAAAGTTACTGGCGTCGAAGAAAAAGTTACTGGCGTCGAAGGGAAAGTTACCGATATAGAAGAAAAATTTCGTGCAGTTGAAGGAGAGGTAGAGCGACTTAAGCGACTGTTAAGAGAACAAGGAGGCCAGCTGGTATTATCATCATCAGGTCCTCGATTACAACCGCCTTCCTTTGATGGTCAAACTTCTTGGTCAACCTATAAAAGACAATTTGAGGCAGCGGCATATGCAAACAATTGGAGTAACGAAGACAAAGCTATGGCATTGGTGCTAGCATTAAGAGGTCAAGCCTCAGAATTGCTTCAGACTATCCCAGTGACGCAGCAACGGGATTTTAAAGTTTTGGAGGCTGCACTAGATCTAAGATATGGCGACCAACATCTCGCCCAAGTATACCGGACTCAGCTCAAATCACGCACACAAAAGGCTGGGGAAAGTTTACAAGATTTTGAAGCAGCTGTTGAGCGACTGACATACCTGGCTTACCCGGATGCGCCCAAAGAATTCCAGGAACAATTAACAGTTGGTACTTTCATCGATGGCATAAGAGATGAGGAGATCAGGCGAGTCCTTAGATTATCCCGAGATAAGACTGGTAGTGAAGCCTTGATCCATGCCCTCGAGGTTGAAGCCGCTTACAAAGAGACTGCACGTCCGAGAGTACGAACCATGAACGTAGAAGAAAAGGACCGTTTAGAAAAATCAAATATGGAATCTTTGATGGCTGACATGCACAAAATGATAAGCCAGTTGATGACCAAACCAGATGCTCCAAGGAAGCAGGAAAGAGAACAGAGCGAAAGACAGCCAAGGAAGGTAATTCGGTGTTATCAGTGCAGCAAACCAGGACATATGATGCGGCAGTGTCGAGAACGGAATCCTGGGGAAGTAAACACTGCAAAGAAAGAGGAAGTTCGCTCTGATAAGATGAGATTGATTGTTATGTTAACAGACATACAGAAAATGGTCGCACAATTACTAAACGAATTAAGTTCGCGACCGGAGCTGAAACAGGAACCGCAACCGCCGAAACAGGAGCTGAAGCAGCAGCGAAGTGCTGGAGGTCCGACAAAAGTAATCCGCTGTTATAATTGCGGCAAATTGGGGCATGTCAAGAGGTACTGTCGCCAGAGGAGCCCCAAGGAAGTGAATGCCGAGAATGTAAAAACGCAGCAGGATATAGCAGAAGTGAAGGCAGTTAAGATAGAGGTTCCGAAGGACTGGTCAAAGAAAGTTCTAAGAGAGGAACAACTGAATGACGATGAAATTGGACCAATGTTGAAGGCGAAAGAAAAAGGAATCCGCCCGGAATGGAAGGACGTTTCCAGTAAAAGTGTTGGACTGAAGGCTTTATGGGCGCAATGGGATTCACTTAGGGTTATAGATGGCCTATTACGGAGAGCATGGGAGAGCCCGGATGGGAAAGAAGTTACCATGCGGTTGCTGATACCCAGGTGCCGAGTACCAAAAGTACTTCGGGAAGTGCACAAGGGAATATCCAGAGAGCACTTTAGCAGAAATAAGACTTTGGCTAGAGTACGGGAGCGATTTTACTGGGTAAATAGCTGTCAGGATGTAGAGGCTTGGTGTCGCAGTTGCAAGGTTTGTGCGAATGTGGCTGCCAAGAGGTCACCTACAGGAAGTGGTGATCGAATGAAGGCTAGATATGACCGCAATGCCAGTTCAGCAGGATTCAAGGTGGGGGACTCGGTTTGGCTGTATAACCCACAGCGGAGTGAAGAAGGATTCTCGAAGCCTCGCTCACCTTGGGAAGGACCATATTCTGTCATCACTCGGATCAACGACGTTGTTTATAGGATTCAACGTAGAAAGAAGTCCAAGATGAAGATCGTGCACCTGGACAGGTTGGCAAAGTATACTGGGGTATCTGAAATGCCTGACCGGGACGTTCAGGCTTAAGGAGGGGGCAGTGTTATGTGCTGCCCTCTAACAGAGAGGAGAGTTGTAATTACTCCCTGGCCAGAAGGGTGGCGCCATCTGTGGGCCAACTGGCGAACCACCATTTAGTAGTGCCTAAGAAAATTCTAGAGAATTCCAGTATATTTGTGGAAAGTTCTACAATGATATTCTGGACATTCCAAGTGGGTATATAAAGAGGTGAAGCCAGCAGATGGGAGAACAGTACAGTACAGTTTAGTGAAGTTAAGGAACAGTTCAGTATCCAGTTCAGTTCTGGGTAATCTGTGGTTCTGGTTACAGAGACAGTTTGTAGAAGAACAGTTCAGTTGAGTGAAGTATGCAGTTTAGTGAAGTAAACAGACAAGAGAGTTTTTAGGTTAGACAAGAGTTGACAAGTTTAAGAAGAAAAGTAAAGTGCTTAGTGTTTTAAAAGTAGTGAAATTATATTAGATTAAGTTATTATTAGTTGTGTGATTTTTAAGTATTTGCTAGTGTAATTTTAGTGATTAATAAAATCAGTGGTTAGTGAAAATTCTTGTTGCAAGTTATTTAAACCCACAGAGTGTTTACTGAAAATGTAAGCACGTAACAATATGTACTCAATTTTATGATAAACTTGACTTTGTGTTTGCATCTTGTGTACATAAGAAATCTGTCTCGTAGTGGGCAATACCCTCCCTAGTTCAACAGCACCATTATAAATAAAATCAAAATCAAGGAAAGCCTTAGAAAGCAATATGCAAGGACTGGCGATCTCCTTATTTATAACGAGTTTAAAAATGTCAGGCATGAAGTAAAGTGCAATATTAATGTAGCATACAGTAACTTCGTGAAAGATTCGGAAAGAACAATAAAAAGTGATCCCAACAAATTTTGGGCCTTCATCAATAGTAAAAAGGGGTTAACAAATGTCTTGAAAGAAATGTATTTGGATAGAGTTTCATTAAAAGATCCTGATGACATATTAAATGCTTTTGTGAAATTGTTTAGCCAATCCTATATGGACTCCTCATTGGATACCGGGAATATTTTCACTGAAAGTGACTGCCCGAACAATAACCCTATTGTAAATATAAATTCTTTCTCAGAGGTCAAGGTTATTCAGGCTTTAAAACGAATTAAGCCTAAAATAACAGCAGGCCCTGATTCCGTACCGGCATTCTTACTGGAGAATTGCGCATTTATATTTGGATATCTCTTAACCTTAATTTTCAATTTAATATTAAAAAATTGTCAGTTCCCAGACTTATGGAAATATTCCAAAGTGTGTCCAATAGACCATTCCAGAATGACGTCATTGACAGTTCGGCCATATTTGCTGGGTGGCATACAAAGCCATTTGCGTATGTAAACATTATGAGTATTTCATCATTAAATTGTTTAATCCTGGTGTAATTGATAAAAAATGCCACATTTTTGTATCGCTGTTAAATGTTCAATGCGTGCTGAAAGAGATAATGCATCGTTTTTCCGATTTCACGCTATTTTAACCAATAGGGGGATCATCTTAATACATTGTCTATAGAAAGAAGAAATGCTCGGATTAAGGCTTTGGGACGGGGGCCACTAAGTAAAAGCCACCTAAAACGCGGTCGTATTTGTTCAAAACATTTTATAACTGGTAAGTACTTAATTTTTGTACAAAAACTCCTTCTAGGTTTTATAAGGTTAGAATTAAATTATGTGTGTGATTTTAGGAAAACTAGCTGCTTTAGAGGCTAAAACTATAAATACCCTCCTTTACAAAAGTCCAAACTCAGTTGTATACTTATAGATTTGGAAAACACACGAAACATTGCATGTTCATGTAGAAAGAATTATAGATTTACTCAAAAGAAAATTTAAGACTTTTCATGAAACAATACCCATAAGCATGTTGTCAAAACGAAGAAATTGAGTGCATTGGATAAAATTGTCGTGGTATGTAGTGCAATAATAAACATGTGCCTTCTCAAATACTAAATAATATAAATAAAGAATTATGTATGTGTTTATTAATAAAAAAACAATTTTAATTATATATACCTATTTATTTCAATATATTGCACATCAAAAGAAATATATTTTTTATCCACAGTAAAACAAATGTTATTTAATATTCACTTTATCTTAAAATATCCAAGTTCAGGTTCAGTCAACCAAAAAAAAAAACCATAAATTAGGTACGGACATAAATAGGCGTAAGTTCATTTTTATCTTTCAAAAGGAGGATGTTCCTAAGATCTAAAGAAGGATGTTTCTAGTTTTTTGGTCAATCCATATCCCATATTCGCAACATTTCTGCATTTTTCATGGAAGGTACTGGCCACGGTGTAAATATACTACACCGTGGTACTGGCTGAATGGAAAGTTTCTCAGTAGACGCTGGACCTAGACCACTGTCTTCGATGGTATTTGGACGATCATGCAGGTACAGAGTGTCTATATGATTGCATACTTCTGATAAACCAGCCATACATGTACAGTGAACACTGGAAATGCTGGCGTCCTTTAAAATAATAATCCTAACTTGAGGTAACTTTTCCCTCTTTCGTTGAGAGTGTTTAACCTAGAACAAAGATTTAAAAAATGTTAATCAAGTTTAAAACCTTTGTGGCATCACAATTATATACATTAACATATAAAATCTAATTGTAATAAAAAATTATGCATTAACTTTGATTTCTTACCTTCCCAATGACAACAAATGTCTCATTGCTGATTTGTTTTGCCAAAATTCCTTGAGTAGAGTCAGATTCTTAAAGCCTGTAGGCTTGCAAGCTTTTATAAGGCTAAACATGTTGACCAGGATAATAACTATGAGTTAGTATTGAATAATTCACGAAGTCCATCATGGTAATATTATAAATTTCAAGCCTGCTCTCTTCAGGAGGAATTACATAGGGGTCAATATTGTCAATAATCTCAATTTTTTTAACATATCTGCACTTAATATCACCTCTAAGGGTTACATTATTCACTTCGAGACATCTTGGTGAAAAAATTTGCAAAAAATCACAATAAACCCAATACACAGCACCAAAAACGAATGTAAACACACGGAAAATAATCGCTTTGTGTGCCACCCAGGCAAAATGGTGGATCTGTCAAAGTCACGTGTTCTGGAATGGTCTATTTATAAAAAAGAGAATAAATTAGATATTCAGAACTTCAGAAAAATCTCTGTAATCTGCAACTTTTGCAAAGTCTTGGAAATCCTACTGTATGACAGAATATGTTACTCGATTAACACAAAAATTTCTATTCACCCACGTGGTTTTAAGAAAGGGTGTTGGACTACAACAAATCTTTTCTTTGTCACTCAATATATTTCTGAGTCCATAGATGAGCACAGTCAAACAGATGTCGTATATACGGATTTTCCCAAGGCATTTGACAGACTCGATTACCGGCTACTTCTCAATAAATTAGATAAAATTGGTATCTGGTATTCCTTACTCTGCTTATTTCAATCTTATTTAATGAATAGGACTCAGTACGTTGTTCTCAATGGATTGAAGTCAGTGGAATTTGTTGCCACCTCTGGAGTTCCCCCGAGATCTATTCTTCGACCCCTGTTATTCAATTTATTTATTAATGACATACCAGACGAAATTGATTTTCCTTGCCTGCTATACTCTGATGACCTGAAAATATTCACAGTTATAAATAATATTGATGATTGTTTTCAATTTCAAACGTGTCTTAATAAAATAAACAACTGGTGTATAACCAATAAATTATACTTGAATGCTGGTAAGTGCAACGTATTGTCCTTTTCTGTAAAAACATCACCAATTATTTTTGAATACCATTTGGATAACGTCTCCCTTCAGAGACCTTCAACGTTTCGTGACCTCGGCGTAATCTTTGATATAAAGCTTTCTTTTATTGATCACATCGACACTATTATCTCTGAAGCCGTTAAGAGTCTTGGATTCATTGTTATTTTTTGTAGTGGCGTCTGCTAAGCAAGTTACTTCAGAGAGCTCCAGCATTATTACTTTTAAATGCTGCAAATCAAAAAGTTTTATGCATTATATATGTGTTAACTGTTTTAGTGTATATCACAAGTCGTGTCTGCCTAAGTTCAGGCAAAAAATTCGATTTGTTAAGGATAATAAACTTGTTTGTTGTGAGGAAGAGTACTACAATGACAATGACGAAGAAAAAAGTATTTTAGAAAAAACCATTAACGACCTCACAGAAGACAGTGATAACAAAAATAAATATATAGAAAAACTGAAACAGGAAAATGAGGTATTCTTACAAGAGATGCTACAAAGGGATGAGGAAATGGCTAATCAAATTAAAACACAAGAAAAAATTATCGAGGACTTAAGAAAACATATAGAATGCCTAAACAAAAACACTAATGATAAAATGGAAAGAGAATCAACTTCAGTGGGCACGCAAACAAGAATGTTAATAATACAGAGTGATAACAAAAATATTAGCTTAAGTACAAAGAATTCCAAAATCAAATATAAAGCAGATACAATCGCAAATGTACAAAGGAAACGTATTCTGTTACTTGTGGATGACGATATAACCTGGCATCTTAGAAACTTAATAGATCTGAAATCTTATGATGTCTTTTCTATGAAGAAACCTGGAGCACTTTTAGACCAAGTCATGGAGGGTATGGAAGTAATGATAAAAGATTACACACTACAAGATTATGTAATTATCATGGGAGGTGCAAATGATATTGATAAAAAACGTACACCGTCTTTTAGACTCATTTGTAATAGGCTGAAAATGTGTACACATACTAATATACTGTTCTCGTCAGTACCGTTTTCCCAAAAAAGTGATATTATAAAAAATTGTCGTTGTTTTCCTGATCTTTTGAAAATCTCAAAAGTTATACCCATATACAAAAAAGATTCTAAAAGTGATCCCGCTAACTATCGTCCAATTGTTATTATACCCTTTATGGCAAAAATTTTTGAAGTGATATTAAAGGATCAAATTACTAACCATTTTGAACGAAATAATCTGTTTAACCCCTATCAATTCGGTTTTAAGGCCAAACAATCTACAACGCTGGCTATTAATTCTTTAATTAAGATCACTTTATCGAAGTTTTTAGATCTAACAAAAGCCTTCGACTGTGTCTCACATGAAATATTAATTGACAAATTAAAATTTTATGGCTTTAGCAGTAATAGCTCTGATTTACTTAAATCATATCTAAGTAACCACTATCAGTTTGTATCTTGTCAACGTTTAAATTCTAACCTTCTTCCAATAAAATATGGAGTACCTCAAGGATCAGTGTTAGGCCCGACACTTTTCCTAATATATATAAATGATTTACCAAATGTTGACCTAGATGCAAACTTTGTCCTTTTCGCTGATGATACAACCGTGACAAAATCCTTTAATGACATCAAGGACCTAATCACCAATTTAAACTTAAATCAAATCACTGTCCAAAATTGGTTCACAGCGAATCAACTAACACAAAATGATTCTAAAACAGAAAATTTGATTTTTACGCTAAGGGATACAGATAGTGTTGACGTGAATCCTAGTAAGGAGGTATATATCTAGACAAAAAGTTAAGTTGGGAGCCACATGCAAATTACATTTGTAGGAAGGTCTCCAAAAATATATACTTATTACGCAATCTTACTTACAATGTATCGCGGAAAATATTAATAAATGCGTATCATGGTTTAATTCACTCAGTCATTTCTTATGCAATTTTAATCTGGGGGCCATTCATCTGCTAGTGGTAAAATTTTTGCTACTCAAAGAAAAGCAATCAGGATAATTGCTGGCCTTAATTTTAGAGACGCCTGTAGAATAGAATTCGTTAGGTTGAATATTCTCACATTACCATGTGTTTATATCTTGCAATGTTTATCGTATATAAAAGAAAATGAGGTGAACTTCACAACACATAGTCAAATACACAAATATCCTACACGAAACTGCGATAAAATAAATATAAATTTCTTAAGGCTAAAGCAGACACAGGTAGGAACTAATTATTATGGGATAACTTTTTATAATGTGTTGCCTGCCCATGTAAAACAACTCGACTTAAAAACATTTAAAACGTTGATGAAAAATTTTTTACTCAGAAATGCGTTCTATTCATTTAAGGAATTCTTAGAGACAGATTTCAATGATCCTTAATGGTTTTCATAAGTTTTATCTAGTTAACCTATCTTAATTTTCAATTTATTATATTCTTAATATGTTGCCGTACGTATAAATGTATATGTTTCACTGTTGTATTGACGTATGGTAATTAGTTATCATTCTTTTATTTTTATTATTCGTGTTAAGTGATTATATATTGCATTTTATTATTTAAATTGTTGTTTGTATCTATATGTTTATTGTTTGTAATTTATTCAATTTATTTATATATATTTTCTTACACCATATTTACATCTTTATGTATATTATATATATTTTTTGCATTTACATGTACTATACAATTTTTTATGTAATACTTGACTTGTGTAAATACCCTGAGTATAAAACACCAATAAACAACTTACTTACTTACACACTAGTCGTGAATTCACTGATACGGATACATTAAAAATTCTTTACCAATAATTTGTTAGATCGAAGCTTGAGTATGCATCACTTATCTGGTGTCCGAGCTATGAGGTACATAAAACTAACCTGGAAGCAGTGCAGCGTAGATTTGTCAAATTGTTCTGGTTCAAATCAGATGGTACTTACACTGTCATGGGTTTTCCGCAGAGAGATCTACTTGAAATATTTTCCATATCTACACTTGAAGACAGGCGATTATATCTCTCTCAAGTTTTCTTATTTAAAGTTTTACACAATGATTTTGACGCACCTGAAGTAATCAGCAAATTAAATTTTCAAGTCCCTAGATTGGCTTCTTGCAATGCTCAAGTTTTCTATATGCCCACCCCACATACCAACATTTTAAAAAACTCGCCTTTGTTTACCATGTGCAATAATACAAATAAATTGTCCAGTGCTCTTGATATTTTTAACTGCCGTCTGAAGGATATAAAATTTTTAATTAAATTTGTAGTTGTTTGGTTGCTTAAACCTTTGTTTTTCTTAATAGTTGTTTTTGTTTAATTTTATTACTTTACACTTGTCACTTGTGTATTTTATCGTTACCTTTCTGATTTTTTTGTGTGATATATTTATGTTGTACTATGTATTAGTATAGTATAGTATATTTATTTCTCATGCCAGATATACATAGTATATATATGAACGTCACAACAGTAATACAAGTGAATAGTACAAGATCAATAAAATTTATAACTAACAATACATGTAACATCACATTTTACGACTAACTAATCAAATGATCACAAGTAACAGGTAAATATTTAAAACATTTAATCTAAATCATCACAGATAGTGTATATGGACGTTTCAGTATCACTGTGGCTCAAGGTTCAGGTACTTCTCAACAGAGTAGAAACTGTTTGTAGCAAGAAAATTTTTCAAACAAGAATTAAATTCATTTAGCGAATTTATGGATTTAATTTCTGACGGTAACTTGTTATACATTTTAATACCTGCATGATATGGACATTTCTTGTACAAGGTTGTGTTGTGATTTTTTATTTTTAGTAGATTACCATGTCTAGTACTATATGAATGATTGTCTGAATTGGTTTCAAACATGTTTAGATTTTTTTTGACAAGTTTAATAGTGTTGAATATATATATGCTGGAAATAGTTAGGATTTTATTATTTTTAAAATAAGGTTTACAAGAGTCTCTTGGTGTGACATCAAATAATAATCTGATGAGCCTTTTCTACAGGATAAACACGCGATTTATACTAGAAGCAGCACCCCAAGCTACGATGTTGTATGATAAATGTGAATATGCAAGTGCATAATAAACATTTAATAGTGGTTTTATATTAAAGATACCCTTCAACTGTCTTAGTGCGAAGTATGCATAATTTAGCTTTTGGCAAATATGTTTAATTTGATCTTCCCAGCAGAGGCTACTGTCAATTATGGTTCCCAAGAACTTGACAGTTGTTGAGAAGCTTTCAGTAGGTATGACTTTGATAAGATCATCTGTAGGTGATCTTCTTTGCGAGAAGTATACACACGGAGTCTTGCCAATATTCAAGATCAGTGTGTTACTGTGACACCAGTCTTGATATAATTGCAAAATCCTATTTATTTTATCTTGGAGTACTACAGGATCCTGTGCTGAGAGCAACATTGAGGTGTCATCCGCAAACATAACAACCAATCTCTCCTGCATAATTGCAGAGAGGTCATTGACAAATAACAAAAATAGTAATGGTCCCAGTACGGAACCCTGAGGGACTCCTTGAGTGACATCATAGTTTTCCGATGTTGTGCCGTGTATTTTCACATGAAGTTTTCTATCAGTCAAGAAAGATTTAATGTTAGACCTCTAATTCCCAATCTTTGCAATTTGTACACAACAAAATCAACATCGAAAGTATCAAACGCTTTGCTTAGGTCAAAAAATAACCCCACGACATGATTTTTCCTATCAATTTCATTGTACACAAACTGCAAGAGCTGGAAGGTGGCAGTTTCTATTGATTTATTTTGCTGGAAGCCATGCTGATTTGTTGTTATAATATTGTGTTTAGATATTCTGTTAAATATTAATCTTTCTATAACTTTTGAGAGTACACATAGGATGGAAATTGGTCGATAGTTTTCAAAATCAAGCTCATCACCTTTCTTAAATACTGGCAGAACTGATGCAATTTTGAATATACTTGGAAAATGGCCTTGTTGGAAACATTCATTAATTAAGTGTGCCAGAGGTGTAGCAATTATTTAACATGCATATTTTAGGGCCTTAGTAGATATTCCATCTACACCTATAGCAGACTTATCTTTTAGATTTTTTATTATGTCTATGATTTCCTCACGTGTTGTAGGCTTTAAAAATATTGTATGTTCAACATAGGAGCAACCAGTACATTCGGTGGAAATATTGTCCTTGAAATGTTCAGACATTTTTTCAGACGCAACATTTGAAAAGTAATTCCCAAAATGGTCCACAATGATTTGAGGATTAGTTGTGGGTGTGTTGTTTATATTTATTATTAGTTTATTGCTTTCAAAACTTCTACCAAGTTGTTCATTAACCAGACTCCAGATTTCTTTTGAACTATTTGTTGCTTTATTTACTCGTGAGAAATAATCTCTTTTAGATTTTTTGATGTTTATGTTAAATTGTTTTTTCTTGTCTTTGTATAATTTAGTCAGATTGAAATCATTCAATTTATTTTCCAACCAATAGAGATTTTTTAGTTCTTGGCTCTCCTTCATCAAATCACAATTAAACCAGTTCTTGCAACTTACTTTATTTGATTTCTTGTTACAGTAAGCAACTAGGGGACATGAGCCCTCAAGACATATTAGGAACAACTCGATAAAATGTTTGAAAGCTTCATCAATGTTTTCACTGGAAATGCTATCCCAAGCAGTGTTTTCAAGCATACAGATAAATTTATTAATATTTTCCTCTGAAAAATGTCTAACATGATAAAATGTATTATTCTTTTCTGAAGTTATTTTTAAATCCCTGGAACAAATAATTTGTGCAGCATGATCTGCTATTCACGGACTACATACATAAGCTAAGTATCTACCTTTTGGTAGATTCGTAGCTATGTAGTCAATACCTGTATTTAAGGTTACATTATGCCTACCTACATTATGTTTTTTTTTACTCTGTGATCCCTGGTCTGTAATTGGGTACCTTACCTGTTGAACAGTATATGCAATAATTAAATAAATAAATTAGAACGCCATTTTGTATCAGAATTTTGGTACTACCATCAATTAACCCTTCCGTTTTACCTTCTTGAATCACTTTTTCCATTTTGAAGGGTTAATATTACAATTCATGTATTCAGGTAACTTGTTACATGGGATAGACACAATTTATTCATATTTACAACTAGGTGTTCAATAATAAAATCCAAAATTCACCTTAATTGTAATATTACATTACATAGTTAATTAATTCATAGTTCTCTGGTAATAACAATTCTTATAATTTTCAGGTTTGAAGATGTAATCGTAGCAAAATCGGAACAGCCCAGCAGGTTACAAACAAAAGAAAAATGTTCAACGCCAAGCTTTGAAAATGATCATTTGAATGAGACGAATTATGAAAATGGTCTTACACGACCCTTACTAAAGCATGAAGATACTACAGGAGTAACAATGTACAAATGTGATTCTTGCTTATATCAGACAAAACGTAAAGTTTACCTTAAAAGACATTCGCTGGTCCATAAGAATCCTTCAGAAGTAAAATTATTCAAGTGTGACGAATGTTCATTTCAGACAAAATATAAGTGCGTCCTCAAAAATCATGTGCTAGTGCATAAGGATTCTTCAGAAATAACAATGTATAAATGTGACTCTTGTTCATATGAAACAAAAAAAAAAAGGTTACTTAAAAGACATTCGCTGGCCCATAAGGATCCTTCAGAAATAATAATGTACAAATGCGAGTCTTGTTCCTTTCGGACAAAATACAAAGATTCACTGAAAAAGCATTTTTTACTTGTACACAGGGATCCGTCAGAGATAACAATGTACAAATGCAACTCTTGTTCTTATCAGACAGGATTTAAAAGTAGTTTCACAAGTCATTTGCTGGTCCATAAGGATCCTTCGGAATTAAAAATGTACAGTTGCGTCTATTGTTCACATAAGACAAAACGGAAAGGTAGTCTCAAGATACATTTGCTGACACACAAGGATCCATCAGAAAAGACAATGTACAAGTGTGAGACTTGTTTTTATGAGACAAGCAATAAATGTACTTTTGATGGTCATTTGCTGACGCATAAGGATCCTTCAGAAATAACGATGCACCAATGTAACTCCTGCTCATTTCAGACAAAACATAAACAATCTCTAAAAACTCATTTGCTAATACATAAGGACCCTTCAGAAGTAAAGATGCACAAATGTTCCCTTTGTTCATATCAGACAAAAATTAAAAATAATCTCAAAATTCATTTGCAATCACATAAGGATCCTACAGAAGTAACAATATACAAATGTGACGGTTGCTCATTTAAGACAAAATCTAAGTCTTATCTCAAAAAGCATATCGCCAGCCTAATGGCAAAAGCTCATGGCTCCGATTTGGTAAATTTTACAGGAGACGTAAAAAAACATTTAAACTTTTAATGCGGCTGTTTTCTAGTTGATTTTGGTAAACAAGAATCATTTATATTATTAGGTAAAACATATTTTTGCTAAATTAATTAATTTAAAATATATTTGTGAATATCAGTGAAGTTACACGATTTTTTAACTTTTTAATAGAACTAAATAGTAGTTACATGGTTTTATTAAATCTAAATCATCTAATCGAACAAAATTTAAAAGGTGTAAATATACCAACACTTAATACTATATTAATTTTAAAATTATAAAAATATAAAACATAAGAGAGAAGTCAAGTGTGTGGGTGTGCAGAGTGGTGCTCCTGAACATTGTTTGAAATAAACCGGTAAAACGCATAGTTATTAGCTAAAAGTTAGGATGGCATAAGGAGCAACTTATTCCGCGTCAACTGAGTTCCATTTTAATGTATGTAATTTAAACTATTATTGAATTAGTGCAGTGGAAATTACAAAAAGTAAACCTCCGTGCCATCAGACCAGTTCCAAGAAATAGAAAAGGCTAAGGACTAACGCAGTAAAACATCTATTTTGCATTAGGCACAATTCAAGGGACTAGCAAGTAAACAAGTGCAGATCTTCCAGGGCCGGACTCGGCAGTAAAAATATGAGGAAGAAAAAAACTACAAAATGGAGTGTACGCAATGTAAACAAGTTAAGACAGCCAATAAGGATGTAAAATACCCATGTTTTCCATGCGACATGTAGGAATTTATACTGCATATAATGCTTGGAACAGACATCCTCAGAAATAAAATGCAAACCTATACAAACACGCCTTTTGAAATTCCACTGCAGAAAATGTCTCAACTATGACTTAGTGGATGTTTTGATAAGTTCCATTAAAGATCAGGAAGTTATAATAGAAGACGAGGAAAATCTAATTAAATTGCTCCAAGAAAAATTTAAATTTTTTGAGGAGAAAGAACAAGTATCTGGAAAGCTCACATATGCAAATATTTTAACTAAAAAAACAAAATAATGATAAACAAAGTTTTTCAAGCATAGTAGTATTGCCCAAAATGGCACAAAATTTTTCACAAGCAAAAGAGGACATTATTAAAAAAGTAAATCCAGTAGAACTAAAAATTGGAATACAAAATTTGAGAACAACAATAATTGGCACAGTTATTATTAAATTTGCAACAAAAGGAGAAAATGACATATTGGAAAATACAATGAAGGATAAATTAAAGGACGATTATAATGTAGAAACAAGTAAGATGAGAAAGCCAAAAATAAAAATTGCCAATTTCAATGAAGAGGTGACAATAGAAACCATTGAAAAATGTATAAATAAACAAAATCAATTAACAGAAGTGAAAGTAACTTATGTAAAAAATCTAAAATGGGGCTTTCGAACCATATTTTGTTTATGTATGTATGTTATGTTTGTGGAATTCGAAAAATTGATGAGCATGAAGAAAATATATATTGGTTGGCAACGCTCTCCAATTTATGAAAATCTGGATATTCCTGGCTGTTTTCAGTGTCAGGAATTTTATCACAAAAAAAACTTATAGTAAACATAAAGTGGCTCGCACGATATGTGGCGAAGAACATGTTGTAACTGACTGTCCAAAACAGAAAAAATTCTTTGATAACTGTGCAAATTCAAACAAAAAAATATAAAACGAAACATAATACTAATCACCAATCCACTGATATAGGATGTCCAACAATGAACTTCCAAATAGAAGTTTTGAAAAGCAAAACTGATTACAACACTCAGCAATGGTAATTTTAAATGAACGAATCCTATTCACTGTCTATATAAACTCTTTGTTAGGACTAAATGTAAATGCCAAAATTGTCTCATATGCAGATAATACAGTAATAATAATAATAATAATGTATTTTATTCATCATATCAAGTTACACACATGGTATAACTTATTAGACAAGTCAGTGGTAAATAATAAATAAAGGTAAAAAACAGACAATAATAACAATAATAAAACATACAAGTATAGAAGTATAACAACAATATGATATACAGTACTGAAACATATTAAATACAATATATTACACTTTAAAATTAAATATAAAACTAAGAGTGTAAATAGTCATCTACAGAGTAAAAAGCTCTACTCATTAAAAATTTTAGCTGGGCATTTCTATATAAATTAAAATTATCGAATTGGCCAAACAGTTGGGTAAATTTATTATAACAATTAATGCCTTTAAAGATGTGAGAATTTTGGCCCACACTTGGTCTCGAGAAAGGCACCCGAAGCTGATTGTTGCTGCAAGTAACATAGCTGTGAACATTACTATTTTTTAAAAAGATATTTTCCTTTTTTTTATATTTGTTGTAATTAAGAATATGTACAGAGATGGTAACGTTAAAATTGATAGTGCTATAAATGCCTCTTTACAGTGAGTCTGAGCAGGTAAACCAAGCATACACCGTATAATTTTCTTTTGTGCTACAAAAACTTTGGAAGCATGTGGAGAGTTTCCCCAGAACATCAATCCATAAGATATCTTAGACTGAACCAGACCAAAAGTTGCTTTGTTTAATAGGAATACTTGGGATCATACGCGAGAAAATGTAATCGGGGGTATGCAAACTATAAAAAAATGGCTTGACAAATATCAACTTTCTTTAAATACTGAAAAAACTAAGTACATTGCATTTTAAGTAACCAATCGTAATAGACCCGAGTACAACTCAATATAGGTAAATAATCTGCTGCAGGCAATTAAAGAAATTGCAGAAATAAAATATTTAGGGATTATTGTAGACAAACAGTTAAAATGGACACAGCATATTAGCTACTTAACAAATAGGGTAAGAGAGCTTATATATAAGTTCTATCAGCTTAGAGATATTTTAAATAAAAATATTCTGATAGTGATCTATAAGGGATTTGTAGTCAATTTTTCGATATGGTATACTGGATTGGGGTGGTCTGTATACAACATCTTTACAAAAGTTAAATGTCATCCAAAATACTATTTTAAAAATTATGTATAATAGAAAAAGAGATTATCCAACAAAATTACTTTATAAGAACAGTGATATGCAATAACAAGTACTAAGGTAATCCAATCGTGGGCCGTGTTATTTGTAGGTGTAATTAAAGATGCGGCAAATAGCCGATTAAAATGTAATTGGAATTTTGATGTTATCAATCGCTGGCTTGTATATCAGTGTATGCGCGGAAGCTATACAACCTTAGGCGAGGGTTGTATAGGAGATATACCATCCTTCGGAGGGGATGTAAAGCCGTCGGTCCCTTGTCTATTAAATGTTAGGCAAGTAAAAGATCCCTACTCTTCTTAAGGGAAGAGGTTCGGCAAAATTCCTGGTTGGGGGTAGCTCGTCTACAGGCGTCGGTGTTAGGCCTCAGTAGCGGAAATAGGCCGACGTTAAATAAATGTATAAAAAAAAAAATTATCAATCGCTGTGATAAAATAATTTTGCTGCAAAACAGAGGACACGAACAATGTCCTGTTCATTCATTATAGAATGGAAGTGATAATGAGACTTTAACACTCATGTAAAAGATCATAGAACGTTGGGGGAAAAGCTCCCTTAATTGAATAAACAACTGCAAATCCCAAATTGTATATGATTGTTCAACAACGTGAACAGGGTGTGTCGATGTAAAGTAGTTGAGGACAAACCCACGACCGCGGTGTTTGTACTAAAGCCAGGGAACTCTTTATTAATTTGATGGATCGTTATTAAACAATCATAGAAAACTAGGCATTCGCAGGTGAGAAATATCTCACAATAGTTTGACTGGAGAATATTCTAGTAAAACCTGTACATGGCAATCCAGGCACACGGCAGGCCTTTGATAGAGCACAACTGAAGTATACTGGAAGCTAAAGTTTCTTGTCATTGCATAAACTCTGAAACTATATAGTTCTAGAATATAAACTTGTTATTGTGCCAATGGAAATCTTCCTAGCAAAATATTCAATTTGAGTAAAAGACTCCACAAAGTAGGTGCGTACTTGGCTAAACAAGACATACGTCTCCGTCGCAAGTGGCCATCGTGCCAAGACTCAGTGTAAATGCGCATAAGCTGCAGGGAAATTTCCCTAAAGTTGATATTAACACGAAAATCTCCGGGTTGATTTTAATTATCACAACAACCACTTATCGAAGATGAGAACAAACCCACGACCGCGGTGTTTGAACTAGGGCCAGGGAACTCTTTGTGGTTATAACAACAATGAAAATAAATCAAGAGATTATGTACTATTTACGTAGTTGAAAGCAAACAGCCTTATAAGATTGTACAACTGCGGTGTTTTTAACATTTGGGTCAATCAGAACCCCAGCTGTGCCTGTGATGACTTTACCGGTCACCCGACCATCTGGGGAGCCGACAACTATACGGAGCGTCGAGTCAAGTGTAATGCAGTAACAGCTGATGTAAAAGTAATGTGTTGGATCCGATTCCCTCAAAATGCACCTATTTCAGTGAGTCCTCTAGACAAACAAATGCACGCATCAATGCAGCCTGTTAGTTATTGCTAAAAACTTGTTGCATAAATATTATTGAAAGATGAACTAACTAGTAATCAATTAAAGTGTATTCATATTAAAAAATTAGTTGCAACGAACCTGTCATAAAATGAATATCTTTGATACCACAGATAAGCCAATTTCCCCTATTTCCCCCAAACCAGAATGTAAAGTCAATTTTAAATAATAACGAAGAGAAGTAAATTGGTTAGATACTTAGATAGTTATGTTGGTGAAATTGTCGCCGTGTAAATAGTCAAGTTGGAGTGTGCTCCAGGAGTGGGCTGGCAAGTGTCGCATTACCGTGGATAATTGTTGTCGCCAATGTACTGGTACAGCGTGCACAGAGAATATCTTAATTTCCCCCAGTTGACTGGTAGAGAGCGGGCAGTAATTTGCTAGGTGTCTCCCCCAGGTTGCTGGTAGAGAGCGTGCAGTAATTTTCTAGATGTTCCCCCAAGATGGCTGGTAGAGAACGTGCAGTAGTTTTATAGTTGTTCCCCCAAGATGGCTGGTAGAGAACGTGCAGTAGTTTTATAGTTGTTCCCCCAAGATGGCTGGTAGAGAACGTGCAGTAGTTTTATAGTTGTTCCCCCAAGATGGCTGGTAGAGAACGTGCAGTAATTTTCTAATTGTTCCCCCAAGATGGCTGGTAGAGAACGTGCAGTAGTTTGCTATTTGGTGCCGCCAGCGTACTGGTCCAGCGTCGATTTTCTTCTACCCGAACGCTATGAATGCCTTGAGCTTTTATTCAGATTCTACGACGTCTCTGTGACGCCACACGCTGCATTATTTCCATATTTCTACCGTAATGCTGTGACCCAATGTTTTCTAGCTTGCCATTAGTTATGCCCTGTCCCTTTTCCTCCTGTGCACCTAATGTCATCTTTATTCAAATTCGCTCGAACCACTCGACGTATCTCTGACTACAAAATGCATTTGTCTTGTAAAATTTCTAACAACGCATGTTAAGACGCTTTTAAGTACCACTTGAAATTTATCTTAAGTTGTTACCCTAACATTTTAAAAACTTTGGCGACATTTAGTCGGGCCTACTTATGTGTATGCAATTTTTATGGACTTGTAAAAATACTTATATTTGTCTAACTTTGGAAATGAAATTTAGAATGTAATGCTTAAATAATTTCTGGTTAATTGTAGTTATAAAAATGATGTTTCCCTGAATTTAAATCAAACTTAAGACTTATTTTTAAAATAGAATGGCCCCAGGAGCGGTCTACTTCAATATATTATATGTATGTTAGTGTATATATTTTGTAGTTCTATTCTACGTTTATATATGTATTATGCAATTGTTTTATATATATTTTATTTTATAATATGTGTATTGTTGTATTCTGTACCAATTTATGACTTGCCACAAATGTATTTTATATATATGTATATAGTGGTTAAATAAAGATATCTATCTATATTATCTCTTTTTGTGTTATATTATGATTAGCATTATGCATAGCAAATTCATTGATATGCTTTTTTACATAGGTAAGACATTCTAATGTGTATATAGATGGGAAAGTTAGTATGTTTAAATCAATGAATATTGGTTTAGCATCTGCTCGATAACCTATTCCTCCCACAACCCTGACTGCTCTTTGTTGTAGGTCAAAAAGTCTATGTCTGCTAGCCGAATGCCCCCAAACAAGAATGCCAATTCGCAGAGGATTTTAATTGAGGAATTATTTATATAATTTAAGGGACTGAATTCAATTGAATATTTAATTAGAATTAGAGTACCTCCGTGTCTCGATTCAGACCTGCAGTAGTGAAACGCCCAGTATATAGGACATTTACAAATTTAAATTTTTCCTATTTATGTTTCCAAATTCAAGTAATTATTGCAGTTTAATTCATGGTATTTCATCTGGTCATTAAATATTAAACACAGTAAAGTTACCAGAAATGCAATTTTAAAATTATATTCTTTTAAAGTAAAGTTAAACGCTACAATTTTGAGGCAGAATTTACATAAAATCTAGTCGAGTCGCACGGTTTTTCATAAAATTTCATTTTCTGAATATTTTACTAGGGAAGTTTGCGTTTGCAAAATAACAAGTTTATATTCAAGAACTATAGATTTTGACCATACACTACAAGTTTACAAATACTTTTTCTTAGGCGCTTTACGCTGATATAAGAGCTTTGTTATAAGAGTCTTTGTCGACTTCAACCAATTTTATTTATTTATCTACTAAATTGTCAACGATGTAAAGTTCTCGTGACTACGAGATTTGTGAACTGTGTTTGTACAACATAACAGTAAAGTGGGTGCCTTACGGACTATCGGAGTTCCGTCTAAATTTAAAATTAAC
The DNA here is from genome assembly GCA_963675555.1 of Leptura quadrifasciata. Taxonomy (NCBI): domain Eukaryota; kingdom Metazoa; phylum Arthropoda; class Insecta; order Coleoptera; family Cerambycidae; genus Leptura; species Leptura quadrifasciata. The sequence continues at coordinate 92,187,914 of OY776680.1, read as the reverse complement.
AGTCCGCTGTTTTAAGGACACTTGTCTACACCAATCTGTAAGGTCGTCGATCTTTTCGGCCACCCCATATTAACATCTGTTCAGTGCTAAACACTTACTACTGCTGTTTAGTTTATCAGTCAATTGATAGAAAATCAAATTTCCAGCGTTGTTTAGATTGTTCTTTCTAATACTATTTAAGCCGATTGGTTAGGTGCAGTCGGTAATTGCCATATACTGTATCCTGCTATCTTTCTTATCAGTAGACGAGAGCACAACTATAATAAAACTGGAAATTTCCACAACTATTAATTACTTGCAAAAGGGAGGTTTCATTCCCACAGCTCGTGAGTGTTTTCACTGAAACCTGGCGCCGTAACCAACTACTACAGAAAATATCAAATAAACTTTGTTAGGTTGAAACACTTATTTTCTGTTATGTTCGTAAACTTTGACACTGATGCAGTTGCGTTCTCTTTGTTTCGAAGTAACATCTTTGACGTTTGTTCACTCATGTTATTATCATTCCCAGACTATTGTCACAACTGTTTAAAATAACTATTGTCTGGCCGATAGCCGTGTTGTTTGAGATGCGAGGTGGCAATCGCTATTAATCACACGCGTATCGCGCCACTGGGTTCGAATCCCGGCTCCGGCCTTGGCACCGTCGGAGGAAATGGTAGTCTAATTTCTGTGTAGTTTAATTATTATGTACATAGACTATTGTCACTGCTCTTATTCTTGTCTATATTAATTTCTCAATGTAGACATGTGATATGTTTATTCAGGCATTTGCCACAACTCTAATTACTATTAAAATAACACAGCATACTTTTGTATCTCAGTTCTTGTTATTGCATCAAAACACTCAGTATATCTATAATATCGTCATTACTATAGCAGCGCAAATTTTCCTGTTATAATATTTAGACAATTGTCTCAAATATTTGGATTACTTTTGATTTCATATTCGACTATTGTTGCATCAATTTATATAAAATAAAATTGATTTTTTTTACTATTTTTTCCCATCAATTATTGTCTTATTCTTTCACCTTTACCTTTTTATCATATAAGTAATAAACTAAATAAATGTTTAATTTCAAAAGCAAAAGAGAAAACAACTGCAACTATAAATGTACAGTGCAATCTTGAGTAATAAGATACTACATAAATAACATCTATAATTAACTAAGTCTCTCAATTAATATAGACAGTGTGTTCAAGTCAACGAGGTATTCAATTAACAGAGTGATTAATTTTCTAAGATATCTAGTATCAGACAGAAACAAGTAATATTAAACTTTATATAAAAGAACCTGGGGTAAATTAAAAAAGGGTCACTACACACACACAACGAAATTTGGGTCCTACACTAATAAAACTAGACGATCACGCAAATGGTCAATATTATTTGTTTATCCTTCAGATAAATAAATCGCAATGAATTTACTGGTGACATGATTACCAGGATTTCATTTATTAATTAATACACTGGGGCTACAACATCTTGAGTATGTTCAAGTAGAAATATCCCGAGACATAAAAATTCGACAAAAACTTTACGACCTCATTAAAATACCGGTAGATACTCTTTGTAGTGCCGTTCGCTAATTGATTCGCTTACCGTTATAGGTTTTTAATGTGCGTCGGGAATGTTTAATGTCAGGCTTGGCGTCATGGCCCGCGGCGATTTAATTATGTCGTAAATCGTAAAGGTTTTGTTACGTTTTTTATGTATCGGGAGGGAACTTATTACTTGAACTATACATGCAATATTTATCTGGTCCGTTGTTCTAAATGCGACTTCAGCCACGTAGATATACAAAAAAGGCAGCAAAAACTTTACGACCTTGTTAAAATACTGTTCCCAGTGTTCCCTAAATGGGTTTTTAATGTGCGTCGGCTTGTTTGATGACAACAAACCAAATATTTAATGGTTATGCCTGTAGCATAAGCTGTGGATTGCGCTGGTGCAAGTTTGTGTTGTTTCCAAAGCGTAATGATGCGAATTCCAGAGTCGGTGTAAGTGATTTTATTTTTTGTTGATATTTCCTTCATTTGAGTTAATTTGTGATATATTGGTTGTTTTGTGTATAATTTCTGACTTACAAACAGTGTAGGTATGTAATTAGTGTAATTATATACAATACAATATGGTGTGCACTTGTATGGTACTGTTGTAAGAATCTGAACGAAATCCCGGATTTATTATATATTTTAAGTAAGTATACCTACCTCCTTTGTCGGTTGTATAAAATACGCTACCATTTAAATATTGGCAATATAATCCGACTTTTGCCTACTTAAACATGAATTTTTATTAAAAAATAGGTTATATTTGCCGATATATCAGGATGCAAAATATTCTAGCCTCAAATTTTTCCATTGGTGCTATTTTTTACAGATTTTTTAAGTTTATTGTGAATTGTTACCTAAATAATCATAATATAAATACGTACTCCAACATATTCGAGATAATAATACTCATTCCAAGATCTTTTTGAAAACACACGACGTTATCATACTTTTTATAAATATTACAATTTTATGAAAGGAGCAAGTACAAGCTGTGAAATGTGAATCTAGTCAGCCAACGTGGAAAAGTTGACAATAGGACCACTCAAATGTAGTGTAGTGTGTGTTTAATAGAATGGGGCATCAAGGCATCTTAATTATTTTTGTGTTATGTCAAATAAAGAACATGCTTTACTGCCGTTTATCTCCTATTCGTAGAGGTGAACGAATTTGATAAAAAGGATTATGGTAGTTGATCATTAAATCGTTTAAAAGCGAAGCTGACATACTTTTTCGTATTGACATTGACGGCGAAACCACAGAATATACAGACGTCCAACTTTGTCGGAACGCTTTGAAGTTATTTCTACGGATATTTCGTCTTTATTTAATGCGCCCGGTGGTATGACGTAGTTCTCAGTCGTGATGCGCCTACGCCTGTATTGGTCAATCCAGATCTGTTATCGGCGCGAGACAGTAAACACTGTAAACAGCTTATGCGGGACTGTAGCATAAAAAAATAAAACCTAATACATGAAAATTCTGAGATGTGAACGTCTGTATTAATCTGTGGCGAAACAACATAGAGCTGGTGCTCTCTGGAGGATAAAATAAAAAATAATGTTGCCCCCACTCGAGTGGGAGGCACTGATTGATCCGTATGAAAAGTGGATGCATAATGGCGGCGTAGTTGCTTTTATTTTGGCGAGCATAGTCTCATTAGACTCAATGTAATAGGTTAAAATTAAAATAAGTCTATTATGACTGATTTGATCACGAAACAATTAATTGTAACGTTATTACTTACATGTATTTTTCCACTTTGTCAAAATAAATACTGCAACCTGCTGGTGCCAGTTTTGACACTTGCGTTACGTTGTAAACACACTTCACCGCCTAGATGCTGGGTGAGGTTGTTGATGCAGACGCGCTAGTCACTATACACCTCAGACAATAGGGTTTTCCCAGAAAAAAAAATTATTGCTGAAATACTTCATTCACGTAAAAAAATGATTTATGGCATATTTATTATCTTATTAATTTTACTAATAGTAACAAAAAAAAAAACTTGAAGTTTGAAAAATATTGGGTTCATTTTAAACAGCCATAAATTGGTGCGTTGTGACGTCAACACCCTGAAATCCAATCACAGAGGTTGTCTCTGTTCAAGATTGTTTATTAATCTTGGTCTCTGTTAACATAACATAACCTCTATTTATTGACAGCACTCAGCACTTTTCTACTTTAGGTAAATTATCAGCGGCACCTTTAACATATCCCTCTTTCACTTGATTCCATTTTGATTGTAGAATTAATAAAACATAAACCAGAAACTGATAAAATAATATTTTCACTCCAAACAATACAAACATAAAAATATAAATTTAACGTTTTAGGTTAGTCATCTGATGTGTAATGTCGGTGAAGGTTAAACCTACACCCTACACTACAGTACAAAATATTAACGTCCGACGCTTTCACGAATAACTTGTGCTTCATTTATCTGGATCCTGATTGGCCAATATTTACACGTCCACTGCTTTAGACCAATCACAGTACAAGCATTACAAATTGAAATTCTGAGAAGTTTTAGAGGAAAGCTTTCTTTAACACACAGTTAGAATCTATTACAAACTAATTATATCCATAATCTCATTGGTTTTCCGGGTAGATACGTAATTCTGGCGCGTAAAAATGCCCGTTTTAAAAAGCAGTGAAATTATCAACAAGTTGTTTTAACGATATTTTCTTAGAAATAATTTTTATTAGAAAAGTAAGTATTGTTGTAAATTAATAAAATGTTTTATTATATTATTTTCACGACACAAATTGTTAAAATAAAATTAATGGGAAAACCCTATTGTTTATCTGAGCTATACACGCGCATACTGAAACCATCGCCTCTATAATTACCAACCCAGTTCCTAATATATCCAATAGATGACGCCATGCGCACTCGGCTTAATTTCATTCTCAACTTGTATTATATATATCCTTTAAATAGTTTAAATTTCCTGATTTCCAAGAGCCAAATTGATAAAAAGGATTACGGCAGTTGGTCATTAAATCGTTTAAATGCGGAGCTGAGAAAAATATGTGCTAGAGTTCATCGAAAAAAAGCTGAATTGGTTTTTTGTTTATAAATCTTCTTTTATTCTAGATTAATCAATAATGACGATATACTAGTTAGTACACTTGAAGTAGAGCGCTTTGTTTATTCAAAGACATATTTTTTCGTATTTACATTGACGGACAAACAACCGAGTACAGCTGGTGCACTCTGGCGGATAAAATAAAAGAGAATGTTCCACATTGAGTGGAGTGGGGGCCGGGTGGCCAGTCTCTACTTTATAGGGTTTTTAGGCCTAATAGAAAATTAGGTCATTTTTACAGCTTACTTGTTTTCAACAGCAGCTAGAGTTGCCGCCCTCTAGCTCCCTTCTTAATCATTTTATCGCGTTCTGGCCGGGCGGAAATTAAATATAATAGCTATCAAGTGGCCAAAAGGATTTTTCCCCCACCGTGCAAAAAAAACTCTGGAAAAAACGTGCAATTTTTATTTCGCTCACTAAGCGTTAGTTTGCGAAAAAAATCATTTTATGCGAGTACTATCTTGTAGCAAATAAAAAAATTGAAAAATGTACGTCGGTCTCATCGCGATTGGTCAATTACACGGGGAGTTATCAGCATGTGAAATATTTTCGTTTTCCTCCTTTCCCTCTCCTCCCAATTATCCCACCGCCACCAACCTCTGGCCCAACAGAATATCCGCTAATACCCTTCTATTAAATAAAACTTCAATTATAGCTATTAAAAATTTTAAAATCATATTTCGCGTCCCCAGAGATAGAAAATAAATGACTCATTTTTGTGAACTATGTTGAACCCATGATCATACAATTTCAACATTTGCTACAAAAAATTGAAAATAAAGTGATTATCTTGAGAGTAACAATAACTTTTATTTTCTTTAATAATCATCAAGACAAATAAATTGTTATTAATCAATATACGTATATCTTTTATACGATTTCTGAAAAGAAATTAAAAATATGAAACCCGCAATAAAAATAAGGCCGGCCCTGACGTATTTCATAGTGCGCTTGCGCGCCAACATGCAGCCGCCATACTTGCACGAAATTCAATTCTGCCTGTTTTAATGAGTCTGGCCTAAGGTCGTAAAGTTTTTATTGCGTTTTTTATACACACAATGAGTCCCCAGGTTACTTTACAAAATAAAACAGGCGTTTGTGAACGTTCTATTTACTATAAAGAGTTCAGTGCTATTCTCCAGATACGACTAATTGTAATCATAATCCGTTCTATCTTTATACACAGGCAAAAATACTCTAAAATATATGTTTTAGGTATCAGGAAAAAGACTGTCTGATTTTGTAAATTCGGTTAATGCGAGGTTATGTTGTGCATTCCGTCGAGATGAATTCTTACCTTTTTGAGATGGATAACCGAGAAAAAGTATGCAAATTTTGCTGTGCAAAATGTGATTCAAATTTCAAAACAATAGATGGAAGTACGCTTCAAAACTTGAATGTACTTCTAGTTTCAATGGTAAGTTTTAGAATTTGATAAGTTAGAGCAGAGCTGTACCTAGCACTGGCAAAAAGTGCTTTTATTTTTGGTGGTCCCCTCAAATTTAACCTTTTTTTAGTTACAAGGGTGTAGCTAATAAAAAATTTGGGAGTAAAGTATTAAATAGTTAACTTTTATTTTAAAACAACGCTTTTAATAATATTAGTTAACTGATGTAAGTGAAATCGCCTAATATACGCTTCTTAAAGTAAGACAAACATAAATAAAAATAATCACCGATTAGTGCTCATAAAAAGTATAAATCAGATTCAGCAAAAGTAGTTTTATATATCCTGAAGTAAACGAGTGCCAGAAAGAAAACAAAAATTGCTTACATGGAAGCAGGACAGTTGATTATTATATTATTAAAAGTATAAATCAGATTCAGCAAAAGTAGTTTTATATATCCTGAAGTAAACGAGTGCCAGAAAGAAAACAAAAATTGCTTACATGGAAGCAGGACAGTTGATTATTATATTACCAGCCTACCAATGAAAGTTTCTCAACCCAGTCACGCCACAAGCACATTCTACACCGTTTGACACGACAATACCGATGCCCTTACGTTAATAAGATTTCACGAAATTTGGAGCGTGCTGGGGGTAGTATATCCGACTTTCTGTTCCTAATTTGTGTTCTTTTCTCTCTCATACTCGTTTACTTCAGGATATATAGAACTACTGTAACCTAACCTAACTGTATATGTAACCTGTAGTAACGAGTCTTTAATCATTTGTTCAGGAGATAAAAGTAAAGTAAGAACAAGCACGATAACTAAACATATTAGCTGTGTCAAAGTTGAAACTTATTCTGCAAACATAGGTAGAGCATTCACGGTGGGGCATTAGTGCATCCGAATTCGATAGCTTGAGTTCCACGATAGCTAGAAATTAAAAAATATATACAGGTAAACGACATAAAATAGTCTATAACTGCAATCATTTTCGAATATACAGAGTGGACCATGACGATTGTACAGGACCAAGTGCCACTTTTTTTTATGTGGAATGCTATAAATGTTTTTAGAAACTTCTTCCCAAACAGCACAAGGTCCAGTGGACATCCATTGGACTAACCCACTTAAAATCATGGACATCCAGTGGATGTCCAGTAGAGACAGTTTGCCACATGAAATGGACATCCAAAACTGGTCCACGTATGGACCAGAAATGGACATTAATGTTCATTTCTAGACTCTACTGGACTTTTGAGGGTATGGGAACTGCAGATGCAATGTATGAGATAATAAAAGAAATCATAGACAATCTAGACGACAACAAAAAATGTATTGGAGTATTTTTAGACCTGGCAAAGGCATTTGATACGGTGAACCATGAAAAGCTTCTTGACGTGCTTGCACATTACGGGGTTCGTGGCACCGTGTTAAAGGTCTTTAGAAATTACTTAACCGATCATGTACAACATGTTAGAATTATGAATAACGTAAGCGACCCAAAAATTATAAAAATGGGAATACCACAAGGGACAGTACTAACTGTCGGAGGAAATGGTTGTATGTCCGCGTTTTTTCAATGTGTAACCCCCTTCCAGGCATGGGAGTTATCCAATTTCTGTGGTGTTTATTTATTTATTATTTTGTGATACTTAGATCTTCATATACTAATTTTATAGATACTAAGGCGCCATCGTTTTTGTTATAATCAGCGTTATTGTAAAAAGTTACATATCCGTGAATATTTAATTGCTCACAAGAGTCAGTTGAAAACATTATACAATATATTCAAATTATGATCATCAACGGCTCTCAGACTTCTGTCGATTGGAGAATTTCTACCGTAACTAGTTGAGTGATGCTGATGAGTAAAGGTATGTTGATTTCTTAGTATTCTGATAGACACATTAAAATTTATAATCCGTAAGAAATCCGGACACGCGATAACTCCATTAATGATTTTAAATATGAATATATTATCAATGTGAACTCTACGTTCTTCTAAGGTGTTTAAATTGAGCTAAGTCAAAATGTCTGTATAATTGTGATTGATTATTGGATTGAGCCTAAAGGAACAAAAGCTCAAAAATTCTTTTTAGGGTTTTCTCATGCACCATATATACAGGAGACGATATCATTGAGGCATCTTCAATTTGTGATCTAACTAAGGCACAATAAACAGTTTTTATAGAATTAACTGAAAACTCATTACCATTATGTAAGACAAAGCCTAACGTTTTAGATGCTTTAATGGATATATTGGTAATATGATCAACAGAGTTCAATTGCTCATCAAAAATGACACCAAGATCTTTTATAGATGACACTGATATATTAATGACGCCATCTATATTATATATGAAGTATTAAATTTTTTATTCGCTTTGAAAAAGCTGATGTGGTAACATTTGTTTATATTTAGAGATAGCTTATTATGCACATCACACAGATGTCTCGTAACTGATATTTACACTTTTTTTTCTCAAAATCCATAATGGTAACTTTAGTGATTTTTTGAAAAAAGTCTGCACATGGCATTATTTCAACAAAAAAAGATCAATACATTCAAATAGTTGGGAGATAATCAATAATAATAATATATGAGCGAGAGAAGTCTCGAAAGAGGCTTCTAAAAACGAATAGCATTCCATTTTAAAAAATAACACTTGGTCCCGTACAATCGCTTTGGTTCACCCTGTATATTCGAAAATAATGTTCAGTGATAATTTTTTTGTATATAGTTTACCTGTATTTTTAAGAATTTCTATTGTAGAACTCGAGCTATCGTATTCTACAAAAATAACAAATTTAATCAGTATATTGAAAAATAATCTCTACGCCTGTGACGTTTATGTCAAAGGATCAGGCGGAGGCTATCTTTTGCCAACTGATACAAATTATAACAAAAACAAGCATATAGGTAGTATTTATCTGACGTTTCGGAAACTAAATCTGTTTCCTTTTTCAAAGCTACAAATGCAATTCTTGTATGCCGTGTATATTAAACAACTATAAGATTGTATTTACGTCATATCATAGATACTTACTAGTTACACAGAAATGGTTTATTTCAGAATTGGACAGTATTCAAAAGTGTTCGCGAGTCGTAAATTGCTTGGGAATTTTTGGAGTACTCATGAGCTTTAAAGTGCTTGTGAGCCCTTTAGAGTGCTTCGGAAACTAAATCTGTTTCCTTTTTCAAAGCTACAAATGCAATTCTTGTATGCCGTGTATATTAAACAACTATAAGATTGTATTTACGTCATATCATAGATACTTACTAGTTACACAGAAATGGTTTATTTCAGAATTGGACAGTATTCAAAAGTGTTCGCGAGTCGTAAATTGCTTGGGAATTTTTGGAGTACTCATGAGCTTTAAAGTGCTTGTGAGCCCTTTAGAGTGCTTCATTTCACTTTTCGAGTGCTCGAAGTACTAAGCACCGATTTTACAAAGTGCTCTCAAGCACCAAAGGACTTAAAATGCTTATAGACAAGCACTAAGCACAGTGCTTAGGAACAGCTCTGAGTTAGAGGTTGTAGAGTCATTATTAGAGAGTAAGATACCTAATGTTAAGCTTCCAATTTATTTTAGAATCTAGCTACAAGTGATGAGCCTGTGATGTGTAAAAACTGCGAAGAAATGCTTAGAAAATGCTTTGATTTTAAAACAAAGTGCTTGTACTCACAAAATCATATAGTTTCACATCTCAACAGCAAGGATAATGTCGAATTAGATCTAAAACATGTCTATGTGAAAGAAAATGTCATTGCCACCGGTGTTCCAAAGAATCAGGACATATGTAGGCTTTGCTTGGGTTTTGCAGAAAATTGCTCTTCTGTATCTCTCGACGTTGAAAAGGGAGACGTTATGTTGAAGAAAATGATAGAACAGTGCCTTCCAGAATTGGTAGGTATAGTAGGTACCATACACATAAAACGTAAAAGAGACCGAAGGCATATCAGTTTCAGTTTAGTTCTAAAAAAGGCCATAAAGTAGGTGTTCGGCTTCTTTTAAATCATCGCAAGAAATGGTCATACATGTTTTCTAATAAATTGAGGACGTAGGCCAATCCCACTCCTATGTAATTGCTTGAAACTTGTGTTACCGAATTGATGATTCGTCCAATGAACTTATCTGGCCAATGTGGATTTCCAGGGGTGGACTAACGGCTTCTTGGCCATGAAAGTTTAACGAAAAGTTTTATTGTTGAAGTATATAGTTAATCTTGAAATTGAACAGTAAAACTAAAGTTTACAAGAAAATCAATTCTTAAAAATTGGTCCGACACAACTCAAACAAACTTTTCCATTTAGAAATAAGAACAATTTTGGAGAAAAAAGATTTTCCTGCAAGAACTGAGCATAACATTTTTTTTTAAAGGTGGGCCTAGTATGAAACAACTCAGAAATGTCCCCAGAATAACTTCTGATACTTCAAAATGTGAAAAAATATTATTTAATGTACTGTTACGTTCTTACAATTTTCAGTAAATACTTTGTGGATTCCAAATAACTTGCAACAAGAATTTTCACAAACCACTGATTTATTTAATCACTAAAATTACACTAGCAAATACTTAAAAATCACACAACTAATAATAACTTAATCTAATATAATTTCACTACTTTTAAAACACTAAGCACTTTACTTTTCTTCTTAAACTTGTCAACTCTTATCTAACCTAAAAACTCTCTTGTCTGTTTACTTCACTAAACTGCATACTTCACTCAACTGAACTCTTCTTCTACAAACTGTCTCTATAACCAGAACCACAGATTACCCAGAAGTGTACTGGATACTAAACTGAACTGTTTATCCTTCACTAAACTTGTACTGTACTGTTCTCCCATCTGCTGGCTTCACCTCTTTATATACCCACTTGGAATGTCCAGAATATCATTGTAGAACTTTCCAGAAATATACTGGAATTCTCTATAATTTTCTTAGGCACTACTAAATGGTGGTTCGCCAGTTGGCCCACAGATGGCGCCCCCCTTCTGGCCAGGGAGTAATTACAACTCTCCTCTCTGTTAGAAGGCAGCACATAACACTGCCCCCTCCTTAAGCCTGAACGTCCCGGTCAGGCATTTCAGATAGCCCAGTATACTTTGCCAACCTGTCCAGGTGCACGATCTTCATCTTGGACTTCTTTCTACGTTGAATCCTATAAACAACGTCGTTGATCCGAGTGATGACAGAATACGGTCCTTCCCAAGGCGAGCGAGGCTTCGAGAACCCTTCTTCACTCTGCTGTGGGTTATACAGCCAAACCGAGTCCCCCACCTTGAATCCTGCTGAACTGGCATTGCGGTCATATCTAGCCGTCATTCGATCACCACTCCCTGTAGGTGACCTCTTGGCAGCCACATTCGCACAAACCTTGCAACTGCGACACCAAGCCTCTACATCCTGACAGCTATTTACCCAGTAAAATCGCTCCCGTACTCTAGCCAAAGTCTTATTTCTGCTAAAGTGCTCTCTGGATATTCCCTCGTGCACTTCCCGAAGTACTTTTGGTACTCGGCACCTGGGTATCAGCAACCGCATGGTAACTTCTTTCCCATCCGGGCTCTCCCATGCTCTCCGTAATAGTCCATCTATAACCTTAAGTGAATCCCATTGCGCCCATAAAGCCTTCAGTCCAACACTTTTACTGGAAACGTCCTTCCATTCCGGGCGGATTCCTTTTTCTTTCGCCTTCAACATTGGTCCAATTTCATCGTCGTTCAGTTGTTCCTCTCTTAGAACTTTCTTTGACCAGTCCTTCAGAACCTCTATCTTAACTGCCTTCACTTCTGCTATATCCTGCTGCGTTTTTACATTCTCGGCATTCACTTCCTTAGGGCTCCTCTGGCGACAGTACCTCTTGACATGCCCCAATTTGCCGCAATTATAACAGCGGATTACTTTTGTCGGACCTCCAGCACTTCGCTGCTGCTTCGGCTCCTGTTTCGGCAGTTGCGGTTCCTGTTTCAGCTCCGGTCGCGAACTTAATTCGTTTAGTAATTGTGCGACCATTTTCTGTATGTCTGTTAACATAACAATCAATCTCATCTTATCAGAGCGAACTTCCTCTTTCTTTGCAGTGTTTACTTCCCCAGGATTCCGTTCTCGACACTGCCGCATCATATGTCCTGGTTTGCTGCACTGATAACACCGAATCACCTTCCTTGGCTGTCCATCGCTCTGTTCTCTTTCCTGCTTCCTTGGAGCATCTGGTTTTGTCATCAACTGGCTTATCATTTTGTGCATGTCAGCCATCAAAGATTCCATATTTGATTTTTCTAAATGATCCTCTTCTTCTACCTTCATGGCTCGTACTCTCGGACGTGCAGTCTCTTTGTAAGCGGCTTCAACCTCGAGGGCATGGATCAAGGCTTCACTACCAGTCTTATCTCGAGATAATCTAAGGACTCGCCTGATCTCCTCGTCTCTTATGCCATCAATGAAAGTACCAACCGTTAATTGCTCCTGGAATTCTTTGGGCGCATCCGGGTAAGCCAGGTATGTCAGTCGCTCAACAGCTGCTTCAAAATCTTGTAAACTTTCCCCAGCCTTTTGTGTGCGTGATTTGAGCTGAGTCCTGTATACTTGGGCGAGGTGTTGGTCGCCATACCTTAGATCTAGTGCAGCCTCCAAAACTTTAAAATCCTTTTGCTGCGTCACTGGGATGGTCTGAAGCAACTCTGAGGCTTGACCTCTTAATGCTAGCACCAATGCCATAGCTTTGTCTTCGTTACTCCAATTGTTTGCGTATGCCGCTGCCTCAAATTGTCTTTTATAGGTTGACCAAGAAGTTTGACCATCAAAGGAAGGCGGTTGTAATCGAGGACCTGACGATGATAATACCAGTTGGCCTCCTTGTTCTCTTAACAGTCGCTTAAGTCGCTCTACTTCTCCTTCAACTGCACGAAATTTTCCTTTGACTTCAGTTACTTCCTCTTCAACCTTAGTAACTTTTACTTCAACGCCAGTAACTTTTTCTTCGACACCAGTAACTTTTTCTTCGACACCAGTAACTTTTTCTTCAACGTCGGTAACTTTTCCCTTAATGTCACTAATTTCTCCTTCGACGTTACCAACTTTTTGTTCAACTTTATCTACTTTTTCCTTGACTTCATTAGTGGCTGACAGGATAGCATCTTGTTGCACCTGTATAATTTTTCTCAATTCTTCCTTTTCTTCTTGTCGTTTTCTTTCTTGTTCTTCCCTTTCTTCTTGACGTCTTCTTTCTTTTTCTTCTTCACGTCTCGCCTGTTCTTCTTTCTCTTCTAGACGTCGTTTTTCTTGTTCTTCTTTATCTTCTTGACGTCGTTTCTCTTGTTCTTCTTTATCTTCTTGACGTCGTTTCTCTTGTTCTTCTTTATCTTCTTGACGTCGTTTCTCTTGTTCTTCTAGCATCATTTTGCTAAATGCAGCTAACATGTCTTGCATTTGTTTTTCAGCGGCCATGCTTCTTGTTTCCATTCAAAAACTAACAAACAACACTAACAAGTTTTATTTAAAGTCTATGCCAGGTACAAGTAGAATGTTCTATAAATTTTCTCACACTATATGGCACAAATTAGTCTTGTCTAATGTCTATATTACTTTCCAGTTCGACTCACTTCACTATCTCCAGTGGTTTCCAAATAGAACACTATGGAACTTTGTCGAATTCTTCAGAAATTCTGTTGCAATCCCACTTCTGACACCAATTGTTACGTTCTTACAATTTTCAGTAAATACTTTGTGGATTCCAAATAACTTGCAACAAGAATTTTCACAAACCACTGATTTATTTAATCACTAAAATTACACTAGCAAATACTTAAAAATCACACAACTAATAATAACTTAATCTAATATAATTTCACTACTTTTAAAACACTAAGCACTTTACTTTTCTTCTTAAACTTGTCAACTCTTATCTAACCTAAAAACTCTCTTGTCTGTTTACTTCACTAAACTGCATACTTCACTCAACTGAACTCTTCTTCTACAAACTGTCTCTATAACCAGAACCACAGATTACCCAGAACTGTACTGGATACTAAACTGAACTGTTTATCCTTCACTAAACTTGTACTGTACTGTTCTCCCATCTGCTGGCTTCACCTCTTTATATACCCACTTGGAATGTCCAGAATATCATTGTAGAACTTTCCAGAAATATACTGGAATTCTCTATAATTTTCTTAGGCACTACTAAATGGTGGTTCGCCAGTTGGCCCACAGATGGCGCCCCCCTTCTGGCCAGGGAGTAATTACAACTCTCCTCTCTGTTAGAAGGCAGCACATAACAGTACTTTTTTGTACTTCAAACGTGACAAAAATTGCCTGTTTGCTAAAAATTAAAAATCAACCGCATTTTCAATCGTCAGTTCTTTGTCGCTCTTAATCATACATGAAAAAGTGTTTTTTGTAGGAAATTTTGTAAACTTTCATTTAGGTCTTATGAGATTTTGTCTTAAAGTCAAAAGAAACGATGATATATACAAAAGAAGAAATTAAAAATAATATTGGTTCGATTTTTCTGACCAAAATCTGTTTTCAAGAACCTTTTTTTTTAAGAAAATATACCTTGTGAAAGATTTATGCTAATGCATTACTTTCATATGTATATAAACTAATAAAAATAGGCCAAAACCAATTTTTTAAAAATTGTTATGCGTAGTTCGTGCAGGAAAATCTTAATTTATAATAAAAAAGAAATTTTTGCCCATAGCTTTAAACAGCTGTAACTCGTGAACCATTCATCATATGAAGGTCATTTGGAGCTCATTTTACAGATAATTTAATTCACTTCAAAAAACCTTTAGTGTCACTATTGCCTAAAGCCAATCAGTAAATAGGTATCTGACAAAATGGACTGGAAAAGTACAATTTTTCATGTTTTTCCTTTTTGCCTCCATTCACTTGTTATCAAAACATTTTTGTTTATACACCGACATATTTCAAAATTTGATTCTCTTTAACTTTTATTAGATACACTATATGCGTACGATTTATCGTTTTCAAGTTTTTATCGATTTTATCATGATATTCTGATAGCGCGCTATAAAGATGTTTAAAAATTCATATCTCTGCCAATATTGATTGAATGGAAATGAAAAATAAAAGGAAATTGTTCGTAAGCCAATTCTCTACAACTTTCATTTGAAATATTTTACGATCCGAATGACCAACTGTCAAAATTTCAAAAAATCTATATACAAAAAAAAAACGAAATTGCGCGGATTTTTATTACCTATAATTTTCATGTGTGCATATTTTACAGTAAATTGATACTTTCCGAGTTTTTTGCTACCCATTTTTTTATTATTTTACAAAATTAAAGTCGGTTCAACAAACCGCCGAAAGTATTAGTAAAAGCGAACACTAATAATTAATTTTACACAAAATAGCTCAAAACTTGAGATAATTAAATGACCTCAAATGCCACAAAAACTTTTCATGCATACGGATCTGAAGTTGTAGGTTGGTTGTGACGTCAGCTGCTAGTACTCCATTGCATGCTAGGAAGGCCGTTTGTAGAGTTTAGATTTTCCTTATTAATTTAGCAAAACAAATATTTTCCTTGCATAATAGCAAGACTACTATTGCTATTAAAGAATAACGATCGTAACCCCATATCCTTTAGGATAACAGTGGTAAATATTCAAACTGATAACATGAGTTATTGTGCTTATAAAGATCTGTCGATAGATAAACTTTTTTTCATATTGGATTTCATTTTTAATATTTGTTTTTTAATTCATAGGATTTAAGTGTTATCAAGAACCATGTAATCTGTGCATCCTGCTATGGATCTCTGGTGGACTGTTTCCATTTTGTGGTGAACTATTTAATTGTAGCAGAAAAGAGTAATAAATACTGTGAGGGAGAGAGTAACGAATTTGGATCCATTAAAATAGAAGAAATATTTTATGAAGAAAACGATACTAAACCTGAAAACCTTGCTGAAATGAAAGACCCAATATGCTCGCTTAACGAAGAAACTGAAATAAAATCAGTTGAACAGGACACTAAAAGGTAATGATGCTAAATTAAGTTTCATTTTATATTTCTAAAATTCTGCTAAAATTACGTTTTTATTTATACACTAATTTGTCCACTGAACAGGCTAGATGACCATCAGCATGGCATGTTTAAAAAAAATTAAATATTATCTTTTATTATATACAGGCGTCCTAAATAGACCCAGAGATCACATGAAAAATAATATACCGTATAATAATGATATACAGGATGGACCATTAATAATAGGCCATAGTTCAGGGGTAGACTTTGACAATAAAGTGATAGACATTTTCGCAGCTAATAAGTAATGTAGAATTAACTCTAACTTTACTCAATTAACACCAAAATTTCTATTCACCAACATGGTTTTATGAAAGGGCATTCAACTACAACAAATCTTTCCTGTGTCATTCAATATATTCCTGAGTCCTTAGATGAGCATAGTCAAACAGATGTTGTATATACGGACTTTTTCAAAGCATTTGATAGACTTGTTCACCGGCTATTTCTCAATAAATTAGATAAAATTGGTGTCTCGTATTCTCTACTCTGCTTATTTCAATCTAATTTAATGAATAGGATTCAGTACGTTGTCCTCAATGGATTCAAGTCAGTGAAGTTTGCTGTCACCTCTGGAGTTCCCCAGGGATCTAATCTTGGACCCCTGTTATTCAATATATTTATTAATGACATAACAGACGAAATTGATGACCGAAAAGTATTTACAGTTATAAATAATATTGATGATTGTTTTCAACTTCAAGCGTGTCTTAATAAAGTTAACAACTGGTGTATAACCAATAAATTATACTTGAATGCTGGTAAGTGCAACATGTTGTCCTTTTCCTTAAAAACATCACCAATTATTTTTGAATACCATTTGGATAACATCTCACTTCAGAGATCATCAACGTTTTGTGGCCTCGGCGTAATTTTTGACAAAATGTTGTCTTTTATTGATCACATCGACACTATTGTCTTCGAAGCCTTTAAGATTCTTGAATTCATTGTTCTCACTAGTCGTGATACAGATACATTAAAAATTCTTTACCAATTATTTGTTAGATAGAAGCTTGAGTATGCATTACTTATCTGGTGTCCAAGCTATGAGGTATATAAAACTAACCTGGAAGCAGTGCAGAGTAGATTTGTCATAGGTTTTCCGTAGAGAGGTCTACTTGAAAGGTTGTCCATATCTACACTTGAAGACAGGCGATTATACCTGTTTCAAGTTTCTTATTTGAAGTTTTACACAATGATTTTGACACACCTGAAGTAATCAGCAAATTAAATTTTCAAGTCCCTAGATTGGCTTCTTGAAATGCCCAAATTTTCTATATGCCCACCCCACATACCAACATTTTAAAAAACTCGCCTTTGTTTACCATGTGCAATAATACAAATAAATTGTCCAGTGCCCTTGATATTTTTAACTGCCGTCTGAAGGATATAAAATTTCAAATTTTAAATTAAATATGTAGTTGTTTGGTTGCCTAAACCTTTGTTTTTCATAATAATTGTTTTTGTTTAATTTTATTACTTTACACTTGTCACTTGTGTATTTTATTGATATCTTTCTGATTTTTTTTTTGTGATATATTTATGTTGTACTATGTTATTATACCTACATTATGTTTTTTTTACTCTGTGATCCCTGGTCTGTAATTGGGTACCTTACCTGTTGAACAGTATATGCAATAAATAAATAAATAAATTAGAACGCCATTTTGTATCAGAATTTTGGAACTACCATCAATTAACCCTTCCGTTTTATCGTCTTGAATCATTTTTTCCATTTTGAAGGATTAATATTACAATTCATATATTCAAATAACTTGTTACATAGGCTAGACACAATTTATTCATATTTACAACTAGGTGTTCAATAATAAAATCCAAAATATCACCTTAATTGAAATATTACATTACATAGTTGATTAATTCACAGTTATCTGGTAATAAAAATTCTTACAATTTTCAGGTTTGAAGATGCAATCATCGTAGCAAAATCGGAACAGCCCAGCATGTTACAGACAGAAGAAAAATGTTCAATGCCGAGCTTTGAAAATGATCATTTGAATGAGACGAATTATGAAAATGGTTTTACAGGACACTTACTAAAGCATAACGATTCTTCAGAAGTAACAATGTACAAATGTGATTCTTGCGCATATCAGACAAAACATAAAGCTTACCTTAAAAGACATTCGCTGGTCCATAAGAATCCTTCAGAAGTAAAATTATTCAAGTGCGACGAATGTTCGTTTCAGACAAAACATAAAGGTGCCCTCAGAACCCATATGTCGACACATAAAAATCTTTCAGGAGTAGCAATGTACAAATGTGACTTTTGTTCATTCCAGACAAAAAATAGGTATGATCTCAAAGCTCATTTGCCAAGACATAAGGATCCCTCAAATGAGTACGTGTATAAATGTGACTCTTGTTCATATCAGACAAAAAAAAAAAGGTTACTTAAAAGACATTCGCTGGCCCATAAGGATCCTTCAGAAATAATAATGTACAAATGCGACTATTGTTCATATCAGTCAAAAGACAAACAGTCACTTAGAAGGCATTTTTTACTTGTACACAGGGATCCTTCAGAGATAACAATGTACAAATGTAACTCTTGTTCTTTTCAGACAAAAGATAAACCCGTGCTTAAAAATCATTTGCTAGTCCATAAGGATCCTTCAGAAGTAAAAATGTACAATTGCGTCTATTGTTCACATAAGACAAAACGGAAAGGTAGTCTCAAAATACATTTGCTGACACACAAGGATCCATCAGAAATGACAATGTACAAGTGTGAGACTTGTTTTTATGAGACAAGCAATAAATGTACTTTTGAGGGACATTTGCTGACACATAAGGATCCTTCAGAAGTAGCGATGCACCAATGTAACACCTGTTCATTTCAGACAAAACATAAACAATCTCTAAAAACTCATTTGCTAATACATAAGGATCCTTCAGAAGTAAAGATGCACAAATGTCCCCTTTGTTCATATCAGACAAAAATTAAATATAGTCTCAAAAGTCATTTGCAGTCGCACAAGGATCCTACAGAAGTAACAATATACAAATGTGACGGTTGCTCATTTAAGACAAAATCTAAGTCTTATCTCAAAAAGCATATCGTTAGCCTAATGGCAAAAGCTCATGGTTCCGATTTGGTAAATTTAACAGGAGACGTAAAAAAAAATTTAAACTTTTAATGCGGCTGTTTTATAGTTGATTTTGGTAAACAAGAATCATTTATAATATTAGATCAAATATATTTTTGCTAAATTAATTAATTTAAAATATATTTGTGAATATCAGTGCAGTTACACGATTTTTTAACTTTTTAATAAAACTAATTATGAGTTACATGGTTTTATTAAATCTAAATCATCTAAACGAACAAAATTTAAAAGGTGTTTAAATATACCAGTACTCTGGCCTCTTCCCCACAGGGCGCGATCCAAACGCTTGCGACCTCGTGTTATAGTTATCACATTTATACTCAGTATATCCCCTCCAATTAATGACAAGTAAACTATTAGATAAAAACACCAAGACAAAAATATACAAAACCTTTATTAGACCTGTAGTAACATATGGATGTGAGACCTGGACCATGACAAAAAGAGATGAGGAAATACTTCGAATATTCGAAAGAAAGATCCTGCGAAAGATACATGGGCCAGTCCAGGACGCTGATGGAACATGGAGAATCCGCATGAATGCTGAACTGAATCAGATAAATGAAGGGAGTGACATTATTAAGTATGTAAAGAGTCAAAGATTAACATGGTTGGGACATGTCAACAGAATGGAAGATTCGAGAACAACTAAAAAAATATATGAGTGGAAACTTGCTGGAAGACGAAGAAGGGGAAGACCTAGGATAAGATGGATAGATGATGTAGAAGATGACCTGAGAACTATGAGTATAAGAAACTGGAGAAGAAAAGCTCAAGAGAGAACAGAATGGAAGAAAATAGCCAGACAGGCAAAGACCCACTCTGGGTTATGATGCCAAAAGAAGAAGAAGAATCCCCTCCACACAGCGCAATCTGCGTTTTCGTTCCACTGAGATCGTCATGATCAGTTTCGAATCTTTTGAAGGGGATATATACTGAGTACAAATGTGATAACTGTAACACGAGATCGCATCCTGTGGGGAAGAGGCCTTAATACTATATTCATTTTAAAATTATAAAAATATGAAACATAATAAAGAATATTAAACATAATATTTTTAGTCGCAAACTCCTCTATAAATCCTTATTTTACTATAAGGAAAGTAACCAGACTGCAACCAAAGTTACAAATCTGGCTCGTTAAGTGTAATAATTGCATATTACCATCAAAACGCTAATGCTTCGATTGCAACAAACACCAGCCGAAAGACTGATCCTACTTAAAGGAGCTCCCTTGCCAGTCGTCACACACCACTTGCAGACTGCAGTTTCGAGCTGTTGGCTCTCGTCAGTGCAAGATAGGTATGCGACGACCGACATGAGAATCCTTTGACTATAGTACATCCCGGTATTTTCACAATAGCGACATGTAAAACAGCCAGCAGGCGCCATCTAGCGGTCCAGTGTCTGTTGCAATCGAAAAATAAATAGCCTGACTTGGCTTAGCATAGTTCAAATGTGCTTTTAGAGGGCGGAATATTAAACATAATATTTTTAGTCGCAAACTCCTCTATAAATCCTTATTTTATTATAAGGAAAGTAACCAGACTGCAACCAAAGTTACAAATCTGGCGCGTTAAGTCTAATAATTGCATATTACCATCAAAACACTAATGCGTCTGGTTACTTTCCTTATAGTAAAATAAGGATTTATAGAGGAGTTTGCGACTAAAAATATTATGTTTAATATTCCGCCCTCTAACAGCACATTTGAACTAAAATTGACATTATTGGAATATTTAGAAATCAATAAATTTAAAAATACAGATGTTATATTAAACGATCAATTAAATTTAAATCATGCACCACTTTCAAATTTGTTCTGAATTAAAGCCTTCAACTATTATATATTTCTTAGAAAATTACAGGTTTTAGACTATAAATATACCTATTTTTAAATTAGGGTCTTAAGCTTATACTTCTTAGATAATTACCTGTTTTAAATTATAAATACCCTGTGCTTTACTTAATAATTTTAGTATTATACTCATCATCTGAAGATGCCACAGTTGGCGAAACAATTGTTTTGTTTTAAGTTAAAAATAAATTTGTGAAAAAATTAAAAATTAAACTTGTTTTTTGTGTACTTGTTCATATTTGGTTTTTTAAATCTTCACTGTAAACAGAGATGGGCACTACTTCAAGTAAAAGTAGTATAAATTGTACTTCAATTAGTTTTTATTATTTGAAGTATTTTACTTCAAATACCCGAAGAATGAGGATTTGGTACTTCATATTTGCAGATATTTTAGGGTAGTACTTGGTTTTGAGTCTTCATTTTCTTTACATGGTAAACACAATTCATCTATTTCTCGATATTGGTCTTAAGAAAACCAGCAGAGAAGTATTGTGTGTCGCACCCAATGTCCTCAAAAACTGAACGTTTGAACCGGTATTTTAAGCGATCATATAGTTGGTCCATTTTTTATAGAAGAGAATTTAAATACGGCTAAATATCTCACTCTTTTACAAGACAATGTGATTCCCGCCATTCAAAATCTTCAAGGGGTAAATATAAATACAGTGTGGCTCTAACAGGACGGTTGTTCCGTTCATAATGCAAATGACGTGTCACGGTATTTGAGAAATACTTTCCACGATTATTATAAGTGGAACAAGGGGTATTAAATGGTCAGCTAAATCTCCAGATCTAGCTCCAATGGACTTTTTTTTGGGGGGCATATGAAATCCTCTGTTTATGGCCCTGAATTTGGCAGGGCGAGTAACTTAGAAGAGTTAAAGTTAAATTTAAGGAATGCCTGCAACTTAATTTTGCCAGAAATGCTTGCAAATGTAAGGAGCAATTTTTATGACAGGTTAGGCTATTGCCCAGCACAGGAAGGTGGATTATTTGAACCGAATTTTTATTTATTTTTAATGATTTTATTTAATTAATTTTCTTATTGAGAGTTGTTTCTTTTGTTTTTAGAATAATGAAGATGTTTATTTATTTTTTAATGAGAGTTTATTTAGTTTTTTAATTGACAGTTCATTTAATTAATTTTTTAATCGAGAGTTCCTTTAATGAATTTCTTTATAAAGAGTTCATTTTCTGTTAAATAACGCTTTTGGTTTCATTAAAACCACCATAAACTCTTTCATTAATTAGGTACTAGGGTCTTGGCAATGAGTATACTACGCGTGATGTTTAAATAAAAATCAACCATCCCTCCACGCTGACAAACAGATACTGACGCTGACTGAGAAGCTGCCGAAGTGCGAGATGGTATTGTAAGCTGGCGAGGTTGTCACATTTCTCACTCTGTGGAGGTATATGGCTAATGATTCAGTACAAAAACTGTATATGTGTTTACCCACAAAATAATTTTAGCGTACATGCTGCAGCGAGGAGATACTCATTGCAATATCCAAATAGAATACCACCAGACCATAGGATTTTCAAAGATCTGTTTCGTCGTTTGGGAGAAACGGGTTCATTTCGCCATAAAAACGATGTAGGACGATCGAAACGAATTACCCCAGATGAAGAGCTAGAAATTTTAGTATGTGTAGATGAAGATCCTCAAGTCAGCTCAAGTCGTTTAGCAGCGGCAACAGGATTGAGTAAACAATCTGTCTTGCGTAAAGAATGCTTCTACCCTTTTCATCTGACTCCTGTACAAAACTTACTTCGAAGGAATCTTCCACAAAGGCTACAATTTTGTCAGTTTGTTCTAAATAAACACAACAAGGATCGAAATTTTGTTAAGAACACTTTATTTACCAACGAAGCAACTTTTACTCGCGGAGGAATTTTTAAATGGAGAGATACCCATTATTGGGAAGTAGAAAATCCTCATTCCGTTAAAGAAAGGTATTTTCAGCAAGAATTTAAGATTAATGTTTGGTGTGGTGTCATCGGCGATCAATTATTGGGACCATTTGTTCTTCCTATAAATTTAAATGGGCAATCTTATCTGTTTTTTTCTTCAAAATACTCTTGCTGATATATTACATGCTTTCATGCTAGACATACGGAACAGAATGTGGTTCATGCAAGATGGAGCTCCTCCTCATTTCTCCATTGAAGTCAGGAATTATCTTGATGAGACTTTCCCACGCAGATAGATCGGTCAAGGAAGTGAGTTTGCTTGGCCACCAAGAAGTCCTGATTATAATCCTTTGGATTATTATGTGTGGGGACATATGAAGTCCTTAGTCTATGCAAATACGGTAGATAGAGAAGAACTGTGGGAAAAAATACAAATCTCAGCGAATTTTATTAGAGGACAGGAAAATGTATTTTTCAATGTAAGAAAGTCTTTTATGAATAGAATTAGAAAAGGCGTAGAAGTAGGCGGAGACCATATCGAACAATCATTTACTCTTAAGTTGCAGCAATGGGGTTTTTGCATGGGGGGAAAGTTTATAATGTCATTAAGTCAACTTTTACGTTATTTTTTGGCCTGTCTTCTAATAAGATTAGATCCTTATTTTAGACCGTCTTTTGATTTATGTATTTATCTCAATACCATGAAAATAATCCATTAGTTCATAAGAAAGTGAGCGAGTTTACGCTGTTATTACGACTTTGTTTTCCCTTCCCTTTTGTACTTTTGTCAATAAATACGCTTTGTTTCATTAAATTTGAATTTGTCTTTCAAAATATTATCGAAATTAACGACACTTTCCTTGAAAGCGGTTGGAGTTATCAGGTTTTACCAAGTGTACCTTTTATACGTGGAAATGACGCCTTCATCAGATTCTATGGTCAGAAGTAACACAACCTTCGTCAAAAAAAAAATATTAAAGTAATTCATCATTAGATACAGGTCCTGTGGCGCCCTCTATGATCTATTGTGATGTAATACATAAAGTATCGTTTCTTAGAATAAAAAAAGTTCGTCTAGCAAATTTGACGAAGATCAGTCAAGAGGCTGTTGAGTTATTGCAAAAAAACTAAAAAATAATTTGAACTTGGACACCCTGTATCTGTAAAGCATATTTAGTTATATTTTGGCCCAAAGAATCTACCCCCGAACTATGGTCTATTATTAACGGTCCACCCTGTATATGTACACGTTTTAATTAGTTAATTGTATTTCTATATTTTTAAATGATTTATTAGTTATTTTATATTTTAATTGTTTAATACCAGTGTCCAAATAAGATATATTGTTCCAATACCAGCATTAGTGCTGATTAGGGAGTATGACGTTGTAATACTTCCAATTTTTCTATTTATCTACATATCTGTCAAATGTAATTTAAGTGAATCTATATTATTGATTGTAACTTTTCTTGTATATTATCCCTATATCTGTACCTATTGGAGTAATGCAATGCAATAAATAAAATAAAAATTTACTAACTTGTGCTAAATTTTTATCGATATACTATGAAGGGCTTAATCAGCTGCAAAGAGGATATTCAATACAACAAGACCAAATTGTTTGATGGGTACTCTGCTAACTTTTGAAAGAAAATTTTAATAAATATAACCTTCATAAAACAATCTGCAATTTAAAAAACAAAAGAACTAGTGATGATCGCCTCAATGTAAAACTTAAGATTTATCATCAATATAGCATAAGCGGCACACTTCAACTGAATATTCAGAGTTCTGAATGCGACATCGACTATGTGTTCTGATTAGGTCGTGAGAAACAACATGATAATGGAAAACCTCGCACTATAATTGTTTGCTTTACTTTTAATAATAAACGAAACGAGGTGCTCAAGGTCAGAAAATCATTGAAAGAAACAATTTACACTATATAAAGACTTGACTATTAAACGGTATAAGTTGTTGGGACATGCGAAGAAGAAATATGGTAGCAGTATTGCTTGGTCGTCTGGTGGCACCGTGTACCACTGGGACTCAAAGAATGACAAGAAAGTGATGGTTCGAGTTATAAGTAATTTGTGAAGTGTTAATTTGTTGGCTGTTACTTTATTAATATGGAAGGGGAAGGTACAGACTGTCCATTTTATCAGGGCCCTCGAGAATATCTCAAGTATGATTAAATAAAACGATTTCTTATGCACAATCGAGCGCGGCGAGGCACTGCATTTAAAGCATTACTCAGCATTTCGAAGGTAACTGTAATACATGCCTGTTGAATTCGAGCTTTTAGGTCCTCTACATTTTGCAGTCGTCAAAAACATCTTATCTTTAATATACTTCCATAGAAAAAAATCCATTGCGGTTATATCATCTGGAGAACGAGAGGGCCATCGAATAAATCCATTGGTACCTATCCAATGTTGAGGCAAAATTTTGTCTAAATAATCTAGGCAAATCTGGGAATTTTGGGGAGGAGCTCCATCTTGTTGAAAATATTGAAAGTTGTGTCGATTCTCTAGAGGTAGGTCATCTGAGAGTTCACTAAATTCATGTCTCAAAAAGTTTAGGTACCTTTCACCACTGAGGTGACCATCATAAAAATAAGGACCTATTAAATTGATGCCTAAAGTACCTATCCACACATTTATTGAAAAACGATTTTGAAACCCAGTCGGTCTATGCCAGTGTGTATTTTAAGAAGTCCGTTTGTAATGAATATTGCGATTAAAAAAATCCATTATTGGATTTGCCTCGTCGGACCAAAGTATTTTACTACATATTAATGGATCGGCATGCTTCTTTTCCAACAGCAACCTACAAAAAGTCGTCATCGTTGGTATGTGCCCTGCTCGTAAATTGTGAACTTTTTTGGCTTTAGAACACCAGTAACCATTTTTCTTTAAAATTTTTCTGGCACTTGTTTTATTTATATGACAAGCAATTTGAATTTCTCTTAATGATGTTTCCAAATTTTCTGTATTTTTATTTCTTACATAATTAATAATTCGGTTTACCTTATTTACATTATCAGTAACACTGTTCAACCTTGTCTTCTTCTTTAAAAATGAGTCATTCTTTTTTAGTTTCGTAGCTAATTTTTTGAACAGAGTTTTATTCGGCTGTAGTGCTTGTGGAAATCTGTTTCTATATTCTACTTGACCTAATCCAGAGTTAAAATTGCATTGGCAATATGTAATGAACATATAACGATCAATGTGAGTGAAAATCATTTTTGAAAATTCTAAATTCTTAAACAAGTGTGATTTAGTGAGAGTTTAAGTATTAACTGAGATGATCTGTCAAAAAATTAAATTGTCAAGTTTGTTCATAGCCAACTATTTTAAAATAATTGAAATAATAGTGAAATCATGAAATAATACAAACAAATGGATATTATACTTAAATTAATTGGTAAAGACATTTTAACTTTCTGAGCAAGGAGTGACGCTTTTATGGAGGACCTCTATACATTGGCATAACTGCGAATACTCTTTCCATAATTGCTCCATTTTGCTTTCTTGATTATTATTTTGTTTTTGTTACCTGAATTTACTTTATTCTTCTTAATTGTGTTAATGTTTTATTATAGCAAAAATTCGAACAACTTATTGAATTATTTTATCGTTTTATTTAATCATGCTTCTCCACGGCAAGTATAATGCTTGTTAAAAAAACTTTATTGGTTTTTAAAAAATGTTTTTATAATTACTAACGTAGTACCAATGAATAAATATGGCATGTGATATATTGTTGAAAAGGGAGGAAAATACTCGATTTAATAGCACCATTTCCCGCCCGTTTCAAAATAATTTTTTTAACAGCCTGAAGAGTAAATCTCAAAATACAGCGGTTTTGAAAAAAATTAGATAAAACCTCGTTGAAATACTGTTTTGCAAAAAAATTTTCGCCTTAGAATTTTTCTCATATCTCTTCCGGAGATCTTTGGCCTAGACGTTTTCCGCATTTTCGATATTTTCCGCCATAACTCTTAAAGTAGGCGATGAATTTGAAATGTCTTTAAACCATTTTGTAGGTTATATAAATCGGTACAATTTTCGTAAAAATAATTTTTTTTGTACGACCAATATTAAGTGAGATATTCTCGAGTGCCCTGAGAAAATGGACAGCCTGTATAGAATTTTTTCTTATGTCTTATCTGTTATTCGGTTTACCTTATTGTCGATGTAATTAGAAATAAATAGATTTAAATACTTTGATTCTTTTTCTGAGTTCATTACAGCTGAGCAATATGAATTTATCGGGTTATCAGAGACTTGGTTAAATAGCTCTATGCCAAGTACTGCATTGGACATTCCTGGATATAATTTGGTTAGAAAAGATCGGGATAATAGGGGAGGTGGGATTGCCTTTTATGTTAGTGATCTGTTTAAATTTAAAATTATAGATATTCCACCCGCTAGAAGCGCGTTAGAGCAATTGTGCATTATTTAAAAAATTCAAGGTAAGAAGATGTGCCTGGGATCTTTGTATAGACCGCCAAATGAAAATTTAAACCGTTGTATAGATGATCTTGAGAACATTACGTTACTGTCATACCTAATTATGATTATGTGTTGTTTGGAAGTGACTTTAATGTAAATTTTCTTTGTAATAATAATAGTCAAATACTTTTACGAAACTTTTTAAATAAATATAGTCTTCATCAAATCGTTAAAGAGCCTTCACGTATTACAGATAATGTCAAACCCTTATTGATATTTTGATAGCTTCATCTGCAGCTCTTATTCAGGAACATGAAGTTATTAGAATGAACGATTTGTCCGATCATTGTCTTGTGAAATGCACTATAAATCTTGAAAAACCTGCTGCAACAGTAGAATATTGAACATATCGTGATTATAGAAACTTTAACTATGATAGCTTCCTAACCGACCTTTGTAATTTTGATTGGAGTATTTTATACACGTTAAATAATGTGGATGATGTGGTATATCATTTTAATAACATGGTAAGTAGACTTTTTGATAAGCATGCGCCATATAGAACAGCCCGATTTTCGAAGCCCCCTACTCCTTGGATTACTGATAATGTCAAGTTTATGATGCGTCTTAGAGAAAAAGCACTATCTAAATATAAAAAACTTAAAACTGTGGCTGCTTGGGAGGAGTATAAGTAGCTTAGAAATCTTGTAAGAATGTCAGTCAGAAAAGAAAAAAAAGCTTATTTGAATCATCAATTTAAAATCGATCCTAAAGGATTCTGGCGTACATTGAAATGGCTAAATATTAATTCTGCTCCTGTCGGCCATCCTGAAAATGTAGGCAATTCGAATGACTTTAATAGTTATTTCTTGAACAGTATTCCATCTATTAACATTGATGACAACAATAATGAATTTTTTAATTATCATAATGATAACTTGCTTCCTAACGTTACTAGTCAGTTTGACTTTTCTGCCGTTAATGAAGAGAAAGTTGAAAAAATTAGTTCACAGATTAGATCAAATGCTAAAGGGATTGATGGTATTGATATGAAAATGATATCTCTTCTCATTCCTTTTCTTACGGCTCATATTACTTTTATATTAAATACATGTATATTGACTTAAAAGCTTTCCCATCAAACTGGAAACAAGTTAATGTTATTCCTATTGCCTAAATCAAGAATTCAAATGAATTTCCTCACTTCAGGCCAATAAGCTTACCAGTTTTTCCAAAGTTTTAGAAAAAATCATGTATGAACAGTTAATCTCACACTTCACCATTAATAATGTCATACCAAGTACGCAGTCAGGGTTCTGAGCTCAACATAGCACCACTACAGCATTACTACAGGTTAGCGATGACATAATGAGGGCTTGTGATGAGGGAAGAAATACTTGCCTTATTTTGCTTGATTATAGTAAGGCAGTTGATATCCTTGGTCATAGAATTCTATGTGCTAAACTTAAGTATTTCGGACTGAGGCCCTTTTCATTAGATTTTATCATCAATTACTTAGCCAATCCGCTACAAATAGTTATAATAGGCAATGAAACTTCGAATTTTGAAATGTTGAGTAAAGGTGTATTGGACCCCTTGTTGTCTACTGTGTACACTGCAAACTTTAGTAATCATTTAAAATATTCTTCCCAGTCACCAGCATGCAGATTTACCATTCAAGTTCGGTAATATTGACCTAAGTAAAAAATGTATTAACGAAGATTTGGATAAAAATTTCATGGACTCAAATTAAATGAGGGTAAAACCCAAATTTTTGGTACAAATAGATCTGAAATTATGAATAGTGACAGCTTTATTATACACATTAATAATGTCAACTTAAATTTTACTGAATCTTGTAAAAACTTTTTATTTTTTGATAATGACCTGTGCTTGGAATGTCACGTATCTAACATTCTACACAGAAGCTTTGCGAAACTGCATACCCTCTACTTATTTAAGGATTTTCTCTCTGTGCATATAAAGCTAAAACTCTGTGACACACTCATCTTGTTTGTGCTTGCATACTGTGATGTTGTTTGCTGGCCTGCTTTGTTATATAAGGATAAAGATAGTCTTCAGAAACTGCAGAATAGTTGTATTAGATATTGCTATGGACTAAAAAAAATTTGATCATGTTTCTGTGTATTAAAAGGAAACTGGATGGTTTAAATTGGAGCAAAGGTTTTTCGGGCATTTATGTACGTTAATATATAAAATTTATAAGTTTTACCAACCGGTATATCTTACAACAAATTTGTTAAAGGATCTGACGTATATCTAAGAGGTACTCATCATAATAATTTATACAATATTCCCAGGCACAGCACTGCCCTATTTCTCCGTACTTTTAGTTATAATGCAGTAAAGGCTTTTCATTCTGTACCCACTGTTATAAAAACAAGCTCGACTTATGTTGTTTAAAAACGTTTAAAAGGATTTTGTTAATAATTTATAATGTATTGTAATTTTATTTGTTTAATAGCTATAATAGGTGAGTATGCTAGATCTCGCCACCTTTTAAATAGGTGAGTATGCTAGATCTCGCCACCTTTTAAGTAATTCTGTATTAGTTGTATTTTTAATTAATTAAAATAAAGATTATACTTCTATTCTATTTCAACTCTCTGGTTGTTTCACGTTCTTGCCAACTTCATTACTGGGCAAACAAATGTGTCCTTGAGCCAGTTGATACGCCCGCCGACTACTTAGTCTGTGGTCTTATTTGAACTCGATTTTGTTTTGAGAAATGTAACACTAATTTTAAAGCTACAGGGCACAACATACAGGATAGACCATTATCATAAACGATTCCAGAGTAAACGTGCGCACAAAAAGTTACAGACGGACATGAATTTTTTTTCGATCAAATTTAAAATCTCAGTTTCATTTTAAGCCTGCTTCAACAAAAAAAAAATATATATGGATATATTAGAAATACAGGTTCTGTGTAGTTAATGCTCTGTAAATTTGTTTTATTTATATTTAAAGAGCCTTTTAGTTCGTTCTTTTTGTCTTAGTTTTGCCGTTTAGTTGTGTATATATGCAACACTACATGCATCAAAGGAAATCCGTCCATCTAGAGATCTATGCCTAGATAACTGCAGGAGGACCAAGCACTTTTGAAGCCGTCGATGAACATGGCAAGTGCCGTGTGTCGGGCTCATATATATATTAAGTCTTAATATATTAATATATATATGGCCGGGCCGCCTAATATACTACACCGTGTACCAAACCCAAAAACCTATAGCACAGCATAAGTACGCTTTGCGCTGTGCCTATAGTTTCGGGGCGAACTATAGAATTCAACAATGAAACCAGAGTGTCACTTCTGTTGATTAGATGTGCAAATATAAATTATATTAATTTTCTATAATGGAGTACTTAAATACAGCGGGTTGATAATTTACCTCCGAGATGGCGGAAATATAATCCATTTGCTCTAGTTGTTGAAAGATGGCGCTCACCCACATAATCCACTTTAACGATTTTTATTTTAAGAGATTTAATAATAATAATAATTGATGAACGGATTTATGAATAAATAAAGAAACATTTATTTATTTATGATATTGCTCGCAAATCAATATGTTGTGCTATTAGTAAGAAATTGGCGCGAAGATGTCGGTGCTTGCCTCAAAAAAAAGTTTCTTAGTGCTGCCTTCAAATACATATATTAGACAAGAGATGAATATACGTAATTAATAAGCAATAAGAAAAATACACTTGTATGAAATTTGCCAAACAATATGTAAAACATTACCCGCCATTTATAATTTTAAGGAAAAGGAATTTTGAATACCGACCATAAATGTTGGTCAGCATGGTATATTAATATATTTAAGTCTACCCAAGGATGGTTTAAGTTAACCATCCTTGAAGTCTACCAACCTAGGCGACCACCAACTGCAACCGAGTTGTAAGTGGTGCAAGAAATAGGGTTAGAATAATTATTTCTGTGAACGTATTGTAGTGAGCAAGCGGCTTTTTTATTGTTTATTGCTAAGAAGACTAGTAGGTATGTGAGTAATATTTTTATATAATACTAAATACTGTGATTATTCGTGCTTTAGTTTCAAGTTGACAAATACTAGGATTACATTCAATTTGGACGCTGCGACGTGTAAATAAAATGTCAACCTTAATCGGCAAAATTGAGTTTTTGATATTTAATTGTTTATATACATATTTCCTGTTTATATAAGTTGCTATTGCAGTTACAGTTGGGTAAATTTTCTTTAGATTTGTGTTCGAATCGAGGAAGTATTTTGTAATTTTCGACAATCGGCAGAATACGTGCCAGACAGCGGCATAATGACACACAAAACCTACTAACACAGATTGTGCTACTAGTACTAATGAATGATATCGTTTGTCGATATGAGCACAAGTAGCTTTAAATTAACTGGCATGAACTATGTCCTGTTTTATGAATCAAAGTAGGAACAAAGCCCATAATTTTGCAACACAGCCTTTACTACATAGTATTTATTTTTTGTTCTAAATTTTTAGTACTACAGTTAGTCTCGGGTCCGACGCCCCTTTTTCAAAGTGATTACTAACAGACTGAATTTTCGTGAGTGGCTTCGTTTTGACGAGTCTTCCAACTTTTCCCTCAGCGAAAATTTTCGGTAGAGGTAGATAAAGTTTTATACAGCCGTTAAACATGTTGATCAGGTAACTGACACTTTAATGACGTAGGACTGGAAAACCTGCCAGAAAATTTATAGAACAATTTGACCATACGATTTCAAAAATATTAATCAAACAATAGTGTATGGTCGTGGGCAAAAAAAAAATAGGACAAGTCTTATAACGATATTTTGCTAAAATCTAGTTGTGTACATCTAACTTTAATTTTTGTGACATTGTCAATTAGTTGTCATAATTTTGCAAGTGTGCAAAAAAAACTAATATGCCTTATATAAGCAATTTAGTTAAATCTGGAGTTATTGCTAAAGCAGAAGATGGATGGTCAATGAGACAAATTGCACTGCGTTATAATATTGACAAAAATTCAGTGTGTAACATTTTAAGAAAGTGGAGAAAAAACGGTGCGATTAGTAGAAATCCTGGATCAGGGCGACGAAGGATATCAACTCAACAACAAGATTTGCAATTGGTAAATGCTTTAGTAGAAAATCCATTTTACTCAGTTATTCAGGCTGCTGAATAAACGAATTTTCCTGGATCGAGTACCACTGGTTGCCAGCGAGTAAAATAATCGGAGCTACTCTGTCATGCAGCAGCACAGAAATACTTACTTAAAGCTGAACATAAAGAAGCTCGGGTAGGATTTGCACTTGAATTTTTAGCACATGATGTAAATTTTTGGAACAATGTAATCTTTACAGACGAAAAAATTTTCCAGTCAACACACAGCGGTCGTATTCGTGTTTACCGCCCTCCGAATACTCGATTCGATGAGAAATATATATCTAACAATGATAAAAGTGGTAGATTTTCCGTCAATATGTGGGCTTAGATATCGGCACGTGGTCCTGGTGTTTTGTGGCATATTGAGGAACGATTTAATAGTGAAACGTATATTAGGTTTTTAGACAATATTATGCTCCCTTCTGTGACACAATTATTTCCTAATAATGAGTTCATATTTCAACAAGATAATTGTTCCGTTCATACTGCTCATACCGTAACTAACTGGTTTCAAGATAACAACATCAATGTTTATTCTTTCCTATTATTTGGGTTTTCTACCACATGTACTATTATCCTCTTCAAAACAAATCACCGAATCTACAAAATAAAAGAATTATTGGAAAAAACCTCTGCGCCCGTGACGTTTACGCCAAAGGAAAAGTCAGAGGTTATGTTTTGCAAATAATATAAATTGGAATAAACACAGAAATAATGTATTTTGCTGACGTTTCGGAAAGTAATCTCTTTCCGTTTTCAAAGCTATTATTTGGAAGAACTCTTATTTTGCTGTGTATGTCAAATACACAGCTTTAAGATTCAATGTTCTTAACTGGCCCAGTCATAGTCCAGATCTTAACCCTGTGGAGGAAGTATGGGGACTACTCGTAAGAAGTATCCAAAAACGAAATGTGAGACCACGGAATGCCGAAGAATTACTGGAAATCGTTATATCTACTAAATACGTCTAACCTAACGTAACTTTTTCGGTTTGCAATTACCAATACGTAAAGGACCCAAAAAACAGTAAAAATACGAGAATTTCAGGTCACTTTCACATGAAAAGCATTTAAACAGTCATTTCAGGGCAACGAAAAATAAGCATCATGACAAATTTGAATGTTTATTGGGGTACGACGGGACTCAATGAAATAATAATAATAATAATAATTTATTGCACAAAAAGAACAATGTACAAGAAGCAATGGTTCAATCACTAGGATTGTTATTCTCCATCACTTAACCTAACTAACAATAATCAAGAGATAACATTGAGGTGGTAAAAGCACAAAATACAATAATAATTAAAATCATATAGTATTATAATATATTTTTTTTGCAACACTGGGATTAATAGCTAATATGTTCTATAAATACAATTTACTACTCATGTTGCTGTTGTTGTAGGTAACTCTTTTTTAAGCTTAATTTGGTTGACTGTTTATTTAAAGTAATATCCACAATTTTTAAAAGATCATTTAACATTTTAGGGGCATAACATGAAAATGAGTTTTTAAAGAACACTGTTCTAAAACGAGGTACACTAAAGTTATCATAGTTTCTCAAAT
Source organism: Leptura quadrifasciata (assembly GCA_963675555.1). NCBI lineage: Eukaryota > Metazoa > Arthropoda > Insecta > Coleoptera > Cerambycidae > Leptura > Leptura quadrifasciata. The sequence continues at coordinate 92,153,721 of OY776680.1, read as the reverse complement.
TAGCATTTGTTTCACGATGCATGCCTTAGTCAAATGCTCCTTGACCTTCTTTCGCTTCTTTGTTTTTATGTTTTGCTAATGCAGATATTTTTTTTACAGCGTTTGACAATGGACACGAGCGCCGAAGACGTGATTCAGATTCCAACTGACTTTGCCACCAACTTAAAATGCATCGTATGCAGTGGTTACCTGTCGGTCCCACCCATCGTGTCCGGCAACAACGGTAAAAACGTATGTGGCCGCTGTGATTTCATCACCTACAACAAGCAGGAGAGGAGGAACATCATCTACGAAGATGTCGCCAAGCTCATGAGCTTCCCGTGCATTTTCGAGAAGTGCGGCAAGAAAATCGCCTGGGGGGAAGTGGAGAAGCACGAGAAGGTGTGCCCTTACCACACGATCGTGTGCCCGAAAAAGGGATGCCAGGAGAGCGTGTTGGTCCGAGAGATGACCACGCACTTCACCTGGCATCACAAGCTGGAAAAATCGTCCAGTTTCAACTTGGCAAACATGGATATCAACGAACCTAACTTTGATTCGCCTCAGCTTTTGATATGTAGAGAGAAACCGTACTTGTGTTTTTGCTACAGAAGCGATACGTTCCTTGGCATCAGCGTTTACTCTCTGGACCCCTTCGAGGATGAGGATCTGAGATACTTCGTAGCTCTCACCTCGAACAATGGAATTCTGATCAAAGGTAATGATGCTTTAATAACTAAAATAATAATAGTTTTTTATTGAGTATATAGACTCATGTATTGACGTGACAAAGGTGGAGTAGAATGTAGTCGCGGTAAGATGGGAAGTAAACAATAAGGTATTTGATAGTTGGGTATGTTATGTCCAGTAGCATCTGAAATAACTGTTTTAATAGTAAGTAAGTATTTATTCGTCCATTTTGATTATGTTTACATAATATAGGACAGGTCAAGTGTAAATAAATAAAATGTATAAAATGTAAAATTTACAAAGTTCTAAATAACGAGATACAAGAATAACAAGTGTAACAAACAAATAAATATACAAGAGTACATTTAAATATGCAAGCATAAGATATGATCATCTTAATATGGTCATAAAACAATATTGAATAAAACTAATGAAACATGATAAATTGTAATAAATTTTAGTGATATCACGGACTGTCAGTCATATATTCATTAAAAGAATAATAAGATTTTTCAATTAACATACCTTTAATACTTGTTTTGAACTGTTTTTGATTTAAAGACTTGTATTGGTGAGGTAATTTGTTATATACTTTAATAGCCAAATATATAGGATTATGCTCAAACAAGCTGGTACGGTGTCGAGGAATCTTCAGGGTCTGATTATTTCTTGTGTTATATAAGTGGTAGACATTTAAATTATTTAACTCTTCCAAATTAGATCTGGCATACAATAAGAGATGCATTATAAATATTGATGGTAGTGTTAGAATTTGCATAGCTTTAAAATAGCCCCTGCAACTAGCCCTATTTTCGATGCCAACTAAATATCTAATGGCCCTTTTCTGTAGTGTAAATACCCTTTGACTCTCACCACAATGCTCCCACGCAATTATACCGTAAGATACGATTGAGTGAAATTGTGCATAATAGTACATTTTTAAGGATTCAGTATCAACTATATGAGATAGTTGCTTTATGCAGTAACAAGTAGTAGCGATTTTCTTACAGACAAAGTCAGTATGTGTTCTCCAGCTGCAATCCTCGGATATATATAATCCTAAAAATTTAGTAGACTCAACTTGTCGCAAGGAGCCACATTTTGATTTAATTAGAATACTTTCATTGTAATTGGTATTAGAGTTATTGAATCTAATGCATACAGATTTTTTGCTATTTAGTAACAAATTATTATTCGAGAACCATGACTGAAGATGTTGCATTTGGATGTTAATGAGTTAATAGTATTACTTAGAGTATTATCACTACAGAGAATGCATGTGTCATCAGCAAAGGTCCTAAAATTGACCCTTGTGGAACCCCTATGGTTGTAGGTAGTATATCAGATTTGTAGTTATTGACCTAAACATACTGTGTCCTATCCTTTAGATAGCTTTTAAACCATTCTAGGGCTTGACCATGTATCCCATACTTTTCCATTTTAATTAGAAGAGTTTTGTGACATACCAGGTCAAATGCCTTACTGAGATCCAGAAAAATTCCAACAGCATTTTTCTGGTTGTCCATATTTTCATACAATAAATTCAAAAATTTGTTTATAGCACTAATAGTGGAGAGACCCTTCCGGAAACCAAACTGGTTTACATTGAATAGCTGGAAAGTATCAAAAAAATTTGTAACTCTAATAGCTATAACTTTTTCAAATATTTTTGAAAATGTAGTCAGGATCGCAATTGGTCTGTAGTTTTCAATGTTGTTAACTTCACCCGATTTAAAAAGTGGAACAATTTTGGCAATTTTCAGTTCTTTAGGAAAGATTCCTTCACTAATTGAGAGATTTATTAAGTACGTCAGTGGTTTCACAATGTGTGGTATGCACTTTTTTAATAAACTTGAACTAACCTTATCAGAACCAGTGGCATTTGAGTTCTTTAAATTGAAAACAATGTTGATAACTTCTGATTCTGTCACAGGGTCTATGAAGATACAAGAAGGATTTATAGTAATGTTATTACAATCAGCGTTATTAGTAAGTGACATACTTTCAATAAGCTTATGAGGTACATTATTGAAGTAATTGTTAAATTTATTACTGATTGTTCGAGAATCATTCACTACTTTATTATCTATATTTAGATGGACATCGTTTTTCGTGTTAATTTTAGGTTTGATGATATTCCATGCCGTTTTAGATTTATTTGCTGAGTTAGAGAAATATTCCACATTTGTTTAGCCTTTCTAATAAGTTGCCTATATATCGCTTTGTATTTTTTATAGTATGTTATTATGGCATTATTACCTGATAAAGTCAATGAATACAAGTCTTTAAGTCTTTGCCCCGAGTTTCTCAAACCCTGTGTCATCCAATTATTTTTTAATTTCTTATTTACAATATTTATAGAAGTCTCCGGAAAAGTCATATTAAAGTGGCATAGAAAGTTATTAAGAAAATTGTTAAATTTTGTATTAACATCGAAATTATTGTCAAATACATCAGACCAATTTTCTGTTTGTAGTCTAGAGCAGAAGTACCTTATTTTTTCCTGATTCTTTACATCCCTGAACATCAGTTTTTTATTGGTCTGTTTAGAACAATTTATTGATGTTGTTAATAACAATGCATCATGGTCAGATATGGCATTCCTTATAACTTTACTTTCGTAACCATCAATATTTAAATTGACACATATATTATCAATACAGTTCCTCCTTATTCTAGTTGGTTCGTTAATAGTAGGTACAAGACAATAATAAGCATTAAGTACATCATTTAATTTGGTAAGATTGTTGCAATGTGCTAAGAAATTAATATTAAAATCACCGCATAATACAATCTTTCCATTTTTATATTTACTAGTTACCATTTCAAGCAAAGAATTTAACTTATCTAGAAAAACAACAATATTTCCATGTGGAGATCTATAAAGACAGATAATAACAAAGAAGTTATAATTGTCAATTGAATATTTAACAGCAGTAACCCCAAAATGTTTTTCTATATTTAAGACACCAATGAGATCAAGTTTTTTAAACATTAAATTGTTTTTTACATAGATCCCTACACCACCTTTATGAAATAATTGTCTACAGTAGGAATGGGAAGTAAACAATAAGGAATTTGATGGTTGGGTATGTTACGTCCAGTAGCCTTTGAAATAAGTGTTTTAATAATCTGCTCTAGATTTTTTGCTAGTACAGGTAGTGGTGTGAACAACTGATTTTTACAAGAAAATAACATTTAAACTGAGAACTGATAAATGTGTACGACTTAAACAAGTCCTAGAATGAAACTGACACAATATTTTCCAAATATCAATCGATCTCCCTCCATAAATGATAACTTGTTCTTGACCGACCTATATTTCACCAAAATAAAAAGTAATAGAAAGATATATTCATAGGAGACATAAATTTTGATATACTTAACCCCACACGGGCTTCAATTATTAATAGTTACTTGTCTATGTTGAGTTTTTTTGGTTTCAAGCCATACATAAATTCATATACTAGAGTAACTCCGGACAGTAGCTCTTGTATTGATCATATTTTCATAAGAAAGAATGTTGAAATGAGCAATTTATTACTCGATGCATTGGTTATAGATACAGATATTACTGACCACTTCCCGATCTACTTAAATGTTAGTCTTGATGAAAATAGTAATGAGAAAAAAGGTATTGAACAAAAAACCATTACCAAATTTGATGATAAAAAATTTGAAAATATGATTAGTTCACTACAATGGGATAATATTATTTCATTAAGTGATCCTGAATTGGCCTATCAAAAATTTATTGATATTTTTATGTCCTTACATACCACCACCAAATCAGTACCATGTAGGAAATACAAGAAACTTAAACCATGGATTACAAATGGCATAATCGAGTCAATTAAGCATAGAGATAAACTAAAAACACTAGTTTTAAGAAATAAAAACAATATTAACTTACTTCAAGAGTATAAAAATTATAGAAACAGACTCAATGGAATCATACAAATGGCAAAAAAACAGCTATTACACTAACCAAATTAATGAAAACCTTAAGAGTATAAAAAAAATCTATGAGATAATCTCTGACGCTGCCAATGAAACTAAAAATAAAACTAACAACAATTTAACCATTCTTGATAATAATAACACACAATTCCCAAATGATACTGAAATGGCAAATTTTTGCAATAATTATTTTGTAAATATAGGCGGGAACATGGCTTCAGTGATAAAGGAACCTATTTCTAAAGTTAATATAGTTTATCCTAACTTAATGAATTCTATGGCCTTAAATCCGGTATCGAGTAATGAATTAATTATGCATATCAACGCTTTAAAAAATAATAGTGCACCAGGCATAGATGGCATAACATCAAAACTTATTAAAAAGTTCCATATATACATTCTTGATCCTCTAGTTCATATTATAAATCTTATTTTTGTAACAGGCAAAGTTCCCTCTTCATTTAAGATGTCGATTGTAACACCAATATTTAAAAAGGGCTGCAAAACTAATATTACAAACTATCGTCCAATCAGTGTTATTTCTACATTTGCAAAAATATTTGAAAAGTGCCTAAAAAAAAGGTTACTTGATTATCTTACTTCAACCAATTTATTAAATGATAACCAATTCGGGTTTGTGAAAGGGATCAGTACAAATGATGCTATGTTCAAACTCATAAATAATATAAAAAATTGCCTCGATAATAACCAAAAGGGCATTGCAGTCTTTTTAGATCTAGCAAAGGCCTTCGACACTGTACCCCATACAATGCTCATTGATACTCTTGAGCATAATGGTATCAGGGGTACGGTGTGGTGTTGGAAGTCTTCAAGAATTATTTAGCTGATAGGAAACAAATGGTTAAATTTAGAAACATATTTAGTGACCCTCTGGATATTAAGATTGGTATACCACAAGGGACGGTACTCGGTCCAATTCTTTTTATTACTTATATAAATTCACTGCTGAATTTAAATATAAATGGCACCTCAATTTCATATGCAGATGATATTGTTTTATTCTTTGAGGATAAAACATAGTAAATGTGAAAAATAAGGTGATAAAAGGATTAGAAAGAGTCAAATGTTGGCTTGACCAAAATAAATTAACTTTAAATTCTGATAAAACATTCTACACTGCGTATTCTATAACTGATGCAAATAGACCGAATTTTAATTACATTAAATTAAACGAATCTGACCTTACTATTAAAGAAACTAACTCTATAAAATATCTAGGCATCACAATTGACAAGAATTTAAAATGGACCGACCATATACATGATTTAACCAACAAAATTAGGTGTTTAATTCATCAGTTCTACTTAATACGTAATATTTTCACTAAAAAATTGTTAATTCAAATATACAAGTCTTTAGTGGAAGCACTACTTAGATATGGTATCATTGTTTGGGGGGGGCTCTATAACAATGCTTTAAAACAATTGAATGTGGTCCAAAACTATATTTTGCGAATTATCTTCTTCAAAGATAGACTGTACTCAAGTAACCTTCTATATAATGAATCAATACTAAATGTCCGATGTTTATATTATCTCAATATTTGTATATTTTACTTTAAATCGATAAACAAAAATTTAGTGAACCACTGTTATCAAACCAGACAAAATGTTAACAATATGATGGTTATACCATTTAGAAAATACGATGCCGACCAACGCTTTGCTTCAATCTTAGCACCAAAAATTTATAACATCCTGCCTCATGAAATAAGAACAATAACTAAATACAATTTTTTTGTTAAAAAATGTAAAACTTTTATATATCAAAATAGTGACTACATTAATAACCTCTTATAAAAATTTGTAACTATTTCTTACACTATTTTACTCTCTTCATCTTCAACTCCTCTATTATTTTCTCCTATTCCTGCTTACTTTAAATAATCTTAATAATAATGTAATTGGATATACGATATTCTGTCTAATATTGCACATACAGGTGTTTACTCACCTAGGTTCACCTTAAATTTTTATTTTTTTTAATTCTATTATTTTGTATTGTAATTTGCAAATTGTAACTTGTAATTGTAATATCATTAATAATAATATCTAGATATCTAATAATAATAATAATATCTAGATTTTAATAAATAAATAAATAATAAATTGTTATATTTTTAGGTAGGCAGAAAATCTTGCCGTTCAACAGCCGCATTCACTGCGCCGACTGCTTCGAGAACAAGTGCACCAAGAAGCACCACAAGTACTCCCTGAACTACAAGAACAACTCCACGCAGGAGTTACATAACGCCATGACTACCAAATTCGAGATAGATTCGGTAAAGAAAATCCTGGAGGCGGACAAGGTGACGTTCAAAGTGACCCTGAGTGACGCAGGCGGCGTTTTCCAGGGAGGAAACGTGAGCAAGAAGAGAAAGTTGACCAGCGTTTCTGGCCACGAGTCGGAGTGCGATACCTGCAAGGCTTTGCTGTCCCTCCCAGCGGAAAGTCACAAGAGCGGGCTGTCGCTCATGGAAGCCATCAAGGAGAAAATAAGGCTGTGTCCGTGCAACTCCGACATCAAAGACATCCTGGAGGATTTCGATGTTGTCGACCTCATGGACGACATAAAGGAAGAGGACAACGTTCAGAAGGAGGGCGCCGGTAAAGATGGCATCGAAAATGGTGGAGTTGTTGACTTGGAGAAAACCGCTGAGTCTGCTAAGGAACTCTAAATTATTCAATGTATTATCATAGGTTAATGTCATTTTTAGTATTTAGGAAATAGTGGAGTGCCGATGGCTTTTACTTCAGAATTAAGTCTCCCTCAGTAAACTTTTTGCAGAGTGTTTGGTGCATTGTGTCTGAGATAGTTGAACACTTAAAAAAGTGTTTTTTTAGGGAGCAGGCAGAGAAATTAGAAGATTAACTACGGATCTGATAGAGGATCAAATTTTAAGTGGTATATAATTATGAAAATTTATATTTTTCATGTTTAAAAGATTTGAAAATTGTGATTTAAGCTTCGAAAAATTGCTACCTCTAGATTGATTTTGAGAAATAACTACATTAACCGAGAAAGCGTGATAGTACAAAAAAAAAGAGGCTTAAAAAACGGCAAATAATTTACTTTTTTTACAATTTCTGCATGGTAAGTAGTTCTAAAGATAAAAATTTAAAGAGGGCACTTGAATGTTTTTAAGTCGATATTTAATGTTTAAATCTCGTATCTCAAAGCATTAAATTTGAAAAATGCATGTGATAGAAATTGTATGTCTCGAAATTGCCTTTAAAATGGTTTTTTATCTCCAGCTTTGGAAATAACATTAACGATGTTAAGGTCCTCAAGAATCTGGAAAAAGTCCTGATGTGCAGCTTGAAGACCGCATGGGCCCTGAAAAGGCAAAATCAATACAATTTCTATCTCAGGTATTTTTAACGTCAAATTTAATGCCTTGAAATATGAGATTTAAACATTACATATCGACTTAAAAACATTCAAGCGCTCGCTTTAAATTTTCATCTTTGGAACTACTCACCATCCAGAAATTAAAGAAAAACAAGTTATTTGCCGTTATTTAAGTCTTCTTTTGTACTATCACGCTTTCTCGGTTAATGTAGGGTTATTTTTGAAAATCAGTCTAATGCTAGCAATTTTCCGGAGCTTAAATTGCAATTTTCAAGTCGTTGGAACATGGAAAATATCAATTTTCGTAAAAAACTGTTTCCACTGTTCCATTTTGTTCTGTCAGAATTTTTTATTTTCGTGTCCACTCGCAAATAAAATGTGGCCTTTATTAAGGAGTAAACTGTTTTGTATATGAACCAGGCACATCACAAAAATGTTCTTACCGATTCAGTGAGATAGACTAGGTTGTGAGGTATTTCAAAATTTTAGTCTGACGACACTCCACCAATAGCATAATGTAAGGAAACCTGCGGGTCTAAGACCAAGTCACTTCTGTTTGAGTGTTAATAGACAAGGTGTCTAGCGACTGGGACATCGGACATCCTGACTGTATGTGAGGTTTTTGGTATACTTGAAAATATAGGAAATGAATATGAGGGAAATTTGGGCCGTAATCTTGAAAATTGAAATAAAATTTGTAAAATACAAAATTTTGGCGAAGTGCGCATATATAGGCTGGGGCCGTTACCTTTTTGAGATGAAAAAATTAATAGCAGGCAACGGCCGGCTGGAATATATAATTGAGGTCATAAAAAATGAAAAAAAAAAAACTTTGGAACTTGAGATGAAGGGAAGTAGTGAAATGGGGTGCTATTTAAGGGATGAAAACCGTTTTTCGTGATTTGTGGCGAAACGTGACTTCTAGAGAAAAGTGTTTCATACAAAAGTTGTAGATAATAAAAAAATCTAAAACTTTTGTTGTATATATTTTTCGACATAACCTCAAAGTTTGCGAGAAAATGACGAAAAACCGATTTTTCCGTTTTTATTTTTTTTCTCGCGTGAAAATTATTTAATTTAAATGAAACTTTGTGAAAGTACGTAATTGTTTGCATATAATTAGCATGAATTTTTTCAATTATGGGAAATAAATATTTTTCGAGATTTTACCATTTTTCCGTAAAAACACCCCTATCTTCGGTGAACAACTTTATTGATTTTTTTTGGATTTTGATGCTCTACTAGTGCTCATTTTTTTCGTCGAGATGTCTACTTTCAAATGGTACGTCGATGTTAGCGATTTATTGTCATTTAGCGGCTTAAAATTAAGAAAAACCGAAAAAAAAATCTTCGAATCTCGAATTTGTCGATTTTTTTCATTATTTTCAATTTTTTAGCATATTTATGTTAATAATTCATAATATTTTAATGAAAAAACTTACTTTGGTATAAAATAAATAAAGTTGAATGAATTTCATCACGGAAAGGTAGGGAACTTCATGAAACTTAACATTTACATGGAAATCAATAGTACTTTATTAATTTTCATAAGCTACAGTTAAGTTTCGAAAACTTTATATATGCATATTAAATTATTCTAAATACATATGATAAAATACAACATACCATCTATTTATATTGGCTACGAATTCTTTACTTTATTTACAAACATTTACTTTATTAATATTGGTTGTGTATAGCTTATAAAAAGAAAAATCAATAAAATAATTGTTAAAATCTAATCAATTTTAGGCCTTTTTTGTTGTGGTTCGTTTTCTTTATCGACCAAACTCTCAAATTCTATATTATCTTCAAAATCATTGGCATTTTCAGGCTCTTTAATTTCGATGTCATTACTCTTTGCTGGCTCTTCATCAATATCTTCAGAATCACTTAAATCTACAAATACTTCTCTGTCTCTATTTGAACAGTTCTCAATGCATGTATTGCATAGATTGGTACATTTTAAGCCGTGTTTTCGGCAGCCACACCTTTGATTATTGCATCCACTTTCACAAGTACAGCTAACGCTTTTTAACAACTTTCCGGGAATCAACTCGGAACTGTCAGAGATGTATTTCGGCACAGTCCTTTGCTTTTTTGTTGTCCTGTTGATTTACTACTACAACAGAACGAGCTCTGCTGCTCTTGTGCAGGCTCACTTTGTCCTACCCCTCTCTACCCCCAACCTTCAGTCGTTTTGGGCGGGCATTTCAAATACCTGTATGCTGAGAAATTTCAAATTTTGTAAAAAAAATTTTGTTTGAATACGTAACAGTATTTTTTTTGTTTGTATTCAATTTTAGCGTGGTTTCCAATAACTAAATTCATTCAACTTTAGTTATTTTATACCAAAGTAAGTTTTTTCATTAAAATATTATGAATTATTAACATAAATACGCTAAAAAATTGAAAATAATGAAAAAAATCGACAAATTCGATAATTTTAAGCTGCTAAATGACAATAAATCACTAACATCGATGTACCATTTGAAAGTAGACATCTCGACGAAAAAAATGAGCAATAGTAGAACATCAAAATCCAAAAAAAAATCAATAAAGTTGTTCGCCGAAGATAGGGGTATTTTATCGGAAAGATGGTAAAATCTCGAAAAATATTTATTTCCCATAATTGAAAAAATTCATGCTTATTATGTGCAAACAATTACGTACTTTCACGAAGTTTCATTTAAATTAAATAATTTTCACGCAAGAAAAAAAATAAAAACAGAAAAATCGGTTTTTCGTCATTTTCTTACAAACTTTGAGGTTATGTCGAAAAATATATACAACAAAAGTTTTAGGTTTTTTTATTATCTACAACTTTTGTATGAAACACTTTTCTCTAGGAGGTCACATTTCGCCACAAATTACGAAAAACCGTTTTCGTCCCTTAAATAGCAACCCCATTTCATTACTTCCCTTCGTCTCAAGTTCCAAAGTTTTTTTTTTCATTGTTTATGACCTCAACTATATATTCCAGCCGGCCGTTGCCTGCTATTAATTTTTTTTTCTTTCAGCATTAAAAATCCGTAACAGCCCCAGCCTAACAGTTATATGTGATCCGAAAAGAATAAGTGCAGGTGCTTTCACTGTTGTTCTTGTCAGCGTTCAAAAAATATTTTGGGCAGGTTCCTTTGTAGCTGTCTCATGGAAGCCACGAAAGGACTGGCGAGTGCTGCTTTTATTTTTGTGAGGTGACGAATACTATACAGACATTTCTTAGAATCTGAGGGATGTATATCAGAATTTTATATTAGGTTTCGCTAGACATCCTGTAGACCTGTCAGGTTTAAATTATCATATTAAACAGTAAGCCATTTCTTGATGGCCTGGTTATGAAAATCTATCTATATATACCGAGCGCCTACGATATTACTAACCAGCTTGTAACTTGTAAAGAAGATGTCGATTTCAAATTTTGGGAATTCGCACATTCTGTTCGGTCTAACATCTGATCTTTATTTCCGGTTTAAGCGGAGACAGCATAAACTTTGTTATTTTTAATGAACCATCCTGTATATTCAAAATTTAAATTGCTCACAAAATTATGGCGTGTTTCCGGCTAAGCCGGCACTAATAATCAGACGTTGGAGCAATCAAAATGTACGTCTTATTCTATCACACAATCCCAACATTTGAAATCGATATCTTTTTTCACAAACAAAAATTATAGACTGGTTAGTAACATTTTAAGCACCCGGTATATACTGTTACACTAGTTTATGACGTTTTGTGTATTCAAAATTTAAATTTTCGCATACATTAAGCATTCCAAAATACACATATTATTAGGAAATAATGCAAAAATATGTGGTTTATCGAATCCATCTCTGCATTTTACATGTTTTATAATACAGAAGATTATCCTTCATTGACTGGTTCCATTAACCTATCAGCTTGTTGACAGTTGATGAACTCCCTATCGACTCATTAAGCTGACCGATAAAGGCTTCATATTAAATAAAACACGGATAGTGACGACAGGCGTCATACATTTCAGCAAGTTTTGTTTTCCAACTGGTCCTAGCCTAGTTGTCTTTTGTCGACGTGCGATTTTTCGTTTCATTTGCTCCAAAATACTCCGTTAACATTTGGCTTTCTCTTAATGTCACTTATTTTGTGGACATGTGTATTTGTTAATATGTCTTGACACAAAACTCTAGCTGACAAATACTTATATGCTGTAACCTTCAAACATGCATAAAGAACGTTCATACAAACCGTGTACAATTTTTGAAACATAGCATTTATTTTTCTGTTGCTAGGTGGAAAAATTTCTGTCAACAAATGTGTCGTCTTTAATCCAAATATATTTTCCTGTCATTTCTGTATCACTACAAAAATTTCGAATCTGCTTCGAAAGAGTAGGGAGTCACCTACAGTTAAAGCCATTGTACACTTATTACTGTTTACACACTTTGCTAGTGATGTAAGAGAGTAACTTTGGCAGCTTTTCCTTGCATATAGGCACAAGGTTTAACTTTCTGTTGAAACAGGCAATTGTACTGCTACGGTTTAAATATGACTTTTGGCAACAACCCTAAGTCACTTGCTGTGACAAAACTTGAAATATCACTGGGTGTATAAAGATGGGCTGGTGTCGGGGTGATTGAATTTGCATCTGGTTTGGTATCGTCTATTATAGTTTCTTGAAAGTCTGTTTTTTTTTGCTGAAATGGTCTTGACTCACAGAAGAAAAGGTAAAGTGTTATTAATAAATGACTGTTTTATCCATTTTTATAGTTTGAAAGAGTTCACGACTTATATGTAGTTCTTAATTTGTCATGTATAATCTGTAGGATTAGGTAATCAATATTATTTTGTAGCGTTTCATGGTATATAAAATGATTACAATAAATTTGTAATAAGGAAATTAGTGTTGTTGAATTTACAATAAGGAACTCATGATGTGGAATGGGGAGAACACTTATTAGTTGATCTTGATTGCAAACGTTCTTGCCACAATTAAAATACTTCAGTTCTTTGGCAAAAATGACAAAAACGGATGTACTAGCATTTACAACTAGACCATTGCTTAAACACCATTTAGTAAACTTATCTACTGATTAAATAACTGTGGTCTCCAAAAATCTCCTGGAAATCAATAAGTTTATATCATCAGCGTAGACAGTCAGAAGAAAAACAATTTCTGGAAATATAACATTTCTCGAAATTAAATGAAGATGGAAACTTGCAAATTTTATGTAGATTTTTAATCTACCTATTGCAGAGTGCAGCATGTCACGACTTCGAGAAAATTTCACTACAGTTTCTTCGATATTGAAAAGGTTGAAGCCCCAGTGTTTTATTTACAAACGAAAATCCTGGCAATTTTGTTTTCTAGTTAATTAATTATTACTATTTATTTATCTGAAGGATAAACAAATAAGATTGGCCATTTGTGTGATCGTCTAGTTTTGTTAGTGTGTAGTAACCCTTTTTAATTATCCCAGGTTCTTTTATATAAAGTTTAATATTACTGGTTTGTCTGATACTATATACCTTAGAAAATTAATTACTCTGTTAATTGAAATACCTGGTAAACTTGAACACACTATCTATTAATTGAGAGACCTAGTTAATTAAACATGTTATTTATGTAGTATTTTATTACTCAAGATTGCACTGTACATTTATAGTTGAAGTTTGTCTTCTATTTTGCTTTGAAACAAAACCATTTATTTAGTTTATTACTTATATGACGAAAAAGGTAAAGGTGAAAGAAAAGACAATAATTGATGGGAAAAATTAGTAAAAAAACCCATTTTATTTTATTTAAATTGATGCAAAAATAGTTGAACATGAAATCAAAGGTAATCCAAATATTTGAGACAATTGTCTAAATATTATAATAGGAAAACTTGCGCTGCTATAGTAATGACCATACTATAGATATGCTGAATGTGTTGATGCAATAACAAGAACTGAAATACAAAATTATGCTGTGTTATTTTAATAGCAATTAGAGTTGTGGCAATGGCCTGATAATGATAATTTATAATTAGAGCTGTTAGTAATCACTAGGTAATAATGATTGATAATTAAATAAAGTTGTTAGCAATCGCTAGATAATATTGATTTATAATTAAAGTTGTTAGCAATAGCCAAATAATGAATCGAATGCAAAACCGAGGACAAGAATCATGTCATGTTTATACATTATTAAAATTAAGTTGAGAAATGAGCATTAAATACTCATGTAAAAGATCAGAGAGTGTTGAGGAAATATCCTTTAATTATACATTGTTTATTGATTGAAATTAGAGTAGGAACAATCGTTCAGATAATCATATTAATCTTGCTGAGGTGAGAATTCACACTCACATAAAATCTCTTAGAATGCTGGGGAAATCTCCCTATCGTAATTAAATAGAACAGCAACCAGAAGATTGCCTATTATTGTCAAACATACGGAGCCGCGAATCCGGGAAGGTAAGAAAGTGCGGTTGCATCACCCTTCAATCGAAACAAGTGACCAGACAACTGCCTGAAATATTGACATCCCTCGTTGTAGCTGAACCCAATTGGAGAACAGAACCAGCCAATTGGTAGTCAATGTTTCAAACTTTTGTTAACGCCAAGTACGCCGAATTCATGTAACTATAATATTTTATTGTAGGTAAATGTCCAACAATCAGACAACCTTGTGGTTACAGTAGGAAAACATTCTTAGTGTACTTTAAATATAAAGCATTCTTGAAAAACCTTACATGAAATGTGGTGGAAACGCAAGTCCACTATTTGTTTTATAAAAACTGCAGAATAATTATTGACATGAAGTTTGACGAGTCTATGAAAAGTATCTTGTTATTGCACAACTCTAAATATATAGTTCTTGAATATAAACTTGTTATTGCAAATTTCCCTAGTAAAATACCCGGAAAGTGAAATTTTATGAATTAAATTTGTGAATGAAATCATAACTGAATAAACTGTAATATAATATTCTTTATAGTTAAAAATCAAAGCTAGTATTTCATAAAAATAAAACTAATATTCTTTTAATACCACAAATGCGTCAGTTAAACCTTTTTTAAACACCCCGTAACCAGAATATGAATGCAATTGCAAATAATAAATAAAGTAGAGTCTCGAAATAAGAAAGTAAGCACCTTTAGAAATTTATTCCAGCTGAACCCCTGTGCGCCCTGTATAGCGTTATATCGCCCGTGAATGCTCTCCCCCAGGTTCTACATGTTTAACGTCCTCGTAGGGCATCGTAGAGACGTTGAAACAGTGAATATCTGCGAGATGCATAGCAAAATTAAATGTATTTTCTTGGATCGTTTGACTTGTAGTTTAGATAATTAATCTCAATACTACCATAGGAACAGCTAGCCCAGAGGGACACCGATGTGACTTAGGTAAAATATCCACACAATAATACCATAAGAACAGCGAGCCCGAAGGGTCAGCAATGTGACTTAGGTATATTGAAATGCAATTACTCAGGAGCACAGCGAATGATAGCAGTCGACGATGTAACTCGAGAGTGATAGAAGTGGCATCTCCTTCGGTAAACAAGCTGGTCTTCTTTTATGTGGTTCCTGATGTCACCCTTCTACCTAGATTATGCATCTCCGCTTGTTTCTTGTGGTAATATGTTTATTTTAACGCTATTATAATATTCGACACTGTGCAGCACTTTAGGGTGACGCTCAACTTTCTATCTTTTTCTATGGTTAAGCTAGAAACGTGTAGACGATTCCATACTATGGGAATACACGAAGTACTTGACATTTATCTGAATATACGATAAACAACCTTGCGACTCGACTAGATTTTATGTGAATTCTGTCTCAAAATTGTGGCGTTTAACTTTGCTTTAAAAATATAATTTTAACAATGCATTCTGGTAACTTTACCGTGTTCAATATTAAATGACTAAATAAATGTAAAAATGAAGTGAATTTAACTGCAATAATTGCTTGAATTTGGAAACATAAATAGGAAAAAATTAAATTTGTAAATGCCCTATATACTGGGCGTTTCACTATGGTCCCCTTACCTCAAAAATGGAGTAATTGTCTCACATGCGTTTCTAATTCTGGTTTTGATGACCTCAATATTTTCAGGGGCAGTTTGAAATACCTTGTCTTTAATCTAACCTCAGACCAAAAAATCCAAGGTGAATATCTGGTGATCGAGCTGACCATAGAATGGGTCCATAGGTGCCTATCCAGTTATCTGGCATAACTTGATCTAAATAATTTGTACATATTACAGCAGTGTGTGGTGGAGCAACATCTTGTTGAAAATATGAATAATTTAATTTTTCTTCGTACTGATGAGAAATCAATATTCATCTATCCATATATTACAACAATACTTATTGCCTTAACGCCATGAACTTCTCCAAGGGATAAACTTACCATATTTGTAACCATGAACATATACAGAGGTAACATAACATATTGGGAGATAACATATGTTACCTCCAATATTCCTAATGAGTATAAACCAAGATATTGGTATTTCAGATCATAAGTTACAAATGTTCACAATGAATAATCCAACGGGGGATGGTAGCTCAGTGTGTTAAAGCGTCTGGCTAGCAAACTGAGTTGCCTAGCGAAGTGGGTTCGATTCCCGCAAGGCAATACAATTTTTCATTTAAAAAATTGCCTCAAGAGTGGTTCGGAGTCCACATTAAACTGTAGGGTCTCGTCTCTCTTTACCTAGTACAAGATCCTTGAGATTTTCTAGGGGGTTACTTCGGTAATTTGAGAGGCGGTTAAGAAAACAATAAAAAAAACAAAACAATAAAAACAGTCTTTCACAGAGTGTTCAAAATAAACCGATGTATGTATACAAAAGGAATTTCACACAACAAAATCTTTTTATCTTATATAACTTACTTTCCTCTACCGATTTAAACCATATCTATATATACACGCGAACCTAATCAAGCCTGGAATATCTTCTGGCAAAATTTATTATATTGCTTGGACAAAACCTGTCCACTCATTAAAGTAAGAATTCCTCAGACAAGCTTAAAAACAACTGGGTAGATGCAAATATTATAGAAGAAAGTAACGCAGTAAAAAAATTTATATTGGCTCAAAAAAATAGCAATGATCCAAATATTAAGGAATATAAACTTAGCAAAGAAGCCTATGCTGAAAAGATTGAAATAAAAAAAGGACTAGGATTCTTCCAATATTCCATTCCAAAAGAAATTTGGAATATTGTAAACACTAATACTGATACAGGAAAAATTATCAATGATAAACTTGAAGTCACCAATTCCTATTGGTAATATTACACCGAAAATATCAAAAAACTATTAAATGATACATATATGGTAACCTCGATGGGGATTGTACAGTTAGTGCATTGTGCAACTCTTCTCTGTTTTTTTATGATATCACACCAGATGAAATATCAAATGTTCTAAACAATATGCAAAACGAGAAAAGCACTGGCTTTGATAATATCCCTATAAAAGCACACAAATATATATCCCGATTCACTATATATTCATTGTGTTTCATTTTCAATTTATCTATTAAACTAGGAACATTCCCTGATAAACTGAAATATGCATTTAATCCACTTCATAAGAAAAGCAATCCTGAATTAGTAGAAAATTATAGACCAATAACTTTACTATGTTGTTTTTCAAAACTATTTGAGGAAATTGTTCATAAATAGGATTATGAAATTTGTGAATAATTTTAGACTACTATCAGAACGTCAACATGGATTCAGAGATGAGCACTCTACAAATACAGCTGCTTATGGATTTACAAATTTTATATATAACGCAATTGACAAAAAAGAGTTATTCTTGCTTTGTTCTTCGACCTAACTTGTGCGTTCGACTGCATTCTAGCAATTTTTTGTCTATTAGAGGATTGTTAAATAAGTGGATTATGTCATTTTTATCAAATAGGAAAATTTCGATACCTGCAACCTAAATTTTTAGGCGTTCTGCAAGGAAGTGTACTCTCTCCTTTACGTTTTATTTTATTCAACAATGACCTACAATTTCAAATCTAATGAACTAAATATCTTTCTAACAATGTTCGCTGACAATACTACCATTTGTATTACTGCCAAATCTGTTAAAATGCTTGAAACTACTTCCAACAATCTATTATCTAGCTTTTATACCTGATGCTCATCAAACAAATTAATCATTAACACTTCTAAAACTAAATATATGATATTTCAAAACAAAACTGCAGAGCTACAAAATGTTACACTTCAGCTCAACATCGCTAAAATTGAGAAAGTCGCTAACACTAAATTTCTGGGTCTCCACATAGACGAAAACCTATCATGGAGAATTCACATTGACCACATAATTTCTAAATTAAATTCTGTTTACTATTTTAAGTCTATACTGAATGTTGATTATCTCTTAAACATTATCCTGAATGATTCGAATCCTACCCAGCCCTGTTAATCCTGTACTGGGGTCAATCAGCAGACATAAATAGGGTTTTGTGCAATAAAAAAGAATTCTAAGATTTATTTACTTATATGCACCTCTGGAATCCTGCAGATCTGTATTTAAAACAAACAGTATATTAACAGTTTCTTCCACATTCATATATGAAGCCAGCTTATTCGTAGAAAATAATTTAGAAATGTTCCATAGACACGATGGTATACATAATTATTATGACACAAGATCCGCTCATAACATATGCAGGGTGGACCATTAACAATGGGCCATGGGTCAGGGATAGATTCTTTGGGCCAAAATATTAGGATATAACCAAATATGCTTTAGTAAAATGTTGCTGTGAAAAAAGATACAAGGGTGTCAAAGTTCAAAGTATTTTTTCGTTTTTTTGCAATAACTTTGCTAGAGGAACTTTTTTTATTCTAAGAAACAATAATTTATGTATTATATCACAGCCATATTATAGACAGCCAAGCAGCCCTTAAAGCTCTTGGCTCCTATCGCTGTAATTCTAAAACAGTGTGGAACTGCCAAAAAGCTCTAACCCAATTGGGTAAGAACAACAAACTGACTCTGGTCTGGGTGCCTGGCCACTCTGGGCTGGAGGGCAATGAAATTGCCAATTGCCTAGGTAGAGAGGGTGCGGCATCAAAATTTATAGGACCAGAACCAGTTCTTGGCATATCTTCAAGCACTAGCAAAACAAATATCCTAGACTGGGCCGAGAGCAAGACTCTCTACCACTGGCAGGAACTACCAGGATTAGCTCATTCGAAGGAATTCATTACAAATCCTTTGAAATCAAGAGCTAAAAAACTGCTAGAGTTGAATAGGTTACACTTAAGCACTCTAATCGGTCTATATACTGGGCACTGCAGATTAAATCATCACTTGCACAGACTTGGACTGGTGGAAAACACCGAATGCCGTCTGTGTCTAGAGGAAGATCAAACGGCAAGGCGTATCCGGTGCACTTGTCCTGTTGCAGAAAGAACCCGGTTCTCATTATTTGGCAAAGGTCAGCTTTTGCCTGAGGACTTGGACAATCTCTCGCCCAACAAAGTTATCAGCTTTATTAAAAGGCTGAACCTATTGGGTGAAATATAAATTAGGAGTGAGCCACAATAGACCGATTGGTCGTGGTGGAGGGTCTGGTATAGACCCACTTACATTTCAACCTAACCTAACCTAACCATCACAACGTTTCGTCAAAAAAAATATGAAAAAATTCATCATGAGATACAGGTCCTGCGGCACCCTCTATGATTTAACATGATGTAATACATAAATTATTATTTCTTAGAATAAAAAAAGTTCCTCTAGCAAATTTGGGGAAGGTCAGTCAAGAGGCTGTTGAGTTATTGCAAAAAAACGAAAAAATAATTTGAACTTTGACACCCTGTATCTTTCTCATTTTACTAAAGCATACTTGGTTATATCCTCATATTTTAGCCAAAGAATCTACCCCTGAACTATGGCCTATTATTAACGGTCCACCCTGTATTTTGAGCATCCTCTATTCGCCCAAAAAAGCGTAGATTTGGAAAATAAATGTCAATTTCGTATGTCTAAATTTTAAAGAGTGGGTAATTTAAAGTGTCCAATTATTTACAACAAAATAAACATACTCCCTTTATTTAAATGTTACTTTATTTTATCCAAAATAATAAATAACAAACAACTGGTACATAGGCATCAAAATAAAACAATTATTTACAATGAAAAGTAGTCAATTTATAGTAGTTTCTAACGGTTGCTTCGTCATTTTCGTAATAAACTATTTGTTTAACAATAACATATTTTTCTAAGTTGATATTCATTGTAGTTTAATGCTTATATTTCAATGTCTGTAACTTGCGATTTTTTTCCTTGTAAATGTGTTGAAAAATAACTTAAACTTTTTGGGTCCGGTAAATGACAACGAGGAACTTGCCAGCCTATCAACAACATTTGCATATACAAAGGAAACGTAAACCGTATAGTATATTATAATATGCTATGGCACACAGTAATGTGCAAATACAAAAAATTATTGGCCAAAAATGTTTTCTGGCACTTCATTTTATAGATTTTTATAGTGTGGTACGGCCAAATGGTATAAATTCAATATCTCAATTATTGGGCATATTATAAAAAATAAAGAAAACCGTCGATTTTGGATTCTGAAATGACATCTTGCAATGTACAAATTTCATCCCTAAATTCAACACCCTTCGAGTGGCAGTTGTAACCCCTAAATTTTTTAATGAGAAGTAGGTGGCGCCTCTGATACCTCATTTGAAAGGTCTCTTCATTCTCTATTTAAAAATGCTATCGTTTTAACATTTACTGCAAGAATTAACGGTCTGCTCGACGAAATTTACTACAACGAACGAAAAACATAAAAACTTAACAGCGTTTTGTTCTTGCAGGCTAGCAAAAACAATTTCAGTGTTCTTTTTAATAATAATAAATAGTTTCTTGCATGATATACAGGGTGGGGCAATAGTGCGTCAGACCTTGATATCTCGAGTTCTACGATAGTGTTATGTGCTGCCCTCTAACAGAGAGGAGAGTGTAATTACTTCCTGGCTAGTAGGGTAGCGCCATCTATGAGCCAATTGACGAACAGTCATCTAGCACATAGTGGAAAACTCTGGAGGATTCTAGAATGTTATGGAATAGGATTCTGGCACATTCTATGGGTGTATATAAAGAAGTGAAGTTGAGCAGGCAGAGGAGTTCAGTGAAGTATACAGTACAGTCCTGGTATACAGAGAGACAGTTTTAGGAAGAAAAGTAAAGTATAGTTGTGATTTAAAAATAGTGAATTTATATTAGATTGTTATTATTAGTTGTGTAATTTAAGTGATTAATAAAATTGTGGTTAGATTTTTGTTGCAAGTTATTTGAACCTACAGAGTGTTTACTGAAGACTGTAAACACGTAACAATAGCTAGAAATTTTTTAAAAAATTGCAAGTAAGCTAGATAAAAAAGTCTATAACTGGAAATTATTTTCGAACATACAGGGCGAACCAAGACGAAATTACAGGACCAGGTGGCTTTTTTCTTAATGGAATGCTATGTATATCAGTACATTTTTTGAAGCCTCTTTCTAGGCTCTATTCATTCCTATATTAGCATTGAATATCTCCCAACCACTTGGATGTAATGTTGAATTTTCTGTTGAAATAATGCAATCTGCAGATGGATATTTAAAAAATCATCACAGTCACAATTATGGGTTTTAAGAAAAACTTGAATGCCAGTTACGAGACATCTAATTAATGTTTTTGAATCATTTTCATTTCCTAAAAATGTACAAGGTGGCCAAAAATTATTTTTCAATTAAGAACATTTTAAATTGAATTTTCTCAATTTTTTCAAATGGAACACCCTGTATATTTTTCGACGTGATGTAGAAATGAAAAGCGATCATTTTTTGTAAGTACTTAACTATGGCTAATTGCAACCATTTTCATTTTATAAATAAATAAGTGTCAAATTCAAGAATAAACTTAAAAAAAGAGGTTCCTTCAAATAATTCATTAGAAAAATGTATAATAGGTGTTTGATTGATACACGTCTTTATGTAATTTTGAAATAGGCCATTTAGTGGGACCATTTCTTCCAATCCACTGAAATGAGTAAATAGTGTTTAACCGGTCCTTTACTGTACTGTTTTTTTTGTAAATAATTTGCTGTTTTCGTTATTCGACAAGCAATAAAACCTCAGTTTGGTATAAATTGTCGTATACAAAGGAGCATTTATCACACTTATCGGTCGTTACAATTTGTATTGAATTTAAAATATTTGGAATTTTACAGATGGTACATTGACTGGAGCTATTTATCTTCATTTTTTGGAAAACTATCTGCCACAATTATTGCTAAATCTCCCTGAAATAATTCGAAATAGGATGTGGTTTCAGCAAGATGGTGCTCCACCACATTATTTAAATGCAGTTAGAGACCACTTAAATAATAACTAACCTCATAAATGGATTGGAAGAAATGGACTCGCTAAATGGTCTGCTAGATCCCCAGATCTTACAAAAATGGATTTCTTTTTATGGGGATACGTGAAGGAAATTGTTTATAGAGACACACCAACAGTACAAAATATGAAGGAAAGAATAATGACTGCCTTTAGATCTATCACACCGGCAGTTTTTGAAACAGTGGGAACCTCATTTCAAAAACGCATAGAGATGCGTGTCAATCAAAATGGGCAACATGTGGAACATTTATTATACTTTTTTCTACTGAGTTATTTGAAGAAACCTCTTTTTTTTAATTTATTTTTGAATTTTGTAATTATTGTTCAATAAAGCGAAATTGGTTACAATTAGCCCTAGGGAAGTACTTACAAAAAATGTTCTTTTTTCATTTCTACATCACATCGTCGAAAAATATACAGGGTGTTCCATTTGAAAAAATTTAGAAAATTCAATTTAAAAAGTTCATAATTGAAAAATAAACACTTATTTATTTATAAAACGAAAATGGTTGCAATTAGCCATAGGGTAGTACTTACAAAAAATGTTAGTTATTCATTTCTACATCACATCGGCGAGAAATATACAGTGTTCCATTTGAAAAAAATTGAGAAAATTCAATTTAAAATGTTCTTAATTGAAAAATAATTTTTAGCCACCCTGTACATTTTTAGGCAGTAAAAATGATTCAAAAACATTAATTAGATGTCTCGTAACTGGTATTCACATATGTTTTTCTTAAAACCCATAATTGTGACTGCAGTGATGTTTTTAATATCCATCTGCAGACTGCAATAAATAATTCAACAAAAAAATTAATTACATCCAAGTGGTTGGGAGATATTCAATGCCAATAAAGGAATGAATAGAGCCTAGAAAGAGGCTTCAAAAAATGTACTGATATACATAGCATTCCGTTTTAAAAAAACGCACTTGGTCCTGTAATTTCGTTTTGGACCCTGTATGTTCGAAAATAATTTCCAGTTATAGACTTATTTATCTAGTTTACTTACAATTTTTTTTTAAAATTTCTAGCTATCGTAGAACTCAGGATATCGAGGTCCGACGCACCATTGCCCTACCCTGTATAACAAACAAGGTATAAACATATAAATGGATAAGATACAGAGAACTGATACATTAATCTTACCCTAAAAACAAATAACTATTTTCTATGATATACCATCTATGTATAAAATATTATAGACATAAATGGGCTAAAAAGAGAGAAAAACTACGTAAAAAGTACATACAAGAACGTCTAAATTGAAGACTAAAATTTTTTTAAAGCAACGGAACTCGAATCATTACGCAGTAATTTAATTTAAATTGGTTTTAAAAGATACTATGCTTGTCTGAAACATGGCTGGTGTTAATTGATTATAAACATATGAGACTAAGAACGAGAATGACGTTTCAAATGCAGCAGTACTGTGCTTAGGTATAGTGATGTTGTTTCGTATTACTCTGTGCTGTGAATATATTAAAAAGAAGTGGACCCAGGATAGAGCCTTGTGGTACACCGGCGTGCAACTCCAATCTCTGCAATAAATTGACATCACTTAGCTTAGTTATCTGATACCTTTGGTAGAGATAATTTCTAAACCACTGAAGTAAAACATCATTGACACCATACCTCTTAGAAGGAATACAAAACTGACACTATCAAATGCTTTGGGCATATCTAAGAGGGTTAAAACTGTAACTTCATTAAGATCTTGACCTTGAAGGATTTCATCTGGGACTACTAATAATGAAGTGCTTGTACTGTAATTTTTACGAAAACCTGACTGAAGAGAGGGCAGTTCGTGAGTGTTTAAGTATTCTGCTAGCTGCTTATAAAGAGATCCTTCAGCTAATTTCAATGGTATACAAAGAAGGCTAATGTTTCTATAATCAGACATCTCTTTTTTTTTTGGGCAGGGGACTTTAGGCACCGGACGACTTATGGAAGTTTTCCACTGCTCTGGAACAATACCTGTTTCGTAGGAGTAGTTTATTATATGAGTAAAAGGTTTCAGGGAAACAGTACTAGAGAGTTGCAACATTTTTGCCGAGATATTATCAATATTTTTGTCTAAATAACAGTGATTGTATGTCTTAGACACTGGCAGGCTGGAAATAAAAACTTGCATTAGGAGGATTTATATGTTCTAGGGTTAGATTATGTCATTTGTATGTGATCGGTAGAACCCAAGCTAACAAAATACTCGTTAAATAGATCGGCATTGTTGAGTAGTTCTGGTACTTCTAATAGTTATATAGGCTTACTTCTAATACCTCAATTCTTTAGGTTGGCCCACAATTTCTTTTGGTTTTGCGCATTATTTTTAATAGTAGTGTTGTAATATATTTTTTTCCCTTATTAAGTGCAAAGTTGTAATAATTTCTCAGATCACGATAGAGATGTCTGTGAGATGTACTGTTTGTTTTGTTAAAGCAAAGCCAGGCCCTCTTTTTTGCATTAGAAATTTTTTTCAAGGTACGAGTATACCAAGGATCATTATGTTTACGCCTTCTACATATTATCATTTTATATGGGGCATATATGTCAAATAGATATTCTAAGGAGTTGTTAAAGAATTCCACCTTGTCGTTTAAATTCAGAATCATGTATATAAAATTCCAATCAATTAGTTGGGCATCATGACTGAAGCTGTTTAAATCAAAATTACTATAGTCCCTAAAAGTTTTTAGAATTGGGGGTCGGGAATTGCATATTACATTTATGCTACAAAAAAATATATAATGGTCTGAGAGGCTGTAATCAATAACACCCGATTCTTTGATAGATAATTCATTATTGACAATGATCAAGTCAATCAGGGAGTGTGAACTATTTGATACTCTTGTTGGATCCTTGATCAGTTGGCGCAATAAGAGGTTGTTAAGTAAATAAGATAGAGCCATACTAGATCTAGACAATTCTAACATGTTAATATTACGATCACCCAGAATCATGATGTTATTGCATCCCCTGAAATTTAAATATTGGGCTGCATTTTCTAATTCGAATAGATGTTCAATTGGCAAATTTGGACTAATATTACCTGACAAATATAATGAATACTTACTGTCTGTGATCCCTAAACTTCTAAAGAATCTGGAAACATGCCCTTTCACTAGTAATATAATAGAAAACGATCAATCTATGTATTTAACACCAGTAACAGTACCAGAAATTTGTGAATTGGCAAAACAAATAAACACAGCAGTGGAATTGATGAAATTCCCAGTAGCATAGTAAGATTTTCAGTAAATGAAATAAGCAGTGTTGTGTTATGTGATGAATAACTCTTTTAAGTACGGCATATTTCCAGATAATTTAAAAATAGCGCTTATAAAACCTCTGTATAAAAAGGGCAATTCTGAAATGATGGAGAACTATAGACGAATTAGTTTATTACCGAGTTTCTCAAAACTATTTGAATTAATTATGAGTAAGCGTTTATTGATTTTTTTGAATAAGTGCAATTTATTTAGCGAAAATCAACGTGGGTATTTAAGAGGTCGCTCAACACAGACACCAATCTTTCAGTTTATTCAATCAGTTTTGAGACATTTGGAAAATGGTGATTTAGCTCTTGGAATGTTCCCTAGACCTTTCAAAAGCCTATGATTGCTTGGATAAAGAGTTACTTATCCACAAGATGGAAATGAATGGAGTAAGGGGAAATGTTTTAAAATGGTTTATTTCATACTTAAATGATAGACAACAAAGAGTAACTATAACAAAAGGAGGACATAATTATAACTCTTAAAATTATGCCAAATAAGATAGGAATTGCACAAGGGAGTATTCTAGGGCCAATTTTATTCATTGTGTTTGTTAACGACCTGCGATCTGTAACAGATGGACCTGATCAAAGTATAGTCAATTATGCAGATGACACTAATTTAGTATTAGGATGTAAAAACATTCCAGATATTTTAATCAATAGCAAAAATTTCCTTGGAAAAGTAAATAATTGGTTCACAAAAAATAAACTGATTATAAATAAAGAAAAAACTAATATAATCCTTTTTAGAACAAAACTTTCCAGAATCGAAAAACCAACACATTTAACCATTGAAGATGATAGACAGGACATTACAGACAACACGAAGTTCTTGGTTCTCTAGTGAGCAAATACACGAATGAGAAAACACTTAAAATTATGTATTTTACAAACTTCGAGTCAGTTATAAGATATGGAATTGATTTTTGGGGAAGAGATAGTCAAATTCAAAATATATTTGTAATCCAAAAACGTTTAATGAGAATTATTAAAAAAATTAAATATAATGAAACCTGTAGAACTGTATTTAAATCAGAATGCATAATGACAGTTTATGCTTTATATATATACGAATGTTTAATGTTTCTTTTTTTAAATAGAGAGAGATTTAATACAGCAACACGCCATCAAGACCATACTAGATCAATATCCCTAAATTACCCCATTAATCGTCTCACATTAACAGGAAAAAGCCCGCAGTATATGTGCATAAAACTTTTCAATAAATCGCCTGACAATATCAAAATAATACAAAGTCAAAAACTGTTTAAGTCACGTATAAGAAAACTTTCAATTGATCTTGAACCTTATAGTCTAAATGATTTTTTAAATAGTTAAGTACATTTCTAGAATAAGGTGAATATTTTAAAGAATTTCGTTATTTACTTTGGTAGTAGACATCAAGTTGATGTCCCTACTCTGACGCCTTTTCATTTTATGTTTGTTTATATTATAAATGTGTCGTAATATGAAATAAAGATTATTATTATTATTATTACTTACTACAAGTGACGATCCATTAGCTGCTGTAGCCTTTGAAATGAAGTATTATTTGAGCTGTTTTAGAAAACAGAAAAGAGCTACAATAGCTGAAAGCTTTAAAATATCTACTACGGATATAACAGTAAGTAGTAGCGCTGACATTGTTAACGCAGATTTAATAAGTTATGTCAAAAATAAACTTGTAGAAAACGAGGGCGCATATGAAGTTTTAGATATGAATGAAATTCAGAAAATTTATGTTGAAATGATTAAAACCAGAAATTGTAAGCCTTTTTAAAAAAAACTTATGGAAAATATACTAACGAAAAAACCGATCCTGAGAAAATTTTACTATGCAGTACTCTAAATGACATGCTGCTGATAGGAATTGAAGCCAAGAAAAAATTGAAATTACAAAAAATAAATGAGGCACGCTTATTTAATCCACTATTTTGAAGA
Source organism: Leptura quadrifasciata (assembly GCA_963675555.1). NCBI lineage: Eukaryota > Metazoa > Arthropoda > Insecta > Coleoptera > Cerambycidae > Leptura > Leptura quadrifasciata. The sequence goes on along the minus strand of OY776680.1, from coordinate 92,126,105 downwards.
ATCTGTAATTCTTCGCTACTAAAGAACTAAAAATATTTCTAACATTGCCTGAATGCAATTAGTTACCTAAGAGAAGCTGTATTATCGTATAAGTACGGCATTAATTAATTGTGTTCCGACCAAAGTCAGCTTACGTACCGCAAAATTCTTTTACAATACCTGTAGCGCGCCTGATTTTTCAGTTTTAGAGCATTATTGTTTAACCAATACTAAATACACTATCCATCATTGGATTCAGAATTAAATTTTACACATTTTTTGTTTAAACTTTTTCCCCATCTTATTACTTTTCAAATAATAGATTAAAAAAATTTAGAAAACCAAAATTTTACCTTTTTGGCAAATCTTCAATTAGGTATTAAATATTTTTAGATCTTGTATTTTTTATAGTGAAATATATACTTTTTGAAGTATTTTCCTTTTTTGAAACAAAAGACCGGACAAGTATTACCGGAGATACGATTTCTTTTTAAATCGCCCTATCCGCCATCTTGAAAAGAGAAAGTCCATTTTCAGAAATGCCAACATGCCATTCGGTGATACAGTAGACCTAAATAATTTTCAAACTTAGCACGACATCGAAGTAAGCGGACCCTATGAACTAGATTAAGACAACAATGTTTTCCGACAGGAAAATGTTTTGTTTTCGGATGAGTCCACTGTTACTCTTCATGGCCATGTTAATCATAAAAACTGTCGCTACTGGGCTAATGAAAATCCTCACTGGATGAGAGAATGACACGCAAAATCATAAAAAAGTTAATATTTGAGCAAGGATAATAATTGGAAACCATGTGATTGGTCTCTTTTTCATTGCTGACAATTTGAATGGAGATAATTACGTAGCTCTTCTCAAAGATAATGTCGTGCCAGCTTTGGCAAACTTATATCCTACTCAAGCAAACCCACCAATTCCAGCGGATGTAATAAGGTTCCAGCAGGATGGAGCACTACCACATTACCTAACCAATGTCCGGCAACACCTCGACTTAATGTTTAAAAATCGGCGGATAGGGAGGCGAGGACTAGAATGGCCAGCACGTTCTCCTGATCTTACACCCTTAGATTTCTTTCTATGGGGATATATGAAAAGTATGACATACAAAACTAAGCCAGCGACATAGCTGACTTAAAAGGAATAATAACGAATGTAGTTAGGTCGGTCACGCCTCATATGTTGGAAAACGTATTTTTATTTACCATTAGAATGCTGCCAAGACGTTCAAGGAACTCATTTTCAACATTTACTACATTTGAAATTAAGTTTCTTTTTGTTTGCACTTCAGTTAATTTTTTAATTAATTTTTTTACCGTTAATTTTTGCAATAAATATTAGAACCATAGCTTTTTTGAATAGAAAATGGAAAAACCTTTCAAATGAGATATCATAAGCCCCTACTTCCCATTTACAAATTTAGGGGTTGCAAGTGCCACTCGAAGTTGGTTGAATTTAGGGATGAAATTTGTACGTTGCAGGATGCCATTTCAGAATCCAAAATCGACGTGTCTCGTCAACTTTGCTATGGACGTTTTTCAGGTAACAAAATATGTAATCATAAAAAACACAAGTTTGCCTAATTTTAAGTTTTTAAAATAACACCATTTCATAAAGACATTACTGCTATTCCAAAACTATTTAAGATAATGATTTGAATTTTTTTTATACTTTCCTTCACGTTTGTTTTAGCAGTTTAGGCAAGTTTCTCATCAGCCATAAAGATGAGACCAAGCTAGGCCCGTTTGGGCACATTTTTTACCAATATTAACACTCGCGGTGTCCCTATCTTAACGGTACTAACGTACCAACTTATAATTCCAACATACATGGTAAAGATGTACCCAAAGAAGCCATTTATATTTTATCTACTTGTTCTCCAAGGTTAGAGGTTAGACACCGACTAATAATTCAGCTAATTACATTTAGGTCGAAATTTAAAACATACGACTAAAACAGAACATACATTAAAACAACAATTAAAATTAAACGTCACATAGAGATAATGTGACCCCTTATGTCTGTTGAAAGGTCTTGTCTAAGGGGCGACACATTTTAAGGCGACAGACGTGCCTAATGGCCAGGCCAGGCATCGATCTGTGACTCCAAGCCGAGCGGTATGAATGATTTCTTACCGTTCGACCAAGAAGACGTACAATTTGTAACTAACAATACAATAAACTAGAAAATAATTACATTAAAAATTAACTTAACTGCCGTCCTTGTCCTGAACACATATATCCTTGTAGGTTTTCCAGGGTATAGAAGACTCGATGGCCCAGTGTCTTAGATATTTTAATTGTTTTTGGGTATTATAATGAGAGATTTAAAAAAAACATTGCCTATATTTGTCTCAGAAAGGGTTTAGCATGATAAGCTTGGTGAAAATGGTAACATTACAGCAGAAACATTATTCCGACAATATATATGTCATTTTGGTGTCCCGCTTTATACATAACCACAAATCAGGGGGCTCAATTTGAATCTAGGTTATTTTCACAATTTTCAACATTTCTAGGATTTCATAGAATACATACTACTGCATATCATCCTCAAAGTAATGGGTTAGTTGAAAGATTTCACGGAACTCTAAAAACAACGTTGGTTGCCAGATCTAATTCCAGGAATTGGAAGAGTTAACTCCCAATCATTTTATTCGGTTTGCTAGTAATGCCAAAAGAAGTTCTGCGGAACTTGTCTTTGGTCAACCTTTACGTCTTCTTGGGGAATTTTTTATTAACTCTCGCGATTTTGCATAGCTGCCGATTTTTTCAGCAAAATTATGTTCTAAATATTTTAATAATATAATACTGACAGATTTAAAACATCATGGGTAATAAATTGTAGAAGGCAGTACTCACAAAAAATAAATGTCTGGTGCGGCATATTAAATACCAAATTAATTGGCTCCTTTTTTGAAGGGAATTTCAACAGCCAACATTTTTTCCATTTTTTGAGGAATGAGTTTACCAACACTATGGATAAACTTCCACTAGAAGAAAACGCTCATATAATCTTTCAATTAGACGGCTGTTCTATCCATAATTCCCTCATTTTGAAGGCATGGTTGGATGAAAATTTCCCTAATCGGTGGATAGGGAGAAATAGTTTGTTAATAGAGATTCCTCTCAAGTCCCTCGACTTAACCACATTAGATTTTTTCTTGTGGAGGGATTTCTTAAAATAAAGTTTTAATTTTGTATATGGGCTCTTATGTTATTTTATTACAAAAATAGTAGTTCCTGAAACTGTTGTTAAATTGGTAAATTTTTAATTCTAATTATTGAATAAATAAATTTCTATTCTATTCTTCCTATAATTTGTTATTTGAACTAATAAAAGTTGTTAATTTCTAAAATTGTTGTTAAATTGAAAATTTTTAAATTTTAATGTATGGTCGTGAGCAAAAAAAAAAAATAGGACAAGTCTTATAACGGGTATTTCGCTAAAATCTAGTTGTGTACATCTAACTTTAATTTTTGTGACATTGTCAGTTAGTTGTCATAATTTATTGCAAGTGTGCAAAAGACTAATGTCTCATATAAACGATTTAGTTAAATCTGGAGTTATTGCTAAAGCAGAAGATGGATGGTCAATGAGACAAATTGCACTGCGTTATAATATTGACAAAAATTCGGTATGTAACATTTTAAGAAAGCGGAGAATAAACGGTACGATTAATAGAAATTCTGGATCAGGGCGACGAAGGATATCAAGTCAATAACAAGATTTGCAGTTGATAAATGCTTTAGTAGAAAATCCATTTTACTCAGTTATTCTGCTGAAGAAACGAATTTTCCTGGATCGAGTAGTACTGGTCGCCGGCGAGTAAGAGAATCGGAGCTACGCTGTCATGCAGCAGCACAGAAATACTTACTTAAAGCTGAACATAAAGAAGCTCGAGTAGGATTGCGCTTGAATTTTTAGCGCATGATGTACATTTTTGGAACAATGTAATCTTTACAGATGAAAAAATTTTCCAGTCAACACACAGCGGTCGTACGATAAAAGTGGTAGATTTTCCGTCAATATGTGGGCTTGAATATCGGCACGTGGTCCTGGTGTTTTGTGGCATATTGAGGAACGATTTAATACTGAAACGTATATTTTAGACAATTTTATGCTCCCTTCTGTGTCACAATTATTTCCTAATAATGAGTTCATATTTCAACAAGACAATTGTTCCGTTTATACTGCTCATACCGTAACTAACTGGTTTCAAGATAACAACATCAATGTTCTTAACTGGCCCAGTCATAGACCAGATCTTAACCCTGTGGAAGAAGTATGGGGACTACTCGTAAGAAGTATCCAAAAACGAAATGTGAGACCACGGAATGCCGAAGAATTACTGGAAATAGTAAATAATGCATGGGAAAATATTATTACTAATGATTATTGTATAGGGTTATTTAACTCTATGCCAAACAGACTTACAGAAGTTATAAATAGAAATGGTGCAATAACGAAATATTATTAGTTAGTTTCTTGTTAAGTAGGATATCCTTTGTCCTTTGATCCAGGATTTCTATTAATCGTACCGTTTATTCTCCACTTTCTTAAAATGTTACATATCAAATTTTTGTTAATGTTATAACGCAGTGCAATTTGTCTAACCATCCATCATTTACTATAGCAATAACTACAGCATTAAAATAAAAAATAAATTAAAAGTGATATCTGTTTTATTTCGACTACTCATTACATATTCAAATAGAGACAGATTTACATTAGAAAAAAAAGTTGTACTATTTTTTTTTGTTCACGACAGTACATTAAAAAAAAACATATTCTAGATATAATATTTTTAGTCGCAAATTCCTCTATAAAATCCTTATTTTGCTATAAGGAACGTAACCAGACTGCAACCAACAGCTACTCTCCGGGCTATGTGCCCCGCCGAGCGCTGAATTATAAGTTACAAGCCTGGCGCGTTAAGTGTAATAATTGCATATTACCATCAAAATGATAATGCTGCGATTGCAACAAACACCAGCCGAAAGACTGATCCTACTTAAAGGAGCTCTCTTGCCAGTCGTCACACATCACTTGCAGACTGCAGTTTCGAGTTGTTGGCTCTCGTCAGTGCAAGGTAGGCATGTGACGACCGACACGAGGATCACTTGACTAATTAGTACATTTCGGTATCTTTGAGATAGCTACATGTAAAATAGTCAGCAGGCGCCATCTAGCAGTCCAGTGTCTGTTGCAATCGAAAAATAAATAGCCTGACTGGGCTTGGCATTGTTGAAATGTGCTTTTAGAGGGCGGAATATTAAAATATACTATTTTTAGTCGCAAATTCCCCTATAAAATCCTTATTTTACTATAAGGAACGTAACCAGACTGCAACCAACAGCTACTCTCCGGCTATGTGCCCCGCCGAGCGCTGAATTACAAGCCTGGCGCGTGTAATAATTGCATATTACCATCAAAACGCTAATGCTTCGATTGCAACAAACACCAGTCAAAAGACTGCCTACCTTGCACTGACGAGAGCCAACAGCTTGAAACTGCAGTTTGCAAGTGATGTGTGACGACTGGCACGAGAGCTCCTTTAAGTAGGATCAGTCTTTCGGTTGGTGTTTGTTGCAATCGAAGCATTAGCATTTTGATGGTAATATGCAATTATTGCACTTAACGCGCCAGGCTTGTAACTTGTAATTCAGCGCTCGGCGGGGCACATAGCCCGGAGAGTAGCCGTTGGTTGCAGTCTGGCTACGTTCCTTATAGTAAAATAAGGATTTTATAGAGGAGTATGCGACTAAAAATATTATGTTTAATATTCCGCCTTCTAAAAGCACATTTGAACGATGCTAAGCCCAGTCAGGCTATTTATTTTTCGATTGCAACAGACACTGGACCGCTAGATGGCGCCTGCTGACTATTTTACATGTCGCTATTGTAAAAATGCCGGGATGTACCAAGTAGTCAAAGGATCCTCGTGCCGGTCATCACATGCCTACCTTGCACTGACGAGAGCCAACAGCTCGAAACTGCAGTCTGCAAGTGGCGTGTGACGGCTGGCAAGAGAGCTCCTTTAAGTAGGATCAGTCTTTCGGCTGGTGTTTGTTGCAATTGTAACTTGTAATTCAGCGCTCGGCGGGGCACATAGCCCGGAGAGTAGCCGTTGGTTGCAGTCTGGCTACGTTCCTTATAGAAAAATAAGGATTTTATAGAGGAGTTTGCGACTAAAAATAATATGTTTAAAATTCAGAAAGTTTTGAAAATGGGTAGAAATGTTAAGGATAGCATAAGTATTACTAAACCGAAAAGTTTCCACCCCTAAATAATGTGTTTCATCCTCTAGGATGTCGTTTCCATCCTCATTTTGAGGTTTTCTTGATTATCTCGGGATGGTGCACTTTTTTATAAAAATACCAATATACAAAATTATTCCCTATAAAATTCTCTATCAAAAACGTCTCTATACTTTTTTCCTTAAAATGGATAATACTCTGGGAAGGAAATAAGGCGCACACATAAGGTTTGGTTCCGGTTAACACAATAAATTATAATCTTTACTATAATCTACTTTAAAGTTCAATACCTAACACTAAAGCAATAGCTAATAAACTCCATTTAAAATTATAATAAATGTACCGCTTCCATCCTCTCACCCCTATAAAATAACGTGATTTTTAACGAAGCGATAATATGTTATACTTGTTTCCACATCACTCCAGAGGTAAAGTACTTGGCGCGTTTCTTTTACGCGGTGTTCCCTGTAGGTCTCGTCCACTATATAAGAAGGTTACCTACATTGTATTAATCTTTCCTTGGGAAAAAACACTGAGGTTGTGTCGTAACCGCTAATGACGTGTGCAAATAATATTGTTTCTTTACAGTTTTTTAAAAAAGTTGAGGATTGTAAATCTCGGGAAATGTAAATTCTTTTGCTGGTATTACCCTGTTTTTCTTTTAAAAATTTAATGTCTTTGTCAGAAGGAGAAAGAGTAATAAGAAGGACTAGTAGGTCAATATCTTGCCCTACGACAACAGCTGTGTCGCACATAACATTTTTCCATAGCAGTTTGTACTACTAATAAATCGGCGTCATCCTCAGCAGCGAACATCTCGATTCATTCATTCCTAATTTTTTTCACCAGTTCTGCAATCTTTGTTATACAAATTACTAAGGAACAGTTTTTTCATCAAATATAACCCCAGGACAGGTTCTTTGCAGTACCCGGCTTTGTCGTTCTAGGCACTTCGTACTGTTTACACTTTCCAAATAACCACATCAAACACGACAGTTACTCTATTACCGTAATGTTTTCTTATGTAACTAATGTAAGAGTTGTGAACATTATTAAATGTTCTCTTATTTTGGGCACATTAGGCGAAGCAAATATCCTCCATCAAAAACATACTTACTATTTTCGAAAATATGGTCTATATGGAAGACGACGAAGATTAATTAACATAGTTAACCTTTTGATAATTAGTGGACTAGGCCTACTGGGAACACTGTGTAAAAAAAAATGCGCAAAGTACTTTACCTCTGGGGTGACGTGGAAACAAGTATAACATACAATATTATCGCTTCTTTAAAAATCACGTTATTTTATAGGGGAGGGTGGAAGCGGTACATTTACTATAATTTTAAGTGGAGTTTAGTAGCTACTTTAAAGTAGTAAAGTATAGTAAAGATTAGAATTTATTGTGTTAACCGGAACCAACCCTTATATGTGCAACTTATTTTTCATAGAACTATTCATTTTAGGAAAAAAGTATAGAGGTGTTTTTGATAGAGAGTTTTACAAGGAATAAGATAAGATAAGATAATTTATTCATTTTTAAAAGTTTATACAGAATATAACAGACACTGTACAGACTTAGTAAACTAGTCACCACAAAACATTCAACATAAAATTAATAAAATAGGTATAGACGTGAGCAAAATCAACAATTAAGGAACTCATCTATGTCATAAAATGTTTTATCACACAAAAATTTAAATATTTTATTCCTAAATGACATGTTGCTGTCATTTTTGATACACTGAATAATTTTGTTAAAACATTTGGTACCAATATGTTTCGACGAATTTTCTCCCAGTGCAAGTCTGGAATATGGCTGATACAAATTATCCTTGTTTCTCGTGTCATACACATGAATATCACTATTATTTATTTAAAATTTTAAGGTACAGCATAGTTAGTCACAATATTTTTTGGCAGAAAACATAGCATGTTTTATTTACATTTAAATTTAGTCTGTTTTTGCTACAGTAATGACTCATTTCCTGTGATGCATTGTTACTATTTATGACAATCTGTTCAGTGGAGTTATGGGACCTTAGCATATTTGTATCATCTGCATATAGAAGAAGTTGATTTGAAGTGATACATGTGTTGGGTATATCGTTAATAAAAATTATAAAAAACAAAGGTCCCAGAATCGAGCCTTGAGGCGCTCTCAGATTTATATTTCCAATTTTGGAGTTAACACCATCTACAACAGCAGTTTGCGTGCGATTTTATAGATATGAGGCTGCCCAGCTGTATGGTGCCCCTCTTACTCCAATGCCCTCTAATTTTGTAAGTAACAAACTATGATCTATAGTATCAAATGCACGACTTAAATCATAAAAAAGACCTAAGACGTGACACTTGTTGTTCAGTGCATTATAGATAAAATCTATGCAGTCTAAGATAGCAGTATTGGTGGATTTATTCTTTTGAAAACCATTTTGGACATTCGAGATCAAGTTAAAATTCTCTAGATAATTGGTCAGTCTTATGTAATATGACGGTTCAAAAATTTTAGCAATTTGACTTGGTATGCATATGGCTCTATAATTAATAATGACTGTTGTGGGACCTTTGTTTTTATATACAGGTATACATTTGGATTCTTTTATGTTGGGAAATACATCAGCTAAGAATGAATCATTTACTAAGTATGCTAATAGCTCATTAATAATGTCTTTTACTGATTTCATCATTTTTCCGTTGATGTCATCGCTACCAGCGGCCGGTTTAAGAGTAGTTTTCTCAATTATTTCACTTATTTCTTGTGGTGTCGTCGGTGTGAGAAAAAAACTGGTACTTGTCTTTTCAATGTTGACATTACAGTTAGGTTTTGATCGATTTGAGGCAAGATGTATAAAGTAGTCATTGATAAAATTACTCTTCTCCATGGCATTTGATATTAGAATACCCTGGTTATCACATATGTCTATGGATGGCTTCTTTTCATTGATTGACTTGGATTCGTTAATAATTTTCCAACTATCCCGCATTATATTGTTGGAATTAATTAGGCGTTGGTCGTTACATTGTTTCTTGTACTGCTTCACTAAGTTTTTGTACATTGACTTAAACTGCATATACCTTTCAGTATAGGCTGGATTATTTAATCTTTTCCTAATGCTGTTCATTTCACACAGTTCGTCATGCACTGACTTAATAGCGGGTATAAACCACTTTTTATTCTTGAATTTATTAAAAGATTTCATAATAGGAAAAGCACAATTGTAGTGAAATAAAAAGGTACTATAGAATGCAGTAAATTTCTGTTGAAATGTGGAGGCAGTATACATTTCATTCCAGTTTTCGACGAATATTAGATGTTGAAATATTTCAATGTTTGTGGTGTTGTAGTTTCTTCTGTGGGTGTAATTTAGACTGCTATCATTATGTAGAAATAGATGGAATGAACAAATTTGAAAAGTGTTATCAGATATGAAAGACCCACAGACTTTTATGCTGTTAAGTTGGAGAATATATTATCGATACATGTAGAACTGTTGCTTGCTATTCTTGTAGGTTTCTGTATGTGATTTATGACTTTGTATTCAGCTAGTAAGTTTAACAGCAGATTTTTCTCTAAACTTGTTTGCAAAAAATCTACATTTACATCACCACAAATAACATAGTAGTTTTTTGGGTTGTAGAGTCTATGAAAAAGTAAATCAAGCCTTCCTATGAATTCTTTAAAATCACTATCAGGTGTTCTATAAGTTGTGATAATATAAATTGAGTTTTTCCCATCTGGAGATATCATTTTTGCAACACATACCTCAAAATGTTTTTCTTCTGCATCCTCTTTTGATGGGACGGATGTGAGTTAGGTAACTTTTTGCCTAAATATACACTCCACCTCTCATTTGTTTGGTACGGCTGAAATAGGATACTAATTTGTAGTTGTCAACCCCTGTCACTTTCATTTCTTCATCACTTAACCAATGTTCACTTAAGCACAATATATCTACGTTGTGGTGGGTAAGATGTATGGATAAACTGTCGCTCTTATGATTTAATAGCCCTCGTATATTAAAATGCATTAAGGTGAGATTTCTTATATTTACATTAAAAAAACTGTCATTTCGTTCTGTAGTTGATTTGTCATAGTTTTCGTGGATATTTTCACGAGTTGCTTTTTGGTTGTCCAGGAAACGTTGTCCCTTAACAAAGTTAAATCTCTCATAATAATAGTCATAATAATAGTTTTGTATATAAGTATTTTTATAAAAAAATGCACAGTTCTCAAGATAATCTAGAAAAACCTCAAAATGAGGGTGGAAGCGACGTCCTAGGGGATGAAGCACATTATTTAGGGGTGAGTACTTTTCGGTTTAGTTGTTCTTATGCCATCTTTAACATTTCTACCAATTTTTAAAACTTTCTGAATTTTGTCCGATATATTACAATTTTACCTGTTATTTTACTGCATTAGTCACAATATTTTGACCTCACTAACATTTTTTCCTTCAGTCGAAGTCATTAAAACATAATATGTTATTGACTTTAGAAGTTACTTAGGTAACAATAAATTTGTAGTCTCAAGAATTGTAAAGTCTGTTCTGGCTTTAAAATTAATTTAGAACTAAATTGGTCATATTTCCCTGACCATGTTTAACAGGTTTAAGAACATAATCTGTTTGAGAGAAATAGCTGGCTGTTTCTTTTAATCTGCACTCTCAAGATTACAGACAAAGAAAATGACCCGGCTATAGGACAACAACAGTAATCCTAGATACGAGCTGATCGTACCCATTTCCCTTTCAAATACTTACAGCCCTGGAAATTTCAAACTCTAAATTGTGATTAGTGCATAATTGACAGTTGTATATTGATAATGTTTAATTACATTAGCTACTTTTCCTTTTTTACTCTCTAAAATTCTGATATTCCACTATTAAATTAAATGACTAACTAGCTACTGGAAGGGCAACAACGCATAAAACAGCAATTTAGGCAATGAGACTTAATTTTTATTTCCAGGGAAGGGACCTAATTCTAAGTAAATATAACTTCCAGGCAATTCTATGAAGTAATATTTTACTTTTAGTCAAAACTCAACATAAATTATATCTAAAATTGGAACTACTTATGACTAAGAGGTTAAACTTTTAACTTAAATCTGACTACAGACAAGATAAAATTTAGTTTATACTTACGGTAAAATTTTCCTGTCTTTACCCAGACAAAATTAATGACTACAAAGTTAATTATTTAGTCTAAAATAAAATTATAAAGCCACTTTGCCAGTGGGGATGTGTCATTATCTACGGCGGTTGCGTGAGAAGGAACTTTTACTGCGAATTATGCCATGTTTCTAATACATTTTAAGAACGTTTCTAATAATTTTGGAAACTGTAAAAATTTTACCTATGCAAGCAATTGTTTTTTAATTGCATTCAAAAAATATACAACTACAATTTTTATAAGAAACTTTTTACCTCCAACAATGATGGAAATAAAGGGGACAACATATAGTGAATGTCCCTGTAACATCAAGGCCTTTCATGGTTTTGACACATACAGGCTGTCCATTTTATCAGGGGACTCGAGAATATCTCACTTAATATCGGTCGTACAGAAATTATTTTTACGAAAATTGTGCCGATTTATATAACCTACAAAATGGTTTAAAGATATTTGAAATCCATGGTCTACTTTAAGAGTTAAGGCGGAAAGTATCGAAAATGCGCAAAACGTCTAGGCCAAATATCTCTGTTATTTGAAGAGATACAAGAAAATTCTAAGGCGAAAATTTTTTGCAAAACAGAGTGTTTCAACGAGGTTTTATCTAATTTTCTTCAAAACCGCTGTATTTTGAGATTTACTCTTCAGGCTGTTAAAAAAATTATTTTGAACGGGCGGGAAATGGCGCCATTAAATAGAGTATTTTCCTCCCTTTTCAACGATATATCACATGCCATATTTATTCATTGGTACTACGTTAGTAATTATAAAAACATTTTTTAAAACCGATAATTTTTTTAACAAGCATTATACATGCCGTGGAGAAGTATGATTGAATAAAACGATAAAATAATTCAATAAGTTGTTCAAATCTTTGCTATAATAAAACATTAATACAATTAAGAAGAATAAAGTAATTTCAGGTAACAAAAACAAGATAATAATCAAGAAAGCAACATGGAGCAATTATGGAAGGAGTATTCGCAGTTCTGCCAATGTATAGAGGTCCTCCATAAAAGCGGTACTCCTTGCTCAGAAAGTTAAAATGTCTTTACCAATTAATTTAAGTATAGGCTTGTATTTCATGATTTCACTATTATTTCAATTAATTTAAAATAGTTGGCTATGAACAAACTTGCCAATTTAATTTTTTGACAGATCATCTCAGTTAATACTTAAACTCTCACTCAATCACACTTGTTTAAGAATTTAGAATTTTCAAAAATGATTTTCACTCACATTGATCGTTATAATATGTTCGTTACATATTGCCAATGCAATTTTAACTCCGGATTAGCTCAAGTAGAATATAGAAACAGATTTCCACATGCACTGCAGCCGAATAAAACTCTGTTCAGAAAATTAGCTATGAAACTGAAAAATAATTGTTCATTTTTAAAGAAGAAGGCAAGGTTGAACAGTGTTACTGATAATGTAAATAAGGTAAACCGAGTTATTAATTATGTAAGAAATAAAAATACAGAAAATTTGGAAACATCATTAAGAGAAATTCAAATTGCTTGTCATATAAATAATACAAGTACTGGAAAAATTTTAAAGAAAAATGGTTACTGGTCTTATAAAGCCAAAAAAGTTTACAATTTACAAGCGGGGGACAAACCAAGGAGGACAACTTTTTGTAGGTGGCTGTTGGAAAAGAAGTGTGCCATGCTGATCCATTAATATGTAGTAAAATACTTTGGTCCGACGAGGCAAATTTTTCCAATAATGGATTTTTTAATCGCAATATTCATTACAAATGGATTCTGAAAATATACACTGGCATTAGATGGACTGGGTTTCAAAATCGTTTTTCAATAAATGTGTGAATAGAAGCAAGGAGTGACGCTTTTATGGAGGACCTCTGTACGTTGGCATAACTGCAAATACTCTTTCCATAATTGCTCCATGTTGCTTTATTGATTATTATTTTGTTTTTGTTACCTGAATTTACTTTATTCTTCTTAATTGTGTTAAAGTTTTATTATAGCAAAGATTTGAACAACTTATTGAATTATGTTATCGATTTATTTAATCATACTTCTCCACGGCAAGTATAATGCTTGTTAAAAAAAAAATTATTGGTTTTAAAAGAATATTTAATTACTAACGTAGTACCAATGAATAAATATGGCATGTGATATATCGTTGAAAAGGGAGGAAAATACTCTATTTAATGGCACCATTTCCCGCCCGTTTCAAAATAATTTTTTTAACAGTCTGAAGAGTAAATCTCAAAATACAGTGGTTTTGAAAAAAATTAGATAAAACCTCGTTGAAACACTCTGTTTTGCAAAAAAATTTCGCCTTAGAATTTTCTCGTATCTCTTCAAATAACGGAGATATTTGGTCTAGACGTTTTCTGCATTTTCGATATTTTCCGCCATAACTCTTAAAGTCGGCCATGGATTTTAAATGTCTTTAAACCATTTTGTAGGTTATATAAATCGGCACAATTTTCGTATATTAAGTGAGATATTCTCGAGGGCCCTGATAAAATGGACAGCCTGTATATCTACACTGAAAATTAGTTCAAGTTTGGAAATGGAATTATATCATCAGTAAAACTGTAATGCTAACAATTTATTTCTTGTCATAAGATCCGAAAGTAGGCAATCCGCAATACACGAAGCCAGTCCCATATTTCAACCAAATTCATCGTTTTACAAGGTGGTTCAAAATTGTCCCCCAATATTTCTGAACTGAACTGAAATTTATTATTCCTCCTTTAAGGAGTATACCTCCCTTATTATTCATTTTCGGAAATTTTATATAAAAAACCAGCAATATTTTTGGATGTACTACCAGCCGCAGAAATATCAGGAGACAATTTTGGACCACCTTATACAAAATTATTAAGGATTTTTACCGAGGCATGATAAATTCTAAGTAAAAATCCCTTTAAATACTTCCAACTACAGCATATATTTTTAACTTCGTATTATATGATTGTGTAGGATTGGGCACTTTTGTATAGTCGGATTCTCCATCTAATAATAGTAATAATTGTTTAGGTAAGTGTTTATCAGCATACTTTAAATATCTTAAAATCCTCGACCGCTTCGGAGACAAAGGCCGGGGGCATCGAGTCTGATACACTCTATATGTGGTGCCTCTAAAAGACATTGACAAACTCTAACACTTTTGGTCGAAGGGAGCGACAAACACTGCACAGTGCACATACCGCAAAAGCAGTTGAAGACACACAAAATCATGTTTTTATTCCTTGTAAAGAAAATAATTTAAGGTACATTAGAAAAGTCTGGCAAGTGATTTTTCTTAATCAACGGGATTCATTTGCTTTAGCACATTTTTTGAGGCTACTTGATTTAACATGTTGCCCCGATAGAGAAAAATTTCTATGCTATAATAGTAGTGCCGCAATAATCCAATCTGGTGTTAATCCAGATGCTTCTACAATCCAGATTGCCGTTTTGTCTTTTTGAAGTGCTCTGTAATCCGAATTTTACTTGATTCTGTAATTCGAATTCATCCACGTGACCTTTCCATAAAATATGTAGGAGCAAATATTAAATTCTGCACGTTTTAACTTGTCTTTTTGAAAGTGCGTTTGAGTGAATAGTCTGCAGCAGTCAGGACGCAGCTTCTTTACTATACTATACCTACAGGTTGTTCCAACGAAAATGGCACTTATTAAACAATCATAAAAATTTAAGTCTTAAGGAAAAGTCACCTATTATAGACAAGCTAAAACGATTCTTTAGTGGAAAATCTTTAGCCCTTAATTATGGAGTAGGGACATCAACAATCAGTGACATCAGAAAAAAATCTGATAAAATGAAAGGGTAAGTAAAGAAAACAAAAGGAAAGAAATGTAGGTGCAAGTATGGGCTGGACTCTGGACTGCAAATTTTTGAAAAAGGTATGACTTAAAATCTGTGGAGAAAAATTAGCTGACGCTGCAGCTGTTGAACTATTATATATATAAGTGAATTGGACCAACAATAAAATCTCTAAACTTACAGCCTCCCAAATTTACAATGCTGATGAGCCAGCCTTGTTTTGGAAATTGCTTCTCAATAAATCGCTCGTATCTTCCACAGAAAAAACTGCTCTAGGAGAAAGACCAGTAAAGAACAATTGACAATGCTTAACAACATGTAATTCGGATGGCAGCCAGGATTTAATCTTTTAGTCATTAGAAAATCAAAAAATTTCAAGGCCTTCACAAATGCACACATTCCTGTAGATTACAAAACTACAGCCAAAGCTCGGATGACTTTAGCAGTTTTTAAGCAGTGGATTGATCACTGTTTCATTCCTCAAATAAGAAAGTTTCGCAGGGATTAAAATTTGAATGAAATGAAGAAAAAGGTTTTGTAAAGTTCCTTAGCTGAAATTTAAAACATGCTGAATGCTTGCTTCACAATGCTTAGGAAAAGGCACCAACCAAATGATTTTAAAACAAAAAAAAAAAAATGAGAATGACTTAGAAGATGACCCTGAGGATTTAATCCCTTTAAGTGTTATGCGATAAAAGATACGCCGACTAGCAAAAGAAATTGAAGCGGTTTCATCAATGCTTCATAGTATTGGGACTGTTGGCATAGCTGCTGTCTCTGATGATGATGTGATGGAAATTACCACTCCGGTCAAAATTAAAAATGAAGATGCTGTCAAAAGCTTAAATCTTGCTTTACAGTGGGAATGACATTCCTTTAAAAGATATTACAAAATCTCAAGGAAATTGCTTCTGAAAAAGCAACAAAATACATGCGTCAACAGAGTAAACTTACTAACTTCTTTCAGTCGGTGCCGAAAATTCCAATGAAGCCGATTTATTTATTTTTTGCAATTTTAAAAGCTGAATTTAAAATGTCTTGATAATCCGGATTAGTCTGGTTTTAATTGATCTGGATTGTCGCGGCATTACTGTAGGTACTATAAGAAATTTCCAGATAAATTTTTACTCACACGTAAACATATTTTTTCTGAGCTATTGGTAAAATCTTCTGGGATGGAATCGCCATTTTAAAAATATTGTCAAAAATTCAATGTCTTATTACTGTACAACTAAAATTTTAAATTACAATTTACGATTCTTTAAAACAATATGGTGTTCTAAAAATAAACTTACTTAGACACAGCATGTGTCACCTGAACCTATAATGTGCAACATAGTCGAATGAATAATTATCTATGTAGTTTTTCCAGAAATGACAAAAAATACAAACCTGCCATCTAATTACAGACCCAGCTTGCACCATCGTCTTTATAACAAGAAGACGAATTGTTCTTTGTGCCCCTTAGAGAGCACACACAAACTGTGTAATAGTTTAGGCTGGGTCCGTTACCTTTTTGAGATGAAAAAATTAATAGCCGGCAACGGCCGGCTGGAATATATAGTTGAGGTCATAAAAAATGAAAAAAAAAACTTTGGAACCTGAGATGAAGGGAAGTAGTGAAATGGGGTGCTATTTAAGGGATGAAAACCGTTTTTCGTTATTTGTGGCGAAACGTGACCTCCGAGAGAAAAGTGTTTCATACAAAAGTTGTAGATAATAAAAAAAATCTAAAACTTTTATTCTATATATTTTCGACATAACCTCAAAGTTCGCGAGAAAATGACGAAAAACCAACTTTTCTGTTTTTATTTTTTTTCTCGCGTGAAAATTATTTAATTTAAATGAAACTTTGTGAAAGTACGTAATTGTTTGCATATAATAAGCATACATTTTTTCAATTATGGGAAATAAATATTTTTCGAGATTTTACCATTTTTCCGAAAAAACATCCCTATCTTCGGCGAACAACTTTATTGATTTTTTTTTGGATTTTGATGTTCTACTAGTGCTCATTTTTTTCATCGAGATGTCTACTTTCAAATGGTACGTCGATGTTAGTGATTTATTGTCATTTAGCGGCTTAAAATTAAGAAAAACAAAAAAAAAAAATTTTCGAATCTCGAATTTGTAGATTTTTTTTCATTATTTTCAATTGTTTAGCATATTTGTGTTAATAATTCATAATATTTTAATGAAAAAACTTACTTTGGTATAAAATAAATAAAGTTGAATGAATTTCATCACGGAAAGGTAGGGAAAACTTCATGAAACTTAACATTTACATGGAAATCAATAGTACTTTATTAATTTTCATAAGCTACAGTTAAGTTTCGAAAACTTTATATGCATATTAAATTATTCTAAATAAATATGATAAAATACAACATACAATTTATTTATATTGACGAATTCTTTACTTTATTTACAAATATTTACTTTATTAATATTGGTTGTGTATAGCTTATAAAAAGAAAAATCAATAAAATAATTGTCAAAATCTAATCAATTTTAAGCCTTTTTTGTTGTGGTTCGTTTTCTTCATCGATCAAACTCTCAAATTCTATATTATCTTCAAAATCATTGGCATTTTCAGGCTCTTCAATTTCGATGTCATTATTCTTTGCTGGCTCTTCATCAATATCTTCAGAATCACTTAAATCTACAAATACTTCTCTGTCTCTATTTGAACAGTTCTCAGTGCATGTATTGCATAGATTGGTACATTTTAAGCTGTGTTTTCGGCAGCCACACCTTTGATTATTGCATCCACTGCCACAAGTACAGCTAACGCTTTTTAACAACTTTCCGGGAATCAAGTCGGAACTGTCAGAGATGTATTTCAGTACGAGTCTTCCTACATTTTCGTTCCAGCCCCAGTCCTTTGCTTTTTTGTTGTCCTGTTGATTTACTACTACAACAGAACGAGCTCTGCTGCTCTTGTGCAGGCTCACTTTGTCCTACCCCTCTCTACCCCCAACCTTCAGTCGTTTTGGGCGGGCATTTCAAATACCTGTATGCTGAGAAATTTCAAATTTTGTAAATTTTTTTTTTTGTTAGAATACGTAACAGTATTTTTTTTGTTTGTATTCAATTTTAGCGTGGTTTCCAATAACTAAATTCATTCAACTTTAGTTATTTTATACCAAAGTTAGCTTTTTCATTAAAATATTATGAATTATTAACATAAATATGCTAAAAAATTGTAAATAATGAAAAAAATCGACAAATTCGAGATTCGAAAAATTAATTTTTTTCGGGTTTTTCTTAATCGACGTACCATTTGAAAGTAGACATCTCGACGAAAAAAATGAGCACTAGTAGAACATCAAAATCCAAAAAAAAATCAATAAAGTTGTTCGCCGAAGATAGGGGTGTTTTTTCGGAAAAATGGTAAAATCTCGAAAAATATTTATTTCCCATAATTAAAAAAATTCATGCTTGTTATATGCAAATAATTACGTACTTTCACAAAGTTTCATTTAAATTAAATAATTTTCACGCGAGAAAAAAAATAAAAACAGAAAAATTGGTTTTTCGTCATTTTCTCGCGAACTTTGAGGTTATGTCGAAAAATATATAAAATAAAAGTTTTAGATTTTTTTATTATCTACAACTTTTGTATGAAACACTTTTCTCTAGGAGGTCACGTTTCGCCACAAATCACGAAAAACGGTTTTCATCCCTTAAATAGCACCCCACTTCATTACTTCCCTTCATCTCAAGTTCCAAAGTTTTTTTTTTTCATTTTTTATGACCTCAACTATATATTCCAGCCAGCCGTTGCCTGCTATTAATTTTTTTCTTTTCAGCATTAAAAATCCGTAATGGCCCCAGCCTAGTTGTTTAATTTAAAAACAAAAGATCACTTCTAAAGTTTGTCAGTGTCTTTCAGGCACCTTACAAAGTGCTTCAACCATCATCCAATACCACAAACTATATGATTTTTGCCTCGTCACAGTCGTGTGTGGAAAGACACACACGTGTATATCCTGTCGTTTGACTTTCACTTCTAGACAGATACTGAACTAAAATTATAACTAGCTAAGGATAACATATGTAGCTATTGTTTCTCTATACAAGTTCTTAATCGAACCTTAATATTGATCATTGGATTGAACAAAATTTTTCTATTTGTTTTGCAAAAGGTGTTCCACCTGGGACATCTACGGCTTAGGTCTTAACTAAAACAGGTAACGAAACAAAATTCGGTACACCTATTTGCGAGTGAACGTAGAATCTGAAGATGAAAACTTATATAGGCTGTCAATTTAAAAAAAAAGAACATTTTCGTGATAAGGCTACCGTACAAAGCTAACATTTGCAGATTCACGTGATATTGGCATGCTCATGCAAGTAAACTTAGCTTTGTTCAGTTTTGCTGATTTAGTTTTAGTTGTTAAAACAGAGAAATACACTTTTGTTAATAAGGCAGGTGTTGAGATGGTTGCCGGTCAGTTTGAGGGTTGGAAATTCCGATGAATCTGTGGAGAATACTGCGAAAATGGTGATAGATATGGCAAAATTGCACGCTAATAATTTTGTAGTAGTTAAAATGTACTAGAAAAGTCTGTATGTGCAAAAACAATAGTTCAGGAAAAGGAAAGGCATCCATATTCACTATATTTCTTCTTGTCGCCACTAATTATCTTTTTATCCATCTATTGGATCTAGTTATTCTTCTTATCTCAAACTAATCCGGAATGAGGAAGATGCATGGATTTTAAAAATGCTTAATTTTATTATTTTTCCATAATATGTACTATATAAGCTGATAATATAATAAAAGAAACTCATAAAAAAATTTCGCTTCATAAATATGCCACATTAAAATTTGAACTTTTGTGTAAACAAAACCACGTGACTGAAAACGCTATAATATTGCTTTGACGTCATTTTGATGTCACTAAATTTACGTTGTTATTCTTAATCTTGTTATTAATTATTGGTTAATATGACGGATAATCATTTTATAACATCCCTAACATATTTATCTATAACCACAGTTTCCTTTTTAGATGTTTCAACGTTTTAACAATAACGACGTGACGCTACAAGTTACGAATGACGCTATTCCTTAGGGATAGAGCGTTTTAATGATTTTAAATTCTCAGCCGAAATAAATATTTTTTTCACCCTCAATTTTAACAAAAAAGCAAAAAAGAAAAAATACGAGGAAGCATATTTTTCTGTCGTCGATCTATATGTGATATAAAAAAAAATCATGCAACTTCCTCGTTTCACAAACAAATGGCATGGTCCAATATCATACTAAAAATTACTGCATCATCACCTGAGGACCTTCAAAATAAAGTAAATTGCACGCTTGAACAATTTTACACCTGGTGCTTTAACAACAAACTAATAATTAATGCAGAAAAAACTAAATATGTAATGTTTCACAAACGACGGGAAAACCCCGTTATTTCTGTAAAAATAAATAACCATGAAATAGAAAAAACTCAAAACACAAAATTTTTAGGTTTGTTCATAGACGAACATCTTACATGGACAAATCATATTGAATATGTACTAAAAAAATTAAATTCTGCCTATTTCGCTATCAGAAATCTCAGAAACTTCATGGATAAAAAGTATTTATTAAATATATACTTTGCCTTAGCATATCCACATACGAAATATTTAATAATTTACTGGGGAACAAGCTGTGAATTTCAGCGTGTTTTTGTAATGCAAAAAAAATTATTAGATTAATATTCTCTCTAACTCCGCTAGAATCATGTCGGCCTACTTTTATAAAACACAAAATTTTTTCACTGCCCTGTCTGCTAATTTATGAAGCAGCCCTATTTGCCAAAATCAATTGGGATAAATTTCCACAACACAGTAGTGTGCATAGTTATAACACCAGAGGGCGAAATCAGATCTATATAAATAATTTTCGTTTAAGCACATACAAAAAGGGGCCTTACTATACCTGTGGAACAATTTTTAACAAGCTACCCGATAGTATAAAACAGCAAGTAAATATAAAAAAATTTAAAACAGAGCTCCGCTTATTTCTCAGAGAAAATTGTTTCTATTCTTTACAAGAATTTTTCAATCATCCAATATAAACTTGAATTTTAACAATGAATTATAAATATGTACCTTTTTTTATGTTCATTATTTATTTGTAAATATAATAAGTTTTAAAGTTGTAGTAATGTATTGTCAAGTTATATATTTGTTATTGTGTTTTTAGATACTTAGATATATGAATGTATTTTTTGTGTACTATTTGACGTTTCATATCCTGTAAAAGGCTTAAGTGAATAAAGGTTATTATTATTATTATTATTATAAATTTGCATCACAGGTCATTATTGCTCCATAGAATTATCGGAACCTAACCCAAACTAGAAGTTTTACTTGACAAAGTTAAAACATAAGTCCGGAAATTCCCAGGTGGAAAACCGGCATCTTTGTGCAGCATCGACGTGAAGAAATGCTGACGAATCAAAATCAATTTAGTGACATTACGATACAGTGAAAGCTCTTCCGCGTTCTTAACACCACTCTGATCGATTACAAACACTTTAAACGGTCTGGACCTGTATAGTTAACTGTTCAATGTTTTTTTTTACATGCTACAACAATACAAAAATGTCAATTAGTTAGGCACAATACACACAAAAATAGCTTAATCAAATTTGCAAGTTACATACATGTACAACCTAAGAAATTTTACATTTAACGTTGGTTCTTACAGCCTCGAAGATGGTGGTAATCTAGCACCGAAACGTTGGCCTATAATTAAAATTTATTGTCATTAAATAAATTGTCAAGTCCAAGCTGTCTGCGAACTTTCCTCCGTAACAAAACATCAAAATGCACGGTAAGAACAGCAAAAAAATATAAATATATGTATAAAATATAGCTTACTATAGTGCTACGTCAAAAAGTGTCCAATAAAAAATATCGCGGATCTACAACAAAATGAACTGCAACTAAATGCATCGTAACTATCCAGTTTTGCAGATCGAACAAATAATCATCACTCGACATAAATTCAATTCAAATTTATTACATTCATATATTGTGTATATATCGTTTAAACTAATCATATTGTCAATAAATAAAAGGATAATACTCAAATGTAACAAAAATGATAATATAACTGTCTTTATTAATCTAGAAAATAAATTAATAAAGTTTGTCTTAACACATAAAATGCAATGCAAAGCCATAGTCCAAGCATCAGGGGACTTGACGCCCACGGAAGAATCGGAGAGCCTTAATACAGGTGACCGGTTATCTAGTAACGTGCCAATTTGCGACCAAGCGGCCCAGAGGAGACCTTTCGTAAATGGTCAATACAATTTTTTCAATAAATATTTATTTTTTTATCAGCTTGTAAATTTTTCATTGCCCCGATTGTTCCAGTTTATTTTTTAGTGTTCTTTACTCTGCAAAAATTTCTCGTGACGTTAGGGAGTTATTAAATCTGTTCGAGAGTGACTACGGCAATAGGTTTTTATGGAGACAAAGAAATTACCGGTCTGGTTGTGCCACCGTATAGCAAAGGAGAGGAACTAGATTTTTTTAAACATCAGATTAAAATACGAACACTTGTAGTAAATATCTCTATCAAATATAGGCAGGTTTTTGTCCATGGTTATAGCATCACACGGTGTGCTAAAGTTCTGAATTTGGCCGCTAGAAATTAGAAAAAAAAAAACTTGTATGCTATTTTTTTGATTTTCAATTCTGCAAATCCAAAAATATTTATAATCATGCAGGGTGTTCCATTTTTGTTGATCAGGTATCAACGACTTATACAGGGTGTCTTGTAAATAATGGAGGTCATTTTCAATCAAAATAACTCATATATGTGATTTTTTAAAAGTTATATCAACATTTATATATTTGCCGGAATCGTGTAGTATGTTTAAAAAAGGTTTTTTGGTCGTTTTTTTCAATCACTTTCCTTGGTTTTGTATTTTTGACTGCAATTGCGAATTGGAGTCAAAAACACATATTAGACTAACTTTTCAACCCTCAAAAATCGTTTATTTGGATTGCAAACGATCTTACCCATGACCTTCCTGTGTTTTCGATTCGTTCATGTCTTATGGGACACCCAGTGTTTTTCCACTCAATTAGGTTGATAGCTATTTAAATAGTTGATGCCCGGTCAACAACATTGGAATATCCTTTTTTTCGAAGAAGAAAGCAATATGGACAGAACGCTGTAATTACCGTTTAGACTGTAACCATGAAATATCCAAATAACTGAACTTACAATCAAGGATAACTTCGTACAGAAATTTTTTTCTACCAATTCAAATACACCCATAATCAACCAAACTCAGAACTTTAGCACGTCCTATATGTGCAAGTTATAGACCGTGATACCGCTGCAAAAGTGTCCTCACTAGCGTTTTTGTTGGTTATTTGTCAATAGGTGCAGGGAGTGGAGAGAAGTAAGGGTCATAGCCCGGGGCGATCAGATCGACCATGTTTCTTATTAAATTCGAAATGAAAGGACCCGCAGTTTTCTTATGGAAATTGGGTATCAATAAAATGGGATCAAAATTTACACACGAGTAGTTTATGTTGTGCTGATCAAAAGTCTCCATGGGCACAAAAAATTTTACCGACAAGATTTTGAGATATAACATACTGAAACAATCACTATATCTCAAAATCCTTTGGGTAAAATTTTTTGTGCCCACGGAGACTTTTCATCAGCATAACATAAACTATCTGTATGTAAATTTTGAGCCCATTTTGTTGAAGCCCAATTTCCATAAGAAAACTGCGGGATCCTTTCAATTCGAATTAGAAACGCGAATGCTCTGCTCGTCCCGGGCTATGATCCCTACTTCCCCCTCCCCCTGCACTTATTGATAAATAGTCAGCAATAAAGCTAGTGAGAGGCGTTTTTGGATTGGCTGTTATATTAAAATTTCTTTAGCAATGCTTAACAACATCAAAAAGCAAGACATTTTTTTGTAAACGTACATCGAAAAAGACTATCCTAAAATGACATGATTTACTAAATTTTTTTAAAAATGTATATCAAATTGAGCATTAAATTATTCTAAAACGTCAAAATTTTTCAAAAATCATTTCGCTATTAGATTATTATATTTTTTTCATTAATAACAACTGTATTTGGTGCCGACCGCAATATTGGCCGCAAAATCGGCACCTTATGCATCCCAAAAGTACGACACCCAAGTGCGGAGCATCCCCGATCCCTCCCCGGATTGATATGCTGGTCGGCCCCCGTTGCCTGGGCTATAAATTCTACGCTACTTAGACAGCTTACTGATAACTCTGATTAGAGCTCCATTTTCATCTTTAAGCCTCTGGTTTTCGGTCTTTAGGCTGTCCAAATACTTCAGCTCTTCCTCCATTTCGCTGAGCTTCCGCTCCATGGCCCTCCTCTCGCGTTTCTCTAGCTCCGACAGCGGATTCTTGCTTGTAACCGTGTTGATCCTTTCCAAGGTCTGCCTAGTCTCGCGCATCTCCTCCTCGCACTTCCTGAGCTTGTCCCTTAATCTGTCGTTCTCTGACAGCTGTTGCTCGTACAATTTTTTGTAGTCGATCTCGCCGTTCTCGTTTCTGATATCCGACATGCTGCTTATCCGAGATCTGCTGGTTCGTTCTGTTACGCTCTCTTGTTTGGTTGGACCTATGCCATCCCCACCGCCCTCCTTCTCCGACTCCATGTCGTCGACGTTGTCAAACGATACGACCCCGGTAGAGCGTCTTTTCGGTCTTCTTCTTCTTTGTATAGCTGCTTGCGTGGCAAGAGTCGCTTGAGCATTCCTTATGTCGTTCTCTTTGTCTTGTTCTTTTTCTTCCAGTGACTTGGGCCTTCGCAAAGTCACTGTGACTGTCGTCTCCGCAGTTTCTGTCGGCGCGGATGACGGCCTTTGGGCGGGATTACTAGTGGGGTTTGTTCTACGGATATATGACGGTGTGCTGGGAAGTTGCGCTGGCTTGGCAGCGTCGTCCGACTTAGACGTCTCGGTATTGTTAGTGGGTTGATTTTTCTTCTTTACGAATTGCTCGGCCGACTTTATTTCCTCTAACGTTACACCCTGGGTGGATCTTCTAGTTTCACGGACACGTTTAGCATGCGCTTTCCTTTGGGTCTCGCTCTCTTCATCCCGCACAGGTGGGACGAATGATCTCCTCAACGGTTGTTGGGCGTTAGCTTGAGGGCTTGCCAAGGGCGATGTCTTATCTGTAGAAGGCGTATTTGCGGTACCACTCACTGGGGGTTTGTTCA
Source organism: Leptura quadrifasciata (assembly GCA_963675555.1). Lineage (NCBI taxonomy): Eukaryota > Metazoa > Arthropoda > Insecta > Coleoptera > Cerambycidae > Leptura > Leptura quadrifasciata. Next base: position 92,100,626 of record OY776680.1, on the reverse strand, counting down.
CTTCGTTTTTGTCCTCTTTGACGCCCTTTTCACTGTTTTGCAAACTGTTCGATTTTCTCAGAGAATCTTCGCCGATTACATCTGAAGAATCTGGAAACCAAAATTAAAAATTAGTGAGGGAAACAAAATTTATTAGTCACTGTCTGTTGAAGCCAAGACAGAAAAATAGCAGCACTCTTTAATTAATTGGGATGTTTCACAATTCAATGGGAATTCCACTTCACATTGGTCTTATATTTTCTTAAATAAAATATAGGCTGTAGGATCTGATCATTTGGTAATAAAGAATTTAAAGATATGCCTAAGGTAATAAGCGCGATGGAGGAAGAAGAAAGAATCAATGTCCACAAATGTGACACAAAAGAACGGTAATAGTACAATAGAGTAGTATATAGAAGAAATACAGCACCTACCAATTGATGAACACACAATAAATAACTTAAATGGAAAATTAAATGATGCCATAATACACAACTCATTCTTCTTAAATCGGGATTTTTATGTCAGTTATGGCAATTAAATTATTTTGACAAGAAATCATTGGTGGGTATCGAAATGACATCGACACTAATAAAAATAATAAAATTATGAGTGATGCGTCACTGGTGGGAACCATATTTACAACGGGAAAATCAGTCGAATACTTTTTTCCGGCCGCAATAGTACAATAAAAATGTGCAAAAATTAATTAGGGAATAGAAGAAACACAGTATGACAAAAATTTATTATGTTTAGGAAGTTAGTTCAAATTCTAAAAACGCACGGTTCATTTTAAAAAAAAAGTAGTAAGGCGAGGGCATGTTGCGGATAATGTAAGAAAAGTGATAGAGTATTGAATTATGTTAACTACAATGAAGAAACCACTTTGAGACAAATTCAGAGAAACTGTTGCATAAAAAAAGACAGTGCAAAAAAAATATTTAAAAAAAAGAACGATTTCGATGCTCCAAAATGAGGAAAGTTTAACATTTAAATAAGGGAGATAAGCCGAGGAGAGTAAGATTTTGTAGATGGTTGTTAAATAAAAAACCGGTGCCCACATTGGACATTACATTCAAAATGGTGGAAAGTGAAGACACAGAGTCAAATCTAGAATGTGGATTTTGTAAAAAAACCAGCGATAAACAAAAAAGTAATTTGTATACATTGCAAAACTATATTTCATATAAGCTGTTCAAAAAAAAATGTCAAAAAGTGTTGTGAAAAAACAACTGGAAAACAGGACATTCCTAATGTCTCCTCAAAAAGTAATTCATATAAAATGGAAAATGAAAATTTAAAACAACTAAATAAAGAATTAAAAGAAAATATGGAAATACTAACCAGAAAAATTGGAAAATTGGAAGCTGAAAATTCTAACCTTAAAGCAATGATTAATAAACACAATCAGTCAAGGACTCAGGACTCTGAAGAAGAATCAATAAACAGAATAGTAAATCGTATAAAAGTAACATTTGATAACGATTTTAAGTCACTAAGGGATGAAATATATGAATTAAAAACTAAATTAAACATAGATAACGAAAATAAAAGGCAAACAAAAACTCATCATGACCCAAAAAATGTAAACATACAAAAAACTCAAGCAGTAAAGGCACAAAATCCAGAGACCCCAAAACAATATTCTCAAATACTAAAAACACCAATAGATAAGTTATGTATCCCCAAAATAAACAACATAAAATAAATGAACATGAAAATCTGAACATATCATTACAAGAAACTGCAGGAGAATCTTCAGATCAGGGAAATATGCCAAATGTTACCTGGCGACGCTCTCAGAGAAGTAGACCATCCCATCAGAGAAATGTAGGGCAATCACAAGAGTGTAATGAAAAATTTAAGGGAGCCAGTCCAAAAGTTTGGATGTTCATATCTAGGGTAACACGTGATGTGACCGAAGAAGACATAAAAACATATCTGAGCACAAGAACTGGAGACGATGAAGAAACTATTATAGTCAAAGAGCTAATCTCAGGATCAAACGGTCTTAAATGTTACAACATGGTAGCAGCCGATTTTAAACATAAAGACCAATTTTACCAACCATCCTTCTGGCCCAAAGGCGTGGGCTACCGAAGGTTTGATTTTAAACTCTATGAAAAATATAAAAAAATACATACTCTACAGAATGATGCTGAAACTCAACACTACACAACACAACCGGCTTCTTTTTTAGGAATAACATAAATAATAACATTATAGATGGAGACAGTATAAAAGGAACAGCGTCAACCACAGAAAATACAGACTCAAAACCGATATTAAGGACATATTAATGTACAATGTCTTAGGAACAAGCTAAACCTTCTGGAAATTTTTGCTCATCAACAGAACTTGCATGTTTTATGTATCACTGAACATTGGGCTGATGAAACTGAATTAAAGAGCTTAAGTATCCCACATTATATACTAGTAAGTGCTTGCTGTAGGGTGAACCGCCAACATGGTGGTGTGGCTATATATGCTAGAAATGATATTAAAGATACACTTAAACCAAAAAATGTGAAGTATATTAATTCTTTTGCATCTGAAACTAACATAGAACTGTGTGCAGCATCGCTATGCTACAAACAGTTTAAAATAAATGTAATTGCAATTTATAGACCTCCAACAGGCAATTTTGATATGTTCTTTAACAATTTGTCACATACTTTAAAATTACTTAGTAAACAAAATCCGATAGTTATACTTTGCCAAGATATCAAATAAAGTGAGTTGCAAAAACTGGCTAAATTGTGAAATAATCAGGGAGAGCCAATAATTAAAAAATCTCTATTGGCTTGCAAATCAATTAAACGATTGGAATCTAACTAATTTATATAAAGACAAGAAAAACAACATGTCAACAACATCAAAAAAACCAAAAGAGATTATTTTTCACAACGAGTAAATAAAGCAACAAATAGTTCAAAAGAAATTTGGAGCCTGGTTAATGAACAACTAGGTAGAAAGGTTGAAGGCAATAAAATAACAATAAACATAAACAACACACCTACAACAAATCCTCAAATCATTGCTAACCATTTTGGGAATTATTTCTCAAATGTTGCATCTGAAAAAGTGTCTGAACATTTCAAGGACAATATTTCCACTGAGTGCACTAGCTGCCCCTATGTTGAACAATCATTATTTTTTAAGCCTACAACACCCGAGGAAATTATAGACACAATAAAAAATTTAAAGGATAAGTCTGCTACAGGTATTGACGGAATATCCACTAAAGCCCTAAAGTATGTCTGTGGGAAAATCGCGGAACCTATGGCACATTTAATTAACGAATGCTTCAAGCAAGACCATTTTCCAAGTATCTTCAAGATTGCATCAGTTTTGCCAGTGTTCAAGAAAGGTGATGAGCTTGACTTTGAAAATTATCGACCAATTTCCATCTTATGTGTTCTCTCAAAAGTTTTAGAAACATTAATATTTAACAGAATATCAGCATTTTTAATTAAACACAATATTGTAACAACAAATCAACATGGCTTTCAACAAAATAAATCAGTAGAAACTGCCACCTTCCAGCTTCTGCAGTTTGTATATGACGAAATTGACAAGAAAAATCAAGTTGTTGGGTTATTTTTCGACCTAAGCAAGGCATTTGATACTTTGAATGTTGATTTTGTTGTATACAAGTTGCAGAGGTTGGGAATTAGAGGTCATTCATGACTGATAGAAAACTTCATGTGAAAATATAAGGTACAATATTAGAAAATTATGAAGTCGCTCAAGGAGTCCCTCAGGGTTCCGTACTGGGACCATTACTATTCTTATTATTTGTCAATGATCTCCCTACTACTATGCAGGAGGGATCGGTTGTCATGTTTGCGGATGACACTTCCATGCTGCTCTCAGCACGGGACCCTGTAGAACTTCGGGATAAAATAAAGAGGATTTTACAATCATATCAAGACTGGTGTCATAGTAATACACTTATCTTGAATATTGGCAAAAACTCAATGTGTATACTTCTCGCAACGAAGATCACCTTCAGAAGATCTCATCAAAGTAATACCTACCGAAAACTTCTCAGCAGCTGTCAAGTTCCTGGGAACTATGATTGACAATAGTCTTTGTTGGGAAGAACAAATTAAACATGTTTGCAAAAGAATTAATTATGCATATTTCGCATTAAGACAGTTGAAAGGTATCTTTAATATAAAATCACTATTAAATGTTTATTATGCACTTGCATATTCACATTTATCATACAACATTGTGGTTTGGGGTGCTGCCTCAAATATAAATCGTGTATTTATCCTACAGAAAAGGCTTATCAGATTATTATTTGACATTGTGCCAAGGGACTCTTGTAAACCTTATTTCAAAAGTAATAAAATCTTAACCATACACAGCATATATATATTAAACACCATTAAACTTGTCAAGAAAAATTTAAACATATTCGTAACAAATTCAGACAATCATTCATACAGTACTAGACAAGGTCATCTATTAAAGGTAAAAAATCATAACACGACTTTATATAAGAAATCTCCATATCACGCAGGTATCAAAATGTATAATAAGCTACCTCCTGAAATTAAATCTATAAATTCACTAAACAAATTTGCTACTTGTCTGAAAAATGTCCTTGCTACAAACAGTTTCTACTCGGTTGAGGAGTACCTGAACTATAAGCCACAGTGATGCTGAAACATTCATGTACACAATCTGTAATTATTTCAATGTTGTATATTTACCTGTTTGTGATTATTTGTTTATTTTATGCATCTAGTGTATTACGATTTTTATTTGTAAATTTTTTAACTATTTGAAATTATTTTATTACTGTTGTGACGTTCATATATATACTCTGTATATCTAACATGATAAATATACTATTCTATTCTATTCTATTCAAGGAATCACTACTTCCATATCCAGATTTTGTATCCAAGCCTTACACACACTAAATCCCAATGTAATATTTTACTCCCTTTAATAATAGGGTAGGGGTGGTAGAGCGGGTGGCTAATGTCAAACAAATTTTAGAGGTCCTCGGTTCTCGTATACGCACTAAATCTCAATTTAATATTTTACTCCCTTTAATAATAGGGTGGGGATGGCAATGGGGGTGGCTAATGCCAAAATAAATTTTAGAGACCCTTGGTTCTCGTATACGCACTAAATCCCAATTTAATATTTTACTCCCTTTAATAATAGGGTGGGGGTGGCTAAAGCCAAAAAATTTTTTAGTCCCTTGGTTCTCGTATACACACTAAAAATGTTAAGTTGCTTATAATGCAAATTAATATCCAAATACCAAATTTGGTTGCTCTATCCTTGAAATTAAAAAAAATCATATTTTCATACATAACTCCTGAACTATTTTTTAAAATCTTCTTCTGCCGTTAACAAAGCTCGGACATTTCTCCTCTCTGTTACATCACCACCAGAGTTGGGTTTAGGTTAACATGGAAAAATTTTCATGCAAGTAGGACATAATATATCTTATCTTATACTGTTTTACTTCCACGTCCAGTGGAAATAAAAAATATATATATTTTTTTGTTGAAATAGGCTTAAAATGTTATGAAACGTCGAGATTTTAAATTTCAGTCTGTGTAACTTTTTTTGTACGCACGTTTACTCTGGAACCGTTTAGAATATTGACTTGAAATTTGGTACACTTATGTATTATAATGAGATCTGGAACTAGATTATATTTTGATCTAATTCCGTTGAAGGGTTTGGGAGTAAATAAGCAAAGCAAGCAGGTAAGAGTCCATAAAATTGCAATTTAGGGCATATAAGAAAAGTCAAGGTCGGAAAATTTTTTTTGGCATCAGCCACCCCCACAGTATAATGAAAGGGTTTAAAAAAATTAAAATGTGATTTAGTGTGTATATAAGAAAACGTCTCAAAAAATTTTTTTGACCACCTCAATTGCCACCCCCATCCTATTATTAAAGGGTGTAAAATATTACATTGGGATTTAGTGTGTATAAGACTTGGATACAAAATCTGGATGTGGAAGTAGTGATTCCTTGGGCAGAGGTTTTTTTTCTCCGTTGAATATACACGTAAGACATTATTTCTTGGCGGTTTCAAAAAGAACAATTCCTTATCATCTGACAATAAAGCCATCAATAGCACTGACACATCAACATCCTCTGGTACAACAGCTACATGAGAAAAGAGAATCTAGAGCAGATTGTACAATTAAACAATCAGCATCACTAAAAACGTGCTAAAATGGGGAAAAGTTTAAATGAATTAAGATATAAACGTTTTATAACACAAGTGTTGAAAGATAAAAGCATACAACTTAGTTCATTTCCTCCAACAGAAGATGCAGCAAAGCAGCACATCAAAATAGTTTATCTTAAAGTTCAGCAATGGAAAAATAATTCTAAAATATCCCCCGAACATTGGGGTTGGCAGAAAGAAAATTATTTAACATCAATAAAAATGATACAACCAGCAGCACCCAATAAGATGTGAATGCAGAAAAAGTGGTCTGCATTACCCGCCTGCATGCACTAATTGCAGTGGAACATATTGTGATAACGCGCCACAATCTGACAAGGATAAAGTCCCCAACACACTCCATATGGGAATGAAAATGGAATACTATTTTTTCTTTGTATGAATTATTATAAATTATTCATGTTTAAAAATTTTCGAATTTTCTTTTAAATATATAAATAATATATCATATTTAAATTTACATATGTAATATACCTTTTAACCCTGCCTCACTAGAATTTGAACCGGTCACTATAAGTGAATTGTGGGAAATACTGAGTAAAATGGAAGCTAAAAAGAGTTCAGGTTATGATGAAATATCTGTATTTATACTTAAAAAATGCTTTAAACATATTGTGGCTCCATTGTGTGATGTCATTAATAAATCATTGCAAACAGGGGTTTTCCCCTCAAACCTAAAATATGCAATTATCAAACCAGTGTTCAAAAAAGATGACCCAAGTATGTATGAAAACTATCGCCCTCTGAGCTTACTTAGTGTATTTTCCAAATTTTTTGAAATAGTAATTTATAATAGAGTTATAAAATTCTTAAACTATCATAAATTAATTAGCAAGGCCCAGCATGCAAAGCATCGAAACTGCTCTTTTTGAATTTACAAATTATATTTACTCGGCCTTAGAGGAGGGCTGCGTTACTTGTGGTATTTTTCTTGACCTGTCTAAGGCTTTTGACCTCATTGATCACACTATATTACTTACTAAACTTTCCCATTATGGTATAAGAGGGACAGCTCTAACTTTGATTAAATCTTACCTATCAGATAGGAAACATGCAGTTAAAATGCTTGATACTAATAATGGCAATTATGTGTGTTCAGAAGCACTGAATATGGCCAGGGGAGTTCCCCAGGGCAGCACGTTAGGACCACTACTCTTTTTAATATTTATTAATGACAATTTTCACGAAATTGTTATATGTCAAACAAAATATTGATAAATTTCCAGTAATGACAGATATACATAAGCATGACACAAGAAATAAAAAGGATTTACTATTACCTCAAACACGACTAAGAAGAATGGATAGCAGTACAGACGTTAAATTATATAATGCTCTACCAATAAATATACGTACACTAGAATTCAATAAATTCAAAAACCACATAAAAACAATGCTTACTGATAATCCATTCTATAGCATTGATGAGTTTTTTGAGTATATGTCGCAACAAACTCAGAACAGAAATAACTAACATACCTATACTGCATATATGTGTGTTTGTAAATATATTTTAAACTACAACTCTGTAATGTAAATAATTTTACCGTGTTTTGTTCTACAACTTTTATCCTAGTTTGTTGATATATCATATTTATATTTGTATTTATATTATCATTAACTGTATTGTGATTATGTAACAATAATGACGTATTCAGAAGTTTTAACTTTGTAAGGAATTAATAAATTATTATTATTATTATTCACACACTTAGCAATGAAAACATTTCCTTAATTAACTATGCAGATGACACGAATATTATCTTAAAAAATCAGGAAACATTCATTGACTTAGTAAATGACGGTACGCGCATTATGCATGGTATAGAAACTTGGTGCAATACAAATGAGCAAATTTTAAATCAGAATAAAACTAATGCTATATTTTTCAAAACTACTCAGCGGCTTGATACCCCCTCTAATATTATACTAAACACTCATAAAATTGTCTTCTCAAAGCAGATGAAGTGCCTAGGTGTATACTTAGACCAAACACTATGCTATAAAGAACATATCCAATATATAAATGCAAAATTAAGTAGAACCTGCTATGGATTGAGAATACTAGCTAAATATGCTAACGATAATATAGCTAAAACATTTTATTATTCAAATTTTTATTCTCATATTCGCTGTGGGATAATACACATAGTGTGATAGCACATTCAAAATACAAAAAAGAGCAATTCGAATTGTAAGAAAATTGCCGTCTAGAGAGTCATGCCGAGAGCATTTTAGGGCTGCGGGTTTACTGTCCCTTAGTGGTTTATATATATATATGAATGTATTAAATTACTATATAATAATAGAGATAATTTCCATATGTACTTAATGAACCCGATGCATAACACTAGACATGGGGACTGGTACACCTACCCTAACCATAGGCTCTCTTTAACTGAATCTAGTCCATTATATGCCTGTATAAAACTCTACAACCGTCTTCCAAATTATCTAAAAGTCAACGAACCATTCATTAAAGTAAAAAAACTTCTTTTATCATTTCTCTGTGAATTAGAACCTTACACTGTTAATGAGTTCTTAAATAATAGAATTGGTCAGCAATAGTGATATAGTCTCTTTACATTTATGTGTTTTTATTAGTTGTGATTTTTAACGATGTATTTCTCTTTTTTTCTTTTTATTTTAGCTTTTAACATATAGATTATAGATACATGTTTTACTTTATTCAATTTTATTTATATACTCTGTATATCTCTCTGTTGACTGGCTTATGCAACTGTTATGTCTGTTTGTAATAAGTTCAATAAATTATTATTATTATAAAATAAATAAAAAATCATTTATAATTATTCATATTATTTTTTTGGACAATTTTCATATAATTTAAAATTTTCAATAATTATAACATAAAAAAGAAACAAAATTTTTTAACCCTTAACTAATTAAAAGCTAATAAATACCGCGAAAAAAATTAATTTCTGCACAAATTGTTTATATTGCTTAAACAATATAAATATTTAATTGCGCACATTGAAACCTCTCCTATTTCAAATAATATATAAATACAAACAGTAAAAAAAAACATCAAAATTGAACCTGTCCCCGAGGACTAAGAAGCAGAAACCTTCAATAGTAAGTAAACAAAAAAAAAGTATACCTGTTGTTTTGATGAGGCTGCCAAGATCGGAATCGTTCTGCTTGGAAAACGACTTTCGCCATGGCGGAGTCTCCTCCATGTCGACGTGTCTTTTTGGGGGGAAAGACGGAGACAATTTTACTAGATTTACCACTTCTTTATCCTTATCTAACAAACTAATATTGTCTTTTGCGGCATTATCCTTATTCTTCTGTTCGACCAGCTCGTTGACCTTTGCTTCGGTTTCACGAGTACTCTCAACCTCCAGCTTTTTAACTTTACTGGGGGTTTCGGTTTCCACAGTTCTGTCAGCGATTTCAGTCCTTTTCATCGCTTGCCGCCTGCTGAGCACTTCCTCCTCGTTTTGCTTCTTCTTGAGGTCCTCTAGGTACGTTAACATATCGGAGTCGGCTAGGTCGAAGGCGGTTTGGCCGACGAAATTTTTGGCGCTCATGTCGGCCAAACTCTCAACCAACAGCTGGCAGGCCTCCTTCAGCCCCCAATGGGCTGCTGCGTGTATAGGCGTCCAACCGTCGACGTCTTGCGCGTCGATATCGGCCCCGCATTGCAGCAGTATTTTCATAATATCCGTGTAACCCTTGGCTGACGCGACGTGCAAAGGTGTCGCTCCGGTCTTGGGATGGGCCTTGTTCACCAAGGAACTTTTTGTTGCTAGCCACTCTTTTGCATCCTTCATCATAATGCGCTCCTCTTCATTTCTAGCTGCTTCACAATCGATACCTCTTTTTTCTATTTCGACCTTAAGTAAATCTTCCATTTTTTGGCTTTCGGCTATATCGATTGGAAGTTCATGATCATTATTAACGGCTGCAACGTTGGCCCCTTTCTCGATGAGGTACTTGGCGATATATAAAAATCCACAACTGGCAGTGGCGTGTAGCGGAGTCCAACCCTCATTGTCCCCTCGATTAACGTCGGCCCCGTGTTCTACAAGAAATTCGACCATGTCAAGATTGTCATCTATACATGCTTGATGTAGAGCTGTTAGCCCGTCAACGTTCGCTGTGTTAATATCAGCTCCCTTTTCGAGCAGTTTTACAACTTCGTCCTTGTCCCCGGCAGCACATGCGGCTAAGAAAACACACCCAGACGAGAATTTAATTTTGCGGGATTTTTGCTTGGGCGACACTGGTTCACGATTTGTGTCCGATTCCTCCCAACGTTTTAACTGTTCTGCCCTTTTGAAAAGTGCCGAGGAAGATCGAGTCTCCGACATGATTACTTAACAACTCAACTCACCATTACGAGTGGCACTGGTATTGACCAACAATTGCCGCCTTTTTACCTGTATACACAACCCGAATCTGTGACTGGTGCAACAATCGTTATGTATTGTCCTTTGACCCACCTAAAAATAAAAAGTGATGTACAATTTCCCGACCTACTATGAAATCGATTTGCAATTTTCCTGCCTACCTAATATATTATATCATGCCCGATTTGTCTGGATTGTCAAAGTTTCAAACAGAAATCGCCCTATTAAGTCGTACACTTCAGTGCCCTGGATTTCTCTGTATAAAAAGTTGGTAATGTCAAAAATACAAAAGATAGGTTAAGATTAGTCATTTACGATTTGCCACTGATTAACGATAAAGATATAGAACGCAATCGTCAGTGTTACTAGCGAATGCGGCCCACATCTAAAATTATCAAGATTATGTTCTATTTTGAGAAATGAGTAAACTTTTGAGGGGCAAGTATTTTAAAATATAGTTATGCAATGCATGTAAATTTAATGAACCTGTTTAGTGATGACGTCAAGACTTGTTAAAAACGCCCGAATGTATGCATCACACACACTACCAGCTAGTCGTGAGTGTATATGCTGCGATAGAAAGTATAAACAAATTGAACCTTATGACACGTGTAGTTTAGGTCGACTTTACTACCATAAAATTATAGCTCTAAATTTTATTCAAATGCGAACTTACACAAAATATGCAGGCCCGCGCCGTACATAAGGGCAAAGTCGTGTGGTGCACGACGGCGCCGAGGCGCCGAAGGCGCCGAAAAGCCTCAAAACTGAAAAGTAAAAAAAAGATAAAGCAACAAACAAAATTATCAAAACAAAATTTATAATGATAAAAAAAACCAGTAAGGAATTGCCTAGCTATTACATTGCTTTTTATTTTTTTTTTTTTTAATTTTTACTCTTTGAGACGAGGGAACCGAATTACTTCTGGAAAATAATATATTTTCCAAATGAGAGTACGCAATAATAGCATTTATTCGATCGAATACGTAACATGATAACATGAATTGTGTATACTCAAACAAATCTGATTTTATTCATGTTTGAGCTTGAAATTTGGCTTGCAACGAGCGAACAAGCTTTTGTATCATATCATATTTGAAACTAAAATACAAAAATTTTGAGTTGTAATACTGTTAGAATATATTTCTGTTTTTTATAAGTTTATAATTATGTTATGTACTTCAATGAGAAAATACTTGTATGGCTCGTACTTGTAAAATATAAAAATGAAAATAAATTTATGAACATACTTTTTAAAATTATTTTTCAATAGTGGATAATAATACCTAACTTAACCCGTATCTGTACTCACATATGAACGTAATACAAATTTGGGGCGTTATTTTAAATTTGCACAAGGGCGCCAAAAGTGCTAGGCGCGGGCCTGAAAATATGTAACTATTTCTACGTACTGGGGCGAGTGTAGGTGCGTCTTTACTATGTACATACTTCGGTATGCGATGTAAAGCAACGACAGGCGCAGTTAGTACTTGGATGGGTGACCATTCCAACGGAAACCGCGTCCTCGCCTCACACATCTTCCAGCGGCTTGTATATCAGTGTATGCGCGGAAGCTATACAACCTTAGGCGTGGGTTGTATTGGAGATATACCATCCTTCGGAGGGGATGTAAAGCCGTCGGTCCCTTGTCTATTAAATGTTAGGCAAGTAAAAGATCCCTACTCTTCTTAAGGGAAGAGGTTCGGCAAAATTCCTGGTTGGAAGTAGCTCGTCTACAGGCGTCGGTGTTGGGCCTCAGTAGCGGAAATAGGCCGATGTTAAATAAATGTATAAAAAAAAAAATTTCTACGTACTACATAATGTTGTAAACAGATGTAGAATTCATCTTAATGATTTTTTATGAAATATGGAACGACTATTTATGCGATTTTATTTTGGTTCCTATATGTGTAATGCGCATAAAGTTCACTATAATACATGACGAATTTTCATTGAACGCGCCATGACTCTATGTACTATAAGATTGCCTACTTTCAGGGTTTCAGGGGCTTTTATACGTCACAGTAATCTGATCCAACCCCGAAGATATATCATTATATGCAAATTATACAATTGATAGTTTCCATTTATGACTTATACGTCATTAGGGAGAGAATTCACAAAAAGGAAAACGCTACTATTATCCCAATTACTACATATATACTAAGAGTTAGATAATTGTTCTGTGAGTGAAATAAAAACGAGGTGTATAAAATTATTTTGAGAGCTATCAGATATTTCGCATATTTATTGATTTAGTGATAGAGAACAGATAGATAATTTCTATCTGTAGCTTAAACAATAGCATTTATACCTGCTTCAGTCATACCCAAACAATTGAGGTTAATAACTAACCAATCATCATACAGTAAATTCATAACCAGCCAATCAGAGTTCATGCTCAATGCATGGAATAATTTTTTATTAAGAACTGGTAAATTTGATCTTACTGTATAAGAACATAATTCTCCACTGCATGACAATCTTCTCACGTTAGAAATTAAATTATTTTTATACAATATGCAGGTTAACGCACTAAGACTTTTGGTGTGAATTGTCCTTCCATTTTTCTTATCTGTGCTCTTCGCTATCCAAAGATGTCACGTGATATCATATGTCATAGATAAGATTAAATGATTTTTGACAGCCCGCCCTCCTTTGAGAACTTGTTGCATTTTGATCAACAGAAAAGTATTTGTATTTATTTATAGTTGTGATGTTGTAAGTGTAAATCAACGTCTGATCTGTGATGTAAATATATCAATCTTGTCATTAGAAACCCACTGATTTTTTTTTTATTTGATTTTTAGAATAAAATGGACAACATTATTTTACCGGATAAAGTTCTAAATCAACAGATTTGTACAGAATGTCTAAATTATCTTTCTGTGGGCCCTGTAATGGTTTCTTGTGATGGAAAAATAATATGTGGACGATGTAGCAGGGGCATATATCCGGACGTAAAAATGCTAAAACATTCCTTGTACAATTTGGTTGCTGAGAAATTGGTTTTTAGATGTATTAATTACTATGTGGGATGTAAAGAATTGCTTCTCTTCAACGAAGCTGTAGTACACGAGAAAACTTGTAAGAAACATATACTGAAATGCCCATTTTGTGATTATGACGGTAATGGTTGTCAGTTGGTACATCATTTTAATACGAGACATCGTAAATGTGTGGTTAAAGAAGGATCTTTTAATATTAACGTTGAAAAGCAATTTTCCAGAAATTTAATACTTATAAATAGCAATAACATTTTTTGCCTCGCCCTCTCCATAAAAGGTACTTTTCTAGCAGTTTCAAATTTTCTTCTAACGCCAGGTAGCCTGGGACCTAAACACTTTAAACTGAGATTCTTTCAGTTAGAGTCAAATGTGGAGTTTGTGACTTCTGAAATTCAAATCGCTCAAGACTTGGATATTATTCTGCCGAGTAATTCATCGACAAAGAATGATGCGTGTAAAATAACTAGTTCTCAAATTAAAGAACCTTTTTTACTGGATCAAATGTCGTTGCTCGAATGCTTTCCCTCTGGATGGTGTTTGTGTAAAGTTGAGTTCATTGAAACTGATACAGAGCAAACTGTTTTAAAATTGAATTACTTAAAAAAAATCGAAAATATGAGCACCAATTTACATCTTACTAACGTTTCAGAAATCAAAGTGAGCAGAAAGGCTTTTAATATCAGTTGCGTTTTAGAAATGTCTCCATCTGTTCTGAGAAAATTTGTAAATTCTGAATTATATCTCCTGCAAAACTGTTTTAATTGTAAAAAATATATAACGGTTGTTTTTTTGTGTCCAAATTATCGTATGGCTTGTGAAGTATGCTCACGTACTCGATGTTCTGAGTGCAAATCCTTTTGTCAGTGGAATAACAAGTCCGAAATTTACGATATATCCCTTGCCTGTGAATGGGACGGTTGTCGTAAGCGCACAAATATTTTTAACTATACGGCTCATAAACAGAAGTGCATATTCAGAGAGTACCAGTGTCCAGATGTAAGGTGTCAATTTATCGGTTGCTTAGGTTGCCTAAGACAACATTGGCATTTGAACCCGCTTATCAATCAGGAAATATTGTCCTTCCAACACAGAGATCATGCCGTTTTCTGGCTGTTACCTCGATGTAAAGAGATCTTCTATGTCACTGTTGACTATAACCCCATTTCTAAGGAATCTCTGGTGACTGTGTGTGAAGCGAATGTGATTATTTCCAAGAGGTACGACCTTTGTGTCTATGAACAGCGCAAAATAAAAGTTTGCGGCTTGAAGTTTGTCGCCTGGTCAGATCGGCTAGTGTATAACAGATTTTCAAAAGAATCCCATAATTCGGCGAGATTTCTAAAAGTAAAGGTCCAGGAGACACATAGGCCAGGGGTCTTTCTGATGTGCCATACGATTTTAGATTCAGATGCAAACATAACCAGGTATTATCTCCATTGATCAAAAGTTGGAATGTGTAGAATCTCATTTAGGTACCAGGTGGGTCAAGGATTGTGCTCTCTCCATTATTTTATAAAATATTAGGATGTAAAGTTGATATCTGTAGGGGTTATACAGGGTGTCTCACCGGGAACTGAATCGATCGATATAGAGAAAAGTACGCATCAGAAAATTTTGAAAATTTGGATAATTACTAATGTCGGTGTGGCCAATCCAACTAAAATAATTACAAGCAGCTGACACTTCCGCTTATATCGGAAGTCGATACCAACTAGCTTATTTCAAATGGAATACCCTATATATTTTAGGGTTTTCGAAAAGAGCGTAAAATTCTGAGTCAAAAATATGTAGCATATCCTATACCTAAACATAGCCTTTTCAGAGATATTTGACATTTTATAGAAAATTTAACAGGTGCAACGACTTGCAAGAACCGTTATAACTTTCTTCGTGTAAAAGATCCTCATTTGCTTCTTGTCACGTAAAAAGAACACAATGAGAACTACGTTCTACAACTGAAATAAATTCAATAATATCATACCAAGTGTTCCGTTTTTCGTGTTACATTTTCTCAACTTTAAACCGTGAAAACTTATTTAGGTCAAATGGAACACCCTGTATTTTTTTACGTTAGGTTGTGTAAAATTGAATTCCTTTTTTCTGATATTAGCATTGTGGGGGTTAAAGTTACAACTTTTTGAAATATTTGCGATTTTATTAGAAATTCATGAATTGTAATCATTTCATCAAAATAGCCATGATTAGAAACAATCAGTCATTATCTTATGTCAAAAAATACCAGCACGTTTAAATTATACCAACAAAAACTTTTTAAATTATTTATGGAGAATGCGATAAAGTAATATCAAGAACTTGCAGCACATTTGCTACTCGATATCCACAAAAACGCAAAATAACACTAACACTGTAACATGCGTATTAATCGAATTGAAGATATGGCATGAACTAAAATAGCAGAGATAATTCAAATAAAAACATGATTCCATTTTAATTTAATAGTTGCTCAAAATTCCGCCCTCGAACCTCGACACATTTTTCGCACCTTCGGATTAGTTCCTCATGGATGGCTCTTCTAATTGAATCCTGTGATATGTTTTGAAATGCATTTCTTACTCTTTGCATACATTCTTCAATGGTTGTTAATGGACTCTCATAAACTTTATTTTTAATAGCTCCCCAAATGAAATAATCCAGAACTGATAAATCGGGCGAGCGAGGAGGCCATAAGAAAGGTCCATTATTGGCAATCCATTGATCATAAAAAGTTTCTTGTAAATAATTATTAATTAAATATGCGTTATGTGGGGGAGCACCGTCGTACTGATAAAAATTGTTTCAATGTTCGGCGAGAGGTAAATTTTCTAAATAGTTATTATTCAAATTGTGTAAGATATTCAGATATCTTTCACCTAAAAAAAAAAAAACAAAAATTTACCTATACATATTAGCAGAAGTGAAAATTTAATTTACCGTTTAAATTTTCCTGATAAAATTGTAATGCCACCACTCTATCGTTTCTTATGGCACAGTAAACATTGAACAGCCAACTTTCCTGAAAGTTTCGCTCTCTGAACAGATTATGAGGATTTGAGTCACTTCAGCAATGCGAATTGTGTCTATTAAAAAGTCCATTTTTAGTAGATTTTGCTTCATCTGTCCACATAATATTTCCCAAATAAGAATCAACTCACAAAAATTCTGTCTTCTTAGGAAATCTGTTTCTTTTAATCCTTGAACCATATGGAATGAAAACGGGTGAAACTTATGTTTTAATAAGATCCTGTGAATTGAATGCTTGCATAGTCCCGATTCCAGAGCAGCTTGTCCTAATGACATCCTTGGAAATGCATGAAAATATCCCAGAATGACTATTTCAATGTTTTCGTCATCAACAATAGGCTTTCTTCTTTGCATTTTTGCCTTGACAGAGCCATAATTTTTTAAATTTTCCAGTATGCGTTTTACAGTGTTTGGTGACGGTTTCCGATTTTCTGGATATCGAGTAGCAAATGTGCTGCAAGTTCTTGATATTACTTTATCACATTCTCCATAAATAGTAAACAAATTTAAAAAGTCTTCGTGGGTGTAATTTAAGCGTGCTGGCATTTTTTGACATAAGATAATGACTGATTGTTTCTAATCATGGCTATTTTGATGAAATGATTACAACAATTCATGAATATCTAATAACATCGCAAATATTTCAAAAAGTTGTAACTTTAACCCCCACAATGCTAATATCAGAAAAAAGGGAATTCAATTTTACACAACTTGACGTAAAAAATTACAGGTGGTTCCATTTGACCTAAACAAGTTTTTGCGGTTTGAAGTTGACAAAATGTAACGCGAAAAACAGAACACTTGGTATGATATTATTTAATTTATTTCAGTTGTAGAACGTAGTTCTCCTTGTGTTCTTTTTACGTGACAAGAAGCAAATGAGGATCTTTTACACGAAGAAAGTTATAACGGTTCTTGCAAACCGTTGCACCTGTCAAATTTTCTATAAAATGTCAAATATCTCTGAAACAGCTAGGTTTAGGTATAGGATATGCTACATATTTTCGACTCGAAATTTTATGCTCTTTTCGAAAACCCTACAATATATAGGGTGTTCCATTTGAAATAAGCAAGTTGGTATCGACTTCCGGTATAAGGAAAAGTGCCAGCTGCTTGTAATTATTTTAGTTGGATTGGCCACACCGACATTAGTAAATTATCTAAATTTTCAAAATTTTCTGATGCGTACTTTTCTCTATATCGATCGATTCAGTTCCCGGTGAGACACCCTGTATGTATATGCATTCATAACTGCATTGCATGTTAACAAAGTTTTTAATGTATTTTAGTTATACTCTTTGGTTAATGTAGTACGTAAACATCGGGGATGTTTGTGTGCTATAGCGTATGTTAGTCTTTGGCTTTTTTCTTTTCGTACTTTCAATTAACTGTAACGAATAACATTAATGATAGTTTATTGTTTACAATTAAAAATTTATATGATAGGGAACTTGCATTAAATTTAAATAGGGTAATAACACAAAAACGATTTTTTTGGGAATCTCTTTTTGTTTTACTTTGAATTGTAGTGTTTTAGGTGCTTATAAATAAAGAAATTCGAGCCAAGTATCTTTGGGGGTTCATCATCACATGATTTTTCAATGTTAATCTTTGAAAATGACCTAAAAACGTTGTATTTTTACACACCCAGCACCCCTATTCGCTCCATTTTCTTCGATTTTTTCGATTATTTAAAACGTTTCATTAGTCACAGACGCTTCATATAACTCTCTTATTAATGTATCCACAAAAAAAAACCTCAAAAATCGAGAAGTGGATAAACCACAGAATTACCCCAACAACCGAGTAATGACGTCAAATGTGAGAACAAACAATAAACTGACATTTTGTGTAAAAGGGAAGCGCCTTTAATATCTTACAGTTAAAGCTTTTTTTTTATTAAATATTTATAATTTATATATTTTTTAAAAATTATATTTATAATTCTATTTTAATAAATAAAGTTTTAGTGATAGTGGCTGATTAAAGGGTAATTTCCTTTAATCAGAGCGATCGAAACAGGCTGTGAATATGATAATGCCCTATTTAAATGTGAAATGAGCCTATAACTTTTCTATTGTCTGAAAGTTATTTGTGGCATTCTACGAATATTCTTTCCTATTATTTGGGTTTTCTACCACATGTGCTATTATCCTCTTCAAAACAAATCACCGAATCTACAAAATAATAGAATTATTGGAAAAAAGGCCTCTGCGCCCGTGACGTTTACGCCAAAGGAAAAGTCAGAGGTTATGTTTTGCAAATAATATAAATCGGAATTTTAATTAGAATTTTTGTGTTTATTCCGATTTATATTATTTGCAAAACATAACCTCTGACTTTTCCTTTGGCGTAAACGTCACGGGCGCAGAGGCCTTTTTTCCAATAATTCTATTATTTTGTAGATTCGGTGATTTGTTTTGAAGAGGATAATAGTACATGTGGTAGAAAACCCAAATAATAGGAAAGAATATCCTATAACTTTTCTGTTTCCTAGTCGATTTTAATAATTTTGGTTCTGCAGTGTAGAGCAACACAGTCTATTTATAGACATTTCATTGTAAAAAATTGTTAAAATGGACCAAGAAATAAACATTTTACAGATATATACCTCAGATTAAGAAATAAACATAGATAAGTAATCCCATTTAAATTGCATTGAAGAAAAGTGGCTCATTGATCATGTTGAAATGATGGATAAGGCGAAAAGTGGGGAGGAATGGGAATGTTTTGATAACCACTACGATCAGAGGCGTAGATATACAAAAGGGTATTAATGTAAAAATACAATTATTAATATTTTTTATTATCAATATGTAAAAATTTTTTATAATAAAATAATAAATACTTTAATAAATATATTTTATGTTCATTCTAAAACCAAAATGATTCTGGAATAAGTTGTGCTACATTTTATGTCAAAAAAGAATAATTTAGGTATACGTAGTATGAAGGTCCGTTATCCAAACACATAATTAACTATAATTTTGGTCAAGGCCACTTAGCAATACTTTTCAATATACATAGTTGTAGTAGTTATATAACATAACAATAACACTACAACTACACAATTTTAAGTCATTCATAAGGCATTAATCTCGACATTAATTCATGCCTAGATCAAGGGAATAGATACACCGATTACCTAAGCAAAGAGCAACTGTGGATATCCTTAACTGTTAACAAAATAAAACTATCTGTTGGTGTGATATATCGACCCCCACAATCACCCATATCCTGTCTTATTGAGCTTGAGGAAGTGTTAACTAATATGTGTTTAATGGTCAAGATATAATACTTATGGGGGATGTGAATATCGATTTTTCTACATCTAATACCAACCATTATCGACAAATTAACAATATTATTAACTGTTTCAACTTAACCCAAATAATAAATGAACCGACTAGGGTAGGCAACACCTCGTGAACAACAATAGATATTATATGTATAAGTAAAAATGTAACTTTTAGCAATGTGGGAACACTAGATATGCTGAATATGACTGACCATCGCCTAACTTACCGTGAGTTAAATTATTCTTCAATAACAATACCACCTAAAAATATCACGTTTAGAGATTATTCTTTTTTCAACAAAATCGAATTCTCTAAAGATGCTAATCTAATTAACTGGAGCCACGTGGAACATTTAGAATCTATTGATGATAAAGTTGAGTTTGTAAATAGAGCTATCACATTTCTGTTCGATATGCATGCTCCCTATAAAACAATTACTGTCAGGAAGAACTATCGACCCTACATAACACAAACAATCAAAGAGATTAGTAAACTTAAAAGAAAAGCATTCAAAAAATACAAGATAACCAAGTCACCAGCTCACCTAGATTTATACAAAGACATTAAAAATTATTTATCCTTTGCAATCAGGAATGAAAAAAAGGCATATATTCAAAACCAAATTAAAATAAACAAATATAACCCGGCAAAATTGTGGAGAAATTTCTCATCTTGGAATATACATGCCAAACCTTCGTATGAAATTGATTCTGCCCTTCAAGATGTTAACGCGATGAATAGATATTTCGTTGAATCTGCTGGTAATATGAATGTAAACCAAGATACCCTGAACTATTATTCCTCTAACATACAGAATAATATTAACCCTTGTAGCACAATAAATCCTATAACCGGTGATAGAGTAGAAAATATCAAATGCCAGTGGTGTAGACAACATCAATCTTAAAATGTTAAAATATGCAATTCCATATTGCAAGCAAGCTTTGGCACATATCATAAATATTTCCCTGGAAACTGGTGTTGTTCCAACAATATGGAAAAAAGCAATTGTACTACCATTACCAAAAATTCCAAAAGCTACTGAACTCGAAGAACTTTGTCCAATCAATATTCTCCCTACAATGTCAAAATTGCTCGAAAAAATTGTATCGCAAGAACTTATCTACCACCTACAAGCAAACCATGTACTACCAGAAATTCAATCAGGATTTAGAAAACACCATAGTACTAGCTCTGTGTTAATGAAAATATCAAATGATTTAACTAAAGGTATTGATAACTCTCATGTAACATATCTCATTCTATTGGATTTCAGTAAAGCATTTGATACCATTAACCACCCTCTTCTCTTAGCTAAATTGAATTACTATGGCATTAGCTCCACCTTCCTAAACTGGTTTAGAAATTATCTTAGTAACAGAGACCAGACTGTTAAATTAAACGGTAACATATCAGATGAAATAAATGTTTGCTCTGGAGTACCACAAGGGAGTATACTGGGCCCCATACTCTTTATTATATTTACTGCAGATCTGCCTCATATCATAGGATATGACTGGAACCTACACCTGTATGCAGATGACAGCCAGTTATACAAATCATGTCCTCCTGAAAACGTTAATCACCTCATAAGTGAGCTGAATATAAATTTGCAGTTACTAAGTGAATGGTCGGGTGACAATGGATTAAAACTAAATGCATCCAAAACCGTTGCAGTGTGCATTGGTACCAACACATTAACCAGTAGAGCAAAAAATTGCCAAACAACTGATATTGTTTTGAATAATAGTGTAATAAATCTAAGCAGTGAAGTAAACAACTTGGGTGTTATCTTTGATCAGAATCTCTCCTTCGAAAATCATGTTACAAAAAAGTTAAGTGTGCGCTACTTCAAGTTCAAATCTTTATGGAAGTATAAGTATGTTCTACCTGAGGAAACTAAATGGACTCTTGTGAATGCTGTAATATTAAGTTATATGGATTATGGAAGCTCTGTGTACTATAATTATTTAAACGAAGCATATAAAAACAAAATTCAAAAACTCCAAAACTCCTGTCTAAGGTACTCATATACGTACATCAGCAAAAGAGAGCATATAACTCCTCTCTATAATGATATGAGTATACTCAAAATAAAAAATAGGTTTGAACTATATTATGCGTGTTTACTATATAAAATCATAGACTCTAAATCTCCTATTTACTTATACTCATTACTAGTTAAAAGATCCAGTGCCCATTCTTTGAACGTACGAAATGCCGAGTTATACTCAATTCCTCAACATACAACAAGAAAATTCGAGTGCTGTTTTGTTTTAGGTTAAAAAAGTCAGTGTTATTTTTCTTTTTTTCAGTGTCTTAATAAATATGTGATTTTCAAGAAAATGTAAGAATGATGCATCTCAAGTTTATATTTTTGCTTGTATTTTGTTTGTATGTTTGTAATTTGCAAGTGTTCATTTTTGACTTACCCGATATCCTGCACTGTAATCTTTTGGGTTAATAAATGTATTAGTATTTATTTAGTCCTCTCATATTTTAAACAAATTGGCAAGAAAATTAATTATTGGCTGTGATTTAAACTGTGTTAGGACTGCACTTGGCATTATGCTTACAAATGTCTTTGTAGGATTTGATAAGACTATTAATAAAAAGAAAATCATTTTTTCTCTTGTTCATATTAAGAATGCCAAATAAAAAAGTTTACGGTCATGAGCAAAAAAAATAGGACAAGTCTTATAACGGTATTTTGCTAAAATCGAGTTGTGTAAATTTAACTTTAATTTTTGTAACCTTGTCAGTTAGTTGTCATAATTTATTGCAAGTGTGCAAAAAACTAATATGCCTCATATAAGCGATTTAGTTAAATCTGGAGTTATTGCTAAAGTAGAAGATGGATGATCAATGAGACATATTGCACTGCGTTATAATATTGACAAATTTTTTTTAAGAAAGTGGAGAATAAACAGTATGATTAGTAGAAATCCTGGATCAGGGCGACGAAGGATATAAACTCAACAACAAGATTTACAATTGGTAAATGCTTTAGTAGAAAATTCATTTTACTTAATTATTCAGGCTGCTGAAGAAACGAATTTTCCTGGATCGAGTAGTACTGGTCGCCGGCGAGTAAGAGAATCAGAGCTACACTATCATGCAGCAGCACAGAAATACTTACTTAAAGCTGAACATGAAGAAGCTCGAGTAGGATTTGCGCTTGAATTTTTAGTGCATGATGTAAATTTTTGGAGCAATGTAATCTTTACAGATGAAAAAACTTTCCAGTCAACACACACCGGTCGTATTCGTGTTTACCGCCCTCCGAATACTCGATTTGATGAGAAATATATATCTAACAATGATAAAGGTGATAGATTTTCCGTCAATATGTGGACTTGGCCTTGGATATCGGCACATAATAGTGAAACGTTAGGATTTTAGACAATATTATGCTCCCTTCTGTGTCACAATTATTTCTTAATAATGAGCTCATATTTCAACAAGAGAACTGTTTCATTCATACTGCTCATACCGTAACTAACTGGTTTCAAGATAACAACGTCAATGTTCTTAACTGGCCCAGTCATAGTCCAGATCTTAACCCTGTGGAAGAGGTATGGGGACTACTCGTGAGAAGTATCCAAAAACGAAATGTGAGACCACAGAAAGCCGAAGAATTACTGGAAATAGTAAATAATGCATGGGAAAATATTTTACTAATGATTATTGTATAAGGTTATTTAATTCAATGCCAAAACAGACTTATAGAAGTTATAAATAGAAGTGGTGCAATAACGAAATATTAATAGTTAGTTTCTTGTTAAGTAGGATATCCTTTGTCCTTTGATCCAGGATTTCTACTAATCGTACCGTTTATTCTCCACTTTCTTAAAATGTTACACGCCAAATTTTTGTTAATGTTATAACGCAGTGCAATTTGTCTCATTAACCATTCATCATTTACTATAGCAATAACTACAGCATTAAAATAAATAATAAATTAAAAGTGATATCTGTTTTATTTCGGCTACTCATTACATATTCAAATAGAGACAGATTTACATTAGAAAAAGAAAGTTGTCCTATTTTTTTCTGCTCACGACAGTACTCTTTTTTTTGTGCTGTTCGCAAATTGACTGGCTTACCTTTGTAGGTTTTTAATGTGCGTCGGGAATGTTTCATGTCAGGCTTGGCGCCATGGCCAGCGGCGATATAGTTATGTCGTAAAGTTTTTTTGCGTCTTTTATTTACTGGGATCTATTTCTTTCAAATAGCGCCATGGCCCACGTCGATAATAATTATGTCGTAAAATTTTTGTTAGGTTTTTTCTGTCTCGGGAATTCATTACTTGAACTATACGTATGTCGACTTGTTTGATGACCACAGTCACCGAGTGTTTTAATGAACTTGTAGTTTTTATATCATTTTTTGAGTATCCATACTTTTATTGCATTCGATTAAAGTAATCTACATTTTTATTTGGCATCTAAGTGAATAAACACATGATACCCGTGTGCGCAACCTCAAGAAACATATTCTTTATACTTTATGATCACACACTCTAGATTTTAACTTCATTCTTATCACAGCATTTAAAATAGAAACATTAATATTTTAAGAGGCATTCGTCATTCATTACCATATTTATTTGTTTAGTGTTTTAACCTTAAACTTTTCCAAATTTAAGCCGCTAAATAATGCCGTCTCAAAGAGGCAAACTTTTTGAAAAATTATTTGAGGCTGCGGTAAAGAGGCACAGTGGCAGAAAAAAAAAATTGTGCAAGCAGAGGTAATTGTGTTGCGGAATACGCTGAAAGAAAAGTTCAAAGATCGAAATGAGTTTGATCGAAAAGTCCTAGAGAAAATTCTGAGTTTCGACTGGCCGAATTAGAGCAATTTATATTTCATACGATGAACAACTATGTGGTTATAAATGTTTTAGTATAATGAACATATCGTGAATGATAATAAATAACGGAATCAAAAAGAAAAATATGGGGGGGGATCTCTGTAGGCGTGACGTAATTTTTTTGGGGGATCTAGCTCAGCGTGACGAGGGGGGGGGCTAAAATCTCAAAACTTGGCGTGACGTCATTTATGGATGGCCCTTTCAGGAAATAATTTTTTTGAGGTTTATCATGAAACGGGTAGATAATGAGTATCAATTTTTTTTTTTTTTTAAGAATGAAGTTCTGCTGATTTGTTATTCTAGACTTGCAAGCGAAGAACTTGTTATTTTCTTTATTATGCCTTAGGTTGGCCATGAAAAGGCAATTGTAGAAACAATAAAAAAATATTGTTAACTGTCACTTAATGTGTGAATAAATTTTGTGTGCCAAATATTTGTAAAAATAAGTGATATATTTGTTACAGAACAAATAAATTTGAGGCACAAAATTAAAATAGTTCGTCTGGTTGGTGATAATGCTCGTTCGATAAGAGAAGCAGCTGCTGAATTTAATGTTAGACATCCAATACAATATAAATAAAGTTTTCAATGACACAGGTGCCGCATCGAAACATATTATCAGAGGCAGAAATCAGATTTTTAAAGTAGACATAATGATCAAATTTTGGAATATTTTCGTAATATCCCTAATTCCACTTTAAAGTGTCAGTCTAGATTTAAATATCCCAAGGGAAACTATTATATTTTCACCTACAATACGAATTATTTTCACTTTTCACGAACTGTTAAACGTGCCATATTAAATAATAAAAAAATTGACTTAAATTTGTATAAATACAAAATAATGAAATGTCACCCAAACTTCAAAGTAATTTTGAATTATCATGGCCAACTTATGTTTAAAATGCAAATGTAGAAATTTACTCCCACAAAAAATATACTTTATTGCTGTTATTTTGTTTACGAACATCATGTAAAAGGTGGGTCAAATTCTAACCTTATTAGTGATTTTAGAAAACATATAAGGAATTTCAAATTTCGTAAAAGTTGCACATATGGTGTTTATCATCATTAAAATTGAGAGAAGCGGATAAATTGAGCATCTCGTGACGTCATTCATTCATGTGACATCTTACACTGCGCGATTGTAGTGTCAACGATAGCGCCAATAGTTAATCGATATTATCGATAGTACAAAAATTTTTTGCACTATCTAAACTATCGATATTACTATTTGATATGTTCGATAGTTGTTAAGGTCGGCTTCGGCCTATATTGATTCATAACTACGTGCTGCCCGATATTTTTAGCATAGTGTTACGTACTCTGTGATTTGTAGGGAACGACGGAATACGGCATTTTAGCCACAACCATTGTTTCAAATTTACCTCGCCTTCTCCAGTTTTAATGCGCGCGCGCCTCAACTAGCGGAAAGCTCTACCTGCTTTATGAGTGCGCAATGCAAATGCACTTTTCGACTTTTTACTGTTTTTACTTTGCTTTATAATATCATATCTTTAAACTGTGTTTACTTTTACCCGATTTTACCGTTTTACAATTTTACGTTGTCTTTCAGTGACAAGTATAAACGCCTGTTTTTATTGTGCACACCTACTTCAATAATTATTGAAATAGGTTAGAAAATGAATTATAATTTTGAGTTATTTTATTTATTGTAAATAATCCATTGGGATAACTTTTTGTTTAAATTTTAGGATGAGTAACAAAAAGGCCTCCTTTATTTGGAATTATTTTGATATATATTTTAGTATTTCAATAAAGTTTTTTGACTTTGAAGGAATGGACTACTTTTTGACAACTGACGATAGTTTTATCGATAATTACGATAGTCAAAAACTATCACAATCGAAACTATCGATGTTCATTTTTTACCACTATCGTTGACACCATGTTGACACTACGCGATTGACGTATTGATATAGTAAGAGGTATGTATAGGTTTCTCATTAGCAGTCCATGGTGTAGTGGGTAGGTGCCCTGCGCGAGGTCGAGGGTTCGTATCGACTTGTTATAGTTTACAGTTCTTTTTACTACATTTTGTTAACAACTAAAATACGTAATACAAATATCTCTTTAGGTTAAATATGTTAATATTATTTGATGTAGTATAGTTGCTTATGATCAAAGAATTTCAGAAGCTATTTTATCAAAAGTATCAGTCTCCTCAACTTCCAGAAGTTGTCCATGATGAATATAATAAATTGTGTTGTATTAATTTTGTTTATTTTTTAAATTTTCCTCGCAACTGCTCACCGCTCACAACTTATAGCACAAATGCTTTGCGCTACCAAAAATGGCGACCGCTACTTAACATGTTGAGAAAATAGTGTATCCGTCAGAGTACGTTTGCGCTACAGTTACACAACTGTTACGTCCGCTGAATGCGACCATTGTTGACCAACTTTCTGCGGGCGGTAGGAACAGGCTAGCGGCGTACTGTAACTTATAAATGGCTCAACGATCATGCTAAGGCTGAACTTTTCTACATTGGGGCGGTATACGGGCGGGCAGGCGGACGACAATCTATAAATTAAGCTTTATTTGCGTGTAGGTACTAATATAATATAATATTTAAATTAAATGAATCATATATACATTACATTACCGCTTAAAGTTAAGATTACTTTAAGCCTTCAAAATCAGACGCTTAAATTATAGCAGGCTTAGTAAAATTAAAACCCGGTTCTTTCCTTTGCTTTTGAGTGTAGTGGATTTTACACTACACCCAAAGTCAGCTGAAAATTCGGTGTAATTGAGTGTAATAAAAGCAAAGGATTGGAAAAGTGTTTATGTAAATTATAGGTTATGTTTTATTTGTATTTAATAAACAGTAAACCATGGAGAGAATAAGCGAAATAGATGAAATTTTTCAAGACGATTTGGAGAATGAAACCTACTCCTTGAGTTCTAGTAGTGCATCTAGTGACAACGGGGATGAATTAGAAATAATTAGCTGTTTATTAGAAAAACAAAAAAGAAATTCAATAAAACAATATGTGGAACTAATAGTTCCAAATTATACAAACCAAGAATTTATTAAACATTACAGAATAAACCGGGAACTATTTACATTTTTGTTAAACAGGTATGAAAGCAGTAAATCTTATAAAAGCCTATTGAAAAATAAAAGAGCTGCCAGTGGTAAATTTCATCTGCTCCTATTTTTATGGTTTGCTGGCCATGAAGGAAGCTCATTTACGGACTTGTCAGATCGCTTCGATATTTCTGTTTCAAGTGTCCATAGGAGGATACGGAGGGTCACTTTTTTTCTCAGCGGTCTGTCCAATGAGTTTATAAAATGGCCCAATGCAAATGAAAGGAATGAAACTGCCACCTATTATTTCAATAAATATAAATTTCCAGGAGTTGTTGGTAATTAACAATATTATTGTTACATTTAACTTATTCTTAGTTTTGAAAATGTTAAACTTTTTTAGGGTCTGTCGATGGAACTCACATTCGGATTAATCCTCCAAAAAATGCAAAGGACGATTATATTGATCGAAAAGGAGATGTTACGTTGCATCTCCAAGGAATTTGCAATGAGAAAAAAAAATTTATAGACATATTCACTGGATACCCCGGTTCTGTTCACGATTCTCGTGTTTTCAAAAATTCGAGCATTTTTAAAAAATTACCTAATTTATGTGGGCAGGGTATGTATAAATTTTCCGTAAATGTGTAGTTAAACAATAAATAGGTACAGAGACATGTTTGTAAATGGTGGTGTCAAAATGATTTTTTTTACTTTTACTCTGGTTTTAAACCTGTCAACTTTTTTAGATCAATACATTCTTGGTGACTCGGGGTACCCATGCACGGAATATGTTTTAACTCCATATCAAGATAATGGACATTTGTCCATTGCAGAAAAAAACTTTAATTATAAATTAAGCCAGTGTAGGGTGGACATTGAGAATACATTTGGCTTAATTAAACAAAGATTTAGGCATTTATATTACTGCAAATTGAAAGGAATAAAATATTTATGCCATTTCATACGGGCTTGCTGTGTATTGCATAATCTTTCAAATTTGGAAGAAACTGAAATTTTTACGGAGCCCAATCCTGAGGATGATAATGATGATGCCAAAGAGGAAGGCCAAGCATCTATGGACAGCAAATTAGGCAAAGCCCTAAGAAATAAAATTTGCATGAGTCTCCCTAAAAAACTTCCAAAAAAGTAAATTCTTGTAAAAATTATTTTAATAAAATTTGTTCAAGTAATTTTTGGTCTTATGTCTACTATATAGTAAGTAAAAATTACGAAATAATGCTTCAGGAGAAGTATACTGGTATTAATACACCTTGGAGATAAATGAAGCTTTGTGAAATAATAAAAATTTTAACTAATATTTCCATAGTTTATTTGTTAAGGCATAATTTCAACAAAACATAAACTTCAAAAAATTAAAAATAAAGTCACAGTTCTAGGGTTAGGTACTTCTGTATTTTCTATTGCCTTTTTTACGGTTAAATAACATAAAATAAATGCTACATTTGTAAATCAAGACAGAAAAAAATAAAATACCTACACAAGTTAACATTACTAAATAAATAAATGATTTGTAAATATGCAGCACCTAAAAAACAACAGTGGAAACAAAATACATAACAAATAAATATAAATGGGTTTGTAAAAATGCAGCAGTATTATATATAAGATCTGATACAAAAAAAAAAGGAATATTTAATAATCTACTTTATTGTTTTAGCTTGAATCTTTATGAAAAGATTGGCAGTATTGCTGGAGTATTCGGTTTCTTTCTTTATACGCCTCTAACTTGGGTTTTTCTATTTGTAACATGTTATTTCTAAATTGTACTCTTTGTTCTTCTCGCTCTTCCTTTAAATGTATTTCATTTTATCGTATTTCTCTTAATTGTTTAATTTCTTCTAAAGTTGTTCGAGATTTGTTTATTCTTTTACCTTGATTGCCACTCTCCAACTGTTGATTTTGAGGTGCTGTTACTTGTGTATTGCCACTATTATCAGAGTCGGTATTATATGCACTGTCTGCATTTTTCTTAATTTCGTCACGATTTTTGCCACTAGTGTCTGAATCCAGCAGAAAATCAAGAAAAACAGCTCTATTATTTTGGTTAATCTCTGATAATTCACTAAAAAAAATAATGCTGCAACAAATTAAATAAAAAAATGAAGTCATCCTTACCATTCAAATTCACAGCTTGCTCTATTTCATCCTGTTTTCTTGTTATTGATTGTTTTTTCTTTGTAACCTCTATCCAAGGTTTTATATCGGTTCTGAATTTGGGTTGGTGTAAAATCGTATCCTTTTTCCATCATTTCATCACGTATAACTTTCCATAAAGCTTTTTTATTCTTTAGTTTTGTGCTTTTCCCTACTTTACAAATATTTTCCTGGTATACAGATAATAATAGTTTAGTGGCTTGAGAAGTCCATATTTTTTTTGATTTGATGCTACCATCTTCCCTCTGTGTTTTCTGCAAAAGAAAACAGTTGAACACATTAACGTTTAGATTAGGTAGGTATACCTCAGATGCAACAGTTTCAGCACTTTCAAACATCATCTCGATCTCGCTGTCGCTTGCATTTGGACTTTCCTCAGTCTCATTTATACGAATTATTTCCATATTTTGGGAATGCGATTTTATTCCAAATTTCCCTAACCTGTTTTCCGCAAAAGCTTTCTGGAAGAATTCCACAGTGAATTGATCATCTAAGAAAAGTGTTACTTTAGGTAAATAATACATTCCAATACAGCATTTTTATAGTTACCATTTCTTAGAAGATTAATTATTTCTGCGTTATCTTCCAACCTGATAATTTTTCCACCAATTTTAAACTGTATTTCTTCCATTTCCTCACATCAATACACAAAAAACAGATCATCTAAAAATCCAGAAACTAACCTATGATTCAAATATTTCTATTGCGCATGTCCAGTGCATTTCACACCTGCCTTCGACGAGGTGGAGATAAACTACACCAGTGTTGGTCAGTGGATTTTACACTGAGCAAAGGAATACTAAAGTGTAGTGCATGTAGCACCATGTCCTTGCAAAGGAACGACTTTGTGTAATTCAGTGTAGTTCAGTGCTACACCTCGCCTGCAAAGGAAAGGACCTATTAAAGTAAAGTTTAGCTATAAGCCACCCTTAACGTAAACGGTGCAGACGGCCGTCAAACTCGTAATGAAAACTTTTCAATAAAACACGCTACCACTTACCAGACGCTGCCCATCTTCCAGCAATCTCTCTAGCCAACTTTTTGAAACAACTATAGCGCTAAACCAAAGAATAAATACCTATATAACCAAGCCGGGAAGTATTTCCTTCCTGGTTGTTGTTTACTTCAGGAAGGCAATAGATAACTAATAAACAACAACTCACGGTTAGCAGATTCAGATTGTATCCATATATTTACGTGTATATATATGATTCATATTATGATATAGTTACATCATACAGACTACTGAATTATTGATCAGTAGGGGGCGCTATAGTCGCGGCTGGCTGTCCTGTGCCAAGCGCTTCGTGAGGGAAGTCCCATATTCCGTGTTTGGCGTGTTCTGTGATTCCGCGGCATTTTATTAGCATTCGATTATTTGATGCTCTAGTTTTGACTTTTGACAGTCGTGGTCATTCATTTTTTACATTTCTTGAAAATCTGTTTTGGTCGAAATTAAGATAAAGTAAAGAAAACCGCTTTTGCTTCGATTGTTACATTTTGATCTTTGTAAGTAGTTAGTACGTCTCTTCTTTAAGTATAACATTTTTTTTAAATCCAGTTTAAAGCAGCAAGAAATGGACAAATTAATTTTATCAGATACAGTTCTTAATCAGCAGTTTTGCTGTGAATGTCTGAATTACCTTTCTGTGGGTCCTGTTACGGTTTCCCGCGAAGGAAAAATAATGTGTGGACGATGCCTCAATAATGACCAGTCAAAGTTGAAAGTTTCTCAGTCCTTGTACAATTTGGTCGCTGAAAAATTGGTATTCAGATGCATCAACTATTATGCAGGATGCAAAGAACTACTTAATTTCAATGAAGCTGTACTCCACGAGAAAAATTGTAAAAAAGATGGAATTAAATGCCCTTTCTGTGAGTACGAAGGTAAAGGATGTCAGTTAATTCATCACTTTGATAAAAAACATCCTGAGTATGTGGTGAAAGACGATACTTTTGAAGTAGTAGTAGTACAAACTTTTTCAAGAAATCTAATATTGATTAAAAAAAATCATATTTTTTGCTTGATCTTTTCTTGTAAAGATGGTTTCATAGAATGTGTAAATTTTGCGGTCACACCAGTCGATTTGGGGCCCAAATATTTTAAACTGAGGTTTTCTAATTCGGACACAAATATTGAGTTTGTAACTTTGCCAATCCAAATTATGCGTGAGTTACTAAATTTGCCATTGTCCACTTCTTTGGCAGAGAACGTCATGTGTGATACAGATCGAACAAACAATTCTCTTTTACTAGACCAGAGCTTGTTGCTCAAGTACTTTCTCTCTGGATTTTGTTTCTGTAAAATTGAACTACTAATTGAAAATAACAATTATTATGAAGACATGGAAGGGAAAATTTTGAAAATCGATTATTTGGAAAAAATTTTGATGCAGAATTACCTGCTAACGCTATGGCAGAAAAAAAGATTTTGAAAAACAAAGGTAATATTGGTTTTAATAATGTTCTAAAAGAAAAAATTTTGAAAATAGATTATCTGAAAAAAATTAGAAAGAATTTTGAAACAAAATTACCTACTAACACGGAAACAAGAGTTGTGAAAAATAAAGGTAATATTGATATTAATTGTGTTTTATCGATGTCTCTCTCAGATCTTAGGAAATTCGTGAACAACGAATTGAGGCTTTTGCAGTATTGCGTTAATTGTAAAAAATACATTACAACTGTTGTTTACTTCTGCCCAAAATATCACATGGCATGCGCAGAATGTTCAACTAAAAAGTGCATAAAATGCGGCATTTTTTGCCAGTGGAATATGAAACCAAAACTTAATATTTCATTGCCATGCGAATGGTGCGGGTGCAGCAGTTGCCCCAATATATTTAATTATATGATACATAAACGAGATTGCGCATTGAGACGATACAAGTGTCCAGATATAGAGTGTGAATTTGAGGGTTGTTTAGTTGAATTGAAGGAGCATTGGCATACGAATTTTTTTTATGATTGTAACAAATTATGCCTTTCCCGTAGAAATGAAAGCATATACTGGCACGCCAGCGACTCTCATGAAATGTTCTATGTCTCTGTAGAATATAATAAGAAGAGTGAAAAATTAACCATCACTATTAATCAGGTCGATGTTATATTGTTTACGAGTTATGACTTTAACATAATTAGTGTTATCTCTAAAGGTCGCGGTTTTATCGAGGTCAAGAATAAAATATGCTCAAAGGAAGGCAGTAATTCTGTCACATTTAATCAAAACGACGTACTAATATTTTTCAGATTAGAATTGTCATGCTCATTAAAGTAATTACAGACCTTTTTTTACCTTTAAAGTTAATGTTTTGAAATTTTTTTTTATTTGAATTTTTGTTTTGCGCATACACACAATATTGATACATAGAGAACAACAGTTTCGTGGAATAAATATTGTTTTCATGTGCTGTGCTTCATATTTACTATAATACTCAAAAGTTATAATTTTTGTTTTAAATTAATCTTTAAGATATCCTCAATGTTTATTTTTGAGAGTATTTAAACGCAAAGCCCCAACAGAATATCTACCAATACCCTTCTATTAAATAAAAATTGAATCCGCAACTCCACTCCTTCATAATAAAAAATGAATTTAAATTTCTTAATTTTTATACCTTTGATTCGTCATATCTCGCGAATCAATGGTCTGATGTTGATGAGGTTGGGAACAAAATTTGCTTATTTTCACGAGTTCTTCATTTTTGGTCTGAAGATTTTCTCTCGTCAAATCAAAAACCGCCGAGTTATCTTTGAAAAACCATTTTCCCATACATTCAATATGTCGTTTCGCCCTCCCCCCTTTAAGATCCGCTGAACAAATGTGTCAAAATGTTGGGTGGAATCGACTCTATTTATTGACAAAAGAAATCACAATCGGACGTTTCCTTTTTCGAGTCTGGTTTTCCTCCAGATCTGCTCCACTATACCACATTTATTTTTTTTAACTCCAGTTCCTTTCTGGCAATAATAGCTATACCACCTTGGATAAAGTTAGATCTGCTATAGAAATTAACAACTTTATAGTTAAAACATAATATTTTTAGTCGCAAACTCCTCTATAAAATCCTTATTTTACTATAAGGAACATAACCAGACTGCAACCAACAGCTACTCTCCGGGCTATGTGCCCCGCCGAGCGCTGAATTACAAGTTACAAGCCTGGCACGTTAAGTGTAATAATTGCATATTACCATCAAAACGCTTATGCTTCGATTGCAACAAACACCAGTTAAAAGACTGATCCTACTTAAAGGAGCTCACGTGCCAGTCGTCACACACCACTTGCAGTCTGCAGTTTTGAGCTGTTGGCTCTCGTCAGTGCAAGGTAGGCATGTGACGACCGACACGAGGATCACTTGACTATTTAGTAGGCGCCATCCAGCGGTCCAGATACCGAAATGTACTAAATAGTCAAGTGATCCTCGTGTCGGTCGTCACATGCCTACCTTGCACTGACGAGAGCCAACAGCTCGAAACTGCAGCCTGCAAGTCGTGTGTGACGACTGGCACGAGAGCTCCTTTAAGTAGCATCAATCTTTTAACTGGTGTTTGTTGCAATCGAAGCATAAGCGTTTTGATGGTAATATGCAATTATTACAGTTAACGCGCCAGGCTTGTAACTTGTAATTCAGCGCTCGGCGGGGCACATAGCCCGGAGAGTAGCTGTTGGTTGCAGTCTGGTTACGTTCCTTATAGTAAAATAAGGATTTTATAGAGGAGTTTGCGACTAAAAATATTATGTTCTAATATTCCGCCCTCTAAAAGCACATTTGAACTTTATAGTTGTCAAAACTTTGGTTTTCAATTTCATTTCTGCACCAGGTTGCGCTTACATACATAGCATCTTTATTACGTTCTGTCAGAATTATTTCTAAATGTTGAGTTTTCCCAGTAATACCTTGAATATATTAAAATGCGCTATGTTGAATTCGTTTCTATTATCGTACGAATTAAAAAATCCTCCTGTTGAGAATAATTGGACTTTGTTATTTCTGCTTTCATTTTGGACCTTTTGGAAGAAATATCTATTGAGAAGAGCGCCTTTTGGCCACAATTTACTATCTAGTATTTTGTTCTTGTCTTCGAATGGTACGCATACTCTAAATTTTTTACTGTACCAAAAATTCAGTTTCTCGCAGCATTTAGCAACACAAACCTGCGATAACATAGCCATTACCTTAGATAGCTTCAGTAAATTTAAGTAATATTTATAAAATGCGATTGAGGCCAGCAAAACAATTTAAACCTAAATTACACTATATTACTTAGCTACAATTGTATTTGGGCTTGGATCAAAAAATAAATATTTAAAGAATAGTATAGATAGAGAGGTTAGTTTTGCCGACATTGCTGATTAACCAGATACCTACATTTTGTTTATATTACTCTTATAGCTACCATAATTTGCTACATTTCAGATACCTTGATATACGTTCTAATTGCCATGTTCAATGGTCCTTGATTTTTTACATTAATGTTAATATTTTGTCGTGTGTCATGGTCATATATTTGGTTTTTGATAGTAATTTCTTTGTTTCTCTTTGGGGGGTGGTTTTCTATATATATTTACACTGCTCTACCTTCATTACGCCAATCACTTTGTGTAATTATGTCTTATCAAAAGCTGTTTTTGTAGACATTCAATAATTTAGAGCAAACAGTATTTTAATGATTATTTTGTATTTTCTTGAACATAACTACTCGGCATGACCCCCAAATAGTTATCAAGTTTCTAAACACGCTTTAAAAATAGACGTTGTGTATACAATGTTTAATTTTTACATCCACACTTCCTACATTTATGGATTGCTCCAATCGTCGGTGTTATTCTTTTTCAATGTATTACTCAGCAAAACGTCCCCAATTTTTTATGTTTACTGTATCAACATTTGTATCTTTCCGCTTAAATAGCATATTAGACAGATTTTGTTTAATTAATTTTCAAGTTTTTATTTAAGAGCCATTTTTTTGTATCTGTTTAAGTCTTCATGCGCATTAATAGTTTTTTTTTGGTGTTTTATTGATGTGTATGTATAAAATTAATATAATGTCATCAGCAAAATGTACTGCCCTTTTTAAAAACTTGGCACATGAAATGTGTGCAACAGAGGTCCTAGTACCGATCCTTGAGGTACACACCATAATTTACTTTCAGTTATTCGTTGTATTGTATTAACAAATGAATTATGTGTTTCGACATACTAAATCAGTTATCAATTAAAAAATTATGCTTTATAAAATGCGTAAGTATATAAATAATTCTTTTTGTATGTCTGAGGAAAGTAAAGCACATATGTTAAAGCAATCAGTAAACTAAAGCTATGCATTTTAAACTAGATTATTTAAACATATTAGATTTCTGAAAGAGACTTTTTCATGTGAAATTAGAATATACATGTAATGTAAGAAATACGCACGTATTATAAATAAATATGATACATTTATTTTACTTAGTTTATCTATTATATTATCTTTTTATTTGACAGCCCGTGTTCGTGGCAAGTTCGTATAACATTTATTCTTATTATCTTCATATGTTATAGGATTTATTATTTTATGTTGCTTAAATAAATAAATTATTCGTTCAGTGGCGTTTTATTTGTAATTCCTGTAGCGGTTAATTTATTGGGACACTGTGTATTGGAAAATTTTGGAATACCTTGTACATCATTCAAAATCTTGTCTAGGCAACCAGACATACTTATTTTGATGAATGTACTGGCTGTTTTAAAAAAAAGTTAGTTTTGCAAGCTACCCTGTATAGATTATTTTGTGGTGGGTGATTTAATCTTGAATCTTGGAAATATCTAGCGATCGAAACTCTGAGTTATTTTATTTAAAAAGCTTTTTTGTGTAAAATTAATTATTAGTGTTCCCTTTTATTAATACGTTTGGTAGTTGAACTGGCTTTAATTTTGTGTTTTATTTGCGTTTTTCAACCGACGTGTTTTTTTCCGGACTGTCAAAAGGTGTTTATTTTCGTAATGGTGAGTTAATTTTAACAATTAGGAATGTTAAATTTGTTGAAATTTGATCTATACACTTTATTTTAGGAGTCAACAAATTATATTTCTAAGTTAGAGTACATGAACGGTGTTGATCCATATAGTTTAAAAGTAGAGGATTTAACTGCATCGCTAAATGATATTCCATAAATTTCTAAAACTGTAGTGATGGATTATATGTTATTTCGAACGAGCCCTATGACCATGATGACCAAGTTAGATGCCTTTGCTCAGCTTGCCTGTAAATGGATAGAATTTCTGGATACAAAATAAATTAGCAAGCGATATCTCGCTGGTGAAGTAAGTGTAGATTCTATACGAATAATATGAAATTCTAAGTTTATTATCAAAGTATACTGCTAATATCTAATCATAAATTACTGCTTTTCAACATTTGTACATTATTAAAACAGATTAAGGATGAATGTAATTTTTGTTTTAGGTTAGGCATTCTCAAAGATTACCAGAAGTACCGTTTAAGCCATGGATGTATGAGGATACGTCTGTGACGGATGTATTGGCTTATTGAATAGAACTTGGTAACAAGAACATTGATATGGCTGTAGTATTAAAAAACAAGGCCAGATGCTTAGAGTATTCAGTGCGCTTTGGCATTCCACAAAGGTTTTTATGTAATCTATACATTTGTAAATTATGCAGTTATGATATTTAACAAGTTAATGGCTTTGTATAATGTATATGCAGATGTACGTTTCCTAAGTTTACATGTAGAATATGTTAATAAAAACAACAAAACCACTTATGTATTGCTATTGCTATAAAATAAAGTATTTTGCTCTATGCTCTATCTACATTTAATATATTCATTGTTTTTTCTTCCTGAATTTAAAAATGTTCAGATACATAGAAAATTCAACGAAGTTTTTCAAAAAGTTAGGGTTTTATTTTTCATTCTTCCATGTATTTTGCATTGTTTAGTACACTCAGTTTAAAATCTGATTTGATCTTAAAACCTAGCCTCATTTATCAACCCAAAACTATGTCTATTCGCACGTTACTGGAGGAGGGTGTAATTAATAACCATATAACTACATATTCAAGCAGTTTTATTTGTGTTATTAACAATACTTTTTACACAAGTCAATATAATAGTATACATGTTAAAATAATATGTAAAGCGTACTAAAAAAAAAAAACGTTACATATCACCTTAAGAACATTTATGCATCCTATTTTGATTAAACGGGCAAATTCACTGTCAATATTGCAATATTATGTTATAAATCATGTAAAAACTATCATATACCTAGGTACCCATAACAAAATGTTTGGAACATATACTTGCATTTTTTATTTTTGATTCGAGAAAATCATCTCTAAAGAATGCTGCTGGGCTGAGTACGTATTTCTACTATTGCAAGCTCTACTTGTCGTCTGGTTGGAGCAGATGGAAATCCCAAAAATCTGACTGTTCTTTTTCGATTCCATCGATTAGCGCACACAACAGCCGTCGTCGATATTCTGTTTCTAAAATGGTAACAAATTCAAATTCATTAGATACTTTTGAGCTTGAAGTACAACCCTGCCAAAAAGTGCTCATAGAAACAGATAAAAATAAAGATATTAGACCGAAATTAGTCGATTCCACATACACTCATATCAATAACCATAAAAATTCCAAGAGATATTCTTCTTCAATATGATGGGAAGTCGTTGTGCAATAGAATGGCATAGAAACTCATATGCAAAAATGTTTCATCATCTACATAGATCCTCTCCATGCTTATAGAAAAGTATATACTTTAAATTACTTTGGAGATATTTCTATATGCCATTTTTGGCAGGGAATTAATAATATTGTCAGAAAATATAAATTTCACAGCAATGGATATTAATCTTTTATAAAACCATCAATATTAGTAAATAGAAATTACTACTACCTAACCTATTATATTCAATGTCAATATTGGCTTATACCAAATCTATGAATACATATATTAAATTAATATTTAAGCAAATAAGTTATACAATATACCTACTTAACAAAAAAAACCGAAAAACAAAATTATTAGCGTTAATAGTGCTTATTTTTACAATTTACGAGTTAACAGGGATGTCAACAAACCTGACATCAAATTTTCTTTTTCCAACAACAGCACCGATACGACATTTATAGAAATTTCTCTCAAACTAGGCTCTTAAAAAAACGTTAATAAATGTCACCACACAAATTTGATATTAAAATTATGCACCAGTAATATTTAAATCGATCACAAACTAAGATGTACTTTTATATCAAATTCTTCAAAGTCCACTGAACCGTGAACCGTTTTCAGGCTGTCAATACCACTCCATTACGATTTTAAAAAAATAAACTAATGACCGATCACCTGTGGACCGATTATTCGTGTATACACGTCAAATTCCAATTGCTGAAATTTGGTACTTTTGAACTAATAAAAAGAGAAAGACAGAGTATCCAACATAAGGCAGAGAGAGATAAACACGTCTGTGAGTTCTTGGCGGACAAATGGACCTACTTTTGCATATCTGTCAAACGAGTAACCTATTTTTTTGATCGCACCTTTTACCTATATATTTTGACCTAATTAATAAAACTGTGTTTTAATTTTGCAATCGTTTCACATAAAAAAATGGAATCAAATATTAATAATCTTGTAAACGGCCAAAATTTTATACAAAATAACCGTGAAGAATGGGACACTTTTAATGAAATCTGTAAACAAGAAATTGGAAATGAATATTATGAAATTGTGGAGGAAATAAAGGAAGAAGAAAACAAACCTCCTATTATAAATTTACAAACCAACTGTGAC
Source organism: Leptura quadrifasciata (assembly GCA_963675555.1). Taxonomy (NCBI): domain Eukaryota; kingdom Metazoa; phylum Arthropoda; class Insecta; order Coleoptera; family Cerambycidae; genus Leptura; species Leptura quadrifasciata. The sequence goes on along the minus strand of OY776680.1, from coordinate 92,060,801 downwards.
GTTGATTTGAATAGTGTACGTAGTGAACGGGGCAGGGAGTCTCCAGAAATTTTATTTAAGAATGACCGAAGGGGTAGTACACAGAAGAAGGAAACTGTAGCAAATAGTATTGAACAGATGCAAAGTACTGGGTCTCAGGAGAAATTGTACCAGAAGCTTGGAACTTGTAACAAATTATTTGTTTATTTGCAACGAGATAATCTCCAACAATTGCAAAAACGGGAACATTACAAACATAATGAAAGGTATTTATGATAATTTCCATAGAAATGTCAATTATGATTTGCCCCAAAGTTTTAACAAAGAACTTTTGTTGGACTTAAGTTTTATGGAATGTATATTTCACATGAGTTTTTCATCCAGAGAAATACCGATTTTGATGGATTTGATTGGATTAGCTCCTCCTTGGGGGCATACTTCTTAGTTACCTTTACTTTAATGGCAGCTTAACGGATACTATTTTTTTATTTTTAGTGAGTCAAGTTCCTTCAAAACAAAATGGGAAAAATTACTAGAAAGATGTTCGGACAAATATAGTGGCAAAATATTAAAATGTTTTTATTGCGAGTTCCAGTCGATATATTTGGAAAACATGGTATGGCATATGAACAGCACCCATAAGACAGAGTTTGAAATGGTTCCTTTCTACAAACGTTCATATCGGGTAAATTTTCTGTTAAATTTGAAACTAATTACTGGTACTTAAATGATAATCTAGGCGGTCCTTATTACATTAAAATTTAGTACTCTGGTTTACCCCTTGTACATTAATGGTTGTGTAGGTTAGGTATATTGTTATATTTGTTTTGTTTTTGAAACATCCCGTATATACCCCATATACAAATTTAATTTTGTCCTAGTTATTTTCCAAATTTAAGTAATTGATGCATTTAATTCATTTCATTTAATTTTTCTTCATTTATGTAGTCATTAAAGATTGCACACGTTAAATTTACCAGAAATGCCTTTTAAAATTATATTCTTAAAGCAAAGTTAAACGCTACAATTTTGAGACAAAATTTACATAAAATCTAGTCGAGTCACAGGGTTTGTTTATCGTATATTCAGATAAACGTCAAGTACTTCATGTATTCACATAGTATGGAATCGCCTACACGTTTCTAGCTTAACCATAGAAGAAGATAGAAAGTTAAGCGTCACTCTAAAGTGCTGCACAGGGCTACGTCGTGTCGAATATTCTAATAGCGTTAAAATAAACATATTCCCACAAGAAACAAGCGGAGATGCATAATCCAGGTAGAAGGGTGACATCAGGAATCATATAAAAGAAGACCAGCTTGTTTACCGAAGGGGATGCCAATTCTATCACTCCCGAGTTACATCGTTGAATGCTATCATTCGCTGTGCTCCTGAGTAATTGCATTTCAATATACCTAAGTCAGATTGCTGCAGTGACGCTTCTAGGTTATGAGACGCCTTCGTGCGAGAGCATTTTTGGCGCCCTTTTTTTTTTGAAGGGGTCAAAGGTACGATGTTTTAAAAAAAATGTTATTACAAGACGTGCCTATTGTATTATTATAAATTATTCGAAATACTATAAAATTGGCTTTTTGGCGCCCCATGGCCTAGTGCGCCTTCGTGCATGGCACAAAATGGCCCCCCCGTAAGACGCGGCCCTGCATTGCTGACCCTCCGGGCTCGCTGTTCTTATGGTATTATTGTGTGGATATTTTACGTAAGTCACATCGCTGACCCTCTGTACTAGCTGTTCTTATAGTAGTATTGAGATTAATTACCTAAACTAAAAGTCAAACGATCCAAGAAAATCCACATTTAATTTTGCTATGCGTCTCGTAGACAACCATTCTTTGGAGTGCTGTTTATGAAGTGCCGTTTTAACCTCTGTTATGCTCAACGAGTACGTTAAACATGAAGAAGCTGGGGAAGAGCATTCACGGGCGATGTAACGCTATACAGAGCGCATAGAAATTCAGCAGGCCTAAATTTTTTAAAGGTGATCGCTTGCTTATTTCGGGACTATTTTGTTGTTTGCAATTGCATTCATATTCTGGTTTCGACGGGGTGTAATAGGGGAAATTGACGCATTTGTGGTACTAGAAGAATATTGATTTTTTTAAAAATATTAGCTTTGATTTTCAACAACAAAATATAATATTATATTACCAGTTATTCAGTTATGATTTCATTCACGATGTTAATTCACAAAATTTCACTTTCTAAATATCTTACTAGGCAAATTTGCGTTTGCAAAGTAACAAGTTTATATTCAAGAACTATATATTTAGAGCTATGCAATAACAAGGTACTTTATCACAGACTAGCCAAACTTCAGGTCTATTTTATAAAACAAATAGTGGACTTTCGTTTCCACTACATCTCATATAAGGTTTTTCAAAAATGCTTTATATTTAAAGTACACTAGGAATATTTTCCTACTGTAACCACAAGGTTTTCTAATTGTTGGACATTTACCTACGATAAATTATTATACATACATGAATTCGGCATACTTGGCGTTAACAAAGGTTTGAAACATTGACTACGGCCAATTGGCTGGTTCTGTTCTCCAATTGGGTTCAGTTACAACGAGGGATGTCAATATTTCAGGCATTGTCTGGTCACTTATTTCGATTGAAGGGTGATGCAATATCACTTTCTTACCTTCGCGGATTCGCGGCTTCGTATGTTTGACAATCATAGGCAATCTTCTAGTTGCTTTTCTATTTAATTACTATAGGGAGATTTCCCCAGCAGCATTCTAAAAGATTTTACGTGAGTGTAAATTCTCACCTCAGCAAGATTAATATGATTATCTGAACGATTGTTCCTACTCTAATTTCAATCAATAAACAATGTATAATTAAAGGATATTTCCTCAACACTCTATGATATTTTACATGAGTATTTAATGCTCTTTTCTCAACTTAATCTTGATAATGTACAAACATGACATGATTCTTATCCTTTGTTTTGCATTCGATTCATTATTTGGCTATTGCTAACAACTTTAATTATAAATCATTATTATCTAGCGATTGCTAACAACTTTATTTAATTATAAACCATTATTACCTAGCAATTGCTAACAGCTCTAATTATGGATTATCATTATCAGGCCATTGCCACAACTCTAATTACTATTAAAATAACACAGCATACTTTTGTATCTCAGTTCTTGTTATTGCATCAAAACACTCAGTATATCTATAGTATGGTCATTACTATAGCGACTCAAATTTTCCTATTATAATATTTAGACAATTGTCTCATATATTTGGATTATTTTTGATTCATGTTCGACTATTGTTGCATCAATTTATATAAAATAAAATGGGTTTTTTTTTACTATTTTTTCCTATCAATTATTGTCTTTTCTTTCACCTGTACCTTTTCATGATTTAAGTAATAAACTAAATAAATGTTTTAATTTCAAAAGCAAAATATAAAACAAACTTCAACTATAAATGTACAGTGCAATCTTGAGTAACAAAATATACATAAATAACATATATAATTAACTAGGTCTCTCAATTAATAGACAGTATGTTCAAGTTTACCAGGTATTTCAATTAACAGAGTGATTAATTTTCTAAGGAATATCGTATCAGACAGAAACAAGTAATATTAAACTTTATATAAAAGAACCTGGGGTAATTAAAAAGGGTTACTACACACACACAACGAAATTGGGGTCCTACACTAACAAAACTAGACGATCACGCAAATGGCCAATTTTATTTGTTTATCCTTCAGATAAATAAATAGTAATGAATTTACTGGCGACATGATTACCAGGATTTCTGTTTATAAATAAACAGGGTACCCCATAACAATTACAGTTTTCTTTTAGGAAATGGTGACCCAAGAAAGAATATGTGGACTTTGTTTTAAAGTTTGTGATAACTTTCGAGCTATAGAAGGAAATATGAAAGACGTTGTGGATGTAGTTCTGCCAAAAATAGTAAGTGTCGAATATAATGCTTGTGTATATGGATAAGTTTGATTTAATTCAGCATTTGACACATTTTGGTTAGGTGATAGTTTTGTCGATTTTTATTTTAGGCTTCAGCTACACTACAGGAACTCCTAGTGTGTAAACACTGTATGGAAATGCTTATAAAATGTTTTGATTTTAAAACGGCCTGTTTAAATACTTACAAATATACAGCCCCTGTTGTTAACAACAACGACAATGTCACATTGAATCTAAAAAATATCTACCAGGGCAAAAACGAGAATGGTACTGGTGTTATGGAAGATCGAGTCATATGTGGATTTTGCATGGACCCCATAAAAAATAATTCTGCTATATCTCTTGATGTTGGAGAAAGAGACTTTGTGTTGAAGAAAATGATACAACAATGTCTTCCAGAATTGGTATGTATCAATATTCATCGTGCTATGCTATGACTTTACTAATCGTAATGATTTAGAATCACTCTTCCACCGCTCCAGATGGTGGGTATAGTTATAAAGTATAAGAGCTGCATTTTCGGCGTAGTGATACTAATATTTTAAGAGTTGCAAATCGCTCTTTTAGTTCGCAGATAAAATAGATAAAATAACATATATTTTGACCAATAACTTCAGAATAGGATGGACGCAACATACAACAGTGACAATCTGTCAAATTTGTTACCTAATAGCTGATTTTTACGATTAAATAATACGAATTGTGGTTTTCGTAAAATATTAAATATTGACACTACCAGTTAAAATTTTTGTGACATGTTTTATATCATTGGAAAGAGAAAAAATAGTCAGAATTAATGGTGTCATGCCTACTTTGAGATTTGTTTTCATTTTTGCACAAGAGCGTATGTAAAAGTCAACTGAATTTTTCGAATTTTTTAATACGCATTATTATTCTTATTGTCTTTACCGTCAACTTTCATCCCTTTAACTTTTTTAGTATCTCCTCAAATAAGGAAGCTATAACCGTTTTTGGTTTTCCTATTTTTCAGGTTTTTGTAATATATCTCACAAAGTAGAATATGGATTTCAAATTTCTTTTTACTGAAATATAGCTCACAAAAAATTTGATAACTAAAACTTTATTCTTCTACAATAGATATTAAGCGAGATAATTGGTGTGGCCCTCGCAAAATAGACAGATGGTATAATAAAGTCAAAAAACTGCTTTTATCTCTTCAATAATGCCCTAGTTGTAGTGAAAATTTGTTTGTTATTAAACATAAACTTGGACCATGTATGTTATTACTATTATATTAAGTGTCTTATTTGTGCTTATATTATCCATTGCACATACAGGGTGTCCCACGACGAACTGCGGCGATCGATATCTCGAAATGTAGACATCGGAAAATTTTGAAAATTTGGTAGTAAACTAATGTCGATGTGGGCAACTCGGCTAAAACATTTCCAAGATGGTGACACTTCCGATTATACCGGAAGTCGATACCAACTTGCTTATTTTAAATGGGCCACCCTATATATTATTACATTTTTGGATTGTACGCAAAATTCTAGGCCGATTTTGTGTATCATGTCCTATACCTAGGTCTCTCCGTTTTTGAGATATTTCAATTTTTATGTCAAAAATGACGTTTGCGGGCCCTAAAAGAATTATCAATTTTTCCTATAAGGAAGCCTTTATTATCTAATTCGGGTTCGATTCTTTGTTAAAAAAGATCTACTTTAATAGAGTCTTTATAATATTTTGATAAGTATTAATACAGAGTGTTCAAAAAATAAGAATAAAGATGAAATTGAGAAAACTGTCAAAAATCAATTTTTTCAAATGGAAACCCCCAATTTTTATAATCTTATCTTATTCGCCATTAAAAATAAGGGTAAGTTTGTATATGGATGTCTATTCCGAAAATTTTTAGTTTTCGAGATATTCCCAATTCAATATTTCTATATGGGTATTTTGTTATGGATATTAAGTTAAATTATTGTTTGTTGGCTATGACGGCGTTGAGTGCTAAACAAGTGTATGTAGTGTCACTTACCATTTGACAAATATCAATTACCATGCCGGGGTGCTTAAATTATACACACAAGGATTACTTAAATTTGTTTATAATCTGTGGAGAATGTAACAAAGTTTTATCAAGAACGTGTAACATATTTGCTAATAGATATCCAGATAAACAAAAACCGTTTCCGAACAGTATTAAACGAATAATGGAGAATTTCAAAAACTTTGGCACCGTTAAGGCAACAGTTCATAAAATAAAACCAATTGTCGATGATGAAAATATCGAAATTGCTATTTTGGGATATTTTGCGGCATATCCTATGACATGCTTAAGACAAGTGGCCTTACAAACAGGAATCTCCAAGAACTCTGTTCATAGAATTCTTTTGAAACACAAGTTCCATCCTCATTCCATTTCTATGGTTCAACACCTAAAGGACACCGATTTGACCAGAAGAGTTCACTTTTGCGAATTTATTTTAACAATGTTACAAGGTTTCTTTCGATTTTTGGACAACATAATTTGGACTGACGAGGCAAAATTTACGAAAAATGGACTTTTCAACAGACATAATTCCCACTTTTGGTGTGATTCAAATCCCCATGCTGTGAGATTACGAAATTATCAAGAAACCTGACAATTTAATGTGTACTGTGCTGTGAGAAATGATGGAGTCGTAACACTTAATTTTTATGAAGAAAACTTAAATGGTAATGAATTAATACTTAAATAGTTTCTGTTTTTCAAATTACATATCAGCTTTTTTTTAGGTGAAAGATATTTGAATATATTACAAGATTTAGATAATGAATATTTGAACAATTTACCGCTAGCTGAACATAGGCAAATATTTTACCAACACGATGGCGCGCCACCACACAGTAGCTTCATAGTTAACAACTTCTCGGAAGAAACTTTTTACGATTGCTAACAATGGACCTTTTCTGTGGCCTCCCCGTTCTCCTGATCTGTCTGTCTTAGATTATTTTATATAGGGAACAATAAAAGATATGGTTTATTTTAATCCAGTCACAACAATGGAAGATTGTCAGGCAAGAGTAAGGAATGCTTTTGAAAGATTATCTCCAGGTTCTATTAGAGCGGCCACCCATGACGAACTAATCAAGAGGTGCGAAAAATGTTTGAAAGTTCAGGGTGGACACTTTGACCACTTATTAAAATAAAATATTTTCCTGAGTATAAGTAGTTATACTGTTAGTATTTTATGTAAGAACCTTTTGTATCTAAGTTACATTTGTTTAATTATTTTATGAACTGTTGTAGTGCCAAATTTTTTGAAATTCTCCATTATTCATTAAATACTGTTCGGAGTCGGTTTTTGTTTCTCTGGATATCTATTAGCAAATATTTCACATGTTTTTGATAAAACATTGTAACATTCTCCATAGATTATAAACAAATTTAAGTAATCCTCGTGTGCATAATTTAAGCGCCCCAGCATGCATTCAACGCCGTCATAGCCAACTAACAGTAATTGAACTTAAAATCCATAGCAAAATTCCCATATAGAAATATTGAATTGGGAATATCTCGAAAATTAAAAATTTTCGGGATAGACATCCATATACAAACTTACCCTTATTTTTAATGGCGAATAAGATAAGATTATAAAAATTGGGGTTTTGACAGTTTTCTCAATTTCATCTTTATTCTTATTTTTTGAACATTCTGTATTAATACTTATCAAAATATTATAAAAACTCTATTAAAGTAGGTCTTTTTCAACAAAGAATCGAACCCAAATTAAATAATAAAGGCTTCCTTATAGGAAAAATTGATAATTCTTTTAGGGCCCCCAAAACGTCATTTTTGACATAAAAATTGAAATATCTCAAAAATGGAGAGACCTAGGTATAGGACATGATACACAAAGTCGGCCTAGAATTTTGCGTACAATCCAAAAATGCAATAATATATAGGGTGTCCCATTTAAAATAAGCAAGTTGGTATCGACGTCCGGTATAACCGGAAGTGCCACCATCTTGAAAATATTTTAGCCGAGTTGCCCCGATCGACATTAGTTTACTACCAAATTTTCAAAATATTCCGATGTCTACATTTCGAGATATCGATCGCCGCAGTTCGTCGTGGGACACCCTGTATTTAGTATCTTAGTTCTATTTATATTATTTATGTTTTATAGTGAGTTAGGTCAGATTATCGTGCAAATGGGATTCTCCTGTTATATAATAATAATTACTATTATATTATTATTATTTTGTCTTTTTAAAACAATTTATGTTTATATATTGTTCATTTTCAATGTATTGATTTTTGATTGATAGGATTTAAGTCTCATCGAGAAACCCGTGATCTGCACACCCTGTCATCTTTCTCTAGTGGACTATTTCCATTTTATTACAAACTGTTTGCTTGTAGAAGAAAACATTAAAAAACACTGTGAAACTCTGGATATAGATAGTAGCAGTCAAATTGAGCTAAGCAGTTTATTACAGTTTACAATAAAAAATGTAGCAACAACCGAGGTAAAAGATAACTTAGTCGATATAATTAAAGAAGAAAAACAATTCTGTGATGAAAGAACAAATACTGAGGAAAGAAATATTGATAATGGAGGGGATTTATTTAAATTAGAACAAATGTCCTGTGCTGATAGTCAAAATGCTACCAAGGAAGAGGGTAATAAGTTTAGTGGCATTAAAGTGCAAGAAAAGAGTTTTGGAGAAAATGAGACTTGCCTTAAAGAGGAAAACCTACTTGAAATGGTAGACCCTAAATTTTTAGTTAAAGAGGAAATTGAAATAAAAACAGATGAGCCCGATTTTGTAAGGTAAAAGATTCTTTTTAAATGCAAAACATTTATTTTCTCAAATTTTTTTACATATTTACTTATTTATTCATTCAGGTTTAAAATTGTAAAATACGAATTAGTACATATCAACTATGAAATGCAAAGGTCAACGAATCGTCTTAGAAATAACGAATTGGTTATAAAAATATATTGCAGATATATACCTATCTTAATGTACCTAAAACTCATTTGACCAAAATAGACTTCTTTTTGTGGGGCTATGTTAAGGAGCAAGTGTACAAAGCTCCTATAACTACAAAAGAAAATATGAAAGAAAGAATAAGGGAAGTTTTTCAGGAAATTGCTGTAGATATTTTAAGAAATGTCGGTAGATCAATTCGAAAATCGTCTACGGAAAAGCATAGACGTACTGATGGGAGGCCGCTTTGAACAGTTCCTACGGTACTATTTATTTCATTATATTAAGTTCAAAATAACTTTGAATTTTTAAAATAGTGCCAATTTTTGTGTTACCTAATACCATTTTTCCTGTTCCTATTATTTGTCAACTTTTTTTGTAATATTAAACGATTATTTATAAATTTTTAAGATATATTCAAATGTGGTTTAATTAAACTGTGAAAAAATACTACTGAAGCAATCAAGATGCACCCTGAAAAAATTGTAATACTACTTTCAATTATTCTCACTTTATGTCAAAATCATGGCTACTAGATGAGTTTGAAATGAAAAGTATTGTAATTTAACGGTTTTACTTACTTTATTTATTTATGCTATACAGGGTGTTGCATCATGAGAGGGACATAGCTTAATAGGAGGTAGAGAACATCAGTGGTAACCGGAACCTCCCATAGAAATGTCTCATTGGGCCTTCATTACGAAGTTACAGGGTGTTAAATAATTTTTGGCCAAACCTGTTTTTTGTCATAACTTTGGCAGGGAATGAAATAACGGATTCATATTTGGTACGGCTAATGTACTAACGAGCCCCAAGTGGTACATGTATAAAAAAAAATATATCCAGGTCCGGACTCACTATAATTTATGTTTCTTCTTTGCATCAATAAAACATCACCCTGTATATATTTTTTTGAAATTTCGATACGATATTCGAAAAGAGCAAGAAAAAACAAACAAAATGGCCTATTTCATTTTTTTGTTACACCTTCGTGGTTATTTAAATACGTTGTTAAATGTGCAAGAAAATGGATTACAGAAACCTATTAAATGAGAGGCACGTGAAATAAATAGTTTTAGAACTAAAATTTGCAAAAATTCTATTGAGCCTAGGTGGTCTGGGTGAATCCTAATTTCGGCACGTTTTAAAGGTCCATTTTGGTAAAAAACTGTGGTCCTAATAAGTAATCGGGTATGAAATAACAAAATTTTTAATCAATCACAGTAGGCTTGTTCAAAGTGACAGATAATAAAAAGAAATATCCTAAACAGTTGAATAATTGTTTGTTAGTAATTTAATATGTCAATAATCCGCATTTAGTTAGTGAAAACTTGTGAAAATATTTTAACTATGCCAGTAAAATTTACAAACGTGGAATATGCTGACATAATATTCATCTATGGTTTCTGTAATGGAAATGGTAGGTCGGCGGAAAGAGAATATCGGCTGCGTTTTCCTGGTCGTCGATGCCCTAATCATAAAACCTTTAGTATGGTGTTCCAGTATGCAAGACAACACGGAAAGTTTCCTAATTCTGCAGTTGTGGAGCGTGTTTTACAACAAGGTGTGCAGGAACAAAACAATATTATAAACGTAGTTCAAGAAAACCCAAATATGAGCACTAGACGAATCAGTTTGGCAACTGGTATTCCTCATTGGCGAGTATGGAGAACCCTAAAAAGAGAACGTTACCATCCATATCATATCCAGCAGGTACAGCGTCTTCAACAAGGCGACGATATCCCCCGCCTGGCATTTTGTCATTGGTTGTCTAACCATCGCCCAGTCATTTACAGAACCTTATTTACGGATGAGGCACAATTTACAAGGGATGGAGTAAACAATTCACGAAATAATCATAAATGGGCACAGGAAAACCCACATGCGGTACGCCAACGCCGTTCGCAACACAGGTTTTCTGTAAATGTTTGGGTCGGACTTGTGAATAGACATTTGATAGGGCCACATTTTTTTGAAGAAAGATTGAATGGTGAAATTTACTTTGATTTTCTTCAAAACATTTTACCGAATATGTTAGAAAATATCGGTATAAGAGGCATGTTGTTTCAGCATGATGGGGCCCCACCACATTTTAACCTTCAAGTAAGAGAACACTTAAACAATGTGTATCCTAATAGATGGATTGGACGCGGGGTCCACATGAATGGCCACCAAGATCTCCTGATTGTAACCCTTGTGATTACTTTTTATGGGGCCACTTAAAAAACGAGGTTTATAGCATTGAAATTGAAAGTAGACAACATTTAATCCAGCGCATCGTTACAACCTGCGACGAAATACGGAATAATCCAGAAATGATACGTCGAGCAATTGGTGACCTTTCTAAACGCGCAAGAAAATGCAGAGAATGTGGGGGAGGACATTTTGAAAATTTACTTTAGTGTCAATTACGTTTTATTTTTAAACACATTTAGTTATTGTTTTGTTTATTTATTGTTAATTGAATGGAAAATATTTTATTTATTTAGATTTTAGTTTGTTCTCTTTTCCAATTTTTTTTTTTTTTTTTTTAATACATTTATTTAACGTCGGCCTATTTCCGCTACTGAGGCCTAACACCGACGCCTGTAGACGAGCTACCCCCAACCAGGAATTTTGCCGAACCTCTTCCCTTAAGAAGAGTAGGGATCTTTTACTTGCCTAACATTTAATAGACAAGGGACCGACGGCTTTACATCCCCTCCGAAGGATGGTATATCTCCTATACAACCCTCGCCTAAGGTTGTATAGCTTCCGCGCATACACTGATATACAAGCCGCTGGAAGATGTGTGAGGCGAGAACGCGGTTTCCGTTGGAATGGTCACCAATCCAAGTACTAACTGCGCCTGTCGTTGCTTTACATCACATACCGAAGTATGTACATAGTAAAGACGCACCTACGCTCGCCCCCCTTTCCAATTTTTATTAAGTATAAAATGTTGATGATTTTCTTGATCAAAGTAACTGGTTGCTTAGGCCTAAATGGTTTAAATTATCTGTCACTTTTATTCTTTGAACAAGCCTACTGTGATTGATTAAAAATTTTGTTATTTCATACCCGATTACTTATTAGGACCACAGTTTTTTACCAAAATGGACCTTTACAACGTGCCGGAATTAGGATTCACCCAGACCACCTAGGCTCAACAGAATTTTTGCAAATTTTAGTTATAAAACTATTTATTTCACGTGCCTCTCATTTAATAGGGTTCTGTAATCCATTTTCTTGCACATTTAACAACGTATTTAAATAACCACGAAGGTGTAACAAAAAAATGAAATAGGCCGTTTTGTTTGTTTTTTCTTGCTCTTTTCGAATATCGTATCGAAATTTCAAAAAATATATACAGGGTGATGTTTTATTGATGCAAAGAAGAAACATAAATTATAGTGAGTCCGGACCTGGATATATTTTTTTTATACATGTACCTCTTGGGGCTCGTTAGTACATTAGCCGTACCAAATATGAATCCGTTATTTCATTGCCTGTCAAAGTTATGACAAAAAACAGGTTTGGCCAAAAATTATTTAACACCCAGCAACCTCGTAATGAAGGCCCAATGAGACATTTCTATGGGAGGTTCCGGTTACCACTGATGTTCTCTACCTCCTATTAAGCTATGTCCCTCTCATGATGCAACACCCTGTATACAACAGTAGTATTTGCACAAGTCAATATTTACAATAAGAGAAAAAAGAAATAACAATATAAAAATATATACAGATATCATATATACCACAATAAAACATAGAAATATAGAATAAACTTTAGATTCAGACAAACATTTTTAATCATTTTAAATCATCATTGAACTTATATGATAGAAATTCATCTTAGGAGTAAAAAGATTTTTCGAAGATGGACCTTATTTTTTCTTGAAACTCGGATCTGGTAAGCATTAGTTTATTGAGAAATTTGGGTGCTAAAATTTGAATTCTCTTTTGACTTTTTGTTAGTCTTACGTAAGGTAATGTTAACATATCTTTGTGTCTTGCTCGTTTTTGTAGAGCAAAAATTCTGTTCCAGTTTACGCTTGTCTCCTTACTACCGGTACTACTTAACAGCGTAGGAAAGCAAAGAGTGGCATAGTGCAAAGTATGCATTTTTTAGAGCCTCTTTTACCTACTTCATTAGCTAGATTTCTCAAAATAAATGTATTTTTGACAATTTTTTTGATAAATTTTCTATATGTACATGCCAGGTCAATTTATTATCAATATAAACTCATAAGAACTTTGTTGATTCCTTAAAATCAGGAACACTGTGTCCTATTTTATCACGCAGTGAGAAGATCATGTGCACTGTTTTATCTCAATTTAATGTGAGTTTATTTGCTTTGAACCAAAGCTCTGCCCTTGACTCTACCTCACATGCCACTGCTGAAAGTTGTTCAATGCTATTACTTTGAACCGAAATAGTTGTGTCATCTGCAAAAGTATGTCACTAGAGTGTTCATTTGAATTTGGGAAATCATTTACATATATTAAAAAGAGAAGGGGCCCAAGTACTGAACCTTGGGGCATCCCATGTATTATTTTTGTTTTATTTGAATATTCATTATTTATTTTAACGGTTTGATATCTATTGGTTAAATATGATCTTAATAGTGTAACACTGTTATGGCAAAACTTATATCTATTTAACTTTTCTAGCAGTATTTCATGTGAGACGCAGTCAAATGCTTTACTTAGGTCGCAAAATATAGTGCACACATGTTCCCGACCCTCAAAAGCCTCCACAATCTGTTCTAGCAGATCTAGAATTGCAGAGTTGGTATTTTTTGATTTTCTAAAACCAAATTGTTTGTTATAAAAGATGCTATTATTTTCAAAGTAGTTCGCTATTTGTTCTACCAAGCATTTTTCAACTATCTTTGAAAAGGTGGGAAGTGATGACACAGGCCTATAGTTATTTACATCATTTGCGTCTCCCTTTTTATAAGTAGGTAATGAAAAAGTAAAAATATCTGCCCATTCAAAAAGACAATAATATACAGAGTGTTCCATTTGAGAAAATTGAGAAAATTCACTTTGAAATGCCCTGAATTAACGTTAATATAAAGTAGACACTGTATAATTATAATCGATATTTGGTGGTTGTGTCGTTGTAGTACATCCCTTGTCTACATAATCGCAAGATAAATCTTCTTAATTAATAGTAATACACACAGCGAATTAAATTTGTTAAACCTTGTTCCGACCGAAATGTTCATATTTTTTCGAATAACTCGGGAACGTTACCTCAAAAACCCAAAAATTTAGCGGTCGTTGGAAAAGTAATTTTATGCTGAATTCATAAATATGAAAATATAAAAGACCTTCAGACATGCCATGATAGTAAAAAGAATATTTTAAAATCTGCAATTTGACCTCAAAAAACAAGCACTTTTCTTATAATTTCAGAACGCAAAATGAAGATGTCTTCAATATTCATTTGTATTTCTGTATTAGCCGTTTTTTTTAATTTTCAGGTTTGAAGATGGCGTTGCTTTGCTACAGCCAGAAGTCACCACAATAACGCAAGGGAATGTAACAGAAATAACAACGTATACCTGTGATTATCAGGCAAGACGTAAAGATTACCGTAAAGCGCAAATGCTAATACACAAGAGTCCGGAAGTAACATTGTATGAATGCGACTCGTGTTCATTTCAGACAAAATATAAAAGTAGCCTTATAATACATTTATTGCCACGTAAGAATTCTTCAACAAAAGTAGTAGTCTACAAATGTGACATTTGTTCATTTCAAACAAGACAGAAACGTTGTGTTACGAAACATTTGCTGGAACATAAGAATTCAGAGGTAGCAATGTACAAATGTAACAGTTGCTCATATAAGACGAAAATAAAACGTAACCTTGAAAGGCATCTATTGCTACATAAGAGTCCTTCAGAACTAACGATGCATAAATGTGACTCTTGTTCATATCAGACAATGTATTATGATTATCTGAAAAAGCATTTACCGATACATAAGAGTCCTACGGATATAACAATGTACAAGTGCAACTCCTGTACATATCAAACAAGACAAAAATCTAACCTTAAGAGACATGTACTGGTACATAGAGTGTTTTAGAGGCAACATTGTACAAATGTGATTCTTGTTCATTTCAGACAAAACATAAAAATGTACTTAAGGAACATGTATTGGTACATATGAATTCTTCAGAAGTAACAATGTACAAATGTATAGTGTATACGAACTTAATTGAAGCCTAAAAGCCGGCAAAAACAGTCGGCATCTCTTTATTGTACATGGGCGGAGGTAAATAGAAATGCTTGTCATAAGAAAATGATAAGATTTTCAGACGTTATTATATTATCCTGTTTCAAATGGTCTCCAGAAAGCAATGGTAAATTAGTAAATAATTAAAATACTTTACCTTTTAACATAGTAGCAAATATTTATAAATATGAACAATAACTAACTAAACTCCTACGCTTGATATTATAATAGGTATTTATGCATTGCACTGGCACATTGACAACACATCTCACAAGTCTACGTTACTTCTGAGAAACGATTTACGAATTTTCTTTATGCTAGTAGGCCTGTCCGTTTTATTATCTTTAAACCAGTGCAGTCGTAGACGGTTCATTAAGGCTGATTACATTGCCTGTCTCGGACTCGCCTGCACAGTTTCAACTACCATGCGAATCTCGATACCTTTGTATAGGACAAAATATCAAGTTCAGTGCACACGATCCTGTGCTTTAACACTGACCAGTTTCAAGTGTGCTCGTATAAAGTATAACTCTTGCTCATTTCAGTCAAAATGTAAACATAGTCTTAAATTACATGTGCTCCTACATAAAGGTCACTCAGAAGTAACATTGCACAAATGTGAGTTTGGTTCATTTCATTCTAGACGAAAAGGTTCACTTGAAAGACATCTACTTGGACATAAAAGTCTATCAGAGGTAACAATGTACAATTGTGATATTTGTTCATACCAAACAAAACAGAAATGATACCTTAAATCACATTTACTGAAGCATAAGAATGTGCAAAAAATATAGGCGAAAGTCATGGAGTGGGCGATATCTACATTTTGACAGTATTATCTTATGTGTAGTGAACAACAAATCAATTTACTATTGAGGTTAAATGGAGCCTAATTTTGTTGACGTGATGATTAACTAACTTTTATGATTTTTCAAATAAAACATGCATTAAAGTATTAATTTGTCTAATTTTACAGCTAAAATGATGCAGTTAACAAAACTATTTCTGTAAAATCGAGAACGTTTTGTTATGTTTGTCAGTTTTCAGCTGAGCTACTAATTCTCCTTGCAGATCCAAAATTACGTTAAGATAGAAATATACAGGGTTACTGGTAATTCGATACATTCCTTTGGAGATGTGATGGGGCATGAGCTAAGGAGTAAATCTAGCCCTAACATACATTATGCAAAACTCAATGGTTTTTGAGCTATTTCAATTTTTTTGTTTTTCTCAAAAAAGTAGATCTTAATGTCTTAAAAGTTAATTTCCGAAAAATCTACTTGACATTTTAAAATTTTTTTTTACTGGATTACTTGTCCAATATTATAGATATCCGTTTGGAATGAAAAATATCCGGAAACATTTCGATCATGTGAACATTTTAAATAAAAACTTGTAAAATTTTTTTTTTAAAATCATGAAATTTACCTATTAGGTTTTTTCAAAAAAATATTAATGTAGCACGCGTACAAATTGTTATAAAAACTTCCTTATTTCAATAGCTATCTAACTAGGTAGAAATGTTTAATGTACCCTTGATAGTTCTAATAAAAAATTAGTAAAGATAATGCTGGTGGCGGAATTTATTAAACGACTAATCGTTCATTTTCATTTAAGTCAGTCAGTCCTTGACTTTGACGTTTGTGCATATATGTCATTAACTGACATTCTTATCTCCGTGTTCCTTAAGTTTGTTGGTCTTGTTAAATTAGTTATCGAAGATTTTGATTTTGCTCGTAGTTGCTGTTATTAGTTGTTGTTATTGTATTTTCTGTGCCATGGCCGCGTATGCCAACACAGAATATGCTGATATTTTGTTTGTCTATGGATACTGTGGCGGCAATGCTGCTGAAGCTCGCCGAGAATATGGTCTTTGGTACCCTAACCGCCGCTTACCAAATGCACGTATATTCAGTACGGCATATCGAAATATCGCTGAAACTGGCTCCGTGAAATGTAGAAGAAGTGACGCTGGTGCTCCTCCCGTTTATGAACCAGATGATGAGGAAGATTGAGGTATTTTGAGGAAGACCCAACTATTTCAACTAATAAAGTCGCAAGACTAACCGGAGCGTCACAATGGAAAGTTTGGTCTACGATACGTAGAGTCGGATGCCATCCTTACCACTATACCCCTGTCCAAGGCTTGGAGGAAGGTGATCCTGGAAGGAGAGTGGAATTCTGCCGCTTTATGTTAAATTCAGATGCAGAAAGTGCAAATTTTTTAACAAGTATTTTATGGGCGGACGACTCGAAATTTAATCGCGAGGGTATAACAAATTTCCACAACCTACATTATTGGGCAGAGGAAAATCCCAAGTTAACACGTGAAACTAGTTTCCAAATGAAGTTTTCTATTAATGTGTGGATGGGAGTCATTGGCCACTATTTAATAGGGCCACACTTTCTTCCTCAAAATTCAAACGGGGAAATCTATGAAATTTTTTTAAGAAATGATCTGGCGGTGATTTTAGAAGATGTCCCTCTCGCCGTCAGACAGCGAATAATGTTTCAGAACGACGGTTGTCCAGCGCATTATCGGCCGACAGTACGACAGTTACTTGATCAACGTTTCCCTAACCGTTGGATTGGAAGAGCGGGGCCAATACCTTGGTCTGATGTATGTAGTAGGATTTCCCGCCTAAATTTGAATATCCTTAACTATATGAATATCTCCGCTAAATTTGAATTTCCTGAGGATTTAAAATCTCCGCCAGTTTGAGTATGTACATATAGGATTTCCCACCTAAATTTGAATATCCTTAATCTGCTAAATTTGAATTTCCTACAAGATTTGAATTTCCCCGTCAGCCCGTCGATAATGCAGATACCCTACTTACCGACATACCTGGATTTGAATTTCCCCAGGTCGGTAATGTTAATTCCACGATTTGGATTTCCCCGCGGCCGGTAATGCAGATCCCATAATTTGAATTTCCCGCGCTTCGGTCGGTAATGCAGATTCCCTACTTAACGACTGGCGCCAATGCTGTGACGTCACTGTCTGTCTCAAGTGGTGGAATACCTACTAGCGTGAAGCCCTGACTTAACACCCCTTGATTATTACGTATGGGGTCATATGAAGGAGATGGTCTATGCTACACCAGTCAATACTATAGAAAACCTTAGACAAAGGACAGTCGATGCTGCCCAACACATAAGGCATAATCTGACAACCAGAGTAACAAGGACGGAAATAAGAAGACGCTGCCGTGTCTGTATACGGAATAGGGGCTCCCATATTGAGCTAGACATAAAAAATAAAGTACAACTTCGAAATTAATGAAGAATTAAACTCTACTTTTAAAATGTTTTTTACTGTTTATCTAAAAATAAAATTCGTACTACTTGTGTTATTTTTACTAGTATTTTCTTAGAACTATTAAGGGTACATTGAACATTTGTACCTTGTTAGATAGCTATTGAAATAAGGCAGTTTTTATAATAATTTATACGCGTGTTACGTTAATATTTTTTTGAAAAAACCTAATAGGTAAATTTCATAGCTGATTTAAAAAAAAAAATTTTTTTAAGTTTCTATTTCAGATGTTCACATGATCGAAATGTTTCCAGATATTTTTCATTCCAAACGGATATCTATAATATTGGACAAGTAATCCAGTAAAAAAAAAATTAAAAATGTCAAATAGATTTTTCGAAAATTAACTTTTAGGACATAAGATCTACTTTTTGAGAAAAACAAAAAAAATTAAATATCTCAAAAACTATTGAGTTTTGCATAATATATGTTAGGGCTAAATTTACTTCTTAGATCATGCCCCATCACATCTCCAAAGGAATGTATCGAATTACCAGTAACCCTGTATATTGAAAATTTATTAGTAAATTTATGTATGTGTGTGTGTATATATATGCAAGTAGCATTTATTATAAGTGTTCACTCTAAGTAATTAGGTGTACTAGGTGAGGTGACCTTGAGTGAAGTTAAATACTGGTGCAAACAATACACTTATATGATCTCTTGCCATCTGTCAACAACATATGGTCCTTTAACTCGTTTCGTTTTACGATTAAATGCCACGTTTCCGAATTCCTGCCCCACTGTACGGCGCTCCAAGTCCGGCTGCGGGAGAAACTTCCCCCATCACGCGTCACTTCCCCTCCGCTCGAGCGCCCGAACGTCCAACATTCAGAAATAGTCTGATTTTCAAATGCGTTAAGGTACTAAACGAAACCTTATGAAAATTTCAAGATAATAGGATTGTGGAGAATTTCATCAGGAACAAATAGCTTTTTGAAAAATTGTTCTATGACCATTTTTGACCATTTCCAGGCCGTTTTTCGGACACACGCTATTTCCGCTAAAAGTTATTAATATTTTTGCATGAAATTTTTAGAGTAGGTAGGTGCCAACAGAAGCTACAATTTAAACTCCGAAACAACTTCCTATGATAATTACAGTCTCTATAATTAAATGGCAAAAATGGCCATATTTAGCGGTTTTTAATTTTTTGTGCAAAAAGTTATTGACCGATTTCAATTGTCAAAAACTCATTTTTTTCGTCTTTACGAGCTATTTTGCAGTATTTTTTGTATAAATTTTTTTTTTCTTTCGCATTGAAAACGTGAAAAAACCTGTTTTCGACACTTTCATGCCCTTTTTTCAACAGATTCCAAATAAAATTTGCTTTCCAAAACATATACATCTAATTTCCACTATTTTTCTCCTAATTATCACGTTCACAAAATGCACTGACAACCAACACAATTTTAGTTCTAGCGGTATGCCATGTCCTTTTCGCAGTCATCACATACTGATTAAAAACTATTCTTTAGCCTGTTTGTGGGTGGAGACATGGAGACGGCCCTTAATCCTCTCCACATTATCTTTGTATTACTCGAGTCCAGTTGAAATTGATACTTTTCTTTTGAATATGGTTAATTTTGGATAATGTGCAGTTTACGAAGACTATTTTCTTTCATTGTCAAAATATCGGACAATATACTCTTTAAATTCAATCTAAGCCACGTAATAAAATTATATGCCCACCTTTGGAAACAGTCTCTTCTTATTCTAAAGGCCTCACACGATCATCAAAATATCCGAAATCTACATTTTTAATTTTCAGATATTATCTGACACTAATATAAAAAACTCAGAAATTTCATTTATATGCTAGGCATAATTTCATACCTGTTTGTCTTTTTAAATATTTTAGGAAGTTATGTATCTATCACAAAACACAATTTTCATTTAAAAAACTGCTTTCTTTCTTGTTACAATTACTTATATTGCTAATGGTAAAACTTTGTTGTTCACTTTTCATACTGTCAATTCAGAAATGAGCAGCGCCATCTATTGATGCGTGATTTTCGCCTATAGTAATTAGTGTACAGATGTAAGGGTAAATAAAATTATACTACAATTAAGAATACAAAGCGAAGTTTTGCATAATCATGAATTTAGTCACTTCAATAAACCTTAATAGACCAGGCGCCAGGGTTTTTTTTGGTTATAAAAATTCCTCAGGAAGCTTTTTTCTTTCTGTCGCTTCTTATGATTAGAAAGAGATTTATTGAAAATGCCCCCTCCAATTCGGTCCGGAACATACTGTTTAAACAATTGAAAGGTAAATTTTACCGTTTTTTTTAAACATCTCCGAAAATATCAATAATAGGACAAAAAAAATCGGCAGCTACTGAAAGCGGCTGGAACCTCCCCACCCGGTGGATCTTTGAAGCCAAAAAGAGCATTAGATTGTGTGCCAAAACGGCACTAAATGTAATCCGATCTCATCCAAAACCTTTTCAGATCTTCTGGGG
Organism: Leptura quadrifasciata; assembly: GCA_963675555.1. Taxonomy (NCBI): domain Eukaryota; kingdom Metazoa; phylum Arthropoda; class Insecta; order Coleoptera; family Cerambycidae; genus Leptura; species Leptura quadrifasciata. The sequence continues at coordinate 92,039,885 of OY776680.1, read as the reverse complement.
CACTAAAAAATCCCTCAACTTAATGAATTTACAATATTCGCCTGCGGCTCGTGCTGCAAATTTCATCTATGCGAGTTATTAGCTATATTATCGCTCGTTGAATAATATACTATTAGGATATTAACAACTTTAACATCACTTGAACGACTAAGAAAGTCTAGTTATCCTAAATACTACAGATTTGTAAAACAACAAACTGAAAATTGGTAAAGTGATAATCTATAATAAATTCACCAACGAAGGTACAGAAAGCATATGATATTGATATTGTTACATCTACCTTTAAAGTTTGTGACAATCCACTGGTGCAGTCACTAAAAGTTACAAATATGCCGAAATCTTATTAACATGACATGACACTAACGTTATCGGATGACAAACAATGGCAATGACAATCGGCAAAATTTGCTCATTGCAATCCAATCGCTCGCGGCTGTCTTTGTTAAATGAAACATTAGCATTTCAGTCATTTTACTAGATTTTAGAGGAATATTTGTAGTTTAATTCTTAGATTTGTCTGTATATATATTTAAAAACGGTACTAAACGTAATCCGCTCTACTTCTAAAGCAGTGAAGAAAGCCTCACACGTGAATTGACACGAGATGTGTAGAGTTTCACGACGTAACGGCTACGCGCATATTTGCTTTTTTTACATTTTTTTCACGGAAACCAAATCGAAAGGGTGGAAGTGTGATATATCTTTGAAATCAGAATTTTAACTGCTTTTCAATGGTTCCATTGCAAATTGAGAGTAATTATAGAATAAACAACTTGTTGTGTCAAAACGGCACTAAATGTAATCCGATCTCAACCAAAACCTTTTCAGATCTTCTGGGGCACTAAAGAAACGCACGTGCAAAGTTTCATTCAAATCCGTTCAGTAGTTTCGTCGCTATTGTGCTAACACACATACACACACAGAGACATTTTTCAAAAACCACTTTTTTGGGTTCCTAGGACCTCAAAACGTAAAGATTTGATGTTATTATCTCAATTTTCGTTTTTGAACCAATTTTAGTAACCTCTCACAATTTTATTGTGGTGAGGTTAAAATCAAGAATAGAAATTTATTCTCCGCTAAATTCTACATAAAAAAGTTCTCTACATTTTTTTCGATTGGTGTAATAGTTTTGAAGATAGATTCGTCGGAAGGAGTGAGTCGCGGATCACATCAGCGTAAGAGAGCAAAAAGTTGAAATTATTATGAATTATTATGGTAGTTAAAGAATTTAAGACACGAATTCTGGTGAAATAATTGAAATGATTGTTTATTCAGGATTACGCTACATATTATATTTATTGTTATTCATACAACCATTCTCCTTTTGCGTTTAGGTTGGTGCCCAAGATCGAGTTGCTCTGCTATTTCTGGTTCTCTGATTTCTTGATGTTCCTTGGTTCGTTCAATATCTCCAATCTCTTCAGCTTCTCCCGTCCCTTCATCATCTTCATTTGACATCTCAACGTTAAAAAACTCCTCGAGATCGATGTCAATATGTTCATCATCAATATCTTCTTCAATGTCAATTCTGAGTGCTTCGACATTTGAACAAGTTTGATCTTCGCAATGGGAACAGATGATGGAACATTTCAACCCATGTTTACGGCACCCGCAGTTTCCCTTGCATCCACCTTGACAGCTACAAGATATTATTTTCAGCAATGCTGGTGGTGCAGCTTCTTTTTCAGTGATCCAGAGTCCTCTTCCACCCCCATTCGGATGGTTCCAAATCAATGTCTCCCCATCTTTGTATTTGATGGTACACTCTGTATGCATGCTATCATGCTGCTGCACGAGTAGGTGGTAAAGAATGAAGGTTGAATGAATTTTTAGCCACTGCTTTTTTGATACTAAGTACATATAATAGAACACTTACGTTTAAAACTCAATACCTCACAACTCCTGCACAAGCGTACAGCCGTTGAACTTTATAAGGAACTGGAACGGGAGTCAACGCTTTGTGCAAATCGCCTAGTCTCGCCGGCGTGGTGCACGGCTAACTACAATTATAAGATCGCATAATGTGTAAACAAGAAGTGTCGATAGCAGTGTGGCACGGGAGGGGAATCGGGCGCGCCCCTTCGCACGATTCTATCTCCTTTAAAATATTACATCAATCGAAAAGAATGTAGAATGCCACAAATAACTTTCAGACAATAATGTAGAGCCCTTTTTTTATGTAGAATGTAGTGGATAATAAATTTCTATTTTTTGTCCTATTATTAATATTTTCGGAGATATTTAAAAAAACACTAAAAATTCCATTTTCAATTGTTTAAACAATATATTCCGGACCAAATTGGAGGCGGCATTTTCAATAAATCTCTTTCTAAGCATAAAAAGAGGTGATAGAAGAAAAAAGCTTCCTTAGGAATTATTTCATCAATCCGGTGATATTCAACCTCTGACGCCTAGACTATAAGTTTACGACTTTATAGCGTTGCTGCTTGTGTAAACAAATTGATAAAATGGCACCGAAATACAATTTTTTTAAAATTCTTTTGCAGTTTGTTATCTCCCGTTCTGTCCCCAGTAGACGATCTATCTCTGGATTCCTTCTTTCCTTTCTTCGAGTCTTCTAGAAACCATTTACCAGCTTTCTCAGTTGATTGTATTTCTTTTCTATAAATAGAGAGATCTAAATATTAGGGGGGCAACAAAGTTATCCAAAAAGATTCCTAAAATATCATTTTTGCTATTTTAATGAAAATGGGTTGATGTAGACAATAAAACATGTAAGTATACATTATTCAATGTCAATTTAAAACAATGTAAAAAGCGTGGCATTCTTTTGTAAATCGATCTTGGACACGTGCCATCATGGCTTAACTTACTTTTCAAGGCATTATGTGTCCTACAATATTTTAAAAATCGTTTATTATACACGTAACACTGTTTTGCAGACTTGTCAACTAATGAATTATGAAGGAAAGTAGTGAAATGATAGGTAGGTATATGTATATTGTATGCTCGTTTGCATAAAGAGTTTTAATATAATAATACCAATATACTTGTAGATAGACTAACAATAAACTTTCCTCATTTAGTCGATGACATTTTCTACAGAACTTAAAATTTTCAGTGCCTAAGAGGAAGCACTGAGCCAATTTAAAAAGATCTTAATTAAAAAATGATTTTTAGCCACCCTGTACATTTTTTGGAAGTAAAAATGATTCAAAAAAACATTAATTAGATATCTTCTAACTAGTTACTTACTGTGTTTTTCTTAGAATCCATAATTCTGATTATGGTGATTTTTTAAATATGCATCTGCAGATTTAAAAAAAAAATCTTTCCAAATATCGCTCCTTATAAATTCGAGTTAATAGTAATCAATTTTTATCACTCACACCCAGAACATAAACCATATCGACTATTTCTTCTCTCGAAAAATTCGTTATTGAAAAGTGGGAATTTTAAACTAATTTATAACTTAAAATAAGCGTAAGTACTTTGTCACAATAGTTAATAATTTAATATCAATAAGATAACTTTCAATTATTCTCACTTTATGTCAAAATCGTGGCTGCTAGATCAGTTCGAAATGAAAAGTATTATAATTTAATTGGTTTTTAATGAAAAAGTAGAAATATCGATTTTTGGTATAGGATATTATTCACAAAAATCGTACAGAATTAACATGCCAATTCAAAAATGCAATAATATAGTGTTCCATTTGAAAAAATCGAAAAAATTTACTTTGAAAAGTCCTGAATTAGGCCTAGTATAAAATACACCCTGTATAATTGTAATAAATGATAGTCACAGTATTAAGATACAAGCTGTAACAACAGCAACAAGAATATTTACCAATGTAAATGTTGGATTTCCCGGATCAGCACAGGACTCTCGGGTAAGTTTTTGTAAATTACCTATTAAGTATATTTTTTTACAAATACTACTACTTGGACAAATACTTTATGTACTGTTTTAATTTCAGATCTTCACGAACAGTCAAATATATTTAGATACAGTGGATAATTTAACTAAATATTTTCCTTTGGAGGAGTACCATCTTTTAGGTGACAAAGCTTATCCCGTTTTAGGATAGCTAATAGCACCATTTAAGTAAGTAAATTTAAATTTATGTATATTTATGCCCAACCAACTTAAATTACATTTTTTAAAACCCAGAATAAAAGTATTTAAAAACCCTAAATTTTAGATATTTTAATAATCTATACATATATTTATATGTCATTTTGAAGATCCCGTATTTCAAATAATTTATATATTAAAAATAAAAATAAGACAAAAGGTTTCAGTCCCATTTTTTTTTAAATTCATAGTACTTTTGGAGCTTTATTTGTAGCTTTGTTACAGAGCTGGTCCTAACCACTGTGCTTAGTGCTTGTCTAAGCACTTTTGTGCTCGGGAGCACTGTGCTTAGGAGAACTTTTTAAAAACAGTGCTTAGTGCTTCGAGCACTTTATGAAAGGGCTTAGTGCTTAGTAATCGCATAAAGTGCTCGCGAGCACTCTGAAAGAGCTTACGAGCACTCTGAAAGAGCTTACGAGCACTTTAGTTGTGAGTCACATCCAATTTAGGAGAAAAAAATTAGAAGAAAGTACTTTGAAAAAAAATTATATATACACATTGTCCTTAGTCTAGTATAAGACTAGCAGGTTGGCCACTATCATTTATTTGCCTGTTTCATGACATATCATACTGATGAGAACTAAAAAGTTGGAAATCGGTCTATGCTTGGTTGGATACCGGTCCATTGGGATTTGCAGGTGTAATTGCTCTAGGGTTATCAAATATTCGTATATCATCGTTATATTACATTTTACATTACAAGCAAAAGCATATCAGTTTCACGTAAAAATTATGTTTTTAACATATAATGTCTAGTCAGAATTCGCAAAATTTTTTGTTTAAAAAATTACTAAATAATTCCTCATCAGATGTTTAATAATTAATAATTCACGTAGTCTCTATCTCAAAAAATGGTGTGATAAATTATTGTTCCTTTCCTTACAAAACAAAACCACTAAATTTGGTGAAAATGAGAATTAAATATTGAGTTATTAAAAAAATAAAGAAATAAGTACTTTTCACTTTCAATATTTTACTAAAGTATATTGGGTTAAATCTCTTATTTTGGCCTACGAATCCTTCAGTATTTCATGGCTCATTAGCAAAGGTTCATCCTGTATAATTTTTGCCAAAAATCAGATTTTTTAGAATGAATTGTTTCAGAGGTTAGATATTAAAATGTCCTTCAAAGAGATTGAATTACGTTATTTACAAAACTATTGTCACATACTAGAACCTCTAGCTTCCACTTTGGATATTCTACAGGGTGAGAAACACTGTTATTATGGGTACTTAGTCCCTTACTTAGTATCGTTGAAAGTAAAACTCAATAAAATACAGATAGATGAAAATTTTAAATCTGAACCTGCAGTTACTATTCTGAATGAATGCATTAATGATTTAAATCGAAGATTTTCAGCATTTTTAAAGGTTACCACAGATGTAGATGATGCAATTCTGGCAACATTCTGCATTCCTCAGTTTAAATTGCGATGGTTTGGAGGTATTAAAGGATGTGGCTACAAGGGATTTAGAATCAATAAAAAAAATGATAACAACTACTGCAGCAGAAATGGTAAATTTGTATCAAAACATAATTACAGAAACTGGTAGCCCTTCAACAATAAATAAGTTCTTTGATTTTGAATTCGAAGAAACGACCTCCCAACATTGTGCTCAAAATAAGCAAGAGTCACATTCTTCATTAAAAAATATTGACGTGTTAAACTTGGAAGTTCTAAGATACTTGGAAGATCATAGAACAGAGTTAGATATTGCTAATGAATATCCAACTATAAAAAAGCTTTTTTTTAAATTCAACACTGTACTACCATCAAGTGCACCAGTAGAACGATTGTTTTCATTTGCAACAATAACAAATGCACCCAAACGCCATTCTCTGAGCGATACAAATTTTAAAAATTTAGTGCTTCTAAAACCGAATGGAAATTTTTGAGAACTGCTTTCACAATTACCAAAAAGTTGCTTATTATTTTTCTGATTGTTACATAACGAAATTTTTTAAATTTTTATTCATTTTATTTTAGTTCAAATTAATTTTTAGTTCTTCTTTTTATGTACGTCCGACGTCATTATTTATTATTGTTTGTTCAGTCTGTTATCTGTTATTATATGAATAAACATTTTTTATACATATTATAATTTTATATCACACGAATCCTAATATCCCTGCAATAAATAAAAAATTATAGAATACTATCAAATTGTCAAATAAATAGTTACAACCAATTATGTCCCCTTTGTAAAATAAATATTACAATAGTTCGGACGCTAAGCATAAAAATATATAAACAGAATTAAAAACTGACCTAAGAAACGGAGATTTTAGAGAACTGGAACATATAAATCCTGATGATATGATAGATATCTTCATACAAAAATACAGTGTTATATAACAAAAAATACAAAATTGTCAAACAAAATATAGTCCGAAAGCGGAAAGAGTGCTGCATTCAGCAAATTATATTTATCCTACATTATTTTTCTGGGCTGCTTTTGTTGTCTCATCCTTTTTTTATAAATAACACTGAATTCAATAGAGTTCTAGCCTTAGTATATATTTACTACATGATTTTTTAAAAGTGCTTAGTGCTCGTGAATTTTAAGCACTTTTTCAGAGTGCTTAGTAACTACGAGCATTTTATTATTAACAGTGCTTAGTGCTCGAAAATTTAAGCACTTTTTGTCAGTGCTTAGTGCTCGCGAGCACTTTTGGTCAGTGCTCGGCACAGCTTTGCTTTGTTATTGATGTTTTATGTATGAAATAGTTTCATTAATTAATTATTTTAAGTATCTCTATAGATAGAGTAGGTACTCAAGACATTTTCTTATGGGTCCAGTTCTTTTCTGGACCTTTGCCACTTTAAAATATGGGCTACCAATTTTAGTTCACGTCTTTACCAAATCAATACCTAAATTTCTTGTTCAAATCCTCATTTGACATATTTCACTAACAAATATACCTACCTAGGTAACAACTTTATGCAAATATGCCAAGAATTCTGGTATGTAATAAAAATGTTGCTTTTAATTAAATTCTTGAAGATGAATTAAAAAGAAAATTTTGCCTCCATTATTATAATATTTACTTTGTATATTGCATTTTTAGAAACTATGGGAACTTGACCAGACGCCAGAGAAACCATAATTTGAGACAGCAAAACACGGGTAAAAGTTGAACACACATTTGGTATTTGGAAGGCTCGGTGGAGAAGTTTAAAATATATTAATGTAAATTGTTCAAAAAAAGCAAGTAAAGTCATTGCTGCCTGTTGTGTGCTCCATAATTATTGTTATCTGAATTGTGATGAATGGGAGGAGGAATTTAATGACACTCCTGAGGACGATAATATTGAAAACAACGGAATAGTTCATATTGTTATTAATGATGAAAACATAGGAATTCGAAAAAGAGAAAATATTTCTAATTTATTTATGTAAAGTTTGGCAATATTTGTTTTTTGTTTAAATATTTAATGAAATAAATATAAAATTTACTTAAATAGTTTTATTTTCACTCGAAATCAGATAAGTAACAGATATTTAAAAAAATATATTTTCTATAATTAACACGTCAAATTTTTAAAGTAATCAATGTATGTAAACAGATTTTTTTTTAAATGGATTTAAAAGGAAAACTTTGTATCGGCTACTTCAAAAATTTGTCCATGCACGTAAACAGTCTTTCATTACAATAAGGAAAACTTTTTTTGTATTATAAAAAACAGTAATAAGGTAATAAGTATCAAGGCTTTATTATCTGTAGCCCTCTTTTAAACTGCAAATTAAACATAACTCCCAGTTTAAAGTAAATTATAAAATAAAAAGCACAGTGGCCTTTCTATGTCTCCATATTACAAACCTACAACAATTGTATATATGTTATATACAATTGTTGTAAATAAAAAAATAAAAAGTTCTTAATAATTTCAGTAAGGAAATCGTACAAAAACTTTAGGAACTCTACTGATTTACCATTGGTGAAATAAGATACTTTCTTAATAGGTTAACTTAATGTGAAAGAATCCTGGGATTTTTTGTCAATTTAAGTGAAAATTGTTTTATTTCCTTACATTTTGGTTTATTAATTGAAGTTGCTTTGAAAAACTTAACCAAAATACATGTACCATGAAAAATTTCGGGCCAAAAAAATTAATAATTAGAATAAACCAAAACACAAGAAAATAAAATAATTTTCATTTAAACTGACCAAAAAATCCCAGGATCCTACACATTAACTCAACATCAACAGTAAAAAATAAAAACATTTTTCTTAATAAGTTAATTTAACATCAACGGTAAAAAAATAAAAACGCCTTTCTTAATACATTGATTTAACATCAACAGTAAAAAAAAATAAAAACATCTTTCTTAATAAGTTACATAGCATAAATAAATTGCAAACCATTTTCAGTCTTAATCACTATCACTGCTTTCTGATTGATTTCTTTTGCGTTTTCTGCTTTTTCCTCGGCTTTTTAATAAAGCCATGACTTGGTTATGTCTCTGCAGTGATATTGTTTCAAGATAGTTCATGACCCTATCAAATTCAGATTTCCTCTGCTCTATATCTTTTTTCTGTAGATCAATTAATTCACTGATATTTTTATTTTTGTCTGATTTTACAGATTTCTTGATATTTTGAAGTTTGTTCCCTGATTTATTGCTTGATATTTCTCCTAATTTCTTTGTTGTTTCGTGTATGTTCTTTGATGTTGATGGTGTTGGTTTTACTTCATTATCTTCTACATGTGTAATTATTTGTGGTGTTACTTTATCTTTTTTTCCGAGTATTTCTTCCATTTCATCAAAAAATAGGGGTTTTACAATATGCCCTTCACCTGTTTGACGTTTGCTATCCTTATATTTCATGTAACTCGCCTGCAGGTTTGCAAATTTTTTTCGACATTTTTCCGCGCCTTCCATGCCATGTCCAACAAAGAAATTGTTTTCATTTAAATTAGTAGCTATTCTTTGCCACAATGCATTTTTAAAATATTTTTTGTCATCAAATTCTATCGACAATTTTTTTCTAAGGTCTAAAAAATGGCTTGTTGCGTCGAGATCTCTTGGAGTAGACTTCTTTGAAATCCATACTGGCTGTTCACAAAAAAAAATATATATCTTTTATTTTACTCAAAAAATTATTAAATCATTACCATTACATTTAATAATAATAATAATAATAATGTTTATTGACCAAAAGATACACGAAGTACATATGGCATGTCAATACAAAAATAGAACAGTTTAAAAAATAAATAAATAAAAATATATATACACATTTATATACATGATATAAACTATAAATAAAAGTATAAATACAATAGACAAACATAAATACAAGATTAACAAACAAATTATATATTATAATTCTATTCCATATAAGAAGAGTTAATTATTGGGCCAAAAACTCAAGTGTGCTGTAAAAACCCCCATTTATCAACATATTTTTTACTTTATTTTTAAACATAGATGTATTTTTAATATTTCTGATATCATCTGGTAAGTTGTTGTACAAAATAGTGCAGTTGTAGATAGGTGATTTTTTATAAGTTGATGTTTTGTGAGAGGGAATTCTTAATAGGAGACCGTGTCTGGTGTTATGGTTGTGCGAGGATGAGTTAGATATAAAAAGGTGTTCGTTCTTTTTAACAAATATTAAGCATTTAAAAATAAAAATACAGGGTACGGTCAGAATTTTTTGATTTATAAACACTTATCGACAACTTTCCCTGTAATCCATATTAAATATTAGCCTAATTAGTCTTTTATGAGAAATGAACACTCTCTGTGTTTCTCGAGCACAGCCCCAGCTAATTATGTTTAAAGATATAGGGGAATATGCCAGAGCATAATAAATGTTAAGTAATCCCGTAGTATTAAGACAATCTTTCATTTGTCTTATAGCATAATACGCCTTACTTAATTTTGCACAAACGCTTTCAATTTGAGCATCCCAGGTAAGTTTATTATCTATGTGAGTGCCTAGAAATTTTATCTTCTCACTGAACTTGATGTTTTGCAATAGGCATGTGTCATTTGGCATACCTTTCCTGATGTAATAGTTGATGACTGTACTTTTAGTGTCATTGAGTATGAGCCTATTGCGTTGACACCAGGTGCTAAATTCATCCATAATGGTAGCAACTGCAGATTCTAATTCTTGCGTAGTATCGGCTGCTACTGTAATGGTAGTATCATCCGCAAACATTGTGACTAGTTCTTTAGTTAAATGGTTAGATAAATCGTTAACATATATTAAAAATAATAGTGGGCCCAGGACAGAACCTTGGGGAACACCAAGTTTTACGTCGTGTGCCTCAGATCTGACCCCATTAACACTAATGATCATACTTCGCCCCTCCATATATGATTTAATCCAGTGCAGAATATTTACTGGTAGTCCCATAATTGACAATTTAGTAATTAAAAAATGTGTACAAACTGTGTCGAATGCTTTTGAGAGATCAAAAAGTAAAGAGACAACTATTTTGCTATTGTCTAAATTTTCATAAATATAGTTTAACATTTGATATGTGGCTGTTTCAATAGATCTATTTGCCCTAAATCCATGTTGTGAAGTGCACAGTAAGTTGTTAGATTCAAGATAAGTCGTTAAGCGACTGAAAACTATTTTTTCTAAAAGTTTAGATAATGCGTTAAGTAGTGAAATTTGCCTGTAATTGTCGATGTCCTCAATATCACCTTTCTTATGGAGCGGTATAATTAAAGCAGTTTTAAATACTTCTGGAAAGTGCCCCTGGAATAATGATTGATTTATCAAATAGGTGAATGGTTGAATAATAAGATCAATTATATTTAAAATAGTTAAAACAGACACTTCATCAATTCCGGAGGTTTTTTATTTTTTATTTGATTTAATGCATCTAAAACTTCGTGTACAATTACAGGGGATGAATCAAACTGATATTGGAAAGTAGCACTACTAACTTTCGTACACGGCAATGACAAGTTTTCTCCAAAATGATTTAAAATGCTTTTTGTACTTGCACATGAGAAGTGGCGAGCAAATATTTCAGCAATTTCACTGGCATTGTTGGCCTTATATGAATTATGAGCGACAGATGTAATTTTCTTATTAGAAACTCTACCTAATTTGGAGTTAATAATGTTCCAAGTCTCTTTTGATTTGTTGGAGGCAGCCTTGATTTTGATATTGTAATAATTTGCTTTGGCTTGTTTAATGTTAATTTTATATTCCTTTTTTTTAATGTTGTAAATATTTTTTAATTCAGCACTGTCAGAATTTGACATTAACCAAAACAAATTTTTTAAATTATCACCTTTTTGTACAATATCTTTGGTGACCCAGTTTCGATGCTGACTTGGCATGACTAGCCTACTTTTATAAGGACAGGATATATTGAAACACCAAGTGATATTTTCGACAAAAAGAGAAAATGCCTCGTTAATATTTAAATAAAATAATTCGGCCCAGTTAACTCTGGTCAGCCTGGTTCTAAGTTCGCTCATGTTACTCATATTTAGGGATCTTTTGCTTACTGTTTCCTTGTTATCATTGACCTGTTCGTTTTTTAGCTGCTTAAGCTTTAAAATATGTGCGAAATGATCAGCAATGTTGGGATCTACTAATTCACAATCAAAAAAAGCATTGGACACCGTTGTAACCATATAGTCAATACAAGAAGAGCTCATATGACCATTTTTGTTTGTATAAATTCTAGTACTACCTAGATTTGCTATATTTATCTCGAATGAATTGAGTACATCTAATAACAGTTTAGTATTTGTGTGAGTTTTATTTAGATCGATATTTAGGTCGAATTAAGGGCTTGTACTAAATTATCCATAAATAAATTAATATCACCATTTGGTGGCCGGTATACAGTGAGGATTAACAACTTAACATTATTTATATGGCATAGTATCGCACATATTTCGATATGACATTCAATAGATACATTTTTTATGTAGGTATACAATTTCCGATGCAATTGTGGTAGTGTTTGTTAATATAACTGAACCGCCGTGCATATGATTGGTTCTGGCGAAGTAAGTTAAAACATTATAACCTTCCATATGGAAATTCTTCATGCCATCAACGTCAATCCAGTGCTCGGAGACACACAAAACGTCACACACAAATGTCATTATTTTATTTTTTAACAAATATCTAACATAACTACTATATATTAGGTACCACTTGCCATACGAGTTATTGTTAACCTTTGAAGTGCATGTTTAGGTCAATATGACCCCACGCCTAGTTTTTTTGGAAGAAATTTTTTTATAAAAGTCACCTACTCATAGAGGGATAATGATTTACCTTAAGTTATTTACTTTTTATTGCTTATTACAAAAGCCGTTTATTGCTCACGTACAGGTTTCAACAAAAACTTCTGTGAGCTATTCTGATATGTTTATAATTTTTATGCTGAAATATTTATGTAAAAATTGTTTTAATCTAAATAAACATTATTATTATTGCCTTGGGGTCACTGTGGCATTGCACTCAAATGTCATCATCGGTAAGACTCAGTATGAAACGCCAAGCCTTAAATCTCAAAAAGACCTCGTACTTGGCTACCAAAAACAGCCAGGAAACGATGCTACATCTGCCCATGAAGCAAAAAACCTTTCTGATCAGTTTGTAGAAAACGTGCAAAATGCATGTTTGCAAAGAAGATTGAATCCATTGTGTTTGTCTTCTTACGAATGTTGTTCTTCACTGTATATTTGATAAATGAAGTATATTAACATATAATCATATTTTAAATATTTTTTTCATATTCAATTTTGAGGTCATGGGTAACCCACAATGTTGCAAAGTTATCAGAAACTTAGCACGCACTCTGAAGATTAAAACACTGAATGAACGTCTATTACAAATATTAGTAAGTTTACCAGCCACATAAAAATAACTACTTACGTTCTCTACTTCTACAAGACCTGAAAGACAGTAAGCCCTTATAGCTGCTTCGTAATTCTTCCTGAAGACTGCATCATCTAAAAAATAAAAGCCATACCTAACTATATTCATTTATTGAACCATTTCGTTGCTCACTGTAGTTTAAATAATTTTACAGTTACTTACGAGTTAGTAATGCTGCCGTCTCCACATCTACTTCTGCAATTATCCCATTTAAATTAACTTGGACGATAGACATAAATCTAACGACGACAAACATAAATCTCAAAAAAATCAAATCGTGCAACATAAACACGAGTATCAGCTGTCTCTGTTAACTGTCATATCCCCACTATTTTCCGCGTATACATTTTCTAGCGTACTCCTGAAGCCGCGCGATACCGCTGCAAGCCAAGGTTTGTAAAGTAAGATAGGTAGCATGGTAACTTTCGACCAATCAGAGATCACTATTTAAAATGCGGGAACGCGTCACTCTGCCTGCCCATTCGAATTTCTGGCATTCAAACCATTAGTATAGAAGTATAATTAGTTATGATTTTTTGATTAATGATTATTAACATCGATAACGTTTTCCTTGGAATTTAAAATTGACATTACTATATATCAAATTTATAACTAATTAATGTATGCAGTTAAAGAAGTACATTTTATATCAAGGGACTGAAGTAGGTTCTTTTAATCTTATGTGCAATTTCTTGCCCGAGACTTCAGTCTTGATTTCATTGCTTTATATAATTCTTAGCGAATTTAATAAGTTATAAGATAGATGAAGAAACATACATGATACTAATTTTCGCCCTAATGAAAAGAGTTACTTAGAAAAGTTTCTTATTTTATGACGTACTGAGTAGAAATTTTTCCCCAGGCCAACCTTTACAATTACGTAGTATTAAAAAATTTTAATGCAAATTTTTTATTAGAATTAGATGTGCATACAATAATTTATTAATAAAATTTAACAAGAGAGCCATTAAATTTTATCATGTCATATTAGACACAGCAATTAATAAGAGGGTCTTTAGGGAAGGAAAAAGACATCAACATCTCACCACTCTCTTTTGCCTTTTTTGAGTTGTTTTTGCAAACAGCTACACTACAAACCTTTCCTCCAGTCATCTAATAATTGTATGTAACATTGTTATTTGTTATTATTATGAACGGAAAATAATAAAAACTGTTTATCTTAAAATTATTCCTGTAAATACACAGGTTACAAGCTTCTCTATACTATGAGTCTTTTCTCTTTAACAGTAATTGTCAATTAGATTATACACTAAATAACTACATATAACTGCACGATTATAAACACAAAAATAACAAATATTTCGAAATAACTCAACAAATAAGTGCAACGTCTCAAAAAATGCATACGTACAATTAAGTTTCGGCAGGCACGATGACGCGCAAGATGGCCGCCTTCATCGTACCCCTCCATTCCGTTCAAGTTACCATGCTACCTATCTTACTTTACAAACCTTGGCTGCAAGCGCCTTTAAGCGTGACGTCACGACTTATTCACTCGAATGACACCGCTTATCGCATCTAATGCGCAAAAATATAGCTCGCGGCTTACACTGATGCCGTCTTGAAGCGTGACGTCATTTTCTAGCGTACTCCTGAAGCCGCGCGATACCGCTGCAAGTGCCTTATTTAAGCATGACGTCATGACATTCGCTCGAATGGCACCGCTTATCGCGTCTAATGCGCAAAAATATAGCTCTGAAAACATGACGAAGTCAAACGAACGCGGTCGTGCCGGAATGACATTTATCGCTGGAAAAGCGCGGTAAATTCAAAATTTAGAAGTCATTAATTTGCATTTCTTTAGAATTCCCAAGTTCAACATCTACTACGAAATTCTTATTTCACGCAAAGAATTATTGATTTGGATATAAATGTATTATTTTTCAAAACTCAATATAAAAAGCTAGGAGACCTTATTTGGACATACTAAAGACGTACATTTTTTTATGTCCCAAAGACGTCCCACTTTGGACGTCTTGAGGACGTCCATATTAGGTCCTAAAACGTTCAGACCAAATTTGGCCCAAAATTGGACATCTCTAGGACGTCGTGTGCTATCTGGGTATTGGGACATCCTGTATATACAGTGTATTAATAGTAATTTAGATACTTTGAAACTCCGTTGTAGAATGATCTCTTATTGTTCTATTGCTCCTCTGACTTAACAATATATTTGTTTGTGGTTTTGTTTTATTTTGCCTAAATAAATTAGTTCCTTGTTCAATGGTATTTACATTGTATAGATCCCTCAAAAATAAAACATCATCTTCAAAACAAATCGCTATTCGTCGCCCGATGATGTTGGCATGGTTAGCGAAAAGCGTGTATTCAATTGTAGTGTGCAGCTTTGCCAAAGTGGTTTTTTAGACATGAGAGACAATTATTTGGGAATAAACGACCCTTACACGAAAACTTCCTCATCCCCAGAACCCATATCCGGCGTAGGGTACCTTAAACTGGTACTACGCATCACACAATTTGAAGGAAGTTTTCAGACCCTCGTTAAAAAACCATCATTTACAAAGAGTTTAATAATAGCTACAAACCCTTATATTACAAAAAAATGTGTAATCTAAAATAGATTTTTTAATGAATGATCTATAAAACATTCCTAGAATACAACTATAATGTTTACACAGATAACAAATTGTTGAGATAGATAGAAAATACTTTTTCCAGTCAGCTGATATTTCATCAATTTACTTACTTCGCATGACTCTTCTAAGGAATCTTCTTTTATATACATATACAAATACGTCCCAGTTTTCAATATTTTCCATTTTTGACGTAATTTGAAATCTTTTATAAAGAGTTGAAAGGAAGTCTTTAGTAGCATAGTTGAAAGTGTCTGTAACTACATGTTAAATATTAACATTCATTTTAATTATAACATATTGAAACAAATAGTTTGAATTACATTCTATAACAAATTTTAATACTTCGTTGCTAAATTGAAATATTTAAAAGGTTATTTTTATAGTACCTACTATAAAAGTAACAGGCTTTAAAATTTAACATTATGTAGTTACAGATAATAGCCACTTAACAATCAACAAAATAATACTTCAATGCACTTTTTATTTCAAAAATCATGGAAGTGATTATTACACTAACAAAATGAAACCCATAAAACAATGGTACATTGATTTGAATTCACTACCCAAGGGGTTAAACTGTCAAAATATAGATGCCGTTCATTCTGAGGTCTTTGCCTATAGATAGAGATCAGTGATTTCTTACCTATGGCACAGCCGTATTTAATTTTGGCCGTATTATACACTGTATTGTATTATACCAATTCAAGGCTAGGAAACTGAAGGATACCTAATAAAGATAATTCAACTTAGTTAATTAAAAGAAAATATTCTATCAAAACAGTATTTGCTTATTGGAAAGAGAAAAACAAATTGTTTATTTCTCTTGGTCTGGTTTTATCAGCTTTACTTCGTGCCCTTCGTTTTTTAAAACTGTTGTCAGTTTTATTACATTTCAAAAAGTGTCTGACCAATCTATAATGGTTTCTTGCAAAGCTGGTTGTGCAAAATTTGCAAATTTTGTTGGTTTGCCTGCCCATTCCACCTTCACGGCCGTTAGATCAGATGTTGAGAGGTGTTGAAGTGGCTGGGTTTTGATATTAGATTGTCACTAGTGCTAGTGCTTACCGCTAATCGCTATGATAGAGATGTCTTTCTTATTTTTAGTACCATGGTAGTTAACTTCAGCACAGATATGTCACATATTGGCTAACTTCATGTTGGTCAGTTAACCTAACTTTCTGTTCAGTAATTAGTAATTAGAACTTGTTATTGTAAATGTAATAACAAAATTGTGTTTTAACTTTGCAGTAGTAGTTAATATCCAACACGGATCTGCGCACCTCAACAGTTTATAAAAACTATTAAAAAGATGGAACCTAAGACTAGTAATCTCGCAAATAGCAAAATTCCTCTACAAAACGGTAAACGTGATGAAGTTTCCTTGAAGCTATTAATTGAATGTGATGATATTGTGGAGAAATTAAGCGAAGAACAGAAAAAACCTTTAGTTATAAAATTAGAAATTGGCTGTGACGATGTTTCAAACAGTATACCTAGTGAAGTAGGCATTGATTTGCCAGAAATTTTATTGGAGAGCGACCAAATGTGCAGAATAGAGAAAGGAGCAACTGTGGCAGATACTATCAAAAGGGAAGAAGGTGTTGAATCTGAGGAAAAAATGGACCAGAAGATGAATGGAACATGTGTGAAATTATTTGGGGATTTGCAGCAAGAGAATATTCAAGAGTTGCAGGAGCAGAAACGGTACAATGGAAAACTGAGGTAGGTATTCAGACAGAAGTGGGTCAGTAAAAACTTTATTAAAAAGTTGTACCTATTAGATGTATAAAGCGTTCTAGAAAGACGACTTATGCGTACAAATGCTGTAATAATGTAAAATTCTGTGAAACCAGTTCCAAAAAATATAAAAACTATTAAATGATAGATAGATAGATAAATTCGTATTCTTTATAAAAATTTAAACAAAAAAATTAAATTTTTATAGGATAGTTAGATGGCAAGAAACTAATAGGAACTTATAGACTAAAAGCTACTAATTTTTCAGTCTGAGAACCTCGTTCTACTAACTTGTAGGGCCCGCAGTCCTGTTTAAGGGGACAAACCTAAGTTGGGTCCTGGTCCTTGCTTGATTTTTTAGTGCAACCTTCCTGTAATTAACTTATTGACATTATTTTACACACTAATCCATTGTCTTTTTAAATGATATAGGTACACGAAAACCTGCGTTCCAATTTTAAAAACAATATGTATAAGTTTAGCCTTCTTATAATCTGATAATATTAAATCTAACAATATAAAAATGTTTCGACCCAGTGAGACGAACGAATAATACAGTTAAATCGTCTGCGTTCGGAGACCTCCCATCTTATTGGGACGGCATTCTACTATACCGTTTGCCTCGACCATATCAGAATTGCAATTTATTAAGTAGATACTTCCTCTCCATACAATATTAACATATTAAAAATTGTCCAGTTACATATTTGTCGAAAATGAACGCTCTTACGATTTCAATTGGTTTTTAATGAAATTTGTCAAATTGTAACTCCAAAACATTTAGCACAATTATTAGTAATATATATTTTCACTTTCCTATGTGTCTACTACTGTTACATTCATCAATACTTTCAGTCCTTTTCATATTCAATTTAGTTGTTACTGAACTCACCAAAATAACATAAGATCGAGATTAAGATATTCTTATACAGTATGATGAACATTTTTACTCACTGATTTTGACGTTTTTTTTACACCTGCCCGATCACGCTCTCTGCCGATGTAGTTTAAGTGGGTTTTTGTCTAGAATTATTTGTAAGTACTGAAGAAATTAATTTTCGTACTGTTTATTATTTTGTGTGTATATGGCACTATGATCTTTGATTTGATTAACTTTTAGGTTTATAAACATCCATAGGCGCTGGGTTTTTTGAGACTATGGACCATAATGAGGGTGCTAGACCCTCTACCTTGAGCTCATATCTCTTAGTTACTTAAAGGTTAATTATTTTATAACAACTTGACAGATATCTGTTTTCTTTTAGGGCATCGTGTTCCTCGGATACAAAATTGAAGAAAATATTTGAAAGACATTTGGATAAGCACAGCGGCAAAGTATTATTCAAATGTCTTTATTGTCAGTTTCAATCCAAGCATTTGAAAGGTATGATGGGGCATATAAACAGTACACACCAGATAGGGTCTGAAATGGTTCAATGCGACAGACGGATATATCCGGTAAGTTTTCTGTTGCATTTGAAACTAGTTACAATGAATTAAATGATGATCTGGGCAGTTCCTATTCCAATGTGATAGCCCACTTTGCAGCCGGATGGGTTCTTGCGCAATTTGCTTGCAGCCGGTCTCCACCCGTTTGGTTTTTGCTGCATCTGTTTTCTATACCATTTATTATAACACTCTGTGTGTTAAACAAAGACATTTGAACGCAGTCATTAGAGAGACAGAGTGACTCTGTAAATATTTTATACACTTTCACAAGTATCATATGGCATACTAGAAGTCACATACAGCTTTAGCTTGGAAGATAAATTTCGTTAAATATTAATAAGCAATTCAGGCAACACAAGTAACCTTGATGTGTACTGTTAAGTGCATAATTTTGAAAGTTGTTGATTGTGCCGCCGCTTTGTAGAATATTTCCTACATCTTTTTAATGTTCCTGATAACACAATGTACATATAGCCCAGGCGGTATCTGCTTAAAATCACTTATGTTTGGGTGAATTGGATAGTATGACAGATTTTTAGTCTAATCGCTTCTAAGAATCATAAGAAATAGTAATTTCTCTATGCGCTAATTTGAAAACGTGGGCGTAATTTTTTATTAGACAAAATATGAAAAAATTCATAAAAATTCCGTTTTTTTCTTCCTATTTTTTCATATATCCCAGTAACTATTGCTTTTAGAGAAGAGTTACAGAAATGAAAAAGTTTTGTAATTGAATTTTAAATAAGAAGTAGTTGGTTGCGAATCCAATAATTCATTTTTGCTATCGCAAAAGTAGTAAAAAACGCAAAAAAAATTTTGAAATAGCAAGTTATTTGTGGAATGTTTTTCAAATAATTTTATTATACGTAGGACCTTCATACATGGCTGAGGAAAACTTTTTAATATAATAAATCTTCCCACCAAATTTCGTCAAGATCGGACTATTAGTTTTTGCATAATAATTTTGCAATCTAAACTTCACAGAAAAATTTGCAAATTTTTAAAATATTGCTGAGGCTAAACTAAAGCATTTAGAAAGTTGAAAATTTTTTGACATATAAAAGAGCACTAAAACTTTCAAATCCATTTTGAGATATTAAAAATCTGTTTAGGGGAGCCTAGGAAATTCTTTAAAAATTTGGCAAATTTTTTTGCTTATAAACAAATGCAATAACTGAAAATTTTCTCATCTTAAATGACCAATTGAACGATTTATGCAATAAAAGACCTTGGTGGTCTTAGTTTCTTTCTATATGACATAATGAATAGCCTACTACTCCCAAGTGCCTGAAGTTTATTTATTAGTAAATTGTGATAGACTTTGTCAAATGCCTTTGAGAAATCAGCATACAGGGTGATTTACCTAAACATGCGGAAAATTATTCAGTGGGTTGTCCACACCAAAAGGAGTTAAAAAAATTTGGAAAAAAAATTACCTTATTTTTTTTGTAGAAGTGCGCCGCCTATGACTAACCAATCTGACATAATACAGTGCAACGAAATCACTTCCTTGCTTATGTGGTATGGGTAAAAACGATTCTCGCGTATAGGGTACTTATTGAAGGGTCTTGTTCTAGTAATTCTAGAACTTCTTCGTCTACTTCAACGGGACGATTTGCTACAAGTTCTCTGTCGCCTGGTAAACAAAACCTGGTGTCACGAACTCGATCCACTGCACTTAAATTATTTCTCTCATTAGGTTTGCGCCTATGAGGAAATTTTCTCCCGTATTTTCGTACAGCCCTTGCAAGACTTTCATTCATTCATTAATATCATGTCGCAACAAAAATGGGAAATACTCTAAACGGAAGTCGAAGGGTCACTGAACTGAACAGTGAACGCGTGGCGCACTGACCTTAGACAACTAAGACAGCTGATATTATTACCTACTAAACAAACAAGCGATATGTGTGTGAACTCGTCGAGATAGCATAACTCAGCCGTTCAGAAGCGTATCTTTGCAGGTTTTAATGCAAAAAAATATAATAAATTACCTCGGATTGCTTTAAAATTTTACAGAGGCTTTCCCACATAACAGACTTGTATACCATTTTATTTTCCGTATGTTTACATAAATCACCCTGTGTACAGGGTGTCTCACCGGGAACTGAATCGATCGATATAGAGAAAAGTACGCATCAGAAAATTTTGAAAATTTAGATAATTACTAATGTCGGTGTGGCCAATCCAACTAAAATAATTACAAGCAGCTGGCACTTCCGCTTATACCCGAAGTCGATACTAACTTGCTTATTTCAAATGGAACAGCCTATATATTTTAGGGTTTTCGAAAAGAGCATAAAATTCTGAGTTGAAAATATGTAGCATATCCTATATCTAAACCTAGCCGTTTCAGAGATATTTGACATTTTATAGAAAATTTGACAGGTGCAACGGTTTGCAAGAACCGTTATAACTTTCTTCATGTAAAAAAACCTCATTTGCTTCTTATCACATAAAAAGAACGCAAGGAGAACTACGTTCTACAACTGAAATAAATTCAATAATATCATACCAAGTGTTCCGTTTTTCGCGTTACATTTTGTCAACTTCAAACCGCGAAAACTTGTTTAGGTCAAATGGAACACCCTGTATTTTTTTACCTCAAGTTGTGTATAATTGAATTCTTTTTTTTCTGATATTAGCATTGTGGAGGTTAAAGTTATAACTTTTTGAAGAATTTACGATTTTATTAGAAATTCATGGATTGTTGTAATCATTTCATCAAAATATCCATGATTAGAAACAATCAGTCATTATCTTATGTCAGAAAATGCCAGTACGTTTAAATTACACCCACGAAGACTTTTTAAATTTGTTCATTATTTATGGACAATGTGATAAAGTAATATCAAGAACTAGCAGCACATTTGCTACTCGATATCCAGAAAAACGGAAACCGTCACCAAACACTGTAAAACGCATACTGGAAAATTTGGAAAACATTGAAATAGTCATTCTAGGATATTTTCATGCATTTCCAAGGATGTCATTAAGACAAGCTGCTCTGGAATCGGGACTATGCAAGGATTCATCACAGAATCTTATTAAAACATAAGTTTCACCCATTTTCATTCTATATGGTTCAAGGATTAAAAGAAACAGATTTCCTAAGAAGACAGAATTTTTGTGAGTTTATTCTAATAAGGTCTGAGGGTCACGAATCTTATTTGGGAAATATTATATGGACAGATGAAGCAAAATTTACTAAAAATGGACTTTTTAATAAACACAATTCGTTTTATTGGAGTGACTCAAATCCTCATATGTTCAGAGAGTTCATCATTTCTGGATTATTTCATTTGGGGAACTATTAATAATAAAGTTTATGAGAGCCCATTAACAACCATTGAAGATTGTATGCAAAGAGTAAGAAATGCATTTCAAAACATGATTCAATTAGAAGAGCTACCCATGAGGAACTAATCCGAAGGTGCGAAAAATGTGTCGAAGTTCGAGGGCGGAATTTTGAGCAATTATTAAATTAAAATGAAGTCATATTTTAAATTGAACTTATCTCTGCTATTTTAGTTCATGCCATATCTTCAATTCGATTAATACACATGTTACAGTGTTAGTGTTATTTTGCGTTTTTGTGGATATCGAGTAGCAAATGTGCTGCAGGTTCTTGATATTACTTTATCACATTCTCCATAAATAATAAACAAATTCAAAAAGTCTTCGTGGGTGTAATTTAAACGTGCTGGCGTTTCTTGACATAAGATAATGACTGATTGTTTCTAATCATAGCTATTTTGATGAAATGATTACAACAATTCATGAATTTCTAATAAAATCGCAAATATTTCAAAAAGTTGTAATTTTAACCCCCACAATGCTAATATCAGAAAAAAGGGAATTCAATTTTACACAACTTGACGCAAAAAAATACAGGTTGTTTCATTTGACTTAAACAAGTTTTCGCTGTTTGAAGTTGACAAAATGTAACGCGAAAAACGGAACACTTGGTATGATATTATTGAACTTATTTCAGTTGTAGAACGTAGTTCCCCTTGTGTTCTTTTTATGTGACAAGAAGCAAATGAGGATCTTTTACACGAAGGAAGTTATAACGGTTCTTGCAAACCGTTGCACCTGTCAAATTTTCTATAAAATGTCAAATATCTCTGAAACGGCTAGGTTTAGGTATAGAATATGCTACATATTTTCGACTCAGAATTTTATGCTCTTTTCGAAAACCCTAAAAGATATAGGATGTTCCATCTGAAATAAGCAAGTTGGTATCGACTTCCGGTATAAGCGAAAGTGCCAGCTGCTTGTAATTATTTTAGTTGGATTGGCCACACCGACATTAGTAATTACCTAAATTTTCAAAATTTTCTGATGCGTACTTTTCTCTATATCGATGGATTCAGTTCCCGGTGAGACACCCTGCATACTATCAACTAGAGTACGATTTTCAAAGGCGTTCAATATGTAATTCTGATAGCAAAGAGAGTTTGTTGTTGCCGAGTTATTCAGGGTATTCTAAAAATTAGAAAATATAAAATTGATTTTAAACAAACTACCTTTTTTTACTTGCTTTTCTTTAACTCACAATGTATTTTTCATGCACGATGTATTGTTGTATATATTGTATTGTATTCTTATAGAAAATTGAGACCCAAGAAAGAATATGCGGACTTTGTTTGAAAATATGTGATAACTTTAAAGCCGTAGAGGGAAATATGAAAGATATCTTGGATGTAGTTCTACCAAAAATCGTAAGTATCAAAAATAATGCTCAATTACATAGGCCGGAGTTTATATATACCGTCTGTCTATTTTACGAGGGCCACACCAAATATCTCGCTTAATATTTATTGTAGAGGAATAAAGTTTTAGAAACAGTTATCCCATTTTTTGTGAGCTATATTTCAGTAAAAAGAAATTTGAAATCCATAGCCTACTTTGTGAGATATATTACAAAAACCGGAAAAATAGGAAAATCACAAACGGTCATAGCTTCCTTATTTAAGGAGATACGAAAAAGTTAAAGGGATGAAAGTTGACGGCAAAGACACAGAATAATAATGTGTATCAAAAATTGGAAAAATGTAGTTGGCTTTGGCATACGCTCTTGTGCACAAATGAAAAACAAATCTCAAAGTAGGCCATGACATGGTGTCATGGCCTACTTTGAGATTTGTTTTTCATTTCGTTTATTTTTTCTTTTTCCAACGATATAAAACATGTCAAAAAAAAATTAATTGATAGTGTCAATATTTAATATTTTACGAAAACCGCAATTTCTTAACGTTTTATCTTTAAATGAGTGTTTATCAATGTATATTTTATAGTTTTTATTTATATATTTGTATCTATGTGTTTTAACTTTTGTATCTAATGCTGTTTGACTTTTCTACAAATGTATATGGCCCCAGAGATGAATAAAGTATTATTATTTATATCATTGAATCGTAAAAATCAGCTATGCTATGATTAGTGAAAAACAATGTATACAGTTATTAATAAATTTGACAGATTGTCACTGTTGTATGTTGTGTTGTTGAGTTCTAAGACAAGCTTTATATCAGTAATTATGGTGTACACCAGTAATAACAAATTCGATATGGTTAGCATTTATTTTCAGTGCAATTTTGACGCTGAGATGGCAGTCACAGTTTACGGAGATAGATTTCCAGATGCTCCGCAGCCAAATCGAGCTATGTTTACTTAATTAGTTCAAAATCTAAAAATGCATGGTTCATTTTCAAAAAAAGTAGTAAGGTGAGGGCATGTTGCGGATAATGTAAAAAAAGTGAATAGAATATTGAATTATGTTAACTAAAAGACAAATTCAGAGAAACTGTCGCATAAAAAAAGGCAGTGCAAGAAAAATATATAAAAACAAAAGGATTTCGATGCTACAAAGTGAAGAAAGTTCAACATTTAAATGAGGGAGATAAGCCGAGGAAAGTCAAATTTTGTAGATGATTGTTAAATAAAAAGGAACGACCCGCTGATATATAGCAAAATTCTTTGTTCGGATGAATCAAATTTTTCTAATAATGGATTTTTCAATAGAAATATGCATTATAAGTGGACAAGAGAAAATACACATTGGTGCAGAGAGACTGCTTCCCAAGAAAGATTTTCAACGAATGTTCGATAGGTCTTTTAGGGACTAAAGTAATTGGACCTTATTTTTATAATGACAAATTGACCGCTCGTAGATACCTTAATTTCCTGCAAAACGAATTTCAAAATTTTTTTTATGAATTGACAGTGGCAGAAAGATTAAATTATTCATATTTTCAACAAGATGGGGCTCCACCTCACACTGCTGTAATATGTACAAATTATTTAAATCAAGTTATGCCAGATAGCTGGATAGGCAACTTTGGACCCATCCTATGGCCAGCTCGATCACCAGATATTACTCCCTTGGATTTTTTCGTCTGGGTTTGCATTAATGACAACATATTTCAAACCAGAATTAGAAACACATGTGAGGCAATTACTGCTGAAATGCTCCAAAATGTGTGAGGTATCTTATAGAGGACTTTGTATATTAGAATACATGGTGCATAATTTGAGCATTTGTAGTTAGAAAAATAAATACACACATTTGCTTTTCAGTATGGTAGTAGATAGAGAATGCAATGCCAGGATACCGGGATCCTGCATGCAATATGCGGGACTAATCTCGCTCGTAAATTGTGCAGGATCCCGTGGCGGGACTGAGGAGAAACGAAATTCTCGCTTTTTACTCTGCGCACGGACACGCACAAACCAATGACTTCAGAATAGGATAGACAAAGCATGTCCTATACATTAACACAGGAGTTGTTGTGTTTCCCTACCATCTCATACATTCTATTATTAAAAAAGGATGGAGATAGTTTTGTTTATGTTTTGGAACTCGTTGCCAGTGGCGTATATGTTAAAGAAGGTGATTATTTCGTATAATTAATATATTAATTTCTCTTCTAGTTTGACTTCAAAGTAATATGAATAATATTGCTTTTTTATTTTTTTTTTATTAGCTGTTACTCGAGTCCGAGTATAAAAAATGTTACAGTCGATAAATTGTGTACAATAAAAACAAGTTAAAGGTGTAGTCTATTGTAATTCCCATTCATGTACGGTGCACACGAGTATGGCTATAGAGGCCAATTCGGGAGAGCACATGTCGACCGCAGTCAGGACAAACATAGACCTGGTTAGGTCTTGGATTCGGCCTTCTTGCAGCAACATTTCCTTGATAGCTGGCCACAACCCCTCGCCATTCGGTTCTGTCCGCTGCAAGTTGTTCCCATTGCTCGTCTGCAATACCGCAGGATTTTAGATTTTCATGGAGAACGTCTTTGAACCTCTGTCGTTGACCGCCACGTCTTCTTCTACCGCTTAGCAATTCACCATAAAGTGTGCATTTAGGAAGGCGGTTATCATGCATACAATGAACGTGACCTGCCCATCTTAGGCGTGCTCTTGAAATAAGCACCTCAATTGGAAGGCTGTTTGCTCTCCTGAGTACTTCCACGTTTGATATGTGATGGAACCAACGGATTTTCATCATACTTCTGAGGTGTCTTTGCTGAAAACGTTCTAATTCTTTCACATGACGACGGTAAGTGACCCAGCTTTCACATCCATATAGCAGTGTTGGAATGACAACTGCTCTGTAGACAGCCATTTTCGTTGACAAAGCAAGGTCGTGGTTGTCAAATACTCTCTCTCTAAGTCCCCAGAGTGCTCTAGAGGCAGCGTTAATTCTATTGCGAATCTCGCTGTCCATGTTTGCTTTGTCATTAACAACGTTGCCTAAGTAATTGAACTGATCCACCACTTCAAGAGAATTTCCGTTAAGTGTAATGTCTATTTGGTTCACTTGATGAGGAGTTGACATAATCTTAGTCTTTCCAATGTTGATTTTAAGTCCCAAGGAATCATAGCTCTGGGCATACACATCTAAAAGTTCTTGAAGCTCTTCCGGCGTAGAGGCTAAAAGTGCACAGTCATCCGCATACTGGAGATCACAAATGAATCGTGTGCGTGTCTTCGTGAAAGCTCTAAAACGCCCTATGTTAAAGAGACCGCCATCAAAACGGTATCTGAGACCTATTCCTCTGACTGTCAGTTTGTTGTCAACAATAATTGTTAGAGCAGTGGTAAACAAATTAAAGAGTAGGGGTGCCAGGACACATCCCTGCCTAACTCCAGTGAGGGTTTGGAAAGGTTCGGTTGCCTCATTATTATACATAACCTGGGTGTTGTTGTTTGTATGTAGACTGCGACATACTTCCACAAATTTTCTAGGGATACCTAAGTGGAACATAATTTTCCAGAGCACTTCCCTGTCCACCGAGTCAAACGCCTTGGTTAAATCAATGAAGGCCATGTGAATTTCTCCTTGATGTTCGAGTGCTTTTTCTTGAAGCTGTTTAAGTGTGAAGATTAAATCGGATGTGCCTCGGTTTGGTCTAAAGCCACTCTGTGTTTCAGGAAGTAACTTTTCCGTAACAGGTGTTAGCCTATTTGCCATCGCTTTAGTGAGTATCTTCCCTCCAACAGCCAGGAGAGCTATACCCCTGTAATTTCCACAGTCCGCAGCGCTCCCTTTGTTTTTGAAGAGGTTGATTAAAAGTGTATCACGAAACTCCTGCGGAGCTTGACCACTTTCCCACACGACATCAAACAGTTTTTTGAGGTAGGGTATGAGCTCTGACGACACAGCTTTAAAGATCTCAGCTGGGAGTGAGTCGGCGCCGGGAGATTTGTTATTTTTTAGCTGCCCAATGGCGGTTAAGATCTCTTCCGTTGTTAGTGGTTTATCTAAGTCTTCGAAGGTGTCATATTGAGGGATAAGATTTATAATATCGTGATCGGCTTGACTTTGCTGGTTAAGAATGTTAGAGTAGTGTTCTTTCCATCGGGCTCTTATTTCCTGGTCTTCTTTGAGGAGATTTCCATTTAAATCTTTAATAGGGCACATATTTTTTCCGACTGGGGCCGTATACTGCTTTTACTCCTTGAAAGAAATTCCTGTAGTCGTGTGAATCGGCGTACCTTTGAATTTCTCTGGCCTTGCTTGCCCACCACTCGTTCTTTATTCTTCTGATTTCGCGTTGCGTTTCATACTTAGATTGGGTAAAAGCTTCTGCTTTTGATGGGTCATTGGGGTGGTTTTTTATTAAATAATTGATTAATACAGTTTTCCTTTTACTGTATTACTAACAGAAAAAATAAAAACACGTTATAATTATTCCCATCATCTACTACTTTTTTTTAAATAATAATTTAACCAACTTGTACATTTTCCTTAGATGAACTTGGTAAGTCAGATACTGCAAATTCTTTAAGAACAACTCGGCCACTGGGACTTGTGAAATCATCTGATGAGAAGTGATCTGAGCACACAACACTATCTTCAGGGATATTTTTTCCCAAATGTTTCAAAATGCGACAGACCCATTTTTTCGGCATTTAATATTCCTTGGAATTCTACAAATAATATAATATTGCACTATTAAACAATATCTTTTCATTTTGCCCTTCAACTTTATTTTAATTTAACTATATTACTCAATTTTAAAACATAAAAACATTTTCTATACTTCCAATATTATTATTGCACTGAATATTTACAATTTTGCTTATTTGTCGTTCTAACCCGAGGTTACGCTTATGAGATAATTTCACCTACCTGTGAAAATATCGATTAACTCCAATTTTAAAGAGAAATCTACATACAACACAATATTTTCCCATTGTTTATTCACAATAACAAATTCTGTCTTCAAAAACACTACAAAACCACTGTAATTACAACGATTAACTTCGGTTTATCACAAACACTTTAATGGTGGCCAACGCTGCAACTGGATTGTAAACAAAACGTGTTGAGAGGGACTGCGTGCGCATATACCCACGTGCCTTTAGCCAATAGAATACTGAATACCAGTATTTATTTTTAAAGCAATGTAAACAAATAAATGATACACAACAAACCAAGAGGATGCTTTGTCTATCCTATTCTGAAGGTCATTGGCACAAACTGATGGAAGCAAAACAAATGAAATTTGACTGTGTAGTGCACGGGAAGGGGGTGAGGGCGCTGGTAGGGACTCTAGATCTCTCAGTATCCATCTTGAAGTTTTGATAAAGAAGAAGATGAATTATTTTGAGTAGGGTGGATTAAAAGGCACATACCTCCAATTTGCCTTTAACTCATTAATGACGATTGTTTCTGCTAGCGTAGAACCGGAATGAGCCTTGTCAGCTGCTGGCCACCTAGTGTGTAAGGTCAGGAGCCAATTAACCCATGAAACAATTAACACTTTAACTTTTTTGCGCAGTTATTTTCAATATAATATTTAATTCTCTTGTAATGTTTAATTTCTTATAATAATTGTGTTTACTAAATATTAATAAAGAATTTGATACTTATAATTTGTTTAATTTCAATTAAAATCCTGCAAATGTGGTACAAGTTTATGATTTATTTATGAAGTCTAACAGCACCCTGCGGGATCCCACAAATACCTATTCAGTCCCGCAAATACCGGAATTGAAATTATTCTATGGGATTGCATTCCCTAGTAATAGGTAGTAGGCTGGGGCTGTTACCGTTTTGAGATGAAAAAATTAATAGCAGGCAACGGCCGGCTGGAATATATAGTTGAGGTCATAAAAAATGAAAAAAAAAACTTTGGAACTTGAGATGAAGGGAAGTAGTGAAATGGGGTGCTATTTAAGGGATGAAAACCGTTTTTCGTTATTTGTGGCGAAACGTGACCTCCTAGAGAAAAGTGTTTCATACAAAAGTTGTAGATAATAAAAAAATCTAAAACTTTTATTCTATATATTTTTCGGCATAACCTCAAAGTTTGCGAGAAAATGACGAAAAACGTTTTTATTTTTTTTCTCGCGTGAAAATTATTTAATTTAAATGAAACTGTGTGAAGGTACGTAATTGTTTTCACATAATAAGCATGAATTTTTTCAATTATGGGAAATAAATATGTTTCGAGATTTTACCATTTTTCCGAAAAAACACCCCTATCTTCGGCGAACAACTTTATTGATTTTTTTTTGGATTTTGATGTTCTACTAGTGCTCATTTTTTTCGTCGAGATGTCTACTTTCAAATGGTACGTCGATGTTAGTGATTTATTGTCATTTAGCAGCTTAAAATTAAGAAAAACCGAAAAAAAATTTTTCGAATCTCGAATTTGTCGATTTTTTTCATTATTTTCAATTTTTTAGCGTATTTATATTAATAATACATAATATTTTAATGAAAAAACTTACTTTGGTATAAAATAAATAAAGTTGAATGAATTTCATCACGGAAAGATAGAGAAAACTTCATGAAACTTAACATTTACATGGAAATCAATAGTACTTTATTAATTTTCATAAGCTACAGTTAAGTTTCGAAAACTTTATATGCATATTAAATTATTCTAAATACATATGATAAAATACAACATACAATTTATTTATATTGGCTACGAATTCTTTATTTTATTTACAAATATTTACTTTATTAATATTGGTTGTGTATAGCTTATAAAAAGAAAAATCAATAAACTAATTGTTAAAATCTAATCAATTTTAGACCTTTTTCGTTGTGGTTCGTTTTCTTTATCGATAAAACTCTCAAATTCTATATTATCTTCAAAATCATTGGCATTTTCAGGCTCTTCAATTTCGATGTCATTATTCTTTGCTGGCTCTTCATCAATATCTTCAGAATCACTTAAATCTACAAATACCTCTCTGTCTCTATTTGAACAGTTCTCAGTGCATGTATTGCATAGATTGGTACATTTTAAGCCGTGTTTTCGGCAGCCACACCTTTGATTATTGCATCCACTTTCACAAGTACAGCTAATGCTTTTTAACAACTTTCCGGAAATCAAGTCGGAACTGTCAGAGATGTATTTCGGCACGAGTTTTGCTACATTTTCGTTCCAGCCCCAGTCCTTTGCCTTTTTGTTGTCCTGATCGTTGTCAAAATTACGCAACCAAGTTTGCAATTGGTAATAGACTGTAGGAGTGTTGTGCAGCTGCTTCTTCAGTTGGAGGGAGTTTTTCCAATTTAAAAGTGGATTTGTTGGTAACTTGCTGATACAGCTCAAATCGTAATTGAGAATGAGTTATAAATTTCCTTACTTTTGTAAATACTAGCTGTAAGTTGAGATCCATTTTTTGCTATGGTTATGCGGTCTGCATCTTTTTGATAATAAGCACTGGCTAGGTTTAAAAATTTTTTATTGTCCAATAAAGATCTTACTATTGTTTTTTTCCCTTTTCCAGCAAAACTTGAAGTTGTATCACACCCAGAGAAAGCATGAAGAAATGCTATTACACTTGTGTATGGTTCGTGTTTAAAACAATGGGATGTATAAAATGAATCTTTGACGTTGCTTGAGCCTGGTTTGTGAAAATAAATATCCAGCCCATTCAAATTTAATTGATGTAAAAGAACTAGTAAATCGATGTCTTGATCCACGATTATTACAGTTTTATCATGTTTAGCTAATTGGATCGCAATATTAACAATCAGTGCGTCGGCGTCTTCAGGAGCTCGCTTGCACAAAAAGCCCTCGGACTGTAATTTATTTGATATTGTGATAATTAAATTGTTTTTATTATTTTGATTTGATAAAAATTTTTCTTGTGAAAAGGGTATTTTACTTATACTTTGATATTCAAATGTGGGGGCGTTCGCTGATTTATTGCGATGTGATCGTTCGGATTGTTTCGTGCCCGACGAAATGGAGACAGATATGGTCGTATATGTGGGTGCAGTTGCATTTACTTCAGGGTATCCATCAAAAACCACATAACTATTATTCGCATAATGACTTCGAACGTAATTGAGATGACAAACTGAAAAAATACTTTTACACAACTAGACGAATAGAGATTTACTACTACAACAGAACGAGCTCTGCTGCTCTTGTGCAGGCTCACTTTGTCCTACCCCTCTCTACCCCCAACCTTCAGTCGTTTTGGGCGGGCATTTCAAATACCTATATGCTGAGAAATTTCAAATTTTGTAAAAAAAAATTTTTGTTTGAATATGTAACAGTATTTTTCTGTTTGTATTCAATTTTAACATGGTTTCCAATAACTAAATTCATTCAGCTTTAGTTATTTTATACCAAAGTAAGTTTTTTCATTAAAATATTATGAATTATTAACATAAATATGCTAAAAAATTGAAAAAAATCGACAAATTCGAGATTCGAAAAATTTTTTTTCGGTTTATCTCACTTTTAAGCTGCTAAATGACAATAAATTACTAACATCGACGTACCATTTGAAAGTAGACATCTCGACGAAAAAAATGAGCACTAGTAGAACATCAAAATCCAAAAAAAAATCAATAAAGTTGTTCGTCGAATATAGTGGTGTTTTTTCGGAAAAATGGTAAAATCTCAGAAAATATTTATTTCCCATAATTGAAAAAATTCATGCTTATTATATGCAAATAATTACGTACTTTCACAAAGTTTCATTTAAATTAAATAATTTTCACGCGAGACAAAAAGTAAAAACAGAAAAATCGGTTTTTCGTCATTTCCTCGCAAACTTTGAGGTTATGTCGAAAAATATATATACAATAAAAGTTTTAGATTATTTTATTATCTACAACTTTTGTATGAAACACTTTTCTCTAGGAGGTCACGTTTCGCCACAAATCACGAAAAACGGTTTTCATCCCTTAAATGGCACCCCATTTCACTACTTTCCTTCATCTCAAGTTCCAAAGTTTTTTTTTCCATTTTTTATGACCTCAACTATATATTCCAGCCGGCCGTTGTCTGCTATTAATTTTTTTTTTTCAGCATTAAAAATCCGTAATGGCCCCAGCCTATAGTACTGTTATACATAGTTTTTCTTTTTTTTTGTTCATTTTGTATATTTTTATTTATGAGATATTTGTTTGTTTGTTTGTATTAAATTGTAATAAATTATTACTGAATTATAATTACTATAAAGTGAATTTTTACTATTATGGCATAGCTGATTTTTACGATTGTTGTTTTCATAAAATATTAAATCTTGACACTATCAGTTAAAATTTTTGTGACATGTTTTATATCGTTGGAAAGAGAAAAAATAAACGGAGTTAATGGTGTTATGGCCTACTTTGAGATTTGTTTTTCATTTTTGCACAAGAGCGTATGTCATGTCATCCTTATTGTCTTTGCCGCCAACTTTCATCCCTTTAACTTTTTTGGTATCTCCTCAAATAAAAAAGCTATAACCGTTAATGGTTTTCTTACTTTTCAAGTTTCTGTAATATATCTCACAAAGTAGGCTATGGATTTCAAATTTGTTTTTACTGACATATAGCTCACAAAAAATGGGATAACTGTTTTTAAAACTTTATTCTTCTACAACAGATATTAAGCGAAACATTTGGTGTGGACAGACGGTATAAGAATGAATTTGATTGAATTCAGTATTTTGTACACATTTTGATTATGTATTGATTTCAACGATTTTGTTTTAGGATTTAGGTGCAATACAGGAACTCGTGGTGTGTACACACTGTACAGATATGCTTATAAAATGTTCCGCTTTTAAAACAACGTGCCTCAATACTTATAATTATATTATTTCATTTGCCAACAACAGGGACGATGTCAAGTTGAATCTGAGAGTTATCTATCTGAGCAAAAATGATATTGTTGCAGAAGATCAAGTCATATGTGGATTATGCATGGATGCCATAAGAAATGGTTCTGCTATAACCCTTGATGTTGAAGAGAGAGACGTTTTACTGAAGAAGATGATGACGCAGTGTCTTCCGGAATTGGTATGTATTGATGTTTCTTATATTATCACTAATCGCAATCATTTAAAAGTACTTTTCCAGACTTTTTGGTAACTAAAGTTCATACTAGATGCGGGTGCATGGTAATCATAGAATACCCAAAAAACTGCGTAGGTTTTTCTGCAACCTTTTACCATTATCTTCAATTTCAATCTAGAATTTTCTGTTGCCTTATATACTAGAAACACCTCGCATTTTAGCCATGTTATTATGTGTTATACCTTGTAAAGTTTAAATACATTCTTTGTTTACGGTCAAAAATTATGTATTCCTTAAAAAACAGGAAGTATATGCCGTGATATATGAAATGTTAAGAACCTAGATGAGTATAGTAAAATTATATAGAATGTAGTCTATATAAACATGGTATGAAGTAGATATTTTGCAACACCTTATGTATACAGTGTGTATCATTAGTAGTAGTCCATAGTTCAAGGGTCGATTCTTTGGATCAAAATATGAGGATGTAACAAAACATACTTTAGTAAATTGTTGCTCTGGAAAAGATATGATCAAATCTGGACGGTTGGGAAAGGGTTGTCACGACTCCTCTGTAAAATCCTTATTTAACTAAAAGGAACGTAAGTAAGTAAGTACAATAAGGATTTTGTAGAGGAGTTTACGATTGAAATATTATGTTTTAATATTCTACCCTCTAGAAGCACATTTGAACTACCCAAGCAACACCAAATGGTTTAATAAACGTTTTGATTTCATTTATACGACTGGCATATATAACGTTTATCGCAACCTATATTCAACGTTCGAATGTCCGCGCAACAAACGTATATATTTGTCTTATTATATATTAAATATAGACGTTTTAAAAATACGTATATATATGGTACATCATATTCTAAATATATACGTCTTAAGAAAACGTTATATTGTTGTCACATCATATACGAGATATGTACTTTTATGTGGAACATCAAATAAACGTATTCCATATACGTCAATAATACGTATGATGTATAGGTTTTTCTCACGGTTATGAAAAACCTCTTCTCCAGTTGCTGTATACGTGTAATAAACCTTTATTATCCACTGTAATTCATACATACATAAGGTATCCCTGTATGGAATATCTAATACTTACAAACTTTCTTATTTTCAATTTTTTGATAAAGTCATTTTTTATAGTGTTGCTTCAGCTTATTAAACTTTTTTTTGGCAATGTCAAAATTTAGGTAATTTATTCAGAGAATATAAATATCTGTTCGCGTAAGGTGAACATATTTCAAATTAAAAATATAGCAGTTTCAAAGTCTCATAAAGCTGGTGAACTATATAGTTAAAAGAAAATTAGGTGTAATCGTAAATTATAATTACTTTTATTTAAATTTTTTTCTTTTGAAAATCTGAACTTTTTCTGATTTTTTAAAGGGAATCCACCCTTGCATCTTTGTTAATGAATATACGCTATAAGTTCTTTAAACCTTTTCTTATATTGTTTTATAAACTAAGAGCTTATTTAATAAATGATTAAATAGTTTCCATCACTTTATTTTTACCAAAATTACCTTAACTTTCAAAATTTAAATGGGAAATTCTGTTATACGGTATTATAGACTAATCGATTTCAAATAACTTTGCAAGTCAAATCATGTCTTAAATCAGAAATCATTTGCTGCTTATGATAAAATTGTTAATATATATTGCTGCATAACAATAATAAGATGACATTGAAACAAATTAATTTCTAAGTGCCTTATTTTGTAAAATATATTAATTTTTCTTTAATTATAACAGGTGAATTAGAGTTGAAGTTTTTTTTGACTTGCGATACAATTGCCTTTGCAAAATTGTTTAGAATTGATCGGTCTACAGCACTATAAAAAAGATAGAAGGTACCTGTTTTTAAATTCGAAAGTTAATATTATAATGATCTCGAATTTTTTAAAAGTACATATTTTAAACCTCCTACCTATATATAACTACTGATATCAAGGAAAAATAATTCAATTGTGTATGTGTATTGAAGAGGTTATAGCCCCAGTGCATTAATTAATAATAAATCCTGGTCACGGCACCAGTGAAGAGGTTGAAGCCCACCCCAATTAATTACAAATGAAATCCTGGTAATCATGTCACCAGTAAATTCATTACTATTTATTTATCTGAAGGATAAACAAATAAGATTGGCCATTTGCGTGATCGTCTAGTTTTGTTAGTGTAGGACCCCAAATTTCATTGTGTGTGTAATAACCCTTTTTAATTACCCCAAGTTCTTTTATATAAAGTTTAATATTACTTGTTTCTGTCTGATACGATCTACTTTAGAAAATTAATCACTCTGTTAATTGAAATACCTGGTAAACTTGAACACACTGTCTATTAATTGAGAGACCTAGTTAATTTGATATATTATTTATGTAGTATCTTATTACTCAAGATTGCACTGTACATTTATAGTTGAAGTTTGTTTTCTATTTTGCTTTTGAAATTAAAACTTTTATTTAATTTATTACTTATATGACGAAAAGGTAAAGGTGAAAGAAAAGACAATAATTGATGGGAAAAAATAGTAAAAAAAACCCATTTTATTTTATATAAATTGATGCAACAATAGTCGAACATGAAATCAAAAATAATCCAAATATTTGAGACAATTGTCTAAATACTATAATAGGAAAATTTGCGCTGCTATAGTAATGACCATACTATAGATATACTTAGTGTTTTGATGCAAGAACAAGAACTTATGCAAAAGTATGTTGTGTTATTTTAATAGTAATTAGTGTTGTGGCAATGGCCTGATAATGATAATCTATGATAGAGCTGTCAGCAATCGCCAGGTAATAATGATTTATAATTAAATAAAGTTGTTAGCAATCGCTAGATAATAATGATTTATAATGAATAATGAATCGAATGCAAAACAAGGGACAGGAATCATGTCATGTTTATACATTGTCAAAATTAAGTTGAAAAACGACCATTAAATATTCGTGTAACATATCATAGGGTGTTGAGGAAATATCCTTTAATTATACACAGTTTAGTGATTGAAATTAAAGTAGGAACAATCGTTTAGATAATCATATTAATCCTGCTGAGGTGAGAATTTACACTCACATAAAATCTTTTAGAATGCTGCTGGGGAAATCTCCCTATAGTAGTTAAATAGAAAAGCAACCAGAAGATTGCCTATGATTGTCAAACTTACGGAGCCGCGAAGGTAAGAAAGTGCGGTTGCATCACCCTTCAATCGAAACAAGTGACCAGACAACTGCCTGAAATATTGACATATCCCTCGTTGTAACTGAACCCAATTGGAGAACAGAACCAGCCAATTGACTGTAGTCAATGTTTCAAACCTTTGTTAACGCAAAGTACGCCGAATTAAAAATGTCCAACAATCAGAAAACCTTGTGATTACAGTAGGAAAATATTCCTAGTGTACTGTAAATATAAAGCATTCTTGAAAAACCTTACATGAGATGTG
The DNA here is from genome assembly GCA_963675555.1 of Leptura quadrifasciata. Lineage (NCBI taxonomy): Eukaryota > Metazoa > Arthropoda > Insecta > Coleoptera > Cerambycidae > Leptura > Leptura quadrifasciata. Next base: position 92,002,854 of record OY776680.1, on the reverse strand, counting down.
ATGGAAACGAAAGTCCATTAATTGTTTTATAAAAACTGCAGAATAATGATAGACATGAAGTTTGGCTAGTCTGTGATAAAGTACCTTGTTATTGCATAGCTCTAAATCTATATTTCTTGAATATGAACTTGTTATTTTGCAAACGCAAATTTCCCTAAAATATTCAGAAAATGAAATTTTATGAATTAAAATCGTGAATAAAATCATAACTGAATAAACTGTAATATAATATTCTTTATAGTTAAAAATCAAAGCTAGTATTTCATAAAAAAAAACTAATGTTCTTTTAGTACCACAAATGCGTCAGTTAAATCTTTTTTAAACATCCCGTAACCAGAATATGAATGCAATTGCAAATAATAAAGTAGAGTCTCGAAATAAGAAAGTAATCACCTTTAGAAATTTATGCCAGCTGAATTTCTGTGAGCCCTGTATAGCGTTATATCGCCCGTGAATGCTCTCCCCCAGGTTCTACATGTTTAACGTCCTCGTAGGGCATCGTAGAGATGTTAAAACGACACTTCTTAAAGTGTACGTTAAGCAGTGATTGTCTTTGATGTAAGTACAACGAACACGAAGTACTGCGATGCAATGGTGTCTTAGAACTTTATTTCCCAAGTACAGCCGACCGAAGTCTGCAAAGTACCTTGAGCGTGGTTTAATTTTATTTCCTAAGTACAGCCGACCGAAGTCTGTCACCTTACTAAAATTTTATAGAGAGATATTAGGTCCTAACCTAACTCTCGATGGTGGTGTGTCCAAGTTCTTGAGAGAAACGTTGGCTAGCTTACAGCCGGAGCTGGCCGTGCGGTTATTTAGAACTACTCAATATACAACTGAGCAGCTCAGGGCGCCAGTAACCTAAATTGCCCTACGTTTCCAAGTAGTGGCTTAAAGTTCGGTTACAAAACTTCAAGCACCCCAAATAGAAATATATATAATTGGACCACGAAATCGATATCAGGTGTCAATTGCCTTAATTTTCTCTACTGAATATATTTTGAACGCATATTCTACAAAAATAAATGATTCCCAAAGTATATAAAATCTACTTTAATTTTCTACCATTCTGAAATATATATATAAAAAAACATAAACTTGTAAGCTAATAATAATGAAGGCCCGCTCGTGAATGTTTAGGTTGAAATATATATAGATATATAAAAAAAATATATATAGTGGTAAACCAATGATTAAATGTCCGCACGTGATCACGGTTGGCGCACAATATAATTTATTTAAAAAAAAAATGACGTAATAATTATATCTGCAAAATGATAGTAAATACCAAAAAAAATTAAATAAATATATTAATACAGGTCAAGATTTTGTCAAGACAAATGAATTAATCACTGAAATTTAGCGCAAGGGCCTAAAAGACGGCCATTCAATTAGTAGCAGACAAAAATGCACTACTAATATGTAATAGATTATTTGGTACACAAATGAATATGAATAAATGCAAAATATTAAAATAGTATATAGAAAATACAGAAAATTCAAAGAAATACAGCTTATCTGCTTAATGTCGTCCTCGCACGAGATTACTGCAAATGGCGGCTCCAATGGTCGATCGTCCAGGACAGCCGGTATACTGCATCTATTTCAGAAATTCCAAAATAACGAACTGGAACGCAGGAACTTCAATAGGTCTTCTAACGGTAGCTTGATATCAGAAATATCCCAAATTAGAAACCAAAATTACTGCACCAAAAAGTGAAAGAAGCCAGGGAAAAGAAGAAAAGCCCTATAACAAGGATTCACGAAATTACCATTAACCAGTCATTTAAAAGAAGAAAAATGTAATAACTTACGTAGATGGAGGGTGGCTTGAAGTAACCAAAGCTATAGGCAAGAGCTTGGTTGATTACCACGTGTTAATTAGGGGTAACAAATGCCCTCAAATCCAGCAATACAGCCGATATTGTGCGCCGTCCAAAAACTTACATAAGCACACGGCCACAATATAAACACAATCTTTCTAATTATATCCAAAATGAACACCTCAAAGTGTTAAACATATAGAAAAATGTGGATTGCACTCATTAACACACCAGAAATACGTGGTAACTGACTCGAACGCCTGTTTTTATCCTTCGCTCACAAAAACTTCGCGATAAAATACGAAAAACTATACATGATAATGGCAGAAATACAATGGCAATACCTATTAATTATATATAATATGATGCTTATTTTTACGGATATTCCTTATATTAAGACAAGCTTGATGTATAAAATTGAAAGGATTTAAAATGACCAATACGAAATTTTAAGGTGATTATTTCCTGATTTTCCAAATATACGATTCCGTAGCGCACCGCTGGTTGCATACTTTTAGGCGCTCTAACTCTATAAAATTAACATATAAATCCAAGGAGCGGCATATGCAAGGGGTTATATTAAAATTAACTAAATTAAACAAAATTGAAACGTTACAAGTCTGCAAAGTACCTTGAGCGTGGTTTAATTTTATTTTCTAAGTACAGCTGACCGAAGTCTGCAAAGTACCTTAGGTGCGATTCCAAATGCATCTGCTCCTCTGAACAGTCTGATCTTCTTTTATATAGTTCCTGATGTCACCCTTCTACCCGGATTATGCATCTCCGCTTGTTTCTTGTGGGAATATATTTACATTAACACAATTAATCACGTTGGATACGACGTAGTTCTGCACCGACTTCTAGGATGACACCCAACTCTCTATCTTTGTCTTTGGTTAAGGTAGAAAAGTGTAGGCGATTTCATACTCTGGGAATAAACGAAGTACTTGACACTTATCTGAATATACGATAAACAAACCCTGTGACTCGACTCGATTTTATGTAACTTTTTAGTTAAAACTGTAGCATTTAACGTTGGTTTAAAAGAATATAATTTTAAAATGCATTCTGGTAACTTTACTTTGCTCAAATTTAAATGAATAAATAAATGAATTAACTGCAATAATTACTTGAATTTGGAAATATAAATAGGAAAAAATTAAATTTATGTATGGGGTATATACAGGGTACTTCAGTATGTATGCGATAATAATATTTAAAAATATTTATTATTTAGTACTAGCTTTTTTATATTATATTAAGCTTTACCTATTCTGCGGGACTGGCTAAATACGTAAAACTATTTTATCATTTACTATTTCATCCTTGGGGACCTAGGATGTTTGACAACGATAACAAAACACAACATTGTTCACTACTCTCTACTAAAATCAATTGTAATTGTAATAAATATATTGTAACTATAGCAGCTCTTTGCAAGCTTTAACCAATCTTGAAACGTTCCTCTAATTTTTATGTCACTTGTGTCACCCATGCCTTCAACGCTAGCCATGCAGAGTTTTACACCTTCTGTGATAAAAAAAATGCAGTTACTATGAAATCGCTCAGATAAACAATAATTCTTGCCAATCACAAGTTGGTTTATTCTTATAACTTTAACGCACTACAACGTGATAACTCAAGGATAAGGGCTCATCAACATAACACTTGTTGAATTTCATTCAAATAATATATAGGTACGCAAAAACAAACAAGTAAATATTCTTTGTTTCGATCACAAGGCCACACACTACTAAGGTTGACTACCACCACAGGAAACAGCAATTAATACGACGATCCGCAGTTGCTCACCAGCTGTACTGGTGAGACAATGAAAGAGGTGCATATATTTATGAGAAATGCCTATGTATTCTGCAACAAAGACAACAATACTAACCCGGTTGCTGGCGACTGCGCAACGATGCAGATTGATATATGTTTAAAAACCATATATTATAAACTGCAATATTACTTAACAAATATTTTCATCCATCATCTATCTGTAACAAATTTTGATAAATGTAAATATTTTACTCATATTTCCAGATATTGTTGTATTCTTCGAACTTTTAGTTGCAATTGTTTATGACATGCCTATAAAAAATGTAGCGCAAATACATATTTATCGTATACATTTAAAAATCATATATTAAAAACTATAATATGGCTGAAAAAATGCAAGTAGTGTCAATTACACCAATTTACAATTTAAACATTTGACGGAAGTGTAGTCTCAACTCTCAATTAATTATTTCTCAAATATTTTGCGTTACACCAAAAATTTTCGGAGAAATACATTTATAATATAGGTAGAAAAATCGTTTATGAAATTAACGCTTTTCATAGACGTTGATTAAATATACGATAATGAAATTTAAACCATAATTTCATATAATAAATGTTTATTAAACCATTGTGTGTTGCTTGGGTATGCTAAGCCCAGTCAGGCTATTTATTTTTCGACTGGACTGCTAGATGGCGCCTGCTGACTGTTTTACATGTCGCTATCCTAAGGATACCAAGATGTACCAAATAGTCGAAGGATCCTCGTGTCGGTTGTCACATGCCTACCTTGCACTGACAAGAGCCAACAGCTCGAGACTGCGGTCTGCAAGTGGTGTGGGACAACTGGCACGAGAGCGCCTTTAAGTAGGATCAGTATTTCGGCTGGAATTTATTGCAATGGAAACATTAGTGTTCTGTTGGTAATATGCAATTATTACACGTAACGCGCCAGGCTTGTCCTAATATTTAGTTGTTAGGGCTCATAAAACAGTTCCCTTTTCTAATTTTGTTAAGTCTAATTTGCCTACACCAAGCAATATTTTGATTTTTAATAAATGTTTTTTTAAATATATTATTACATTTTCAATATTTGATTTTTGATTGATAGGATTTTAGTCTCATCGAGAAACCGGTAATCTGTTCGCCTTGCCACCGCTCTCTAGAGAATTGTTTCCATTTTGTGAAGGACTGTCTGCTTGTAGAAGAAAGAATTAAGAAATACTGTGAAACTCTGGATATAAATAGTAGAGGTCAAATAGAGCTGAGCCATTTATTAGAGTTTAAAGTAACAGATGTGATAACAAGCGAGATAAATAATATCCCGATTGATATAATCAAAGAAGAAAAACAATTGTATGAGGAAAGAGAAAATGCCGATGGAAAAAATAGTGACAATGAAGGAGGCTTAATTAAATCAGAACCAATGTTCTGTGGCGACAGTGAAAATGCTTCTGTAGGAGAAAATAAAAAACTTGATGAGACTGAAGTACAAGAAACATTCTGTGGAGTAAACGACACTTATGTTAAGGAGGAAAGTGTTTTAGAAATGGGGGATCAGAAATGTTTGATTAAAGAAGAAATTGAAATGACGACAGATGAACCCGATTTCGTAAGGTAATATTGAATTAAGTTTCATTTTAAATGTATAAAATTTATTTTCAAATTTTTTTACATGTTTATTATTTTAAATTTATTCAAAGTGTTGGAGTGGTACAAATTCAGATTATTAGATCCTAATGTCGGCCCACCCCCATGTCTGTTTATTTAGAGATAAATTCAATCGGTGGAACACCCCACCACCCCATTGGGGTTATTTCACAATTTCTGTTTATGTTAAATCTATAATCAGGAACACCTAAAAACTCTATAAATTCGAAAAAAAATATATTTTTTTATCGCTACGTACTTTTAATTTCGGTTTGTAATTTGAAAATATTAATTCCCGCCAACAGTCGTGACGTCAATGTTCCCGCATGCGCAGTATAGCGTAGATGAAATATCTGTGTGGCAGCACTGAATTTCAAACTTCACTAACATAAACTGACAGCTAAACTAGCCGTGCAGCAGATGTTAGGTTAGTTTTTCTGGTGTTCCGTTTGTTTTGAGGTTTTGATTTGTTAATTTATAAGACGTTGTGTATGCAGTTATATAATATCAGTTGTGTAGTTTGCAATATTAAGTGATTTAATTTTACAAGTATTATTATAAACATCAGGTAAGTTTCTACCCCTAGATAATATTTATACTCATTTTAATTTCAAACATTATAATTACTACAGAAATGGACTACAAAAAGTGTTTTGTACCAACCTGTAAAAACACTACTTCAAAGAAAATATTTATATCTGTTCCAAAAATTGAGAATATTCGGAGTCTGGCTGTTGGACGAAGTAAGATTCCATCGATATCTTCAGCGGGCATATATTGCTGTGAAGATCACTTTAATGTAAGTTTTTGTTATGCAGTAAAATATCAGAATTCTGAATGTTGAGAATTTTATGATTTTTATAGAAGATAACATTTTTGCACAAGCTAATAGATAAAAATAAATAGTATTAGAGTTTAGTAATTTATTAACCATTTTCTTACAGATGGAGAATGACTGCAAGAACTGGATGGCTTTCAAATTATTTCAAATACAGTTAAAATTGTAAGTAGATTATTTTATAACGATTGTCTGTGGGATAGTCAATCTACAAGGGCTTTTAATAAAATAGATGCCATGCCTCAATATTTTTATAGCTCATTATTATAAAATATTGAAACATTCTGATGTATAAAATGTTATTTTTCCTGTGTCAGTAGAACAAAAATATCAATATTGTATTGTATTTCTATGCCTTGTAAAGTTGTAAAATAAAATTTTTGATTTTATGAATATATTCAAGAATTGCTTGGTGTTTAATTTAAAATTTTGAAGTACAATTCTACAATTGAAGGGCCAGGGGAAAATAGTAACATGCCACAATATTAAAATGTTGAGAAAAGTCAGCCTAAAAATTATAATCAAATCCTGAAATCATATTATAAAAAGCATCTTATTCTTATTTTCATACACAATCGAAATTACCATTTACTTTGTATTTTCATATAAAAACTAAAAAAATGAGTTTAGGTTTTCAAGAAAAACAAAATAATATTGAAAACTGTGGCTTGATACTTTCTTTGAAACTCACAACTCTTGACTACCTGATAGTTGTACCTGCCATCGGCTTGTTACATTTTCACAAAATTTAAGTGCATTCTGAAATGACTAAAGAAGGCAACTAGGTAATTATAGCGCCATCTATTAATGAATATCTTTAATAATTTTATTGTGGCTTCTTACCTCTCCACACAACGAATTATACTGAAAACAAAATTTTGTACAATGTGTGGCTTGTTAACGCTTCCCTGAGGAGAAAGAATATAATCTAATGTCAATACAAATAAATCTAGAAAAAATAAAGTGAATTTCATACTATTGAAATTTTTTATATTGTAGGTAAAAAATAAGCCGTCTAACATTTCTCCTGCAATAAATATTTTATTTGAAATCACATTTTATTACGACAGCTACCTACATTTAATGTACAATGATTCATAGTAAAATATTTTACCAACTTTATATGGAGAAACTAATATTCTCTTATTCATATCGAGAATAAAGTGGAACTGCTGTACAAAAAACATAATGAACTACATAGGCTTACGTGCTTGATTACATGTTACGGGTCCTGATAAGACTAAAAAGATCAGGTTCATGACTGTGACACATTAAGGACTAGTACTTTAATGCTTAGTTAGCAAATTTGGCTATCGGTTAGTGTAAAATGGGTAAATCCTATTGATCGACAAGTCACTAACTGAGGGTTAATTTAGCTAACCTTGCATTAAAGTACCGGTCCTAACTCTATTCTCAACATTAATGAATAAAATATACTATCAGCCTATTCTAAAAATTGCCAAAATACATGTAGCATCTAACTAAAATAAGATGGACCTAAAGTTCACAAACAAAATACTATGTGTATTTTGTTTGAAATGCTAATCACCTTTATTAGATTTTTATTATTTATTCATTTTATTAAAATAGGAAATATCACATTTTTCCAAAATTCTATTGCTTCTCTGATTATCTCTCTAATAAACACTCCATTATTAAAATCTATTTCAAAAACTTGCACTTTATCATTATTTTCAAAATCTTCTTTCTGCCAATAACATTCCACTGCTGTTGGACTCTTTTCGTCATTTCTTCTTAGAATACAATATAGAAATGCAATTGCAAGCTTACATCCACCTATAAACATATATTTAAATTATAAGAGTCAAATGCCGTTATACAAAAGTAACAAAATATTTATATTAAATATACTTATTTATATATATTTTTTACATATCTTACCTTGTGAAGTAGCACAGCTTTCACATTGGCAACTTAAGATACTGTCATTTGCCTCATCAAATATTGCAAAAACTGTGTAGGGTTTATTATGTACTTTATGTTCTGGAACAATGCGACCTTTAACGGTGCATATGTTTTGTTCTCACTTTACTCGCACATATCTAATAGCATCATCACCATAACCAGCTGTAGATGCCCTAAAATATAATATATACTTATTACGAGTTTACCAAATATTAATATGTATATTTTTATTTCCAATTTCAAGAAAACTAACCTCACATTTTTCACGCTCTTAAATTCATCACTGAAATAGTCCATATTTTTCGCAAAGAATTCCTGAATCATAATGTAGTTCACTTCAGGTAAATTTTCACTGCTAGCTTTGATGAAATTAGGCTCCATAATGTAATAATTAGTAAGTAAGATGAACTGACAAACTACAATAACAATAAACACAAACCAGACTGTCATACGTGTGACTCTTCTTCTACCTCTTTGACATTGTCAGTGAGGAATCTTAACAAGAACAAATATTCTTAGATTTAGTTCTTAAACAGTGATATCAGAAGTTAATAAAATTTGAAATTATTGACGATACTTGTTATTGATTTATGAATAATTGACAAATAATAAAGAAATAGTAATTATCAATACATTATTCTTGTATATTCTACTATTCAAAATTATAGATATTTTAAAGTTTTTCTTTAACATGAAATAACCCCATTAGGTATAATATTTAATAAAAAATCATTGTAATCATCCGCGATTTTAGAAGGGCAGCCTGCAACTTGAATTTCGTTTTTGTGATTTTTGCCAGTTATTTCATCATAAATACTTCACATGCATTTGTTTTTGTTGTCAGACATTTTTATTCGATTTTCATACATTTTTGATCTTTCCTTAGCTAGTAAGTTGTTGTATTTTTTCTTTGTTAAGTTATAACTCTCTATGTAGTTTCGATCATTTTTTGACATTACAAACAATATATCTAACTGATTTTTGCATTCTTTTATTTCTGGACTTTTTGAATCATTACAATTTTTATTTTTTCTATTTACACAGTATGTTAATGGAAAACTTTCATTGAAAATAATACTAAAAATGTTTATAAAATAGTTCCACAGTTTGTTTATGTCATATTTTTTGAACTGATACAATTCACTCCAAGTTTGTTCCCGTAATCTTAAAATGAGATTGTTTTTATTATATTCTGAAAAAAACCTCCGATATGTATGTTTATTCTCATATACTTGATTTAATGAAAAAGTTATCTTTTGTGCAGTATGGTCTGAAATGAAAGAATGCAAAATACTTGTTTGATATTCATATTTATAATTAGTAAATATATTATCTATGCAACTATTTGTGTTGTGTGTGATTCTGGTATATTTGTAATTGTTATTGTGAAGGAAAATGAATTTAGTAATATGGTAATATCTGACAAATGTTTATTGCTGTCCTTTAGTTCAATATTGAAGTCTCCTGCGATGAATGTTAACTTGTTTTCTGTAAATATTGTTGTTAATAGACTTTCAAGCTTCTCAAAAAATAATTCTATATTCCCATTTGGCGGTCTGTATACACTTACAATTATAACATTTTGGTTATTTATATATAGTTCTACAACAGCACATTTGAATTCATTACAAACGGATAGTTTATTTTACTCTCACGGCCCATCTGTGTCAATTCTTAAGCATTAGATCTAATCTAAGAAAAAAGTTTTTCAAAATCACTTTGATTTTATAAAGATTTTATACAGCTGTAGAGTATAAATGCTCTATTTTAAGCTGTAGAAATTTGTTACTTGAGAAATAGTGTGTTGAAGGTTCTCGCATGATGCAGTTAACAAACGTTAACGACTAATTTCCATTGGGTGGATTTTATTCAAAGAATCAAATCTTATCTAAAACTGATCCAAAGAAGTATACTATTGCCATGATAGTGATGCTCTAAGAATGGAAACAGTAAGACTTGCACTTGCCATATCTCGAAAACTGTCCATTATTGAGGGTCATGCTTATGATAGTACTTATATAGATATAGAAAGAAGTTGTGTGTGACACTGTTCTGCTTTTATATGAACTTTTCGCTTTAAATATATCATATTAAATTGTGTTTTAGATATCAATATGTTCATAAAGTGATGCTTAGTGTTTTGGGATAACTTATTTTTTAGTGTTAATCTTTCAAACTAATTTAATTGCTTAATTGGTTGTTTAAAATTAGTGAATAAAGAAAAAAGCATTCTAAGTGATTCTTATCTGAAGACAAAAACTGTATTGGCTATCATTTGGTTTATTTACATTTCACCTTCCAGTGGTGTAGTCAAATTTATATTAATATATTTACTCAAAACTCAGCAAAATGTTATGCCTCAAATGTAACACAAAAGCTGATGATGATTCTAGCTGTGAATGTGATGGCTGTCATAGAAAAATTCACTATTCTTGCTCTGAATTAACTGCATCCGAGGTAAAGTGTATGCAATTGAGAAACAAAAGTCTACTAAAATTCTTTTGTTCCACTTGTCAAGAAGGGCTACGTCTTATTCCTGTAATGGAAAAGAAAATAGAAACTTTGGAACAGAAACTGGATAAGCTTGCTGAGATTATGGCAAATTTCAAACAGGATGATCCTTTTGATAATAAAGCTGCACTTAACATGGAATCAATGATGCATGAAATTGAAGACCGTAGAAAACGAGCTAATAACTTAATGATTTACAACCTCCCGGAAAGCGATGGCGATAATATCGAACAGAAAAACGAAAAAGACACTGCGGCAGTTAAGGAGGTATTATCCGCTGTCCCCATGGATATACAAATAAAAAAGGTACTACACCTTGACCCAGCTAATGATAGATCCCGACCAGTTAAAGTAATTTTAAATAGCTCTGATAGTGTTCTGCACATTCTGAGAAACAAACATAAATTAAGTCATCAAAACGTAAAGACCTCACTAAAAACCAACGAAACTATCTTCAAGACTTGCGTAGAGAATTGAACCAGAGAGTTGAGAAAGGCGAAAATAACTTAACCATAAAATACTTTCTAGGAATACCGAAAATAATTAACAAGAACATCTCAAGAAAAAACTGACCGGGGAGGGTAAATCCTCAATGGGTGTCAATAACTTTAATATTTATTATCAAAATGTTCGTGGTATTAGATCTAAAATGTCTAATCTTTTATGTAATGTCCTAACATGTGACTATGATGCCTTAGTATTCACAGAAACTTGGTTGCACAATGGTATCCAAGATGAAGAACTAGGTCTGACAAATTATAACATATACAGGTGCGATCGTACTTTAGCGACAAGCAATAAAAGCAGGGGAGGAGGGGTATTCATTGCCATCAAAAAGCAATCTTTTTCTAAACTGATCAGTACTCAGGTGATTAATATCGAACAAATTTTTGTTGATGTCAGATATCAAAACGAGGAATTTATAATTGGTGGTGTATATCTTCCTCCAGCATCAAATATTGAACTGTATGAACAACATAGCTCAAGTATTAGTGATATATGTGATAGATTTCCATCCAAAAAGTTCTTTATGCTTGGTGACTATAATTTGCCAAATGTGGAATGGAGCAACGATGAATATGGTTTGTTGGCGACCTACAATAACAACAATGCTGCACAAATTTTGGGAGACAGTCTTGCTTTTTTAAATTTCTATCAATTGAATAGTATTAGAAACTGCTATAATGTTATCTTAGACATAGTATTCAGTAACGATCCGAAAACTGTTGTGGAACTTGCTGACAAATGTTTATTAACTTGTGATGCCTACCATCCTGCAATAGTTATCAAATTTGATGTTAGTGATAAATTGAGCTCACATATGACACTTTTTATTATAATTTTAAGAAAGCCGATTATTATAACTTAAACTATTATTTAGCAGGAATCAATTGGGACCATTTATTTACTGATGTTAACGATTGTAACATAGGCGTAGAAATATTTAATCAGGTTTTATTTACAGCAATACAATTATATGTGCCTTATGTACTGTTATGTGCTGCCCTCTAACGAGGAAAGATGTGATTAAGTACCTATTATTCTGTTACTTCCTGACTAACTAGGGTGGCGCCATCTATGAGCCAATTGACGAACAGTCATCTGTCACGAGAGAAAACTCTGTAGGGTTCCAGAAAATTATGGAATGATATTCTGGACATTCCAAGTGGGTATATAAAGAGGTGAAGCCAGCAGATGGGGGAACAGTACAGTTTAGTAAAGTATAAAGAACAGTTCAGTTTAGTATCCAGTACAGTTCTGGTTACAGAGACAGTTTGTAGAAGAAGAGTTCAGTTGAGTGAAGTAGGCAATACAGAGTTTTTAGGTTAGATAAAGTTGTCAAGTTTAGGAAGAAAAGTACATAGTGTTTTAAAAGTAGTGAATTCATATTAGATTAAGTTATTATTAGTTGTGTGATTTTTAAGTATTTACTAGTGTAATTTTAGTGATTAAATAAATCAGTGGTTTGTGAAAATTCTTGTTGCAAGTTATTCCAATCCACGGAGTGTTTACTGAAAACTGTAAACACGTTACAGTACGTTCAAAAAATCAAAATTTCCCCGCTGGTTTACGGCCGAGTTAAAACAACTTATTTTCGATAAGAAAATAGCACATAAAATATACAAAGAAACCAATAATTGGGATGATTACTTACTATTTTCTAATCTAAGGGCTCAGTGCAAAGAGTTAACTAAAATATGTTACAATAGGTATGTAGAACTTTCTGAAAACAGACTGAAAAATGACATCAAATGCTTTTGGAATTATGTAAACAGCAAACGGGAAAATTTTGGATTACCTGAGACTATGCACTTAGGAAACCAACAATGTGTCAGTGGTATTGATATACTAAACAATTTTGCAAATCAATTTCAATCCGTATATAAACCACCTGGTATCAACGATGTTCCTAATTTTAAAAATGATAAAACAGTTGATCTTAATTTTTGTAATATTAGTTTAGAAATCATCATAGACAAGTTAAATAGCCTAGATTCCAACAAGGGACCAGGCCCTGATGGCATACCACCTAGTCTATTAAAAAACTGTAGATTTACTCTTGCAAAACCACTATTTATCCTTTTTTCCATGTCATTAAATTCTGGTATATTTCCAACTCATTGGAAAACAAGTTTTATCACTCCTATTTATAAATCTGGGGATAAATCAGATATAGAAAATTACAGGCCTATCTGTATTTTAAGTGCAATCCCAAAAGTCTTTGAAGATATTATTTGTGACACTATTAAAGAGCCGCTTAATCAAATTATTATAGAGGAACAGCATGGTTTTTGCAGGGGTAGATCTACAACTACTAATTTATTAAGTTTTTCACATTACGTCTTGAATGCTTTGGAGAAAAAAGAACAAGTTGATGTCATATACACAGACTTCTCCAAAGCGTTTGACTCAGTAAATCATATTATCTTGTGTGAAAATTTACGTTCTATTGGAATCTATGGCAACCTACTAAATTTACTCACTAGCTATCTCTCTGACAGAACTCAATTTGTAAGGATCAAAGGATTCACATCATATGAAATTTGGGCAACTTCTGGTGTGCCTCAGGGCAGTCATTTAGGACCATTTCTTTTCAATACTTTTATTAACAACATAAAAACAAAAATAACCTTTTCAAGAAACTTTTCGCTGATGATCTAAAATTGTTCCACTCTGTTACATCAACTAGCGATTGCCTAAAGATTCAACTAGACCTGGATGCATTTACTGAGTGGTGTTCAGAAAATTTTATGGATGTAAACGTGAACAAATGCAAAACCATATGTTTTTATCGTAGTCTTGACAAAATTGAGTTCTGTTACAGAATAGATGGAGAACCTCTCATGAATGCAACCACTGCAAAGGATTTGGGTGTTATATTGGATAACAAGCTGGACTTTCGTTTGCATTTCGAACATATAGCAAATAAAGCTACCAAAATGCTAGGGTTTGTATGTAGAACTACAAGAGACTTCACTAATGTCGAGTCTATAAAAATTTTATATAATTCTCTTGTACGATCTACTTTAGAGTATTCTTGCTGTGTCTGGTCTCCTACATATGAAAACCATAAATATCACTTAGAAAAGGTACAAAACAAATTACTTCGCACTTTAGCATATAAATTAACTTTGCCTCTAAACGAATATTCACTTGATGACATTCGAGATATAACTCATTTACCTAAGTTAAGTTCACGCAGAGATCACGCAGATATAAAATTCTTGCATAAAATCATAAATGGCGGCATCAATTGTCCAAACTTGTTAAATGAAATTGGCTTTCACGTTCCACCTAGGTTTACTCGCAATAACCAAACCTTTGCGGTGGCATTTCATCGGTGTAATTATGGAAAACATTCACCATTGGCTAGGATAGTATCGCTTGGAAACAAAATTAATATTGATCTATTTCATTGTTCTGAATTAAATCTAAAGCACATGCTACGTTCAGTAGATTTATAAATAAATTGTTATTATAATTATTATTATTATTAGCAATGTCATACTAGGCTAATTGTATTTCTATGAATTTTAATGTAATATTGGGTTTACCCGTTAATTAAATAAATAAATAAATAAATTTGCAATTACAAAATGCATGATGAAGAATATTTTCAATAATCCTTTTTGTTACTGTAGTAATATATGGTAATTTTTTTTTATTTTTAGGGTTAAAGATGGCGTTGTTTTGCCACAGCCAAAAGTCAGTACTGCAAACCAATGGACAATAAAGAACGGTGGGTTCAGGCATAACTCTTGTTCATATAAGGGAAACCTTAAAGATGGCGTTCAACATCGTCTATTAGTATATAAGAATTCGTCAAAAATAACCTTATACAAATGCAACTCTTGCCCATTTCTGGCAAGACATAAAGAATCCCTTGAAAAACATTTAACAACGCATAAGAATCCTTCGGAAGTAACATTGTACAAATGTCAGTTTTGTTCATATCAGACAAAATCTAAAGATGACATTAAAACACATTTACCCCTGCATGGCAATCCTTCAAAAGAAAAAATGTATAAATGTGACCTTTGTTCATTTGGGACAACTCCTTCAGAGGTAACATTGTACAAATGTGACTCTTGCTCATTTCGGGCAAAATATAAAGAATCCCTTAAAAAACATTTCACAATACATAAGAGCCCTTCAGAAATAACAATATACAAATGTGCCTTTTGTTCACACCAGACAAAATATAAAAATAGCCTTAAAATACATTTACTCCGGCATGGCAATCCTTCAAAAATGTATAAATGTGACCTTTGTTCGTTTAAGACAACTCAAAAGCATTACCTTGTAAAACATTTTCGTGTGCATATGGGTATGGTCTATAAATGTGACTCTTGCTCATTCCAGACAAAATATAGTAAATCCCTTAGAAGACATTTACAGGTACATAAGGGTCCTGCAGAGGCAATGCCGTACCCATGTGCCTCTTGTCCATTTCGGACAAAAAGTAAACTTTGCATGAAACAACACTTACGGTTTCATGAAGATTCTTCAAATGTAGGAAGGTACAAATGTGACTATTGCTCATTTTGGACGAAATACGAACGCGCCCATAATGAACTCTTAAAAGGAACAGTGTATAGATGTGATTTTTGTCAATATCAGGGAGAAAAGCATTCTGATCTTCGCAGACATCTGCTGATACATAAGTATAGTTCGGAAGTGTACAAATATGAACATCGTCTAATGTCACGTAACAAGCCTCCAGAAATAACAATTTTGCATAATGATAGACTTAGTTATTTCAATAAAAGAAAGAGAGCAACCATAAAAAAGGAACAAGATGACCCTAATATAAGTTTTAAAATTGAACCAAACTCAATATAACTTCAGTAATTTATAGATTTGTGCTGCAAACCACCACATACTTCATCAACAGAACACATGCAGAGTTTACAGGTATACCGAGTGTAAATGAACAGTAGGCAACTCCTTTCACATTTTTAAATACAGGATGGACTATTAATAATAGGCCATAGTTCAGGGGTAGTTTCTTTGGGCCAAAATATGGCGATATAATAAAATACAAAACGCAGCGAATTTTATTAGAGGACAGGAAAATGTATTTTTCAATGTAAGAAAATCTTTTATGGATAGAATTAGAATAGGCATAGAACTAGGTGGAGACCATATGGAACATTTACTCTAAGTTGCAGCAATGGGGTTTTTGTATGGAGAGAAAGTTTATAATGTCATTAAGTCAACTTTTACGTTATTTTTTTCGTCTTCTAATAAGATTAGATCCTTATTTTCATTTATATATTTATCTCAATACCATGAAAATAACCCATTAGTTCATAAGAAAGTGAAAAAGAGTTTACGCTGTTATTACGATTTTGTTTTCCCTTACGTTTTGTACTTTTTTCAATAAATACACTTTGTTTCATTAAATTTGAATTTGTCTTTCAAAAATTTATTGAAATGTTTAACGGCACTTTCCTCGAAAACGGTTGAAGTTATCAAGTTCTACCAAGTGTACCTTTTATATGTGGAAATGATGCCCTCATCAGATTTTCTGGTCAGAAGTACCACGTTTCGTGGAAAAAAAAAAAAAAGGACGAGCGAGATATAGTAATAAGCTTAGAAAACTTATTGCATGTATAAATGGCACAAGTGGATAAAGTGGTACTTTATATGCTTCATAAGTGTGGATAAAACTCCAATTCCTCCAAAAAGTTAAATCAAATGTGCATAAGGAAAAATGGTTCAATGATGAATTAAAACAGCTGCACCATCTTTTGTGCGAGTTGCTAAAATTAATAAAAATTACCCAAACAACGAAGTAATTAAAAATAGGTATTTAAGATTTAAACAAATATACTCTGAGAAAATTAAACTTGTTAGGGCAAATTACAATGACGGGCGTATAAAGGTTGCCCAAAATATAATGAAAGAGAGTTGGCTCATTATAAATGAAGCAAAAATTTATTCAAAGCAATCAGTTACAGAAATTGTTATTAATGATGAAATATTTACTAATACTTATGATATTTGTAACGGTTTTAATAATTTCTTCTTGAATTTTAAGAGCCCTAAACCTGATTTTAGCAAATTAATTTTATTTCACAACGTTATACATAACTTTTACCTAACCCCTACCACTCCAGCTGAAGTTAGTGAACCGTTGCTTAAAACAACAAGTAAATCAGCTTCAGGGATTGACGAGATAAGAGGTCAAGTACTGGTTGATGAAATTTGTGTTCCGCTGTCTTACTTAATTAATGAATCTTTTGCTAGTGGCCAGTATCCGGATTTACTGAAAATTTCAAAATCTATACCAATATATAAAAATAATGGATCGAAAATGGAGGCTTGTAATTATAGAAATATAAGTGTACAAAATCAGTTCGCAAAAGTTTTTGAACTTTGTTTTAATAAGAAGTTATTAAACTATTTAGAATTTCATAAATTGTTAATCTCTAGCCAATACGGATTTAGAAGGAAAAAATCAACAATAAACGCTATTGAAAAATTATGTGACTATGTTTATAATTCATTAAACAATAAAGAACAACCAATAGCTCTATTTTTCGATCTCAGTAGAGCTTTCGACACTGTCGGTCACAATCTGCTTTTAGAGAAACTATCTAGATTGGGTGTACGTGGATCTGCTCACGACTAGATCAACTCCTATCTCACTAACAGAAAGCAAACCGTAAATAATTGATCGCTTTAAATCAGATTTCAGGCATGTGACCACTGGCGTGCCACAGGGCTCTATTCTAGGTCCTTTGCTTTTCTTAATCTTTATAAATGATATGCCACACTCTTGTACAACACCTAATGCAGCAATTGTCTATGCAGACGATACAAACTTTTTGGTTTCTAGTAACTCTTCTGAGACCACTATCACCAAAGCTACATCTGTAAAGGAGTTTTCCAAATGGTGTTCAAACAATGGTCTTGCACTGAATGTTGACAAAACCGTTTTTATGTCATTTTTGCCAAAGAACTATGTTCATAGTTCAAGCATTTTAATTAAGGCAGATCATAAATCGATTGTGCATACAGAAGTGACAAAATTCCTGGGAGTAACTTTGGTTTGTAAAATGTCGTAGGAAACTCATACTGAAAATCTATTGAAGAAATTGAGTAAATCTTGTTTTGTTATTAGATACCTGAAATCCTCCGTCTCCCTTAATGTGTTAAGATTAGCATACTTTGGATTAGTTCAATCTATATTGTCCTATGGTTTAATTTTTTGGGAAAACTCTTCACACACTTACAAAGTATTCATCGCACAAAAGAAAATCGTTCGTTGTATGGTTGGTCTTTCTTATCAGGCACACTGTAAAGAGGCATTTATTGCACTATCTATCTTAACTCTACCTTCACTTTATATATATCTAATTGTTACAAATATAAAAAAGCAAGAGACTCTGTTTTTAAGAAATAATGATGTTCACAATTACCACACACGCAGCCACACTGAACTTTAGGATGCCATTTTCTAGATTAAGTGTGGGCCAAAATTCACATGTTTTTCAGAGAATCTACTGTTTTAATAAATTTACCTGACGCTTTGGTCATTTTAACAATTTTAATACTTTTAAAAATACTTTGTTAAAGTACTTACTTAACAATGCTTTTATTCCTTAGACGGGTATCTACAATCTTAGTATTTATGAATTTATTATTGGTATTATTACTCTTAAGATATTCACTACTCTTTTTAACTGTTATTATTTTTTAACTGTATTTATTTGTTTTGACTAGTCTTATAAGTTTCACTATTGTGTAACTTAACATGATGAATAAAGAACTTACTTATAATGTAATTGTGGATAAAGGCAATTAATTATCAATAAAAATCCTTGCGCATTCGATTTCATTAAATAAAAAATATAATAACCGCACTTGTTTTATTTATAAAGTATTTAATAATAGCCCCCAAATCATCATTACGTTTCAAAAAAGGGGTATAAACCAAAATAGATTTTTTAAATGATTTATAAAACATTCAAACAGTACAAATAACAAATAACTATAAAAGACTTAGCCCTTAGCGTGAACCCTTATAACAAATGCCACTTGCATATATACAGACACATATAAATTCACTAATAGACTTTCAAATTTTCAGTATATATTACCATTTTAACGTAATTTTTGATCTGCAGGGAAGATTAGTAGCTCAGCTGGAAAACTGAGAATAACATAACAAATCGTTCTCGACTTCACATAAATAATTTTGTTAACCAACCGTTTGCATCATTTTACCTGTAAAAACTATTTAGACAATATACTTTAATGTACTTTATATTTGAAAAATCATAGAAGTTACTTGATTATCGCGTCTACAAAATTAGGCTCCATTTAACCTCAATAGTAAACTGATTTGTTGATCACTGCACATAAGGTTATACTATGAAAATGTAGATGTCGTTTACTCCGCTATTTATATGGTTTCTCTTCACGAGCGTAATCTTTTAGTTTGGTGTCGTAGTTTGCCAGGGCAAGGGGGAGGTTGATATTGATAATGTTACCATCCCTTGATGTTTCTTTACTTCTTTTATCAATCCTCCTAATATCTAGTAGGCATTAGAATGACATGCTAATGAAATTATTACCAAACAGCATTATTTTTCTGGGAATTAAAAGTGTTGCTGAAAAATTATGCATTAAAATATATAAATAAAGTATATACTTAAGTCTTTTTAATAAATATTTTTTTAAACAAGAATTTATTTTTGTGAAAAGTATCGATTTAATTTTTGTTCTTGTTTTATTAATAGTTAACATCTAAGGCATATTCAACCAGCTTTAAATAGGTACCACTACTATACAAAACTCAGAAATTCCGTTTATTAAAAATCTGCCATTCATAATTTCATACTTGTTCGACTTTTTAAATATTTTGGGAAGTTACGTATCTAACATAAAACAGAACTTTTATTCAATAAACCATTTTGTCTAATGTTTTAAATACTTATATGGCTAATGTCGAAACTTTGTTATTCACTACTCAATTTGTCAATTCAGAAATTAGTGGCACCATCTATTGATGGGTGTTTTTCGCCTATAACGTAAAAGGAAAAAACTACAGACACAGCCTTCTACAGTTAGGAGGCTGTGGTACAGATCAAATAGATATACCACAACATAGTAAACAACCAAGGTTTGTAAAGTAAGATAGGTAGCATGGTAACTTGAACGGAATGGAGGGGTTACGATCTTGCGCGTCATCGTGCCTGCTGAAACTTAATTGTACTTATGCATTTTTTGAGACGTTGCGCTTATTTGTTGAGTTATTTCGAAATATTTGTTGTTTTCGTGTTTATAATCGTGCAGTTATAATTATTTAGTGTATAATCTAATTGACAATTACTGTTAAAGAGAAAAGACTCATAGTATATAGAAGTTTGTAACCTGTGTATTTACAGAAATAATTTTAAGGTAAACAGTTTTTATTATTTTCCGTTCATAATAATAACAAATAACAATGTTACATACAATTATTAGATGACTGGAGGAAAGGTTTGTAGTGTAGCTGTTTGCAAAAACAACTCAAAAAAGGCAAAAGAGAGTGGTGAGATGTTGATGTTTTTTGTTGATGAGTGATTTTTTCTTATTGATTGCTGTGTCTAATATGACATAATATTTAACGGCCCTCTTGTTAAATTTTATTAATAAATTATTGTATGCACATCTAATTCTAATAAAAAATTTGCATTAAAATTTTTTAATTACATAATTGTAAAGGTTGGCCTGGGGAAAAATTTCTACTCAGTACGTAATAAAATAAGAAACTTTTCTAAGTAACTCTTTTCGTTACGGCGAAAATTAGTATCATGTATGTTTCTTCATCTATCTTATAACTTTTTAAATTCGATAAGAATTATATAAAGCAATGAAATTAAGACTGAAGTCTCGGGCAAGAAATTGCACACAAGATTAAAAGAACCTACTTCAGTCCCTTGATATAAAATGTACTTCTTTAACTGCATACATTAATTAGTTATAAATTTGATATATAGTAATGTCAATTTTAAATTCCAAGGAAACGTAATCGATATTAATAATCATTAATCAAAAAAGTCAATTTATTAATTTGTGCTTGTACATTAAAAAATACAAAATACGGAATTCAAATTCATAACTAATTATACTTCTATATTAATGGTTTGAATGCCAGAAATTCGAATGAGCAGGCAGAGCGACGTGTTCCCGCATTTTAAATAGTGATCTCTGATTGGTCGAAAGTTACTTTACAAACCTTGGTTTGTTATGCTTTGGCCGTGCTCCACTGCGCCACCACTGTTTCTAAGTTGACAGGTTCCAGGTTCTCTTCCGAATGATAAATGTTAAAAAGGGAGGGAAATTGTCCCGCCAACGAGAGAGAGAGAGCCTGCTGGTTGTTTCGTATGCTGTGCTCTGTGGTATGGTGTAGGTTATATGCTGGAAGAAGAAGAAGAATTAACCTGACTTTGACTTTTAGCAGTTTTAGCACAAGGATTGTAAACAATCCTTGGTCACAGACTGTGCCTTGGTTTTAGCATTAGTGCCCTTCATTGATGAGTCGGGAATTTTCTTAGTGGGTGGGTAAATAAATATAAATCGGGAAAATATGGGGAATTTTCCCGGATATTTTCCCACTCGTCAAACAAAACTTACACTGACTAAATCTTACTTAATCTAACCTGACCTGTAGTATTATTTTTTATTTACGTTTCTCTTTCTTGTTAATTGTTTATTTGTTAATTTACATAACAGAATATTATGTATCTTTTATTCTTGTAATAAAACATAAAAATCCAATATTATTAATAATAATTTTATGAATACATTTGCTTTAATAAACTTTAACAATACATTTAGGATCAATAAAATTAGCATTATTATTATTATTATTTATTCAGGGAAAATATTCGGGAATTTTTCCTCAAAAATAAATTCCGGGAATTTTACATCATTGGTGCCGTTGTCTTATAATATAATTGTTTTAACTTTGCAGTTGTTAATATTGTTACGTCCTTACAATTTGCAGTAAACACTTTGTGGATTCCAAATAACTTGCAACAAGAATTTTCACAAACCACTGATTTATTTAATCACTAAAATTACACTAGCAAATACTTAAAAATCACACAACTAATAATAACTTAATCTAATATAATTTCACTACTTTTAAAACACTAAGCACTTTACTTTTCTTCTTAAACTTGTCAACTCTTGTCTAACCTAAAAACTCTCTTGTCTGTTTACTTCACTAAACTGCATACTTCACTCAACTGAACTGTTCCCCCATCTGCTGGAGTCACCTCTTTATATACACACTTGGAATCCTTCTAGAACTTTTTTCTAGAATTCTCCATAATTTTCTACCATGTAATAGATGATTGTTCGTCAATTGGCTCATAGACGGCGCCACCCTACTAGTCAGGGAAGTAACTAAGCTTCTGAGGAAAACTTTGAACATGAACTTAATCACATCTTTCCTTGTTAGAGGGCAGCACATAACACTGCCCCCTCCTTAAGCCTGAACGTCCCGGTCAGGCAATTCAGATTCCCCAACATACTTCATACTTCGCCAACCTATCCAAGTGCACGATCTTCATCTTGGACTTCTTACTACGTTGAATTAGGTAAACAACGTCATTGATCCGAGTGATGACTGAATACGGTCCTTCCCAGGGTGGGTGAAGCTTCGGAGATTTTCCCTTCTTTCGTTGTGGGTTATATAGCCAAACCAGATCGCCCTCCTTGAATCCTGCTGACGTTCCCTTCCGGTCATAGCGAGCCTTCATTCTGTCACTAGCTATGCTAACTTGGTTTCGAACCAATTCGTGGACATTCCTCAGCTGTTGACTAACTTCGTCTGCGTAGTCATCCACGGACAGTGGCTTCTTATCTGGTGTACCAAACATCAAATCACATGGCAGTCTGATCTCGTGCCCAAATATTACACGAGCCGGTGTCTGTTTAGTCGTCTCATGAATGGCAGCCCTGTATGCCATTAAGAAAAATGGTATATGTCGATCCCAATCTCGCTGGTTCTTGTGAACTACCTTAGAAAGATGTTCCTTCATGGTTTTATTATGTCGTTCCACCATTCCATCTGACTGGGGATGAAGAGGGGTTGTCCGAGTCTTGTGAATGCCCAGCAACTCACAAATTTTCTGAAATACCCCCGACTCAAAGTTTCTCCCTTGATCGGAATGTAGCTCCAGGGGTACACCAAATCGGCATACAAGGTTATCCACCAAAACTCGAGCAACAGTAACTGCTTCCTGATTCGGAATGGCATAGGCTTCCGGCCATTTACTAAAATAGTCCATAGCGACCAGGATGTATTTATTCCCATCATCTGTCACTGGGAATGGGCCCGCTACATCTATAGCAATCCTCTCAAAAGGAGCTCCGACGTTATATTGCTTCATTTGGCCCCTGCTCTTCATCTGTGGCCCTTTGGTAGCTGCACAAGCCTTGCATTTGCGGCACCAAGCTTCCACATCTTGACGGCTATTTATCCAATAAAATCGTTCCCGTACTTTAGCCAATGTCTTATTCATACCAAAATGTCCCCCGGACACTCCATCATGTATTTCCTGAAGTACTTTTGGGATCCGACAGCTGGGTATCACCAGACGCATGGTAACTTCCTTCCCATCTGGACTTTCCCATGCTCTCTTTAATAGCCCATCTATAACCTTAAGGGAGTCCCATTGTGCCCACAATGCCTTCAGCTCCACACTTTTGTCCGAAACATCCTTCCATTCCGGTCGCGTTCCTTTTTCTTTTGCCCTTAATATAGGACCAATTACGCTGTCATCCATTTGTTCTCGTCTTAGAACTTCCTTTGTCCAATCATCTGGAACATCTACCTGAACTGTGTTTACTATTACCGTGCCCTGTGCTTTTTCAACCCGATAGCAGTGCTTGCAGTCATCTTTGCACGGTCTTCTTGACAGAGCATCTGCATTTTTATGAGACTTTCCAGGTCGGTGTTCGATTGTGAGGTCATATTGCTGCAGTCTTTCTATCCAGCGAGCCAGTTGACCTTCTGGAGTTTTCAGCTGCAGTAGCCATTTTAATGCAGCATGGTCGGTCCTGATTTTGAAATGTTGGCCATAGAGGTACTTGTGAAAATGGTCCACGGACTTAACAATGGCCAATAGTTCCTTCCTTGTTACACAATAATTCCTCTCTGGTTTGGACAGTACCTTACTGAAATACTCGATTACTTTTTCCTCTCCATTTTGGACTTGAGATAGTACACATCCAATTGCGGAGTTGCTAGCATCCGTGTCAAGAATATAGAGGCCCTTTTGTTGGGGATATGCTAGCACAGGACTACTGCATAACGCTGCTTTCAGCTTCTTCCATGATGTTTCACACTCCGGTGTCCACTGATATTTAACTTTCTCCTCCGTTAGCTGGTGTAGTGGCTTTGCTATATCCGCAAATCCTTCCACAAAACGTCTATAATAAGTGCAGAGGCCAAGAAAGCTTCGTAATTCGTGTACATTTGAAGGTCTTGGCCAATCACGCACGGCAGAGATCTTGTCCGGGTCTGTCTGTATTCCCTCCGAAGATACGACATGTCCAAGGAATTTCACTTCTTTTTGGAATAGTAGACACTTCTTTGGATTCAACTTTAGGTGTGCATTTCTGATTCTCCCAAATACTTCTTGAAGATTTTCCAAATGTTCCCTGAAGTTTCGTCCCATAACCATTACGTCATCAAGATAAACTAAGCACGTCTTCCAAGTTAGTCCTCGGAGTACAAATTCCATCAATCTTTCAAAAGTAGCTGGCGCATTGCAAAGTCCAAAAGGCATCACGGTGAATTGATATAAACCACTACCTGTTGAGAAGGCAGTCTTTTCCTTGTCGTCAGGGTGAAGTCCCACCTGCCAATACCCACTTCGAAGGTCTAGAGTTGAAAACCATCGTGACCCTGCCAGCGTACTTAATGTATCGTCAATTCGTGGTAGTGGATAGCTGTCTTTCTTTGTAACATCATTCAGCTTCCGGTAGTCGACACAAAATCTCAAAGTCCCGTCCTTCTTGGCAACTAAAACTACCGGTGATGACCAGGGACTGGTTGATTCCTCTATTACTCCATCTTGTAGCATCTTTTGAACCATCGCAGCAGCTTCTTCCTGTTTAGCTAGTGGCAACCTCCTAGGTTGTTGGCGGATGGCGGCTGAATCACCAGTGTCTATCCGATGCTGTACTATATCAGTTTTCGTGAGGATGTCTGTGTTTTTGGCAAATACCGTACTTTCTTTTTCCAAAAACTTGATTGCCTCTCTACGTTCATCCTCAGATAGTTGTTCAAACTGGGTACTCAACAAAGTCACAACTTCCCTGTCTACGCTGGTTGGCGAACATTTCTCCCCTTGTTCCTCGCACCTTGCTATCCACTGGACTGGTTCGTAGGATCCTATTGCCTCACCTTCCTTAAAAGTTACCGAGTGGGAATTTAAATTAGCCACTCTAATTGGAATTTTGTCTTTTGTCCGGGTTAGAGTTCTTGCTAAGACTACATTTTCTGTCTTAATTGAATCATCGTTTTCAACAAGGCCAACACGGTATCCACCAGAGTTTTCTTCCAGAATGGCCTCGATTATTTGTTCTGAACGGGCAGGAATCTTGATTGTCTGAGCCGTCAGTAGCCTCACTTTTTGAAATCGGTCATTTGCTGTTGACAAAATAAATTCTTCATTTCCAATCTTTAGAACTCGTTCTACCACGTCAAGTACAAATTGATCTTGTACTCCCATAACATCCAGCCCCAAAATGAAATCATCCGTGATGTCAGCCACAATAACCCTATGACTAAAGCACAGGCGTCCAAACTGCAGATCTAGGTCAACTTCTCCATGAACCCTTACCCTGTCTCCTGTGGCTGTTCGAACGACCAATCCATTTTGGCTTTTATCAACTTTTATTCCTGATAAAAATCCGGGCCGCACTATTGACGACGTGGCACCTGTGTCGATAGTGAAGATACATCTCCTTTTGTTTACATAGCCATCCAAAAGCAGACTACTCGGGACTCTTCTAATCTGGGAAACCCGTATCTCTCTGGGGGCACCGTGTTCACCAGCCAGCACAGCCCCCAAAGTGCTGGCTATTTTTAGTTTTCCTGCGGCTCTTCAGTCATTGCGGCATTTACTCGCTCTGGGCTCCGCTGCCGACAGTTTCGCTTAATATGCCCTGGTTTGCCGCACTTATAACAACGAATCACCTTCCTTGGCTGTTCATCGTTCTGCTCTCTTTCCTGCTTCCTTGGAGCATCTGGTTTTGTCATCAACTGGCTTATCATTTTGTGTATGTCAGCCATCAAAGATTCCATATTTGATTTTTCTAAACGGTCCTCTTCTTCTACCTTCATGGTTCGTACTCTCGGACGTGCAGTCTCTTTGTAAGCGGCTTCAACCTCGAGGGCATGGATCAAGGCTTCACTACCAGTCTTATCTCGAGATAATCTAAGGACTCGCCTGATCTCCTCGTCTCTTATGCCATCAATGAAAGTACCAACCGTTAATTGTTCCTGGAATTCTTTGGGCACATCCGGGTAAGCCAGGTATGTCAGTCGCTCAACAGCTGCTTCAAAATCTTGTAAACTTTCCCCAGCCTTTTGTGTGCGTGATTTGAGCTGTCCTGTATACTTGGGCGAGGTGTTGGTCGCCATACCTTAGATCTAGTGCAGCCTCCAAAACTTTAAAATCCCTTTGCTGCGTCACTGGGATGGTCTGAAGCAACTCTGAGGCTTGACCTCTTAATGCTAGCACCAATGCCATAGCTTTGTCTTCGTTACTCCAATTGTTTGCGTATGCCGCTGCCTCAAATTGTCTTTTATAGGTTGACCAAGAAGTTTGACCATCAAAGGAAGGCGGTTGTAATCGAGGACCTGACGATGATAATACCAGCTGGCCCCCTTGTTCTCTTAACAGTCGCTTAAGTCGTTCTACCTCTCCTTCAACTGCACGAAATTTTTCTTCCATATCAGTAACTTTCCCTTTAACTCCACTAACTTCCCCTTCGACCTTATTTACTTTTCCTTTGACATCACCTACTTCTTCTTCGACTGCGGTCACTTTTCCTTCGACGCCAGTCACTTTTTGTTCAACTTTATCTACTTTTTCCTTGACCTCATTAGTGGCTGACAAGATAGCATCTTGTTGCACCTGTATAATTTTTCTCAATTCTTCCTTTTCTTCTTGTCGTTTTCTTTCTTGTTCTTCCCTTTCTTCTTGTCGTTTTCTTTCTTGTTCTTCCCTTTCTTCTTGACGCCTTCTTTCTTTTTCTTCTTCACGTCTCTCCTGTTCTTCTTTCTCTCTCTGACGTCGTCTTTCTTTTTCTTCTTGACGTCTCTCTTGTTCTTCTTTCTCTTCTTGGCGTCGTTTCTCTTGCTCTTCCTTTTCTTCTTGGCGTCGTTTCTCTTGTTCCTCTTTTTCCTCTAGCATCATTTTTCTAAATGCGGCGAACATGTCTTGCATTTGTTTTTCAGCAGCCATGCTTCTTGTTTCCATTCAAAAACTAACAAACAACACTAACAAGCCTTATTTACAGTCTATGCCAGGTACAAGTCACACTAACACAAATTAGTCTTGTCTAATGTTTATTACTTCCCAGTTCAACTCACTTCACTATCTCCAGTGGTTTCCAAATAGAACACTATGGAACTTCGTCAAATTCTTCAGAAATTCTGTTGCAATTCCGCTTCTGACACCAATTGTTACGTCCTTACAATTTGCAGTAAACACTTTGTGGATTCCAAATAACTTGCAACAAGAATTTTCACAAACCACTGATTTATTTAATCACTAAAATTACACTAGCAAATACTTAAAAATCACACAACTAATAATAACTTAATCTAATATAATTTCACTACTTTTAAAACACTAAGCACTTTACTTTTCTTCTTAAACTTGTCAACTCTTGTCTAACCTAAAAACTCTCTTGTCTGTTTACTTCACTAAACTGCATACTTCACTCAACTGAACTGTTCCCCCATCTGCTGGAGTCACCTCTTTATATACACACTTGGAATCCTTCTAGAACTTTTTTCTAGAATTCTCCATAATTTTCTACCATGTAATAGATGATTGT
This sequence comes from Leptura quadrifasciata, assembly GCA_963675555.1. Taxonomy (NCBI): domain Eukaryota; kingdom Metazoa; phylum Arthropoda; class Insecta; order Coleoptera; family Cerambycidae; genus Leptura; species Leptura quadrifasciata. The sequence goes on along the minus strand of OY776680.1, from coordinate 91,974,741 downwards.
TCGTCAATTGGCTCATAGACGGCGCCACCCTACTAGTCAGGGAAGTAACTAAGCTTCTGAGGAAAACTTTGAACATGAACTTAATCACATCTTTCCTTGTTAGAGGGCAGCACATAACAATATCTAAACAATTTTACGTAAAATGATGGAACCTAAGACCGGTTAGTCTTGCAAGTTGAAAAAATTCTTTACAAAACAGTAACCGCCTAAAATGCGACACTGTGGATGAAGTTTGTTTGAAGTAAGATATTGGATATGATGATATTGTGAGGAAATTGAACGAAGAGAATAAACCTTTAATTATAAATTCAGAAGCTAGCTGCGACGATGTTTTGAATAGCATGCTTAATGATTGGGGCAGTGAGCCGTCAGAAGTTTTATTGGAGAGTGACCAAAGGTGTGAAATATACAAAAGGACAACTGTAGCAAATTTTAAGGAAAAGGAGTATCGTATTGAATTTGAGAAAAAAATGGATCAGAAGACGCATGGAAGTTTTGTAAATCTGCAGCAAGAGAATCTTCAACAGTTGCAGAAGCAGAAACATTACAGTGGAAGACAAAGGTATTTTTTGTGTTGATTTTCACAGAAATGGGTCAGTTTCGGTTTAAGTGACCAAACTTTGGTAATTCTGCAGTTTATCCATTCGATTTTTGAGTTTTTTTTTGTGGATGCATTAATAAGAGAGTTATATGAAGCGTTTGTGGCTAATGAAACGTTGCGCAAACGTTTAATAATCGAAGAAAATGGACTGAATAGGGGTGTTGGGTGTGTAAAAACGAGTGAAAATTCAACGTTTTTAGGTCATTTTGAAACTATTAGCATTGAAAATGTAATTTTAGAGCAAGGGTAAATAAGAGTCAAGGCATTTGATTACTTATTATTGCAATTCGTTGAGTCCCGTCGTACTCCAATAAATATTCAAATTTGTCATGATGCTTACTTTCCGTTGCCTTGAAATGACTGTTTAAATGCTTTTCATGCGAAAATGACCTGAAATTATCTTATTTTACTCCTTTTTGGGTCCTTTACGTATTGATCATTGTAAATCGAAAAGTTAGGTTAGTTAGACGTATTTAGTAGATATAATGTTGTAATGACTCTTATCTTATTTATCCTTGTCCCAAAATGACTGCTTCAATGCCAATCGTTTCAAAGTGACCTAAAAACGTCGTATTTTCACTCATTTTTATCCACCCAACACCCCTATTGACTCCACTTTTTCACTTCACATTTTCGCAACGTTTCATTAGTCACCAACGATATAACTCTGTTATTAATGTATTCACAAAAAAAAATTCAAAAATCGAGAAGCGGATAAACTGCAGAATGAACTTTTATTAAAGGATAAGTGATATCAGATGTATTTTAGGTGAAATTTCGTCTAGAATTACTCCTAATTATTTGAGATATTAATTTTCGTACCGTTTATTATTGGAGCTATTGATGAAAGCTTCCCTTTTTTTTGTCTGTGGCACTATGACTTCTGATTTGATTTACTTTTTCGTCTACAAAAATCCATAGGCGCTGATTTTTTTTTAGGTCATCATCTAAAACTATGAACCATAATGAGGGTGCTAGACCCTCTACCTTGAACTTGTATCTCTTAGTTACTAAGGTTAATTTATTTTAATAGCAACTCGACAGATACATTTTTTTTAGCGCATCGTGTTCCTCCGAAACAAAATTGAAGAAAATATTTGAAAGACATTTGGATAAGCACAGCGGCAAAGTACTATTCAAATGTCTTTATTGTCAGTTTCAGTCCACATATTTGAAAGATATGATGGGACATATAAACAGTACACACCAGACAGGGTCTGAAATGGTTCCATGCGACAGACAGATATATCCAGTAAGTTTTCTAATTAACTGTTAACTGTAACTAATTACAATCAAAACATAATATTCCAGTCACAAACTCCTCTATAAAATCCTTATTTTAATCAATCGAAGTATTAGCGTTCTGTTGGTAATATGCAATTATTACACTTAACGCTCCAGGCTTGTAACTTGTAATTCAAAGCTCGGCGGGGCACATAGCCCAGAGAGTAGCTGTTGGTTGCAGTCTGGTTACGTTCCTTATAGTAAAATAAGAATTTTATAGAGGAGTTTGTGACTGAAATATTATGTTGCTTTACTGCCAAATTCATCTATATACTGACGAAACACAGCTTTATTACTCATTTAATGCTTCTAAGGTTGATGGTGCATGTTTACGCGTCGATGAAGATTTAAAATATTTTTTAAATGTATCAAAAGAACACTGCCTTATTATTAATTCCAGCAAATCAAATGCTCTATTGTTTGGCCCTAAAAATACTCGTCACATTATTAATAATCACATTCATATAAGTGTAGATCAAGAAAACCTTGAATTAGTTGAATATTCAAAAAATCTCGATGTTATTATTGACAGTGAGCTTCGGTTTGAAAAACACAAAAGTAAACTTGCACAGAAAGCATATAATTTTATTAAATTAATTTATGGGAATAGGCATTATTTATCTTTAAAAATGAAAGTGCTGTTATATGAAAGCTTCGTGTTGTCTTTATTAGATTTTGCCGACTGTCTATATGACCCTAAGGCTCTATACAAAATAGGATTCTAAGAATTCCAGTCTTAGGATAATTTACGGTATTCGCAGACGTGACAGAATATCATATAAGTTCAATGACGTGGTTTGGTTGAATATGGAGAGCCGCAGATTGTTTCATTCGGCATGTTTGTTAATAATAATAATAATAAAAGTATTTTATTGGTAACACCAATAGGCCATCGACCGAAGTCCTTCAGCCTGTTACAACTGTATAAAGATATATTTATTTATTTATTTATTAGCCGTTACTCGAGTCCGAGCATAAAAATGTTACAGTCGATAAATTGTGTACAATAAAAAACAAGTAAAAGGTGTAGTCTATTGTAATTCCCATTCATCTACGGTGCACACGACTATGGCTATAGAGGCCAATTCGGGAAAGCACATGTCGACCGCAGTCAGGACAAACATAGACCTGGTTAGGTCTTGGATTCGGCCTTCTTGCAGCAACATTTCCTTGATAGCTGGCCACAACCCCTCGCCATTCGGTTCTGTCCGTTGCAAGTTGTTCCCATTGCTCGTCTGGAATACCGCAGGATTTTAGATTTTCATGGAAAAAAAAAACTATATATGTGTTTATAAACTACATTATATTCATGTTATGTAAAAAAATAATGTTATGTGCTGCCCTCTAACAGAGAGGAGAGTTGTAATTACTCCCTGGCCAGAAGGGTGGCGTTATTTGTGGGCCAACTGGGGAACCACCATTTAGTAGTGCCTAAGAAAATTATAGAGAATTCCAGTATATTCTGGAAAGTTCTACAATGATATTCTGGACATTCCAAGTGGGTATATAAAGAGGTGGAGCCAGCAGATGGGTGAACAGTACAGTTTAGTGAAGTATAAGGAACAGTTCAGTTTAGTATCCAGTACAGTTCTGGTTACAGAGACAGTTTGTAGAAGAAGAGTTCAGTTGAGTGAAGTAGACTACAGTTCAGTTCAGTGAAGTAAACAGACAAGAGTTTTTAGGTTAGACAAGAGTTGACAAGTTTAGGAAGAAAAGTACATACATAGTGTTTTAAAAGTAGTGAAATTATATTAGATTAAGTTATTATTAGTTGTGTGATTTTTAAGTATTTGCTAGTGTAATTTTAGTGATTAAATAAGTCAGTGGTTTGTGAAAATTCTTGTTGCAAGTTATTTGAATCCACAAAGTGTTTACTGAAAACTGTAAGCACGTAACAATAAAGAACAAGTACAATAGAATGGAAAATATAAAAATATTTCATTGCCAATTGTTCATATAACTGATACGTTCCCATAAAATTTGCTCTGGGTATTTTCTTCTGCTAGGTATTCCTTGATTTCTTATTTTGCAGAGTGGTTGGATGATTTCTATGTTATAATCTTCTTTAGCGAATTTTGTGGTTAGGGATTGTAATCTTTGGTTGATAGGGGTTATTTGTGTGATTTCATAGAGAAGGGTGTTGGGGGGATTATGAAGATGATTTCTGGGGCGTCTCATTTTGGTAATGGATCGCAATGTTGTTGTTTCTGTTATTTCTAAGTTTTTTTCTGACTCGTATTTCGGTATAGAGGGTAGCTATATTCCACTATGGGTCGGCAGATCGAACTGTAAATATGTGCAGCAGTTTTTTTGTTAATCCCTTAGTTTTTATATGTTAAGCTGCGGAAATGCCTACTTCTTGTAATGCATTTTTTCTTAATTATTTTAACATGTTTGTTAAAATTAAGCTTATTGTCTATTGTGATCCCAAGATATTTTACCTCAGTTTGGCAATATATTGCGTTATTGCCTATAGTCATTGTTGGGGTGCTTGGGGATGCATTATGGTTGAACACTATGTATTGTGATTTTAGAGGATTCGGGTTCATTCGCCATTTGTTGAACCATGTTATTGTTCTGTCCATCAGCTGGGCATGTTTGTATCATAAAATTTTAGTTAAAAGATCTCCCGAATATTTATACTATAAAATAAAATTACGGACCGATGTACATAACCACAATTTACAATTCAAAGGCCTATTAACTCCACCTATCCATCGAACAGAACAATTTAAACGCTGTTTTAGGTATTAGATCTGCAAAGTGTATAACCCTCTACCTGAAAACTTGATATAATAATAAATAATAATAATAATAAATAAACACCACAGAAATTAGACAACCCCCAATTCCAGAAGTCAAGGCTTGTGTGGAAGGGGGTTACACATTGAAAAACTCGCACATACAACCATTTCCTCCAACAGGGCCAGTGCCGGAGCCAGGATTCGAATCCGGTGGTGCGATGTCCATGTGATTAATCGCGATTGCCACCTCGCGCCTTAACCCACTCGGCTATCGACCAGACAAAATGAATAAATGAATTTTAATTGTTTCAAAAGAAATTTAAAAATTATAGTTTATAAAGAAATATGTTGTTGCCTTTATACCTCAAAGAAAAACAACAATGCACATGTCCGTAGCTGCATTGTTGTTTCTCTTTGAGGTATAAGGCAATAACTTAATTCTTTATTTAATTATTTAGCCTCATAAACCCTCATCATAGAATAGTTTATGATCTACATAATTATTACTATTAGCCCCCTAGTTTAAAATTTAGTTTAATAAAGTTAATGTTTTCTTTTTGTTATTAACCGTAAGTAAAATTAATTTTGTTATTTACGTTAAGTACAATTATTTTCTATTAATTCTCACTGAACGTAGTGCGCAGATTGGGTTAAGTAAAAGAGCAACTAATTTTTAATGTCTTTTTGTTTTTGTCGGCAATATTGTAAATCTATTGCTGAATTTCGCCTATTATGCCATCCATATATGTAGGAATATAAAAGGAAATTGTAAGTAAATTGTTTAAGTGGAAAATAAAGACGCTATTATTATTATTATAAATAAAGCTTCAGAAACATAAATACTTCTGAAAATGATGAAATTTTGTTAAAAATCGTGTAACTTGAAAAATTGGCCAAATTTTGAAAAGCTGTATCTCCGAAACTAGTGGACCTACAAAAACCGCCCAAGTCCCAAATTGTTACGAATTTAATCTACTTCAAAAATGATTATAATGGTCTTTGATAAAAAGCCAGTCCTTCCGGGTCAAAATCGACAAAAACTGAAAAAAGGTAAAAAATTACAAGATTTTTTTTGATTGTGGTACTTCTTGGGAGGCAGCTACTTAGCTCGCCATACAGGTTTTTATACTTAGCGTATGAGTTCGAGATACATAATTTGTGATTTCACTTTTGACTATTTGAACATTTTAAGTATTTGAGCACAGTTTTCTTTTATATATAGTGTATGATTTGTAAATATATTATTCCTGTATTTTGGTAAATAATAAATTTTTTTGGCTATTCAAAATTTTAAGTATTTGGATATGATTCCTTTTTTTTATGTTAAATGTAAATAAGTAATGTCGGGTAATTCAATTCAAACCTTTTATCATTTGGGGAGGTATATGATATAAGTTATGATATATAAGTATATATAAATAAGTTCATATGCACGACTTTTATTATCTCGTGTGAACCTAATGTGAACCCTTCGTGATATCACGCACGGTAAGATTAAATTATATAACCATGGACCGGTTCAAATATATTTGTTGTCTACTCCAAGTGAATACGCATTTACTGAATAAATTTGATATCCAAATTCTAACTTTACATACTGGTTTTCTTTTAAATTCATACCTCGAATAAATATAGTGTAGCGTTTGGGTACCCTTGGAAATTTTGGGAGCCTTCTAGTTAGGTTGCAGTCATTTTATTAGCTAGTGGCGCCCTTTATGCACATAGATGAGTAACTAATGTGTATATGCTTTATTATTTTTTTTTGTGTATGAACCTTAACCTACCCCCTCACCGGCTAGAGCTGAGCTAGCCCTCAGCACACCTGTTGCGAGCCTCTGCGACGCGAACGCTACTGCTTATATTCACTTCATTTCTTTTTGTTATATAAATATTACTTTTTGTTTAGTGACTAAATAGGCTCGTCATAATACCTGATTTGATGCATCACTCAATGTATAATCTGATTGTACTAAAAAGAAAAAGGAGAAAGATATTTATTTAATCTAATTTTTAATGTACAAAATGGCATTATTGGCAATAATTGACAGACCTATTTTGATGTAGTAGCTAGCTTCAACTTCACGCCGCGCCGTATTAAAGAAAAACTTTGCCTTCTGGTTAGCCGTGTTTTGCGATTTGCTGATTGCTATGAATAACTGGTTTTGTAAGCTGTATTGTTGTATATGTTCTGTTTTCTTTTAGAAAGTGACGATCCAAGAAAGAATATGCGGACTCTGTTTGAAAGTATGTGATAACTTTAAAGCCGTAGAGGGAAACTTGAAAGATGTTTTGGATGCAGTTCTGCCAAAAATAGTAAGTATTGAAAATAGTGCTGAATTACATAGACCAAAGTTTATATGTGAGAATAAGTTTGATTCACTTCCATGTTTTGTACACATTTATGTGTTAATTTCAACGATTTTGTTTTAGGATTTGAGTGCAATACAAGAACTCGTACTATGTGCACATTGTACAGAAACGCTTATAGAATGTTCTGCTTTTAAAACAACATGCCTCAATGCTTATAATTACACCGTTTCATTTGCTAACAATAGGGACGATGTTAAGTTGAATCTAAGAGATGTCTATCTAAGCAAAAATGATGTTATTGCAGAAGATCAAGCCATATGTGGATTTTGCATGAATCCCATAAGAAATTGTTCTGCTATATCACTTGATGTTGAAGAGAGGGGCGTTCTATTGGAGAAAATGATGGAAAAATGTCTTCCAGAATTGGTATGTATCGATATTTCTTATATTACATTACCAATTGCAAAAATTTAGAACTACTTATCCAGATTTTTTAGTAACTAATGTTAAGCTAGGTGTGGGTGTGGATAACTACATAAAAATACTGCAATTTCAATTCTGAATTTCAAAATCTAAAAATTTCAAAAACTGAAAATACTGGTAACTTCCAAGGAAAAGAGCAACCAAGCAAAAATAAAAATAAAAAAAAAAATTAAGAAAAATTGGTTGTTTATTTCGCATGCGAAAGATACTACAACTGAGAGCGATATCAAGACCTTTATCTCTGAAAAAACTAATTCAACTAATGTTAGTGTCAAGCTATTAGCAACTGCCAGAACTGTTCCAGACAACCAGTATTTTATGGTAGGCGTTCAGCCTTCACTCCTCCGCACAGTATATGACGAAAACTTCTGGCCAGAAGAAGTTACCTATGCTAGATTTAACTTTAGAATAGGTCAACGTTTCCTCGATAACCCAAAACAAAGACTATCTAATAATCAAACAAATGAGCGACCAGCCAACTTTCAAGATGTTCAAGGGTCACAACTTATAACTACTTTTTTTTCGGTCTTAGAAGCGCATCCACCGATTCTTTAACCTCAAACGTACCAACGGACATTATGAATTCTGACACTTGTGCCGGATCATCAATGGTGCAGAAACAACCCAAAAACTGTTAAATTACAAGATATAGTGTATCACAAATAAAATTAACTCATTGAAACTCTAGATCCTGATTTTGTCTGCATTTCGTGAGCATTGGGAAACTAACGCACAAATAGATCAGGTCAGGTCCATAGGTCCACGAGGAGTCAGAGCCGAGTGCTGACCAATCAGAGAGAACCTCGGCATTCTACGGCAACGATTGGACACGAGGATGCCTAACAACCAAGACATTTCAGCGAGGCCACATGTCGGGTTGGCTCAGCTACCTGCTATGTCTCCCACAAGTAGTAAGGGACCAGTGACACGTAGCCAGTCGCGCCCTAGACCACAGCCTATATAAGGAGCCACACAACGCGGAGAACGTCAGTTAAGTTCGAGCAACGAGGAGCAGCAGTAGGCAGCTTTCAGTGAGAACCTGAAGATGGCAGATGAGATTCTGCCGAAACGTCGTTCAGACAACCGTGACTCCTGGAGGAGTCGACCATCGACGCGGGAGAGCACTCGGAAGTACAATAACACTTCATATATATATATATTGACTTAAATAAATGAGTTGTATTGAAGTCTTTACATATTTTTATATGTAGGTTATTGAGACATTATTTTAAATAAAAATAAGTCGATTTAATGTAAGTTGTTTAGTGGTGTTACAAAGAGTTATTAAAACCACTTTGCAATGTTTCATGACAGTTTTGTTGATTCCCCACTTTGTTGATATAAACATTTATACAACATGAACTTAGCTATGCTTTGGTTTTATTACGGTTTTAGTAAAAGTTACAAAGTTTTAACAAAAGTTTCTTTAATGCATAACAAACCATTATACAGGGTGTTGCATCATGAGAGGGACATAGCTTAATAGGAGGTAGAGAACATCAGTGGTAACCGGAACCTCCCATAGAAATGTCTCATTGGGCCTTCATTACGAGGTTGCTGGGTGTTAAATAATTTTTGGCCAAACCTGTTTTTTGTCATAACTTTGACAGGGAATGAAATAACGGATTCATATTTGGTACGGCTAATGTACTAACGAGCCCCAAGAGGTACATGTATAAAAACAAATATATCCAGGTTGTTACCAGAGCCAGGCCTCAAAATAAATGATAGAAAACCAATAAAACCTTGTGGATAAAATTGTTAATTCTTTCAAATATTATATTGAAATTCAATCATACTGTAGCCCGCCAGTAACAAAAAAATTAGTTTTTAGTGAATGGCGATGGTAGCCACGCACTCCGGCCAACTAGTCGTGCGGGGTAGGTAAGAAGGGTAAAATCTTGTGATAATTGCCCTGGATAGATATTAGGTGGTATATCAAAGAAAAATATCATACATGTAATAATAAAAAAAATATTTTAATACTTATGAATTTTTACACACAGTTTTGACCATATATCCCCAAGTATATACAACTATAAATTATTATCGGCTACTAAAATTTATGCAGTTTTAACTCCACATTTTTTTTTTTTAAGACAAGAAAATATCTACACTAATTATATTGTGATTAATTATATACAATACTTAACAGAAAATTATTCAATCAACTACCCCACCGAAGGTGATCACTTCCGATGTTTTTACAAGCAAAATACCCCTATTTTTTGTTTGTCTAACCTAGTTATATTTATCTCTTAACATGTGTGTAAAATGAAAACTGTTTAGTGAAGGAAACCTACGTTCCCACCTATTATAGCTAATGAATATTTAAAGATATCTTTTATAAATTAAAAAAAAAAACACATATATATGGTGTGACTATAAGATATTGTAGCCAATAGTTCAATAATAGTAAAAATAGGTACTTCAGATCGGATAAAAAAAAACATATATATTTTTGACACTTAGCTGTGTTTCCACGTAGGGGTGGTTTCGTTTGCTGTCAACTTTCCCTGTAGGGTGGTTTGTCAGAATAAATGTGCCTTCAACAACCATTTACTGCCGACCATTTGTTCCGCGGCTGATAGCCAAGATTTCTATACAGGAAAATATACACCCAGGGGCTCTGCTTGATGTATCGAGTTTTCTTCAGAATAATTGGCAATTTGCATACCATAAAGAAATGCAAGGAGACTAATGAATTCGGAATTCGTAAAAATAAAATTTTTATTGAAAATAAAAGCCCTGAAAGAAAATTACACCAAAATTACTTTAAGGAAACAAAATAGAATAGGTCCTAATTACTTACTTCTACACCTCGTAGAAGGCTTCTTTGACTATATAAGTTTATCTGAGGGTGGTTTATGGCAAGATGGTCATGAGCTGATATTAATCCGTTAAACGGCAACTGCAGGAAATAATACCACTCAGAAGAAAATATTCCTCACAATCCTTTCGATACTTTTGTAGTTTATTCCCAATTAAATGGACACAACACAATATATATATCGACAAAAGTATCACAGCTCGAAAAAGCCTATTCTGGTTTCTAGAACACCTCAGAATGTCTACTCTAAGAGATTGTAAAGTACCTTCTCGGTAAAGCAACAAAAAATATAATTCGAAAGAAAAACGACTGCAAAACATTATAAACACCAATAATACAACATTACAAAAAATCTAGAGATTAGACAATTTCATAAATACATTATATCCTATCGTTACTACTTAATTTATATTTTATTTTGGGACTACTTTTCAGCGGAGGAGAAACCTGCGTAGCTGTTTCTTTTTTGTTGCGAATTATCGGTGTGTGGATTTATGTTAAATCGATAGGTCCTAGCAATATTGAAATAGGCAACCAATTATTCGTCAGCGGTATTTGATGGATGGCCGAGTTTCGAGACAATTATTATCTCTAATAATTTTAAGGTGTCTGAATTCCTTCTGTCATTTATTAAATTCTTAAGACAAAATGAACCCGTAACAACTCTTCCCCAACTTCCGGAGAATTACCCCGTAATTTTCCAATACTTTTCCTATGTACGAATCATTTTTTTTTTCTTTTAAACCTAACATTAATCAGAATCATTATCATCTTCGGGTGGATGAGCTTTTAAGTCTTTCACATGCCATGTGCCGTGGTCGCGATTTTCTTCATCAACAAGTTCATACGTTACAGCACCTATTTTTCGTTTAACTATCAATGGTCTACAGTAGCGAGGAGCTAACTTCGCAGTGAAGTAATTCGCAGCATCTGATTTCACGTAATTTTTTCGATAAACTTTGGATCCAACGGTAAATTGAACCGGCCGATGGCGCAAATTATAGCGAGGCTTACTTCGCTCGTGAGCACGCTCTAAACGTTCTTTAACGTCCTGAAAAAGTAATTTAAACTCCGAAGACTGCGAAGCATAATCACGGTTAATTCGTTCACCAAAATTAGGACGTTCATGATCTTCCCCTGAAATGATGTGTTCCCTGCCAAAATTTATGAAGAAAGGTGTTAAACCCGTAGTTTCATTCGCTAATGTCCGCATAGCACAACTTACTTTAGGCAATAATTTACTCCACGTCCTATGGTTATCTTTTACAAAACAGGATAACATTGTTTTTAATGTGCGATGGTAACGTTCCACCGGGTTACTTTGAGGATGATATAAGGGATTGTATAATATTTTAACTTGATAACGGTCACAAAGTTTAGACAAAATATTACTACAGAACTGACCACCGTTATCGCATTTTATCGTATGGGGGACACCGTAAACCAGAAATACATTTTCTTCTACTTTTTCAGTTATTCCCTTTGCAGTAGCACTTCGTAAAGGAATAAATAGCGCATATTTACTAAAGGTGTCAACTATAGATAGAATAAATCGAAACCCTTGAGAAGAGCGGGGCAGAGGTCCTACCAAATCTATACTGATAACCTGCCAAGGTTTTGTAGCTGTACAAGTTTGTCCCATTTCCCCTGCTGGAGCACTTTGAGGAGTTTTATGAGTCAAACAAACCGGACAAGAACGTATATATCGAGTAATGTCATTGTACATTTTTGGCCAAAAGTATAATGCCTTTATTCGCTGACTAGTGCGATAAATTCCTGCATGGCATGAGATAGTCGAATCGTGATACTTACTAATTATTGATTTTCTCATTTCTTTGGGAACAACTTCTTTCCATAGTTCGTTTCCGTCTCGTAAGTTAGCATATTGGTCCGAGACATACTTATATAATTTACCATTTTCTATCCGCCATTTAGGAAAATGTAATGGATGATTACGAACAGATTCCAGCATTTTATTATACCACTTATCAGTAGGTACAGCTAAGGGTTCATTATTTAAAATGCTAACTTCGGGAACTGCACGCGATAGAAGGTCCGGGACAACATGTTCCTTGCCCTTCCTGTGAACAATTTCAAAATCATATTGTTGTAAGCGCAAAGCCCATCGTGCTAAACGCCCTGTCGGCTCTTTTAAGTTATGGAGCCAGACTAAACTGTGGTGATCTGTCACAACAGTAAATCTGTAACCTTCTAAATACGGTCGTAGCTTCTCAACAGCAAATAAAACGGCTAAACATTCTCTTTCAGTGGTTGTGTAATTTCTTTCCGCACGACTCAGTGATCGGCTAATATAACATATTACATGCTCATTGTTATCAAATTTTTGAGACAATACTGCACCAACTGCGTACGCGGAAGCATCCGTTTGTACTATAAATGGTTTTGAGAAGTCGGGACAACTTAATATAGGTGCCGATACCAATGAATCTTTAATAGATTGGAAAGATTGTTCGCATTCCTCTGACCAATTCCATTTTTTATGTTTATGTAAAAGTTCCGTGAGCGGAGCTATAACAGTGGAAAATGATGGCAAAAAGCGGCGATACCAAGATGCTACTCCGATAATGCGCCGAACTTCCGAGACATTTTTAGGAGAAGGTATATCCAGAATGGCTCTAACTTTATCTGGGTCTACTAATAACCCTTTGGAATTTACAACATACCCCAAGTATTTCAACTCAGACAAACAGAATTTGCATTTCTCCTTTGAAAACGTTAAACCCGCTGTAACCATTCGACTAAAGATTTTATCGAGTACTTCTATGTGCTTTTCAAAAGTTTCGGACACCACAATAATGTCGTCTAAATAGACGAATGCATTTGGTTCTAGTTCTTCACCTAATAACTTATCAACCAATCTCTGCCATGTTGCAGGGCTGTTTGATAAGCCAAAAGGCATTCGCTTGAATTGATACAGACCCCGCCCTGGAATAGTGAATGCTGTATACTCACGGGAATCAACTGCAACTGGAACTTGCCAATATGCAGATTTAATATCCAAGCTACTCAAGTACCTAGCATTCCGTAATCTATCTAATATAGTGGCAATAAAGGGAATGGGGTAAGCATCCTTCTTTGTCATGCGATTGAGACGTCGATAATCGACACAAAAGCGATGTGATCCGTCTTTCTTTTGAACCATGACTACCGGAGAGGACCATGCAGACGTAGAAGGTTCAATTATATCATTTTCCAGCATATATTTTACCTCTTTATCGATGCGTTCTTGCACAATTGGTGAAACGCGATAGGCTCTTTGTTTAATTGGTTCGGAATCGGTAACAATTTTGTGCTCAACTAATGTCGTACAACCAACCTTATCACCCATTAAATTAAAATATTTATCCAACAAGTCATCAAGCCGACGACTTTGTTCAACTCCAAGATTACCGATTGATTCCACAAAGTTAACAGAGGTGGTCTGCGGATAAGTATCACTAAATGTCCAACAATTTTGTGCAAAGTGGGGAATAATTTCCATTGCGATCCAAAAATCCATTCCAAGAATTAAATAATGCGGTATATCAGGACTAACTAATACTGGCAACGTTTTGATTTTATTTTCTAACCTAAAAGGAATGTTCACGGTACCCAGTACTGAACATCGCGTATTGTTGGCGGCGGTACACTCGTTTATACTAGATGGTAGAAGCGTTAACCCGACATTTTTAAGTACAGCCCAACCTTGGTTGCCGATAATTGTATTATTAGCACCTGAATCTAATAAACCGTTCATACGAATACCAAAGATGTCTACTTCTAGGTAAGGTCTATTGTCCCCATGACACGATGCAAAAATATAATCTAAAACAGGACGTATCTTAGTTGAAATTACGGTAAAATTATCAATGACCGAACTAGAATCACCCGAGTTCAACTTACGGTCTTTTATTGACTCGGACTCGATTTTCCCGAACAATTTGGACATACTCGAATCGTAACATCAGCCTTACCGCAACGAAAACAATGTAACTTTAGAGGTTCTCTACAATTATTTTGTCGATGTCCTTCTTGACCACAATTCCAGCATTTAACTCTGCGATTATACGAAATAGCATTCAACTGATTGAGCGGCAATAGTGGTTCAGAAGAAATATTTACATTCTGGTCAGTGACACTACTACAAGTAGGATTTAATAAAACTTGCGGTTCTGAATTAATAGTATTAGGAATATAAGGCCCTACAACATCAATATTACTGTTTGGCCTTACTAAATTATTTTGGTCGCCAGAAATTTCCGCAACACGAGGCTGACTCTGATTTGGTCGTCGATAGGCTAGGCCTGGTTCGACAGTATTTTTACTGTTCTGTGGTGGTGGTAAGTAATTATTTGCAGAAACATGAGCTTCTTCTAAAGTTTGACAGATTTCAGTTAATTCGCGAACAGTACGAACCGGTGTATCGTTACCGACCGACCTTAAGGCTAGAGCAGTTTGCAAGTATGGTAGAACATTCCGTTTTAAAAAGTTTACCCTCTTCACTTCGTTAGGTTTTACATGAAATTTATTAAAATAATTTTGCATTGTCGCGATATAGAAGACAATTTTTTCATCGGGATGTTGAGTCCTCTTTTCAAGTTGTTTCCATAACTCTCGATCGTAATCACTCGGCTGAAATGTCCTTTTCATTTGATTTACTAGGTCATCCCAATCCTGTACATGTTCTTGAACTGAACGGTACCAGTTCAATGCTTCGTGCCTAAAAATTTCCGGTATGGAATTTAATAACTGCTTTTTAGACAGACCTCGAGATTTACGCAACTCCTCGATTCTTTCAAGAAAGCAAGACAAACTCATATTAGTACCATCATAATGTAAATTCAGATTATGAGTGAAATTTTTAAAGTCGACACTAGTCTGATGTGAACACGAACATGCTTTTGCAACAGAAATTTCATTTAATTTAGTCAGAAAACTAGCTATTATAGAGGATAAATCCTCTCCCGTTACCGTTTGTGTGTTTTGACTAGTGCTAGCGTGCTTATGTAAATGGTTTGAATAATCTGGCGTAGCTCTATTTGACTCTAATGCAAAATTATCATTCACGTTATCTAGTCTAGAATCCAAATGTGAACTTGAGGCTTGATGTTCATTTAAGTCTATCAGAAATGGAGAGGATGCATTTTGGCGGCTCTCAATGACGTTAGGAAAAGATACATGACGATTTAACGATACCCTCGGTAAATTACTAGCTAATGGTAGGTTACTACCCTCAGATGTAACGTTCGGTTGAGCGATAGAGTTCTGAGAAATATTCAGATCTATTCCAATACTATTTAATTGACTTGATAGGAGGGCTGCCTCATGTGTTTGCTCTAATGCAAGTAAAAGTTCATTACAGAAATCTGTTAATTTATTCTTGGAAACAGTAGTCTCCGGATTAGAACACCCAAACCTATTTAGACGTCCTTGGATGTGAAGCAACCGCGTTTTAATACTCTTGTAATCATTATCACGATTATTTATATCAAAGTCCTGAATTCTACCAGATAACTCGTCAAGTTTTAGGCTACAAATATTTAATTCTTGCATGTCGGAATTCGAATTGCTTGCTAACTGACCACAAATTGATTGACCTGCGCGTTCCTGCTGGAATAATTCACGTAATAATGTTCTTTTCTCTCTCACGTTATTACCGGAAGAAATACCACGCACGGACAGTTCGTACGATAATTCGTCACTAAGTAGTCTATTAACCTCCATTGTCTTCTAAAGTATTGCTCGTAATCCCAAAATAATGTTAAACTAATCTAGAAAAAGTAATATCACCTAACTACTCTAACCTAATTATAACTACCACAAAGTAGAAGTAAAAAAAACTTATTATTTACACCAACTCACCCCCTCCAAAAAATGAGGGACACCTGGTACATATAAGGTAATGTAAAAAAAACAACAAAAATACAGAAGTACAATATTTTTTTTGTTTCCGGCCTATCTCCGATAAGAAATTTCACATGCGATTTATACACGACAATTCACTGCCTTACTTTTCTTACTGACATATGAAGAAACCACCCTGTATAATATCAACATTATTACCCATATAGTTCGATCAATATCTTTCTACTAGATGCACATACAAAATGATTAATTGATAATTAAAAATATACTTTGTTTATACATATATATATTTTTTTTTTTCTTCTTCAAATAGGCAAAAAAAATATCTTAGTTAATGTGTATGAATTAACAATACACTTTAGAATTATCACTGTAATTAAAATTATTTATTTCTAAAAAATTTAGATGTTCCTATGTATTTGGCCACCCTATATCTAGGTGATTAAATACCTGCACCCGTATTTTTAATGGTTTTACTAAGTTTTATCACACCTATTTTCGTCTTTAATGAAAAACGGTAAATGTAAACTCCTTATCAAGTATAAAACGATTATAAGATGAGTTCCTTTTTTTTTTTGACAAACGCAAAAACCAGTTTTTTTTTTTTCTAACACACTAAGAAAATGGACTCATGCTTAATAATTAAAATGCATCAAGTTATTTGAGAAAATGCAAAAAATACACATCGAGCACACCTGTTTGGAATATACAGTATAAAGCGCAAATCAGTGCCAACTGAATTATTATTTTATAAAATATTAAACATGTATATTACGATTTCGCAAATCAAATTAGAAAACGTTATGATTTACCAACCAAATATCCACCAGCACAATCACTCGAATTACAATAATTAAATTATTCAAAGAAAGTTAATTTACTAAATACTACCCTTAAACCACGCTAATTAGAACGTTAGGGGCGCCATTTTTGTTACCAGAGCCAGGCCTCAAAATAAATGATAGAAAACCAATAAAACCTTGTGGATAAAATTGTTAATTCTTTCAAATATTATATTGAAATTCAATCATACTGTAGCCCGCCAGTAACAAAAAAATTAGTTTTTAGTGAATGGCGATGGTAGCCACGCACTCCGGCCAACTAGTCGTGCGGGGTAGGTAAGAAGGGTAAAATCTTGTGATAATTGCCCTGGATAGATATTAGGTGGTATATCAAAGAAAAATATCATACATGTAATAATAAAAAAAATATTTTAATACTTATGAATTTTTACACACAGTTTTGACCATATATCCCCAAGTATATACAACTATAAATTATTATCGGCTACTAAAATTTATGCAGTTTTAACTCCACATTTTTTTTTTTTAAGACAAGAAAATATCTACACTAATTATATTGTGGTTAATTATATACAATACTTAACAGAAAATTATTCAATCAACTACCCCACCGAAGGTGATCACTTCCGATGTTTTTACAAGCAAAATACCCCTATTTTTTGTTTGTCTAACCTAGTTATATTTATCTCTTAACATGTGTGTAAAATGAAAACTGTTTAGTGAAGGAAACCTACGTTCCCACCTATTATAGCTAATGAATATTTAAAGATATCTTTTATAAATTAAAAAAAAAAAACACATATATATGGTGTGACTATAAGATATTGTAGCCAATAGTTCAATAATAGTAAAAATAGGTACTTCAGATCGGATAAAAAAAAACATATATATTTTTGACACTTAGCTGTGTTTCCACGTAGGGGTGGTTTCGTTTGCTGTCAACTTTCCCTGTAGGGTGGTTTGTCAGAATAAATGTGCCTTCAACAACCATTTACTGCCGACCATTTGTTCCGCGGCTGATAGCCAAGATTTCTATACAGGAAAATATACACCCAGGGGCTCTGCTTGATGTATCGAGTTTTCTTCAGAATAATTGGCAATTTGCATACCATAAAGAAATGCAAGGAGACTAATGAATTCGGAATTCGTAAAAATAAAATTTTTATTGAAAATAAAAGCCCTGAAAGAAAATTACACCAAAATTACTTTAAGGAAACAAAATAGAATAGGTCCTAATTACTTACTTCTACACCTCGTAGAAGGCTTCTTTGACTATATAAGTTTATCTGAGGGTGGTTTATGGCAAGATGGTCATGAGCTGATATTAATCCGTTAAACGGCAACTGCAGGAAATAATACCACTCAGAAGAAAATATTCCTCACAATCCTTTCGATACTTTTGTAGTTTATTCCCAATTAAATGGACACAACACAATATATATATCGACAAAAGTATCACAGCTCGAAAAAGCCTATTCTGGTTTCTAGAACACCTCAGAATGTCTACTCTAAGAGATTGTAAAGTACCTTCTCGGTAAAGCAACAAAAAATATAATTCGAAAGAAAAACGACTGCAAAACATTATAAACACCAATAATACAACATTACAAAAAATCTAGAGATTAGACAATTTCATAAATACATTATATCCTATCGTTACTACTTAATTTATATTTTATTTTGGGACTACTTTTCAGCGGAGGAGAAACCTGCGTAGCTGTTTCTTTTTTGTTGCGAATTATCGGTGTGTGGATTTATGTTAAATCGATAGGTCCTAGCAATATTGAAATAGGCAACCAATTATTCGTCAGCGGTATTTGATGGATGGCCGAGTTTCGAGACAATTATTATCTCTAATAATTTTAAGGTGTCTGAATTCCTTGTGTCATTTATTAAATTCTTAAGACAAAATGAACCCGTAACAAGGTCCGGACTCACTATAATTTATGTTTCTTCTTTGCATCAATAAAACATCACCCTGTATATATTTTTTTGAAATTTCGATACGATATTCGAAAAGAGCAAGAAAAGACAAACAAAATGGCCTATTTTATTTTTTTGTTACACCTTCGTGGTTATTTAAATACGTTGTTAAATGTGCAAGAAAATGGATTACAGAACCCTATTAAATGAGAGGCACGTGAAATAAATAGTTTTATAACTAAAATTTGCAAAAATTCTATTGAGCCTAGGTGGTCTGGGTGAATCCTAATTCCGGCACGTTTTAAAGGTCCATTTTGGTAAAAAACTGTGGTCCTAATAAGTAATCGGGTATGAAATAACAAAATATTTAATCAATCACAGTAGGCTTGTTCAAAGAATAAAAGTGACAGATAATTTAAACCATTTAGGCCTAAGCAACCAGTTACTTTGATCAAGAAAATCATCAACATTTTATACTTAATAAAAATTGGAAAAGAGAACAAACTAAAATCTAAATAAATAAAATATTTTCCATTCAATTAACAATAAATAACAAAACAATAACTAAATGTGTTTAAAAATAAAACGTAATTGACACTAAAGTAAATTTTCAAAATGCGCATTTAGAAAGGTCACCAATTGCTCGACGTATCATTTCTGGATTATTCCGTATTTCGTCGCAGGTTGTAACGATGCGCTGGATTAAATGTTGTCTACTTTCAATTTCAATGCTATAAACCTCGTTTTTTAAGTGGCCCCATAAAAAGTAATCACAAGGGTTACAATCAGGAGATCTTGGTGGCCATTCATGTGGACCCCCGCGTCCAATCCATCTATTAGGATACACATTGTTTAAGTGTTCTCTTGCTTGAAGGTTAAAATGTGGTGGGGCCCCATCATGCTGAAACAACATGCCTCTTATACCGATATTTTCTAACATATTCGGTAAAATGTTTTGAAGAAAATCAAAGTAAATTTCACCATTCAATCTTTCTTCAAAAAAATGTGGCCCTATCAAATGTCTATTCACAAGTCCGACCCAAACATTTACAGAAAACCTGTGTTGCGAATGGCGTTGGCGTACCGCATGTGGGTTTTCCTGTGCCCATTTATGATTATTTCGTGAATTGTTTACTCCATGCCTTGTAAATTGTGCCTCATCCGTAAATAAGGTTCTGTAAATGACTAGGCGATGGTTAGACAACCAATGGCAAAATGCCAGGCGGGAGATATCGTCGCCTTGTTGAAGACGCTGTACCTGCTGGATATGATATGGATGGTAACGTTCTCTTTTTAGGGTTCTCCATACTCGCCAATGAGGAATACCAGTTGCCAAACTGATTCGTCTAGTGCTCATATTTGGGTTTTCTTGAACTACGTTTATAATATTGTTTTGTTCCTGCACACCTTGTTGTAAAACACGCTCCACAACTGCAGAATTAGGAAACTTTCCGTGTTGTCTTGCATACTGGAACACCGTACTAAAGATTTTATGATTAGGGCATCGACGACCAGGAAAACGCAGCCAATATTCTCTTTCCGCCGACCTACCATTTCCATTACAGAAACCATAGATGAAGATTATGTCAGCATATTCCACGTTTGTAAATTTTACTGGCATAGTTAAAATATTTTCACAAGTTTTCATTAACTAAATGCGGATTATTGACACATTAAATTACTAACAAACAATTATTCAACTGTTTAGGAGATTTCTTTTTATTATCTGTCACTTTGAACAAGCCTACTGTGATTGATTAAAAATTTTGTTATTTCATACCCGATTACTTATTAGGACCACAGTTTTTTACCAAAATGGACCTTTAAAACATGCCGGAATTAGGATTCACCCAGACCACCTAGGCTCAATAGAATTTTTGCAAATTTTAGTTATAAAACTATTTATTTCACGTGCCTCTCATTTAATAGGGTTCTGTAATCCATTTTCTTGCACATTTAACAACGTATTTAAATAACCACGAAGATGTAACAAAAAAATGAAATAGGCCATTTTGTTTGTTTTTTCTTGCTCTTTTCGAATATCGTATCCAAATTTCAAAAAAATATATACAGGGTGATGTTTTATTGATGCAAAGAAGAAACATAAATTATAGTGAGTCCGGACCTGGATATATTTTTTTTTATACATGTACCTCTTGGGGCTCGTTAGTACATTAGCCGTACCAAATATGAATCCGTTATTTCATTCCCTGTCAAAGTTATGACAAAAAACAGGTTTGGCCAAAAATTATTTAACACCCAGCAACCTCGTAATGAAGGCCCAATGAGACATTTCTATGGGAGGTTCCGGTTACCACTGATGTTCTCTACCTCCTATTAAGCTATGTCCCTCTCATGATGCAACACCCTGTATAACCAATCTGTGCTACTTGGGAAATGATTGACTGTATTTTTATTCCAATGTATAGTGTATTTTTCAATATAATTGAGAATAGATTTATGACTGTCTGAATATTTAGTTGTTAGGGCTCATAACACAGTTCCAGACATTTCGTAAATATATTTTACATTTTCAATATTTGATTTTTGATTGATAGGATTTAAGTCTCATCAAGAAACCAGTAATCTGTGCAACCTGCCATGGCTCTCTAAAGAATTGTTTCCATTTTGTGATGAACTGTTTGCTTGTGGAAGAAAGAATCAAAAAAATTTGTGAAACTGTGGATGTAAAGAGTAGAAATCGAATAGAGCTAAGTCATTTATTAGAATTTATGGCAAGAGATGCAACAGCAAGTGAGGTAAACGGTAACACAATTGATATAATCAAAGAAGAAAAACAATTGTGTAAGGAAAGAGAAAAAGCCGATGGAAAAAATAGTGATATTGAAGGTGGTTTAATTAAATCGGAACAAATGTTCTGTGGCGATAGCGAAAATGTTACTGAAGGAGAAAATAAAAAACTTGATGAAACTGACACTTATGTTAAGGAGGAAAATGTTTCAGAAGTGAGGAATCAAGAATGCTTGATTAAAGAAGAAATTGAAATAAAGACAGATGAGACCGATTTCACAAGGTAATATTAAATTAAGTTTAATTTTAAATGGGTAAAATTTATGTTCTCATTTTTTGCATACATTTATTTATTATTTTAAAACTATGCAAAGGGTTCAGAGTGATAAGAGTTCGAATTATTAAATCCTGTGACAGCCTACCTTCATGCCTGTTTAATTTATCTTTTTTTTGTGCAAAAGTAAATAAACAAATTGGCCATTTACGTAATCGTTTAATTTTTAATAATAATAATAATTAAACAATAAAAACATTTATTGTTACAAAACAAAAGGACGAGATGCATTTTAAAATGATATTTACAACCTTGTACTAAATTGTTTATCATAATAAAATATATAAAATTAATAAAATTACAGTCAAAACAGACGGGCAATAATTAGACAAATACAGCACACTAAAATTTGCACATATCTAAAAATAGGCCCCCTCAGAAAAAAAAATAATTGATTTTATTTTTTGTTTCATCTTTACTAGTCAGCCAAATATCATAAAATTATTTAAAAAAAAAAATAATTATTCAAAAGGTATGGGACAAAGTAAGAGAAAGATGATTCAAATGCAGTTATTTGTGTTGATGTAAATGTAGATTTCTTGCAAACAATTTCAGAGAAAAATCTGCTGTTAAACTTACTAGCTGAATACAAAGTCATAAATCACATACAGGAACCTACAAGAATAGCAAACAATAGTTCTACATGTATCGATAATATATTCTCCAACTTAACAGCAAACAGCATAAAAGTCTGTGGGTCTTTCATATCTGATTACACTTTTCAAATTTGTTCATTCCATCTATTTCTACATAATGATAGCAGTTTAAATTACACCTACAGAAGAAACTACAACACCACAAACATTGAAAGATTTCAACATCTAATATTCATCGAAAAGTGGAATGAAATGTATACTGCCTCCGTATTTCAACAGAAATTCACTGCATTCTGTAGTACCTTTTTATTTCACTACAATTTTGCTTTTCCTATTATGAAATCTTTTAATAAATTCAAGAATAAAAAGTGGTTTACACCCGCTATTAAGTCAATGCAGGACCAATTGTATGAAATGAACAGCATTAGGAAAAGGTTAAATAATCCAGCCTATACTGAAAGGTATATGCAGTTTAAGTCAATGTACAAAAACTTACTGGAGCAGCATAAGAAACAATGTAACGACCAACGCCTAATTAATTCCAGCAATATAATGCGGGATAGTTGGAAAATTATTAACGAATCCAAGTCAATCAATGAAAAGAAGCCATCCATAGACATATGTGATAACCAGGGTATTCTAATATCAAATGCCATGGAGAAGAGTAATTTTATCAATGATTATTTTATAAATCTTGCCTCAAATCAATCAAAACCTAACTGTAATGTCAACATTGAAAAGACAAGTACCAGTTATTTTTCTCATACGGACGACACCACAAGAAATAAGTGAAATAATTGGGAAAACTACTCTTAAACCAGCCGCTGGTATAGATGACATCAACGGAAAAGTGATGAAATCAGTAAAAGACATTATTAATGAGCCATTAGCATACTTAGTAAATGAATCATTCTTAGCTGGTGTATTTCCCAACATAAAAGAATCGAAATGTATACCTGTATATAAAAGCAAAGGTCCCACAACAGACATTACTAATTATAGAGCCATATGCATACCAAGTCAAATTGCTAAAATTTTTGAACGGTCATATTACATAAGACTGACCAATTATCTAGAGAATTTTAACTTGATCTCAAATGTCCAAAATGGTTTTCAAAAAAATAAATCCACCAATACTGCTATCTTAGATTGCATAGATTTTATCTATAATGCACTGAACAACAAGTGTCACGTCTTAGGTCTTTTTTATGATTTAAGTCATGCATTTCATAGTTTGTTACTCAGAAAATTAGAGGGCATTGGAGTAAGAGGGGCACCATACAGCTGGGCAGCCTCATATCTACAAAATCACACGCAAACTACTGTTGTAGATGGCGTTAACTCCAAAACTGGAAATATAAACCTGTGAGTGCCTCAAGGCTCGATTCTGGGACCTCTGTTTTTTATAATTTTTATTAACGATATACCCAACACATGTATCACTTCAAATCAACTTCTTCTATATGCAGATGATACAAATATGCTAATGTCCCATAATTGCATTGAACAGATTGTCAGTCATAAATAGTAACAGTGCATCACAGGAAATGAGTCATTACTGTAGCAACAACGGACTAAATTTAAATGTAAATAAAACATGCTATATACGTTTTCTGCCAAAAAATATTGTGATTAACTATGATCTGTACCTTAAAATTTTAAATAAATCCACCCCGAGTATAACAACTACCAAGTTCGTAGGTGTCACCTTGGATCGAAAGCTTGCGTGGGAAGCGCATATAAATATGGTTTGCACAGAATTGAGCACTGTCTGCAAATTTATAAGAAATCTAAGAGATACCGTCTCCATAAACATCCTAAAAACTCTCTATTATGGATTGGTTCAGTCTCAACTACAGTATGGACTCATTTTCTGGGGAAATTTCTCATATTTTAATAGGGCATTTCAATATCAAAAAAGGGTTTTAAGAAGAATCATGTGTAAGATCCACCCCTTAACCAGTTGTAAACCACTATTTAAAGATTTGCAAATACTTACCTTGCCTAGTTTATATATCTACCAGTTAATAATGTACATAAGAAAAAATGAATTTGAATTCTTTAGAAATAGTGATATTCATGTGTATGACACGAGAAATTAGTCACTGTATCAACAATGATAGCAACATGTCATTTAGGAATAAAATATTTAAATTTTTGTGTGATAAAACATTTTATGACATATATGAGTTCCTTAATTGTTGCTCACCTCTATACCTATTTTATAAATTTTATGTTGAATGTTCTGTGGTGACTAGTTTACTAAAGTCTGTACATTGTATGTTATATTCTGTATAAACTTTTAAAAACGAATAAATTATCTTATTGTGTACAGGATATGTTATATTATTACGTTGTCTAAGGTCTCTATTATGAACCATTTCTCCAAGTTCAATTTTCGATACCAAGTAGGATGGAACTTTGGTCTGTATTATATTAGCAGCTAATACAATGTAGTGAATAAAACGTCGCTCATGAAGTTTTAACATATTAAAAGATTTAATATAAGGTATGATCCCGCCTTGGAACAAAACAAATAAACCTTACACAAGAGTTTTGAATTATTTGTAATCTATTTTTATCTCTTTGGCTGAGACTAGGACCATAAACACATTCACATTAGTTTAAAACAGATAACACTAAAGCCTCAGTTAATAAAAGTTTCACAGATTCATTAAGGCAATTTCGATATTGATATAACTATTTTAACTTAAAGTATGCAGTTTGACATAGTTTGCCTACATGTTGACTGAATGACAAGTTTTTGTCAAAAACTACACCTAGGTTTTTTACATGAGTGACATTCTGAAGTATCGTATTACCAAGCTTAACTTGAAGATTTGGGTTCTTAATGCTATGTACACAATAGGGAGTTCTAATATACAGAAAGTTACATTTCTTCGGATTCAGTACCAACGAGATACTTCTTGACTAGACAAAATTTTCAGATCACGGTTCAGAGATTCCACCATTTCAGGTGCCTCATCTAAATTCATATGAGTATACATTTCAAAGTCATCAGCATACTTTTGAGCGCTGAGGTATATTTTGAAAATCTGCAATAAAGAGGCTAAACAATGTCTGTCCCAGAACAGACCCTTGAGGTACGCCAGATTTGATATTTTGTTATAGCTGCAAAGCATCCTGATTAAAATACTCAACATCAAAGGTGAAATCTTTGATGACCTTGAAGTGAGTTTTTTTTACAGTTGAGCACTTTATGGTACAGTAAAGAAAGTCATGGTCAGATAGACTACAATCCAGGATGCCTGAATCACCAATAAATAAGTTTATTTACAATTATTAAATTAATAAGAGATTGTGAGTCATGAATAACCCTGGTAGGGTCCTTAATAATTTGGGTAAGAAGTAGGTCATTAAATAATGTAGAAAGAAATAACGACTCGTGAGAGTGAGCTAAAAGGTTAACAAGTACTAATAATGGTATGATGGTTTAAAAAATGCAATTATCGAACCATAGCTCCAAACTCAGATAGAAAATCAATTGCCTGATTTGGCGACCTATAAACAACACCAGCAGCAATTTTTAGGTCAGAGCCAATATTTAATTTTACTCAGAGCTGTTCTATGTGTGGACCATTATTGGTCACTTCGTCAGGTAATTTTAAGAGCGAACATTTAATGGAGAAGTCTACATATAGAGCCACTCTCTTATATTTCTATCCTTTCTAAATAGTATCCAGGTATAGAAACACAAGAGGTAGGGGGTGGCATTTGTGAGCCAAGTTTTACTTATTGTGCAAAGTTTTTGATACGGGAAATACCTCAACGATGATTAATTTTTTTTTTAATTAATTTTTTGCCAAGTGCAGCACACGCCGTTCCAACATGTCGCCGTGGCGACAAAGTTCAGCTGACCAAATGAAAACAACTTGACAAAAAATCTAATAAAGCTGATTTAAAAAAATTAACATTTTAATATCTTATTCCTGACATCTTTCCCCATCGATTGATCATAAAATTATCCCCTGAGAAGTAAAATGCAAAAAACGTGAAAAATTGGTCTAGATTTATTGTACTGTCGTGAGCAGAAAAAAATAGGACAGCTTTTTTTTCTAATGTAAACCTGTCTCTATTTGAATATGTAATGAGTAGCCGAAATAAAACAGATATCACTTTTAATTTATTTTTTATTTTAATGCTGTAGTTATTGCTATATAGTAAATGATGGATGGTTAATGGACAAATTGCACTGCGTTATAACATTAACAAAAATTTGGTGTGTAACATTTTAAGAAAGTGGAGAATAAATGGTACTATTAGTAGAAATCCTGGATCAAAGGACAAAGGATATCCTACTTAACAAGAAACTAACTATTAATATTTCGTTATTGCACCATTTCTATTTATAACTTCTATAAGTCTGTTTGGTATAGAATTAAATGACCTTATACAATAATCATTAGTAATATTTTTCCATGCATTATTTATTATTTCCAGTAATTCTTCGGCATTCCGTGGTCTCACATTTCGTTTTTGGACACTTCTTACGAGTAGTCCCCATACTTCTTCCACAGGGTTAAGATCTGTACTATGACTGGGCCAGTTAGGAACATTGATGTTGTTATCTTGAAACCAGTTAGTTACGGTATTAGCAGTATGAACGGAACAATTGCCTTGTTGAAATATGAACTCATTATTAGGAAATAATTGTGACACAGAAGGGAGCATAATATTGTCTAAAATCCTAAACGTTTCACTATTAAAACGTTACTCAATATGCCACAAAACACCAGGACCACATGCCGGTATCGAAGCCCACATATTGACGGAAAATCTACCACTTTTATCATTGTTAAATATATATTGCTCATCGAATCGAGTATTCGGAGGGCGGTAAACACGAATACGACCGCTGTGTGTTGACTGAAAAGTTTTTTGTCTGTAAACATTGTTCTAAAAATTTACATCATGCACTAAAAATTCAAGCGCAAATCCTACTCGAGCTTCTTTATGTTCAGCTTTAAGTAAGTATTTCTGTGTTGCTGCATGACAGCATAGCTTTGATTCTCTTACTCGCCGGCGACCAGTACTACTCGATCCAGGGAAATTCGTTTCTTCAGCTGCCTGAATAACCGAGTAAAATGGATTTTCTACTAAAGCATTTACCAATTTGCAAATCTTGTTGTTGAGTTGATATCCTTCGTCGCCCCGATCCAGGATTTCTACTAATCGTACCGTTTATTCTCCACTTTTTAAAAATGTTACACACCGAATTTTTGTCAATATTATAACGCAGTGCAATTTGTCTCGTTGGCCATCCATCTTCTGCTTTAGCAATAACTCCAGATTTAACTAAATCGTTTATATGAGGCATATTAGTTTTTTGCACACTTGCAATAAATTATGACAACTAATTGACAATGTCACAAAAATTAAAGTTAGATGTACACAACTAGATTTTAGCAAAATACCGTTATAAGACGGTCCTATTTTTTTTTGCTGACGACCGTACTATCAATGGTAAATTGATTTGTTGTTCACTACACATAAGGTTATACTGTCAAAATGTAAATGTCGCCCACTCTGTGATTTTCGCCTATACGGTAATTTTTTTTAAATTTTCAGAGTTGAAGAGGGCATTGTTTTGCCACAACTAAAAGTCACCACTTCAAACCAATGGAAAGAAGAGGACGGCTGGTTCAAGTGTAACTCTTGTTCATATAAGGCAGAACGTAAAGATAGCATTCAATGTCACCAATTAGTACATAAGAATTCGTCAGAAGTCACCATGTACAAATGCAGCTCTTGCCCATTTCAGACAAAACGTAAACTTAGCCTTAAACATCATTTTCTGGTACATGAGGATCCTTCAGAAATAACAATGTACAAATGTGACTCTTGTTCATTTCAGGCAAAACGAAAGGGTAATCTCAAAGAACATGTGCTACTGCATAAGAATCCTTCAGAAATAGCAATGTACAAATGTGCCTCTTGTCCATTCCAGACAAAATATAAAAAATCTCTTATAAACCATTTAAAAATACACAAAAGCCCTTCAGAAATAACAATATACAAATGTGACTTTTGTTCACACCAGACAAAATGTAGAAATAGCCTTAAAATTCATTTACTGCTGCATGATTCAAAAGAGAAAACGTATAAATGTGGCCTTTGTTTATTTGAGACAACTCAAAAGCGTTACCTTAGAAAACATTCTCTTATACATCGGGGTATAATCTATAAATGTGCCACTTGTTCATACCAAGCAAGAAAAAAATCTTCTCTTAGACTACATCAGGTGGTTCATAATAATCCTTCAAAGGTAACAAAATACAAATGTGACTCTTGTTCATATAAGGCAAAATATAAAGATGACCTTATAAGGCATATAAAGGTGCATAAAGAAGTAATAGTGTACAAATGTGACACTTGTTCATTTCAGACAAAACTAAAGAGTTATCTCAAAGAACATGTGCTACTGCATAAGAATCCTTCAGAAGTAACAACATACAAATGTGGCACTTGTTCATTTGAGACGAAACTTAAACGTAGTCTCACATGTCATTTACTGACACATAAGAATCCTTCAGATTTAATAATGTACAAATGTGACTCTTGCGCATTTCAGACAAAACATAAGCATAACCTTACACAGCATTTACGAATACATCAGGATTCTTCAAATGTAGGAACGTACAAATGTGGCTATTGCTCATTTTGGACAAGATACGAACATGCCCAAGTAACAGTGTACAAATGCGATTTTTGTTCATATCAGGGAGAAAGGCATTCTAATTTTCACAGACATCTGCTGGTACATACGAATTCTTCGGAAGTAACAATGTACAAGTGTGACATTTGTCCATTTTCTTCAATGCGAAAAGACCGGCTTGAAGTACATCTACTATCACATAACAAGCCTCCAGAAATAACAATTTTACATAATGATGGACTTAGTTATTTCAATAAAAGAAAGAGAGCAACCATAAAAGAGAATGACCCTAATTTGTTTCAAAATTGAATCGAATTCAACATAAATTCAGTAATTTACAGATTGGTACCGCAAATCATCATGTACTTCAGCAGGAGAACACATTATGCAAGGTTTATAGGTATACCGAGTGTAAATGAACAGTATGCAACCCCTACACCTTTCACATTTTTAAATATATCAGGATAAATTTTATATTAGAAATAAAAAAAAGTGAAAAATTTATGAGCGATTTATTTATCAATTTTCCTATATTCCACTGTTTCCTGTGAAAGTGCTACGATTTACACGTACATAAACAAATAAATACGTTGGATAGTAATGGTTATAAGATATTACATAAAGAAACTCACCTGAGCTACTGTAGCGTAGCAGATATCGCAGATACAACTTACCCCGGATAAGTAAGATGTAACGTGCCCACGATAAAATTCCACTAGCTCAGACTATCTCAGGGCGTTAGGTCCAAGTTTACATAAACTATGACAAATTATTAGTCTACTTACTTACACAAATCACTGAGGGTTCCATACGTAGTGGTCGCAGACGAAATAATGACATTCTTTCCTATTATTTGGGTTTTCTACCACATGTATTGTTATCCTCTTCAAAACAAATCACCGAATCTACAAAATAATACAACAGATACCAAAGACACATAAACAAAATATTCCTTTAAGACCAATTGTTAGTTCTATTAATTCACCATGTCATAATTTGGCAAAATTTTTATTTAAAATTATTGATCCATTATCTGGAAATACCGATTCATATATTAAAAATAGTAAACATTTTATAGAAAAAATTTATGAAAACGATATTCATGAATCACACCTGGTGGTTAGTTTTGATGTAGTTAGTCTTTTTACCAATGTTCCGGTAGATGAAACCTTAAAAATAGTTAAAGACAGGCTGCTAAATGATAATAATTTGGAAACTAGAACTAAATTAAGTGTAAATAGCATAATGGAACTCTTAACACTGTGTATAAAAACAATCCATTTTCAATTGGACAATGAGTTCTATCAGCAGGATTTTGGTATGGCTATGGGGTCTGCATTATCACCAATTTTAAGCAACATATTTATGGAGAACTTTGAGAACACACATGTTCAAAATGTATAAACAAACCGGTTGTCTGGTGGAGATATGTTGACGATATCTTTGCAATTTGGCCTCATGGTGTCGATTTAATAGATAGTTCTTTAGATAATATAAATAGTAAAGAACCGTCTATTAAATTCACATTAGAAGTAGAAAGTAGGAATGAACTACCGTTTTTAGATGTTTTAATTAGAAGGGTAAATAATACAATTACAACAAGCGTTTATAGAAAACCAACACATACTAATAGATATCTAAATTTTAACTCAAATCAGTCAATAAATGTTAAAAGGGGTGTTGTAAAATGTTTATACGATAGGGCCAAAATAATTTCATCTATGATGAAATATTAAATAACGAGAAAAAATTTATCAAAGAGGTTCTAGTACAAAATCAATATCCTGAAGCCTTTGTTGATAGAGTTTTCATAAATGTTGAGAATAGGGATAATCAGGTACGACAAAAACCTGAACGTCATTATACAGCAATGATTCCTTATGTATACAGACTATCGGAAAAGCTACGCCGTATAGGTGACAAATTTGATGTTAGGACGGTATTTTGAACGGGGAACACTTTAAGATCTATTTTAACAAAAACAAAACCGATAAACAGGGAGCAGAATTCAAAAAACTGTATTTACAATATCCCGTGCGAATGTGATAAATGTTACGTGGGTGAGTCATCCAGACCTTTCAGTGTGAGGTTGGATGAGCTCAAGAATTACATTAGAAAGAATGAAATTCAGAAATCAAAGATTTGTGAACATGCTTGGGAAAACGGACATAGAATAAACTGGTACTCGGCAAAAATTTTAACAAAAGAAACAGATACCAAAAAAAGAAAATTAAAGAATCAGCAATAATCTTATTAAATGAAGATAAGTGCGTATCGAATTGTTCTGTACATATTTGTACAACCTGGCTACCAATGTTAAAAGAAGAACTTAACAAACTCAACATTATCTAAAAGAAAATATCAGTTCTGTGTAAGTAGTAAGTATCTATGGAAATAACATAAACAGAATCTTAAAGCTGTGTATTTGACATACACAGCAAAATAAGAGTTCTTCCAAAAAAAGCTTTGAAAACGGAAAGAGATTACTTTCTGAAACGTCAGCAAAATACATTATTTCTGTGTTTATTCCGATTTATATTATTTGCAAAACATAACCTCTGACTTTTCCTTTGGCGTAAACGTCACAGGCGCAGAGGCTTTTTTCCAATAATTCTATTATTTTGTAGATTCGGTGATTTGTTTTGAAGAGGAGAACAATACATGTGATAGAAAACCCAAATAATAGGAAAGAATATTCGTAACTTTCAGACAATATTTAAATAATGACACTTTCTTTAAATATGAAATGCACTATATTACGGGATTTACAAATATTGGTTCCCTAGCATGTAACCTGTCGGTGTTCAAAAGGTGTGGCAAATTTCTTGGTTAATAAGTTACAACATTAATAAAATGCCTCGTGTAGCTAAACATCGGTTTACAACGTGAGGATAAATGGTAATAAATTCGGCCACAATGGGTCTGATTTAGAGAACCTCCTTAAATAAATATAAATGCATACAATTTTTAAATATGTACAAGTTAAAATACAAAAGTAAGTATGAACGGATATAACCGCGCAGAACCACTGAAGGTGGTCCCTGGTAAATAAAAACAACACACTTATCTAGGGTGGTACGATACCGACTTCGACGTTGAAGAAACTGTAGCCCTACGGTGGTGTCTTCGGGACGAAAGAAATTGACCCGAGAATGGGGGTTGATTATAGCCTCTCCAGCCCTAGAACTTTCTACTGTGTGTGGAAGCCCCGTCCGTGGAACCCTCACTGATGAGGGAACAATCCACCAATGTTCCTAGAAAGCCACAGTTGGATGAATGGGGTCGAGCCCGTCTTTCAAGTCGACACGATACTTCCAAAGGAAAGCCTTGTATACTTAAATATCCTGCTTCCGCAGTTAAAATTTATTCACAACAACAAAATATTCCGCTAAACGGAACAACAACAGATGGAGAAAATTTTCCTGTGTTGACAATCCCAAAATCCACCAGGATGCCTTGGATAAACTGAGTTTTGTGGGATTATCAACCATATACCGCCATCAAAAATGTCTCTCTGCTTTTCACCAGCTGGAAGTATATCGCGCCTCCCATGGACAATAGCGAAACTCTGCTACGGACCTAGTGATTGTTATTATGCGGCCCACAAAACACTAAGGCATATGGTGGGTCGTATACGCTAGAGGTCCGCAACAAAAGGTAATCGATTTATTGCCACCAATTAATGTGCACAATGTGCGTTTCCAAATCAATTGAAAATGATGTCCTATAACTTGCGACATACTACATTTTCAATAAGAAAACGCAAAAGCCCCCAGCAGGTAGATTAATCCTAAAGAAAGGATGTCTATGTCGTACTGATGAGAGCTGACCACTGGCGATGCACAACAGCCCTGAATTGTAGTCCAATTTAAGATTTCTCCTCACCTGACCTACACGAGGGTGAAGATGACTAATGTATTTCCTCCACAGAATGATTAAATTTTGATTATGGACATTTTTTTCGTAGTGCCTATTATTCGAGGTATTTGCAAGTTTCAGGTTTAAAAAATCACCCGGTTAGTGTTGCAGTCATACAGTAAAAAATAAAAGGGATATCTAAAAAATTATATGTATACACAGTTTATAATGTATTAATTTATTATTTTTTTATTGTAATTAATAAGTTAAAAGTTTATTGGTTTCAATTGTACGCTAAAATATCTAGCTTTAATACGCCTTGCTGATAAAAATACAAAATACTTTAATTTTTTTATAGATTGCATATTTCCCTGCTTTAAAAAATTATTTTACAATGTACAATTAATGCTACGGCACTAAAGAAAGAAAATAAAATCAAGGGTGGTGTGGTGGGCGACATCTATGGACCAGGCGGGTGGCAGATTGGCGAGAGTATGGTGCAACTCGACTATACCGAGGCGTAGTGTATAGTTCAGGTGGTAGGTGTCGCTACAGGGCAATCTGGGCGTACATTATTATTAACGTTCAAGTTATTTATAACGTTTATTTTTTATAAGGAGGGATCCTACACAATTTACGAGCGAGATTAGTCCCGCATATTGCATGCAGGATCCCGGCATTTCGGGATCCTGGTATTGCATTCCCTATCTACGTTCTTGTCAGTGGTTTGTGTCTACTGCTGTCTGCCTGTAAGCAAGGCTAAACTGCTATGGAGACAATGGGCCTGGGGCCATAAAAGAGGAAGAAGAAGATAACCTATTTTTCATTTGAGTGCTGTTAGTTGCGGGTTGTGTCTGTGTGTCATGCTGTCGTCTTACAATAATAAAATCGTGTTTAAACTTTGTCGTTATTAATACCCAAACAATTAAAAAAAAAAAAAAAAAATATGGAACGTAATAAGGCCAGCACTTTTGCAAGTGGCAACATTTCTTTAGTAAACAGTATCCTTGAAGACTGGGATATTCTGGATGACAATTCTGTGAAGCAAGAAGTTGAATACGGTGATATTGTGGATAGACCAAACGAAGAAGTGAAAAAAGCTTTAATTGTAAATCTAGAAGGTAGCTGTGATGACATTTCGGATAGTATGCCTAGTAAAGCGGGCAGTGAATTTGCAGAAATTTTATTGGAGGATGACCAAACGTGTAGAATACACAAGGGGGCAAGTGTGACATATAGCGTCAAAAAGGAAGAAATTATTGAAACTGAGGAGGAAATGGGCCAGGAGACGCATGGAACTTGTGAGATATTTTTTGTGGATTTGCAACGAGAGAATTTTCAACAATTGCAGAAACAGAAACATTTTAACAGAGTCCAGAGGTATTTATGATAATTTCCATAGAAATATGTCAGTTTCGATTTGAATCTCTAAATTTCTTATAAATCATATCATATTTTAAGCGACGTCGGAGAAGTTGGCACCATCAAAGGTGCCAGCTCCTCTGAAATTACAGTGAACCAGACAAATAATCACCATGATTTGAGTATCGTTTCATGCTGGCGGTCCCAGAATAATTAGTGGAAGTATTATTTCATTGCTGCTATTATCTCGGAGCTTAAACAGTGTACTTATTACTAAAAAAGTAATTTTGAAAGTAACAGAAATCAAATCTTAAAGTTTCCCTGTGCTCAGCAACTTGACAATTATTATTCTATCATGATAGCATATAAGTATATGACTCCTGCCACTTTTCCAACTAGTACATGGACGGCATTAGATTTTTTAAAATATTACTTTATACAAATGTCCACCTGAAACGTTTCGTCAAATTGGGAATTATAATTAATTTTTTATTTTGTGCTTGTGTTTAAAATGGTCATCAGCAATTCCGTTTGATCTAAAATCTTACATTGTACAATAATCAGTGGCCTGTCCATCTACATTAGATATAGCGTCAAATAGAGTAGATATACATTGGGAAAAATAATTCGTGACCTCTTTAGAATGGTCTTCCGCAACTCCAATTGATCTGGGTTTTTGTCACATTGTACAATCAGTTGTCTCTCGAACCATATATATTAAATTTGACGTTCAAATAGAGAATACTCTGGGAAAAGTAGTTATTTTTTAATTTCCACCTATGTTTAAAATTGTCTTCTGCAACTTTGATTGGTCTGTATTTTTGACACCTTGTACATTAATTAGGGGCCTTTTGAACCATCTGTGTTAGATGTGGTGTGAAATAGGGTTTTAGGTCCTTTTTTCCATCAGAACCTTGAATTTTTGGTATTAGTATAATAGTGGCTATCTTTTAAATTGATGCAACTTTACCTAATTCAAGTGAGCTGTTAATTAAATTTAGGAGGGGTTGTTCACGAGAATATAAAGTAATCATGGTCATTTTTCGATATTATGTAGTTTTTGTGTGCTATTTTTTTCCTGGCAACCAAATTTCTTAATTCAGCAGAGAACCCGTTTGGAAAATGGGAAGTTTAAAAATTTTTTAAAGGAACAAACAGAGCTATACCCATATAAATCAATTCATAAAATTTTTCGGTTTGTTTATTCACATTTATACTACTCAGAGAAGCACTCCAATCCACAGAAACCAGATAGTCATTAAGGCCAATATAGTTTGCATTTGTAAAATCATAATAAAAGTCCTCATACAGGGTGATTTATGTAAACATGCAGAAAATAAAATGGTATACACAGTCTGTTATGTGGGAAAACCTCTGTAAAATTTTAAAGCGATCCGAGGTAATTTATTATATTTTTTTGCGTTAAAACCTGCAAAGATACGCTTCTGAACGGGTGAGTTATGCTATCTCGACGTGTTCACACACGTGTCGCTTGTTTGTTTAGCAGGTAATAATATCAGCTGTCTTAGTTGTCTCAGGTCAGTGCGCCACGCGTTCGCTGTTCAGTTCAGTGACTCTTCGACTCCCGTTTAGAGCATTTCCCATTTTTGTTAAATTTTAAACTGTATTCGCAAATATCGATTATGCCAGAGTTCACGTCGCAAGAGTACTGAGACATGATATTAACCTATGGTGCAATGAATGAAAGTCTTGCAGGGGCTGTACGAAAATACGGGAGAAAATTTCCCCATAGGCGCAAACCTAATGAGAGAAAAAATTTAAGTGCAATGCAACGAGTTCGTGACACCAGGTTTTGTTTACCAGGCGACAGAGAACGTTTACTAAATCATCCTGTTGAAGTAGATAAAGTAGTTCTAGAATTACTAGAACAAGACCCTTCAATAAGTACCCTATACGTGAGAATCGTTTTTACCCATACCACATAAGAAAGGAAGTGATTTCGTTGCACCGTATTACGTCAGATTGGTTAGTCATAGGCGGCGCACTTCTACAAAAAAAATAAGGTAATTTTTTTCCAAATTTTTTTTATTTTTTATTTTTTTTAGCTCCTTTTGGTGGGGACAACCCACTGAATAATTTTCCGCATGTTTAGGTAAATCACCCTGTATAAGGCATGTATCAGTGGAATGAAGATAATAACAAATTTATATGCGTAATGATGGACAGAAGCTGGCAAAAGCAAGTCTTCAGCTAATAGTTAATTACTTTTCCCAGAGTATTATAAGATAAGATAATTTATTCGTTTTTAAAAGTTTATACAGAATATAACATACAATATACAGACTTTAGTAAACTAGTCACCACAAAACATTCAACATACAATTAATAAAATAGGTATAGAGGTGAGCAAAATCAACAATTAAGGAACTCATCTATGTCATAAAATGTTTTATCACACAAAAATTTAAATATTTTATTCCTAAATGACATGTTGCTATCATTGTTGATACACTAACTAATTTTGTTAAAACATTTGGTACCAATATGTTTCGGCGAATTTTCTTCCGGTGGTGCAAGTCTGGAATATGGCTGTTACAAATTATCCTTGTTTCTCGTGTCATACATGAATATCACTATTTCTAAAGAATTCAGATTCATTTTTTTTTTATGTACATTATTAACTGGTAGATATATAAACTAAGCAAGGTAAGTATTTGCAAATCTTTAAAAAGTGGTTTGCAACTGGTTAAGGGGTGGATCTTACACATGGTTCTTAAAACCCTTTTTTGATATTGAAATGCCCTATTAAAATATGAGGAATTTCCCCAGAAAATGAGCCCATACTGTAGTTGAGACTGAACCAATTCATAATAGAGAGTTTTTAGGATGTTTATGGAGACGGTATCTCTTATATTTCTTATAATATAGCAGACAGTGCTCAATTTTGTGCAAACCATATTTATATGCGCTTCCCACGTAAGCTTTCGATCCAAGGTGACACCTAGGAACTTGGTAGTTGTTATACTCGGGATGGATTTATTGAAAATTTTAAGGTAGAGGTCATAGTTAGTCACAATATTTTTTGGCAGAAAACGTATATAGCATGTTTTATTTACATTTAAATTTAGTCCGTTGTTGCTACAGTAATGACTCATTTCCTGTGATGCATTGTTACTATTTATGACAATCTGTTCAATGGAGTTATGGGACATTAGCATATTTGTATCATCTGCATATAGAAGAAGTTGATTTGAAGTGATACATGTGCTGGGTATATCGTTAATAAAA
Source organism: Leptura quadrifasciata (assembly GCA_963675555.1). NCBI lineage: Eukaryota > Metazoa > Arthropoda > Insecta > Coleoptera > Cerambycidae > Leptura > Leptura quadrifasciata. The sequence continues at coordinate 91,937,072 of OY776680.1, read as the reverse complement.
ATTATAAAAAACAGAGGTCTCAGAATCGAGCCTTGAGGCACTCCCAGGATTATATTTCTAGTTTTGGAGTTAACGCCATCTACAACAATAGTTTGCATGCGATTTTGTAGATATGAGGCTGCTCAGCTCTATGGTGCCCCTCTTACTCCAATGCCCTCTAATTTTGTAAGTACAAACTATGATCTATAGTATCAAATGCACAACTTAAATCATAAAAAAGACCTAAGACATGACACTTGTTCTTCAGTGCATTATAGATAAAATCTATGCAGTCTAAGATAGCAGTATTGGTGGATTTATTTTTTTGAAAACCATTTTGGACATTTGAGGTCAAGTTAAAATTCTCTAGATAATTGGTCAGTCTTATGTAATATCATCGTTAAAAATTTTTAGCAATTTGACTTGGTATGCATATGGCTCTATAATTAGTAATGTCCGTTGTGGGACCTTTGTTTTTATATACAGGTATGCATTTGGATTCTTTTATGTTGGGAAATACACCAGCTAAGAATGATTCATTTACTAAGTGTGCTAATGGCTCATTAATAATGTCTTATACTGATTTCCTCACTTTTCCGTTGATGTCATCTATACCAGCGGCTGGTTTAAGAGTAGTTTTCCCAATTATTTCACTTATTTCTTGTGGTGTCGTCCGTATGAGAAAAATAACTGGTACTTGTCTTTTCAATGTTGACATTACAGTTGGGTTTTGATTGATTTGAGGCAAGATTTATAAAGTAATCATTGATAAAATTACTCTTCTCCATGGCATTTGATATTAGAATACCCTGATTATCACATATGTCTATGGATGGCTTCTTTTCATTGATTGACTTGGATTCGTTAATAATTTTCCAACTATCCCACATTATATTGTTGGAATTAATTAGGCATTGGTCGTTACATTGTTTCTCGTGCTTCTCCACTAAGTTTTTGTACATTAACTTAAACTGCATGTACCTTTCAGTATAGGTTGGATTATTTAATCTTTTCCTAATGCTGTTCATTTCACACAGTTGGTCATGCATTGACTTAATAGCGGGTGTAAACCACTTTTTATTCTTGAATTTATTAAAAGATTTCATAATAGGAAAAGCACAATTGCGCAATTCCTTATTTGATGACATATTTAAGGTAGGTGGGTCGAAAGGCCACTGAGTAATGTGACAAAATTTCACATGAATAGGTCTTGTAGCAGACCATTTTAAACACAAGCAGAAAATAAAGAAAGAATTATTTTTTCCGCAGTGGATTCCCTATTCGATGCCATATTTAACGCGGACGTTTCATATAAAGTAATATTTAAAAAATTCTAATGCAGTCCCTGTACTGGCCGGAAAGAGGTAGGTGTCGTATACTTATATGTTACCATGATAATATAATAATTGTCAAGTTGTTGAGCAGAAGAAAACTTTTAAGATTCACTTTTTGTTACTTTCAAAAATTTTTTTTAGTAATAGGTGCCGTGTTTAGGTTCTGTGATAATACTGGCAACAACATACTACTATATTCCACAAATTGCTCCGGGACCGCCAGGAAACGATACTCAAATCGTGGTGACTATTTGTCTGGTCCACAGTAATTTCAAAGGGGCTAACTTCTCGGATGTTTTAAAGTGAGCTATTGACGAAACGTTTCTTTACTAAACAGTATCCTTGAAGACTGGGACACTCTTGATGAAATTTCCTCCTTGAAACAAGAAGTAGAAGACTGTGATATTGTGGATAAATCCAGCAAAGAAGACGAAAAACCTTTAATCTCAAATCTAGAAGATAGCTATCGCGATATTTCGGATATTATACCTAGCGAAGGGGGCAGTGAATTGCCAAAAAGTTCATTGGAGAGTGACCAAACATGTAGAATACACAAGGGGACAAGTTTGGCAAATAGCATTAAAAAGGAAGAAAGTATTGAAACAGTGAAGGAAATGGGCCAGGAGACTCATGGAACTTGTGAGAAATTGTTTGTGGATTTGCAACAAGAGAATATTCAGCAATTGCAGACGCAGACACATTTTAATTTAAACCAAAGGTATTTTTGATAATTTCCATAGATATGTCTCGGTTTCGATTTAAGTCTCTAAATTTTATGAAATAGCTTATTTTAAGTGAGTTTTCATCTAGAATTATTCTTAAATATGGGAGAAATTAATTTTCATACCGTATATTATAAAATTGGAGCTATTGATGAATCCTTCCTCTATTTGTGTACAACCCTATTGCTTCTATTTGGGTTAGCTTTTGTGTCTATAAAAATTCATAGGCGCGAACTTTTTTGAGGCCATTATCGAAGATATGAACCGTAAGGTCCCAAGTAACAATTGTAAGATACTTTTGATTTATTTAGGGTTTAAAAGTGCTTTAATATGTTCAATAAAACGATATTGGTTTTAAAGTTACCTTAAGATAAACTAAAAGTTCTTAAAGATCACTTATTTTATTGGCTATTTTAAAACTAATTTGCTTTTTTAAACGATAAAATAGGGGGCGAGCGTAGATGCGTCTTTACTATATACATACTTCGATATAAGATGTAAAGGAACATTAGGCGCGGTTAGTACTTGGATGGGCGACCGTTTCAAGGAAGACCGTGTCCTCGCCTCAAATATCTTCCAGCGGCTTGTGTATCAGTGTGCGCGCGGAAGCTATGCAATCTTAGGCGGGGGTTGTGTAGGTGATATACCATCCTTCAGAGGAGATATAAAGCCGTCGATCCCTTGTCTATTAAATATTAGGCAAGTAAAAGATCTCTACTCTTCTTAAGGGAAGAGGTTCGGCAAAATTCCTGGTTGGGGGTAGCTCGTCTACAGGCGTCGGTGATAGGCCTCAGTAGCGGAAATAGACCGACGTGAAATAAATGTTTCAAAAAAAGAAGGATTAAATAGCAAGTTGGTTTTAAAACAATCCATTTTGGAACAAATAGTTTTAATGTAGTTTTATGAAGTACTCGTGACGTAACTCATTAAGATCCATTAAGAAAACTATTTTATCTTAAGCCTATACTATACTTATGCTCAATAAAATTCCTCATTAAATCCAAAAACATAATTTTTACGTTTTAAAGAGTACATTAAGAATATTTTAAAGCTCAAAGGTTTTAATTTAGTTAATTTGGTTAAAATAAATGCCTATTGGATTTTTGACGGCTTTATTAAAACTAATTCTACCCCCTTTTCCCCCTACTTTAAATCAATAAGGCCACGGGTTTGAACATGTTAAAGCAACTCAGTTTTAAACTGAGAGTAAATAGACGTTTGCGAGAGTAATTGTACCTAAAATGGTAAATAAAATGACGTTTTAAGTCTTGTAAGATTTAAAATGTTCTATAAACTTGGAGTCAGTTTTAATCAAGATCGCGCCATCTTTTATATAAAATACAGACTCCGCAATGATGGATATTTTCAATAGCCAGAGAAAAAATTATTATTATTAAAATATATTCGCTTTACATCCTTAAATAACTGAAGAACGGTGTCCAAACAAGCAATTTAATTTAAAAAATGCATTTAGATGTTTAGATGCAAAATAAAATTTGACGATATTTTTTAAATAATAAAAAAAAAATATTAAATTGATGGCGCTCGAGTTATGTAGAAGTATTTTGTTATGTTTATATTTAGTTGTTATATAAGTAACTTTTTCTTGTGTATATTATATTTTTATGTTGTATATTACTCCATTGGGGTTTTCCCATTAAATAAATAAATAAATGGTTTTAATATAGTTGTAAAATTTAGTCTTGAAGGCCTTTTTAGGATGGGCTCTTTTTGGCTAAAAGCTGCTTTATGGTGGTCCTAAGGCTGTCTTGAAGATCATTTGTTTTTATTCGAAGTTTAATTGTGTAGTTTTGAAGTGACTTTGGAGATCGGAATAAGAGCATTAGTGTTACTTGGGGAGGGTGCTAGACCCCTACCTTAACCTCATACATACCTCGTCATTGCTTATACATTAATTTATTTTAATAGCAACTCAGCAGTTATATATCTTTTTTTAGTGCATCGCGTTCCTCTGAAACAAAATTGAAGAAAATGTTTGAAAGACGTTTGGATAAGCGCAGCGGCAAAGTATTATTCAAATGTCTTCATTGCCAATTTCAGTCAATATATTTGAAGGATATGATAGGACATATAAACAATAAACACCAGAACGGGTCTGAAATGGTTGAATGCGACAGACGTTCATATCCGGTAAGTTTCTTTATTGTATTTGAAACCTGATCCTATTTCGATGATCAAATAATGTGGTAACTCAGTTTGCTGCAAGATATGTTCTTGCTGCAAACTGTGTTTGATGAGATTCTAGCTAAATATTATTTTGGGTGTCACTATTATTTTCCCACACGAAGTAAATCAAATTGCCAATCCAGTAGGCTGTAATTGACACACTCAGGTTAATGTGAGCTGCTTCAACTTCTCGTCGCATTAAAAAAACTTAGCTCTCTGGTTAGCGTGCCTTGCGAATTGCTGATTTCTATGAATAACTTGTTTTACGAGTTGTATTGTTGTATATGTTTTTTTTCCTTATAGAAAACGGAGACCCAAGAAAGAATCTGCGGACTTTGTTTGAAAGTATGTGATAACTTTAAAGCCATAGAGGGTGACATGAAAGATGTCTTAGATGTAGTTCTGCCAAAAATAGTAAGTATCGAAAATTATACTCAATTATCTAGGTCGAAGTGGAAGAATGGTGGAAAATCATCTCGAACAGTTTGCATCAAATCGAAAAATAAAAAAATACGTGTCAAAAATTTTTCAAAAAACTCTACTGATATCAAAATGACCCCCCACCACCACCTTATGGGTAGGGCGTAGGGCAACTTAAAAATTTTCATCGGAAACCCCTATTTTTTATTGCGGTATCAGATTCTACGGCAAAAAAATACGTAAATTTTATTCCGGACATTTTTTTCGATTCTTGCATGGTGTCGCTGTAATCGCAAAAATGAAAAGAAAACATCACTGTTTCAAGAGTAGCGTTTTGTGCCCATAAAAAATCGTCCAATTCAAAAACTGAAAAACACGTATTTGTTATTTTTACGAAATCTACCCAATGACATAGGATTCGACTCTCCCACCCCTAATCTAGTGGGTGGGGTGGGGGCAACTTTGAAATTTGTAATGAAAATCCCTATTTTTAATAGCGGATTCGGATTCTACGGCCAAAAATACGTGAATTTTATATCGGGAATTTTTTCCATTCTCCCAAGTTGTCGCTGCAATCACAAAAAATTTTGTGGAAATATGACAGTTTTGAACTCATACTTAAAAAAATACGAAAAGTAAAGCTACTGATCTCAGCGAGAATGATTTCCCGAGCTGTTTTGAGAACAGTGATTTTACACGATTGTGCAGAAATTACAACAACTATTAACATTCTGTATATTTATTAGCAGTTAGTAATTTTCAATTTACATTTTTTACAGGGCAATAAAAAAACTTGATTTAAAAAAAAACTAACAGTGGTTTTACCTCTTAATTCAGCCACTTCAGACAAGTTCTTCATCCCAGCCAGTGAAGGCAAGGTGAGACTTTCGGCCAGTTGAGGCAATTAGTTTACAGCTTAACTGCTACACTAGCAGGTTTTAATTTCAAGATTATGGCAGGTGTTCAAAATGGTGCCCATTGACTTCTTGGCATTGTCCGAGACGAACATAAAAATTTTCAATAGCACTTCTTATCATTTGAGGTGGTATTTCTGCAAAAATGTTTATTATGCGTTGCCTCAGCTCTTCCAAATGATGAGGTTTAGTGAAATAAACCTTACCCTTCACGTAGCCCCAAACAAAATAATCAAGTGGCGCGAGGTCGGGAGATCTTGCTGGCCATTCAATAGTTCCTCTTCAACCTATACATCGATTTTCGAAAGTACCATTCAAATAGTCCCTAACAGTATCCCGATAGTGTGGAGGAGCCCCATCTTGCTGGAACCAAACATTATCGAACTCATCACCAGCAATCTCTTGTATTGCGGGAACTATTTGATTTGTCAACATTTCCAGGTATTTTTCTCCATTCAAATTTTCATCTATGAAAAACGGTCCTATGATTCGATCCCTGAAAACTCCTGCCCAAACATTTAATTTTTGTATATACTGCGTGTGTGTTTCAAGCATCCAGTGAGGGTTTTCGTCACTCCAATATCTGAAATTATGTCGATTAATTTTTCCACTGAGTTCGAAAGTTGCTTCATCTGAGAAGACAAGTAGAGATGACAAAAAATTTGGGTTTTGGTTACTCCTTTCCATCATTAATTTACTAAACTCAAGTCGCCGGTCAAAATCATCTTCATTTAACTCTTGGTGAAGGTGAATTTTGTAAGGATGAAATTTCAAAAGTTTCAAATTCTTGAACTGAAAATGCACTCATATCAAGCTGTTGACTGGCTTTTCTGATTGATAACCTTCGATTTACAACAAATGCCTGGGCCACTTCCATTTGTCGACCTTCCGATGTTTCAGATTTTAGTCTTCCAGATTTTGGGCGACTTTTATTTGTCCTTGTGTCTAGGAATCGTTTGATGGTACGGGACACAGTAGATTTAGAAATTCCCACTTGATCTACACGGAAAGTTTTGTTGAATAAAATCACAACTTCATCATAGGACCTTTCTTTATTGCCCCACCCTCGCATCATTAAAAGAGAAACTCTCTCTTCCTCTGTTAAAGTAGCCATTATGCAGAAAAAAACGCGAGATCTAATGAAAAATTAAATAACTTTTTCCATACAAAAGTGCGCTCCTGCCTCTACAAAAGTTGGAAGGAACTGAACGTTCTCGTACAAATTTCACAAAACAAATACTGTTATTAAGAACACTTTAAAAAAACATTCATAAAAACCAAGATATCACAGATATTGTTTTTTAAACTGAATGTTTTTTTGTCAACACGAGTAGCTAGAGTTTGTAAATATTTACAAACTTATGGACGCTTAAGGTTTATTTGAATTTTGTGCGATTGCAGCGACACCTTGCGAGAATCGAAAAAAATGCCCGATATAAAATTCACGTATTTTTGGCCGTAGAATCCGAATTCGCTATAAAAAACGGGATTTTCATTACAAATTTCAAAGTTGCCCCCCGCCCCACCCACTGGGTTAGGGGTGGGAGTGTCGAATCCGATGTCATTGGATAGATTTCGTAAAAATAACAAATACGTGTTTTTCAGTTTTTGAATTGGACATTTTTTTATGGGCACAAGACGCTACTCTTGAATCAGTAATGTTTTCTTTTCATTTTTTGCGATTACAGTGACACCATCCAAGAATCGAAAAAAATGTCCAGAATAAAATTTACGTATTTTTTGCCGTAGAATCCGATTCCGCAATAAAAAATAGGGGTTTCCATTTGAAATTTTAAAGTTGCCCATCGCCCCATCCACAGGGTGGTGGGTGGGGAGGTCATTTTGGTATCAGAAGATAGTTTTTTGAAACATTTTTGACACATTTTTTTATTTTTCGATTTGATGCACACTGTTCGAGATTTTCCGCCGTTCCCATTCTTTTCTAACACCCGGTATAAAAATAAGCTTGATCCAATTCAATGTTTTGTATGTGTTGATGTTCACTATTTTGTTTTAGGATGTGGGCGCAATACAGGAACTCGTGGTGTGTACAGACTGTACAGAAATGCTTATAAAATGTTCTACTTTTAAAACAACGTGCCTCAATACTTACAATTATATTATTTCATTTACTAATGATAGAAACGATCTCAAGTTGAATCTAAGAGATGTCTATCTGAGCAAAAATGATAGTGTTGCAGAAGATTACGCCATCTGTGGATTTTGCATGGATCCCGTAAAAAATTGTTCTGCTATATCCCTTGATGTTGACAAGGGAGACGTTTTATTGGAGAAAATGATAGGACAATGTCTTCCAGAATTGGTATGTACGAATATTTTTTATGTTACAGCATTATTAATTGCAATGGTTTAGAATCTATTTTCCACATTTTTTAGTAACCAGATGGTTGCACTGCAATCATAGAATACCGAAAGAACTGCTTAGGTTTTTGCAAACTCTTATCGTTCTGTGTTGTTTAGGTACAACATAGAAGGGAATCATAATAATAATATCATTCTGTGTCATTTAGGTACAACATAGAACCGAATCATAATAATAATTTTTAATAACAGATTCTGTAAAAATCTTAGGAGTCAAATTCGACTGAAATTTAACTTTGGCGTGTGTAACTTAATGAATCACTGCAATAAAGATGCCTTACTGGCATTTCATTATTCTAATATAGATTCCCGTCAATTGAGTACCACATATGTTTGTCAGCCATTTATTTTGCAGAAGCATGTTATGAGGATTATAGAGGATCTATACCCCTCAGTCTTATAAACTAGCATCCCTAATTGAGTCACCCACTAGAATAGTTATAACTGGTGGATGAATTACTTGCTCTAGCATTGAACTAGGTAACTAATGTAACAGAGGGTATAAAATTTGATAACTTTGATCCAGGAATATTAGACCATTTTGCACAATCATGCATATGCCATAAGCAAATAACATTCGTTCTATCGATGATTGCCCCATCGGTGAATTTAAAACTCGTTTTGTAAATAGCAATGGCGCTACTACTGTTAGCGGCAATATTTATTTATTTATTGCATACACTGCTCAACATGTAAAATACTCAATTATAGAACAGGAATAGAAAATTATAAAAACAAATCATAAAGGTAGAGTACAATATAAAACATTAAAAATCGATATAAGACAAAAAAACAAACAAAAAAAGCATAGACAATAATACAAACTAACAAAAACATCAATAAATACAAAGTGTAAATTACAGATAATTAAAAGCAAGTTTAATGACGTACATGTGCAGTGTTAACTTAGAAAAAGACAGAAGGAAACGAAGATTAAAATTCAGTGTAAGAAAAACAAAAGTAATTGAAAGTATTTAAATTAATTGAAAACTTCAGCTTTGATATCATTAAGGCTGTAATTAAAAATATCGAGGTTGCTACACAGTTTATTAAAATTGTTACGAATTTTTTAATAAGTTTGTATGTGGAGTGGGTAAATAAAAAACTTGGTCATTACGAGAATTTAATCTAGGGACGTGAAGATTTCATTTGCAAATTATTCCAGCAGGAACATCAAGATCATTGTGTAGCGTTTTAAATAAGAATACTTGAGAGACGTATATTCGCCTGTCTCCCAGAGTAGACAATGAGAACCTTTCAAGCAATTGACTCTGCGGAAAGCCAATAGCTGGATAAATACCATCCGACTTAAACCAAAGTAGTTTAATAAACCGGCATTGAACTGCTTCCAGGTTGCTCTTATGAACATCATAAGTTATGCATATTCAAGTTTCCACCTCACAAATGATTGGTAAAGGATTTTCAATGTATCCGTATTAGTAAATTCACGACTGGTGCGAGCTATGAATCCAAGAGCCTTAAAGGCTTCAGAGACTATGGTATCAATGTGATTGGTAAATGATAATTTGCTATCAAAGATTACTCCTAGGTCGCGAAAAATTGTAGGCCTCTAAAGAGTATCACTAACCAAATGATAGTCAAAAATAATCGGAGATGTTTTCAATGGGAATGACATTACGTTGCATTTACTATCATTCAAGGGTAGTTTATTTACTAAGCATCAGTTGTTTACTTTACTAAGACAAGCTTGAAGTTGAGAACAATCATCAATATGGTTTATAACTGAGAAAATTTTCAGGTCATCAGCATATAACAGGCAAGGCAAATCAATTTCGTCCGTTATGAGTGATGGTCGAGAGTTGAGCGCACTTGCCTCTCACCAGATACAAACATTTTTAAATAACTCCAACTATTTATATACACCCTGCTGCTTGCAGAAAAACAACACAAAAACTCACTTAAGCTCTTTAGGAGAGTGAGGTTAAACCCCATCAATAACAATATTTGTATACATGTTATCTCGGTTACCACCAGCCACCTAACAGATGGAAGCTCTGCAGGAAATTTGTTAGGGAAAGAAAAAAAAAATTATTGTAAGCACGTCGTGCAGGATTATGATAATGAACTATCTAGAAAAATAACACAAAACAAATGAAATGAAATGTACATACCAAGTCTAATAAAAATACTTAAATTGGCAAAAAAAATTGGCACTTGCCTCTCACCCAAAAGTTCCGGGTTCGATCTTCGGTCGTGGCAGTGGAAAATACTGCGAGAGGAATTTTTTCACTATCCACGGATATTGGGTGTGTGTCCCTTGTCTCTAAATGTCTCCCACACAAGGCTCTTCTAGAACCTTCCGGGATAAAGGGGTTCGTCATTAACTGTGGTGTATTATTTATTATTTATGTCATTGATAAATATATAAAAAAATAAGAGCCCCAAGATGGATCCCTGGGGAACACCAGAGGTAGCAGTAAATTCAATTGACTTGAATCCGTTAAGAGTAACATACTGAAACCTATTCGTTAAATAAGACTTGAGTAAGAGAATTAATGAGTATGAAAGGCCGATTTTATCTAATTTGATTAACAGTAACTGATGATCTAACCTGTCAAATGCTTTGGAGAAATCCGTATATATGACATCAGTCTGGCGATGTTCATCTAAGTATTCAGAAATATACTGAGTTATACAGAATAAGTTAGTCGTCGTTGAACGCCCCTTCATGAATCCATGTTGGTGAATAGATAGATCTTAGACTTTTTTTTTTTTTTTTTTTTATACATTTATTTAACGTCGGCCTATTTCCGCTACTGAGGCCTAACACCGACGCCTGTAGACGAGCTACCCCCAACCAGGAATTTTGCCGAACCTCTTCCCTTAAGAAGAGTAGGGATCTTTTACTTGCCTAACATTTAATAGACAAGGGACCGACGGCTTTACATCCCCTCCGAAGGATGGTATATCTCCTATACAACCCTCGCCTAAGGTTGTATAGCTTCCGCGCATACACTGATATACAAGCCGCTGGAAGATGTGTGAGGCGAGAACGCGGTTTCCGTTGGAATGGTCACCCATCCATGTACTAACCGCGCCTGTCGTTGCTTTACATCGCATACCGAAGTATGTACATAGTAAAGACGCACCTACGCTCGCCCCAATCTTAGACTTAATTGAACAATAAATACTGACGTGAAGTAGGATTTCTAAAACTTTGCAAAAATTACAGATTACAGAAATAGGCCTGAAGTTTTGAATATCTAATTTATTCCCCTTTTTATAAATAGGACAGACTTTGGAAAGTTTCCATAAGTCCGGAAATTTACAATTTTTTAAAATAAGGTTAAAAATTAGGGTTAGAGGATATGCAAAAATAATAGCACACACAGTCTTTCAATAACAATGCTGGTATGGAGTCGGGACCTGCAGTCATTTTAGGTTTAATGCGTTTTAAGGCCTGGAGGACTTCTGCCTCCTGAAAAAAAATGTATATTAACAGTAGGGTTATTATTTGGACAATCGTTATCGATAGAATTATTCACGGCGTCTAATGAGGAATCAGAATATGACTGGCTAAAATATCTGGCAAATGCATCTAAAATATCATGTGGACTATTAAGTGAAGCACCGTCAAAGAACATTTCATCTGAAACTCCGGTTGACCCTTTCTTAACTTAACTTAATCTTTGATACTTTTATATGGTGTTTTAATGTATCGTTTTCTCTCCACAAATAATTGTTAAAATAAGAAAATTAAATTCTCACAAGACTTGATAAAAAGATTAGACGACTTAAAATTTTTAAATAAGATAAGAAAAAATAATGCAGAACTAAATGATCAATACACAAACCTAAAAAAGCAGACAAATAAATTAATAATAGAAGAAAAGCAAAAACATGTCTCCGAGATTATTAACAAATGCTCAAATAAATCAAAAACTCTTTGGAATTTTGTAAATAACACGCTTGGAAATAACAAAAGAAATGATTTATGCTCTGAATTGGTCATAAATAACGTCAATGTATCTGGAACGCAGATTATTGCCGGCTCATTCGGTGAATATTTTTCTAGTGTAGCAGGAAATAAACCAATAATTTCTCTTTATTTCTCAATTAATTGTACAAAAAAAGATAATACAAGTAATTGTAGAGAGAGTCAAGTACATTTAAAAACACATACATTTACAGATAATTGTATATCACAGATACATTTTTATATAGCATACACATCGGTAGGTGTATATAAAATCATTACTCAAAGCGAAAAAACGAAAAAAACAAACTAACAGACTCCCGACCAATTTCTTTCCTTGATATTGTCTGAAAGTTATTTGTGGCATTCTACGAATATTCTTTCCTATTATTTGAGTTTTCTACCACATGTATTATTATCCTCTTCAAAACAAATCACCGAATCTACAAAATAATAGAATTATTGGAAAAAAAGCCTCTGCGCCCGTGACGTTTACGCCAAAGGAAAAGTCAGAGGTTATGTTTTGCAAATAATATAAATCAGAATAAACACAGAAATAATGTATTTTGCTAACGTTTCGGAAAGTAATCTCTTTCCGTTTTCAAAGTTTTTTTTTGGGACGAACTCTTATTTTGCTGTGTATGTGAAATACACAGCTTTAAGGTTGTGTTTATGTTATTTCCATAGATACTTACTACTTACACAGAACATAGAACTGATGATATTTTCTTTTAGATAATGTTGAGTTTGTTAATAAGTTCTTCTTTTAACATTGGCAGCCAGGTTGTACAAATATCTACAGAACAATTCGATATGCACTTATCTTCATTTAATAAGATTATTGCTGATTCTTTAATTTTCTTTTTTTGGTATCTGTTTCTTTTGTTAAAATTGTTGCCGAGTCCCAGTTTATTCTATGTCCGTTTTCCCAAGCATGTTCACAAATCTTTGGTTTCTGAATTTCATTCTTTCTAGTGTAATTCTTGTGCTCATCCAATCTCACACTGAAAGGTCTGGATGACTCACCCACATAACATTTATCTCATTGGCACGGGATATTTTAAATACAGTTTTTTGAATTCTGCTCCCTGTTTATCGGTTTTGTTTTTGTTAAAATAGATCTTAAATTGTTCCCCGTTTGAAATATCGTCCTAACATCAAATTTGTCACCTATACGGCGTAGCTTTTCCGATAGTCCGTATACATAAGAAATTATTGCTGTATAATGACGTTCAGGTTTTTGTTGTACCTGATTGTCCCTATTTTCAACATTTATGAAAACTCTATCAACAAAGGCTTCAGGATATTGATTTTGTACTAGAACCTCTTTGATAAATTTTTTCTCGTTATTTAATATTTCATTATTAGATGAAATTATTTTGGCCCTATCGTATAAACATTTTACAACACCCCTTTTAACATTTATTGACTGATTTGAGTTGAAATTTAGATATCTATTAGTATGTGTTGGTTTTCTATAAACGCTTGTTTCAGTTGTATTATTTACCCTTCTAATTAAAACATCTAAAAACGGTAGTTCATTCCTACTTTCTACTTCTAATGTGAATTTAATAGACGGTTCCTTACTATTTATATTTTCCAAAAAACTATGTAGTAAATCGACACCATGAGGCCAAATTGCAAAGATGTCCTCAACATATCTCCACCAGACAACCGGTTTATTTATACAATTTTGAACATGTGTGTTCTCAAAGTTCTCCATAAATATGTTGCTTAAAATTGGTGATAATGCAGACCCCATAGCCATACCAAAATCCTGCTGATTGAACTCATTGTCCAATTGGAAATAGATTGTTTTTATACACAGTGTTAAGAGTTCCATTATGCTATTTACACTTAATTTAGTTCTAGTTTCCAAATTATTATCATTTAGCAACCTGTCTTTAACTATTTTTAAGGTTTCATCTACCGGAACATTGGTAAAAAGACTAATTACATCAAAACTAACCGTCAGGTGTGATTCATGAATATCATTTTCATAAATTTTTTCTATAAAATGTTTACTATTTTTAATATATGAATTGGTATTTCCAGATAATGGATCAATAATTTTAAGTAAAAATTTTGCCAAATTATGACATGATGAATTATTAGAACTAACAATTGGTCTTAAAGGAATAATTTGTTTATGTGTCTTTGGTAAGCCATAAAAATGAGGAGGCTTACTATGATGTGGTGTAAGTTTCCTTCGTTCAAAATCATTAAATTCATGTTTGTATTTAAACAAAGTTCTGTAAATTTTGCTCTCTATTGATTTTGTTGGATCTTTGTTTAGTTTTAGTAGGATCCCTCATTTACAGTCATGATTTTTGTGTTATATATATATCTTTATCTATAATGACTGTGGCATTACCTTTGTCTGCTGGCAATATTTTTATACTTTCATCGCGTTTTAAAGAATTTATTTAAAATTTATTTTAACAAAAGAAACGGATACCAAAAAAAGAAAAATTAAAGAATTAGCAATAATCTTATTAAATGAAGATAAGTGCGTATCGAATTGTTCTGTAGATATTTGTACAACCTGGCTACCAATGTTAAAAGAAGAACTTAACAAACTCAACATTATCTAAAAGAAAATATCATCAGTTCTATGTTCTGTGTAAGTAGTAAGTATCTATGGAAATAACATAAACAGAATCTTAAAGCTGTGTATTTGACAAACACAGCAAAATAAGTGTTCTTCCAAAAAAAACTTTGAAAACGGAAAGAAAATACTTTCCGAAACGTCAGCAAAATACATTATTTCTGTGTTTATTCCGATTTATATTATTTGCAAAACATAACCTCTGACTTTTCCTTTGGCGTAAACGTTACGGGCGCAGAGGCTTTTTTCCAATAATTCTATTATTTTGTAGATTTGGTGATTTGTTTTGAAGAGGATAATAATACATGTGGTAGAAAACCCAAATAATAAGAAAGAATATTCTTTGATTATGTGACAAAAAAACCAGACTCATCTAAGACAATTCCCTTGTGCGATATTGTCTGCACTAGCTATATTTTGGTTTCTAAAAAATGTTTTGTTAACGTATTATTACACGTTTAATATTTGATTTTTGATTGACAGGATTTAAGTCTCATCGAGAAACCAGTAATTTGTGCACCCTGCCATGGCTCTCTAAAGAACTGCTTCTATTTTGTTATGAACTGTTTGTGTATAGAAGAAAAGATTAAGAAATACTGTGAAACTCAGGATTTAAATAGCAGAGGTCAAATAGACCTAAGCCGTTTATTAGAGTTTACAGCAAGAGACGTAGCAACAGGCGTGGTAAACGGTAACCCAGTTGATACAATCAAAGAAGAAACACAATTCTGTGAGGAAAAGGAAAATTCTGATGAAAGAATTATTGATAATGAAGGAGATATATTTAAATTTCAGCAAAGCACTTGCGCTGATAGCGAAAATGCTGCTGAAGAGGATAAAAAATTCGATGAAATTGAAATACTAGAGACGTATTGCGGAGAGGATGAGACTTTGTTTAAGGAGGAGAACCTTAATGAAATGGAGGACGACGAATTTTTAGAATCTAAAGAAGACGCTGAAATGAAAACAGATGAACCCGATTCGATTAAGAAATACTGTGAAACTCAGGATTTAAATAGCAGGGGTCAAATAGACCTAAGCCGTTTATTAGAGTTTACAGCAAGAGACGTAGCAACAGGCGTGGTAAACGGTAACCCAGTTGATACAATCAAAGAAGAAACACAATTCTTTGAGGAAAAGGAAAATTCTGATGAAAGAATTATTGATAATGAAGGAGATATATTTAAATTTCAGCAAAGCGCTTGCGCTGATAGCGAAAATGCTGCTGATGAGGATAAAAAATTCGATGAAATTGAAATACTAGAGACGTTTTGCGGAGAGGATGAGACTTTGTTTAAGGAGGAGAACCTTATCGAAATGAAGGACGACGAATTTTTAGAATCTAAAGAAGACGCTGAAATGAAAACAGATGAACCCGATTTGATTAAGAAAAACTGTGAAACTCAGGATTTAAATAGCAGAGGTCAAATAGACCTAAGCCGTTTATTAGAGTTTACAGCAAGAGGGGTAGCAACGGGCATGGTAAACGGTAACCCAGTTGATACAATCAAAGAAGAAACGCAATTCTGTGAGGAAAAGGAAAATTCTGATGAAAGAATTATTGATAATGAAGGAGATATATTTAAATTTCAGCAAAGCACTTGCGCTGATAGCGAAAATGCTGCTGAAGAGGATAAAAAATTCGATGAAATTGAAATACCAGAGACGTTTTGCGGAGCGGATGAGACTTTGTTTAAGGAGGAGAACCTTATTGAAATGGAGGACGACGAATTTTTAGAATCTAAAGAAGACGCTGAAATGAAAACAGATGAACCCGATTCGATTAAGAAATGCTGTGAAACTCAAGATTTAAATAGCAGAAGTCAAATAGAGCTAAGCCGTTTATTAGAGTTTACAGCAAGAGACGTAGCAACAGGCATGGTAAACGGTAACCCAGTTGATACAATCAAAGAAGAAACACAATTCTGTGAGGAAAAGGAAAATTCTGATGAAAGAATTATTGATAATGAAGGAGATATATTTAAATTTCAGCAAAGCACTTGCGCTGATAGCGAAAATGCTGCTGAAGAGGATAAAAAATTCGATGAAATTGAAATACCAGAGACGTTTTGCGGAGAGGATGAGACTTTGTTTAAGGAGGAGAACCTTATTAAAATGGAGGACGACGAATTTTTAGAATCTAAAGAAGACGCTGAAATGAAAACAGATGAACCAGATTCCATAAGGTAATATTAAATTAATTTTCATTTTAAATGAGCAAAATTAAATTTCTCATTTTTTTTTTACATGTTTACTTATTTTATTTATCTACGATAATTGGTGTGATTATGATTAAGTGATTTATCCATGCAGCAATAGGTTTGGAATAATAAAGAACTTGTCTTAGACGCAGCCAGGTGCGCGGTATCCCACCGGGAAGTGGCAGATAGGTATTTGATAGTTTCCGATGAAAGCATAGTAATTAAATACTGTACAATGATATCAGTCACAGCTTGACTGATGATATCATGACAACATTGTTATTGTTTGACATTTTTTATAGGTCGCGTGCATTGATATCACAACTTTTAAGACCCTAGAAAGCAAACATCTGTCATTGAACAATCCTCCGACTAAATGTGATTGCAAAGTTTGAAAACATAACGTTGAATTATTTAACATCTACAACCATTGTTAAGAGGATATTTGCCCCACACTCCTTCTTCGCGGGGTGAGAGACGAAGACGTATTAAAATTATAGTAAAGACCGCCTTCGTAGGTCAGGTGCCAGGTTCTTTTGGACGATTTCGCTATACGTTCATAACAACGTACAGGTCCGTACTAAATATATTGCACAATAGAGTTGTTGGTTTGCGTATATGATCATGTTTTTTAATTTTACCTTTTTCTCCTCTCATCTGGCTTTAGGTTGGTTACCCTCAAATGTTGTAATTAATTTTAAGCCACATCTTTACGTCCAATAATTTCCATTTATATATTCTTGGTGAAAATACAAGAAATAAATTCGGTAGCTTAAAGTTCAAGATGGCAGTTGTAAAATGGCGGACGGTTGAAATGACTGACACAGCAAAGCCCAGCACAAACCGCAGGACCTAGCTAAGAAGGGATTTTTGAAATTCTACACCTTCGGGGTAAAATGTATGTGACAGAGAAAAATAAATAAAATTTGGCCAGTATTGCTAAGGAAGAAGTTTGATATATACTTAGTGAAAAAATATACAGGGTGAACGTCTCAGAAAATAATTAGTAAAATAATGTGAGAGAGGATAATATTTAACATATAATTGATATAATTGCAAAAAGAAACTTTCTTTACTTTTAATAAAAAATATACTCAAAAATTGAAGGTAGCGGTTTCAAAATGGCGGACGTTTCAAATATGTTTTCCGATTTTAATCAAAATCAGTATCCTGGGGTATATAGAGTTGTTTGATATGAACATGAAATCAGTTTTTACAAGTAGCAAATAGCAGATTCAAAATACAGATAATAAAGAGGAATTTTAATTTTCACGGTTTTATTTAATAAAGTGCCACCATAGTATATGGAGGATGAGCATTGCATAAATGAGACGAAGAAACAGACATGTAGTTGAATATTGATTACAAAACAGCTAATGCCTAAAAAGTGTAAAATATTTAAATGTGTAAATATTTAAGAAAAATTTTTAAAGGCAAGGTTTTAGCATATACATTAAAAACTAGAAATTAACGTTTTTAACTACCACAGTAGATTCAGGCTTATATACAATTAAAATAAAAACGTAGGCAATTAAGAAAATGCAAAAATTTTCTCAACAGAGACAGTAAAAAATTCTGTAAAACACGCTTGTCTTCATGAATTTCCCATACTTTTATTTTAAACATATAACAGCCTTAAAATGTTGTGATAATTAAAAATATTATTGTCTATAAATTTTTAGTAAAAGCATTTGTCTTTAAAAAGGTTTTTCAAATATCGTCTGCATCTGATTTCTTTATTAATTATAAATACAGATACGTCAAACAAAAAAATTAAAAAATTAAATAAAACCACGGTACCTATTCAACAGTGTTATATTGTAGAAAATTACAAAACTTTTTAAAACCATCATTGAGATACAAAATATGTAAATAATAAATGAAGTGGATAAATATTCCTGAAAAAATTTAATTAGAAAGTAACGAAGTAATCATTTCAGCATTTTTTTTAATTTTAGATTTTGCGCCTTTGACATTTATAATGTA
Organism: Leptura quadrifasciata; assembly: GCA_963675555.1. Classification (NCBI taxonomy): domain Eukaryota; kingdom Metazoa; phylum Arthropoda; class Insecta; order Coleoptera; family Cerambycidae; genus Leptura; species Leptura quadrifasciata. Next base: position 91,918,402 of record OY776680.1, on the reverse strand, counting down.
ATCAGAATTTTTAATTTTCATGTTTTTGCTATGTCTGGGATAAATGATTTCAGACAATAAACAATTATAGTGAAAATGATTTAGTTTAGGAATCATTTTTGTCTTAAAAGATGCAGAAAAATTTTGAATGGTAATAAATTTTTTGTTGTCTACACTTCGAAATCATTGAAAAATGTCTTTGCACTACAGAGCCATCTACATTCTAACATAATAATAAGTGATCTGGTCGAAAACTGAAGCAATTTACACATTCTAGCAATTGGCTTCTGGAGAACTCAAATACCTATATTATTTGCCAAAATATTACGCCTGGGAGTTTCTATTGGTGCACCCTGTATACTTAGTCAATGCCTATTGTTCGCCTTATTTGGTCTATCTACGACTCGAAACTACAATTTTCCTCTAGAATGTACTATTGCGATCGAATTAAAGTAATCGATTTTTTATCAAGTAATATGTTTTTTCAAAAAAAGTCTGTTGTAGACGGGAATTTTTATATCAGTCATGTCAATTAAATTATTTTAACAAGAAATCATTGGTGGGTATCACACAATGACATTGACACTAATAAAAATAAAAAATATCTTATGATTGATGCGTCACTGATCAGAACCATATTTACAACGGGAAAATCAGTCGATTACTTTTTTCGGCCGCAATAGTACTGTTGTGAACAGAAAAAAATAGGACAACTTTTTTTTTCTAAGTAAATCTGTCTATTTGAATATGTAATGAGTAGTAGCCGAAATAAAACAGACATCACTTTTAATTTATTTTTATTTTAATGCTGTAGTTATTGCTATAGTAAATGATGGATGGTTAATGAAACAAACTGCACTGCGTTATAACATTAACAGAAATTTGGTGTGTAACATTTTAAGAAAGTGGAGAATAAATGGTACGATTAGTAGAAATCCTGGATCAAAGGACAAAGGATATTAGGCTGGGGTCGTTACCTTTTTGAAATGAAAAAGATTGACTTCCAATTCTGTACGACTTAATTATATATTCCATTTTAAAATCTAACCCTGTATTCTTGTTTATTAGTTGTAGAACGTTTTCGTTATTTTCTTCTGCTAATCCATAAATACAGATATTATTTGCTTTTTCTTGCTGTTTAATATCATCCATTTTTTGTTCCAGTATATTTATTTTATCATTTTGTTTGTCAACTTCCATATGAATGTTATTTAGTTTTTGCTCGACCTTATCACATATTCTTTTTACGATTTTATCCATAAATTCATCGTTTAGAAATAATTCGCTTAGAGTTTCCTTAATTAATGTTTGTATCTCTGATTTGCCTCTTGTGGCCATTGTAATTTGTGTCGCAAAATTAGATAGTGTATTACAGAGACTCGGCTAACACTCTTTTTTCTAATTTTTCTTCTCTACGTTATGATATATTTTCGTTTTATGGTGGAGCAAGTATAAACACGGCTATCTACTACTCGTCATAAAAACCGAATGATAAGTAATACGATTCAAGATTTTTTTAAATTTTGGTGTAATATCATTCTTTATTTACATGTGTACTATGACAATAAGCATTTCGTGTTGGACTAATTACGATAAATTTTGGAAAGGCTGGGTTTATGTTCATGGATGGAAGCATAGTATGTAGGTACTGCGACGCCCTTTCTCTGGAAAAGAGAGTTACACGAGCGCGGCAGCCTGTGTAGCCGGATATGAGTTCAATTTGTTTAGATTTAAAAATGGTTTCTGCTCGGCCAATTTAGCAGACATTTAAGCAGACCAGAGGGCGCCAGTCAGTTTGCTTTTATTAAACTAACAAACTATCACCGCAGGCAGAATAAATAAATAATGAAACGCAAAACTAATATTAATAAACCTTATATTTAATTAAAGTAGGTAGCAAAATGGTTAGTACAAGTATTAATATTTCTTAAAACTATGTAAAAACAAATACAATGAAATTTTTTTAAAAAAATGGGCAATAGCAAAAATGTAACAAGCGACGTGTACAAATTGAACAAACGAAAATAGTAAAATTATCAGTCCACCAGGCTTTGTATAAACTGATGTTTATGTTATATAAACTTTCGGCGAGATGCCCGCGACTTTCTTTAACTGAATAGTATGGATATTGATCTAAGCTATGCCACAGAGTACAGACCAGAGACGACACTTACTCTTGATATTTCAGGGCAAATCTGGGTGACCTCCGCCATCTTTTTGTAGGTTTTTCGTAGCGCCAATTTTAAAATGTCATCTTTTTTTTAAATTTATCGCAAACTTTAAAATTCTGTCAACGATGGCTTGTAAAAAGTATTGTTCTTTGAATGTTGAATTACTTTGTAGTGAAATAATAGTCGACACTAATTCCACTTGGAAACAACCATAAATTTCATGTAATGTATGAAAGAGATATGTAATGTAAATTAAATACATAATGTTTGTGTGATTTATTTTATTATTATTATCAGCTGTTACTCGGATCCGAGGATATAGGTGTTACAGTGGATATAAATAAATAAATAAATAAATGTTTATTTGTCACTAATACATTATTTTATAACATCTATTGGTTTATAATATAAACAAATAAACACTTAATCTCACATAAGGTAAACCTTTTTCGTGGGCTATTGTGTAGCTTATTCAAATCCTCATATTTTTAATATATTTTCTAATAACATGTCTTTCTATTCCTAACTATAATAATACGTATAATATGTACACCTAACTATTACCTCTGCTTAATTCCTGAGTGAATTAATACACCTATATTTCTACGATATATAAAGCAAAAATATATCATTCTTTTACATTCGTTTTAACTGCATATTGCTTATACCTTGTTTCATAGATAATTATATTGTCTTGTAGCCACAATTAAATTATTATATTTATAGTCTCAAACACGAAAACACTTAAATTCAACTCGCTCAGTTTCTGATAAGCTATAAAGTAACAAATACTTACACGAAACTCACTTATTAGCGGTTGCTGATAGGTTATGTTATTTGTTATGACCTATGACAGGAAAACCTACAAAAATATGGCGGTCGATTTTGGCGGAAGACTAGAGATGCGTCTCTGGGTAGTACTCTGTGGCTATGCTACACATAACGGTGATACTTACATAACACATAACCTTAAACGCTGCATAACAGCAATGATAAAAATCTTAATTAATAAAAGAGGAATGCCTCTGGTCAAACAAGATAAGATAAGATCATTTTATTCGTTTTTAAAAGTTTATACCGAATATAACATACAATGTACAGACTTTAGTAAACTAGTCACCACAAAACATTCAACATAAAATTAATAAAATAGGTATCGAGGTGAGCAAAATCAACAATGTCATAAAATGTTTTATCACACAAAAATTTAAATATTTTGTTTCTAAATGACATGTTGCTGTCATTGTTGATACACTGATTAATTTTATTAAAACATTTGGTACCAATATGTTTTGGCGAATTTTCTCCCAGTGCAAGTCTGGAATATAGCTGATACAAATTGTCCTTGTTTCTCGTGTCATACACATGAATATCACTATTTCTAAAGAATTCAGATTCATTTTTTTTAATGTACATTAATAACTGGTAGATATATTGTCTGAAAGTTATTTGTGGCATTCTACGAATATTCTTTCCTATTATTTGGGTTTTCTACCACATGTACTATTATCCTCTTCAAAACAAATCACCGAATCTACAAAATAATAGAATTATTGGAAAAAAGAGCCTCTGCGCCCGTGACGTTTACGCCAAAGGAAAAGTCAGAGGTTATGTTTTGCAAATAATATAAATCGGAATAAACACAAAAATAATGTATTTTGCTGACGTTTCGGAAAGTAATCTCTTTCCGTTTTCAAAGCTTTTTTTTGGAAGAACTCTTATTTTGCTGTGTATGTCAAATACACAGCTTTAAGATTCTGTTTATGTTATTTCCATAGATACTTACTACTTACACAGAACATAGAACTGATGATATTTTTTTTTTTTTTAGATAATGTTGAGTTTGTTAAGTTCTTCTTTTAACATTGGTAGCCAGGTTGTACAAATATCTACAGAACAATTCGATACGCACTTATCTTCATTTAATAAGATTATTGCTGATTCTTTAATTTTTCTTTTTTTGGTATCTGTTTCTTTTGTTAAAATTTTTGCCGAGTCCCAGTTTATTCTATGTCCGTTTTCCCAAGCATGTTCACAAATCTTTGATTTCTGAATTTCATTCTTTCTAATGTAGTTCTTGTGCTCATCCAACCTCACACTGAAAGGTCTGGATGACTCACCCACATAACATTTATCACATTCGCACGGGATATTGTAAATACAGTTTTTTGAATTCTGCTCCCTGTTTATCGGTTTTGTTTTTGTTAAAATAGATCTTAAAGTGTTCCCCGTTTGAAATATCGTCCTAACATCAAATTTGTCACCTATACGGCGTAGCTTTTCCGATAGTCCGTATACATAAGGAATTATTGCTGTATAATGACGTTCAGGTTTTTGTCGTACCTGATTGTCCCTATTTTCAACATTTATGAAAATTCTATCAACAAAGGCTTCAGGATATTGATTTTGTACTAGAACCTCTTTGATAAATTTTTTCTCGTTATTTAATATTTCATTATTAGATGAAATTATTTTGGCCCTATCGTATAAACATTTTACAACACCCCTTTTAACATTTATTGACTGATTTGAGTTAAAATTTAGATATCTATTAGTATGTGTTGGTTTTCTATAAACGCTTGTTTCAATTTCACCGTTTTTAGATGTTTTAATTAGAAGGATAAATAATACAATTGAATTATTATTATTGAATTATTTTTGTGTTTATTCCGATTTATATTATTTGCAAAACATAACCTCTGGCTATTCCTTTGGCGTAAACGTCACGGGCGCAGAGGCTCTTTTTTCCAATAATTCTATTAGTTTGTAGATTCGGTGATTTGTTTTGAAGAGGATAATAGTACATGTGGTAGAAAACCCAAATAATAGGAAAGAATAACTGGTAGATATGTAAACTAGGTAAGGTAAGTATTTGCAAATCTTTAAAAAGTGGTTTGCAACTGGTTAAGGGGTGGATCTTACACATAGTTCTTAAAACCCTTTTTTGATATTGAAATGCCCTATTAAAATATGAGGAATTTCCCCAGAAAATGAGTCCATACTGTAGTTGAGACTGAACCAATCCATAATAGAGAGTTTTTAGGATGTTTATGGAGACGGTATCTCTTAGATTTCTTATAATAAAGCAGACAGTGCTCAATTTTGTGCAAACCATATTTATATGCGCTTCCCACGTAAGCTTTCGATCCAAGGTGACACCTAGGAACTTAGTAGTTGCTATACTCGGGATGGATCTATTTAAAATTTTAAGGTACAGGTCATAGTTAGTCACAATATTTTTTGGCAGAAAACGTATATAGCATGTTTTATTTACATTTAAATTTAGTCCGTTGTTGCTACAGTAATGACTTATTTCCTGTGATGCATTGTTACTATTTATGACAATCTGTTCAATGGAGTTATGAGACATTAGCATATTTGTATCATCTGCATATAGAAGAAGTTGATTTGAAGTGATACATGTGTTGGGTATATCGTTAATAAAAATTATAAAAAACAGAGGTCCCAGAATCGAGCCTTGAGGCGCTCTCAGATTTATATTTCCAATTTTGGAGTTAACACCATCTACAACAGCAGTTTGCGTGCGATTTTGTAGATATGAGGCTGCCCAGCTGTATGGTGCCCCTCTTACTCCAATGCCCTCTAATTTTCTGAGTAACAAACTATGATCTATAGCATCAAATGCACGAGTTAAATCATAAAAAAGACCTAAGACGTGACACTTGTTGTTCAGTGCATTATAGATAAAATCTATGCAATCTAAGATAGCAGTATTGGTGGATTTATTTTTTTGAAAACCATTTTGGACATTTGAGATCAAGTTAAAATTCTCTAGATAATTGGTCAGTCTTATGTAATATGACCGTTCAAAAATTTTAGCAATTTGACTTGGTATGCATATGGCTCTATAATTAGTAATGTCTGTTGTGGGACCTTTGTTTTTATATACAGGTATACATTTGGATTCTTTTATGTTGGGAAATACACCAGCTAAGAATGATTCATTTACTAAGTATGCTAATGGCTCATTAATAATATCTTTTACTGATTTCATCACTTTTACGTTGATGTCATCGATACCAGCGGCCGGTTTAAGAGTAGTTTTCCCAATTATTCCACTTATTTCTTGTGGTGTCGTCGGCGTGAGAAAAAAACTGTTACTTGTCCTTTCAATGTTGACATTACAGTTAGGTTTTGATTGATTTGAGGCAAGATTTATAAAGTAATCATTGATAAAATTACTCTTCTCCATGGCATTTGATATTAGAATACTCTGGTTATCACATATGTCTATGGATGGCTTCTTTTCATTGATTGACTTGGATTCGTTAATAATTTTCCAACTATACCGCATTATATTGTTGGAATTAATTAGGCGTTGGTCGTTACATTGTTTCTTGTGCTGCTCCACTAAGTTTTTGTACATTGACTTAAACTGCATATACCTTTCAGTATAGTGTAGTTATATGAAACAGGAATTAACGTACATCAAGGAAAGCATGTAGCCGTATACCCTGGTTCAGTAAGAGTAAGTAATAATGTAGTTTTAATATACTTAAATAAGATCTTAATAACACTTTTATTATTTTCAGCAATGAATATATTAGTAGGTATCAGACTCAACAGACAGCTGCCCTTTTGAGTTTACATTATGTAAAGCAGGTAAGATTGATCATAAAAAAATATTTATAAAAATGAACTATCAGCTTATCGTGACACTAGCTGTCTCTTCCTGAAGATGTAACCTCTTTTCTTTATTTTTGTAGAAATTGCTGCTACTGGTGATGTCCAGCGAACATGGTATTTAAAAAGTTTAAGTGTACTTACAGATATTCTCCAAAGTATGTCACATTCACAATAGGGCACCTCGATGAAGCTCCTAGGACTGATAATCGGGAAACAAAGTAAAACCACATAATCTGCAGGTTAAATCTCCAATAATTTTCAGGCTTTTCAAGATAAAAATTCAACTCGACCCCGTGACGACTTCCAAAATTCTTTTGTTAGCTGGTCGTAGGGCATTGGACAGTCACAAATGATTTATAAAACGGGTACATGCAAAATTCACTTAGTGTTTAACATCAGTAATATGAAAATAAAATGACCTGAAGGTAACGTAACGATATCATAAAGGTTTCGTGAAGATATCATAAAGCGTAAAGGTTTCGTAAAGGGTATCGTAAAAGCCTAAAAATATAACATCGTCTTAGAAAAGTTATATATGTGATTTATATCTAAATTTGCAGAAATATTAAAAGGAAATATTTACCTTAGCTGGTATTAGGCCTTTTACCAAAAATAAAGCCAATCACTGGAAAAATATGTTAAAATATTTGCAATAGACCAGTATGGCTACTTTTCTTAACACAAAAAAAGAAAGGAATCTCATTTTTTATAATCACATCATGCTTCCCAACTCAGTTTCACTAAATAAATTTGTACCTTCATTTGAATTTAAATTTAAGGCAATATTTGCACAAATATACCTACTAACTTTGTTTTTGTCATTCATTTTATTTTCATTCAGTGAAAATACTTTTCCTCTTATTTCATATTATAACCTACAAATTATTTTGAATTTCGAATAGTTAATGTAAAATTTACGTTTCCAATGAATATGATAACTGAGGTACAGTCCACGTACCTAATTAAATTTAACTTACATAATTATAACTAATTTAATTCCTTTTTGTTTTTAGGCGAATAAATAAGAAGATGGATAAAACTCTTTATGTCTTTGACATTACTCATTTAATGATAGAATAAATGTTTGTTTTTACTGCCTTATATATATACATACAGTACAAAGGACATATAACGCGATCCATACACAAAGCATAAAATCCTTCCCAAATTCAACAGACAGAAACTCTTCCTCAGCAAAAAGCTTTCCTACCCTACATCAAAGATGTTACAGACAAAATTTCAAAAGTCCTGAAATCCAATAACATAAAAACCATATTCAAAACACACCAAACAATTTCCAATTTAATCAGAACCCCAAAAGACCAAATACCTAATGATTCCCACGGTGTATACGAAATACCTTGCTCAAACTGTCCCCAAACCTACATTGGACAAACCAACAGACGGATTAACAATAGAATATATGAACATCGTCTTGCAGTTAGAAAATCCGATCCCGCATCATCACTTGCCCAACACCGCCTTCTAACAGGCCATAATATAGACTTCGATAACACCAAAACCATAACACCATCATTTTTCCAGAAACCGCGTATCATCCGCGAAGCAATTGAGATTGAAAAACGTCCCAATTGTCTAAACAAAAGGGATGACGGTCATCGTCTTCCAGTCGCTTGGAAATCATCGATCTCCAGGCTAGCCCCACAATATTCATCCACACCTCATAATCCTGATAGCAGCAGTTCTGCTCTGATGCCTCCATCAACAGACCCTCAACCCCCCACCACTCTCCCACCCACAGACAGCTTTCGTATAAATAACACTTCGTCCGATACTGCCAGCGAGTTCGCTCTAAGGAGTAGGCAGGTTGAGGCCTTAGAGACGGATCGTGGTGAGATCTGGGGAGTAGGCAGATTGAGCCCCTGGAATCGAACCAGTTCCACGAACTCCTAGCATTATTTTCTTGGACAATTTTTACTTGACCCACTTTTTCTCTTGAAATGGCTCCAAAACGGGAGCCGAAACGTCGAGACATTAACAATCTCAGACGCGGTTCAACCCGAGAACCTATTTTTCATATATATATATATATATATATATATATATATATATACATCACACTACCTATTCTGCGTCTGTACATTGCATTTTTACATATCTTTCTGCGACCACCACTTTTCTGCAACCGTATATGGACGCAGAAAAGTAATCCCACGTTATTCTCAATCTCTATACTTTTACTGACCTCTATTGAAATGCCATTGATAGTGTTAGTTTCATTAATTTGAATGCCGCAAAATAGAACACTGTAAATTAAATAATTTAAATAATATAACCCATTGAAATTTTCTCTGCCGGTCGCAGAAACATAACTAAAATGTAAAAACTTGTATAAATTTAGTTCATGTATTTGAACGGCAGTTAGCGCTGCCACTATACGTGTATACTTTCTTGCTGTATAGTTTTATTCAATTTGAAGATGTTTCTGCGTCCTACGAGCTGACAACAGTGTATTCCTTTGATACATGCATCACTTTGCTTGGCGGAAAATTAGTGTAACTTAGTTGCAGTGTGGTGTTTTAAGTAAGTAAATATGTTTCGTTAAATTTATTGAGAAGATATGTGAAAATAAGTGTCTTTTATTTTAGTCATAATATACTTATTATATTTACGAATGATAAACTTTGGATTTTCAATAATAAATATTTTGCAGTTTTTGTCGTAGATTTCTAGTTTTATAAGTGCCATTCATAGAAGTAAAATGTAATCGATCTTACTTACATAATATGTACAAGGAATGATCAGAAAATCTTTTATGTAAAATTTTCATTTCCGTTATTTTCTAACAACATGGCACATGCTAATTGCAAGACAACGTCGAAGCCAAAGTAATTATCATAATTATTTCACAAACTAATAACATAAATGTAGCAGGAAAATAAAAGAAATTTAGAGATTGTTGAAATACCATAGGCATAGAATAAACACTTAAACGTACCATGTTCTAATCTAATGGCTAAAGCTTTAAAATATCAGCTTGCATTCAAATGGTTGGGAGTTCGAATCTCAATTTGCATCAATATTTTTTATACAATTTTAGAAAATAAAATGTGGTAACTTCACACTACTTGTCCACTAACTAAACCGTTGGTTAATTGAAATCCCAAGGCAAATTCTTGAATAAAAAGTAAAATAATTTGAAAATGAGACCGGATATCAATATAGAATTTAAGAGATAATTTATTTCTCAAGGCGTAAAACCTAAGAACCGCATATTTCTCAAAATATTTGACTTTAAATAAAAAATAAATAAAGTTAATGTGTTTTGTAGTTTTGAATTGATGCTACATGTTTTTACTTCCATGCCCAGTGGAAGTATAGTAATGCATATGCTTAAAATCTCATGAAATATCGAGATTTTAAATTTGAGAGAAAAAAATGTTCTGTCTGTCGGTCTGTCTGTAATTTTTTTTGCGCATGTTTACTCTGGAACCGTTTATGATATTGACTTGGAATTTGGTACAAATATATTATAACGAGATCTGGAACTAGATTATATTTTGATCTAATGAAAGGTTCGGGTGGTAAATGGTTATCCCATTTGTAAGGATAAATAGGCAAAGCAAGCACGTAAGAGTCCATAAAATTGCAATTTAGGGCATGTACGAAAAGTCAAGGCTCAAAATTTTTTTTGGCATCAACCACCCCCCACTATAACCCCCAATACCACCCCCACACTATTATGAAAGGGAGTAAAAACAATTAAAATGTGATTTAGTGTGTATACAAGAATGAAACGTCTCAAAAATTGTTTTTGGCATTAGCCACCCCCTCTACCACCCCCATTGTCACCCCCACTCTATTATTGAAGGGAGTAAAAAATTAAATTAGGATTTAGTGCGTGTACGAGAACCAAGGGCCTCTAAAATTTATTTTGGCATTAGCTATCCCCTCTACCACCCCCGTTGCCACCTTCACCCTATTGTTTAAGGGAATAAAAAATTAACTTAGGATTTCTACAACCCACATTCAAAGCAAGAAACCACCAAAGAGAGCAGAATGTGAAACCCTGCTAGAAAAATATCCAGATTTGTTAAGTAATAAATCTTGCCTCAAAATTAAGGTATTTATACAAAACTGTTACACAAAGAAGGTTAAATTTAATGCTGATTTTAAAGCTCGTCAAAGCATATTTACCTGAGTTTTATTTTTGTTTATTTTATAGAACTTAGTTCATTTATGTGCAATATGCAAATAAAGATTCGTTTAATACTTATCTATTGTATTATTTCCCCATAAGCAATTGATATTTGGTATCAAAGTGTTATGAAATGGATTTTTGTAAAATAGTAATTTGTAATGATATAATCGTAGATGTTTTTCCGGTTATATACCGTGTATCGCATTTAAGAGTGTAAAATCCTTATTGTTTTTAAAATTGTTGTCTTTCTTTCGAGTTGAACCAATTTTACTCAAGGATAGAACACATTAGGATCTACTTATGTCTAAAAATACAACATTGGTACCCTACAAATGCATATCCATTATACACATTCCATAAATAGAAAATAATAAAAAAGTCGTATTAGGCGTTTCTTTGATCGGAAAATTTTATTAATGAAAGTTGTTCAGAATTATCCATAAACCGCAAGTACAAAATTTCATCAAAATGAAATAGTATTGAAATATTGTTTTAAAAAATGTCTGTCCCAAAAAAAAATTATTTCACTGGGGGTTTTAATTTGACAACGCAGGCTGCCTGCGTATAATTTCAAACACAATTGTGACCGTAGACTTTTCTAAACATATACCATGATTAAGCAATATTTTGGGCATTTTAACCTCTCCACAATAAAATTGTGAGAGGTTACTAAAATTGGTTCAAAAACGAAAATTGAGATATCATCAAATCTTTACGTTTTGAGGTCCTAGGAACCCAAAAAAGTGGTTTTTGTAAAATGTCTGTGTGTGTGTGTATGTGTGTTAGCACGATAGCGCCGAAATTACTGAACGAATTTGAATGAAACTTTGCGTGTGCGTTTCTTTAGTGCCCCAGAAAATCTGAAAAGGTTTTGGTTGAGATCGGATTTGACGCAACAAGTTGTTTATTTTATAATTATTTTCAATTTGCAATGGAACCATTGAAAAGCAATTAAAATTCTGATTTCAGCGATATATCACACTTCCACCCTTTCGATTTGGTTTCCGTGAAAAAAATTAAAAACAAAGCAAATATGGCATAGAACGCATTTCGCATGACATGATCGATGCGCGTAGCCGTTACGTCGTGAAACTCATCACATCGCGTGTCAATTCACGTGTGAGGGTTTCTTCACTGCTCTAGAAGTAGAGCGGATTACATTTAGTGCCGTTTTTAAATATATATACAGACAAATCGAAGAATTAAACTACAAATATTCGTCTAAAATCTAGTAAAATTACTGAAATGCTAATGTTTCATTTAACAAAGACAGCCGCGAGCAATCGGATTGCAATGAACAAATTTTGACGATTGTCATTGTCATCGTTTGTCATCAGATAACGTTGGTGTCATGTCATGTTAATAAGATTGCGGCATATTTGTAACTTTTAGTGGATTGTCACAAACTTTAAAGGTAGATGTAACAATATCAATATCATATGCTTTCTGTACCTTCGTTGATGAATTTATTATAGATTATCACACTTTACCAATTTTCACTTTGTTGCTTTACAAATCTGTAGTATTTAGGATAACTAGACTTTCTTAGTCGTTCAAGTGATGTTAAAGTTGTTAACATCCTAATAGTATATTATTCAACGAGCGATAATGTAGGTAATAACTCGCATAGATGATTGTAAATTCATTAAGTTGAGGGTTTTTTAGTGCCCCAGAAGATCTGAAAAGGTTTTGGATGAGATCGGATTACGTTTAGTGCCGTTTTGTCACACAATTTAATGCTCTTTTCGGCTTCAAAGATCCACCGAGTGGGGAGGTTCCAGCCGCTTCCAGTAGCTGCCGATTTTTTAAAATTAAATCATTATTTTTTAATTATAACGAAATTTTGGACTTGCGGTTTTACCTGCTAAGATAAACAGGGATTTTTGAGTATAAATAATTTACTTCTTAAAAAGATAAGTAATTTCATCTTTCTTTCGATATTTCCGATCAATGGACTGCACAAGCAATACTTGCTGCTTCTTCGATATCCATAATTTTTGTTAAAAACACTAAATAAGGCTTATACATCAAAACTTGATTTTCAACGAAACATAATATCTTCAATTTAACTATTCATCGAATTGAGTGTTCTCTTGTTAAATTCTAGGCTATACTGATTTTATTAAAATGTAAAATTACAGTTTGAGAGATTGTTGTCAATAATTATTCAACGTTAACTCAATATTTATTACTTTTTGTTAATTAGCACGGTGCTGCAAAAAACATTTTACTAACCGCGAACAGAAAGCGATTTTTCAGATCTCGAACCACATCCTCGATCTGAAAAGTAGTACAGTTTATGGTATATAATATATTATTACATACAATTTAATACCAGTCAGCTGGAAATGCTGCCCAAAAGAAGTGGCAACAATGTCAGGTGCATAAAAGTCTGAATTATGTAAAGATATACATTTACGGACGCAGAAAACATAAAGTTTCGTAAATTATATACTGGCCCTCGAAATAATAGGAAATTGTAAAGACGCAGAAACGTTGCAATCTGTACACGAAAATAAAATCATGATTTTTGAAGAAAATATATATGTATACTATAATTATTCTCTATAAACATGCGTAGGAAAATAGGTTCTAAATGCAGACTTCAAAATATGTAGATATACTTTAGTGGACGCAGAAACCTTGCAAAATGTAAAGACGCAGAAAAGATAGAGTGATGTATATATATATATATATATATATATATATATATATATATATTTATGTTTACAAACATATGCAGGATGCCACAAAATATATTGGCTGCTTTATTAGTTACTTTATTTAGCAGTAAATAAATTTAAAATTCAACTGGTCTTAGTTATTTATTATTCTCAACACGTCATGCATTTGCGTGCATGTCCGGTTGTCTATCTAGTAAGTACTTTATTTGGTGAAGTATACACAGGGCGTCCCAAAAAAACAAGATATACAGTGTTCCCAAAAAATAACCGTTACAATACAAATTATACTCCCTTTTTTGTCCTGTGGCTGGGTACATTTTTTCTTCTGTTAAATGTTGCTAAATAATTCTGAAAAAGCTCTTATATTTTTGAATTTAAATAAATATTTTCTTTGACTGTTATGCTTTTTTCCTCTAACTTAGTGGTTCAAGAATAAAATATTTTTGAGTGTCTAAAATGATCCAAATTGCTTAATGACGCCAAACCATATTTCAAAAACAATTCATTATTTGAGGTTATGTTCGTTAAAACCTTTATTCAGGCTGTCGAAATCTACATAAGAAATTTTAACAATTTGACCGATATTCAGTTTCCACAGAATTCAGCTCAGTGGCTCAAGGCTTTCGTGTTAGACTTGCAACCAAGGAGTCCCGGGTTTGAATCCTGGCTAGGGTATGGATGTTTAGTGGTATTTTTCATGTGTTACCGAGTTGGTAGCAGTGGACTAGATGAGGTTGTGTGTGAGATAATATCACTCCTGAGTTCGAGTCTCAGCTGCCGCAGTTGGCAATGTCATAGGGAATGATCGTTTCTATAATTGTCTATGTATGTGTCCTGGTTGAGTGGTGGAATAGCTAATGCTAAACTCCGCCAGGACGTTAATGTGAAACAAGGCAATTAAGAACAAAAAATGCGCAGGGTATTTTACAATAAACTGACAAATTTTCTAGAGGGATTCGTGCATGTATAATTAAATTAATAAAAGCGCCCTGTTAAAAATTGGAGAAATGTTTCCACAAAGACGTACAAAAATTAATATTTTAATAATAAATTAAAATATGTTACCTTCTGTTCATCTTGCGATAATCCATGAATTTCATGTCTGATGTCACGATATAATGCACCCATCCATTCCTATTAATCATTACATCGGTGTTCCGAAAACCAACGAAATTTAATCAAGTTTTTATTCGTTTATTATATGAAGATATTTTCAATAATCCTTTATGCTACCGTAATAATTATACTTTAATTTTTATAATTTTTAGGTTTGAGGAAGGTCTTGATATGCAACCGTCGGAAGTCGCCACAATAAATTGCAAGTTGTACAAATGTGATTTTTGTTCTTATCAAGCAACTGTAAAACGTAACTTTAAAAGACATCAACTGGTACATATGGATTCTTCAGAAGTGACAATATACGCATGTGACCTTTGTCCATTTCAGACGAAAAGGAAATATGACCTTAAATCGCATTCACTAAAACATAAGGATCTCTCAGAAGTGACAGTATACAAATGTAATTTTTGTCCATATCAGACAAGACAAAAAGATTACCTTAAATCGCATTTTCTAAAACATAAGGATCCCTCAGAAGTAACACTGTACAAATGTGACTTTTGTCCATATCAGACAAAACGAAAAGTTTGCCTTAGAAGACATTTACTAATGCATAAGGATCCCTCAGAAGTGACAAGGCACAAATGTAACTTTTGTCCATATCAGACAAAACGAAAATATTACCTTGAATGGCATCTTCTAAAACATAAGGATCTCTCAGAAGTGACAGTGTACAAATGTTACACTTGTTCATTTCAGACAAGATATAAATATTACCTTAAAGAACATATACAGATACATATGGGCCCCGCAAAAGTGTCAAAAGTGTCAATGTATATCAAATGTAACTTTTGTCCATATCAGACAAAACGAAAAGATTGCATTAAAGCACATTTACTAACACATAACTGTCCTTCAAAAGTGCACAAATGTGACTCTTGCCCATATCGGACAAGAGAAAAAGATCGTATGCTCACACATTTTCTGAAACATAAGGATCCATCGGAAGTAACAGTGTACACATGTGACATTTGTTCATTTCAGTCAAAATATAAAAAGTCCCTTAGTAAACATTTATTGATACATAAGAGAAAGAAACATTCAGAAGTGACAGTGGAAGGTGATTTGTTCATATCATCATAACATCAAACGTGATTCCAGATCCTTCTGGTCATTTATTAATCAAAAAAGAAACAGGGCCAGTATTCCAGGACAGATGAGTTTTAATAATAATGTTTTTGATAAGCCAGAAACCGTTGTTGAAGCATTCACTGAATATTTTGGTAGTGTATATGATAATCCAACATATCCTATTGATCCTCCAACTGAACTAACTAGGCCATTCAATACTCCGATAAATTTACCTAATTTTACAGAAAACGATATTATACTTATTTCTAAAAAATTGAAACCAAAAATGTCTAGTGGCCCGGATGGTATTCCGACCTTTTTCATTAGAGATTGTATAAATGTGTTAGCAAAACCATTGTGTAAAATTTTCAATCTATCTCTAGCCCTATGTTCATATCCTACTCGATGGAAACTTGCAAAAATTTGCCCAATTTTTAAGAAAGGAAATACGGCCGATATATCAAACTATCGTCCTGTGTCATTAATTTGTGGATTTTCTAAATTATTTGAAATGTTAATGTATGATTATATTTTTTCTAAAATTGAGCCACTCCTGTCAGATGAGCAACATGGGTTTGTGAGAGGTCGGTCAACGGCTACCAACCTGGCCTGTTTTGTGCAATATACTGCTGCATTGCTGGATTGCACGGGCCAGGTTGATGTGGTTTTTACCGACTTCTCAAAAGCCTTTGATAAAATTAGTCATCCAATTATTTTACAAAAAATGCACTTATTTGATTTTGGTGAGGGACTTGTTAGCTTTTTTAGGGCATACTTAGGTGACAGGAGACAATTTGTGCAATATAATGGCCATGGGTCAGCTCTGTTCAATGCATCATCAGGAGTACCACAGGGCTCTAATCTAGGACCACTGCTGTTTCTAATTTTTATTAATGATATTACATCGGTAATTGATGTAAAATATCAGTTATTTGCCGACGATTTAAAAGTATATACTGTAATACATTCTGTGGAAGATTGTAACAAGCTGCAAGATAATTTGAACAATATACAAAGTTGGTGTGACGTAAATAACTTGAGTCTCAATATATCAAAATGTTCAGCAATGTCTTTTACTCGAAGGTTTAACCCAATTTATTATAACTATCAAATAGATAATATTTCTTTAAATCGGCCAGAAACTGTCAAGGACCTAGGAATTACGTTAGATCACAAATTGGACTTCAACATTCACAATCAAAATATTGTTTCATCAGCCATGAGAATGCTAGGATTTATTATTAGAAACTATAAAATGTTTAAGAGCACTGAGACTTTAAAAATGATATATTTCTCATTGGTACGTAGTAAGCTAGAATATGCATCGCTAATATGGTCTCCTTATTATCGAAAAAATATAAATTCCATTGAACAGGTGCAAAGAGTGTTTGTAAAGTATCTCTTTTTTAAGCTGGATGGTGAGTATCCTCCACAGGGCATTGAGGAGCAGGTTATATTAACCCGGCTAAATATGATGTCTTTTTATGGTAGGAGAATAGTAAATATGTGTATTTTCTTATATAATTTAATTAACAATAAAATTAAATGTCCGTTGCTATTAGGGGAATTAAATTTTTTAGTACCTCGACTAGCTAGTAGAAACAGTCCTTACTTTTATCTAAGTCAAGCAAATACTAATATTATGTACACTACACCAGTTTTTAAAATATGTTCAGCCTACAACTCCATTTGTCAGACTAATGATTTTAGTTTTTCATTTAATAAGTTTGTAAGTATTGTAAGATCATCACTTGAATAATTGCTATCCCATACATATTTTTGTACATTTTATAGTCACTTCATATTATGTGTGTATAGTATTTGCATGTATATGTATATTCAGTATATTCTTTTTGTTTTTTGTTGTATGTACTTTCTATTATATGTGCAATGTAATACCACTTTCGGCCCTATTAATGGACCATGTCTGTTGGGCTTTGTATCAAATAAATAAATATCAGGCAAAATGTAATGGTGACATTGAAAGACATTTACTGACACAATCCTCAGTAACAAGGTACAAACGTGACATTTATTCATTTTGTTGAAGACGAAAAGCTCAGTATGAAGCACATCTATTACATAAAAGCTCTCCAGAAGTAACAATTTTGAATAATGATGTTATTTCAATGAAAAAGAGGGAGCAGCCATAAAGAAGGATCAAAATAACCCTAATATAAATTTTAAAATTGAAACGAACTCAACATAATTTCAGTAACTTAGACCTTCGTACTGCAAGATATTTTATCAAACAAGACACTGTGTAGAGTTTACAGGTATACCGAATACAAATGAACAGTGGAGCACCTTTGTAATTTCTGCATTTTTTTATAAATATGTTTCTACATACATTTATGTCATTTTGAAAAATTCATACAGAGTTGCACAAATAATTATTTGACCTAAGGTAATCAATGTAAATGGCTGCGAAAATGTTATTTCATTCCAACATGATTCCTGTAAAAATGCAAAAATATTCAATAATACATCGTACAAGGTGCACGAACTCATTAAAATCGCATCTTTTAAAAGAAATTTAATTTTTGAAAAGGGTATAGCAGGATAAGTTACGGAAATGTGCTCCCGCATTACTTAGTTAAAATGGCTTCCAGATGATGCAGTTTATAGAGTATATTACACGGTAAAAATTTTAACCCTCAACTACCTCTACGTAGGCGGAAAAAATAATATGTCCTTAGCTATTATGTTTTTTTTTTCGACTTGTATGCAACCGATCGATTTGAAATTTGGCATGAGTATTGCTTGCGTGGAGATAACTAACTCCAAAAAGTAAGATCATTTTATAACCATTTTAACCATTGGAAAAAAATATAAACTTTTTTTAGGGGACAAAAGGGTGGCCACCCTTTGTGGTACAATCACCATTCTATGATATATTATGTTTTGACACTTCGTGATTATCATACTAATTTGCTGTGTTATTTTATTCATAAAACTTGATGTTACAATAAAAGTAAATTAATATACAGGATTACTGGTAATTCGATACATTCCTTTGGAGATGTGATGGGGCATGATCTAAGAAGTAAATCTAGCCCTAACATACATTATGCAAAACTCAATAGTTTTTGAGATATTTCAATTTTTTTGTTTTTCTCAAAAAAGTAGATCTTAATGTCTTAAAAGTTAATTTCCGAAAAATCTACTTGACATTTTTAAATTTTTTTTTACTGGATTACTTGTCCAATATTACAGATATCCGTTTGGAATGAAAAATATCCGGAAACATTTCGATCATGTGAACATTTAAAATAAAAACTTGTAAAATTTTTTTTTTAAAAATCAGTTATGAAATTTACCTATTAGGTTTTTTCAAAAAAATATTAATGTAGCATGCGTACAAATTATTATAAAAACTTCCTTATTTCAATAGCTATCTAACTAGGTAGAAATGTTTAATGTACCCTTGATAGTTCTAATAAAAAATTAGTAAAGATAATGCTGGTGGCGGAATTTATTAAACGACTAATCGTTCATTTTCATTTAAGTCAGTCAGTCCTTGACTTTGATGTTTGTGCATATAGTCATTAACTGACATTCTCTCCGTGTCCCTTAAGTTTGTTGGTCTTGTTAAATTAGTTATCGAAGATTTTGATTTTGCTCGTAGTTGTTGTTATTAGTTGTTGTTATTAGTTGTTGTTATTGTATTTTCTGTGCCATGGCCGCGTATGCCAACGCAGAATACGCTGATATCTTGTTTGTCTATGGATACTGTGGCGGCAACGCTGCTGAAGCTCGCCGAGAATATGGTCTTTGGTACCCTAACCGCCGCTTACCAAATGCACGTGTATTCAGTATGGCATATCGAAATATCGCTGAAACTGGCTCCGTGAAATGTAGAAGAAGTGACGCTAGTGCTCCTCCCGTTTATGAACCAGATGATGAGGAAGAAATATTGAGGTATTTTAAGGAAGACCCAACTATTTCAACTAATAAAGTCGCGAGACTAACCGGAGCGTCACAATGGAAAGTTTGGTCTATGATACGTAGAGTTGGATGTCATCCTTACCACTACACCCCCGTCCAAGGCTTGGAGGAAGGTGATCCTGGAAGGAGAGTGGAATTCTGCCGCTTTATGTTAAATTCAGATGCAGAAAGTGCAAATTTTTTAACAAGTATTTCATGGACGGACGAGTCGAAATTTAATCGCGAGGGTATAACAAATTTCCACAACCTACATTATTGGGCAGAGGAAAATCCCAAGTTAACACGTGAAACTAGTTTCCAAATGAAGTTTTCTATTAATGTGTGGATGGGAGTCATTGGCCACTATTTAATAGGGCCACACTTTCTGCTTCAAAATTTAAACGGGGAAATCTATGAAAATTTTTTAAGAAATGATCTGGCGGTGATTTTAGAAGATGTTCCTCTCGCCGTCAGACAGCGAATGATGTTTCAGAACGACGGTTGTCCAGCACATTATCGGTTGACAGTACGACAGTTACTTGATCAACGTTTCCCTAACCGTTGGATTGGAAGAGCGGGCCCAATACCTTGGCCAGCGCGAAGCCCTGACTTAACACCCCTTGAGTATAGCGTATGGGGTCATATGAAGGAGATGGTCTATGCCACACCAGTCAATACTATAGAAAACCTTAGACAAAGGATAGTCGATGCTGCCCAACACATAAGGCATAATCTGACAACCAGAGTAACAAGGACGGAAATAAGAAGACGCTGCCGTGTCTGTATACGGAATAGGGACTCCCATTTTGAGCAAGACATATAAAAAATAAAGTACAACTTTGAAATTAATGAAGAATTGAACTCTACTTTTAAAATGTTTTTTACGGTTTATCTAAAAATAAAATTCGTACTAGTGTTATTTTTACTAGTATTTTCTTAGAACTATTAAGGGTACATTGAACATTTGTACCTTGTTAGATAGCTATTGAAATAAGGCAGTTTTTATAATAATTTATACGCGTGTTACGTTAATATTTTTTTGAAAAAACCTAACAGGTAAATTCCATAGCTGATTTAAAAAAAAATATATTTTTAAGTTTTTATTTCAGATGTTCACGTGATCGAAATGTTTCCAGATATTTTTCATTCCAAACGGATATCTATAATATTGGACAAGTAATCCAGTAAAAAAAAATTTAAAAATGTCAAATAGATTTTTCGAAAATTAACTTTTAGGACATTAAGATCTACTTTTTGAGAAAAACAAAAAAAATTAAATACCAAAAACTATTGAGTTTTGCATAATATATGTTAGGGCTAAATTTACTTCTTAGATCATGCCCCATCACATCTCCAAAGGAATGTATCGAATTACCAGTAACCCTGTATATTCCGAGAAGCTTCCGCGGTCATTGGTATGAAAAATACTGGGTTCTCGGGTTGAACCGCGTCTAAGATTATTGATGTCTCGTCATTTTCAAGAAGAAAAAGGGGATCAAGAAATAATGGTTAAAGGAAATAATGTTAGGATAAGTTTTGAGCTCGTAGAACTAGTTCCGGGGTCTGAATCTGCCTACTCCCCAGATCTCACCACAGTCCGTCTCTAAGGCCTCAATCTGCCTATTCCTTAGAGAGAACTCGCTGGTAGTATCTGACAAAAGGTGTCTGTGGGTGGTAGTGGTGGGAGTTAAGAGTTTGTTGACGGAAGCAGCAGAGCACAACGGCTGCTATCAGGATGTGAGAGATTATAGGGTGTGGATGAAGATTGTTGGGCTACTCTGGAGATCAATGATTTCCAAGCGACGGGAAGACGATTCATTATTTAAGGTTATGTTCGTTAACACCTTTATTTAGGCTGTCGAAATCTACATACGAAATTTTAACAATTTGACCAATATTCAGTTTCCATAGAATTCGGCTCAGTGGCTCAAAGCATACGTGTTAAGCTTGCAACCAAGGAGTCATGGGTTCGAATCCTGGCTAGGGTATGGATGTTTAGTGGTATTTTTCATGTGTTACCGAGTTGGTGGCAGTGGACTAGATGAGGTTGTGTGAGAGACAATATCACTCCTGAGTTCGAGTGTCAGCTGCCGCAGTTGGCGATGTCGTAAGGAATGGTCGTTGTATAATTGTCTATATATATGTCCTGGTTGAGTGGTGGAATAGCTAATGCTAAACTCCGCCAGGACATTAATGTGAAACAAGGCAATTAAGAACAAAAGATGCGAAAGGGTATTTTACAATAAACTGACAAATTTTCTAGAGGGATTCGTGCATGTATAATTAAATTAATAAAAGCGCCCTGTTAAAAATTAGAGAAATGTTTGCACAAAGACGTACAAAAATTAACATTTTAATAATAAATTAAAATATATGTTACCTTCTGTTTAGCTTGCGATAATCCATGAATTTCATGTCTGATGTCACAATATAATGCACCCATCCATTCCTATTAATCATTACATCGGAGTTCCGAAAACCAACGAAATTTAATCAAGTTTTCATTCGTTTATAATATGAAGATATTTTCAATAATCCTTTATGCTACCGTAATAATTATACTTTAATTTTTATAATTTTTAGGTTTGAGGAAGGTCTTGATATGCAACCGTCGGAAGTCGCCACAATAAATTGCAAGTTGTACAAATGTGATTTTTGTTCTTATCAAACAACTGTAAAAAGTCACTTAAAGAGACATCAACTGGTACATATGGATTCTTCAGAAGTGACAATATACGCATGTGAACTTTGTCCATTTCAGACAAAATGGAAATATTGCCTTAAAACACATTCACTAAAACATAAGGATCTCTCAGAAGTGACAGTATACAAATGTAATTTTTGTCCATATCAGACAAAACGAAAATATTACCTTAAATCGCATTTTCTAAAACATAAGGATCCCTCAGAAATGACAGTGTACAAATGTAACTTTTGCCCGTATCAGACAAAACGAAAATTTTGCCTTAAATCACATTTACTAAAACATAAGGATCTCTCAGAAATGACAGTGTACAAATGTAACTTTTGTCCATATCTGACAAAACGGAAAGATTGCCTTAAATCGCATTTACTAAAACATAAGGATCTCTCAGAAGTGACAATGTACAAATGTGACTTTTGTTCATATCAGGGCAGAAAAAAAGCTCATATTCTTAGACATCTTCTGAGACATAAGGATCCATCGGAAATAACAATGTACATATGTTACACTTGTTCATATCAGTCAAAATATAAAGGTGACCTTAAAAGACATGTATTGGGGCATAAGGATCTCTCAGAAGTAACAATGTACAAATGTGACTTTTGTTCATATCAAACAATACGAAAAGGTAACCTTAAGCAACATTTACTGGTCCATAATTAAGAGGATCCTTCTAATGTAACAGTGTACAAATGTAACTTCTGTCCATATGAGGCAAATCTAAAAAATTATCTTAAAGCACATTTACTATAACATAAGGATCTCTCAGGAGTGACAGTCTACAAATTCGATTTTTGTTCATATCGGGCAAGAACAAAAGCTCAAATTTCCAAACATCTTCTGGGACATAAGAGTCCTTCGGAGGTAACAATGTACACTTGTTCATATCAGTCAAAATATAAAGTTACCATAGGGAACATATATTGGCACATAAGGACCCCTCAAAAGTAACAATGTACATGAAATGTAACTTTTGTCCATATCATACAAGACGAAAAGATTGCATTAAAACACATTTACTAACACATAACTGTCCTCCAGAAGTAACAGTGTACAAATGAGACTCTTGTCCATATCAGTGAAGAACAAAAGCTCATATTCTCACATCTTCTGAGACAAGGATACATCGGAAGTAACAATGTACACATGTTACATTTGTTCATATCAGTCAAAATATAAAGAGTCCCTTAGTAAATGTTTATTGATACATAAGAGGAAGAAACATTCAAAAGTGACAGTGAAAGGTGATTCGTTCATATCGGTCAAAATGTAATGGTGACCTTAAAAGACATTTACTGACACAATCCTCAGTAAGAAGGTACAAACGTGACATTTATTCATTTTGTTCAAGACAAAAAGCTCAGTATGAATCACATCTATTACATAAAAGCCTTCCTGACGTAACAATTTTGAATAATGATGTTATTTCAATGAAAAAGAGAGAGCAACCATAAAGGAGGATCAAAATAACTCTAATATAAATTTTAAAATTGAAACGAACTCAACATAATTTCAGTAACTTAGACCTTCGTACTGCAAGATATTTTATCAAGCAAGGCACTGTGTAGAGCTTACAGGTATAGCGAATAATAATAATAATAATAATAATCTTTATTCACCATTAAATTAATACAGGAACTGTACATTTGGTAAGTCATTGAGGGGTGTAGAATTAGCAGTAATACAGTACTGTATGGTTAGTACAATATCATATCAAAGTATTGAAAATAGTAAACACATAATATATAAAAAATATTGTAAATAAATAAATAAATACCATCATATGACAAGTCACGAGAAGTCGACATTGATTACACGCAGCACAGTAATATAAAAAATTATACATGGAATATAATACACAATAATTATTCTTAGTGTCTTAGGTTTTAAATGGTTTGACAATTAATTATTAAAAAGATTCATTGATTGTGTAAAATGAGTTTTGGTGGAGGTATTGTTTTAAATGTCGGTTAAATACTCCGAACGGTCTTCTGTTTTTAATTTCTATGGGGAGCCTGTTATAGATTTTTAAACATGAATATTTTGGAGATCTTTCATATAGTGAGGTGTTATGCTTAGGGATATTTAGTTGTGTTGCACCTCTAGTTCGGTAACTATGATTATCTGAGTTTTTTTTAAAGGAATCTAGATTTTTGTAGGCAAAAGTTGCGCATTTTAGTATGTAGATGGAAGTTAGGGTAAGTATATTATTGTTTTTAAAAATTGGTTTACATGAATCTAATTTTCCCATACTAAAAATAAGTCTTATAATTCTTTTCTGGATTAGAAATATCCTGTTTACCTCGACTGCCTTGCCCCAGAGTATTATGTTGTAGCATAAATGGGGGTAAACAAGGGCATAGTACGAGGTAATAAGTGTGGTAAGATCTACGTTATATCTAAGTTTAAGTAGCGCGTAGTATGCCTTGTTAAGTTTTCCACAGATGTGGTCGATTTGATGAGACCAGGATAGTCGCGAGTCTAGATAAGAACCTAGAAATTTAGTTTTTTCTGAAAAATTAAGGGTATGAATTGTGGGAATGGTTTTGTGGAAATTGACAAAGACTGTCTTAGTCTCGTTCAGTATTAATTTATTCGCGTAGCACCACTGATTCATTTCCTCTAATACTTTTTTTATGCGAACCTGTGCCAATTCTTGCGAGCCTGCAGCCATAGCGACAGAGGTATCGTCAGCAAAATTAATTGTAAAACCAGAAAGTGCTAGATCGTTGATGTACAATAAAAATATTAGAGGTGCTAGTACAGACCCTTACGCTGCACCTACCTCTATATCAAATATTTCCGATTTGTAATTGCGCATTTGAACTAAGAGTTTACGTTCGGTAAGGAATGACATTAACCAAGACAAAACATTACCTCTGATCCCTATATTATATAATTTACTTTCTACAAAGTTCAAGTCGAGAGTATCAAACGCTTTTCATAGGTCAAAGAAAAGGCCTGCAACTACGCGATTTTGATCTAATTGCTCGTAAATAAACTGGGTGAAATAGAACGAGGCACTTTCCGTTGACCTATTACTTCTAAAGCCATGTTGTTGATTAGATAGTAGCTTATAATTTTCTAAAAATTTAACAAGTCTATTATACAAAACACGTTCCAGAATTTTTGAAAAAGTACTTAACAGAGAAATTGGCCGGTAGTTTTCAATGTCCGATGAGTCGCCTTTTTTTAACAGTGGTATAACTATGGCAGTTTTTAATATCGAGGGAAATTTTCCATTTGCTATCGATTTATTGATTAAGAGAGCGAGTGGATCGGCAATTTCTTCACATACCTGTTTTATTATTTTTATCGATACACTATCAGGGCCACTAGAGGATTTGTTTTTTAGGTTTTTTATAACAGAAATAATCTCGCTTCGATGCACTGGGTCAATAAAAACACTAAAGTTTGATAGTGGAGAGGTTGAGCACGTTGTTGATACATCTTCTCCGAAATGTTCATTAATTTTTTGTTCTGCAACCTGCGAGAAGTATTTGCCGAATTCGTTACACACTTCTTTGGGGTCTTCAATTAATTGATTATTAAATTTTAGTTTGATATTTGGATTTTTTTTTGTTTTCCCTAATTCTTTGTTGATTATTGTCCAGATTTCTTTTTGTTTGTTATCGGAGTTGTTTATTTTGTTTTGGTTGCATTTTATTTTGGCTTCTTTTATTTTATTTTTGTACAGTTTTTTCTTTTGTCTATAGAGCAGCATTATATCTTCGTTGTTTATCTGATGTTTTGTTAAGGCATGCAGTTTGTTTATTTCGGTCTTTAGATGTTTTATTTCCTCGTTGTACCATTGGTTTTGTTTCCTTTTACATGGATATTTTTCCTTTACGGGACATGTTATATTGAAGTGCCAGAGAAAACTTTCCAAGAAGCTGTCGAAGGCTGTGTTTATATCATCTGATTCAATTCCTGGCCAAGTTTCTTTGCCGAGTTTTAGTTTCAAATTGTTAATATTGGCTTGGCAAGTATTCCTCATTTTTATTTTGTTTATTTTTTCGATGGTAGCGAAGCTTGGCTGAATGGATAATTTTTCTAAGAAATGGTCAGATAGATTTGGATTTATTATTTCACAACATATTTTACAATCCTCCATATTTGTAATCATATAGTCGATCGAGGTTGAGGATGTTCCAGTTTTGGTTGTACAGATTCTAGTTGGTTGTTTACAGTGGTTCTTTAAGTTAAATGAGGATAATAGGTCTGATAATAGCTTATAGTTATACAAATGATATCGTCATTGACCATGCCGGACGAGGATTCAGAGTCCGCTGAGAAAAAGTATAACCTTTGTAATAAAATTGTTGAAGGACGTACTTTGAAATCCGCTGTTAAATGTAATACGGCCAAATGCGATGTGTTAATCCATCTAAAGTGTTTTAAAAATGCTGCGAAATTTTTAGTGCTCCATAAAACAAATAGGCGTCGCAGAAGTTGTATTGATGACTTAAAAAGTAGTGGTGTATATAGTGGCGCATGTATTAATAGTGATATTAGGTACTTCAAGAAGAGATTGAGTGTTTAACCCGTGAAAAAGACTTACTAAACAAATTATTAAGCGAGATGGAATATAGAGTGAAGCTGCAAAAAGTAAAATAGACAAGTCTTATAAAAACATTGTAAATAACCCTAAATCCTCTACAACTGTCTACGATAATGTGAGGTATAGTTCTTATAGCGGTGCGGTAAAAAGTAAAAACGTGATAACAAACGCTCCAAATTCAGCTGTTTTATTAGTGAAAACAAATGATAAGGAAATATCTAATCATCAAGTAGAAAAAGATGTAAAATCTAAGGTTAGTCCTGGAGCTTTAAATATTAGTGTGTATGGTACTAAGCTAATAAAAGGTGGTTTACTTATAAACTGTGAAAATGTTGATTCCTTGAACATTTTAAAGGATAACCTACAAAAGGCGATTGGCTCGCAGTATAATGACAGAGGCAATAAAAAAGTCACAACACCAGCTCAGAAAAAAAGCCAATTTAATCAACACGGGTAAATCAGTGACCCACAAACAGTCAGTTCTTAGGGAACTGGCGAAAAACTGCTGAAAGTTATGAATGACATGATCTTTCTTGAACCAAACAATCTATTACATAAGCAAACAGAAGCCAATGTAGACCCTAATAAAAAAAATGAAGATGGCTTTGTACAAGTTGAATATGGGAACAAGGATCTTTTTTCTGCCCGATCCACTCTACTGATACTAAAGAAAGATGATATATTTAGAAATTCTATGACATATGTATAGGTATCTTATATTTATGACGATTGAAATCATTGGAACTTCTCATGCTCCTGATGCTTGTGCTATAATCTGGAAATGTATAGTATTCACATTTTGAAATATCGTATTATTTACTTAGGAGTAATTTAACATATAAATACTAAAAAAAATCGTTTATTATAGAAAAAAATTGACTCCTACATCTCGTGCTGCAATATTTCCACAGTTAACAACAGCACAAAAAGAAGGCATATTATTACTTATTAATTATATTTCATCAATAATGTAAACCTCCTTCTAAAGAATAAACGTTATAAATAACTTGAACGTTAATAATAAATCTTAAACAGCGTTTGTTTACTTCAAGCAATGTGTTACTTCACCTCCAGGGTAGTCCAGCTGTCAAATCGTGCAGGACACCACCAAGACACTGTTACATGGCCTATGTCCATTTAACAGTTTTATGTTTAGCACGATCTGTGTAACATTCTGATTCAGATTTTGTAAGTGAAACTGTTTTCAACTAACACAATTTTACTTGTACAACTGCTAAATCATTTCACATTATTTTATGTACTTAGTTTTATATCTTAGGAACTCAGTCATGTCATGAAATTACAAACCGAGGCAAAGGCAAATCAGCTGTGGTATGGAAGTAATAAAAACTTTTATTATAGATTTCTTTTATCGATCACATGCCACTATTTTAGTTGTGAGTAAAGGAACTTGTAGAATTTGCGATCTGCAGGTTGTTGCGCTTAACTCAACCATTGACAGATGGCCTTACCTGTACTGTTTTTATATTTTATAGCTTTCAATTTAATTAGGGAATTAGATTTCTCCATTTTATTTGGTAGCATTATTTTCCAGTAAGTAGGACAAAAATGTTTACCTTATCAGTAAAACTCACCAGGAAATCATTTGCTTGCAGCCTTTGTACTGATTCGAACGTATATAAATTTTAACTGTGGACTACAGTAATTGATATTACATTTTATATCCGCGTTAGCAATAACATCCAGGTAATTTCATTCATTACTCAATTAAAATTTAATTAATCTTCAATTTTTGTCTGATGTAATTTCAATTATTTTTAAAATAAATTTAAATTCAAGGCCAATTGTTTTTAATTTAATAAGTAGTTAAAATACTATATGTACCACAAGGTTTTAAAATATTTTTTCCTTTCTTTTTAATTTTTTGGCAATTTATAGTTTATGAAATCTTAGATATTTAAATTCTTAAATACTTATATATTTATATGTACTTATATGTTTATGCACATATATACTTATACATTTCTGCATAGCTTCTACATTTCTGCATAGCTTTTGCACAGCTCAAAGACCACATAGTTGGTTAATTTTCCTACGATTTTCACTCCATTTCATTAAGAGACGTAAATTGCCAAGGAAACTTTAGAATCCATTCTCGCAACAAGAGACAAAGTATATATATATATATGAAAACTGTTTCTACATCTGTGTTTGTGTGGTTATGTTTAACTCAGCACAGAGATTTTTTTGGTTTTCGCTGTTTAATTATTTATTATTTTCTACCAATTGATGAATGAAGAAATTTTAAATGTGGAAAATAATGAAGCTGCACTACAAAATCAGAGAAAACTCATGTATATATGAGACCGGCTATCTTGCCAATTCTAACAAAACAATTTACTGTGAAATTAATTACATTTCAAGATTTGGCTTTTTAGTTTTCTCCATTGTTTCCAATTTTTTTTCGATTAAGGTATTGAATTCAGGATCACTTCTATTTCTTTCCATTTTTTTAGCGTCTTTAAATGAAAAATTTGTGGAGAATTTCCCCGAAATTAGAATCTCATATTCTCGACTTTTCAATAAATCTATCATGTTCTTTTGCTGTTCTGAGCAGTAGGACAATTTTTTATTATCTATATTTGAAAGTATGGAAAGGCCTAACCTCAAGGACTCGGGCACACTTGGAATCGACACAAAAATGTTGTAAAATTATCCGAATGCGATGTTGCCACCTGCTAATCATCGAGAAACAATTGTCTACTAAGATTTGTTGTCGCAGAGCTCTCGAGAATACGTTTATCACAAGTTACTCGACATCAGTGATCGACAATTTGTCACAAGTGACAATATTGATCGTCATTTGAGAATCGGGTCCCAGCCAGCCTCTTTGTTTACAATCCTTGGTCCTTACCAACACACTTTGACCAACACCACGGTGTAATATATTAGGTGATGCGACAAGACCCGTAGAATGGCCTCTTAAGTGTTTAGTTGTGTAATGTAATAGATAGCAGGACAAATAAAGTCTCGTCGTTACTTACGCTTAGAAATACAGTTTACATACATACAATAGTTGATGCTCTGTAGATTTGTTTTATTTATACCTAAAGAGCCTTTTAGTTCGTTCTATTTCTCTTAGTTTTGTATATATGCAACACTACATACATCAAAAAAAATCTGTCTATATACGCCATGAACTATGCCTAGGTAATTGCAGGGTATATTCCGGGCGCATCTACTGAATTAAATAGAAACTAATCACTTATGAAGCCGTCGATTAACATGGCAAGTGCCGGTGTCGGACCACCTAATATACTACACCCTGACTAACACCACCGTGTTAGTAAGGACTAATAAACTATAAACGTGGAAGAAGAAGAATTAACCTATTTTTCTTTTCATTAAAGTTCATTCTGTGCTATTCATCTTTGCTTTTTGGTGTTATAATAAAATCGTTATTAAACTTTGTAGTTGTTAATACCCAAACGATTTCAAATAAAACGATGGAACGTGAGGCTAGTAGTTTTGCAAGTCTAGTGGCAACATTTCTTTAGTAGACAGTATCCCTGAACACTGGAACATTCTTGAAGCAATAAGTTGAATACGGTGATATTGTGGGTAAATCAAGCGATGAAGAGAAATAATCTTTAATTATAAATATAGAAGATAGCCGTCAAGATATTTCGGATACTATGCCTAGTGAAGCGGGCAGCGAAATGCCAAACATGTTATTGGAAAGTGACCAAACATGTAGAATACACAAGGTGACAACTGGGCAAATAGCATTAGAAACGAAGAAAGCATTGAAACTGAGACGAAAATAGGCCAGGAGACGCATGGATCTTGTGAGAAATTATTTGTGGATTTGCAGCGAGAGAATCTTCAACAATTCCAGAAGCAGACACATTTTAATAGATACCAAATGTATTTTTGATGATTTCCATAAATATGCCTGTTTAGATTTAAATCTCCAAATTTTACTAAATAGCTTGATATCATATTTTAAGTGAGTTTTCATCTAGAATTACTCTTAATGGGAGAAGTTAATTTTTGTTTGGGTTAAATTTTGTGTATAAAAATTCATAGGCGCCGAGTGTTTTTTGAGACTATTATCGAAGACATGAACCTTAGGGAGGGTGTTAGACCCGTACCTTAAGCTCATACATAGCTCATCTTCATTACTTATACATTAGCTTAATTTACTAGCAACTCAATAGTTATATATTTTTTTTAGTGCATTGCGTTCCTCCAAAACAAAATTGAAGGAAACATTTGAAAGGCGTTTGGATAAGCGCAGTGGATAAGTATTATCAAATGTCTTCATTGCCAGTTTCAATTGATATATTTGGAGGATATGATAGGGCATATAAGCAGTAAACACCAGATGAGGTCTGAAATGGTTCAATGCAGTTTATATCCGGTAAGTTTCTTTGTTGTGTTTGAAACTAGTTGCAATTAATTAAGTGATGATCCGGGCAGTTCCTATTTCGATGTTCAAATGTAGTAACCCAGTTTGCAACAAGATATGTTCTTGCTGCAAACTATGTTTGGTAAGATTCTAGCTAAATATAGTTTTGGCTGTCGCTATTATTTGCTACATGAAGTAAATAAAATTGCCAATCCAGTAGGCAGTAATTGACATACTTAGGTTGTTGTGGGTGCTGCTTCAACTTCTCATAGCGTTAAAAACAAACTTAGCACTCTGGTTTTGCGAGTTGTATTGTTGTATACGTTTTGTTTCCTTATAGAAAATGGAGACCCAAGAGAGAATTTGCGGACTGTGTTTGACAATATGTGATAACTTTAAAGCCATAGAAGGAGATATGAAAGATGTCTTGGACGTAGTTCTGCCAAAAATGGTAAGTATCAAATATAATGCTCAATTATATCAGTCGAAATTTATAAATAAGTATAAGCTTGATTCAATTAAATATATTGTACACATTTTGGTTATGTGTTCAATTCCTCTATTTTGTTTTAGGATTTGAGTGCAATTCAGGAACTCGTCATGTGTACACACTGTACGGAAATGCTTATAAAATGTTCTGCTTTTAAAACAACGTGTCTCAATTCTTATAATTGTATTGTTTCATTTGCTAACTGCAAGGACGATATCAAATTGAATCTAAGAGATATATATCTGAGCAAAAATGAAATTATTGCAGAAGATCAAATCATATGTGGATTTTGCATGAATCTCATGAGCAATTGTTCTGCTATATCCCTTGATGAGAGAGAAGTTTTATTGGAGAAAATGATGGAGCGGTATCTTCCAGAATTGGTACGTATCAATATTTCTTGTATTACATTAGCGATAGCAATGATTTAGAACTACTTTTCCAAACATTTTAGTCTAGATGTGGGTGCATGGTAATCATAGAATACTCAAAGAATTGCTTGGGTTTTTCCTCAAAATCTTGACATTTTGTGTCATTTAGGTACAACATAGAACCGAACCATATTGTTAAAATCTTGGGAGTCATATTCGACTGCAATTGTGCAATTTAACATGGGTTACTCACATGTTGTGGCATGCGCAACTTAAGGAATCACTTCAGCAAAGATGCTTTATTAGCATTTTACTATTCTAATATACATTCCCGTCTACGTTGTGGGATCATGCCCTGGAGATTGAGTACTACTTATGTTTGTCAGCCATTTATTTTGCAGAAGCGTGTTATCAAGATTATAGAGATTTATACCCCTGAGTATTATGTAGGGAACCTTTTGAGACTTTGAAAATATTAATCTATAAATCTGACAGTTATACATATCTATTGCATTTGTTGCTGTTCTCAAAGATAAATCTGCTTTCTTTACAAACAAAGCAAACCGTCATTTTCAAACTAGATTTAAAGATAAGTTAATTCCTTATTAGCAACAGTGTCGTTTATAACAGCTGCAAAATTTATAAGCATTTACATACCGAAAAAAAACTTCTAACAGAGTATTTATTTTTAAGTAGAGGATAAATAATTGTCCAATTGAAAAATGTTTGTGTGATGTCAATGAATTTTATTTAATTGACCATTTAGTTTTTTGTTTGTTTATATCTTTTTTAATTTGTAGTCTCTGTTTTTCATTTGACTTATTAATTCATCTCTATATGATGAATATTTACTTATATCTACATTTAAATCATCTATTACATATAAATTTTTACTTATATGTCTAAAATATCCGCCATAATGTTGTCTAATCTTCTTAGATATTCTGCTGTGTTTGGTGATCAATATATAACAATTTTAGTTATTTTCAATACCAATATCCATAATATTTTATCTATTGATAAATTAATGATTTATTTGACACCTATATTATCTTTTATGCATAGTTGAAGTAAACAGCTCCCGGCAAATAAAAACGTCGGGCCGTTTGATGACAGGTATGTGCGCCATGGTCCACGGTGATATAATTATGTTGGTTTTTGAGTGTAGAGAAGTCCTTACTTGGACTACAACAAATTACTGCTTTTCTTCAGTGTATTGTCTAATTTCCTTCAAATGTGCTAATAAACTTTGAATATTTAAATATGCTAAATTAAATTGCTATGTGAGAGAGGAGCTACTTCTGTTTCTTCGAGTTTGTGCCGTTTTTAATAAACATTGACATTCTCTATCCCATATACAGGCTGTCCATTTTATCAGGGCCCTCGAGATTATCTCACTTAATATCGGTTATACAAAAAAAAATATTTTTACGAAAATTGTGCCTAACCTACAAAATGGTTTAAAGACATTCGAAATCCATCGCCTACAAGAGTTATGGCGGAATATATCGAAAATGCGAAAAACGTCTAGGCCCAATATCTCCGTTATTTGAAGAGATACGAGAAAAATTCTAAGGCGAAAATTTTTTGCAAAACAGTGTTTCAACGAGGTTTTGTCTAATTTTTTTCAAAACCGCTGTATTTTGAGATTTACTCTTCAGGCTGTTAAAAAAATTATTTTGAAACGGGCGGGAAATGGCGCCATTAAATAGAGTATTTTCCTCCCTTTTCAACGATATATCACGTGCCATATTTTCATTGGTACTACATTAGTAATTATAAAAACATTTTTTTAAAACCAATATTTTTTTTTAACAAGCATTATACTTGCCGTGGAGAAGTATGATTAAATAAAACGATAAAATAATTCAATAAGTTGTTCAAATCTTTGCTATAATAAAACATTCACACAATTAAGAAAATAAAGTAAATTCAGGTAACAAAAACAAAATAATAAGCAAGAAAGCAACATGGAGCAATTATGGAAAGAGTATTCACAGTTATGCCAATGTATAGAGGTCCTCCATAAAAGTGTCACTCCTTGCTCAGAAAGTTAAAATGTCTTTACCAATTAATTTAAGTATAATATCCATTTGTTTGTATTTCATGATTTCACTATTATTTCAATTATTTTAAAATAGTTGGCTATGAACAAACTTGACAATTTAATTTTTTGACAGATCATCTCAGTTAATACTTAAACTCTCACTCAATCACACTCGTTTAAGAATTTAGAATTTTCAAAAATGATTTTCACTCACATTGATCGTTATAATATGTCCGTTACATATTGGGATTAGCTCAAGTAGAATATAGAAACAGATTTTCACAAGCACTACAGCCGAATAAAACTCTGTTCAGAAAATTAGCTACGAAACTGAAAAATAATGGTTCATTTTTAAAGAAGAAGACAAGGTTGAACAGTGTTACTGATAATGTAAATATGGTAAACCGAGTTATTAATTCTGTAATAAATAAAAATACAGAAAATTTGGAAACATCATTAAGAGAAATTCAAATTGCTTGTCATGTAAATAAAACAAGTGCTAGAAAATTTTTAAAGAAAAATGATTACCAGTGTTATAAAGCCAAAAAAGGTCACAATTTACAAGCTGGGGACAAACCAAGGAGGACGACTTTTTGTAGGTGGCTGTTGGAAAAGAAGCGTGCCGATCCATTAATATGTAGTAAAATACTTTGGTCCGACAAGGTAAATTTTTCCAATAATTGATTTTTTAATCGCAATATTCATTACAAATGGACTTCTGAAAATACACACTGGCATAGACGGATTGGGTTTCAAAATCGTTTTTCAATAAATGTGTGGATAGGTATTTTAGGCACCAATTTAATAGGTCCTTATTTTTATGATGATGATCTCAGTGGTCAAAGGTACCTAAATTTTTTGAGAAATTAATTTAATGAATTCTTAGATGACCTACCTTTAGAGAATCGACACACCTTTCCATTTTTTCAACAATATGGAGCTCCTCCCCACAATTCTCAGATTTGCCTAGATTATTTAGACGAAATTTTGCCTCAACATTGGATAGGTAGCAATGGATTTATTCGATCGCCCCCTCATTCTCTAGATATAACTCCAATGGATTTTTTTCTATGGAGGTATATTAAAGATAAGGTGTTTTCGACGACACCGAAAAATGTAGAGAACCTAAAAACTCGAATTCAACAGGCATTTATTACAAGTTACCCTTGAAATGCTGAGTAATATTATAACGCAGTGCCCCGCCGCGCTCGATTGTGCATAAGAAAGCGCGGTGAACAATTTGAACACTTGATATGATATCTTAAAAATTATTTTGAGGATTAGATAAATATTAATGTTCTGTGTGCTATATTCTTTTTATTATTAATTTGTTTTTGTTACCTGAATTTACTTTATTCTCCTTAATTGTGTTAATGTTTTATTATAGCAAAGATTTGAACAACTTATTGAATTATTTTATCGTTTTATTTAATCATACTTCTCCACGGGAAGTATAATGCTTGTTAAAAAAAATATTGGTTTTAAAAAAATGTTTTTATAATTACTAATGTAGTACCAATGAATAAATATGGCATGTGATATATCGTTGAAAAGGGAGGAAAACACTCTATTTAATGGCGCCGTTTCCCGCCCATTTCAAAATAATTTTTTTAACAGCCTGAAGAGTAAATCTCCTCTCTTTTGAAAAAAATTAGATAAAACCTCGTTGAAACACTCTGTTTTGCAAAAAAATTTCGCCTGAGAATTTTTCTCTTATCTCTTCAAATAACGGAGATATTTGACCTAGACGTTTTCAGCATTTTCGATATTTTCCGCCATAACTCTTAAAGTAGGCCATGGATTTCAAATGTCTTTAAACCATTTTGAGGTTATATAATTCGGCACAATTTTCATAATTTTTTTTTTTTGTACGACCGATATTAAGTGAGATATTCTCGAGTGCCCTGATAAAATGGACAGCCTGTATAGTGTTCAGTATTTAAATTTAAATTAAATCTCTCATTTGCTCTTACATAGTTAATGCAACATTTTGTTTCTTCTTTGCAGTATACTGCAACAACACGTAGATCTTCTGAATAAAAACATATGACATTGTATTTAAAAAAAATATATAAGCTGCTACAAAGAAAAAAGATTTTTGGGGTGCCGTCGTCTGCTCAGCTTCAATCGGTGGGGTCGTGGTCGGTTTTGGGGTATTAATTACTAACAGCATTGCAAAACAATATTTGGCTAAATAAATAAAACATTCAAGGCCTCTTTAATGTTTCTGTTTTTTGTGGGCTGAGAAACAAATTTCAAAAAGAAAATTATAAAGAGATGGTTTGCAAGATAAGAAAGTTGTATAACAGAACCAATCCAGAGTGTGAAATTTTCTCCAAATAAAAAAAACGACAAGTTAGTTAAAACAATAACAAATTTATTCCAATTTACCCGTATATACAAATGTTATGAATAATTAAAATTAAAATAGTAGGTCAGGTGAAGTCTGAAGTCTATGCATTTAAAAAAACTTGTTTTGGTTAATTTAATTAATTTAGAATTAATTGTTTACAAGCTTAGTACAAGTTAGATGATACAATTTATTAAAATGTAACAAAGTGAATACTTTAAATTTTGATGAAAATGATAAACATATAAGTATGAAAACTACGAGGAAATCTGTCAGAGTGATTGTATTACCGCCTCTGTTTCTGCTGACATACACCTCTGAAAATATCAGTAAAGGCTTTAGCTTACAGAGTCCCAGGGGATGTATTTCCGGTATCCGAATGGTTTAGTATCAGCTGACAAGATCCTGACCGTAGATTCCTGATGTAAATTCCGAGGTCCGTGGGTACATGTGAATAAAAACAGAATACAAGGCAGTTTTATGCAACGTAACAGTTGTATTAACCAGTATTTTAAGAATCTGTGACAGATTTCCGGGTCTTTACAAAAATTAATACTAGCAGAAAGCTAAATATTAAGAAAATAAATATCCCTTGAGGGAGGATTAAGATAGATGGTTTATTAATAAAGAATAAGGCACAGGAAAATAACCTCAGCATTAAGAGGAAAACAGGAAAGAGATTCTCAAAATACAGACAATTTTTAAAATTCCTAAATATGAATTTTGAATTTGATACAAACAAAAATGAGTCAAAAATTAAAAATGAACTTTAATACAAAATTTCTTACTAGAACTCAACTCTCAAAAAGTATTTGTTTCAAACAGTGACAGAGTCTGACTTAAACCAAATAGAAAAAACAATAATTCCTATAAAAAATTATTCCCCAAATTTACAAAGTTTCTCTTGGAAACAGAAAAAAAATAACATTAAGCTATAAAAAAATGAACAAAAATCTACCCTTGCGGTAGGCAAACAAATAATATTTACTATTACATTTTAGTTATCGACCCCTATTGGGTAAAATTTCAAGATAAGTAAGCATTGAAATAAATGGAGACCACTTTTAGTTCCCACAGCGTTGAAAAATATTGTTCCGTGTTACAGTCTTCAGTAAACACTCTGTAGGTTCAAATAACTTACAAGAATCTCCACTAACCACTATTTTATTAATCATTAAAATTACAATAGTTAATCCTTAAAACTCACACAACTAATAATAACTTTAATCTAATATAAATTCACTACTTTTAAATCACAACTGTACTTTACTTTTAAATCACTTGTCAACTCTTATCTAACCTAAAACTCCCTGTATAACAGAAGTGTACTGTATACTTAACTGAACTCTTCCCCATCTGCTGGGTTCACCTCTTTATATACACACTTGGAATGTCTAGAATCTCATTGTAGAACTTTCCAGAATATACTGGAATCCTCTATAGTTTTCTTAGACACTACCAAGTGGCGGTCCGCCAGTTGGCCCACAGATGGCGCCACCCTACTGGCCAGGGCGTAATTACACTCTCCACTTTATTAGAGAGCAGCACATAACAATATATATATAAAAAAAATAGGTAGAAAAACGATAAATCGTTACATAAGACAATAAAGGCAAAGATAAATAATTATTTCAAATAATAATTATTGTTAACAGAGAAAAAAATGGTAAGATAAATCATTTCGAGTGTAGTATCACGGTCAAATATTCAACTTTTCAGATATTCTCCTAAAGACATAAAATAAATCGAAATGGCGGCAGCAAGGTATCGGAGATATATAGCATGAATTTAAAAAGGAATTAGAGTAAACATTTACGGTACTATATTCAGACACTTGTTAATTAAAATTGCGCCTGTGCGCAACAGATTATTTTAGATTTGGCGTAACCCAATTAGAACATCGTGTCCCCATATGCACTTACAATTTTCCATACGAGAAGCTCATGGCCACCTGTAATGGCGGAATGACTATAATTTTAACAAGTTAAAAGGCCTTGTATATGCTAACGAAAATGTACATATCCAATTAAATACACATTCTCACATTACAATTTAATACCACCTTTATTATAGACCGTGAAACCACACTCAAAATTATATTAATAAAGATACGGCGTGTGTATGCCACTGGATCTAAAATCAATCACCTCGATTCTCTTTCGGAGCTCACGCAACAGGTGGTTCATCAGGCGTTTTTCAAGCACTGGAGTCAAGTAGATTCACTCCGAGCAGACCAAATGTTATAATAGACGGACGGTAGTCCATCTAATTGTTACAATACTCCTTTATGATGTCTTCCTCACTTTGGACATGCACAACTTTCTTTACAATCATTCGCAAAATAATTGTACCCACAAAACTTATAATAGCAATAAATTCAAATATTCTGCAATTATATTTATTATTTTTTTATTGTATTATGTTCAGTTCGCATTGTTTACATTTCCCTTAGTTCTAGAGGTTTTTTTGTGCTACTAATTTAAAAGTAGAATTATCATCACTCACTTACTTTTTTAATTACAATTATTAGAAAATTATCGGACGTGGGAGATATCACCTTGTCTCTATCCCCCTCTTGACAGGCCTGACCAGCCCTATTTACAGACATATGAATACAACTAAATTATCGAGATTTTCGTTTACAAGAATTGGTTGTATCTGCTTTTTTACAATTAATTGTACTTATCTGAGCATAGTAAGCATCTACATATAATCCAATCTATATAAACATAATATAAAGTAAATATTTCACAATATATTATGTATATGTTTGTGTTACTTTTGTAGACCGTCGTAGATTTTATTTACAAGGAATAATCTAATTAGATTTTTAATCCTCTAGTTTTGTTTGAAATTTTATCGTAAACAATCTTCAATTCATGCAAATTTGCAATCCTACGATTAGAAACCGAAAAATTTACGAATTATCAAAATATGCTAATTTACAAAAAAAAAAAATAATGTTAAAACCGAGGTTAAAACATATGCTCCTGACCAATTTCATTCTAAGAAAGTTAACCGTGAACTTACTTTGATGCCTTGATTATGTGGCACAAAAACCAGACTCATCTAAGACAGTTTCCCTTTTGCATTTTTGTCTCCACTAGCTATATTTTGGTTTTTATAAAATGATTTATTAACGTATTGTTACACATTTAATATTTGATTTTTGATTGATAGGATTTAAGTCTCATCGAGAAACCGGTAATTTGTGAACCCTGCCATGGCTCTCTAAAGAATTGTTTCTATTTTGTTACGAACTGTTTGTGTGTGGAAGAAAAGATTAAGAAATACTGTGAAACTCAGGATATAACTAGCAGAGGTCAAATAGAGCTAAGCCGTTTATTAGAGTTCACAGCAAGAGACGTAACAACGGGCGAAGTAAACGTTAACCTGGTTGATACAATCAAAGAAGAAAAACAGTTCTGTGAAGAAAATGAAAATTCTGATGAAATAATTATTGATAATGAGAGAGATATATTTAAATTTGAACAAAATACTTGTGGCGATAGCGAAGATGCTGCTGAAGAGAGTAAAAAATTCG
Source organism: Leptura quadrifasciata (assembly GCA_963675555.1). Classification (NCBI taxonomy): domain Eukaryota; kingdom Metazoa; phylum Arthropoda; class Insecta; order Coleoptera; family Cerambycidae; genus Leptura; species Leptura quadrifasciata. The sequence continues at coordinate 91,878,203 of OY776680.1, read as the reverse complement.
ATGGGATTGAAATACAAGAAACGTTTTGCGGAGAATATAAGACTTATTTTAAGGAGGAAAACCTTTTTGAAATAGAGAACCATGAAATTTTAGAATCTTATGAAGACACTGAAATGAAAACAGATGAACCCGATTTCATAAGGTAATACTAAATTAAGTTGACCTACTTACAGATCATAGGTTGATATATTGCGAAGTAATGTTAAATGTAGAAAACTGGAAACAAAAAATGGTTACATATCGATACTTTGAAGATTTCGATATTGATAGTTTTACGAAAGAGTTAAATGAAGTACAATGGTTCAAATTGTTATACATGCGCAGTGTCAATGAAAAATTTAAATATCTCACCAATTGCATCTAATTTCTTTTTGATAAACATGTATCTTTACGTAAGGTATGAGTTGGCAAACCTCCTGAACTGTCGGGCTAACGACTAATTTAAAAATGATTTTAAATCAACGGGACAAAGTATTTTGTGAATACAAGAGGCAAAAAATTCCAGAAAAATGGAATAGGTACTTACAAAGAACTCTCTTCTGCGAGACATGAAAAAGCAAGAGTGATAATACCGAAATTCCTCATAACTTATGTAATCCCGCAGAAGTTAATAATCATTTTAGGTCAGTTTTTCAAAACAACCAGAGTGCTTGCCCACAGACAATTGACTACTATCGGAAAAACAAATTTTAAAGACGTTAGCTTTGCCTTTACCCTTGTTGGTACTTCTACATTAATACAAACAGTAAATGAGATTAAATCAAATGCCAGCGGTTGCGACAAAATTTCGCTACAAATGGTAAAGTTGTGTATGCCTACTATAACTATAGCCAAATACATTACTCATATTGTCAATGTTCGTTTAGAAATAAGTTATTTTCTAGATTTCTGAAAAAAGACTATCGTTACACTCCTTCCTGAAGCTAATAACCCGGAAACATACAATGAACTATGTCTGATCAGTCTCGTACCTTTGTTGTCCAAACTACTAACAATAATTGTGTACACACAGTTAAATGAACATCTTTCTTTAAATAACATTCTGCCAATGAATCAATCCGGGCTTTAAGAAGGGTATAGTACAAATACTGCACTGTTAAATATGAGTGATAATATCTTAAGAGCTTTTGGATAAGGGTCAGGCAACTGTTTTAGTAATGTTGGACTTTGGACTTTACTAAAGCTTTTGCTACTATTGATCATAGTCTTCTTGCTGCTAAATGTAAATATTTTGGTCTAAATCCTGTATCATGTAACTTTTTAGAGAGCTATCTAAAAAATCGCACACAGAAAGTCATTATATATTGTGATCTGCCTACATCCGGTGTACCCTAGGGCTCAGTCTTGGGGTCTATCTTATTTTTTTTGTACACTTCTGATTTGCATCAACAAGCAAATCACTAATGTGCAGTTTTTTGCAGACGATACATAGCTTGATCATCATCTTTCAGTTAATACAATACACCACGCTACCACTGTTATCAACAATGATTTTCAAATATCAGTAACTATGCTAATAAACATAACCTATAATTGAATATCGCAAAAATTTTGGGAGTAATATTTGACGAAAACCTCAGATTTATAGATCATACCAATGATATTTTAAAGCAGTGTTATGTAATATTAAAGTTACTTTATTCTAGTAAACATATTTTGAACAAAAATACCAAAAAAATGTGCGAAAGTTTAGTTCTATCTAAAGTAGCTTACTGCAATGTCATGTACTACCCTTGTTTTGACGCAATCACATGCAACAGACCCAAAATACTTGCTGTAGGTTTATTAATAATTTAAGAAAGTATGATCATATAACTAACGCTTTTATGGATCTGCGATTGCTAAAGTTAAATAGTCGGTTTAAATATCACTTTCTTGTTTTTGTACAAAATCTTCTAAATAAGGCAACACCAAAATATTTACGGGAAAAGCTTGTATCACGGGATGTCATTCATAATATAGATGTTCGTTATCCAACAATGTTAACTGTGTCCCATACATTCCCTTATGTGTAATGCAGTGAGATTGCATAATTACTTAAGTGCTGACATTAAAAGTTTATCTGTTAGTTTATTTAGGAAGAAATTAAAAGAACTTTAAATCAGTGAATTTATTATTATTATTTATTTCTCTCTCTCTCTCTCTCTCTCTCTCTCTCTTTAGGTTAATTATTTTAGATTAATATACAATAGGTTAGGAAGAGTTGAGTGTAAGATAGCCTTTAATGGCTAAACTTCGCCCAAATTGTATTTCTAACATTGTAGAAATCAGTAAAGACATTATTATTATTATTATCCAAGAATTTCATCTCTAATGTCACGATATGCATGCACTCATCCATTCCTATTAATCATTACCTCGGAAATCCGAAAGTCGGCAAAATTGAACCGAGGTTCCATTTGTTTATTATATGAATATATTTTCCATAATCCTTTGTTACCGTAATAATAACGCTTTAATTTTTAGGTTTGAAGAAAACCTTGATTTGTCACTGTCAGAAGTCACCACCACAATAAATTGCAAGTTGTACAAATGTAATTTTTGTTCTTATCAAACAAAAGAAGAAGAACCCTTTAAAAAACATCATCTGGTGCATAAGAGCCCTTCAGAAGTAACAATGTACAAATGTGACTCTTGTCCATATCGGGCAACTACAAAAACTCATATGCTCAGACATCTTCTGAGACATAAGGATCCGTCGGAAGTAACAATGTTCACATGTGACACTTGTTCATATCAGTCAAAATATAAAGATAACGTTAAAAAACATTTACTGGCACATAAGGGAATGGATCCTTCAAAAGTAACAGTGTACAAATGTGACACTTGTTCATATCAATCAAAATATAAAAGTAGTCTTACAAGGCATCTACTGGTACATAAGGAAAAGGATCCTTTAGAAATAACAGTGTACAAGTACAAATGTGACTTTTGTCTATATCGTGCAAGAAAAAAACATAACTTTGTCAAACATCTTCTGAGACATAAGGATCCGTCGGAAATAACAATGTTCACTTGTGACACTTGTTCATATCAGTCAAAATATAAAAGTGACCTTAAAAAACATTTACTGGGGCATAAGGATCTCTCAGAAGTGACAGTGTACAAATGTGACTTTTGTTCATATCAGACAAAACGAAAAAATGGTCTTAAATCACATTTACTAATACATAAGGATCTCTCGGAAGTAACAGTGTACAAATGTGACTTTTGTTCATATCAGACAAAACGAAAAAATGGTCTTAAATCACATTTACTACGACATAAGAAAAGTAACAATGTTCAAATGTGACTTTTGTCCATATCAGATAAAACGAAAAGATTCCATTAAAATACATTTACAACAGATAACTGGCCCTCGGAAGTAACAGTGTACAAGTGTGACTTTTGTCCATTTCGGACAAGAACAAAAGCTCATTTTCACACATCTTCTGAGACATAAGGATCCTTCGGAAGTAACAATGTACACATGTGACACTTGTTCCTATCAGCCAAAATATAAAAGAGAGTTGAAAATACATTTTTTGGTACATGAGATAAAGAAATATTCAAAAGTAACAATGAAATGTGTCTTGTTCATATCAGGCAAAATATAATGGTGACATTAGAAAACATTTACTGACACATAATCCTCAGTAACCAGGTACAAATGTGACATTTTTTTCATTTTGTTCAAGACGAAAAGCTCAGTATGAAGCACATCTATTATAAAAGCCCTCCAGAAGTAACAATTTTGAATAATGATGTTATTTCAATGAAAGAGAGAGAGCAGCTATAAAGGAGGATCAAAATTACCCTACTAGAATTTTTAAAATTGAATCGAACTCAACATAGCTTGAATAATTTAGAGCTTGGTACCGCAAGATATTTCATCAAACAAGACACTGTGGGGAGTTTACAGGTATACCGAATGGAAGTGAACAGTGGAGCACAATTTTGCACGTTTTTAAATGTCGGGAGGAAATTTTGTAATAGAAACGGACATGATTTTCAACTTTTACTCTGCCATATTTGTCATTTTGGCTTTCATCTCAAATGGATCATCCTGCATGTTTTTACATGTTTGAAATATGACATTCTGGATATGTTTAAGCTATTTTGAAAAATTTGCACATAGTTTCACGAAAAATTATTTGACCTAGATAATCAAATGGCTGCAAAAATGTTACTAAAAGTATTCTTTCCTGTTATTTGGGTTTTCTATCACATGTATTATTCTCTTCAAAAACAAATCGCCGAATCTATAAAATAATAGAATTATTGGAAAAAAGCCTCTGCGCCTGTGACGCTTACGTTATAAATCGGAATAAACACAGAAATAATGTATTTTGCTGACGTTTCGGAAAGTAGTTTGTTTTCAAAGCCTTTTTTTGGAAGAACTCTTATTTGCTGTATATGTTAAATATACAGCTTTAAGATTTTGTTTATGTTATTTCCATAGATACTTACTACTTACACAGAACTGATGTTGTTTTATTTTAGATAATGTTGAGTTTGTTCTTTTAACATTGGTAGCCAATTTGTACAAATATCTACAGAACAATTCGATACGCACTTATCTACATTTAATAAGATTATTACTGATTCTTTAATTTTTCTTTTTTTTGTTATCTGCCTCTTTTGTTAAAATTTTTGCCGAGTCCCAGTTTATTCTATGTCCGTTTTCCCAAGCATGTTCACAAATCTTTGATTTCTGAATTTCATTCTTTCTAATGTAATTCTTCTGCTCATCCAACCTCACATTGAAAGATCTTAACAAACTCAACATCATCTAAAAGAAAATATCATCAGTTCTGTGTAAGTCGTAAGTATCTATAGAAATAACATAAACAGAATCTTAAAACTGTGTGTTTAACATACACAACAAATAAGAGTTCTTCGAAAAAAGCTTTGAAAACGGAAAGAGACTACTTTCCGAAACGTCAGCAAAATACATTATTTGTGTGTTTATTCCGATTTATATTATTTCTTAAAAAATAACCTCTGACTGTTCCTTTGACGTAAACGTCACAGGCGTAGAGGCTTTTTTCCAATAATTCAATTATTTTGTAGACTCGGTGTTTTGTTTCTGAAGAGGATAATGATAATACGTGATAGAAAACCCAAATAAAAAGAAAAGAATATTCGTAGAATGCCACAAATAACTTTCAGACAGTATTTAAAATAACTTCTTAAAACTGGATTCTATAAAAACTAAAATTTAATCTGTCTTGCTTTGCGTCTTGCAAATTCAGAAATTCGTTCATCAATATTGACACGATTGAGTATGTTATTTTCTGTCGCTACGATTTTATTTATTTTTTTAATTGTCTATTCGAGATTTGTTTGATGTTAAGTTAGGCGCCCTAGGCAATTGCCTGGGTTGCTAGGGCCTATGACCGGCCCTGTGTATGGAACATAATAAATGTGGCAAGCATATATGTGTAAATGTAAAAAAAAATACAGGAATAAATAAAAAAAATAAAATATATGAAGAGGGAATTGTTCAGACTTAATTTATTATGTATGGTACCTACGCTTTTGTTTATGTAAATCGGGAGGTAAGTAATGTATTTATTATTAATAGAGTACCCAAATGTTTTTTTTTGCGAGTTTCTGAAATTAAATAGGTGATCTTACGAGATATTTGTATCTATAATGAATTATTGAGAGTTTATATGACAATGAGTAAAGGTCAGGAAATCGTGGAAGAATGCTCAAAGAATGAGCTGAACGGCCTCATCACAAGTACTGCACTTATTGGCACTTGTCATACCTATCTTTTGTAATAAATATTCAGCAGGGCCGATAGCTGGGAAAGAGGTAAGTAAATGTTAGAGACATATACTTACAAGACCAATACTGCCAGTTCAGAATATTTTGTTTTTTGGTAGAGCAAGACTTGGCGTACTCAATAGCTTATGCGCATGTACTGATCCTTTAGATGACAGATAGTTAAATCAGAATGGGTATTATCATCTTCGTCGAGTATAAAATTAATAAAAACAATTTAAAAATTTTCGTTATAACATAATAAACTAATTGTGACTATAATTAAATCCTGTATTGGAAAGTCGACATCATATCTTCAGAGGCACATTACAAGCCTATGAAGCCCAGGCTTGGGGCGAGATGACGGACCAGATAGATCTAAATTCAATGTTTTAATTGAAAACAAAATCTGGATTCTAACTAATAATATCATATTTAAATAATTATCGCAACAGTGCAGCTACTCTTAAATGTTTTTTCCATAAATAATGATAGATGTAAGTAAGTAGAGTAGATATTTAACTCTTAAAGCAACAACGAAGCGGTGACCTAATCTAAAAAAAAACTCAACTGAAAGGGTTCAAAATATTGTGGATTTAAGGCAATGCGCCCTTACATCTCATTCCAGTCAAATCGTCCTTGTAAACTGCATACACATTCACTAGCAAGCAAATCTCCAATTGAAATTGTCAAGTTGCAGTTAGTAATAATTGACAGCAAGTATAAATTTAAGTAATTCTTGTAGGTATCTAAAGTTGAAAAGAATCCCAGTAGGAGATTCTGGAAAGTATCTTCTTAGACATTTTGAAGTTTGGTTTAACAAATCCCATTCATCAGATGATCGGATGGAAGCTCATCCCATATTTAGCGTATTATTTACTAAACATATTTATCAGAGTTGATCCGATATGCGTAAATGTACGTTTTTATATAAACACAAAATTACGATGGAAAAGTGACATATAGTAGTTTTTCAGTTGTCCACAACATACCTACCTATCGTTCTCATCCTTATTATTAATGAAGTTATAATTAAACAAAGGCCTGAACCAATTCTGCAAAATGTCGATATTGTAATTCCTAATATATAATATAAGATTGATATAGGTACTTGTAAATGAAGCAAATATTTTGATAGATATTTTTTAATTTTCATAAATAAACAATATGCATTTCACATTATATTATGTTCTTAGTAAAATAAAGATATTATAATTGTAACTATGATTCATTAAATAACAAATAAAAAAATAAAAATTTGTTCTAGCACTTTCTCAAGTTATACCTTATGTTTAAGATCATAATATCACACCGAAGTGTGAAAACATAGTGAAACCTTTGCCTCAAGCCTTATCTCTGTAGTGATTTAAATTGGTACATATTGAGCTGAGGGCCTTAACTTACAAGATAAAATGCTTTGTATATAACATAAGCGGCAAGCAAATGTGTACATCGGGTAGCGTTTACATGCGAAATAAATGGGCAACCAACTCGACCGAGCCCCCATCATTTACATTCCTCTGTATTGTTGTGCATTCAATTTGTTTAGCATCTGTGAATATGAGATGTCTAGTTACCAATAAATTCGTTAAGAACTAACCATAATTGCATTTTCTGCATCATCCGTTATTAATTTTTTATTATTTAAGTGGGTAAGAAGATTTTGTAACGATTGAATTTTTTTCAGTTGTGCTGTTTTGTTGATACCTATAATTTCTTGATTAATTTATTTTTTCTTAATAGAATTATTTTGGTCAACTTTAGGGTCCTTTTTGCTCTTCTGGGTGTTGACACATCGGTAGAATTAATATCACCTCTATATCCAGGTTTACAAATTCTTCTAGTTGAGGTAGAAATTGCCGGTGCAAAGATTTCTTGTTCAACTACAATATATTTAAAAGGCATAAATTTAAAGTGTGAAAATATAAAAAAGTTAGCTTTATGTAAATTTTCATTTGATTCGGTTCCTAATTTAGGCTGCTTTGGTTTGACTTCAGGCACAAATGAATTCTCAGATTCTATATTATTTTCCTGAATTTTTATAGGCAGACATAATGAGAGCAAGGCACCAAAGTTAAATCTTCTTGTATTGCTGGCTCAAACGTTAGTGTAACAATCAGTAGTAAAATGTTTTGAATATAAAAATAATTTTGGGGCATCATCTATACCTTCCACCAAATTACACACTGTCATCCATTTTTGCAATGTTTCTTTATCAATGGGAAACCTTATAATTTAAAAGTAATTTGCCAGCATACATTCCTCATATAAATTAGGTTATGTTATGACAATTATTTCTAACAGATAATTTCCAATCACTAACTTATGCATCGATAATCCTGCAATTTGGTGTTTATTGCATATAAAACAAATTCTTCCCATAATTTTAAGACATTGCAAATTAATCATATATTTCACAGTGATCTTGTCATAACAAAAAGCCTTACGAATTTGATAATACGCATGCTACAAATACAAATTACAAATCTATCCGCTAGAGGAGGTATTATTTTATCATTGTTACCGTCACGCTTGCTCCAGGAAAATAACGAACTACATACAAATCGTTGTAACTGTAACGGCTCCACGTGTGCTGTGCATTATATCCTTCGACCAATATCTGGTCGAAGATAATATCTATTAAGGCTGCGTTCTGTGTTAAGTGAGTGGTTAGACCACTGATCTTATATAGATCAGTGGGTTAGACCGGTGGAAATTGTTAAGTGAATTTTAAAATTACAAATCCTGCCCAATCTGATTGGGTAGACCTTATAATTTTACCGTTCACTTAACAATTTCGACCAGTCCAATCGCTCACTTAACGCAGCCTAACTCTTAACTAGAGGATAAATGTCAAATGAAACCAAGGATATTCTTGAAATGAAACAATAGCTATCTCAAAGCAAGGATTATAATTACAATCCTTGATCTCAAGGCGCTTATCAGTTTAAGCGCCTTGAGCTATCTCTTGTTTTGTTTGACATTTTTATCCTCAAGTTACGAGTTAACCCTGCATTTATAAACCGGATCTAAAATTCAGACATGCTATTTATAAAAAATAATTTTATGACTAGAATTTGGGATCATTTATTGATTCGCAGTTGGCAATGGGGCGTGTTGAATGGCTGATTGTTAACATATTTTTTTTTTTCTAGAGGCCATAAACGTGGAAGAAGAAGATGTTTAACCTAATTTTCTCGTGTTTGACGTGTGTATACTTTGTAGTTGTTAATACCAAAACAATTTTATATAAAAAGATGGAACGTGAGGCCAGTAGTTTTGCAAGTAGCAATATTTCTTTAGTAGACAGTATCCTTGAAGACTGGGACACTCTTGATGAAATTTCCTTGAAGCAAGAAGTTGAATACGGTGATATTGTGGAAAAATCAAGCGAAGAAGAGAAAAAACCTTTAATTATAAAGCTAGAAGTTAGCTGTCACGATATTTCGAATACTATACCTAGTGAGGCGGGCAGTGAATTGCCAAACATTTTATTGGAAAATGACCAAGGATGTAGAATATACAAGGTGACAACTGAGGTAAATAGCATTAAAAACGAAGAAAGTATTGAAACTGAGAAGAAAATAGGCCAGGAGACGCATGGATCTTGTGAGAAATTATTTGTGGATTTGCAACGAGAGAATCTTCATCAGTTGCAGAAGCAGACACATTTTAATGGAAACCAAAGGTATTTTTGATGATTACCATAGATATGCCTCAGTTTCGATTTAAGACTAAATTTTATTAAATAGTTTGATATCGTATTTTAAGTGTTTTCATCTAGAATTAAAAAAAATAATGTTTTCTCTTATTAACCGTCTCTCAAGTTACCGAAGTAACCCACTGGAAGATCTTTTAAGGATCTTGTGCTAGGTAAAGGGACACGAGGCCCTACAGTTTAACCAACCCGAACCACTCTATGGGCAATTTTTTTAATGAAAAATTGTTTTGCCTTGCGGGCCTTGAACCCACTTCGTTAGGCAACTCAGTTTGTTAGCCAGATGCTTTAGCACACTGAGCTACAATATTGTTAAATATGGGAGAAATTAATTTTTGTTTGGGTTAACTTTTGCGTCTATAAAAATTCATGGGCGCCGAGTTTTTTGAGGCCATTATCGAAGATATGAACCATAAGGAGGGTGCTAGACCCCTACCTTAAGCTCATATGTAGCTCTTCATTACTTGTACTTTAATTTATTTAAATAGCAACTCAACAATTACATATTTTTTTTTAGTGCATTGTGTTTCTCCGAAGCAAAATTGAAGAAAATGTTTGAAAGGCATTTGGATAAGCGCAGCGACAAAGTATTATTCAACTGTCTTCATTGCCAATTTCAATCGATATATTTGAAGGATATGATAGGGCATATAAGCAGTAAACACCAGATCGGTTCTGAAATGGTTCAATGCAGTTCATATTCGGTAAGTTTCTTTGTTGTATTTGAAATTAGTTGCAATCGATTAAGTGATGTTCTGTGCAGTTCCTATTTCGATGATCAAATGTGGTGACCCAGTTTGCAACAAAATATGTTCTTGCTGCAAACGATGTTTGGTAAGATTCTAGCTAAATATAATTTTGGCTGTCACTGTTATTTGCCACATGACGTAAATCAAATTACCAAGCCAGCGGGTAATAACTGACACACTTAGGTTGATGTGTGTGCTGCTTCAACTTCTCGTCACGTTAAAAACAAACTTGGACCTCTGGTTAACGTGCCTTGCGAATTGCTGATTTATATGAATAGGTAACTGGTTTTGCGAGTTGTATTGTTATGTACGTTTTATTTTCTTATAGCAAATGGAGACTCAAGAAAAAATTTGCGGACTGTGTTTGATAGTATGTGATAACTTTAAAGCTTTAGAGGGAGATATGAAAGATATCTTAGATGTAGTTCTGCCAAAAATGGTAAGTATCGAATATAATGCTCAATTATATCGGTCGATGTTTATAATAATATTAGCTTGACTCAATTCAATGTTTTCTACACATTTTGGTTATGTATTGAATTCCACTATTTTGTTTTAGGATTTGGATGCAATGCAAGAACTCGTGGTGTGTACACACTGTACGGAAATGCTTATAAAATGTTCTGCTTTTAAAACAACATGCCTCAATTCTTATAATTATATTGTTTCATTTGCTAATAAGAGGCACAGTGTCAAGTTGAGTCTAAGAGATGTCTATCTGAGCAAAAATGATATTATTGCACAAGATCAAGCCATATGTGGATTTTGCATGGATCCCATGAGCATTTGTTCTGCTATATCCTTTGATGTTGAAGAGAGAGACGCTTTATTGGAGAAAATGATGGAGCAGTGTCTTCCAGAATTAGTATGTATCTATATTTCTTGTATTACATTAGCGATAGCAATGATTTTAGAACTAATTTTCCTGACATTTTAATCTCAATGCGGGCTCATGGTAATCATAGAATACTCAAAGAACTGCTTGGGTTCTTCTGCAAATTCTTAACATTCTGTATCATTTAAGTACAACATAGAACGGAATCGTAATGATGATTTTTTAATAACATTTTATTAAAGTCTTGGGAGTCATATTCGACTGCAATTTAACATGGGCTGCTCACATGTTGTGGCATGTTCAACTTAAGGAAACGCTTCAGTAAAGATGCTTTACCAGCATTTTACTATTCTAATATATATTCCCATCTACATTATGGGATCATGCTGTGGAGGTTGAGTACTACTTATGTTTGTCGGCCATTTATTTTGCAGAAGTGTGTTATCAGGATTATAGAGGATGATTTATACCCCTGAGTATCATATAGCTTTGAAAATATTAATCTATAATCTGACAGTGATATATTTCTATTGAATTTGTTGCTATGTTTTCAAAAATAAATCTGCTTTCCTTACAAACAAAGCAACCCATAATTTTCAAACAAGATTTAAAGATAAGTTAATTCCTCATCAGCATTCAAGAGCATTATATCAAAAAAGTCATTTATAACGGCTGCAAAATTTATAACCATTTCGATAAAAAAAATCCAACAGTGTATTTATTTTTAAAAAGAGGATAAATAATTGGCCAATTGAAAAATGTTTTTATGATGTCAGTCAATTTTACTTAATTGACCATTTAGTTTTTTGCTTGTTTATATCTTTTGTGGTTTATTCTCTATTTTTCATTTGACTTATTAATTTATCTCTATAAAATGAATATTTACTTACAATCTATATTTAAATCACTTATTACATACATACTTTCTATTTATATGTCTAAAATGTCTGCCATAATGTTGTCTAATCTCCAATCAACCAAGCTCAAGGACAGCAGAATATCTAATATTCTGCTGTCCTTGAGTTTGGTGATGGATGTATAACAATTTTATTTATTTTCAATACCAATATCCTTAGTATTTTATCAATTATTGATAAATGAATGATTGATTTGAAACGTATATAGATTTTTTTATGTAACAAACTACTGCTCCTGTATGCCTGCTATGTGAGATTCCACGTACACGTTTATATCCTATAACTACTTTTTCCTCATCAAGTATATCAGGTGTCATCTTTGCCTTGTTAAAGCTAAAATTTCTATAGAATTCTCTTCAGCGTATTCTCTAATTTCCTCCAAATGTGCCAACTAATTTTGAATATTTAAATATGCTACCTATATTAAATTGCTATTTGTGAGAGCAGCTACTTTTGTTTCTTCGAGCTTGTTCCGTTTTTAATAAACATTGACATTCTCTATCCCATACATAGTGTTTCGTATTTAGATTTAAGTTAAATTTCTCATTTGCTCTTATATAGTTCATGCAACACTTTATTTTTTCTTTGCACTCTACTCCTTTATGATTTCTTCCACACTTTGGACGTGCACAACTTTCTTTACAATCATTCGCAAAGTGATTGTACCCACAGAACTTTTAATAGCAATAAATTCAAATATTCTTCAATTATATTTATTTATTTATTTTTGTATTATGTTCAGTTTGTATTGTTTGCATTTTCCTTAGTTCTAAAGGGTTTTTGCACTACTAATTTAAAAGTAAAATTATCACTGAGTTACTCTTTTAATTACAATTAGTAGAAAATTAACGGACCCGGGAGATAATAATAATAATTTATTTATCACGTTAGCTGTCACATAAGAACAGATGCAAAAAGTCATAGTAGAAATTACATAAATAATGGTAAATTAAATAAAAACAGTACACAAAAATATATAGTAATGAATACACAAAATTATATAACAACATATAATAATATTAGACAAACTCATTAATATTATACACACATTTCTCAATTAGGAATTGTTTCAGCAATTTTTTAAAGCAGTCAGAACTATTAGCATTTTTTATATACATAGGTAACTTGTAGATTTTAATGCCTGAGAAACAAGGCGAACGCTCATATAGTGACAAATTATGTATGGGAATAGTTAGAGAATCTCCATGTCTAGTGGTATAAAGATGGAAGCTACCGTTATTTTTAAACAGATGTAGGTTCTTTCTTACATATTTAGAGATATTATATATACAGGTTGATGGGAACGTTAGTATTTTATTGTTTATCAAATATGTTCTACAAGATTCCGTGATTTTTAAGTTAAATATTTGTCTAATGATTCTTTTTTGCTGGATAAATATTCTACTAGCCGCAGGCGCTCTACCTCACACCACAATAATATATGACAAATGAGGGTATACCATGGCATAATAAACATTGAGCAAGTATTCTTTAGGCAAGCACTGTTTTAGTGACGAGATAGCATACAATGAACTGTTAAGTTTCTTTGCTACGTGGTCTACCTGGTCTTCCCAGGTGAGTTGTGAGTCAACAAAAGTGCCAAGAAACTTGACAGAACTAGAGAATGTAATACTTGTGTTGTCTAAAATATTATTAGAAATTGTTGTCTTTCTAGGAGAGAAATATGCACAACCAGTCTTTGCAATATTTAGAATTAGACAATTTTTAGAGCACCATACATCAAAACTATGTATTACTTCATTTACAAGGACCTGTAATTCCAAAGGGTCTGGTGCTGATACCATGATAGATGTATCATCTGCATACATGGTGATTTTTCCTCTTATATGCAGAGGAAGTTCATTTACATATAATGAAAAAAGTAGTGGTCCCAACACAGAGCCCTGTGGAACACCTAAGTTAATATAATGATCACTTGAAATGGAGTTTTGTACCTTGACTCTTATTTGTCTATTAGAGAGGTAAGATTTAATCCAGTTTAGGAAGGTACCCCTAAAGCCCAGCCTGAATAGCTTTTCATTTAAGAACTCAATATCAACTGTATCGAAAGCATGGCTGAGATCAAAGAATAATCCTATGACATAGTGACTTTTATCCAGTTCTTCATAAATATATTGCAAAAACTGATTAGTGGCAGTCGCAGTAGATCTATTTTCTCGGAAACCGTGTTGTGAGTTAGTTATTATGGAATATTTTTGTAAAAATGCGTTCATTTTATTGTACACAGCCTTTTCAATTATCTTGGAAAATATGCTAAGTATTGATATAGGCCTATAATTATCCTTCTCAAGTTCGTCACCTTTTTTAAAGATTGGCACCACCAGTGCTACTTTTAAATAAGATGGAAATGTCCCTGTTTTCAGAGACATATTGGCTAAATAAGCTAATGGTTCTGCTATTATATCCTTGACTGATTGTATGATTTTCAATGACACTCCATCTATACCAGAGGAATTGGTTTGTTTAAGATTATTTATAATGCTTATTATGTCGGCAGGTAGTATAGGATCATAGAAAAAACTGTTTGGTAACATTTCACTAAGGGTGCACTCATGAGATATTCCATCTGGGAAATGTTCGGCTAACTTAGATGATGCTATATAGGCAAAGTAAGATGCAAAAGATTCAGTTATTTGATTGGTGTCCTGTAAAATAATGTTGTTTTCTACGATTTGTATGTCATATTTATTATTTCATAAGAGTTGTGTAATTCTTCACTGTTTAGATGTTTTGTTAACCAGTGGAAATTTTTTAATTCTTCGCTTTTCTTGATTAAGGTTGGTGTTAGCCATCCTTTTTTATTATAACAACACCTGTTACCTTTGCATACAACTATAGGACATGTAAGATCAAGTTTGTGTGTAAATATTTCTAGGAAAGCATTAAATGCACTTTCAACATTCTCCAGGTAAATATCCTTCCAGCAGGTAATTTGAAAAAGGTGTCTAAATTTATTTAAGTTTGATACCGAGGTATTTCTAAATGATATAAAATTTTCACTACTGTCAATGTTAGCTTTTTGTAAGGACATTTTTAATATATTAGCATTATGATCAGCAATGTTGGATGTGACCACACAATTTGAGATGATATTTTCATCTGGGAAATTGGTAACCATATAGTCAATAGCAGTCATTGAGATATCACCTTGTGCCTATTCCCCTCTTGACAGGCTTGACCAGCCCTATTTACAGGCATATGCACACAACTAAATTATCAAGATTTTCACTTACAAGTGTTTTACCAGCTTTTGTTTACAATTAATTGTACCTATCTGAGCATAGTAAGCGTCTACATATAATGCAGTATACTTATTTACAAGCTACACTCCAATTAACTTTTTAATCATCTAGTTTTGTTTGAAATTTTATCATAAACAATTTTCAATTCATGCAAACTTGCAATCCTACCATTAGAAACAGAAAAATTTACGAATTATCAAAAGATGCTAATTTAAAAAAAAAAAAAAATGTTAAAACCGAGGTTAAAACATATGCTCCTGACCGATTTCATTCTAAGAAAGTTAACCGAGAACTTACTTTGATGCCTTGATTATGTGGCACAAAAACCAGACTCATATAAGACAGTTTCCCTTTTGCATTTTTGTCTCCACTAGCTATATTTTGGTTTTTATAAAATGATTTATTAACGTATTGTTACACATTTAATATTTGATTTTTGATTGATAGGATTTAAGTCTCATCGAGAAACCGGTAATTTGTGAACCCTGCCATGGCTCTCTAAAGAATTGTTTCTATTTTGTTACGAACTGTCTGTGTGTGGAAGAAAAGATTAAGAAATACTGTAAAACTCAGGATATAACTAGCAGAGGTCAAATAGAGCTAAGCCGTTTATTAGAGTTTACAGCAAGAGACGTAACAACTGGCGAGGTAAACGGTAACCTGGTTGATACAATCAAGGAAGAAAGACAGTTCTATGAAGAAAAGGAAAATTCTGATGAAATAACTATTGATAATGAGAGAGATATATTTAAATTTGAACAGATTACTTGTGGCGATAGCGAAGATGCTGCTGAAGAGAGTAAAAAATTCGATGGGATTGAAATACAAGAAACGTTTTGCGGAGAATATAAGACTTATCTTAAGGAGGAAAACCTTTTTGAAATGGAGAACCATGAAATTTTAGAATATAAAGAAGACCCTGAAATGAAAACAGATGAAACCGATTTCATAAGGTAATATTAAATTAAGTTTACCTACTTACAGCTATCGGTTAATATATTGCGAAGTAATGTTAAATGTAGAAAACCGGAAACAAAAAATGGTTACATATCGATATTTCGAAGATTTCGATATTGATAGTTTTACAAAAGAGTTAAATGAAGTACAATGGTTCAAATTGTTATACATGCGCAGTGTCGATGAAAAATTAAAATATCTCACCGATTGCATCTTATTTCTTTTTGATAAACATGCACCTTTACGTACGGTATGAGTTGGCAAACCTCCTGAACTTCCTGGCTAACGACTAATTTAAAAATGATTTTAAATCAACGGGACAAGGCATTTTGTGAATACAAGAGGCAAAAAATTCCAGAAAAATGTAATACTCACAAAGAACTAAGAAATTTTGCACTCTCTTCTGTGAGAGTTGAAAAAGCAAGAGTGATAATACCGAAATTCCTCCCAACTTATGTGATCCCTCAGAAGTTAATAATCATTTTAGGTCAGTTTTTCGAAACAACCAGAGTGCTTGCCCACAGACAATTGACTACTATCGAAAAAATAAATTTTAAAGATGTTAGCTTTGCCTTTACCCTTGTTGGTACACAAACAGTAAATGAGATTAAATCAAATGCCAGCTGTTACGACAAAATTTCGCTACAAATGGTAAAGTTGTGTATGCCTACTATAACTATACAATACATTACTCATATTGTCAATGTTTGTTTAGAAATAGGTTATTTTCTAGATTTATGAAAGGGGCTATCATTACACTCCTTCCTGAAGCTAATAACCCGGCAACATACAATGAATTATGTCTGATCAGTCTCGTACCTTTGTTGTCCAAAATACTAAAAATAATTGTGTATGGTCGTGAGCAAAAAAAAAATAGGACAAGTCTTATAACGGTATTTTGCTAAAATCTAGTTGTGTACATCTAACTTTAATTTTTGTGACATTGTCAGTTAGTTGTCATAATTTATTGCAAGTGTGCAAAAAACTAATATACCTCATATAAGCAATTTAGTTAAATCTGGAGTTATTGCTAAAGCAGAAGATGGATGGTCAATGAGACAAATTGCACTGCGTTATAATATTGACAAAAATTTGGTGTGTAACATTTTAAGAATGTGGAGAATAAACGATACGATTAGTAGAAATCCTGGATTAGGGCGACGAAGGATATCAACTCAACAAGATTTTCAATTGGTAAATGCTTTAGTAGAAAATCCATTGTTGCTGAAGAAAACGAATTTTCCTGGATCAAGTAGTAATGGTCGCCGGCAAGTAAGAGAATCGAAGCTACGCTGTCATGCATCAGCACAGAAACACTTAAAGCTGAATATAAAGAAGCTCGAGTAGGATTTGCGCTTGAATTTTTAGCGCATGATGTAAATTTTTGGAACAATGTAATCTCTACAAACGAAAAAACTTTCCAGTCAACACACAGCGGTCGTATTCGTATTTACCGTCCTCCGAATACTCGATTCGGTGAGAAATATATATCTAACAATGATAAAAGTGGTAGATTTTCCGTCAATACGTGGGCTTGGATATCGGCACGTGGTTTTGGTGTTTTATGGCATATTGAGGAATGATTTAATAGTGAAACGTATATTAGGATTTTAGACAATATTATGCTCCCTTCTGTGTCACAATTATTTCCTAATAATGAGTTCATATTTCGACAAGACAATTGTTCCGTTCATACTGCTCATACCATAACTAACTGGTTTCAAGATAACAAAATCAATGTTCTTAACTGGCCCAGTCATAGTCCAGATCTTAACCCTGTGGAAGAAGTATGGGGACTACTCGTAAGAAATATCCAAAAATGAAATGTGAGACCACGGAATGCCGAAGAATTACTGGAAATAGTAAACAATATATGGGAAAATATTATTACTAATGATTACTGTATAAGGTTATTTAATTTTATGCTAAACAGACTTATAGAAGTTATAAATAGAGATGGTGTAATAACGAAATATTAATAGTTAGTTTCTTGTTAAGTAGGATATCCTTTGTCCTTTAATATAACATATCACAATAAAAATGAATAAGTGATACAATCCAAGATTTTTCGGAATGTAGTGTAATATAACACTTTTTTTTACATGTGTCTTACTATTACAATAAGCATTTTGTGTTGGCCTAATAACGATGAATTTTGGAAAAGCTAGGTTCAAGTAACAAGTTCCTGATATATAAAAAACGCAACAAAAATTTTACGACATAATTACTATCGCCGCGGGCCGTGGTGCTTGTTGAAGTGAATAGATCCCAGTAAATAAAAAACGCAACAAGAACTTTACGCCGCGGGCCATGGCGCCAAGCCTGACATTAAACATTTCCGACGCATATTAAAAACCAATAAAGATAAGCGAGTCAATTTGCGAACAGCACTAAAAAGAGGCCATAAAGTTTTTGTTGCGTTTTTTATGTATCGGGATATTCCTACTTGAACTATACATTGCCTTCTGTTAAATGTTGCTAAATAATTCTGAAAAGCTCTTATGTTGCTGAATGTAAATAAACATTTTTTTTACTGTTATGCTTTTTCCTAAATTAATGGTTCAAGAATAAAATATTTTGTCTAAAGTGATCCAAATTGTTTAATGTTGCCAAATCACATTTCAAAAACTATTCATTATTTGAGGTCATGTTCGTTAACACCTTTATTCGGGCTGCCGAAATCTACATAAGAAATTTTAACCATTTGACCGATATTCAATTTCCATAGAATTTGTGCAGGGTTTTTTACAATAAACTGAAAAATTTTCTGTAGGGATTTGTACATGTGTAATTAAATTAATAAAAGCGCCATGTTAAAAATAGGAGAAATGCTTCAAAATCTACAGTTTAATAACTAAATTAAAATATATGTTAGCTTCTGTTTGTCTTGCGCGAATCCATGAATTTCATCTCTAATGTCACGATATAATGCACGCATCCGTTCCTATTAATCATTACCTCAGAGTTCTGAAAACCAACTGCATTGAATCAAGTTTCTATTCGTTTATTATATGAAGATATTGTCAATAATCCTTTATGTAACAAGTACCATATTATTAACAAAGATAATTTGCAAGAAAACACCCACAATGATGATAATGTAACGTGCTTACAATTTTCAGTAAACACTTTGTGGATTCCAAATAACTTGCAACAAGAATTTTCACAAACCACTGATTTATTTAATCACTAAAATTACACTAGCAAATACTTAAAAATCACACAACTAATAATAACTTAATCTAATATAATTTCACTACTTTTAAAACACTAAGCACTTTACTTTTCTTCTTAAACTTGTCAACTCTTGTCTAACCTAAAAACTCTCTTGTCTGTTTACTTCACTAAACTGCATACTTCACTCAACTGAACTGTTCCTCTACAAACTGTCTCTGTAACCAGAACCACAGATTACCCAGAACTGTACTGGATGCTAAACTGAACTGTTTATCCTTCACTAAACTGTACTGTACTCTTCTTCTATCTGCTGGCTTCACCTCTTTATATACCCACTTGGAATGTCCAGAATATCATTGTAGAACTTTCCACAAATATACTGGAATTCTCTAGAATTTTCTTAGGCACTACTAAATGGTGGTTCGCCAGTTGGCCCACAGATGGCGCCACCCTTCTGGCCAGGGAGTAATTACAACTCTCCTCTCTGTTAGAGGGCAGCACATAACACTGCCCCCTCCTTAAGCCTGAACGTCCCGGTCAGGCATTTCAGATACCCCAGTATACTTTGCCAACCTGTCCAGGTGCACGATCTTCATCTTGGACTTCTTTCTACGTTGAATCCTATAAACAACGTCGTTGATCCGAGTGATGACAGAATACGGTCCTTCCCAAGGTGAGCGAGGCTCCGAGAATCCTTCTTCACTCCGCTGTGGGTTATACAGCCAAACCGAGTCCCCCACCTTGAATCCTGCTGAACTGGCATTGCGGTCATATCTAGCCTTCATTCGATCACCACTCCCTGTAGGTGACCTCTTGGCAGCCACATTTGCACAAACCTTGCAACTGCGACACCAAGCCTCTACATCCTGACAGCTATTTACCCAGTAAAATCGCTCCCGTACTCTAGCCAAAGTCTTATTTCTGCTAAAGTGCTCTCTGGATATTCCCTCGTGCACTTCCCGAAGTACTTTTGGTACTCGGCACCTGGGTATCAGCAACCGCATGGTAACTTCTTTCCCATCCGGGCTCTCCCATGCTCTCCGTAATAGGCCATCTATAACCCTAAGTGAATCCCATTGCGCCCATAAAGCCTTCAGTCCAACACTTTTACTGGAAACGTCTTTCCATTCCGGGCGGATTCCTTTTTCTTTCGCCTTCAACATTGGTCCAATTTCATCGTCATTCAGTTGTTCCTCTCTTAGAACTTCCTTTGTCCAATCCTTCGGAACCTCTATCTTAACTGCCTTCACTTCTGCTATATCCTGCTGCGTTTTTACACTCTCGGCATTCACTTCCTTAGGGCTCCTCTGGCGACAGTACCTCTTGACATGCCCCAATTTGCCGCAATTATAACAGCGGATTACTTTTGTCGGACCTCCAGCACTTCGCTGCTGCTTCGGCTCCTGTTTCGGCGGTTGCGGTTCCTGTTTCAGCTCCGGTCGCGAACTTAATTCGTTTAGTAATTGTGCGACCATTTTCTGTATGTCTGTTAACATAACAATCAATCTCATCTTATCAGAGCGAACTTCCTCTTTCTTTGCAGTGTTTACTTCCCCAGGATTCCGTTCTCGACACTGCCGCATCATATGTCCTGGTTTGCTGCACTGATAACACCGAATCACCTTCCTTGGCTGTCCATCGCTCTGTTCTCTTTCCTGCTTCCTTGGAGCATCTGGTTTGTTCATCAACTGGCTTATCATTTTGTGCAGGTCAGCCATCAAAGATTCCATATTTGACTTTTCTAAATGGTTCTCTTCTTCTACTTTCATGGCTCGTACTCTCGGATGTAGAGTCTCTTCATAAGCGGCCTCAACTTCGAGGGCATGGATCAAGGCTTCGCTACCAGTCTTAGCTCGAGTTAATCTAAGGACTCGCCTGATCTCCTCATCTCTTATGCCATCGATGAAAGTACCAACTATTAATTGTTCCTGGAATTCTTTGGGTGCATCCGGGTAAGCCAGGTATGTCAGTCGCTCAACAGCTGTTTCAAAATCTTGTAAACTTTCCCCAGCCTTTTGTGTGCGTGATTTGAGCTGAGTCCTGTATACTTGGGCGAGGTGTTGGTCGCCATATCTTAGATCTAGTGCAGCCTCCAAAACTTTAAAATCCCGTTGCTGCGTCACTGGGATAGTCTGAAGCAACTCTGAGGCTTGGCCCCTTAATGCTAGCACCAATGCCATAGCTTTGTCTTCATTACTCCAATTGTTTGCGTATGCCGCTGCCTCAAATTGTCTTTTATAGGTTGACCAAGAAGTTTGACCATCAAAGGAAGGCGGTTGTAATCGAGGGCCTGACGATGATAATACTAGCTGGCCTCCTTGCGTTCTTAACTGTCGCTTAAGTTGTTCTACTTCCCCCTTAACTACCTGAAATCTTCCTTCTATATCGGTAACTTTCCCTTCGACGCCAGTAACTTTTTCTTCGACGCCAGTAACTTTTCCTTTGATTTCACTTACTTCAGTCTTTATGTTGCCTATATCCTCTTTAATTTCGCTTTTGAGGTCTTCAGTGGCTGAAAGGATAACATCTTGTTGCCCCTGTATAATTTTCCTTAATTCTTCTTTCTCTTCTAGACGTCGTTTTTCTCGTTCTTCTTTTTCTTCTTGGCGTCGTTTCTCTTGTTCTTCTTTTTCTGCCTGACGTTTCCTTTCTTTTTCTTCTTCGCGTCTCTCTTGTTCTTCTTTTTGGTCTAGCATCATTTTTCTAAATTGCTCGAACATGTCTTGCATTTGTTTTTCAGCAGCCATGCTTCTTGTTTCCATTCAAAAACTAACAAACAACACTAACAAGTCTTATTTAAAGTCTATATCTGGTATACGTCAAATATGTCCACAAAATTCAGAATAGAATGTTCTATAAATTTTCTCACACTAGCACTTGTCTAATGTCTATATCACTTTCCAGTTCGACTCACTTCACTATCTCCAGTGGTTTCCAAATAGAACACTATGGAACTTCGTCGAATTCTTCAGAAATTCTGTTGCAATTCCGCTTCTGACACCAATTGTAACGTGCTTACAATTTTCAGTAAACACTTTGTGGATTCCAAATAACTTGCAACAAGAATTTTCACAAACCACTGATTTATTTAATCACTAAAATTACACTAGCAAATACTTAAAAATCACACAACTAATAATAACTTAATCTAATATAATTTCACTACTTTTAAAACACTAAGCACTTTACTTTTCTTCTTAAACTTGTCAACTCTTGTCTAACCTAAAAACTCTCTTGTCTGTTTACTTCACTAAACTGCATACTTCACTCAACTGAACTGTTCCTCTACAAACTGTCTCTGTAACCAGAACCACAGATTACCCAGAACTGTACTGGATGCTAAACTGAACTGTTTATCCTTCACTAAACTGTACTGTACTCTTCTTCTATCTGCTGGCTTCATCTCTTTATATACCCACTTGGAATGTCCAGAACATCATTGTAGAACTTTCCACAAATATACTGGAATTCTCTAGAATTTTCTTAGGCACTACTAAATGGTGGTTCGCCAGTTGGCCCACAGATGGCGCCACCCTTCTGGCCAGGGAGTAATTACAACTCTCCTCTCTGTTAGAGGGCAGCACATAACAATAATAAACAAAAAATGGCCAGTGAAATCAATGTAAGTATAGGACAAAAAATACAAGATAACAGAGTAAATGTGGAATCAAAAAAAAGAACAATACAAAAACAACCACAATATTCTGATGTGACAGAAAACGTAAATATAAACAACTTAAGGGATATGGAAAATAAACAATGAATGGTCATGCAAAACGTAATCAATTTAAGTAAATCTCTAAATAATACAGCCTCCAGCTCTAATGAAAGTCGAAGTATTCAGAAAACACCAACTAGGGTTCATCAACAGACTGAGTGCCACGAAGAACAGGATAATGATTGGCAAATACAACGAAGAAATTGTAGACAGTTTCATAAATCTAGAACAGGCCGAGCACAAGATACAAATGGAAAATTTAAAAGCGTGAAGGCAAAAGTTTGGATGTACCTACATAGAGTAGAACCAGATGTTTTAGAACAGGACATCATAGAATATCTAAAAGAAAAAACGGGAGAGAATGGTGAAGATCTTATTGTCAAAGAGCTCAAAGGAACTGGAAAGTATAAAGAATATATGGTAGCTGCCGATTTTGCCCTGAAAAATGAATTCTATAACCCAAACTTCTGGCCAAATGGAGTTAAGTATAAGCGTTTTAACTTTGATCTCCACAAGGAAAATGAGAAAGATATACGACCAAAGTCTTTTTTAGTGAAGGAACGTATAATAACGGACGAAACTTAAACAAAGCAACCGGCAATGCCAGAAATGAAGATATAGCAACAAGTATGAATAAAGAAGAAAAATCCCGAAAGTTGACAGACAATTTAAAAATAATGTATCTTAACATTGAAAGTTTAAATAATAAGATACCCGAACTGAAGGTGATTATGGAACCACATCGTCCAGATATCTTGTGCCTTGGTGAAGTGAGAATGAAACCTGACCAAATAAAAAGTGCATATATCGAAAATTATAAACTTGTAAACTCATTCTGTAGAATGGAATATAGGAAAGGAGGGGTGGGAGTATGGGTTAAAGAATCCATGACGGCAAAGCCGCTCAACTTTGACCTGTATAACACAGAAAAAGATATTCAAATAGCAGGCTGCTGCTGTGAAAATAGTGGTAGGTCTATTTTGATTCTCAATGTTTATAGATCTCCACGGGGAGATTTGAACAAATTTTATGCAACTATAGATGAAGTACTATAGTTGGGACAAGAATTCAGGCGATGCATGTCACAGATCGATAAAATTACTATAATTATATGAAGATCAGTGAAGTCAATCAAAGCGACTGCACCTGAATAGCTGCAACCCCCAATTCAGGTCACATGCAAATTGTATTGCCACAACTGAAAATGTAAGCATAAAGCTTTATGCTGTGCCTGTGATAACTGCAACGTCTGCAGTCCACAATACATATAACAAAAATCTATCAAAATTCGATTAATTGGAATAAAAATAGATTATAAATAATTTCTCAAATGAACTTTATTTAATAATTGGACAATGAGTTTTTTAATATATATTATAGTACAATCATAATTATAATTAAATTCTGCTAATTAAATAAAATTACAACGATATTAAAAAATTATACATTTTTTAGTTATTTATTATTCTTGATAAGAGAAAAACCATTTATATATTTAAGCAAATTGAAACCATTCACATATTTTCTTCTTCGTCTGAACTGTCGTCTGTATCGGATCCATTTAAATTAATAATAATGGGATGGATAATATCTTCTCTGTCAAAAGCCACTTCCCTGTCCCAATATTTTTGTATTTTCTTATTTGTGTTTTTAATAGTGTTTGACCAAATTTCTGGGGTAATAGTATCTAATGCTTCCGTCCACATATTTATCACTTTTTCCACACCATTACCATCTCTCCCAATATATTTATTATAATATGTTTTTGCTATGCCCCAAACTTTTTCAATTGGCTGGAACATACAATGATATGGTGGAAGTCTGAGGACCTCATGACCGTATTGTTGTGCCAGCTTATCAGCTTCATATTCCTTGGGCGGTTTGTTTCTATAAAAATAAGGTTTGTTAATACATAAATATAAATTCATATGGGTATTAGAAAAGTATAGGAAGACAATATTATTACTACAAATTACAATTTCTGTCCCTGGACTCTTGATATTAATAAATGAAAATAACTAGAAGTATCTGATAAAATTAGTTATGATATCGAGTCGAGTGTACATACGTACCCACAAGAGTTAAAAGGCAGTGCACTTTTTATGTACTCGCACTAAATCTCTAAATATATAATAAATAACTTACTGTGCCACCAAGTCAAGTAATTGTACTTTAAGCATTCCTTCTTCATTATCAATATTTCTGTTTCGTAGCCAGGATATAATATCGACTTTTGTCCAACTCGAATTTGGAATTTTATCCACCAAACTACTGTGATAACTAGCATTATCCATGATTATTAAGACGGTTCTTCTAAGTGTTTTAATAACTGGTGTTCAAACCATTTCAAAAAATTTGTTTTGTTCATCTCACCATGATAATCAGGATTTTTTGTTGATGACGAAAATAATAATGATGCCCCAGGAATAAAACCATTTTCATTTCCAGCATGAAGTATAATAAACCTAAAAATATATTTCTGCATTAATAATAAATAAGTTTATATTTAATAAATTTATTATATACAAGGGTCCTATCATTTCAGAAATGAATTTTAGCTACATTGTATATTTTCTCTGTGATTGTACGTGTAAAGTACAAAAAAAATGCATTTTTTTTAAATCTCCTGTATGTAAAACTCGTTTATGAAAAAAAAACCCAGACATTTACACACCTTTTCCCTTCAGTTTTGGTTTTTTCACACTATCTTTATTTCCATCTTGCCATGATCTTTGTACAGAACCATACTCAAAGATCCACGTCTCATCTAAATACACAAACTGTCGAGGATACCCCAATGAAATATTTTTTACATATTACTGCAAAAAAGTGACGCGGCTGAAAACATTATTTGGCAGTTCCATTAATCCTCTACGTGGATTATCTTTTAGAAATTTGAAACCTATTTTTTTCAATATTTTTCCCAAGCTACTCAAACTTCCTTTGTAAATGTCCCGTTCAATCAACAGCTCTAAAAGCGATTGTCTGGTAATATGTTGATCTAAAACAATAATAAATACTTTAATAAATATTTCCATACGTTATTTTAATAAATACTCACTATTTCTGTACATTTCATAAATAACATTTCGAATTGCTGCTTGGTCAAAGTTATCAATGTCGCATACAGGCTTTGTTGTTGGTCCAGTTCTTTTAGGGCTACCTAAAGCTTCCCCAGTCTGCATTTTTTTTGGAAACGTTGCTAACAGCACTCAAACTTATGTTTAAAGCATTAGCAACTCTCTGAAATTTACTGGTTATGTTATGATATATATTTAACTTCTGGAATTATACTTGCGTCCCTTACAGCAGTTAATGGTAACAGTGGTCCACCGGCATCACGTTCTCTCTCAAAATAATTTATTAAAGAACAAATTAATTCCTGGATATCTTTACTAAATGCCTTCGGCATTTTGACAGGTAACCTAAAAATATAATGCATTAATCTGTTTTCACGCAAATAAATCTTGCTCCACTTACTGGAATAACACTAATAATACAATTATATTAGTTCTGAAAAGAACTGATGGTAAATAAAACAAGGAAACAACAATTAATTAAAAGCACGAGAGAATGAAATCAACAATAAAACAATTCGAATCAATAAAATCGACAGTAAATCGACTTAAAATATCGGTGCTTTTGTAAATCTGGTAGATTTATATTACCAACCTTTCGCGACGAAATACGATTTAATTAACTTCTATTTCTAAAAATAAGACAATAATGCTAAGGATTATGAAGCCACATTGAACTGTCCTTATTTCTGAAAAAAGCTTAATAATTTGGTGTCAAGAATTACTCTTTTTAATGTAATTAAAACTTTAAAATTATGTTGGCATTGAAATGTTTTCAATTACGTCACTCGTGACGTGCATCGCCTGAATTCTTGCCCCGACTTTAGCACAGCATTATGACCGTAAAAAAAAGGTATTCGTATGTGGTGACTGGAACATACATTTTAATAAACAATGCAAAGAACGTGACACGCTATTAGATTTAATGTCATCATATGGTTTAATACATCTAGTTAAAGAACCGACAAGGGTCACTAATAGCACTTCCAATACAATATTTTCAGCAATACAAATGCGCAACACAACTCTGTAATAATTCACGATACTGATTTATCTGACCATAGATATATTCTACTGGAACATGAAGAAGAAATTTCCAAAAGTAATAACTATTATTATAAAAGATCATTTAATGAGGACAATAAATCATTATTCGCTTATTATTTCTCAGTTGAAACGTGGGATGAAGTATATAGTGAGGTAGATATTAATAATAAAACTAATAAGCATTTTAAGAGTTGGTCGGAGTGTATTAGTCATCCATGCTTCCAATTTTAATTGTAAATGACTTCACGTCAATAAAATGACGCAGCTGAATGTACGGTGTGCTTGGAAGGCGAGAGATAGAGATGTAGTAGAATATGACATTGGACAAATTTATTATACCTAATCTTTAAATTTCCCTGTGCATTTGAGGACATTAGGGCTAATTTTATTTTATTTCTACAAAAGGGAAAACGTTTATTTTAATGATACCTATGCGGGACGATAAAAATTATTTTTGCAAATCGATAATAGAAGAAAAAAAAATTATTTTTTTATATATACTTTTTTTTCTCTCATCGTCCCACACTGTAACATGTTTTTAATGTCTTTTAGTGAAAGCCGTTTTTTAAAATAATGATTTATATGAGAGTAATTTGCACAGTCTTTCCGGCTTATATCCAGAGCGCTCTTAAGTCACTATTATAATGTCTATTTTCCTCTTAAAAAATTTAGTCATAATTCAAATAAAAAATGGGTAACAGATCAGATTAAAGCACAAGGCGTTAAAATAAAAGACCTGTATTGTTTGCAAAAAAGTATCCACTATTTAAACCACTCTACAAGCAATATAAAAAAGCTTGTAAGAGTCTAGTCAAAATAACAAAGAAGAAACATTATTCCAATCATATAAGTAATTCCAATAATAGATCCAGGACTATGTGGAGTATAGTAAATGAAGTTAAAGATACAAAAAAAAAACAACTGTATAAATGAAATTACAATTAACGGTAAAAAAATAACTGATCCAAGTGGAATTTCCAAACAATTCAATATTTTCTTTGCGAGCGCACCATATAGTACTTGTAACAATATACCAAAAACGAATTATTGTTTTCCACACCAGTTAACAAGAAATAAGAGTATGTTTTTGTGTTCACTTGACAAATCAGAGCTTTTACAATTATTTATGAATTTAAAAAATAAGAAATATTTTGGAATTTGTGGGTTCTCCAATGTGATTCTGAAAGAATTTAGACAGTTTCTAGTAGGTCCGCTAGGTCATATCATAAATGAATCTCTGGCAAATGGTATTTTTCCTGAAGCATTTAAAGGTGCTATTATTACTCCTATCCACAAAAAAAAAAACGATAAAAGTGATATGGCAAATTACAGGCCTGTTGCACTTTTATCGTCTATTGCTAAACTTTTTCAATATGCAAGTCGTTTATTGCCGTTTTTGGAAAAAAACAATATCTTAAGTGACACACAATATGGGTTCCATAAAAAAAATCGACAATTAGTGCAATATTGTCATTTTATGATAAAATCATTGAATATTTTGAAAATAAACAGTACCCAATAGGAGTTTTCTGTGATTTAAGTCGAGCATTCGACTGCGTGAATCACGACCATCTATTGGAAAAATTGGAAAACTATTGAATACGTGGCACCTCCTTAAAGTGGTTTGCATCTTATCTTAAAAATCGTAAATAATGTGTTGAAGTTAGCTCTTGTAAAAATGGTATAAATCAAAAAACTCGTTCAACAATATTAGAATCCAATATAGGGGTTCCTCAAGGCTCCATATTAGGACCTATTTTATTTATTATATATACAAATGACTTACCTTATCATATTCGAGATGCTGATGTCACAATGTATGCGGATGATAATAATTTTCTGATAAATGGAACAGATGAAATAGAGACTGAACAGAAAACAAACTCAGTTCTAAATAATGCGTTTGTCTGGTACTGTGGAAACAACCTACTTTTTAATTTAACCAAAACAAATGATGTAAATTTTCATCCGTATCAAAAACGTATTGATCATGTGTATAATATTCAAGTAGATAAGGAAAATATTGATAGGTATAACATAGTAAAATTTTTAGGAATACATATTGAGGAAGACTTAAGCTGGCATGAACATTGCTATAAATTAGTTTCCATCCTAGAAACAATATTTTACCTATGTCAAAATCTGAAAGATTATCTTGAAGGATTCCACATGATAAATATATATTATAGTGACATAGAATCACGAATACGATATGGTATCTTGTTATGGGGAACGTCACCATGTACAGAGAGAGTGTTACCGGCACAAAAAAGAATAATAAGATGTATAACTTCAGCTAATTATAGGGACCCATGTCGACCGTTATTCACGAAGCTGAAAATTCTAACGGTAATTAATTTATATATATTAGAAGTGGCATGTTTCATACACGAAACCAATTACTTTAACAGAAACCACAATCAAGTTCCACACTCTTACAATACAAGGAAAACTCAACTTATTCTTCCAAAGCATTCGCTACAAAAGACTAGTCAGGCTCCTGCCGTTATGAGAATTAAAATTTATAATCGCATCCCTTCAGAACTGAAGGCTTTACCCCCTAAACATTTTAAAATAAAGTTCAGGGATATACTTGCAATGAATCTGTTCTACAGAATTAGAGAGTATTTTGACAATAATATAAAGTTTTTTATTATGAATTAGTGTATCTAGTGTTTAAGCCAATATATTAATATAGATGTAATTTTGAATTTTATGCTAATGTTTATGTGTTTTTGATTTTATTTTAGTATTTTTATATTTTATCTAAATGTTTTTATGCTACTATTTTAACTCCACTTCAGAGTACTGACTTATCCTATGTCAATATTTGATTTACTGGATTAATAAATATTATTATTATGTTACTATGATAATAATACTTTAATTTTTATAATTTTTAGGTTTGAGGGAGGCCTTGATTTACCACTGTCTGAAGTCACCACAATGAATTGCAAGTTGTACAAATGTAACTATTGTTCATATAAGGCAAAACGTAAAAGCAACGTTGAACGACATCTACTAGTACATAAGAGTCCTTCAGAAATGACAATGTATAAATGTGACTCTTGCCCACTTCAGACGAAACATAAAGATTACTTTAAAAAACATGTATTGCGACATAAGATTCCTTCAGAAGTAACAATTTATAAATGTAACCTCTGTTTATATCGGGCAAAACGAAAAGATTCCCTTAAAACACATTTACTAACACATAAGGATCTGTCTGAAGTAACAGTATATGTATGTGACTTTTGTTCATATCAAGCAAAACGAAAAGATCACCTTAAGCAACATTTATTGGGCCATGAGGATCCTTCAAATATAACAGGGTACAAATGTAACTTTTGTCCATATCGGGGCAGACAAAAAGCTCATCTTCTTAGACATCTTCTGAAACATAAGGATCCATCGGAAGTAACAATGTACACATGTTACACTTGTTCATATCAGTCGAAATATAAAGATGACCTTAAAAGACATTTACTAATGCATAAGGATCTCTCAGAAGTAACAGTGTACAAATGTGATCTTTGTTCATATCAAACAAAACGAAAAGGTAACCTTAGAAAACATTTACGAACACATAAGGATCTCTCTGAAGTAACAGTGTACGATTGTGACTTTTGTTCATATCAAACAAAGTATAATGGTGACCTTAAAAGACATTTACTGACACACAATCCTAAGTAACAAGGTACAAACGTGACATTTATTCATTTTGTTGAAGACGATAAGCTCATTGTGAAGCACATCTATTACAAAAAAGCCCTCCTGAAGTGACAATCTTGAATAATTCTGTTATTTCAATGAAAAAGAGAGCATCCCTAAAAGAAGGATCAAAATAACCCTAATAGTAATAGTACTTTATTCTGTAAAAAGAATATTACAGGAAGTGTCAAAATACAGTAATATGAAATCAAATATAAATAACAATACAACTTTGAAGCGGGGGGCGAGCGTAGGTGCGTCTTTACTATGTACATACTTCGGTATGCGATGTAAAGCAACGACAGGCGCAGTTAATACTTGGATGGTGACCATTCCAACGGAAACCGCGTTCTCGCCTCACACATCTTCCAGCGGCTTGTATATCAGTGTATGCGCGGAAGCTATACAACCTTAGGCGAGGGTTGTATAGGAGATATACCATCCTTCGGAGGGGATGTAAAGCCGTCGGTCCCTTGTCTATTAAATGTTAGGCAAGTAAAAGATCCCTACTCTTCTTAAGGGAAGAGGTTCGGCAAAATTCCTGGTTGGTGGTAGCTCGTCTACAGGCGTCGGTGTTAGGCCTCAGTAGCGGAAATAGGCCGACGTTAAATAAATGTATAAAAAAAAAAAATAAAAAAAAAACTTTGAAGCGTTTTGATGGTAATATGCAATTATTACTAATACCGCCCCATAGCCATCTTAAAGAAATGGAGTTCGAGATGGTTGCCAGGAAGCAAAAAAATTATAAAATAATTAATATATAAATATCAATTATCAAACACAAAATTCAACTTGTGATAGTTTGAATAAATTAATTTTATTGTCTATCCCACGTTGTTGATTCCTTTTGTAGTCAACTGACTACAATTAATTTCATAATGGATTGGGTCAAGGTATAGGGTTTGAAAGGTCGAAAAATCAATTGATCACAGTCAGTATATAACCAAAGAAGATTCTATCTACTTTGATATAACTATCTGATCTGTGGTAAGAAAGTGCCTCATATTTTGTGGTTTGTTTTCAATTTTCATTTTCAGCGACTATGAAACAACAGTTTCAGCTTTCCATAAATTCTATTTTTAATTAAAGATAAATTGGAAATTGCATTTCTCAGCCCTTGAAAGCTTCATGGAAATTCCTTCCATAATGGAATCGTTAGATTACTACTTTTTGCGGAATACAACGTAGATCACTGTCATACTTTTTACTTATCAACTTTTCAAATATTTTTCAAGGATTAATAGGACTAGACTTAATGAAAGAATTAGACATCAGAATTAATATGAACAATAACATCTTAGAACTACCACGACATATTTCAGAATGTGAAAGTTGTACGAGTTGCACATTGTTCATTGGCATGGGGTATACAAAAAAAATCATTAAATTTATATGTGAACAATAGAACCGAATTGAACAAAATTGAATAGAAAACAAAGCATTAAGAAGTACGTTAGGCCAGAGTCGACATACGAAAGCGGTACCAAACCAATTGTTTTACAATGATTTCCTAAATGTATAATAATTTATTATATGTGATATTAGGATCTACAAATTTTAATGTATTTAAAAGGAAATGTATTTATTATATGTAAAATAATAATAAAATTATTGTTGTCTAGTGTTTTATCTGTTTTTAGATATATTTAATAAGGACACTATTATTCATAAATTGCAATTTATTGTATAGTGTATATGTAGTTGAATTGTTTATGTAACGAATATGTTTGTATATGTAGCAAGAGCTAATAAAAATTACTTGCATCTATTTATCTATTAAAATTATTAACATTCGTTCATCAAAACAATTATACACATAAAAAGTACAGAAATAAATACAACTAATTGTTAAATATAGCGAAACTGTTGTAAATTTAAAATTGCAAAAATAAGGGTAATTGAAAAACGTATGGAACATAATAAATCAGGTAAGCAGATGTAAATGTAATAAAAAATACAGGACCCTCATACAACAAGGAATACTGATATTTGTCTACAACTTTATAATGATTTTCATGAGACATAGAGTTGTTATATTTATTTTAAAGACCATTTTACAACCATTACACAACTAATAAGGCATGTAGACCAAAAATTATAACTCAAAATGTTACTTGGGCTCTTGGGCATAACTCATTATTTTGTTGATTTAAAGCACTGTGAAATTTACGACACTGTTTACTTGTTGAGGATTTTATTTAACTGCTTATTTTCATTTGGCTCTATTTTATTTTTAAATATTACACACTATGCATTTTTGTTTAAAGTTTGTTTCTTTTATGGGAGTTTACTAATTTTTTTATTTCCATTTATTTCATTTACTTATTGAATTTATTATGAAGAGTTTACTTACTTCATTACTGAATTTCTTGAAAACTGAAAGTTAAAATAAAGAGCAACAACCGCTTCAATACATGTGTATTAAAATGGTTTGAAGGTTGGGACAATCGTCACATTAATAATTTTATTTGATGTGTAACAATTCTTGGAGTAAATATTCATATATGAAGTTAAATAATAAAAAAGTTAGACAGAGTTGCATAACTAAAATATAGGAAAGTTTATCTATATTTAACTAAACTTTCAAAATCCAATATGTAAGGGTTTTTCTTTATTATAATAAAATGCTTTTAGTATAAGAATTGTAATATTGCCTTATTTTAACTGAAATTATACTTATATAGATTATAAATTCACCTGGAAACTTGTATTTTGTTGGTGCATGTGTGGTTCGTTAATAATACTCTTTAAATTGCATCTAAGCCACGTAATAAAATTTTATGCCCACCTTTGAAAACGACCTTTTAAACGCCTCATACGATTATCAAAATACCCGAAACCGACATTTTTACCCTTCAGATACTGTATACTATCTGACACTACTATACAAAACTCATAAATTCCATTTATTAAAAATATGTTAGGCATTATTTCATACCTGTTCGTCTTTTTAAATATTTAAGGAAGTTATATACCTATCACCAAACGCAACTTTCATTCAATAAACTACTTGGTTTAATGTTTTAAAATATGTATATGGCTAATGTCAAACATTGTTGTTCACTACTCAATTCAGAAATTAGCAGCACCATCTATTGGTGGGTGATTTATGTATACAATACTAAATTGTTATGTTGTTGCCCCCTTCTAATTTCATATTGGATTGGGTCTAGGTATAGGAATTCAAAGGTCCAAAAGTATATAACCAAAAAATTGGTGTCGTGCACGTGACGTCATTAACCAGTGTTGCCAATGCGAGCGAAAACGCTCACATTGTGAGCATTTGCTTTATACGCGGAGCGAAATTCATTCTGGGAGCAATTGGGAGGATTTTAAGCTTAACGTAGTTCCCACAGGTAGTTCCAATGCAAGGATTATAAACAAATAAAGAATATTCTTGGTTTCTATGTATAAACATTGTTATTCGGTGTTGGTCAGCGCCATATGACATCAAATAACGGTACTACTCAATTTAAAATACAGTCATCTAGAGGACAAAACGCCAATGGGGAAAATTCTCTTTTATTTTATCCGCCAGAGTGCACCAGCTGTACTCGGTTGTCTGTCCGTCAATGTCAATACGAAAAAATATGTCTGTATAAACAAAGTTAATAATTACGATGTAAAATGAAAACTTGTTGCTGTGTACCAAATTGCTCTAACACGGTAGGACATTTATTTCCTAAAAATAACCGTCTCCAACAAACTATTTAAAGATTATATGTGATACAAGAAGTTGAGAATGACATTAAACCGTTTACGCATAGCGCCTAGTTTAGACTTAACAGTCTAGCTAGGCACAAGATGTAACAGGTTTGATCATGTGTTATTGCGATCTTTAAATACATCAATATATTTAAACAGTTATTAATTTGTGTTGTCGGTTACCCTCTTCTAGACTTGCATACCTACAATAACATCTGAACTACGTCGAAGGTCATTGGGCGCGTTCGTTCCATTATCTCAATAGATATATGGTTCGTTCAGTATTACATATGACATAACCTGAACTAAACGCGGATAGGAAAACTGAAACTATTCTCGAATGTCGATTAGGATAAATCGTATACGATTTTCAGAAAACGTCTACAGAAATCAACATGTGAGAATACAATAACTGTGTAGTATTTACTCGCTCGTTAAAGACTCAATTACAAATCGTATTTGACTTTTACAATTTTTTAAAAACATGCATTACATTATATATGAAAGAACTTTTCGAGAACGCGTTATGTTTCAATGAGTTTATTCTTTTTCTTATTTTCTGGCATTACTACTTAATTAAAAAACAAATATTTTTTGTATAAATGAATATCATATAATTAAGTTGCGTTATATAAAAAACTCATATTTGTGAGTTTAGCTTGGGCGAGGATTATTCAGAGGATTTTGAACGTATGTGAGAGCGAAACGGAGCGTTTTGAATTAGTTTACGGGGTAATTTACAATATTTGCATTGGCAACACTGTCATTAACTAACCCTGGAGGTAAAATAACCTTAAAGAATCTATGAATGTTTATGTGGTTTTGGCGTATTTCTATTTTCATTTCTTTATAACAGAAGTATATAACTATCTTTGACATTTAAAGCGGTAAGTTCTTATATATTATGTTACTAAAACAGACCTAAAATATTTTCTATTGTAGAAAATTAATCCGAGTTCGTATTATGCAACACTTGATGAAATACATCAAGAAAGATATTTATAAAAATATCTCTGTTGGGAATAGATCCAT
Source organism: Leptura quadrifasciata (assembly GCA_963675555.1). Lineage (NCBI taxonomy): Eukaryota > Metazoa > Arthropoda > Insecta > Coleoptera > Cerambycidae > Leptura > Leptura quadrifasciata. The sequence continues at coordinate 91,842,546 of OY776680.1, read as the reverse complement.
ACACACTTCGTTTAGAAGATTGTTTTGCAGATATAGACTTTCCCAAAATATTATATCCTGACAGTAATGTATCTTGTATATTCTAAAAGTGGTTTTACGATGGACGAAATGAAAGCATACAAGTCTTGAGGCATATAATCAAGCAGTATGTGAGTGGGTGAAAAAAATACTGCGTAAAGCAGTTCGATTTAAACGTTTTAGTTTTGGGAAAAGTAAGTATTGTACCCTTAGACCATTCAATGTGCCGCTAAGCGTAAGGGACACATTGAATCGTCTAAGATTGTATATACTTTTTATTTATAATGCATTTAACAATTATCCTATGTTTATTTAATAAAATATTTTGTATAAAATTTTGTTTCATTTAAACATTTACTTCTATCTTATCATAAGTATTAAATCTGAGTGTGGAGAAAACAATATTATTTTAATTAAGATCATATTTTTGTAAATATGTATAAGTTATTAGTAACAATGCTTTAGGTTGAGTAACAATCTGTTGAATAAAGCATCCATTATATTTTCAACGCCTAGATTCAAATTTTACGGAATCAAAATTATAATCGATCAATAAAGCACTTTTTAAATGTATTGCTTTTCTAACCAAAACAGAGTCAAAGCAACACAAATAAGGCGAAAGTTCGGTATATTAAAGAAAGATGATATATTAGGAAACATATATTTAGAAATTCTATAACATGTATCTTATATTTACGATGCATGATTGAAATCATTGGAACATCTCGTACTCCTGCTTGTGCTATAATCTGGGGACGGATCGTATTAACATTTAGAAATATCGTATTATTTATTTAGGAGTAATTTAACATATAAATACTAAAAAAAATCGTTTATTATCGAAAAAATTGGACTCCTACATCTCTTGCTGCAATGCTACCACAGATAACAACAGCACAAAAAGAATTCATATTATTACATATTAATTATATGTCATCAATAATATAAACTTCCTTCTAAAAAATAAACGTTATAAATAACTTGAACGTTAATAATAAACCTTAAACACAGTTTGTTTACATAAAACAATTAGGTTATTTTACCTCCAGGGCACAGTCCAGGGTAGGCCAACTGTCAAATCGTGCACGACACCAATACAACCATCTATGTTCAAAAGCTTGTTTGTTATTTATTCGCAGTTGGCATGATGCGGAGGGAAGGACATTTATTAACCTAACTTTAACTTTGGTAAAGGCCATAAACGTGGAAGAAGAAGTTAACCTAACTTTCCATAATGTCTAATCTAAACAATTTTCAATAAGAAAATGGATCCTAAGACCAATAGTTTCGTAAGTAGCAAAATTTCTTTACAAAACAGTATCCATGAAGAATGGGACACTTGACGAAATTTCATTGAAGCAAGAAATTCAATATAGTGATGTGGATGAATTAAGTGAAGAAGAGAAAAAAACCTTTAATTATAGATTTAGAAGTTAGCCGTGACGATATTTCGAGTAGTATATCTAGTGAACAAAAGTATAGAAGACAGCAAAAAAATGTTTCAAATCGTATTTTCCGCATACTTACATAAAGTACAGGATAATTAATATTAAGTGTCCTATTCAAAAATGGAGTATTTTATTTCTGCTGTAACGATTATTGAAAATTTTTTTTTTTTAATTTTTGTTTCTAGTAAATAATATCATGCATTCAAAATCTAATATGAAAGACTCTCTGCATATACTGTTGATCTAATTCTGATCGGCTAGCACATAGATAAAGCTAAATCAATGAGAAGATTGCATAATAATTTCCCCCCTACGAGAAATTAACAACAATCTCGAAAAATATGGACATTATTTTTCTCCTAATCCTAATTGAATACAATCACGGTAAACTATTCACTTTCATAGATTTACCTGCAATCTCAATTTGTTTATTTTTTGCAGGGCTTATCCGAAATTAATGAAAGTGTGGATAGTTATTTACTTGAAAATGAAATGAATCAATCACACATTTTAAAAATTATTCCACGTGTTATAACAATGGAAAATCATGCTACAAAAGAAACACATTTGTTTAATTTTTAGTGTACAAAATGGTGAAATTGTAGTTAAATATAATTTTAGTTATATCAGTATTATTGTACCACATGAATTAAATCAAATTGCCAATTCAATATTGGCAGTAATTGGTAGATTTAGATTGCTGTGGTAGCTATCATTGAAATCACGAATGTTGTCCTTCCTAAACTGATGGTTTATGTACTTATCAAAGACATGCGGTTTTTCTATCTTTGTAAATACAAAGCGCATAAGATGTAAATAACAGAAAGTCACGTATGCTAAGGCTACGACAGAAGCTCCAAGCGTAACAATGCGTTTTACAGGTGAATATTACAAGCGTTAGTTGTAGCCGCAATCAACGTTCAGCATTCTGTCAGTTCACTGTCAATTTAGTAGCGTGCAGTGTGTAAAAGACTGTATGCAGTAGCCAAAGACATGGTGGTGAAATTAAATGAGTACTTTAATCGGGGAAAACGTGACAGATGTTTCCTTTTTCCTTTGCAAGAAATCCATGAGGTGAATTGTAAAATTATATGCGGCAACGGATGTTAAAATTCATTGTATCGCATACTGTTATTGTCCATATATTTTCATTACAAAATACTTGCGTTTTGTAAACATTGATACGCCCATGTGTGTCATTCTGTGTGACCTTGAGTTGATTTGTTTTGGAAATTAAAGAATGATGACGTAACGGATAACATTCATGATTTCAACTATAGCTTCAACTTCAACGTCATGTTAACGAAAAACTTAGCCCTCTAATTAACTGTGCCTTGTGAATTGCTGGTTGCTTTGTATAACTGATTGTGTAAATTATATTGTTGAATATATTTTGTTTTCTTATAGAAAATGGAGACCCAAGAAAGAATATGCAGACTTTGTTTGAAAGTATGTGATAACTTTAAAGCCGTAGAGGGAGATATGAAAGATGTCTTGGATGTAGTTCTGCCAAAATTAGTAAGTATCTAAAATAATGCTCAGTTACATAGGCCGAAGTTTGTGTGTAAGAATAAGTTTGATTCAGTTCGTTTTGTACACATTTTGATTATGTCTTAATTTGAACCATTTTGTTTTAGGATTTGGATGCAATACAGGAACTCGTGGTGTGTACACACTGTACAGAAATGCTTATAAAATGTTCTGGTTTTAAAACAACGTGCCTCAATGCTTATAATTGTATTGTTTCATTTGCTAACTGCAGGGACGATGTCAAGTTGAATCTAAGAGATGTCTATCTGAGCAAAAGAGAGAATGGTACCATTGTCGCAGGAGATCAAGCAATATGTGGATTTTGCATGGATCCCATAAGAAATTGTTCTGCTATATCCTTTGACGTTGAAGAGAAGAACGTTCCATTGGAGAAAATGATGGAACAGTGTCTTCCAGAATTGGTATGTCTCAATATTTATTATGTTACATTACTAAGCCCAAGTTACAGCCATATGCACACAAATTAAATTATTAAGATATTCTTTACAGCTTTTTTTGCAATTAATTGTACCTGCCTGAGCATAGTTAGCGTCTACATATAATGTAATCTATAACAATAATATAAAGTGAATGTTTCACAATATTTGGTGTATATTGTTGTATATAATATATGGATTAATTTGTAGACCCCGGTAGATTTTATTTACAAAATAACACTCCAATCATGAAATTTTGTCATAAACAATTTTAAATAGACAGCTCCCATCGTGACTACGATCTGTTAAGAATGTGTATGCGCTTCCCCTTCTCTTGAAGGGAAGCAGCCAGTTACATGAAGGGAGGGAGGCAGATACCCAAATTGACATAAATAGATCAGCTGATCACATTTGAATTTGCAGTTTTTAAAAATTGAAAAAACGTTTGTGCCCCTTGAGGATTAGTGCACTGAAGAACACATCATTTAAAACTCATTATTTATTAAAACATAATATTGTTACTCGCAAACTCCACTATAAAATCCTTATTTTACTATAATTAACTTAACCAGACTGAAACCAACAGCTACTCTCGGGGCTATGTGGCCCGCCGAGCGCTGAATTACAAGTTACAAGCCTGGCGCGTTAAGTGTAACAATTGCATATTACCATCAAAACGCTAATGCTTCGATTGCAAAAAACACCAACCGACAGACTGATCCTACTTAAAGGAGCTTTCGTGCCAGTCGTCCCATACCACTTGCAGACTGCAGTTTCGAGCTGTTGGCTCTCGTCAGTGCAAGGTAGGCATTTGACGACCGACACGAGGATCACTTGACTATTTAGTGCATTTCTGTATCTTTGGGATAGCGACATGTAAAATAGTCAGCAAGCGCCATCTAGCGGTCCAGTGTCTGTTGCAATCGAAAAATGAATAGCCTGACTGGGCTTAGCATAGTTCAAATGTGCTTTTAGAGGATGGAATATTAAAACAATATTTTTAGTCGCAAACTCCTCTATAAAATCCTTATTTTACTATAAGGAACGTAACCAGACTGCAACCAACAGTTACTCTCCGAGCTATGTGCCCCGCCGAGCGCTGAATTACAAGTTACAAGCCTGGCATGTTAAGTGTAACAATAGCATATTACCATCAAAATGCTAATGCTTTGATTGCAACAAACACCAGCCGAAAGACTGATCCTACTTATAGGAGCTCTCGTGCCACTCGTCCCATACCACTTGCAGACTGCAGTTTCGAGCTGTTGGCTTTCGTCAGTGCAAGGTAGGCATGTGACAACCGACACGAGGATCACTTGTCTATTTAGTATATTTCGGTATCTTTGGGATAGCGACATGTAAAATAGTCAGCAGGCGCCATCTAGCGGTCCAGTGTCTGTTGCAATTGAAAAAATAACGCATGAGCACGAGAGCTCCTTTAAGTAGGATCAGTCTTTAGGCTGGTGTTTGTTGCAATCGAAGCATTAGCGTTTTAATGGTAATATACAATTGTTACACTTAACGTGCCAGGCTTGTAACTTGTAATTCAGCGCTCGGCGGGGCACATAGCCCGGAGAGTAGCTGTTGGTTGCAGTCTGGTTACGTTCCTTATAGTAAATTAAGGATTTTATAGAGGAGTTTGTGACTAAAAATATGTTTTAATATTCCGCCCTCAAGAAGCACATTTGAACTCATTATTTATTATTACTAAGGAAAATGTGTATAACGTACATTAGTTTATTCTAACCTTAACAAGGTCAATGCAGCATGTAAACAATTGTCAAATTTGGTTCTAGGCCAGGGGATTTTAAGCGTTGCCAGTGAAAATTATTTAAACAAAACTTTGAAATGAAAGAGATCCGCGGGAATGCGCCACGTATTCTTAACTCGTACTTGTGATAAAATGGGATCAATCGATTCATGCAAATTTGCAATCCTACCACTAGAAACAGAAACATTTACGAATTATCACAAGATGCTAATTCACAAAAAATATGTTAAAACGTATGTCCCGGACCGATTTGTTTCAACGAAAGTTAACCATGAACGTACTCTCGTTCCTTGAATGTGCAACAAAAAAACGGACTCGTCTAAGACAGTTCCCTTATCTGATATCGTCTCCACTAGCTATATTTTGGTTTTAAAAAAATGTTTTGTTAATGTGTTATTACACTTTCAATGTTTGATTTTTAATTGATAGGATTTAAGTCTCATCGAGAAACTGGAAATTTGTACACCCTGCCATGGCTCTCTAAAGAATTATTTCTATTTCGTTATGAACTGTTTGCTTGTCGGAGAAAAGGTTAAGAAATACTGTGAAACTCAGGATATAAATAGCAGAGGTCAAATAGAGCTAAGCCGTTTATTAGAGTTTACAGCAAGAGACGTAATAACAAGCGAGATAAACGGTAATCTGGTTGATATAACCAAAGAAGAAAAACAATTCTGGGGGGAAAGAGGAAATGCTGATGAAAGAATAATTGATAACGAGGAGATATATAAATCAGAACGAGTGTTCTGTGGTGATAGCGAAAATACTGCTGAAGAGAGCAAAGAACTCGATGGGATTAAAATACGAGAAACATTTTGTGGAGAAAATAAGACTTCTCTTAAAGAAGAAAACTTTTTTGAAGTGGAGAATCATGAACTTTTGGAATCTAAGGAAAGCACTAAAATGGAAACAGATGAACCTGGTTTCATAAGGTAATATTAAATTGTTTCATTTTTAAATGTGTTAAAGTTGAATTTCTCAAATTCTTTTACGTATTCACTTATTAGACTTATTATTTATAAATGCAACAACAGCTTTAGAGTAATACGAAGACAAATTATTGAATATGAAGTGTAAAGAAAAACGAATTATCTTAGAGACAGCCAGACGTGCGTTGTCCCATCGAGAAATGGGAGATAGGTATTTGAGGGTTTCTGATGGAAATGCAGTAATTAATTACTAAGCAGTAATCTGTGACTGAGGATACAATGACAATATTGTTATTCTTTGACATTTTGTATCATTATTATTCTATCAAAATGGGTTACCCAGAAGCAGAAAAGTTTGATATACCATAACAATAAAAATAAAATGCTGAGATAAACAATATTTTATAACATGAAATGGGGGCGAGCGTAGGTGCGTCTTTACTATGTACATACTTCGGTATGCGATGTAAAGCAACGACAGGCGCGGTTAGTACTTGGATTGGTGACCATTCCAACGGAAACCGCGTTCTCGCCTCACACATCTTCCAGCGGCTTGTATATCAGTGTATGCGCGGAAGCTATACAACCTTGGGCGAGGGTTGTATAGGAGATATACCATCCTTCGGAGGGGATGTAAAGCCGTCGGTTCCTTGTCTATTAAATGTTAGGCAAGTAAAAGATCCCTACTCTTCTTAAGGGAAGAGGTTCGGCAAAATTCCTGGTTGGGGGTAGCTCGTCTACAGGCGTCGGTGTTAGGCCTCAGTAGCGGAAATAGACCGACGTTAAATAAATGTATAAAAAAAAAAAATAATAACATGAAATAACAACCAAAATTTTTTCAACAGCATAAGCATTAGCTTCATGAACTGTAAGTATTATTCAAAATGGCTTCCATTGTTAACACACAAAGCGCATAAGTATCATTTTCTTAAATTGTTGTTATCCTAGTTTAATTCGTTATTTATTTCCCCAATTTTATTTTTAATTATTTAAACATTGTGATTAATATTATAATCAACTTTGTTCTTTCAAAGGCGTTAAATCGGGGCTGTTTGGTGGCCATCGAATTAGTCCGCAATTACTAATCCAAATGTCAACTCAAATTGACCAAGGTTCCTCTAAAAGCTCTTCTACCTCTGTCAGAATTATTTGTAAATATGTTTCCCGTGTTTGGGTCAAATTAAATTTTTGGCCCTACAATTTTACCTTTAATTTGTCCATTTGTCCATAATATGTATTTAAAAAAAATTAGGGTTTGAATCCAGTAAAATCCTTTGAATTTTGGAGTAACTATTTCCAAGTTCATTTATGATATAGTCAACCATCTAAAGATGGCTACCAGAGTGCATGTTTTTAGTTACAGAGGCTTTGTTTCGCAGTAAATTTAATAGTACTACGGACGCGGCAATAAAAACTTTCAATTTATTATTTACTTTTAATATTATTTATAATGTAAATTTATAGTAAAATTACCTTAAAAAAATAATTATAGCGTTCTTCATTTTCCTGTGCTCTCTTGCTATGTTTTTCTTTTAAGACTATCAGTTTCTCTCTCATGACGATAAGTATTTAAAAATGTGAATGTTGTCACAGTATTGTCAGTAATTACTATGCTTTCATCAGAAATCCTAAAATGCCTATATGCATATTTGTTAGTGTTTTGTCAGATATCTCAAAAAATATTACAGCTAGACTTATCAACCCTTATATATTTGAAATAAGGGTAAAAAAGATAATATGTAAAGATATACAGGATTTTCCACTTAAAAAATAATCTTCATCGTTATTTATATCACATGACTTATGCAACCAAATATTTTTATTTTCAAATAATCTTTGAAAACAAAACAATGCTTTGACAGATATTTACATCCTTTGTTGTCAATTACAAATTAAGGATATTAGTTTCCATTGTTGCTACAAAAAATGACTTTTTGTTAACTAGGCGACAAAAAATTCAAATTGTACTAACACATGGAAAATACTGTACCAGTAGGACAACCTTTAAAAAAAAAATGTTTACACCCTTTAATAAACACTCCAAGCGTGGATTTAATAATTGCAACATGACTAACATTAACTGCTGGTTTATTTGACAATTAATTAACTTACAATAATCAGTCGTCATGATTAAAATACTAATTAAAACTTTTAACCAGTACATGATTCATTACTTGCCACTGTACTATTCATCAGTCCGATCACTTTTACTTTTTTGATGTGGCCACTTTAGTATCCAATATCGAACTAACTTGAGGGCACCTGTCTGATCCTTTTGTACTTGTAAATAGAACTATTCTAAAGGTCTCCTGAATGTTCCGTATTAGAATACTCAATCTTTCCTGACACATCAACTGTTGCCATTTATGTGACGACGAACAAAGTATAATTGGACTCTTTTTCTAACCCAACTGAGTTCATCACAGGTTATCCTCTTCCACAGCCTGCGAGATCTTCATTTCATTTGGCTCAGCTTTCTTTTATTCCAATGCTGTGTACGTAAAATTTAGGCAGCTTGAGAAAAATAGCAGAATGCTGGAAATTTAATGCTCTTTCTTTCAAAGGAGGTATCAGAATCGTCGGTTTAATACTGTGCTCGGCTGAAAGCCACTCATATGTGGGAAGGGGAAAAGGGAGGAGAAAATAAACTGAAAGGTAACTCACATACTTAAATTAAATCGCGTTATATTATTTATACCAAAATATTAACTGACAAGAAAAAAAAGTAAAATAAAATAAATACTGTAAAGAATAGACCTTGAATGACCACTGTTGAAATTTTCAATGGAAGGTATCATGGCAGTAAAATATGTCACTAAATGATGGGAAGAATTTTCCATAAATTTAAAAATGCTGGTTCAGTTGATAATTGTCAACAGACAATAAGAAGAAATAGATAATGATGACCTTGTGAAGAAAAACGTTTTTCTCGCCGGTATTGAGCAGTCAAGGACATCAGTTGCAAAAGATTCAGAATGTCTGTAACAAGAAGTTTGAAAAGGAATAGATTGCGTTATTTCACACCGCGAATCATTCTCATTATTAGGGAAAGATATTTTGATAATAATATATTGACCTTATTTTTTAATTACAAATTTTACTAAACTGCGGAGTTTAGTTAAACTGCTGTTACAGTCAACTGTGAAATGATGATATATGTGCACGGGTAATGACAAATAGAAGAAAATTGACTTTCATAAGTTTATTTTACTTTTCGATGAATCAACTTTTACTTTTAATGATACAGTCAACTCGCAAAGTTGCAGGTAGTGAGCCAATAGGAATTCACATTTTACAATTGATTGTAGAGAGCAACAACACTTTGAAGCGAGTGCTTGGTGCGACATTTTGGGTCATATTTTTACGAAATGACTTAAATTCTGAAACGTATTTAAATTTGTTGAGAAACCATGTTAAGCAAGAGGAGGAGCAAATTTCCATAGCACCTGTTTCAATGCATAATTCCCTGTACAGCTTTTCGAAGCCAGTGGATAGATCAGTGGCGGCCCGTCAGGGATGGCAAGGTAGGCAGTGCCCACCCAATTAGCGGTAGTTATAAAGATATATTTATATTTTTATATATTTTTGTAGTTAAATTATCAAGTAAAATTTTGCGGTTAATTAATTGTAGTATCGAAATTAAAAAGATAGTTTTATTTATGCTATTATTTTTATACATATTAATCTGTCTCATATAGGTACACTTATGAATCCGTTTAGAAACCGGGCGTAATACTGTCGAAAGTGTCATGCGCCAAGCCAGGGCGGGCAAGCATCGCTCAGAAATCGTGAGTTCAATCATAATACGTTTACGTGCATATCAGTTATTCACTTCGATCTTACGCCTGTAATACATATCAAAACGAGACGTATGTCTTGCATGCTTAGGCCATTTACAACCTAGAGTGGGCATGTTATCCCTGAGCAGAACTTGTAATAAACAATATTGTTCATTAATATAATATTCATATGAATATTGAACAGAATATGATAGCAATTTCTAATTTGATAAATAGGGACAAAAAGAAGTTAAAATACATATCAGCGGTGCCATATAGTTAAGTTATCTATATAACTATAATTTTATTTTTCTTTGCGTTTTAAGGTATAAAGTATTAGAACACATATGCCTCTATATTATCCAAAAAGTACTAAAACGATGTTTCATTTTATTTTAGGAGTTTTAGATGTGAAATTAATATAATATGTAAATGAAATAAATGTATAATATTCAAATATGGAACTTCGCGCTCGGTGGAATGTGGATACTGCCACTCTCATCCCTTCCCTTTTCTTTTACAGTATCGTGATATTTCGCTGAAAATCGTTTCATTTTCGGACGTGTGGAGTCAAGTCAAGTACATATTGGTGAATCTCAAACATTGGAAGTTGTTGCTGCTGTTTTAGAATTGAAAGATATGGTTTTTGGATAGGTTTGTGTAATGTTTTATTCTCTCAATTTTGTGTTTTTTTAAATTTGTAACCTGTGATCTTTGTTGGTATTTAGTAAATAGTAAGTGTAACATTAGCAGAAAAAAGTGTGGTGAATGGACAACTGACAAATTATTAATATTAAAATATTTGCCATGGCCGACGTAAGACAAACGGTAATCGATAATTCTGATATTATGCATTTTTTATTAGAAACAGTTTTGCGTCCCTAACATATGACGACAAAATTTTTGTTACTAAATTAGAGCGACCTTGCCCACTATGGGAAATCTTATTAATGTAAATTCAAATTCGTCCTATGGAAAATTTTGTGTCACGGGGTATCAGAAATGTTTATGATTTTCTGGAAGTGAAATAAAAAAACTTTATTGCTGGCCTTGCATATTATGTTTTTTGCGTGATTTCTACACCCACTAAATTTCTGTGGAGAAGTGTCATTATTATTCGGTTCTATCCCCCATCGTGCCCACCCAGAGCTAAAAGCCACGGGCCGCCACTGGGATAGATACGTATTCATATTTTCATTGGCCAGCTAGGTTCCCAAACCAGATTCTTCTGGATTATTTTTTATGGGAATATCTTAAAAATAATATATATCCAAGATGCAGATGAATGAGAAGCCGCTATAAGGAATACTTCCGATAACATTTGAGAGTTGATAAGTAATACAATCTAAAATTTTTCGAATTGTACTATAATATAACTCTTTTTTACATGTATACTACTACAATAACCATCTTGTTTGTGTTGGACTAATTATGATAAATTTTGGAAAAGCTAGGTTTATGTTCATTGATGGAAGCATGATATGTAGGTACAAGTCCTACTCTCTTCCTCCCCGTTATGTTGCTTAATAATACTGAAAAAATTCTTGTATTAATGAATTTAAATAAAGATTTTTTTTACTGTTCCAATTTTTTCCTGAAGTTAATTGTTCATTAATGTTGCCAAACCATAAATCTATTCATTATTTGAGGTCGTGCTCTTTAACACTTTCGCTCAGGTTGCCTAAATCTACATAAAATATTTTAACAACTTTTGGTTGTTTACAATAAACTGAAAAATTTTCTAGAGAAATTCTTGCATATGTATGTAATTAAATTAATAAAAAACATAAAGGCACTATATTGAAAATTAGAGAAATGTTTCAAAATCCACAATTTAACGTACAGAAATTAATATTTTTCTAATAATTAAGTTCCTATTAATCATTACCTCGGAATTCCGAAAGCCAACAAAATTGAACCAGGGTTCCGTTCGATATTTGCAAAAATTCTTTATGTTACCGTAATAGTAATTTAATTTTTATAATTTTTAGGTTTGAAGAAGGTCTTGATATGCCACTGTCGGATGTCACCGCAATAAATTGCAAGTTGTACAAATGTGATTTTTGTTCTTATGAAACAAGAGAAATAGAACCCTTTAAAAAGCATCGGATGGTACATAAGATTCCTTCAGAAGTAACAATGTACAAATGTAACTTTTGTCCATATCAGGCAAAACGAAAAAAATACCTTAAACAACATTCACTAAAACATAAGGACCTCTCAGAAGTAACAATGGACACATGTGACCCTTGTTCATATCAGTCAAAATATAAAGATTATCTTAAAAAGCCTTTGCTGGCACCTAAGGAAACGGATCCTTCAAAAGTAACAGTGTACAAATGTGACACTTGTTCATTTCAGTCAAAATATAAAAGCAACCTTAAGAAACATGTACTGGGACATGAGGAAATGGATCCTTCAAGACTAACAGTGTACAAATGTGACTTTTGTCCATATCGGACAAGACGAAAAGATCACAGTCTCAGACATCTTCTGAGACACAAAGATCCGTCGGAAGTAACAATGTACAGATGTGACAGTTGTTCATATCAGTCAAAATATAAAGATGACCTTAAAAACCATTTACTGGGACATATGGAAATGGATCCTTCAAAAGTAACAATGTACAAATGTGACTTTTGTCCATATCGGACAAGACGAAAAGATCATATTCTCAGACATCTTCTGATACATAAAGATACTTTGGAAGCAACAATGTACACATGTGACACTTGTTCATATCAGTCGAAATATAAAAGTGACCTTAGAAAACACTTAGTAACACATAAGGATCTCTCAGAAGTAACAGTGTACAAATGTGACTTTTGTTTATATGAAACAAGACGAAAAGGTGCCCTCAAGCAACATTTACTGCGACATAAGGAAAAGGATCATTCAGAAGTAACAGTGTACAAATACAAATGTGACTTTTGCCCATATCAGGCAAAAACAAAAGGTCATATGCTCAGACATCTTCTGAGCCATAGGGATCCGTCGGAAGTAACAATGTTCACATGTGACACTTGTTCATATCAGTCAAAATATAAAAGTAGCCTTAAGAGGCATCTACTGGCACATAAGGAAATTGATCCTTCAAGAGTAACAGTGTACAAATGTGACACTTGTTCGTATCAGTCAAAATATAAAGGTACCCTTAAGAGGCATATACTGGTACATAAGGAAAAGGGTCTGTCAACAGTAACAGTGTAGAAATGCAAATGTGATTTTTGTCCATATCAGGCAAGAAAAAGATATGCTCAAACGTCTTCTGACATATAAGGATCCGTCGGAAGTAACAATGTTCACATGTGACACTTGTTCATACCATTCAAAATATAAAGGGGACCTTAAAAATCATTTACATAAAGAAATGGATCCTTCAAAGGTAACAGTGTACAAATATGACTTTTGTCCATATTGGACAAGAAGGAAAGATCATATTCTTAGACATCTTCTGAGACATAAAGATTCGCCGGAAGTGACAATGTTTACATGTGACACTTGTTCATATCAGTCAAAATATAAAGATGACCTTAAAAGACATTTGCTGGCACATAAGGAAGTGGATCCTTCAAAAGTAACAGTGTACAAATGTGGCACTTGTTCATATCAGTCAAAAGATAAACATAACCTTAAGCGATAAGGAAACGGACTGTACTATACTGTGCACTGTACTTTCCTACCTTTGTTGGTTTTGCTCGATTATATTAGCTAGCTATTATATTAGCTAACCCACACAACAAAATCATATGCAATGTACATACAATGCATATCCATTTTATGGATATGTATATCCACCTGATGGAGCAAGTATATTCAATGTATATGTAATGGATATGAAATTGATATACATTGCATAAACTTTTGTCGCCGACTTTCGTATCCGTTAAATGTACATAAACAATTACAGTGTACATTCATTAGACATGAAATGTACATCGTATACACAATAACATATTTTATGGATATACATTACATATTTTGTATATTTAATGAATATGAAATTTATATACATTTTTGTAGCTTTTTTTCATATTCAATGAATGCACCTATATGCGGAATGATCACGGTATATTATCAATTATATAAGAATAGCGGGACTACTCACCAAGTGTATATCGTGTCCTAGGTTCAAATCCACAAATAAAACAAGGAATATTTTAACATAAATATATTTTAAGCATATTTAAAATCAACCGTCATTTACAAAAAATAATTAAAACCTTTATGTAACTCGGGTTCATATTCGTCGATTGTAGTAACTTGAGAACTAAATGTAATTAACAACATGGAATTTATATGTTTTCTCCTTGACGTGACCTTCTGCCTTTTTCTTGAGGGTTCATCATATACAAACAAAATTCTTTAGGTATGTTATATATAATAATGTACGAAACTAGCAAATTTTCTAACCTAAAAAAGTGGACTGTTTTAACATCATTTTAAAGAAATTGGCCTAATAATTTATACCTACCTTATAATCACATGTAATATAAAATTTACAGAAGCAATTAGTATAGCATCCAAGTTCATATAAAGTCACACACTTTTAACGAAAAATGAAGCCGGCACAAACTGCGTTGTAAAAACGATTCGGATTCGACGAACATTCTCTCATGGCATCATGATCTCTTTACTCATGTGCGTCGGTTGATGACATTAATTCACGTACGTGCCACAGTTTGTGGTACGCGCGCAATTTAATTTAAAAAATAAGTTTTTGCTAAAATATTTTGATTTAAAATATTTTTCAAATTGAATTGATATTATCGCTTAATATAATTTTCGATTTACCAAAATGTTTAATAAACGTGTAATCCAAATGTATGAATAAACAGCTTTTATAATTATTGAAAAATGTTAATTTGGTACATTTAGCAGATAACTTTCATACTTTTAACATTTGATATTTGTGTGAAATAAAAAAATATTTAAATTATTCGTACTAGGTTCTATATATGTTATTAAAATATGTGAATATAAATTTTTTGTAAAATTAAAAAATATATGAATTTTATTCATATATTCATCAGATTTTTGTCTTTCAAGATGTTCTAGTCTAGAAATTGTTATGGCTCCTGTTGTTTTCAAAAATAATATACATTAACAGACATATTATGTGTATATCTCCAACAATATACATGGTATATGCCACTGATGAATATCCAGTAGTTGCATATACATTTCATGTCGTATGTCTATTTAAAAATACACGTCCAAATTCAAACTTATGTATATGCTATAGACATCCATATCCATAAGACGTTGTGTAGGAAGCTACATTACGCTGATGAGGAGCAATAACTCCGAAGCACGTGTCCGTAGCTGCATTGTTGTCTCTTGGGGTATAAGGCGGCAATAACTTGTTTTTTTATTTAATTATTTAGCCTCATAAACCCCCATCATAAATTACAGCCTTTTGAGTTATCAAGCAGATCAAATTCCAAATTTTGACGGTAATCCTAAAATTTTACAATGATTTATCACAACTTGCGAGAATTTAATAAAAGCATTCAGAATGTAACAACGCCAACAGCTGCTATAAATATTTGATTAATAGATACGATTTATTCTAAATTAAAAGATAGAGTTGCTGATCTTATTTGCCTACGCAGTGAATTACTAACTTGGCAGGATATTAAAGATGCTTTATTAAAATACAGCATTATGACGATATTGCAGTTAAAACATACATTACCAAATTACCATATCACATACTGTTAGAATTAAAGAACCTGACAGTTCAGAAGAAGCTGTTTAACAGTAGAAGAACAAAATTTCTTAGACTACAAAAATAAAAATAGTACGGTCAAATTACAAAATTACCAGATGATACAAAATCAACCCTAGTCAAAATTATTATAGCCCTACTTATAATCTTAATCAAAATTATGATAGACAAGCATATAATTACAACCAAAATTATTATCGCCTTAATTCTAATCCAAACCAAAATGTTTTCCACCTTCCTCCTAATACAAATTATGTCTCCAGACCCAAATATTTTTCAACATAGTTCACACAATTAAAATTTTAATAGACCACAACAAACAACAAATGTTTTTAAACCTCAATCGCATAGATTTTAAGATCAACCCCTATGGACACTTCATCTGGCAATACCAGACTGACAAGACCTTTCCCAACTAAATTACACAACCAATGTGTAGATGAATTACCAGTTTCGACTACTGGAAATGAAAATTTCACCTCATATGCTCCGGATAACATGCAAAATTTTTATGACGAATAATTCGATGATAACATTCCAGACATATATTATCAATGCCCAGACATGACATCTATTGATTATAATGGTGACACTATATCCCATTCTTGTAATCAACAATATAATTACCCACAAAATGACTATCAAGAAACAGAAAGTTTACCTAGAGACTTTTCACAAGTAAATTTTCAGACACCCCCAGATTTGAAACCCCTGAGATAGTAAATTTTAATAATAATTTCGACCAAAGCTTACCCTACATATATATATACCAACCCTCAAAGCGAAAATTTTAATCGATACTGGTAGTACAAAAGTTTCCTCAATTAGTAAAACATTTCGTTCTTGATTTAATAGAACACAAAAATTTTGAAGTCAAAACAGTTCATGGAAATTCCTTCCATAATGGAATCGTTAAATTACTACTTTTTGCAGAATACAACGTAGATCACTGTCATACCTTTTACTTATCAACTTTTCAAATATTTTTCAAGGATTAATAGGACTAGACTCAATGAAAGAATTAGACATCAGAATTAATTGAACAATAACATCTTAGAACTACCACGACATATTTCAGAATGTGAAAGTTGTACGAGTTGCCCATTGTTCATTGACATGGGGTATACAAAAAAAATCATTAAACTTATATGTGAACAATAGAACCGAATTGAACAAAATTGAATAGAAAACAAAGCATTAAGAAGTACGTTAGGCCAGAATCGACATACAAAAAGGGCACCAAACCAATTGTTTTACAATGATTTCCTAAATGCATAATAATTTATCACATGTGATATTAGAATCTGCAAATTTTATTGTATTTAAAAGGAAATGTATTTATTATATGTAAAATAATAATAAAATTATTGTTGTCTAGTGTTTTATCTGTTTTTAGATACATTTAATAGGGACACTGTTATTCATAAATTGCAATTTATTGTATAGTGTATATGTAGTTGAATTGTTTATGTAACGAATATGTTTGTATATGTAGCAAGAGCTAATAAAAATTACTTGCATCTATTTATCTATTAAAATTATTAACATTCGTTCCTCAAAACAATTATCACATAAAAAGTACAGAAATAAATACAATTAATTGTTAAATATAGCGAAACTATTGTAAATTTAAAATTGCAAAAATAAGGGTAATCGAAAAACGTATGGAACATAATAAATCAGGTAAGCAGATGTAAATGTAATAAAAAATACAGGACCCTCATACAACAAGGAATTTTGATATTTGTCTACAACTGTATAATGATTTTCATGAGACATAGAGTTGTATTTATTTTAAAGACCATTTTACAACTAATAAGGCATGTAGACCAAAAATTATAACTAAAAATGTTACTTGGGCTCTTGGGCATAACTCATATTATTTTGTTGATTTAAAACACTGTGAAATTTATGACACTGTTTACTCGTTGAGGATTTTATTTAACTGCTTATTTTCATTTGGCTCTATTTTTGTTTAAAGTTTGTTTCTTTTATCAGAGTTTCCTAATTTTTGTATTTCCATTTATTTCATTTACTTATTGAATTTATTATGTAGAGTTTATTTACTTCATTACTGAATTTCTCGAAAACTGAAAGTTAAAATGAAGAGCAACAACCGCTTCAATACATGTGTATTAAAATGGTTTGAAGGTTGGGACAATCGTCACATTAATAATTTTGTTTGATGTGTAACAATTCTTGGAGTAAATATTCATATATGAAGTTAAATAATAAAAATGTTAGACAGAATTGCATAACTAAAATATAGGAAAGTTATCTATATTTAACTAAACTTTCAAAATCCAATATGTAAGGGTTTTTATTTATTATAATAAAATGCTTTTACTATAAGAATTGTAATATTGCCTTATTTTAACTGAAATTGTACCATATTTATATAGATTATAAATTCACCTGAAAACTTGTATTTTGTTGGTGCATGTGTGGTTCGTTAATACTCTTTAAATTGCATCTAAGCCACGTAATAAAATTTTATGCCCACCTTTGGAAACGACCTCTTATTTTAAACGTCTCGTACGATTATCAAAATACCCGAAATCGACATTTTTACCCTTCAGATCAAGGTTTGTAAAGTAAGATAGGTAGCATTGTAACTTTCGACCAATCAGAGATCACTATTTAAAATGCAGGAACGCGTCACTCTGCCTGCTCATTCGAATTTCTGGCGTTCAAACCATTAGTATAGACGTATAATTAGTTATAAATTTGAATTCCATATTTTGTATTTTTTAATGTGCAAGCACAAATTAAAAAATTGACTTTTTTGATTAATGATTATTAACATCGATAACGTTTTCCTTGGAATTTAAAATTGACATTACTATATATCAAATTTATAACTAATTAATGTATGCAGTTAAAGAAGTACATTTTATATCAAGAGACTGAAGTAGGTTCTTTTAATCTTGTGTGCAATTTCTTGACCGAGACTTCAGTCTTGATTTCATTGCTTTATATAATTCTTAGCGAATTTAATAAGTTATAAGATAGATGAAGAAACATACATGATACTAATTTTCGCCCTAACGAAAAGAGTTACTTAGAAAAGTTTCTTATTTTATGACGTACTGAGTAGAAAATTTTCCCCAGGCCAACCTTTACAATTATGTAGTATTAAAAAATTTTAATGCAAATTTTTTATTAGAATTAGATGTGCATACAATAATTTATTAATAAAATTTAACAAGAGGGCCATTAAATTTTATCATGTCATATTAGACAGAGCAATTAATAAGAAAAAATAACTCATTGGTTTTTCCTAATATTTCTTTGTATCATATGAAAATAAATTTTATTTCCTGTATTAAGTAATTTTTTTGGGGAAGGAAAAAACATCAACATCTCACCACTCTCTTTTGCCTTTTTTGAGTTGTTTTTGCAAACAGCTACACTACAAACCTTTCCTCCAGTCATCTAATAATTGTATGTAACATTGTTATTTGTTATTATTATGAAGGGAAAATAATAAAAACTGTTTACCTTAAAATTATTTCTGTAAATACACAGGTTACAAACTTCTGTATACTATGAGTCTTTTCTCTTTAACAGTAATTGTCAATTAGATTATACACTAAATAACTATAACTGCACGATTATAAATACAAAAACAACAAATATTTCGAAATAACTCAACAAATAAGCGCAACGTCTCAAAAAATGCATACGTTTCAGCAGGCACGATGACGCGCAAGATGGCCGCCTTCATCGTAACCCCTCCATTCCGTTCAAGTTACCATGCTACCTAACCTATCTTACTTTACAAACCTTGCCTTCAGATACTGTATACTATCTGACAGTTCTGACACTACTATACAAACCTCATAAATTCCATTTATTAAAAATATGCTAGGCATTATTTCATACCTGTTCGTCTTTTTAAATATTTATGGAAGTTATATATCTATCACAAAACACAACTTTCATTCAATAAACTACTTGGTTTAATGTTTTAAAATCACACAAAAATATCGGACGAGGTCTATAAATTAAGAACAGAAGTTCAAAATTTCAAGTACGATGAAGCTTCATTTGAAAATAACCCTGAAAAATGTCGATATTATACAGGACTAACTGTTCCAGTTCTAAAATTTGTGTACTCGGTAGTCGAGCCTTATTTAATAAAAAATCCAAATTGTACCTTGTCAAAATTTGAAGCACTGGTTTTGACATTAATGAAGCTTTCAAAAAATTTTGAATTTATGGAATTCGGGTACAAATTTAATATTCACAGGGTTACGGCAAGCCGTTACTTTTATAAAACATTGTATGTGTTATCACAAAGATTGAAAAGTTTTTTTTTACTGGCCTAGCAGAGAGGCCTATATTAATTCAAAATCTTTTTGTTTTTTTTGTTCTACTTCTTTCAAAATCATCAGTGCTCTTTCTTTTTAAATCTTTTCTAGCTTGAGCTTTACAATTATTATAATTAATTCTAATGACTGTTCTAAGTTTACAAAAGTCAAAAATTAATTTATAGGGCAAGCTGCTTTCTTTTTTTTTATTTTATTTGCCAATTTAGCAACAACTCTGGACCACTCTGCAGCTCGTTTCTATGATAAGTTTCAAAATATTTGTTCCACTTTTTAATTTTTTCCAACCACTGTGTAGTTGGTTTAATAAGTCCACCATACGATAATTGCTGCACCCAAGAGGGAATATGGTAACTATGATCCATTTTATATTTGTATGTAAAATCTCCTAAGTCAGAAACACTTTCTTTATATTTATGGGCGAGCCAACCAGCAATGTATTCCAAAGCATCCTCCGTTGTTTCTGGTGCGTTTCCTTGAAAAGATGACGTACTTCCAGATCAATTAGGACTATCAGCTGAGGAAAAGGAGCTACTAGAATTTGATGCCATCGTCTTATCAAAATTCTTTGTTTTAAGCATAAGGTTTGCTTTTTCTAAAACTTTAGGGGATATGAACTCTTCATCGATCTGTTCTTTTGTATTCACCTTCGCATCTAATATCCCATATCCCAGCATTTTTACCTAATATTATCAACCTTATACGGTAGATAGCTGCCAAGGGACTAGGAAGAAATAATTCGAAATCCACAAAAGTGAGGTTAAAATAGTCTTTCAAAAACCAAAAGCTTGGCCGGCTTTTTGGGCCAAACCAAATAGTCTATTGCTATAATATGGTCTTGAAAATAAAATGTCACAAATATAACTTCACACAACGGCAAGAAACGCCCAAAAAGTCACAATAATTCGCAAAGAATCGATAAAAAGCACGGGCTCTTATGGAAGCTACATAAACTTTGACATAAACACAAACGAATTCAGCATCTGTAGTGACGTCACACATGTACAAAGGGTTGCGTCCACGATACACTTACACTGTATCGTGGTTGCGTCGAAGTGGCTAATGAACGTTAAACCAGATTAAGCTATCCTTTTCAGTTTATTATCCTTGGGTAAAGGCACAGAATACCCTCACTGCAACAATTTGCTCTGACCATTTTACCGATGGTGACTATGAAAGAGATTTACAGCATGAATTGTTAAGTAAGTAGGTAAAGCTGGATTCATTTTATAATTGGTGTAAAGTAAGCAGTAAAAAATAAACTGATTCATAGTAAATAGTAGTAGATACCAATACCTATACCTATGCAGTTTAATTTTTCAGAGCTTATATTTAGGGCTTACATCCAAAGACTATGGCGGTGTTGATTACTGTTGATTAAATGTTTATTTTTCTTGCCTCCTATTTTTATATTATGTCTTACAGCAATTATTTCATCCAACTTAATACATAAAAGCTAAGTCGTGGAAGAAGAAGTTAACCTAACTTTCCATAATGTCTAATCTAAACAATTTTCGGATCCTAAGACCCAAGTAGTAAAATTTCTTTACAAAACAGTATTCATGAAGAATGGGACACTCTTGATAAAATTTCCTTGAAGCAAGAAATTCATTATAGTGATGTGGATGAATTAAGCGAAGAAAACAAAAAACCTTTAATTATGGATTTAGAAGTTAGCCGTGACGATATTTCGAGCAGTATATCTAGTGAACAAAAGTATAGAAGACAGCAAAAAAATGTTTCAAATCGTATCGAAAAATATCAGAGTATTAAAGCTGAGGAAAAAGTAAACCAGGAAAAGGTTGGAACTTGTGATATTTTATTTGTGAGTTTACGACAAGAGGATCTTCAACAGAAACATTTCAATGGAAAACAGAGGTATTTACTTATGATAATTTATTGATTTCCATAGAAATGCATCAGTTTCTATTTAAGTCCCTAAACTTTATTAAAAAGCTGCATAAATCATCTAGAATTACTTTTAAATATGGAGGAATTAATGTTCAGACCGTGAATTATTGGAGCTATTGATGTAAGCTTCCTCTATTTGTGTATGACACTATAACTTTTGAGCCTATCATCGAAGCCATGGACCATAAGGAGTGTGCTGGTCCCTACCTTGAACTCATAGCTCTTAGTTACTTGTATCAATTTAATTTAATAGCAACTCAACAGCTATATGTTTTGTTTTTTTTTTGTTTTTTTTTTTTTTTTAGTGCATCATGTTGCTCCGAAACAAAATTGAAGAAGATGTTTGAAAGGTGTGAGGATAAGCACAGCGGCAACGTATTATTTAAATGTCTTTATTGCCAGTTTCAATCGATACATTTGGAAGATATGACAGAGCATATAAGCAATATACACCAGATCGGGTCTGAAATGGTTCATAGTGACAAACGTTTATATCCGGTAAGTTTTCTGTTGTATTTGAAACTAATTACAATGAATTAAATTATGATTGAGGCAGTTCCTAGTTATGTATACAGTGCTATCTTTGTCGACAAAGCTTTATGATGTCCTATTTAATATAATCTTTTGCTTACTAGACTAGAGTTAGTTTATAAATAAGGGCGCTGTTCATTTTTTGATCAGATTGTTACCATGCTCGTGCTAGCAACTTGTAACTTATCGTAATAAAGTTCATTCTTGTGAACAACAAATTTTGTTTGGTTTTTAAAAACGCATCCTCCATGCTTGAAGACCTAACTTCCTGTTTCAACGATCAAATATGGTAATTCGGTTCTCAGCAAGATACGTTCTTGCTGCAAAATGTGTGTACGGACAGTTTCTTCTATTAGACTGGTCTAGACTCTGTTTAGTCGCTTCTTGTTTCATTTGTTTTTTACACATTTTCTTATAACGCCTCATTTATCAAACAAGAAATTCTCATGAATGTTTTATATTAAATAGCTTAAAGGTCACATATAGGTTAGCTTCTGTTGAGACATAAATTTCGATGAATATTAATGAGCAGTCCAAGCAATACAAGTAACTCTAATAAGTTTAGTTAAATGCATAGTCTTGAAAGTTGTTGACCGTGCCGCCGTTTTGAAGAATATTTTCTGCATCTTTTCTACCATTTATTACAGCATAATGTACATAGCCTATGTTCACGGTGAAAGGATAATATGTCAAACAGTGAGTGTTTTATTGAAGAGGACTCAGTGGTTGGCGAATGCTGTGCGACAAACAAACAGGGCATATTGTTTTATATAATAGGAAGTTTTCCAGTTCTTTCTTTCTATATAGTCAAGTACCAGCAAAATGGAATTGAAAGATCTTAATTTTCATAATAAGAAACATGAAATTTCGAAGAAGTCTTGGATAGTGATTTAGTGATAGGAGACCAATATAAATCTGTTTGAATTTATATTGTTTATCGACATAGAGCAGTGTGGAGAGAATGCACATAAAAAGTTTGAAGTTTTCTAGTCACTTAAAAGTTGACTAAAGTTTCAGTTTAAGGCCCATGCTTTTGCCACGGATGAAGATTATTGACAATGGTAGCTTTTCCAGTTCAATTAAATTGTTGTCATTTTTATAAAAAGTATGTCTATTATGTTGCTTCATTTTTAATATGCTGAAGAAGTATTCCATAAGGAGCAATATAAAAAATAGTTTGCACCAATAATAGTGGAAGTTTTTCAAAAAATACATAAAAAAAATGTGTGCTCTGAAAACACTGAATGAAATATCTCGATCAAATTTGTTTCTATGAGCATAACATCCCTTCAGAAATTTGAATGTAGCGTCAAATTGCCGTACATTTTCTATATCATTTCATATACCGTTCAATCCCCGATAAATTTTTCTAGCTAACTGCTATGAGGCAGTTTTTGGAGGCTCTTTGCTGACAAATATTTGAAACAGATCCATCCCTAACTAGTCTGACAATCGGCAGAAGATTGAAATATTGGATGGCTACTTTGGGAACGTCTAACCAGGGGAGTCAGTTTTAATCAAATGTTAAATTGAACTATCTATACTGAAATTAGCCCTTAATCTGCTAATACGTTAGTGAAAACTATTCATACTTTACTGATTTAGAAAATTCCGACTATCTCACTCATTCTTATCGGAAATGAGAGTGCGCAAGTGTCCTGATAAACTTTGGTCGAGTTTTAACCTCGTTGCCGAATTTATGCATTTCCTCCACTGACAGCGGACATTCGTGTTTTAATGTTTGGATAAATAATCTGCAGCTTCAGCAGTATTTTCTTACAGATTTATACATTGAAAATGAAAAAGAATTGGATTAATAGGTTCCATAATCATTTTAATAGTATCTAAATGACGTGTTCTAAAATGTCCCTAAAAGAGTCTAAATGCTATCGCTTTTGGCATCAGTGTTATTGTAACCTCGATTTATGGTCTGTCTAGTCTGTCATGAATAAGTCATGATTGATTGTCATATGGCATTTTCAACAATAGTAAATTAAATTATATTTATTTTCTATAAGTATTTTAACCAAGCTTGTATGAGGGTTCGTTAATAATAATATACTTCTTTAGTACAAACATAAAGTGAAACGGTTCTGTATTAATCAAGAAATTTTTAGTAGATTTTTAATTTTTTTTAGTTTTGAATCATTATGTAGTAAACAGGACGTCTCACCGGGAACTGAATCGATCGATATAGAGAAAAGTACGCATCAGAAAATTTTGAAAATTTAGATAATTACTAATGTCGGTGTGGCCAATCCAACTAAAATAATTACAAGCAGCTGGCACTTCCGCCTATACCGGAAGTCGATACTAACCATGCTTATTTCAAATGGAACACCCTATATATTTTAGGGTTTTCGAAAAGAGCTTAAAATTCTGAGTTGAAAATATATAGCATATCCTATACCTAAACCTAGCCGTTTCAGAGATATTTGACATTTTATAGAAAATTTGACAGGTGCAACGGTTTGCAAGAACCGTTATAACTCTCTTTGTGTAAAAGATCCTCATTTGCTTCTTGTTACGTAAAAAGAATACAAGGAGAACTACGTTCTACAACTGAAATAAATTCAATAATATAATACCAAGTGTTCCGTTTTTCGCGTTACATTTTGTCAACTTCAAACCGCGAAAACTTGTTTAGGTTAAATGGAACACCCTGTATTTTTTACGTCAAGTTGTGTAAAATTGAATTCCCTTTTTTCTGATATTAGCATTGTGGGGGTTAAAGTTACAACTTTTTGAAATATTTGCGATTTTATTAGAAATTCATGAATTGCTGTAATCATTTCATCAAAATAGCCATGATGATTAGAAACAATCAGTCATTATCTTATGTCTAAAAATGCCAGCACGTTCAAATTGCACCCACGAAGACTTTTTAAATTTGTTTATTATTTATGGAGAATGTGATAAAGTAATATCAAGAACTTGCAGCACATTTGCTACTTGATATCCACAAAATCGCAAAATAACACTAACACTGTAACATGCGTATTAATCGAATTGAAGATATGGCATGAACTAAAATAGCAGAGATAAGATCAATTTAAAATATGATTTCATTTTAATTTAATAATTGCTCAAAATTCTGCCCTCGAACCTCGACACATTTTTCGCACGTTCGGATTAGTTCCTCATGGGTAGCTCTTCTAATTGAATGCTGTGATATGTTTTGAAATGCATTTCTTACTCTTTGCATACAATCTTCAATGGTTGTTAATGGGCTCTCAT
This sequence comes from Leptura quadrifasciata, assembly GCA_963675555.1. Lineage (NCBI taxonomy): Eukaryota > Metazoa > Arthropoda > Insecta > Coleoptera > Cerambycidae > Leptura > Leptura quadrifasciata. Next base: position 91,816,893 of record OY776680.1, on the reverse strand, counting down.
AAACTTTATTTTTAATAGTTCCCCAAATAAAATAATCCAGAACTGATAAATCGGGCGAGCGAGGAGGCCATAAGAAAGGTTCATTATTGGCAATCCATTGATCGTAAAAAGTTTCTTGTAAATAATTATTAATTAAATATGCGTTATGTGGGGGAGCACCGTCGTGCTGATAAAAAATGTTTCTATGTTCAGCCAGAGGTAAAGTTTCTAAATAGCTATTATTCAAATTTTGTAAGATATTCAGATATCTTTCACCTAAAAAAAAAAAACAAAAATTTACCTATACATATTAGCAGAAGAGAAAATTTAATTTACCGTTTAAATTTTCCTGATAAAATTGTAATGCCACCACTCTATCGTTTCTTATGGCACAGTAAACATTGAACTGCCAACTTTCCTGAAAGTTTCGCTCTCTGAACATATGAGGATTTGAGTCACGCCAATAATGCGAATTGTGTCTATTAAAAAGTCCATTTTTAGTAAATTTTGCTTCATCTGTCAATATAATATTTCCCAAATAAGAATCGTGACTCTCAGACCTTATTAGAATAAACTCACAAAAATTCCGTCTTCTTAGGAAATCTGTTTCTTTTAATCCTTGAACCATATGGAATGAAAAAGGGTGAAACTTATGTTTTAATAAGATTCTGTGAATTGAATCCTTGCATAGTCCCGATTCCAGAGCAGCTTGTCACCCTTGGAAATGCATGAAAATATCCCAGAATGACTATTCCAATGTTTTTGTCATCAACAATAGGCTTTCTTCTTTGCATTTTTGCCTTGACAGCTATAATTTTTTAAATTTTCCAGTATGTGTTTTACAGTGTTTGGTGACGGCTTCCGTTTTTCTGGATATCGAGTAGCAAATGTGCTGCAAGTTCTTGGTATTACTTTATCACATTCTCCATAAATAATAAACAAATTTAAAAAGTCTTCGTGGGTGTAATTTAAATGTGCTGACATTTTTTGACATAAGATAATGACTGATTGTTTCTAATCATGGCTATTTTGATGAAATGATTACAATTCATGAATTTCTAATAAAATCGCGGATATTTAAAAAAAGTTGTAACTTTAACCTCCACAATGCTAATATCAGAAAAAAGGGAATTCAATTTTACACAACTTGACGTAAAGAAAATACAGGGTGTTCCACTTGACCTAAACAAGTTTTCGCGGTTTGAAGTTGACAAAATGTAACGCGAAAAGCGGCACACTTGGTATGATATTATTGAATTTATTTCAGTTGTAGAACGTAGTTCCCCTTGTGTTCTTTTTATGTGGCAAGAAGCAAATGAGTAACTTTTACACGAAGAAAGTTATAATGGTTTTTGCAAACCATTGCACCTGTCAAATTTTCTATAAAATGTCAAATATCTCTGAAATGGCTAGGTTTAGGTATAGGATATGCTACATATTTTCGACTCAGAATTTTATGTTCTTTTCGAAAACCCTAAAATATATAGGGTGTTCCATTTGAAATAAGCAAGATGGTATTTTAGTTGGATTGGCCACACCGACATTAGTAATCATCTAAATTTTCAACATTTTCTGATGCATACTTTTCTCTATATCGATCGATTCATTTCCCGGTGAGACACCCTGTATAATCTAATTCTTATATAATATGGACTTCTCTCTGTTAAACTTAATCAATGTACAGGGTAATTAATGTTAGGTGTCCTATTCAAAAATGACATATTTTATTTCTGCTGTAACGATTATTGAAAAATTCTTCTTTTTTTTTTGTTTCTAGTAGATAGTTCATTCAAAATCTAATATGAAAGACTCTCTGCATATAATGTTGATCTAATTCTGATCAGCTAGTAATCAATAAAGCTAAATCAATGAGCAGATTGCATAATAATTTCCCCCTTAAGAGAAATTAACAACAGTCTCAAAAAATATAGGCGATAATTTTCTAATTTCAATGACAATATACTTTCGCATATTTTAAAGATTTGACATTTGACTTTAAAATTTGTTTTCCATGGCACCCTATTATTATCTATCATTATTCAATTAGAAAATAATATTTATTAACACTACCCCCTTAATTTATCCTTCTATTATTTATTTTTTTATAAATATGCAGATCTTGATTGAATACAATCAGTGTAAGCTACAGGGCCGTTCCTAGTTGTACAGCCGCCTGCGTGCTGAGCAATTTTTCGCCGCCCCCCACCCTCACCTTGACAATGGGAAAAAATATTTAAACTGGCATACATAATAGTACAGTAAAACTAGACCAATTTTTCACATCTTTTGGATTTTATTTCTCAGGGGATAATTTTATGATCAATCGATGTGGAAAAATGTCAGAAACAACATACTGAAATGTTTAAGATTTGGGTGTTGTAGCAATTTTGTAAATAAATAAAAACTATCAACAAATTGGCCTTACTCGACTTCAACACGGTACGACGTCCATAAAATACTTGTAATAATTGAAAAAATATATATCACGTTTTATAGAAAGAAATTCTCTACAATTTTGATACGGGAAATAACCTTTTACGGGACTGTAGTTCCCGCGTATTCAGTGCTTCTGGATGCGCGCGCAGCACGCGGCGTTCCGCCATGTCGAAAAAGGGCGTGATGACAACGGTCAGCTGACCAACCGAAAACAACTTGGCAAAAATCTTCAAAAATTGATTTAAAAAAAATTAAGCATCGTAGAGGTGTATTTCCTATATCAAAATTGTAGAGAATTTCTTTCTCTACAACGTGATGTATATATTTTTAATTATTAGAAGTATTTTATGTCGGTCGTTCCACGTTAAAGTCGAGCAAGACTAATTTGTTGATAGTTTATTTATTTACAAAATTGCTATAACACCCAAGTCTTAAACATTTCAGTATGTTGTACTTGAGATTTTTCCACATCGATTGATCATAAAATTATCCCCTGAGAAATAAAATCCAAACGATAGATTTTATTGTTTTATAAGTGCTTTATTCCAATTTATAATGAGAAATTCAGAATACAATTAATTTGTTGTATTAACGCATTTTATAAATATATATCGCATTCGCAATTTTTTTTTTATACATTTATTTAACGTCGGCCTATTTCCACTACTGAGGCCTAACACCGACGCCTGTAGACGAGCTACCCCCAACCAGGAATTTTGCCGAACCTCTTCCCTTAAGAAGAGTAGGGATCTTTTACTTGCCTAACATTTAATAGACAAGGGACCGACGGCTTTACATCCCCTCCGGAGGATGGTATATCCCCTATACAACTTTCGCCTAAGATTATATAGCTTCCGCGCATACACTGATATACAAGCCACTGGAAGATGTGTGAGGCGAGGACGCGCTTTCCGTTGGAATGGTCACCCATCCAAGTACTAACTGCGCCTGTCGTTGCTTTACATCGCATACCGAAGTATGTACATAGTAAAGACACACCTACGCTCGCCCCCACATTCGCAATTCCTAATATAAAATTTTAGAGTGGCGCTTTACGAGCTTTTTTTGCAGCAAACTCATCTATGACTTTAGCATAATCAGGCGCAGTTGGCTTTGCACCGCGTCGGCGTCTCTGCTGATACTGACAAGTGACAATTCGCCCGGTGGCGTGGAGCGCGAGGCGGATGCGTAATTGGTTGCCGTCGGTTACGCTGTTCTATTTTCAACCGCAGTCGGCCGCCCCCTAAAATCGGCCGCCTGCGTGCGGGCACGCACTGCACGCCTGGTAGGAACGGCCCTGGTAAGCTACTCACTTCCATAGATTTATCTGCAAGCTCAATTTGTTTATTTAATGATCATAATTGCAGGGCTTATCCGAAATTAATGAAAGTATGAATAGTTATTTATTTGAAAATGAAACTTATTGAATCAATTAAACCTTTTTAAATTATTCCACGTGTTATAACAATGGAAAAGTATGCTACAATAGAAACGCATTTGTTTAATCTAATTTTTAATGAACGAAATGGTGAAATTGTAGTTAAAAATAATTTTAGATATATCAGTATTATTTTCCCACATGAATTATATCAAATTGCCAATTCAGTATTGGCAGTCATTGGCAGATTTAGGTTGCTGTGGTAGCTAACTTCAACTTGCAAATTGCTGATTGCTATGCTCAACTGATTTTGTAAATTATTTTGTTGAATATGTTTTGTTTCTTGTAGAAAATGGAGACTCAGGAAAGAATATGCGGACTTTGCTTGAAAGTATGTGATAACTTTAAAACCGTAGAGGGAGATATGAGAGATATCTTGGATGTAGTTCTGCCAAAATTAGTAAGTATCTAAAATAATACCAAGTTACATAGGCCGAAGTTTTTGTGTAAGAATAAGTTTGATTCAATTCAACGTTTTGTACACATTTTGATTATGCGTTAAATTCCACTATTTTGTTTTAGGATTTGGGTGCAATACGGGAACTCGTGGTGTGTACACACTGTACAGAAATGCTTATAAAATGTTCTGGTTTTAAAACAACGTGCCTCAATGCTTATAATTGTATTGTTTCATTTGCTAACTGCAGGTACGATGTCAAGTTGAATCTAAGAGATGTCTATCCGAGCAAAAGTGAAAATGGTACCATTGTTGCAGAAGATCAAGACATATGTGGATTTTGCATGGATCCCATAAGAAATTGTTTTGCTATATCTCTCGACGTTGAAGAGAATAGCATTCTATTGAAAAAAATGATGGAGCAGTGTCTTCCAGAATTGGTATGTATCAATATTTATTATATTACATTACTAAGCCCTAGTTACCATACCATATGCACACAAATTAAATTATTGAAATATTCTTTACAGCTTTTTTTACAATTAACTGTACTGTCGTGAGCAGAAAAAAAAACTTTTTTTCGTAATGTAAATCTGTCTCTATATGAATATGTAATGAGTAGCCAAAATAAAACAGATATCACTTTTAATTTATTTTTTATTTTAATGCTGTAGTTATTGCTATAGTAAATAATGGATGGTTAATGAGACAAATTGCACTGCGTTATAACATTAAAATTTGGTGTGTAACATTTGAAGAAAGTGGAGAATAAACGGTACGATTAGTAGAAATCCTGGATCAAAGGACAAAGGATATCCTACTTAACAAGAAACTGACTATTAATTAATATTTCGTTATTGGACCATTTCTATTTATAACTTCTATAACTCTGTTTGGCATAGAATTAAATAACCTTATACAATAATCATTAGTATAGTCTAGTATACTTTAACTTGGCGTGTGTATGTATGAGTTAATATTTCCGTACGATTTCATTTTCTCTTGTACACAAAGATCCAGAAATATTGTCCACGTAGACAATGTTTCTGGACTATTGCTTTAACTTTGTGTACAATATGGGAGAAAATGAAATCGTACGGAAATATTAACTCATACATACACACGCCAAGTTAAAGTATACTAGACTATAATAATATTTTCCCCTGCATTATTTACTATTTCCAGTAATTCTTCGGCATTCTGTGGTCTCACATTTCGTTTTTGGATACTTCTTACGAGTAGTCCCCATACTTCTTCCACAGGATTAAGATCTGGACTATGACTGGGCCAGTTAAGAACATTGATGTTGTTATCTTGAAACCAGTTACCCAACTAGCAATTTGATGTTTTGTAGAAGCTGAAAGAATGTTTATAGAACATTTTTTATAAAACAAGATGGTTGATATAAACATTTCTAAAACGTTTATACAACGCTTATAGACGCGAAATGGGTACAGTTTATAAAACAATGTAGTTCTTTAATTTATTTTATTATGGCTCTCACATGTGTTATAAAATAATTGTATAAACGTTTACATAGAGTTTTAAAAAATGGTAGATGATAATTATAAAATAGTTTTATAGCAGACAGTTATAAAACTTAAACCTGTTTTTGTAATATATCAATTATAAAATTTTATAAGCATTGTGTTATTATCTTCATTGCTACTTTTTTGTTATGTGCAGCAACAACAATAGAGGTTATTTACACTGAAGACGTTTTTGCAGACAATAATAATTCTCAAAATAGTTTTAAAATATTACAAAGGTAGCTAAATTCTATGTGACTGTATATGGCGGCGTAACTAACAACATATTTAGTGGAACGAGATGAAAGTTAACTGATTAAGACTTCGCTTCGCCAACAGCAAAGCGATTTTAGACTGCGAAGGAAATTTTTCTGTGAAATATGTGGTATATATACAATGAAATTTTTGAGCGCCCTAAAAATAACCAGTATTTATTAAAATTTAAAAAAATTAAGTGAAAATAATTTTTTTCTATTTTATCTTTTTGTGATGATACACCAATTGTGTTTCGCAGATAACATATTTCGTAATAATAGATTATTGCTAAAATTCTTGTATTACAATAATTTTTATTTATGAACTATTTCTATTTCAAAGTCCAAAATGGCCGCTATACAAATAGTTGAAACATAATAACATTACGGCGTCCATCTTATAAAGCATATTTATAATTATAAAAACACTTACAGAACAAAGATATGTTCCGAAGAACTATAAACTGACAGTCTCCGACGCAGTGCTTATGGAAGTATAAAGAAATATATTTGGTCCGAAAGAGCATCTTATAAAACATATATACAGCAACATGTTTTAATGTTTTACAAAAACTCTATTTGCAATACTTATAGAGCAATACATTCTGAAGCGCTTCCTAGTCGAGCTAAATAAACGGCAAATTTATATCTCAGGGATCTTTTATTCACTTGTTTCTTAACAGTGGAAATAAATATAATAATTATGTGTTTTGTCTTTAATAGTATGTAATATTGTGTACCGACATATATAGTTTTAACTTTAGATGTGAGATATCCGTTGATGGGCCCATCATAAACACCTACCCATGTTTTATAAAAGTGGTAACGAACATATTATAGTTTTTAAAGACAATGTTTAGTTTATTAATTATTTTATAAGTGTTTTATGACAGCAATGCGTGCTTCCTTTATATAACAATAGTTTAGCAGTTACAGCAGAATACGATATGTTCCCTGAAATAACGTGTTATGAAGAATCCTAATAAAATTGCTTTATTATTGCTTAGCTAAACTGTTACAGAATAGTTTTATAGGCGTTCGTCAATTGGTCAATAAGTGATAGGGATCATTATTATAAATCAATTTTGTTCCGTGAGCTAAAACATCTTATAATAATTGCCATATAGACGTTTATAAAACAGCGAAAAACAAATTCTACAAAATGTTTTACAATTTAGCTGTAAGAACATTCTTAGCACTTATTTATATGATAAATTAGTTGAGAAGACTAAATAATCACTTTGGCAGTTTTAATAAAACCAAATAGCTTTTGCAGAACAGTATTGCAATAGTAATAAAATAAAATTATCCTATTATTTTAAACATATAGAACAACTTTGTTAGTTGGGTAGTTACGGTATGAGCAGTATGAATGGAACAGTTGTCTTGTTGAAATATGAACTCATTATTAGTAAATAATTGTGACACATGCCGTTATCCAAGCCTACATATTGACGGTAAATCTACCACTTTTATCACTGTTAGATAATCTAATCGAATTGAGTATTTGGAGGGTGGTAAACACGAATGCGACCGCTGTGTGTTGACTGGAAAGTTTTTTCATCTGTAAAGATTACATTGTTCCAAAAATTTACATCATGCGCTAAAAAATCAAGCGCAAATCCTACTCGAGCTTCTTAATGTTTAGATTTAAGTAAGTATTTCTGTGCTGCTGCATGACAGCGTAGCTCCGATTCTGTTACTCGCCGGCGACCAGTACTACTCAATCCAGGAAAATTCGTTTCTTCAGCAGCCTGAATAACTGAGTAAAATGAATTTACCAATGCATTTACCAATTGTAAATCTTGTTGTTGAGTTGATATCCTTCATCGCCCTGATCCATGATTTCTACTAATCGTACCGTTTATTCTCCACTTTCTTAAAATGTTACACACCGAATTTTTGTCAATATTATAACGCAGTGCAATCTGTCTCATTGACCACCCATCTTCTGATTTAGCAATAACTCCAGATTTAAATAAATCGCTTATATGAGGCATATTAATTTTTTGTACACTTGCAATAAATTATGACAAGTAACTGACAATGTCACAAAAATTAAAGTTAGATGTACACAACTAGATTTTAGTTAGCCTTGTCCCATTTTTTTTTTTGCTCACGACCATACCTATCTAAGCATAGTTAGTGTCTACATATAATGCAGTCTATATAAACATAACGTTTGTGCCCCTTGGGGGATTAAGTGCACTGAAGGACACATCATTTAAAACTCATTAGTTGTTATTGCAAAAGCTATAAGAAAAATGAGTATAACGGACATGAGTTTATTCTGACCTCAACAAGTTCAACGCAACATGTAAACAATTATCAAATTCGGTTCTAGGCCAGGGGATTTTACGCGTTGCCAACGGGAATTATTTAAACAAAGCTTTGAAAAAAACGGGATCGATTGATCCTACCACTAGAAACCGAAAAATTTACGAATTATCACAAGATGCTAATTCACAAAAAACATGTTAAAACATATGTCCCCGAACGATTTCGTTCAACGAGATTTAACCATGAATTTATATTTATATTATATATATAAATAGTGTTAAGATCTGATGAACACTTAATATGCAGTGAAATTATTTAGTTAAATGTTATGATCTGATGAACAGTTATGTTTATATTTAAATGTGAATCTAGAGGGCAAAAAAGTTAGTTTGATTAAGTTAGAATGTGTATGTCAAGAAAATAATAATAAAACTGGTTAAAAGTAATCTGCATCATTATTAGTTTAAAAATAATAAATATTACATGGCGCAGTCGGTTACGGTTATGGTGATTGTTATTTTAAAGAAAGATTTGAGAAAGGAAATAAACCAGAAGATATAAAAGTAGATTAAATTACAATAGACACATGGTTGAAGTGCGCCTGTGAATCTTGGTGTCAAAATGGCGAATACAAATTTTGTAATACCAGCCTTTCTACAATTAACAGGAAATGTAAGTGAAAATTGGGCAAAATTTAAACAAAGATTTAATATTTATATGACGGCTTCTGGATTAAACAAAGAATCCGGAGAAAGGCAAGTGGCTATATTATTAAATTTAATAGGAGAAGAAGCTGTAGAGTTATACAATACAATTTGAAAATGAGGAAGGTAAAGACATAGAAAAAGTATTGGAAACATTCGAAAAATATTGTAATCCAAAAAAGAACATACTGCATTCAAGATTTTTGTTTTATAATAGAAAACAGAATGACTATGTAAATTTTGACTCATTCCTGTTAGAAGTAAAATCCTTGGTAAAAGATGGGGAGTTTAAAGATCCAGATGAGATGTTGCGAGATAAAATAGTACTGTATAGTAATGATATTGAAACACAAGATAAATTAATAAAATTGGGAGATGTATCATTAAAAGATGCAATTGAAGTTTTCAGAGTGGCAGAAATTACAAGAAAACAAACTAAACAAATTCATTCTAAAGATGTGAATAACATAGTACAAAAGGAAGTCAGGCCAAGCTCTAGCCAGGAAAACAAATATTCTAGAAGGAACTTTGACAGAAAAGAGAAGTACACGAAAAATAAGCAAGAAAGAAAATATGAAGAAACAGAAGAGAAAGCACAAAGAAAATTGAATTCTTATTGTAATGTTAGCGCTAAAAATAAAAATTTTAATAATTATGTAAGTACAAATAATAAAGTATGTATTAGATGTGGCAAAACTTATGCTTATAAAAATTGTCCAGCATTTAACAAACAATGTGGTAAATGTAAACGGTATAATCATTTTGCTGCTTTTTGTAAGTCTGGGGTAAATGAAGTTCAAAACCTAGATCAGGTACAAAATGAATATTTTTGCGAATCGTTGAATAATAGAAATTTTTGGAAACAAAGTTTATTAGTAGAAAATTATAAAATAGATTTTAAAATAGACAGTGGGTCTGATGTTAATATAATTCCTTTCACTTATTTTAAGAAAATTGAAAGTTTTAACAAGAAAAAGTATGAAATTAAAAATAAGAAAATTAAGCTTGAAGCGTATGGTGGGTTTCAAATTCAAGTGATCGGAGAAACAATGTTTAATGTAAAATTTAATGAAAAGGAATTTATAGAAAAATTTATAATAACAAAAACAGAGTCAAATCCAATTATAGGTATGACCCTTATAGAAAATTTAGGTTTAATAAAAAGATGTGTGTTTGATGTTAGCGAAAATGTTAAGCAACAAATAATTGACAAATATCAGGATAATTTTATAGGAATAGGTAATTTTCCTGAAACATATAGTATTAAATTGAAGGAGGGTACAGTACCTACATCTAAACCGCCTCATAGGATACCAATAAAATTAAGAGATAAATTTAAAAATGAATTAAAAAAATTAGTGAATAGTGATATATTAGAATTTTGTAATGAACCAACTGAATGGGTAAATCGTTGTGTAATTGTAGAAAAACCTAATGGTAATTTGCGATTATGTTTGAATCCACAAGATTTAAATAAATCAATTGTAAAGGAATATTATAGTGTACCTACATTAACTGATTTATGTAATAGGTTAAAAAATGCAAAATACTTCTCAGTGTTGGATCTTAAAGATGCATTTTGGCAGGTAAAACTTGATAATCAAAGCAAAAAATTATGTACATTTAGCACTATGTTCGGATGCTATTCATTTAAAAGATTACCATATGGCTTAAATATTTCTGCAGAGGTTTTCCAGAAGTATAATGAAAAAATGTTTGGAGACATAGAAAATGTTTTTATCTATATTGATGATATATTAATTTTTGCAGATACAATTGAAAAACATGACATAGTTTTAGAACAGGTCCTTAAACGCGCCCAAGAAAATAATATAAAATTTAATAAAGCAAAATTTCAGTATAGACAAAAGGAAATAAAATATCTAGGTCACATATTTTGTAATGGTACCATAAAACCTGATGAAAACCGTGTAAAAGCTATTGTAGATTATGATATACCGACTAATAAAAATGAATTACAAAGATTTTTAGGTTTAGTAAATTATTTGAGAAATTTCATTCCAAATTTAGCAGAGCTTTCAACTCCACTTCGAGAATTACTCAAAAAGAATGTAGAATTTGTATGGTTACAAAAACATACAGAGTGTATAAATTTGTTGAAGCAAAAGTTATGTAAAATGCCAGTTTTACAAAATTTTGATGAAAATAAAGAAATAGTAATTCAAACAGACAGTAGTAAAGATGGAATTGGTTGTGTATTGCTACAAGAAAATAAACCCCTATGTTTTGCTTCAAAAAGTTTATCAGAGACAGAAATAAGATACGGACAAATAGAAAAAGAATTTTTGGCCATTTTATATGCATGTGAAAAATTTAATCAATACATTTATTCAAAGAAAACAGTGATACATACAGATCATTTACCACTAGTAACATTAATGAAAAAAGACATCAATAAAATACCGTCAAATAGATTACAAAGAATTAAATTGAAATTGTATAAATATGATATAGAGGTAGTTTTTAAACCTGGTAAACAAATGTTAATTGCTGATGCATTAAGTAGAGCGTGTTCAAAAACAGATAAGACCGAAACAGATTCTTGTTTGAATGATGTTGTGCATAGTATTAACATGAGTGATGAATATAAAAGAGATTTTCAAAAAGAAACTGAGACTGATTCTATTTTAAGTAAATTAAAGGAACATTATTTTAATGGTTGGCCAAATTCAAAAACAAAAGTAGATGATTCTATTAAATTTTATTATAATAATAGGGACAAAATTTTTGTTGATGAAAATCTAGTATTTTTTGAGGATAGAGTAATGGTTCCTTTTGCATTACAAAAGAAAATTTTAAATAACTTGCATGAATCACATTTTGGTATAACTAAAACCAAAGCAAGAGCAAAAACTTTGTTTTATTGGCTTAATATGGATTCTGACATTGAAAACTGTATAAGTAGATGTAGAATATGTGAAAATTTTAGAAGCAAAAATATTAAACAGCCAATGATAAGTCAAAAACAACCAAAATTACCTTTTGAAAAGGTTGCTTGCGATATTCTAGATTTTGGTAATAAACCATATTTGGTTCTAATTGATTATTTTTCTAAATGGATAGAGTTGGTTCAACTTCGAAATAAAACTGCAAAAGAGATAATTGTAGTTTTAAAAAACATTTTTTCTGTTCATGGAATTCCGAATACATTTATTTCAGATAATATGCCATATAGTTCGAGAGAATTTTTAAAATTTAGTAGAGAATGGAATTTTAAACAAATTACGTCTAGCCCATATTATCCAAAAGGTAACGGGCTTGCCGAAAAAGGGGTAGGAATATGTAAGAACATTCTAAAAAAATCGTTAGAATCCAATACTGACAAAGAAATAATGTTATTAGAATATAGAAATACACCAGTTATAGGAAGTAAATATACACCAGCTCAACTACTTTTTAGTAGAAGAACTCGTACTAAACTTCCTATAAATAATAAATTGTTAAAGCCTAAAATTGTATCCAACTTTCATGAAATTTTAAAAAACACTGCAATTAAAAATAAACACTACTATGATAGAAATTCTAAAAGGCAAAATCATAAGTATAGACCTGGACAAAATATAGTATACAGACATAAAGGTTCTTGGGAACCAGCTCAAATTATAAAATTACATAATACTCCAAGATCAGTAATATTTAGAGGTGAAAATAACAGAGTAAAGCGTAGAAATTACCAAGATATAAGAGCATCAACATTTAAACCAAAATTTAGGGATAATCCTGAAGATTTGTTCATTAACCAAAACTATAATTATTGGGGAAAATATAACAATCAAAATTGTGACAAAAATTTGGAGATTTCTCTAGATAATAACAATGCCTCAAATGGTAAATCTTCAATTAATATAGATAATAAGGATAGGACGAATATGTATGTTACTAGATCAGGTAGAATATCTAGACCTCCTGTGAGATTAAATTTGTAATAGGTTAATAAATATATGTTAGAAAATATTTTAAGTTTAATGGTTAAAGTTTAATATTATTTCATACTTAAGGAGAGAGGTGTTTTATATATATAAATAGTGTTAAGATCTGATGAACACTTAATATGCAGTGAAATTATTTAGTTAAATGTTATGATCTGATGAACAGTTATGTTTATATTTAAATGTGAATCTAGAGGGCAAAAAAGTTAGTTTGATTAAGTTAGAATGTGTATGTCAAGAAAATAATAATAAAACTGGTTAAAAGTAATCTGCATCATTATTAGTTTAAAAATAATAAATATTACACTCGTGCCTTGAACATGTGGCAAAAAAACGGACTCATCTAAGACAGTTCCCTTATCCAATTTCGCCTCCATTAACTATATTTTAGTTTTTAAAAAATGTTTTGTTTAATGTGTTATTGCACTTTCAATATTTGATTTTTAATTGATAGGATTTAAGTCTCATCGAGAAACTGGTAATTTGTGCGCCCTGCCATGGCTCTCTAAAGAATTGTTTCTGTTTTGTTACAAACTGTTTGCTTGTCGGAGAAAAGGTTAAGAAATACTGTGAAACTCAGGATATAAATGACAGAGGTCAAATAGAGCTAAGCCAATTATTAGAGTTTGTAGCAACTATGGAGGTAAATGGTAACCTGGTAGATATAACCAAAGAAGAAAAACAAACAGGAAATGCTGATGAAAGAATTATTGATAATGGGAGAGATATAATTAAATCGGAACAAGTGTTCTGTGGCGATAGTGAAAATGCTGCTGAAGAGAGTAAAAACCTGGATGTGATTACGATACAAGAAACGTTTTGTGGAGAAAATGAGATGTATCTTAAGGAAGAAAACTTTTTTGAAGTGGAGGACCATGAACTTTTGGAATCTAACGAAAACACTAAAATGGAAATAGATGAACCCGGTTCCTTACGGTAATATTAAATTGCTTCATTTTTAAACGTTGAATTTTTCAAATTTTTTTACACTCATTTATTACACTTATTATTTATCCATGCAAAAACAGTATCAGAATAATACGAATAGAAATTATTGAATATGAAGTGTAAAGAAAGAAAAACGAATTGTCTTAGACACAGCCAGATGTGCTTTGTCCCACCGAGAAATGGGAGATAGTTATTTGAGGGTTTCTGATGGAAGTGCAGTAATTAATTAACATGAAATAACAAGAAGAATTTTTTCAACAGCATCAACATTAGGTTCATGAACTATAAGAATTGTTCCATTGGTAACATACAAAGTGCATATCTTTTTCTTAAATTATTTAGATGGTGTGAAATAGAGCCATTGTTGTCCTGGTTTAATTCGTTAATTGTTTCCCTAATTTTAGTTTTAATTATTTAAACAGTTTGATTAATATCATCATTTTGTTCTTCAAAAATTCCCTCAAAAATGCATCCAAAGGTGTTAAATCGGGGCTGTTTAGTGGCCATGGAATTGGTCCGCCATTACCAATCCAACTGTCAGCACAAATTGACCAGGGTTCCTCTAAAAGCTCCGCTACCTCTGTCAGAATTATTTGTAAATATGTTTCTCGTATTTGGGTCAAATTAAATTTTTGGCCCTACAATTGTACTTTTAAAAGTCAAACTTTAAAAGATTTTCTACTAGATTTTTTTAATTTCAACAACTTTCCTTTATCGTTGATTTTTCTTCTTCCACGAACGTCTATTTTTCCTATTGAAAGACCTTCTGTGGAAAACGACGAATCATCTGTCCATAATATGTATTTTAAAAAAATTAGTGTTTGCATCCAGTAAAATCCTTTGAATTTTGAAGTAACTTTTTCTAAGTTCATGTGATACATTGCATAAATTAGTTTCTATATTTTCTAAAAAAAAAAATTTTGAAATAGTCAACCATCTCACGATGGCTACCAGAGTGCATGTTTTTAGTTCTGGAGGCTTTGTTTTATAGTAAATCTAGTAGTACTACGGACGTGGCAACAAAAACCTTGAATTTACTTTTTACTTTTAACATTTATAACGTAAATTATAGTAAAATTACGGTATTAGTAAATTCGGGTTATAACATTCTTCATTCTCTCTTGCTATGTTTTTTCTTTTGAAACTATCAGTTTCTCTCGCAAGGCAATAGGATAAGCATTTAAAAATGTGTGTGTTGTCACAGTATCATCAGTAATTATTGTGCTTTCATCAGAAACCGTAAAATTCCTATATTCATATTTATTAGTGTTTTGTCAGATATCCCAAAAAATATTACAACTAGACTTATCAACCCTATATATTTAAAATAAGGGAAAAAGAAGTGTATACAGGGTTTTCCATTTAAAAAGCAATCTTCATTGTCATTGATATAACCATTGCAAGCAAATATTTTTAATTGCATTTAAAAATATATATATATATATACAGGGTGTCTCACCGGGAACTGAATCGATCGATATAGAGAAAAGTACGCATCAGAAAATTTTGAAAATTTAGATAATGTCGGTGTGGCCAATCCAACTAAAATGATTACAAGCAGCAGGCACTTCCGCTTATACCTGAAGTCGATACCAACTTGCTTATTTCAAATGGAACACCCTATATATTTTAGGGTTTTCGAAAAGAGCATAAAATTCTGAATCGAAAATATGTAGCATATCCTATACCTAAACCTAGCCGTTTGCAAGAACCGTTATAACTTTCTTCATGTAAAAGATCCTCATTTCTTGTCACGTAAAAAGAACACAAGGAGAATTACGTTCTACAACTGAAATAAATTCAATAATATCATACCAAGTGTTCCGTTTTTCGCGTTACATTTTGTCAACTTCAAACCGCGAAAACTTGTTTAGGTCAAATGGAACACCCTGTATTTTTTTACATCAAGTTGTGTAAAATTGAATTCCCTTTTTTCTGATATTAGCATTGCGGGGGTTAAAGTTACAACTTTTTGAAATATTTGCGATTTTATTAGAAATTCATGAATTGTTGTAATCATCTCATCAAAATAGCCATGATTAGAAACAATCAGTCATTATCTTATGTCAAAAAATGCCATAACTGATTTTTTTTTTTTTAAATTTTACAAGTTTTTATTTTAAATGTTCACATGATCGAAATGTTTCCAGATATTCTTCATTCCAAACGGATATCTATAATATCGGACAAGTAATCCAGTAAAAAAAAATTTATAAATAAATAGATTTTTCGAAAATTAACTTTTAGGACATTAAGATCTACTTTTGAGGAAAACAAAAAAAATTAAATATCTCAAAAACTATTGAGTTTTGCATAATATATGTTAGGGCTAAATTTACTTCTTAGATCATGCCCCATCACATCTCCAAAGGAATGTATCGAATTACCAGTAACCCTGTATAATTAAATTAATAAAAAATTATAAAAGCGCCCTATTGAAAATTAGACAAATGTTTCAATGTAACGTGCAAAAATTAATATTTTTTTATAATAATTAAATTAAAATGTATGTTAGCTTCTATTCTCTTGCTGTAATCCAAGAATTTCATCTAATGTCACGATATTCATGCATACATTCATTCCTATTAATCATTACCTTGAAACTCCGAACGCCAACAAAATTGAACCAGGCTTCCATTCCTTTATTATATAAAGATATTTTCAATAATCCTTTATGTTACCGTAATAATAATAATTTAATTTTTATAATTTTTAGGTTTGAGGAAGGTCTTGATATGCCACTGTTGGAAGCCACCACAATAAATTCCAAGCTGTACAAATGTGATCGAACAAGAGAAATAGAACCATTTAAAAAGCATCTCCTGGTACATAAGATTCCTTCAGAAGTAACAATGTCCAAATGTAACTTCTGTCCATATCAGGCAGAACGAAAAAAAGACCTTGAATCACATTTACTAAAAAAACACACATGTGCCATTTGTTCATATCAGACAAAATATAAAAGTGGCGTTAAAAAACACTTGCTGGTACATAAGGAAATGGATCCTTCAAAAGTAACAGTGTACAAATGTGACACTTGTTCATATCAATCAAAATATAAAAGTGACCTTAAAAGACATTTACTGGCACATAGGAATTTTTCAGAAGTAACATTGTACAAATGTAACTTTTGTCCATATCAAACAAAACGAAAAGGTTCCCTTAAAAAACATTTTCTAACACATAAGGATCTCTCAGAAGTGACGATGTACAAATGTGACTCTTGTTCATATCAGTCAAAATATAATGGTGACCTTAAAAAGCATTTGCTGTCACATAAGAATCCTTCAGTGTACACATGTGACACTTGTTCATATCAATCAAAATATAAAGCTTGCCTTGAAAGGCATTCACTGACACATAAGGAAAAGGATCCTTTAAAAATAACAATGTATGCATGTGACACTTGTTCATATCAGTCAAAATATAAAAGCAAACTTAAGAAACACTTGCTGAGACATAAGGAAGGGATTCTTCAAAAGTAGTAGTGTACAAATGTAACTTTTGTCCATATTGGGCTCATATTCTGAGACATAAGGATCCGTTGGAAGTAACAATGTACACATGTGACACTTGTTCATATCAGTCAAAATAGGGTGCCCCAAAGTTCCGAATTTGGCCGATTACGGCTGTATTTGAAATGGTGGAAAGATATTGTCTATAGATTATTTTCTTGGTCTTCAATTCTGAATAACTAGAAAATATGTACAGTTATACAGGGTATTCCGTTTTCGTTGGCCGGGCATCAACTTCGTTATTTTAAATGGAACACCCTATGACCCTATATTTTTTTCCTTTATCGAGTTACCCGTCTAATTATATTTATAACTCTATTAAGGTGGTAAGGTACTTAAAATGAACCGTTTACGAAATAAAAAAGATTTTTTTTTACAAAAAATGAGGTTTGCGGATAAGTTTTTGAGTACGCCTGATTTCATAGATAAGAGAGTTTTCAAAATTCTGCTTATACTGTTATGTTGGGCATATTAAGGGCTAGTAGGGTAGAAAGTTATTAACATTAATCTTATACAGAGTGCTGAAAAAATTGAGTTTATTTTTTCGCTAATAAAAAAGGCCGTAATTCAATTTTTTCAAATGGGACGTACTATTTTCAGTTCTGTCATCTAATTAAGTGCTAAATTATCTTTCCATTGATATATCATAGTAGGTATTTATCTTTAGGGGTTGCATAGATATTAAGGTTAAATATCTGTCTGACTGAAATTCACATAATTTTACATCACATCACATAAATATTTTAACTTGGGCGGTATGCCTTGATGTTTGTCATGCAAACTCAACTTTTACGAGCTAGCACGACAATCTTCAAAGCATACCGCTCATGTTGGCTCATGTAGACAGAAAAGTGATACATCCGTTTATGCCACGTGTTGAGTTTGTCCGCTCTGCGCCGGGGCGATGGTGCGGATGCCATTATTAACTTGACATCGCTGCAAATTATATCTATCGTTGTTTATCTTAAAGCTTAGAATAAATCCATCTCATTCATTTACATTGTAACCCGCTATGTAATTCTGGGCTTGCCAGGAGTGGAACGTATTAGGTATATGCACATTCTAGCTTGTCGTTAGTTTATGTTTG
This sequence comes from Leptura quadrifasciata, assembly GCA_963675555.1. Lineage (NCBI taxonomy): Eukaryota > Metazoa > Arthropoda > Insecta > Coleoptera > Cerambycidae > Leptura > Leptura quadrifasciata. Next base: position 91,798,376 of record OY776680.1, on the reverse strand, counting down.
TCTATTGATTCGTCCAGTGAAGAAGTTTAGTGTTTCAAAATAAATATGAATTATTCGCGGAAAGAAATGGTTGTCAAGGAACAGCCTCTTAGCATCCCGAGTCTATAAAACCACATATCCTGAAAGGAGACATCCTTTAGAACTTGCATTTAGTAGTTTTAGAGACAGATTTATCGAAACCGGTGAAGTGCAGTACAAACCTCATGAAGTTCCAGCAAGAAAAATGGAAAGAAGGAAAATTAATATCGGGTTATGATATCCTTAGTTGAACATCCTACCACCAGTACTAGAGAATTGAGCAATAATTTAGACATAAGCGGGACAATAGTAAGGCGAATCGTAAAGAAAAATAAATTCCATGCTTACAAAATTTCATTACATCAAGAATTACTTGGGGATGATTTTTTAAACAACTATGTCGAAATTACTCAATCCTATATCAATAGTAATGCACAGAACTTTTAGTCGTTCATAAACTCAAATAATAACTCAACTACAATTCCGGGAATTGTGTTGTATGAAAATGAAACCTACACGAAACCTCAAGATATTGTGGATATATTTGGTAATTTTTTCAAAAGTGTCTTTCTCCCATCAGAATCGAATGATTCTGAGTCACTGGAACCAACTTTGTGTTATGATTGTTTAAATAATATTGATACTGAAACTATAACAGAAAGTGCGATTTTAACCGCAGTAAAAAAATTAAAGAATAAAATGACTTCAGGTTCAGATGGCATACCATTATTTATTGTTAAAGATTGTATAGGTGCCTTTGTTACCCCAATGTGCATATTGTTCAATCAGGCCTTAAAAACAACCATATTTCCGAATCAGTGGAAGGAAGCCAAGGTAAGTCCTGTCTTTAAAAGTGGTGATAAAGCTCATGTCATTAATTATAGGCCTATATCTATTTTATCCAACTTTTCCAAGCTTTTTGAAATCGTTCTGTATAACCACATCTACCCATCAGTCCATAATTTAATATCTTACTCTCAACATGGCTTTATGAGCAAGACATCTACAGTGACCAATTTGGCAGTAATCTCTCAATTCATTTCGGACGTTGTACATAATAAGGGACAGGTCGATGTGGTTTAGACACACTTTTCAAAGGCTTTTGAGAGAATTTTGACCACGTTACACTACTTAGTAAACTTTGACAGTTTGGTTTTAACAAACACATGATAGTACTCTTTAACTCTTATCTGCAGAAGAGAGCTCAATACGTTTCTTATAATGGATATAAATCTGATAAATATTTGGGTGCCTCTGGTGTCCCACAAGGGTCGAATTTAGGTCCACTGCTGTTTCTTTTGTTTATAAATGACCTGACTTCTATAATTCAGTGTAACCACCTTTTTTTGCTGATGATTTGAAGATATACACCGAAATATACAATTTAGATGACGGGCAGAAGTTGCAAACTGATTTGAATAGTATTAAAGTCTGGTGTGTTAATAAGTTACATTTAAATCCTGTGAAATGCAAATTTTTATGTTTCACAAGGAAACAGTCAGTTTGTGAATATCACTATCAAATCGATGGTAATTTACTAACACGTTGCACTATTTACAAAGATTTAGGTATAAAATTTGATGCTCAATTTACTTTTAGAGATCACATAATCGAGAAAATATCAGAAGCATTGAAAATGTTTGGCTTTATTATCACGAACTGTCGAAATTTCATGGAGATTAATGCTTTTAAAGTTTTATACTATTCATATGTGCGTACTAAACTGGAATATGCGTCTCTAGTTTGGTACCCTCACTACAATTGTCACAAAGATGCAGTTGAGCGGGTACAGAGAAGATTTTTAAGATACTTGGTATTTAAACTGGATGGTGAGAATCCTGTAAGAGGAATTGATTATATGTACCTGACAGAAAGGTTTAATATTACGAGCCTAGACACAAGGAGGAAATGTGCCTCATTATCATTTTTATACAAATTACTACACAATGAAATTGATTGTCCTGAATTATTAGCTCAGATTAACTTTTATGTACCTAGACAGGGGTCTAGACAAAATGTATTTTTTTATAACAACGTTGCGAGAACAAATTTGTTATTAAGGTCTCCGGTGTATGTAATGTCTAACAATTTTAACAATATCTCTCATTTATGTGATATTAAGAACTGCACTTTAAAGGAGTTAATGAATAAGGCAGTCATTGTGGATGAGGAAGCTATGTAGTCATACAGGTACCTATGTATTACTTGTTGTTTCTATATTTGTAACGTACTAATTGTCATGTACTTTATATTTTAGCATTTTATGTATTTAAATATTTTTCCGTTATATTGCTCTGTAAATGGTTTATACTGTTGGGCAATAAAGCTATTATTATTATTATTATTAGAAACTGTAAATTTTAATATATTTAAAAAGAAATGTATTATGTAAAATAATTTTATTAGGTGCCTGGAGTGTTGTATCCATTTTTTATATTTTTATGTACATATGCTAAGGACGCTTTTATTTGTAAATGGCAATTATTATATACTGTATATATAGTTGAATTGTTGATGTAACGAATATGTTTCTACGGGTAGCAAGGCCTAATAAAAACTACTTACATGTATTTATCTTTTAAAATTATTAACATTTATTCATCAAAACAATTATACACATGAAAAAAACAGGAATAAATACAAGTATTGTTGAATATAAAGCAAAGCTGTTGTAAATTTAAAATTACAAAAATAATGGTCATTGAATGTTGTATGGAACATAATAAATGAGGTAAGCAGGTGTAAATGTAATAAAAAATACGCACCCTTATACAACAAAAGGAATTTCGATATTCGTGCCTATAACTTTATAACAATTTTCATAAGACATAGAGTTGTTAAATTTATTTTAAAGACCATTTTACAGCCGTTACACAACTGATAGGGCATGTAGACCAAAAATTATAACTCGAAATGTTACTTGGACTCTTGGGCATGACTTTCAATATTTTGTTGATTTAAAACACTTTGTGAAATTTACGGCACTGTTTACTTGTTGAAGATTTTATTTAACTGCTTATTTTCATTTGGCTCTATTTTATTTTCAAGTATTACACTACGCATTTTTGTTTAAAGTTTGTTCTTTTATCTAAGCTTTTTAAATTTTTTATTTCCATTTATTTAATTCACCTATTGAATTTATTTATTTGGATTATGAAGAGTTTATTTACTTCATTGCTGAATTTCCTGAAAAGTGAAAGTTGAAATAAAGTTCAGAAACTGCTTCAATGCATTAAAGCGGTTTGAAATTTGAGACAATTATCACATTACCAATTGTGTTTGATGTGTAACAATCCTTGGAATAAATAGTCACATAGAAGTTAAATAATTAAAATGTTATAAAAACACAACTAAAATATATGAAAGTTTATATATTTTATTTAACTACACTTCAAAATTCAATACCTACTTAAGGGTTTTTATTTATATTAATTAAATGCTTTTATTATAGAATTGTGATAGTACCTTATTTTTACTGAAATTCTGTCATACTTAGAATATAAATTCACTGACCTTTTGCATTATTGCACTTTATTTTATGTGACAGTTTTGCTATTAAAAATTATTGATTTATACTCTACTTCCTTTTCTGGTATTACATGAACAGATTCAGATTAGAGCAAAAACCAATGGAGAAAATTGTACTTATACATTTTTCAAATCTTTGAATCACTGCTCTAACCAGATACGCTGCAAATTCAGCTAGTGCGATAGACTATATTCGTTTAGATTCTAATATTGAAAATTCTGCAATGTCTCATGGTTCAATGGTATTTCAGATCATTATTGACAAATGTTAAAAATTAAATATGAGTATAATATAAAAGAAATTGTGCATAAAAGAATATTAAGTGAAATAACTATAATAAATTTATAAATTATTTAAGTGCAGAGACAGTTAATGAGGGTTTTAGACTTTTTTCTGAAACGTTTAAAAGTTTTAGCAGCTGCCGAAAAATTGCAGAATAACAAATGTTTTGAAAAACTCGAAATAAAAGTGGGGCCATATGGAATATTATAAATTATGACACAATGGAATTATGGAAATGAAAAATTCAAATACAACCGATCTCGATGGTATATCTGCAAATATTTTGAAGATATCAGTCAACTTTATACTAAATTCACTTACGTTTTTGATCAATTTTTCTTTAGAGTCCTGAACTTCTCCTAATATTTTAAAAATAGCAAAATTGATACAGCTCTTTAAGAAGGAGATAAAACAAACATTGAAAACTATGGTCCAATATCACTGTTGAATACTATATCAAAAACATTACAGAAAATTGTATTTAATCAATAGAAAAATCCAGCTCAACGTAGTTTTCTAAAAGGAAAAAATACTCATTCAGAAATACTAAGATTTTCTCAACAATTTATATGCAAACTTCGATATAGGTCGTTCATCAATGGGCCTTTTTATTGATCTGAGGAAAGCGCTCGACTTAGTAGGACATGATTTGGTTAGAGAGAAGCTTATAGCGTACGGCTTCAGAAGTAAAATTAACGAGTGGTTGTTTTCATCTTTATCTGAACGAAAGTAAGTAGTGGAGATAAATGAGGCTAGATCTGATAAATTAAATATTAAAATAGGTGTACCACAGGGATCCATGCTGGGGCCGGACCGCCGGTGTTTTTAATTTTTGTTAAATGATCTGCCAGAATTGTTTCGTCATAATTTGACAATGTTTGCTGATGACAACACGCTGCTCTGCACTCTGCAAAGAAGGATGTTGTACAAGATATGCAAATTATTATTAATAATTTTATGGTATGGCTTAAAGCAAATAAACTATATTTAAATGCCTCTAAATCTGTGTTCATTAATTTCGCATCCAAAAGCAGTATGATGAATGAAAATTATCTTTTAAAAGTAGATCATAGATCAATTGCACAGGTGAGAGTTACAAAATTTTTAGGCGTTTTTATTGATAACAAACTTATAGTTGGGAGGATCATATTGATAACTTGCCAAAAGAGTTATGTTCAGTTTGTTTTGCTTTTTATAAGTTGAGTGATATTACAAATCTGAAATAAATCAGTGTAGATAAGCTATCCTTTGTAGTTAACAAAATCCTTGAGCTTGTCTAGTTATACCGATTTATTCCCCCAAGGTCATACGCGATTGGCCAGTTGTGATGTCGACAACGGTCCCGGTCTGCTAGCGGCTTGCACCAGCGGTTCTTTTTAAAATAGATACATTTTGTGGGATGCCGTTTTATTTTATTTTATTTTTTTCAGCTAAATAGATCTCATCGATATTTTATGAATGGTAAACTAAAAATCCCTAGATTTTATTTCTAACACAGTTATCATATACAGGTGTATAGAAAGAAACCAAAACACAAATATGACGTGTGCCTATCGTATGGTAGCCGTAGAGCCCATGGTGCAATCAACTACCGTTGCACCGAGAAATGGACCGCTTAATACGTCACTAACGGTCCAAATATAGGGGGGTGGGGGGAGGACACCCTTACTCTTATGGAGCTATCAAATATATATTATAATAATAATATAAACACCACTGAAATTAGACAACCCCCAATTCCAGAAGCCAGGGCTTGTGCGGAAGGGGGTTACACATTGAAAAAACGCGGACATACAACCATTTCCTCCGACAGTGCCAGGATTCGAACCCGGTGGTGCGATGTCCGTGTATGATTAATCGCGATTGCCAACTCGCGCCTTAAACCCACTCGGCTATCGACCAGACGATGGATCAGTGTTTTGAATATAGCATGTCAAAGTGAAGTAATAAAATTATTCACCAGCCTTTCAAAACAACCTCCCATTTTAAAGGTTTCATTCTGTCTCTAAAATCGATATTTCTCCTTTTCAATTATTGTATAACGTTACCACGCAAATGTTAGGCATATTGTCACATTTGTTCAATTTTTAAAACATTTAGGTGGTTATATAACTATCACCAAACACAGCTTTCATTGAATAAACTGTTTTTTTTATGATAAATAATTGTATCGCTAATAGTAAAACTTTGTTGTTCAATACTATTGCATTTTTGACCAAAATTTTTATTAAAATAATAAAGGTATTAAAATTTTCTTTATGCTATATCTGATACTTACGCCATCAAAAGCTGGCGTCAAGCCCTGACTTGAAAAGATATGATTCGTTTTGGACTTAATGGCATAAAATGGCGGCCAAATAAAATTTTAAATAACAAATTCAATTGCGCACACTGGGTTTAATATTTTTGTACCAAATATTTTAGGGTATTTTTGTTAAAATAACAGGCATATTTTCTGAAAGTTTGAAGCTGATCGATTCACCCAGCGGCTCTGGGCAGAAAAATGAAAAGAAAACGAATTTTAGCCAGTTTTTTTACTTTTGTAGGTTATGGTTGCGCTTCTTAAGATCTACAGTAAACAATCATTTGTAGAAAATTTAATTACAAACATTTTTTTTGTCCCGATCGGACCTATCCCACTAAACATGTGAACATTGTAATGATGTTTAATTATTGTTCTAACATAACAACCGAACGTTCTCCAAAAAAGCTGATCGACATTAGAATAACATTCACCTCATAGCAAATGTCCTGCAAATAAACGTTGCCATTATTACGTTAAAAATTGAACATCATATTACTGTTTATCATACAATAACTGAATGTCTACATAACATTAAAATTACTATGTTAGAACATAAAAACAACGTTAAAACTTTCAACATTTTTACTTTAAAGTTTCCTTTCTAAACAGCTAATATACAAGTAGGCAATAATTTTTTGTGCTTCAGCCCCACATCCTGTTAACATTATTGTAAAGTAAGTTCAGTAATGTTTGTAAAATGTTTTTCTACGAACATAAGAAAGTAGGATTTTTTTATTGATTTCAGTGCGAAAGATGTCACTTTTTTCAGTTTTACTTTTGTAATATTGCTATTGACAATGTAAGAGAGTATTTGTTTAACTGGCAAAAAAATGGCAAATTTTCTGCTGTGGCTGGCGTTTCATAGTAGAGGTAAATCCACAAAACCAAGGCTGTGAATCCAGCGAAGACAGTAAATCTGCATTTGATGAATATATAGCTTTTTCGCAGTTTGTTTAGAATTATCATTAACTGTGATTGTTTTTATTAAAAGTTTGATTTTATGTATCAACATACTGTAAAATTATCAAATGTCCATAAATTTATACAACACAATGGCTAACATTATATTAAAAATAACCACAATCTTAACTTCTAATAATTCTAAACAATTGGCAGGAAAACACTTGTTCAATATGGAAAAATACATATTTACTGCCTTGGCTACAATCATAGCATCGGTTATGAAACACAGCTGTCATATGTATTTTTGTTTGTTAAACAAATTTAAGTATTACTTAACATTGTCAGTACCAACATTAAAATCAATAAAACTGAAAAAGTGACCTCTCTCACACTGAAATAAAAAATAATAATCCTACTTTTTTAATGGTCGTAGAAGTAATTGTGTGCATGAAACTTCTGTTTTCAAAGCATTTTTACACTCGTCCAATAAACCTCTCGTTAGTGACAAAGAGCAACACTTCCAACGCTGGTTCTATAAGTATTTATGGAAGTTTATTATTTATTCATGGAAGTATTCTGCAATAATAATAATAATAACTAATATAAAAATAGACTGAGCCACTGCTAGCGCTTTACTATATATCTATTTTATTATAATTTTCACACCGATTTTGAATTCATGCCACCACAAATTTAGTTGTCGTTTTCTTTAGATATGAAACATATAATTCTGCATCCTCCTCATAATTATCCATGTCCGTTGTCTTAAATATTATTGATAAATAAAAGGTTGCTACGTATCAATAAATATTGGCAGATATATTACAAGTTTATTTTTGTAGATAACAAAAAAAATACTATGTGAGCCGTAAACAGAGAAAAATCTTTATGAATTCAGTAAAATTAAAGAACCCAAGAATAAGTTAATAACATAGGTACCTAACCGATATTATACTTTTCCATTCAAATAAAGAATTAATAATTTTGTAAAAGGTTTAATCAATGTAGGTAATTTACTTTGATTTTACTCATATTTTCATTACTAAATTTTTACACTGCTATTAATTACCATACTAATAGAAAAATATGTGTATTAATTATGTTTTCTTTAAAAATGTCTGCTTGCATAAATAAAAATATAGACTTGCTTTTTGCAGATAAATTTATTCAAATGTATTTTTAACAACATATTTATTACCTATATGACACAGTAATTTATGCTACACATTATGTTGTCCCTGATGCACACACATATCTGAAACAAGAAATGGCAATATTTCAGTAGAAAATTTCGGTGTAAATGATAAGAAACTTATTTGTTAATAAATACAGTTATAATTCAGATACTTTCTCTAAGCGGCGTTATTAAAGTATATAAATTAAGCACAAAACCCTAAAAAATAAACCAACAATAAAAAAGCAAACTATTCATAAACCACTATTCTGTACTACAGACATTTGAATTTTTTGTCAATTGCATTACAACCATATTGTTATTAACTAATAAGTGCGCATACAGATAAATATTATTATATTAAGGCCCATGCAGCATGCAGTTTAAATAACATTTCTATCAGCTCGGCTTTGACAAATATATGCTATATGATGGTATTTTGTCATATATTATATTACACAGGTAACAGAAAGTAACTAGGTATCATCAGTATTTAACTACTAGATAGACCCTATAGGCTATAGGTATATAATAATACAATAAATCGGATACATTGTTTTGCACAAGGACAAAATAACTAAAAACAGATAAACAATCTATATATCTCACAAAATCAATCAATATAGGTTAGGGCACAGCATAATATGTAATTGTCTATGTAAGAAATGATAAAAATTAAATAATTATTTCAATTTTCATAGCACAAAACAAACAATGTAAAGTCACAAAAGAAAAGAAGAGCCTTGACTTTCAAATGGAATAAATTGAAAGATCAAAGTTGTGTGAATGGGCTTTTCCAAAAAAGAGCTCTAATTATTATGTGGAATATTCAGTTGCATCTTTTTAGTCTTTTTTAGCCGACATTACTTATTAACCGATATTGACACTAGGTAGTAGGTACCCAGCGTATAGACTATAGATATAACATTACTAATTTTACCACCATGCAACGACTGCATCGCCAAAACTCATGCTGCCTGCAATCTAGTTGAAAATTCCTTGCAAGTATATAAAAACATTCTACTTACATTATTTTGCTCTATTTTTATCCACACACGGCACGTACACAATACAAAACTTTTATAAATACCTAATGATCTCTTGTAACACTAATTTATTTACGCAGCACCCTACAGAAGCACAAAACCAACAAGAACAAACATTCAAAATGGCAGTTACAGTCTATATTTTTTAACATCGCACTGCGCAAATGCGTTTTAGATAATGCATATGAGGAAATGTGTGAGACATTAAAATTACATACATAAAACGTTTGATTATGGATATTCTTCGAACTTGATGATGATAATATAGTTAGTACAACATAAAATTTATTACGTTATAAGAACGTTTAGATAAAATGTAGGATGAGGGAATGTTTGACAAACGTTAAAATTACAATTATAAAAATGTTTGTTTAACAATTACTCTTTACTTAATTCTTACCTTCAACAAATGTTGAAAGAATGTTTTATAAATGTTGCTTTTCAATGTTAAAATTCCAAAAATTCGTAACATAATTTAAATGTTCGACAACAGAATGTTTTTTAGAAAACGTTTATGAGATAATTTGAATGAGGTTATTGAAATACGTTTTAAGTATTACCTGTTTAAAACGTTACACAACATTATTCTCATGTTTCATGTTTAGTGGGATATATCTCGAGTTATTCCCATTTTTAGGATGAAAAGCGCGGATAAAGAAATTAAATTGTTAATAACAATAATTGGAGCACAAGGTCTTTGAAGTACAAACATTTATTGGGTACTCCTGAGCACCTCCCCAACAGGATCCAACCATAAAATTGCTTATATTGATTTTTTGTGCTATTTTGACTGCGCTGATTGTAATATACACTTTTACATCATTAAGGGCGGGTTGTACAAACGTGGTTCAACTTTGAACTAAGTTCAAAATCCAAGGTTACAATTGTAGCAACAATGGTAGTCAAGAATTTTGAACCGAGTTTAGGTTGAACTGGAACTGAACTTTGTTTGTACAACTCGCCCTAACAGCCTACTTCATGATAAATTTGCACGGTTTGCTCCGTCTATTTTTGTCTATAGTCTCGGCCTTCTATTTCTAAACAATTTCCATGAATTTATAGGGCAATTTGTTTATTCGCAGTTGGCAAGTTGGCATGATATGAAGGGAAGGTCATCTATTAACCTAACTTTCCATTTCGTGACGACTTGGGGAATTGTTCATTTCTAAACATTTTTAAATAAGAAAATGGATCCTAAGACTAGTAGTTTTGCAAATAGCAACATTTCCCTAATAAACAGTATCTGCGAAGAGTGGGATACTGACGACGATGAAATTTCCTTGAAGGAAGAAATTCAATATGATGTGGATGAATTAAGCGAAGAGAAGGAATTTTTAATTATAGATTTGGAAGCTAGCCATGACGATATTTCCAACAGTATATCTAGCGAAATGGGCAGTGAGTCGCCAGAAATTTTATTGCAGAGCGATCAAAAGTGTAGAATACAGAATAAAACTGTTTCAAATATTATCGAAAAGTATCTGAGTATTGAAGCTGAGGGAGAAGTGAACCAGAAAAAGCATGGAACTTGTGACAAATTATTTGTGAATTTACGACAAGAGGATCTTCAACAATTGCAGAAGCAGAAACATTTCAATGGAAAACAGAGGTAGGTATTTCTGATGATTTATTGATTTCCATAGAAATGCGTTAGTTTCTATTTAAGTCCTTAAACTTTATCAAAGAGCTATTTGTATGACACTATAATTTTTGGGTCATTCTGCAGTTTATCCACTTCTCGATTTTTGAAATTTTTTTTGTGAATGCACAGAGAGTTTTATGAAGCATTTGTGGCTAATTAAATGTTGAGCAAATGTATAATAATTGAAAAATTTATGGGAAAGTGGAGCGAATAGGGGTGCTAGATGTGTAAAACAAATGAAAATATGATATTTGTGGGTCACTTTGAAACGATTACCATTGAAGTAGTCATTTTAGGGTAAGGGTACATAAGATAAGAGTTATGGAATATCGTTATATCTACTGTTTATTATAACCCTATTTGGTTTGCAATGACTAATACATAAATTACCCAACAAGGAATAAAAATACGAAAATTTCAGGTCATTTTTACATGAGAAGCATTTAAATTCATTTCAGGGCAACGGAAAATAAGCGTCATGACAAATTTGAATGTTTACTAGGGTACAACGAGACTCAATGACTTGCAGTAATAAGCAATCAAATGCCATGACTTTTATTTACCCTTGCCCTAAAATGACTTTTTCAATGCTAATCGTTTAAAAGTGACCTAAAAACGTAATGTTTTCACTTGTTTTTAGTGTTTTTACACACACACCCAGCACTCCGATTCGCTCCACTTTCTTACATGGACCATAAGGAGAATTCTGTGACCCTCTACCTTGAACTTATAACTCTTAGTTTATATCAATTTATTTTAATAGCAAGCAGCTATATGTTCTTTTTTTTTTAGTGCATTGTGTTCCTCCGGAACAAAATTGAAGAAAATATTTGAAAGGTGTGTAGATAAGCACAGTGGCAAAGTATTATTTAAATGTCTTTATTGCCAGTTTCAATCGATACATTTGAAAGATATGATTGGGCATGAAAGCAATATACACCAGATCGGATCTGAAATAGATCAATGTGACAAACGTTCATATGCGGTAAGTTTTTGTTGTATTTAAAACCGGTTAAAATGAATTAAATTATGATCGAGACAGTTCCTATTTCGACGATCAAATGTGGTAACCCAGCTCGCAGCAAGATACGTTCTTGCTGCAAACTGTGTTTGCAGGCAGTTTCTTCCATTAAACTGATCTAGGTTCTGCTTAGTTGTTTTTTGTTTCATTTGTTTTTTACACATTATAATGCCTCGTTGGTAATTGTATAGAACAACCCGTTTCGCGTTTTTTTGTCAGAAACGTGTTGAGGATTATGTAGGAACAATTTTGCACTTATTAAAATTAGGGCAAATTAACAATAACCCAAATAGCTAAAGGGAGGTGGGAGCAGATAGGAGTGCCGGGTGGGATAGAAATGGTGTACGTACATGGATATGTTATTTTGCGCACACACACCATTGAATGGTTAGTTTTTTCAAGAATTTGACCAAAATAAGGGTGGTTTGTAGTAGTTGAAGTAGGGGTAGTCATGGGGGGTGAAAGTATGGGGTTCTACAAGGATTACAGAGTGACAACATGTGAGGAAATCTTCCTTGCCCTTCAACAACCCACGCCCAAAGGTAAGAAATTTTCTTTCATCAATTTTGTCAACATGGAAAAAACTGTAGACAAAATTTTTATTAAGTGACAAATCGTTAAGACTCTATGATTAATGTCTTCTATGATGCTCTTTATTGTGTTTTTGATTTGTATATTCCCCTTAGAAAATCATCAGCTTGTAAATTTCTTCCTTGGTTTTCTCCGGAGTTGAAAGATTTAATTATACTGAAAAAGAGGGCACATAAAAAGTAAGGATAGTAACAGTCGTGAACATTATAATGATTTTAGTATTTTGAGATAAGATGTAAAATTTTCTCACAGCAATGTTACACTAACTACATAAACTTTATCGAGACCTCCATTCAGAGTAATGTTAAGTCCTTTTGACAATTTGTCAATTCAAAAAGACCTGACAATCAACTGTTGTGTTTTCTCAAGATCTATATCTTTTTGAAAATAAAGCGGCCATATTTGAAAACCAAAAGCAAGGATAGGACGAATAAATGAAATTTTTATGAATAGTTCTAGAGATATGTGGTGAAATGATTTCCTGACGAGATATATCATGGAGTTCGCTTCTTTGGTAATGTTCATGATGTGGTTGTACCATTTGAGATTATGCTGTCGTTGAGTTGACATTCTAGTTGAGGATTACGTTTACTGATATGCAACACAGTACATTTATTGATGTTTAGTTTATTAGCCACTTTTTTTGTCCAATCATATATTTTATCAAGGTCGTTTTGTATTTGTTGACGCGCTTCAAGAGGTTTGTTGAATATTGCAATTGTGTCATCTGCAAATAAACTGACACATGACGTAATTGATGCGGGTAGATCAGCAGTGAAAAGAGTAAATAGAACAGATCCTAAAGCATTGTAAAAGTACTTGGTCGAATTCATTTTCGAAATCTACATAAAGAACATCAATAGGGTTTTGCAGATCGAACTCATTAGTCCAGATATGTAGGTTGACTAGCAGATTGGTTATAACTGACCTTCCGGGTATGAAGCCGTGTTGTTCTGGCTGTACGTTTTCTACTGCAAGAAATTCCTGTAGCTCATTGGTTATGATTCGTTCCATGCATTTATATGGAATAGACGTGAGGCTAATTGCATGATAATTGGCAGCCAACTTTTTGTTCCCTTTCTTATAAATGGGTGTGACTGGTGCCATTTTCTAGTCTTTTGGGAGTATACCTAACTCTAAGGATGTTTCCATTATGTCCGCCAAGGGTTGGGACACGACACTGGCCGTGTTTTTTTTGGAAAATATGAGTTTATTTGATTGATCTGGTCTGGGAGCCGAATCATTTTTTAAATTCATAAGTATTTTCTCATTGTTATCTTTTGTGATATTTATGTTCACAAATGAATTTTGCACCCTTTGCAGGCCTTCTATCTCCGGAATATTGTTATTAGGTTCTGTGACATACTGTTGAGTGAATTGCTTGGCAAATATGTTGGCTATTTCAGTTGTGTTTTGTGTTAACATAGCATTATCATCTATAGAACTGGGTATTGCGAATTTCGAGCATATATGTCTTTAGATGTAACTTGGAACAATTTTCATCAGTATGATTGAAGAAGAGTACATTAGCAGAAGTTATGGAAATTCCCATTGAAGATAACATATCTGCCGAGAAACACAATAATGTTCAAAATATTCACAATGAATCAACAGACAACTTTCAGTTTTTTCAGTTCCCAGTGTAAATATAGCCTAAACATAATTCATCAAAATGTCCAGTGCTTAGCTAATAAAATATTACATTTGGATAATGTTCTTGTTGATAAATATAATTGTGATATTCTTTTGCTTACGGAGCACTGGCAAAATAAAGACCAATTAAATAGTGTAAAGTTATGCAACTATACTTTATTAGACTGTTTTTGTCGCAATGTTCAGAAGAACTGTGGTGTTGCTGTCTACAAGAATAAACAATTCACCTCGGATATTATTGTTCATTCTATAAATGATTTCTGTGAGGAAGGTATTTTGGAGTGTTGCTGTGTTGAACTTATATATTATAAAATTATTATTGTGGTAATGTACAAACCTCCTTCTGGAGATTTTAACACATTCTTAAATTTATGTAACAGTTTACTGAACCATCTTTATAGTACTGAAAAGTCAATAATTATTGGCGGGGATTTTAACATTAATTTTTTAAGGCATAGTAAGAATTTGTCACTGTTTAAAGACCTTCTATGTTGCTTTGATCTTCACATTACTGTTAACTCACCAACAAGAGTAACTTCGGTTTCCAGTACATGTATAGACAATTTTTTAGTCACAACAAATATTAATAATTTTAAAGTCAGTGTTGTTGATCTGTATTTATCGGATCATTTTTCTCAGTTTCTTTCCATTAAACTAAAAAATAAATGTAAAAATGAAACCAAATATATATACCGTAGAAATTTCAGCACAGAAAATATTACACGGTTCCATGATTATTTGCAGAAGGAAAATTGGCAAGATGTTCTTACCCAAAATTGCCCTAATACTGCCGTGGACAAGTTTTATGACATAATTTTGTATTATTTTGAAGCAAGTTTCCCTGTAAACCGTTTTAATATTAATAATAGAAAACTAAATGAAAACAAATATATGACACCTGAAATAATTAGACTAAGAAACCAAGTAAACTTATACAGTGACATAGCAAAAATAGATAATAATTATAAGGGCCTTAGTACACGTCTGAATAACTTATATCGTAATAAATTACAGACCGCTAAACGGGAGTATCATGATTGCGAAATCTGCAATTCAAGTAACAGGACTAAAACTATGTGGAACATAATTTAAAAAATTCAGGGGTCAGGTTCAATTTCTAAAGATATATGTTTTAAAAAAGATGGCCTAATTTTCATAGATGTGCCTAATTTTCATAGATCTATATATATATATATATATATATATATATATATATATATTGTTATTATACATGATTTGCAGGAAACAACTACTGAGCGGGCAGATACCCCGACCTGCATTGAATTATACCTTACAAATCATGAAAAATTGGTAGCCAATGTCATTTGTCAACTCCCTGACCAGACATAGACCGGTTTCGAACTTATTAGTTCTCATCAGTATGCCATAGGTCATGGAGCAGACAAATGACAGTGGCCAACCTGCTAGTCTTATACAGACTAATGTAAATGGTATAGTGGTGAGAGGTAAGTGAATCCTCTCATGTGGTCTAATGCTACTATACACCAGACATCATAGATGTCTCCATGGTGCATAGCGACTTGCCATTTTGCAAGTACCGAGAGCGGCGACCTTCAGCCCTTGGTGGACTTAACCTATATACTGTTATTATACATGATTTGCAGGAAACAACTACTCAGCGGGCAGATACCCCGACCTGCATTGAATTATACCTTACAAATCATGAAAAATTGGTAGCCAATGTCTGTGTCTGGTGTATAGTAGCATTAGACCACATGAGAGGATTCACTTACCTCTCACCACTATACCATTTACATTAGTCTGTATAAGACTAGCAGGTTGGCCACTGTCATTTGTCTGCTCCATGACCTATGGCATACTGATGAGAACTAATAAGTTCGAAACCGGTCTATGTCTGGTCAGGGAGTTGACAAATGACATTGGCTATCAATTTTTCATGATTTGTAAGGTATAATTCAATGCAGGTCGGGGTATCTGCCCGCTGAGTAGTTGTTTCCTGCAAATCATGTATAATAACAGTATATAGGTTAAGTCCACCAAGGGCTGAAGGTCGCCGCTCTCGGTACTTGCAAAATGGCAAGTCGCTATGCACCATGGAGACATCTATGATGTCTGGTGTATAGTAGCATTAGACCACATGAGAGGATTCACTTACCTCTCACCACTATACCATATATATATATATATATATATATATATATATATCTGCAGTTTCTACTACTGATGTTGAATTATTTATTGATAAACTAAAATCCTCAAATTCTAGCGGCCATGATAATATTTCTAATAATTTAATTAAAAAATGCAAATGTGTCATTAGTTATCCGTTAGCTTACATAATAAATCTCTCCATAGAGAATGGTATTTTTCCCAGCAAATTTAAAAGGGCTATCGTCTATCCCCTTTATAAGAAAGGAGATCCAAATGAGTATAGCAATTACAGAGCTATTAGTTTATTATGTAGTTTTTCAAAACTTTTCACACTCCATCTCAAAGAGCAGTTATTCAACTTTCTTAAAAAAAATAATCTGCTTTCTCCTGCTCAACATGGTTTCACTACTTATAAAAGCGCTGAGTCGGCATTATGTGATGTCCATCACCAAATTATTAAGGCGCTGGACAATAAAAAATTTACTCTAAGCCTTTTTCTAGATTTCTCGCGAGCTTTTGATACGGTAGATCACCAGTTGCTCAAAGCTAAACTCGCACGATATGGTGTTCGAGGGAAAGCTTTGGAAATATTTTCTTCCTATCTTGACAACAGAGCTCAAACTGTAAAAATGGCCTGTGGAGCTGAAAGCGAGACTTGCTGTGTCAAGCAAGGAGCTCCACAGGGTTCAATTTTGAGACCACTATCCTATATTTAGTTTGCCAATGACATTATCGATTACTTGCAAAGAACATCAAATGTTCATGTCGTGTGCTACGCAGATGATACAAATGTTCTAATTACCGGAGATAACTCAACGGAAGTAAAAACAACCACTGAAATAATTTATCAGGAAATTATATGCTGGTCTTATAAGAATAATCTAAATTTAAATAAAACTAAAACCGTTTCCATACAATTTACATTAAATAACAATTCCGAGGGCCTAACACTTTTTAATGGTACTGACCTTGAGTTAAATACCTGTGATGCTAATAATTTGTTAGGTATCACTTTTGACAAACACCTGCAATGGGCCCATCACATTGAAAATCTGTGTATAAAGCTACGAAAAAGTTGTTTTGCTCTAAAATTTATGTCTAAGCATTGTAGCCAGGATATCCTTAAAACCTTTTATTTTGCCAATTTTCATTCTCATCTGAGGTATGGAATTGTAAACTGGGGTAATAGTACTAATGTAGCCAGGGTATTTTTAACGCAAAAATATGCAATTCGTATACTGTTAAATTTGAGTTACAGAGAAACTTGTAGAGATGCTTTTAAAGTTTTAAAAATTTTGACTGTTGCTAGCCTATACATTCTGGAAGTATGTTCATATGTCCACAAACACAAATCCACTTTTTTAAATAATCAAGTTGGACATTCACATGATACTCGATCTAAACATCTCCTACTGCCTGGCTGTCATAGAACTACTATGTATCAGAGAAGTTTTCGGTATCAAGGGTGTAAATTCTATAATTTATTAGATGAAGATATTAAATCCTCTGGTAGTATACATATTTTTAAAGGGAAACTTAAAAAATTGTTGCTAAACAAAAACTGTTACACAGTCAATGAATTTTTTAATTAATTGTATTTTAATATCTCCTTTTCCATATTATTGTTTTTTTTTCCTCTTTTTAAATTCATATGACATAAATATAATCTATTTTTATAATTATTTTAGGGTCTGACTAAGTCCAAAAATGTCTTATATATTTTAGCAACATTTATATTATAGTGTATTGTTTTCTATTTTTGGTACTGTTTTTTTTAATTATTTATGTGACATTTTCTTCATCAACCTTATGTATACCCTTTTGGGTACATATGTTTTTTCAGTGGAGAAATAAAGATTATTATTATTATTATTATTATGTCTAATTGTCCCAGAGCTTACCTTTATTATTTATTCGAGATCTACGATATCATTTGTAATCAATGGTTTCTTAATTTGCTTTTTACTCTTATTCTTTGAAAGTGGAACAAATTTTTCTATGGCAGTGTTTAGCATATCTTTGAATATACTCCTTTTTCCTTCTACAGATGTTTGCAGTGATAATTCTGTTAGGTCAAATTCTTTAAGATATCTATTAATTTCATTGTAGTTTGCTTTCCAATAGTTTCTTCGGGGCTGACAGTGTTTCCGCTCAAAATGCACATAGAGTTGTAAGTTTACTTGCAGGGTCAGATGATCACTCTTACCAATGGGTTGATCGTATTTGATTTCAGTTATTAAGTTTTCATCATTACTTAGTAGTAGATCTAGTATGGATGGGTTATTTACGCGGTTATCTTGTAGGCCTATCTACGAATTGCATGCAATAAGTTGCTTTCCAGATACATATCTATGAACAAGTAATCAGCAGAATTCCTGTAATCATTTCTCGCGAGTGGCCATTTAATATGTGGTAGGTTGAAGACACCTAGGGTCAGTATGTTTTCTGTAAAGGAAGCCTACTTGATTCTTTCATAAATTAATGTGGCATTTTGGATGGTGGAATGAGGCGGTCTGTAAACGGCAACCAGGAGTAAATTGATGAGGTCTATTTGGATGTTAATTGAGAGTGTTTCGTTTGTGTCATTGTTATATGTGATATTTAGAGACGATGCTACCTTAATAGATTGGTACTCACTAGCTATGTACACTACAACTCCTCCATATCCCAGAGCACCGAGCTGTCGATCCTTTCTATAGAGTGTGAAGTTTGGAATGTTAATAAGTGAATTGGGTATATTTGGTTGTAACCATCTTTCAGTTATTACTATAATTGCAGGGTCGAATTTTGCCATGAGCTAAGTTTGTAGATAATATGGGGATATCGACTAAGGTTTTTTACTTCACACTTTACCAGTTTGTTGTTACAATTTTTGGCACTCTTATGTACTTAATTATGAGGTTATCTTCCCCTCGTTCCATTCGGTTTTTAAGATTTTCACGAGGGCCCCATAGATGTTTCTGCTGCATTGGTGTTTGGTCTGAGTTAAGTTTGATGTTATTGTTTCTAGGTAAATGGTAACTCAGGTGATATAACCAAAGAAGAAAAACAATTCTGGGAGGAAGGAGGAAATGCTGATGGAAGAATTAACGATAATGGGAGAGATATAAATAAGTCAGAACAAGTGTCCTGTGGCGATAGCGAAAATGCTGCTGAAGAGAGTAAAATACTTGATGAGATTAAGATACAAGAAACATTTTCTGGAGAAAATGACATTTATCTTAAGGAGGAAAACATTTTTGAAATGGAGAACCATGAATTTTTTGAATCCAACGAAAACATTGAAATGGAAACAGTTAAACCCGAATTCGTAAGGTAATATCTTTCACTTTAAAAGTGTAAAATTGAATTTTTCATCTTTTTACATATTCACTTATTACACTTAGTATTTATACATGCAACGAAAGGTTCAGAATAATATGACTATAAATTATTGAATACAAAATGTAAAGAAAAACGAATCGCCTTAGACACGGTCAGACGTTCGTTGTCCCACCGAGACAGGAGATAGGTATTTGAGTGTTTCTGTGGAAGCGCAGTAATTAATTACTAAGCGGTAATCTGTGACTGACGATACAATGATAATATTGTTATTAAAATATAATATGTCGCAAACTCCTCTATAAAATCCTCATTTTACTAAGAATTAACTAAAGTTTACTTACTCATAAGGAACGTAGCCAGACTGCAACCAACAGCTACTCTCCGGGCTATGTGCTCCACCAAGCGCTGAATTACAAGTTACAAGCCTGGCGCATTAAGTGTAATAATTGCATATTACCATCAACGCCAGTGCTTCGATTGCATGAAACACCAGCCGAAAGACTGATCCTACTTAAAGAAGACTGGTGCCAGTCGTCACACACCACTTTCAGACTGCAGTTTCAAGCTAGTAGTTGTTTCGGGATAGTAAAATAAGGACTTTATAGAGGAGTTTGCGATTAAAAATATTATGTTTTAATATTCCATCATCTAAAAGCATATTTGAACAATATTGTTATTGTTTGACATTTTGTATTATTTAATCAAAATGGGTTATCCAGAAGCAGAAAAGTATGATATGCTATAAGAATAAAAATAAAATGCTGAGATGAACAATATTATGCTGAGATGAACAATATTTTATAACAAAATAACAATTATAATTTTTTCAACATCAGCACTAGGTGAACTGTAAAAATTGTTCAAAATGACCTCCATTGTTAAAACATAAAGCCTATGTCTTTTTTTAAAATGTTTAGACTGTGATACAGAGCTATCATTGTCCTGGTTTAACTTGTTTCCCTAGTTTTAGTTTTGATTATTTCAACATTTTGATTAAGATTATGTACAACTTTGTTCTTTAAAAACACCCACAAAAATGCATCCAAAGATGTTAAATCTGGGCCGTTTGGTGGCCGTGGAATTGGTTCACCATTACCAATCAAAATGTTAACTCAAATTGACCAGCTATGCTATCTCTGTCAGAATTATTTGTAAATATGTTTTCCTGTGGAAAACGACGATTCGTCTATCCATAATCTGTATTTAGACAAATTAGAACAAGATTTTAAAGAAGTAGAAAGCCGATGACAAAAAAGAAGAACAAAAGTTGGAACAAAAATTAACGCAAAGGTCAACTTGGAAGTGCGATTTGAAGGAAGGCAGGAACCAAAAAAGTGGAAAGAAATATTTGGATATTTTTATCAAAAGCAAAGGATCACATTACAGATACAATGGTAAAAAAAGTTTATATCAAAAAAGGCAAAAGCATAGGAAAAAAGTATATCTAAGTAAATCGATAAAAACGTACTATCAAGAGAAAGATAATAAATGTTTCTAGTTGGTGTTGGCCAAACACTAAAAGACACAGTATATTACGAACATTTCTGGCCCAGAAGGGTAGCCCTTGATCGCTTTGATTACCGCAAAGGACAACATTTTCTAGATAATCCAGGCATTCACAGAACCAACAATACAAACAGTGAATCCACCAATGATGATTTTTTGTCTGGAAACTCCATAGTCCTACTGCATTTTAACATACAAGGACTAGGTGACAAACATAATATGCTTAATATACACCTAACTTCATACAATGTAGATATCATTTGTGTGACAAAACATTGGTATAGAGAAGCTGGTATAGAGTATTCACCTATACAAGGGTATAAACTGGTTTCTTGTTATTGCTGTACAACCTTAGAGAGGGGAGGAGTGTCTCTTTGCAAGAGATGGACTGGACTTAACTCCGCTGAAGTTAAATTATTCTGTTGGACAACAGTTTGAAATGTGTGCAGGTATCATCAACTCTAATAATAGTTTAAAAAAACATATAACTGTAGTTTACAGGACTCGTGATAGTAATTTTGAAGTATTGAGTCACAAATTAGAGGTATTGATGCTCCAAATTTATAATCCAAAACATCATTATATTATTTGTTATAAATTCTCACAGGAAAGAGGTTCTTATTAAATTTTTTGCCACATATAATATACACCATATAAATATACCCACTAGAATATCAAAATCTACTAGAACTTGCATAGATAATATCTTCTCGAATTGTGAGGTAACTAAATCAGCGGTGCACAACTCTTATTTATCAGATCACACGTATCAGATTTGTACTTTTATATTAGACATAAACAAATCATATATTGTTGAATATATCTATAATCGAAATTTCAGTGCAAATAATATTCAGACCTTTGCAGATATTCTTAATGCAGAGAGCTAGGAAGAAATGTACATGGCAAAAAATTTTCTAAATAAGTTTGATTGCTTTAATGAAACATTTTGTTATCATTACAACTGTGTACTTCCAATGATAAAAAAAAGAACAGAAAAAAAAAGATGGTTTTTGCCTGAAATCAAAGTTATTTGTGAGATGGAAAAATTGGTACGACAGTTACAAAATCCACCTTATACTACCAGGTATAAAGACTTTAAGGCGGTTATACAAAAGTAGCAGTTACAACCATAGAAAAAATGTAAATAATAGTAGATTGACTCAGTCCAATAATATAATGTGCGAAAGCTGGAAGATAATCGATGAGGCTAGCTGGAAATGTAACAAATAAACAAATACAGGTTAAAGCTAAATGATAAAGACAACCCAATAGCTGATAAAACATAAATTGTTAATATATTTAGTGACATGTTTGGTAGTTTAACAAATTCCTATTCTACACCAAATACTCTCAAAATGAACCAGAGATTCGCTCCTTTATTATATGAAGATATTTTCAATAATCCTTTATATTACCGTAATAATAATACTTTAATTTCTATAATTTTTAGGTTTGCGGAATGCCTTGACTTACCACTGTCAGAAATCACCACAAAAAATTACAAGTTGTACAAATGTGATTTTTGTTCTTATCAAACAACAGAAAAGGGATCCTTTAAGAAACATCAGCTGGTACATAAGAGTCCTTCAGAAGTAACATTGTACAATTGTGACTTGTGCCTATATCAGGCAAAACGGGAAGATTCCCTTAAAGCACATTTACTAACACATAATTGTTCTCCAGAAGCAACAGTGTACAAATGTGACGTTTGTTCATATCGGACAAAAAATAAAGGTCATATTCTTAGACATGCTCTGAAACATAAGGATCCTTCGGAAGTAACTATGTACACATGTGACACTTGTTCATATCAGTCAAAATATAAAGCTGACCTTAAAAAACATTTACTGATACATAAGAATCCTTCAGAAGTAACAGTATACACATGCGACACTTGTACATATCAAACAATACGAAAAGGTTACCTTAAAAAGCATTCACTGGCACATAAGGATTCTTCAAAACTAACAATGTATAAATGTGACACTTGCTCATATCAGTCAAGATATAAAACTAACCTTAGGAAACATTTACAGGGACATAAGGAAGAGGATCCTTTAAAAGTAACAACAATGTACACATGTGACACTTGTTCATATCAATCAAAATATAAAGATCATGTTAGACAACATTCACTGATGCATAAGGATCCTTCAGAACTAACAATGTACAAATGTAACTTGTGTCCATATCAGGCAAAACGGGAAGATTCCCTTAAAGCACATTTACTAACACATAACTGTTCCCCAGAAGCAACAGTGTACAAATGTGACTTTTGTTCATATCGGACAAGAGCAAAATATACTCTTCAAACACATCTTCTGAAACACAAGGATCCTTCGGAAGTAACTATGTATACATGTGACACTTGTTCATATCAGTCAAAATATAAAGGTGACCTTAAAAAACATTTACTGGTACATAAGAATCCTTCAGAAGTAACAGTATACACATGCGACACTTGTACATATCAAACAATACGAAAAGGTTACCTTAAAATGCATTTACTGACACATAAGGAAATGGATCCTTCCAAACTAACAGTGTATAAATGTGACACTTGCTCATTTCAGTCAAAATATAAAACTAACCTTAAGAGACATTTACAGGGACATAAGGAAGAGGATCCTTTAAAAGTAACGATAATGTACACATGTGACACTTGTTCATATCAGTCAAAATATAAAGGTGACCTTAAAAAGCATTCACTGGCACATAGGGATCCTTCAAAACTAACAATGTATAAATGTGACACTTGCTCATATCAGTCAAAATATAAAACTAGCCTTAGGAAACATTTACAGGGACATAAGGAAGAGGATCCTTTAAAAATAACAACAATGTACACATGTGACACTTGTTCATATCAATCAAAATATAAAGATCATGTTAGACAACATTCACTGATGCATAAGGATCCTTCAGAACTAACAATGTACAAATGTGACACTTGTTCATTTCAGTCAAAATATAAAGGTGACCTTAAAAAGCATTCACTGGTACATAAGGATCCTTCAGAAGTAACAATGTACAAATGTGACACTTGTTCATTTCAGTCAAAATTTAAATGTAACCTTAGGAAACACTTACTGAGACATAAGGAACGGATTCTTCAAAAGTAGCAGTAAGTAAGTAATCTTTATTAGCAAAAAAGAGGATGCTATATCTTACAATATAAATACAATACACTACAATTAATATAATATGACATATAACATATATATCACAAACGATTAACATAATATACAAAATAATTGACTTTGAAATGGTGGATTAATAACAATTTTTTTCATTTCCTTTTTAATTTTTTTTTTAGATTTAAATTTTTTGGATCATTATTTAATTGGTTATGCCATTTCAGGCCCTTGTAGAAAATTGTATTTTGCCCTGCTGATGTCCTTTTGTATCCTAGTGCATAGTTTTCTCCATATCGAGTATAATGTTTAAGAGTATCATTTATTTTATATAACTTATCAGTTTAGTCATTCTATGAATTAATATAAGAACATTATACATTATTATTTGTTTAACGGAAAGAATATTTAATTGGCTTAACATTTTTCTTACACTAGTGTATCTGTTAGTGCTTAAGATAATTCTTAACGCTCGGTTTTGTACCATTTGCAGATTCTGTATATCGCTTTCATTTAATGTCAGTAGTAATGACAAACAATAGGTAAGGTGAGGTTCAATGATCCTTCAGAAGTAACATTGTACAAATGTAACTTTTGGCCATATCAGACAAAACGAAGAGATTGCCTTAAATCACATTTACTAACACAACTGTCTTCCAGGAGTAACAGTGTACAAATGTGACTTTTGTTCATATCAAACAAGACGAAAAGGTAACCTTAAGAACAGCTAGTACATCAAGGACCATCAGAAATAACAATATACAAAATATAAATCTGGCATTAGAAAACATTTACTGGCACATAATCTCTCATTAACAGTGTACAAATTGACGCTTGTTCGTATCAAACAAAATGTAATCTTAAAAATCATTTACTGACATATACGGGCCCTTCAGAAGTAACAATATACGAATGACTCTTGCTTATTCCAGACAAAATGTCAGTAATCTCAAACATCATTTATTAGTATGTAATCTCTCATTAACCCGTGTTTGTTTTCTCTAAGACGAGAGGTTCAGCTCGAAGCACATCTTGTATTACATAAAAGTTCTCCAGAAATAGCAATTTTACATGATTGACTTCGTTATTCCGATAAAAAAATAATATGATGGCCATAATAGAAGATGAAAACCACCCTAGTGTAAATTTTTGAAAATTGTTTCATATGGGCCATAGGATATTTAGGAAGCCTTATTTGGCAAGAGAATGGTGTCATAAGTTCCGTAATGTGAAATCATTGCTGACAGGAATTATAATTTTCCTTAAATTTATAATTTGCTTTCGAACTTTTGGCCAATCAGAAGTGACAGATATGTCTAGGAAAGTTGGAAATGATACCTTATGTCTATATAAATTTCATCACAAGATATTTCAAACTGTGAAAGTTGCTCACTGTTCATTTACATGGCATATACAAAAAAAATTATTAAAAATGTGACTTTTGCCAATATCGCGCAAGAACGAAAAATCAAGTTTCCAAACATCTTTTTTTTTTTATACATTTATTTAACGTCGGCCTATTTCCGCTACTGAGGCCTAACACCGACGCCTGTAGACGAGCTACCCCCAACCAGGAATTTTGCCGAACCTCTTCCCTTAAGAAGAGTAGGGATCTTTTACTTGCCTAACATTTAATAGACAAGGGACCGACGGCTTTACATCCCCTCCGAAGGATGGTACATCTCCTATACAACCCTCGCCTAAGGTTGTATAGCTTCCGCGCATACACTGATATACAAGCCGCTGGAAGATGTGTGAGGCGAGAACGCGGTTTCCGTTGGAATGGTCACCAATCCAAGTACTAACCGCGCCTGTCGTTGCTTTACATCGCATACCGAAGTATGTACATAGTAAAGACGCACCTACGCTCGCCCCTTTCCAAACATCTTCTGAGACATAAGAGTCCTTTGGAGGTAACAATGTACACATGTTACACTTGTTCATATCAGTCACAATATAAAGGTGACCTTAATAAACATTTGTTGGTACATAAGAGAAAGAAACGTTTAAAAGGAACAGTGAAATGTGACTTTTGTTCATATCAGGCCAAATGTAATGGTGACCTTAAAAGACATTTATTGATATATAATCCTCAGTAACAAGGTACCAAGGTGACATTTCTTCATCTTGTTTAAGACGAAAAGCTCGTTGTGAAGCACATCTATTACATAAAAGCTCTCCAGGAGTAACAATTTTGAATAATGTTATTTCAATGAAAAAGAGAGAGCAACTATAAAATAATCTTATTATAATTTTTAAAATTGAATCGAACTCAACATAGCTCGAATAATTTAGAGCATGGTACCGCAAGATATTTCATCAAACAAGACACTGAGTGGAGTTTACAGGTATACCGAGTGCAAGTGAACAGTGGAGCACCTGAGTAATTTCCACATTTTTAAATATGTCTGGAGGAAATTTTGTAAAATGGCTCAGAAAAATTTAATCCCTGTACGTTTTTACATGTTTGAAATATGCACGTTCTGGATACATTTAAGCTATTTTGAAAAATTTGTGCAGAGAAGCACGAAATATTATTTGACCTAAGTAATCAATATAAATGGCTGCGAAAATGTTATTAAAACTATTTTCGTTCCAATATAATTTTATAGAAACACGAAAATATTGATATATTTGATAATACAATGTACACGGTGCTCTAACTCATTAAAATCGCATCGTTTAAAAGAAACACAATTTTTGGAAATTTATTTTACGCTCCATTTAGATATCTCAGAAAGTTTATTATTTAGGGGTCAAATGGTGTCATAAGTTGTATAATGTGTAATCATTACCAACAGGAGTTACAATTTTCATTAAATCTATGATTTTATCAAAATTTTTTAGCCAACCGGTAGTGACAAACATGGCGGATGATAGATTTGGAAAAGTTGGAAATGATGCCTAATAATTACACACTACTTATAACTTTAACTACAATAAACTCACTACTATAATTTACAGCTTGTCATTGTCATTGATTACTTTGTACTACTAATCAATGTTCCATATCTTGATCTGAACTCTTTGGTCTGTCAAACTAGAACTGCCCCAGCCGTTGGCGCAGCTTCTTATATAGTCCAACCGATGGCGCCATCTCTGGGCCAACAAGTGACATACATTATATTGCTCGCTTCTCTCTACTAACAATATCATGAACGGTAAGTCAAAAATAATTACACATAGCAACCAATAAATGAAGCAAATATAATTAACTTAAATATACAACAATTGTTGTATAATAAACAGTTAGATAAGTGGAAGCCTGTAATCGTATATACAGTAGAGACGCCCTGACAAAGAAAATCCAAAAGTATGAAATTAAAATAAATGATTATCAAGAAGAAGAAACTGGTAAATGAGATAAAATATTTAGGTATTTATATACATGCACCATTATTTTTCCACCGGCATGCAAATTATATAATGAAAAACATGTCAAGAAAAATTGGGATGTTAGCCAGGTTATGAAAGGTTTTAATGGTGAACACAAAATGTAATGTAATAAAATTATAATAAGCCTACATTTTGATTATTGTTCAACTCTACTGTCTTTAAATAATGAGTATATGAAAAATCCGAAAATGAGACAAAGAGCATTAAGGACTATGTTGAATGTTAAACAAAGAAATTTCCTGAATATTTTCATTATTATTTACTAATTGTCAAATGATTTAATACCGGAGTATCGTTAGAAAATTCTCAGTTTATCAGAAAAATCCATAACTATTCTACTAGAAGCAGTGTCACAAACAATTTTTATTTAAATAAAGTCAATAATACACCAAACCAATTGTTTCACAATAATCACAATGATTTCCTAATGTAGCAGCATTTTTTATACCCAATTCTATCCCAAACGTCGTTTGCCGAGTGAATAGAAACAATATACAATTCAAAATAATGCATATTAATATACAGTGTTTAAGAAATAAATGTAATTTATTTGAGACAATTCTGCTTAGTAATAATTTTAATGTAGTAATGGTTAGTGAAAATTGGCTAAGAGAGGATGAAATTGATCTGTTGCAATTAAATAACTATATTTTAATTTCCAGTTTTTGTAGATCCAGACATATTCATGGAGGGGTGTGTATTTTTACTCGAAGTGATGTAAATTGTAAAAAAATAGAATCAATATCAGTCCTTAATAATGAAAAGCACTTTGAGTTGTGTTGTATAAGACTAAATAAATTAAATTGTATTGTGGTAACTTTATATCGTTCTCCATGTGGGGATATAAACATTTTTAAAAATAATTTATATCAAGCACTTCACGTTTTATGCGCTGAATTCAAACATATTAGGTTACTCGTGGGTGGTGATTTTAATGTCGACTTTGATTGTAATTCTAAAACTTGCAAAGAAATAATAGATATTTTTAGTTCATTTGGTTTAGTAAAATGCATATCAGAGCCCACTAGGATACAAAAAAGTTCTCGTACATGTATTGACAATATTTTTGTTAATTTCGTAATAAGTGATGCAGAAGTCTTAGATTATCATCTTTCTGACCACAGATCCCAGATAGTCAAATTTGTTAAATTAAAAAATGAAGCGCCAGTATATAGAACAATACCAAACAAAAGCCTAAAAAACAAAACTAAATTTCCCCATTATCTTAGTCTGGAAACTTGGATAGATCTATATAATGAGTATGATCCAGATAAAGCTGTAGATATTTTCTATAACACAGTTAATTACTACCATGATATATCCTTCCCCCAAATTTCCATAAAAATAAATTCCAATTATAACATTGATAAAATTTTCACAAATCGAGAAGTTGTATCTAAAAAAGAGGAACTTAACCAGCTGTATGATATTTACAAGTTATCCTCACATAATGAAAACATATTAACAGAACTCAAACAAACAAAATTTGAATACGAACAACTTATTATAAAATTAAAAAAAGACAGAATAAATACGTACATATCAGATTCAACCAATAAACAAAAAACCATTTGGAACATTATTAACAGAAACACGGGTAAAAACATTACTAGGAAACATTCCAACTTTTTATCTCCTACAAATTTCAATGATTTTTTACGCATATAGCCGAAAAATTATTAAACCAAATACCCACTCCAAACTCAACCCATATGGAATATTTAGAGAATAGTTTTAATCCGAGTAACCGATCTCTATTTCTTTATCCGGTTCTAGAGGGGGAAGTTCAAGATATACTGAAGTCTAAAAAACTCTAAGGCCACAGACCTCTATAATCATTCAGTAGATATGTATAAGGAGAACATAATGTCTTTGTCTGCTCCACTGACCCATCTGATAAATATTATATTCGAAACAGGTATATTTCCCGGCAAATTAAAAAGAGGCTAAAATTATACCACTATTAAAATCAGGTGTTGTAGATGATGTAACCAATTATAGGCCAAATGCGTTAATTCCTATTTTGGCGAAAATATTAGAAAAAATTCTAGCTTTAAGAATTACTAGTTATCTAGGGTCAGTAAAGTTTATCTCAGAGAGACAGTTCGGTTTTAGGAAAGGTAGAAGTACGTCAGCAGCGATATTGGATCTTATTACCTTTATAAGTGAGGGCTTTGAGAACGGAAACTCGACTTTAGCACTCTTTCTCGATTTAAGCAAGGCTTTTGATTACGTGTCAAAGCAGATATTACTAGACAAGCTGAAATTCTATGGTTTCAGAGGTGTAGTGTTTGACCTAATGTCGTCGTACCTATCAAACAGGTACCAGTGCGTATTTCATAGTGGCAAATTTAGCAACATGCTACCGATAAAACATGGCGTTCCACAGATGAGCGTTTTAGGCCCATTGCTATTTTTAATATATATTAAAGATTTACCCAGTGCCACGTCAGCGTTTACCGTTCTCTTTGCTGATGATACTACTTTCGCGAAACATCTAAAAGATACTGACAGCAATGTAGACGATATTACATAATATATCATTACTAAAGCCTCTGACTGGTTTAATGCAAACAAGCTATGCTTAAACTCGAATAAGACAAACACCCTTACTTTTTTCCACTAAAAGAAACCACTCGGAACCCATAAAATTTTTAGGTCTCACTTTGGACTGTAGTTTAACGTGGCATTCCTATATTGATATTTTAGCATCTAAACTGTCAAAAAAAGTGTATGCTATTAGACAAATTAAGCTTAGGGTTAATGAAGATGCCGTAATGATTGCATATCATGCATTATTTCATAATGCAATGGCGTATGGTTTGTTAAACTGGGGTACGTCCAACCAAATACAGAGAATTTTTATTGTACAAAAAAGGGCAGTAAGAGTTTTGGCAGGTGTGAATCAACTGGTAAGCTGTAAACCTTGGTTCATTAAATTTAAAATATTAACATTACCCTCACAAGTAATCTACTGTAATTTGATATACATAAGGGAACATTTAGGCGACTACATTATAAATGGTGAAACACATGCATACAACACTCGTAATCGGCATCATTTACAAATACCATCACAAAGACTGGAATCCACAAAAAGAAACAACTTTGGTATTGGTTTGTATAACTCCCTGCCAAATAATTTGAAACAGTTACCAATTTCTAAATTTAAAATTAAACTAAAAAGACACCTCTTATCCAATGCTTACTACAATATACACGACTTTAGGTATGAGAATCCAGGCTAATTCGCTGTTTGTCTGTCCTATTATTGTTGTTCCGGTATTTTATTTTATTTTATTATAGGTGTACTTATATTTATTCTGTGTATGTTTTATGTTTGTATTTATATTTATTTATGTACATATATTCTATTTATATTTGTTTATGTCCACTTTTACTTTATTTGTGTAATTATGACTTGTCCGAGCACTACGGTGTATCATTGTGACGAATAAAATTATTATCATTATTATTATTATCATTTACCATATTATGTGATATTAGAAACGGCAAATTTTAATGTATTTAAAAGGAAATGTATTTATTATCTAAAATAATTTTATTAGGCGTCTAGTGTTTTATCTGCATTTATATACATTTAATAAGGATACTATTATTCGTAAATTGTAATTTATCATATAGTGTATATATATAATTGAATTGTTTATGTAACGAATATATTTCTACATGTAGCAAGGGCTAATAAAAATGACTTACTTACATCTGTTTATCTATTAAAATTATTAACATTAGTTCATCAAAACAATTATACACATAAAAATACAAAAATAAATACAATTAAATGTTAAATATAACTGTTGTAAATTTAAAACTGCAAAATAAGGGTTATTGAAAGACGTATGGAATATAATAAATCAGGTAAGCAGGTGTAAATGTAATAAAAAATACAGTACCCTCATACAACAAGGAATTTCGACATTTGTGTCTACAACTTTATAACGATTTTCATAAGACATAGAGTTGTTAAATTTATTTTAAAGACCATTTTACAACCATTACACAACTAATAGGGCATGTAGACCAAACATTATAACTCAAAATGTTACTTGGGCATAACTCATTATTTTGTTAATTTAAAACACTTTGTGAAATTTACGACACTGTTTACTTGAGGAATTTATTTTCATTTGGCTCTATTTTATTTTTAACTATTACACTACGCATTTTTGTTTAAAGTTTGTTCTTTTATCTGAGTTTTATCATTTATTTAACTCACTTATTGAATTTATTTATTTGGATTATGAAGAGTTTATTTACTTCATTACTGAATTTCCTGAAAAGTGAAAGTTGAAATGAAGTTCAGAAAGTGCTTTAATGCATTAAAGCGGTTTGAAATTTGAGACAATTATCACATTACCAATTGTGTTTGATGTGTAACAATCTTTGGAATAAATAGTCACATAGAAGTTAAATAATTAAAATGTTATAAAAACACAACTAAAATATATGAAAGTTTATATATTTTATTTAACTACTCTTCAAAATTCAATACTTAAGGATTTTTATTTATATTAATTAAATGCTTTTCTTATAAGAATTGTGATAGTACCTTATTTTTACTGAAATTCTGTCATACTTAGAATATAAATTCACTGACCTTTTGCATCATTGCGCTTTATTTTATGTGACAGTTTAGCTATTAAAAATTATTGATTTATACTCTACTTACTTTTCTGGTATTACATGAACAGATTCTTATTACTTATACATTCAGCTAGTGCGATAGACTATATTCGTTTAGATTCTAATATTGAAAATTCTGTAATGTCTCATGGTTCAATGGTATTTCAGATCATTATTGACAAATGTTAAAAATTAAATATGAGTATAATATAAAAGAATATTAAGTGAAAATAACTATAATAAATTTATAAATTATTTAAGTGCAGAGACAGTTAATGAGGGTTTTAGACTTTTTTCTGAAACGTTTAAAAGTTTTAGCAGCTGCCGAAAAATTGCAGAATAACAAATTTTTTGAAAAACTCAAAATAAAAGTGGGGCCATATGGAGTATTATAAATTATGATACAATGGAATTATGGAAATGAAAAATTCAAATGCAACCGATCTCGATGGTATATCTGCAAATATTTTGAAGATATCAGTCAACTTTATACTAAATCCACTTACGTTTTTGATCAATTTTTCTTTAGAGTCCAGAACTTCTAATATTTTAAAAATAGCAAAATTGATACAGCTCTTTAAGAAGGAGATAAAACAAACATTACAGAAAATTGTATTTAATCAATGGAAAAATCCAGCTCAACGTAGTTTTCTAAAAGGAAAAAATACTCATTCAGAAATACTAAGATTTTCTCAACAATTTATATGCAAACTTCGATATAGGTCCGTTCATCAATGGGCCTTTTTATTGATCTGAGGAAAGCGCTCGACTTAGTAGGACATATGATTTGGTTAGAGAGAAGCTTATAGCGTACGGCTTCAGAAGTAAAATTAACAAGTGGTTATTTTCATCTTTATCTGAACGAAAGTAAGTAGTGGAGATAAATGGGGCTAGATCTGATAAATTAAATATTAAAATAGGTGTACCACAGGGATCCGTACTGGCGCCGGACCGCTGCTGTTTTTAATTTTTGTTAAATGATCTGCCAGAATTGTTTTGTCATAATTTGACAATGTTTGCTGATGACAACACGCTGCTCTGTACTGGTCTAAAGAAGGATGTTGTACAAGAAATGCAAATTATTATTAATAATTTTATGCTATGTTTTAAAGCAAATAAACTATATTTAAATGCCTCTAAATCTGTGTTCATTAATTTCGCATCTAAAAGCAGTATGATGAATTAAAATTGTCTTTTAAAAGTAGATCACAGATCTGTTGGACGGAGGTTTATCTTTTCAATTAAACAAAACACAACTAGTTCTCATTACTTTTATAGACGAGAATTAAAAACATTTTACCTAGCAAGTCACATTACATTACATACATACCACTCTCGCTTTTTTTTCACGACATTTTCATTCTATACTTATATTGCCAATTTCTTAACACTAAAATATAAACTAGATTTTGCCAACCTATTTAAAATGTGGCTAACACTAAAATACAATTCAGTTCAAAATAATCTTACTGAATAAGTATTTTCACATTTCAACAAGATCAATGGGGAACATTCTTTTATTTTATGCGTCAGAGTGCACCATCTGTACTCGGTTGTTTGTCCGTCAATGTCAATACGAAGAAATATATCTTTAAATAAACAAGGTTAATTTAGGATGTAAAATGAAAACTTGTTGCTGTGTATCAAAGTGGTCTAACACAGTAGGACATTTATTTCCTAAAAATGACCGTTTCCGACAACTATATATGATAAATCTGGTGTTTTAAAATTGTAATCTATATGTCTTCATATTCAAGTGTACTAACTAAAATATTGTCATGATTGATTAACCTAGAATAAAAGAGGATTTATAAACAAAAATTTCAACAGGTTCATAAATGCAATTAAATACCTTTCAATCAAATCAGCTTTTTTTCATGAACTCATAGCACCTCTTTTTCTCAGCTCCGCTTTTAAAGTTTTTAACGATTTAATGACCAACTACCGTAATCCTTTTTATCAATTTGGCTCATTTCTACGAATAAGAGATTGGGAAACTCTCGGAAATCGGGAAATTTAAACTATATATGATACAAATGAAGAAAGAAATTAAACCGAGTACGCATGGCGTCATCTATTGGATATATTAGAAACTGGCTTGGATTGTTCCCCATTGCACAGGTGAGAGTTACAATATTTTTAGGCGTTTTATTTATAACAAACTTATAGTTGGGAGGATCATATTGATAACTTGTCAAAAGAGTTATATTCAGTTTGTTTGGCTTTTTATAGATTGAGTGATATTACAAATCTGAAAGTATAATGTTATCATTTTATTATTCCGAATTTATGTCAAGGGTAAGATCACAGAGTACTCTGTGGGTAAGATATGGAATAATTTTTTGGTGTTCTTCAAAGCATTTTAGCAGAATTTTTATATTGCAAAAGAGAATTATAAGAGACATTGTGAGAGATTCAGACTACCAGTATCGTGTCAACTATTAATTACCTCTTGCTCGTATTTATTTATTTATTGGAAATAATAGTATACGTGAAGTCTTAACGAAAACAAGTTTTTGAGAAATCATGATTTACCTACAATACTAGACGTAATACTTAAATAACAATACCCGCTCACAATAGTACTCTTTTTGAAAAAATCCTAACTTTATAGGTATCACATGTTACAATAATAAGCTACCTTGCGGCTTGCACAATTAAAAATATTAATAACGTGACAAAATTTTAAAAAGGAGGCCATGTACACATAACAGTTATTATAATTATTTCTAATTTTTTTCTTTTCTCTGTGATATATTTTACTGTCTTGACTTGTCCTATACTATTTCATTGTGTTTTTAATTTTTACTGTGGTCTATTGAATAATAAAGCTTATTATTATTATTAATACTGATACAGAAAACAGAGGCGCGCAATTTATAAAATTTAAAAGCTGCAGATATATTATTTATTTTTTAAATATAAGTACATTTTCTATAACTGTTTTTTAATTTTGTTATTATTTTATTTATTTACCGTCTATATAATTATAATTATGTAAATGAAGTAACTCTACTTTACCGCCATTTCGGAAAACTGGGACCAAACTGTCAAACAATATGGCAGGATCAGCGCAGAGCCGTTTCGGGCCAGAGTTAAGTAACCTTGGTTTCGGGCCTATGCGCTCAAGGATTGTTAACTACAAAAGGATTGCTCATCTCCATAAGAGTAACGTTGCCCACCATTCACTCTGTTTTGACCGTTAATGACGTTTAAGTGGTCCATTCCTCGGTGCGACGTTATAGTTGTTTGCACCACGTGCTCTACCTATACGATAGGCACGCCATATTTCTGTTCTGGTTTCTATACATGTTTACATGATAACTGTGTTTGAAAAAAAAACTAGAAATTTTTAGTTTAGCGTTCATAAAATATCGATGAGATCTATTTAGCTAAAAAATAAAACGGCATCCCACAGACCGGGGACGTACCGTTGTCTACACGTCACAACTGGCAAATCGAGTATGTCCTTGGGGGAATAAGTAAGTGTAGACAAGCTCAAGGTTTGTAAAGTAGATAGGTAGCATGGTAACTTGTTGACTTGAACGGAATGGAGGGGTTACGATCAAGGTTTGTAAAGTAAGATAGGTAGCATGGTAACTTTCGACCAATCAGAGATCACTATTTAAAATGCGGGAACGCGTCACTCTGCCTGCCCATCCGAATTTCTGGCATTCAAACCATTAGTATAGAAGTATAATTAGTTATGAATTTGAATTCCGTATTTTGTATTTTTTAATGTATAAGCACAAGTTAATAAATTGACTTTTTTGATTAATGATTATTAACATCGATAACGTTTTCCTTGGAATTTAATATTGACATTACTATATATCAAATTTATAACTAATTAATGTATGCAGTTAAAGAATTACATTTTATATCAAGGGACTGAAGTAGGTTCTTTTAATCTTGTGTGCAATTTCTTGCCCGAGACTTCAGTCTTGATTTCATTGCTTTATATAATTCTTAGCGAATTTAATAAGTTATAAGATAGATGAAGAAACATACATGATACTAATTTTCGCCCTATAGTACGGGGGCCATGAACCTTCCCGTGACCCTTTGAGGTCGCGACGAGTAAATAGGTGTTTTCGACGTATTTTTTCATGCTGAATCTAAATATGCAACTCAATTTTACGGAATCATACAAGAAAAATTGTTATTAACATTTTAATTGTTTATAAGGCTATAACTTCAAAGTTAACAATGGAAGGGAGAGTTTTCAAATTTTTCATGATTTCTGATACAAAAACAAAGAAAACTCTTTTTGAAAAATTAAAATCGACTGATTAGAACCGGAGATATTGCACATTTGTTATTAACAAATTGCATAATTACGATTTTTTCGCACTATTTCACTCATAACTCGGCTCCTATTCAACGTAGAAAGTTCTACCAGGTCTCATTTTAAAGCTAAAGATTCAAGCTTTAAAATCTTTTATAGTGAAATATCCCACCATGCTCTTGAAAAATTTTACAAGTGATGAGAGCCTGAAATTTTTGCGGAAGAAAGATAAGTAATTTGTTTATACGCATTTTGAGGAAAGTTAATCTATAAATATCAGCAATTGAGTTATACATTCTTATTGTACATCTCAAAACGAACATTTTTTGATTTGCTGAATGTATTTTGATTGCGCTTTCGCGCGCAATGCGCACACTGGAGTACGCGTTACATGTATTCGACTACCGTTTTATTCCTGGCTTTACTTAATATATAATTTTTGAAATATTTACATTAATAAATAATTTGTAAATAATAATAAACAAATACATAATTTTTTTCTAAAGTGTAATAATGAAAAAAAAGTTAAAAGAGTAGAAATTTTTCCCCAGGCCAACATTTACAATTATGTAGTATTAAAAAATTTTAATGCAAATTTTTTATTAGAATTAGATGTGCATACAATAATTTATTAATAAAATTTAACAAGAGGGCCATTAAATTTTATTATGTCATATTAGACACAGCAATTAATAAGAAAAAATCACTCATTGGTTTTTTCTAATATTTCTTTGTATCATATGAAAATAAATTTTATTTAGTGTATTAAGTAATTTTTTTAGGGAAGGAAAAAAACATCAACATCTCACCACTCTCTTTTGCCTTTTTTGAGTTGTTCTTGCAAACAGCTACACTACAAACCTTTCCTTCAGTCATCTAATAATTGTATGTAACATTGTTATTTATTATTATGAACGGAAAATAATAAAAACTGTTTACCTTAAAATTATTTCTGTAAATACACAGGTTACAAACTTCTATATACTATGAGTCTTTTCTCTTTAACAGTAATTGTCAATTAGATTATACACTAAATAACTATAACTGCACGATTATAAACACAAAAACAGCAAATATTTCGAAATAACTCAACAAATAAGCGCAACGTCTAAAAAAATACATACGTACAATTAAGTTTCGGCAGGCACGATAACGCGGAAGATGGCCGCCTTCATTGTAACCCCTCCATTCCGTTCAAGTTACCATGATACCTATCTTACTTTATGAAGGCGGCCATCTTGCGCGTCATCCTGCCTGTTGAAACTTAATAATTGTACGTATGCATTTTTTGAGACGTTGCGCTTTTGTTGAGTTATTTCGAAATATTTGTTGTTTTTGTGTTTATAATCGTGCAGTTATAGTTATTTAGTGTGTAATCTAATTGACAATTACTGTTAAGGAGAAAAGACTCATAGTATATAGAAGTTTGTAACCTGTATATTTACAGAAATAATTTTAAGGTAAACAGTTTTTATTATTTTCCGTTCATAATAATAACAAATAACAATGTTACATATAATTATTAGATGACTGGAGGAAAGGTTTGTAGTGTAGCTGTTTGCAAAAACAACTCAAAAAAAGGCAAAATAGAGTGGTGAGATGTTGATGTTTTTTTCCTTCCCTAAAAAAATTACTTAATACAGAAAATAAAATTTATTTTCATATGATACAAAGAAATATTAGAAAAAACCAATGAGTGATTTTTTTCTTATTAATTGCTGTGTCTAATATGACATGATAAAATTTAATGGCCCTCTTGTTAAATTTTATTAATAAATTATTGTATACATACATCTAATTCTAATAAAAAAATTGCATTAATTTTTTTTAATACTACATATAATTGTAAAGGTTGGCCTGGGGAAAAATTTCTACTCAGTACGTCATAAAATAAGAAACTTTTCTAAGTAACTCTTTTCATTAGGGCGAAAATTAGTATCATGTATGTTTCTTCATCTATCTTATAACTTATTAAATTCGCTAAGAATTATATAAAGCAATGAAATCAAGACTGAAGTCTCGGGCAAGAAATTGCACACAAGATTAAAAGAACCTACTTCAGTCCCTTGATATAAAATGTACTTCTTTAACTGCATACATTAATTAGTTATAAATTTGATATATAGTAATGTCAATTTTAAATTCCAAGGAAAACGTTATCGATGTTAATAATCGTTAATCAAAAAAGTCAGTTTATTAATTTGTGTTTGTACATTAAAAAATACGGAATTCAAATTCATAACTAATTATACTTCTATACTAATGGTTTGAATGTCAGAAATTCGAATGAGCAGGCAGAGTGACGCATTCCCGCATTTTATATAGTGATCTCTGATTGGTTACTTTCCAAACCTTGAGACAAGCTATCCTTTGTAGTTAACAAAATCCTTGAGCTTATCTAGTTACACCGATTTGTCCCCCCAAGGTCATACGCGATTGGCCAGTTGTGATGTCGACAACGGTCCCGGTCTGCTAGCGGCTTGCACCACCGGTTCTTTTTAAAATAGAAACATTTTGTGGGATGCCGTTTTATTTTATTTTACTCTTTTCAGCTAAATAGATCTCATCGATATTTTGTGAATGGTAAACTAAAAACCCTAGGTTTTATTTCTAACACAGTTGTCATATACAGGTGTATAAAAAGAAACCAAAACACAAATACGGTGTGCCTATCGTATCATAGCCGTAGAGCCCGTGGTGCAATCAACTACCGTTGCACCGAGAAATGGACCGCTTAATACGTCATTGACGGTCCAAATAGTGGGGAGGGGGTCACCCTTACTCTTATGGAGATGAGCCATGCGCTATCCAATGTATATAATAATAATATAAACACCATGCACAGAAATTAGACAACCCCCAATTCCAGAAGCCAGGGCTTGTGCAGCAGGGGGTTACACATTGAAAAAACGCGGACATACAACCATTTTCTCCGACAGTGCCGGAGCCAGGATTCGAACCCGGTAGTGCGATGTCCGTGTATGATTGTTCGCGATTGCCACCTCGCGCCTTAACTCACTCGGCTATCGACCAGACGATGGATCAGTGTTTTGAATATAGCATGTCAAAGTCACGTAATAAAATTATTCACCCACCTTTGAAAACAACCTCCCATTTTAAAGGCTTCATTCTGTCTCTAAAATCGATATTTCTCCTTTTCAAATATTGTATAACGTTATCACGCAAATGTTAGGCATAATGTCATGTCATATTTGTTCAATTCTTAAAACATTTAGGTGGTTATATAACTATCACCAAACATAGCTTTCATTGAATAAACTTTTTTTTTATGATAAATAATTGTATCGCTAATGGTAAAACTTATTTGTTGTTCAATACTATTGCATTTTGACCAACATTTTTATTAAAATAATAAAGGTATTAAAATTTTCTTTATGCTATATCTGATAGTTACGCCATCAAAAGCTGGCGTCGACGTCGAGACCAGATCTGAAAAAATATGATTCGTTTTGAACTTAACGGCATAAAATGGCGGCCAAATCAAATTTTAAATAACAAATTCAATTGCGCACACTGGGTTTAATATTTTTGTTCCAAATTTTTTAGGGTGTTTTTGTTAGAACAAAAGGCAGATTTTCTGAAAGTTTGAAGCCGATCGATTCACCCAGCGGCTCTGGGCAGCAAAATGAAAAGAAAACGAATTTTGGCCAGTCTTTTCACTTTTGTAGGTTATGGTTGCGCTTCTAAGATCTATAGTAAACAATAATTTGTAGAAAATTTAATTGCAAACTTTTTTTGTCCCGATCAGACATATATATCTCGAGTTATTCCCATTTTTAGGTTAAAAGGCGCGGATAAAGAAAGTAAATTGTTAATAACAATAATTGGAGCACAAGGTCTTTGAAGTATAAACATTTATTGGGTACTCCTGAGCACCTCCTCAACAGGATCCAACCATAAAATTGCTTATGGAAGAAGTTCCTTTATATTGATTTTTAGTGCTATTTTGACTGCACTGATTGTATTATACACTTTTAAGTCACTAACAGCCTACTTCAGGATAAATTTGCACGGGTTGCTCAGTCTATTTATGTCTGTGAGTCGGCCTTCTATTTCTAAACAATATCCATGAATTTATAGGGTAATTTGCTTATTCGCAGTTGGCATGATACGAAGGGAAGGTCATTTATTAACCTAACTTTCTAATTCGTGACGACTTGGGGAGTTGTTCATTTCTAAACAATTTTAAATAAGAAAATGGATCCTAAGACTAGTAGTTTTGCAAATAGCAACATTTCCCTAATAAACAGTATCTGCGAAGAATGGGATACTGACGACGATGAAATTTCCTTGAAGCAAGAAATTCAATATGATGTGGATGAATTAAGCGAAGAAGAGAAAGAATTTTTAATTTTAGATTTGGAAGCTAGCCATGACGATATTTCCAACAGTATATCTAGCGAAATGGGCAGTGAGTCGCCAGAAATTTTATTGCAGAGCGATCAAAAGTGTAGAATACAGAATAAAACTGTTTCAAATATTATCGAAAAGTATCTGAGTATTGAAGCTGACGGAAAAGTGAACCAGAAAAAGCATGGAACTTGTGACAAATTATTTGTGAATTTAAGACAAGAGGATCTTCAACAATTGCAGAAGTGGAAACATTTCAATGGAAAACAGAGGTAGGTATTTATGATGATTTATTGATTTCCACGGAAATGCTTTAGTTTCTATTTAAGTCCTTAAACTTTATCAAAGAGCTATTTGTATATGACAATGTAATTTTTGGGTCATTCTGCAGTTTATCCACTTCTCGATTTTTGAGACTTTTTTTTGTGAATACACTAATAAGAGAGTTATATGAAGTGTTTGTGACTAATGAAACGTTGAGCAAATGTTTAATAATCGAAGAAATTGATGGGAAAGTGAAGCGAATAGGGGTGCTGGATGTGTAAGAACAAGTGAAAATATGATATTTTTAGGTCACATTGAAATGATTACCATTGAAATAATCATTTTAGGGTAAGGGTACATAAGATAAGAGTTGTGGCATAGCATTATATCTACTATGTCTATTATAACCCTATTTGATTTGCAATGACTAATAGATAAATTACCCAACAAGGAATAAGAATACGAAAATTTCAGGTCATTTTTACATGAGAAGCATTTAAACAGTCATTTCAGAGCAACAGAAAATAAACGTCATGACAAATTTGAATGTTTACTAGGGTACAACGAGACTCAATGACTTGCAGTAATAAGCAATCAAATGCCATCACTCTTATTTACCCTTGCCTTAAAATGACTTTTTCAATGCTGATCGTTTCAAAGTGACCTAAAAGCGTAATATTGTCACTTGTTTTTAGTGTTTTTACGCACCCAGCACCCTGATTCGCTCCACTTTCTTACATAAGCTCCTCCTGATGGAGGATGCTGACCCCCTACCTTGAACTTATAACTCTTAGTTTATATCAATTTATTTTAATAGCAAGCAGCTATATATTATTTTTTTTTTTAGTGCATTGTGTTCCTCCGGAACAAAATTGAAGAAAATATTTGAAAGATGTGTGGATAAACACAGTGGCAAAGTATTATTTAAATGTCTTTACTGCCAGTTTCAATCGATAGATTTGAAAGATATGATAGGGCATAAAAGCAATATTTACCAGATCGGATCTGAAATGGTTCAATGTGACAAACGTTTATATCCGGTAAGTTTTTTGTTGTATTTGAAACTGGTTAAAATGAATTAAATTATCATTGAGACAGTTCCTATTTCAACGATCAAATGTGGTAGCTCAGTTCGCAGCAAGATACGTTCTTGCTGCAAACTGTGTTTGCAGGCAGTTTCTTCCATTAGACTGATCTAGGTTCTGCTTAGGTTCTGCCTAGTTAGTATGTTATTTTGCACACACACCATTGAATGGTTAGTTTTTTCAAGAATTTGACCAAAACAGGGATGATTTGTAGG
This sequence comes from Leptura quadrifasciata, assembly GCA_963675555.1. Classification (NCBI taxonomy): domain Eukaryota; kingdom Metazoa; phylum Arthropoda; class Insecta; order Coleoptera; family Cerambycidae; genus Leptura; species Leptura quadrifasciata. Next base: position 91,755,846 of record OY776680.1, on the reverse strand, counting down.
AGTTGAAGTAGGGGTAGTTATGGGGGGCGAAAGTATGGGGTTTTACAAGAATTACAGTGTGACAACATGTGAGGAAATCTTCCTTGCCCTTCAACAACCCACGCTGACAAATCGTTAAGACTCTATGATTAATGTCTTCTATGATGCTCTTTATTGTGTTTTTGATTTGTATATTCCCCTTAGAAAATCATCAGCTTGTAAATTTCTTCCTTGGTTTTCTCCGGAGTTGAAAGATTTAATTATACTGAAAAAGAGGGCACATAAAAAGTAAGGATACAAGGATAGTAACAGTCGTGAACATTATAATGATTTTAGTATTTTGAGATAAGATGTAAAATTTTCTCACAGCAATGTTACACTAACTACATAAACTTTATCGAGACCTCCATTCAGAGTAATGTTAAGTCCTTTTGGCAATTTGTCAATTCAAAAAGACCTGACAATCAACTGTTGTGTTTTCTCAAGGAGATCTATATCTTTTTGAAAATAAGGCGACCATATTTGAAAACCAAACGCAAGGATAGGACGAATAAATGACTTGTAGATTTTTATGAATAGTTCTAGAGATATGTGGTGAAATGATTTCCTGACGAGATATATCATGGAGTTCGCTTTTTTGATAATGTTCATGATGTGGTTGTCTCATTTGAGATTATGCTGTCGTTGAGTTGACATTCTAGTTGAGGATTACGTTTACTGATATGCAACACAGTAAGTACATTTATTGATGTTTAGTTTATTAGCCACTTTTTTTGTCCAGTCATATATTTTATCAAGGTCGTTTTGTATTTGTTGACTCACTTCAAGAGGTTTGTTGAATATTTTCGTGTCATCTGCATATAAACTGACACATGATGTAATTGATGCGGGTAGATCAGCAGTGAAAAGAGTAAATAGAACAGATCCTAAAGCATTGTAAAGGTATTTGGTCGAATTCATTTTCGAAATCTACATAAAGAACATCAATAGGATTTTGCAGATCGAACTCATTAGTCCAGATATGTAGGTTGACTAGCAGATTGGTTACAACTGACCTTCCGGGTATGAAGCCGTGCTGTTCTAGCAGTACGTTTTCTACTGCGAGAAATTCCTGTAGCTCATTGGTTATGATTCATTCCATGCATTTGTATGGAATAGACGTGAGGCTAATTGCATGATAATTGGCAGCTAACTTTTTGTTCCCTTTCTTATGAATAGGTGTCACTGATGCCATTTTCTAGTCTTTTAGGAGTATACCTAACTCTAAGGATGTTTCCATTATGTCCGCCAAGGGTTGGGACATGACACTGGCCGTGTTTTTTTAGAAAATATGAGTTTATTTGATTGATCTGGTCTGGGAGCCGAATCATTTTTTAAATTCATAAGTATTTTCTCATTGTTATATTTTGTGATATTTATGTTCACAAATGAATTTTGCACCCTTTGCAGGCCTTCTATCTCCGGAATATTGTTATTAGATTCTATGACATACCAGTGGCGGCTCCAGCTACTTTTAAGAGGAAGTGCATTATTGTGAAAAATGACACTAAGCTAAATAGGTTGTGTGGGGAGGGGGAAAAGCGCCGCAGGCGAAAATTTTGAATGTTTCAAGGTCAAACGGCCTTAACTAAAAAGTTAGAAATTTGATTTCAAATTATATTGTTTTCAAAAAGTAGGTTTAGTGGGCACAAGTTTTTTTAAAACTAACCAATTTTAATAACCCCAAAATCATAATATTTGAACATTTGAACAATTTAACATTTTATAATTAAAATATCATACCATGAATAATAATTTTTGTATTATTTTTCAAAAATTCTAAAATCTGTTATAAATTAATGGTTTCGTCCTGTAACATACATTCCAGTAATTCATTTTGAATTATTTTCGAGGTACCTTTAAATGGTGTCGACTCATTCATTATGTGATTTTTTAATACATTGTCTAACTCGGCACTAAAGTTTATTAGTTCCCGGAATATACCTTTGTTTGTCGAATTATCTTTTTCATCGTGACCTCTCAATGCCAACTCAAAAGCTCTACAAAATCACACACAATTAATTATTAATGTTAAAATGTGCCTATTTTTTGTCACTTCTTCATTATGAGCATGAATTGACCTTAAATATGCCGAACTTAGTTGACTTTGTATATTAGTTTTTCCCAATAAATTTAAACTTAAAATATTTTTTACGTGAAGTTTTTTGATTTTCATGCTTATATGAATTAAATCTTTTACCCCATTTTTGGTCCATGCCGGATCCCCGCCGAATAAAACACAAGGGAAACAAAAAAATGCATTGCGTTTTTCGCACCCACATATCCAATTGTTTTTATTATATGTTTCAACATTAAATTTACGAAGTACTTCTTTTCCTTTATCGGATTCTTTATGAACTAAATTCAAACTCGGCGTTGGCCTCTTAAGATTTTTAATTGTTCCTTTTTCATCATAAGTATGTCGAGAAAATGGATTTTGCAATAAGAAGTCAATTGTATTGGCCATAACAATATTTTACAAAAACGAATAGGAATAAATAAATGCACTAGTTGCAGATAACACCTAATCATTGCGTACTGAACAGTACTAAACGTAAACTCTCAGATCTCGCATATACATAATTACATACGAGCATACGACTATGGCCGATCAGTGCCGACTTTAGCGAAGAATGATGTGAGCACTAACTACGTTTTGCTCCAAGCTTTGCTAATTTAAGTGAACAAAATTGCAGTGCGCGCATCGAGGAATATACAATATCTGCGATTGTAAGTGTTAAGTATATGAGCAGCGGTAAAAGTTGCTCTGATTTATTAGACGGGCGGTGCTCGGACTGCTCGGTGCCGATTTAAGTTGCAACTGGGTCTACTGGAGGGCACAAGAAACAAAGGACAGCGGCAATAAACGTTTGTTGCACCAACACCAAGCTACCAAATTAAATTTTCTAAAGTGTTCACGCTTTTCACCAAGCTACCAAAATTAAGTGTTTAAAATCATTTAAAAAATAACTGAGCCCAGGGAGTACATATGCTCACATGCTCCTTATGTAGAGCCGCCACTGTGACATACTGTTGAGTGAATTGCTTGGCAAATATATTGGTTATTTCATTTGTGTTTTGTGTTAACACAGCATTATCATCTATAGAACTTGGTATTGCAGATTTCGAGCATATATGTTTTTGGATGTAACTATTGGAACAATTTTCATCAGTATGATTCCTTTTATAATTGTCCCAGAGCTTACGTTTATTACTTATGAGATCTACGATCTTATTTGTAATCAATGGTTTCTTAATTTGCTTTTTACTCTTATTCTTTGAAAGTGGAACAAATTTTTCTATGGCAGTGTTTAGCATATCTTTGAATATACTCCTTTTTCCTTCTACAGATGTTTGCAGTGATAATTCTGTTAGGTCAAATTCTTCAAGATATCTATTAATTTGATTGTAGTTTGCTTTCCAATAATTTCTTCGGGGCTGACAGTGTTTCTGCTCAAGATGCACATAGAGTTGTAAGTTTACTTGCAGGGTCAGATGGTCACTCATACCAATGGGTTGATTGTATTTGATTTCAGTTATTAAGTTTTCATCATTACTGAGTACTAGATCTAGTATGGATGGATTATTTACGCTGTTATCTTGTAGGCCTATCTACAAATTGCATGCAATAAGTTGCTTTCCAGATACATATCTATAAACAAGTAATCAGCAGAATTCTTATAATCATTTCTCGCGAGTGGCCATTTAATATGTGGTAGGTTGAAGACACCGAGGGTCAGTATGTTTTCTACTTGATTCTTTTATAAATTAATGTGTCATTTTGGATGGTGGAATGAAGCGGTCTGTAAACGGCAACGAGGAGTAAATTGATGAGGTCTATTTGGATGTTAATCCAGAGTGTTTCGTTTGTGTCATTGTTATATGTGACATTTAGAGACGATGCTGCCTTAATAGATTGGTACTCACTAGCTACGTACACTACAACTCCTCCATATCCCAGAGTACCGAGCTGTCGTTCCTTTCTATAGAGTGTTAAGTTTGGAATGTTAATAAGTGAATTAGGTATATTTGGTTGTAACCATCTTTCAGTTATTACTATAATTGCAGGGTCGAATTTTGCCACGAGCAAGTTTGTATATAATATGGGAATATCGACTAAGGTTTTTTTACCTCACGCTTTACTAGTTTTTTATTACAATTTTTGGCAGTCTTATGTACTTGATTATGAGGTTATCGATTCGGCTTTTAAGATTTTCATGAGGGCCCCATAGATGTTTCTGCTGCATTGGTGTTTGGTCTGAGTTAAATTTGATGTTATTGTTTCTAGGTAAATGGTAACCCGGGTGATATAATCAAAGAAGAAAAACAATTCTGGGAGGAAGGAGGAAATGCCGATGAAAGAATTATCGATAATGGGGGAGATATATATAAATCAGAAGAGGTGTTCTGTGGCGATAGTGAAAATGCTGCTGAAGAGAGTAAAATACTTGATGGGATTAAGATACAAGAAACGTTTTCTGGAGAAAATGATATTTATCTTAAGGAGGAAAATATTTTTGAAATGGAGAATCATGAATTTTTGGAATCTAACGAAAACATTGAAATGGAAACAGATAAACCCGATTTCGTAAGGTAATATGTCTCATTTTAAAAGTGTAAAATTGAATTTTTCATCTTTTTACATATTCACTTATTACACTTAGTATTTATACATGCAATACGACTATAAATTATTGAATACAAAATGTAAAGAAAAACGAATCGCCTTAGACACGGTCAGACGTTCGTTGTCCCACCGAGACAGGAGATAGGTATTTGAGTGTTTCTGTGGAAGCGCAGTAATTAATTACTAAGCGGTAATCTGTAACTGACGATACAATGATAATATTGTTATTAAAACATAATATGTCGCCAACTCCTCTATAAAATCCTTATTTTACTAAAAATTAACTAAAGTTTACTTACTCATAAGGAACGTAACCAGACTGCAACCAACAGCTACTCTCCGGACTATATGCTCCACCGAGCGCTGAATTATAAGTTACAAGCCTGGCACGTTAAGTGTAATAATTGCATATTACCATCAACGCCAATGCTTCGATTGCATCAAACACCAGCCGAAAGACTGATCCTACTTAAAGGAGCTCTCGTACCAGTCGTCACACACCACTATCAGACTGCAGTTTCGAGCTAGTAGTCGTTTCGGGATAGTAAAATAAGGACAGTTTGTATTATTTAATCAAAATGGGTTATCCAGAAGCAGAAAAGTTTGATATGCTATAAGAATAAAAATAAAATGCTGAGATGAACAATATTCTATAACAAAATAACAATTATAATTTTTTCAACATCAGCACTAGGTTCATGAACTGTAAAAATTGTTCAAAATGACCTCCATTGTTAAAACATAAAGCCCATGTCTTTTTTTTAAGTGGTTAGACCGTGATACAGATAATAATAATAATTTATCGATCTCAAGAAAATATAAAATTTTATAGACAAGTCACAAGCACAAATGTCACATAAATTAAAAGAGTAGAATTAGAAATCAAAAAAATGTTTTCACTACAAGGCAATACATTTTAACACATTAAAAATTTATTTATTTTTGCAGTAGCTAGTCAATTTCTAAAAATGTGTAATAACTGCAATAATAAATTCTTCTTGTAATAACAGACACATTTACATATATTAGATAATTTATTATAGATATTAGATAATATATTATATATTTATTAGATAATTTATCATCATTGTCCTGGTTTAACTTGTTTCCCTAATATTAGTTTTGATTATTTCAACATTTTGATTAAGATTATGTACAACTTTGTTCTTTAAAAACGCCCACAAAAATGCATCCAAAGATGTTAAATCTGGGCTGTTTGGTGGTCGTGGAATTGGTTCACCATTACCAATCCAAATGTTAACTCAAATTGACCAGGGTTCCTCTAAAAGCTATGCTATCTCTGTCAGAATTATTTGTAAATATGTTTTCCTGTGGAAAATGACGATTCATCTATCCATAATCTGTATTTAGACAAATTAGAACAAGATTTTAAAGAAGTAGAAAGCCGATGACAAAAAAGAAGAACAAAAGTTGGAACAAAAATTAACACAAAGGTCAACTTGGAAGTGCGATTTGAAGGAAGGCAGGAACCAAAAAAGTGGAAAGAAATATTTGGATATTTTTATCAAAAGCAAAGGATCACATTACAGATGCAATGATAAAAAAAATTTATATCAAAAAAGGTAAAAGCATAGGAAGAAAGTATATCTAAGTAAATCGATAAAAACGTACTATCAAGAGAAAGATAATAAATGTTTTTAGTTGGTGTTGGCCAAACACTAAAAGACACAGTATATTACGAAGATTTCTGGCCCAGAAGGGTAGCCCTTGATCGCTTTGATTACTGCAAAGGACAACATTTTCTAGACAATCCAGGTATTCACAGAACCAACAATACAAACAGTGAATCCACCAATGATAATTTTTTGTCTGGAAACTCCATAGTCCTACTGCATTCTAACATACAAGGACTAGGTGACAAACATAATATGCTTAATATACACCTAACTACATACAATATAGATATCATTTGTGTGACAAAACATTGGTATAGAGAAGCTGGTATAGAGTATTCACCTGTACAAGGGTATAAACTGGTTTCTTGTTATTGCTGTACAACTTTAGAGAGAGGAGGAGCGTGTCTCTTTGCAAGAGATGGACTGGACTTAATTCTGCTGAAGTTAAATTATTCTGTTGAATAACAGTTTGAAATGTGTGCAGGTGTCATTAACTCTGATAATGGTTTTAAAAAACATATAATTGTAGTTTACAGGACTCGTGATAGTAATTTTGAAGTATTGATGCTCCAAATTTATAATCCAAAACATCATTATATTATTTGTTATAAATTCTCACAGGAAAGAGGTTCTTATTAAATTTTTTGCCACATACAATATCATACACCATATAAATATACCCACTAGAATATCAAAATCTACTAGAACTTGCATAGATAATATCTTCTCGAATTGTGAGGTAACTAAATCAGCGGTGCACAACTCTTATTTATCAGATCACACGTATCAGATTTGTACTTTTATATTAGACATAAGCAAATTATATAATGTGGAATATATATAGTCGAAATTTCAGTGCAAATAATATCCAGACCTTTGCAGATATTCTTAATGCAGAGAGCTGGGAAGAAATGTACATGGCAAAAAATTTTCTAAATAAGTTTGATTGATTTAATGAAACATTTTGTTATCATTACAACTGTGTACTTCCAATGATAAAAAAAAGAACAGAAAAAAAAAGAGATGGTTTTTGCCTGAAATCAAAGTTATGTGTGAGATGGAAAAATTGGTACGACAGTTACAAAATCCAGCTTATACTGCCAGGTATAGAGACTTTAAGGCGGTTATACAAAAGTAGCAGTTACAACCATAGAAAAAATGTAAATAACAGTAAATTGACTCAGTCCAATAATATAATGTGCGAAAGCTGAAAGATGATCGATGAGGCTAGATGGAAATGTAACAAATAAACATACAGGTTAAAGCTAAATGATAAAGACAACCCAATAGTTGATAAAACATAAATTGTTAATATATTTAGTGACATGTTTGGTAGTTTAACAAATTCCTATTCTATACCAAATACTCTCAAAATGAACCAGAGATTCGCTCCTTTATTATATGAAAATATTTTCAATAATCCTTTATATTGCCGTAATAGTATTACTTTAATTTCTATAATTTTTAGGTTTGAGGAATGCCTTGATTTCCCACTGTCGGAAATCACCACAAAAAATTACAAGTTGAACAAATATGATTTTTGTTCTTATCAAACAACAGAAAAGGGATCCTTTAAGAAACATCAGCTGGTACATAAGAGTCCTTCAGAAGTAACATTGTACAATTGTGACTTGTGCCCATATCAGGCAAAACGGGAAGATTCCCTTAAAGCACATTTACTAACACATAACTGTTCTCCAGAAGCAACAGTGTACAAATGTGACGTTTGTTCATATCGGACAAAAAATAAAGGTCATAGTCTTATACATGCTCTGAAACATAAGGATCCTTCGGAAGTAACTATGTACACATGTGACACTTGTTCATATCAGTCAAAATATAAAGGTGATCTTAAAAAACATTTACTGGTACATAAGAATCCTTCAGAAGTAACAGTATACACATGCGACACTTGTACATATCAAACAATACGAAAAGGTCACCTTAAAATGCATTTACTGACACATAAGGAAATGGATCCTTCCAAACTGACAGTGTATAAATGTGACACTTGTTCATATCAATCAAAATATAAAGATTATGTTAGACAACATTCACTGATGCATAAGGATCCTTCAGAAGTAACAATGTACAAATGTGACGCTTGTTCATTTCAGTCAAAATATAAAACTAACCTTAACAAACATTTACAGGGACATAAGGAAGAGGATCCTTTAAAAGTAACCACAATGTACACATGTGACACTTGTTCATATCAATCAAAATATAAAGATCATGTTAGACAACATTCACTGATACATAAGAATCCTTCAGAAGTAACAGTATACACATGCGACACTTGTACATATCAAACAATACGAAAAGGTTACCTTAGAATGCATTTACTAACACATAAGGAAATGGATCCTTCCAAACTAACAGTGTATAAATGTGACACTTGTTCATTTCAGTCAAAATATAAAGGTAACCTTAACAGACATTTACAGGGACATAAGGAAGAGGATCCTTTAAAAGTAACGATAATGTACAACTGTGACACTTGTTCATATCAGTCAAAATATAAAGGTGACCTTAAAAAGCATTCACTGACACATAAGAATTCTTCAGAACTAACAATGTATAAATGTGACACTTGCTCATATCACTCAAAATATAAAACTAACCTTAGGAAACATTTACAGGGACATAAAGGAAGAGGATCCTTTAAAAGTAACAACTATGTACACATGTGACACTTGTTCATATCAATCAAAATATAAAGATCATGTTAGACAACATTCACTGGTACATAAGGATCCTTCAGAAGTAACAATGTACAAATGTGGCACTTGTTCATTTCAGTCAAAATTTAAATGTAACTTTAGGAAACACTTACTGAGACATAAGGAAGGGATTCTTCAAAAGTAGCAGTAAGTAAGTAATCTTTATTAGCAAAAAAGAGGATGCTATATCTTACAATATAAATACAATACACTACAATTAATATAATATGACATATAACATATATATCACAAACGATTAACATAATATACAAAATAATTGACTTTGAAATGGTGGATTAATAACAATTTTTTTCATTTCCTTTTTAATTTTTTTTAGATTTAAATTTTTTGTATCATTATTTAATTGGTTATGCCATTTCAGGCCCTTGTAGAAAATTGTATTTTGCCCTGCTGATGTCCTTTTGTATTCTAGTGCATAGTTTTCTCCATATCGAGTATAATGTTTATGAGTATCATTTATTTTATATAACTTATCAGTTTAGTCATTCTATGAATTAATATAAGAACATTATACATTATTATTTGTTTAACGGAAAGAATATTTAACTGGGTTAACATTTTTCTTACACTAGTATATTGTTAGTGCTTAAGATAATTCTTAACGCTCGGATTTGTACCATTTGCAGATTCTGTATATCGCTTTCATTTAATGTCAGTAGTAATGACAAACAATAGGTAAGGTGAGGTTCAATGATCCTTCAGAAGTAACATTGTACAAATGTAACTTTTGGCCATATCAGACAAAACGAAGGGATTGCCTTAAATCACATTTGCTAACACAACTGTCTTCCAGGAGTAACAGTGTACAAATGTGACTTTTGTTCATATCAAACAAGACGAAAAGGTAACCTTAAGAACAGCTAGTACATCAAGGACCATCAGAAATAACAATATACAAAATGTAAGCCTGGCATTAGAAAACATTTACTGGCACAAAATCTCTCATTAACAGTGTTCAAATGTGACGACACTTGTTCATATCAAACAAAATATAATCTTAAAAATCATTTACTGACATATATGGGCCCTTCAGAAGTAACAATATACAAATGACTTGTTTATTTCAGCAAAATGTCAGTAATCTCAAACATCATTGTTTAGTATGTAATCTCTCATTAACCTGTGTTTGTTTTCTTTAAGACGAAAAGTTCAGCTCGAAGCACATCTTGTATTACATAAAAGTTCTGCAGAAATAGCAATTTTACATGAATACTTAATTATTCTGATAAAAAATATATGATAGCCATAATAGAAGATGAAAACCACCCTAGTATAAATTTTTGAAAATTGTTTCATATGGGCCACGGGGATATTTAGGAAGCCTTATTTGGCAAGGGAATGGTGTCATAAGTTCGGTAATGTGTAATCATTGCCGATAGTAATTATAATTTTCCTTAAATTTATAATTTGCTTCCGAATTTTTGGCCAATCGGAAGTGACAAATATGTCTAGGAAAGTTGGAAATGATACCTAATCTCTCTATATAAATTTCATCACGAGATATTTCAAAATGTGAAAGCTGTAAGAGTTGCTCACTGTTCATTTACATGGCATATACAAAAAAATTATTAAACTTGCATGTGTACAATAGAACCGAATTGAAAAAAATTGAATAGTTTGTTTAAAGCTTTAAAAAGCCTTAGAAAATACTCTAACTGATTCACCAACAAACTCATACTGTGGGCCTGTGGGTCCTATAATGTAACATAAGGCCTAATAGGCCTAAACATATGTAGAGTATTTCTAAATATATTATTTGGAGACATCTGAAATCGGCTCTTACTTGAAATAATGATAATAATAATAATTTATTCATGTCAGTACAAAGAATGTTTACACAAGTCAACTGGTATAAAGGAATAGGATGAAACAAGCAAATTAAAAAAAAATACTTGATAAAACAAAATAAATAGCTTAAGAACAATATGTGTATTGTTCTTAAGCTATTTATTTTAGGAATAAAAACAAAAAAACAAATTTACTTGGTAAAAAGACTAAATGTCCTGGAAATATTCCCGAAAGTACTCTTCAAAGCCACAGAAGGCTTTTCTTTGGAGGTAGTGTTTGATTTTATGTTTGAAATTAAAAATATCTAAATTTCTGACACTGTCAGGTAACTTATTATAAAATTTTATACAGTAATAGCCTGCGCCGTTTCTGGTTTTTGCTAGTCTAAGAAAGTTATGCCTTATGTTACCTCTGAGTCGAGTAGAATAAGTGTGTAAATCACCCTGGCTATCAAATTTGTGCAAATTACGTTTAATGTACCGGAGGCATTCAAGCATGTAAGCCGACGGCATAGTGAGAATGTTAAAATGTTTTAAAACTTTCTCGACAATCATCTCTGTAGTTTAAACTTGCTATAATTCTCAGGCATTTATGTCGCATGCTAAAAATCTTTTCACTATGAGTTGAGTGTCCCCGGTCTAAAATGGCATAGGTCATGGTAGAGTGGAAAGTGCCATGGTAAGCAAGAACTTGCTTTGAAACGGTAATGGTAAAATTTCGTAGTAAAAACATTTTCTTTGATAATGGTTTAGATACATTTATGGCCTGTTTATCCCAGCAAAATGTTGGGTCAATGAACACTCCCAGGAATTTTGCTACTGGTGTTCTGGTTTACATTTGTATGACGAAGAGTAAATGTCATAGTTTGTGTTTTGACTTGATTTAGTGTCAAATTATTGGCTAGGAACCACTGTCTGATGTCCGGTTGTGTACTCGTAACACTCTCGCTAGGTTGATTAGGGTCACAGTCAAAATTAAGACCTGTGGTGTCATCGGCAAATAATAGAAATTAAGTATTATCATCACAATTTGCGTAGTTATTTACAAATATGATAAACAGTAGTGGGCCAAGAACTGAACCCTGTGGAACGCCATCTTTTACCTTGGTTAGCTGCGAATCATTATTATTGTAAGACACATATTGGCATCTGTCTGTTAGATAAGATTGAATCAGAGATATACTACTGTGGTCAAAATTATAGTGATATAGATTATCCAAGAGAATGTTGTGAGATACACAACCGAAAGCTTTAGTTAGGTCATAAAAGGTTCCAGTGGTTATGTTACATAATTCAAAATTTTGCATGATAATCTGTCAAAGTATTTATTGCCAAAGTTGTTAAGAGCTTGTTTCTATAGCCAAATTAACTGCAATGAAATAAATTGTTTTCCTCGAAAAAATATGTCATTTGATTTTTCAAGACCGTTTCAAAAATCTTAGCTAAAACCGGAACTAATGAGATGTGCCTGTAGTTTGGGACATCATCTGAGGAGCCCTTCTTGAAGATGGTGATAACTTTTGATAATTTGAGAACTGCTGGAAAATTGTTCACCCTGATACATCGATTGATTAAATTTGTCAAGGGATACAATATGATGTTTTTTGTTGATTTTATTATTTGCACATTGATATTGTATTCGTCTTTGCTATTGCTGTTTTTTAAGTTGGTGATAATATCTCTTGTGTCATTGTAAGAGACCTCACGGAATTTAAAGGAAATACTGGGACTTACGTTGGGGAAGAATTCAGTGAATGACATTGTGGATGTGGTTGATGGAAGATCATGTATTAATTTGGTTGCAACGTTCGAAAAATAGGAATTAAAGTCGTTAGCGTTTATAGAATCACTTATTTCAGTCCGAAAATTGCAATTATTGTTTTTTATAATACCCCACATAGCCGCTTGAGCATTTTTGGATTTATTTATGCAGTTATCATTGGGGCGTTTTCTTAGCCTTAAGAATTTCAGAACGATATTTGCTGCGATAGGAATGTATCTTTGGATAAAAGAAGAGTCTCTTGTTTGCATCAATGAAAGAAATTTTATTGATTTCGCATTTTGTGCAAGTTCTCATTGAACCAACTAGCTTTATTTGTTTTAAAATGTTCGAGCATTTTAGATAGTAGGCAAATATCAATGGCGTCTAATAATATTTCAAGAAATAGATCGTCCGTGGGCAAATAACTGAGCATTCACAAGTATTCATATTCAGAAAAAAATAATAAGTAATTTTTGGCCTGACAGACTGAATCACATAAAAATAACAAAGAAGTTCTTCTTATCTAGATGGAACAGATAGGGACAACATAATTCATAAAATCAATTTTCAAAATAAAACTTAAGGTGAATGAAATAAGAGTAAAGGAGATAAATTGTGAGATGAAAACATACAAGGATTGCTGTGTAACAAGCAGGTGTTAGAATGTCTGTTCAATAAGTGAAAACCTGTAAATATATGTACAGTAGAGACGCACATGACAAAGGAAATCCAAAAGCATGAAATTAAAATATATGGACACAAACAGAGCGTTCATATTCTAAGAGCACACACACACAGGAGGAGACGCTATTTACATAAAAGCGGACTATGCTTATAAAGAGAAAATAAATATGAGTTTGGATGGGAACTTATGAATTCTAGAAATAAAAGTAAAATTGAGGGAAAATAGTTATAATGTACATTGATTGTTATCACTCCCCAAATAATAGTAATAATGGGTCACTCAATAATTATAAACATGATGATGAATTTGGAAGAAGCCAAGCCAGAGTAATTAAGGAAATAAGATCTTTTGAGCATTTTAAAAGCAAGAATAACAAACATAGAAGACTGGTTCGGGGTATAACTATGCTTATATGGAATGAGATAGCACGATATTATCATAACAAAATAGACAAAAATAATCCTGCAGAGATGGGGAGGGAATTAAAGCTATGTCTAAAGGGCAAAAAAGTGATAGACATGAAAAAAATATGGTTTGAAAGAAAAGAACTAATAAACAACACAGATAGTTTTAATACATTTTTTATAGAATGTATACAGAAAGTAGTGGACAGTATTGACCAAGACAGAAAAAATTACATACAGGCATTAAGTTGAGTGAAAAGAGATAAAGAAAAATGTTGCACTTTTAAGCAAGTTCCTCAGTTATAAGACCAGTATTGTGGATGGAATAAATGTAGAAATGTTGAAGCTCTCATTTGAAGTAATTGCTAATCAACTGTTAAATATAATTAGATTTCATTTTCAAGAAGCTGGAAGAAGTCGATGGTTATACGTATTGAAAAAATTACAAATACAAATTTATACAATGAACATAGACCAGTGAATGTGAATGATCCATCTTTTGGCGTCTGAAGGACTTTTATTATATTTTCCAAAAATGAATATTAAACATTCACAAAGAAGGGTTCAAAATGACTGTTTCAGACGGAGAATAATACGAAATCTATACTTACTGTTCGTTTATGCTTAACTGCTTCACTGATGGTACCAATTGGACGTCGTAACACTATAAATCTAATACAGTAAATACCAACACTTTCTTAAATTTAAACCTGAAAAGAAATTTTGAAAACACAAGAAAAAGACAATATAAAGTTAAAAAAATGTATATTAAATCTCCTTAAAAAATCATATTTTACAAAAACGTTCAAGAAAAATGTATTGACAAACTATAGTCTGGCCCGTGTACAACACATAGTGAGGAACGGAACGACTCATAATGTACCAACTACCATCCAATGTGCGGTTTATAGCTAACGATTACATAAAAAGATTCAAAAAAAGTTTAATATTTATAAATTTTTGGTGGGCTTTTGCTTGCCTGTCTGTTTACATATTATCAGTTCAATAGTAATTTGGTTCGCTCCTCGGAGCTTAAAAGTGCTTGAATCAATGATTTTGAATTATATTGTGGCAATTATATATTCATACGTTCAAGCAAGGCAGTCCCATGCACATCTGAGTACATGGTAAAGATATTTTTCTGACACCGAATCACTGAGGAACCGGTTTAGGGCAAATCCCGTTAAAATCCATCATTTTCCCGTCAAAATCGACTGCTAGAAAATGAATGGTCGCCCTTGTCGCTAAAGGCTATTTTCATCAGAACTCTCGAAATACTTTGACTAGAGATTGGATTCACTTGTCCTCATATTTAACACAACGCATAAGTTGCAGTGCTGCACAACGTGGATTCGTAAAAGGGTTTTTAATTTTGAAATTTCCGAAAAGTCGATTTTTGTTACACTTTTTAAATTTTGGTGGTCGGGGCGACATTACATCCCTGTGCAGCGACGTTTACTGCATTTTCTAAAATTACACTCCTTGATGAGTTTTCAAGATTTTCATTTTTACGTGAAGCATGCTTTTCATGCGAAATGTTCGGATTTTGTTACAGTTTTGAAAAGTTTATCGAAAGTTTTGGCGTGTTCTTTAACATGAACATGTTACTACCCTATGAAAGGGTTCTAAAATTAGTTATAAAAGAACAATGAGTGACGTATTTGAGTAATAATAATATACTCACAAAATATGACACGTGATTCAGACAAAAAAAAATTCTTGTGAAACTGCTTTACACTGTGATTGTGGACTGGAAACATATTCAAAGAGGAAAACATGTAAGTGTAATGCTTTTAGATTTTCAGAACTCATTCAAGACTAGACATCGTGAGCTATTACTAATGAAAATGGAGAAAGCTGGTTTTTGTGTCGTGTTACAAAGGATAAACGAATACATGCATAACAGAACGCAAGTTATGAAATGGAAAGAGTGTATTGAAATAATAACAATAATTCCATGATGTCCCACAAGGTTCAGTGATTGGCCCCCTATTATTTGTATTTTGCATCAATGATATAGTTAATAATAATAATAAAATTGTTTGTTGCATATAATAAAAAGATTTACACTATTGGAAGGAGTTCGGCGTAGCCGTTCTTCCACTTCCCCATATACAAGTAAAATAAAATAGAGCATATAACAATTTAGGTAATGTTTACTTACATCTAAACACATAAAATTGATACTAAATACTACATCTTTGGATATTGTCACGTGCTTACAATTTTCAGTAAACACTTTGTGGATTCCAAATAACTTGCAACAAGAATTTTCACTAACCACTGATTTTATTAATCACTAAAATTACACTAGCAAATACTTAAAAATCACACAACTAATAATAACTTAATCTAATATAATTTCACTACTTTTAAAACACTAAGCACTTTACTTTTCTTCTTAAACTTGTCAACTCTTGTCTAACCTAAAAACTCTCTTGTCTGTTTACTTCACTGAACTGCATACTTCACTCAACTGAACTCTTCCCCCATCTGCTGGAGTCACCTCTTTATATACACACTTGGAATCCTTCTAGAACTCTTTTCTAGAATTCTCCATAGTTTTCTACCATGTAATAGATGATTGTACGTCAATTGGCTCATAGACGGCGCCACCCTACTAGTCAGGGAAGTAACTAAGCTTCTGAGGAAAACTTTGAACATGAACTTAATCACATCTTTCCTTGTTAGAGGGCAGCACATAACACTGCCCCCTCCTTAAGCCTGAACGTCCCGGTCAGGCAATTCAGATTCCCCAACATACTTCATACTTTGCCAACCTATCCAAGTGCACGATCTTCATCTTGGACTTCTTACTACGTTGAATTCGGTAAACAACGTCATTGATCCGAGTGATGACTGAATACGGTCCTTCCCAGGGTGGGTGAAGCTTCGGAGATTTTCCCTTCTTTCGCTGTGGGTTATATAGCCAAACCAGATCGCCCTCCTTGAATCCTGCTGACGTTCCCTTCCGGTCATAGCGAGCCTTCATTCTGTCACTAGCTATGCTAACTTGGTTTCGAACCAATTCGTGGACATTCCTCAGCTGTTGACTAACTTCGTCTGCGTAGTCATCCACGGACAGTGGCTTCTTATCTGGTGTACCAAACATCAAATCACATGGCAGTCTGATCTCGTGCCCAAATATTACACGAGCCGGTGTCTGTTTAGTCGTCTCATGAATGGCAGCCCTGTATGCCATTAAGAAAAATGGTATATGTCGATCCCAATCTCGCTGGTTCTTGTGAACTACCTTAGAAAGATGTTCCTTCATGGTTTTATTATGTCGTTCCACCATTCCATCTGACTGGGGATGAAGAGGGGTTGTCCGAGTCTTGTGAATGCCCAGCAACTCACAAATTTTCTGAAATACCCCCGACTCAAAGTTTCTCCCTTGATCGGAATGTAGCTCCAGGGGTACACCAAATCGGCATACAAGGTTATCCACCAAAACTCGAGCAACAGTAACTGCTTCCTGATTCGGAATGGCATAGGCTTCCGGCCATTTACTAAAATAGTCCATAGCGACCAGGATGTATTTATTCCCATCATCTGTCACTGGGAATGGGCCCGCTACATCTATAGCAATCCTCTCAAAAGGAGCTCCGACGTTATATTGCTTCATTTGGCCCCTGCTCTTCGTCTGTGGCCCTTTGGTAGCTGCACAAGCCTTGCATTTGCGGCACCAAGCTTCCACATCTTGACGGCTATTTATCCAATAAAATCGTTCCCGTACTTTAGCCAATGTCTTATTCATACCAAAATGTCCCCCGGACACTCCATCATGTATTTCCTGAAGTACTTTTGGGATCCGACAGCTGGGTATCACCAGACGCATGGTAACTTCCTTCCCATCTGGACTTTCCCATGCTCTCTTTAATAGCCCATCTATAACCTTAAGGGAGTCCCATTGTGCCCACAATGCCTTCAGCTCCACACTTTTGTCCGAAACATCCTTCCATTCCGGTCGCGTTCCTTTTTCTTTTGCCCTTAATATAGGACCAATTACGCTGTCATCCATTTGTTCTCGTCTTAGAACTTCCTTTGTCCAATCATCTGGAACATCTACCTGAACTGTGTTTACTATTACCGTGCCCTGTGCTTTTTCAACCCGATAGCAGTGCTTGCAGTCATCTTTGCACGGTCTTCTTGACAGAGCATCTGCATTTTTATGAGACTTTCCAGGTCGGTGTTCGATTGTGAGGTCATATTGCTGCAGTCTTTCTATCCAGCGAGCCAGTTGACCTTCTGGGGTTTTCAGCTGCAGTAGCCATTTTAATGCAGCATGGTCGGTCCTGATTTTGAAATGTTGACCATAGAGGTACTTGTGAAAATGGTCCACGGACTTAACAATGGCCAATAGTTCCTTCCTTGTTACACAATAATTCCTCTCTGGTTTGGACAGTACCTTACTGAAATACTCGATTACTTTTTCCTCTCCATTTTGGACTTGAGATAGTACACATCCAATTGCGGAGTTGCTAGCATCCGTGTCAAGAATATAGAGGCCCTTTTGTTGGGGATATGCTAGCACAGGACTACTGCATAATGCTGCTTTCAGCTTCTTCCATGATGTTTCACACTCTGGTGTCCACTGATATTTAACTTTCTCCTCCGTTAGCTGGTGTAGTGGCTTTGCTATATCCGCAAATCCTTCCACAAAACGTCTATAATAAGTGCAGAGGCCAAGAAAGCTTCGTAATTCGTGTACATTTGAAGGTCTTGGCCAATCACGCACGGCAGAGATCTTGTCCGGGTCTGTCTGTATTCCCTCCGAAGATACGACATGTCCAAGGAATTTCACTTCTTCTTCGACAGCAGTCACTTTTCCTTCGACGCCAGTCACTTTTTGTTCAACTTTATCTACTTTTTCCTTGACCTCATTAGTGGCTGACAGGATAGCATCTTGTTGCCCTTGTATAATTTTCCTTAATTCTTCTTTCTCTTCTAGACGTTGTTTTTCTTGTTCTTCTTTTTCTTCCCGACGTTGTCTTTCTTGTTCTTCTTTTTCTTCCAGACGTCGTCTTTCTTGTTCTTCTTTTCCTCCTGACGGCGTCTTTCTTGTTCTTCTTTTTCTTCTAGTTTTTCTTTCTGACGTCGTCTTTCTTGTTCTTCTTGACGCCTTTCTTGTTCTTCTTTCTCCTCTTGGCGTCGTTTCTCTTGCTCTTCCTTTTCTTCTTGACGTCGTTTCTCTTGTTCCTCTTTTTCCTCTAGCATCATTTTTCTAAATGCGGCGAACATGTCTTGCATTTGTTTTTCAGCAGCCATGCTTCTTGTTTCCATTCAAAAACTAACAAACAACACTAACAAGCCTTATTTAAAGTCTATGCCAGGTACAAGTCAAATATTTTCTCACACTAACACAAATTAGTCTTGTCTAATTACTTCCCAGTTCAACTCACTTCACTATCTCCAGTGGTTTCCAAATACAACACTATGGAACTTCGTCAAATTCTTCAGAAATTCTGTTGCAATTCCGCTTCTGACACCAATTGTCACGTGCTTACAATTTTCAGTAAACACTTTGTGGATTCCAAATAACTTGCAACAAGAATTTTCACTAACCACTGATTTTATTAATCACTAAAATTACACTAGCAAATACTTAAAAATCACACAACTAATAATAACTTAATCTAATATAATTTCACTACTTTTAAAACACTAAGCACTTTACTTTTCTTCTTAAACTTGTCAACTCTTGTCTAACCTAAAAACTCTCTTGTCTGTTTACTTCACTGAACTGCATACTTCACTCAACTGAACTCTTCCCCCATCTGCTGGAGTCACCTCTTTATATACACACTTGGAATCCTTCTAGAACTCTTTTCTAGAATTCTCCATAGTTTTCTACCATGTAATAGATGATTGTACGTCAATTGGCTCATAGACGGCGCCACCCTACTAGTCAGGGAAGTAACTAAGCTTCTGAGGAAAACTTTGAACATGAACTTAATCACATCTTTCCTTGTTAGAGGGCAGCACATAACAATATAATGACATACACGTATACACAAGTGCATAGTAGTAGAGCAGCGTAATACCTATTGTTAAAACTAATTTACAAAGAAATAGGGTAGGTCTGCAATATTAATCTACATTCACTCTTGAAGGCACCCAAGTGTCGGTTTAAAATGCCTAACAAAAAATTTAGCAATTTAGGGGCTGTATATAAGAAACTACCTTGGAATTTTTTTGTGTTATGTTGAGGTATTGTATAATTATCACTTCGGATATTTACGTTGTGCACACTTGACCTTAATGTTAGCACGCTGTACAGGTAATCAGGACTATTAGATTTAATCTACTTATATAAAAATAGTGAATACAAGTACGTCACGTGAAGAAAGATATTTATTTCGCCTAGCCTTTCTAAATATGGACTGATATGTTCACCGAACGGGATGCAACAAACAAATCGGATACAGGCATTCTGTATTCCTTGCAGTCTCTGCCTATTATAACCAGTCAGATGGTAGTAATATACAAAACTACAGTACTCTATTTTAGGATATGTAAGTGTTTTTACTAGTAATAGGTTTGTTTCTTGTTTCATGTCATATTTGAATTTATACAAAGACTTTAATACTGCAAATGATCCTTTACGTACGTTATTTACCTGTTCACTGAAGTTTATATTGTTATCTATCTATCACCAAGCCTAAATTCTTAGTCGAGTCAACCCATTCAGTTAACGTATCATTAATTCTTATATTGAGTTGATTCAGTGTAATATTTTTTCTGGCGCGTTCATTGCCCAACATTATTACTTTTGTTTTATTAGGATTTAATTTTAAACCGTTATCATAACACCATGTACAAAAATTATTTAATTCTACATTAATATCGCTGATAGCTATTTCTACTTCAGTAACATTGGCTGATAGATAAATCTGTACATCATCAGCATAAAGATGGAGTTTACATTTTGTGAAGCACTTTGGGACATCAAGAGTGAATATGGAAAACAATATTGGAACAAGTATGCTCCAAGTCTTAATTCATCCGACTCCATGTAATTTATTTTGACTTTTTGCCGTCTATTGTTGAGATAACTGGAAAACCAATTTAGTGGGATGTCACTTAGTCCTATATGTTTAAGTTTCGCTATCATGAGGTTATGGTTTACTACGTCGAAGGCCTTGGATTGATCTAGCAATATTAAGATTGACAAATTTCCCTTGTCTATATTAGTAGCAATATCCCCCAATACCTTTAATAATGCAGTTCCTGTACTGTGTTGTTTGCGGAAGCCAGACTGAACCGAGGGTATTATACTATTACTTTCCAAATATACTTTTAGTTGATAATTAACAATTTTTTCCAAGAGTTTAGATAAGCATGGCAGGATATTTATTGGCCTTAGATTTTTAAATTCACTTGGAGCACTAATGTATTAAAGCAATGCTAAATTCAGGTTTGTGCAGATGATACAATACTTTTTATGCCAACCTAGATTATTTGGAAACTATTGATGTATTAAATAATGAATTGAAATCTGTGACGGAATGGTTGAATGTAAATAGTTTAAAATTGGATATAAGCGAAACAAAATTATGCTTCTAGGAACAAAATAAATTTAAAACAGTAGCTGTGAAAATAATAATATATGTAAAAATTAAAACTTGTGACAGATAAAATATTTAGGTATTTATATAGGTGCGCCATTATGTTTCCACCTTTGTGCAAATTATCATGAAAAAAGTATCAAGAAAAATTCGGATGTTAGCCAAGTTAGGAAAGCTACAATTTAAATTTGTATAAAATTATTGTAAACCCACATTTTTATTATAGTTCTTTCTTTAAATAAGGAGTGCCTATATGAGAAATCTGCAAATGAGACAAAACAAAGCATTAAAAATTAAGTTAGGCCAGAATCTAAACTAATTTTCCAAGTCAAATTAATTTTTATTTTCTCGCTTGAACTGAATAGACTATATAATGTTACTTAGGACCGGTTGTACTGACATCAGTTTAAACGAAGTTCAGCTGAACTTTGGTTCGCCGGTGAACGTAGATCGGAAAGGAAATCGATGTACCAAAGCATTTTAATGTCCACAACCTTTCTTGAACCACCACTAGCGATCGTTCAAATAAAACAATTATATTCACACTTGAACTGGTCTGGCACAACAGATATTTCTACCCGAACCTAGTTCTCGGTTGACCTGTCGCTGAACTTCGTTGGTACATCTGGCTCTTAGTAATTTTGGAATGTGAGTGTCAAACAAAGAAATTTCCAGAATGTTTTCATTTTTATTTGCAAACTGTAGAATAATTTATTGTCGGAGTATCTGTTAGAAAAGTCTCGGTTTATCAGATACATCCATAACTATTCTACTAGAAGCACTATCGCACAATTTTTATTTAAATAAAGTCAATAATTTTACACCAAACCAATTGTTTCACAATGGTTTCCTAATGTATAATAAGTTATCATATGTTAGGTATATTAGAAACTGCAAATTTTAATGTATTTATTTTGTAAAATAATTTTATTAGGTGTCTAAAATGTTGTATCTGGTTTTTATATACATTTAGTAATACTATTATTTATAAATTGTAACTTATTGTATGGCGTATATATAGTTTAGTTCAATTGTTTATGTAACGAATATGTTGGTAACAAAGGCTAATAAAGATTACTTACTTATATGTATTTATTTTATTATACAACCATTCAACAGGCATTAACCCAATTACAGCATGGGAACAAAAGTAATACAATATACAGTTTGTAGATTGTTTCGGGGCTCGTTTGGTTTTAAGTAGCCTTACTTCACTTCGACCTAAAAGATCTACTACGATTTACACGTACATAAACAAATGAATACGTTGGATATTAGTGGTTATAAGATATTACATAAAGAAATCACTTGGGCTACTGTAGCGTAGCAGATATCGCAGGCACAACTTAACCCGGATAAGTCATGTAACGTGCCCACGATAAAATTTCTCTAGCTCAGACTATCTCAGGGCGTTAAGCCCAAGTTTACGTAAACTATGACAAATTATTAGTTTACTTACTTACACAAATCACTGAGGGTTCCATACGTAGTGGTCACAGACGAAATAATGACACTTTCTTTAAACATGAAATGCACTATATTACGGAATTTACAAATATTGGTTCTCTAGCATGTAACCTGGCGATGTCCAAAAAGTGTGGCAAATTTTTTGGTTAATAAGTTACAACATTAATAAAATGCCTCGTGTAGCTACACATCGGTTTACAACGTGAGGATAAATGGTAATAAATTCTGCCACAATGGGTCTGATTTAGAGAACCTCCTTAAGAGCTCTCCGGATATAAGCCGGAAAGAAGCAATTTACTCTCATATAAATCATTATTTTAAAAAACGGCTTTCACTAAGAGACATTAAAAACATGTAACAATGTGGGATGGCGAGAGAAAAAAAAGTATATATAAAAAATTTTTTTTTTTTTCTATTTTCGATTTCCATCCTACATAGGTATTATTAAAATAAACATTTTCCTTTTTGTAGAACTAAAATAAAATTAGCCCTAATGTCCTCAAATGCACAGAGAAATTTAAAGATTAGGTATAATAAATTTGTCCAATGTCATATTCAACTACATCTCTATCTCTCGCTTTCCAAGCACACCGTACATTCAGCTGCGTCATTTTATTGACATGAAGTCATTTACAATTAAAATTGGAAGCATGGATGACTAATACACTCCGAACAACTCTTAAATAAATATAAATGCATAAAATCTTTAAATATGTACAAGTTAAAATACAAGAGTAAGTATAAATGGATATAACCGCGCCGAACCACTGAAGGTGGTCCCCAGTAAATAAAAACCACACTGCTCTAGGGTGGTACAATACCGACTTCGACGTAGAAGAACCTGAAGCCCTACGGAGGTGTCTTCGGGACAAAAGAAATTGACTCGAGGATGGGGGTTGATTATAGTCTCTCCAGCCCTGGAACTTTCTACTGTGTGGATGCCCCGTCCGTGGAACTTCACTGATGTGTGTAGAAGCCCCGTCCGTGGAATCCTAAAGATATCACGAAAGTCGGAAATGCACGTGAAGCGTGCCTAATGTGAGCAATTCAAAACTGACATAACCTACAAAAGAAATATAATTTACCTCACTGATGAGGGAACAATCCACCAATGTTCCTAGAAAGCCACAGTTGGATGAATGGGGTCGAGTCCGCCTTTTAAGTCGACACGATACTTCCAAAGGAAAGCCTGTAAATTTGTGAAACACGTGGGTAGAGAACGGGTAAGATGGCGTGAAGAGGTTAGCTTACCCTGTATACATAAATATCCTGCTTCCGCAGTTAAAATTTACTCTTAACAACAGAATATTCTGCTATACGGAACAACAACAGATGGAGAAAATTTTCCTGTGTTGATAATCCCAAAATCCACCAGGATGCCTTGGATAAACAGAGTTTTGTAGAACTATCAACCATATACCACCATTTCTCCTTTTTCACCAACTGGAAGTATCTCGTGGACAATAGCGAAACTCTGCTACGGACGTAGCGGTTGTTATTATGCGGCCCATAAAACGTTAAGGCGTATGGTGGGTCGCATACGCTAGAGGTCCGCAACAGATCTTTTGTGAATAACTCTACAACTAGTTACTGCCCAGGATTTCCCGACTTTTTACAAAGTTTGTGATTTTCCTGGGGGCTAATTTCCCAGTGTCTTCAGGCATTAATTCCGCCTGCTCCAGGTACTTTAGCCTAAAGTGGATTAATACCTTGCATTCACAAAGTATATGTTCCTCAGTTTCAGTTGCAGTATCGCAATGCCTGCATTTGTCGTCTACAGCCTCGTCCATATTCTTGAGATGATATCTCAAGGAGGAGTGGCATATTAGAAGGCTTATGTTATCAGCCTTAATTCGGATTTTTCAAGTTCGAGAAGCCTTGTGGCATTCTTTGTCAAATAAGTTATAAACTTTTTCGCTTATCTTTGGCCTGGAGTATTCCTCCAGCAGGACTTTTTCTGATCCTTTTCCCATTTCTGGATCTCCTCCGTTTTGTGTTCCTTGGCCAGGCCACCAAACAGTTCAGATCCAATGAATTGTGCTTCAGCTCCTTTTTTCATTACCTTTACTCCCTCATGCCCTGGCAACCACATCAAAGTAACCTTGTTGTTGGCCAGTTGCTTCAGGGATTGTCGACATTCCCAGACAATTTTAGTATAGAACCTTAGAGCTTTTAATGCTGCCTGGCTATTTGATAGTATATAGATCTTTGCCCTTCGAATTAATCCTGGGCGCAGATCTATAGCATGAATTTCTGCCTGGAAGATGGTTGGTGTGTTACCGAGGGCTCTGGATAGCTTACATTTAGATCTTGCTACGCCCACTCCTACCCCTTCAGCCGTCTTAGATCCATTGTATACCAGATGGGTGACCCTTGCTCCAATCGCAGTGCCTCTATCTTGCTCGTCTGACGGAATTCAATCAGCACGTCAAACGGACAGTCAAAGTCCTGTTTGATTCTCAGATAAACAATATATGTTTGTTTGTGTGAGGTTTGATTGGCATCAAGTCAGTGGGCTTGGTCATGGACTCAAAATGGACTAACTCCTGAATCCTTAGGTGACCAACCAGATCACCTGGTATAAATTTAACTGTGTGGTGCAGTTTTATGCCATAAGTGCTGCTTCCTTCCTCACATGCAGGTGCAACGGAAGTATGTCAAGCATTGCCTCCATAGCCATAGCCTTCTATTTCTAAATAATTTCCATGATACTATAGGGTAATTTGTTTATTCGCAGTTGGCATGGTATGAAGGGAAGGGTAATTATTATTAACATAACTTTATGGCCAACTATCTTATAGGTAAAAGCCATAAACGTGGAAGAAGAAGAAGATTAACCTAACTTTCCATTTCGTATTTTGTGACGATTTGCAGTTGGAATGTGGAATTGTTTAAATCTAAACAATTTTGAATAAGAAAATGGATTCTAAGCCTAGTAGCTTCGCAAGGAGCAAAATTTCTTTACAAAACAGTATCCCTGAAGAATGGGACACTGTTGATGAAATTTCCTTGAAGCAAGAAATTGAATATTATGATGTGGACGAATTAATCGAAGAAGAGAAAGAATCTTTAATTATAGATTCAGAAGCTAGTCGTGACGATATTTCCAATAGTATATCTAGCGAAATAGGCAGTGAGTTGCCAGAAATATTATTGCAGAGTGATCAAAAGTGTAGAATACAGAAGAAAAGTGTTTCAAATATTATCGAAAAGTATCCGAGGCTTGAAGCTGAAGGAAAAGTGAACCAGAAAAAGCATGGAACTTGTGAAAAATTATTTGTGAGTTTACGACAAGAGGATCTTCAACAATTGCAGATGCGGAAACATTTCAATGGAAAACAGAGGTAAGTATTTATGATGATTTATTGATTTCCATATAAATGCTTTAGTTTCTATTTAAGTCCCTAAACTTTATCAAAGAACTTGATAAACCACATTTTAAGTGAGTATTCATCTAGAATTATTCTTAAAGATGGGAGAAATTAACGTTCAGACTATGTATTATTGAAGCTATCGATGAAAGTTTCCTCTATTTGTATATGATACTATAACTTTTGGGTCATTCTGCAGTTTATCCACTTCTCGATTTTTGAAGTTTTTTTTGTGAATACATTAATAAAATAGTTATATGAAGCGTTTGTGACTAATGAAACGTTGAGCAAATGTATAATAATTGAAAAATTGATGGGAAAGTGGAGCGAATAGGGATGCTGGATGTGTAAAACAAGTGAAAATATGATATTTTTAGATCATTTTGAAACGATTACCATTGAAATAGTCATTTTAGGGTGAGGGTACATAAGATAAGAGTTATGACATAGCATTATGTTTACTATGTCTATTATCACCCTATTTAGTTTGCAATGACTAATACGTAAAGCACCAAGGAGAAATAAAAATGCGACAATTTCGGGTCATTTTTACATGAAAAGCATTTAAACAGTCATTTCAGGGCAACGAAAAATAAGCGTCATGACAAATTTGAATGTTTACTAGGGTACAAAGGGACTCAATGAGATCAATAAATTGCAGTAATAAGCAATCAAATACCATGACTCTTATTTTTCCCCTTTCCCTAAAATGACTTTTTCAATGCTAATCGTTTCAAAGTGACCTAAAAACGTCATATTTTCACTTGTTTTTAGTGTTTTTACACACCTGCACCCCGATTCGCTCTACTTTCTTCGATTATTAAATATTTGCGCAAAGTTTCATTAGTCACAGACGCTTCATATAACTCTCCTATTAATGTATCCACAAAAAAATCTCAGAAATCTAGAAGTTGATAAACTGCAGAATAACCAACTTTTATTTTGGTTAACTTTTGCGTCTATAAAAATTCATGGGCTCTGAGTTTTTCAGGCCATCATCGAAGACATGGACCATAAGGAGGCTGCTGACCCCCTACCTTGAACTCATAACTCTTAGTTTATATCAGTTTATTTTAATAGCTATATGTTCCTTTTTTTTAGTGCATCGTGTTCCTCCGAAACAAGATTCAAGAAAATATTTGAAAGATGTGTGGATAAGGACAGCGGCAAAGTATTATTTAAATGTCTTTATTGCCAGTTTCAATCGATACATTTGAAAGATATGATAGGGCATAAAAGCAATATACACCAGATCGGATCTGAAATGGTTCAATGTGACGAGCGTTCATATCCGGTAAGTTGTTTGTTGTATTTGAAACTGGTTAAAATAAATTAAATTATGTTCAAGACAGTTCCTATTTCAACGATCAAATGTGGTAGCATTGTTCGCAGCAAGATCTTGCTGCAAACTGTGTTTGCAGGCAGTTTCTTCCATTAGACTGATCTAGGTTCTGCTTAGTTGCATTTTGTTTCGTTTGTTTTTTACTCATTTTCATATAAAGCCTCGTTGGTAATTCTATAGAACATCCCCCTCTAGAATTTCGCATTTTTTTGTGAGAAACATGTTGAGCTAACGGGAGGTGGGAGCGAATAGGAGTGCTGGGTGGGATATAACCAATGTAAGTATATGGAAATGTCATTTTGCACACACACCATTGAATGGATAGTTTTTTCAAGAATTTGACCAAAATAGGGGTGGTTTGTAGGAGTTCAAGTAGGGGTAGTCATGGGGGGTGAAAGTATGTGGTTTTACAAGGATTACAGTGCGACAACATGTAAGGAAATATCCCTTGCCCTTCAGCAACCCACGCCCAAAGTTAAGAAATTTTCTTTCGTCAATTTTGTCAACATGGATAAAACTGTAGACAAAATTTTTATTAAGCGACACACCATTAGACTCTATGATGAATATCTTCTATGATGCTCTTTATTGTATTTTTGATTTGTATATTCCCCTTAGGCCGCGTCCATACACAGAGCAACTGGTGACGGAAACACGACGGCAACTGGAGTTGCTGTGTAAGAACACACATAGTTGAATGTCTACATTTATACTGTGGCAATTCTAAAGTGACGGCGATGCGACTGGTGATCAACGCGGTAACTAGAATTGCTTCAGTCACAACATGCTGTAAACTCGAGTCACTCGAGTCTCAGTTGCCGACGGTATTTCAATGAAAAACAACGTATTTTTTAAACGATGGCATCAGAGCAGGAAAATATCACATTTGCGCAGTTCATTGAGAAGTACCCATGTTTGTACGATAATACGTGTAATTGGTTTTCGCCAATTAGTTGTTTTTTTCTCGATACTTGGGGTTATCAAATTTAAAAGTAAATCGAAACTACTTTTAGTCATTCGGAAATAATTAAAAAATTTGTCCGGGTATTTTTCCAAATCTTTTAGTGTATACCACTGACTGTGGTTCACATTCATAACATTGTAAGGGTGAACGCTGTACCGTCTAAGTGGACGTTTTCGCAGTCTTTTTTTCTTGAAAAGATATGCTACAACAGCTTCCTCCTCTGAGGATGACATGCCAAAAACACTGCAGAAATAATAACGTATTCTTGCGATGACGACTAACCATGAACTGGCGTCGCCTTTGGTATAAACACATCTGTAAGCCTATCCCCAGAGACTAGCAACTCTCTAGTCAACAACTCCAGTTGCCGTCGCGTTTCCGTCACCAGTTACTCTGTGTATGGAAGCGGCCTTAGAAAATCATCAGCTTGTAAATTTCCTCTTTGGTTTCTTCCGGAGTTGAAAGATTTAATTATACTGAAAAATAGGGCCCATAAAAAGTACAAGGATAGTAACAGTCGTGAACATTATAATGACTTTAGTATTTTGAGATCCAGATGTAAAATTCTCTCACAGCAATGTTACACTAACTACATAAACTTTATCGAGACCTCCATTCAGAGTAATGTTAAGTCCTTTTGGCAATTTGTCAATTCAAAAAGATCTGACAATCAACTACCTCACGAAATGTTTTTGGATAATGTTATGTGCTGCCCTCTAACAAAGAGGAGAGTTGTAATTACTCCCTGGCCAGTAGGGTGGCGCCATCTGTGGGCCAACTGGCAAACCGCCGTTTAGTAGTGCCTAAGAAAACTGTAGAGAATTCCAGTATCTTCTGGGAGGTTCTACAATGAGATTCTAGACATTCCAAGTGTGTATATAAAGAGGTGAATCCAGCAGATGGGGATATACAGAGACAGTTTTTTGGTTAGATAAGAGATGACAAGTGATCAGAAAAGTAAAGTTGTGATTTAAAAGTAGTGAATTTATATTAGATTAAAGTTATTATTAGTTGTGTGATTTTTAAGAATTAACTACTCTAATTTAAGTGATTAATAAAATAGTGGTTTGTGAAGATTCTTGTTGCAAGCTATTTGAACCTACAGAGTGTTTACTGAAGATTGTAAACACGTAACAATAATAATCATACTAACTCAATCCCAGCTATAGCGAATTTATTTGCCTAATACTTTGCTTCAGTTTACTCAACGACACCTTATAATTTACCGAAACGGATTAGTTTAACACTAACATATCATATATCGATTTCGGATATATACACATAGTTTAGGGCAGTTTAATAACTGATTATTTAACCGTGAAGCTCAGTAATGAGATCATTGTTGAGCAGTTTAGATTCCAATCAGGGCAAGTTCACTGAACTTAAGTAAGTCACTTATGTTAATTACCTGTCGAATGCCTAGGAAAATGGTTATCAAGTAGATGCAATCTACACTGAATTTTCGAAGGCATTTTATTGATTGAGTAAACCATAATGCTTTAATGGTCAAACTTGAATGCTGTGGTGTTAGCGGCCCATTTCTTGACTGATTAAATGACTGCCTTAGCGATAGAAAACAGATTGTTCGTATTAAAAATGTTTTTTCTAACGAAATTTCAGTAACTTCCGGTGTTCCTCGAGGATCACATTTAGGACCATTGCTATTTAATTTCTTAATCAACGATATTAAAAACTGCCTTTCTTTTGGGGAAATTATTTTATTTGCTAATGACGTTAAAGTGTTTTCAAGAATTGGGTTTGTAAATGACTCATGCAAGCTGACTTAGATATTCTTAATAACTGGTGTTTGATCAATGCCATGATGTTAAATATTGATAAATGCCATACAATGAGATTCTGCCAGAATAGAGCTCCTATTATTTTTAATTATCAGATTAATGGCCATTCTTTGCAAACCAGTTGGTATCTGTAGATTTTTTTTAGTACTACAAATGCTCAAGATTTTAAGAATCAACTTTATCAGCTTTTAACAAACTAGATAGGTACTGTTCACTTTATTTGTTAGTTACCATTTTATTTTTTGTTATGCATTGTACAAAGTCCTATTTATTAGTATACTGTGTTAGTCTATCTTTGTCATGTATTGTGTCATTTTTTCTTTTATTAAACTTAGTTATTGTTACTCTGTATTAACTGGGTTCGCCTGTATGTAAATAAAAATAAAATAAAAAAAAATTCTATATGATTACCGCCTCGTTTATCGAACAAGGATATTTCATGAACTTTTAAAATATTAAATAGTAAACTAAGTCACGTACGGCTTAGCTTGCTTGCTTAGATAAATTTCGCCACGAGTTACAATAAGTTTTGTTAAGTGTTTAATCTTGTAAGTTGTTGGTGCTGCCGTTTTAAAAAATATTTCCTACATCTTTTCTACTATTTACAATGTTACATACTACTCTTTACAATGTACATAATCCGACATGGCCTGTGTTTATGATGAAAGAATAATATATCAAACAGTAAATGTTTTATTGAAGACGATTCAGTGGTTGTCGAGTGTTGTCCGACATACAAGCAGGGCTTATTGTTTTATATATTAGAAGGTTTTCCCAGTTTCTTCCTTCTCAGTGGTCAAGTACCAGCCAAATATTACTTTTTTGCATCAAAGGTTTTTTAAATACCGCGTTAATAGATAGAGAGATGGAATTGAAAGATCTTAATTTTCATAATAAGAAACATAAAATTTAGAAGAAATCTTAGTTACTGATTTTTCCACAATCACAATGCTTCCCTATGGTAAGCAAGGGCAGTAAATATGTTATTATCCATTTGTTACAGCTAACCAAAGGTAGGTTGTGGCGTTGATGTAAGAGACCAATGTAAGTCTGTTCGAATGCTTTATCTTGTTTATCAACATAGGGCAATACCAAGAGAATGCCTGCACATAAAAAGTTTGAAGTGTTTCTAGTCGCTTAAAAGTTGACTAATATTTCAGTTTAAGGCCCATCCATTTGCCACGAATGAAGATTATTGACAACGGCAGCTTTGCCAGTTCAATTAAATTATCATTTTTATAAAAAGTATGTCCAGTATGTTGCTTCATTTTTAATATGCTGTGGCAGTGCTTTAAAAATTGTTTGTAAAATAAGAAAAATTGTTATCGTGTAATTGATAGAACTAAAAATACTGAAAGAAATACCTCTTATCAAATTTGTTTCTATGAAAATAACATCGCTTCAGATATTTGACTGTATCTTTGAATCGCGCACATTTTCTATACCATCTTACATACTGTTCAGTTCCCAATAAATTTTTCTAGCCAACTGCTATGGGGTTTTTGGAGGCTCTTTGTTGACAAATATTTGAAACAGATCCCTAGTTAGTCTGGAAATCGACAGAATATTGAAATGTTGGATGGCCACTTGGGGAACTTGTCTAACCAGAGGATTAGGTTTTAATTGAAGGTGAAATCGAACTATCTCTAGTGAAATTAGCCCTTAATCTGCTTGAAAACCAACATCTTTCAACCCGTATTCTTCGTTGAAGCAGTGTTGGTAATTTTAACTTTCTCAGTCGTTTTTCATACGGTATATTGTAAAACTTATGGGGGAGAATTTTGGTTGCTCTCTGTTGTGTTTTCTCAAGGAGATCTATTTTTGAAAATAAGGTGACCATATTTGAAAACCAAACGCAAGGATAGGACTTGTGTGACTTGTACTTTTATGAATAGTTCTAGAGATATGTGGTGAAATGATTTCCTGATGAGATATATCATGGAGTTCGCTTTTTTGGTAATGTTCATGATGTGGTTGTCCCATTTAAGATTATGCTGTCGTTGAGTTGACATTCTAGTTGAGAATTACATTAGCCACTTGTTTTGTCCGGTCATATATTTTATCAAGGTGGTTTGGTATTTGTTGACTCGCCTCAAGAGGGTTGTTGAATATTTTCATGTCATCTGCATATAAACTGATACATGATGTAATTGATACGGGTAGATCAGCAGTGAAAAGAGTATATAGAACAAGTCCTAATACAGAGCCCTGGGGCACACCACTCAGGACAGTGTTAGACTTAGATTTGTTATCTGCAAATCTCATGTAGAACTCTCTGCCATTCAAAAAGAAGATGATCCATGCTAGAATATTTCCTCGAATGCCGACATGATCCAGTTTAGCTGTAAAGCATTGTAAAGGTATTTGGTTAAATGCATTTTGGAAATCTACATAAAGAACATCAATAGGGTTTTGCAGATTGAATTCATTAGTCCAGATATGTATGTTGACTAGCAGATTGGTTGCAACCGACCTTCCGGGTATGAAGCCATGTTGTTCTTCTGGCAGTACATTTTCTACTGAGAGGAATTCCTGTAGCTCATTGGCTATGATTCGTTCCATGCATTTATATGGAATAGACGTGAGGCTAATTGCATGATAATTGGCAGTCAACTTTTTGTTCCCTTTCTTATAAATAGGTGTGACTGAAGCCATTTTCCAATCTTTTGGGAGTATACCTAACTCTAAGGATGTTTCCATTATTTCCAAGGGTTGGGACACAACGCTGGCCGTGTTTTTTTAGAAAATATGAATGTTGATAGTGTTTCTGCCCAAGATGCACGTAGAGTTGTAAGTTTACTTGCAAAGTCAGATGGTCACTTACTAATGGGTTGATTTTAGTTGATTTCAGTTATTAAGTTTTCATCATTACTTAGTACTAGATCTAGTATGGATGGATTATTTACGCGGTTATCTTGTAGGCCTATCTACGAATTGCAATAAGTTGCTTTCCAGATACATATCTATGTACAAGTCATCAGCAGAATTCCTATAATCATTTCTCGCGAGTGGCCATTTAATATGTGGCAGGTTGAAGACACCTAGGGTCAGTAAGTTTTCTGTAAAGGAAGCCTACTTGATTCTTTCATAAATTAATGTGTCATTTTGGATGGTGGAGTGAGGCGTTCTGTAAGCGGCAACCAGGAGTAAATTGATGAAGTCTATTTGGATGTTAATCTAGGGTGGTTCGTTTGTGTCATTGTTATATGTGACATTTAGAGACGATGCTAACTTAATAGATTGGTACTCACTAGCCTACGTACACTACAACTCCTCCATATCCCAGAGCACCGAGCTGTCGATCCTTTCTATAGAGTGTGGAGGTTGGAATGTTAATAAGTGAATTAGGTATATTTGGTTGTAACCATGTTTCAGTTATTACTATAATTGCAGGGTCGAATTTTGCCACGAGCTAAATTTGTAGATGATATGGGGATATCGACTAAGGTTTTTTTCCTCCGACTTTACCAGTTTGTTGTTACAATTTTTGGCACTCTTATGTACTTAATTATGAGGTTATCTTCCCCTCGTTCGATTCGGTTTTTAAGATTTTCACGAGGGCCCCATAGATGTTACTGCTGCATTGGTGTTTGGTCTAAGTTAAGTTTGATGTTATTGTTTCTAGGTAAATGGTAACCCAGGTGATATAACCAAAGAAGAAAAACAATTCTGGGAGGAAGGAGGAAATGCTGATGAAAGAATTATTGATAATGGGAGAGATATAAATAAGTCAGAACAAGTGTTCTGTGGCTATAGCGAAAATGCTGCTGAAGAGAGTACAATACTCGATGGGATTAAGATACAAGAAACGTTTTGTGGAGAGAATGAAATTTATCTTAAGGAGGAAAACATTTTTGAAATGGAGAACCATGAATTTTTGGAATCTAACGAAAACACTGAAATGGAAACAGATAAACCCGATTTCGTAAGGTAATATGTTTCATTTTAAAAGTGTAAAATTGAATTTTTCAGTTTTTTTTTATATATTCACTTATTACACTTAGCATTTATACATGCAACGAAAGGTTGAGAATAATACGACTAAAAATTATTGAATACAAAATGTAAAGAAAAACGAATCGCCTTAGACACGGACAGACGTTCATTGTCCCACCGAGACAGGAGATAGGTATTTGAGTGTTTCTGTGAAAGCGCAGTAATTAATTACTAAGCAGAAATCTGTGACTGATGATACGATGACAATATTGTTATTAAAACATAATGTTTTTAGTCGCAAACTCCTCTATAAAATCCTTATTTTACTAAAAATTAACTAAAGTTTGCTTACTTATAAGAAACGTAACCAGACTGCAACCAATGCTACTCTCCGGGCTATGTGCCCCACCGAGCGCTGAATTACAGGTTACAAGCCCGGCGCGTTAAGTGTAATAATTGTATATTACCATTAAAAACGCTAATGCTTCGATTGCAACAAACACCAGCCGAAAGACTGATCCTACTTAAAGCAGCTCTCGTGCCAGTCGTCCCACACCACTTGCAGACTGCAGTTTCGAGATAGTAAAATAAGGATTTTATAGAGGAGCTTGGTGGCCGTGGAATTGATTCACCATTACCAATCCAAATGTTAACTCAAATTGACCAGGGTTCCTCTAAAAGCTATGCTATCTCTGTCAGAATTATTTGTAAATATGTTTTCCTGTGGAAAATGACGATTCATCTATCCATAATCTGTATTTAGACAAATTAGAACAAGATTTTAAAGAAGTAGAAAGCCGATGACAAAAAAGAAGAACAAAAGTTGGAACAGAAATTAATACAAAGGTCAACTTGGAAGTGCGATTTGAAGGAAGGCAGGAACCAAAAAAATGGAAAGAAAGATTTGGATATTTTTATCAAAAGCAAAGGATCACGTTACAGATACAATGGTAAAAAAAGTTTATATCAAAAAAAGGCAAGAGCAGAGGAAGAATGTATATCTGTTAAGTCGATAAGAACGTATTATCAAGTGAAAGATAATAAATGTTTCTGGTTGGTGTTGACCAAACACTAAAAGACACAGTATATTATGAACTTTTCTGGCCCAGAGGGGTAGCCCTTGATCGCTTTGATTACTGCAAAGGAGAAAATTTTCTAGATAATCCATGAATTCACAGAACCAGCAATACAAACAGTGAATCCACCAATGATGATTTTTTATCTGGAAACCCCATAGTCCTACTGCATTTTAACATGTAAGGACTAGGTGACAAACATGATATGCTTAATATACACCTAACTTCATACAATATAGATATCATTTGTGTGACAAAACATTGGTATAGAGAAGCTGGTATAGAGTATTCACCTATACAAGGGTATAAACTGGTTTCTTGTTATTGCTGTACAACCTTAGAGAGAGGAGGAGTGTCTCTTTGCAAGAGATGGACTGGACTTAACTCCGCTGAAGTTAAATTACTCTGTTGAACAACAGTTTGAAATGTGTGCAGGTGTCATCAACTCTAATAATGACACCGCCTACCTTAAGACAGTATTATATTGTAGTAAATATCTATTTTATTCCACAACCTGCCTAACTAGTAGTTTGGAGTGCACAGTAGTGGTGAAAAGTGGAGTGGGTGTTGTTAGTGCATTATAAAAGAAAATCGTAATGAATACCAGGAGTCGATCTAGGCAGAGGGACGGCGTCCCATCTAGCCAGATAGATTCAGAACCAACACAGAGCCATTCGCCCCAGGTCCCGGACGCTCTCTTTACCAATCAAGAGGACTCAGGTCTGGTAAGGGAAACGGTGGACCCCTTGTCGCCCAACGTCGCGGCCCGACGATTTTTCACCGGTCAATGGGATTCAGCCCCGGCCAGCCAGGGGGCTGCCCCTAGCCTTAGTACATATGCAAACCTAGGAAGGGGACAAGAAGCACAGCCCTTCCTCACACCATCCAATAGCCAACGCCTACCTACTGCAACCACGGACTCCACAACCCGAAGCCTTCAAGGAGTACAGCCACTGCCATTAAGAATGCCTGCTACCCCTGCTCTCACCCCAAGTGGGAGGAACGCAAGCCACAGTGATGCATTAACACATGCACTCACGAAAGCGGTGCAACAGCTAACGAGTACCACAGAAAACTAGCTCTACAAGCGAGGACAAGCCACGACCCCCCGGCTTCGCCCAGGGCCACTTCGGGCCCTATCCAATCAACCTCACAACCACTTCCGGAATTGGAATTTCAACATGACACGTCACTAATACAACCACAGCCGGCATCGTACGGGGCGGAAACGGGCCCGGCTCACCAACGAGCCTCGACCACCGCCGTTCGTAGACATTATCAGATCATATATATCAGATTTGTACTTTTATATTAGACATAAACAAATCATATAATGTTGAATATATCTATAATCGAAATTTCAGTGCAAATAATATTCAGACCTTTGCAGATATTCTTAATGCAGAGAACTGGGAAGAAATGTACATGGCAAAAATTTTTCTAAATAAGTTTGATTGCTTTAATGAAACATTTTGTTATCATTACAACTGTGTACTTCCAACGATAAAAGAACAGAAAAAAAAGATGGTTTTTGTCTGAAATCAAAGTTATGTGTGAGATGGAAAAATTGTTACGACAGTTACAAAATCCAGTTGATACTGCCAGGTATAAAGACTAAGCCGGTTATACAAAAGTAGCAGTTACAACCATAGAAAAAATGTAATTGACAGTAGATTGACTTAGTCCAATAAGATAATATAATATGCGAAAGCTGGAAGATAATCAGTGAGACTAGATGGAAATGTAACAAAGACAGTTAAAGCTAAATGATAAAGACAACTCAATAGCTGATAAAACATAAATTGTTAATATATTTAATGACATGTTTGGTAGTTTAACAAATTCCTGTTCTACACCAAATACTCAAAATGTTAAAATAATTAATCATGAACATAATTTTTATTTGTCACCAGAAGCACCAGAGGAAATAAATAATATTATTTAAAAAACAACATTCAAACCCGCTGCAGGTTTTGACGATATAGAAGGCAATATTTTAAAAATCGTAAGAAGTTGTAAACTGGTCCACCAACGTATCTTATCAATGAGTCATTTTATTCAGGTATTTTACTTCCACGTCCAGTAGTAACACAAAACAAATAATTTTCTTTTTGTTGATTGTCATGAAACGCCAAGAAATATTTGTCTGTAACTTTTTTGTGCGCACGTTTATTCTGGAACCGTTTATGATATTGACTTGAAATTTGGTACACTTATGTATTATAACAAGATATGGAACTGAATTATATTTTGATCTAACTCCGTTGAAAGGTTCGTGGGTAAATGGGGTTAATAGGTAAAGCAAGCAGGTAAGAGTCCATAAAATTGCAATTTAAGTCATGTACGAAAAGTTAAGGTCTCAAAATTTTTTTTGGCATCAGCACCCCCCCAACATCACCACCACACTATTATGAAAAGGAGTAAAAAAATTAAAATGTGATTTAGTGTGTATACAAGAATGAAACGTCTCAGAAAATTTTTTTGGTGTTAGTTACTCCCTCTGCCACCTCCACGAGAGTGTATACGAGAACCAAGGCTCTAAAATTTTGGGAAATTTTTTAATGTTGCCAAACCATATTTCAAAAACTTTTCATTATTTGATGTCGACTTTTGTTCAGTTTGACAAAATCTACATAAAATATTTTAACAATTCGGCCGATATTCAATTTCCATAGAATCTGTGCAAGGTTGTTTACAATAAACTGAAAAAATTTCTAGACGGGTTCGCGCATATGAAATTAAATTAATAATAAACATAAAAGCACACTATTGAAAATTAAAGAAATGTTTCAAAATCCACAATTTAACCAGTACAAAAATTAATATTTGTATAGTGATTAAATTAAAATATACGTTAGCTTCTAGTCTCTTGCGATAATCCAAGAATTGTATCTCTAATGTAGCGATATTCATGCATCCATTCATTCCTATTAATCACTACCTTGGAATTCTGAAAGCCAACAAAATTGAACCAGAGATTCGCTCCTTTATTATATAAAGATATTTTCAATAATCCTTTATATTACCGTAATAATAATACTTTAATTTCTATAATTTTTAGGTTTGAGGAATGCCTTGATTTGCCACTGTCGGAAATCACCACAAAAAATTGCAAGTTGTACAAATGTGATTTTTGTTCTTATCAAACAACAGAAAAAGGATCCTTTAAAAAACATCTGCTGGTGCATAAGACTCCTTCAGAAGAAACATTGCACAATTGTAACTTGTGTCCATATCAAGCAAAACGAAAAGATTCCCTTAAAACACATTTACTAACACATAACTGTCTCCCAGAAGCAACAGTGTACAAATGTGACTTTTGTTCATATCGGACAAAAAAGAAATGTCATATTCTCACACATGCACTGACACATAAGGATCCTTCGGAAGTAACAATGTACACATGTGACAATTGTTCATATCAGTCAAAATATAAAGGTGACCTTAAAAAGCATTTACTGGCACATAAGAATCCTTCAGAAGTAACAGTATACACATGTGACACTTGTACATATCAAACAATACGAAAAGCTTACCTTAAAATGCATTTACTGACACATAAGGAAATGGATCCTTCCAAACTAACAGTGTATAAATGTGACACTTGCTCATTTCAGTCAAAATATAAAACTAACCTTAAGAGACATTTACAGGGACATAAGGAAGAGGATCCTTTAAAAGTAACAATAATGTACACATGTGACACTTGTTCATATCAGTCAAAATATAAAGGTGACCTTAAAAAGCATTCACTGGCACATAAGAGTCCTTCAGAAGTGACGATGTACAAATGTGACATTTGTACATTTCAAACAAAACAAAAAGGTTACCTTAGAGTACATTTAATGACACATAATGAAATGGATCCTTCAAAACTAACAGTGTATAGATGTGACACTTGCTCATTTCAGTCAAGATATAAAAATAATCTTAACAGACATTTACTGGGACATAAGGAAAAGGATCCTTTAGAAGTAACAACAATGTACACATGTGACACTTGTTCATATCAGTCAAAATATAAAAGTGACGTTAGAAAACATTCACTTGTACATAAGGATCCTTCAGAAGTAACAATGTACAAATGTGACACTTGTTCATATCAGTCAAAATATAAATGTCACCTTAGGAAACACTTACTGAGACATAAGGAAGAGATTCTTCAAAAATAGCAGTATATAAATGTGATTTGTCCATATCAGGCAAGAGAAAAGTTCATATTCTCACACATCCTCTGAGACATAAGGATGCCTCGGAAGCAGCAATGTACACATGTGACACTTGTTCATATCAGTCTAAATATAAAGGTGATCTTAAAAAACTTTTGCTGGTACATAAGCAAATGGATCCTTCAAAAGTAACAGTGCACATTTGTCCATATCAGACAAAACGAAAGATTGCCTTAAATCACATTTACTAATGCATAAAGATATCTCAGAAGTGACGATGTACACGTACACGATGATACTTTTTTATAGCAGTCAAAATATAAAGTTTGCGTTAAAATGCATCTGTTGATACATATGAATTCTTCAGAAGTAACAATGCACGAATGTGACTCTTATATCAGTCAAAATATAAAGATGACCTTAAAAAACATTTATTGGTACATATGAATTCTTCAGAAGTAACAATGCACAAATGCGACTCTTGCTCATATTAGACATGAAGAATTGCGGACCTCTAGCGTATGCGACCCACCATACGCCTTAGCGTTTTGCGGGCCGCATAATAACAACCGCTACGTCCGTAGCACAATTTCGCTATTCTCACGGGGGGGCGATATACTTGCGGCTCGGGAAAAGACGGAAGGCAACCATTTTTGTTGGCGTATATAGTTGATAATCCTACGAACCTCGGTTTATCCAAGGCATCCTGGTAGATTTTGGGATTGTCAACACAGGAAAATTTTCTCCATCTGTTGTTGTTCCGTTTAGCGGAATATTTTGTTGTTGTGAGTAAATTTTAACTGCGGAAGCAGGATATTTAAGTATACAAGGTAAGCTAACCTCTTCACGCCATCTTACCCGTTCTCTACCCACGTGTTTCGCAAATTTGCAGGCTTTCCTTTGGAAGTATCGTATCGACTTGAAAGGCGGACTCGACTCCATTCATCCAACTGTGGCTTTCGAGGAACATTGGTGGATTGTTCCCTCATCAGTGAGGTAAATTATGTTTCTTTTGTAGGTTATGTCAGATTTGAATTGCTCACATTAGGAACGCTTCACGTGCATTTCCGACTTTGCAATTTAAATCGTGATATCTTTAGGGTTCCACGGACGGGGCTTCTACGCACATCAGTGAAGTTCCACGGACGGGGCATCCACCCACAGTAGAAAGTTCGAGGGCTGGAGAGTCAATAATCAACCCCCATCCTTGGGTCAATTTCTTTTGTCCCGAAGACACCTCCATAGGGCTACAGGTTCTTCCACCTCGAAGTCGGCATCATACCACCCTAGATAAGTGTGTTGTTGTTTTTATTTATCGGGGACCACCTTCAGTGGTTCTGTGCGGTTATATTCGATTCATACTTTTGTATTTTAACTTGTACATATTTAAAGATTTTATGCATTTATATTTATTTAAGGAGGTTCTGTAAGTCAGACCCATTGTGGCAGAATTTATGACCATTTATCCTCACATTGTAAACCGATGTGTAGCTACACGAGGTATTTTATTAATGTTGTAACTTATTAATCGAGAAATTTGCCACACCTTTTAAACATCGCCAGGTTACATGCTAGAGAACCAATATCTGTAAATTGTGTAATATAGTGCATTTCATTTTTAAAGAAAGTGTCATTATTTCGTCTGCGACCACTACATATGGAACCCTCAGTGATTTATGTAAGTAAGTAAACTAATAATTTGTCATAGTTTATGTAAACTTCGGCTTAACGTCCTGAGATAGTCTGAGCTAGAGAAATTTTATCGTGGGCACGTTCATCACTTATCCGGGTTAAGTTTGTGCCTGCGATATCTGCTACGCTACAGTAGCCCAAGTGAGTTTCTTTATGTAATATCTTATAACAACTAATATCCAACGTATTCATTTGTTTATGTACGTGTAAATCGCAGCAACTTCACTGATGTGTGTAGAAGCCCCGTCCATGGAACCCTCACCGATGAGGGAACAATCCACCAATGTTCCTAGAAAGCCACAGTTGGATGAATGGGGTCGAGTCCGCCTTTCAAGTCGACATGATACTTCCAAAGGAAAGCCTGTAAATTGGGAAACACGTGGGTAGAGAACGGGTAAGATGGCGTGAAGAGGTTAGCTTACCTTGTATACTTAAATATCCTGCTTCCGCAGTTAAAATTTACTCACAACAACAAAATATTCCGCTAAACGGAACAACAGATGGAGAAAAGTTTCCTGTATTGACAATCCCAAAATCCACCAGGATGCCTTGGATAAACCGAGTTTTGTAGGATTATCAACTATATACGTCAACCAAAAAATGTCTCTCCTTTTCACGAGCCGGAAGTATAGCGTCCTCCCGTGGACAATAGTGAAACTCTGCTACAGACGTAGCGGTTGTTATTATGCGGCCCACAAAACGCTAAGGCATATGGTGGGTCGCATACGCTAGAGGTCCGCAACAATTGGTCTTAATTAATCTATTTTTTTTTTATTTACGTGAAGAGAGATTAAGAAAAATTTTGCATTTTCAAGCAAGTTACTCGGTTAGTAAATTAATAAATATTGTATGAGAACTGATAAATACGACCAGTATTGTGGATGGAATAAATGTAGAAATGTTAAAGCTCTCATTGGAAGTAATTGGTAACCAACTGTTAAATATAATTAGACGTCATTAGAATATAGACAATTCCCAAGAAGCTGGAAGAAAATAGTTATACGTATTGAAAAAATTACAAATACAAATTTAGATAATGAACATAAACCAATGAACATGTTATCACGCTATGAAAGGTTCTCAAATTAATGATAAAAGAGTAATTAGTGACATATTTGAGTAACAATAATATACTCGCAAAATGTTACATGGGATTCAGACAAAAAAAAAACTCGTGAAACTGCTTTACACAATGTGATTGTGAACTGGAAACATATGCTAGGAGAAAAGCATGTACTTACATGCAAAGCATTTTGAAAATAGGAATTAGGTTATGTCGATATACAATGTCCACAACCTTTCTTGAACCGCCGCTAGAGACCATTCAAATTAAACTATTATATTCACACTTGAACTGGCCTGACACAACGGACATTTTTACATAAACCTAGTTCTCGGTTAAACTGTCGCTCTTAGTAATTTTGGGACGTGAGTGTTAAACAAAGAAATTTCCAGAATGTTTTCATTTTTATTTGCAAATTGTCGAATAATTTATTGTCGGAGTATCTGTTAGAAAAGTCTCGGTTTATCAGATACATCCATAACTATTCTACTAGAAGCACTGTCACACAATTTTTATTTAAATAAAGTCAATAATTTTACACCAAACCAATTGTTTCACAATGGTTTCCTAATGTATAATAATTTATCATATGTTAGGTATATTAGAAACTGCAAATTTTAATGTATTTATTTTGTAAAATAATTTTATTAGGTGTCTGGAATGTTGTATCTGGTTTTTACATACATTTAGTAATACTATTATTTATAAATTGTAATTTATTGTATGGTGTATATATAGTTTAGTTCAATTGTTTATGTAACGAATATGTTGGTAACAAAGGCTTATAAAGATTACTTACTTATATGTATTTATTTTATTATACAACCATTCAACAGGTGTTAATCCAATTACAGAATGGGAACAAAAGTAATACAATATACAGTTTGTAGATTGTTTCAGGGGTCACTTGGCTCCGAGTAGTTTTACTTCAGTTCGACCTAGAAGATCTTTTTTGTATAACTTTACAACTAGTTGTTGCCCAGGATTCCAAGACTTTTTACGAAATTTGTGATTTTCCTGGGGGCTAATTTTTCAATGTCTTCGGGTGTTAATTGTGCCTGCTCCAGGTACTTTAGACTAAAGTGGATTAATACCTTGCATTCACAAAGTATATGTTCCTCAGCTTCAGTTGCAGTA
Organism: Leptura quadrifasciata; assembly: GCA_963675555.1. Lineage (NCBI taxonomy): Eukaryota > Metazoa > Arthropoda > Insecta > Coleoptera > Cerambycidae > Leptura > Leptura quadrifasciata. The sequence continues at coordinate 91,712,598 of OY776680.1, read as the reverse complement.
TCGCAATGTCTGTATTTGTTGTCTACAGCCTTGTTCATATTTTTGAGATGATATCTCAAGGAGCAGTGGTCTATTAGAAGGCTTGTGTTATTAGTCTTAATTCGGACTTTTCAAGTTCGAGAAGCCTTGTGGCATTCTTTGTCGAATAAGTTATAAACTTTTTCGCTTATCTTTGGCCTGGAGTATTCCTCCAGTAGGACTTTTTCTGATCCTTTTCCCATTTCTGGATCTTCTCCATTATGTGTCCCTTGGGCAGGCCACAAAAGATTCAGGTCCAATGAATAGGGTTTTCCCACTAATTTTATTTTAACAATTTGTGTCGTGAAAATGATATAATAAAGCATTTTATTAATTTACAACAATTTACTTTTCTAAAAAGAATTATTTCTAAGAAAATATCGTTAAAACAACTTGCTAATAATTTCACTGCTTTTTAAAACGCATTTTTACGCGCCAGAATTACGTACGTAATGCAATTATGGATATAATTAGTTTGTAATAGATTCTGTGTTAAAGAAAGCTTTCCTCTAAAACTTCTCAGAATTTCAATGTGTAATGCTTGTACTGTGATTGGTCTAAAGCAGTGGACGTGTAAATATTGGCCAATCAGAATCTAGATAAATGCCGCACAAGTTATTCGTGAAAGCGTCGGACGTTAATATTTTGTACTGTAGTTTAGGTTTAACCTTCATCGACATTACACATCAGATGACTAACCTAAAATGTTAAATTTTGTTTGTATTGTTTGGAGTGAAAATATTATTTTATCAGTTTCTGGTTTATGTTTTATTAATTCTACAATCAAAATGGAATCAAGTGGAAGAGGGATATGTTAAAGGTGCCACTGATAATTTACCTAAAGTAGAAAAGTGCTGAGTGCTGTCAATAAATAGAGGTTATGTTATGTTAACAGAGACCAAGATTAATAAACAATCTTGAACAGGGACAATCTCTGTGATTGGATTTCAGGGTGTTGACGTCACAACGCGCCAATTTATGGCTGTTTAAAATGAACCCAATATTTTTCAAACATTTTTTTTTTGTTACTATTAGTAAAATTAATAAGATAATAAATATGCCATAAATCATTTTTTTACGTGAGTTAAATATTTCAGCAATAATTTTTATTTCTGGGAAAACCTTATTGTGCTTCAGCTCCTTTTCTCGCAAGGCTGTCAGCAAGTTCGTTTCCTTGTAGTCCCTTATGCCGTGGCACCCACCCACATCAAAGTAACCTTGTTGACCAGTTGCTTCAGGGATTGTCTACATTCCCAGACAATTTTAGTATAGGACTTTAGAGCTTTTAATGCTGCCTGGCTATTTGATAGTATATAGATCTTTGCCCTTTCAATGCCTTTATTTAGGCATTCCTGGACACAGATTCTATAGCATGAATTTCTACCTGGAAGGTGGTTGGGGTGTTACCGAGGGCTCTGGATAGCTTACATTTAAACCTTGCTACGTCCACTCCTACCCCTTCAGCTATCTTAGATCCATCTGTATACCAGATGGGTGACCCCTGCTCCAAATCGCAGTGCCTCTATCTTGCTCGTCTGACGGAATTCAATCAGCACGTCAAACGGGCAGTCAAAACCATGTTTGATTAGCATCGAGTCGGTGGGTTTGGTCATGGACTAACTCCTGAATCCTTAAGTGGCCAACCAGATACCTGGTTTAAATTTAACTGCCTGGTGCAGTCTGAAGCCACTAAGTGCTGCCTCGTTCCTCACATGCAGGTGCAAAAAAAGTGGGTCAAGCATTGTCTCCATAGCTGCTGAGTGATACGAGTAGGTACATTGCTTCTATGGTCCCTAAACACGCGAAGCAATTTCTGTACCTTTCCTTGTGCTATTTTTTCCTCTATTTTTGACCTTCATGCATAAGTCACCATAGGTCTGACAACCGAAAGCTAAGGCCAGCGTGTCATTTTCGGCTTCAGACCCCAGGTCTTACCAAACAGCCCAAGGCACATCCAAATAGCTGCTGTTGCTTTGGTAAATGTCCTTTCCAAATACGAGTTCCAGGTAAGTTTTTGGTCCAGCATTACTTCTTTTAACTATTTGATTCCACTGGAGCATCGTTCCATTCAGCATAGGAGTTCTAAGATTAAGATTCTCCTTTTCATGAACAGAGCAATAACTATTTTGCTCAGAATGACATTAAGCCCCTCTGACAAGCACACTATAATAAATGGTAACGTTATTACTTAGTTTTCCACTTTGTCAAAACAAATACTGTAACCCGCTTTTGCAATCGTTGTAAACACACTGATACACGCGCACACACAAACCATCACCGCCATTATGCATCCACTTGAGCTTAGTGGAATGTTCTGTGGCCGAGTGGACAGTCTCTACTTTATAGAGTTTCTAGTTATGTTGTACTATCTTATGAACGAATAGACATAGGGGCGATTTATAAAAAATTGTCGCGATATTGATATTTTGCAGTTGTGAGTAATCCGGAAATATTTTGAGAGTAAGTCAGTAAAGGACAGTTGGCAGCCGTGGTCTGAATATAGGATTTATAAGGTTGAAAGTCAAGGTTTATAAAGTAAGATAGGTAGCATGGTAACTTTCGACCAATCAGAGATCACTATTTAAAATGCGGGAACACGTCACTCTGCCTACTCATTCGAATTTCTGGCATTCAAACCATTAGTATAGAAGTATAATTAGTTATGAATTTGAATTCCGTATTTTGTATTTTTTAATGTACAAGCACAAATTAATAAATTGACTTTTTTTATTAATGATTATTAACATCGATAACGTTTTCCTTGGAATTTAAAACTGACATTACTATATATCAAATTTATAACTAATTAATGTATGCAGTTAAAGAAGTACATTTTATATCAAGGGACTGAAGTAGGTTCTTTTAATCTTGTGTGCAATTTCTTGCCCGAGACTTCAGTCTTGATTTCATTGCTTTATATAATTCTTAGCGAATTTAATAAGTTATAAGATAGATGAAGAAACATACATGATACTAATTTTCGCCCTAACGAAAAAGTTACTTAGAAAAGTTTCTTATTTTATGACGTACTGAGTAGAAATTTTTCCCCAGGCCAACCTTTACAATTATGTAGTATTAAAAATAAGAAAAAATCACTCATTGGTTTTTTGTAAAATTTCTTTGTATCATATGAAAATAAATTTTATTTCCTGTATTAAGTAATTTTTTAGGGAAGGAAAAAAACATCAACATCTCACCACCCTCTTTTGTCTTTTTTGAGTTGTTTTTGCAAACAGCTACGCTACAAATCTTTCCTCCAGTCATCTAATAATTGTATGTAACATTGTTATTTGTTATTATTATGAACGGAAAATAATAAAAACTGTTTACCTTAAAATTATTTCTGTAAATACACAGGTTACAAACTTCTATATACTATGAGTCTTTTCTCTTTAACAGTAATTGTCAATTAGATTATACACTAAATAACTATAACTGCACGATTATAAACACAAAAACAACAAATATTTCGAAATAACTCAACAAATAAGCGCAACGTCTCAAAAAATGCATACGTACAATTAAGTTTCAGTAGGCACGATGACGCGCAAGATGGCCGCCTTCATCGTAACACCTTCATTCCGTTCAAGTTACCATGCTACCTATCTTACTTTACAAACCTTGGTTGAAAGTGCCTCATATTTTGTGCGTCTGTTTCATAGGGCTGTTCTCAGCCACTACGAAACAATAGTCTCCTCAGCTTTCTATACATTTTATTTTTAATGAAAGATAAATTGTATTTCTCAGTCCGTGCGGGCTTCAAACCCATTGGGTGCTTTTCATTTAAGTTCGATTTATAAACTATTCCGCTGCAGTTGCGGTTGCAGTTGGAGTTGCCACAGCAGTATCAGTTGCAGTTCACGAAAATTCGTCATTTATAAACTCTTGCTGCTGTTGACGTCGAACGGGTTGAAAACTACAATTTCATTGGCTATCCACTGGTAATTCTGCAGCGGTTGCCGTTCAAGATAAAAGTTGGTTATCTACCTGCGGAATATGAACTGCAACCGCAGCGGCAGCGGACTTTATAAATGGAAACATTCGTTTCGTATTCTTCATAAACACTACAGGTGCGGCAACTGCAACTGTAACCGCTGCGGCTAGTTTAAAAATTCACCTTTACACGACTACCACCGACTTCTATATCGACTAGTGTCAACTGTCACCACAAAGGTAAATGAAACGCTCGCTATGCTAGTGTCTTAATCGCTTTAAAAAAATACACATTTTTAAAGTATTTTCACAGATGAAAAATTATTAATGTAAGTATTGTAAAATTTATTTATTTCACGCTTTCAGCATTTCAGATGAATGTGTGTATAAAATTATTACAACTTGTACGGACATATACAATCGATCTTGTATTTACGAATAAATAGCTAAAAATCTACGGATCTAATATCTACATATTACTGATGCAAATAATTACATTTTTCGCCTACCTTCATTTTCTTCAATCAAGACTGTTTGAGTTGACTGGTGTCGCCGACTCACGGCGACACAAATCAAATGGAAAGCACTTTTAGCGGCACCAGTCGAATCGTGTCGGTAAATGGGCCACTTCACCTCACCCACTGTGAGGTGAAGTGGCACATTTTCCATAAAATCATGGGGTAATTTGTTTATTCACAGTTGGCATGAAGGGAAAGGGCGATGGGCATTATTAACCTAACTTTTTATTTCGTATTTCGTGATATGATAATGTTAAATCGAATTGTTAATACCTAAATAATTTTGGATAAGGAAATGGATCCTAAGATCAGTAATTTCTCAAGTAGCAAAATTTCTTCACAAAACAGTGTCCATGAAGAATGGCACACTCTTGATGTAATTTCCTTGAAGCAGGAAATTGAATATTGTAATGTGGATGAATTAAGCGAAGAGAAAAAATCTTTAATTATGGATTTAAAAGCTAGCCGTGACGATATTTCGAATAGTGTATCTAGTGAAGTGTGCATTGAGTCGCCAGAAATTTTAATGCAGAACGATCAAAAGCATAGAATACAGAAGAAAACTGTTTCAAATAGTACCGAAAAGTATCAGAGTATTGAAGCTGAGGGAGAAGCGAACCAGAAAAGGCATGGAATTTGTGACAAATTATTTGTGAATTTACGACAAGAAGACCTTCAACAATTGCAGAAGCAGAAACATTTTAATGGAAAACAGTGGTATTTACGATAATTTATTGCTTTCCAAAAAATACGTCAGTTTCTATTTAAGTCTCTAAACTTTAGTGAAAAGCTTAATAAACTATATTTTAAATGACTTATTATCTAGAATTATTTCTATTTATGGGAGCACTTGGTAATTCTAAAGGAGAACGGAAACCTCAAATCTTTGCGTGATTTTTTCAGGATACCCTATTTTGGGGTCGTAGAACACGAATCTGAGATTAGTTTTGCGTGCATACGAACCATGTCCAAAAAAAATTTTTGAAAATTTTCCTTATGACACTCACTTTTTCATGCACTTATTTATCACAGCACTTGTATATCGCCTTTTTCCTTATTAAGATCACACTATGGCCTTTATAGAACAATAAACCCTTCACTTATGGCAGAAAACTTGCTTTCCTTTAATAAAAAAAAAAAAGATAGTTGTAAAACTTCTGAAACAGTTTTGGACAAACGGTTCGTATGCACGCAAAACTAATTTCAGATTGGTGTTCTATGACTCCAAAATAGGGCATCCTGAAAACACGCAAAAATTCGAGGTTTCCGTTCTCCTTTAGAATTACAGAGAACTTAATGTTCAGACCGTGGATTGTAATGTACTCGTTAAGTATTTAATATGGTAGAGATGAAATGCCTTTTATTTGAGCTTTTGATGTAAGCTTCTGTTTGTGTACGACACTATAATTTTTGTTTTGGTTAACTTTTGTGTCTATAAAAATTCATAGGCGCATAGTTTTTGAGGCCATCATCGAAGACATGGACCATAAGCTGATAGCTCTTAATTACTTATATCAATTTATTTTAATAGCCACTGAACAGCTATATGTATATTTTTTTTTTTTTCAGTGCATCGTGTTCCTCCGAAACCAAATTGAAGAAAATATTTGAAAGATGTGTGGATAAGCACAGCGGCAAAGTATTATTTAAATGTCTTAATTGCCAGTTTCAGTCGCTACATTTGAAAGATATAAAAGGTCATATAAGCAATATACACCAGATCGATTCTGAAATGGTTCAATGCGACCAATGTTCATATCAGGTAAGTACCAGCCAAATATTGCTGTTCTACATCAAATAATTTTAGCAGTTCTAACTAATATTGAAAAATCTACATTAGAACTATTCATTTCCGTAGGTTTACCTGCAATCTCAATTTGTGTAGTTAATGATCATAATTAATGATTAATGATTTGCCATTGAAATTTTGAAACGTAAATCTCATTTATTTAGTAAAGGCTTTCGCATTTCGGCTGACCAAACCCCTATGCAAAGAGATCAGTATAATATGCTTAAAAGACAAACTCAAAGAATGCAATGCTGCTTGTAAGAAAGATATTTCGATAAGGTATTTTAGAGGTATTCCAAAGATTACTATATCAAAAAACTAAAACGTACAATTACATTATCATAATGTTGGTGGGCTACGTTGGAGATTTGTTGATTTTAGGAGTGCAATGCTTGTGAACAACTATATTTTGCTTATTACTGAATCTAAAGCGATTAATATGCAAGTTAACATTGAGCAGTTATTCATCGAAGTGGAACATAAGGATAAATTTATTTTTGGTGCAGCCTATATCCCGCCTAATGCAGCCCTAGAGGTTTACAATACGCATGTGTCATCTGTCAAAGATTTATCATTGTGTTACCCTGATCATAAGTTTATAATTTTGGGTGATTATAATATTCTGGAAGCTCACTGGTCCAATGACGAGCTTGGTCTTTTTGTAAGATGTCCTGCTAATTCGTCAGCTATATCACTTAGTGAAACTTTTAGTTTTTAAGTATGTTTCAACTCAACAACATACCTAATAGCCGTGGTGTTTTTTTTGGACCTTTTATTCTCACATATTCACAATATCACAGTTGTTCCTGCAACTGATGTCTTACTAAACAATACCATGCATCATACTGCTATTTCGTTTGATATACTACATATACCCAATTTGAAGAAGTACTATTTGATTTTGCCAATGCTAATTATGTTGCTGTTAACAACTTTATTGTTTCTGTTGATTGGAATAATTATTTGTGCAAAGACAATGTTGACGCTGTTGTCGAACAATTTTATGATGTTGTGTATACAGCTATGAATTCATTTATACCAACCAATATCCGTAGATCTTCAAACTTTCCTTATTGGTTTAGTCTTGAATTAAAAAATTGTGCGAAGGAGAAGAAACGGATGCATAAATTATATAAGTCAACTAATAATAATGATTATTATGTCCAATTTTTTAACCTGCGAGCAAGATGTAAAGTTCTAACGGATAATTGTTATAAATCTTATCTGTATAAAATTGAAGCTTATTTCTTTAGACCCGCAAGATTTATGGAAATTTGTGAACGCTGGTAACAACGCTTACTCGTACCCAAACATGTTCTTCAATGATATAAGCAGTGATAATGGCTATGATACGGTTAACTTATTAGCTGATCACTTTTCTTCTGTTTACACTGCAGTTGTTGCAGATATAGTGGATAACAATCATTGTAATGACAATGTTTATATTAATGTCAATATGTGTCAAATTACCCTAGGTGAAGTATTTTCGAAAATTGAAGAGTTAAAGAACAGTTTAAGTTGTGGTCCTGATGGAATTCCAGCTATATTTTTAAAAAATTGTATTTATACTGTTAGCAGCCCGTTACATATCTTGTTTAATTTGTCTACAAATCTGGGTGTTTTCCCACAATTCTGGAAATACAGCTTCATAAGACCTATTTTCAAAAGTGGGGATGTAAATGATATTAAGAATTATAGAGGAATTTGTTTACAGTCATTTATACCAAAAATGCTAGATTATTTTGTCTCTAAACTGTTAACTTGGGAATTTAAGAATGTTATAATTAATGAACAGCATGGGTTCCGTCAGAGTAAATCGACACTCACTAACTTACTTATTTATCAAAATGATATACTTGATGCATTTGAAAGGTTAGGTTAGGTTGAAATGTGAGTGGGTCTATACCAGACCCTCCACCGTGACCAATCGGTCTATTGTGGCTTACCCCTAATTTATATTTCACTCAATAGGTTGAGCCTTTTAATAAAGCTGATAACCTTGTTGGGTGAGAGATTGTCCAGGTCCTCAGGCAAAAGCTGACCTTTGCCAAATAATGAGAACCGGGTTCTTTCTGCAGCGGGATAGGTGCACAGGACATGCCTTGCCGTTTCATCTTCCTTTAGACACAGACGGCATTCGGTGTTTTCCACCAGTCCAAGTCTGTGTAGGTGATGATTTAATCTGCAGTGCCCAGTGTATAAGCCGACTAGAGTGCTTAGGTGTAACCTATTCAACTCTAGCAGTTTTGATTTCAAAGGATGTGTAATGAATTCCTTCGAATGAGCTAATCCTGGTAGTTCTTGCCAGTGGTAGAGAGTCTTGCTCTCGGCCCAATCTAGGATATTAGTTTTGGCAGTGCTTGGAGATATGCCAAGAACTGGTTCTGGTCCTATAGATTTTGATGCCGCGCCCTCTCTAGTTAGGCAATCGGCAATTTCATTGCCCTCCAGCCCAGAGTGGCCAGGCACCCGGACCAGACTCAGTTTGTTGTTCCTACCCAATTGGATTAGAGCCTTTTGGCAGTTCCACACTGTTTTAGAATTACAGCGATAGGATCCAAGAGCTTTAAGGGCTGCTTGGCTGTCTGAGAAAATCTTTATTGATTTGTGTCTAGGGTGTGTTGATTCCAGCCTCTGTACACACAGTTCAATGGCATATATTTCAGCCTGAAAAATTGTCGCGGTATCACCCAGGCTCGAGGTTATTCTTGCCTTTGGACAGCGACTATAAACTCCAGCTCCTGTTCCTTCAGGAGTTTTGGAACCATCTGTATACCAACAGCTGTCTGCCTTCTGTAGGTCGGTTTTATTCCTATCCCACTCATCTCTTTCAGGAAGTAGAATGTTAAAAGGCAGCTATGGTTGGTTCTGGTAGGCATCACATCAGAAGGCATACCTAGGATGCTGTGACTGTTTAGGTCATCAAACAATCCATTGCGTTCCATGATGATAGCCTGTGGCATATTGATTGCCGATTGTTGGAGTCTATATGTTGCCCACTTAGCTTCTCTCTCCAAGTAAATATGGAGAGGTGATAAGTCTAGGAGGATCTCCAAAGCAGCTGATGGTGTGGTGCTTATAGCACCAGTTATTGCCAGGCATGCTTGTCTCTCTGTAAGCCAGAGAGTTTGGCTTTGGCCGACTGTTGTAGCCCTTTCGACCACCAAACTATGAAGCGATACGCTATCATTGGTCTAATGACTGTAACGTATATCCAGTATATTTGTTGGGACCCATACCCCAGGATTTTCCACAAATTCTTCGGCATGTCCACAGGGACAGCCTTGCTTTGTGGATTACCTTTTCCAGATGGGAATTCCACTTGAGTGATCTATTCAGCGTGATGCCTAGATATTTCACCTCCTCCGAAAATGGAATGGTTTCACCTAGTAAGGAAGGCGGTTCTAAGTTATCCAGCTTTCTTTTCCTGGTGAACGGTACTATTACAGTTTTTCGAGGGTTGACAGACATCTGTTCCCTCTCACACCAGATGTGCACTGTATCTAGTACCTCTTAAAGGGTATGAGAGATTACCTCTTCAGATTTACCTTTAATGATGACTAGGTCGTCTGCGTATGCCAGAATCTCGGCTTCCCACAGAGATAAAATGGCCAGCAGGTTATCCGCAAGTAGTGACCACAGAAGGGGAGACAGAACCCCACCTTGTGGGCACCCTCTCGCGGCCCTGAAGCTGACCGTTTCCCCGTGTAAGGTTGTCGTTTTATGATCCAGTCAGTTATGGTTGGCTCGATTCCTCTAGCAGCTGTCGCTGTGTAAAAGGAATCGGGCAGTGCATTATTGAATGCTCTTTCAATGTCGAGAAAAGCAGCCACTGCTTTTGGAAGGAAACGTCAGATTCATTCTATATATAGTGACTCCTCAAAGGCATTTGATACCGTTAATCATAAACGTCTGATATCAAAATTAGGTTCTTTGGGAATTGGTGGCGCACTACTTGCATGGATTGAAAGCTTTTTAACAGGACGCAATCGATGGGTAAAAATCAATAATTTCCTATTTAATACCATTGAGGTTCACTCTGGTGTTCCTCAAGGTAGCCATTGTGGCCCCTTGCTTTTCAATTTATTTATTAATATAGCTGGTTATATAGCACATTCCAAGTTTCTGCTTTTTACTGATGATTTAAAAATTTATTTAGAAATAAGCAATCAGTCTGACTGTTTGCTACTTCAGGAAGACTTGAATAGCTTTGTTATTTGGTGTGATCTAAACTGTATGAAGTTGAATACTGACAAATGTTATTGTGTGAACTTAAATCGGTTATGCTCCTCGGTAGATTTCGATTATACTTTAAATAACATTTCTCTAAAACTGGTTACTGAAATAAAAGATCTAGGCATTTTGTTTGATAAAAAGCTCTGTTTCATTAACCCATATATCTAGCAAAATGCTTGGATTTATTTTTAGAATTGGGAAACAATTCTCAGCTCAAACTTTAAAAACTTTATACTGTGCATATGTTCGTTCACATTTAGAATATGCTGCTGTGTTGTGGAGTCCATTTTATAACAATCATATTCAATCAATAGAATCAGTTCAGAATAGATTTGTGAGATGTATATCACATAAGTTGTATTCAAATAGTAATACTCCGTTCCTGTTGGATAATACCGAGGTATGTAACATTCTGAATATCAAATCTTTGAGTGGCAGGAGGACCCGAGACGATTTGTTGTTTGCAATGACTTCAGAATAGGATAGACAAAGCATGTCCTATACATTAACACATAAGTTGTTGTGTTTTCCTACTATCTCACACATTCTATTATTTAAAAAGGATGGAGATAGTTTTATTTATGTTTTGGAACTCATTGCCAGTGGCGTGTATGTTAAAGAGGGTGATTATTTCGTATAATTAATATATTAATTTCTCTTCTAGTTTGACTTCAAAGTAATATGAATAACATTGCTTTTTTATTAAATGATTTATTTAAATATTAAATTTACACTTATAAATTAGTATAGATATATGTCACATAAACAAAATGATTAATGCAGTTTTCCTTTTACTGCATTACTAACCCAAAAAATAAAAGCATGTTATAATTATTCCCATCATGTAGTACTTTTTTTAAATGATAACTTACTCAACTTGTTCATTTTCCTTAGATGAACTTGGTAAGTCAGATACTGCAAATTCTTTAAGAACAACTCGGCCACTGGGACTTATTGTGAAATCATCTGATGAGAAGTGATCTGAGCACACAACACTATCTTCTGGGATATTTTCATTTCCGAAATGTTCCAAAATGCGACAGACCCATATTTTTCGGCGTTTAATATTCCTTGGAATTCTACAAATAATATAATATTGCAATTTTAAATAATATCTTTTCATTTCGCCCTTCAACTTTATTTTCATTTAACTATATTACTCAATTTTAAAACATAAAAGCATTTTCTATACTTCCAATATTATTGCACTGAATATTTACAATTTTGCTTATTTGTCGTTCCAACCCGAGGTTACGCTTATGAGAGATAATTTCACCTACCTGTGAAAAGATCGATTAACTCCAATTTTAAAGAGACATCTACATACAACATAATATTTTCCCATTGTTTATTCACAATAACAAATTCTGTCTTCAAAAACACTACAAAACCACTGTAATTACAATGTTTAACTTCGGTTTATCACGAACACTTTAATGGCGGCCAACGCTGCAACTGGATTGTAAACAAAGCGTGTTGAGAGGGACTGCGTGTGCATATACCCACGTGCCTTTAGCCAATAGACTTCTGAGTGCCAGTATTTATTTTTAAAGCAATGTAAACAAATAAATGATACACAACAAACCAAGAGGATGCTTTGTCTATCCTTCTCTGAAGTCATTGGTTGTTTGTATTTAAATTATCGTCTGTCTTGAACTCCTTCGAAATATTAACTTCACTGTTAAATCAACTAACACCAGAGATAAGTCTCTTTTTCATATTAAATACCACTCTTCTAATTATGGCTCTCATCGGCCTATGACCAGAACGTTGTGGTCTGCTAATGGTGCCAATACTAAACTAGATTTTTTTAATCCTCTTTGCAAAGTTTTAAATGTGCTTTAAATGAGTTATAGTATTACACTTCTTGTTAGTTTTGTCTTTTTATTCTTTTTTCATTATTCTTGTATTTTGAAGGGATTATCCCGTTAATGAATAAATAAATAAATAATTGCAGTGCAAATCCGAAGTTAATGAAAGTATGGATAGTTATTTATTGGAAAATGAAACTTATTGAAACAGTCACCCTTTTTTAATTATTCTACGTGTGTTATAACAGTGGAAAAGCATGCTGCGAAAGAAAAACATTTGTTTAATCCAATTTTTAATGTATAATGGGAACTTGTAGCTAAATATAATTTTAATAATATCATTGTTATTATCCCACATAAAGTACATAGAATTACCAATTTAGTATTGGCGGTAATTGGCAGACTTAGGTTGCTGTGGTAGCTAGCTTCAACTTTACGTCGCGCCACGTTAAAGAAAAACTTAGCTCTCTGGTTAGCTGTGCCTTGTGAATTGCTGATTGTTATGTATAACTGATTTTGTAAGTTGTATTGTTGTACAGAGCTTTCAATAATGATCACAGGACACGTTTTTTTTTAGTTAATCTTTTAGGCTTGTCATGTTTCAGCCATGTTAGAACCTTTCATGCTTGGGATATTTTAAATTGTATGTATATATCTAAGGGTGCGTTTTTAATTATCTTTGCTGACGGTTTTTTTCGACGAAGTTACACGAAATCTCGACGGAACGCACGGTTTAATTGGCTCTGAAACTGAACACGCCCAGCGGAACCAATAATGCAACGGTTTGTCTACGCAGAATATTTAGCGCCATACAGTCTTCTTGTAGGCATATCCTAACATTTAACTATTTATTTTAATCTGTAAATGTCATATCATAGACGTAGTAGTAGTGTTTTGGTATATGTTGCATAATTATCGGTTCTTTTTCACTAGTTTTGAATTGTTTTAATTATTATTTGAGTACTAATCAGTTCTTTTCAGAACTACATAATTTACATCAGTTATCTTCTGGTGAGGAATGATAAAGAGAAAAAGAATGTTAGGTTAAGTAGTGTTTTTTAAATTTTATTCTAGTCCTGTCTTGCAATGGTTTTTACGCCAGAGCAAGATGCCTTCATTTTGATGGCTCATTTTCGAAGTGGAACTCGCAACGAAGATGGATCATGGAAGTATTCATTGCAATCATGCATTGAACAATTTATGGAAAAATTTCCTGACGCAAATATTTCATATGACACATTTTCAAATCGTAAATATGTACTCGTTGATCGTTTTGCAAAGAAACACTGCCTTTGCAAGGGAAAATCCACTGGTAGGCCAACTGTTTTAACTGAAGTGGTTATGAATGACGTTCATGAAAGAATGAATCAAAGCCTGACTAAATCCATACCAAAGTTGTCCGCTCAAACAGGTAGGTACTTTTACACTAAATTTTTTAATTACTGAATACGTTACATACCATTTAAATTTAGTTTCTTGGAAATATAAAATATGAATTTCTTTAGTGAAAATTATTGTCAACAACTAATAACGATACCTACTAAAACTCTTGTTTATATATAAAATCTGAATGCAAATAAAAAAATATATAAAATTGGGAATCGGTTCTCTTCAGATGTCTTAATATACCTAAACGACAAATCAACGAATTTTTTTTTTTTTAGATCTTTCAGTTGGAACCCCATAAAGCACTCAAAAAACTCCATTTGCATCCATACAAGATAACCATTGTTCAAGAACTATTACCCCCTGATTTTGAAACTAGAGTAAGATATTGTCGTTGGTTCAACGGAAATTTAAATTACAACAATGTATTGGATTTAACCTATTTTACTGATGAAGCGTAGTTCCACTTAACAGGTTATATCAATAGTCAGAACTACAGGACATGGGCTACAGAAAACCCTCACACTTACATAGAAACAAGTTTACACCCCTTAAAAGTTGGTGTGTGGGTGGCAATAACCAGAAGACGAATTATAGGCCCTATATTTTTTCGTGAAGCAATTAATGCCCAAAGGTATCAAACTCTTATTTTAGAGCCATTTCTGGCGCAGTTGCATGATGATGAACTGCAAGATGGTTATTTCCAGCAAGACGGCGCTACTGCCCATACAGCAAGAGCTTCACTTGATTTTTTACGGAAGTTTTATGATGACCGATTAGTCAGCCAGGGACTATGGCCTGCACAGTCTCCAGATCTAACGCTCTGTGATTATTTCTTATTTGGTCACATGAAGAACAATGTTTTTAAAAATAGTTTACGTACCATTGACGAATTACAAGAGGCAATAGAAAGAGAAATCCATAATATTACTGTTGATCAGTTACAGAACGTATTCGAAAATATGAAACGAAGAGTCCATGTGTGTTTAGAAACTCAAGGCATTTGTTATAATTTCTTGGCATTTCGTATTAAAATGTATTCATTCATCTTCTAATTTAAATCTCATGTAGCAAAAGTTTTTATTATATAATTTCTTTTATTCACTGCGAATTATTCGATTCGAATGTTTATATTCATGTTGTCTGTCGAAATAAAGATTATTTTGAATTAGGTGTAATAATTTATTTCTTGCGAACATTTTTTTATTCATATAAAAGGCATCCCATTTAAATTTGCTTTTAATATTAAAAACTTGTTCTTAAATTTGATGAATAAATGAATTATCATAAATTTTTTACCTTTAACTAGAACGCCAATGGATTTAGGGTATTTCTGATTAGTGCAATACCATCGTGTATAGTTGGTTGTCTATATTTTTACGGTCAAGTGTCCTGTGATCATTATTGAAAGCTCTGTATATGTTCTGTTTTCTTGTAGAAAATGGAGACCCAAGAAAAAATATGCGGACTTTGCTTGAAAGTATGTGATAACTTTAAAGCCGTAGAGGGAGATATGAAAGATGTCTTGGATGTAGTTCTGCCAAAAATAGTAAGTATCAAAAATAATGCTCAGTTCCATAGGCCGAAGTTTATGTGTAAGAATAAGTTTGATTGAATTCAACGTTTTGTACACATTTTGATTATGTGTTAATTTCAACTATTTTGTTTTAGGATTTGGGTGCGATAAAGGAACTCGTGGTGTGTACTGACTGTACGGAGATGCTTATAAAATGTTCTGCTTTTAAGACAACGTGCCTCAATGCTTATAATTGTATTGTTTCATTTGATAACTACAGGGACGATATCAAGTTGAATCTAAGAGATGTCTATCTGAGCAAAAGTGAGAATGGTACAGTTGTTCCAGAAGATCAAGCCATATGTCGATTTTGTATGGATCCCATAAGAAATTGTTCTGCGATATCCTTTGACATTGAAGAGAAGAGCGTTCTATTGGAGAAAATGATGGAACAGTGTCTTCCAGAATTGGTATGTATCGATATTTATTATATTACATTAGTAATTGCAATCATTTAGAACTACTTGCCCAGACTTTTTAGTAACTAATGCTCCAGCTGGAAGTGGGTGCATGATAATCAGAGTACCCAAAGAACTTCTTAAGTTTTCTGCAACCTTATCAGTCACTTCATTTTTAATCTAAAATTTTCTATTGCTTAGTATACCAGAGACACCTCACGTTTTGTCCCTTTTTGTTAAATTATATCCTGTACGGTTTAAATATGTTCGTTATGTTAAAAAATGGTATATACCTTCAAAAATTTATTTATGTAAGTATATACCGAGATATATGAAGTAAAGTTAAGTACACCAGATATTAAAAAAATACTGATACACTTTTTTTTATCTATGTAAATCATCCATTGACTGACATTAATAATTTTTCCAGTGTCACTTTGACGATAATCAGTAACGTCATTATTAAATATTCGACATCTAACAAATATTCAATACGTTCAAATTGTTTGTAAAATTGAAGATGGCTGGTCCATAAGATGGCTTGCTGCTGAATACAATGTAAAGAGACCATCAACAGGTTTAATGTGAAATGTTTTCTACCAAACCTGCCCAAATTTTGCCTTAAAGTGTTGGCGGGAACTGTTTTGAAATTCGTTTTCCTCTGAACCATATCAAACTTAACAAAGAAGGTCTGAACCTGTGTAGATTGCATATGAATAGTAGGCACCGTAGATAAAGATTTGGTCTTTTTATAGGCTATTCACGAGCTTTTGACTGGGCGGATTATGATGTTCAAAATGGTTTAGACGTGACATTAGGGGTCCTGCTTTAAATTTTTGGATGAGTTATACTAAAAATCATTCGCAAGCAGTCTAGGTGAGTGGAACAGGGGGCAATAAGTATCCCATAAATGCAGTTGTACCACAAAGGTCTATATTAGGGCCATTCATGTACCTTGTGGTTGCTAATGATCTGGCCTTATATATATATACAAAGCAAATACAGTTCATATTACGTGCTACGCCGATGACACAAACTTTTTCAGACAAGTCCTAACGCAATAAGAAATGTATCTAAAGATCCATACGAGGACATTATAATTTGGTCAGAGAAAAACAGACTTACACTTAATAAGGGTGAAACAGCTATTTTCATTTAGGTAACATAGAACCAAATCAAAATGACGATTTTTAATAACAGATTCTATTAAATCTTGGGAGTCTTGTTCGACTGTAATTTAATATGGGCTGCTAACATAAACAGTTTGTGTGTTGAGCTCGGTAGAGGCATCACAAGATGCCATATATACAGGGTGTCTCACCGGGAACTGAATCGATCGATATAGAGAAAAGTATGCATCAGAAAATTTTGAAAATTTAGATAATTACTAATGTCGGTGTGGCCAATCCAACTAAAATAATTACAAGCAGCTGGCACTTCCGCTTATACCGGAAGTCGATACCAACTTGCTTATTTCAAATGGAACACCCTATATATTTTATATCGAAAATGTGTAGCATATCCTATACCTAAACCTAGCCGTTTGACAGGTGCAACGGTTTGCAAGAACCGTTGTAATTTTCTTCGTGTAAAAGATCCTCATTTCTTGTCACATAAAAAGAACACAAGGAGAACTACGTTCTACAACTGAAATAAATTCAATAATATCATACCAAGTGTTCAATTTTTCGCGTTACATTTTGTCAACTTCAAACCGCGAAAACTTGTTTAGGTCAAATGGAATACCCTGTATTTTTTTATATCAAGTTGTGTAAAATTGGATTCCCTTTTTTCTGATATTGTGGGGGTTAAAGTTACAACTTTTTGAAATATTTGCGATTTTATTAGAAATTCATGAGTTGTTGTAATCATCTCATCAAAATAGCCATGATTAGAAACAATCAGTAATTATCTTATGTCAAAAAATGCCAGCACGTTTAAATTATACCAATGAAAACTTTTTAAATTTGTTTATTATTTATGGAGAATGTGATAAAGTAATATCAAGAACTTGCAGCACATTTGCTACTCGATATCCAGAAAAATGGAAACCGTCACCAAACACTGTAAAATGCATACTGGAAAATTTAAAGATTATGGCTCTATCAAGGCAAAAATGCAAAGAAGAAAGCCTATTGTTGATGACGAAAACATTGAAATAGTCATTCTGGGATATTTTCATGCATTTCCAAGGATGTCATTAAGACAAGCTGCTCTGGAATCGGGACTATGCAAGGATTCAATTCACAGAATCTTATTAAAACATAAGTTTCACCCGTTTTCATTCCATATGGTTCAAGGATTAAAAGAAACAGATTTCCTAAGAAGACAGAATTTTTGTGAGTTTATTCTAATAGTCTGAGGGTCACGATTCTTATTTGGGAAATATTATATGGACAGATGAAGCAAAATTTACTAAAAATGGACTTTTTAATAGACACAATTCGCATTATTGGAGTGACTCAAATCCTCATATGTTCAGAGAGCGAAACTTTCAGGAAAGTTGGCAGTTCAATGTTTACTGTGCCATAAGAAACGATAGAGTGGTGGCATTACAATTTTATCTGGAAAATTTAAACGGTAAATTAAATTTTCTCTTCTCCTATGTATATGTAATTTTTTTTTTTTTAAAGTGAAAGATATCTGAATATCTTACAAACGCATATTTAATGAATAATTATTTACAAGAAAATTTTTGTGATCAATGGATTGCCAATAATGGACCTTTCTTATGGCCTCCTCGCTCACCTGATTTATCAGTTCTGGATTATTTCATTTGGGGAACTATTAAAAATAAAGTTTATGAGAGCCCATTAACAACGATAGAAGATTGTATGCAAAGAGTAAAAAATGCATTTCAAAACATATCACAGGATTCAATTAGAAGAGCTACCCATGAGGAACTAATCCAAAGGTGCGAAAAATGTGTCGAGGTTCGAGGGCAGAATTTTGAGCAACAAACGGTTATAGCTTCCTTATTTGAGGAGGTATGAAAAAAGTTAAAGGGATGAAAGTTGACGGGAAGTAGATAATAAGAATAATAATGTGCATCAAAAAATTCCATTTAACAACAAATAATCCACCATGTCTGGACAACAAAAGATGTCGAAAATATTTTCACCTAGAGCACTCGCTTTTCAACCGCCTGTTAAATATTTTATATTTGTTTTAAGCCACAAATTGCCACTATTCTAAAATTCTAATACTAATAACCGTGAAAGAGATGCTCAACTGTCATCTGAAGTGTGCATGCGCTAGAAAGAGATGGGATGCCAGAGGCTAGCTGCCGTACTGTCATATCCAACACGTGTCTTTAACGAACGCACCAAGAATTCAAGGTCACTTATCAGATAAGGATAACGTGTTGAAGTGGAAGCTAAGCTTCTCTTAGCCTCCGGTACATTTGACCAAACGCGATCTGCAATGAGAGGCCAGGAAATATGCATATGGGGACTATCCAGGCTGCAATGTTACTGCATTACATTGTTACATAGTTGTGGAAAAGAAATTTCAAAATTTTTTTGCACACTGAAAATTAATTAATGAATTAACAACATTGAGAATTGAGATAAAGCTACGCAGATATTTCTACTTGTAAAAAATATTAATTAAGAAATATTCTACTTCTCCCAAAACTGTAGAGGCTCAGCCTCCCCCGACAAGCCGCCACTGGTTCTTTATGCACTATAGTAAAATATATTAATGTTTATGTTTAATATTTTCTATGTCGGTTCAGGCAAGGCAATGTTTGAGTCTTAATTTTACATTTTGTCATATCTGGCTAATATAGTTAGATTAATTTCTGTGCATATTAAAAACAATATAGGTGGTATTTTAACCATTCAACATTTCAAATAAATTCTTATAAACAACATAACGACAAACATTTCTTTAATAATTTCCTATATTTTTCCATGTTGATCTGATGAATATTAATATATTAACACAGACTGGCAACTTCCCTGAGAAGTTTATCCGGTCAAGGTCGAGGCAACAAGCCAAATTCAGATGTCGCTCTTAACGCAAATGTCGTTTGTCACGTCAAACGTCATCCATTGTTATTTATTGTGTACTGTGATTGTGTTGTGCTGGTGAAAGTATTTTTGTAGAAACTTGACTTTTTAACATAGAATACGTAGTTTTTAATGCCCTTTAAAAATTTCGATTTCCAAAGAGGAGTTAGGTGAGTGTTATTGTGCAAATATACATTGGATTACAGTAATATATAATATTGCATTTTACAGATTATTTCTTAAAATGTCTTCTGCCTTCTGCATTGTTTGTGGAACTGAAGAAGTTGATGTGCAAAAATTGCACTATTTTCCCAGGAACCTTCATAAGTAAGTGTGCATTTGCTCCAGTCTTTGTTTTCAGTTTTTGGTTTTTGCACAGTGCAATATATATTTCTAAATATTGTAAGACTACTTTAAATTATTGTTCTGCCTTACCACAGTATCTACTTCAAATAAATAATTAAATATTATCGTTTTCAGATCGAAAATGTGGCAGGACTTAATGGGAATGAAAGTGACAGAAAATACTATACGCCATCTTAGAATTTGTAATAGGCACTTCACACTAGAGTCATACTCAAATGATACTGATTACATCCTCAATAGAAATGCAGTTCCTACCCGGTATCCATGTGGAGACACAGTAGAAACACAAAGGGATTGTACACCTGTACCCATACAGGTCGAGGAACCCAAAGAAGATATATGTCTACCATCGACATCACGTGATCTTCGTGTTTCTTCTGCACATAATGAGGAATTAGAAAACCCGCATCCAGAAACATCTAGTAGTTGATCCAGTTGATCGTTCATCAACACCTCTACCATCGTATACCAAATCTGGGGAATTCAGAGGCCAGAGTTAAATTTTCAAAAAATTATGTCAAGAAGATACAATCCCAAGGAAGAAAGTTATGTTTAAGGTAATTTCAAAAAAAGCAGATCACATACGGAAACTAAAAAAGTTGTGTAAAGAGCGAGCAAATAAAATAAAAGAAATGTGTGACCTAAGTAACTCTGATGTTGTCAGAAATATTTTTAAGGACCTAAAGTCAAGCACTGTTGACTTTTTAATATCTCAACTACCCTGTGCAAAACCATATATTTCATCAAGTCCAGCGGCGGAATTCTAAGTTGCTATTGTATCAAGTCGATACGATACTAGTGGTTCTAAATATACTATCTTATAACAATTTTAACTCTTAATCGACAGAATACGCTCGATACCAAAGAAGTTATTGTTTCAGTCTTACGATATAACAGTTTACTCTATAACAACTTAGAATTTCAAACGACATGTGTTTAAAATTTGTTGCTATCGTATCGATTCGATACGATAGGAACTTAGAATCCGGCCACTGTAGTCATGTTTGCCTTGAGTTTTTTTTATTGAGGTACTAACCTCGTCATCACTGAAAATTCGAATTTGGAGAACATTGTTATCATGTAAGAGGTTGCAAGGCGAGTATTTACTACAATTAATAAATGCACACGAAAAGAAATCAGCAAGAGAGTTATTGTAAAATATAAATATGGTTCTCTTGATATTGACAATTTAATTGAATATAATAAAACAAAAGTGCCTTAAATATTAATAATAATAATAAACTGTCTTTATTTATGGCGGAGTTCAGCAAAGCTGCTCTTCCACTCGACCACATAAAAATACAAATTTTATGATGTAATTTTTAAAGTATCTATTTAGGTTAAGGATGTGTGTATTTTTAATTCTTATGCTTTCTTTTACTATGTATTTTTCCTTTGTCATACTTTTTATTACATGTTTATTTATGTCTGGCAAAATAAAGTTCTATGATGTATTACAAATTTTACTTTTAATTTCCTATAGCATGTATATATAATATGGCATATTTGACATTGAAATTTGTGATCAAAGATTAAGCATGAAACGGCATTGCACTTTGATCACAAATTTTAAATGTCAAATATGTTCATAAACTGTAAGTTAAAGTAAACAAATGGTCAAATCCCCGCGTCTGCAACTGTGGGGCCCTCTGAATTTGGCTTCCGAAAATCGGAGAGAGAGAACGATAGATTTCTGGACAAAAATTTAACATTGAGTTGCCAGTCTGGTAGTCTGTGATATTAATATCGACTTATAAACAGGTTTTAATAGAATGTTATAATATTCATATTATGGCCCTGGAAAATTAAAATGTTGTTCCTGAAAAGTCTGGGAATGCAACATTCCAATGTTGGTGGGAAATAGAATTATCACCGTTGAGTTAGTCTTTTAATTACGATTAGTGGAGGGTTACTAATCTGTTAGGATATTCCCGGACTGGGGAGAAATCACCCTGTCTCTACTTCTCTCTTGACAAGCCTGACCAGCCCTAATTTCAGGCACATAAATTAAATTATTAAGATTTTTGTTTACAGGAATTTTACCAACTTTTTTGCAGTGATCTGTACTGGATTACTTTTGAGACCATCGTAGATTTTATTTACAAAATAACACTCAAATTAGCTTGTCGATCCTCCATAGTTTTGTTTCAAGTTTTATCGTAGACAATTTTCAATTTATGCAAACTTATAATCCTACCAATAGAAACAGAAAAATTTACGAATTATTAAAAGATGCTAATTCACAAAAAGAAATGTTAAAATATATGTTCCCAACCAATTTCATTCTACAAAAGTTAACCATGCCTTGAATATGCCCAAGCAACACCAAATGATTTAATAAACGTTTTGATTTCGTTTATAAGACTGGTATATATAATGTTTATCGCAACCTATATTCACGTTCGAATGTCCACGCTACAAACGTATATATTTGTCTTATCATATATTAAATATAGACGTTTTAAAAAAACGTATATATATGGTACATCATATTCTAAATATATACGTCTTAAGAAAACGTTATATTGTTGTCACATCATATACGAGATATATACTTTAATGTAGAATCTCAAATAAACGTATTCCATATACGTCGATAATACGTATGATGTAAAGGTTTTTCTCACGGTTATAAAAAATCTTTTCTCCAGTTGCTGGTATAAATAATAAATAATAATAAATAAATGTAATAAACCTTTATTATCCACTGTAATTCATACATACATATCCCTGTAGGGAATATCTATTGCTTACAAACTTTCTTATTTTAAATTTTTTGAGAAAGTCATTTTTATAGTGTTGCTTCAGCTTATCAAACTTTTTTTGGCAATGCCAAAATTTAGGTAATGTATTCAGGGAATATTAATATCTGAGTTCGCGTAAGGTGAACATATTTCAAATTAAAAATATAGACGTTTCAAAGCCTCATAAAGCTGGCGAACTATATAGTTAAAAGGAAATTAGATGTAATCATAAATTATAATTGTTAAGTTTTTTTTCTTTTCAAAATCTGAACTTTTTCTGAAGAATTTAGTTTTTCTCAAAAAATGTAGAATGAAGAGATAGAAAATATCGAGAGATTTTTTAAAGGGAATCCACTCTTGTATCTTTGTTAATGAGTATACGCTATAAGTTCTTTAGACCTTTTTTATATTGTTTTATAAACCAAGAGCTTATTTAATAAATGATTAAAAATGATTATTTTTACCAAAATTACCTTAATTTTCAAAATTTAAATGGGAAATTTTGTTATACAGTATTATAGACTAATCGATTTCAAATAACTTTGCAAGTCAAATCATGTCTTAAATCAGAAATCATTTGCTACTTATGATAAAATTGTTAATATATATTGCTGCGTAACAATAATAAGATGACATTGAAACAAATTAATTTGCCTTATTTTGTAAAATATATTATTTTTTCTGTAATTATAACAGGGAAATTAGAATTAAAGTTTTTTTTGACTTGCGATACATTTCCCTTTGCAAAATTATTTAGAATTGATCGGTCTACAACACTATAAAAAATATATAAGGTACCCGTTTTTAAATTTGAAAGTTAATATTATAATGATCTCCAATTTTTTAAAAGTACATATTTTAAACCTCCAACCTATACAGTGTGTTTCACTTCTCATGAAGACACCCCTGTATCTCCTTTATTTGTGGCCTAATTCATTTCTAATTTTTATCAGATATACAACTCTATAAGGCAACTTTACATGACACATAAATGTCGTCTAGATCTAAAACGCCGGCCAACTGCGATAAAAAGAAAATCGCAATTTTCGAGAAATCATAGTAGGCTTAGAAATAGTCAAAAATTTTGTTAATAAAAGTTGTTCAGAATCACGAGATAGGCCCCCCTATAAAATTTGGTGAAAATCGGAAAACTTTCAAAAAAAAAATGTTTGTTTCACTTCTCGTGAAGACACCCCTGTATCTCCTTTATTTGTAGCCGAATTTCAAGACTAATTCATGGAGTTATACAGCTCCATAAAGCGACTTTGTCCAACACATAGAGATAACTTTTTCCAACAAATGAAAGTTGTGAGCAAAAATCATGATTCAATAAAACGCTAAAAGAGTCACTTCTTATTATTACACATCAAGTTAACAATGTAATACGGTTTTTTTTTGTTGTCACTGTTCTTGAGAAGTAACGCTCCATCATATCCTTCCTCCTTATCGGCTCAGAGATTTAGGAGCAGTTTTTTGAACATTTTCATTCGGCATCTATTTATAACAGATTTTGATTAATGTAAATATTTTACTCATATTTCCAGATATTGTTATAATCTTCGAACTTTTAGTTGCAATTGTTTATGACATGCCTATAAAAAATGTAGCGCAAATACGTATTTATCGTATACATTTAAAAATCGTATATTAAAAACTATAATATGGCTGAAAAAATGAAGGTAGTGTCAATTTCACCAATTTACAATTTAAACATTTGACGGAAGTGTAGTCTCAACTCTCAATTAATTATTTCCCAGATATTCTGTGTTACTCCAAAAATTTTCGAAGAAATACGTTTATAATATACGTAGAAAAATCGTTTATAAAATAAACGCTTTTCATAAACGTTGATTAAATATACGATAACGAAATTTAAACCATAATCTCATATAATAAACGTTTATTAAACCATCATGTGTTGCTTGGGTGTGGCGAAAAAACAAGACAGTTTCCTTTTGCAGTTTTGCCTCCACTAAGTATAGTTTGGCTTTTAGAAAATATTTTATTAATGTGTTATTACACTTTTAATATTTGATTTTTTATTGATAGGATTTAAGTCTCATCAAGAAACCAGTAATTTGTGCACCCTGCCATAGCTCTCTAATGAATTGTTTCTATTTTGTTACGAACTGTTTGCTTGTCAGAGAAAAGATTAAGAAATACTGTGAAACTCAGGGTATACATAGCAGAGGTCAAATAGAGCTACGCCGTTTATTAGAGTTTACAGCAAAAGACGTAACAAGCGAGGTAAATGGTAACTCGGTTCATGTACCCAAAGAAGAAAGGCAATTCTGGGAGGAAAGTGAAAGTGCCGATGAAAAAATTATTGATAATGGGAGAGATATAATTAAATCGGAACAAGTGTTCTGTGGCGATAGCGAAAATGCTGCTGAAGGAAGTGAAAACCTCGATGGGATTAAGATACAAGAAACGTTTTGTGGAGAAAATGAGACTTATGTTAAGGAGGAAAATCTTTTTGAAGTGGAAAACCATGAATTTTTGGAATCTAACGAAAACACTAAGATGGAAACAGATCAACCCGATTTCATAAGGTAATATTAAATTGTTTCATTTTTAAATGTGTACAGTTGAATTTCTCAAACTTTTTGCATATTCACTTATTACAGTTATTATTTATCAATGCAACAACAGGTTCAGAATAATAAGAATACAAATTATTGAATACGAAGTGTAAAGAGAAACGAATTGCCTTAGGCACGGCCAGACGTGCGTTGTCCCACCGAGAAACGGGAGAAATTAATTATTAAACAGTAATCTGTGTCTGACAATGTGATGACAATATTGTTATTGTTTGACGTTTTGTATTAATCACCCAGAAGCAGAAAAGTGTGGTATATATGAGAATAAAAATGAAATGCCTAGATGAACAATATTTTATAATATGAAATAACAACAAACATTTTTTCAATAGCATCAACATTAGGTTCATGAATTATAAAAATTGTTCAAAATGGCTTCCATTGTTTATGCACAAAGCGCATATCTTTTTCTTAAATTATTTAGATGATGTGAAATAGAGCTATCACTGTCCTGGTTTAATTCATTAATTGTTTCCCTAATTTATTTTTGATCGTTTCAACATTTTGATTAAGATTATAATTAACACTTTTCTTTAAAACCGCCGACAAAAATGCATCCAAAGGTGTTAAATTGGGGCTGTTTGGTGGCCATGGAATTGGTCCGCCGTTACCAATCCAAATTCCAACTCAAATTGACCAGGGTTCCTCTAAATGCTCTGCTAACTCTGTCAGAATTATTTGTAAATATGTTTCCCGTGTTTAGGTCAAATTAAATTGTTGGCCCTACAATGTTACTTTTAAAAATATACCACTTCAAACTTTAACAGATTTTCTACTAGATTTTTTAATTTCAACAGCTGTTCTTTATTGTTGATTTTTCTTCTTCCACGAACGTCTATTTTTCCTATTGAAGACCCTTCTGTGGAAAACGATGATTCATCTGTCCATAATATGTATTTAAAAAAAAATAGGGTTTGCATACAGTAAGATCCTTTGAATTTTGGAGTAACTTTGTGGGGGAAAACGTTTTGCTCGCCATTATTGAGCAGTCAAGAACATCAATTATAAATGTTTTCAAACCATGAATCTTTCACATTATTAAGGAAAGAGATTTTGATAATATTAATAGTAATAAATTGGTCTTATTTCTTAAATTACAAATTTTACTAAACGGCGGAGTCCAGCTAATTCTGCTCTTACACTCAACCGTGAAATGATGATATATGCACATGGGTAACTACAAATAGAGGAAGATTGACTTTCTCATAAGTGTGTTTTCCTTTCTGTGACATAGACATAGGGAACTAGCCCCCAGGAAAATTACAAGCTTTGTAGAAAGTCCTGAGCAATAATTATTGTAGGATAATTCACAAAAGATCTTTTAGGTCAAAGTGAAGTAAGGCTATTCAGCCAAACGACCCCTGAAACAATGTACAATATAACTTAAGAATTAATAAGTAATACAATCCAAGATTTTTCGAAATGTAGTGTAATATAACTTTTTTTTACATGTATACTATTACAATAAGCATTTTGTGTTGATCTAATTACGATAAATTTTGGAAAAGCTCGGTTTATGTTCATTGTTGGAAGCATAATATGTAGGTACAGGTCCTACTCCCTTCCTTGTCGTTTGGCTAGATACATTTTTTTCCTGTTAAATGTTGCTAAATAATTCTGAAAAGGTTCTTATATTGTTGAATTTAAATAAATATTTTACCCTTTTTTTCCAGAAATTAGTGGTTCAAGAATAAAATATTTTTGAATGTCTAAAATGATCCAAATTTTTTGATGTTCCCAAACCGTATTTCAAAAACTA
The DNA here is from genome assembly GCA_963675555.1 of Leptura quadrifasciata. NCBI lineage: Eukaryota > Metazoa > Arthropoda > Insecta > Coleoptera > Cerambycidae > Leptura > Leptura quadrifasciata. The sequence goes on along the minus strand of OY776680.1, from coordinate 91,685,451 downwards.
TTCATTATTTGAAGTCTTGTTCGTTAATAGTTTTGTTCAGGTTGCCTAAATCTACATAAAACATTTTAATAGTTCAGCCGATATTATAAACTGAAAAATTTTCTAGAGGGATTCGTACATGTATAATTAAATTAATAAAAAACACCCTATTGAAAATTAAAGAAATGTTTCAAAATCCACAATTTAACGTACAAAGTTGATATTTCATAATAATCTTCTAACTAGGTGCTTCGATGCATATAACTTTGTACAGCTTATTAATGAGCCAACCAGAGTCACCGCAATTTCGCAAACTTTACCAATTTTTGTTAGCGATGCGAGTATTGTTTCGACACAAGGTATCATCAACGCAGATCTCATTTCGGACCACTGTTTAGTATATTGTAATTTAAAAACTAGGTCACCCAGAAAGAGTCAAAGTATCATAACAATTAGGGATTTTAAAAATTTCAGTTATATTGATTTTCAATGACTTAAATAATCTCACGCTTGACGACATAATTTATTTTCCTAATATTGATATGAAAGTTGAATTTTTAACTAATGCAATTTTATCTTTATTTAATAAACATGCACCGCTGCGAACGATTAGGGTAAGTAAACCTAAAGCACCATGGCTTACTGAAACACTCAAAGTTATGATGAAAGAGCGTGACAAGGCATTAAGTAAATACAAGGAAACTAACAGTGATGAGCATTGGAATTATTATAAAACATTACGAAATTACACGTTAGCGTCTGTGCGGCGACAGAAAAAGGCTTACTTAAGAGCTCTATTTAGAGATGGTAATGCTAAAGTGGGATGGAAAGGTTTAAGAACTTTGGGAGTACGGGTTAATAAAAATACCGGTTTACCTACTCATTTACTTGACCTTGAGGAACTTAACAATTTTTTTGCTTCATTCGTAAATAGCAACCGCAACAATAAATGTACACACCGTAACCCCGTTAACAAAACTTTCCATCTCAAACTAATTTCACCGGAAGAGATAAAAGATATAGTTTTTAATTTCACATCAAATGCATTTGGTAATTATGGTATTTCTCTAAAAATGTTACAATATTGTTTTCCTTGCATCGCTCCTTATGTTACACACATATCATAATCAACTGTTGCTTGGAGCAGGGTTATTTCCCTAATGATTGGAAAATGGCGTTAGTGCAACCAATTCCGAAAATAAGTTGTCCGACTACTATTACTGATTTAAGACCTATAAGTATACTCCCTATATTGTCAAAAATCTTGGAAAGAATCATTCATACTCAGCTAAATGACTTTGTAATGCTCAATAATATGCTTCCTGAATGTCAGTCAGGTTTTAGGAAGTCCCACAGTACTACTTCTGCTCTGTTAAATGTCACCGATGACATTTTTCAGGCACTGGATAAAAAACAAATAACAGCTTCAGTACTGCTGGATTTTTCTAAAGCCTTCGATACGGTGGATCATCGTCTCATGATAGCTAAATTAAAATATATAGATTGTGATAATTTTGTGGTCAATTTATTTAGCTCTTACTTTAGTAACCGTAAGCAGAAAGTCACCATCAATGGTCATTCGTCCTCTGTATCTAATATCACTACAGGTGTTCCACAAGGTAGTATATTGGGGCCTTTGCTATTCATTATTACACCACTGATTTGTTTCGTGACTTTCAATATTGTAAGATACAGGGATATGCAGACGACACACAAATTTATTGCAGCTTCGACATTAATAGTATACATGAAGCCTGTAACCGCATCAATACTGATCTAAAAGCAGTATTTGACTTCTCTGTTTCACATAATTTAAAACTGAATGTGAATAAAACATTTTACATGCTATTCAGTAATAGTAAACATATTGAAATGATATTGCCCAATATTGAAATTAAAATAAATAATGATTTGTTGCCTTATACGACTAAACATAAAAATCTGGGTATCATTTTTGATCCGCATTTAAGATTTGAGGCACACGTTAGCAGTTTGATAAGTAAATCATATTGCGCTCTTAAACTGCTTTATGCTAACAGACATATTTTAAGCTTTAATTTAAGGAAGACCTTGTGTGAGTCTCTTGTGCTGTCTTTATTTAGTTATGCTGATTTTGTTTATGGTCCTTGTGTCGATTCAATTAACCGATATCGCATACAAAAAGTTCAAAACACATGTTGTCGTTTGGTTTTTGGATTAAGAAAATATGATAGAATATCTGCGAATTTAAAGATTCTTAATTGGCTGCTTTTGAGCCAAATTTGGGAGCTACACCTATTAAACTTTGTTCATCGTTTAATACTCCGAGGCGAACCCTCTTACCTCCGCTCAAGAATATCGTATCGGTTCAACTTACACCCCATTAATGTTAGGTCTAACCGTGATTTGAATATACCAAGATATTTTACGTCAACTTTTCGCCGATCATTCTCCTATAATTCCGTTAAAAAATACAACCAAATCAATACAGAATTTAGAAGCTTAAGTTGTGCTGCCTTCAAACGTAAATTAAAGCATTACTACATACAATCATTTTTGACAGTTTAAATGATAGTGACAGTCGCGTAATAGCGTGGGTATCGAGAACGGGTTTTTTTTCTTTTTATTCTTCTTTGTTTAGGTTATAACAGTGGCTGGTTCTTCCTTGGGTCGCTGGTCGATGTCTCCGTCTACGGGTTGCGGCACTAGGCGACGCGCACATGAGGGCATCGACCGGATGACCTGTTGGAGATTCCGGTCCTGTTCATATTATATTAAGTTATGTAGAGGTATTTTATATTTTTGTATGACTAATATAGTTACAAATTTTGTTACATTGTATAGGTTATGTGTAAGAATAGCTTGTCAAGCTAAACATCGCCTATATTTGTGTAGTTTCTTTTTTTTCTAATAAAGACGATGATGATTATTATTATTATATTTTTATAATTAAATTAAAATGTATGTTAGCTTCTGTTCTCTTGTGATAATCCAAGAAGTTCATCTCTGCTGTCACGATATTCGTGCGTCCATTCATTTATCTTAATCATTATTCCGAAAGTCAACAAAATTGAACCGAGGTTCCGTTCCTTTATTATATGAAGATATTTTCAATAATCCTTTAAGTTACCATAAAAATAATACTTTAATTTTTATAATTTGTAGGTTTGAGGAAGGCCTTGATTTACCACTGTCGGAAGTCACCACAATAAATTGCAAGTTGTACAAATGTGACCTATGTCCATATCAGGCAAAACGAAAAGATTACCTTAAATCACATTCACTAAAACATAAGGACCTCTCAGAAGTAACAGTGTACAAATGTGACTTTTGTCCATATCGAGCAAAGAAAAAAGCTCATATTCTCACACATCTTCTGAAACATAAGGATCCCTCGGAAGTAGCAATATACACATGTGGCACTTGTTCATATCAGTCTAAATATAAAGGTGATCTTAAAAAACATTTACTGGTACATAAGGAAATGGATTCTTCAAAAGTAACCGTGTACAAATGTGACAATTGTCCATATCAGACAAAACGAAAAGATTGCCTTAAATCACATTTACTAATACATAAGGATCTCTCAGAAGTGACGATGTACACATGTGACACTTGTTCATATCAGTCAAAATATAAAGTTCGCCTTAAAATGCATCTATTGATACATATGGATTCTTCAGAAGTAACAATGCACAAATGTGGCTCTTGCTCATATCAGTCGAAATATAAAGATGACCTTAAAAAACATTTATTGGTACATATGAATTCTTCAGAAGTAAAAATGCACAAATGTGACTCTTGCTCATATCAGTCAAAATATAAAAGTGTCCTTAAGAAACATTTACTGTCACATAAGAATCTTTCAGAAGTAACAGTATACACATGTGACACTTGTTCATATCAGTCAAAATATAAAGGTGACCTTAAAACACATTTAATGGCACATACGGAAATGGATCCTTCAAAAGCAACAATAGTGTACAAATGTGATACTTGTTCATATCAGTCAAAATATAAAAGCAACCTTAACAGACATTTACTAGGAGATAAGGAAGAGAATCCTTCAAAAGTGACAGTGTACAAATGTGACTTTTGTCCATTTCAGACAATACGAAAAAATTGCCTTAAATCACATTTATTAATACATAAGGATCTCTCAAAAGTAACGATGTACGCATGTGACACTTGTTCATATCAGTCAAAATATAGAGTTCGCCTTAAAATGCATTTATTGAAACATGTGGATTCTTCAGAAGTAACAATGTCCAAATGCGACCCTTGCTCATATCAGTCAAAATATAAAGATGACCTTAAAAAACATGTACTGGCACATAAGAATCCTTCAGAAGTAACAGTATACACATGTGACACTTGTTCATTTCAGTCAAAATATAAAGGTGGCCTTAAAACACATTTACTGGCACATAAGGAAATGGATCCTTCAAAAGTAACAGTGTACAAATGTGACACTTGTTCATTTCAGTCAAAATATAAAAGTAACCTTAACAGACATTTACTGGGACATAAGGAAAAGGATCCTTCAAAAGTAACAATGTACACATGTAACACTTGTTCATATCAGTCAAAATATAAAAGTGACGTTAGAAAACATGTACTAGCACATAAGAATCCTTCACAAGTAATCATGTATAAATGTGACTCTTGTTCATATCAGACAAGACTAAAAGAGTACCTTACATCACATTCACTAGTGCATAAGGATCTCTCAGAAGTAACAGTGTACAAATGTGACTTTTGTTCATATCAGACAAAATATAACGGTGGCCTTAAATCACATTTACTAATACATAAGGATTTGTCAGAAGTAACATTGTACAAATGTGACGTTTGTTCATATCAATCAAAATATAAAGCTGGTTTGAAAAGACATGTACTGACACATAATCCCTCATAAACAGTACAAATATGACACTTGTTCATATCAAACAAAATATAATAGTGACCATAAAAACCATTTACTGACATATACGAACCCTTTAAAAGTAACAATACAGTGTGTCCACGGTGTAATCTGCGTGCGCAATGAGAGTGTAAAATAATACTAGTGAGGTTGGTCAGACTATTCTAAAATTATCAGTTTAAAAACCTATTTAAAAAAAGAAAAGTAATCTTGTGTCTATTGTAATAAGACTGTTGCATAATGAGTCGAAGCAACAAACCAACTAGATCCACCGAAACAACGGAAACCCAGGATAATTCCAAGGATGAACTTGCCGTCGCCATTTTGGGAGTACTGAAATCCAACGAATTTATGAAAAATTAAGTAGTTTAATAAGTAACGCAGTAAGTACCCAAATTAAGACAGTGCTAAAAAAAACAAGATGATATAATAAAATCTCTGGAAAGTAATGTTGAATCTTTAAAAAATGAAAACGAGGTATTAAAATCCCGTACAGAGAGAACAGAGTTGTACTTACGCAGAAATAAGTTGAGAATAATTGGCGTACCCGAAACGTCAAAGGAAAACATAGAACAAGTAATAATTAAACAATTGCATGATAAATTGAATCTCAAAGAGGTGAAGAATGCAGACTTGGAGAATTGTTGCAGAATAGATGAAAGGAAGGGGGAACGTAAACATCGGACTATTGTGGTAGAATTTACTAGCAAGAAAATAAGAAATCAGGTATACAGAGCAAAAAGGAGTCTAAAGGGACAAAATATTTTAATTAAGGAAGACCTGACAACAAACAGATTGGAGTTATATAAAAAAGCTTGTGAAAAATTTCATTATAAAAATGTCTGGACATCTGAAGGATTTATATTTGTATTATACAATAATAAAACAACAAAAGTTGGATCGGAGGATATGTTGCATAAGTTGCTAATAGGAAAAACAGATGAGGAAATTCAACCCGTCGAGGAAAATTAAGAAGAAATACGATAATATTTCCTTTTTCTTTAAATTTATGTGAACAACAATATTTATAATTGCACATGTAGGTGCATATTTTATTTTTTCCTCTTTTTATTTAATTGTATACTGCATTGGTTAAGGATATATGTCAATCATTTAAATTTAGATATATCAAATAATTTAATACACATAAGCCTTATACCGTTCATGTACTTATTAAGTTCGATTATTTATTTAATTTTATATTGCATAATTCATTTGTAAAAACTTTATGTTAATCTTTTGATAAATGTATATGAAATTAATTTGATTATTCAAACAAATATTTTCATTTTAATTTAAAATAGTAAGTGATTTCTTTATGTAATACCTTATAACCACTAATATCCAACGTATTCATTTGTTTATGTACGTGTAAATCGTAGCAATCAGATCCTCAGACTCGGATCGAGGGTTTAAATTTACAATGGCACTGAAGTGCCAAGGAAATAAGTGGAAATATCCAATTACTAAGCGGAAATTTCCAGATACTAAGTGGAAGTTTCTAAATAGCTAAGTGGAAATAATTGCACATTTTGAAAAATTTCCATTTGGTATCTGGAAATTTCCGCTTAGTAATTGGATATTTCCACTTAATAAATAGAGATTTCCTTAGCCCTTCAGTGCCATCGTACGAATTATATATATCTTATTTGCAGTTTTTTTAACTACATTTTGTGCGAGATGTATTTCGATTCGATTAGCAACTAAAATGTGTAATACGAATATTTCTTTACGTTAGTTCGTTAGGTTAAATGTGTTAATATTATTTGATAGAGTATAGTTGTTTATGACAGATAATTATCGTCCTCGACGGCAGCCAAGATCGGATGTGGCGCGAGCCGCTCGTCACTGGCTAGAGAAATCACTAATATTGATCATCAAAACATTAACATACTATTGATGTGCCTAGCGAATGGGATAGCGTGGCGTGAGAACTATCTTCACTTGCTCCTCGCCTTTGAACTATATATGTTAGATTTTAGATTGCTTGATAATCTTTTTAAAAACTTTTATTCGCTTATAATGGGCGTCAGTACTGACTCTATAGAGAAATAAAAATAATAATTTTGGTGCATAACTGACAGTTTGTGTCAGTTTCCAGCTTTCATCAGCCAATCAGCATTCTTGTTCTAAAAAACTGGGGGCTGCTCCAAGAATTTGAAAGGAAAGCGGTATATAAACAAGTTTCAGTGCCCACTTCGTGTTGGTTTCCTTTCTTTTTTCATGTAGGAGTTAAGGTTTAGATGTTGAAAGATGCCACGTTTTATGCGTCTGTTTCTAGCGATTACGAAACAATTGTCTCAGTTTTATTTTTAATGTAGAATACTTACTCCATTCATCAGTATAATATCAATCAAGGTACCGAGTTAACCCTGCATTGATAAACTTGATCTAAAATTCAGAGACATGCTATTTATAAAAAAAAATAACTTTATGACTGGAATGAAAGTAGCTGTATATGAGGTAATTTGCGGTTGGCAATGCTGCATGTTGAATAGTTGATTGTTAACCTATTTTTCTTCCAAGGGCCATAGACGTAGAGGAAGAAGATGATTAACCTAATTTCTTTTCAGTGTCCATTACTGTCTTACGATTAATGTAAATATTGTTTATTGAAATAGAATATTTCTAATATACAATAATAAGATCGTATTTGACGTATTTAAACTTTGTATGTTGTTAATACCCAAACAATTTTATATAAAAAGATGGAACGTGAGGCCAGTAGTTTTGCAAGTAGCAACATTTCTTTGGTAGATAGTATCCTTGAAGACTGGGACACTCTTGATGAAATTTCCTTGAAGCAAGAAGTTGAATACAGTGATATTGTGGATAAATCAAGCAAAGAAGAGAAAAATCATTTAATTATAAATTTAGAAGATAGCTCTCACGATATTTCGGATAGTACACCTAGTGAGGGGGGCGGTGAATTGTCAGAAATTTTATTGGAAAATGACCAAGGATGTAGAATATACAAGGTGACAACTGAGGTAAATAGCATTAAAAACGAAGAAAGTATTGAAACTGAGAAGAAAATAGGCCAGGAGACGCATGGAACTTGTGAGATTTTATTTATGGATTTGCAACGAGAGAATCTTCAACAATTGCAGAAGCAGAAACATTTTAATGGAATCCAAAGGTATTTATGATAATTGATAATTTACTTAGAAATGCGTCAGTTTCGATTTGACTCTAAACTTTATTGAATAGCTTCATGAATCATATATAGCTATATTTTTGCGCTTTAGACGAGATAAGCAGTGCCATTCGAGCGAATAAGTCATGACGTCATGCTTAAAGGCACTTGCAGCGGTATCGCGCGGCTTTAGGAGTACGCTAGAAAATGACGTCACGCTTCAAGGAGCTTAAAGACATTAGTGTAAGCCACAAGATCGCAAAAATTTAACTTATATTATAAGCGACGTCGGAGAAGTTAGCACCATCAATGGTACCAGCTCCTTTGAAATTACAGTGAACCTTACAAATAATCACCATGATTTGAGTATCGTTTCTTGGGCGGTCCCGGAATAATTTGTGTTTTTTTAATAAACACCACAGAAATTAGACAACCCCCAATTCCAGAAGCCAGAGGCTTGTGCGTAAGGTGTACCAATGTACACCTTCCGCACAAGCATTTTTTTTTTTTCAATAAAAAACGCGGACATATAACCATTTCCTCCGACAGTGCCGGAGCCAGGATTTGAACACGGTGGCGCGATGCCCGTGTGATTAATCACGATTGCCACCTTGCACCTTAACCCACGTGGCTATCGACCATTGTATGGTATTACTTCATTGCTAGTATTATCACAGTGCACTTATTACCAAAAAAGAAATTGAAATTAAGTTTCGATTTAAATCTGTAAATTAAAATTTCCCGAATTTTATTTAATATCGCATTACAAACCTCTACCTGAATATTGGAAATTGGCAAAAGTGTGTTCTATTTGCAAAAACGGCAACGCGGCAGACATAACAAACTACAGAGGGGTCTCAATTCTACCTAACTTTGCTAAGGTTTTTGAGGCCTCAATATATGCTATAATCTATTCGGGGGTAAAGAATTTCCACTCACCAACACAGTTTTATGGAGAAACGTTCTACAATAACAAACCTAGCTTGTTTAACTGAGATTGTTTCAGAATCATTTAACAACAGAGATCAGGTCGATGTAGTATACACTGATTTTTCAAAAGCCTTTGATCGTATAAACCACGAGTTATTAATTGAAAATATAAACTACCTATATCGGTGTCAGTAATATATAATTTTTTTGTATCATACCTGAAAAACTGGTTACAATACGTTCAATATAACATCTTTAAATCAAATACTTATCTTGCAACATCAGGGGTGCCACAAGGTTCAAACTTGAGACCGCTTTTGTTTATTATATTTTTAAATGATTTAGTGGACATATTAGAGGGCCAGAAACTTTTGTTTGCAGATGATTTAAAAATATCCGGTGAAATAAACAGCATCGAGGACTGTCTGACTCTACAACAGGAGATACACAAAATAGAGTCTTGGTATGTGTCAAACAAATTATACATGAATGTATCGAAACGTATATGCAGAAAATAAATTCCCTACATTTTTTTTGTATACCATCAAGAGCCCAATCAATAAAGGACTGAGGAATAACTTAACTCATCCACAAACTCGGCATTAAAATTATTAGACTTTATAGTAAGAAATTGTAAACAATTTTCCAATGTAGACACCATTAAAATGTTGTATTTTTCACTTGTGTGGTCATAACTTGTATATGGTGCTTTAATTTGAAACCCAATTTATAATGTTCACTTACAATCAGTAGAAAAAATTCAACGAAAGTTTATGGAGTATTTAGTGTTCAGAATTGATGCGAATTATCTAGAGCAGGGATATCCAAACGATTTGTTATTGACAAGATTACATATAACATCTTTAGAAAATAGAAGGACCCACATTATATTAGTATTTTTGTACAAATTACTTAACAATTTGATCGACTCTCCAATGTTATAAAAAATTAATTTTAAAATCTCGAGGTTAGGAGCATAAAATGTTCTATTTTATTGTCTCGCTAGTCATACAAACGTCTTGGAAAAGTCTATTGATTCTATGATGGAACTATATAATCAATGAGATATAGTTAACATACACTTAAGTCAGTACATTAGGACCATCACAACTGCTTATTGAAATTCTCAAGTAACAGTCAGACACTATTATTATATCTTTAATAGTCACATTTAATTCGATTCCTCTTTACTATTTATGTTACACTTAAGTTATTTTTATATTTAACGTGTATTAAGTGTATGTTAGTTACTGCTTACGCTCGCTTATATCGTAGTTCCTATCTTTGTATTGGACACTTATATTGTCCTGTAATTGGAATATTCTGTTGGACAATAAATCTATTATCATTATTATTTATTATTGTTAAATAGCTCGATAAATCATATATTTTAAGTGAGTTTTTATCCGGAATTATTCTTAAATGTGACAGAAATTAATTTTCGTACCATTAATTACTTCCTCTGTTTTTGTACAACGCTATAAGTTTCATTTGGGTTAACTTTTGCATCTATAAAAATTCATAGGCGCCAAGTTTTTTGAGGCCATTATCGAAGATATGACCCGTAAGGAGGGTGCTAGACCCCTACCTTAAGCTCATACATAGCTCGTCATTACTTATACATTAATTTATTTTAATAGCAACTCCACAGTTATATATATTTTTTTTAGTGCATTGCGTTCCTCCGAAACAAAATTGAAGAAAATGTTTGAAAGGCGTTTGGATAAGCGCAGCGGCAAAGTATTATTCAAATGTCTTCATTGCCAATTTCAGTCAATATATTTGAAGGATATGATAGGACATATAAGCAATAAACACCAGAACGGGTCTGAAATGGTTGAATGCGACAGACGTTCATATCCGGTAAGTTTCTTTGTTGTATTTGAAACCTATTCCTATTTCGATGATCAAACTCAGTTTGCTGCAAGAAATGTTCGTACTGCAAACTGTGTTTGGTGAGATTCTAGCTAAATATTATTTTGGGTGTCACTATTATGTTGCCACACGAAATCAAATTGCCAATCCAGTAGGCAGTAATTGACACACTTAAGTTGAGGTGGTAGCTGCTTCAACTTCTCGTCGGCCTAAATTTACTGTTACCTCCTTTCCCTTATTATTTATTTTTGAGAAAGAATTGAGGCAACATATGCGGACGACTAGCTAGTTTAAGTCGGAGCAGAGAGCCGTGGATCCAGAGTATTCGTAAGACTGGAGGAACTTACCCTTTTTGATATGTACAGCATAAGCGACAGATTTCTGTTTAGTTCGAGAAAAAGAGAAAAGAAAAATTGATGTTGATTGGGCACCATCTATAGTGAAAATAAGTAGAATTGTCTCTTTTTCTGGAATAACCAGTCTACTATAGATCAGACTGAAATTGTTGGTAAGAGAAATAAAAAGATAGTTTAAAATGAATATTAAAATATATTACATGAATAATAGATAAATCGGTTTATAAAGACTAATTGAATTATATATATATATATATAACAAATTTATACCAGGATCCTAGATTGACTATTGTTGAAGTGACTGGTTCTGGAACAGCAATCCAGGCCCACAATTGTCTCTTGTTGCGAGAATGGATTCTAAAGTTTCCTTGGCAATTTACGTCTCTTAATGAAATGGAGTGAAAATCGTAGGAAAATTAACCGACTAGGTGGTTTATGAAAAGTTAACGAAATTTTATCTATAAGAAACATAAGCTGTGCAAAAGCTATGCAGGAATGAAGAAGCTATGCAGAAACATATACAGAAATGTATAAGTATATATGTGCATAAACATATAAATACATATAAATATATAGAAATATATAAGTATATAAAAGCATATATAAGCATATAAGAATATAAGTATATAAATATCTAAGAATTTAAGTATATAAGCTGATTTCATAAACTATAAATTGCCAAAAAATGAAAAAGAAAGAAAAAAATATTTAAAAACCATGTGGTACATATAGTATTTTAACTACTTATTAAATTAATTACTTATTAATTAACCTTGAATTTAAATTTATTTTAAAAATAATTGAAATTACATCAGACAAAAATTTAAGATTAATTAAATTTTAAATGAGTAATAAATGAAATTACCCGGATGTTATTGTTAACGCGGATATAAAAATGTAATATCAATTACTGAAGTCCACAGTTAAAATTTATATACGTTCAAATCAGTACAAAGCAAAGGCTGCAAGCAAATGATTTCCTGGTGAGTTTGACTGATGAGATAAACTTTTTTTGTCCTATTTACTGCAAAATAATGCTACCAAATAAACTTGATAAATCTAATTCCCTAATTAAATTGAAAGCTATAAAATACAGAAATAGTACAGGTATGGCCATCTGTCAATGGTTGAGTTAAGCGCAACAACTTGCAGGTCGCAAATTCTACAATTTCCTTTACTCACGACTAAAATAGTGGCATATGATCGATAAAAGGAATCTATAATAAAAGTTTTTATTACTTCCATACCACAGCTGATTTGCTTTTGCCTCAGTTTGTAATTTCTATTTTGTACATAACCACCAATATGAACAGCTGTAAATAAATAGTGAAACGTATTGTGACTATTGTAAGAACTCAGTAAATATATTACATCTTATAGGATATACTATATATACCTAGTAATGAGAAAACGTAAGGAAAATAACTATATGTACTTACATATTAAACAAAAATATAAAAATTGAAATATAGGTATCTGATATAAACAATTGTTTCCTGGGATAATGCTGTATAGAACGGAAGTACATAATAGTTAATAGAACATGACTGAGTTCCTAAGATATTAACATATGTACATAAAACAGTGTGAAATGGTTTAGCAGTTATACAAGTAAAATTCTGTTAGTTGAAAACAGTTTCACTTACAAAAACGGAATCAAAATGTTACACAGATCGTGCTAAATATAAACAAAACACTAGTTTTTTATATAAAACTGTTAAATGGACATGGGCCATCTAACATTACTCCTCTGGTTAGCGTGCCTTGCGAATTGCTGGTTTCTATGAATAACTGGTATTGTTGTATACGTTTTGTTTCCTTACAGAAAATGGAGGCCCAAGAAGGAATATGCGGACTTTGCTTGAAAGTATGTGATAACTTTAAAGCCATAGATGATGACATGAAAGATGTCTTAGATGTAGTTCTGCCAAAAATAGTAAGTATTGAAAATAATACTCAATAATATAGGCCAAAGTTTATATATAATAATAAGCTTGATTCAATTCAAGGATTTGTACACGTTTTGATTCTGTGTTGAATTCCACTATTTTGTTTTAGGATTTGGGTGCAATACAGAAACTCGTGGTGTGTACACACTGTACGGAAATGCTTATAAAATGTTCTGCTTTTAAAACAAAGTGCCTTAATGCTTATGATTGTATTGTTTCATTTGCTAACTACAGGGACGATGTCAAGTTGAATCTAAGAGATGTCTATCTGAGCAAACATGAGAATGGTACCGTTGTTGCAGAAGATCAAGATATATGTGGATTTTGCATGGATCCCATAAGAAATTATTCTGCTATATCCCTTAACGTTGAAGAGAAGAGCGTTCTATTGGAAAAAATGATGGAACAGTGTCTTCCAGAATTGGTATGTATCGATATTTATTATATTACATTACTAAGCCCTAGTTACAGCTATATGCACACAAGTTAAATTATTGAGATATTCTTTACAGCATCTTTTTCCATTAACTGTACCTATCTGAGCATAGTTAGCGTGCACATATAATGCAGTCTATATAAACATAATATACACCATAATACACCACCACAGGTAATGACAAAAATGTAAAGTAAATATTTCACAATATGTTATATATATATATGTTTGGATTACTTTTGTAGACGCTGGTAGATTTTATTTACAAAATAACACTCCAATTAGCTTTTCGATCCTCTAGTTTTATCATAAACAATTTTAAATAGACCGCTCCTATCGTGACTACCATCTGTTAAGAATGTGCATGCGCTTCCCTCTCTCTTGAAGGGAAGCAGCCAGTTACATGAGGGGAAGGAGGCAGTAAGCAAAGTGTTTAAATGCCCAAATTGACATAAATGGATCGATCAGCTGATCGCATTTAGATTTGCAGTCTTTAAAAATTGAAAAAACGTTTGTGCCCCTTGGGGATTAAGTGCACTGAAGAACACATCATTTATAACTCATTATTTGTTATTGCAAAAACTATAAGAAAAATGAGTATAACGTACATGAGTTTATTTTAACCTCAACAAGGTTAACACAACATGTAAACAATTGTCCTATTCGGTTCTAGGCCAGGGGATTTTACGCGTTGCCAATGGAAATTATTTAAACAAAACTTTGAAAAGAAAGAGATCCGTGGGAAGGCGCCACGTATTTTAACTCGTACTTGTGACAAAATGGGATCGATCGATTGGTGCTAATTTGCAATCCTACCACTAGAAACAGAATAATTTACGAATTATCACAACATGCTAATTCACAAAAAACATGTTAAAACATATGCTCCCAACCAATTTCTCTAAGAAAGTTAACCATGAACTTATTTTGATGCTTTGATTATATGGCACAAAAACCAGATTCATCTAAGACCTTTTCCGATTTTGTTCGCACTAGTTATATTTTGGTGTTTAAAAAATGTTTTATTAACTTATCATTACACAATTAATATTTCGTTTTTGATTGATAGGTTTTAAGTCTCATCGAGAAACTAGTAATTTGTGCACCCTGCCATGACTCTCTAAAGAATTGTTTCCATTTTGTTACGAATTGTTTGGGTGTAGGAGAAAAGATTAAGAAATGCTATGAAACTCAGGATATAAATAGCAGAGGTCAAATAGAACTAAGCCGTTTATTAGAATTTACAGCAAGAGACGTAACAACAAGTGAAGTAAACGGTAATCTGGTTGATGCAATTAAAGAAGAAAAACAATTCTATGAGAAAAAGGAAAATGCTGATGAAAGAGTTATTGATAATAGGGGAGATATATTTAAATTTCAACAAATCACTTGTACCGATGGCGAAAATGCTGCTGAAGAGTGTAAAGCATTCAATGTGATTGAAATCCAAGAAGCGTTTTGCAGAGAAAATGAGACTTATCTTAAGGAGGAAAACCGTTTTGAAATGGATAACCTCGAATTTTTAGATTCTAAAGAAGACCCTGGAATGAAAACAGATGAACCCGATTTCATAAGGTAATATTAAATTAAGTTTAATTTTAAATATGTAAAATTAAATTTCTCGATTTTTTATATATATATATATATATATATATATACTTTATTTATCTGTTTATTTTTATCTACTATATGTGGTGTGATTATGACTATGTGATTTATCCATGCAACAACAGGTTCAGAATAATGAGAATACAAATTATTAAATACGAAATATAAAGAACAACGATTCGTCTTGGACGCAGCCAGACGCGCGTTGTCCCACGGAGAAATGGGAGATTGCATTTAACAATTTAGAAAAGTGATATCAAATAATTATCATTAGAGAGTGTTTATTAAGGTTAAGGTTTCACCAGAGAGTACAGATAAAAGATACTGAAATTTTTCTGTGTCTGTTAAAGTTTCATTGTTATGAATTAGAGATTTGAAAAGACTAATAAATGTAGGCCACGCCTTTAAATTTCCATTAAATGTAGTAATGCTGGTAATTTGATATTTGAGTGTTGAAAATCTCCAAATTAAAACAATAATCAAAATCTCTCGCTTTAAAACTTACTAAACTATTTCTGTGTATCTGTACTATGTACTCTCGAAGAAAGAATTACAGTCCACGCACCCCATTGACGAGGTGGTTGCATTCAAAGAAGCCCTAAGATGTCAGCTGTCACCAGGTAGGTCGTATCACCAACGGCAACCAGACCGAAGTCAAAATGCTATGTATTCTTCATTCATTTTAGGGTTTCTAATGGAAGCACAGTAATTAAATACTGCACAGTAGGCCATGACAACATTACTATTCAATCAGCAGTTATTTTTTATCTCAGCACTTTCAGCTTCATATCAAGGATTTAAGTTGTTTTTTCCCATATTCAGAGGCTGTCCAACTGCTGATCTGCATTAATGCCACTTTTTCCTACAAAAAATAAACTCATATTAAAACCAAATTCTTACATTAACATGTAACACCCTACCACTAATAGAATGCTTGGAACCCTCTGCTAAAATCACTTCGTTTAATTGCTTGCAATCTGCTGGGGCCTTGACGACCTTTCAGTCTTAACACGTAAAGCAGCCGCCACTTAGCACCTAAGGAATTTTCGGTTCATTATTATTTCGTCAAAGTGGGTTACACAGCAACAGAAAAGTTTGATGTATTATAAAAATAAAAAGGAAATGCTGATATGAACAATATTTAGTAACATAAAATAAAGAACAATTTTCAACAGCCATCAGCATTAAGTTCATGAACTATAAAAAATGTTCAAAATGGCAGTGGCGGCTCGTGGTTAATTTTATAAGGGGGTACACACAGCAAATTGTGAATTATTTTTAAGATAAATATTACATTATGGTATATTAGTCTTTGATTAATACTCATGAATTTTAAACAGTCTAACATGTCCCAAATCCTTGCATAATAATTGACTTTCAAAATGATTCCCATTGCCCGGTTTTGTAATTTTTGTAAATTGTTCTTGTCATATTCATTCAAATGCAATAAAATCGTTGGACAGTATTCAAAATGTGGGGCAATTATTGTTTTATAAATTGTAATTCTCAAATACATTGACAAGTTGTTACTAATTCTATCAAAGTAGTTAATTTTTTTATTTACTTTATCAATTATGTAGGCTACATGCTTATTAAATTTTAAGTCATTGTCAATTATTAATCCTAAATACTTGCATTCAGAAACGCATTTTAACAAATCTCCACATAGTCTTAAATTGACATTTAGATTATTACACAACATCACATTAGTCTTTTTAGTATTCACATATAAATTATTAGATAAAAGCCACAATTCTAAATTTCTAAATCCTAACTGAATTTTTATTAGTCTCTACGGTACTAGGTACTATCACCATACACAGATATTGCAGTGTCATCAGCAAATAGATTAAAATTGTATCATTGTTTAGACAGCATGCAATGTCATTTATATACAAAATAAACAGCAGAGGACCTAACACTGTTCCTTGAGGCGCACCAAATCTAAATTCTTTCTTACTCGAGGTCAACATCACCAATTTTAGTCTGTTGATAACAATCTTTTAAATAACTACAAAATCAGTTACTTGCTGTTTCCACAATTCCATAGTTAGTCCACTTTTGAATTAATATTTCATGGTCAGTTGTCTCAAAAGCACATTTGAGATCAATAAACACTGCAAAATATGCAATTATCAAACCAGTGTTCAAAAAAGATGACCCAAGTATGTATGAAAATTATCGCCCTCTGAGCTTACTTAGTGTATTTTCCAAATTTTTTGAAATAGTCATTTATAATAGAGTTATAAATTTCTTAAACTATCATAAATTAATTAGCAAGGCCCAGCATGGCTTTCTAAGAGGCAAAAGCATCGAAACTGCTCTTTTTCAATTTATAAATTATATTTACTCGGCCTTAGAGGAGGGCTGCGTTACTTGTGGTATTTTTCTAGACCTGTCTAAGGCTTTTGACCTCATTGACCACACCATATTACTTACTAAACTTTCCCATTATGGTATAAGAGGGACAGCTCTAACTTTGATTAAATTTTACCTATCAGATAGGAAACATGCAGTTAAAATGCTTGATACTAATAATGGCAATTATGTGTGTTCAGAAGCACTGAATATGACCAGGGGAGTTCCCCAGGGCAGCACGTTAGGACCACTACTCTTTTTAATATTTATTAATGACATTCACACACTTAGCAATGAAAACATTTCCTTAATTAACTATGCAGATGACACGAATATTATCTTTAAAAATCAGGAAACATTCATTGACTTAGTTAATGACGGTACACGCATTATGCATGGTATAGAAACTTGGTGCAATACAAATGAGCAAATTTTAAATCAGAATAAAACTAATGCCATATTTTTCAAAACTACTCAGCGGCTTGATACCCCCTCTAATATTATACTAAACACTCATAAAATTGTCTTCTCAAAGCAGATGAAGTGCCTAGGTGTATACTTAGACGAAACACTATGCTATAAAGAACATATCCAATAAATAAATTCAAAATTAAGTAGAACCTGCTATGGATTGAGAATACTAGCTAAATATGCTAACGATAATATAGCTAAAACATTTTATTACTCAAATTTTTATTCTCGTATTCGCTATGGAATAATACTCTGGGGCAACAGCACTAATAGTGATAGCACATTCAAAATACAAAAAAGAGCAATTCGAATTGTAAGAAAATTGCCGCCTAGAGAGTCATGCCGAGGGCATTTTAGGGCTGCAGGTTTACTGACCCTTAGTGGTTTATATATATATGAATGTATTAAATTACTATATAATAATAGAGATAATTTCCATATGCACTTGATGAACCCGATGCCTAACACTAGACATGGGGAGTGGTACACCTACCCTAACCATAGGCTCTCTTTAACCGAATCTAGTCCATTATATGCCTGTATAAAACTCTACAACCATCTTCCAAATTATCTAAAAGTCAACGAACCATTCATTAAAGTAAAAAAACTTCTTTTATCATTTCTCTGTAAATTAGAACCTTACACTGTTAATGAGTTCTTAAATAATAGAATTGTCAAAACAATTTTTCCTTGATCCATAATTTGCTTCCATGTAGACACAATGAGTAGCATCGATGTCCCACAGGATTGTTTCTCTCGAAACCCTGATTGATTGTCAATACGGATATTATTATTATGTACATGTTCGAAAATCTGCTCTTTTATAAATCACATAAAAAGCACCTTATTGAAAATTGGAGAAATGTTTTAAAAATCTACAATTTAAAGTACAAAAATTAATATTTCAACAATAACTAAATTAAAATGTATGTTAGCTTCTGTTCGTCTTGCAATAATTCAAGAATTTCATCTCCAATGTAACGATATAATGGACCCATCTATTCCTATTAATCATTACCTCGGAGTTCAGAAAACCAACGAAATTGAATCAAGTTTCCATTCGTTTATTATATGAAGATATTTTCAATAATCCTTTATGTTACCGTGTTAATAACACTTTAATTTTTATATTTTTTAGGTTTGAGGAGGGTCTTGATTTGCCACCATCGGAAGTCACCACAATAAATTGCAAGTTGCACAATTGTGATTTTTGTTCTTACCAAACAAGAGAAAAAGGACTCTTAAAAAAACATGAGCTGATACATAAAAATCCTTTAGACTTAACAATGTACAAATGTTCCTTCTGTCCCTATCAGACAAAATGGAAACATTACCTTATTAAATATCATTCACTGAAACATAAGGATCTCTCCGAAGTAACGGTGTACAAATGTGACTTTTGTCCATATCATTCGAGAAAAAAATCTCATATTCTTACACATCTTCTGAGACATAAGGATCCTTCGGAAGTAACAATGTTCACATGTGACACTTGTCCATATCAGTCAAAATATAAAGGTGACCTTAAAAAACATATACGGGCACATAAGAAAAATGGCCCCTCAGAAGTAACAGTATACAAATGTGACCTTTGTTCATATCAAACAAGACTAAAAGGTTACCTTAAATCACATTTACTGGTACATAAGAAAGAGAGCCCTTCAAAATTAACAGTGTACAAATACAAATGTGACTTTTGTCGATACCGGGCAAGAACAAAAGCTCAAATTGCCAAACATCTTCCGAGACATAAGAGTCCTTCGGAAGTAACAATGTACACATGTTACACTTGTTTATATCAGTCAAAATATAAAGGTGACCTTAAAAAACATATACTGGCACACAAGAAAAAGGATCCTTCAAAGGCAACAGCATACAAATGTAACTTTTGTCCATATCAGGCAAAACGAAAAGATTCCCTTAAAACGCATTTACTGACGCATAACTGTCTCTCAGAAGTAACAGTGTACAAATGTGACTTTTGTCCATATCGGACAAGATCAAAATATACTCTTCAAACGCATCTTCTGAAACACAAGGATCCTTCGGAAATAACAATGTACACATGTGACACTTGTACATATCAGTCAAGATATAAAGGTGACCTTACAAAGCATTTATTGGTGCATGAGAAAGAACGTCATTCAGAAGTAACAAGTGAAATGTGACTTTTGTTCAATCAGTCAAAATATAATGGTGACTTTAAAAAGACATTTACTGACACATAATCCCTCAGTAACAAGGTACAAATGTGACATTTCAACATCGAAAGCTCAGTGTACAGCCCATCTATTACATAAAAGCCCTCCAGAAGTAACAATTTTGAATAATGGCGTTATTAGAGCAAAATATATATAGTGTAGGAATAAGAGGAAACTTACTGTCATGGATAAATAGTTATATGGAAGGGAGGACACTAAAGTTACAACTAAATAATGTTCAGTCACAAATAGAGAATTTAATACATGGAGTTCCCCAAGGCTCTGTTTTGGGACCGCTATTATTTATGTTATATACCAGAGCTGGGTCCAGTCCTCTGGAAATGGATCCGAATCACGGATCCGAACCTATGTATCTGTGAACTAGGTTCGGATCCTTTTTGTAGAAAAAAATATTTTGAATCACAGGATTCGAATCCTCTTTTCGAATCACGGATCCGAATCCTCAAGTTCAGAATTATTGTCACAGTTACACTTATTATTTTCTATTTTAATATTATGGTGAATAGATTAGTACTTTATTATGTAATATATGTAAGTGATTGATTGATTAAATAAAAAGAAATTAATAAATTGCACTTTATTTTAACCTTAAGCTTACGCTATTGAATTGGTTGGGGCGTGGTAAAAAGATCAATTAAATCAATTTTTAAAAAGTCGATGTTGCGTTTTTATTTTAAGACACATAGAAGTCAACAGTATTTTAGGCGTTAAACCTTCAATATCGGCTAGAATTTAATCAATAGGTATAGGATGGCTTAATGGAAATGCGGGCCGCAAATGAACTTTACATTTCACCAAGCAGGCTGGCTCAAGTAAGCAGGGGGCCATGTACAACTTCTATTAGGTTTTACAACCATCTTCCTCAGAGAATTAAAAATATAGACAGCTTCCAATAGTTTTAAAATTGTGTTAAAATACTATTAAAGCAAAGGTGTTTTTATTCTATTTCTGAATTCTTTGAATACAATT
Source organism: Leptura quadrifasciata (assembly GCA_963675555.1). Lineage (NCBI taxonomy): Eukaryota > Metazoa > Arthropoda > Insecta > Coleoptera > Cerambycidae > Leptura > Leptura quadrifasciata. The sequence continues at coordinate 91,664,259 of OY776680.1, read as the reverse complement.
TTTAAGGATAATGACTACTTGCCAGTTTGTTAGCTAAATGTTGTGATTTTTAGATTTAGGTACATAATATATACACGCACTGCTATCTTAGTTGCCTCCATGCATTACACAGGCACCCAGCCCTCCATAATAAATATTAAAGTTTTCTGTGTGTATTTTGCACAAATGGCAAATAACAGCAATAAACTATAAGAGCAACAAGAGAGGGGTAAGAAATTGTCATTTTTAAATACATACAATTTTTTGCCATAGTCATAAATGTAGCACCCTCCATATATCAAGTGGTAGAAACGCCTCTCTTGTATAAGTTTTTGCTACATAACAGCTCGCTTACGCCTCCAGCAGTGTTGCCAAACCGAATTTGATGCGCAAAAGACCATTTCGAGGTAGTGGGAGGTAAGTTCGTCTACCGTTTCATTAGATTTGGTAGTATTTCAAAGTGAGGCGCATTGTAATGACAATATAAAGTAGTGTATCTTATAACTAACAAGTTTAAAAAAGTAGACATATTTCAAAGAAGTTTTATTCTCTAGTATTAATTTTTTTTACAGACCAGACTGCAACTAACGGCTACTCTCCGGGTTATGTGCCCCGCCGAGCGCTGAATTACAAGCCCGGTGCGTTAAGTGTAAAAATTGCATATTGCCATCAAAACGCTAATGCTTCGATTGCAACAAACACCAGCCGAAAGACTGATCCTACTCGATGTAAAAAACGCAACATTGAACCAATAAAAAATGCGAACATTTTTGTATATAGACTTAATATTGGTTAAGCTATATTCAACAAATATTTAAAAATCATATCATAGAAATATTTTATTCTAATATAAATTATTATTTGAAATCATATATTGGCCTAATATTTAATGAAAATTTAGCCTAATGCCCAAAGAGCTATTTCTTATAATTTTCATAAAGTACAATTTTTGAATAATAATAATTATTTTAAGTACCTCATAACAAGATCTAAAAGTGATTGTAGTAAATCCTCCAGCTGAAATATTTAACCTGTGTATGGTAGGTACAACTATATCATCTGTAAAATTACTAAAGGCATCTTGGGCCTTTGTTAGTACAGATTAGGTTTCTCTTTGTCATTATTGAATCACATTGCCGGGAGACTCTAAGTCAGAAATTGTATGCTAGTAGAAGCATATTGCAAGGAGAGCCATCTATGCAACTTATTGTAATCAGCGTAGGCGCAGCATGACTAACCATTATAGATATAAATCGGTTAAACAATATTATTTAAAAGAGAGTTTAACAATATAATCTCATTATGAATAACCCCGATATTTTAAAATTAATATTTGTCATTATCAGTCTATATTTGTTGTGCAATATTACTAAAAAGTTCAATAACAACATAATAACATATACACTAATAAATATTGGAAATTCAATATTTATTGGTATTAGAAAGTATTCCCTAAACAATATAGTTTTACACAAAGTTGACAAATATGAGTTTTCCAATATTTTAGAATCAATATGTATTATCAAAAAATGTAATAACAATATAACGCGAATATAGACTTCTCAATGTTGTAAAATTAATATTAATAGATATTTATCAATATTGTCTGCGTATATCTGGATTGGAATGTGTTAAAACCTCAGATAAACAAAGACTTTGTATGAGGTTAAAACAATATACTACCAACATAGGCACGCCGATATTTTAATACCAGTGTATATTAATATTAGTTCAATATTTTTATTACAATTTCAATGTATCTATATTGGACCACGGTCCAGCCAATATTATGTTCTACCTGGGTTGCAGACTGCAGTTTCGAGCCGTTGGGTCTCGTCAGTGCAAGGTAGGCATGTGACGACCGACCCGAGGATCACTTGAAGATTTAGTACATTTTGGTATCTGTGGGATAGCGACATGTAAAATAGTCAGCAGGCGCCATCTAGTGGTCCAGTGTCTGTTGCAATCGAAAAATAAATAGCCTGACTGGGCTTAGCATAGTTCAAATGTGGTTTTAGAGGGCGGAATATTGGTTGCAGTCTGGTTACGTTCCTTATAGTAAAAATAAGGATTTTATAGAGGAGTTTGCGACTAAAAATATTATGTTTTAATATTCTACCCTCTAAAAGCACATTTGAACTATCCAGAAAATCCAACAACTAGCTTAAGGCAGGCTACACAGGATGCATATGTATGACTTAATGGAAATTTTCCAAATAGCTGGATAGGACGAAATGGCCCTCTTAATCATTGGCCGCCACCTTTAGATTTTTTTGTGGGGAATTTTAGAAGAAAATGTTTACCGCGCGAGACCACAAAGTGTTGACGAATTAAGAGAAGGAATTGAACGAGAGCGCAGGGAAATAACCATCCCATCAAAATTTGAAACAGCGTTATGAAAAATGCATAAGGTGTGATGCAGGTTATATTGAGAACACAAAAATTTGAAATACTTTGTTAGATTTTTGTGTTATTCCATCCGTTTGTTAGTCATCGATTGTCTCTAATCATTTGTATATGTTATTTACCATTTCTAAATTATTTAATGTTGTTCATATGTTATTAAATACACTAATTTTTTAACTTACGTTTCATTAGATCATAACAAACTTTTATACAGGTCCAGTCGAAAATTGAAAAATTTTCAAATTTGGCGTTTGAGTAACAAACACCCCCTCCATATGAGGTATCGAGTTCAAATTTTGCATAAGACTATTTGAGATAACTGTGAATCGAACTTGGGGACCTTAGGCCTTGAAAACATGAAAATAAAATTTTTAAAAAATAGGGCTCATCGAGTACTGTCCCAAAAAAAAAAAATTTAATCGGACAGCTCATTCCAAAATAACAGGGCGTTGTGGTATTAAATCGCACACACCGTATATTATCGGAATACGGTACATAGATTAATAAAAAGCAGAAAAATAAATTATTACAAAGAAATCATAAATAAAAGCAATATTGTTAGCAAAACATTGTGGAACGCGGTAAAAAATACACAGTCTAAAACAAATAAAAAGTGAAAATAACATTTATAAAAAATAACTAGGGACTTTATGACTTGAATGAAAGTAGCTGTATATGAGGTAATTTGTTTATTCGCGATTGGCAATGCTGCGTATTGAATGATATAATTATTTCTTCTAAACGCCGCAAAGTTGGAAGAAGAAGAGGATTAACCTAATTTAGTTTTAATGCTGTTTATTACTCAGACACAGAAGACCTACCACCTAACCCAGAACGGACAAGGCGGCAAAATCCTTTGATGTTCGTTGTACCCAGTTAACCCTTTTCAATTTGTAAAACGGAAGTTCAGACAGGCTTACAACTTAATAGCGTGAATTTATAAAAAGTAACTAGGGACTTTATGACTAGAATGAAAGTAGGTGTATATGGGGTACTTTGTTTATTCGCAGTTGGCAGTGCCGCGTATTGGATGATAACGTGGAAGAATTAACCTAAGTTTCTTGTATGCTGTTCGTGTTTAAACTTTCTAGTTATTAATGTCACTTAATGTTAATACCTAAACAATTTTATATAAAAGATGGAACGTGAGGCCAGTAGTTTTGCAATTAGCAACATTTCTTTAGTAAACAATATCGTTGAAGACTGGGACATTCTTGATGAAATCTCCTTGAAGCAAGAAGTTGAATACGGTGATGCTGTGGATAAACCAAGCGAAGAAGAGAAACAACCTTTAATTATAAATCTAGAGGATAGCTGTGACGACATTTCAGATAGTATACCTTGTGAGGCAGGCAGTGAATTGCCAGAAATTTTGTTGGAAAGTGACCGAACGTGTAGAATACACAAGGGGACAACTACTGTGGCAAATAGCATCAAAAAGGAAGACACTATCGAAACCGAGAAGAAAATGGACCAGGAGATGCATGGAATTTGTGAGAAATTATTTGTGAATTTCCAACGAAAGAATCTTCAACAATTGCAGAAGCAGACACATTTTAAGGGAAACCAAAGGTATTTTTGATGATTTCCATCGATATGCCTCAGTTTCAATTTAAGTCTCTAAATTTTTTTAAATAGCCCGGTATCATATTTTAAGTGAGTTTTCATTTAGAATTATTCTTAAATATAGGACAAACTAATTTTTGTACCATTTATTATTGGAGCTAGTGACAAATCCTTCCTCTGTTTGTTGTACGACCCTATAACTTTTTTGGATTAAATTTGCGTCTATAAAAATTTATAGGCGCTGAGTTTTTTGAGGCCATTATCGATGACATGAACCGTAAGGAAGGTGCTAGACCCCTACCTTTAGCTCATAGCTATTAATTATACATACATTTATTTTACACAATGACTAGGTGCATGCTATCTTCAGCGTTGGGTGCACTCCGGCATAGGGAAATAAATGCGGGGCTACGAATGACAGGAGCCCACAGAACCCGTGCATTCCACACTACATCAAATAATATTAATATATTTAACCTAACGAACTAACCTAAAGAAATATTCGGATTACGTATTTTAGTTATTAACAAAATGTAGTAAAAAGAAGCCGTAACAAGTTTATTCAAACCCTCAACCTCACATGTGAAAATCGGGCAACCTAACCACTACACCGCGGACTGCTGATAAGGAACCTACATACTCCTTACTATATCAATACGTACTACCGCGCACTCCATGAATGACGTCACATCCAAGGTGTTCGTGATTTGGAGTGCACCCAACCGCGAAAATAGCATGCACGCTGGGGTGCACCTAGTCATTACATTTATTTTAATAGCAACTCAACAGTTACATATTTTTTTAGTGCATCGTGTTCTTCCGAAACAAAATCGAAGAAAACATTTGAAAGGCGTTTGAATAAGGATATGATAGGGCATATAAGCAGTAAACACCAGATCGGGACTGAAATCGTTCAATGTAGTTCATATTTGGTAAGTTTGTTGTATTTGAAACTAGTTACAATCAATTAAGTGATGATCTGGGCAGTTCCTATTTCAATGATCAAATGTGGTAACCCAATTCACAACAAGATATGTTCTTGCTGCAAACTATGTTTGGAAAGATTCTACCTTAATATAATTTTGGCTGTCACTATTATTTGCCACATGAGGTAAATCAAATTGCCAATCCAGTAGGCAGTAATTGACACCCTTAGGTTGATGTGGGTGCTGTTTCTCGTCGCGTTAATAAAAACTTAGCCCTCTGGTTAGCGTGCCTTGCAAATTGCTGATTTTTATGAATAACTGCTTTTGTGAGTTGTATTGTTGTATACGTTTTGTTTTCTTATAGCAAATGGAGACCCAAGAAAGAATTTGTGGACTGTGTTTGAAAGTATGTGATAACTTTAAAGCCATAGAGGGAGATATGAAAGATGTCTTAGATGTAGTTCTGCCAAAAATAGTAAGTAACAAATATAATGCTCAATTATATAGGTTGAAGTTTATAAAAAGAATAAGCTTGATTCAATTCAATGATTTGTACACATTTTGATTATGTGTTGAATTCCACTATTTTGTTTTAGGATTTGGGTTCAATACAGGAACTCGTGGTGTGTACGCAATGTAGAGAAGTGCTTATAAAATGTTCTGCTTTTAAAACAACGTGTCGCAATGCTTATAATTGTATTGTTTCGTTTGCTAACTACAGGGACGATGTCAAGTTGAATTTAAGAGATGTCTATGTGAGCAAAAATAATATTGTTGCGGAGGATCAAGCCATATGTGGATTTTGCATGAACCCCATAAGTAATTGTTCTGCTATATCCCTTGATGTTGAAGAGAGGGACGTTTTATTGGAGAAAATGATGGAGCAGTGTCTTCCAGAATTGGTATGTATCGATATTACTTACATTAGTGATGGCAATGATTTAGAACTACTTTTCCAGACATTTTAGTCTAGATGCGGGTGCATAGTAATCATAGAATACTCAAAGAACTGCTTGGGTTTTTCTGCAAATTCTTAACATTTTGTGTCTGGAATCTGCAATTGGTTGGGAAGGTGGTCAATAAATATTATTGAACCACAGCACTTAGGCCTCATTGGGCTCCTTGTACATCCTCCCTGTAGGCGGACCCTTGCCTAGGCCTCCAACCAATTTAATCTTGCGAAATAGGTCATTCTGTGCCATTTAGGTATTTCATAAAACCAAATCATGATAATTTTGTAATAACGTTTTATTAAAATCTTGAGAATCATATTCGACTGCAATTTAACATGGGCTGCTCACATGTTATGACGTGCAACTTCAGTAAAGATGTATTACTGCATTTTACTATTCTAATATACATTCCCATCTATGTGTATATGATGTGGAGATTGAGTACTACTTATGTGTGTCGACCATTTATTTTGCAGAAGTGTGTTATCAGGACTATAGTGGATTTATATCCCCAAATATCGTATAGGCAACCTTTTGAGACTGAAAATATTAATCTATAATCCGCCAGTTATATTATATAATATTTGAGCCACCGTATACAAAGCGTTACGTGACTTGCTTTATTTCAAATTATCACAGAGTATCATATTTTAGCTACGTGCAGATAGCGAATTCCCTCTTATCATTTGTCACTTATAGAATATCATCTTATATTATATTTTAGCTTCTCACAATTATGCTGAATAATAGATTTGCTTTTCTTTGTTCAACATTTAGTTGACACCTGCATCTAAATGTTATAAATATGACTACGATAAGGCTTTTGTAACCAGTTATCATACTCGCTTAAAATTTTACTACTGTATTATTTCTAAGAGATAACGTTGACTCTCTACAAATAAATAAAATTGTTTTTAAAAACTTGTTTACGAAATCCAAGTTATAAGAGTTATACATAGCAATTGAATTGTTCAAATGTGCTTTTAGAGGGTGGAATATTAAAACATAATATTTTTAGTCGCAAACTCCTCTATAAAATCCTTATTTTACTATAAGGATCGTAACAAGACTGCAACCAACAGCTACTCTCCGGGCTATGTGCCCCGCCGGGCGCTGAATTACAAGTTACAAGCCTGGCGCGTTAAGTGTAATAATTGCATATTACCATCAAAACGCTAATGCTTCAATTGTAACAAACACCAGCCGAAAGACTGATCCTACTTAAAGGAACTCCCGTGCCAGTCGTCACACACCACTTGCAGACTGTAGTTTCGAGCTGTTGGCTCTCGTCAGTGCAAGGTAGGCATGTGACGACCGACACGAGGATCCTTTGACTATTTGGTACATTTCGGTACCTTTGGGATCAAGATCAAAAATGCTAATGCTTTGATCGAAGCATTAGCGTTTTGATGGTAATATGCAATTATTACTCTTAACGCGCCAGGCTTGTAACTTGTAATTCAGCGATCGGCGGGGCACATTTTATCATAAACAGTCTTCAATTCATGCAAATTTGCAATCCTACCATTAGACACAGAAAAATGTACGATGTATCAAAAGATTTACAAAATAAATGGTAAAACATATGCTCCCGACCGATTTCATTGTACATAAAATAACCATGAACTTACTTTGATGCCTTGATTATGTGGCACAAAATCCAGACTCGTCTAAGGCAGTTCACTTTTGCGATTTTGTCTCCACTAGCTATATTTTGGTTTTTTAAAAATGTTTTATTAACGTATTATATACAGGGTGCGCCAAAGTTCTGAATTTGGTCGATTACGGCTGTATTTGAAATGGTGGAAAGATATTGTCTATAGATTACTTTCTTGGTTTTCAATTCTGAATAACCAGAAAATATGTACAATTATACAGGGAATTCCGTATTGGTTGGCCAGGCATCAACTTCGTTATTTTAAATGGAACACCCTATATATTTTTCCGTTATCGAGTTACCCATATATATATTCATAGGTGGTAGGTACTTAAAATGAACCGTTTACGAAATAAAAGACTTTTTGACAAAAAGTGAGGTTTGCGGATAAGTCTTTGAGTACCTCTGATTTCATAGACAAGAGAGTTTTCAAAATTCTGCTTATACTGTTATGTTGGGCATATTAAGGGCTAGTAAGGTAGAAACGTTATTAACATTAATCTTATACAGAGTGCTGAAAAAATTTAGTTTATTTTTTCGCTAATAAAAAAGGCCGTAATTCAATTTTTTCAAATGGGACGTACTATTTTCAGTTCTGTCATCTAATGAAGTGTTAAATTGTTTTTCCATTGATATATCATAGTAGGTATTTACCTTTAGGGGTTGCATAGATATTAAGGTTAATTGTCTGGATCAGACTAATTGTGTAGTAGTACAAGCAGTTTTCCATAATGAATTATTACTCTCCTGAAATGTTGAACTGAATTATTATTTTTTTACTTAGAATTGTTGGACAAAGAGTTGAAATTAATACCAGCACGTATGCAATAAAGAATTTACTCATAATAAAAAAACAACTATTTTAAGAAATGTTCAAAATGTTCACCATTTCGATCGAGACACATCTGAATCCTCTTCCTAAATGAATGACGCATTTCTTGCAGCATCTGCGGAGTAATGGATGCAAAGGCACGTCTGATCCTACTTCTCATGTCATCAACATTGGTAGGAGTGTCGCGATAAACTATATCCTTTACATAGCCTCATAAAAAAAGTCCATACCTGTCAGGTCGGGCGACCTTGCAGGCCATGCTATTGCTGCACCATGCCCTATCCACATATCGTTGAAGTTACGATCTAACCATTCTCTGACATTTGCTGCAAAATGAGGCGGAGCTCCATCTTGTTAAAACCGCATTTTTTGCCGTATATCATGTGATGCTTGTTTTGCTCGGGTAGCTGGTTTGGAGATTATTCGAGGGTTCAATGTTAATATTAATTAAAATCCAGATCCAAAATAAGACATTTATTCTCCTAATAATTATATGTACAGTGTGGCCGTATCTTTTATGGCTTAGGTTACGACAATCTTGTTATTACATAAGTACATCATAGTAATCGGAGAGAGAGAGAGAGTGTGTGTAACATATTTCCTCTATGTACGTCATCGTAACCCCAATTCTCTAATCGAAGTTCCAGGACATAACAGACGCGACAAAGAAATCTGTTTCAGGAGAGATCCAGTTCAATACACTCGAATCAATCTGAGAGGAGGTCCAGTTCAACGCACTCGAATCCTCCCTAACAGATACTTGGCCAGCGGCTGCCAGGGCGCCGGAGAAGCTTGATCTTCCGGCTATCCCAGTTCAATACACTCGAGAAAGGTGAAAGCCAAGCTCTGAATTTACTGGTTTCTGGCTAGCTATTTTATACCCAAAAATCACTGTCACGTGGTTTGCACACGGCACGCAATGCACACGGCACGCAAGTTGCGGCCTGGTGAAGTCAGAAATAAAAGTTAAAAAAAGAACTAATCAGGTATTGAACTAATCTAAAACTGAACTACTTGATCCATGCATAATTAAAATAAGTTAAACTGGAATGAAAGTATACAGTTTTCCTGTAGTATTGTATACTTCATTACAATCAAGAGGAACGTTTTCTAGGAGAACCGGCAATTCATTTTCCAAAAAATCGCGATATATTCTTCCATGTAAAGGTCCATTAAAGAAATGAGGCCAATAACAATCGGCCCTACTACAGCACCCCATACATTTAATGACCACCTCTGCTGGGAAACTGATCTTAATAAATGAGGATTCATATCTGAATAATAATGAAAATTGTGTCTATTGACAACCATTTTTGTGAAACGTAGCCTCATCAGAAAACATCAAATACCTTATGAAATCTGGATCATTATCGAGCATGAAATTAGACCATTCACAAAAATTCACCCTGTTTAAAAAATCATCCTCAAGTAATTCTTGGTGGAATTGAATTTTGTAAGCATGGAATTTATTTTTCTTTACGATCCGCCTTACTATTGTTCCGCTTATGTCTAAATTATTGCTCAATTCTCTAGTACTGGTGGTAGGATGTTCAACTAAGGATATCATAACCCGATATTCATTTTCGTCAGTCATTTTTCTTGCTGGAACTTCATGAGGTTTGTACTGCACTTCACCAGTTTCGATAAATCTGTCTCTAAGACTACTAAATGCAGGTTCTAAAGGGTGTCTCCTTTCAGGATATGTGGTTTTATAGACTCGGGATGCTAAGAGGCTGTTCCTTGAGCACTCCCCCAGAATAAAAATCATGTTAACCATTTCTTCCCGCCAATAATTCATATTTATTTTGAAACACTAAACTTCTTCACTGGACGAATCAATAGACAAACATAAACTAATGACAAGCTAGAATGTGCAAATATCTAATACGTTCCTCGCCTGGCAAGCCCAGAATTACATAGCGGGTTACAATGTGAATGAATGAGATAGATTTATTCTACGCTTTAAGATAAACAATGATAGATATAATTTGCAGCGATGCCAAGTTAATAACGGTGTCCGCACCATCGCCTCGGCGCGGAGCGGACAAACTCAACACGTGGCATAAACAGATGTATCACTTCTTTGTCTACATGAGCCAACATGAGCGGTACGCTTTGAAGATTGTCGTGCTAGCTCGTAAAAGTTGAGTTTGCATGACAAACATCAGGGCATGCCGCCCAAGTTAAAATATTTATGTGATGTGATGTAAAATTATGTGAATTTCAGTCAGACAGATATTTAACGTTAATATTTGTGCAACCCCTAAAGATAAATACCTACTATGATATATCAATGGAAAGATAATTTAACACTTCATTAGATGACAGAACTGAAAATAGTGCGTCTCATTTGAAGAAATTGAATTACGGCCTTTTTTATTAGCGAAAAAATAAACTCAATTTTTTCAGCACTCTGTATAAGATTAATGTTAATAACGTTTCTACCCTACTAGCCCTTAACATGCCCAACATAACAATATAAGCAGAATTTTGAAAACTCTCTTGTCTATGAAATCAGAGGTACTCAAAAACTTATCCGCAAACCTAACTTTTTGCCAAAAAATCTCTTTTATTTCGTAAACGGTTCATTTTAAGTACCTACCACCTTAATAGAGTTATCAATATAATTAGACGGGTAACTCGATAAACGAAAAAAATATAGGGTGTTCCATTTAAAATAACGAAGTTGATGCCCGGCCAACGAAAACGGAATACCCTGTATAATTGTACATATTTTCTAGTTATTCAGAATTGAAAACCAAGAAAATAATCTATAGACAATATCTTTCCACTATTTCAAATACAGCCGTAATCGACCAAATTCAGAACTTTGGCGCCCTGTATTACACATTTAATATTTGATTTTTGATTGGTAGGATTTAAGCCTCATCGAGAAACCGGTAATTTGTGAACTCTGCCATGACGCTCTAAAGAACTGTTTCCATTTTGTTACAAACTGTTTGCGTGTAGAAGAAAAGATTAAGAAATACTGTGAAACTCATCAGGATATAAATAGCAGAGGTCAAATAGAGCTAAGCCGTTTATTAGAGTTTACAGCAAGAGACGTAACAACAGGCGAGGTAAATGGTAACCTGGTTGACACAATCAAAGAAGAAAAACAATTCTATGAGGAAAGAGGAAATGATGATGAAAGAATTATTGGTAATGGGGACGATGTATTTAAATTTCAACAAATCACTTGTGCCGATGGCGAAAATGCTGCTGAAGAAGATAAAAAAAAACTCGATGGAACTGAAGTACAAGAAACGTTTTGCGGAGAAAATGAGATTTACCTTAAGGAGGAGAACCTTTTTGAAGTGGAGAACCACGAATTTTTAGAAACTAAAGAAGTCGCTAAAATGGAAACAGATGAACCCGATTTCATAAGGTAATATTAAATTAAGTTTCATTTTAAATGTACAAAATTAAATTCTCAATTTTTTTTATAATAATAATAAAGTACTTTATTGCCAAATACATAGCAAAAGGCCATTGACCGAAATCCTTCAGCCCATTATCGAATACACTTTTTTTTTATAGTTACAATATAACTTAGATAAATATATAATAAATAATATATAAACAAATATGTGATAATGTGAAAAAAAAACTCAGTCTTTGTTGTGTAGTTCTTGCAGAAGTTCTCATGTGGTTTTCTCAAGGTATTTATATTTTGCTTGTGTGCCTGGATCTCGTGTCTTGCAAAATTTATTAAGAATGTCGAAGTTGGAAGTGGACTTGGCGAATCTTGTTGAAACCATTATTTGAACAAAATCGATGAAAAACCATTACACTATGTAATACATTTTTACAACGAATGAATGAAATTAAAATGAAATATTTACTAAAGTACTACATAAAAAAGCATTTTTTACTGCAGATGCTGAAAATGTTATCCGTTATTATCTCTACACAATCGTGTTTTTGTGGCGGTAGCTCTAAGCACGTTATCTAACTGTAATTCAGTAATCCCATCGATTGCTCTTCTGACTCTCATTTCCATGTCTTCTCGGTTTGTTGGTGGAGTTCTATAAACGTTTTCCTTGAGGTGGCCCCATACAAAAAATCAAGCGGCGTAAGGTCTGGTGACCTTGCAGGCCATCGAACGGGCCCATTTGTTCCCATCCAGTTTTCTCCAAACCTTTTATTTAAATAATTCACCACAACTCTGCTGTTATGTGGTGGAGCTCCATCCTGTTGAAAAATTATTGGGTTAACATTAGTTGGCAGTTCTTCCAAAAAATCTTGTATCTGGTTTTGCAAAAATCCCAAATTCTTTCTCCATTTAATGAACCATCAAAAATTATTGGCCCAATAATTTTTCTGCCAATTACTCCTAACCATACATTAAAACTAAACCGCTCCTGATATGCACTTTCTCTCATATTTCTGGGATTTTCTTGTGCCCAATAACGGATGTTGTTACGATTAAATAATCCCAAATTAGTGAACCTGGACTCATCGGAAAATAAAATTTGTTCATGAAAATTATTGTCCAAATTGTGTCCGTTCAGAAACCAATTGCAATAGTTCAATCTTCTTTGAAAATCATTTTCGTATAAATGCTGGTGTATTTGGTACTTGTATGATTTAAATTTGTGTTTTTTCAAAATGCGTCGAGCTGATTCCCGATTTATACCGGTTTGGTCCTCAATCTGTCTTATCGAAATCGTGGGATCTGCCTCGACAATTGCAAGTACATTGATTTCCGACTTTTCATCGATAATGAAATTATTTTCCGGTACATCTGGTTCACTTCTGAATTGCTGTTCAACTCTTACAAAATAGTTGTTTGGTGGATGGATTCTTTCGGGAAATCTTTCTTGGTATAAGCCAGCAGCCCGTCTGCTATTTTTCTTACATTCGCCATAGATTAGTAGCATATCAACTTTTTCATTTCATGAATACATGGCAAAACAAAGTTAAAGACATGATAACTTAGGTATAATTTAATGAAAAATACTTAAATTGCTGCCATGTAAACAATTCTGTCTACGTGGACTATATTTCTGGATCTTTGTGTACAAGAGGAAATGAAATCGTATGGAAATATTAACTCATACATACACACGCCAAGTTAAAGTATACTAGACTATATGCAATAACATTCGATACTAACTTTAATGAAGAAAGTAAAATAGGATAAGCACAGCAATTGTATTGGACAAAAATAAAAGATAAATAAGTATTTAAATAAAAAAATGGGGTTCCTATCTTGGTTTTTATGATATCGTGGGTTGTTTAAAGATATTTTTTTAAAATAAGTTACATCTTATTAGTCTGTTCAGCTACTGGTTATTCCCAAAAGAATATGAGGCACAAAGTCGCATACCAGAGGTCTTTCGATATCACAGCACACTACGCATCAATATCTGCCAAGGTTCATATCAGGGCCACCTAGACTTAACAAACTAAAATTGATATTAACTGACTTTTTAAAAACAAATGCCGTGTTCCGATACATGGTTGAAAAGAGCATCTAGAGACGAATCAGATAGGTAAAAAAAATATAAGGGTGCCATTTAAAATAACAGAATAGATGTCACTTCCGGTAAAACCGGAAGTGGTGGGAAAAAAATTTTGTACTTAAAAAAGGACAATCACGCATTATATAAGTGTACCAAATTTCAAAATAATATCTTTTTAAATAAACCTGCTACGGGGTGTTACATGTCTTCTGTGTCACCCCGTATAGACTTAGGTGTTGACTGCCAGGCGTACCATGAATTAACCAGTGCAGGTGTCTATTTGTGAACACTGCTACCTAATATTCATCACTTTCAGACCTCGTGCATCATTTACTAGAACTGTCCCTTCGGTTTACGAGTGGCGCTAATACGATATATAATATTAACAAATATAACCTATAGGAAAAATACATAGACAGAAAAAGGTAATTTACTTATTCAATTCCAAAATTTTGCAACACATCAGACATAATATATAATGTCTAAATATTATCTGTTATTATTCAAGTGAGATCCCACGATACAAAACTTCGGAATTCCGAAAACCAACTAAATTGAATCAAGGTTCCATTCGTTTAGTATATGAAAATATTTTCAATAATCTTTTGTTACCGTCATAATAATACTTTAATTTTTATGATTTTTAGGTTTGAGGAAGGCCTTGATTTGCCACTGTCGGAAGCCACCACAATAGATTGCAAGCTATACAAATGTGACTTTTGTACATATTGTGCAGGAAAAAAGGATCATTTTCTCAAACATCTTCTGAGGCATAAGGATCCGTCGGAAGTAACAGTGTACACTTGTGACACTTGTTCATTTCAGACAAATTATAAACATGTCCTTAAAACACATTCACTGGTACATAAGAATCTTTCAGAAGTAACAGTGTACACATGTGACGTTTGTTCATATCAGTCAAAATATAAAGGTGATCTTAAAAAACATTTACTGACACATAACGAGATGGATCCTTCAGAAATAACATTGTACAAATGCCACACTTGTTCATATCAGTCAAAATATAAAGGTAACATTACAAAACATTTACTGGAAAAGGATCATTCAAAAGTAGGAGTGTACAAATGTGACATTTGTCCATATCAAACAAAACAAAAAGGTGGCCTTAAGCAACATTTACTGCTACATAAGGAAAAGGGTCCTTCAAAAGTATCAGGGTACAAATGTGACTTTTGCCCATATCGGGTAAGACAAAAAGCTCGTATGCTCACACATCTTCTGGGACATAAGGATCCATCGGAAGTAACAATGTTCACATGTGAGACTTGTTCATATCAGTCGAAATATAAAAGTAACCTTAGACAACACTTAGTGACACATAAGGATCTCTCAGAAGTAACAGTACACAAATGTGACTTTTGTTCATATCAAACAAAACGAAAAGGTGGCCTTAGGCAACATTTACTGCGACATAAGGAAAAGGATCCTTCAAAAGTAACAGTGTACAAATGTGACTTTTGCCCATATCGGGCAAGACAAAAAGCTCGTATGCTCACACATCTTCTGAGACATAAGGATCCATCGGAAGTAACAATGTTCACATGTGACACTTGTTCATATCAGTCAAAATATAAAAGTGACCTTAATAAACATTTAGTGACGCATAAGGATCTCTCAGAAGTAACAGTGTACAAATGTGACTTTTGTTCATATCAAACAAAAGTAAAAGGTGGCCTTAAGCAACATTTACTGCGACATAAGGAAAAGGATCACTCAAAAGTGCCAGTGTACAAATACAAATGTGACTTTTGTCCATATCAGGCAAAAGCAAAAGCTAATATGCTCAGACATCTTCTGAGACACAAGAATCCGTCGGAATTAACAATGTTCACATGTGACACTTGTTCATATCAGTCAAAATATAAA
This sequence comes from Leptura quadrifasciata, assembly GCA_963675555.1. Lineage (NCBI taxonomy): Eukaryota > Metazoa > Arthropoda > Insecta > Coleoptera > Cerambycidae > Leptura > Leptura quadrifasciata. Next base: position 91,648,585 of record OY776680.1, on the reverse strand, counting down.
GATGATCTTATAAAACATTTACGGGCACATAAGGAGATGGATCCTTCAAAAATAACAGTGTACAAATGTGACACTTGTTCATATCAATCAAAATATAAAGGTACCCTTAAGAGGCATCTACTGATACATAAGGAAAAGGATCCTTCAGAAGTAGCAGTGTACAAATTCAAATGTGATTTTTGTCCATATCAGGCAAGAAAAAGAGATCATATGCTCAAACATCTTCTGACACATAAGGATCCGTCGGAAGTAACAATGTTCACATGTGACACTTGTTCATTTCAGTCAAAATATAAAAATAACCTTAAAAAACATTTACTGGGACATAAGGATCTCTCAGAAGTAACGGTGTACAAATGTGACTTTTGTTCATATCAAGCAAAACGAAAAGGTTCCCTTAAAACACATTTACTAACACATAACTTCTCTCAGAAGTAACAGTGTACAATTGTGACTTTGGCCCATATCTAACAAGAAAAATAACTCATATTAATCATGGTTTACTTCAAAAAATAGATACGTTCACAAGAATAACAAAGGAATCCGCTACAATTATTGATTTGCTGATCACTAACGAAAAAGATATGCCAAGCCAAATCCATCTTACACCAAAAATAACAGATCACTGTATTTTAACTGTAGATCTAATGTGTGACGATAGACAGAAGAATTATAAGCAGAGTAGTAGAAATTTAAAAAATTTTAACGAATTAAATTTTCAGTTGGATTTAATAGAAACTAAATGGCTCCCAAACAGCACAGACACTAATTACCTAGCAGAAACCCTTGTCAACTCTATTATTTGTACATTAAATAAGCATGCACCTATAGAAGAAAAAACAGTAAAGAGCAGTTGGGCTAATAAAAGATGGTGGACTTTAGATATAGGACTAGAAATAAAAGAAAGACATAAAATGTACAAAAAAGCTATTATTACTCAACATGAACAAGATTGGATGAACTACAAACTACAAAGAAATAAAGTAGTACAACTAATAAGACGGCAGAAAGAAACCTTCTACCACGAAAAGATTGATGAAGTTAAAGGTGATACAGTGGAAATGTGGAAACTTTAAAACAACTTGTGAAAGGCGGTAAAACTGAGAACAAAAAGGAAGGCATTATGTTTAATAATGAAATCAATAGAGATGAAAAGGAGACAGCAGAAGAATTCAACATATATTTTTTAACCAGTTTAGAAACATTAGTAACCCCTCCAAACCAAAACCAAATTGATGACATTTTAAACAACATTAACAACTGTAAATGTAAATTAGAGAAATTAAAATTATTAACGTTCCCTGAGTTAAAAAAAATTGTTTATGAAATGAAACATAAAAAAAGCAGTGTAGATGGGATTACAACAAAAATTTTACAATTAGCATTTGAAATAATAGGAGATCGTTTCCTACAGTTGATAAATAATAGCCTAGAATATGGATCGTTCCCCAGGACTTGGAAAACATCGACAGTTATACCTTTGGAAAAAATATACAACACAATAAAATGTGAACAACATAGACCAATAAATATGGTACCGGTATATGAAAAGTTGCTTGAAACTGCAGTAAATGAACAAATTATTGAATATGTTGAAACTAATAAATTATTGACAATCAACCAAGCAGGATTCAGGAAGCGAAATTCATGTGAAAGTGCTTTACAAACAGTTATAGCTAAGTGGAAAAATACATTAAATGAAAAACAAATTATAGGTATTATTTTTTTTAGACTTTCGTAGAGCATTTGAGACAATCAACAGAAACTTGCTAGTATACAGTTAGAAAAATTTGAATTAGGACCTAAGATAATTAATTGGATGAGTGAATACTTAACAGAACGAACCCAAATAACAAAATATAATAATAATGTGTCCACAATGAAAAATAGTGTATTTGGAGTACCACGAGGGACTGTATTGGGACCTAACTTGTTTTTATTGTATATAAATATGTAGATAAGTGCAATATACAGTTATTTGCAGATGATACCTTACTATATTTAATAGGTGAAAACGTAGATGAAATTGTGAACAGCATAAATGATGAACTTAAAGTAATAGAAAAATGGTTGAGTGGCAACAGTCTGCAAGTAAATACATCAAAAATAAAATGTATGATAATTAAAAGTAAATACAACACAACTGATATAAACAGTCATAGTGATATATATATATATATATATATATGAAAAATACTAGGTTCTCGGGTTGAACCGCGTCTGAGATTGTTAATGTCTCGACGTTTCGGCTCCCGTTTTGGAGCCATTTTCAAGAGAAAAAGTGGGTCAAGGAAAATAATGCTAGGAGTTCGTGGAACTTGTTCGATTCCGGGGGCTCAATCTGCCTACTCCCCAGATCTCACCACGATCCGTCTCTAAGGCCTCAACCTGCCTACTCCTTAGAGCGAACTCGCTGGCAGTATCGGACGAAGTGTTATTTATACGAAAGCTGTCTGTGGGTGGGAGAGTGGTGGGGGGTTGAGGGTCTGTTGATGGAGGCATCAGAGCAGAACGGCTGCTACCAGGATTATGAGGTGTGGATGAATATTGTGGAGCTAGCCTGGAGATCAATGATTTCCAAGCCACTGGAAGACGATGACCGTCATCCCTTTTGTTTAGACAATTGGGACGTTTTTCAATCTCAATTGCTTCGCGGATGATTCGCGGTTTCTGGAAAAATGATGGTGCTATGGTTTTGGTGTTATCGAAGTCTATATTATGGCCTGTTAGAAGGCGGTGTTGGGCAAGTGATGATGTGGGATCGGATTTTCTAACTGCAAGACGATGTTCATATATTCTATTGTTAATCCGTCTGTTGGTTTGTCCAATGTAGGTTTGGGGACACTTTGAGCAAGGTATTTCGTATACACCGTGGGAATCATTAGGTATTTGGTCTTTTGGGGTTCTGATTAAATTGGAAATTGTTTGGTGTGTTGTGAATATGGTTTTTATGTTATTGGATTTCAGGACTTTTGAAATTTTGTCTGTGACACCTTTGATGTAGGGTAGGAAAGCTTTTTGCTGAGGAAGAGTTTCTGTCTGTTGAATTTGGGAAGGATTTTGTGCTTTGTGTACGGATCGCGTTATATGTCCTTTGTCGTAACCATTTTGTAGAAGTGCTTCTTGTAATGTTTGTAGTTCGGATTGTCTGTTTTGATTGTCTGTTAGTCTGAGGGATCTGGTTACAAGAGTGTTGACAACGGAATTTATTTGTGATGACTCTCCCACCCATAGACAGCTTTCGTATAAATAACACTTCGTCCGATACTGCCAGCGAGTTCGCTCTAAGGAGTAGGCAGGTTGAGGCCTTAGAGACAGATCGTGGTGAGATCTGGGGAGTAGGCAGATTAAGACCCTGGAATCGAACCAGTTCCACGAACTCCTAGCATTATTTTCTTTGACAATTTTTACTTGACCCACTTTTTCTCTTGAAAATGGCTCCAAAACGGGAGCCGAAACGTCGAGACATTAACAATCTCAGACGCGGTTCAACCCGAGAAACTAGTATTTTTCATACCAACGACCGCGGAAGCCTCTCGGAACATATATATATATATCAACGGGGAAAAAATAGAACAAGTTAGAGAATGGAAATACTTGGGAGTAAAAATTGATGAAAATCTAACATTCTCCAGTCATGCCGCATATATCACCCATAAAATTGCCAAAAAAGTAAATTATTTAGGAAGATTAGAATACGTCACTAGCACATGGACTAAATTATTGATTTATAAAACAATTATTCTGCCACACCTTAACTTCTGTGCATCCATTCTTTTCTTACTGACTAACACCGAGATAAGTACTATACAAAAAAAACAGAATCAGCCTTGCGAACTTTTGAAATGTAATAGATATACAAGTATAAAATATATGCTAGAAATCACTGAACTTTTGAGTGTTAAACAAACCATATTTGTTAACGCTATGACTGTAATATATAAAATAAAAAATGGGGTATTTCCGCAGCACCTATTGGAAGGTTTTTTTCTTTTTTTTTGTATGTTATTATGTAAATTTATTTAGCCAAGTGCTATTAATAAAGATATTATTATTATTATTATATTCTCACACATCTTCTGAGACATGAGGATCCTTCGGAAGCAACAATGTATACATGTGACACTTGTTCATATCAATCAAAATATAAAAAACATTTATTGGTACATAAGAGAAGTAAACATTCACAAGTAACAGTGAAATATGACATTTGTGCATATCGCTGCCCTGCTAAGCAAAACCCCCGTAAAATGAATTTTTGTTAAGAGCGCTCCGGATATAAGCCGGAAAGACTGTGCAAATTACTCTCATATAAATCATTATTTTAAAAAATGGCTTTCACTAACAGACATTAAAAACATGTTACAATGTGGGACGATGAGAGAAAAAAAAGTATATATATAAAAAAATAATTCTTTTTTCTTCTATTATCGATTTGCAAAAATAATTTTTATCGTCCCGCATAGGTATCATTAAAATAAACATTTTCCCTTTTGTAGAACTAAAATAAAATTAGCCCTAATGTCCTCAAATGCACAGAGAAATTTAAAGATTAGGTATAATAAATTTGTCCAATGTCATATTCTACTACATCTCTATCTCTCGCCTTCCAAGCACACCGTACATTCAGCTGCGTCATTTTATTGACAGGAAGTCATTTACAATTAAAATTGGAAGCATGGATGACTAATACACTCCGACCAACTCTTAAAAATGAGTTAGAAACTATTTCATATAAATCATTTCAAGATGTACCTTCTTACTAAGCAAAGAACCTTGTAAAATGTTTCTAGATATGTGAAAATGATGAATTTTAAACCCCGTATTTTAAAAACTGTATGATGGTACTAAATAAAAACACAGTGCAGAACGGGTGCTACAGTAAAACACGACAAATAAGACAAGCCGCGCGAAATTTGCGGTGTATTTACTTAGCTGCTGCTAAGTACCGCGTTTTTGTCTAGTACGACACCAATAAATTATCTGTGTGTATAATATGTTATGTTAGTGATCAAGTTGCTACTGGAAGGGATAAATTTAATATTATATAATGATCTTAATATCTTAAAATACCTAACGTTTCCCTATTAAAATATTTATAAACATTTTACTAGGCAAAAATCAGTATAAGTAGCATATACCGTGATTTTATTTAGCTAATTTTATTTTAGATAATTTTGTATATTGTTTATGGTATTAAGCAAAAACACAATTTAAATAATTCTATGCATAGGAATTACTAAACATCATATTTAATAAAATTCTGCCTACTTATATCATAATTTGTGGTGATTTTAACATACATTTTTATGCAAAAATAATCATACTTTAGGACTTATTGATCTTATAAATTCTTATTGTTTGTACCCAGTATTTGAAGAACCCACACGTATTCAAGGTAATAATAAAACTGCAATTGATTTTGTAATTACAAATTTTAACGATATTTTGTTAGAGAGGGATATTTTAGATACAGGTCTGTCAGATCATACCTGTCAAAAAATTATCTTTGAGGTGAATAAACCAAAAAATAGTGATCATACTTTTAGATACTTTTCTAGAGCAAATATTTTAAAAATGTTTTAAGTAGTGAATTGTGGCACAATGTTTTAAACAGGCAGTCAGTAGAAGATAAATATATTGAATTTAATAACACTTTATATTCTTATTATAATGCATCATTTAAATTTATTACAAGGAATCTTGATGAAAAAAATAACAAGTGGATAACTGCTGGAATTAAAATTTCATCAGTTCGCCTCAAAGAACTTTATAAATTACAAAAAAAATAGCATAATCACTGTGGATTTTTATAAATCTTATAAAACTGTCTACAATAGAGTTATACGTCAGGCAAAAAAAATATATTTTGATAACATTATAATAAACTCATCGAACAAGTCAAGTGCTGTTTGGAATGTAATTAATCAATCAGTAAAAAAAGATAGACGCGCTAATATTAATCCAGAACTAGAAATCAACAATATAGTAACTACAGATAAAATGGCCATTGCTAATGAATTCAATAAATACTTTTTAAATATAACAAAATCCTTAAATATACCAAATGATAATTTAAATAGGATTCGACCTGCAGCACGTATGATTGAAAATTCAATATATTTAAAGCCTACCGATACATCCGAAGTTATTAATGTAATAAATGGTCTAAAAAACTTTAATTCAATTGGGCCAGACTTTTTTCAATCAAAATTATTAAAGAGTGTGCAAGTTTACTAGCGATACCTTTAACTGACATCATAAACCACTGTTTCACTGAAGGCACTTTTCCCGATTTATTAAAATTATCTAAAGTCATCCCGCTATTTAAAAAAGGTGATCATAAGCAACTCTGCAACTATCGCCCAATAGCAATTTTATCAGTTTTTTCAAAAATTATCGAAAAATTAATTGCAATAAGATTAACCGAATATTTAGAATCAAATTCAATTTTTTCTCCAAACCAACATGGTTTTAGAGAAATCAAATCCACCATCTCGGCATTAGTTAATTGTCTTGACTTTATAAAAATATTGATAGTGGTCACAAATTTGTAGCATTATTTATTGACCTTTGCATTTGACTGCGTAAACCATGAGATTCTCTTAGATAATATTGAGAATTATGGTATATGTGGTCAATGCAAAACACTGTTAAAATCATATTTATCTAACCGGAAACAATATGTTGATATTCTTGGTTCAAAATCCGAAACGCAAAAAATAGATATTTGTGTGCCCCAAGGCAGTGTCCTGGGACCATTACTTTTCCTCCTTTACATCAACGACTTGGATAATTCTTTAATACATTTTTTTTGTGCATTTGCTGACAATATCTCTATTGTTGTCTGTGACAAAATTCTACATAACGTAATTGATAAGATAAATTCTGCCTTGATTAATATAAGTAATAATAATAATAAAACGTCTTTATTTAAAGGGCGAAGTTTAGCCAAAGGCTATTCCTACCTATTTTTATGACAAAAAGTTAGTAATGAATCAAAAAAAAAACAGTTTCCCTACATTTTCACCCTGTTCGAGCTCTGTACACTTCCAGTTTACTGTTAAAACTAAACAGAAAGTCAATTGAACAAGTAACTACCTTTAAGCTCTTAGGTATCAACATAGATTGGAAATCACATATCTCCTTTATTTGTAGCAAATGTGCTTGTAATTGTTTTGCGTTAAAAAGATTGAGCCACATAGCAAACATTAATACTGTTAGAACATTCCATTTTTCTAGTTTGGAGTCTAGACTGCGGTATGGTATTATCTTTTGGGGAAATTCATCTTCAGCAAGTCGCATATTTGTACTGCAAAAAAGAGCTATCCGTTGTATCTATGTCAAAGAAGAAGATTGTGTATGGCATACATTTTGAGATATGTGCAATTGAACTAGTTAAGTATAAGTTAATTATATGTTGCTGTTATCAATCTCCTGCAGGTGATTTTGAAATCTTTAATAACCATCTCACAATGTTCTTGGACAAAATATCATTAGATAAAAAGATTACGTTTTGTGCAGACTTTAATGTGGATTTTGCTAAGGAATTTAATAATCCTTTAGTTCTAACAAACCTCTTTATCTCATTCGGAATGCATGAATGTATTAGTAATTACACTAGAGTTACTAATAAGTCTGCATCAAGAATTGATAATATTTTCTCTAGTATAGATCCCGATCACTATGAGACAATAGTATATAATCCGTGTTTATCTGATCATGAGTGTTTGTGTTTTTACTATTTTAACTCTAAGGAAAACTATTCTGAAAATGAACATCTCTCTTATAGAATTTTCAACCAAGGAAAATTATAAATTCTCAATTTCAAATTCAGATTGGTCTCATTTTTTCACAACAAGTGATGTTAATCTACTGTCTGAAATCTTAGTACATAAGATAACAAAGTCTTTTGATAATTCTTTCCGACTAAAACATAATAAAAAAAGACACAACAAGATTAAGTACAGTCAACGAATTAAAATGATGAAGAATAACCTGATAATGTTACATGACTTTAGTAAATTTAACAAGAATTTCAAAGAAACCTATAATCAGTTTAGAAAAGAATACAAGTTGGCACTAAAACTTGAAACGATAGATCATAATACTAACCTTAATGCAAATGCTGCTAACAAACAAAAGGTAGCGTGGTCAATCATAAATCAAAATAAATCTAGTCACATTCTCAAAATTTCTGTTGATGATTTAAATAATTTTTTTGTTAATATTTCGAGTGAAATTTTAAACGGTTTAACCCAAAATAATCTTGAATATTTAAGCAATTTAAGAAAAAGTCAAGTTATGTTTTCTTTTTACCTTGAACCAGTATCGGAAGAAGAAGTAGGTAAACTAATTGATAAATTAAGTACTTCTAAATGTAAAGACTATTTTGGGATAAATAGTGATATGATTAAATTGGCCAAGGAAGAACTTTTACCGTATATTACATGTTTAATTAACTTTTGTTTTGAAAAAGGTACATTTCCAGATTGTCTTAAAATTTCAAAGGTCACTCCAATTTTTAAAAAAGGTGATGAAAATCTTGAAACAAATTATAGACCAATCTCGATTGTTCCTATCCTGTCTAAATTGTTAGAGCTAGCATTCAAGGTTAGGCTTATGAGATATTTAGAAAGAAAAAAATTACTAAATTGTAATCAGTATGGATATAGGGAAGCAAAGTCTACCATTAAAGCATTAACGGACATGATAACTTTTATTATACTGACCAGTATAGAAATATGACCCTGGCATACTATTTAGATTTATCTAAGGCTTTTGACTGTGTCTCTATAGATATATTGTTAATAAAATTAGAAAGCCATGGTATAAGAGGACCTGCACAATATTTTATTAAAAGCTACATCACAAACAGATATCAATGTGTAAGTGATAGTACTAATATGTCTTCTCTAAAGCCGCTCAAGCATGGTGTTCCTCAGGGATCCATTTTGGGACCAGTATTGTTTATAGTATATATAAATGATATATCGTTAAATCTGTCTTGCAAACGTATTGAATATGCTGATGACACCACCTTAATATCTGTTGTAAAATATTTAAACCATCTCGTACTAATATCAGAAGAAATGCAGTCTCAAGCTAAGGACTACTTCAACAATATCAGATTAAAGTTGAATGACGGAAAAACACAGACACTCATTTTTACTCTAAACCCTTCTATCTCCATAAAAAATAATGATCCCGTAAAATACTTAGGTCTCACTCTTGACAGTAAGCTATCTTGGGAAGCTCACATTCATTGCTTGTCCAAAAAACTGTCAAGCTGTATCTACTTATTAAGAAACCTCAATAATCTTGTTAAAGGAAATATAATCGTAATGGCTTATCATGCACTTTTCCATAGTATTATGTGCTATGGCATCTTCACCACATGCCCACAAAATATTAAAATTGCAGAAGAGAGCCATTAGGACTATTACTAATTCTAAATATAATGATACCTGTAGACCTATATTTAAACAGCTAGGAACCCAGGCAACACCATCAAGTCTAATAGACGTTGTAATTCGGTCTATTTGGTCTATTTACCATCTTCGTCTAAAATGCAATTTAATATAGATGTATATTATAGACCTATTTTCTACGATTTGTAATATAAATGTTTAATAGACGTCTATTTATTCATTTTTATATTTTTCATCTAGTGAATTGCATATAATATATAAATAAAAACGACCTCGAAAAAGACACAAAAATTCGAAATAAAATTTTCTTTTAAAGGAAGCATAAAAATTAGTTATAGCAATCTACGTATGTTAGGTATGAATATGTAGTTCTAATTAAATTTTTTAATAGGTTCCTTAATTTAAATTGCCGTCTCTTCTAAAATGAATTTTAATATAGATGTATATTATAGACCTTTTTTGTACCATTCGCAAGATAAATGTTTAATTAACGTCTATTTAATCACTTTTTCTAATTTTCATCTAGCAAGTTACCTATGTCATATGTACAGAAACGCCCTCGAAAAAGACACAAAAATTCGAAATAAAATTTTCACTTTAAAGGAAGCATACAAATTAGTGTACCGTAATCTACGCATGTTAGGTATGAATATGTAGTTTTAATTAAATTTTTTAATGGGTTCCTTAATTTAAATTGCCGTCCCATCTAAAATGAACTTTAATATAGATGTATATTATAGATCTTTTTTGTACCATTTAGAAGATAAATGTTTAATAGATGTCTATTTATTCACTTTCTCTAACTTTCATCTAACAAGTTACATCTATTATATGTATAGAAATGCCATCGAAAAAGACACAAAAATTCGAAATAAAATTGTCAATGAAGGGAAGCATAAAAATTAGTGTACGGTAATCTACGTATATTAGGTAATGAATATGTAGTCTTAATGAAATTTTTTAATGGGTTACTTAATTTAAATTGCCGTCCCATCTAAAATGGATTTTAATATAGATGTATATTGTAGACCTTTTTTGTACCATTTGCAAGATAAATGTTTAATAGACGTCTATTTATTCATTATTTCTAATTTTAATCTAGTGAATTACATATATTATACAAATAAAAATGACCTCGAAAAAGACACAAAAATTCGAAATATAATTTTCTTTTAAAAGGAGCATAACAATTAGTTTATGGTAATCCACATATGTTAGGTGTCAATATGTAGCTTTAATTAATTTTTTTTAATGGGTACCTTAATTTGAATTGCCGTCTCATCTAAAATGAATTTTAATATAGATGTATATTATAGACCTTTTTTGTACCATTCTCAAGATAAATGTGTAATAAACGTCTATTTACTCACTTTTTCTAATTTTCATCCAGCAAGTTACATCTATCATATGTATAGAAACGACCCCGAAGAAGATACAATGATTCGAAACAAAATTTTCTTTTAAAAGAAACATAAAACTTAGTTTATTATTAGTTTATTTATACCTATGTTAGGTATGGATGCAGTCTCAATTAAATTTTTTAATGGATTCCTAAATTTAAATTTTCCCATCTAAAATGAATTTTAATATACTTACATGCTTACTGTAGGCTTGTTTCCACCATTTACAGGATAATTGTTTAATAGATACCTATCTATTTATTCAATTTTTATAATTTTCATCTAGTGAGTTACGTCTATTTTATTTATAAAAAGACTTCAAATATACATACAATTAAAAATAAAATTTTCTTTTGAAAGAGTAGTAATTTATGGTAATCTACGTATAAAGAATATGCATGCGTGATGTAAATTCAATTTTATAATAAGTTTCCAACTTTAAATTGTCATATTGTCTAAAATGTATTTTAATATAGACATCTATTTTAGATCTTTCACAGATCAGCAAACATATTCAATAGTATCGTCTGTTAATTCATTCAATTTTTGTCTAATGAGTTAAACCCATTAGATTTATAAAAGCGACCTGGAACAAGACAGAAATATAAACATTAAGTAGTTTACAGTATTCTATGTAGGTACGTATATGCATGGATATGTAAGATTAATTACATTTTTTAATAGGTTCCCAAATTTAAATTACTATCTTATCTAAAATTAATTTTAATATAAATGTTTATTAATTTAATATTTCTAAGTTTCATTTAGCGAGAGATGTCACGTCTATTATATTTATAAAAACGATCTCAAAACAGAATTGCGTTGAACGAGGAACATAAATATCGATTTATACTTTTCTAAATCCTTTATAGTTTCACATTTGAACGGTTATTAGCTCTTAGGAAAAAATATATACATTATATCTAGTCCTTTTTTGCTACACCATAAATGCGTCGTAATAAATGTGATTTGTCTGATTTTCCTCTAAATATCAGCTAATATATCTATGTACCTTAATACCTGATAAAAAAATAGGCTTATTCCGCTTATTTTGGTTCTGAAAAGAACGGTTGAGAACAGTTCGAGGACGTTCTAGAACCAAAACAAATCTAATGCAATAAAAAGTGAATTTTAAAGTTTGTTCTCCAAAAATAAATAAATATCCTATAATTTTGGTGTAATATGTGTGTAATGTTGAATTACTTGATTATTATATTGTATTAAGTCTAAATAATAAAAAATTAGCCCTTGCATTGGGTACTACTTATTCATCGCGTAGGTGACAGTACGCGCGCTACCCTTCCTGGACCCGCGCCCTATCTTGTCTGCACTCGTATTAGTCGTCTTCCTCATTTATCGTCTAGATTTATTGAGGTTGGGTACGTTTCGGCTGGCTTGTTTATTAAACTCTATTACCACCTACATTTTGTGATTTGTGAATTATAAAATACTAAAAGTAAGAATATGAAGTGTGGTAAAGTCATCACAAACAAATTGTAATGTAAAGGTAAGTACTCTCTTGTCTTTTTTATTAATGTAAGTACTTGCGGTATTTTGTATTGCACAACACTATGCAAAGCCAAAGCACATAGGCTGAGGTATTTATTATTTTATTATTTATTTTATATCGCTCAGTTTATTAGAGCTGCATTGCCAGGTGTTCTTGATAAATTTAGGTTTTTGTTTAAATTTCTCAATTACAAAGGGTAATATCATAATCGAGGATATAGGTACGTAATTTTAAACATTTGCTTTTGGTATTCGAATTTTTACTATATTTATGCAGAAAACATATGATATACAGTGATTCTTAATTAATGTAAGATCATTTAATTGCAGCCAGAGGCAAAAAAATTAAAGATGTATAAAATATATAAGTATTTTTTTAGTAAAAAATTTTCAATCTATAGCTGAGTAAGCTTTACCTATAGAGATTCCGTCGCGAGATATCGAAGTCGGGTTCTCTGCAATATTTCGACAAACATTTAACCTACTTTTTTCTGATTAAAAATTTGGCACGACAAGAATCTTTATTTTAATTCGATTAAGTTAAATTTTAATTGCCATAGGGCGTCGCCGAATGTACTCTATATGATTAAATATAGATTTTGCTTAATTCCAAAAAGTTTTGACGTTAAAATTTTATGAGCTAGATCTCTAGATATTTAGCAGGGACTATTATATCATATATGTGCCCACAAAATGGTTTTTCTGATCTCAAAAACTATATGCTACCTACACTCATAAAAAACTTGTATACGTATCTTTTAAGATATTTGTGTTTATGAATGTTAATATTAATTTCAGTAAACGACCCACTTGTTGCACCTCATCATCAGACGATGACAATGTCTATGAAAAGATTATTAAAAAAAAGCCTCTCACAAATAAAAATAGGTAAAGAAGTTATATATATTTTTAAATATAATTTGTTTGTTGTGACTGATAGGATCCTAGGTAAATAATTTAACAAAATAACTAACTTTTAGCCATCAGCGAGAACCTGAAGATGGCTGATGAGATTTTTCCGAAACTTTGTTTAAGAAATCTGTAGCATTCTAGGAGCCTACCAGCCAAACGATACTAAACCCAAAAATCTAATATTTCACTCTTGAGTCAAACTTTACGTTTTTCTACTTCTCCTCTGACTGAAATTCTTGAATGTGTAAATAGTAACTAGTACTTTCAGTAGATTTTATGAAGTCTCAAAAACAAAAAAAACTCCCTCTTTTCCACCACATTGCATTGCTAGGCACTATATAAATATAGTATATGTAATTGATGTCTTTTAAACAGGATTAATGTACAGAGCAGCCATGGAACAAGTACTCCTAATTCACGAGATTACGCATCGCCTCGATTTATAAATAGGTAACATGTGAAAGTGTATGTATAGAACGATTCTAATTTTTTGAAATTTCTAGTAATATCCTTGACGATAAGGATAGTAGCCCATTAACTGCATGTAGTACTGCACAACTATCCGCATCTCTAATGGCCAGAATGTCACCAGCAAATAGTCAGAATGATCGCTCGGTCTACATTAATTTCAAGAACCTCCACACCTGCTACCACTCAAAGTATGAGTGACCGCGCTTTCAAAGAAAAAACTATAGTATGTCTTGAAAAAATTATTGCTGTGTTGGACCAACACTCGATTCAAATTACGGACATAACAAGAGTGCTTAATAGCAATAAGAGTACAATAAGTTTAACAAGACCTGAAAATTTTCCCAATTTGCCTTTGGAAAAAAAAGGGGACTGAACATTTAGAAAAACTGCTGACGGATCATACAGAGACGTATAATTTTTTGGTAAGAAATAGTTAAAGATAAATATTTTTTTTACAGTAATATGTATTTCAGAAAAATCGCTTAGTGTGCCTTGGAGGAAATGCCGTTCGGGGAGCCACTATGAACATGATTAACTTTGTATTTTTGGGACAAATTAGGAAGGAAGTTTAACTGGGCAGGCAACAATGAGAAGATACCATTTAAACACTCTAAATTGCTACAAGTGATAAAAGGTACAAACCGGATTTCTTATATAAATTACGTAACCATGTTAAATACCGGTATTATTTTTCTTTCAGAAGTAGTATGCTTAGCTTTTTCAACAAGCGACAGCAGAATTTCGGACCTAAATGACGCCACAATTGCAACAGCTCTGAAAGATTGGTTGAGACTGGCAAATCAGCGTTATGCATATAAAAGGAACCCCCAATGGTTGTAAAAATCAAATTCACATTTAAAAATGACTCGCTTGGAGTTACTATGTAGATTCTTGTACTAACAGACTGAATTTTCGTGTGGCTTCGTTTTGACAAGTCTTCCAACTTTTGTTTCAGCGAAAATTCTCGGTAGAGATATGCAAAGTTCTACGTAGCCGCTAAACATGTTGATCGTGGAACTGGCACTTTCATGGCGCAGGACTGGAAAACCTGCTAGAAAATTTGTATAGGCCAGTCATTACGGACTTTGATACTGGAAAGTTCGACAATAGTTGCAAAAGTTTTTAAATTTTGAGACAACATTGGAGAAGGTAAAAAAATAACTAATTCAGTTTTGCGCCGTTTTCCGCGTTTGTACAAACTTTGGAGAACATTTTAATAATTATTAGACATCTTCTGCCAAGTTTGCACCCTGCTACGATGACGGGAACATTGCAAATAGTTGTTATTTACTTTTGATATATTTTATCGAAAAAAAATTGCGAGAGATTTTTTCAGTTTTCCGTGGCAGATAAAAATTATGTGAAAAAAATCTGCGGGGATAAAAAAGTTATGCAATACTATAAGTGGGCATGTGACCCTATTCTGCCGTATAAACAATCATTATTTGCATAACTTTCGCAATTTTTTTTCGACAAAATATATCAAAGTAACTAATAACTATTTGCAATGTTTCCGGTCAATGTAGCAGGGTGCAAACTTGATAGAAGATGTCTAGTAATTATTAAAATGTTCTCGAAGGTGGCATAAACTTCGGATTTTTTTTCAAAAAGTTATTATAGTCCAAGTAAGGGCTTTACGAGAAATAAAAAATGCAACAAAAACTTTGCGACATAATTATTATCGCCGCCGGCCATGGCGCTAGTTGAAATAAACTGATTCCAAGGGAACAAAAACTTTACCACCTCATTAAAATACCGTTATATCGCCGGTGGGCCATAGCGCCAAGCATAACATAAAACATTTCCGACGTACATTAAAAACCTATAAAGGTAAGCGAGTCAATTTGCGAACAGCACAAAAAAGAGGGGAAATCCGAATTTGTTATTTTTTTACCTTCTCCAATGTTGTCTCAAAATTTGAAAACTTGCAATTTTTCATACTTTTGTAGGACAATTTGACCATTCGATTTCAAACATATTAATAAAACAATAGTGTAAAAATCAACCCGTTAGTATAAAAAAAACAGGGAGCTACGCTTGTCCCACAAAAACGAATTTTATTGCTGTGTAGAACTTTGCATACCTCTACCGAGAATTTTCGCAGAGAGAAAAGTTGGAAGAGATTCGTCTAAATGAAGCCACTCAAAGAAATTCAACCTGTTAGTGATCACTTAAAAAAAGAGAGTCAGACCCCGGACTATATCTCTTTATATCTTTTCACTTTTCCACGCACCTAAATTATCTTCATGATTGTATTAGGGTAATAACTACTACAGCGAATCGTTTATGGTTAAAAGTGATTTTCCGAAAAAAAAATGTAGTCTGTCTCAGAAGTCTTGACTACCCCTCTCTGATTTGATATACAAGAAATTCTTGAAAATTCTGAATGCGTTGTTGTATTGGGCATATTAGGGGCTAGAAGGTTGGTTTACATTTGTAACATTATTAATCTTATAATACAAGGTGATGAAAAATTGTACACCTATTTTTCTTTTGAGAGTATTTAATAAAATTTATAAATCAATCTAATTGTAGTATTACTATAACCTTTATAAAAACCTTTAATTGGATCAAACTATATAGTATTTTTATATGTCAAAACAATCAAAGAAAAGACGTTAATTAAAGACATCTATATCTAGTTTCATGCTTGGACTGAAATTAGACGTATATAAAATATTTCAAAAAGATATTAGTTTTAGACGTCTACTTTTACTCTAATTTAGATAAAAGGTACATAAATACCATCGAAAATATATTACTGAAGACGTCTGTCTACTTTCGAGCATAGACTGAAATTAGATGTATACAAAACTTATCAAAAAGATATTGATGGAGGACATCTACATTTAGTCTAACTTACATAAAATTTATACGTATATAAAAGCTAACAAAAAGAGGTCGATTAAAGACTTCTATGTTCAGTCTAATTAAGATGAAATTTATATGTATAGAAATAATACAAAAAATTTGACGATTAAAGATGTCTATTTAATTTCTTGCGTAGACTGGAATTAGACTTATACATTTATCTCGAGGACATTTAGTCGTTGATAATTAGTCTACTAAATACCATCTATAGCGTCTCATCTAGTCGAAATATTAATGTCTATTAGACGATTGTGTGTTGTCTGGGAATACTTACTTTTGTTAATCAGTACATATTTGAATGTATTGTCTATGCACTAAACCATCTTTCTGAATACCAAATTCAGGCTAATTATAATACCAGACATAAACCCTTAATTGCACCTCATTTCCGCTTATCAAAGAATATTAAAGGTTATAGATATCTATCAGTAAAATTATATAATCTCTTACCAAATGAATGGAAAAATTTAGAAAATAAAAAGTTTTTGATAAAGGTTAAATGTTTTTTATAAAGTCCAAGAATTTATTGAGTATTTCAGCACACCTATGTATATGTGTGTATAAGTATATTTTATGTTTATGAAGTATTTCTGATTGTTAGTCGCTTTCTGTTTTCCTCGTGATATATTTATTTTACTTTTCTGTTGTATATATCTATTCTACATTTTTGTATTTTTTGACGTGTACACAATTATGTAATTGTCTCACACAAAATAAATTATCTGTCTATGTTCGGTTTAAACTATAGGGAGTCGTGTAAATCGACATTTATCAATCAGAATATTTTAATATTCTTTATATATTCGAAATCTTAAAATTTGTTAAAAATGACTTGTCAACATTTAATTCTCTCAATGTAAATCATGATTACCCCACACGACATGGATATAATCTGCAGTACAATATACATAGACTTGAAATATATAAAAATCACCCATATTACATGGGATGTACACGCAAAAATTTTTCTCAAAATTAAAAAAATTTCTTTTAAAGTATTCTTTCTATTCCATTGAGGAATACTTAATGCATTAAATTTTTTCCTTTCTCTTTTCTCTCTTTATTTTTGTTTTTCTTTCATTGTAGTTCATACTGTATTCTTTAGTAGTGTAAATCTACATTTGTATCTTGACTTGTCCTACATCACTTTGTGAGCTATTGGATGAATAAAGTATTATTTTTATTATTATGAAAAAATATAAATAAACTGTTATAAGCGTGCTGGCAGAATAACACAAAGTTCCCTCCATTTATCTCAGTTTACCTCTGACCAATTACGAGGGTTTTGCTTAGCAGGGCAGATCAGGTAAAATATAATAGTGACCTTAAAAGACATTTACTGACACATAATCCTCAGTAACAAGGTACAAATGTGACATTTATTCATTTTGTTCAAGACGAAAGCTCAGTATGAAGCACATCTATTACATAAAAGCCCTCCAGAATTAACAATTTTGAATAAAGATGTTATTCCAATGAAAAAGAGAGAGCAACTATAAAGGAGGATCAAAATAACCCTATTATAATTTTTAAAATTGAATCAATCCCAAATAGCTTGAATAATTTAAAACTAAGTACCGCAAGATATTTCATCAAACAGGACACTGGAGTTTACAGGCATACCGAGTGCAAGCGAATCTAGAAAGGTTTATTCGATAGGGGTGAAAATCATTACGGACAGAAGTTCTACTTTTTATTAAATCTACGAGTATTACATTCAAATTTTTGGACCAACCGAAGTGACAAATATGGCGGATAGATGTATAAAAGTTGGAAATAATAATTTCCACATCTAAATCTGAATTACCAGCATGATACTTGGAGTACAGATTGTGATGTTTATAAATATAGTAAGTAAACACCCCGAATGTAGGTTCAGTAATTGCCACTGATTTATTTAACACTGAATTAACAATAATTAGTTCTTATAATTACACGCTATGTATAACTTTAACTACAATAAACTCACTACTGTAATTCACAACTTACTGTCATTGATCACTTTGTACTACTAATCAATGTTCTTTATTTTGATCTGAACTCTGCTCTGTCAATTAGAATTGTCCCAACTTCTTATATACTCCATGGTGCTTATTCCAGGTTAATCCATTTTGTTCTAGTTTATCACTTGAGACGGTTCTACTGTTCTCTAGTTTAACTATGGTAGGAACCAACGGTGCCATCTCTGGGCCAACTGGCGACCAAGCATTATATTGCTCACTTCCTCTACTAAGGGATTAAACGTGACAATATCATGAACAATAAGCCAAAAATAAATACACATTATTTATTTATTTAAAGAACGGGTCATTCAACAGAATACAAAGATTCCAATAACAGAATGACACAAATTACAAAGCAGTGTACAGCAATTGTACAATAACTAAAATATGAAAAATATAAGCAACTTAAACTAAACCTGCAGAAAACTAAAACATTACATGGGAAATATTTTTATATTGTTTAACGAAAAAGTATAGTGATTCATTTAATAAAATATTACCAATGTAGCACTAAAATAAAATTTTGCAAAAGTAATGTACCCAGAAGATGTAGATTACTTTGATCATCGAATATTGTTTGTCCGATGGTTCTTTCGTGTGTATCAAATTCGCCACTTATGTAACATAAAGGATTATAAATTAATTTAAAATGTTTTTTAGACGAGGACAAACGATGAACACAATAGGAGATCTGTTAAGAATGTATTACGTTTGTCTCAAAAACATTTTAAATTATTTTATAGTCCTTCATTAAGTATATTTTACATAAGTAGACTACATATTTCTAATTCTACTGACTGTTGTTATACAATGCACAATGTTTTCCTTTACAAACCTCAGATTTATGGAAAAATTCTTGTTGCCCGAGGATGTGAAGCAAAATTTTGTTCACGAAACCAGTAGCAAAGTAAAGAATTTTTGTTAGTAAAGTCTTGGTTTTCTTTCATAATGATTTTTTTTTTTTTAATAAGCCAACAATTTTCTTTATTTTCTATGCAAATTTAAAGAACATATAAAAACACAAGTTTTGGAATTAAACTAACTAAAAAGGAGTTTTTAAGCAAACAAAATACAGATGAATAATCAATCATTTATTGAATTGAACCTTATCGCTTTTTAGTAAGGGCTTCGTGTAGAAATGGGGTTGCCAGTCGTGAACTGAGCCCTTAATCGCACCCCATTCGATTTTTTAAAGGAAAATGAAGTTTCAAAGCAAAAAACAATTAGCTCTAAATAATAGAACAAAAATAAATATGATTTTCTCAAAATAAAATAAATGAAAATATTTCTACACTTCCATAAGTAAATAAAATCAACATTATTTTAAATGAAGACATATCCAAAATAAATAAATAAATAATACTCGTGTTCTATTTGGATTTCTAATTGGGTAGCCTTTAGGGTGCTGTGGTTCTATTATTTCTGGTAGGTAAATAAAACGTTTTTAATAATGGCAACATCTTTTCTTCCCACAAAACTTCATCTCGTCCAATCTGAAAGAAAATTTATTTTATTTGAAATTATTATTAGAGGCTGATCAATTGTTTTTTCAAAAAAGATCCTACTGAGCAAAGAAGAGAGAATTATTAAATGAAAATAATTATAAGGAGGAATACACAGAATGCACATATTACAAATTACAGATTTTAAAAAAATACCTCTTCTACTAACAATCCGTAACGGCTCCAAACGCAAAGTCGAGTGTCCTATCACAAAAAATTTATAAAAAGTACAATTAATAAAAATAAATGTTTTTTCACATTACACCAAGTTATGCACTTGCTAGGAAATAATTTAAAATTTTTCACTCCATCTTTCTGATCAATTTACAAGTCACAAACAGTGTTGTCAAATTGTTTTAGTTTAAAAATCAGGCCGCAAATGCCGCCACATCCCAGAGTACAAATTCCAAAACATCGGGGTATAGATTTGTGCTTTTAATATTGAGTATTTTAGAATGTTGTATTTAGAAGAAATTTTGGTATTCAACCAAAGAATTTCGCAAACTTTTTCTCGGTAAATTACAATATGATTTTTTTTTCTTTATCAACGATTTTATAACAATTTCACTGACTGCGAAATACAAAACATTATTATAGACAGATCTCCATTCATAATTTTTAAATTAATGCCTTCTAAGGAGCATAATTTTACACCCAGTATTTTGGCAATATGGCGGACCTCCTTTTCCCTCTTTAACCAAGGACTGTAAACAACAGTCCTTGCTCTTTACCACACTACCACAGATATACATATATCTCTCTGTCATAAATAGGTGACGCCCACGATTAGACAGTTGGCCTACATTGGAAGTAAAAGTAAAATAATCTACTGCTGACAGTATTTTTATGTAAACAAACGGTGTTATTAACGATCAAGTTATTTATAACGTTTATTGTTTAGAAGGAGGTTTATATTATTGGTGAAATATAATTAATAAGTAATAAAATGTGTTCTTTTTGGTGCTGTTTTTAACTGTGGTACCATTGCAGCACGAGATGTAAGAGTGAAATTTTTCTATAATAAACGAATTTTTAAAGTATTTATGTGTTAAATTACTCCTAAATAAATAATATGATATTTCTGAGTGCGAATACGATGCATCCCCAGATTATAGCACAAGCAGGAGAAATTCCAATGATTTTAATCATCGTAAATATAAGATACATACATTATTGAATTTCTAAAGATACCTTTGCTAATCTGTCATCTTTCTTTAATAAACCGAACTAAGGGAGTCGGAAGATACTTACTTTAACTCTGTTTTGGTTATAAAAGCAATACATTTAAAAAGTGTTTTATTGCTCGGTTATACAATTTTTGTTTCGTAAAATTTGAATCTAGGCGTTGAGAAAGAAAATATAATGAATGCCTTATTCAACCGATTATTACTCAGCCAACAACATTGTTACTAACAACTTATGAATATTTACAAAAATATGATTTTAATTAAAATAATAAGGTTTTCTTCACACTTATTGGATTTAACTCGTGATAAGATATGGGTAGGTAGTTTAAATGAAACAAAATTTTATAAAAAATATTTTATTAAATAAACATAGGATAATAATTGTTAATGCATTATGAATAAAAAGTTAGGTAACATCTTAGACCATACAACGTGCCACTTACGCTTAGCGGCACATTGAATGGTCTAAGGGTACAATACTTACTTTTCCCAAACCTAAAACGTTTGAATCGAACTGCTTTAAGTAATTTTTTTTTTCACCCAACCACATACTGCTTGATTATATGCCTCAAGATTTTTGTATGCTTTCATTTCGTCCATCGTAAAAGCACTTTTAGAATAGACAAGATACATTACTATGTCAGGATATCATATATTGGAAAAGTCTTTTATATCCGCAAAACAATCTTCTAAACGAAGTGTGTTTAGATCTATGCCCAACAGAGATATTTTTGAAATAAATCTTGATGAATTTTATCAAGCTGTAAATAACTACTCGTGTCCATGTTTCTGCAATCAATTGTTAGAATATTTTAGTTTTTGTATGAATATATAATTATTACACTCTTACCTTACTATTTTATTAAAATATCAGGAATGTACAAACAAATATAAGAGACAAGGAAAGTTTTTCACATGTAAACAAACCCAAAAATTAGTAAGGTTAGTATTTTTGTTTATCCACCAAGACCAAATGTGACGTCACGTGCGCGTCACCTTTATATTAACCAATGCTTTCATGGAAATGGAAAATGTTCCATTTCTTCGTTCTTCACATTTCATCTCTAAGGGTCTGTTTCTGAAACGTAAAATAAAGTTATCTATCAATAAATGTCATAGTAACAATTGTTGCCACAATTGTAACTATGACAGTAAACGAATAGTTAACTGGCCATAAGTCCGTAATTCTGTAATCTCTAAGGGCGGAGTTAACCAGGTTAACTCTAACTAAAGCATAAATGGACACTATTTTGTAAAGAAATTTTGCTACTTGCGAAACTACCGGCCTTAGCATCCATTTTTTTATTACAAATTGTTTAGATATGGATATACCTAACATTGCAAGAAATCACGAGATGGAAAGTTAGGTTAACAATAATAAATCCCTCTAAACCATGCCAACTGCGAATAAACAAATTACTGTGCCATAATTTCATGAAAAATGTCCCCACAATGGGTTTCGTTTAAAGCCTTAAGCACAGACTAGTTTGTCTTAGTCTGTGCCTTAAGAGGGCTAAGGAGGTCCGCCAAATTGCCAAAATACTGGGTGTAGAATTACGTTAGAAGGCATTAATTTAAAAATTATGAATGGAGATCTGTCTATAATAATGTTTTGTATTTCACAGTCAGTGAAATTGTTATAAAACCGTCGATAAAAAAAAAAAGTCATATTGTAATTTACCGAGAAAAATACGAAGTTTGCGAAATTCTTTGGTTGAATACCAAAACTTTTTCTAAATACAACATTCTAAAAAACTCAATATTAAAAGCGCAAATCTATATCCCGATGTTTTGTAATTTGTACTCTGGGATGTAGCGACATCTGCGGCCTGATTTTTTAACTAAAACAATTTGACCACTTTATTACTAAATTTGTAAATTGATAAAATCTATTTCGGTCTGGAAAGCTAGCGCTCTTAGGTGAGAAAGATGAAGGGAAAAATTTTAAATTATTTTATTGTTCAGCTCTGGATGCCCGTCGTGTTTCAGTTTATTCAAGAGTTGTTTAGTTTACATGTGCTCTGTGGTTTATATATATTCATGTTCCTAACATTTAGTTTCATTAATTGTACTTTGTATTGTATTTTTGTGATAGGACACTGGACTTTGCGTTTGGAGCGGTTACGGATTGTTAGTAGAGGAGGTATTTTATTTTTAATCTGCAATTTGTAATGTGTATCCTGTGTATTCCTCCTTCTAATTATTTTCATTTATTAATTCTCTCTTCTTCGCTCAGTAGGATCTTTTTGGAAAAACAATTTATCAGCCTCTAATAATTTCAAATAAAATAAATTTTCCTTCAGATTGAACCATAAAGTAAAGGTACGTATACGACATTCCATGTTAGTTGCATCACATTCTCTGGCTGAAATCTGAAAGCAAGCAAAGCTTCGACCATATATTATATGGTCGAAGAAGCAAAGTCACAGACTAAGACGACTAAGACAAATTAGTCTGTGGCAAAGTACTCTGGTTACGTATTTCTGTGATAACGTAAATGTAACTAAAAGATATCTCCGACGCGCGGGGAGTGTTGGTGGCTTCGATAGGTTCGATCAGCTGATCTGTGAGCTGATCCTTATTCCTCTTAACCTAACTTTCTCTCGCAATGTTAACTGGGATTATTAATTTCTAAACGATTTGAATAAGGAAATGGATCCTAAGACCAGTAGTTTCGCAAGTAGCAAAATGTCTTTGCAAAACAGTATCCATGAAGTCTGGGACACTATTGATGAAATTTCCTTGAAGCTAGAAATTGAATATGGTGATGAGGATGAATTAAGTGAAGAAGAGAAAAAACCTTTGATTATGGATTTAAAATTAGAAGCTAACCATGACGATATTTCCAGTAGTATATCAAGTGAAGCAGACAATGAGTTGCCAGAAATTTTATCGCAGAGCGATCAAAAGTGTAGAATACAGCCGACAACTGTTTCAAATAGTATCGAAAGGTATCAGAGTATTGAAGCTGTGGGAAAAGTGAACCAGAAAAAGCATGGAATTTGTGAGAAATTATTTGTGAATTTGCGACAAGAGGATCTTCAACAATTGCAGAAGCAGAAACATTTTAATGGAAAACAGAGGTATTTGCGATTAATTGTTTTCCATAAAAGTCACTTTAAAGCCACTTTGCAATTTTCATTTCCGGAAATTTGTATTGTATTTTCCTTGCTTAAGGAACAGGTATACCATCACAGATGAATCAGATGATTTATGTAATGATTTGAGGTTATGGTCATTATTTATCTTTTAAGGACTAATAAGTTGTTTATGACAAATAAACAGGCAGGATTACAGCAGCAATGTTTTGTTAATTAGATAAAGCCATAGTTAAACATCAACAGGAGGTTTAGATTTATTTATGGTCTAAGTAGACCGACAGGTAGTAGGGTAAAAAATGAAACCATCCAAATAATAGAGGAATTTAAGGGATATGCAAATGACTTCGGTAATTAGGTCCGTTTCTAATTTCTGCAATGCAAGAAACATTGCCGCAATTGATCAAAAGACGTAGTAGTACGCAAACGGACAAGGGTAATTTTATTGCTGGCAATGAAAATTGCAAAGTGTAAAGCGGCTTTATGACCTATTATATTCCAACAAAAATTTAAATCCTATTGTCCTGCCATGGAACACTACCGAAGTCATTTACATATCCCTTATCAAATCAAATCAAAATATGCTTTATTGCCCAGAAGAATATTTCTTGTTGATGTATAAACAGGTAATTAGAGAAAAAAGAAATAAAATGTATACACATATATATAAACACATAAGTAAAATAGATAAAAATACAATATATAAATAAAACAAAAAATACTACAGAACGTAATAGTTTACATATAAAAGTTAATATGTGCATTTGAGCACATTACAATGTATCGTCATAAAATTCGTTTAAATTATAATAAGGCCTTACAACGAGAACATTTTTTATTGCCTTCCTGAAATGAGTATTCGGATTAATATCTTTAACACAATTGGGTCGATGGTTGAACATCTTATAACTATTGTAAATAATAGAGTCTTTGACCAGGGACGAACTCGGAATTGGCATAGTAAGGTTATTGTTTTGACGAGTACTATAACGGGAAGAATTACCATTTACATTACTTCTATGTTTATGAATTAAACATACCGTTTCTAGAATGAAAATGGAAATAACTGTGAGAATTCCGTGTGCCAAAAAGAGTGGTTTGCATGAATCACGAATTCTTGCTTTTCACAAATAACGAACAGCACGCTTTTGAATTACAAGAATCCTATGTATTAAATAATTACTGCATACACCCCAGAAAGAAATACCATATCTCAAATGTGATTCAATTAATGCAAAGTATGCACTTTTCACAGTTATGTAGCCCAATGCATTTGAGATGACTCTCATTGCGTAGCATCCAGATGCTAGTTTATTACAGAGGTTAATAACATGCTCTTTAAACTTTAAATTGCAGTCGATGTTTAATCCAAGAAATTTTGAGCAAGACATATTTTCAAATACATGGTTACTCAGTGGGATATCTGTTATATTACAACTAATGGTCATTAGGTTTGTTCTGTTGACATTAAAAGAAAGCAAGTTAGAATCACACCAATCTTTGACTTTCTTTATGTCGGAACACATTTGCTCCCTGAGAGTATTCTCATTTTTACTGTGCCACAATATAGTAGTGTCATCAGCAAATAAGGTAAACCGTTCCGTTAATATTAATTTCAGTCAAGTCGTTAACATACAACAAAAATAAGATTGGTCCAAGAACGGAGCCTTGAGGTACGCCATGACATATATTTAATTTGTTGGAGTACGATAAATTTTTAACTACTTGGCTACGATTTGACAAATAAGACCGAAACCAATTTAAGGTAGTGCCTCTGAAACCATAACATTCGAGCTTTTGCAACAGTATATCATGCCGGACACAGTCGAAGGCTTTTGATAAATCACAAAATACTGCCGCAGCAAACTCCGCATCATTGATTTCAGTGTAAACCATCTTTAGAAGAGCAAACATGGCATCGTTAGTATTTTTATTTTTTTGGAAACCAAATTGCTGATTACTTAATATCTTGCATGAGGATAAAAATTCAACAACTCTTTTTTTTTACTAGTTTTTCAATAATTTTTGCTAATGTGGGTATTAGCGATATGGGACGAAAATTAGATGGATCTCCTAAATCCCCACCCTTATAAAGGGGAATCACAATAGATGTTTTTAAAAGAGATGGAAATATTCCTAATTCAAATGATTCATTAATTATCGAAACTAATACATGAAGAGCAGCGTCTGGTAGATTTTCAAATATTTTTGCAGAGATTTCGTCCAGACCAGAAGATTCTTTATTTTTAATTTCTTTAATAGTTTCTTTGAGTTCAATTAAATTTGTATTATACAAATGTAAGTTATTACAGTTATGTATTTCATTCGTGTAACTCAATGGATCATTTGGAGGAATTATGTTTTCCGTTAGGCTACCTGCAATTGAGCAATAATAGTTGTTTAATACATCATGATTTAATGGGGTCGTAACCTGCACTTGACCTTTACCCCGAAGCTCATTAATGATTGCCCAAGTCTCTTTTGCCTTATTATCAGCTTGTTCAATTTTAGATTTAAAATGACTTTCTTTTGACTTTTTTATGACTCTTCTGTAAATGTTTTGATAATTCCCCCCTTTGGATGGCTTCAGTTTGTGGCCTCCCAGTGAACTCTTAAGTGGTTTAATAAACCATAAAAGTTTATAGATACGTTGAAACTACTTCAAAATATCCGCGCAGTCAATTTTTATATTTCGTATATGCCAAATCACCAATAAAGTAATTTGAGATGTCTGTATTTTGCATATTATATCCCACTGTTAAACATATATTAAAGACGTATATGACACCATATATCTAAGATATTTATATTTGGTATATTTATATAAATGCCAATGATTTTAATGACTTTTTCGTGAATATCTCAGTAAATATTATAAAGGGCCTCGCTAAAACTGACATAAATCCGTTGAATTATATAAATGAGAAACCTATTAAACAATTTCACTTTTAAAGAAGTGACATATAATGAAGTTAGAGGTATAATCAGTAAATTAAAAAACACTAAAAGTAAAGACCCTTATAATTTCACAGTTAAAATCATTAAAAGTTTAATAAATCTCATTCTGATCACTCTAACAAAACTAATAAATTTGTGCATAAGAAATAGTTGCTTTCCTCAATGTTTGAAGATTGCAAAAGTAATTCCAGTTTTTAAGAAAGGGTCTAGTGATGATCCGACGAACTATACACCTATTTCACTTGTTCTGCTATTCGCAAAAATGTTTGAATGTGTTTTAAAAAATCAGATAAATATATATTTTGAAGTAAATGCAATGTTCAGCCCAAATCAGTATGGCTTTAGAACCAATCTGTCTACATCTCTAGCTATAAACAGTCTCACCCAAAATGTCCTAGATGCATTCGAAAACAAATTCTACACTCAGGCTTCTTTTTTCGACCTACCAAAAGCCTTTGACTGTGTGTCCCACCACATTTTATTAAAGAAACTGACAGTATATAATTTCGATAAAAAAAGTATTGAGCTAATAAAATCTTACCTCACAGAAAGATGTCAATATGTATATTATAACCAAAACCAGTCAACTCAACAAATTTGTAAACATGGTGTACCTCAAGGCTCTGTGTTGGGTCCAACACTCTTTCTAATTTACATAAACGATCTGCCAAATTTCAGCTCAGATGTTTCTTCCATATTATTTGCTGACGACACCACAGTTATCAATCAAGACAAATCATTACCTCAAATACATATTAAGGTAGCCGACACGACACACAGTCAAAGATAACTACTTGGTTTCTTTCAAATTCATTGCTTGTTAATGACGACAAAACTCAATCCTTACTTTTCACTCTCCGCAACGAGCCCGAACATAAAAAATCCGATCCTGTTAAATTCCTAGGCGTCTACTTGGATTCCAAACTGACTTGGGAGGAACATATTATATATCTTTCAAATAAACTCTCTAAAAGTATCTTTCTCCTTCGACGTTTATTCAAAACAGTGTCAGTACATGATTATTCAACCAGAAATAATGATAAAATTCTACCTAATTTCTCTAGACTGGTAAAAACTCGAGATGGCCGTAGTTACTATGGAATAAAACTCTTTAATGTCCTACCACATCTAGTAAAAAATCTAAATTTAATCTCTTTCAAACAAAACTTAAAGCAATATTTAAAAAATAAAGCTTTTTACAGTCTTGATGAGTTTCTCAGAAACAATTTTGTTGATTGGGCTGCTTTATCTAGATCGATTTAGCCATGTAGTTTTGTAGTTTTATAGTATTGTGTTATTAATTGTTCGTTACTTTTTCTCCACTGGATTTTAATTAACTTTTACTACTTGAATATGTCAATTTTTAATGTTTTTTATTTACCATTTTTAACTTGTATACCTTATTGTATGACTTGTGTAAATGCTTTGTGCATGTTGACACCAATAAATGATTATTATTATATTATTATTATTATTATATTATACTCTTCTATTAAACGTATACCTAAGACGTACATGTTTCGTATATGGCTCATCATTTATATACATATATCTAAAACGTCTAAGTTCCGAATATGACACACCACGAATAAACTTACAGGGTAAGTTAAAATACATTCCCTGGCGCTTCCGACATATTCTAAGATTTAGTTATTAACGTCATGAGGCCAATACGTAGCAAATAACAGACAAGATTGAAGTTTGTAAAATCGAGGCGAATTTTAGCCTGTTTATTCATCGTGAACATCTTATTAATCCTTTAAAAAGGTAAATAATAACCATAATCTCAAATATTTACATAAATCATCTGATTGATCTACGATAGTATACCTGTTCTTAAGCAAGGAAAATTGCCAATTGTAAAGTGAGTTGCAAGATCAAATCCGCAATGCCTTGCCGGCAATGAAAATTGCAAAGTGTAAAGCGGCTCATAGAAATGCGTCAGCTTCTATTTAAGTCCCTAAACTTTATTAAAAAGCTTGATAAGTCATATTTTAAGTGGCCTTTTCATCTAGAATTATTCTTAAATATAGGAGAAATTAACGTTCAGACCGTAGATTATTGGATCTATTGATTAAAGTTTCCTCTATTTGTGTATGACACTATAATTTTTGTTTTGGTTAACTTTTGCATCTATGAAAATTCATAGGTGCTGAGTTTTTGAGGCCATCATCGAAGACATGGAGCATAAGGGGGTGCTGATACTTACCTTGAGCTCATAGCTTTTGGCTACTTGTATCAATTTATTTTAATAGCAACTCGACAGCCATGTTTTTTTTTAGTGCATCATGTTCCTCCGAAACACAATTAAAGAAAATATTTGAAAGGTGTTTGGATAAGCACAGCGGCAAAATATTATTTAAATGTCTTTATTGCCAGTTTCAATCGTTATATTTGAAAGATATGATAGGGCATATAAGCAATACACACCAGATCAGGTCTGAAATGGTTCAATGTGACAAACGTTCATATCCGGTAAGTTGTCTGTTTTATTTGAAACTAGTTATAATGAATTAAATTATGATTGAGGCAGTTCATGTTTTAATGATCAAATGTGGTAGTTCAGTTCGCAGCAAGATATGCAAGACAAAGCTAAATCAATGGGAAGATTGTGTAATAATTTCTTCCTTACAAGAAGTTAACAATCTCTCAAAATATAGTGAAACCTTCAGACTGTATATCAACGAAAAATTATGTATAGACAAGAATTTTCTAATTTCAATAACAATATACTCTCGCATATTTTAAAGATTTGATGTTTGACTTTAAAAATTTGTTTCCATAGCAGCCTATTATTATCTGTCATTATTCAGTTAAAAGTTTATTAGAAAATATTTATTAACACTGTCCACTTAATTTAACTTTCTTTTATTTATTTTTTATGGGCTACTTCGATTTTTAGAACAAATCATGTAAAAGTTATTGTAAAATACTGCCTACATTAATTTTGTCATAAATCTGTCATTATTCAATATTTTTCATTAAATTTTCGCTTTACCCATTTGGGATGTTTCTGAATCCAGTGGTATAGTTAGATTTTTAACTAAAAAATCGCTAATCAAATTTGTGCACTTTTGACATCGTAAAAAAATCATAGTGGGTTTTGAAAATTGAAAATAATCTCATAACTTTTGTCCTAAAAAAAGATTTCAATTAAGAACATTTTAAATTGAATTTTCTCAATTTTTTCAAATGGAACACCCTGTATATTTTTCGACGATGTGATGTAGAAATGAAAAACGAACATTTTTTGTACGTACTTCCTTATGGCTAATTGCAACCATTTTCGTTTTATAAATAGATAAGTGTTTATTTTTCAATGAAGAACTTTTTAAATTGAATTTTCTCAATTTTTTCAAGTGTAACACCCTGTATATTTTTCGGCGATGTGATGTAGAAACGGAAAATTTTTTGTAAGTACTTCCCTATGGCTAATTGCAACTATTTTTGTATTATAAATAAATGTCAAATTCAAAAATAAAGCTCAGAGTACTATCTATTATGGTTCCTAAAAATTTTGTGGTTGTGCTGGTGCTTACGTAGTTTATACTAGGAATCGTTTTAGAAATGGTGGGCGAAAAATATATAAAGACTGTCTTGTTGATATTTATATAAGTGAGTTTTTTTGGCACCAGTTTTCAAATTGCGTAATCACAGCGTTGGCTTTCTGTTCCAGCTCTAATATGCAACTTGCATTGATAATGACGGAGGTATCGTCTGCATACATAAATATTTCTCCCTCAGTCACATAAGCTGGAAGATCATTTACGAATATTAAAAAAAAAGCAATGGACCAATTATAGATCCTTGTCCTACTCCTATATCAACATTATAAGTTTCAGAAATGTATGAATCCAGAGACACAATAATTTTTTTATTTTGTAAGTAAGACATCAGCCAATTTAAGATATTGCCCCTGATACCTAGTGTCTCTAATTTTAATTCCATAAACTTTATGTTTGCACAATCGAAAGCAGGTGTTAAATCAAAAAAAAGTCCAGCTACCTTTTTGCCATTATCTAAGTGGTTGTATATTTTTTGAATGAATTCTAAACTGGCGAACTCAGTCGATCTGTTTGCCCTATATCCATATTGGCAGTTTGTAAATAACATATTCACTTCCAGATAACTATAAATTCTGGTGGCAATGGCTTTTTCAGCGATTTTTGATATGTAGCTGAGTAATATAATCGGCCTATAATTCTGTAGCAATGGTGGATCATTTTTTTTATGTAGTGGAATTACTTTACCTAGTTTTAATGCATTAGGAAATTGACCTAGTTGAATTGACAAATTAACAATGAATGCAATAGTACTCGATACAGAGTGTTTACAAAATTTTAGTAAACGAATGGGTATTTCATCTATTCCAACAGAATATTTGTTTTTCATATTTGTTATTATACTCACAATTTCTTCGGTAGTAACAGGATTTATAAATATCGAATTAGCCATTGCTTGTTTTGAGACAGTGCACATGTTTGATAAATTGTTTTGAAAATGATTATTTAATTTGTTTTCGACCGATGTGGCAAAGTAATTAGCAAAACTGTTACATACCTCCTGTTTATTATATATTATATTATCATTTAATTTTATACTGATCTCATTTTTTGTTTTTGTGTTGCGGCCTAGTCTATTATTCACGATTGTCCATAGAGATTTGCTTTTATTATCTGAATTTTGTATTTCTCGTGTATTGTCTTGGATACGTATTTCTGCTATTCTGTTGTTAATTGTCTTCTTATGACTTTTAAATGGTCTCATAAGTTCAGGAGAGTCTGATTCTTTTGCTATAAAATATAAGAACTTTAAATTGGATATTTCTTGTGTAATCTGAGGATTGATTTGTTTTGTAAATATTGCCTGAAAGTTATTTGTGGCATTCTATGAATATTCTTTCCTATTATTTGGGTTTTCTACCACATGTACTATTATCCTCTTCAAAACAAATCACCGAATCTACAAAATAATAGAATTATTGGAAAAAAACCTCTGCGCCCGTGACGTTTACGCCAAAGGAAAAGTCAGAGGTTATGTTTTGCAAATAATATAAATCGGAATAAACACAAAAATAATGTATTTTGCTGACGTTTCGGAAAGTAATCTCTTTCCGTTTTCAAAGCTATTTTTTGAAGAACTCTTATTTTGCTGTGTATGTCAAATACACAGCTTTAAGATTCTGTTTATGTTATTTCCATAGATACTTACTACTTACACAGAACATAGAACTGATGATATTTTTTTTAGATAATGTTGAGTTTGTTAAGTTCTTCTTTTAACATTGGTAGCCAGGTTGTACAAATATCTACAGAACAATTCGATACGCACTTATCTTCATTTAATAAGATTATTGCTGATTCTTTAATTTTTCTTTTTTTGGTATCTGTTTCTTTTGTTAAAATTTTTGCCGAGTCCCAGTTTATTCTATGTCCGTTTTCCCAAGCATGTTCACAAATCTTTGATTTCTGAATTTCATTCTTTCTAATGTAATCCTTGTGCTCATCCAACCTCACACTGAAAGGTCTGGATGACTCACCCACATAACATTTATCACATTCGCACGGGATATTGTAAACACAGTTTTTTGAATTCTGCTCCCTGTTTATCGGTTTTGTTTTTGTTAAAATAGATCTTAAAGTGTTCCCCGTTTGAAATATCGTCCTAACATCAAATTTGTCACCTATACGGAGTAGCTTTTCCGATAGTCCGTATACATAAGGAATTATTGCTGTATAATGACGTTCAGGTTTTTGTCGTACCTGATTGTCCCTATTTTCAACATTTATGAAAACTCTATCAACAAAGGTTTCAGGATATTGATTTTGTACTAGAACCTCTTTGATAAATTTTTTCTCGTTATTTAATATTTCATTATTAGATGAAATTATTTTGGCCCTATCGTATAAACATTTTACAACACCCCTTTTTAACATTTATTGACTGATTTGAGTTAAAATTTAGATATCTATTAGTATGTGTTGGTTTTCTATAAATGCTTGTTTCAATTGTATTATTTATCCTTCTAATTAAAACATCTAAAAATGGTAGTTCATTCCTACTTTCTACTTCTAATGTGAATTTAATAGACGGTTCCTTACTATTTATATTTTCTAAAAAACTATCTAGTAAATCAACACCATGAGGCCAAATTGCAAAGATGTCGTCAACATATCTCCACCAGACAACTGGTTTGTTTATACAATTTTGAACATGTGTGATCTCAAAGTTCTCCATAAATATGTTGCTTAAAATTGGTGATAATGCAGACCCCATAGCCATACCAAAACCCTGCTGATAGAACTCGTTGTCCAATAGAAAAAATTTATCAAAGAGGTTCTAGTACAAAATCAATATCCTGAAGCCTTTGTTGATAGAGTTTTCATAAATGTTGAAAATAGGGACAATCAGGTACGACAAAAACCTGAACGTCATTATACAGCAATAATTCCTTATGTATACGGACTATCGGAAAAGCTACGCCGTATAGGTGACAAATTTTATGTTAGGACGATATTTCAAACGGGGAACACTTTAAGATCTATTTTAACAAAAACAAAACCGATAAACAGGGAGCAGAATTCAAAAAACTGTATTTACAATATCCCGTGCGAATGTGATAAATGTTATGTGGGTGAGTCATCCAGACCTTTCAGTGTGAGGTTGGATGAGCACAAGAATTACATTAGAAAGAATGAAATTCAGAAATCAAAGATTTGTGAACATGCTTGGGAAAACGGACATAGAATAAACTGGGACTCGGCAAAAATTTTAACAAAAGAAACAGATACCAAAAAAAGAAAAATTAAAGAATCAGCAATAATCTTATTAAATGAAGATAAGTGCGTATCGAATTGTTCTGTAGATATTTGTACAACCTGGCTACCAATGTTAAAAGAAGAACTTAACAAACTCAACATTATCTAAAAAAAATATCATCAGTTCTATGTTCTGTGTAAGTAGTAAGTATCTATGGAAATAACATAAACAGAATCTTTAAGCTGTGTATTTGACATACACAGCAAAATAAGAGTTCTTCAAAAAATAGCTTTGAAAACGGAAAGAGATTACTTTCCGAAACGTCAGCAAAATACATTATTTTTGTGTTTATTCCGATTTATATTATTTGCAAAACATAACCTCTGACTTTTCCTTTGGCGTAAACGTCACGGGCGCAGAGGTTTTTTTCCAATAATTCTATTATTTTGTAGATTCGGCGATTTGTTTTGAAGAGGATAATAGTACATGTGGTAGAAAACCCAAATAATAGGAAAGAATATTTGTTTTGTTACTTTCCTTGTAGCTTTTATTTCCCTTTTGGGGCACATTAGATTTAAACACCACTCGAAGTGCTCGGCAAATTCACTATAACAATCATTTATGTTATTATAGTTTTTTCTACACAATAATTGACTATCAAATACTAATTTAAAATTTAGCATATTTTGATCGGACAAGTTTCTGCAAATTTTTGTTTGATTGGAATCAAGTGTGTTATTTGAATTTTTCGATTGCATATTACATGAGAATATTTGAGCTCTGTGATCCGATATATGTGGATCAGTAATTAAGCAGTAGCCGTCAAAATTAGTAATTACATAATCAATGGAAGTACAGGCTCTAATAACACCGTTTCGCAAGTCTATTATGGTAGGTTCAGTTACATTATTTTTTAAAGAGAAAGAGGCAAGAACATCAGATAGTAATTTATAATCAGTACACTGTTTACATTGAAATTCCCATTTTTTTTTTATACATTTATTTAACGTCGGCCTATTTCCGCTACTGAGGCCTAACACCGACGCCTGTAGACGAGCTACCCCCAACCAGGAATTTTGCCGAACCTCTTCCCTTAAGAAGAGTAGGGATCTTTTACTTGCCTAACATTTAATAGACAAGGGACCGACGGCTTTACATCCCCTCCGAAGGATGGTATATCTCCTATACAACCCTCGCCTAAGGTTGTATAGGAAATTCCCATTAAAACAATATATTTAAACTTAACAATAATGTCTGACAAAAACATGGATGATCATAACAAAAAATTTTTGTAACAACCTTTAGGAGACCTATAGACACATGCAATACACATGCTTGCATCAAGTGAAATTGCTGCAATTTTAAAGTCAATTTCAGTATAATATTTTTTAGTACAAAAAGCCTTACATCTACTGGTTAATTCAGTTTTACAATATATAGCTACACCGCCATGAATGTGATTTGTTCTACAAGAAGAACTAATATTAGTGTAATTATTGATAAAAGTAACTGATGATTGTACTGAATTGCTAATTGTTATGTATAACTCATTTTGTAAGTTGAATTGTTGAATATGTTCTGTTTCCTTGTAGAAAATGGAGACCCAAGAAAAAATATGCGGACTTTGCTTGAAAGTATGTGATAACTTTAAAGCCGTAGAGGGAGATATGAAAGATGTCTTGGATGTAGTTCTGCCAAAAATAGTAAGTATTAAAAATAATGCTCAGTTACATAGGCGGAAGTTTATGTGTAAGAATAACTTTGATTCAATTCAACGTTTTGTACACATTTTGATTATGTGTTAATTTCAACCATTTTGTTTTAGGATTTGTGTGCGATAAAGGAACTCGTGGTGTGTACAGACTGTACGGAGATGCTTATAAAATGTTCTGCTTTTAAGACAACGTGCCTCAACGCTTATAATTGTATTGTTTCATTTGCTAACTACAGGGACGATGTCAAGTTGAATCTAAGAGATGTCTATCTGAGCAAAAATGATATTGTTGCAGAAGATCAAGTCATATGTGGATTTTGCATGAATCCCGTAAGAAATTGTTCTGCTATATCCCTTGATGCTGAAGAGAAGGGCGGTCTATTGGAGAAAATGATGGAACAGTGTCTTCCAGAACTGGTATGTATTTCTCAGAGAGAATCCAAAATTATCTTTAAGAATGTGCGCTAGTGATACAGGGATAAGTAAATCGTTAATTTGAAAAATATTCAAAGATAACAAAGTTTTTGCATACGAACCAAGATTTCGACATAATCTTGAGTATGGTGATGAAGATAAGCACCTATTCTTTTATATGTTAACCCTTTCATTGCGCACTACTGTTTCAAAGCTGCCCGTCATATTAAGCATTTTTTTACCGCTTGCGTACATACTTGTCAAGAGCAGCGTAAACCATTCTGTGTAACGAAAAAGTACTCATCGTTTTGTATGTTTAGCGTATGTCTTCCACGTCCAGGAAGTATAATAACGCAAAAAAAAATTATTTTTTTTTGTTGAAATAGGTTTAAAATGCCATGAAACATCGAAATTTTCTGTCTGTCGGTCGGTCTGTAACTTTTTTGTGCGCACGTTTACTCTGGAACCATTTATGATAATGACTTGAAATTTGGTACGCTTATGTATTATAATGAGATCTAGAACTAGATTATATTTTTATCTAATTCCGTTGAACGGTTCGGGGGTAAATGGGGTAAATAGGCAAAGCAAGCAGGTAAAAGTACGTAAAATTGCAATTTAGGGCATGTATGAAAAGTTAAGATCTCAAAATTTTTTTTGGCATCAGCCACCCCGCACTATCATCCCCAATACCACCCCCACACTATTATGAAAGGGAGTAAAAAAAATAAAATGTGATTTAGTGTGTATACAAGAACGAAACGTCTCAATAAAATTTTTTGGCTTTAGCTACCCCCCTACCACCTCCATTGCCACCCCCACCCTATTATTAAAGGGAGTAAAAAATTAAATCGGGATATAGTGTGTATACAAGAACCAATTGCCTCTAAAATTAATTTTGGCATTAGCTATCCCCTCTACCACCCCCACCCTATTGTTTAAGGGAATAAAAAATTAAATTGGGATTTAGTGTGTATACGAGAACCAAGGGCCTCTAAAAAATTTTTGATATTAGCCACCCCCTTTATCGTCCTCATTTCCACCCCCACCCTATCATTAAAGGGAGTAAAATATTACATTGGGATTTAGTGCGTATAAGACTTGGATATAAAATCTAGATGTGGAAGTAGTGATTCCTTGGGCAGCGGTTTTTTAGCTAGTTTCTTAATAGAAGAAGAACAAAAGTACAAAACTCAGAATTAGAAAACTTCTTAGTGATACATAAATACATAAAATCCTCGTAAATTTCCTTTTTTTTATGGTTGTTGAAGACACATTCTTATATTTTTATTATTGTTTTAAATATATATTTGGATCACTCTCTATAGTAAAAAGGAAATAATGACAGGAAAAAACAAAAGGTTTATTGAATGATAATAAAAAATATTTGTCAGTTGAAAAATAAAAATTATTCACTTTTAAATAGTTTTATTGTGAGTGCACTAATTTTACAATGGTTTTTGTCATTGTGTAATATCTCAAAGTATTGTGCTGGCGAGTTTGTTCAGGTAGAGTAGTCTGATTCTATTTTTATTAAGAATGAGAGTATACTCATTTAGAGCAATTAACCGGTCGGCGAATATACATGTCAAGAGCAGTGAAAGTGTTAATGGGGGAAAAATTTGCAGAAGACCAGTTTTTTCATCGACATATCATTTTCTCTGATGTAGCAACCTCTACCACCAATGGTGTTGTGTCTAGTCAGAATTGCCGCTATTGGAGCGATACAAACCCAAATTTAGAATTGTTACGGTAGTCAATATTCTAAAAGAGTTAATGTTGTGCAATATCCTACAATGGTATAATCGGACCATAAATTAAACCAGCATAAATATTTAAATCTACTGGAATCATTTTTTTATGAATATTTACATACCTTTACCACTGGACGAAAGAGCATGTTGGTATTTTCAGCAAGATGGTTCTTCAGTCCACAGCATACAAATAGTAAAGAACTGGCTGAATAATAATTTTCCAGAAAACTGGATTGGACGATTTGGAACCTTTCCATATCCACCCAGATATGGGTGTTTATTTTTCAATTAAGAACTTTTTAAATTGAATTTTCTCAATTCTTTCAAATGGAACACCCTGTATATTTTTCGACGATGTGATGTAGAAATGAAAAACGAAAATTGTTTGTAAGTACTTCCCTAGGGTTAATTGCAACCAATTTCATTTTATTGAACAATAATTACAAAATTCAAAAATAAACTTTAAGAAAAGAGGTTTCTTCAAATAGCTCAGTATAAAAAATTATAATAAATGTTCCACATGTTGCCCATTTTGATTGACACACATCTCTATGCGCTTTTGAAATGAGGTTCCCACTGTTCCTAAAACTGCCGGTGTGATAGATGTAAAGGCAGTTATTTATTCTTTCCTTCATATTTTGTACTGTTGTTGGTGTGTCTCTCTATAAACAATTTCCTTCACGTATCCCCATAAAAAGAAATACATTTTTGTAAGATGTGGGGATCTAGCAGGCCATTTAGTGGGTCCATTTCTTCCAATGCAATGATTAGGGTAGGTATTATTTAAGTGGTCTCTAATTGCATTTAAATAATGTGGTGGAGCACCACTTGCTGAAACCACATCCTATTTCGAATTCTTTCAGGGAGATTTACCGATAATTGTGGCAGATAGTTTTCCAACAAATGAAGATAATTAGCTCCAGTCAATGTACCATCAAAGAAATGTGGCCCTATTACATGTTCTCCAATAGTTCCTCCCCAAACGTTTATTGACCATCTGTGTTGGTTATCAACTTGCATAAAAAAGTGAGGATTTGCCAAAGCATAATAATGGAAATTGTGCCTATTAACAAATCCATTTTTATGAAAAGTTGCCTCATCACTCAATAAAACAGTATTGAAGAAGTTATGAAAATCGTCATCAGATAATTCCTGGTGCATTTGAATATGATATGCATGCAACTTATTTGTTTTTAAGATTCGACCCACAGACCGTCTACTTATTCCTACTAATGAGCTCACTTCTCTTTGACTAACATGGGAATTCTCAACCGTTGCCACGTTTTATTCTTTCACTTTTTTTATATTCGACATTTCCAGTTTCCACAAATCTATCGAGAAGGTTTTGGAAACTGCTAACATCAGGAATCCTTCTTCCAGGATAACGTTGGTGATAAATTCTATTGGCAAGTAAACAATTTCTGTCTGACTCGCCCAAAACAGAAGTCATGTCTACAAGTTCTGTTTTATTAAAATTCATATTGTAAAATTCCAAATATTTTAAATTCAATACAAATTGTAACGACCGATAAGTGTGATAAATGCTCCTTTGTACACGATATTTTATACCAAACTGAGGTTTTATTGCTTGTCGAATAACGAAAACAGCAAAAAAATGTACAAAAAACATTACAGTAAAGGACTGGTTGAATACTATTTACTCATTTCAATGGATTGGAAGAAATGGTCCCACTAAATGGCCTCATTTCAAAATTTTATAAAGATGTATTGCAATCAAAATGGGCAACACGTCGAACACCTATTATATATTTTTCTAATAAATTATTTGAGGGAACCTCTTTTTTAAGTTTATTCTTGAATTTGACACTTATTTATTTATAAAACGAAAATGGTCGCAATTAGCCATAGGGAAGTACGTACAAAAAATTTTCGTTTTTCATTTCTACATAACATCGTCGAAAAATATACAGGGTATTCCATTTGAAAAAATTCAGTTTAAAATGTTCTTAACTGAAAAATAGTTTTTGGCCAATCTGTACATTTTTAGGAAATTAAAATGATTCAGAAACATTAATTAGATGAGTTAAACTAAGGTGTTTCGTATCCACAAATTTTGTTAATCTCGTGTGCAGTAGTCGGTTTGGATAATTTCTTAGAAAAAGAAAACCTCACATTCTCATTAAGTCGACGTTTCGACAAACTTTATTTTCTTCCTCAGGACTACAACGATATATCATAAATCAACTAACTAACAAGAAGTATATAAATTAAAATAAACATGAATAAAAACATTCACCTTTAATCACACAGTATAAGGCTTTTTTTATTCAAAATGATTTAAAAATAAAGCCGTTATATAATATATATGGAAATTTGGTAAAAAATGAGGGATAAATATAATCATTAAACATGACACTGTTAAAAACCTATACTACTACTAACAATATTAGGACAAATCACGCTTACCTAATGAGGTATTTGGTTCTCTGTCAGCAAGCACAATCATCATTGTCAAATCAATAAATTAAAAAAAAAAAAAAAAAATACATAAAAAAATAACGTCACTTATACCAATAGGATCCTGCCTTCAGTATTTATTCATAGGTGACACAACAATATTTTATTTTGAAAAATTAGTTAATATGCGAATGCAGTGTCCAATGTAAATGTACAAACAGAAATGGATCTTTAAATTAATACGAATTTCAACACACACCAACTATATTCACTCATCATAAAAAGAAAACAGAAAGAAACCTACTAAAAAATAATATTAGCAATCACAAAAAGACATACCAGATGGTTCTTATTTTCATTTGAAATGTTAATAAAAATTATGTATATTTATGAATCACAACTATTATTGTGATGATTATACAGGGGCTATAATTATACAAAGTTTGTTATTATATTATTATAAATTCTGCTCAAATTTTCTGTATCTGTTTTTTATTGACAGTATTATTATGTTTATTAATGAATATCATTTCGCTAATCAATCGTTTTGATATTCATATGTTTATTAATGAATATCAAAACGATTGATTAGCGAAATGATATTCATTAATAAACATAATAATACTGTCAATAAAAAAACTTCCACTAGAAACAGAGAAATTTACGAATCATCAAAAGATGCTAATTCACAAAAAAAATGTTTAAACATATGTTCCCAACCAATTTCATTATACAAAAGTTTCCTTGAATATAATAATATGTGCAAAAAAACCAGTCCCATCTAAGACAGTTAGTTCCCTTTTGCGATTTTGTCTCTACTAGCTATATTTTGGTTTAAAAAAAATGTTTTATTAATGTATTAAGTATTATACTTTTAATATTTAATTTCTGATTGATAGGATCTAAGTCTCATCCAGAAACCGGTAATTTGTGCGCCCTGCCATGGCTCTCTAAAGAATTGTTTCCATTTTGTTACGAACTGTTTGCGTGTGGAAGAAAAGATTAAGAAATACTGTGAAATTCAGGATATAAATAGCAGAGGTCAAATAGAGCTAGGACGTTTATTAGAATTTACAGCAAGAGACGTAACAACAAACGAGGTAAATGGTAATCCCGTTGATATAATCAAAGAAGAAAAACAATTCTGTGAGGAAAGAGAAAATGCTGATGAAAGAATTATCGATAATGGGGGAGATATATATAAATCAGAAGAGGTGTTCTGTGGCGATAGTGAAAATGCTACTGAAGAGAGTAAAAAACTCGATGGGATTAAGATACAAGAAACGTTTTCTGTACAAAGTGATACTTATCTTAAGGAGGAAAACCTTTTTGAAGTGGACAACCATGAATTTGTAGAATCTAAGGAAGACACTGAACTGAAAACGGATGAACCCGATTTCGTAAGGTAATGTTAAATTTTCATTTTAAATATGTAAAATTGAGTTTCTCATTTTTTTTTACATATTCAATTATTTTATTTATCTATTTATCGATGCAGCAACAGCTTCAGAATAATACGTATACAAATTATTGAATATGAAATGTAAAGAACAACGGATTGCTTTAGATGCGGCCAGATACGTGATGTCCCACTAGTAAATGGGAGAAAGGTATATTAGGTTTTCTGATGATGATGTTCTCTGAGTAATTAATTACTAAGCAGTAATACGATGACAACATTGTTATTGTTTGACATTTTTTATTATTATTATTTCATCAGAATGGGTTAGCCAGAAGCAAAAAAGGTTTGATATGCTATAAAAAT
Organism: Leptura quadrifasciata; assembly: GCA_963675555.1. Classification (NCBI taxonomy): domain Eukaryota; kingdom Metazoa; phylum Arthropoda; class Insecta; order Coleoptera; family Cerambycidae; genus Leptura; species Leptura quadrifasciata. The sequence continues at coordinate 91,606,419 of OY776680.1, read as the reverse complement.
AAAACTAAATTGCTCGGGGAACAATATTTTATAACATAAAGTAACCAATGGCGGCTCGTGGTTAATTTTATAGGGGGCACACATTTGACATTGTGAAATAATATATTAAAATTAACTTACCAGAGAACCATTATAGCCATAAATAACTTTCAATTCAGTTCTTAATTTCTTTGTCTATTAAAGCATTATAAACAACAAAACAGGACAGCTTATTTCGCTCAGAACACCCACACATCCATGAAAATTTATCATATGCATTTTCTTTTTTAGAATATCTATTAAATTGTCTTATTTTGCCCATAGTAGTTTTTTTTTAATACTTAATTCTGGGATAGGCCTTCCTAATTTTTTGTACTACTTTATCCTCGTAGCTCAGCGGTCGGTTACTTAAAATATAACACACTGAATTCATTTTTAAATGTCTTATGAGTGCCTAAATGTAATAAACAAATAACAAAACATAGAATTCACGGTTAACGCAGCGAGAGCAAGCAAACATAAATATCACCAAAGCAGTGTACACAAAGTGAACTGTGTCCACATTACAGCATAATGGGGGGGTTTTTGCCCCAGCAACATCATAAACAAAATCTAGCCAGATACAGACACATGGCGCGGTCTCCGTACATAAGCTCATCTGTGCCCTTTGGGAAGTAGATATTAATAATAATAACACCACAGGTAATTACGACCCCCTTTATCCCGGAAGGCTCTAGAAGAGCCTTGTATGGGAGGGGGCTACACATTTAGAGACAAGGGACACACACCCAATATCCGTGTATAGTGAAAAAATCCCTCTCACAGTATTTTCCACTGCCACGACCGGGAATCGAACCAGGAAATTTTGGGTGAGAGGCACGTGCGCTTACCTCTCGACCATCAGTCATATATATTGGCAAACTCAAGTTGTAACACAGCGCTATCATCGGAAATTAGTTTTGGGGTTTATTATATTGATAAAAATGTTAAAATTGATAAAATAAATAGAAATGAACTAGCTAACTGAATTAGCTTTGGGGGGCACACACTCATGTGCCCCTTAGGAGCAGCCGCCACTGAAAGTAACAACGAAAATCTTTCAACTGCGTCAGCATTAGGTTCATGAATTGTAAAAATTGTTCAAAATAGCCATATCTTTTACTTAAATTATTTTGACGGTGTGAAACAGAGATATTATATTAAACAGAGTTGTCCTGGTATAGTTCATTAATTATTTCCCTAATTTCAGTTTTGATTATTTCAACATTTTGATTAAGGTGATGTTAAAGCCAAATTTTGATAGATCTAAGAGGTAAGCAAGAAGAACTCTTGACTTTCTGCTCCGATAAAGTATAAAGTTACGGACTTTGTGAAGGTAATAAAAAAAGTCAACGAAGTTAATAAGCTTCGGTAAGGAATTTATTCTAAAAACACACAGATATACATCACTCCCTCTTCAAATACATACTTCAAATACCACAAAAACATATAAATATCGATAATTTCGAAGGAGAAATTTATGTTAAAAACAAATCATAATTATCAGTGACATCGATGTGCTTTAAATTTTGCAAATCTTAATCTAAAAGTATATTCCCAAATAAATAATATAATTAGCTGCACGTCATTCCAGGAATACTTAGATACTTTTTATAAGTACTATATAAAGAGTAAACTATTTTTAAATCTAGAGAAATGGTACTGTCGTGAGCAGAAAAAAATAGGACAACTTTTTTTCTCTAATGTAAATCTGTCTCTATTTGAATATATAATGAGTGCCAAAATAAAACAAATCACATTTAATTTATTTTTTATTTTAATGCTGTAGTTATTGCTATAGTAAATGATGGATGGTTAATGAGACAAATTGCACTGCGTTATAACATTAACAAAAATTTGGTGTGTAACATTTTAAGAAAGTGGAAAATAAACGGTACGAATAGTAGAAATCCTGGATCAAAGGACAAAGGATTATCCTACTTAACAAGAAACTAACTATTAATATTTCGTTATTGCACCATTTCTATTTATAACTTCTATAAGTCTGTTTGGCATAGAATTAAATAACCTTATACAATAATCATTAGTAATAATATTTTCCCATGCATTATTTACTATTTCCAGTAATTCTTGGCATTCCGTGGTCTCACATTTCGTTTTTGAATACTTCTTACGAGTAGTCCCCATACTTCTTCCGCAGGGTTAAGATCTGGACTATGACTGGGCCAGTTAAGAACATTGTTGTTGTTATCTTGAAACCAGTTAGTTACGGTATGAGCAGTATGAACAGAACAATTGTCTTGTTGAAGTATGAACTCATTATTAGGAAATAATTGTGACACAGAAGGGAGCATAATATAGTTTAAAATCCTAATATACGTTTCACTATTAAATCGTTCCTCAATATGCCACAAAACACCAGGACCACCGATATCCAAGCCCACATATTGATGGAAAATCTACCACTTTTATCATTGTCAGATATATATTACTCATCGAATCGAGTATTCGGAGGGTGGTAAACACGAATACGACCGCTGTGTCTTGACTGTTAAGTTTTTCTGTCTGTAAAGATTACCTTGTTCCGAAAATTTACATCATGCGCTAAAAATTCAAGCGCAAATCCTACTCGAGTTTCGTTATGTTCAGCGTTAAGTAAGTATTTCTGTGCTGCTGCATGACAGCGTAGCTCCGATTCTCTTACTCGCTTGCAACCAGTACTACTCGATCCAGGAAAATTAGTTTCTTCAGCAGCCTGAATAACTGAGTAAGATGAATTTTCTATTAAAGCATTTACCAATTGCAAATCTTGTTGAGTTGATATCCTTCATCGCCCTGATCCAGGATTTCTACTAATCTTACCGTTTATTCTCCACTTTCTTAAAATGTTACACACCGAATTTTTGTCAATATTATAACGCAGTGCAATTTGTCTCATTGACCATCCATCTTCTGCTTTAGCAATAACTCCAGATTTAACTAAATCGCTTATATGAGGCATATTAGTTTTTTGCACACTTGCAATATATTATGACAACTAACTGACAATGTCACAAAAATTAAAGTTAGATGTACACAACTAGATTTTAGCAAAATACCGTTATAAGACTTGTCCTATTTTTTTTTTGCTCACGACTATACCACATCCGTTTTACGCGCAATTTTAACATATTTATGTGTGATTATAGTTTCAGCAACAAGGCGCTAAAATAACAAGAAATTAAAGATCTGGAAATAATTTTAGATTCAAAAGTGACCTTCTCGCTACATATAGATTATGTTATATCAAAGAGTAACAAAATGCTGGATTTTATTATCAGAATATGTAAAAAATTTAAATCCACAATTGCGATAAAAACTATATTTTTTCACTTGTGCACAGTTAGTTAAATTTTGTATCAATAGTCTGAAACCCTCAATTTTTACTTTACAAATCTCGATTAGAATCCGTGAAAAGTAGATTCGTGAAATATTTGAATTTCAAGGTGACCGAACAATACGACTTGTTAAGATATAGTCATCACATTGCATCACTAGAAAATAGAAGATTATTTGCTGACATAATATTTTTTTATAAGCTAATTAATGCTTTAATTGATTCTCCTAACTTGCTAGCCATGATAAACTATCATGTTTATCCTCCTCGTAAAAATAATATTATGTTTCATGTATCTTACTATAGAACGAATTCTGGCCAATACTCTTCTTTAATAAACAGAATTTTTAGCACTTACAATTTAAATTTTTCCGAAATAGATGTATTTTTTTTATTGTTAAGAAATTTCAAAATTACTATAAAAAACATTAATATTAACTGAATGCTTTTTTGTAATTGTGTACTTTTTCTTTCTAATTTTACTTTAGTTTAGTTGTTAAATTAAGTTTTGTGTGTAGTTGTTTGGGCTGTCTATCTTCTGACCCATTTTCTCTGATAAATAAATACTGTAATTTTTATAATTTTTAGGTTCGAAGAATGCCTTGACTTGCCAATCTCGGAAATCACCATAATGAATTACAAGTTGTACAAGTGTAATTATTGTTCATATAAGGCAAAACACAAAGGCAACGTTAAACGACATCTACTAGTACACAAACGCCGTTTAGAAACAACAATATACAAATGTAACTCTTGTCCATTTCAGACGAAACGTAAAGATTCCTTTAAAATGCATGTAATACGACATGATCCTTCAAAGATTTCTTCAGGCATAAAAATGCACATATGTAACACTTGCCCATATCAGTCAATAGACAAAAGTAACTTTAATAAACATTTACTGGTACATAAAGATCCTTCTGAAGTAACAGTGTACAGATGTGACACTTGTTCATATCAGACAAAAATGAAACAATACCTTAAAAGACATTTACTGGTACACAAAGCATATAAGGATCCTCAAGCAGTAACAATTTTGCATAATGATAGAAGTTATTTTAATAAAAAAAAGAAAGAAACCATAAAGGAGGATCAAAATGACCTAATATAAATTTTAAAATTGAATTGAATCCAACATAACTTCAATCATGTAGAGATTGGTACCAGGTACCACAGCCCTGCTCAAAATGTCTCGTCAATATACAGTTAGAATTTATAAAAGTTTATTAGTTTTGTAATGATTTATGAGGTTTTTATGTTTCTATGAGTTGAAGATATGGACTTTATAAGATTTTTTAAACGTTTTTAAGAGGGAGGGTGTTGTATGAGTATTTATTATGATTCGACTTGTTTTCTTCCACAAATTTTTATTAGAACTGAAAAAAATATGTGTACCAAAGATTTCACAAGAAATTGCCTTAAAAACTTAAAAGGCATCTAAAAGAAATCATAAACTGATTTGAGGTGTTAATTTATTGACATAGTTTAAGAGTTCTGTACAAGCTCACGAGTAAAACAGATTTTTAATAAGAATTTACTGATTGTTTTGTCTGTATTTGTAGAGATTTATGAACAAAGTTAGTAAACGATTTGAACAGAAATTGTTCATGAGATTTCGTGATTATTGAAGATACTGGAGTATAATAAATATTTTACAAGAATTTACTAGCACTTGCAAGTATTTTCGTATAAAATTTTCTAAACCTGCAGAGTAATTTCATGATATTTCTTATAGGTATTTATAAGGTTTAAAAATACAATAGTAAAAATTATTTCCAGGAGATTTTGCAATTACGTGATTAAAAATCACGAGTGTATGAAGTTTGTATGAGGTTTGGAACAGTTATTCTTTAATAACAGCTTTTACAAGCATTCTGAGGCATTGAAAAGGGCAAGTATTTTACAAGAATTAACAGTAAAGAGTTTGTGTATTTACAAGAAATTTTATACAAAATTTTTTGAGGATACATAGGCAAATTCCATGATTTCTTAAAGGTATTGTTACGTGTTTACAGTCTTCAGTAAACACTCTGTAGGTTCAAATAACTTACAACAAGAATCTTCACAAACCACTATTTTATTAATCAGTTAAATTACAATAGTTAATATTTAAAAATCACACAACCAATAATAACTTTAATCTAATATAAATGCACTACTTTTAAATCACAACTGTACTTGTAGTTGGTCTAACATCATTTTTCTAAATTGCTCGAACATGTCTTGCATTTGCTTTACGGCGGCCATGCCTCTTGTTTCCAACCAAAAAGTTCTTAAAACAACACTAACAATCTTATTTAGTATTTATACTACTTTTCAGTTGACAGAACTTGGCTAACTGCACTAATCTCCAATGGAAATTTTCTCACACTAGCATAAATTAGTCTTATCTAATGTCTATTCACTTTCCAGTTCGACTCACTTCACTATCTCCAGTGGTTTCCAAAATGGAACTTCATCGAATTCTTCAGAAATTCTGTTGCAATTCCGCTTCTGACACCAATTGTTACGTGTTTACAATCTGCAGTAAACACTCTGTAGGTTCAAATAACTTCCAAGAAGACTCTTCACAAACCACTATTTTATTAATCACATAAATTACAATAGTTAATCCTTAAAAATCACATAACTAATAATAACTTTAATCTAATATAAATGCACTACTTTTAACTCACAACTGCACTTTACTTTTAAATCACTTGTCAACTCTTATCCAACCAAGAACTTGTCCTACCTGCTCAACTTCACTTCTTTATATACACCCTTAGAATGTACCAGAATCCCATTCCATAACATTCTAGAACGGGTTGGAATCCTCCAGAGTTTTCTACTACGTGCTAGATGGCGGTTCGTCAATCGGCCCAGAGATGGCGCGGCGCCATCCAGCGGCGTAACTAGAAGACATGAGGCCCCAGGGCAAAAAATTGCCGGGGCCCCCCCTATTCACCTCTACTTAAAAAATAAATTGATATGTCCGATAGTAATAAAAATAATTGTTTTAAAAACAACCATTAAAATAGAGACAACAAAAAAAGTAAGTTTATCGAGTTTATACTTCATATACTTAAACTTATATGCATTGCAGCAGGTGTTTAATGGTATGAAAAATAATTTAGAAATCTGTTTTCCTTGCTTTTCTATTAGCAAATTCATTTATTACCTCATTTAAATCGAGTTTCGAAGCGTCTTCATTTTCTATAGACAATTAATCGAATTGTAGTAGACCTGAGGCAATCTTTGATAATTTGATATCAACAGCAAAGCCATGGACGGTTAACAGGACCATATTTTGTAGAAGAAAAATAATAACTTTCACTGAAACTTTCGGGTCTCTGGGAAATGGACCTTTAGATCTGTTTGACGCAAGGCTGATAATAGTCTTTTTATCCTGATGAATAATTGTTTATCCTCAAATAAAATCCAAGATCGCCAGGCAAACCAATCACATTACTCACTATATAAGAATTTTCTTGTTCAGGTGAGTTGCCAGAAGTGCTAGGGCTAGAAATATGAGTGGCGACAATTTCGCAACCAGTCTCGGGATCAGTATAAGAAATTGGTTGCTCACATGTGGGGCTAGGCATAGGAGCAGAGGCTCCTATGCCTCTGTGTGATATTGAGAAGCAGTCCCTGTAACTGTAACCAGAGCTGGGCAGTACTCGATACAAGTACTTGAATTGGGTACTTAGAGTACAATTGTTGTACTCTGTACTCGAGTACTTTCTTAAAGTCTGTACTTTGTACTTGTACTCGTAATATTAAATCCAAGTACTTGTACTCTAACTTTCATTCACAAGTACATATACATTTCAGCTCGTATGAACCTGTCAGCAAAGCAATCACAGAATTGCCATGGTATGCTGTGGTGATCAGTATTAGTATTTAAATCATTTGTATGTGTATATTAGTGCTTTCAAGAGCTACCATTCGCTAATCTAACAGTATTTGCTAATATTAGTTATTACACTTATTACTATATTCTATATTATATATATATATATATATATATATATATTGAGGAATACGTAAAAACACCTAAAATTGAATTAGAACTTTATAAGTTCTTAGATGATAAGAGAAGCAATTTAAACATGCTTGAAGATTACCATCTTATTAAAATACTCTTCATTTGCTATAATACATGTCTTCCTTCATCAGCTCCCGTTGAGCGTCTTTTTTCTTATGCAACGATAATAAATAGTCCGCGGCGTCATGCTCTAAATGATGAAAACTTTCAAAAACTAGTTATCATGAAGGCCAATAAAGTCAACCAGTAGCAAGTCGGTAAGTATTACAAGGATCTTTGATTCTGACTGTATTTAATTTGATTTTTTTTCTTAGCAGGGAACTTCGAAATTACGGAACTAGAATATACATATTATTATATTATAATACACATCACATAATATATAGAAATAAAAAATTATATCAATATAGATTTCTTACGTTATTCATTTCCTCTTCTTACCATGAATCAAATGTACTCGTATGAAAGTACTCGGATGGTTCAAGTACTTGTACTCGAGTACTTGTACTTAAGTACTCCAAATTTATGGAAGTACTCGGTACTTGGTACTTTGTGAGAAATTATTTCTAGTATTTGGTACTTGGTACTCGAGTACATTTTTTGTGTACTTGGCCCAGCTCTGACTGTAACAACATTTTTTCTCTTTCAATCGTCGCCGGGGCCCCGGGGCACTGCCCCGGTTTTCCCTGCCGTAGTTACGCCTCTGCGCCCACCTACCGGCTATCAATAGAATAACAGGTTTCCCTTCACTTTGACCAGGGACTTAATCACATCTCTCCCCGTTAGAGGGCAGCACATCACAGTATTTATAAGTTTTAAAAATACAGTGAGTAAGAATTATTTTTAAGAGATTTTGCAGTTGCATAATTAAAAGCTTTCACATGATTTTATCAATGAAGTTTCTATGAGATTAGGAGAGGTTTTTTCAAAACAGTTCTGAAGATTTGGAAAGATTTTATAATAATACTTTCTAAGAGCATTGTGAAGAGCAAGTAAATGAAGTCTTGTTTATTTTGCAAACCCAGAGATACACATATTTCAAATACCACAAAAATATAAATACAGATAGGTTTCAAACGGGAAATTAACATTAGAAATAAATCTTTAATGGCGGTCAAAACCGATATGAGCTTATTCATATTCCATTTACCATAGAAACTTACAAATAATGATCAATACTGGTAATGTGTAAAACCTATAAACCTATTGTATATACATCAAATCTTATAAAAACTTCGTAGTTCTCATAAGAATTTACTTCCAAATACCACAAAACATAAATATTGATAGATCGACAACATATATTATGTGCTTTAAATTTTGCAAATTTTTGTTGTACGCAGACGACCTAAAACGTATATATTCCCAAATAAATGATAAAGCTAACTTAGATAATTTTTACAAGTGCTGTATAAAGAGTAGCTATTTTTAAGTCTAGAGAAATGTTGCCATATCCGTTTTAAGCAGAATTTAAGCATATTTGTGTACAATTATAGTTTCAACAACAAGGGTAAATACAAGAAATTAAAGGTCTGGAAATAGTTTTCAATTCAGAAATTCCTTCTCGCCACATACAACAATATCAAAATGTAAAAAAATGCTGGGTTTTATTATCAGAATATGTAAAAAATTTAAATTTACAACTGCAATAGAAACAATATATTTTTCACTTGTGCACAGTAAGTTAAATATTGCATCGATAATCTGGAAGCTACAATATTTACTTTACAAATCTCGATTAGAATCCATGCAAATTAGATTGTGAGATATTTTAATTTCAAGATGACCCGATAATACGACTTTTAGAGCAGCAAAGGCACAATCGTCCCATTGTACCACTAGAAAATAGAAGATCACTTGCTGATGCAATATTCCTGAATAGGCTGTTCAAAGCATTGTCTGAAAGTTATTTGTGGCATTCTACGAATATTCTTTCCTATTATTTGGGTTTTCTACCACATGTATTATTATCCTCTTCAAAACAAATCACCGAATCTACAAAATAATAGAATTATTGGAAAAAAGCCTTTGCGCCCGTGACGTTTACGCCAAAGGAATAGTCAGAAGTTATGTTTTGCAAATAATATAAAACGGAATAAACACAGAAATAATGTATTTTGCTGACGTTTCGGAGAGTAATCTCTTTCCATTTTCAAAGCTTTTTTTTGGAAGAACTCTTATTTTGCTGGGTATGTCAAAAACACAGCTTTAAGATTGTGTTTATGTTATTTCCATAGATACTTACTACTTACACAGAACATAGAACTGATGATATTTTCTTTTAGATAATGTTGAGTTTGTTAAGTTCTTCTTTTAACATTGGTAGCCAGGTTGTACAAATATCTACAGAACAATTCGATACGCACTTATCTTCATTTAATAAGATTATTGCTGATTCTTTAATTTTTCTTTTTTTGGTATTTGTTTCTTTTGTTAAAATTTTTGAGTCCCAGTTTATTCTATGTCCATTTTCCCAAGCATGTTCACAAATCTTTGATTTCTGAATGTCATTCTTTCTAATGTAATTCTTGGGCTCATCCAACCTCACACTGAAAGGTCTGGATGACTCACCCACATAACATTTATCACATTCGCACGGGATATTTTAAATACAGTTTTTTGAATTCTGCTCCCTGTTTATTGGTTTTGTTTTTGTTAAAATAGATCTTAAAGTGTTCCCCGTTTGAAATATCGTCCTAACATCAAATTTGTCACCTATACGGCGTAGCTTTTCCGATAGTCCGTATACATAAGGAATTATTGCTGTATAATGATGTTCAGGTTTTTGTCGTACCTGATTGTCCCTATTTTCAACATTTATGAAAACTCTATTAACAAAGGCTTCAGGATATTGATTTTGTACTAGAACCTCTTTGATACATTTTTTCTCGTTATTTAATATTTCATTATTAGATGAAATTATTTTGGCCCTATCGTATAAACATTTTACAACACCCCTTTTAACATTTATTGACTGATTTGAGTTAAAATTTAGATATCTATTAGTATGTGTTGGTTTTCTATAAACGCTTGTTTCAATTGTATTATTTACCCTTCTAATTAAAACATCTAAAAACGGTAGTTCAGTCGTACTTTCTACTTCTAATGTGAATTTAATAGAGGGTTCCTTACTATTTATATTTTCCAAAAAACTATCTAGTAAATCGACACCATGAGGCCAAATTGCCAAGATGTCGTCAACATCTCTCTACCAGACAACCGGTTTGTTTATACAATTTTGAACATGTGTGTTCTCAAAGTTCTCCGTAAATGTATTGCTTAAAATTGGTGATAATGCAGACCCCATAGCCATACCAAAATTCTGCTGATAGAACGCATTGTCCAATTGAAAATAGGTTGTTTTTATACACAGTGTTAAGAGTTCCATTATGCTATTTACACCTAATTTAGTTCTAGTTTCCAAATTATTATCATTTAGCAACCTGTCTTTAACTATTTTTAAGGTCTCATCTACCGGAACATTGGTAAAAAGACTAACTACATCAAAACTAACCATCAGGTGTGATTCATGAATATCGTTTTCATAAATTTGTTCTTCTATAAAATGTTTACTATTTTTAATATATGAATCGGTATTTCCAAATAATGGATCAATAATTATAAGTAAAAATTTTGCCAAATTATGATATGGTGAATTAATAGAACTAACAATTGGTCATAAAGGAATATTTTGTTTATGTGTCTTTGGTAAGCCATAAAAATGAGGAGGCTTACTATAATGTGGTGTACGTTTCCTTCGTTCAAAATCATTAAATTCATGTTTGAATTTAAACAGTTCTGTAAATTTTGCTCTCTATTGATTTTGTTGGATCTTTGTTTAGTTTTGAGTACGGTCCCTCATTTACAAGAGTCATGATTTTTGTGTTATATATATATATATCTTTATCTATAATGACTGTGGCATTACCTTTGTCTGCTGGCAATATTTTTATACTTTCATCTCGTTTTAAAGAATTTATCGATAACTTTTCTTCTGGAGTTAAATTATCTTTAATTTTGTATTGCTTCTCTAAAGCAATTTTTGCCCGTATGCGATATTCATAAAGATTTAATTAATTTTCCTAACTTGCTAGCCATGACATACTTTCATATTTCCGTTGAAACCTTAAAAATAATATATTTCATGAATCTTACTATAGAACGAATTCTGGCCAAAACTCTTCTTTAAACAGAATGTTTAGTACTTACAGTTTAAATTTTTCTGAAGCAATGTATTTTTTTTATTAAGAAATTTTAGAACTACTATTAAAAAAACATTAATATTAACTAAAGCGCTTTTTTGTAATTACTCTGTGACTTTTTCTCTCTAATGTTACTCTAGTTTAGTTGCCAAATTAAGTTTTTGTGGGTAGTTGTTTGGGCTGGCTAGCCTGTATTTGCCCCATTTTCTGCAATAAATAAATACTGTAATTTTTATAATTTTTAGGTTTGAAGAATGCCTTGACTTGCCGATCTCGGAAATCACCATAATGAATTACAAGTTGTACAAGTGTAATTATTGTTCATATAAGGCAAAATACAAAGGCAACGTTAAACGACATCTACTAGTACATAAAGGCCCTTCAGAAACAACAATGTACAAATGTAACTCTTGTCCATTTCAGACGAAACATAAAGATTACTCTAAAATACATTTATTGCGACATGATCCTTCAAAGAGATCTTCGCAAACAAAATTGTACACATGTTACACTTGTTCATATCAGTCAAATGATAAAAGTAACCTTAATAAACATTTACTTGTACATAAGAATCCTTCGGAAGTAACAGTGTACACATGTGACATTTGCTCATATCGGTCAAAATTTAAAGGTGACCTTAAAAAACATTTACTGGCACATTCTTCAGAAGTAACAATGTACACATGTAACACTTGTTCATATGAGACAAAATATAAAAGCACCCTTAAAGTGCATTTATTGTCGCATAAGGATCCTTCAGAAGTAACAGTGTACACATGTGACACTTGTTCATATCAGACAAAAATAAAACAACACCTTAAAAGACATTTACTGGTACACAAAGTACATAAAGTTACTTCAGAAGTAACAATTTTGCATAATGATCGAAGTTATTTCAATAAAAAGAAGAGAGCAACCATAAAAGAGGATCAAAATGACCCTAGTATACATTTTAAAATTGAATCGAACTCGACATAACTTCAATATTCTAGAGATTTGTACTGCAGCCCTGCTCAAAATGTTTCGTCAATATATAATCAAAATTTTTAAGTTTTATTAGTTTGGTAATCATTTATGAGGTTTCGTGTTTCTGTGAGTTGAGGATGTAGACTTTATATGATTTTCTAACATCAACAAAAACAAACTCAACCGAAAAACATTACTGAAAAGATAGATATGAGCGAACCAGTGACCACCAAACAAATTTTAAATGAGAGAACTTCTAGAACACAAACATATGTAGATATACTCCAAAATGGGCAAGAAAAAATTATGAAAGAAGTAATAAACTTAAATGATGTAAATTATGACCATCCTTCTAAATCATCCGACAGCAGCTCACAACATAAAGAAGAACCTTTTAAAACAGTCATCTCAAAGAAGAAAAGAAATAGAGAACCAAAAATATGTGGGGAAGCAGAAATTACGAAGGATGATGAAGTACACGGTTTTGTGGGAAGAGAACCACCACAGAAAAAAATTTGGCTGTTTGTTACGAGGGCGAAAGATCATGTCACGGAAGGAATGGTCCAAAAATACATACAAAATAAGACAACAAATGTTTCGAAGTGGGCCTTAGCTATGAACATCTGGAAATAAAATAAATATAAATAAACTTTATTTTCCTTTTGTGACAATATGATATAAATATTGTATAGGAATAGTCATATTTAACATCTAAAAGAAATAAGGTACAAAACACACATTTTACATATTAAAATATTCGTCTAAGTTATAGAAGGTTTTACTTACTAAAAATAATTTAAGTTGTTTTCTAAATAGCGGTAATTCGTTACAATTTTTTATATCTATAGGAAGGTGATTAAAAACTCTTGGCCCTAGGCAATTGGGTGATTTTACAGATACATTGAATTTATTGAAGGGTATATGGAGGTCATATTTTTGCCTGGTATTTATTTTATGTAAATCCTTATTACAGACAAATTTACTCTTATTTTTGAAGACATACAAACACAGTTCAAAAATGAGAAGTGACGGAAGTGTTAGTATATTATATTCCTTGAATGCATTTTTACAAGTGTCCCTTGTCGTTAAGCCTACCATACATCTTATTACACGCTTTTGAGCTAAGAATACATTATTTGATAGGGTGGAAGCCCCCCAAAAACAAACACCATATCTTAACCGAGAATCAACCTCAGCATAATATAAATTCTTAAGCTGAGTCATATTTAGTACATTCTTTATATTTTTGAACTGGTAAACTACCGAATGTAATTTAGCTATCAGTGATTCACAATGAACTTTCCAGTTTAAGCTACTGTCTATATTTATACCCAAGAATTTTACATTGGACATTCTTGTTGATATTGATGTATTATCAAGTTGTATATTTGGATAATCACATTTCTTTTGCCTATTGTGAAATATTAATGCCTGCGTTTTCTCAACATTAAAGTAAAGAGAATTTTCACAGAACCAGTTACTAAGAGTCTTTAATAAAATATCACATTGGGTCTCCAAAGTATCAACACTTTTATCAGACAACACAATCGAGGTGTCATCGGCATAAAAAGTAAAGTCTGCTAATGTATTCAAACTATCAAGATCATTGATATATAATAAAAATAATATGGGACCTAATACCGATCCTTGCGGTACGCCCATATTAATTTCAACAGAAGCTGAATAAACAGAATTGATTGTATTGCACGTAGTGTTAGTAACTGATACATACTGTTTACGACTTGACAAATAGCTTTCAACCCAGTCTAAAGGTAGACCCCTTACCCCATACTTATAAAGTTTCGAGATCAATTTTTTATGGTCGACGCAGTCAAATGCCCTGCTTAAATCACAAAAGATACCAACAGGGCATTCACCTGCTTCAATATATGATATTATCTTTTCATAAAATGACTCTATTGCACTAAGAGTGGATTTATTATTTAAGAATCCATGCTGGTTATGTGAAAATATATTGTTTTTATTCAAAAATGGCATTAATCGGTTTAAATAGCAATATTCAATTATTTTTGAAAATCCTGAATATAATAGCATATACAAACACATTCTGGCCAAAAGGAGTAGCAGTATACAGGTTCAACTTCAAAAAGGAAGAAAAATATTTAAACCGAATAAGAAATACAAACCAACAAGCTGGAAATTTTCCAACAGAGCCCCAGAATCAGGACTTCACATAAATGTAAATGTAGAAAATAAAACTTCTTTCAATAAAATCACAACAAAAAGAAACATAAATATATTCCATCAAAATATTCTGAGAAAGAAGTTGAAGCATTTTTGGAGGTAAATGGAGTCCCATATGACTTTCTCACTTTTACAGAACACTGGCTCAAAACTGAAGAATTCAAATCAATTCATATTGAAGGTTATACGAATGCAGCATGTTATTCAAGATCTCAAATGAGTCATGGCGGGTCCTGCATTTTCGTTAAAAATGATTACAATTTTGTGGAACTACATTTTCTGAAACAAAAAAGTCAAGAATTAGATTGTGAATGCTCAGCGGTTCTGGTGGAAGAACTGGGTATGATCATTCTCTCGGTGTACAGGTCTCCATTAGGTAATATAGAAAATTTTTTAAACATAATGGAAAATATATTAGATACCTTAATAAGTAAGCAAAAATATAACATCTTTATTTGTGGAGATTTCAATATAAACATTTTAGATATAAATCCTAGCACAAACAAATTTAAAGACTTAATTAATAATTTCAACTTAAATTTCACAATAACTGATCCAACCAGACAAAGTTCCCTCATTGATAATATAATAATAAACAATAAAGTTAACTTAGTGAATGCAACAAATATTTCGAATTCTCTATCAGATCACCTCGCAGATCACCCTAGATCATAGCACAGTGTGATCCCGGAAAATACACACGTGCGGAGTTTAAATATAAAAAACGATTCTTTTCCGATCCAAACATAAGAAATTGTATAAACGAAGTAAAAAATTATCAATGGTATGAAATTTACAAGTGTCATGATGCCAATAAAGCATATAATATGTTAATAAACACCTTACAATACCTGCAGGACAAATACTTCCCAGAAAGAACACTTAATACAAAATGCAATAGAAAACCTTGGATAACTTTAGGAATAAGAATTTCATGTGAACATAAAAAAATATTATACAGTCAATATAGAGAAGGATTTATTACAAGGGAATATTACTACAAATACACAAATGTTTAAAAAAATAGGTTATAAGAAATGCAAAAATCATGCAAAATAAAAATATAATTAAAAAATCCACAAACAAAAACAAAAGTACTTGGAAGGTCATAAAAACTATAACAAATAAAAATAAGAAAAGTGAAAATTTTGATATAAATGAACTTAAAAACGAACAAGAAACTAGTATAGAGGCCTTAAACAGAATTAATGACTATTATATAAATATATGCAAAACAAACAAAACAAATATGCACGTTGACATCAAGACATTAACAGTTTCTATCTTTTTGTCGGAAACAGGTGAGTCCGAAATCATAGAGATAATAAGTAATCTCAAAAATAGTAATGCAGTAGGAGAAGACAAAATACCTATAAAAATTTTAAAATCTCTAAAAACATATATTGCTGCACCTTTAGTGCACAAAGCCAATTTAATGTTACATAACCAAGTATTTCCTGAAAGACTACAGACCAATTTCAATTTTAAATAACATCTCAAAAATTTTTGAGAAACTATTAGCGAGAAGGCTAATAACATTTTTCAACCGAAATAATATATTCTAACTAAATCAAAATGCTTACTTAAAAGAACGATCAACAGAACGAGCCGTCTTTCAGGCAATAGATAAAATTTTAAAATCAATTAATGAAAGAAACAAAACTGAGGGTATATTTCTAAATTTATCGAAAGCTTTCGACACATTAGATCATGGTCGATTAATGGCCAAATTAGAAAGACTTGGTATAAGGGGTGTAGCTTATAATATTATAAAATCATATTTAACTGATAGGTTGCAAAAAGTTGAAGCAGTCAATTTAAATGGACAAAATCTTAGTTCTGAGTGGAGATCTGTGCATCGTGGAATACCTCAGGGCTCAGTGTTGGGGCCGTTGCTGTTCATAATCTATGTAAATGACTTACCTGATGTCATTCCAGAGGCAGTGATAGCATTTGCTGATGGTACCTCTGCCATTTTATCTGCAAAACTATTGAGGACCTAGAAAAGAAAATATTACATTCTATCACCTTATTAAACATCTGGCATGACCAGAATTTACTCACCTTGAATTTGGAAAAAACTGAGGTAATGCAGTTTCATTCATCATATGAAGCGGCAGAAGAAATCAATATAAAAACCGATAAAATGGTACTCAAAGATGCGAAAACAGTAAAATTCCTTGGCTTACATCTTGACTCAAGATTAACTTGGAAAAAACATATTGAAGAACTAGCCCCAAAGCTAAGCTCATTATGTTACCAACTCCGCACTTTACGAGACAATATCAGCATAAATATGTGTTTAAATGTATATCAGTCCTATTTCCAATCATCTATAAAATATGGAATTATTTTTTGGGGAAACTCTGTGGAGGTAAAGAGAATACAAGTTCTACAAAAAAAGTGTATACGTAATATATTTAGTCTAAATAGAACAGACTCTTGTAAACCATATTTTAAAAACTATAGCATACTAACCTTGATGTCTCTCTACATCTTTGAGTGTACAGTGTTCTACAAAAAAAACTACACATTTTTTTAACAATACAGACAAACGCATTTATATGAAACTCGCCACAGAGATATCCTAGTGCCGTATAACACCAGTCTCACGCAAGTTCAAAAAGGTGTAACAACCTCAGTGATTAAAGTATATAATCACTTGCCGGACGCACTGAAAATACTACCTTTATATACTTTTAAAAGAGATTTTAGACAAATTTTAATAAAAAAATGTTATTATACATTGAACGAATATTTTTCTGACTATGAATTTTAATGTGTTATTGTGTCTACTTTTTTATTTTTCTAAAATATTTATTAGTTAAGGTGTTTTATATTTATTACTGCAGATTGCATTTTTCTTGTTTTGACGTGTTTTATACCTTGCATGGTTTTTATTGAATAAAGCTTATTATTATTATTAATACCATAATCGTAAAACTACCTTTAAGGCAGAAACGCCGACAGGCTGGAGGCAGTAATGGCCAAATACAATAGCCAACCGTAATTTGGAAATTACGCTCATTTACCCATCCCTCGAGCGGTATACGAGAGACTGCCGAAATGCAGGCAGGTCAGTCATATTTCTGTTCTCAAACCATTCACTTCGTATATTTAAACTTAAGAGTCGTAACCACTTTTTGTTAAAGTTTTGTTTAATAAATAACTCCTGAAGAACATTTAATTAGTTGTACTCACACAACAAAAAATTTCACAAGAAATTGCACTAAAAACTTAATAGGCATCTAAAAGAAATCATAAGCTGATTTGAGAAGTTAATCCATCCAATATAGCGGAAACTGAAAGTGAAAGTTTAAATGTTCTCTGCAGTTTTTGTAAAAAACCTGCAGTAAATAAAAAAGTAAAGTGGACGTCGTGTTCAACAATCTTTCATAAGAGCTGTTCAAATAAAAAAACAAAAAAGTGCTGTGATAAGCAGTTTTATGTAGAAGAAAAAACAAAAGATATAATGGAAGTGGTAGATTCAGTAGACGGTTGCTTGATAGATAAGTCAATCATTTTAGAAAACAATCTGTTAAAGGAAATGAATGAAGATCTAAGAGAAAATATTAAATTACTTAAAGAAAAAATTGAAAAGCTGGAAACTGAAAATTTGCAACTAAAGAATACTAAGAATAAAGAAACTGAAATACAAACATTGAACTCACAAGAAAACTTAATTGATACCATTTGTGAAACACTAAAAGTAAAATTGGCAGATAATTTCAAATCAATAACAGAAAAAATAAACTTATGGACATAAAAATAAATACGTTATATAAAAGCAAAACAGAACAAAAACACACTTTATCAGTAGAAAAACCACAAACATTGATTAAAAATAATAAGAGTGGAATTCCTAAACAGTCAAATATAGAAACTCCCAAACAAGTAAATACAGAGACTACCAAACAATGTCCGTTAACAAATAAAGAAAATACATCTAAATAACAAAATTTAGCTGCCCTTGAAGATCATCAAAAAAAAATTATGAATGATGTAATTAATCTAGAATCATATGAAATGGTGAACACTCAAGAGAACTCTACAATACAGAAACAAAATAATGAAAATGATAAATGGCAGATCGTTCAAAAGAAAAAAAGCGGTTACAGAAAACATATAGGTCAATCAGAAGAAAAAGATGAAAAATTTAAAGGAGCGAAACGAAAGATATTGATGTGTATATATATATAAAGTGACACGAGAAACCACTGAAGAGGATATAACAAACTTTTTGAGAAGGAAAACCGGAGAGAAGGATGAAGATTTTATTGTTAAAGATTTGAAGGAATCAGGCAAGTTAAAATCTTTCATGATTGCAGCAGACTTTAAACATAAAGACAATTTTTATAAACCATCTTTTTGGCCAAAAGGAGTCAACTACAAAAGATTTGACTTCAATCGACATTATGAAAAACACAAAACTAGACAGATCATTACTGACAATAATGATAAACCGGTGTCTTTTTTAGAAGTAGCAGAATAAGACCATATCAAGTGAAGGAAGAACAAGACCTATCTACACCTCATAATTCTACTAGTTCAGATATACTCAAAATACCTCAACCTCAATATGCTTTACTGCATCAAAACATACAATGCTTAAAAATAAATTATTAGAAGCTGAAATTTTTGTAAAAGGCCTAGGTATGGTACCTACAATACTCTGCTTTACGGAACACTGGTTTTTAATCCAAGAAGAAATGTCAATGCAACTTGAAGGCTACAATTTAAAGTCGTCCTGTTACTCTAGAAAGGACATGATTCATGGTGGGTCTTGTATTTTTCTCCGTAATGATGTTGATAAATACATGGATTGCATAGAATTCGAAGAACTGAAACAAAAAAGTGTAGAAGGTATAGTGTATACGACCAGAATAGAAACCATATAAAAACTAAAAGCCGGCAAAAACAGTCGGCATCTCTTTATTGTTTTTCATATGACAAGCATTTCTGTTTACCTCCGCAACAGATGCCGACTGTTTTTGCCGGATTTTAGTTTTTATACGGTTTCAATTCTGGTCGTATACACTATATCATTGAGTGATCATCTATTGTATGTAAAAGTATAATTTCTGTAATTATATGTATTTATAGATCGCCAACAGGCAATCTTGAAACATTTTTTAAAGTCTTAAGTGAAATTTTAAATATTGCTCAAAATAAGTGTAAAAATTATATGATTCTCTGTGGAGATTTTAAAGTAAATTTGCTTAATATTAATAATGTAAAAATTCAGTCTTTTTTGACTCTGCTGCAAACATACAATTTGACTCAAAAAATAAACGAACCAACTAGAATATCAAAACATTCAGCTACACTTTTAGATAACATCTTTATTAATTTTGAAAATACTCATATGGGTGGGGTAATTACATCAGCTCTATCTGACCATCAGGCTCAATTACGTAAAATAGAATATCCTGTAAAAAATAAAATAAACTTTGAAAATGGCTGCAAACAAAGAATATTCTCAGATGCAAAACTACAGACTTTTAAGAATGAAATACAAAATATAAATTGGAATGAAATTTTTTATTGTAGAGATCCTAATAAATCCTATCAAATATTTATGTATAAAATTAAAGAAATTTTAAATATTTTATTTCCATTAAAAACAATAAAAACAAATAAAATAAAAACATGGATCACAAAAGGCATCAAAATATCTTGCAAAACTAAACGAAATCTATATAAACAAAAAATAAAAGGTGAAATATCTGTTGTTACTTATGATACCTATCGTAACATACTAAAAAAAGTTATATCCGAGGCAAAAAAACGGTCAAGCATCTCATACATACAGCTACTAATAAAAGCAAGGCAGTATGGGAACTGGTAAAGAGCCATACAGGGTCTAAAACTAAAAACAGATGTCCACTTTTGAATAATATTGATATACAAGAAAGCAACAAACAAATAGTCCTAAATAACGTAAATTACTTTTTTATAAATAATTGTCCAATTATTAATTCTAGTACAAATTATGAAAATCACATTACACCAATAGAAACAAGCATATTTTTGTCACCGACTAATCCTGAAGAGGTCTGCACAGTTATAAAAAATTTAAAAAATACTAAGGCGGTAGGTGCAGATGAAATACCTGTAAAATTATTAAAATATGTCGCCGCTGAAATAACTGCTCCACTTAGTTATATAATAAATTTATGTTTTACTACTGGTATAAATTGAAAACCTTAAAATTGCTTATGTAAAGGCAGTATATAAAAAAGGCGATAAAAATGTGATAAACAACTATAGGCCCACAGCGTTACCCTCTAACATCAGTAAAAATTTTTAGAAAATAATATATACTAGAATAATAAATTATCTTGAAAATTATGGGATATTACATAACACACAAAACGGATTTAGAAAAAACAAATCTACAATTAGAGCAGGTTACCAAACACTTTGTGAAATAATCCATTCACTGAATAATAAAGAACACACAGTTGCTGTAAGCTTAGACCTATTAAAAGCTTTTGATAGTGTGGACCATGATGTTTTAATAGAGAAGCTCGAAAAGTATGGAATTAGAGGTAACACGTTGCAACTAATAAAACTTATCTAAATAATAGAACGCAGTATGTTGTAGAGACAGATAGTAATGGAGAGTTATTAAAATCACAAAGTATGGTAATAAAGAGAGGAGTATCACAGGGATCGATATTGGGACCATTATTGTATATTTTATACACCAACGACCTACCCATGGCCCTTGATAAATATGCAGATGATTGTTCGTTAATTATTCACTCACCAGATCCAATAGTCTTGGAGCAAAAGGTTTTCTCGGCACTAGACATGCTAGAAAAATATTATACCCCACTTAATCTAAAATTAAACAAAGCTAAAACACAAGCTATAACATTTTCAAATAGCAAGCCTAATGATAATAAAACTTTTACAAATGGTATCACTATCTTGAATACTGTGTCTCAAATATGGTTTCTGGGTATTACGATAGACTCTAGGCTTGATTGGAAGTCCCATACTGACCAGTTTGCAACTAATATCGCCAAGTATTGTTATGCCTTAAAAGTAATATCTCAAAATATTAATGCGGAGGCAGCATATATGGCATACTAGGCCTATGTGGAATCGAGATTTAGATATGGTTTAGTCTTTTGGGGAAGCACGAATCATATCTACAAAATATTTGTATTGCAGAAAAGATGTTTCAGGAACATACTGAATATCAAACAAATGGTTAGCTGTAAACCTATATTTAAAGAACAACAGATACTTACCTTAATAAGCCTATATATTTATGAGGCTATAATATTTGTAGTAAAAAATATGTCTTTGTTTTCAGACCATGATAGAGTTCATTTATATAACACTAGAAATAAAGACGATTTGCTAAATATTAAAGCAAACTTTACATATGTACAAAGAAACATACCGTTTTCCATAATAAAAGTCTATAATAAACTTCCAGACACATATAAAAACCTATCCCTAAAACATCTAAAAGAAAAGTTACGAGCCGCTCTTCTGGTAAAAGCATACTATACACTAGATGAGTATTTTGTTGATACACTTTAAATCCTTCTTAAGTATTTATAATAATTTTAATTGTTATTTTTTAATATATAATTAATGTTCCTGTGTCTTTGTTATACATTATTTTAACTTTTGTTATTACTATTTTTTTTATATAAATGACCATTTTTTATACATGATTAATGTCTCTATTTATCTTTTTTTTTTTAATCTTGTGACATGTTCCACACCCTCTGGGTTTTTTTGTAATTTCTTTTACATGAACTAATAAAGACATATCTGTCTATCTAATTTTTTGACATGCTTTAAGAGTACCATCAGTTCTCTACGAGCTCACGAGTAAAACGAATTTTTAATAAGAATTTACTGATATTGGTTTGTCCATTTGTAGATATTTATGAACAAAGTTGTTATATGATTTGAATAGAAATTGTTCATGAGATTTCGTGATTATTGAAGATACTGAAGTATAATAAATATTTTACAAGAATTTACTAGCACTTACAAGTATTTTCGTATAAAATTTTCTAAAGCTGCAAAGAGTAATTTCATGATATCTCTTAAGGGTATTATACGTTTTAAAAATACTATAAGTAAAAATTGCTTCCAAAAGATTTTGCAGTTACGTGACTAAAAATCACGAGTCTGTGAAACTTGTATAAGGTTTGGAATGTTTTTTTTTTTAATAGCAGTTTTTAAAAGTATTCGGAGGAATTGAAGGGCGCACGACTCTTTTTAAGGAATTAACAGTCAAGAATTCATGTGTATTTACATGAAATTTTGTACTCGGTAAATACGTACTCGGCCCAGCAGCGTTCTGTAGAGATGATTTTTTTCGAATTCCAAAGAATATGTTCCAAACATTTTGTTATGGGTACCTAGGTATATGATAGTTTTTACATGATTTATAACATAATATTGCAATGTTGACAGTGAATTTGCCTATTTGATCAAAATGGGATGCATAAATGTTCTTAAAATTTCACTTAGTGTAGATTGTTCTTAAGGTGATATGTAACGTTTTTTTTTAGTACGCTTTACATATTATTTTAACATGTATTCTATTATATTGACTTGCGTAAAAAAGTATTGTTAATAACACAAATAAAACTGATTGAATATGTATAGTTATATGGTTATTAATTACATCCTCCTCCAGTAACGTGCGAATAGACATAGTTTTGGGTTGATAAATGAAGGTAGGTTTTAAGATCAAATCAGATTTTAAACTGAGTGTACTAAACAATGCAAAATATATGGATGAAAAATAAAACCCTAACTTTTCGAAAAACTTCGTTGAATTTTCAATGTATCTGAACATTTTTAAATTCAGGAAGAAAAAACGATGAATATATTAAATGTAGATAGAGCAAAATACTTTATTTTATAGCAATACATAGTGGTTTTGTTGTTTTTATTAACATATTCTACATGTAAACTTAGGAAACATACATCTGTATATACGTTATATAAAGCCATTAACTTCTTAAATATCATAACTGCATAATTTACAAATGTATAGATTACATAAAAATCTTTGTGAAATGCCAAAGCGCACTGCATACTGTAAGCATCTGGCCTTGTTTTTTAATACTACAGCCATATCAATGTTCTTGTTACTGAGTTCTATTCAATAAGCCAATACATCCGTCACAGACGTATCCTCATACAACAATCCAAGGGTTAAACGGTACTTCTGGTAATCTTTGAGAATGCCTAACCTAAAACAAAAATTACATTCATCCTTAATCTGTTTTAATAATGTACAAATGTTAAAAAGCAGTAATTTGTGATGACTTTGAATTTCATATTATTCATATAGAATCTACACTTACTTTACCAACGAGATATCGCTTGCTAATTTTTTTGTATCCAGAAATTCTATCCATTTACAGCAGTGGCGGTTCCTCAGTTTTTAAACTGGGGAGGCAGGGGATAGATAGGCCTGGGTGGTTCCGAGGGGCGGGAGGTATACACATGTGCGCCGCGATGAAAATTTTGCGAATATATCGAACTTTTAAACTTTACCATTACACAAATATTAGTAATTTTCTCTTCATGTTAGTCAGTATAATTTGTTTTATGATAAGTATCAAAGTATAAAGTAAAAAACAAATTCTACCGTCCAGCAAGAACCAACGTGGAGGTCTGAATTATATCTTGCCAGGATGGGATTGTGGGGTAGGGGTGCTTTTAATAGGTGAGGGAGTTAATTATTAATATAATAATAGTAATAATAATATGGCACAAATGCTACCACAATCAAAACAATTATATAGTAATATGAAATAAATAATAAACTCTGAAACGATAACATAAATAAAAATATTCTCAAATTAAAAATAGTTAAATAATAACAAACTGAAAAACAACACAAATAAAAATATACTTGGTAGTATACTTACAATCTACAGAAGTAGAATAATTGCTGTGGTGGTTTTTTAAATTTTAAACAAAAAAGAAATTGAACAAAAAAACTACATGTCTAAATGTTCTTGTAAATTAATGATATCCGTCTATCTTTTTGTTTGGCAAAAATATCTATTACTTCGTCATAAAATGTATTATTCTGTGTTAGTTCCTTAACAAGCCGTTTTTCGATAGAAATGATAGAAATATTTTTTTATCTTTCTTGCTCAATAGTATTTCTAGTAAATGATTTGATTCGTTTGAAGGCGGAAAAACTCCTTTCTACTGAAGCAGACGTAACAGGAATTGTGACAGCTAAAGTAAGTAATCTATAAAATTCTGTTAGACAAGAAATTAAGTCATTATTATAAATAAATGAAATCATTTCGGTAGGGGTTTGACAATTTTGAAACAATTCTTTGTCAGCGTATACAGTTGTTAATTCATTTTTTAGTGCTATTGAATCAAAAAGGTTATATTGTTTTAATAATGATTCAAATTTATCATTTGGAAATTCTTTTGAATATGAGAGAAAATTATCTTTTCTTATTAAATCGAAAAATTCTAATTTATCTAAATCGGAAAATCTTATCTGTAGTTGATTAATTATTGTATCCAAAATTTCATTGAAAATCTGTTTATAATTCAGTCTCAAATCTTGAAGATTTAATGTTGTCTTTCTTTTCTTTGGCGCCGGTTCACCACTTTGGAAATCTTCAGACAGTTGGTTGTAAAGATCATTAAAATGAATTTCATTATTTCTAAAATCTTGCAATGTAATAGTTAATGCATTCAAACGTTTCCTGTGCTTTTATTTTGTAAAATTGAAAATACAACATCGGTGTGTTTAAAGATAAATTTAAAAGTATGTAAAAGAAAGAGAAAATGAGGATCTTTAAGATGTCTTTTTAAGCCAACAGCTTCTCTTAAAGTTGGCTGATCTTGTTTGAAATCATCATGTGTCAAAATATAATCAAAAACTTCTATTAACTTATCCCTGTTTTTGAATACTGTAAAAACTGCTCTAGATGTAAAATTCCACCTTGTTGCCACATTTGACGGTAAACGGTCAGATCCTATGGTATTAAGTACCTCTGTTCTTTTAGTTGATTTTGAAAAATATGATGAAAATCCAGACAAGTTGGCAAAAAAAATTTTACATTCTTTGATGCTATCTATGCAGGCTTTACTCAATATTAAATTCAACGTATGCGCATAGCAATGTGTAAAAAGTGCCTGAGGGGCCATTGTTTTAATTTTTGCCTGTAAGCCATTTAAGTGACCAGCCATAACTGATGCCCCATCATATGTCTGAGCAACAAGTTTATTTTTTAAGTCGTATTTTCCAAATTTTTCTGTTAAAAAATTAAATAAATCATTTGCGGTTCGACCTGAACTAACATTGTAAAAACCTGCAAATCGTTCAACCACTTGCCCTTTAATAACATATCTGAAAACAACCGATAACTGTGAACAGCAGCTGATGTCTGTGGTTTCATCAGCTTGCCAAGAAAAGAAAGGTACTTCATTTAATTCGCTTTCAATTTTTTGTACTACAACACAACTAATTGATTCAATTAAATCGTTTTGAATAGCTTTAGAAGTTCCCGAAAAAACTGTAGCTTCGTTTAAAAATTGTTCCATTTTGCCATCGTATCTGCTCAGAAAAGAAATAAGCTCTTGAAAATTTCCTCTATTATCTGAATGTACATTCTCATCATGTCCCCTAAAAGCCAATTCTTGACAACATAAAAAAATTACCGTATCAATTAGTCTATTTAAGATGTCTCTATTTTCTTTAACCTTTACATTATGATCTACAATTGACTGTTTGTGCCCTTCATCAATAGAATTTAAAATATTCTGTTTGCCAAATAACTTGAATTTTATTGAAGCAGTTAAATGTCCTTTTGACCTAGCATGCCTTTCAATTGATCTGGGTAAGTTTTTTAAATCATTATATCCTAATTTTGACCAAACAGTGTTCTCTGGGTCATTAGAAAAAAGTAAACAATACCAGCAATATAATTTATTTTGTACTGGACATCCAGTTAACCACTCACATTTATCATACCATTGTACACAAAAAGAACGATTATGTTTTGAAGTTACTATGAGATTTTGCATGGTAGGTTGGGGCCTTTTTAAAGTTTTTATTATAAATATCTTGTCATCATATGTTAATTGACTAAAATGAACATTCTTCAAAAGGAAATTTACAATATCATCTACAGATTTAAACACTTCACCGATACTGACATTACCATTGTTATTGCTTGTACTTACGTTTAATTCCATTTTTGACGTTTTATCAATATTTAAACAAAAATTTTAAATGAATTTATTGCACTTAATAAAATGAAAACCACCACATACACATTTACTTTCAATTAACCTAAACGGTAAACGGTACGACTGTCTGGACTCAGGAAGCGGGAAAATAAAAGTCAGATGTTTATTAATCTTTGTTCCTATTGGTCCGGAGCTTGGCCTCCGGCACGTGGTTTTGAGAGCAGATTTTAATGGGTAGCTTCAAACGTTTCAAATTGAACCATTCTAAACGCGAAAGCTATGTTAGAAGCGTTTGGAGGCCTGCCTCACC
Source organism: Leptura quadrifasciata (assembly GCA_963675555.1). NCBI lineage: Eukaryota > Metazoa > Arthropoda > Insecta > Coleoptera > Cerambycidae > Leptura > Leptura quadrifasciata. The sequence goes on along the minus strand of OY776680.1, from coordinate 91,579,135 downwards.
CAAGTTTACCATCCTTGTGCCTCACCAGTCACCATGGATAGAATGTTACAGTTGTGCAGCGTTGCCGGTTATAATAATAATAGTTTAAATTCGCAGATTTAGGGAATATTTGTGTTAATTTAAATTTGTCGTTTCATAAAGTATATTTATATTTATAATAATGTAAATATGTAAAGTAACTGTAAAGGCAAATCAGAAGTAGGGAGGCCCGGCCTCCTCTGCCTCCTCAGAGAAACCGCCACTGATTTACAGGCAAGCTGAGCTGAGGGCTCGTTCGAAATAACATATAATCCATCACCACAGTTTTAGAAATTTTTGGGATATCATTTAACGTTACACTTAAATCTTCTACCTTTATACCACTTCAACACCATTAATATACTCTAACTTAGAAATATAATTTGGTGACTCCTAAAATGACGTGTATAGATCAAATTTAACATTCCTAATTGTTAAAATTAACTCACCATTACGAAAATAAAAACCTTTTGACAGTACGGAAAAAAACACGTCCGTTAAAAAACTGAAATAAAACGCAAAATTAAAGCCAGTTCAACAAATCACCAAACGTATTAGTAAAAGGGAACACTAATAATTAATTTTACACAAAAAAAACTTTTCAAAAAGCTCTAAAATACCTACCTTAAAACTTAGTATAATTAAATGACTGTAAATATCACAAAAACTTTCGAGTCCACTTAACTGAAGTTGCAGCTTGATTGTGACGTCAGCTGATACTACTCCATTGTTTACTTACTGCACTACTGATATAACTAACTATCTAATCTGTGCTACTGATGTAATGACAGAGCGTCTCCAAAGCATCTGCGGCACGTGATCATATGGGCGTGGCTAATTGGCTTGGAGGATAAACAAAGCAGATACCATAACCTAAACGCATTTGGATAGCATTGTGTGAAAAGTTTCAGTTTATTGTGAACGCTATATTTGCTTAGTTTGTGTGCCTATAACAAAAATTTTATTTTAATAATGTTTAGTGATTATTACTACACCTTAGACGCTGAAAGTGCGGTTAGATATAGGGAAAAAATCGCTGTAATTGGTATAGATCCGTACTTGGTAGACATCAAACAATGCAGTAGTAAAATCGAAGATTTTCCCAAGACGATATATCCAGATATTGTTAATTATTTACTATATACTAAGAGTGCGTACACCCATGAAGATTTTAAAGCTTATAAAGGACTTGATGCCTACAAACAAGCTACTTGTGGATGGGTTAAATATATACATGTAAAGAAAATGTATGAAAACTTCTTGATATTGGGAAGAGTAAGTTACTATAGTTGAGGTTTAAGCATGTCAAGCATTATTCTACTTTTTTACAGGTTATGCATTCCCAAAAACTAAGTGAGCAATTTTTAAAACCGTGGATTGTAACAAAAAGTGATGGTAGTATAATATGCGCTCACTGCAATTGCATGGCAGGGCTAGGCGAAACATGTACTCATGTTTGTGCTGTATTGTTTTACTTAGATGTAGCACATAGAAGGTCTCTTGAAATATCACCGACAGATATAAAAGCTTGCTGGGTTGTCCCATCCAAAGCTTCTGAACCAAAGAGAGCTGCCGATATCAATTTTGCAATACCCTCGACGTCCAAATCTAATGTAAATCAACCTTTATATATACGAGAGAAAAAATTAACAGAAGTACCACCTTTAAATAAGGAAGAAATGAATTTAATGTTAATGAATTTAAAAGAAACAAGAAAAGGATGTGTATTGCATGCTATCGTCCCACCATTTTCAGAAGAAATTAAAGAAATGCACAATGAAAGGACCACCCACATGTTCAGTAGCTTATATAAACTTGAATATGAACAAGAAACGTTGGAGAAATTAGTGGAAATTGGTAAGTAATGCCCCTTAAAACATTTAGTACCCATTCATAATTTAATTATTTCTAGGATCACAGCTGGACTTTCAAATTTCAATAGATTCATGCAAGGAAATTGAAAAGGCAACTAATAAACACGCTAGTTCAAAGGCATGGTTCAATTATAGAGCGGGTCGTATAACGGCTTCTAAATTTAAAGCCGTTTGCCGAACCAATTTACATAAACCCTCACACTCTTTAATAAAGGTAATATGTTATCCTTTTCGAACAAGATTTAAGACAAAAGCTACAATATATGGGTGTGAGCATGAAAAGGAAGCTTTAAATAGTTATACGTCACATATGGAACATAGTCACGAGGGTTTTGGTGCAGAACCAGTAGGTTTATGTATAAACCCCAGTTTTCCTCATTTTGGAGCTTCACCAGATGGTCTAGTTTCCTGCGATTGTTGTGGATTAGGATGTGTGGAAATAAAATGTCCATATTGTGCTAAAGACTTGGATGTGACAGACATGGAAGTCTTGAAAAAAATGGGAATACAAAATTTGGATGGGGAAAGCCGCCTGAGTGAAAATCATGCTTATTATTATCAAATACAAATGCAGTTAGGCATCACTAGGTTAGGTTATTGCGACTTTGTTGTTTGGAATAAAAATAAGTTTATTATGGAACGGATATATTTAAATGAGACTTTTTGGGAAGCAGAAAGTAAAACTGCTTCGATGTTCTTCTATAATGTAATAGTACCTGAATTGTTGGGAAAGTTTTACACAAGAGGTAATGAAACTGAACACTGGCCTGCCCCTCAAGAAGAAATTGTTGACTAATGACAATATACCTACTCAATCTTTAAAGTGAAATACCCTATTAAATTATGCGTTATGTGCTGCGATAATAGTTCTTTGTTTATGAACAGTAATAAATGGTTTCTTTTATTAGTCTGAAATTCATTTTTAAAGGGGTGTTTTATGTAACTACTTCTGCAAAATTTCAAATGTGTGCAAATAGTATATTGTATACCTAGTAGGAAAAGTGTAACATTCCCGGACGACTGTGAAGATTGGTTGGCGAGGCGCAAGCCGAGACAAGCAACACGGAGTCCAGGAATGTGGCTTTTCGTACGAGGTATACATACTATTTTTCCGAAAATCGTTTAAAAAACGAAAGAAATTAAAATCTTGTTTAATTTTGAAAAAGCATGATTAATTTTATTCATAAATAAGTATTGCCATGAAACTCTTAGTAACATTTGTTGCGTAACTATGGAAACGTATTAATATTAAATTGTCAAATTTAACAGAAGTTTTAATCATTTTCGTAGTACATAAATAATAACTGTAAAGAATAGTTATTTATTGTACTAGTGTGTAATTATGCACATTAGTCACGCAAGAAAAAGTTAGCCACGAGACCGTTAGGTCGAGTGGCTAATTTTCTTAAGTGACTAATGTGCAATTACACACGTGTGCAATACAAAATTTTATCCAACACTTTCTTTTAATGGAATTTTATTTGAATAATATTTTTTTAAATTTGACAATTCATTTGACAAATTAATTTTTATATTTGTAAAAATCATTGTAATTGGGAAAGTCATGGAATGGTTGCTATGGTGTTGACTGTTATTTATTGTTTACTAGTTTATACACATAAACAACATATAAAAGTAGAAAATAATCATTAGTTGTGAAACAGTTATTTTTCGTTGCCTGGCAATGACTAACTGCAAGGAAATATTGACTTTTGCTTCTAGAAATTTTGTCAGAAATGTCAATATTTACGAACGATTTTCGGAAAAATATATTATTAGACAACTCATTTCAAAGTTATGATACTTTCCTCCTTAATTTAATGGGTGGCACCTGTCCTAACCATAGTTGTTTGTAGATATGTATGTTCGCTTAAATGTAAGTATACATAATTCCCTTCCTGTGTGAAATGGGTTTTCGCATCCCAAACTGATCACGTTATATTTTCATATAAGTGGTATAGGAATAATTTTGTTGATTTCTTGAATTAGTTATTATTCTTAATCTATAAAATGGTTCTATGTTGTATTATTGGATAGTTGTAATTAAAATGAACTAATAAATATTTTATATAAATATATTTTATTGTAAATATGTTAGTTCACAACAAGTATATGTTAATAAACTCATGCATAACATGTAAATATTTTATTTCTGTGCTGTTTGCTAGTTTTAATTTTTTTTGCACGAAAAAGAATAAAAGAATGTTTTAATGTCTCAAAACAGGGAGTAAAACAAATATGTATGCCTATGTCTATAGAATTGAAAGTCGTTGAAAACTAAAGAGCAGGTGCGCAAGGTGCATAAAATAAAATAATAATGAATGTATTTTTCTAGGAGACATTTAATCTAATGGTACTATGGCAGGGCATAAATTAATAAGAGCACAACAGACAACAACAATTTTATCTATTAAAATAAATTGGTCCTCATAGCTTGATTTTTCTTTCAGCATCTGTAATGGTAAAATATCTTTTAAAATCATATATTTTTGACGAAGCATGCCAATTATTCGTTCAACGTGAATTCGAATGTTTGCTGTCTTTCTTGTAGTTTCAATTTCTTTCGCAGATAACTGTTTTCTCCCTTTAGTGAAAGCTGGAGTCACTACTTCAGCAAAACACATTTTAACCGAGTTTGTTATGAGAAATCCTCTATCTGCTATTACAAGATCACCAGGTTGAAGTTTATTTAAGAAGCCACAATCTTCCGTAATAAATTTATCACTCGCTCTACCTCCATAAGCATTTGAAATAAAACAAACAGAACCTTGAGGTGTACTGCCAATTAAAAACTTTATAGTGTGGTGATGCTTATAATTTGACCAAGTTTTAGCAGCTGCTTCTAAATTTGAAGATCGTTCTATAAAAATTTCTAAACAATCAATAATGACTGTAGTCTTATTTCCAAAATTTTCCTGAAAACAACGAGGCATATTTTCCATGATATCTTTACGCTCAGGCCATATAATACAGCTCTAAAAATAATATGTTTTGTTATGAATATATCACTTTTAAGGGTAACCTACTACCTTCAATCGACCATAAAGAATATCAATTGTTCTATAAAATATACGAGCTACTGTTGTATGATGGATGTGAAACCTAAAGCCTAAGTCTTTGAAAGGTAAGTTTAGCCGTAATTTCATTAATGTTAATATAACCTGGGCAAATTTTGAAATAGCACATATATTCGGTAAATATATCTCAATTACATCATACAAACATTTTACGTATTGGAATTCCGGAAGACCTGTATAATATAAGGTAAAATTATTATTCTGTTTAAAGTATTCCATATCATATTTAAATTTATTTACTAATTCCTGTAATTCATAATTTTTTGTATCTCGTTCTAAAATTTCTTTACGTAATTTCTCTATTTCATTTTTTTGTTGTAATATTATATTAGTTTCTGTATCTGCCTCATGTTCAATTTCAGGATTTACAGATTCTGGTGGTGGTCTTTGACCTAATCTGGTTTGCTGAAAAAAGAACTATCTATAAAAAGCATAATATGTTTTCAAAAAGATTTCCCAACCTCTAAAAATAAAATAATTTTCTGAAATGTAAATGTACACATAATCTACTCTAAAATATTTTTTAAAGCACCATACCTACCTATTCAAAAAAGTATAGCAAAGCAAATATTTAAACGTTCGTATCACATATAAAACAAAGGCACAGGAAAGAGCAAAGCATTATCTTCCTAATATTTGAATATCAACCATTTCATAATTGAAAACAAAATAAATCATATTAAACGTGCAACCTACATATTTATTGATGTAGACAAAAAAAATCATGCAAAAGCAAAATTTCAAAATTCACTGCAACCTCTACATCGTCTCGTAATCTTTTCCTTTTCTCCATTCTAACAAATCTATCTTTACTAGAAGGTTTTGATAAGCTAATAGATTTATAACCCATATTTAAAGACGGTATCCACTCTGGGTTATTGTGATCTTCTAACTTTGAAGGTTTACCTAAATATATTTATTTGTCATACTTACGAAACAATAATTTAGGTACATCCATGTATTTATTAGATACGAATAGTGTAAAGTATTACCTGAAATGAAATGTTTGGAGCATATTCTACCATAATCAATCTTTGATTTGGTTAGATCGTCCCTTTTTAAGGCATTTATCCAAGCATTCCGTCTATCACAGGCAAGTTGAGTAAATTGTTTATGATTGTTAAAAACTGAGGGAATTCGAAAAAAACTGACAGCATCTCTCGCCCCGTTGCTTCCACAACCAACTACCATACAAAAACTTGGCATTTTCAGTAAAATGTGAGGAAATAAAAACCCAAATAGATATAAATGTGCCTTGTTTCTGTTATGGTTAAGGTTATGTTATTTATTTGTATATCCTCCAAGCCACGACCTTGAAAAATGTGACGTCACGTGCAGATGCCCTATTGTACTTTCTCTTTCAAAGTTAAATTTTTGCGATCTCGCGGCTTACACTAATGTCTAAGCGCCTTGAAGCGTGACGTCATTTGCTAGCGTACTCTTGAAGCCGCGCGATATCGCTGCAAGTGGCTTTAAGCGTGACGTCATGACATATTCGCTCGAACGGCACCGCTTATCGCGTCTAATGCGCAAAAATATAGCTTAAGTTTGCCGTATTTTGACATTTCGCAACTGTAACATTTGATGGTTTGTTTACTGCTTTGAATGAGCAACAACTGTTTTGAATAAACAACAATACACAAGCACCAGACTCCACCAGAGCACAAAGTATAGAAATACAAAATAAAAATGCATCAAATGATTTATTTATTATGTTTGCGTGGTTAGACCTAGGGAATGTAGTGCGCAAGCGTCAGAATTGCACAGAAATAATGACACGAAAAACGAAAGTGTTCCAATAACTAACATTTCGTTGATGAAATAAGGACGATGCACTAATAAAATAAGGTAGCCCCTTACTACTGCGTAGCAGTATTTAAAATCAACATATATTCTTCCATTTTGTCAATACAAATCCCGCAACCTGCTTTTGACACTTGCGACACGTTGTAAACACAAAAAAACACACTGATGCAGGATGCACACGTGCACACACATAAACCATCGCCGCCATTATGCATTCACTTGAGACGAGTGGCCTGTCTATACTTTATACGAGCGTCTCGCGCCGCATCCGATCCTGGCTGATTCTAGACATTGTCGGAAACTGAGATATATAAATCTTCGACCATATAAATAAATAACATTGCTGTGAAGATAGGTTTCTACCATCTGCTGCACGAAAATACTAGTTCCTTTCTGTTAACAAAGTATTACTTAACTTCCACTCAATTTTCGTTGATGAATAGGATATTGCTTTAAGTACCTGATAAATTTTAACAGTCAGTTTAGTATCGGTCAGTTAAGCAAATGTTGGTGAATACGGGCGTTACCCGGATACACCCAACGAATTCCAGGAACAATTAACAGTTGGTACTTTCATCGATGGCATAAGAGATGACGAGATCAGGCGAGTCCTTAGATTATCTCGATATTATTATTATTATTATTATTATTAGCCGTTACTCGAGTCCGAGTATAGAAATTTTACAGTCGATAAATTGCGTACAATAAAAAACAAGTAAAAGGTGTAGTCTATTGTAATTTCCATTCATCTACGGTGCACACGACTATGGCTATAGAGGCCAATTCGGGAGAGCACAAGTCGACCGCAATCAGGACAAACATAGACCTGGTTAGGTCTTGGATTCGGCCTTCTTGCAGCAACATTTCCTTGATAGCTGGCCACAACCCCTCGCCATTCGGTTCTGTCCGCTGCAAGTTGTTCCCATTGCTCGTCTGCAATACCGCAGGATTTTAGATTTCCATGGAGAGCGTCTTTGAACCTCTTTCGTTGACCGCCACGCTTTCTTCTACCGCTTAGCAATTCACCATAAAGTGTACATTTAGGAAGGCGGTTATCATGCATACGATGAACGTGACCTGCCCATCTTAGGCGTGCTCTTGAAATAAGCACCTCAATTGGAAGGCTGTTTGCTCTCCTGAGTACTTCCACGTTTGATATGTGATGGAACCAACGGATTTTCATCATACTTCTGAGGTGTCTTTGCTGAAAACGTTCTAATTCTTCCACATGACGACGGTAAGTGACCCAGCATTCACATCCATATAGCAGTGTTGGAATGACAACTGCTCTGTAGACAGCCATTTTCGTTGACAAAGCAAGGTCGTGGTTGTCAAATACTCTCTCTCTAAGTCCCCAGAATGCTCTAGATGCAGCGTTAATTCTATTGCGAATCTCGCTGTCCATGTTTGCTTTGTCATTAACAACGTTGCCTAAGTAATTGAACTGATCCACCACTTCAAGAGAATTTCCGTTAAGTGTAATGTCTATTTGGTTCACTTGATGAGGAGTTGACATAATCTTAGTCTTTCCAATGTTGATTTTAAGTCCCAAAGAATCATAGCTTTGGGCATACACATCTAAAAGCTCTTGAAGCTCTTCCGGCGTAGAGGCTAAAAGTGCACAGTCATCACAGTTATCTCGATATAAGACTGCTAGCGAAGCCTTGATCTATGTCCTCCATTCTACCCTTTAAAATTCTGATCTTATAATCTCATTTTATTATATTGAGAATTTTCTAATTAATTTCAATAGATTAAGAACAGTATAAAATAATAACGTTTTTATTATTTCCACTTACTGTCGAAATGAAGTTGTTAGTCATTTTTACATTCCTCTGTGTGAAAATATACACTGAGAATATGCATTTTAACACAAAAAGTAAGTGGTATAAAATACTTATCGTTTTAAAGACTTTTTTTCCCCTTTATTTACGGAACTAAAATTTTGAAATTGAGTAGTTAACATAATTGCGAAGGTCAATTTGTTGGCATAAAATAATTTTTCAGGCAACTTCTAGTTTCACTGGAAAGACTATTAAAGGAGAATAACCAAACAATAAATAGTCTTTTCTGGTAAAATCGAATATTAACAGGAAAATTATTTTACGTTAAAAATGAGCTAATACAAATATATTAACTCAATATTTAAAACTTTAGTATTGTAAATGATTAAAAGAGGGAGATGTACATTTACCATCTCTAATAATATTTTCCCCAAAATACTTAAGTATGCCTTATTGGTACACATTTTAATAGCGATATAAATAACGCCTTTCAAAATATATGGAAGGCCGTTTTAATATTTATTCACTATTTATCAATATGTGCTTTGAATTAGAGATATCTGAAATTCATTAAAAATATCTACTTGATATTTTTATTTCAATTAAAAATGTCTAGTTGATATTTTTAAATCACGATTTAAAAATATCTACTTGATATCTGAATATGTCGCCATCTATGATGCAGAAGCTGAGGTGTTTAGTTATGTGGCAAACTGCGCATATCTCATTGCCTGTGTTGCCAAATTGCTTATGTTTTATTTAGAATCTCGAATTTTATAGTTCTCTGTGGAATCGTTGGGCAAGGCCAAGTAAATTACAACTTCCCACTTAAAATGAATAGGTAGTTTTTATATGTTCATATCTATCGATTTAGGTACGAATGGTCATCAGAAAGCATTAATAAAAGGATATAATCTGATATAAAGTTTCCCTTGCGCGAGACGCTTGTCTGTTCGTGTAATATTTTCTTAGGTTAGGTTAAGTTGTTATGTTAATATTATTTGATGTATAGTTACTTTGGTATTTCATTTCTAATAGAAAATTTCCCTTGCGCGAGACGCTCGTCTGTTCGTGTAACATTTTCTTGGGTTGGGTTGTTACATTAATATTATTTGACGTATAGTTACTTTATGTCTTACTTCTGATAAAAAATTTGCCTTGCCCTTGGCGGCAGCCAAGATCGGATGTGGCGCGAGACGCTCGTGTGCCAACATAAATAAAATCCAATCTTAACGTGTTACACACCTAGTAGATATTTTTAAATGATTTTAGAATAACTGTTTGATATTTTTAATGGAAATAAAAATATCTAGTTGATATTTATAAAAGAATAAAAATATCTCTTAGATACGAAACGAAAATTGAGTGGAAGTATCATTTTGTTAACAGAAAGGAACTAGTATTTTTGTGCAGCAGTTGGTAAAAACCTATCTTCACAGAGTTTACAATGTTATTTATTTATATCGTATTCTAACCTCTCTAATATTTTCGCAATCATTATTTTGCAATTTTACTGAAAAAGGAGTGGAGACAAAATATATATGTACAATGTAAGTACACAAATATGCCATATTATATCAAATATACAGAAATAGTATAATAGAACATGATTAAAACCAAATAATTTAATTCTTTTTTTTACGGAACCATAAAAACTGGTGAAGGAATGCTTTATGCCAAAGTTACGAGGAGTGATGAAAGGCTTTTAAATATATTGTGGAAACAGTATTTTACAATTGAAAACGCCTATACCATAAATATAGCATTAGAGGCAACCGAGGTGACTATATAATACCACGTTCAATGCCGGCGACGCTTATAAGCGGCCGCGTGTGCCTAACTGCGAGGGCCGCCGACGCTTTAAAGAGTCCGAAACAACCTGATACTAATGCGTATTATTCAGTCTGGTTCGGCACATACGTTCGCGTGTATGTGACGGCACCTAAGTACTTTGAAAAATTTTTCCGTGCGCGGGTTTTAATTTGTGTCTCTAGTTTCTGCTTAGTGTATGGTGTAAAGCGGTTTTATAGGCGCCCGCGTGTGTACCTAGGCGGAGTGGAGAGCGGAAGGACCGGCATTGAACGTGATACTTATCGTACGTGAGAATTACTGTAATGCATATCTAGACTCTAATACAGTTGTATTATCTTCTGAAGAAATAGAAGTTGACCATGGCTAAATTACTGTTTAAAGTTCTTTAAATAAACAAAAAGAAAGTACTGAACCATCGGTTACAGAACTTACTAATGACAAAAGCCTTTAATCACGGAAGTGATTATATGAAAGGGGAAGAAAATATACTCATTAGAATATGGCAAACATAAAAAAACGAAAAACTAATTGACCAAAGTGATATTTAAAAAAGAAAGATATAGTCGGAGAGGAAGAACTAGAAAATCTAAGAGTTTTCCTCTTAGATAAGGATAAAATAAAATGTATTATAGTATTGCAAATAAAAAGAATTTAATATAAATTGTTTTCATAATTTGTAAATGCATTATTTTGTGTAGTATATATGATTCGTATTGTATATAGAATTATAGTTAATAAAAGACTTATAAAATTTTTTTAATAGCAAGATACATATGACTGTAATATTGTACATTCTAATTAAAAGTTGTATTTATTAACGCTTTTCTGATAACAGTACAATGACATGCTGTTTTCTTATATGTCTCTCATCCCTCTGTTTTGGATATATTGATCGAATTTCGTAATGCGTCGTCATCATTGGATGGAAGATGGAAATCACTTTCAATAATATTTAATATCTACATGTAAATTCATATGCCTTTGACACATCACATAACCTGAACAAAACGCTCTGTTAAGAGCTTAACTGCCCAATATTTTCCTGTTAACTTTAACAGGTTGTTTTCTCCTAACTGTGATTGGTGAATACGTCCACAAATATTTAACAGGTTGTTAATGCTTTAACAGGTTGTTACTTATATTTAACTAACGATGATGAATATGGGCGTTAGAGATATCTCTAATTAATTTCAGATATCTGAAATAAATTATAGAGATATCTCTAATTAATTTCAGATATCTGAAATTAATTAGAGATATCTCTAATTCCATTTCAGATATCTCTAATTCAAAGCACATATTGATAAATAGTGAATAAATATTAAAACTGCGTTCCATGAAAATGTCACCATCTGTTAAAAATTTTAAAAACAATGGTGAAATCTGGAACACTATAGCCTCAGAAAATGTGTTGGTTAATATGGGCATAGTTAAGGGCTCTTAGAATATTTACATGAAAACGACGCATTCTTGACGAATATTGATTAAAAATGTTTACCGGGATCATATGTCGTCTGGAGGCATATTTGTTTTATCTAAAGTCAGTAATAATAATAATACTTTATTAATCCTTTTGATCGCGTACATAATATAGAATAAGTCATTCTACACAAAATATTTGTAAAAATATAATCACGTAATATAAGAATAAACGAAATGTAAGAATACACACAATTATAAATATAAAATACAAACAATAATATAAAAACTACAAACAAACATCGATTAAGGAATACAAATAAACATAAAAAGTATAAATAACTATATTGCTTAACATTTGATATATAATTAAAATAATAAAATAATGGACAGAAACAAAGAATATACCTACTTACAAGCTGATACATACAACAAATTAAAAGCTAGAGACTATGTATCTGTAGATCTGTCTAAGAATTCATACACACTGTAGTAACCACTATTCAGTAGTAAGTTCTTAATTTTTTTCTTATATCCTAATAAGTCAGACATCTAATACTTTCAGGAAGGCTATTGTATAGATAGACATAATATATTTTCCTTTATCCAGCTCACTGTAAATAAAATCAAATAACTTAGTAGATGCACTTTCTACTGATCTTCCACTTCTACAAACCATATTGGCTATCTGCTAATATATTTCCTCTTTCTAAATAGCCTGAGATCCTGTTGCAAATAATTTTTTCTATAATTTTAGAGATGACACTAAGCAGTGATATTTGCCTGTAATTGTCAATGTCATCTTCCTGGTCTATTTTATGAGTAGTAATGGCAATTCTAAGTTCCTCAGGGAAATAACCTATTACAAACTAAATATAATAAGATGTCAATGATATTGTTCGAGATATTTTTAATGACTTGGACTGTTAAACCATCCAATTCTACTGATTAGAAGTAAGCATCATTTGTACGACATTTACAAAATTGTTATATGCATCATCAGCCGTTTTCTCAGGTCGTAAAATGACTTCACGAAAACACTTTCCAGCAAAATGTACTTCTAGGTCTTCAGAGACATTCTTTGCTTGAAATGAATAACAGGCATATTTGTATTTTATGTTAAGGCCAAATTTACGTCAAACCAAATAAATAGTAACAGTACATTTTTAATATTTGTTTATGCTAAGTATATTACAGTCAGCAGTTTTAAGATGAAGTAATATATATAGTTGTATCTAGAGACAAAAACGAATACACAGCCCACGCAACAGTATGTGTGTATTATTGTATTATTTTACACCATATAGAAAACTAGATGAGCAATTTATCTACAGCTCTGCAACAGCCAGATTCAGACACTGATAATTGTGAGTCTTAATGCACCAACAAATGCTTTTTGAAACAATATTTCTGGTCTGATCGAAATGAGCTCATCACATGTGCACGTTATTACCGCCAGTTGACCCTGTACTACGCATCCTTGCGTTTAAGTAAATGACTTTTTAAGTAACGCTTACGTTTCGTCTGATACGGATAAGAGTAACATTTACATATTGTCGCATCCGAACGATCATTATGTATGAGCAAATGACTTAGATGGTTCCTATTAATATTTGTCCGTTATCATCACATTTGTACATAACCTCTGAAGTGTCCTTATGCATCAGCAAATGTGACTTCAAGTTATCTTTTTGTTTCGTCTGATAAAAACAAGAATCACATTCATACATCGTCACCTCTGAAGGATCCCTATGTGTGAGCAAATGCCTTTTAAGGCTACCTTTCCGATTTGTCCGATATGAACAATCAGTACATTTGTACACTGTCACTTCTGAAGGAAGCTTATGTACGAGTAAATGTCTGAAGGTTACCTTTCTGATTTGTCTGATATGAACAATCATCACATTTGTACATTGTCACTTTTGAAGGATCCATATGTATGATCAAATGTCTTTTAAGGATACGTTTGTGATTTGCCCGATATGAACAATTATCACATTTGTACCTTACCTTTGTAGTTTCCTTATGCGTCAGCAAATGTGACTTCGTTATATTTTTGTTTCGTCTGATAAAAACAAGAATCCCGTTTATACATCGTCACTTCTGAAGGATCCTTATGTGTGAGCAAATGATTTTTAAAATTACTTCCAATATTTGTTCGATATGAACAATCATCACATTTGTACGTTACCTCTGTAGTGTCCTTATGCGTCAGCAAATGTTTTTTCAAGTTATCTTTTTGTTTCGTCTCTTCATATGAGAAATGTTGATACTTACTAATTCTGGAAGACATTGTTCTATCATATCTCCTAGCAAATTTTCCTTTTTAACATCAAGGGATACGGCAAAAGATTTTCTCGTTGGATTCATACAAAATCCACATACGTCCTGATCCTTTGGAACACGAGCACTATTTTTATGTTTGCTCATATAAACATCCTTCAAATCCAGTTTGACAACGTCCTTGTTGTCGACTAGTGGAAATATGTAATCATGTGCATAGAAGCAATCTGCTTTAAAATTGAAATAATTTATAAGCTCTGTTGCACAGTTCGTACACATCACCGGTTCCTCTACTATAGCTAAATCCTAAAACAAAATTTGTTGAAAGCGTCACACAACCAAAATGGATAATAAACGTTGAATGAAACAAAATTCCTTTATAGATAAACTTCCCTTTTTGTAACTGAAGTTTAATTTTCGATACTTACTATTTTGTGCAGAAGTACATCCAAGATGTCTGCCATATCCCTATCTAGAGCTTTAAAGCTATCACATATTTCCAAACAAAGTCTGCATATTTGATTATCCATTTTTATAAAAAATATATATAAGAGAAACCTTTCTAACTGTTTAACAAGTTAGTCACGCTAGAACAGTAGTCAGTGCATAAACAATACATCAGCAACATATATTTATATCTCGATTCTTGGGCAACATCAATATCAATATATTGAATTCATGGTGAACTGCGAAGCATAGATAAAACAGACTCTGCGAAGTGTCGAAAGACAAGGTTAGATTGTTGTGGCACAGACTACCAGACTGGCAACTCAATATTAAATTTTTGTCCAGAAATCTATCTCTCTCTCTCTCCGATTTGCAGAAGCCAAATTCAGAGGGCGCCACAGTTGCAGACGCGGGAGATTTGACTATTTGTTTACTTTAACTTAGTTTATGTACATATTTGACATTTAAAATTTGTGATCAAAGTGCAATGCCGTTTCATGCTTAATCTTTGATCACAAATTTCAATGTCAAATACGCCATATTATATATATACTATAGGAAATTAAAAGTCAAATTTGTAATACATCATAGAACTTTATTTTGTCAGACATAAATAAACACATGTAATAAAAAGTATGACAAAGGAAAAATACATAGTAAAAGAAAGCATAATAATTAAAAACACACATATCCTTAACCTAAATAGATACTTTAAAAATTACATCATAAAACTTGTATTTATATGTGGTTGAGTGGAAGAGTAGGTTTGCTGAACTCCGCTACAAATAAAGACAGTTTATTACTATTATTAATATTTAAGGCACTTGTGTTTTATTATATTCAATTAAATTATCAATATCAAGAGAACCATATTTATATTTTACAATAACTCTCTTGCTAATTTCTTTTCGTCTGCATTTATTAATTGTAGTAAATACTCGCCTTGAAACGTCTTACATGATAACAATGTTCTCCAAATTCGAATTTTCAGTGATGACGAGGTTAGTACCTCAATAAAAAAAACTCAAGGCAAACATGACTACAGTAGCCGGATTCTAAGTTCCTATCGAATTGAATCGATACGATAGCAACAAATTTTAAACACGTGTCATTTGAAATTCTAAGTTGTTATAGAGTAAACTGTTATAATATCGTAAGACTGAAACAATAACTTCTTTGGTATCGAGCGTATTCTGTCGATTAAGAGTTAAAATTGTTATAAGATACGTACTTAGAACCAGTAGTATCGTATCGACTTAATACGATAGCAACTTAGAATCCCGCCGCTGGACCTGATGAAATATATGGTTTTGCACAGTGTAGTTGAGATATTGAAAAGTCAACAGTACTTGACTTTAGGTCCTTAAAAATATTTCTGACAACATCAGAGTTACTCAGGTCACACATTTCTTTTATTTTATTTGCTCGCTCTTTACACAACTTTTTTAATTTTCGTATGTGATCTGCCTTTTTTGAAATTACCTTAAACATAACTTTCTTCCTTGGGGTTGTATCTTCTTGACACAATTTTTTAAAAATTGAACTTTGGCCTCTGAATCCCCCAAATTTGGTATACGATGGTAGAGGTGTTGATGAACGTCAACTGGAGTACTTGGCATACTACTAGATGTGTCTGGATGCGGGTTTTCTAATTCCTCATTATGTGCAGAAGAAACACGAAGACCACGTGATGTCGATGGTAGACATATATCTTCTTTGGGTTCCTCGACCTGTATGAGTACAGGTGTACAATCCCTTTGCGTTTCTACTGTGTCTCCACATGGATACCGGGTAGGAACTGCATTTCTATTGAGGATGTAATCGGTATCATTTGAGAATGACTCTACTGTGAAGTGCTTATTACAAATTCTAAAATGGTGTATAGTATTTTCTGACACTTTCATTCCCATTAAGTCCTGCCACATTTTCGATCTGAAAACGATAATATTTATTTATTTATTTGAAGTAGATACTGTGGTAAGGCAGAACAATAATTTGAAGTAGTCTTACGATATTTAGAAATATATATTGCACTGTGCAAAAACTAAAAACAAAGACTGGAGCAAATGCACACTTACTTATGAGGGTTCCTGGGAAAATAGTGCAATTTTTGCACATCAACTTCTTCAGTTTCACAAACAATGCAGAAGGCAGAAGACACTTTAAGAAATAATCTGTAAAATGCAATATTATATATTACTGTAATCCAATGTATATTTGCACAATAACACTCACCTAACTCCTCTTTGGAAATAGAAATTTTTAAAGGGCACTAAAAACTGCGTATTCTATGTTAAAAAGTCAAGTTTCTACAAAAATAATATCACCAGCACAACACAATCACAGTACACAATATAAATAACATAATAACAATGGACGACGTTTCAAATGACATTTGCGTTAAGAGCGACATCTGAATTTGGCTTCTGTTGCCTCGACCTTGACCGGATAAATTTCTTAGGGAAGTTGCCAGTCTGGTAGTCTGTGGTTGTGGATTGTTAAAAACATAAATTTCTTATGCATTCGAGATGAATTTAGCAACGTATCGTATCAGAAACCCTTAGCACAGCATAGGAAACAACCAGCAGTCTCTCTCTCGTTGGCGGGACAATTTCCCCCCCTTTTAGCGTTTACTAGTCATTCGGAATAGAACCTGTCAATTAGAAACAGTGGTGGCGCACCAAGGATGGTTAACTATAACCATCCTTGGTGGCGCACGGCAGTTTGTTGTCTAATGTGTTTAACCTAAAATAATGGCGTTGATGTTTTATTTTCTTATATACTGAAGATATTTTTATAGCTTTATTTGTGTGCTATATTTCGGAGATTATGTATGTTCATAGGAAAAAAGCTGTTTGTTATGCTGTGGCCGTGCACCACTGTACCACCACCTCCACCACTGTTTCTAATTGACAGGTTCTATTCCGAATGACTCATAAATGCAAAAAGAAAGGGAAATTATCCCGCCAACGAGCTACGAGGTTGTTTAGTATACTGTGCCCTTGGAGTAGCCCATTAAAGAGGATAGCTTCTTCTTCCACTTCTCTTTTTTTTTTGTACGTTCATAGGTTCCTTTTGCTTTGTTCGTTTGTTCTGAGCAAAGAGGATTAGATAGAGTGGAAACTTTCATAAGACCACAATGTATTTTTTCGTACACGAGTTTCAGCGCTCGCGGCGAGTCGGATGCGTAACTAAATTCCCCCACTACCGTCTGTCAGCCTTACCGGCAAATTTAAATTACGAATTAGTGTGGTTAGGATTTCTTCCAGTGGCGTAACACGGGAGAAATTTGAAGGAAAAAGTGTATTAAAAAAATATATTTTTATTAAATACCTAACTAAAATACAAATATAGTTTGTACATAAATATGATGTACAGATATTTATACACTAATTTAAGCCAAAAACAGTTAACAATACCTAAATATAATGACATTGTCATCGTTCCTATTAAATAGCTCTAGGTAAACATATATAAAAATATTTTTTAATTATTTATATATACTTAATACATTGAAAAAATAATATTTGTATAACATACTCATTATCGTACATGTATGTTAGAAGGTGGTTGGACACATTAAAAACTCTATTTACAATTATGTACATGGTGACTTTTCGGCCAAACTGTTTGACGGCAACTTATTTAGGGTGAGTAGGTACACAATTTTACACCATAAACCTGCAATAAAAAATTAAAATGGTAATGTGCTACACACATACATTATCAATAGCAAGATTGAACATTAGGCCATGCATCAAATATTAGAAAGCAAAAGAAACATCTACACTATATACATTTTTTACACAAACATCTTAACTACATAATATCTTTGCACTCGTCATTATATCTTTGGCCGCGATTCGTACATCTACTCAAGTGTAGCTGTGTTATTAATAAATTATGTGCTTCTCGGGGTAAGAATTTTGAAGTCTGTTGGATGAGATCTTCAATCTCGGCTACTTTTTTGTTTTTATTTCCCAGTCTACCATTCTGCATCTTTTTCAGCCCGTTAATTTTACTACGCAATGCAGCTATTGCTCTTCTTTGGGAATTAATTCGCCTGGTTTTTGGTGACTCAGGCTTTTTCTGGGGTAAATTCGAACAAGGAGGAGTTAACCCACGACTAACCTCAGTGGTTGAATCATCATTCTCTGGTTCAGACGATCCTGAAGGCACTGGGTATATGCATTTTCATGAAGTTCCTTTTCATTCCCCCCACTGTAATACAATAAACAATTTTTACCATTAAATATTTAACAAAAAGGTGCTGGTATAAAGAAAGATGTAACATTTTTGTATGGTATAAATCAAAGTTCTTTACAAGTTTTACAAAATAAATTATTTCGTATCATCCTATACTATACACCTATATGTCCGCAAAAAAAATGGTAGTTTTACACTAAATAGTTAAGGCAAAGATGTATTAAACCTCTCCTTTCTTAAAATATTTACAAAATTTCGCTGATCCTTAAATTTGTTTTTTATTTCATTTGGCAGAATGTAGGTGGGAAAAACTAAATATTGTGAATTTCTGCATATACCTATGACGATGATAATACATACCTTCTTTATATGTATCAACATGTGTCTGATGCTTATGTTTCCTTTTGACAATACAACTTCCAATTGTCGGAATTGCATTTGCAATTAGCAGTGGCCTCGGATGTCTCTTCCAAATCATTTGTGGCTCGAAATGGTCCTCAAACACACGATAGTAGGTACAAACCTTGCTCCATCCACCAAATTGTATTCATTTTTTGCGACTGAAATAAGATAAATTGTTTGAGATTTTTTAATTATAAGAATGTATAAAAATATTATATATATATAATTATAATCTGCTAGCTTTCAATAACAATTTCAAAGCAAACTAGCAACTAGGTATCTGGGGTACAATGTAACAGGTCGTGTGTCTACATTACTACTCACATTGCGGGTTTCTTCGGCACTAGAAAGAAGGCGTGCTCTTTATCATCTGCTTTATTTCTACCACAATTTCGGAAGGAACAGGTCACAACCATTTTAATGTCTGATTTTTAATTTTCCACTACACTTTTTCACAATTTTTAACTAACTTTCTCACACTACTCCTACTATGACTCACTTACTGTCTCTGATCCGGTTTTATGTCAACTGTCATTCAAATATTGTTATTTTCACTTGAATGTTTTCGCATCCCACTCGACAGATGGTGCTGTTGCCCTTATACGCAAAGTTTCCACTCTATCTAATCCTCTTTGGTTCTGAGATGAATGTTATTTCACCGATACTAAACTGACTGACTGTTAAAATTTATCAGGTAGTTAAAGCAATATTCACCAAGGAAAATTGAGTAGAAGTTAAGTAACACTTTGTTAGCAGAAAGGAACTAGTATTCTCGTGCAGCAGTTGGTAGAAGCCTATCTTCACAGTAATGTTATTTATTTATATATCTGAGATTAACATTCTACTAGTAGAAGTAGAACCGTTTTTTGCCGTTTTATTGACCACCACTTTTTCAACTTTTGCTACTTTCCCTACGACCGAATTTGATCATAGGAAGAGTAGATTCCTAGTCACAAAGTAAAAAGTCACTAAATAGTGGTCTTACAACAACAAAAAACAAGCTTAGAATTGAGGTTATAAAAATTAGTCAAGTAAATATTTTACATAAAATCGACAATAAATGTGAAATTCAGGAACTATAAGTAAAGCGTACTTATATTATAAAACCGGCGAGTCTGCGTGTCGTGTCGATTTTTTACTAAGGGGTAGTGACACTTAATGTTTTTCAGACAAAATCCGAAAAGGTAATTAGTAAATGATGTATATTAGGTATATTTACACATTCATATTCTATAATGTATATTGCATATTATAACGGAGTAATAAATCATGAATATAAGGGGTGGGTGTAGGTGGGTGATCAAGTTTACATACTCTTTCGTTTTAGTTAGTCGTTATTTATTAAGAGGTTACTTATCACTGAGGTGTAATTCGTCCACTTAGCAATAAGTTGTCTATGTGATATGGTCGTTAGTCTCTGACATGATCTTAAAAACACGTGAAACTTACACATCAGTCACCCTGTTTCATTCGTTATTGCTTATTAATAATCACCGTTGCATTCAGCCTTCGAAAGTTATCAAAATTGATGCAACAAGAGCAGCAGCTACAAGAAGTACCTTATTATTCTGATTCTTGTTAGAACCGTTATGGTTCAGTTAAAAGTTTTCGTTTCTCGAAAATCAAATTACAAATCCACAAACATTAGTAGTACCTTAAACATTTTACACTAAATCGCAAAGTACTTGTGGCAACATTGATGAACCGTTTTATTGACACATCAAAATTACTACTCGTAAGAGTAGATTCGAACTAGTAATAAAACACGCCTAATGTCTAGAATCAGCCAGGATCGGATGCGGCGCGAGACGCTCGTATAAAGTATAGACTGGCCACTCGTCTCAAGCGAATGCATAATGGCGGCGATGGTTTATGTGTGTGCACGTGTGCATCCTGCATCAGTGTGTTTTTTGTGTTTACAACGTGTCGCAAGCGTCAAAAGCAGGTTGCGGGATTTGTATTGACAAAATACAGTCATAACAGACTGTTATCTTAATTTTGGCTTATTACATCGAGCCTAATGACACTATACTCGTCAAAACAAAAACAACTCCTTATTGTCGCCGCCATTATGCATTCGCTTTTTCTACAGAACAATCGGTGGCTCAGTGGCTCACCTCTACTTTATAGGATCTCTAGAAGTTATGGGGTAATTTTTTATTCACAGTTGGCGCATTTATTAACCTAACTTTTCATTTCGAGACGTCTTGCAATGTTAACTAACTGCAGAGATCGTCAAGTGAAATTGTTAATATCTGAACAATTTTGAGTAAAATGGATCCTAAGACCAGTAGTTTCGCAAGTAGCAAAATGTCCTTACAAAACAGTATCTGTGAAGAATGGGACAGTGACGACAGTCTTGATGAAATTTCCGTGAAGCAAGAAATCGAATATGATATTGTGGATGAATTAAGCATAGAAGAGAAAACACCTTTAATTATAGATTTAGAACCTAGCCGTGACGATATTTCGAATAGTATACCTAGTGAAGCGGCCAATGAGTCGCCAGAAATTTTATTTCAGAGCGAACAAAAGTATAGAAGACAGAAGAAAACTGTTTCAGATAGTATCGAAAAGTATCAGTGTATTGAAACTGAAGAAAAAGTGGACCAGAAAGAGCTTGGAACTTGTGAGAATTTATTTGTGAATTTACAAGAGGATCTTCAACAATTGCACAACCAGAAACATTTCAATGAAAAACAGAGGTACTTGTGATGATTTATTGATTTCCATAGATATGCGTCAGTTTCGATTCATGTCCCTGAACTTTATTAAAGAGCTTGATAAATCATATTTTAAGGACGTTCCCAACATAAAAAGTTTTGTTAGGATTATCTTGAAAATGTATACCTACATACATTTTAACGAGCATTTTAATTAATGTTTTGTATGCCTGGGAAAAATTTTAATAGCTGTTGTGATATTAAATTGTAAATATTAGCACCTAAAATTCCAATTTTGACATACTAATGTCTTATAAATCCCATATTCACTTACATTTTATTTAATTACAATGATCATTTTCTTACTACTTTCTTCAAAATCTGAGAGCTATTAGGAGAGGGAGAGAGGAATATTCTTCTCCAAGAAAAATTACTGCAAGCGGTATTCATTTTTCGGTGAAATATGTCGAAAATACGATACTTTCGGTAGCTTTTGGCTTGCCTCAGATAAGTTGGCAAGCAGTAATTTACCATTTTTTGTTCTTGAGTACAGTTTTTATAATTCACAAATACAGGGTGTCTCACGACGAACTGCGGCGATCGATATCTCGAAAAGTAGACATCGGAAAATTTTGAAAATTTGGTAGTAAACTAATGTCGATGGGGGTAACTCGGCTAAAATATTTTCAAGATGGTGGCACTTCCGGTTATACCAGAAGTCGATACCAACTTGCTTATTTTAAATGGGACACCCTATATATTATTACATTTTTGGATTGTACGCAAAATTCTACGCCGATTTTGTGTATAATGTCCTATACCTAGGTTTCTCCGTTTTTGAGATATTTCAATTATTATGTCAAAAATGATGTTTGCGAGCCCTAACAGAATTATCGATTTTTCCTATAACGAAGCCTTTATTATCTAATTTGGGTTCGATTCTTTGTTGAAAAAGACCTACTTTAATAGAGTTTTTATAATATTTAGATAAGTATTAATACAGAGTGTTAAAAAAATAAGAATAAAAAGGAAATTGAGAAAACTGTCAAAAATCTATTTTTTTCAAATGGAAACCCCCAATTTTTATAATCTTATCTTGTTCGCCATTAAAAATAAGGGTGAGTTTGTATATGGATGTCTATTCCGAAAATTTTTAGTTTTCGAGATATTTCCAATTCAATATTTCTCTATGGGGACTTTGCTATGGATTTTAAGTTCAATTACTGTTAGTTGGCTATGACGGCGTTCAGTGCTAAACAAATGTATGTAGCTGTCACTTACCAATTGACAAGTATTAATTATCATGCCGGGGCGCTTAAATTATGCACACGAGGATTACTTAAATTTGTTTATAATCTATGGAGAATGTTACAAAGTTTTATCAAAAACATGTGAAATATTTGCTAATAGATATCCAGATAAACAAAAACCGTCTCCGAACAGTATTCAACGAATAATGGAGAATTTCAAAAATGTTGGCACCGTTAAGGCAACAGTTCATAAAATAAAACCAATTGTCGATGATGAAAATATCGAAATTGCTATTTTGGGATATTTTGCGGCATATCCTATGTCATCCTTAAGACAAGTGGTCTTACAAATAGGAATCTCCAAGAACTCTATTCATAGAATTCTTTTGAAACACAAATTCCATCCCTATTCAACACCTAAAGGACACCGATTTGGCCAGAAGAGTTCACTTTTGCGAATTTATTTTAACAATGTTACAAGGCGACTTTCGATTTTTGGACAACATAATTTGGACTGACGAGGCAAAATTTACGAAGAATTGACATTTCAACAGACATAATTCCCACTTTTGGTGTGATTCAAATCCCCATGCCTTGAGATTGCGAAATTATCAAGAAACGTAAACTTAATTTTTATGAAGAAAACTTAAATGGTAATGAATTAATACTTAAATAGTTTCTGTTTTTCAAATTATGTATCAACTTTTTTTTAGGTGAAAGATATTTGAATATATTACAAGATTTAGATAATGAATATTTGAACAATTTACCGCGAGCTGAACATAGGCAAATATTTTACCAACACGATGGCGCGCCACCACACAGCAGCTTCATAGTTAACAACTTCTTGGAAGAAACTTACGATAAGTGGATTGCTAACAATGGACCTTTTCTGTGGCCTCCCCGTTCTCTTGATCTGTCTGTCTTAGACTATTTTATATGGGGAACAATAAAAGATATGGTTTATTTTAATCCAGTCACAACAATGGAAGATTGTCAGGCAAGAGTAAGGAATGCTTTTGAAAGATTATCTCCAGGTTCTATTA
Organism: Leptura quadrifasciata; assembly: GCA_963675555.1. Classification (NCBI taxonomy): domain Eukaryota; kingdom Metazoa; phylum Arthropoda; class Insecta; order Coleoptera; family Cerambycidae; genus Leptura; species Leptura quadrifasciata. The sequence goes on along the minus strand of OY776680.1, from coordinate 91,555,048 downwards.
GAGCGGCCACCCATGACGAACTAATCAAGAGGTGCGAAAAATGTTTGGAAGTTCAGGGTGGACACTTTGAACACTTATTAAAATAAAATATTTTCCTGAGTATAAGTAGTTATACTGTTAGTATTTTATGTAAGAACCTTTTGTATCTAAGTTACATTTGTTTAATTATTTTATGAACTGTTGCAGTGCCAAATTTTTTGAAATTCTCCATTATTCATTAAATACTGTTCGGAGACGGTTTTTGTTTCTCTGGATATCTATTAGCAAATATTTCACATGTTTTTGATAAAACTTTGTGATATTCTCCATAGTTTATAAACAAATTTAAGTAATCCTCGTATGCATAATTTAAGCGCCCCAGCATGATAATTAATACTTGTCAATTGGTAAGTGACAGCTACATACATTTGTTTAGCACTCAACGCCGTCATAGCCAACTAACAGTAATTGAACTTAAAATCCATAGCAAAGATAAGATTATAAAAATTGGGGGCTTCCATTTCAAAGAATTGATTTTTAACAGTTTTCTCAATTTCATCTTTATTCTTATTTTTTTAACACTCTGTATTAATGCTTATTAAAATATTATAAAAACTCTATTAAGTAGGTTTTTTTCAACAAAGAATCGAACCCAAATTAGATAATAAAGGCTTCCTTATAGGAAAAATTGATAATTCTTTTAGGGCCCGCAAACGTCATTTTTGGCATAAAAATCGAAATATCTCAAAAACGAAGAGACCTAGGTATAGGACATGATGCACAAAGTCGGCCTAGAATTTTGCGAACAATCCAAAAATGTAATAATATATAGGGTGTCCCATTTAAAATAAGCAAGTTGGTATCGACTTTCGGTATAACCGGAAGTGCCACCATCTTGAAAATATTTTAGTCGAGTTGCCCCTATCGACATTAGTTTATTACCAAATTCGGGATATCTATTGCCGCGGTTCGTCGTGGGACACCCTGTATACTCTTAACGTGGCTTTTGGGAACATCCTTATGTGACTTCTCATCTAGAATTATTGTTGCATATGGTAGAAATTAATGTTCAAATTGTGTATTATTGGAGCTATTGATGAAAGCTTCCTCTATTTATGTATGATACTATAACTTTTATTGTGGTGAATTTTTGCGCGTCTATAAAAATTCATAAACATTTGAGTTTTTGATTGAAGACATAGACCATAAGGAGGGTGCTGACCCCTACTTTGAGTTCATAGCTCTTAGTTCCTTATATCAATTTATTTTAATAGTAACTGGACAGTTATATTTATTTTTTAGTGCATCTTGTTCCTCCAAAACAAAATTGAAGAAAATATTTGAAAGGTATGTGGATAAGCACAGCGGCAAAGTATTATTTAAATGTCTTTATTGCCAGTTTCAATCGTTATATTTGAAAGATATGATAGGGCATATAAGCAATATACACCAGATCAGGTCTGAAATGGTTCAGTACGACAGACATTCATATCCGGTAAGTTTTTTGTTTTATTTTAAACTAGTGACAATGAATTAAATAGTGTAGTAAGGTACGTTCTTGCTGCAGGCAGTTTCTTCTATTAGGCTCGTCTAAGTTCTGCTTGTTTGCTGCATTTGTTTTTTATACATTTATACATGCTTACTTTTAAAATATTAGATAACAAAGTAAAGGTCACGTATGGCTTAGCTTGTGTTGAGAGATAAATTTCGGTGAATATTAATGAGCAACTCAGGCAGCACAAGTAACAATAATGTTTTGTTAAGTGCATAATCTTGAAAGAAGTAGTTGAACACGCCGCCTCTTTGAGAAATATTTTCTGCACCTTTTCTACTATTTATGATAACATAGTGTACATAGCCTATGTTCGTGGCGAAAGAATAATATACAAACAGTGAATGTTTTATGGAAGAGGATTCACTGGTTGTCGAGTGTTTGACATACAAACAGGGCTTATTGTTTAATACATTAGGAAATTTTCCAGTTTGTTTCGTCTTTGTAGCCAAGTACTAGCCAAATATTACTTTTCTACATCAAATAACTTTTTAAATACCACGCTAATATACGGGGTGTCTCACCGGGAACTGAATCGATCGATATAGAGAAAAGTACGCATCAGAAAATTTTGAAAATTTAGATAATTACTAATGTCAGTGTGGCCAATCCAACTAAAATAATTACAAGCAGCTGGCACTTCCGCTTATACTGGAAGTCGATACCAACTTGCTTATTTCAAGTGGAACACCCTATATATTTTAGGATTTTCGAAAAGAGCATAAAATTCTGAGTCGAAAATATGTAGCATATCCTATACCTAAACCTAGCCGTTTCAGAGATATTTGACATTTTATAGAAAATTTCAACGGTTTGCAAGAACCGTTATAACTTTCTTCGTGTAAAACATCCTCATTTGCTTCTTGTCACGTAAAAAGAACACAAGGAGAACCACGTTCTACAATTGAAATAAATTCAATAATATACCAAGTGTTCCGTTTTTCGCGTTACATTTTGTCAACTTCAAACCGCGAAAACTTGTTTAGGTCAAATGGAACACCTTGTATTTTCTTATGTCAAGTTGTGTAAAATTGAATTCCCTTTTTTCTGGTATTAGCATTGTGGGGGTTAAAGTTACAACTTTTTGAAATATTCGTGATTTTATTAGAAATTCATGAATTGTTGTAATCATTTCATCAAAATAGCCATGATTAGAAACAATCAGTCATTATCTTTTTTTTTTTTTATACATTTATTTAACGTCGGCCTATTTCCGCTACTGAGGCCTAACACCGACGCCTGTAGACGAGCTACCCCCAACCAGGAATTTTGCCGAATTATTTATGGAGAATGTGATAGAGTAATATCAAGAACTTGCAGGACATTTGCTACTCGATTTACCTTTAATCATGATGACTAGGTCGTCTGCATATGTCAGAATCTCGGCCTCCCACAGAGATAAAATGGCCAGCAGGTCATCCACAAGTAGTGACCACAGAAGGGGGGACAGAACCCCACCTTGTGGGCATTCTCTTGCAGTCTTGAAACTGACCGTTTCCCCCTGTAAGGTTGTCGTTATGATTCAGTTTTCCAGCATAGCTCGGATCCCGTCAGTTATGGTTGGCTCGATTCCTCTAGCAGCTGCCGCTGTGTATAAGAAATCGGGCAGTGCATTATTGAATGCTCCTTCAATGTCGAGAAAAGCAACCACTGCAATCTCCTTTTCCCGAAGGGACATAGTACTCCTCGACTACGAAACCAAGATGATGTATGTCATCGAGTTCTTGGCGCCCGCCGAGACAAAGATCATCTTAAAGGAGGAGGAAAAACGGACTAAATACCGAGATCTCCGGTATGAGCTCCATGCGCTGTACCCTGACTACTCTGTCAAGATGGTTGTCCTGATTATCGGTGTACCTGGTGGGATGAGGCTTACGCCGCTTTCTAAATTAAATGCCATACCGGTCCGCCAGAAGTCAGCCAAATGGTTGGCAGGTCAGATGCAGAAGGCGGTCATTCTGGGCTCCCTCCGACTATTGAGGGCACATGATTTAGGTACTTACAGTCACCAACCCCGCGGATCACAGGGAGTGACTGTAATTAATCGCTGACGCGACTTCCGTGTAGATTCCCGTCCAGTATCGGGTAACTTACCGTTTCTAAATCGGTGGATAGGGAGGTAAGGATCACTAGAATGGGCAGCACGTTCTACTGATCTTACCCTTTAGATTTATTTCTATGGGGGTATGTGAAAAGTAGGGTATACAAAACTAAACCACGCGATCTAGCTGACTTAAGAAGAAGAATAACGGATGTGGTTAAGTCGGTCACACCTCAGATGTTGGGAAACGTTAGAAGACATTTTAATTTACGATTAGGATGCTGCCAAGACGTTCAGGGAACCCACTTTGGACATTTATTGAGACCTTTCAAATGAGGTATCACAAGCCCCTATTTCCCATTTAAAAATTTAGGGGTTGCAACTGCCATTCGAAGGGGGTTGAATTTAGAATTTGTACTTTGCACTATGTCATTTCAGAATCTAAAATCGACGTGTCTAGGGATTTTTTTTATCAATATGCACAATAATTGAAATATTGAATTTATTCTATTTGGCGGTTCCACACTATGTTACCTCCTTTCCCTTATTATATATTTTTGGGAAAGAATTGAGGCAACATATGCAGACGACTAGCTGGTTTAAGTTGGAGCAAAGTCGTAGATCTGCAGTATTCGTAGGAGTTGCGAAACTTATCCTTTTCAAACGTATAGCATAAATGACAGATTTTTATTTGCTTCGAGAAAAGGAGACAAAGAGAAATTAGCTGTGCCTTGCGAATTGCTGATTGCTATGTCTAACTGGTTTTGTAAGGTGTATTGTTGTTTGTTGTATATGTTTTGTTTTCTTATAGAAAATGGAGACCCAAGAAAGAATATGCGGACTGTGTTTGAAAGTATGTGATAACTTTAAAGCCGTAGAGGGAGATATGAAAGATGTCTTGGATGTAGTTCTGCCAAAACTAGTAAGTATCGAAAATAATGCTCAGTTATACCGGGTGTAACAGGATCATGGTATACCCCCCTTTTCTCCTTTAGTTTTAAAGATGATTGAAATTTAGGATATACTACATAATAAGCGGCACTTTTTGACACACATTTGATTTTTCTTTCACTTCCGGTTTCGCCGATTTATAGTGGTATTTGTGCAAAATTCAGCTTACTGTTTAGTGACGTATGTCCATCAAGCCCAACTTGCCTTAAAGAAACAGTCTTATCAATTTCTTTTCGAGTCAAAACATTAATTTCCGTCCCTTGGACAATAATGAAGTTTTGTTTGGGATCATTGTTGGGCTCTCTTCGGAACTGGTTTTCAACACGTTTAAAGTAATTTTTCGCTTGACATTCTCTATCAGGATATCGTTGGGCATAAAGGTCGGTAGCTGCAACTGCATTTCTTTTACATTCCCCATAAATAATTAACATGTCCACTTTTTCATCTCTTGTATAAATTTGCGGCATTTTGAACACAATTAACAAGAGTTTTAAACAATTTTTAAAGACATAAAAACACTTTTAAACCAACAATCTAAATATTTCATTGGTTTCAAAGCCACGTTAGTTACTTCTTAACATTTAATTAGAACAAAATTGTATTTTCTTTTAGCTGTAATTTTGTTTGTATTTACATTCATTCCTATTATTTGGGTTTTCTGCCACATGTATTATTGCCCCCTTCAAAAACAAATCACCGAATCTACAAAATAATAGAATTATTAGAAAAAAGCCTCTGCGCCCATGACGTTTACGCCAAAGGAATAGTCAGAGGTTATGTTTTGCAAATAATATAAATCGGAATAAACACAGAAATAATGTATTTTGCTGACGTTTCGGAAAGTAATCTCTTTCCGTATTCAAAGCTTTTTTTGGAAGAACTCTTATTTTGCTGTGTACGTCAAATACACAGCTTTAAGATTCTGTTTATGTTATTTCCATAGATACTTACTACTTACACAGAACATAGAACTGATGATATTTTCTTTTAGATAATGTTGAGTTTGTTAAGTTCTTCTTTTAACATTGGTAGCCAGGTTGTACAAATATCTACAGAACAATTCGATACGCGCTTGTCTTCATTTAATAAGATTATTGCTGATTCTTTATCTTTTTTTGGTATGTGCTTCTTTTGTTAAAATTTTTGCCGAATACCAGTTTATTCTATGTGAGTTTTCCCAAGGATGTTAACAAATCTTTGATTTCTGAATTTCATTCTTTCTAATGTAATTCTTGTGCTCATCCAACCACACTGAAAGGTCTGGATGACTCACCCACATAACATTCATCACATTCGCATGGGATATTGTAAATACAGTTTTTTGAATTCTGCTCCCTGTTTATTGGTTTTGTTTTTGTTAAAATAGATCTTAAAGTGTTCCCCCTTTGAAATATCGTCCTAACATCAACTTTGTCACCTATACGGCATAGCTTTTCCGATAATCCGTATACATAAGGAATTATTGCTGTATAATGACGTTCAGGTTTTTGCTGTACCTGATTGTCCCTATTTTCAACATTTATGAAAACTCTATCAACAAAGGCTTCAGGATATTGATTTTGTACTAGAACCGCTTTGATAAATTTTTTCTCGTTATTTAATATTTCATTATTAGATGAAATTATTTTGGCCCTATCGTATTAACATTTTACAACACCCCTTTTAACATTTATTGATTGATTTGAGTTAAAATTTAGATATCTATTAGTATGTGTTGGTTTTCTATAAACGCTTGTTTCAATTGTATTATTTACCCTTCTAATTAAAACATCTATAAACAGTAGTTCATTCCTGCTTTTTACTTCTAGTGTGAATTTAATAGACGGTTCCTTACTATTTATATTTTCCGAAAAACTATCTAGTAAATCGACACCATGAGGCCAAATTTCAAAGATGTCGTCAACATACCTCCACCAGACAACCAGTTTGTTTATACAATTTTGAACATGTGTGTTCTCAAAGTTCTCGATAAATATGTTGCTTAAAATTGGTGATAATGCAGACCCCACAGCCATACCAAAATCCTGCTGATAGAACTCATTGTCCAATTGAAAATAGGTTGTTTTTATACACATTAATAAGAGTTCCATTATGCCATTTACACATAATTCAGTTCTAGTTTCCAAATTATTATCATTTAGCAACCTGTCTTTAACTATTTTTAAGGTCTCATCTACCGGAACATTGGTAAAAAGACTAACTACATCAAAACTAACCATCAGGTGTGATTCATGAATATCGTTTTCATAAATGTTTTCTATAAAATGTTTACTATTTTTAATATATGAATCGATATTTCCAGATAATGGATCAATAATAAGTAAAAATTTTGCCAATTTATGACATGGTGAATTAATAGAACTAACAATTGGTCTTAAAGGAATATTTTGTTTATGTGTCTTTGGTAAGCCATAAAAATGAGGAGGCTTACTATGATGTGGTGTAAGTTTCCTTCGTTCAAAATCATTAAATTCATGTTTGTATTTAAACAAAGTTACAATATACAATATCCCGTGCGAATGTGATAAATGTTATGTGGGTGAGTCATCCAGACCTTTTAGTGTGAGGTTGGATGAGCACAAGAATTACATTAGAAAGAATGAAATTCAGAAATCAAAGATTTGTGAACATGCTTGGGAAAACGGACATAGAATAAACTGGTACTCAGCAAAAATTTTAATAAAAGAAGCAGATACCAAAAAAAGATAAAGAATCAGCAATAATCTTATTAAATGAAGACAAGTGCGTATCGAATTGTTCTGTAGATGTTTGTACAACCTGGCTACCAATGTTAAAAGAAGAACTTAACAAACTCAACATTATCTAAAAGAAAATATCATCAGTTCTATGTTCTGTGTAAGTAGTAAGTATCTATGGAAATAACATAAACAGAATCTTAAAGCTGTGTATTTGACATACACAGGAAAATAAGAGTTCTTCCAAAAAAGCTTTGAAAACGGAAAGAGATTACTTTCCAAAACGTCAGCAAAATACATTATTTCTGTGTTTATTCCGATTTATATTATTTGCAAAACATAACCTCTGACTATTCCTTTGGTGTAAACGTCAGGGGCACAGGGGCTTTTTTTCAATAATTCTATTATTTTGTAGATTCGTTGATTTGTTTTTGAAGAGGACAATAATACATGTGGTAGAAAACCCAAATAATTGGAAAGAATATTCGTAGAATGCCACAAATAACTTTCAGACAATATTTGTTTGTATTTATCGCACATTTTAATATGACATGAATAAATTCCTTAGTAATATTACTAATAAATGGTACCACGGTATATGGTTCCATTTGAAAAAATTAAGTTTTGCTTCAAAAACAATTTTGGTGAATTTTATTTCCTCATAAATCACGTAATTGAGTGTTTTAACGGTATTTTGATTTTGTAGCATTGCATGGGTCATTTAGAATAAATTGGAACCGTCATGGCACACTTAAATGTCAAACTAAAAATTATATTATAAAAAACAAACTGATTTTTGAAATGTCACTTATTTGGCATCGTTGGATTCAGAAAATTATGCAGAATTCAAAAATGCAATAATATATAGTGTTCCATTTAAAAATCGAAAGTTAGTTCCGGCGAAACAGGAAGTTAAAAAAAAAATGTATTGTATGTCAAAAAATGTCGCTTATTATATATGTAGTATATCCTAAATTTCAATCAATTATCTTCAAAACTAAAGGAGCAAAGGGGGGTATACCATGATCCTGTTACACCCGGTATAGGCCCCAGTTTATGTGTAAGAATAAGTTTAGATTCAATTCAATGTTTTGTGCACATTTTGATTATGTGTTGAATTCCACTATTTTGTTTTAGGATTTGGGTGCAATACAGGAACCCGTAATGTGTACACACTGTACAGAAATGCTTATAAAATGTTCTGGTTTTAAAACAACGTGCCTCAATTCTTATAATTGTATTGTTTCATTTGCTAACTACAGGAACGATGTCAAGTTGAATCTAAGAGACGTCTATCTGAGCAAAAATGATACTGTTGCAGAAGATCAAGCTATATGTGGATTTTGCATGGATCCCATAAGAAATTGTTCTGCCATATCCCTTGACGTTGAGGAGAAGGGCGTTCTATTGGAGAAAATAATGGAATTGTGTCTTCCAGAATTGGTATGTATGGATATTTATTATATTACATTACTAATTACAATCATTTTTAAAGTGTAAAGTGTAGACCTTTAAAATAAGCTTTTACAAAAGCCTCTAGCCTCTCTAATGAAAATTAAGGAAGTTATGGCGAAAATAAGTTAAGTCTGGAATTTTTGAAAAAAAATTGACAATAAAATTGGCGCCATGAGCGGCAAAATTAAAATTAATCGTAGCCCATGAAAAATTAACTTTATTTATGTCCCAATAACACGTTCCAAAAGTTTGAATGGTTTAGAGAATGTACATTTTGAAAAAAGTTGTTTTAAGTAAATTTTTTTTTCAATTTTTCATAAAATACGTTGTTTTTTCAAAATAACTCAAAAAATAATGGTTTTACGAAAAAAAAGTGTTGTCAACAAAAATTTAGCTTTCTTTTTACTGAAAATTTTGCTTTTTTTTTAAATTCATGTAGCTTAAAAATTAAGCGAGATATGGGCATTTAAAGCTTTGATTTCTATGCGAAGGATACCTCTTTTTAGCCCTTCAACCTTAAAATTCTCTGAACGAAAGGGTGTAGAAATATTGCAATCATCATGACTTTATAGCTTATGAAATTCCCTACAAAATGATGTGTGGGTGAATGCAAAAAGCTTAAAAGGAAGCCGAGTTATCGTTAAAAAACTAAATACATTTTTCTAGAGATAACGTAGGAAAATTACGGAGCGCCTAAATTTTCAACGTTTTGGAGCATTTATTCTTTTGTACATGTGTGTCTTCTTGATACATACATATCTGGATTCCCACATGTATAAACACATGCATAAAAAGATGTTATATAGATAATATGAGTAAAAGATAGAAAAGGAAAGGTGCGGTTCTCTAGGCGAAATTCCTCTGAAATTCCCTTCAAAAAGGGTGTGGCTCTACTTGTGGGTGTCGCAAACTTGGGTTATATTGCAATGAAACTTGCGGCACTTGCTCAGGTGACAGTTGCCAAAATTGTCCTCCAGTCGAGGAAGTTGATAGTGAAGAAATGGATGAATTTGAAAATTAAAATTAAATTATTAATATTCACTTTAAAAATCATCTTAATACTGTAAAATAAATATTTTTATTATAGTTACAATGTGAAGTTTTAAGAGTTTAATTTCTCTGAAAGGGATGTTTTTAAGGGATTAAAATTTTAGAAAAATTTCATTATATCATAAGCAGCAATTTATTTTCATTTTTTTACGCATTCCACTACTTGGAGCTTTCAAAAGGATTTTTTCCCTAATTTTTATTGTGAGGGGTGGTTTTTAGGGGTTGAATCATATTGAAAAATGATGTATCAGGTCGTTTACATTTAAAGAATATATTTTTTCTATTCAAGATCCAAAATAAAAAGATTTTATGCTTTTTAAACCGTTTTTTTAAATAATTGTGTTAGGGGTAGTTTTTAAGGGTAGTTACATAGTAAAATATCGAAATATTAGTTACATTATAAAAAACAACAAATATTTAACATATTTGAACATAACGATAACCTATCCCTGCTTCCCTCTATTAGTTTTCAATTTTTCCTAAGTTTTATTGTTAGGGGTGGCTTTTGGGGGGTTGCATCATTAAAGAAATGAAATATCAGATTTCTTATAGTTAAAGGGAAAAATTCTCCTATTACGATCCAAAATAAAAAGGTTTCATGCTTTTTAAACACATTTTTTTATTAATTTTCGTGTGAGGGGTTGTTTTTAAGGGTAGTTAAATAGTAAAATATAGCAATATTAGATCACTGCGTTAATTTATTAGTTTTCAATTTACTGGAGTAAGGGGTAGTTTTCACCCCTTAAAAACAAAAAGCACACTTTGCGACCAAGTCAGGTTTGAAGAGGAGGGTAAGATGAACTTAATTCTAAATTTTCAAGAAGATCGGAGCAGTACTTCAGATTTTGGAGATTTGGCCCATTTTTAACGTTGAATGACTGTATTAATGCTTTACTAACATTTTACTATTCTAATATACATTCTCAACAACATTATGGGATTATGCTGTGGAGATTGAGTATTACTTACGTTTATTGGGCATTTATTTTGCAGAAGTTTGTTATCAGGATTATAGAGGATTTACACCCCCAAGATCATGGAGGGAATCTTTTAAGACTTTGCAAATATTTTATATTTATTACTTTTGAACTTGTTATTTTTATACCGTGTGTATGACAATATTCTATACTTACTATATAAGTCTTATGGAAATAAATTATTATTAATAATAATAATAATGAAATTACTTTATTGAGCAAAAAGCCAAATGGCCATTGACCGAGGTCCTTCAGCCTTTTTACAATAAAATATTGTTTACATTTTATAAATTATATGTAACGTGAATAGTAAATAGTTATAAGAATGTGAAAAAAAAAAAAAACGAAAAAAGTGTATGTGTATAGTGATTGACGGTTCTTTATTATGTGGTTCTTAGTTCCTCGATGTGTTCCCACAAAGCTTTTTGAGGAAACTTCCTGTAGCCGGTTGTTTGACGATTTCTATTTTTGCAGAAAGGTCGGAGTATTTCCATGTTGTGATCGGCCCTGGCAAATTTAGTGGATAATTTGGATAGTCTCTGTGGAATTGGTTCTGTCTTGGTTATTTGATATAGAAGAGCGTTATGTGGGTTGTGCAGCGGATTTGTTGGGTGTCGGTATTTGGTAATGGTTCTCAGTGCTGATGTTTCCGCAACGTTGATATTTTTTATTGCTGTTTTTCTGACATTTACAAAGAGGGGGTGGCGGTATTCTAGTATTGGTCTACATATTGATTTATAAATGTGAGCTGCTGTCTTTTTACCAATTCCCTCGTTTTTATAGGTCATGCAGTGAAAGTGTTTGCTTCTGGCGATGCATCTTTTCTTTATGTATTTGGTATGGTTGTTGAAGTTCAACTTGCTGTCTAACTTACGCCCAGGTATTTGACTGTTGACTGAGCAGGGAGAATGTGATGGTTAATGGTAACCGTTGGTGAGTTGTTGTTAATTCCATGGTTAAAGATAATGTACTGGGATTTTGTTGGGTTGGGTTTTAGTCTCCACTTGTTGAACCAGGTCATTGTTCTGTTCATTAGTTCTTGTAATTGGACAACAGTTTTTTCCAGGGTGCGATCATGACTAATTAGAGCCGTGTCATCAGCATATTGTAGAATATATGTATTGGGATTAAAGTATTGTAGGTGTTTTTCAAAGCTGTAGATGTCATAGTAGTAGATGTTGTATAGCAGTGGTGAGAGTGGAAAGCCTTGTGGCAGTCCTTGTTGTGTTTTAAATAATTTTGAGTAACTTGTATTTATTTTAATTCGTAGGGTTCTATTTTCTCTAAGTAATTTTTTATAATGAATATAAGGTACATTGTACAGTTCAGTTCTGCCAACTTATACAACAAACCCTCATGCCATACACTGTCAAACGCTTTGGTAATGTCAATAAGGATTGCTGCGCTATGATATCTTTCAAGTTTTGATGTTTGGATATTTGATGTAAGTATCATCAGTAGATGTGTGGTGGAGCACTTTTCACGGAATGCGAACTGATAGTTAGGAATATTGTGACCAATGGCTTCAGAGATCAGTTTTTTAATTATCAGTTCAAGATTTTTTGCCAGCACTGATAACAACACTATAGGACGATAGTTGTTCACTCTATGGTGATTGGTGTTTGATTTAGGGATGGTGATAACAATTCCTTGTTTCCATTGTGAGGGAAAGCACTGGTTGTTAAGACAGTATTCATATATTCTAATTATATATAGATGTACATTGTGTCCTAGTTTTCGAATGATGCTTTTGGATATGTTATCTTTTCCGGGGCTGTGCTTTTTCCTTTATATAATATCTCAAAGTATATTATCTGAAAGTTATTTGTGGCATTCTACGAATATTCTTTCCTATTATTTGAGTTTTCTGCCACATGTATTATTATCCTCTTCAAAACAAATCATCGAATCTACAAAATAATAGAATTATTGAAAAAAAGCCTCTGCGCCCGTGACGTTTAAGCCAAAGGGAAAGTCAGAGGTTATGTTTTGCAAATAATATAAATCGGAATAAACACAGAAATAATGTATTTTGCTGACGTTTTGGAAAGTAATCTCTTTCCGTTTTCAAAGCTATTTTTTGGAAGAACTCTTATTTTGCTGTGTATGTCAAATACACAGCTTTAAGATTCTGTTTATGTTATTTCCATAGATACTTACTACTTACACAGAACATAGAACTGATGATATTTTCTTTTAGATAATGTTGAGTTTGTTAAGTTCTTCTTTTAACATTGGTAGCCAGGTTGTACAAATATCTACAGAACAATTCGATACGCACTTATTTTCATTTAAAAAGATTATTTTAATTTTTCTTTTTTTGGTATCTGTTTCTTTTGTTAAAATTTTTGCCGAGTCCCAGTTTATTCTATGTCTGTTTTCCCAAGCATGTTCACAAATCTTTGATTTCTGAATTTCATTCTTTCTAATGTAATTCTTGTGCTCATCCAACCTCACACTGAAAGGTCTGGATGACTCACCCACATAACATTTATCACATTCTCACGGGATATTGTAAATACAGTTTTTTGAATTCTGCTCCCTGTTTATCGGTTTTGTTTTTGTTAAAATAGATCTTAAAGTGTTCCCCGTTTGAAATATCGTCCTAACATCAAATTTGTCACCTATACGGCGTAGCTTTTCCGATAAACAGGGAGCCGAATTCAAATAAACTGTATTTACAATATCCCGTGCGAATGTGATAAATGTTATGTGGGTGAGTCATCCACACCTTTCAGTGTGAGGTTGGATGAGCACAAGAATTACATTAGAAAGAATGAAATTCAGAAATCAAAGATTTGTGAACATGCTTGGGAAAACGGACATAGAATAAACTGGGACTCGGCAAAAATTTTAACAAAAGAAACAGATACCAAAAAAAGAAAAATTAAAATAATCTTATTAAATGAAAATAAGTGCGTATCGAATTGTTCTGTAGATATTTGTACAACCTGGCTACCAATGTTAAAAGAAGAACTTAACAAACTCAACATTATCTAAAAGAAAATATCATCAGTTCTATGTTCTGTGTAAGTAGTAAGTATCTATGGAAATAACATAAACAGAATCTTAAAGCTGTGTATTTGACATACACAGCAAAATAAGAGTTCTTCCAAAAAATAGCTTTGAAAACGGAAAGAGATTACTTTCCGAAATGTCAGCAAAATACATTATTTCTGTGTTTATTCCGATTTATATTATTTGCAAAAGGCCTTTTTTATAGTATATGTTTTTTCAAAATGATTAGCAAACAGTTCTGCTTTTTCGAGGTCATTGTTATAGAATGTGCCATTTTCTTCTAGAGGAGTTATGTATGATGTCTGTTTATACCTGGAGAGTTTTCTGATTTGTTGCCAGTAGTTTTTTCCTTGCTGTTGATTTATTTCATTACAGGCATTATTTAATTAGTTTTCTGATCCTCTAGTTTTGTTTGAAATTTTATCTTAAACTTTTTTCGATTCGTGCAAATTTGCAGATACTATTTCACAAAAAAAATGTTAAAACATATGTTCCCGACCAATTTCACTCTATGAAAGTTAACCGTGAACTTAGTTTGATGCCTTGAATATGTGGCAAAAAAACCAGACTCATCTAAGACGGTTGGTTCCCTTTTGCGATTTTGTCTCCACTAACTATATTTTGGTTTTTAAAAAATGTTTTGCCAATATGTTATTACACTTTTAATATTTATTTTTTATTGATAGGATTTGAGTCACATCGACAAACCGGTAATTTGTGCACCCTGCCATGATGTTCTAAAGAATTGTTACTATTTTGTTACGAACTGTTTGCTTGTCGGAGAAAAGATTAAGAAATACTGTGAAACTCAAGATATAAATAGCAGAAGTCAAATACGGCTAAGCCGTTTATTAGAGTTTACAGCAAGAGACATAACAACAAGCGAGATAAATGGTAACCCGGTTGAGATAATCAAAGAAGAAAAACAATTCTGTGAGGAAAGAGAAAATGCTGATGAAAGAATTATCAATAATGGGGAAGGTATATTTAAATCAGAGTTCTGCAGCGATAGTGAAAATGATGCCGAAGAGAGTAAAAAACTGGATGGGATTGAGATACAAGAAACGTTTTGCGGAGAAAATGAGACTTATCTTAAGGAAGAAAATCTTTTTGAAGTGGAGAACCATGAATTTTTAGAATCTAAAGGAGATGCTGAAATGAAAACAGATGAACCCGATTTTGAAAGGTAATATTAAATTGTCTCATCGTAAATGTGTGAAATTGAATTTGGTTTTTTTTTACATTTTCATTTATTTTATTTATCTATTTATCCATGCAACGACAGCCTGAGCATAATACAAGTACAAATTATTGAATACGAAATTTAAAGAACAACAAATTGCCTGAGATGCGGCCAGACGCGTGGTATCCCACCGGTAGACAAGAGAAAGGTATTTAAGGGTTTGTGATGGAAGCGCAGTGTTTAATCACTAAGCAGAAATCTGCGATTGGCGATACGGTGACAATATTGTTATTGTTTTACATTTTGTATTACTTCATCAAAATGGGTTACCCAGAAGCAGAAGAGTTTGATATGCTATAAGAATAAAAATGAAATGTTGAGGTGATTAATATTTTATAACATAAAATAATATCGGAAAATTTACGACCGCATCAGCATTAGGTTCATGAACTATGAAAATTGTTCAAAATGACCTCCATTATTGTAACACAAAGCGCATATCTTTTTCTTAAGTTATTTAGACAGTGTGAAACAGAGCTATTATCGTCCTGGTTAAATTCGTTAATTGTTCCCCTAATTTAATTTTGATTATTTCATCATTTTAATCATAATTATAATAAGCTTTGTTCTCTAAAATCTTTCGTAGAAACAATTCATATGAAAGTGCTTTGCAAACTATTTTGTATGACTGGAAAAGACCAATAAACAACAAACTTATCATCGATGTAGTACATCTGGACTTCCAAAGGGCCTTTGAAACTATAGACAGGGACCTACTATTATTAAAATTAGAAAATCTGAGTATTAAAGGTGCGCCCCTACAATGGTTTAAAAGTTATTTAAGTGATAGATCTCAAGTCACTAAATACGTTGGAATAATATCTAAATCCAGAGGTACAAAACATGGAGTACCACAAGGGACAGTTCTCGGTCCAAGTTTGTTTGTGATTTACATCAACGACATTGTGCAACATAAACTTAAATGTGATATACAACTTTTTGCGGATGATACGTTATTATATTGTATTGGTGAAAATGTAGATGAAATCTTACTGACATTAAATGAGGAAATAAATCTGCTTGAAGAATGGTTAAGTGAAAATAGTTTAAAAATAAATACGAGCAAAACTAAATATATGATTATAAAAAACAAATATAATGTTATCAGTATACAAAGTGATATAGATGTTTGTATATATGGCAATAAAATAGAACAAGTAAATGAATATAAATATTTAGGTGTGATAATAGATGATCAACTATCATTTTCTAAACATGCAGGTTATGTAACAAGTAAAATAGCAAAAAAAAATTAATCTATTAGGGAGATTAAGTAATAATATTACGCAATGGACCAAAACATTAATTTACAAATCTATTATTAGTCCTCACTTGAATTTTATTGCTCATCAATATTATTCTTATTCAATAATTCTGAATTGGATATATTACAAAAGAAACAAAACCAAGCAATGAGAATAATATTAAATTGTTCCAAATATACAAACATAAAATTGATGTTAAATAATGTAGGTGTACTTAGTGTTCATCTATCTATAACAAATTTTGATTAATGTTAACATTTTACTCATATTTCCAGATATTGTTATAATCTTCGAACTTTTAGTTGCAATTGTTTATGACATGCCTATAAAAAATGTAGCGCAAATACATATTTATCGTATACATTTAAAAATCGTGTATTAAAAACTCTAATATGGCTGAATAAATGTAAGTAGTGTCAATTTCACCAATTTACAATTGAAACATTTGACGGAAGTGTAGTCTCAACTCTCAATTAATTATTTCTCAAATATTCTGCGTTACTCCAAAAATTTTCGGCGAAATACATTTATAATATACGTAGAAAAATCGTTTATGAAATAAACGCTTTTCATAGACGTTGATTAAATATACGATAACGAAATTTAAACCATAATTTCATATAATAAACGTTTATTAAACCATCATGTGTTGCTTGGGTAGTATTATGGACACGGCAATAATTTCTTTAAATTTACTTTTCACAACTTATGTATATAATAGATCGCAAATAAAAATTAGTTGATATAAGTTATCTCCATATTATATAGTTAACACAGGAGTACCCCAGGACATCAATATGTGCTTTAAATTTTGCAAATTTTTGTTATACGCCGATGGCCTAAAAACTTATTCCTAAATAAGTAATATAGCTAACTGCACTCATTCCATGAAGATTTAGATACTTTTTACGAGTACTGTATAAAGAATAAACCATTTTTAAATCTATACAAAATAGCACCATGTCTGTTTTATGCACAATTTAGAATTTAGTCATCTTTAAGTACGTATATAATTTCAACAACAAGGCGCTAAGATAAGTACAACAAATTAAATATCTAGGAATAATTTTCGATTCAAAAATGACCTTTTCGCCACATATAGATCACATAATATCAAAAAGTAACAAAGTGCTGGGTATTATTATCAGAATATGTAAAAAATTTAAATCCACAATTGCAAAACAATTTATTTTTCACTCGTGCACAGTAAGTTAAATTTTGCATTGATAATCTGGAACGTACAATATTTACTTTACAAATCTTGATTAGAATCCGTGCAAAATAGATTTGCGAGATGTTTGAATTTCAAGATGACCGGACAATACGACTTTTAGAGCAGCAGTGCTTTGTTGAGACACAATCATCACAAAATAGAAAATCAGTTGCTGACGTACTATTCTTGTATAAGCTGATCAATGTTTTAATTGATTCTCCTGACTTGCTAGCCATGATAAATTTTCATATCCCCCTCGTAACCTTAAAAATTACATTTTTTAATCAGAATGGACTATTCTCAAACATAGAAAAGACTGGTTATGTACATTTTCACACAAATCATAATAAAAACAACATGGATTTAAATATAGCCTACAATACCATCTCTCTGGAAAGAATGGAATCTGTTAAATTTCTTGGGCTTACTATAGATGAGTGTTTAACTTGGAAACCTCGCTGTAATAATCTCATCTCCAAGCTAAATACTGTTTGTTATCAGATAATGCTGTAATAAAAATGAATTCAGATCTGAAAATTATCGAAAGGGCGTCAATGGAGCATTCTTTATTTTTGAATCCTAGTAAGCCAAAATTAATTTTATTTGGTAATAAAGGTGCTATTTCTGATATTTCTGAACATTTTCACATAACAATTAATGGCACAACTATTCCAATTGTTCAAGAAGCATGTAATTTGGGCTTACTTCTTGACAATACTTTTAGATTCTCCGCACACAGTAAGTACATACAAAGATCTTATTCAGCTCTAAAGTTGCTCTATCCACACAGAAATTATTTATCTATAAAAATAAAAACATTATTGTGTGAAAGTCTTGTCCTGTCAAATTTCCTATATTGCGCCCCTGTTTACTACCCATGTCTTGATGTATTAACAAAAAACAGAATACAAAGGACTCAAAATTCATGTATAAGGTATATATATGGAATACGGTGTAGGGAGCATATCTCGCATAAACTTAAAGATCTAAAATGGTTAAATATGAATAATCGCTTAAAATTACAGACATTATCCCTTTATCATCAAATAATTTGTAGAAAAACTCCTAATTATCTTTATGATAAAATATCCTTTCACTCAGATGTGCACAACATTCAAACTAGAAGTAGAAACCATATAATACCACGGACCCACAAATCTAGTCTCTATGAACGATCTTTTTCTTCTAATGTTTCAAAACTTTATAATGCAGTCCCAGATAATTTTAAAGTAATGTCCACTAAACAGTTTAAAAGTAATGTTTCGAAGTATTTATATAGTAACCAGTAACAGATTAGTGACGGTTTTCCATTGGGTCGTTTGGTCGGTGCCTCTGCGCGCGGCTTGGATCGCTATGCAATCCGCGCGTGGAGGCGGTGCCCGGACGACCTGGTGGAAAAACAGTCACTGTAATAAACTTGTAAATAAAAATTAATTATTTTGTAGTGTTGTACATAAATTTATTGTAAGTCTTGTTTGTTTGTTTGGCTGTACATCACAACTTAGAAATTTAATATAGAATTAGGGCATGTGCATTATAGTATTTGGTGTTATAGTAAACTAGGTTAGTGTATTAATCCGGGGGGCAGTACTCTGTAACTCTGTACTGCTTGCTTGAACACAGCCTAGTGGTTTCCCTTATTTTGATATTGTTTTTTTTCCTAAATTATTGTTACATGTTACTTATTTGAAGGGAAATAAATTATTATTATTGTTATTATAAGGAACCTCAAAAATGTTATTAATGGGGAAATGCTCGTTTCATTTTACTACTCTCAAGTGGAATCCAGACTAATTTATGGAATCTGTTTCTGGGGCTCTTGTGCATCAATGCCAAATGTTTTTAAAGCACAAGAAAAGAATTATTCGGTGTATGGCGGGTGTCAATAAAAGGCATTCATGTCGAAATCTTTTCCGTCAGTTCGGCATACTAACTATCTATGGACTATATATATATATATATATATATATATATATATATATATATATATATATATATATATATATATATATATATATATATATATATTGTTATTATAACATGATTTGCAGGAAACAACTACTCAGCGGGCAAATACCCCGACCTGCATTGAATTACACCTTACAAATCATGAAAAATTGGTAGCCAATGTCATTTGTCAACTCCCTGACCAGACATAGACCGGTTTCGAACTTATTAGTTCTCCTCAGTATGCCATAGGTCATGAAGCAGACAAATGACAGTGGCCAACCTGCTAGTCTTATACAGACTAATGTAAATGGTATAGTGGTGAGAGGTAATTGAAACCTCTCATGTGGTCTAATGCTACTATACACTTGGTACTTGCAAAATGGCAAGTCGCTATGCACCACGGAGACATCTATGATGTCTGGTGTATAGTAGCATTAGACCACATGAGAGGTTTCAATTACCTCTCACCACTATACCATTTACATTAGTCTGTATAAGACTAGCAGGTTGGCCACTGTCATTTGTCTACTTCATGACCTATGGCATACTGAGGAGAACTAATAAGTTCAAAACCGGTCTATGTCTGGTCAGGGAGTTGACAAATGACATTGGCTACCAATTTTTCATGATTTGTAAGGTGTAATTCAATGCAGGTCGGGGTATTTGCCCGCTGGGTAGTTGTTTCCTGCAAATCATGTTATAATAACAGTATATAGGTTAAGTCCACCAAGGGCTGAAGGTCGCCGCTCTCGGTACTTGCAAAATGGCATGTCGCTATGCACCACGGAGACATCTATGATGTCTGGTGTATAGTAGCATTAGACCACATGAGAGGTTTCAATTACCTCTCACCACTATACCATTTACATTAGTCTGTATAAGACTAGCAGGTTGGCCACTGTCATTTGTCTGCTTCATGACCTATGGCATACTGAGGAGAACTAATAAGTTCGAAACCGGTCTATGTCTGGTCAGGGAGTTGACAAATGACATTGGCTACCAATTTTTCATGATTTGTAAGGTGTAATTCAATGCAGGTCGGGGTATTTGCCCGCTGAGTAGTTGTTTCCTGCAAATCATGTTATAATAACAGTATATAGGTTAAGTCCACCAAGGGCTGAAGGTCGCCGCTCTCGGTACTTGCAAAATGGCAAGTCGCTATGCACCACGGAGACATCTATGATGTCTGGTGTATAGTAGCATTAGACCACATGAGAGGTTTCAATTACCTCTCACCACTATACCATTTACATTAGTCTGTATAAGACTAGCAGGTTGGCCACTGTCATTTGTCTGCTTCATGACCTATGGCATACTGAGGAGAACTAATAAGTTCGAAACCGGTCTATGTCTGGTCAGGGAGTTGACAAATGACATTGGCTACCAATTTTTCATGATTTGTAAGGTGTAATTCAATGCAGGTCGGGGTATTTGCCCGCTGAGTAGTTGTTTCCTGCAAACCATGTTATAATAACAGTATATAGGTTAAGTCCACCAAGGGCTGAAGGTCGCCGCTCTCGGTACTTGCAAAATGGCAAGTCGCTATGCACCACGGAGACATCTATGATGTCTGGTGTATAGTAGCATTAGACCACATGAGAGGTTTCAATTACCTCTCACCACTATACCATATATATATATATAGTGCTGTTTTACTTTTATTGAACTTAATAATTTGCAGTACTAATCAAATTTTAACTTGTTTATTTCCAATAGATTAAAAAAAAAAACTTTAAAACCAAAAGATCAAATTAAAATCTCTTACCTATTGATCCGAAAGTATGGTTAAATATTTAATGGGCCGGCTAGCTTATCTTTTCCTTCAGGAGCAGGTTCAAATTCAGTTCCTGTTTTAAAATGAAATTTTATTAAAGTAAAATTTTTAATCTGATATAAGTAATTTATTTTCCTTGATATTTAGATAATTTAGCAGTTTTATAACAGGTTCGAAAGTCTAATAAGTACACTATTTAAATTTTAATATACAACCTTGTCCAAAATTAAACACACAAAAACTGTGCGTTATACAAAAAAAAAGAGTGGACTGTAAAAAATTTCACTGGCTCATCGAGAGCTTCTTAAATTAAAATTTTATATTTATTAAAATTAGTTTGAGAAGAAACAATTATTATTATTATAAACGGAAAGAAACTTCACTCACCTTTTTCCCAATGGTGGAAGATTCTGAGTTGCTAAGTTTTAGCGGTTGCGGTAATTTTATATAATTTTGCACACAGCGATACATACACTTGCTAGCTAGCTTGATTAATAATGTCTTTCTGTCTTCGTTCCCTCGAAAGTGCTGCTAGATGCAGCGGCGTAGGTGGTAGGGTGAAGTTACTTTCTTACGCGCATTTTTAAGAAAAAAATTATACATATAAAAAAATATATCATGATTAGCCATTACAAAATAAACTAAATAAAATTAAGAGGCGTGAACAAAAACCTTCCTTCTTCGTAGCTACACTCTTCTCTTTCCAAATCCAACAATTCTCCTTTCATTAATTCTTCAACTTATCTCGTCCTTATCTTCTCTGCAACTCCTATTCACAATAACACCTCTTCCTTCTTATTTACAGTCTCTTTTTACTCTTCGCTGATCTCCACAATTTCTGACATCAATTCAATTTCAAATTATTAATTCTTGTTTATTTATTTTTCTTCTTCACTCCCTAATTTTCACTTGTTCTTTTTTTTTCTTAAATTTGTTTTCCAATTTTACAACCTCTCTTTTATCTGTTGTTTGTTGTTCTATATCGCTAAATATCAAAGTATCCAAAATAAACAAAATAAAACACCATATGAATTTTTATTAATTTCATTTCAAACATAACCTAACTTAAACCTTCTTGTCTTTCTCCAGGAAAACATTTACCAACTATAAAAATAAAATTTCCTAAAGAGAAATGTCATAATGACTTAAATGTCAGAAATTATTTCAACTACAACTTAATAACTACTAACATAGATGTCAGTATCAAACTTACTATTGACATCAAATAAAAACTTAAAAACTATTAAAACAACTCTAAACAAATATTAACATTCTAAAACACATACCTTTCGGATCTTTAGCTAATTTAAATAAATTTTGAAAACCATCTAAAGGAAACAAACAAATTCAAACCCTGATTCAGCAAATAACACAAACATGCAATTTTCTTCAGTATGTTTTCATCAATAAAAATGATTTTAATTTAAACAGTAATTTCCACTCATATGAAACTCGTAACAGAAATGATCTCACCATTCCAACACACCGCCTTAGTCTCACAAATAAATCCCAAGTTATATTAGGATTAAATCTCTTTAATAAACTTCCAAATAATATCAAAAACATATACTTAAAGCACTTCAATAAGGAAGTAAAAGATCTGCTACTCAGCTTGTGTGTTTACAACATAGGTGAATTCATACAAACTACGGTCTAAAATTTTAATTATGTCGGCCACTCCGTTTAGCCCGTTTTATCAGTCATTTTTTCTTTTAATTATGTACTTGTGTCTTAAATGTCATGTTATGTTTTGATGTCCGGCTGTATCAGCAGCTACTTATACAAGCCTTTGTACTTTTTCTTTGTATTTTTTACCTATATTTTGACTGTTTATTATGTTATTATTATGTTTCATGAATCTTACTATAGAACGAATTCTGGCCAAAATTCTTCTTTAAACAAGAAGTTTAGGACTTACAATTCAAATTTTTTCTATACATGTATTTTTATCATTAAGAATTTTTAAAACTATTATAAAAAACATTGATATTAATTGAATGCTTTTTTGTAATTACTCTGTTATGTACTTCCTTCACGCTAATTTTACTTTAGTTTAGTTTGTCAAATTAAGTTTTAGTGGGTCGTTGTTTGGGCTGTCTAGTCTGCATCTGCCCCATTTACTGTAATAGATAAATACTGTAATTTTTATAATTTTTAGGTTTGAAGAATGCCTTGATTTACCACTCTCAGAAATCACCATATTGAATTACGAGTTGTACAAATGTAATTATTGTTCATATAGGACAAAACATGTAGGCAACGTTAAACGACATCTACTAGTACATAAACGCCGTTTAGAAACAACAATATACAAATGTAACTCTTGTTCATTTCAGACAAAACTTGAAGATTTTTTTAAAATGCATTTATTGCGACATGATCCTTCACAGAGTTCTTCACAAATAAAAATGTACACATGTAACATTTGTCCATATAAGTCAAAGTGTAAAAGTGATCTTAAAAAGCATTTACTGAGACATAAGGAAATGGATCCTTCAAAAGTAACGGTGTACAAATGTGACATTTGTTCGTATCAGACAAAACTAGAATATTTTCTTAAAAGACATTTACTGGTACATAAAGTACATGAGTATCCTTCAGAAGTAATAATATTGCATAGTGATAGAAGTTATTTTAATAAAAAAAAGAGAAAAACCATAAAAGAGGAGCAAAATGACCCTAATATAAATTTTGAAATTGTATCGAATCCAACATAACTTCAATCATGGAGAGACTGGTACCACAACCCTGCTCAAAATGTCTCGTCAATATACAGACGGAACTTATAAAATTTTATTAGTTTTGTAATGATTTATGAAGTTTTCATGTTTCTATGAGTTGAAGATGTAAACTTTATAAAAAAATTTAACTGTTTTTAAGAGGGGTATTGTATGAGTATTTATTATGATTCTACTTGTTTTCTTCCACAATTTTTTATAATATCTGAAAAAAAAATATGTATCAAAGATTTCACAAGAAAGTGCATTGCACTTTATAGGCATCTAAATGAAATCATAAGCTGATTTGAGGTGTTAATTTCTTGATATGCTTTAAGGGCACCATCAGTTCTCTACAAGCTCATGAGTAAAACGAATTTTTAATAAGAATTTGCTCTCATTGTTTTGTCTGCATTTGTAGAGAGTTATGAACAAAGTCAGTAAACAACTTGAATAGAAATTGTTCATGAGATTTTGTGATTATTGAAGATTCTGGAGTATAATAAATATTTTACAAGAATTTACTAGCACTTACAAGTATTTTCGTATAAAATATTCTAAAGCTGCACAGAGTAATTTCGTGATATTTCTTAAGGGTATTATAAGTTTTAAAAATACTATAAGTAAAAATTGTTTCCAAGAGATTTTGCAGTTGTGACTAAAAATCGCGAGTCTATGAAATTTGTATGAGGTTTGGAGTGTTTTTTTTTAATAACAGTTTTTAAAAGTATTCGGAGGAATTGAAAGGCGCAAATATTTTACAGGAATTAACGGGCAAGAATTTATGTGTATTTACATGAAATTTTTTACAAAAGTTTCCAAGGATCCATAGAGAAATTCCATGATGTTTCTTAGAGGTATTTATAAGTTTTCAAAATACTATGAGTAAGAATTATTTTTGAAATTTTACAGTTGCATAATTAAAAACTTTCACATGAGTTTATCAATGAAGTTTGTATGAGATTAGGAGAGGTTTTTTTAAAACAGTTCTGGAGATTTGGAGAGATTTTCTAATAACACGTTCTAAGATCATTATGAGGAGCAAGTAAATGAAATCTTGTTTATTTTGCAAACACAGAGATACACATCAGTCCATATAATAACATATTTCAAATACCGCAAAAATATTAATACAGACAGGCTTCAAACAGGAATTAACATTAGAAATAAATCTTTAATGGCGATCAAAATCTATATGAACTTATACATATTTCATTTACCATAGAAACTTACAAATACTGATCAATATCGGTAATATGTAAAACCTAAAAACATATTGTATATAAGTCAAATCTTATAAAAACTTTGTAGTTCTTATAAAAATTTACCAGTGCTAATAGACCTCGATAAGAAATTTATTTTGAAAACGCACAGATATACATCGCTCCCTCTGCAAATACATACTTCAAATACTACAAAAACATATAAATACAGATAGATTTCGAAGGAGAAATTTATGTTAAAAACAAATCTTAAATGTCAACGACATTCATATGTGCTTTAAATTTTGCAAATTTTTGTTATATGCAGACGGCCTAAAAATATATTCCCGAATAAATAATATAGCTAACTTAGATAGTTTTTACAAGTGCTGTGTAAAGAGTAAACTATTTTTAAATCTTGAAAAATGTTACCATATCCATTTTACAACAATTTAAGCATCTTTCCACATATAAGTTATAGCAGAATGTAACAAAATGCTGGGTTTTATTATCAGAATATGTAAAGAATTTCATTCTACAACTGCAATAAAAACAATGTATTATTCACTTGTGTACAGTAAGTTAAATTTTGCATCGATAATCTGGAACCCCCAATATTTACTTCACAAATCTCGATTAGAATCCGTGCAAAATAGATTTGCGAAATATTTGAATTTCAAGGTAACCGGACAATACGACTTTTAGAGCAGCAGTGCTTTGTTGAGACACAATCATCACATTGCGTGACTAGAAAATAGAATGTCAGTTGCTGACATAATGTTTTTGCATAAATTGATCAATGATTTAATTGATTCTGCTAACTTGCTAGCCATGGTAAAATTCCATATTGTCCTCGATACCTTAAAAATAATATGTTTCATGAATCTTACTATAGAACGAATTCTGGCCAAAACTCTTCTTTAAACAGGAAGTTTAGTACTTACAATTCAATTTTTTTTTAAATAGATTTATTTTTTATCATTAAAAACTTTTAAAAGTACTATAATAAAATCATTAATATTGACTAAATGCTTTTTTGTAATTACTCCGTTGTGTACTTTTTTTCTCTCTAATTTTACTCTAGTTGTCAAATTAAGTTTTAGAGGGTAGTTTGTTTGGGCTGTCTAGTCTGTATCTGCCCAATTTACTGTAATAGGTAAATACTGTAATTTTTATAATTTTTAGGTTTGAAGAATGCCTTGATTTGCCAGTCTCAGAAATCACCATATTGAATTACAAGTTGTACAAGTGTGATTATTGTTCATATAGAACAAAATACATACGCAACTTTAAACGACATCTATTAATACATACACGTCCTTCGGAACCAGCAATGTACAGATGTTACTACTCTTGTCCATTTCAGACAAAATGTAAAGATGTCTTTAAAATGCATTTATTGCGACATGATCCATCAAAGAGTTCTTCACAAATAAAAATGTACACATGTGACATTTGTCCATATAAGTCAAATGATAAAAGTGCCTTTAATAAACATTTACGTTTTAAACATAAGGATCCTTCAAAAGTAATAACAGTGTACAAATGTGTCACTTGTTCGTATCGGACAAAAATGGAATATTTTCTTACAAAACATTTACTGATACATAAAGTACATGAGGATCCTCCAGAAGTAAAAATTTAGCATAATGATGGAAATTATTTTAATAAAAAAAGAGTAAAACCATAAAAGAGGATCAAAATGACCCTAATATAAATTTTAAAATTGTATCGAATCCAACATAACTTCTATCATGGAGATATTGATACCACAATCCTGCTCAAAATGTCTCGTCAATATACAGACAGAACTTATAAAATTTTATTAGTTTTGTAATGATTTATGAGGTTTTCATGTTTCTATGAGTTGAAGATGTAGACTTTATAAAAAAATTTAAATGTTTTTAAGAGGGAGGGTGTTGTATGAGTATTTATTATCATTCGACTTGTTTTCTTCCACAAATTTTTAGAAGAACTGAAAAAATATGTGTATCAAAGATTTCACAAGAAATTGCATTGAAAATTTTATAGGCATCTAAAAGAAATAAGCTGATTTGAGGTGTTAATTTCTTGACATGCTTTAAGGGCACCATCAGTTCTCTATACAAGCTCATGAGTAAAACGAATTTTTAATAAGAATTTGCTCTCATTGTTTTGTCTGCATTTGTAGAGATTTATGAACAAAGTTAGTAAACAAGTTGAACAGGCATTGTTCATGAGATTTCGTGATTATTGAAGATTCTGGAGTATAATAAATATTTTACAAGAATTTACTAGCACTTACAAGTATTTTCATATAAAATTTTCTAAAAAGCGTAATTTTGTGATATTTCTTAAGGGTATTATAAGTTTTAAAAATACTATAAGTAAAAATTATTTCCAAAAGATTTTGCAGTTGTGACTAAAAATCGCGAGTCTATGAAATTTGTATGACGTTTGGAGTGTTTTTTTTTTTTTTTTAATAACAGTTTTTAAAAGTATTCGGAGGAATTGAAAGGCGCAAATATTTTACAAGAATTAACGGTCAAGAATTTATGTGTATTCACATGAAATTTTGCACAAAATTTTCTAAGGATCCATATACAAATTCCATGGCTTCTTAGAGGTATTTATAAGTTTTCAAAATATTATGAGTAAGAATTATTTTTGAGATTTTACAGTTGCATAATTAAAAACTTTCACATGAGTTTATCAATGAAGTTTGTATGAGATTAGGAGAGGTTTTTTTAAAACAGTTCTGGAGATTTGGAGAGATTTTCTAATAACACGTTCTAAGAGCATTATGAGGAGCAAGTAAATGAAATCGTGTTTATTTTGCAAACACAGAGATACATATCAGTCCATATAATAACATGTTTCAAATACCACAAAAATATAAGTACAGACAGGTTTTAAACAGGAATTAACATTAGAAATAAATTTTTAATGGCGATCAAAACCTATATGAAGTTATACAAATTCCATTTACCATAGAAACTTACAAATACTGATCAATATCGGTAATATGTAAAACCTAAAAACCTGTTGTATATACGTCAAATCTTATAAAAACTTTGTAGTTCTCATAAAAATTTACCAGTGCTAATAGACCTCAGTAAGGAATTTATTCTGAAAACGCACAGATATACATCACTCTATATGCAGACGACTTAAAAATGTATTCCCAAATAAGTAATATAGCTAACTTAGAAACTTTTTGCAAGTGCTGTATAAAGAGTAAACTATTTTTAAGTCTTGAAAAATGTTACCATATCCGTTTTACACAAAATTTAAGCATCTTTAAGTACGATTATAGTTTCAACAAGGCGCTAAATTAAGTACAAGAAATTGAATGGGATTAACTTTCGATTCAAAAATGACCTTCTCGCCACATATAAAAAGTTATATCAAAATGTAACAAAATGCTGGGTTTTATTATCAGAATATGTAAAGAATTTCAATCTACAACTGCAATAAAAATAATGTATTTTTCACTTGTGTACAGTAAGTTAAATTTTGCATCGATAATCTGGAACCCCCAATATTTACTTCATAAATCTCGATTAGAATCCGTGCAAAATAGATTTGCGAAATATTTGAATTTCAAGGTAACCGGACAATACGACTTTTAGAGCAGCAGGGCTTTGTTGAGACACAATCATCACATTGCGTGACTAGAAAATAGAATATCAGTTGCTGATGTAATGTTTTTGCATAAATTGATCAATGCTTTAATTGATTCTGCTTACTTGCTAGCCATGGTAAAATTCCATATTGCCCTCGAAACCTTAAAAATAATATGTTTCATGAATCTTACTATAGAACGAATTCTGGCCAAAACTCTTCTTTAAACAGGAAGTTTAGTACTTACAATTCAATTTTTTTCGAAATAGATTTATTTTTTTTTTCATTAAGAACTTTTAAAACTACTATAATA
This sequence comes from Leptura quadrifasciata, assembly GCA_963675555.1. Lineage (NCBI taxonomy): Eukaryota > Metazoa > Arthropoda > Insecta > Coleoptera > Cerambycidae > Leptura > Leptura quadrifasciata. Next base: position 91,526,049 of record OY776680.1, on the reverse strand, counting down.
AAATCATTAATATTGACTAAATGCTTTTTTGTAATTACTCCGTTGTGTACTTTTTTCTCTCTAATTTTAATCTAGTTGTCAAATTAAGTTTTAGAGGGTAGTTGTTTGCGCTGTCTAGTCTGTATCTGTCCCATTTACTGTAATAGATAAATACTGTAATTTTTATAATTTTTAGGTTTGAAGAATGCCTTGATTTACCAGTCTCAGAAATCACCATATTGAATTACAAGTTGTACAAGTGTGATTATTGTTCATATAGAACAAAATACATAGGCAACGTTAAACGACATGTATTAGTACATACACGTCCTTGGGAACCAGCAATGTACAGATGTTACTACTCTTGTCCATTTCAGACAAAATGTAAAGATGTCTTTAAAATGCATTTATTGCGACATGATCCTTCAAAGAGTTCTTCACAAATAAAAATGTACACATGTGACATTTGTCCATATAAGTCAAATGATAAAAGTAACTTTAATAAACATTTACTGAAACATAAGGATCCTTCGGAAGTAACACTGTACAAATGTGACACTTGCTCATATCAGACAAAATATAAATCTGCCCTTAAAAAACATTTACAGTCGTATAATCATTACTCTTCAGCGCAAACGATGTACACATGTGACACTTGTTCGTATCAGACAAAAATTTAATATTTTCTTAAAAAACATTTACTGGTACATAAAGTACATGAGGATCCTCCAGAAGTAAAAATTTTGCATAATGATAGAAGTTATTTTAATAAAGAAAAGAGTGAAACCATAAAAGAGGATCAAAATGACCCTAATATAAATTTTAAAATTGTATCGAATCCAACATAACTTCAATCATGGAGATATTGATACCACAACCCTGCTCAAAATGTCTCGTCAATATACAGACAGAACTTATAAAATTTTATTAGTTTTATTCTTTCCTATTATTTAGATTTTCTACCACATGTACTATTATCCTCTTCAAAACAAATCACCGAGTCTACAAAATAATATAATTATTGGAAAAAAAGGCTCTGTGCCTGTGACGTTTACGCCAAAGGAAAAGTCAGAGGTTATGTTTTGCAAATAATATAAATCGGAACAAACACAGAAATAATGTATTTTGCTGACGTTTCGGAAAGTAATCTCTTTCCGTTTTCAATGCTATTTTTTGGAAGAACTCTTATTTTGCTGTGTATGTCAAATACACAGCTTTAAGATTGTGTTTATGTTATTTTCATAGATACTTACTACTTACACAGAACATAGAACTGATGATATTTTCTTTTAGATAATGTTGAGTTTGTTAAGTTCTTCTTTTAACATTGGTAGCCAGGTTGTACAAATATCTACAGAAAAATTCGATACGCACTTATCTTCATTTAATAAGATTATTGCTGATTCTTTAATTTTTCTTTTTTTGGTATCTGTTTCTTTTGTTAAAATTTTTGCCGAGTCCCAGTTTATTCTATGTCCGTTTTCCCAAGCATGTTCACAAATCTTTGATTTCTGAATTTTCTTCTTTCTAATGTAATTCTTGTACTCATCCAACCTCACACTGAAAGGTCTGGTTGACTCACCCACATAACATTTATCGCATTCGCACGGGATATTATAAATACAGTTTTTTTAATTCTGCTCCCTGTTTATCGGTTTTGTTTTTGTTAAAATAGATCTTAAAGTGTTCCCCGTTTGAAATACCGTCCTAACATCAAATTTGTCACCTATGAGGCGTAGTTTTTCCGATAGTCCGTATACATAAGGAATTATTGCCGTATAATGACGTTCAGGTTTTTGTCGTACCTGATTGTCCCTATTTTCAACATTTATGAAAACTCTATCAACAAAGGTTTCAGGATATTGATTTTGTACTAGAACCTCTTTGATAAATTTTTTCTCGTTATTTAATATTTCATTATTAGATGAAATTATTTTGGCCCTATCGTATAAACATTTTACAACACCCCTTTTAACATTTATTGACTGATTTGAGTTAAAATTTAGATATCTATTAGTATGTGTTGGTTTTCTATAAACGCTTGTTTCAATTGTATTATTTACCCTTCTAACTAAAACATCTAAAAACGGTAGTTCATTCCTACTTTCTACTTCTAATGTGAATTTAATAGACAGTTCCTTACTATTTATATTTTCTAAAAAACTATCTAGTAAATCGACACCATGAGGCCAAATTGCAAAGATGTCGTCAACATATCTCCACCAGACAACCGGTTTGTTTATACAATTTTGAACATGTGTGTTCTCAAAGTTCTCCATAAATATGTTGCTTAAAATTGGTGATAATGCAGACCCCATAGCCATACCAAAATCCTGCTGATAGAATTCATTGTCCAATTGAAAATAGGTTGTTTTTATACACAGTGTTAAGAGTTCCATTATGCTATTTACACTTAATTTAGTTCTAGTTTCCAAGTTATTATCATTTAGCAACCTGTCTTTAACTATTTTTAAGGTTTCATCTACCGGAACATTGGTAAAAAGACTAACTACATCAAAACTAACCATCAGGTGTGATTCATGAATATCGTTTTCATAAATTTTTTCTATGAAATGTTTACTATTTTTAATATATGAATCGGTATTTCCAGATAATGGATCAATAATTTTAAGTAAAAATTTTGCCAAATATTTTTATACTTTCATCGCGTTTTAAAGAAAGTATAAAAATTGTAAAATTTTTACTTAAAATTAATGATCCATTATCTGGAAATACCGATTCATATTTTAAAAATAGCAAACATTTCATAGAAAAAATGTATGAAAACGATATTCATGAATCACACCTGATGGTTAGTTTTGATGTAGTTAATCTTTTTACCAATGTTCCGGTAGATGAAACCTTAAAAATAGTTAAAGACAGGTTGCTAAATGATAATAATTTGGAAACTAGAACTAAATTAAGTGTAAATAGCATAATGGAACTCTTAACACTGTGTATAAAAACAACCTATTTTCATTTGGACAGTGAGCTCTATCAGCTGGATTTTGGTATGGCTATGGGGTCTGCATTATCACCAATTTTAAGCAACATATTTATGGAGAACTTTGAGAACACACATGTTCAAAATTGTATAAACAAACCGGTTGTCTGGTGGAGATATGTTGACGACATCTTTGCGATTTGGCCTCATGGTGTCGATTTACTAGATAGTTTTTTAGAAAATATAAATAGTAAGGAACCGTCTATTAAATTCAGATTAGAAGTAGAAAGTAGGAATGAACTACCGTTTTTAGATGTTTTAATTAGAAGGGTAAATAATACAATTGAAACAAGCATTTATAGAAAACCAACACATACTAATAGATATCTAAATTTTAACTCAAATCAGTCAATAAATGTTAAGAGGGGTGTTGTAAAATGTTTATACGATAGGGCCAAAAGAATTTCATCTAATAATGAAATATTAAATAACGAGTTTTCATAAATATTGAAAATAAGGACCATCAGGTACGACAAAAACCTGAACGTCATTATACAGCAATAATTCCTTATGTATACGGACTATCGGAAAAGCTACGCCGTATAGGCGACAAATTTGATGTTAGGACGATATTTCAAACGGGGAACACTTTAAGATCTATTTTAACAAAAACAAAACCGATAAACAGGGAGCAGAATTCAAAAAACTGTATTTACAATATCCCGTGCGAATGTGATAAATGTTATGTGGGTGAGTCATCCAGACCTTTCAGTGTGAGGTTGGATGAGCACAAGAATTACATTAGAAAGAATGAAATTCAGAAATCAAAGATTTGTGAACATGCTTGGGAAAACGGACAAAAATTTTAACAAAAGATACAGATACCAAAAAAAGAAAAATTAAAGAACCAGCAATAATCTTATTAAATGAAGATAAGTAATAATAATAATAATAATAATCTTTATTTGCCAACAACATATTTTACAGAAATTAATTACTTACAAAAACAGACAAAAGGGCGAAGTTCAACTTGTTGTAAACAACAGCTGCTCTTCCACTTAAGTGCGTATCGAATTGCTCTGTAGATATTTGTACAACCTGTCTACCAATGTTAAAAGAAGAACTTAACAAACTCAACATTATCTAAAAGAAAATATCATCAGTTCTATGTTCTGTGTAAGTAAGTAAGTATCTATGGAAATAACATAAACAGAATCTTAAAGCTGTGTATTTGACATACATAGCAAAATAATAGTTCTTCTAAAAAAATGTTTTGAAAACGGAAAGAGATTACTTTCCGAAACGTCAGCAAAATACATTATTTCTGTGTTTGTTCCGATTTATATTATTTGCAAAACATAACCTCTGACTTTTCCTTTGGAGTAAACGTCACGGGCGCAGAGGCTTTTTTTCCAATAATTATATTATTTTGTGGATTCGGTGATTTGTTTTGAAGAGGATAATAGTACATGTGGTAGAAAACCCAAATAATAGGAAAGAATATTTGTAGAATGCGACAAATAACTTTCAAACAATATTTATTAGTTTTGTAATTATTTATGAGGTTTTCATGTTTCTATGAGTTGAAGATGTAGACTTTATAAAACATTTTAAATGTTTTTAAGAGGGAGGGCGGTATATGAGTATTTACTATGATTCGACTTGTTTTCTTCCACAAATTTTTAGAAGAACTGAAAAAAATATGTGTATCAAAGATTTCACAAGAAATTGCATTAAAAACTTTATAGGTATCTAAAAGAAATAAGCTGATTTGAGGTGTTAATTTCTTGACATGCTTTAAGGGCACCATCAGTTCTCTTCAAGCTCATGAGTAAAACGAATTTTTAATAAGAATTTGCTCTCATTGTTTTGTCTGCATTTGTAGAGATTTATGAACAAAGTTAGTAAACAACTTGAACAGGAATTGTTCATGAGATTTTGTGATTATTGAAGATTCTGGAGTATAATAAATATTTTACAAGAATTTACTAGCACTTACAAGTATTTTCATATAAAATTTTCTAAAAAGCGTAATTTCGTGATATTTCTTAAGGGTATTATAAGTTTTAAAAATACTATAAGTAAAAATTATTTCCAAAAGATTTTGCAGTTGTGACTAAAAATCGCGAGTCTATGAAATTTGTATGACGTTTGGAGTGTTTTTTTTTAATAACAGTTTTTAAAAGTATTCGGAGGAATTGAAAGGCGCAACTGATCAATGCTTTAATTAATTCTGCTGACTTGCTGGCTATGGTAAAATTTCATATTTCCCTCGAAACCTTAAAAATAATGTTTCATGAATCTTACTATAGAACGAATTCTGGCCAAAACTCTTCTTTAAACAGAAAGTTTAGAAATTACAATTTAAATTTTTTCGAAATAGATTTATTTTTTATCATTAAGAAATTTTAAAACTACTATAATAAACACATTAATATTAACTAAATGCTTTTTTGTAATTACTCCGTTACGTACTTTTTTTCTCAAATTTTACTCTAGTTGTCAAATTAAGTTTTAGAGGGTAGTTGTTTGAGCTGTCTAGCTTGTATCTGCCCCATTTACTGTAATAAATAAATACTGTAATTTATATAATTTTTAGGTTTGAAGAATGCCTTGATTTGCCATTGTCGAAAATCTCCGTAATGAATTGCGAGTTGTACAAGTGTAATTATTGTTCACATAGGACAAAACACATAGACAATGCTAAACGACATCTACTAATACATAAACGCCCTTCAGAAATAACAATGTGCAACTGTAAGTCTTGTCCATTTCAGACGAAACGTAAACATGACTTGAAAATGCATTTACTGCAACATGATCCTTCAAGAAGTTCTTCACAAATAAAAATGTACACATGTGACATTTGTCCGTATCAGTCAAAACATAAAAGTAACCTTAATAAGCATTTACATAAGGATCCTTTGAAAGTAACAGTGTACGCATGTGACACTTGTTCATATCAGTCAAATGATAAAAGTAACTTTAATAAACATTTACTGAAACATAAGGATCCTTCGGAAGTAACACTGTACACATGTGACACTTGCTCATATCAATCAAAATATAAATCTGCTCTTAAAAAACATTTACGCCGGTCACATAAGCATTATTCTTCAGAAGGAACGATGTACACATGTGACACGTGTTCATATCAGACAAAAAGGAGTCAATACCTTAAAAAGCATTTACTGGTACACAAACCACATAGGGATCCTCAGAAAGTAATAATTTTGCATAATGATAGAAGTTATTTCAATAAAAAAAAGAGAGAACCCATAGAAGAGGATCAAAATGACCCTAATATAAATTTTAAAATTGTGTCAAATCCAACATGACTTGTAGATTGTTTTATAGGGTCGTTTGGCTTTCGAACAGCCTTACTTCAATTCGACCTAAAAGATCTTTTGTGATTTATACTACATCTAGTGGTTATGCACGATTCCCAGACTTTTTATAAAGCTTGTGATTTCCTGGGAGCTGATTTCCCTATGTCTTCAGGCGTTAATTCCGCCTGTTCTAGGAACTTTAGCTTAGTGTGGACTAACACCTTGCATTCCCAAAATATGTTTTCCGCAGTTTCAATTGCAGTATCACAATATCTGCATTTATTATCTACCGCCTTGCCCATATTCTTGAGATGGTATCTCAAGGGGCAGTGGTCAGTTAGAAGGCCTGTGATTAGCCTTAATTCGGACTTTTCAAGTTCGAGAAGCCTTGTGGCATTCTTTGTCAAATAAGTTATAAACTTTTTTGCTTGTCTTTGGCCTGGAGTATTCCTCTAGTAGGACTTTTTCTGATCCTTTTCCCATTCTTGGATCTCTTCCGCTATTTTACCACAACCCTGCTCAAAATGTCTCGTCAATATACAGTCAGAATTTATAAAATTTTATTAGTTTTGTAATGATTTATGAGATTTTCATATTTCTATGAGTTGAAGATGTAGACTTTATAAGATTTTTGAAACGTTTTTAAGAGCGAGGGTGTTTTACGAGTATTTATTATGATCCGACTTGTTTTCTTCCATGAGTTTTTATAAGAATTGAAAATAAATATGTGTGCCAAAGATTTCACAACAAATTGCATTAAAAACTTTATAGGCATCTAAAATGAATCATAAGTAAAGTTATTAAATAATTTGAGTTGTTAATTTCTTGATATACTTTAATAGTAATCATCAGTTCTCTACAGGCTTACGAGTAAAACGAATATTTAATAAGAATTGGCTGATATTGTTTTGTCCGCATTTGCAAAAAAGAAATTTTCATGAGATTTCGTTAACATTGAAATTATTCGACTATAATAAATATTTTACTCATCATCTAAAAGATGTATCTCTTTATTGCTGTTTAAAATACACATACAGGATCTTTTTCCCTTTCAACTCTTACGTATTTTTATTTTTAGAAACTTGTCAAAGTTTATATACATTTTTCTGAGACATTTTTAGCAGGGAAACTATCAAATATTTTATCAAACAAGACACTATGTAGAGTTTACAGGTATAACAAGTAGTAGAAAATTGTCAGTTTGTCAGAGGGATCCATAACTATTTTACTAGAAGCAATGTCACAAACAATTTTTATTTAAATAAAATCAATAATAATATTAACACAAAACCATTTGTTTCACAATGGTCTACTAAGGGCCAAATTATTAATAGGCTGTTAAAGTGACTGTTAGCTAGCGGGTAGATACATTTTGTTAATATGATATTAAAATTGACCTGGAGATTAAATACAAACAGCCAGATGAACCGGCTGATAAATAATGTTCATGTTAGCACCATTTTATCTTCTAGTTATCTCTAACAGGGTATTTATAATTTCTATTTTTGTATTAACAGGGAGATACCTTAACAACTTATTAATAATTTGGCCCTAATGTATAATTATGTGAAATTGGAGACTGTGCAAATTTTAATGTGTTTAAAAAGAACTAATTATGTAAAACAATTTCATTAGGTGTCAAGAGTGCTGTATCTGTTTTTTATGCACATATAGCCCAATAAAATGGGATGAAATTTGTCGATTTCGATGAAATAATTCAGAACGTGCTGAAATTTTGGGAACAGGCCATATCAAAAGCCCCCACCCGTAGACGCCGGCGGAGGGGAGGTAGGGGGGGGGAAATAGGCAAAAAAATCTGTTTTTCTTAAAAAACTCGGAAAGTATCAATTTTACTATAAAATATGTACACATGAAAATTATAGGTAATAAAAATCCGCACAATTTGTTTTTTTAACTTCGTACTGTCGTGAGCAGAAAAAAATAGGCCAACTTTTTTTTTCTAATGTAAATTTGTCTCTATTTGAACATGTAATGAGGAGCCGAGATAGAACATATTACTTTTAATTTATTTTAATGCTGTAGTTATTGCTATAGTAAATGATGGATTGTTAATGAGAAAAATTGCACTGCGTTATAACATTAACAAAAATTTGGTGTGTAACGTTTTAAGAAAGTGGAGAATAAACGATACTATTAGTAGAAATCCTGGATCAAAGGACAAAGGATATCCTACTTAAGAAGAAACCAACTATTATAATATCGTTATTGCACCATTTCTATTTATAACTTCTATAAGTCTGTTTGGCATAGAATTAAATAACCTTATACAATAATCATTAGTAATAATATTTTCCCATGCATTATTTACATTTCCAGTAATTCTTCGGCATTCCGTGGTCTCACATTTCGTTTTTGGATACTTCTTACGAGTAGTCCCCATACTTCTTCCACAGGGTTAAGATCTGGACTATGACTGGGCCAGTTAAGAACATTGAAGTTGTTATCTTGAAACCAGTTAGTTATGGTATGAGCAGTATGAAGGGAACAATTGTCTTGTTGAAATATGAACTCATTATTAGGAAATAATTGTGACACAGAAGGGAGCATAATATTGTCTAAAATCCTAATATACGTTTCACTATTAAATCATTCCTCAATATGCCACAAAACACCAGGACCACGTGCCGATATCCAAGCCCACATATTGACGGAAAGTCTACCACGTTTATCATTGTTAGATATATATTTCTCATCGAATCGAGTATTCAAGGGGCGGTAAACATGAATACGACCACTGTGTGTTGACTGGAAAGTTTTTTCGTCTGTAAAGATTACATTGTTCCAAAAATTTACATCATGGGCTAAAAATTCAAGCGCAAATCCTACTCGAGCTTCTTTGTGTTCAGCTTTAAGTAAGTATTTCTGTGCTGTTGCATGACATCGTACACTGAGAAAATTCGACCTATTAAAGTATCTTGCTAAAAAGTTCTTAATAATGCTGATTAAAAATGTTGTAACCGTTATTATAACTTTAATACTTACAACATTTTAAAGTACTAAAAGCTATTGAAGTCATTTTCCTAAAACAGTGTTATTATAGTCATCAGTTATCTAGCTATGGTAATTAACATACTTTATTGGAGCAAGTTGCTGCTAATATTCTGTTACCTTAATAATCTTTGTTACGCATCTAACAAGCTTTATTAAAGATCAAATTGATGCTATTAAAGGGGGCTAACAAAATATTTCTTAATTAATATTATTAGTTCACTACCTATAATAATTGGGAATACTATGTGTACCAAATAAGCATCGAATTAATTTTTTATTCTCGGTAATATTCGGTAAATCGGTACTCATCGTATAAATAATCGTGCGTAGCGATATTGCACACAGACAGGCCTCGGCTCTCGCGAGTTGCGGCCATCACATCACATCATCATTATCGTATTTCGTGTGTTCTTGTATCTCCAGTGCCCACAGGATACGGGAGTTAAAGTTATTAGTGATGTCTTACAAATTATTTTTATTGCAGTGGGGCCTCGATGCATATGTATAAAGTTATTCTATAAGCTGACCATCCCAGTAATTAGTTCGTGTAATTGTTATTAAATTAACAAAATATAAGCAAACGAGAGTGGGATTAGTTATTACAGAAATAAATGTGTCGTAAAATACACACTACGAAAGATAAAAAATATTCCACTATTTCCTATAAAAGGAAATAAATTCATTGCCACCCATCAATGTGCTATTAAATTGTTGAATACCTGTAGTTCTATTAATTTAGCCAAACCAATGAAGCTATCTAGTACTGATTAAAAGGTCATTTTGTAGTGCTTATAAGAAACGCTAATAAATTCAGCATAATAATGATAATACTGACCAGTTGTTCAATTTGCAGCAGTAGGTAAAGCACTTAATAACCATAATAAAATAAAGAAACTGATGGTAACGTAAATGTTATTATAGAAATTTCCATGGACTTTAATAACTGTTAATAGATGTTTTTAGGAAAATGACTTTAATAACAATAGCAAATGACTGCCTGTCCCCTATTTAATTGAAGTTTTATGCAAAGGTTATTAAATTTTTAATAACGGCTAATAAATTTTTCTCTCAGTGTAGCTCCGATTCTCTTACGACCATTTTCGAGATTTTAGCGAAAACGAAATTGTGCGGATTTTTATTACCTATAATTTTCATGTGTACCTACATATTTTACAGTTTTTTTACGAAAAAACGATTTTTTACTTATTTCCTCCCCTCCGCTGGCGTCTACGGGTGGGAACTTTTGATATGTTAAAAGAAGCCTCTTTCCAAAATTTCAGCCCGCTCTAATTATTTCATCCAAATTTTCCCATTTTATTGGGCTAATATAGTAAAGTAAGGATACTTTTCTTCGTAAAATGTAATTTATTATAAATTGTAAATATAGTTGAGTTGTTTATGTAACGAATATGTTTGTACCCGTAGCAAGTGTTAATAAAAATTACTTACTTCTATGTATTTATCTATTTTCATAAAAAAATTATAGAAGAAACTATACAGGAGTTATACAACTGATTGTTGAAAATAATTAAATTTAAACTTGCAAATTTAAAATTGCAAAAATAACAAGGGTAATTAGCTTGTACAATGGAGATCTAAAATGCAGACAATGCAATGGATCAACAGAGACAGCCTATCACATCCTGACTGAATGCGAGGCTATGGATCACTGGAGATGGGCTCTGTATGGACAACCAAGATTATGTTCATTTATTTAATTTATTTACTTGAATTGTAGAGAGTTTATTTGTTTTACTACTGAATTTCCTGCAAAGCAAAAGCTGAAACCGTTTTAATACACATGTATCGCGCCATGCTGCATTTTTGGGCAAACCAATGACAGAGAGGTCAGTGTTGCCACGAGGTCGAGACGAACTTACTGATGAAAGTTGATTACATTCCTGGCATTTCCTAGCGAAATTTGAATATTGTATTTCTTACAATTCATGCTAATTTAATAGTTTTTTATTATTTTGGTGGTTATTACCCTTGTCTTAATATGGGTTTTTAACTTTTTGTCCTCTATTAATATAATATATAGGGCATTCAATTGAACGCTGGACATTGTTAGCAAACGCGCAAACAGTTTCTTTGTTTTATTCAAATGAATAAAATGAAAATAAGCGATATTTAATAACAATAAGATATCAGATCATTTTGAAACACTATTATTAAGTTTCAATATGTTTCAAACAGTTTTCACACCCACACGAATAAGCAAAAGGTCCGAAACATTAATCGACAATATATTTGTAAATTCTAATCATAGCAAAGAAGCTAAAGTTGTAACATGTGTTCTGTCTGATCATGAGGGACAAATGCTACAAATTGACCAAACTAACAAAATAAATAATAAAATCAGTGCCACATACAAAGTAAGAATATTTTCTGAGCATAAATTACAGCAATTTAAAACCATAATTGAACATGTAAGTTGGGAGAGTATCGCAAATGAAACTGATCCCAATACTGCATATCAAAATTTCGAAAATATAATCAGTAATACATTAAAATTACTGTTTCCATTAAAAACTCTCCAGTCCAAGGAAAGTTAAAAAAACTGGATAACAAAAGGCAGTAAGAACTCTTGCAAAAAGAAACATTTCCTTTATAGACAAATGTTGTCAGGCTTGATATAAATAAATACACCACAGGTAATGACAACCCCCTTTATCCCGGAAGGCTCTAGAAGAGCCTTGTGTGGGAGGGGGCTACACATTTAGAGACAAGGGACACACACCCAATATTCGTGTATAGTGAAAAAATCCCTCTCACAGTATTTTCCACTGCCACGACCGGGGATCGAACCCGGAACTTTTGGGTGAGAGGCAAGTGCGCTCACCTCTCGACCATCAGTCATACATATAATAAGTATAAAAAAATACTATAGAAAATATAATCTTAATGGCAAAAAAATATCACATATACGTTCCATTGAACTTGCTTAAAAGTCTGGAATACAGTTAAAAACTAGACGGGTAAAACAGTAACGGATCTTGAAAACATTCTAAAAAATATGCAACAAAACAAAAATCCAAAGAAAGTATTGAATCACATAAACAATAAATTTATTAACCAATGTTCAAATATGTATAGAACTAATAAAACAGATAAAAATTATCTTTTAACACATAAATCTCTGTGTTCTTAAATCCTGCTCATTCTACAGAAATATTTAATGTAATAATAATTAATCTAAAAAAGAAAAAGTCTGTTGGAAAGGACGAAATGCCGATAAAACTCCTGAAACATGTAGTACATATCATATCTAAACCATTAGCTTATATTATAAATCTAACACTACATACGGGGATCTTTCCAGATCAACTTAAAGTAGCAACAATTAAACCTATCTATAAGAAAGGAGACAAGTCAGACTGGTAAAACTACCGTCCAATTGCACTGCTATCAAACATAAGCAAAAAATATATATGAGAATCTTAAATTTCATTGAAAAAAAAAACAATCTAATATCGCACTCACAAAATGGCTTCAGAAAAGGGAAATCTACTATACTAGCAATTTATAAAGCACTAACATTGATATTAGAACCTTTAAAGAACAACAAGCAAACTTTCTCGACTTATCCAAAGCCTTTGACGGCATTGAACATAGTATAGGTACTTTTAAAAAAATTACCATTGTATGGTATCAGAGGTGTATCACTAAAATTAATACAATCCAATCTATCAAATAGGAAACGGTGTATAATAGAACGTAACAATAATGGAACTATCTGAAAAAGATTAAAAGAGGGGTACCCCAAGAATCTATCTTAGGGCCCCTCTATACATATTAGACACACAATTTGCCCTCTGTTGTAGACCAACCAATTGTAGAATTTGCAGATGATACTACACTCATCTTTAGCGAATTTTCTGAAACCGATATTGAAAAAGAAAAATGAAAGATGCCCTGGATGTCTTAAATCAATGGTTTACATATAATAATCTGCAATTAAATCTAAATAAAACTCAAATGACCAAATTCTCATACTTGCTCCAAAGACAAGAAACCATACTTTCCTATGACAACAGTAACATAAAAAGTAGTAGCTGCATAAAATTTCTGAGAATAAATCTAGATTTTAGATTAGACTGGAGATTTCTCATAGGCCATCTAGTTCAGAAAATGGCACAATACTGTTATGCACTGAAGGTCATTGCGCATTTCATAAATGTGGCAGCGGCCTTTATTGCATATCATGCATATATTCAATCCCGTGTCAGATATAGGGTCATATATATATTATTATTATTATTAGTCTTTACTCGAGTCCGAGTATAAAAAAAATGTTACAGTTGATAGATTGTGTGTAATAAAAAAACAAGTAAAAGGTGTAGTCTATTGTAATTCCCATTCATCTACGGTGCACACGACTATGGCTATAGAGGCCAATTCGGGAGAGCACATGTCGACCGCCGTCAGGACAAACATAGACCTGGTTAGGTCTTGGATTCGGCCTTCTTGCAGCAACATTTCCTTGATAGCTGGCCACAACCCCTCGCCATTCGGCTCTGTCCGCTGCAAGTTGTTCCCATTGCTCGTCTGCAATACCGCAGGATTTTAGATTTTCATGGAGAACGTCTTTGAACCTCTTTCGTTGACCGCCACGCCTTCTTCTACCGCTTAGCAATTCACCATAAAGTGTACATTTAGGAAGGCGGTTATCATGCATACGATGAACGTGACCTGCCCATCTTAGGCGTGCTCTTGAAATAAGCACCTCAATTGGAAGGCTGTTTGCTCTCCTGAGTACTTCCACGTTTGATATGTGATGGAACCAACGGATTTTCATCATACTTCTGAGATGTCTTTGCTGAAAACGTTCTAATTCTTTCACATGACGACGGTAAGTGACCCAGCTTTCACATCCATATAGCAGTGTTGGAATGACAACTGCTCTGTAGACAGCCATTTTCGTTGACAAAGCAAGGTCGTGGTTGTCAAATACTCTCTAAGTCCCCAGAGTGCTCTAGATGCAGCGTTAATTCTATTGCGAATCTCGCTGTCCATGTTTGCTTTGTCATTAACAACGTTGCCTAAGTAATAATTGAACTGATCCACCACTTCAAGAGAATTTCCGTTAAGTGTAATGTCTATTTGGTTCACTTGATGAGGAGTTGACATAATCTTAGTCTTTCCAATGTTGATTTTAAGTCCTAAGGAATCATAGCTCTGGGCATACACATCTAAAAGTTCTTGAAGCTCTTCCGGCGTAGAGGCTAAAAGTGCATAGTCATCCGCATACTGGAGATCACAAATGAATCGTGTGCGTGTCTTCGTGAAAGCTCTAAAGCGCCCTATGTTAAAGAGACCCCCATCAGAACGGTATCTGAGACCTATTCCTCTGACTATCAGTTTGTTGTCAACAATAATTGTTAGAGCAGTGGTAAACAAATTAAAAAATAGGGGTGCCAGGACTCATCCTTGCCTAACTCCAGTGAGGGTTTGGAAAGGTTCGGTTGCCTCATTATTATACATAACCTGGGCGTTGTTGTTTGTATGTAGACTGCGACATACTTCCACATATTTTCTAGGGATACCTAAGCGGAGCATAATTTTCCAGAACACTTCCCTGTCCACCGAGTCAAACGCCTTGGTTAAATCAATAAAGGCCGTGTGAATTTCTCCTTGATGTTCGAGTGCTTTTTCTTGAAGCTGTTTAAGTGTGAAGATTAGATCCGATGTGCCTCGGTTTGGTCTAAAGCCACTCTGTGTTTCAGGAAGTAACTTTTCCATAACAGGTGTTAGCCTATTTGCCATCGCTTTAGTGAGTATCTTCCCTCCAACAGCCAGGAGAGCTATACCCCTGTAATTTCCACAGTCCGCAGCGCTCCCTTTGTTTTTAAAGAGGTTGATTAAAAGTGTATCACGAAACTCCTGCGGAGCTTGACCACTTTCCCACACGACATCAAACAGTTTTTTGAGGTAGGGTATGAGCTCTGACGACACAGCTTTAAAGATCTCAGCGCCGGGAGATTTGTTATTTTTTAGCTGCCCAATGGCGGTTAAGATCTCTTCCGTTGTTAGTGGTTTATCTAAGTCTTCAAAGGTGTAATATTGTGGGATAAGATTTATAATATCATGATCGGCTTGACTTTGCTGGTTAAGAATGTTAGAGTAGTGTTCTTTCCATCGGGCTCTTATTTCCTGGTCTTCTTTGAGGAGATTTCCATTTAAATCTTTAATAGGGCACATATTTTTCCGACTAGGGCCGTACACTGCTTTTACTCCTTGAAAGAAATTCCTGTAGTCGTGTGAATCGGCGTACCTTTGAATTTCTCTGGCATTGCTTGCCCACCACTAGTTCTTTATTCTTCTGATTTCGCGTTGCGTTTCATACTTAGATTGGATAAAAGCTTCTGCTTTTGATGAGTCTTTGGGGTGGTTGATAGCGTTTTGGAAGGCAATATGTTGTTTTGAATATCATGCATGTATATTAATTAACAAATTAATGGATGTGTTTAGCAAACCAAATTTTAATCAATTTCGTCTAAATTGTAAAAACCATTTTTTAAGTGAACAAAGACTAAGTTAAACCATATGAAAAAATACGTTAGTCAATATTTTAATGTGTTGTAAATTTAGCTTTAATTGTGTATACTCCTTTGTAAGTTAGTTACGACTTGCCATTTTGAAAATGTTTTGTTTGTTTTTTAGGAAGAGTGGAAGAACGGCATCGCCGAACACTTGCCCTTTTGTGTAAATTCTATTGTACATTTTACGCAATAAATTTTATTCTATTCTATTCTATATGTTTGCGGTCAAGAAGTTCTTGTATAAAAGCTTCATTATCATTGAACCAGTCCTCCTGTTTTTTACTTGCTGCAGTGCCAAGAATTTCCTCACTCGCACTTTTTAAACTGTCTTTAATTTGTGTCCATATATATATATATATATATATATATATATATATGGTTGTTTTTTAAAAAACTGAATGTTGTAGTGTTAGGCTTGTTTAAAAAAATGTCCAGAGTCTTTTGCTTATTGTGATCTCTATATCTTTAATAATTTGACATGTTCTACACCCATTTGCATTTGCAACTAATGAAGTAAAAAACAGTCCTAATCATTCACTAAATGCAAACTGCTGACCCGTAGTTCTCACACAGGAAACGAGTAGAGGAACGCAGAAGACATAGAACCGGAGAACTGAAAATTTGTTCCTTTTTCACCGAATTGAACATACTGTTACATGCTTACAATTTTCAGTAAACACTTTGTGGGTTCGAATAACTTGCAACAAGAATTTTCACAAACCACTGATTTATTTAATCACTAAAATTACACTAGTAAATACTTAAAATCACACAACTAATAATAACTTAATCTAATATAATTTCACTACTTTTAAAACACTATGTATGTACTTTTCTTCCTAAACTTGTCAACTCTTGTCTAACCTAAAAACTCTGTCTGTTTACTTCACTGAACTAAACTGTAGTCTTCCCACTTCACTCAACTGAACTCTTCTTCTACAAACCGTCTCTGTAACCAGAACTGTACTGGATACTAAACTGAACTGTTCCTTATACTTCACTAAACTGTACTGTTCTTTATACTTTACTAAACTGTACTGTTCTCCCATCTGCTGGCTTCACCTCTTTATATACCCACTTGGAATGTCCAGAATATCATTGTAGAACTTTCCAGAAGATACTGGAATTCTCTATAATTTTCTTAGGCACTACTAAATGGTGGTTCGCCAGTTGACCCACAGATGGCGCCACCCTTCTGGCCAGGGAGTAATTACAACTCTCCTCTCTGTTAGAGGGCAGCACATAACAATACCTATATATAGTGTATACGACTAGAATTGAAACCGTATAAAAACTAAAAGCCGGCCAAAAACAGTCGGCATCTCTTGCGGAGATAAATAGAAATGCTTGTCATAAGAAAAACAATAAAGAGATACCGACTGTTTTTGCCAGCTTTTAGTTTTTATACGGTTCCAATTCTGGTCGTGTACACTATACCAATATGCGATTGCAAACGAGAAATTCATATTTTACAAAAATATAAACAACCTACTATTGTTGGAATATAGTACATTTATATTCACTCATTTTGTGCAGCGTTGCTATGATATGAAAAAGAAGAAGTAGTTTTTTTATGAAGTGGAAAGATGTAAGATTTTGTCAGTACATATTTAAAGAAACGTATGCAGTTATTTCAAGTAATAACTATAAATTTAAAAATATAACAGAGCTAATTTCATTTGTTTTATTACATTTTTAAAACAAATAACATGAACCTTGATAAACGTACAATTTGCACACAATATAAAAATTGTTTTAAATTCTTTCTGTGTTCCTAAAAAACTTTTTACAGGCTCGTTCCCCATACAGCTCAACATCTAGTTTTCTCCTGGATTTTTTAAAAACTCAGGTAAGTATGCTAGTTACAGATTATAATAAGGTGTGTGTCATATACAGTGCATATAGCGCCGAGGTGAGGAGTAGGGATTTTTTTGGGGTTTTTGCTTTTTTTTGCCAGAGCCCCAAGAGGTCGCTGAACAAGATGGTGGGGGTACACCAGGCTTCCACCCCTCTAGCGGGTTGGAACATTGAAATTTTTTTTGTGGAAAAAAATTGACAATTTACAAGAGGTGTTTCTGTGGGGAAGGTTGCAGGTGACCACGGTTGTGTAACCATCCCCGGGGGTGTTGTCACCCTTCAAAGGGGTGGAAAAAAATTAATTTTCTTGGGAAAAAAATAATATTTTGTAGAAGACGTTTCTTTGAGGATGGTGGTAGATGATCAGGATTGTGTAACCATCACCGGAGGTTACTTTCACCCTTCAAAGGGGTGGATATTTGATTTTTTTTTAGAGAAATTATTATTTTGTAGAAGGTGTTTCTTTAAGGAAAGTGGCAGGCGACCAGGGTTGTATAACCAACCCCGGGGGTTATTTTCATCCTTTAAAGGGGTGGGAAAAAAATAATATTTTGTAGTAGGCCACCACCTACCTCAATGAAACGCCTCCTACAAAATATTATTTTTGTCCCCAAAAACAATATTTTTTTTCTACCCCTTTGAAGGGTAAAAACAACCACGGGGATGGTTACACAACCCTGGTCACCTGCCACGTTCCTCACAGAAACACCTCCTATAAAATATAAATTTTTTTTCCATAAAAGAAATATCAATTTTCCAACCCCCTAGAGGGGTGGAAGCCTGGTGTAGGGGTGGCACATATTTTATGCAACAGAACTACCTACTTACTGACTACAACTGTGATTTTTACATATTCGTTAAATTCCTTTCTTATTTGGATGGCTTCATTTTTTTGACTTATTACCTTACCTGTCTATCTACTTAGGCTATAAATAAATTGAACCTCCTGTCACACCGGGCCTTTATCCACCACCTTTCTATCTATTTGAATGGATGTAGACCACTGAACTCTATTACAGTAAATGGAACGCCATTATAGGCATATGCGCGTAAACAAAATGTGATAATCATGCGATTTAAAATGCACAGACAAGCGCCAACGCCACCAACGCCAACGCAGTAGGAAATCTAAGGTTAAAAATATGTCGGAGCTTGACTCAAACAGTTGTGTACGGAAGTTATGCGCTGACGCAAGTTTGTGTTTTATTTGTTTCTAAAGCGTAGGTCTTAAATTGAATGCGAATTACAGAGTCGGTCTTCGTGATTTTATCCTTTCGTTTACGAAAAGTTGTGAGATATATTGGTTATTTTGTATATAATTTTGTGACTTATAAACAGTGTGTATCTTAATTAAGACAATAGGTGCGCACTTGTATGGTACTGTTTTGTAAGAACCGGGACGAAATCCCGAGTTTGTTATATTTTAAGTAAGTATACCTACTCAACTTTTGTCTGTTGTATTAAAATAAGCTACCATCTAAATATTGGCAAGACAGTCCGATTTTGGATTTTTTTTCTTTTAAAATAAGTACTTTTGCCTACTTAAACACGAATTTTTATTAAAAATAGGCTGTATATTCTTCCCGAGATATCAGGATGCAAAATATTGTAACCTCACATTTTTTCATTGCTGCGATTTTTAAGTTTATTATTTGTGAATTGTTGAGTACCTAAATAGTATTAATATAAATACATTCGGGATAATAATACTGATTCCAAGATCTTTTTGAAAACACATAACGTTATCATACTTTTTGTAAATTAATATTACAATTTTATGAAACAAGCAAGTTCAAACTGTGAAATATGAGTCCAGTCAGCCAACGTGGTAAAGTTGACAATAGGAACACTCAAGTATATTACTAGTAAGTTAATAGAGTGCGGCAGCAAGGCATCTCAATTATTTGTGTATTATGCAAAATAAATAAGGAACACATTACCCTCCTTTGCTTAGCGCAGTCGGTTAAAAATAATGCAAATATGTGCCAAATGTTTATGGAAATACAAATAGAATGACAATGTTTGACATATAACAAAGCGTTTTGTGAATAAAAAGAGAATTTCCTGAAATTTTATAACTAATTTATATTTTTAATTATGTAATAATTTATTTAAAAATTTTGTTTTAATTTATATATTTTACTAGCGAGACATTTTGTAATATTCAAAAAACAAGTTCTGCTATTTTTAAGCAGACGTTTCATTTATTAAAATTTTTAAATATTTTTTGCACACCATGGCAAGATACCACTGAAATCTATTATAACAGAACAGTTAAGGACGAGCGCAGCTCTGCCTTTATGGCATTGTACTGCGATACTAAATATAAAGCAAGAGGAGCCGCAGTTAGTGCTTGAATGGGTGACTTTCAGAGAAACGCAGCAATCTTGACTCACCTTCTAGCGGCTTGTATTTCAGTGTATTAAATGCTATTTAATTCTAGACGGGGATTGTGTAGTGGATATACCATCTTTGGGACGGTATGTAAAACAGTTAATCCCCTGTCCATTAAATACTAGGCAAGTAAAAAAAATCCCTACTCTTTGATAGAGGTTTGGCAAAATTTCCAGTTTGAGGGTAGCTTGTCTCCTGGTATTGGTTCTTGCCCTTGGTGGCGGTAATAGCCCGATGTTAAAAAAAATCAAGGAAAATAAAGCAATAGAGTTCAGTGCAAAATACTTAATAAAAAGTAAGAAAATTGTTGCTTCCCTTGGTTCATGTTTACATTATATTTGTCAAAAGTACAGTACAAGATTTTATCAGATTTTCCACGTTTCAGACGAAGTATATTACGAATTTTAGTTATTCAGTTACTTTGTCAGAAAAATTATTTAATGTAGCAAGTAAACATTTGGTATATGTACACTACTACCGGGAATGAAACCACATACTTTTAGTCAAAATATAAATGGACATTATACTTTAATTTTCTCTTGCAAATAGAGAAGGAAGTTTTACGTAAACACCTTTACATATTCTTTTACAATTCATTGTCTCATGAGTATGTCATATTTTTATAAACAAACGAGTAAAACAATCTATCACTATATATCAAGGCATTTGATATTAAACAAAAAAGCTAAGTTGTCTTGAAATTCAAATAATAATACCACACGAAGTATTTGAAAATAGTTAATTATTACCTTTTCTTCATTTCATTTGTCAATTCAAACATATTTGTGAATATAAAATGCATGATTTTAGTTTTCAATAAAAATTCACTAGTACCTACTCATATATTTACTGATTGATCGTAGAAAAAAAGTATAGGTTTTTTTCAGGCCTCAATTTTAGCTTTTATTAATTATAAAATCATATTTCGACCCCAGAGATAGAAAATATATGACTGTTTTTTGTGAACTATATATTGAACTTTTGATCATACATATTCGACATTTGCTACAAGAAATTGAAAATAAAATGATTGTTTTGGGAATAACGATAACTTTGATTTTTTTTTATAACTATCAAGGCAAATAAATTGTTATATTTATTTATGCGATTTCTAAAAAAAGTTTAAAAATATGAAACACGCAATAAAAATAAGGCCGGCCCTGACGTATTTCATAGTGCGATTGCGCCAAGGTTTGTAAAGTAAGATAGGTAGCATGGTAACTTTCAACCAATCAGAGATCACTATTTAAAATGCGGGAACGCGTCACTCTGCCTACGCATTCGAATTTCTGGCATTCAAACCATTAGTATAGAAGTATAATTAGTTATGAATTTGAATTCCGTATTTTGTATTTTTTAATGTACAAGCACAAATTAATAAATTGACTTTTTTGATTAACGACTATTAACATCGACAACGTTTTCCTTGAAATTTAAAATTGACATTACTATATATATCAAATTTATAAGTAATTAATGTATGCAGTTAAAGAAGTTCATTTTATATCAAGGGACTGAAGTAAGTTCTTTTAATCTTTGTGCAATTTCTTGCCGAGACTTCAGTCTTGATTGCATTGCTTTATATAATTCTTAGCGAATTTAATAAGTTATAAGATAGATGAAGAAACATACATGATACTAATTTTCGCCCTAACGAAAAGAGTTACTTAGAAAAGTTTCTTATTTTATGACGTACCTACTGAGTAGAAATTTTTCCCCAGGCCAACCTTTACAATTATGTAGTATTAAAAAAATTTTATGCAAATTTTTTATTAGAATTAGATGTGCATACAATAATTTATTAAAAAAATTTAACAAGAGAGCCATTAAATTTAGTCGTCATATTAAACACAGCAATTAATAAGAAAAAATCACTCATTGGTTTTTCTAATATTTCTTTGTATCATATGAAAATAAATTTTATTTCCTGTATTATTTTTTTACGGAAGGAAAAAAACATCAACATCTCACCACTCTCTTTTGCCTTTTTTGAGTTGTTTTTGCAAACAGCTACACTACAAATTTCCTCCAGCCATCTAATAATTGTATGTAACATTTTATTTGTTATTATTATGAACGGAAAATAATAAAAACTGTTTACCTTAAAATTATTTCTGTAAATACACAGGTTACAAAATTCTATATACTATGAGTCTTTTCTCTTTAACAGTAATTGTCAATTAGATTATACACTAAATAACTATAACTGCATGATTATAAACACAAAAACAACAAATATTCCGAAATAACTCAACAAATAAGCGCAATGTCTCAACAAATGCATACGTACAATTAAGTTTTAGTAGGCACGATGACGCGCAAGATGGCCGCCTTCATCGTAACCCCTCCATTCCGCTCAAGTTACCATGCTACCTATCTACTTTACAAACCTTGCGATTGCGCGCTACTATGTGGCCGCCATACTTGCGCGATATTCAATTGTACGTAGAAATTTTTGTGGCATTGGCATTCCATTTACTGTAATAGAGTTCAGTGATGTAGACTTGATGCCTGTTATTCCAAGTATAATAAACTTTCAGTTTATTATCCTTGTGTTTATTCCACAATCTGTTATCTATGTTTTATGGTGTAAATAGCAGCGAATATAAAGATACATACTCGCTGGTAAATAGTTAACCATAACCTCAAATATGGCCAACTATCATAAACCTGGAAGAAGAAGATAACCTCAAATCTTACACAAATTATGTGATTGATATAAGATGATGTACCTGTTTTTTTAAACAAGGAAAATTGCTGGGAAGATCAAATTCACAATCCCTCGCTGGCAATGAAAATTGCAAAGTGTAAGAACATGGATCCTAATACTAATAGTTTCGTAAGCAGCAAAATTTCTTTACAAAACAGTATTCTTGAAGAATGGGACACTGACGACACTCTTGATGAAATTTCCTTGAAGCAAGAAATTGAGTGTGATGATATTGTGGATAAATTAAGCGAAGAAGAAAAAAAACCTTTAATTATATATTTAGAACCTAGCTGTGACGATAGTTTGAATAGTATACTTAGTGAAGCGGCTAATGAGTCGCCAGTCGTAAGCAGCAAAATTTCTTTACAAAGCAGTATCCGCGAAGAATGGGACACTGACGATACTCTTGATGAAATTTCCATGAAGCAAGAAATTGAGTGTAATGATATTGTGGATAAATTAAGCGTGGAAGAGAAAAAACCTTTAATTATAGATTTAAAACCTAGCTGCGACGATATTTTGAGTAGTACACCTAGTGAAGCGTCTAATGAGTCGTCAGAAATTTTATTGCAAAGCGATCAGAAGTGTAGAATGCAGAATAAATATGTTTCAAATAGTATCGGAAAGAATCTGAGTGTTGAAGTTAATGGAGAAATAAACCAGAAAAAGAATGGAACTTATGAGAAATTATTTGTGGATTTGCAGCGAGAGGATCTTCAACAATTGCAGAAGCAGAAACATTCCAATGGAAAACAAAGGTATTTATGCGATTTCCATAGAAATGCTTCAGTTTCGATTTAAGTCTCTAAACTTTAATAGAAATATCGACAAATTATATCATATTTTAACTGAGTTATTCCTAGATTATTCTTAATTTTTGTACCATATATTATTGGAGCTATTGATGAAGGCTTCCTCTATTTGTGTATGGCACTATAATTTTTTGTTTTTTGAGGTCATCATTTAAGACATGTACCATGAGGAGAGTCCTAGACCCCTAACTTGAGCTCATTGCTCTTGATTGCCTATGTTAATTTATTTTAAAATCAACTCGACAGCTCCGTATTTTTTTTTTTTTTTTAGTGCATTATGTTCCTCCGAAACAAAATTGAAGAAAATATTTGAAAGATGTTTGGATAAGCACAGCGGCGAAGTATTATTCAAATGTCTTTATTGCCAGTTTCATTCGATACATTTGAAAGATATGAAAGGGCATGTAAGCAATATACACCTGATCGGGTCTGTAATGGTTCAATGTGACAGTTCATATCCGGTAAGTTTTCTGTTGTATTTGAAACTAGTTACAATGAATTTACGTAATGTCGTAATGACTAGGTGCACTCTAGATTGCACGCCATTTTCAGCGTTGGATGCATTCCAAATCACGAATGCCTTGGATACAATACAATACAATACAAAATATACTTTATTGTCAGAAGAAAAAAATTCTCATAGACAAAGCATAGAAAACATGTAAATAAACTACATAAAAATGTAAACATACAGAACACAATATATAGTCAAATTAATAACAAAATGAAATATGAAATAAGGAAATTGTAAATAAACTACATAAATATGTAAACGTATTAAAAAGAATATACACACATACAATAAATGTATAGTCAAATTAGAACAACAAAATGAAATACAAAACAAGAAAGTGGCATCCTATTAAAATATATCATTATAATATTCGTTCAAATCATAATAGGCTTTAACAATCAGCAGGCCTTTAACAACCTTTCTGAAGTCAATATTTGAGTTAATGTCTTTCACATTATTAGGCAGATGATTGTACAACTTGTTGCCATTGTAAATAATAGAGTCTTTAACTAGAGAGGATCTCGGAATTGGTAAAGTAATGTTATTGCATTGACGGGTGATATAGTGGGATGGAGTAGGGTTGGTATTTCTTCGGTGTTTATGAATTAAACATGCTGTTTCCAGAATGTAAATGGAGATCACTGTTGGAATTCCATGAGCCAAAAAAAGGGGTTTGCATGAATCACGAACTTTTGCTTTACACAAATATCGAACAGCACGCTTTTGTAGCACCAATATCATTTGTATCAAATGCCTACTGCATGCACCCCAGAAGGAAATACCATACCTCAAGTGTGAATCAATTAATGAGAAGTATGCAGTTTTTGCAGCTGTATAACCCAATTCAGTAGAGATGATTCTGATTGCATAACATCCAGATGCTAGTTTATTACTAAGACTAGTAATATGTTCTTTAAATTTAAGCTGGCAGTCAATATTTAGTCCAAGGAATTTAGTGCACGATTTCTTTTCAAGTACATGATTGCCTAAAGAGATGTCTAAAAGATTACAATGGAAAGATATTATATTCATTTTGCTGATGTTAAATGAAAGCAAGTTTGAGTCGCACCAATCTTTTACGTTATTTATATCAGAGCATATTAAATCCCAAAGGGAATTACCATCCTTGTTATGCCATAATATAGTGGTGTCATCAGCAAATAAGGTGAATTTTCCTTTAATATCAATTTCAGTCAGGTCGTTAATATACAACAAAAATAGGGTTGGGCCAAGAACAGAGCCTTGGGGTACTCCATGATTAATATTCAAGTTGTTGGAATACGTTGAAGTCTTAACTATTTGACTACGATCTGACAAATAGGACCGAAACCAATTTAGTGTAGTGCCTCTGAAACCGTAGAGCTCTAGCTTCCGCAATAATATTTCATGCTGGACACAGTCAAAGGCTTTTGACAAATCGCAGAATATTGCTGCAACGGCCTCCCCACCATTGATTTCAGTGTAGATCGTCTTTAAAAATGAGAAAATAGCATCATTTGTATTCCTATTCCTTTGGAAACCGAATTGATGATCACTCAATATATTACAAGAAGACAAAAATTCAACTACCCTTTTTTTTACTAGTTTTTCTATAATCTTTGCTAGTGTTGGTATTAACGATACGGGACGAAAGTTAGATGGATCTTCCATGCTCCCACCTTTGTGAAGCGGAATTACTATAGATGTTTTTAGAAAAGAAGGAAAAATTCCTAATTCAAAAGATTTATTTATTAACGAAGTTAACACATGAAGAACAGAATCTGGTAAATTTTCAAATATTTTTACTGAAATTTCATCAAGACCAGCTGATTTTTTATTATTAATTGCTTTGATGGTTTCTTTTAATTCAACTATATTTGTATTATATAGACATAAAGTATTATGATTATATATTTCCTTCATGTAACTCAAGGGATCATTAGGGGGAATTATGCTTTCAGTAAGTTTACCTGCAATAGAGCAATAATAGTTGTTTATATCATTAGGATTTAAAAAAATTGTAGCTCGCCTTTGATCTTTGCCCCTAAGTTCGTTTATGATTTTCCAACTCTCCTTTGTTTTATTTCTTGACTGTTCAATTCTGGACTTATAATGATTATCTTTCGCCTTTCTGATTATATCTCTATAGATTTTACGGTATTTGTTATAATAATCAAAAAAAGATTGTTCATTTGTGTATTTTCTTATGTAATGAAGAGATCTTAAATTATTAGCTGATGTTTTTATGCCTTTAGATACCCAAGGTTTCTTACTTTTTAATTTAATTTTTTGAATAGGGAAGGCTTCGTTAAATACATGTGTTAGACATTCATAAAAAGAACCGAATGCATCCTCTCTAATTAACAAATCCTCCCAGTTGTACTCTAGACATCTTAGAAAAAACCTCTCATAATTAGTCGTGCTGAATAAACGCCCAAATTTATATTTTTTGTCTAGAATATTTGAATCTATCAGAACTGAACAGTATACACCTTCATGATCTGATAGGCCAGCTGGGACCACTGAGCAAGTAACATTTTGTTTATCTAGATTACTACAGAAGTAATCAATCGTGGTAGCAGAGTACTGTGAGACTCTAGTATATGACTCCACATGCATATTTAGATTAAAGGAAGTTAGCAGGTTGAATAGTGCTTGAGTATTATTTGATTCTTTGTCACTAAAATTTACATTAAAATCACCCGCTAAAACAATCGACGACCTCTGTGGCAACCGAATTAATAATGATTCAAGTTTAACTAAGAATACATTCACATCCGATAAGGGCGACCTATATACACACACTATGTACATGTTAATTTTACTGCAATAGATTATGGAAAATTCAAACTGCTTTTCTTCCAGAGCATCATCGTATTTGTCAAATTTTACAAAGGAAAGGCTGTTTTCTAGTGTATTGTTTATGAGAATTAAGGTTCCACCGTGAATAGAATTTACTCTACTATATCTTGATAGAACTGAGTAATTGGGTATATGAACCAATTCATTAATTTTTAGCCAGTGTTCTGTTATCAAAACTATACTAGGAAAAGCATGACTTTCTAGTAAGATATACAAGTCATCAGTTTTATTTCGAATACATTGACTCATTCATGGAGTGTGCGGTAGTGTGTATTGATACAGTAAGAAGTATGTAGATTCCTCATCAGCAGTCTGTGGTGTAGTGGTTAGGTTGCCTGATTCTCACACGTGAGGTCGAGGGTTTGAATCAACTTTTTACGATTTTTTTTTTGCCACATTTTGTTAACAACTAAAATGCATAATATGAATATTTCTTTAGGTCAGTTCGTTAGGTTAAATATGTTAATATTATTTGATGTAGTATAGTTGCTTATGATAGATAATTTCCCTTGCTTTTTGACATTTTGTTAGCAACTAAAATATGTAATACGGACATTTCTTTAGGTTAGTTCGTTGGGTTAAATATGTTAATATTATTTTATGTAGTGTGGAGGAGTGCCCACACTCTGTGGGCTCCTATCAATCGTAGCCCTGCATTTATTTTCCTATTCTGTACATAGTAGGATCGGCGAATATGCCATAGTGCACCCAACGCTGAAAATAGCATGCACTGTGGAGTGCACTTAGCCATTGCGATGAATTAAATGGTGACCGGGACACTTCCTATTTCAGTAATCAAATGTGGTAGCCCGGTTTGCAGTAAGGTACTTTCTGTGCTTTTGCCATGGATAAAGATTATTGATAATCAGAGCTTTGCCAGTTCAATTAAATTGTCATTATAAAAAAATATGTTAGTATGTTTTGGTTTGTTTTTAATATGCTGTATTTGTATTCTATAAGGGATAATATAAAAAATAGTTCACAGAAATAGTGGTACAGCTTTTTCAAAAAATGCATTAAAAAATTTATGTTTTAAAAGTTTTTTATAAAGTAAGATAAGAAAAAGACTGAAGGACTTGGGTCGATGGCCATTTGAATCTGTATTCCATAAAGAAATTTTATTATTATTGTTAAGATAAATTGTTAGCTGTATCCTTATTATTCTCCCACATGAAGTAAATCAAATTGTTTTGAAATAGTTGCCAGCTATTGAGGCTTCATCCAAAGTTGGCAGGCTTATGTAGAAGTTCACCACATGCAGGCCTACATCATGTTAAAGAGAAATCTAGACTTCTGGGTTAGTGGCAGCTTGTGATTTACTGAGTTCTATAAATAAATAAATGAACACTTTATTTGTCCAACCCAATTACAGGGCAAAAATGATGCACAATGCTATAATCATAGATTATTTGTTAGAAAAATTATATGAAAAACTTATAATATAGTAAAATTCTATAACATATTTATGATATAAACAAGTAGAAAGCATAAAACGAAGCATATCTATCTACATTTGCACATTAATTATGTGTTTATACACAAATAACAGGAATACTTATATGTTAAAAACCTGTCTTGGATATTTTATTGTAGTAGTTACACATACAAGTATATGGGCGATTTTAACATCACATCTGTACTAGCCCTTTCACAGTAAAATATATTATTTTGACGAGAATGCAACCTTGGAACGTGAATGTTTAACTAGACTAGACATTGAGATTATGAACATCGCTGCAAAAAGTTATTTTATTGTAGAGATAAGATGGAGCGCCTTCGTTGTGATCATCTTGTGAAAGATACAAGCTGAATAAGAGTTTCTGCGACCTTGCATATTCAGCCACATGAGTTCAGGCAGCTTATGTGAAACATGTTCGTATTTATGTATACCATAGATAAATCAAATACATGAGTTTTGCCCGCGCTGTATATGACTGCTACAATCCCTGTCCAAACAAAGGCCATAAACTGGGGCACAGTATGTGAACTGCGACAATACCAATGTTTCACAAAGCGTCTTTTTAGTATTTATGCTTACTTAACTCCTGTGCGTGTGGGTAAAGAAGCCTTAGGGTGGAGTAAATTTACAAACTACTAAATCTTAAAGTTCTAAATTCTAAACGACATCCGTTTATTTCAATATTAATTAGATTTTTCAAATTAGCATAGTCGGGCTTCTTACCGAATAAAAGCATAGCTGATTTCAATGGATTTAAAACAAGTAAATGCTGCAAACAGCTGTTCGATACAGTTTTTAGGCCATTGTCAATTTGTTGAATAGCAGCTTCATAATCCTTTGCATAAAAAGAATAGTAAATTTAACAAAATTTACAAATTGAGATGTGTAAATTGTAAACAACAGGGGGCCTAAAATACAACCTTGTGTAACACCTTTATTGATCGCCCTTGACTGAGAAAGTTTATCGGATATTCTAATCATCTGTGAGCGTCCGTCAAGATATGACTTGAGCAGTTTACAACCTGTGTTATTAACACCACACAATTTTAAAATTGCTATGAGCAGTTCATGATCAATTGTATCGAACATCTTAATAAAATCTAATAATATCAAAATAATACATTTACCTTGATCGGTGGCCCCAACAACATCGTCCGTTATATGCATTAAAGCTATAGAGCAACTATAACCAGCTCTGAAACCTGGCTGGATTGCTGGCAGTATGTGTTCCCTAAGCTGGATCTCAATTATTTTTTCTGCCAACTTTGACAATCCTGCGAGAATACTAATAGGTCTCAAGTCTGAAAGTAACTTTGGATTATTTTTTTTTCGGAACGGGAGTACCTAGAGTAAATTTCCATGCAGAAAAAAACTGACATTCAATAAATAAACTATTAATAATATGGGTTAAGAAGTTTAGTAAGTACGGAGAATAAACTTTAATGAAATAAATGCCTAACAAGTCAGATCCGGATGTAGTATTTTTTAAGTTGCAAAGAACTCTTTGAATAATTTGAGTGGAGACTAAGCTGAAATTGAACTCTGAATTAGTGATTTTATTTTGATTATAATAATTCAAAATACCATATGAATAGTACAATAATTTTAAAGCTTCCAGATTGGTAAATGATTTGCAATTTCTCAAAATGAAACCAACCAATGTAATTGATTCTTTACACTTAATTCTTATAGTTCTCCAAAACTCAGCTCAGGAACGAAGTAAAAACCCAAGTCTTTAATCAATGTATCGTGCTCTAATATCGTTTCCGCTATAGAATAGCTGTACTTCTCTTTCATATATGATACAACATTACATTTGCCGACATTCAGATTTAGCTTATTAAGTAAGCACCACTGGATTTTGTCAAGTTCCTTTTGATGTTCTTTCGTTGTTTGCAGTCATCTTTAGATTTCATATTTTTAAATGATTTCAAATCATCTGCATATATAAGTTTGTCACATTCAAGAATTTCTTATGTCATTAATAATTAATAGAAATAGCAAGGGTCCAAGATTACTACCCTGCGGTACTCCAGATGTCGATGGGTATGTAGATGATCTGAAACCATTGTAGAATACAAACTGATGTCTATTCTCCAGATATGATCCAAAAAGCATTAACAGCTGGTGATTAAAACCAAAGTTCTCTAACTTGTTCTGTAATACTTTATGGTCAATTCTATCGAAAGCCTTACGAAGTCTGTGTACAACGCATCTACCTGTCCTTGCATCGATGACGTTTGACACATTTTGGATGAACAGAACTTTGTGATGGTTGATCTGGTGATATAGTTGTTTTGATAGACAAATAGATGTGGCTATACAAGATCATCTCAATAACCTTCGCAATGTTACTTAGAATAGAGATTTTTCTGTAGTTATTGACATTAGCTGGATCTCCCGCTTTAAAAATTGGATACGCCTTTGCTATTTTCCAGTCTTTCAGCAATGTTGATGTTTTTAACAATAGATTAAATATTATATACAACGGAACTGATAGCACATATACACAGTCTTTGACCATGAAAGATGGTACTCCGGACCTGATGTAAATTTGTTTTTTAATTTTTCTTCAATTTCTGTTAGTCTCACATGCGTTATATTAATGTTCTCAAAAAGGCTCTTATTTCTATTGTTAATGTTTATATTGTCGTGTAATTTTGCAAATAGTGAGCTAAAGAACTTGCTGAATATGTCAACAATTTACTCTGAATTTCCATATGTTTTATCAATATATTTCACTTTATCTGGTATCCTTGTTTGTCTTCTCTGTAAATGTACAAATGACCAAAATTGTTTAGAGTTTGAAGATATAGAATTCTGAATTTTTATGAGATAGCTGTCATATGCTTTGTCTCTCTGTTGCTTGATTAATGATTGGAGTTCTTTGAATTTATTAAGTGACGTTGGTTTTTTGTTTTTTTATTACTTATGTCTATTCTTCTCTTTGATATTGTTGATAATTTCCTTCGTGTACCATTGTGGATATGACTTTTTATAATGTTTGTATTCCAGAAATAAATTGTTTTGTAGATTGTATTCTTGTATGTTTTGTTTTCTTCTAGAAAGTGGAGACCCAAGAAAGAATATGTGGACTTTGTTTGAAAGTATGTGATAATTTCAAAGCGGTAGAGGGAGATATGAAAGACGCCTTGGATATAGTTCTGCCAAAAATAGTAAGTGTCGAAAATGATGCTCAATTACAAGAACGATAGTTTATATATGAGAATAAGTTTGAATCAATGGGATATTTTGCACACATTTTGGTTGTGATGATTTCAAGCAATTTTGTTTTAGGATTTAGCTGCAATACAGGAATTTGTGATGTGTACGCACTGTACAGAAATTCTTATAAAATGTTTTGGTTTTAAAACAACTTGCCTCAATTCGTATAATTATATTGTTTCATTTGCTAGTAAGAAGGACGATGTCAAGTTGAATCTAAGAGATATCTATCTGAGCAAAAATGAGATTGTTGCGGAAGATCAAGTCATATGTGGATTTTGCATGGAGCCTGTAAGAAACTCTTCTGCTATATCTCTTGATGTTGAAGAGAGTGAAGTTATATTGAAGAAAATGATAAAACAGTGTCTTCCAGAGTTGGTATGTATCAATATTTATTGTATTACAATATAGCCCAGTTGCCAGAGGTTTTAAATCGGAATTAATTGTTACCTCGTTAATTTTTTTTTTGCTAGTAGAAAGTGGATAAAAAAAGTTTACCAAAATTCACCCCTGCGAACCCTCTGAAACGGAAATATTCAGTTTTTGCTAATATCTCGAAAAAATAATAATAATAAAAAAACGGATAGCACCACCTGAAAGAGCGGGAAATTTTACATAAAAATAGTATAAATTTTTTTAAAATAAATGTTTCCCTTAACATGAGAGATTATTACAGTTCGCTGGTTCGGCTCAATATCAATCGCGTCGCACAGGGAAATGAAGCATTTCTCGACCGCCGCTACATAATAAAGACAATTTGTACCCATTAAAAAAAAAAAAAGAATTCAGCTTTCCAATGATATACTTACTTTTAATTTTTATAATTCTTATTTCTTTTGAATTGCACGTGAAAGTTAAGCTTTATCATTAATTGGATTGAATCTGCAGTAGGTAGGTTCTTGATGAAACATATTCAACAGAATAATTATAAATATTCAAAAGAGTAATTACAATATGCACTTGGTTTATTGTTTCATTAGTTTTGTTCAGATTTCTCTGACGTATGTTTCGGCCTTGCGACCAGACAAGACTCTTTGATAATGGTCGCAATGCCGAAACATATGTCAGAGACATCTGTACAAAACTAATGAAACAATCAATCAAGTGCGTATTGTAACTTCTTCTTCTTTTGGCATCATTTTCTTCCATTCTGTTCTCTCTTGAGTTTTTCTTCTCCAGTTTCTAATACTCATAGTTCTCAGGTAGGTCATCTTCTACATCATCTATCCATCTTATCCTAGGTCTTCCCCTTCTTCGTCTTCCAGCAGGTATCCACTCGTATATTTTTTTAGTTGTTCTCAAGTCTTCCATTCTGTTTACATGTCCCAACCATGTTAATCTTTGACTCTTTACATATTTAATAATGTCACTCCCTTCATTTATCTGATTCAGTTCAGCATTCATGCGGATTCTCCATGTTCCATCAGCGTCCTGGACTGGCCCATGTATCTTTCGAATATTCGAAGTATTTCCTCGTCTCTTTTTGTCATGGTCCAGGTCTCACATCCATATGTTACTACAGGTCTAATTAAGGTTTTGTATATTTTTGTCTTGGTGTTTTTATCTAATAGTTTACTTGTCATTAATTTTTTGTAGGCGTAGTAACATCGATTTCCACTGACTATACGTGCTTTGATTTCACTGCTTATGGAATTGGTTTGGTTAATTTCCGTTCCTAAATATGTAAAGGCTTCCACGCGTTCAAGGTTATAATTTTCGATTTGGATGTTGTTATTGTTGGTTGGTGTTCTTTTGACTTCCATGTATTTTGTTTTATTTTCATTAATTATAAGACCTCTCTTTTGGGACTTCCGGTCAATTTGAGTATATGTTTCCTCTAATTGGTTTTTATTTCTGCTGATAATAGCTACATCGTCAGCATAGGCACATATTTGAGATGATTTGTTTCCAATATGACCCCTGTAATTGGTGCTTTTCATTACAGCTTCAAGTACCAAATTGAATAGCATGCTTGAAAGTGCGTCACCTTGTATTGCGTATTGTAACTATTCTTTTGAATATCTATATTAAAACATAAATATTAAATAAAATACTAATTTTAAAAAAAGATCCTTGTAGATATAGCTTGTTTATACCGGAAACTTTAATCTAAGATTAATTTTTATGCTCTAAAGTATCCAGGGTAAAAAAAGAGTTTTAAATCATTGGTATTTCTTCCAATTTTTAGGGTTGGGAGATTTTCACCTGAAAACTTGTCTAAAACGGTCAAAAAGGTTTCTTTTACCTACACTTTTTTTTACATATTAGCAAGAACTGAATTTTTCCGTTTCAGAGGGTTGTTTATAAGGGTTCGCGGGGGTAGATTTTGGTAAAATTTTTTGAGCCACTTCCTATTAGCAGAAAACTAGCCTTTCATGAAAAAATTAGCGAGGTAACAATTAATTCTAACTTTTCATCAAAATTAGTCTCTGACAACTGGGTTCATATTAATTGTAATGATTTAGAACCACTTTTCCAGACTTTTTAGTAAGCTAGATGTGGGTGGTTGGTAATCATAGAATACGCAAAGAACTGCTTAGATTTTCTGCAACCTCTTACCGTTCCCTTTTAGAATTTTCTATTATTTCATATATATAGATGCCTCAGCTGCGTTTCATGTATTCCTTAAAAACAGTAACTTATGTAAATATATGTCTTGATATATCAAGTGTTAAGTACCTATCTAAGCATATTATAATTCAGTTTATGTAAATATAATGTTAAGTATATATTTCGCAATATGTTATGTATATATACCGTCTGTCTATTTTACGAGGGCCACACCAAATATCTAATGTCTTTGTAATATATATGTTGTGCCTCGTTGCAGTCGGTTCAATTTGGTGTTGTAACACAGCAGGTATGTCTTGCCTTACTGGTTTCTTTATGGGGACTAAAAGAGCGTGGCCCGAGTGGACAACATATAGTTTTGTTCCATAAGATTTTTAGGATTTTGTGTATTGTTTTGGTATTTGATGGTGCGGCACAGCATATATGTCTCAATTTACTTGGTTAGTTGTTCTGGTCCATAGAATTTTATATTTTTCTTTTTTCTTTGTTTTTGGAATTTGTCCTAAAACTCTAATGACTATTCAAGTGGTTTTTTTTTCTAAACATTTATTTATATGAAAACAATGCATACTTCTAGAAAATACTACTAATAATAAAAATATAAATAAAAAAATTCCTTTTTTAGGTTTGCATGAAATGATGATCATATTGATACATAAAACTGACAACTTCCGGTATCAACTTCCGGTTGTCCAAAACATGCGATGTGGGGTATCAAATTGAATCGTCTCGACATCTAGAATCGGAATTTAGCTATATTTTCGTTCTTGATGTAAAAATGGCACTTAGTGCTGAATAATTTGAATTTCAAGTGTGAAATCATGCCCCCGGGCTTGAAACACACGGAATCCGCTATAAAATGATAACTTCCGGTCATCCAAAACATGCGGTGTGGGGTATCAAATGAATCGTCTCGACGTCTAGAATAAGGGTTTAACTGTATTTTCGTTCTAAGCGTAAAATGCCACTTGTCGTCCAAAAAATGCGATGTGGGGTATCATAAATCTTGAAGTCGTTTTTGTTCTTTACTGTACTCGTCAGACATGGCGAAAACCAAATCAAGTGCACGAAAATACGATGTAAACTGATCATTCACGCAATACTGCTCAAAGCGGTTCAGCGATGAAACGCAAATCTGGACAAGTTAAAATGTGACACAGCTTATATGCCACGTGGCCCTAACTTGTAATATAATCTCTCAGGAGTCTCAGGCCACGTGACTTAAAATGCATATCACACAAAAAAGGGCTGCAATTCAAAAACAAAAAAATATTTTTGTATATAAATCTTATCTATATTAATTTCACACCAAAATAGAACCAGTATGATAAAAAAAGAAATTGGCCCAGTGAACCCAATTTTTAGATCATATGGTGGCGCTTAACGTGCTAATATCTATTGTAGAAAAATGAAGTTTTAGTAACAGATATCCCATTTTTTGTAAGCTGTATTTCAATAAAAAGAAATTTGAAGTCTATAGCCTATTTTGTCAGATATATTACAAAAACCTGGAAAATAGGAAAACCTCAAACGGTTATAGCTTCCTTATTTGAGAAGATACGAAAAAATTTATAGGGATGAAGGTTAACGGCAAAGACAATAAGAATAATAATGTGTATCAAAAAATTGGAAAAAACTCAGTTGGCTTTGACATACACTCTTGTGGAAAATGAAAAGAACAAATCTCGAAATAGGCCGTGACACTATTAATTCCGTTTATTTTTTCTCTTTCCAACAATATAAACATGTCACAAAAATTTTAATTGATAGTGTCAATATTTAATATTTTACGAAAATCACAATTCATATCATTGAATCGTAAAAGTCAGCTATGCCATAATAGTAAAAAATTCACTTTATAATAATTATAATTCAGTAATTATTTATTATAATTTAATACAAACAAACAAATGTCTGATAAATAAAAATACAAGTACAAGATGAACATCCAAAAATACTATGTATAACAACTAAAAACTACCATACTGAAAAGGAAATTTGTATATTTATTTTTCTAACTGCAAATGCTCAAATTGTGCACCATGCATTCTAATACACAAACGTGCTTTACGAGACACCACGTGCATTACATTTTGGAGCATTTCAGGAGTAATTGCCTTACATGAGTTTCTAATTCTGGTTTTGATGTCCTCAATATTTTCAGGGCAGTTTGAAATACCTTGTCTTTAATGTAACCCCAGACGAAAAATCCAAGGGAGTAATATCTGGTGATCGAGCTGGCCATAGAATGGGTCCATAGGTGCCTATCCAGCTATATGGCATAATTTGATTTAAATAATTTGTACATATTACATCAGTGTGAGCTGGAGCCCCATCTTGTTGAAAATATGAATAATTTAATCTTTCTACCACTGTTAATTCATAAAGAAAATCTTGAAATTCGTTTCGCAGGAAATTAAGGTATCTATGAGCGGTTAATTTGCCATCATAAAAATAAGATCCAATTACTTTGGTCCCAAAAAGATCCGCCCAAACATCCGTAGAAAATCTTTCTTGGAAAGCAGTTTCTCTGCACCAATATGTATTTTCTCGTGTCCACTTACAATGCACATTTCTGTTGAAAAATCCATTGTTAATTTGATTCGTCCGACCAAAGAATTTTGCTACATATCAGCTGGGGGCCATTCCTTTTTTTATTTAACAACCATCTACAAAATCTTACTCTCCTTGGCAGGGCCGTTCCTAGGTGTTCAGCCGCCTGCGTGCTGAGTAATTTTTCGCCACCCCCCACCCTCACCTTGACAATGGGAAAAAAATATTTAAACTAGCATACATAATAGTACAATAAATCTAGACCAATTTTGCACATCTTTTGGATTTTATTTCTCAGCGGATAATTTTATGATCAATCGATGTGGAAAAATGTCAGGAACAACATACTGAAATGTTTAAGACTTGGGTGTTGCAGCAATTTTCTAAACAAATAAAAACTATCATCAAATTGGCCTTGTTCGACTTTAACGTGGTACGACGGCCATAAAATACTTCTAATAATTAAAAATATATATATCACGTTGTAGAGAAAGAAATTCTCTACAATTTTGATACGAAATACCCCCTCTACGATGCTTAATTTTTTTTAATCAATTTTTTAAGATTTTTTGCTAAGTTGTTTTCGTTTGGTTAGCTGACCGTTGTCGCCACGCCTTTTTTCGACATGGCGGAACGGCACGTGCTGCGCGCACATCCAGAACCACTGAATACGCTGGAACAACAGTCAATGTCGCAAAAGGGCGTGGCGACAAAAGTCAGCTGACCAAACGAAAACAACTTGTGAAAAAAATCATGGCCGTCGTATCGCGTTAAAGATGAGCAAGGCTAATTTGTTGATAGTTTTTATTTATTTACAATACACCCAAGCCTTAAACATTTCAGCATGTTATGCCTGACATTTTTCCACATCGATTGATCATAAAATTATCCCCTGACAAATAAAATCCAAACGATAGATTAATTTTATTCTATAGTCCAAGTAAGGACTTCCTGAGACAAAAAAATCTAAACAAAAACTTTACGACATCATTATCATCGCCGCGGGCACCGGCGGCATGCCTAACAACAAACGATCAAACGAATCGCCGCACATTAAAAACGAGCGAAATGCTTTGCGGTCGAGGTAGCACAAAGAGTAATGGTATTTTAACGAGGTCGTAAAGTTTCTGTTATGTTTTTTCTGTCTCAGTTTATTCCTACTTGAACTATACTTGTTCGCGCTGCATATGTATAATATAAAAAAATCTATAATTTGTATGCAATTTGTGAAGTACTGACCTGAGTACTAATTAATAATATCTGCAAATATTTGTAAATGTTAAACCTTTTAAATAAGTTTTTATTAGGGTCTGCGTACCCTCATATAACAATATTTGTTGATTACTTTCATTTCCATTTATTATTCAAAAGTATTTATATTATTTACAGCCCTCTATTTAGATATATAACAATTTAGGAGAAATTTGTAATATAGCTATTATCCCATTGCAATTAGGGAAAACCAATGTACCTATTGCTACCCCATGTCTAGGTAGGGGTACTAGAAACGAATTATTATTTCACTTTACATTGAGAGAGTCCAAGTTTAGATTCCGAACGAGTAACATCATCTAGATACACACTTAAACTTGTAAATTACCAATATCTGTATATACTGTAAATATACGTGTAAATATTAAAACCGTTTTGGAATAAACTATCGTGTTTATTTCAATTTCTACCAAAGAAACAACAACCTTCAGATGTGGTGCAGCAGCACAACCAGAGTGATTTAACCAACAATCACCACAAATATACATGGTTCTTCGAGCCGTATATATAAATTACCAAAATTATACAATACTATAAGTGCTTTATTCAAATTTATAATGAGAAATTTAGAATACAATGAATTTGTTGTATTAACGCATTTTATAAACATATATTGCATTCGCAATTCCTAATATAAAATTTTAGAGTGGCGCTTTACAAGCTTTTTTTGCAGCAAACTCATCTATGACTTTGGCATAATCAGGCGCAGTTGGCTTTGCGCCGCGTCGGCGTCTCTGCTGATACTGACAAGTGAAAATTCGCCCGGTGGCGAGGAGCACGGGGCGGACGCGTAATTAGTTGCGCTGTTCTATTTTCAACCGCAGTCGGCCGCCCCCTAAAATCGGCCGCCTGCATGCGGGCACGCACTGCACGCCTGGTAGGAACGGCCCTGCTCCTTGGCTTATCTCCCTCATTGAAATGTTTAACTTTCCTCATTCTGTAGCATCGAAATCCGTTTTTTTTTTAAATATTTTTCTCTGAATTTGTCTCAAAGAGGCTTGTTGATTTTTTTCAACATAATTCAATACTCTATTCACTTTTCTTACATTATCCCCAACATGCCCTCCCTTTACTACTTTTTTTTAAAATGAACCATACGTTTTTAGATTTTGAACTAATTTCCTAAACTTAGTTCGATT
This sequence comes from Leptura quadrifasciata, assembly GCA_963675555.1. Taxonomy (NCBI): domain Eukaryota; kingdom Metazoa; phylum Arthropoda; class Insecta; order Coleoptera; family Cerambycidae; genus Leptura; species Leptura quadrifasciata. Next base: position 91,486,896 of record OY776680.1, on the reverse strand, counting down.
TGGCTGCGGAGCATCTGGAAATCTATCTCCGTAAACCGTGACTGCCATCTCAGCGTCAAAATTGCATTGACAATAAATAATAATAATAATAATTGATATAAAACTTGTCTTGGAACGCGACAATGCAACATACAACAGTGACAATCTGTCAGATTTGTTAATAACTGTACATTGCATTTCACTAGTTATAGCATAGCCGTTTTTTAGGATTCAATGATATGAATTGTGGTTTTCTGAAAAATATTAAATATTGACAGTCAGTTAAAATTTTTGTGACGTGTTTTATACCGTTGGAAAGAGAAAAAATAAATGGAATTAATGGTATCATGGCCTACTTTGAGATTTGTTCTTTTCATTTTTGCACAAGAGCATAGATCAAAGCCAACTGCGTTTTTCGAATTTTTTGATAGACACTATTATTCTTATTGTCTTTGCAAGGTATTTCAAACTTTCATCCCTTTAACTTTTTTCGTACCTCCTCAAATAAGGAAGATATAATGTTACATGGCCTATGTCCATTTAACAGTTTTATTTAAAAACTAGTGTTTTATGGATAGTTAGGACGACCTGTATATTTTTGGATTCAGTTTTTGCAGGTGAAACTGTTTTCAACTAACAGAATTTTACATGTATAACTGCTAAACCATGTCACACTGTTTTATGTATTTAATTTTATATCTTAGGAACTTAGTCCTGTTTTTCTATTAACACTATTATGTATCTCATATCCGTTGTAATACAGCGTTATTATCCCAGGAAACAATTTGTCTACAAAATTTAGTTACATCAGATATCTATTTTTCAATTTTTATATTTTTGTTTACTATGGAGTACATATGGTTATTTTCCTTACCTTCTCTCATTCTATATATAGTAAATCCTATAACATGTAATATGTTACAGATTTATCAATAATATCAATACGTTTTCCTACTTATTTACATCTGTTAATATTTGTTGTTATGTACAAAATAGAAATTGCAAAGGCAAATCAGCTGGCATGGAAAATAAACTATTATTATAGATTCCTTTTATCGATTATATGCCACTACTTTAGTTGAGTATGGGAATCTACAAGGCAAGTTGGTGCGCTTAACGCAACCACTGACAGATGGCCATACTGGTACTATTTTTATATTTTATAGCTTCGATTTCAATAGGGAATTAGATTTCTCACATTTTTTTGGTGGCGTTGTTTTCCAGTAAACAGGACAAAAAAGTTTACTTTATCAGTAAAACTCACCAGGAAGTCATTTGCTTGCAGCCTTTGTACTGATTCAAACATTATAATTTTTAACTGTGGACTTCAGTAATTGATATTACAATTTTTATATCCCAGTTACAAAGTGTTGAACATACAGGTAATTTCATTTCATTATACTCATTAAAATATTTTAATTAATCTTCAAATTTTGCCTTTTTTGCTTTTATATAATTTCAATTATTTTTAAAATAAATTTTGAATTCAAAGTCAATTCTTTTTAATTTAATAAGTAGTTAAAATGCTATATGTACCACATGGTTGTAAAAATATTTTTCTCTTTCCTTTTCATTTTTTTGGCAATTTATAGTCTAAGAAATCAGCTTACTCGTGCATAGCTAATAATAACTCGTGCATAGCTAATAATTACTATTGCATAGCTAAAATTACTTTTGTACTGCTAATCAGATTACTTTTGTATAGCTTAAATTAATTTCCTGCAGTTTGTATAGCTAGCTTAATGTTTCGTGCAGCTAATTTAAATATATTTTGTACAGCTAACTAGCTTATATTTGCATAGCTAACATTGCTTAAATTTTGCATAAATAACTTGCATAAATTTTGTATGTGCTTATATTTGGTTAAATTTCCTACAATTTTCACCCCATTCATTGAGAGACGTAAATTGCCAAGAAAAATTTAGAATTCTTGCAATAAGAGACAATTGTTGGCCTGGATTGCTGTCCCAGAACCAGCCACCTGAACCATAAACCACCTAGGATACTGGTATCAATTTGTCTTTTATATATATATTTTTTTTATTTGTCTCAAAACCGATTTGTCTAATTTTCTTTCATGTAATATATTTTGTCATTAATTTTAAACTATCTTTTTATTTCTCTTACCAACAATTTCAGCCTGATCTATAGCAGACTGGTTATTCGAGAAAAAGAGACTATTTTGCTTATTTCACTATAGATGGTGCCCAATTTAACATCAATTTTTCTTTGTCTTCTTTTCTCGAAATAAACAGAAATCTGTCGCTTATGCTGTACATGTCAGAAAGGGTAAGTTTCTCCACTCTTACGAATGCTCTGGACCCACGGCTCTCTGCTCCGGCTTAAACCAGCTAGTCGTCCGCACATGTTGCCTCAATTCTTTCTCAAAAATAAATAATAAGAGAAAGGAGGTAACAATAACCGTTTGTGGTTTTCTTATTTTTCATGTTTTTGTAATATATCTCACAAGAAATGGGATAACTGCTTCTAAAACTTTATTCATGTACAATAGATATTAAGTGAGATATTTGGTGCGGCCCTTGTAAAATAGACAGACGATGTATGTGAATTATTTGTGTAGATCCTCGAATATTTTATTTATTTAGGAAATAACTAACAATCCAATTGACTTTCCAATCCTCTAGTTTTGGTTGAAATTTCATCATAAATAATTTTCTATTCATGCAACTTTGTAATCCTACTACTAGAAATAGAGTAATTTACGAAATATCGCCAAAAAGTACTTATTCACAAAAATATGAGTTCCTGACCGATTTGATTTCACAAAACAAACCCAAACTTTGGTGTCTTGAATATGTGCCAAAAAAAACTAGATCCATCTAAGACAGTTCTTTTTTTCTGTTTTTGTTGATCTGTTTCGTCCCCACTAGCCTATTTTTTTCTTAAATATATTATATTTTCAATATTTGATTTTTGATTGATAGGATTTAAGTCTCATCGAGAAAGCGGTGATCTGTGCACCCTGCCATGGCTCTCTAGAGGATTGTTTCCGTTTTGTGACGAACTGTTTGCTTGTGGAAGAAAAGATCCAGAAATACTGTGAAACTCTTAATGTAAATAGTAGAGGTCAAATAGAACTAAGTCATTTATTACAGTTTACAACAAGAGACGTAATAACAAATGAGATTGATATAATTAAAGAAGAAAAACAATTCTGTGAGGAAAATGGAAATGCCGATGAAAGAATTATTGATAATGGGGCTGATATATTTAAATTGGAACAAGCGTTCTGTGGTGATAGCGAAAGTGCTATTGAGGAGAGTAAAATATTTGATGGGATTAAGATACAAGAAACATTTTGGGGAGAAAGTGAGAGTGATCTTAAGGAGGGGAACTTTTGCAAAATGGAGGACCAAGAATTTCCAGAATCTGAAGAATTAAAAGATATTGAAATAAAAATAGAAGAGCCCGATTTCATGAGGTAATATATTAAATTAAGTTTCATTTTAAATGTGTAAAATTTAATTTCTCAAATTTTTTTTGCATATTCATTTATTTTATTTATCCGTGCAACAGGTTCAGAATAATAAGATATATTCACGAAATGTAAAGAACAGCGCATTGTCTTAGACACGGCAAGTTATTTATAACAAAATATTGCAAAATATATACATATATGTCGTTGGTAGCCTAGAGCTGATACGTAATTTAACATGTAGTTGCATATGAAGTGCAGAACCTAAGTGGACTGCATGAAATACTATAAATACACGCTTATTTTGCATCAGCCGGCAATCAGCTGCAGTGCCTCAAACTGTCAACGTCTTTCTCCTGATCAGTCGTAAATCTAAACCAATCCTTTATTTTCAACAAACTAGTGCTCCTATAGTAACAGTCAGTAGTGAATAGTAAACAAAGTAGCGATTTCCAGTAACTGTTAGTTAGTACCTATAGAGAACCTCTCGCGCGCGTTTGATACCATTAATATTGAGTTTTTAGTTACCAAATTATATAGCATTGGAATACGAGGAACGTTATTAGAGTGGATAAAATCCTTTACGTCCAACAGAAAACTGTTGGTTAAGTATAACAACACCATGTCAGATACGAGGGACGTACACATGGGAGTTCCTCAGGGTTCTGTGTTAGGACCTTTGCTATTTGCATTATACGTGAACGATTTGCCAAAGTATATCAGCAACGGTAGAGTCACAATGTACGCTGATGACACTACCATTACAGTTTCAGCACAGACCCCCTGAGGAGCTAGCTGAAAAGTTACTCTTGCCTTCAACGAACTTGATACCTGGTGTCAGCGTAATCAATTAATATTAAATGATAAAAACACTGTCTATATAAATTTCCATTCTAGAAAAGGACTTATTCCGATTTTTCTAATTGATAATAATATTAATGTGGTACAAAAGGTAAAATTTTTAGGAACTTGGCTCGATAGTAAACTTTCTTGGAATGATCACATAGACTTTGTTTGCAATAAACTAAGCTCTGCGTATTTTGCAATATTACAAATGAAAACTGTACTTGATACAGATGGCTTGCTAAATATTTACTATGCCGTAGCCTACAGCCATTTGTCGTTGAACATAATTACATGGGGTGTAGGCAGAAATATAAACAGAGTGTTAATTTCACAAAAGAGAATTATTAGACTTATTTTTAATTTAAAACCATTAGAAAGCTGCAGGGATGTTTTCAAGAAAAATAAAATTTTAACAGTTGCATGTATTTTTATTTTAAAATGTGTGTGCTATACATATAAAAACATTGCTAATCTTAATAGACTGGGAGATACACACTCTTATAACACTCGAAACAATAATGTATTAACAATCCCACGTCACTCTACTACTCTTTATAAACACTCACCAAATTACAATGCCATCAATTTATTTAATAAACTTCCAGTTAATCTAAAAACTATAATAAGCTACAACAAATTCAAGGTAGCTACAAAAAATTATTTAATAAAAATGGTTTTTTATAGTATATATGAGTTTTTGACTCAATAACTTAACTGTTGCGTTTACTGTGTAATTATATGTACCTATACATACATATATATTTTTCTCTTTTATACTATTATTGTCTGTTCTATTTCTTTGTTATTTTATTTAATGTATATGACTTTTATATTTACAATATATTATACCTATATTTTTTTTTATATTAAGTACCATATTTTGACTTACCATATATACATATTATGTATCTCACAATGGTTAATAAAGATTATTATTATTATTCACCAAATACTGACCTGTTTGAACTCGATGAAAATCTCGAAGTTTCCAGCACTACAATAAAATCCGAAAGTATCATGCAGGCACCGTGTGTGACAAGAAAATGCTGTCGGAAAAATTTTTGGAACTGCCGCGAGAAATTAATGCCTGTCGGGTCTTTGTGAAACTTAAACAAACAGGTAAAATTTTAACTGCCTTCTCCAATTCTCTCCAAAGTGCCTTCGAAAAACGCAGTTAACTTTGACATACATTATATCATTAATTCCATTTATTTTTCTCTTTCCAAAGATATAAAACATGTCACAAAAATTTTAACAGATAGTGTCAATATTTAATATTTTATGAAAACCACAATTCATATTATTGAATCGTAAAAATCAGCTATGCCATTAGATTATATTAACAAAGGAGCTGGCTATTTAGCCTTTACCACCACGTCCTTTTCAGGTCTATTGTGATGCTCCCAGAATAGCTTCCTTATAGTACCTCATCCAGCTTTGTCCTTTGTACTAGATTTCACAGCTTTGATAAAGGCCCTTTTGTATAGCTGTCCGCCCTTGGCTTTTCTTCTCCGAGTACTTGGAATCTCAGTCTCGCCAGCTCTTCACAGTGGCACAATACGTGAACTGAGGTTTCTTCTTCCTCTTGGCAGAATCTGCATGTTACGTCCTCTGCCAGGCCCATTAGACTCATGTGTCTATTGAGCCGACAGTGGCCAGTTAGAAGGCCTGCTATTACTTTGATAGCCTTCCTATTCTGGCTTAGTAGATCTTCCGTGAATTTGAGGAAAGTTCTTTAATGAACTCTTTGGCCTGTCTCTGTCTTGGGAGATTCCTCCACCATTCCAGAGATTTATTTTGCACCCATTTCTTAATGCCTGCTTTTATGCATGGCTTTGCTACGCCACAAAAGGGCTCGGGTCCTATTGGGGCTTCAAGTGCGCCTTCCTTGGCCAGTTGGTCAGCCTTTTCGTTTCCTCTGTGTCCCTCGTGTCCTGGTACCCATGCTAGGGTCACTCTGTTCTGACTTCCCAGCTCTGTAAGGGCTGTCAAGCAGTCCCACACCAATCTTGAGTTGATTTGCATGGAACTGATTGCTTTTATTGTCACTTGGCTATAGGAGAAAATGGCAATCGACTGGTTAACAGTACCTTGTCCTATCATTTCTCTTGCGCAACAGTGTATGGTGATCACTTCAGCCTGAAACACTGTTGCATATTTCCCTAGACTTATCGGGATACTGCCTTTTGACCTTGTCCCGTAAATCCCTGCTCCGACTCCTTGTTCTGTCTTGGAGCCATCAGTGTACCAGACTGTTTGTGCTGTTATGAGAGGACCGTTTTTCCAGTCCTCCCTGTCTGGTATAACAGTCTGAAAGTTCTTGTTGAAGTTAGACCTTGGGACCATTACATCCGTGGGCATGCCTAAAATGGAATCTGCCCTCATCTCCGAGTATAACTTCTGGAACTCCGTCCCGTGTTGCCGGCTAATTGGCGTTTGACCTTGCATTAATCTGTGCACCACTGACCGAGCTTCGCCTTGTATGAATATGTGTAATGGTGGCAGGTCCAAGAGAACCTCACGTGGCGCATAGGTAAGCAATCCTTTATACGCCACTTAACAGCCTTATTGCTCCCGACTGCACCGTCTTAGTCCACCATACCACTGATCCATAGGTTATCATGGGTCTCACTACCCTGGTGTATAACCACAGGTTCATTTTGGGATTTAACCACCAGTTTTTTCCACACATTTGTCTACACCTTCCCAGGGCGATTGTGACTTTCTGTGTGACTTTTTGGATGTGAGAGTTCCATGTTAATTTTTGGTCAAAAATGACTTCTAAATATTTTTCCTCACAGGCAAATGGAATCTCCACTCCGTTGAGCCTTAGGTGCTTTAGGCCTTGCAGTGCTCTTCTCCATGTGAAATTGACGACTTTGGTTTTGTGGGGATTTATAGAGAGTCGTTCCTTACAACACCATTTGTCGACAACATTTAGGGCTCTTTGCGAACACTCTGTTATTGTATTCACGAATCGCCCCTTAACAACTATTGCTAGATCATCGGCATACCCTAAGCAATAGAAGCCCTCTGTGGAAAGTTTCTGGAGGATAGTACACCTCCCTGGGGGCAGCCTGTGCTCACTTTCGCCTCGATGGAGGTCTCAACTAGATTGGATATTATAATCCTATTATCTAGGCTGGCTTTAATCCACCGGCAGATCGTTGTTGGGACTCCTCTGTTTGATAATGCACTCGTTAGTGAGTGCGTTGTCGCGTTATTAAATGCTCCTTCTATGTCTAGGAATGTAACTAGCCATGCCGTAATAGTACATATAATAATTATAATTCAGTAATTATTTATTACAATTTAATACAAACAAACAAATATCTCCTTACAAAATGAATATCCAAATAAACGAAAAACTATGTGTAACTGTACTACCTACTACCATACTGAAAAGAGTGTGAGTGTGTGTTTATTTTTCTAACAACAAATGCTCAAATTGTGCACCATGCATTCTAATACATAAACGTGCTCTACAAGACACCTCACGCATTACTTCTTGGAGCATTTCAGGAGTAATTGCCTCTCATGCGTTTCTAATTCTGGTTTCGATGTCCCCAATATTTTCAGGGGCAGATTGAAATACCTTGTTTTTAATGTAACCCTAGATGAAAAAATCCAAGGAAGTAATATCTGGTGATCGAGCTGGCCATAAAATTCGTGCCCATCCAGCTATCTGGCATAACTTGATTTAAATAATTTGTACATATTACAGCAGTGTGAGCTGGAGCCCCATCTTGTTGAAAATATGAATAATTTAATCTTTCTGCCACTGTTAATCCATAAAGAAAATCTTGAAATTTGTTTTGCAGGAAATTAAGGTATCTATGAGCGGTTAATTTACCATCATAAAAATAAGGTCCAATTACTTTAGTCCCTAAAAGACCCGCCCAAACATTCGTAGAAAATCTTTTTCTGGAAAGCAGTCTCTCTGCACCAATGTGTATATTTTGTCGTGTCCATTTATAATGCATATTTCTATTGAAAAATCCATTATTAGAAAAATTTGATTCGTCTGACTAAAGAATTTTGCTACATATCAATGGGTCATTAATTTTTTTATTTAACAACCATCTACAAAATCTTACTCTCCAAGGCTTATCTCCCTCATTTAAATGTTGAACTTTCTTCATTTGGTAGCATCGAAATCCATTTATTTTTAATATTTTTCTTACACTGTCTTCTTTTATACAACAGTTTCTCTGAATTTGTCTCAAAGAAGTGTCTTTATTTTGGTTAACATCATTCAATACCTCTATTCACTTTTCTTACATTATCCGCAACATGCCCTCGCCTTACTACTTTTTTTGAAAATGAATCGTGCGTTTTTAGATTTTGAAGTAACTTCCTAAACATAGTTAGTTTGATTTGGATGTAGAGCATCTGGAAATCTATCTCCGTAAACCGTGACTCCCATCTCAGTGTCAAAATTGCACTGACAATAAATGCTAATCATATTGGATTTGTTATTATTGATGTACACCATAATTACTGATATAAATTTTGTCATAAAACTCGACAATGCAACATACAACAGTGACAATCTGTCAAATTTGTTAATAACTGTATACATTGTTTTTCACTAATCATCGCATAGTTGATTTTTAGGATTCAATGATATGAATTGTGGATTTCATAAAATATTAAGTATTGACACTATCAGTTAAAAATTTTGTGACATGCTTTATATCGTTGGAAAGTGTAAAAATAAACGGAATTAATGGTGTCATGGCCTACTTTGAGATTTGTTCTTTTCATTTTTGCACCTATGTGAAAGCCAACTGGGTTTTTCGAATTTTTTGATACATATTATTATTCTTATAATCTTTGCCGTCAATTTTCATCCTTTTAACTTTTTTCGTATCTCCTCAAATGAGGAAGCTATAACCATTTGCGGTTTTCCTATTTTTCAGATTTTTGCAATATATCTGACAAAGAAGGCTATGAATTTCAAATTTCCTTTTACTGAAATATAGTTCACAAAAAATGGGTTAACTGTTTCTAAAACTTTATTCTTCTACAGTAGATATTAAGCAGGATATTTGGTGTGGCCGCCGTAAAATAGACAGACAGTATAAGTATGTCGTATTTTTACTTAACTTAAAGGTCGATAATGTATTGTGAAAAAATTATTATTGACAAATTATATCTTAAAAATTCTTCATTTTTGGAGATCGTCTCCATTGAGACATTTAATCAACAGGCAATAAGCTACGCTATAGCATATCCCAATTTCAGCCAACTTAACCGGGATCATTTTTCCGTGAGAAAAGTGTGGGGGTCCTTTATTATGTTTCATATCTCTGGAACATGTGTGATACATGTACAAATAAGAACAAATTACATGTCAAACACATAATAGCCATACGAAAAACGAAAACGCCATGTTTATTACATATGTTACCATACAGGACATGTACATACAAGTTGCATTTACTTTACAAAATATATGTCTGCCAGATAACAATAAGAGGACAATAGTGTTAAGGATTCATATTTGCTACATGTATGTTATATCGGTAGAGTAGGAAATCTGTTGCAAAAGATATGTCTGACACTTCCTGTGTAAATATAATTATGCGACAATTATATATCTGGTATGTATTTGTATTTACTGGGATGACATATCGAAATGTAATGTAATAAATTTTTTTTTACATGTATACTATTCTAATAAGCATTTTGTGGTAGACTAGTTACAATAAATTTTGGAAAAGCTAGGTTTGTTTATTGATGGAAGCATAATATATAGATACATTTTTCCTTATGTTAAATGTTCCTAAATAGTTCTGAAAAGTTATATTATTGCATTTAAATAAACATTTCTTTGATCCTTTCACTTTTTTCCTAAAGTTAATGATTTAAGAATAAAATATGCTTGAATGTCTAACATGATCCAAATAGTTTAATGTTACCAAACCATGTTTCAATAACTATAACCATTACACTAAACTGAAAATTTATTTAAAAGGATTTATACATATGTAATTAAATTAGTAAGAAACATAGAGGTGTCCTGTTGAGAACTGGAATAATTTTTTAAGCTTTACAATTTAGTGTACAAAAATTAATATTATAATTTAAAAAATTGTTAGTTTCTGTTCCTCCTGCGGTAATGTAAGAGTTTCATTATTAATGTCATGGTACACTTACACCCATATATTTCTATTAATCATTACGTCGGAGTTCCAAAAATCAATAAAATAGAGCCAAGGTTATATTCTTTTATTCAATGAGGATATCTTCAATAATCCTATCTTACTGAAATAGTAATTAATTAATTTTTATCATTTTCAGGTTTGAAGATGACCTCGTTTTGCCACAGTCGGAAGCCACCAATGTAGAGCAGTGGACAGTGATAAAAATAAATTCAAAGCTATTGTACAAGTGTAACTCTTGTTCATATACAGCGAAACATAAATGCAACATTAAACGACATCAACTAGTACATAAGGATCCTTCTGAAGTAACAGTGTACACGTGTAACACTTGTTCATTTCATTCAAAATATGAAGGTGCCCTTAAAAGACATTTACTGGTACATAAGAACCCTTCAAAAGTAAGAGTGTACTCTTGTAACACTTGTTCGTATCAGTCACTATATAAACGTAACTTTAATAAACATTTACTGGTACATAAGGATCCTTCTGAAGTAACAGTGTACTCATGTGACACTTGTTCATATCAGTCAAAACATAAAGATCACCTTAAAAGACATTTACTGGTACATAAGAATCCTTCAGAAGTAACAGTGTACTCATGTGACACTTGTTCATTTCAGTCAAAACGTAAAACTAGCCTTAAAAAGCATTTACTGGTACATAAAAAAGCTTCAGTAGTAAGAGTGTTCTCATGTGACTCTTGCTCATATCAGTCAAAATATAAAGCTAGACTTGAAAGACATTTACTGGCACATAAGAATCCTTCAAAAGTAACAGTATACTCATGTGGCACTTGTTCATTTCAGTCAAAACATAAAGATCGCCTTAAAAGACATTTACTGGCACATAAGAATCCTTCAGAAGTAACAACGTACACATGTGACGCTTGTTCATTTCAGTCAAGATATAGAGGTAACATTCACAGACATTTGCTGGTGCATAAGGATCCTTCAGAAGTAACAGTATACTCATGTGGCACTTGTTCATTTCAGTCAAAATATAAAGATCACCTTAAAAGACATTTACTGGTACATAAGGAAATGGATCCTTCAAAAGTAACAGTGTACAAATGTGACACTTGTTCATTTCAGTCAAAATATAAATCTGAACTTGAAAAACATTTACTGGCACATAAGAATCCTTCAGAAGTAACAGTATACTCATGTGGCACTTGTTCATTTCAGTCAAAATATAAATCTAGACTTCAAAAACATTTACTGGCACATAAGAATCCTTCAGAAGTAACAGTATACTCATGTGGCACTTGTTCATTTCAGTCAAGACATAGAGGTAACTTTCACAGACATTTGCTGGTGCATAAGGATCCTTCAGAAGTAACAGTGTACACATGTGACACTTGTTCATTTCATTCAAAATATAAATGCCACCTTAAAACACATTTATTGGTACATAAGGACCCTTCTGAAGTAACAGTGTATACATGTGGCACTTGTTCATTTCAGTCAAAACATAAAACTAGCCTTAAAAAGCATTTACTAATACATAAGGATCTCTCAGAAGTTACATTGTACAAATGTGACTTTTGTTCATATCAGGCAAAATATAATGGTGACCTTAAAAGACATTTATTGACACATAATCCTCAGCAACAAGGTACGAACGTGACATTTATTCATTTTGTTCAAGACGAAAAGCTCAATGAATCACATCTATTACATAAAAGCCCACCAGAAGTAACAATTTTGAATAATGATGTTATTCCAATGAACAAGAGAGAGCGACTGTAAAGGAGGATCAAAATAACCCTATTATAATTTTTAAAATTGAATCGATCTCAACATAGCTTGAATAATTTCGAGCTTGGTACTGCAAGATATTTCATCAAACAGGACACTATGTGAAGTTTACAAGTATACAGAGTGCAAGTGAACAATGGAGCATCTCTGTAATTTCCACGTAATTGAATAAAATGTGAGTCTCTTTTAGTTTAGGAAATATAGCATGATAAAGAAGGCAAAATATATTGAACTCGTCCTCAGATGGTGATATTTTACGCACTCACATAATATGGGCATTGAGTTGTCGTGGGCAATGATGTTTCGAGGGGTAATATGGAGTTGAAAGTGTGTTAACACGTAGAAATGGGAATAAGTCGTGACATTGTTTTGGAAACGTTTACTTAAATGATCGAAATAAGGATAGTCAGGGAGCAATCCGAGAAAAGGTTAAATTTGAATGGAAAATGAGTTATAGAAAATTAACGAATAAGAGTATAGGGTTTATACCGGGGGTACGAAAAGTATGTTTGGTGACGAATGATAGTATACATACGGGGGCTGTATTTTTAAGGTGGATGATTTGAAAGAATTTTGTTGTAAAATGGACGAATGGAAACTTTTTATGTCTTTTTCGATGGTTTTGGATTATTTTGGAATTATCGCCGTTTCGTGAATTTTTTTCAGATTTTTCACAATTGATTCGTGGTTTTTGATAGAAATGAAAACGTAGATGACTTTTTTATCGGTGTTTGGCCTTTTGGGCCTGATTGATTTTTTTGACAAATTTTGACATTTGACTTTTTGTTTTTCTTCTAGGACGTGGAACGTACTATAACAGTTATCGGTCTGTAGTTCTTTGGGTTGGACAAATCTCCGTTCTTGGGGATCAACGCTGTCCGCCCCTCAACAACCCAAGAAGTAATTTGCTGGTCCCCATTCAGCCAGGAATTAAAAATTCTAACCAATTGGTGGTGGGTGCCCGATAACTTTTTCCACCAAAAGTTATTTATCCCATCGGGACCTGAAGTAGCAAAGTTCTTAGAACTCTCAAGAGCCCTACAAACCTCTTTTGGGGTTATTGGCTGGCACACACCTCCTGTCAAAGGCTGGAGAATCTCGGTTGAGTGGAAGCCTCTCATCATACAACGTTTTCCAGAAGTTCCTCACCTGATCTGCAGTCGGCGGATTGTCTACAACACGCAGAGGCGGTTGGAAGAGGCGCGAGGAGTTTTGGCGGAACAGTGTATTTTCCGCAAGCCTTCTCGCTGGCCTCACTAGCGACTTTTTGCAGATCACTAGCATCCCTATCCTGTCGAGACAGTGCTGTTTGGTGGTTCGCAGCACTGCCTCATTAAGCGTGTGAAGGGCGCGTCTTAAGTTCGACGTGACGTGAATGGTCTATTGGCCGTCATATAGTCCATCACACATTGCATACGGGATGCCCGTTGCCTCGCCGACTGAATCTTGGCTTCCACCTTTTGTATGCGCCGCTCCGCCCTTTCCTGTGGGGAAGCACTGCACAAAGTTCTTCATCCACTCTGGCTATGCCTTGTGACCCGGAGGTTTTTATGTGGTGTAACTCCCCCCCCCCGTCTGGTACTGAGGTCCTCTGGTGTTGGTGGAACGATTAGAACTTCAGCCACCTCATTCACCAGTCTACGCAGACTTTGTGGTGTGAAGGCGCTATGCTCTGGAAGCCTCTCATACCAAAGAGCATGCATCTGCGCCATATATTTCCTCCGCCTGGGCTCACTGCTTTTATAGCAATGCAGAAGTTCATGTGTCCATTCAAAGCGTCCTTGGTCATTGCCCGTGTCGTCAATGGGGATCTGTCTGGTTGGGCCCCACCACCTTGCCCTTGACACCTATCCGCACGGAGTCGATCGTGGGGGTGTTCCTAGAAACACTTCAATTATGTACTCCACTACTGCATCAACTATTTTAAATCAATTTTTATAAAGAACGGTTGGTCCTACGTTGTTTAATAATGAGAACCTTTTTTGTGCAAATTTGATCACAGAACCACATTTTGGTATCAAAGTTTGAAAAATGTAAATGATATTCTGGATTAAAAAGCAATGTGCCCTCCTCTGGGTTGAATTTCATTTTGGTTAGGTTAGGTTATAACCCTTATTGATATGAAGTGGTCTTGCCCATTGCCCAGGTTGCGCAATCCTCGGCGCCCCTCTTTATTAATAATAATTTTTTGAATTTCTAGTACATTTTAATACTCCTCTTTTACGAAAATAAAGATATTAGACATGACTTATTTCAAGCCAATACATTGATTTGTTCATCTAAAAATTGGTAACAGGCAAAAGTTAAGATATCCTTGGCAAATACACATCACAGAAATAATTTTATTATCTCAAATTGTTCACTTTCATAATTTTTAAACTGTACGAGAATATTTTATATTTGAATCCTCTTAGCATGTCAAAATTTAATTTTGTGTTTGTCTTATGGGGGTTCATCGTGATCATGAATTAAATATTACAGAAATTACCTGAGATATGAAAAATTTCTAAATTGTGCACTAGCTCTCCATCCACTTGCGTTGAATAAATTGACTTATAAAAATTAGTCAATTACTAAGCAGTGTTGCGTTTAAGTGGAGAGTCATTTTATCAACACTGTAAAATGAGCCGCTGTAGAATGACCAAAGACTTGTTTTCACTCGCCATTTATACTAGGTTGTGATCACCCACCCATTACATGGGTCTTGCCTTGGGTTTACGCCTGGTTTGTCACGTAGGTCCACTTCTCATGGCTTTGTTCACGTTTTCGTGGCTAGAACAAGTACAACTTATGTTCCCCCTTGTTTCACGTTGAAATTATATTTCTAAATAACTAAATGATAGTTCTTGGCCTTTTATTTATATTAGCAACATAAAATTTAATGGCCTTATTCTTTCAAAGCAAAGTATTATATTTATCAATATGATAATTTCCGATTTATATAGATGTGTTATAATTTCGGTTCAGAATTGTATTAAATTCAATTTCTTGAATGCTGTAACAATTACTGTTTAATGGTTGCTGTGAATAATTGAATAAAAATGAATAATTTTATACAGAGTGTTTCAATAATAACAATAAGTAAAAGGAGAAATAGCAAACATTTGTATTTTTTAACAAAAATGCAAGGATCTTGCAAAGCCAATAAAAAATCAAATTCTCCTATGCAATCCACAACACATTTAGCTTTTTAACACTTACAAATGGAAAAGAGACAGCCCAGCTAAGTAGGTCACTCCTTGCAAAAATTTTTGACGTAATTCTTCAGCCTTGTGTTCATGGTAGGGCGAAATCGAAGTGCTATTTTGTGACCTGAGCGTTAGCCGCTAGGAGCGGCTGCGGAATAATATGGTTGCTCAGACACCAGTTGCTGTTTTAAAATTACTCTGAAAGATGGTTAAACAGGTCTTAAGTAGCTGCAGGTAAAAAACTGCAAGTCCACAAAGATATGGTAAACAGTATGGGTTTTAGAGTAGATGTTCACTGCGAACATTTTGTGGAAAAAAGTTGATAGAAATTCATAGTTAAATAGTGACCTGTTCGCAACTAGGAGCCTCGTTCAGATGGAAGAATATCAATATAAATTCAAATGCTAGGTAATTTCTTAGCAGTGTGGACATTTTGTTTCAATAGTTCCTGAATACATGTATTTGTCTATTATTACAATTTGGGTATCAAATATTGCTCATCCTAAAAAGCAATACAATATTTTAAAACTGTCAATAGAGAGATCAGTAGTGATACATTGAATAAACTCATACATTTTAACTAAAAGATTTTAATGCAGTTTCTGTATTATCTGCTATGAAAAATTACCTCAAGGTATCTTATTTGGTCCGTTTCCTCTGAAATTGTGTCAATTCTATACTAAAAATAAAATGGTGAAATGAGAATGCAAGAAATGAGATGCAATAAATATTATTTCATAATTTTTTTCAAATTTAAATATAAAATATTGATACCTGATACCGCTCCAACCAAATACGCTACTAAAATCTTCTTGAAGTTATGAGTCATTAATTCGTTAAAATTATTACCTACCAAATTTATATTTGCCTGTACAGCATATTTTCAGTACCTTAGAAACTGTGCTAGTCATATTTTGATATACAGTGTGTCGCACTTAAGAGGGTATCGCCAACTATCTTGTAGGGTAGGTAAAGGCCATAACGTGGAAGAAGATAACCTAAATTTAAACACTTAAATCTTTTTATGTCCACAAACCTTTGTTTATCTTGTAAGCAAACTCAATGCTTAATTTTACAGTTTACTTTTGACATATTCTCACTCATTTACAGCATTCACCTACTCAAATACGTTGGTCATTTTGGTATATAGCAAATAATTTACCAATTTTTCAGGAACCACGTTCCGTTAATCAACTTAATTTCAGGAATTACACATTTACGGAACGCAAAAAGTGTAACCAAGGAGACTGTCAAATTAAGCCCTATAAGATAGTTGGTAATAAAATTTAAGTTATGCCACAGACTACTTATACTGTTCTATTGACTACTGCAAATACATCATACCCTCCATTTCACCGATCCCATCGTGACTCAAGGATTGTAAACAAAGAGGATGGCCAGTGTGACGTAGCACGAGGCCTTTTTCAGCGCTGGTCCTTTTAAAATGTGTGGAGGAAAGCATATATCTTCTTTATAAAATTAACACACACATGATTTATTGATATGATTGAGGATGCAACATTTTCAATGATTTTTGTACATAAATACGGCAATAAAACGAAATAAACTTAAATATATCGTCGTTTATATCCATCACAATATGAAACAAATAATGTAAAACTCAAATTAAAATACCTACTTATCAGACAAGTTAAAGTAGTTAAGTATTATACTAAAGATAATAGGTAAATACACAATAATAATAATAATAACGATAGTCTTTATTGATAATAAATAATTGATATATATGTCTACAGAGAGGCTGGACATAAAAGCGACTTAACTTACATATTTTCTGCCAAGCGACAGGGTTTGCTTTCTTATATACAATATAAGAAGTACACTTACAGTCAACCGGAAAAAGCCAGCTATAATCATGCATGCAAATATACATATCTACGTATAAGCAAGCAAAAATAATTAAAAACTAATTAAATGATTACAAATTATATTAAAGAAAAAAGATATGGTTTAAGTTCTTTATATTATAGAGAGTTTTATTGTATATGTTATAAACATATTTAAGCAATTCAAAGTTAAACTATAGCGTATTAAAGTTAATTGTAAAGTCTGAAATCTATTAATATTTCTTCCTTCTTGGGATTTTATCCCGTCCAGATCTTTCTGCAAAATTAGCTGCAAAAGTCGTAGGACTTTCAATTTCCAAACTGCCTACAAAATTGACTGCTTACTGTTACCGAATACAGAGTAGTTACGAGCTCACCTACTTCCTGTTTTCTCTTTCTCATGAAAAGCTTATCAGACTGAGCTGAGTTAGTTTTCGTTGCAGTATTTATTCCCAGTGTAGGAACTGCCGTTTTTTTCAATGCCCTTTTCAAAGGTACTTATAACCCTAAAACAAAAGTTAATATAATTTCAATTTTATGTTAGGGCTGTATGACACTAACTATGTGAAATTTTATATAAAACTTATTAGAAAATTAACCGTATGATGACAACATAAATGATAACGTCTCAGTCAATCCGAAAGATATAAAATGTAATTTAAGTTGTAGTAGATTTTTGTTAAATTCCCCATAAAATTCCATGTAGTGTCATGCAACCCTAAAACATATGTAAAGGTAAAAGTATATTTTATGGCAAATGCAAATTTTTACCTAGTAATTCATTTTGTAGGTCTCGTTAATAATCACTCTCCACAAAATGAACCGAGCAAATCTTATTTGTATCCGAGTTAAATTTAGTTAAATATATCCTGCCTTTTACACCTGTTTATCCACTCGCCTTTCATAGCATGGAATACCAGATCTTTAGATTTCGGAAAAACATGGAAAATTATACTTTGCCCAGTAATTTTCTTTGTAGAATAAGTGCCCTTACACCCGTAAATCGTACGCCTTATTCCTGGCGTTTTCTTTTAGATCTATAACTGAAAAATAACGTTTAATATGTAAATTTGATAAATAAAATCTGAAGTCTCTTTTACCTTACATAAATATATACAAAATTACTATAGAACACTAACAATAATTGTCTTTGAAATCTTAACAAAGTTCGAAATAGTATAAGAAATATTGTCCTTCCACACACGAAATTACTGCTAAAAAAGTTTTTTATAATTTAAAAACCGTATAAAACACAAAAGATCTATAAATACACAATTCACCACGAAATACCAAGTACAATGGATTAAATAAACTCCGATATAACACCACCAAACATGGAGAAATGAATGTAAACAAAACTCTCCAAGCCTCGCCGTGACGTCACAGTTCGTTGAGAAGTGGCGAACATTGAAGCATAGGGATCTGGCCATCCTCTTTGTTTAATCCTTGATCGTGACTACGATCTTTTAAGAAAGAATGTGTATGCGCTTCTCCCTCCTTTGAGGGGAAGGAGGCAGTAGCAAAGTGTTATGCCCAAATTGACAACGGATCGATCAGCTGATCGCATTTGGAGTTCCAGTCTTTAAAAATTGAAAAAACGTTTGTGCCCCTTGAGTATTAAGTGCACTGAAGAATATATCATTTAAAAGTCTATTTATTGTTGCAAAAACTATAAGGGAAATGCGTATAACGTACATGAATTTATTCTAACCTCAACAAGGTCAACTCAACATGTAAACAATTGTCAAATTCGGTTCTAGGCTAGGGGATTTTATGCGTTGCCAACGGAAAAACTCTACTAATAGAGTTCAGTGTTCTTAACTCGTACTTGTAACAAAATGGGACCGGGCTTACCGAACGGTCGAAGTACCGAACTGTTATCATATTTTCAGTTCCCGGTTCAATTATTGCAGTTTGTTAACGGAACATATCCTTTATAGGCCAGTTCGAATGTATGTTCGTTGAGCGTGATAGGAGTTTGTGATCCCTATAGGAGGGCCCGTCTGTTGCCAAGGCTGCGTTAAGTGAGCAAAAGCATTAAGCGAACGGTAGTGCATGTTGTAACGTACCCCATAACAAAATGAAAGTATTAATTGTTTTTCAGTTTTGTCATTGTAATTGTAAATCATCCAGTAAAATGGAAAAGATGCAGAAAGTTGTTATTGAGTCAAAGAAGATTTACGTACATAAATCTTTTTTGATTGAGCACCCAATCAGTCAATGTTTCAACGTATTATTAGGTAACTACGAGATTGAGAGGGTTGAAAATGGTAAATAGATTTTTTTGCAAGATTCATATTTTGTTTGAAAATAACAAAGACGGATATAGTGATCTACATGTTGAGCGTCAATTTGCGTAAACCCCGGGTAGCACATTCTTTATGCTTCGTGTTCGAGAATTGATCGAAAGATAGGGTTGTCTCTGTAAGATAGCGGGAGAAACATAGAAAATATATATTATTCATTGTCTATGGGGAGAAGTGAGAACCCTTTGGCACCCTTGATACGTTGCGTTGGTTCACAGTCTCAAATCATTTTTAATGTTGGGTAGGATTTAAATAGTCAAGCTGGTACTTTATTTTATGCGTCGTTATGCCGTTATCAAACAGTCGTCTCTATTTTCTATACATTTTATTTATGATGAAAGGTAAATTGTGCTTACCAACCTGTCGAGGTATTGCGTCGTGAGAAATGGAACGTTCTCCATGAAATTATGGGGTAATTTGTTTACTCGCAGTTGGCAATGGCATTGAAGGACATTTATTAACATTAACCTCACTTTCGTACTGTTTTTAATTTTAATATCGAGATTAGGACAGTTACAAAAATTTTTTTAGTCGTTTCGTTTTCTTTCGAAACAAAATTGAAGAAAATATTTGAAAAATATGATGGGGCATATAAGTAATATACTACACCAGGACGGTTCTGAAATAGTTGAATACGACAGACGTTCATATCTGGTAAGTTTTCTGTTTTATTTGACAGTGAATGTTTTATCGAAATAGATTGAGTATTTGTAAAGTGTTGTGTGACATTGACATACAAGCAGGGGGCTTATTAGTCCGGGTTCCGACGCCCCTTTTTAAAGTGATTCTGAATTTTCGTGAGTGACTTGTTTTGACGAGTCTTCCAACTTTTCTATCTGCGAAAATTCTCGGTAGAGATAGATAAACTGTCACTTTCATGACGTAGGACTGGAAAACCTGCCAGAAAATTTGTAGGATAATTTGACAATTTGATTTCAAAAATGAGTAAAATTCATAGTGTGGGCTGCAATCGTCTTGCTGATAATCAGCCCATTACTAATAAAATTTCAGACCTCTTTATTTTCACATATTTACATCGCTTTTGTAGGACAAGCGCAGCTCCCTGTTTTTTTTACACTGACGGGCTGATTTTTACACTATTGTTTAATTAATATTTTTGAAATAGCATGGTCAAATTGTCCTACAAATTTTTTGGCAGGTTTTCCAGTCTTACGCCATGAAAGTGTCAGTTCCACGATCAACCTGTTTAGCGGCTGTGTAGAACTTTATCCACCTTTACCGAGAATTTTCACCAAGAGCAAAGTTAGAAGACTCGTCAAACCGAAGCCACTCACGAATATTCAGCCAGTTAGTAATCATTTTAAAAAAGGGGCATCCCGGACCTCAATCCTCAGACGTTGATAATGTTTCTGCAAAGCATTTCCTGTTATTGTGTTCATAATAATACTCCTGCTGAAAATGTCATGATAGACCACAACTGCGTTCATTCTCTCAGCTACCACCATTTTACCACAGAAAAAATTAATGCTAAACTTATATCTCTGGACAAAAATAAAAATGGCAGGCCGGATAAAAATCCCTACTCTTCTTAAGGGAAGAGGTTTGGCAAAATTCCTGGTTGGGGTAGCTCGTCTGCAGGCGTTGGTGATAGGCCTCAGTAGCGGGAATAGACCGACGTTAAATAAATGTTAAAAATATATATATATATATATTAGAATCCCCTGGTATAATTTGTGATCTTGGCGTCACCTTCAACAAGGACCTCACTTTTATTGAACATATTAACAATGTAACTTTTAAAGCTATTGTTATGTGCTGCCCTCTAACGGAGAGAGATGTGATTAAGTTCCTGGTCAAAGTGAAGGGAAACCTGTTATTCTGTTACTCCCTGGCTAGTAGGGTGGCGCCGTCTATGAGCCAATTGACAAACAGTCATCTAGCACATAGTAGAAAACTATAGAGGATTCTAGAATGTTATGAAATAGGATTCTGGTACATTCCAAGTGTGTATATAAAGAGGTGAATCCAGCAGATGGGGTAACAGTTCAGTTCAGTGAAGTATACAGTACAGTTCTAGTATACAGAGACAGTTTTTAGGTTAGACAAGAGTTGACAAGTGAAAGAAGAAAAGTAAAGTACAGTTGTGAATTAAAAGTAGTGAATTTATATTAGATTAAGTTATTATTAGTGTAATTTTTGATTAATAAAATAGTGGTTAGTGAAGATTCTTGTTGCAAGTTATTTGAACCTACAGAGTGTTTACTGAAAACTGTAAACACGTAACACTATTGAGGTTCATTAAAAACATACACAACGATAAAGCGACCTACATGCCATAATGACTTTATACCGCACGCTAGTGCTTAGTATATTAGAATATAATAGTGTCGTATGGTCTCCACAATATGCTTCTTGTATATATTGCTTAGACGATGTGCAAAATAGATTTACCAAATTTTATGTTTATAAAATGGGCCTGCCATATCATGCTTTTGATTAGATTAGAAGATTAGACGTAACGGGTTTAAGATCGTAGAAAATTTGCCCTTCTCAATTTTTTACATAAAATAATTAATGGATATATTGACTGTCCATCTCTCTTGTGTAGAATTAATTTTCATGCTGCCCCCTGCAACACCCGCCACAGGAGACAATTTTTTTATCAGACCTAATAGGATTAACTATGGACAACGAGTTTTTTGTGATAGAATGGCGGCCAACTTTAACGACAATTTTTCTGAATACGATTTATTTGGCACTAGCGTATACAGGGTGGACCATTAATAATAGACTGTAGTTCAGGGATAGATTCTTTGGGCCAAAATATGAGGATATAACCAAATATGCTTTTGTAAAATGTTGCTGTGGGAAAAGATACAGGGTGTCAAAGTTCAAATTATTTTTTCTTTTTTTTTTGCAATAACTCAACAGCCTCTTGACTGATTTTCGCCAAATTTGCTAGAGGAACTTTTTTTATTGTAAAAAACAATAATTTATGTATTACATCACGTTAGATCATAGAAGGCGCCGCAGGACCTGCATCTGATGATGAATTTTTTTTCATATTTTTTTTTGACAAAACGTTGTGGTACTTCTGACCAGAAAATCTGATGAGGGTGTCATTTCCACGTATAAAAGGTACACTTGGTAGAACTTGATTACTCCAACCATTTCCGAGGAAAGTGCCTTTAAACATTTCAATAATTTTTTGAAGGACAAATTCAAATTTAATGAAATAAAGTATATTTATTGAAAAAAGTAGAAAACGTAAGGGAAAACAAAATCGTAATAACAGCGTAAACTCCTTCTCACTTTCTTATGAACTAATGGATTATTTTCATTGTATTAAATTAGATATTACATAAATCAAAAGATTGTCTAAAATAAGGATCTAATCTTATTAGAAGACCAAAAAATAACGTAAAAGTTGAATTAAAAAAGCAATCATGAGACAATAAATGAATAAATAAAGTAGAGGCAGAATGCGAAGGCAAAAATCAGTAATAAAATCGAGAGAGAAAGGGGGTTATTGTTGTACTGTGCTTCCAGTGTATTATTCTGATATACCGGGGCATGCTGAGATAACTCTGTTCTTGTTTATTACGTTCATTCAAATAAGTTCGACAAAAATAATCGCGGATTGAGTAGTTATTAGGGGGTAAAAAATATAACTCAAGGACGTATTTACTGATAACCAGACGATCAATTAATTAAAATGCATGTAATAAAGAGAGGTGCCAATAGGCCTTTTAAAATATTTTCTGAAAAAATTTTTATTTCAGATTAATTATATATTTAAAGCCTCATTTGTAAATTGTGCCTTTATCAAGTGATAAAAATCTCTGTGGTATAAAAATAATAAACTACACATACAACAATTTCCATCTCTCTTGCTTTTGAAAGAAAGAACGGCAACCTTTAAGAGATGTCAGTCCGGTGGTAGTTCCGGCAATCATTTGTGGCGGGTCACCATGCGTATTTTGCCCCATGTCTAAATGATCTTGTAGATTGTATTGTTGTATGTTTTGTTTTCTTATAGAAAGTGGAGAACCAAGAAAGAATATGCGGAGTTTGTTTGAAAGTATATGATAACTTCAAAGCTGTAGAGGGAGATATGAAAGATATGTTAGATGTAGTTTTGCCAAAAATAGTAAGTATCTAAAATAACGCTGAATTACAAGAACGACAGTTTATATCTAAGAATAAGTTTGAACCAGTTGAATATTTGGTATACATTTTGGGGTTGTGTGATGTTTTCAGGACATTTTGTTTTAGGATTTAACTGCAGTACGGGAATTTGTGATGTGTACACACTGTACAGAAATGCTTACAGAATGTTCTGGTTTTAAAACAACGTGCCTCAATTCTTATAATTATATTGTTTCATTTGCGAATAAGAAGGATGATGTCAAGTTGAACCTAAGAGATGTCTATCTGATCAAAAATGATATTGATGCGAAAGATCAAGTCATATGTGGATTTTGCATGGGTCCCATAAGAAACTGTTCTGCTATATCTCTTGATGTTGAAGAGGGAGAAGTTATGTTGAAGAAAATGATAGAACAGTGTCTTCCAGAATTGGTATGTATCAATATTTCTTGTATTACAATATTATTAACTGTAATGATTTAGAACCACTTTTCCAGACTTTAGTAAGCTAGATATAGGTGCTTGGAAATCATAGAATACCCAAAGAACTGCTTAGATTTTCTGCAGCCTCTTACCCTTCATTTTCATTCTAGAATTTTCTATTGCTTCATATACCATAGATGCCTCATATTTTTGTCCCTTTTTAAGAACCCAATAGTGCGTCAAAGTCCAATATTGGCCTTGTTAGAAGACTTTGGAAAATTATTTTTTTATGGAAGTCGTATTATGTCAAAAGGCGCACATTTTAAAAATATTTTGAAATATACAGAGTGACTCGCTACAGCGGAGCATCTTCGAGGTCATTTTTTTTTAAATAGAACGCCCT
Source organism: Leptura quadrifasciata (assembly GCA_963675555.1). Taxonomy (NCBI): domain Eukaryota; kingdom Metazoa; phylum Arthropoda; class Insecta; order Coleoptera; family Cerambycidae; genus Leptura; species Leptura quadrifasciata. The sequence goes on along the minus strand of OY776680.1, from coordinate 91,462,431 downwards.
ATATATTTTTACATTTATAAGTTCAGCATAAAATTACCTTTCCAACAACCTCCAGATTTTTGGTTTTTGACGTGGCGTCGAAAGAATATGAAAATTTTGGTCGAAACAAGGTTTAACAAATCAATTCAGAGTGTGTGTACTACTATTAATTAAGAAGATTTATTTTGCAGTCATGTAGACAAGGGATGCACTATAATAATAATAATAATAATAATAATAATAATAATAATAGCTTTATTGCCCAACAGAAAATCCATTTACAGGGCAATACATACAAAACATTTAGAAAGAAAATGTATTAATTAAACAGCTAATACTAAATAATATAGCAGCATATAAAAAAAAAAAAAAAGATAACAAAGACAATGAATAAAAACAGATATACATAAACTAGTAAACAAATAAATTCTAATATATTAGATCACACTAACATTAAAATGTTGAATAGCCAGCTCAATAAGGGTTTTTAATGAACAATGATGTATATCGCATAAATCACATAGCATATTAAAATTTTGGCACATAACATATAATGGTGACTTTAATAAAATATTTGTCCGGGCTAAAGAACATCTGAATGTTTGGTTATGCCTTAAATTACTTCTAGGAACATTGAAATGAATAATACCAAGTAATGTTGAACAGTCAATCATGTTATGTAGTAACTTATACAAAAAAGTTAGTGACATACAAATTCTTCTTAACTGTAAACTAATAATATTAAATCGATTACCTAAATATGTGTAACTAATTCCTCTCTCAGGATAAATACCATCAGATTTAAATACCAGATATTTCAAGAACTTTCTTTGAACCCCTTCAATCATAGATTTCTGACAATTGTAGAATGGATACCAGACTAAAGACGCATACTCAAGCCTAGAGCGAACATATGAGAAGTACAACAGTTTCAGGGCATTAATATTTGTAAAGTTTTTGCAATTTCTCACGATAAACCCATAGAATTTCATTGCCTCAGATATTTTTTATTTTACATGTTCATTAAAACTTAGTTTAGAGTCAAACAATACACCTAAATCTTTATTGAAATTACAACGAGATAATAAATCATTCTCAACATGATACGCATATTCATATATCGTTTGTTTTCTCGAGAAGCTAATAATTTTACACTTCGAAATATTAAGGCCCAATTTATTATCCAAACACCAAGCATGAATACGATCTAGATCGGATTGTAACTCCCAACAGTCACCAATATCGGTTATATCTGCATAGATTTTTAGATCATCCGCATATAAAAGCTTGCATGAACGAATGACGTCATTTAGATCATTGATAAATAAAATAAATAAAAGTGGACCAAGGTTAGACCCTTGAGGGACACCAGAGGTAACAACATAGTGCCTTGAACTAAAACCATTGTATGAGACATACTGTTGTCTATTTGCTAAATAAGATTTAATAAGTTCTATAGCATGTGGATGGAAGCCAAACAGTGCAAGTTTACTAAGTAAAGTGTTATGATCAATTCTATCAAAGGCCTTAGAAAAATCTGTATAAACAACATCTACCTGTCCCTGACCATCCAATACATTTGAAACATACTGGGTAAACACTGCTAGATTTGTTACCGTTGATCTGTTACTGAAAAATCCATGTTGATTAGGTGATATTTGATTGCGAACGGAGAGGTAGATGCGCTCATACAGAATAATTTCTATTAACTTTGCAAAATTTGAGACTATAGAGATAGCTCTATAATTATCAACAAGTGCTCTATCACCACTTTTAAATACTGGACATACCTTGGCCAATTTCCACTCATCAGGAAATGTCTTCGTTTTTAATACAAGATTAAATAATATGCATAATGGAACAACTAGAACACCCACACAATCTTTAACTATAAAGGAAGGTATATTATCAGGACCTGAAGTCATTCTGTTTTTTAACCTTTTTGAAGCATTTAAGATTTCATCTTCCGTTATCTCTTTAAAAGTAATGCTTTCATGATTATCACATACTTGAGTTTCATTTACTATATTAATTCCTGGTGGTAAGTAAACACTCCTAAAAAACTCACCAAAGACATTTACAATATCTTGTGGACTGTCATGAAACATATTACTGTATGACATTTTACCAGGAATTCTAGAAGTTCCATTTTTTGAGTGAATATATGACCAAAAAATTTCGGGTCTTGGGAAATTAATGATTGCGCATTATCGATATAATTATTATATGCTACTTCAATTTGATTCTTTACTAATGACCGTACTTGTCTATATTCATGTAAAAAATAATCATTACGGTTTTTTTTATACTTTTTAAATAGTCTACTTTTTCTCTTAACATTCTTAATAATACTCGAATCAAACCAGGGTGGATAGTTGCGTTTAAATCTTCTATACAATGGGACGTTTTCATCAAAAGATCTATAAAGTTGTTCATAAAACTTATGTACTGCTGATTCAACATCATCTATTACAGTTAAAAATGACCAGTCTATCTCAAAGAGAGAGTTATATAAAGGTACAAAATTAGCCTTCTTAAAATTATATGCTTTTTGGTCTGGGTTAGGTAAAAACTTTGGCTCAGTTGCATCGATTGAATGAACATTAATTATTAAAGACGGATGATATGCATCTTCTTTAACAAAAGGTGCATTGTCCCTCATAATATCACAGTTTACATTGGTTATAACCAGGTCAAGTAGTCTTCCATTGTTATTTAATATGTTATTACATTGATCAAAACCAAAGAAATTTAGAAAATTTTTAACACAATTAGATTTTCTATCATTAGCAACAAAATTAACAAAGAAAGGAGCATTTAAATCACCGAGCAACACAATATTTTTTGCTTGTAAAATCTCAAATTGTTCAAGGAATTCAAAAAACAATTCAAACTCATTAATCGAAGTTGAAGGTGGTATATATAATGCAAATATAATAAGTGAGCCAAAGTTTATACAGCACTTAACAGCTAAAAAATCGATTGTGGGAAAGTTCGTATCAAAAAGCGATACATCTAAAACTTCAGATTTAATATGACTTTTAAATGCTAACAAGACTCCTCCTCCACATTGTTGATCCAATATTTGAAATTTCCTATCCTTCCTAAGTACCACATATGAATCTGGAAACAATTCCCCACTAGAAACATCAGCATGAAGCCAAGTTTCACTAAGAGCTATCACATCAAACTCGCAATCACTTACAGATGAGTAAAATTCAGTGACTTTAGTGTTAAGGCCACGTACATTCTGATAATAACAGTTTAAGACACAGGTATTGTCGATCTTCTGACGGTGCACACCTTCATCTATAAAAAATCGGTCTTGCTCTTTTTGATCTCTAAATTCCTTAGATATGATGGACACTCCTTACTCCATGTGTGATGATTAAAGTCAATATGTTTAATATGAAGTTTTTCAACTGCACGTTTACAGTTAACACATACAATCCGATCAACTGCTACCACACATTCATTTGTACTATGGGAATCTCCACACTTGGCACAGACTGACTCCTTGTTACAGTTTTTCGCAATATGGTTAAACCCACAACAATTGTAACAGATTGAAAGATCAACAGCATCATATACCGCACATCTGTCCCAGCCAATATTGATTTTTCCTATTTTTAGTATTTTATCATAGCTTACACCATCCATCTGTACATATGCAATCGAACTTCTTTTATTTCTCTTACTTGGAGCAACATGTAACACCTTAATTTTAGAATTATCTTTGGTCAGAATGTCTTCATTTTGCACAAGCATCAACTCTTCAATTTCATTTGGAACGTTTGTTTCAGTTATACCAACAATTTTTACTTTTGGAAGCTGTTTCTTTGGTTCGCTAATATCATATTTTTGTCCAATTTTGTTAGATGCTTCAGTCTTTAATGTTTCTGCAGCTATTTTATTTTTGCATTCAATTACCACCCCTCCATTACGTAAATTTTTCATACAGGACACCGCTATTTTTGTAGGATCGAGAGAGTTTTTAACTTCTTTCCTTGTTTCCTCATGTTTCTGATTGATATTTTTGGGTCTAATAACTATCACTGGTTCAACCTCCTTTTTCTTTACCTTTTCTGAATAGGTTTCAACTATATTTTCCTGGGTTTTTATTACCTTGCCAATATCACATTTTAGCTCATCATTCTTATTGTTTATTGCCATTGAAAGTGCCTCCAACGTCACGCCCTGTCTTTCAATTATACTTTTTTGTTCATCTATGGTCTTTTTCTGCCTTTTAAATTCATCTTGGATATCACACAGTTTGTTCATTACTTCTTCAAGAATTTTACATGTAGAATCACCAGTTAAATTTCCCTCCATCTTCTTCTTGCATTCCCAGCACAAAAATATAATTAAGCGTTTTTTTAGAGCAACTGCCCTAAGTTCTGACGTGGTGAGACTGGTGCATTTTTGGCATTGAATTATTTTGCACTTATCACATGTTATCAGGTCAGCTTCTTTTACATTACAAGTAACACAGGTGTTCATTGTATAAACGTGGCAATTTCGAATTAATGACGCAACCACCAAATATTGATTATAATTATATATAGTTATTTTATACTAGCACTAATTCAGGACATTTCAAAGTAAATTTTCTCAATTTTTTCAAATGAACACTATATTTTTGTATTTTTGAATTGGCACGTTAATTCTCTGCCTAAAATCGATATTTCCCAGAGATATTTTTACTTTTTCATTAAAAACCGTTAAATTATACTATTTTTCATTTTGAACTAGTACTACTGATCTAGTAGTAGATTTTGACATGAAGTGAGAATAATTGAAAGTAGTACTAAATTTTTTTCTGGGTGCGTCTTGGTTGCACTTGGTTTTTTTGAGTATTTGAGTCTATCTTAAAAATTTATAAATAATCATTTAATATTACAAAAAAGGTATTAGGTAATAGAAAAATTGGCACTATTTTAAAAATACAAAGTTATTTTGAACCTAATTTAATGAAATAAATAATACCTTAGTGTTTATAGGTTCAATGTGGCCTCCCAGTACGTATGCATTTCTGTAGACGATTTTCGAATGATCTACCGACACTTATTAAAATATCTACAGCGATTTCCTGAAAAACTTGTCTTATTCTTTCTTTCATATTTTCCCTTGTAGTTATAGGAGCTTTGTACACTTGCTCCTTAACATAGCCCCACAAAAAGAAGTCTATTTTGATCAAATCAGGGCTTCTGGCAAGCCAACTATGGGATCCTCCTCTTCCTATCCAACTATTTGGAAAAGTGTCGTTTAAATGTTCGTGAATAGTTGCAGTGTGGTGCACAGGTGCTTCATCATGGAGGTACCACATTATCTCCCTAATATCCTTGAGGACATTCTCCAGTAATTCTTCCAAGCTGTCTTGCAAAAATTTCAAATAAATTTGACCATCCACACATACTCCCCAACAATTCCTCGCTAAACATTCAATGACCTTCTTATTTGGCTATTTGTTCGTGATATGTAAGGATTGATTGTGTCGTAATAATGAAAATTATGACAATTAACATGTCCATTTTTATGAAAGGTTACTTCATCGGCAAAGTCAAAAAAATTTATTTGTTGTCCTATATGTTGTTTTGCCCATTGACAAGATTTTATTCGGTTTTCATAATCCCTATCAATCAGTTCCTGCATTAGTTGAACCCAAGCAACACCAAATGGTTTAATAAACGTTTTGATTTCGTTTATACGACTGGTATATATAATGTTTATCGCAACCTATATTCAACGTTCGAATGTCCGCGCTACAAACATATATATATGGTACATCATATTCTAAATATATACGTCTTAAGAAAACGTTATATTGTTGTCACATCATATACGAGATACATACTTTTATGTAGAACCTCAAATAAACATTTTCTCCAGTTGCTGGAATACGTGTAATAAACCTTTATTATCCACTGTAATTCATACATACATAGGGTATCCTTGTATGGAATATCTAATATTTACAAACTTTTTTATTTTAAATTTTTTGAGGAAGTCATTTTTTATAGTGTTGCTTCAGCTTATGAAACTTTGTTTGGCAATGCCAAAATTTAGGCAATATATTCAGGGAATATAAATATCTGACTTCGCGTAAGGTGAACATATTACAAATTAAAAATATAGAAGTTTCAAAGCCTCATAAAGCTGATGAACTATATAGTTAAAAGGAAATTAGATGTAATCGTAAATTATAATTGTTTTTATTTAAATTTCTTTTCTTTTGAAAATCTGAACTTTTTCTGAAGAATTTAGTTTTCTCAAAAAATTTAGAATAAAAAGATAGAAAATATCGAGAGATTTTTTAAAGGGAATCCACCCTTGTATCTTTGTTAATGAATATACGCTATAAGCTCTTTAAACCTTTTTTTATATTGTTCTATAAACTATAAGAGCTTATTTAATAAATGATTAAATAATTTTTTCCATCACTTTATTTTTATCAAAATTACCTTAACTTTCAAAATTTGAATGGGAAATTCTGTTATACAGTATTATAGACTAATCGATTTCAAATAACTTTGCAAGTCAAATCATGTCTTAAACCAGAAATCATTTGCTACTTATGATAAAATTGTTAATATATATTGCTGCATAACAATAATAAGATGACATTGAAACAAATTAATTTGTAAGTGCCTTATTGTGTAAAATATATTAATTTTTCTTTAATTATAACAGGGAAATTAGAATTAAAGTTTTTTTCACTTGCGATACATTTCCCTTTGCAAAATTATTTAGAATTGATCGGTCTACAACACTATAAAAAAGATAGAAGGTACCCGTTTTTAAATTCGAAAGTTAATATTATAATGATCTCCAATTTTTTAAAAGTACATATTTTAGACCTCCTACCTACATATAACTACTGATATCAAGGAGAAATAATTCAATTTTATATATGTATGCAGATAGTAATTTTTTAAAAGTATTTATTATTTAGTACCAGCTTTTTTATATTATATTAAGCTTTACCTATTCTGCGGGATTCGCTAAATACGTAAAACTATTTTATCATTTACTATTTCACCCTTGGGGATCTAGGATGTTTGACAACGATAACAAAACACAACATTGTTCATTACTCTTTACTAAAATAGAGTCTATTTATTATTATTATTGTAATTATAGCGGCTTTTGGCAAGCTTCAACCAATCTTGAATCGTCCCTCTAATTTTATTGTCACTGGTCTCACCCACGCCTTCAACGCTAGCCTACAGAGTTTTACACTTTCTGTGATAAAAAAAATGCAGTTACTATGAAATCGCTCAGATAAACACTAATTCTTACCAATCACAAGTTGGTTCATTCTTGTAACTTTAACGCACTACAACAGCTCATCAACATAACACTTGTTGAATTTCAATCAAATAATATATGTGCAAAAACAAACAAGTAAATATTCTTTGATTCGATCACAAGGCCACACTACTAAGGTTGACTACCACCACACAAAACAGCAGTTAACACGACGATCCGCGGTTGCTCACCCTCTGTACTGCTGAGACAATGAGAGAGATGCATATATTTATGAGAAATGCTTATGTATTCTGCAACAAAGACAACAATACTAACCCGGTTGCTGGCGACTGCGCAATCGATGCAGATTGATATACCTTTAAAAACCGTATATTATAAACTGCAATATTACTGAACAAATATTTTCATTCGTAATCTATCTATAACAAATTTTAATTAATGTAAATATTTTACTCATATTTCCAGATATTGTTATAATCTTCGAACTCTTAGTTGCAATTGTTTATGACATGCCTATAAAAAAATGTAGCGCAAATACATATTTATCATATACATTTAAAAATCGTATATTAAAAACTATAATATGGCTGAAAAAATGCAAGTAGTGTAAATTTCACCAATTTACAATTTAAACATTTGACGGAAGTGTAGTCACAACCCTCAATTAATTATTTCTCAAATATTCTGCGTTACTCCAAAAATTTTCGGAGAAATACATTTATAATATATGTAGAAAAATTGTTTATGAAATAAACGCTTTTCATAGACGTTGATTAAATATACGATAACGAAATTTAAACCACAATTTCATATAATAAACGTTTATTAAGCCATCATGTGTTGCTTGGGAATGTGGTAGGGATGAAATTGGTTTTTTTTTGTAGGATTCGGTGGACTGAAGATCGGCTTGTATCGCTTTCTCTTGCCAATTCTCTTATACTGCGATGAGGATCTTCAATCACACTCAAAAGTATGACTGTTTCATTTTGTTCATTTACTACATTTTTGTTCGTTCCTTTTTCGCATATTCCACATTCCATCAACCTCTCGACTGATTTTTTAGAGTGCTGTCTCACACCCAGAACATAAACCATATTGACCATTTCTTCTCTCGAAAAATTCATTATTGGAAAGTGCGAATTTTAAACTAATTTATAACTTAAAATACGTGTAAATAATTTATCACAATAGTTAATAATTAAGCGTCAATAAGATAACTTTCAACTGTTCTCACTTTATATCACAATCCTAGATCAGTTTGAAAAGTATTATAATTTTAACGGTTTTTAATGAGAGAGTAAATATATCTCTTCAAATATCGATTTTAGGCATGGGATATTATTCATAAAAATCGTAAAGAATTAACGTGCCAATTCAAAAATACAATAATATACAGAGTGTTCCATTTGAAAAAAATTGAGAAAATGTCTTGAATTAGTGCTAGTGTAAAATACACCCTGTATAATTATAATCAATATTTGGTGGTCGTGTCGTTGTAGTACCTCCGTCTACATAATTGCAAAATAAAGCTTCTTAATTAATAGTAATACACACACACAGCGAATTAATTGGTTAAACCTTGTTCCGACCAAAATTTTCATATTTTTTTGAATAACTCGGCCACGTCAAAAAGAAGAAATCTGGAGGTCATTCGAAAGGTAATTTTACACTGAATTCATAAATGTAAAAAAATATATAGGATATTCTGTCAGAAATAAAATCAAATGCTACAAGTCTTGATGGCATATCAGCTCAAATGCTCAAAATTTGTTATCCTTTCTGCAAAAATGAATTCTGTCACATTATAAACGCATCACTGTATACAGGAATTGTTCCACTGATCTGGAAGTCATCTAAAGTAATACCTCTTAAGAAGAAAGACTCTTCCATTGAATTTAAGGACCTTTGGCCCATCAGCATACTACCTCCAGGATCAAAAGTTTTAGAAAAAATAGTACATGCACAAATAACTGATCATTTAGAAACAAATAAAATATTATTAGAAGCACAATCAGGGTTTCGCAAAGCATATAGTACTACTACAGCTCTAACCAAAATCAATGATGAAATAATAAGAGCTATAGACAAAGGCCAGATGACAGTAGCAGTTCTGATCGACATGTCCAAAGCCTTTGATAGTATAAACACAGAACTAGTTTTAGCAAAATTGCATTTTTATGGCTGCAGAGGATATGTATGGGAATGGTTTAGAAACTACCTATCAGAAAGGAGGCAACGAGTTGAAATCAACAGTGGAAACGACGTAATGCTTTCGAATGAATGTAAAACTGAAAAAAGAGTCTCCCAGGGTTCAATACTCGGCCCTGTATTGTTTAATTTATTTGTGATAGATATAGTAAATATTATAAAACATTGTGATATTCATCTGTATGCTGACGATATACAAATCATGTTGAACTACAAACCGGAAGATGCCGCAATTGCTTTTCAAAAAGTTAATGAAGACCTGGATAACATACATTGCTGGACAAATAAAAATGGTCTAAAAATTAATAGTAATAAAACTCATGCCATAATTTTTGGTAAAAAAAAATGCGGGAAAATACTGCAGTGAATGATATATATATTGATAATGTGCCAATAGCATTTAGTGAAGTTGTTTGTAGCCTAGGACTACGAATGGATAATAACTTGAATTATGCAGCACATATTTCCACTCTTAGTAGAACGGCTTTCCTCAAGCTTAAAAGTATGTATCATTTAAAAGACTATCTATCAAAAGAAACCAAAATAAAAATTTGTGACTTTAATATTATCGAGATTAAATTACTGTGATGTGGTATATGGTCCATGCCTACGAATGGAAGATGCAAACAGACTGCAAAAGGTACAGAATTTGTGTATAAGGTACTCCTGCCTTAGACAAATTGGCTGGCTAAATATGAAAGAAAGAAGATTACATCACTTGTGCTGTCTAATTCATAAAGTAGTAATTAACATGAGTCTGTCTTATTTATATGCCAAAATCGAGAAACGTTCAGAAGCCCATAATGTAGAACTTAGACAGAGTGACCTAAGATTAAGTGCTCCCCTGCACCATACGGAATTTTTTAAAAATGGCTTCAGTTATCAGGCGGCAAACATCTATAACCAAGTGCCTACTAATATTAAAAAGCTTAGTATAAGCGTGTCTAAGGAAAAGTTGTTCCATCTTATTAGTGCTAACCTTTTAACCTCTTAAACGGTAATAATATGTTGACATGAGACATTTCTATAATTAATTTTATACGTTCTTGCATGTTCATTCACAATTTTTTTTGTTTTTTTTGTGTTTTCGTAATTTATGTGTTGTCATTTTACATTAAAATTGTATGGGTCCTAAGGCAAACCAATTTTTTCAAATTGTAACATGCCTTGTTTTGTAGATTCCTTGTATTTACAAAATAAAAAGATTTATTATTATATTACATTTTTAAAAAATGACCTTGAAGATGTTCCACTGTAGCGTGTCACCCGAGTCAAAACAGATCGATCTGAGACATTTCATTTTTTTTGTTTTTGTCAATCTATTTTGCCTCCACTAGCTATATTTTGTTTTTAAAAAAATGTTTTTAATATATTTTTACATTTTTCATATTTGATTTTTGATTGATAGGATTTGAGTGTCATCGAGAAACCAGTAATCTGTGCTCCCTGCCATGGCTCTCTAGAGAATTGTTTTGATTTTGTGACGAACTGTTTGTTTGTAGAAGAAAAGATTAAGAAATACTGTGAAACTCAGGATATAAATATTAGAGGTCAAGTAGAGTTGAATCATTTATTACAATTTACAGCAAGAGACGTAACAACAAACGAGGTAAGCAGTAACCCGAATGATATGATCAAAGAAGAAAAACAATTCTGTGAGGAAGAGGGCAATGCTGATGAAAAAATTATTAATAATGGGGGAGATATATTTAAATTGGAACAGGTGTTCTGTAGCGACAGCGAAAATGCTGTTGAAGAGAGTAAAGTATTCGATGGGATTAAAACACAAGAAACATTTTGTGGAAAAAAGGAGACTTATTTTAAGGAGGAGAACCTTTGTAAAATTGAGAGCGACGAATGTTTAGAATCTGAAGAATTAGAAGATATTGATATGAAAATAGATGAACCCGATTTCGTAAGGTAATACATTAAATTAAATTTCATTTTAAATGTGTAAAATATGATTTCTCCACTTTTTTTACATATTCATTTATTTTATTATCCGTGCAACATTTTCAGAATAATAAGATATATTCACGAAATGTAAAGAACAACGTATTGTCTTAGAAGCAACGAGTTATTTACAACGAAATATTGCAAAATATATACCTATGTCATTGGTAGCCTAGAGGACTCCCGTTGATATGCAGCTTAACGAGTAGTAGCATACGAGGCTCAGAGCCTAAGTGAGCTGCATGAGATAGTAGAAATACAGACACATTTTGCATCAGCCAGCATGTGCAGTGCCTCTAGCCATCAACGTCTTTCTCCTGAATAGTCGCAAACGTAAACCAATTCTTTATACTAACAGTTAGTAGTGAATAGTAGACCAAGTTGTGGTTTCCAGTAACAGTCAGTTACTACCTAAAGGATACCTTTATTGAGCTGCCGCTCGCTGTAAATCCAAACCGCTAGTCTCCTAGCGACCCTTGCTGCCTCTCTCAAAGAACAGTAGATATGTTCAATAATCCTTTGTTACTGTAATAATAATACATTAATATATATAATTTTCAGGTTTGAAGATGACCTCATTTTGCCACAGTCAGAAGTCACCAATGCAAATCGGTGGACAATGATAAAAACAAATTCAGAGTTGTTGTACAAGTGTAACTCTTGTTCATATCACGCAAGGAGTAGAACTAGCATTCTCAGACATTTGCTGGTACATAAGAGTCCTTCAAAAATAACAATGTACACATGTGACACTTGTTCATATCAGTCAAGATATAAAAGTGACCTTAAAAAACATTTATGGGTACATATGGATTCTTCAAAAGTAACAATGTATAAATGTGACTCTTGTTCATACCAGTCAAGATATAAAGGTGTCCTTAAAGATCATTTACTGGTACATAAAAGTGCTTCAGAATTAAGAGTGTTCTCATGTGACACTTGTTCATATCAGTCAAAATATAAATGCGCCCTTAAAAAACATTTATTGGTACATATGGATTCTTCAGAAGTAACAATGTACAAATGTGACTCTTGTTCATATCAGTCGAGATATAAAGGTAACCTTATAAATCATTCAATTACACATAAAAATCCTTCAGAAGTGACAGCGTTCACATGTGACATTTGTTCATATCAGTCAAAATATAAAGGTGGCCTTAAAAGTCATTTACTTAGACATAAAAATCCTTCAGAAGTAACAGCGTTCACATGTGACTTTTGCTCATATCAGTCAAAATATAAAGGTGACCTTAAAAGACATTTACTGGCACATGAGAAGTAACAGTATACAAATGTGACTTGCAAACAACATTTACCGGTACATAATCCCTCACTAACAAGGCACGCATGTGACATTTGTTCATTTTCTTAAAGACGAAGAGTTCATCTTGAAGCACTCTAATAATAAATTCTTCATTCACGTTTGCTATACATTTGTATAGATGTAACAAGTTGATTTGGAATACACTTAAATAAATAAGTAATAAAGGAATTAGTAAAATTACAAATAACACACTGTATACACCAAAATTAAGAAAATAAAAAACAATACACACTATTATATAATAATAATAATAATGTTTATTTACCAAAAAATAATAATAATAATATCTAACACAGCTTGAAATAGATACCCTGCGTAGGGAAGCAGGAGCCCAAATACATAACGAAGAAGTATGCCAACAAATTGAAGACATTCCCCAAAGACTAGTGGATGACAATGCACCTCATGAAGAAGAGCCCTGCAATCAAAATAATGGGGAAGAAGTAGGAAAGATACGGCAGAAACTACTGAGCAATCTACTGCTATTTAGCGACTCGAACCCTCTCACCAGCCCAATAATACCGAGGCTAAGAATCAATAAAGATACACAACGGTACATAAAATCTGCGGATACCGAATTGAAATTGAGAATGGACGAACAACTGGATCCTGATTTAACTTTTATACGTACAGCTTTATATGCAGGAGCTGCCACTGTCATAGAACTGAATGGCCAGAAACTTCAAATTTATAAACAAAATAGGAATATTCAGAAACAAAGAAAGCCGGCCTGGAAGATGCTACTCGAATGGCAAATAGATCTGCCAAGAACTCAGGCAAACATTATCAAAGAGGCAATAAGAGCAATAAAGTCTAGAACGAAATTCGTAAAATATGCCGCAAACAACAAATAGACTTAAACCAACCACAGTTCAACGAAACCCTCACGAATTACTAGATGATGCTAGACAGAAAAGTATAGTTAAGGGAGCGAGACTGCGGCGGTACAACGAGACTACGAAGCGCAAGGAGCAAAATAATTTATTCTCTAGTAACCAGAAGACCTTCTATCGCAATCTGGAAAGCAACAACCGAGGCAATGCAGAACCCGAGAAAATTGACCACAATCGCTTCAGTCAATTCTGGCAGGGGATATTGTCAAACTCTGCGAGATTCAATCAAGCAGCTACATGGCTCCAAACAGCAGAGCGCAATGCAAATAATCTTCCAGATATGCTAGATACTAATATTATTCCTGCAGATGTTGCATAAAAAAAACACTTCAAGCTGGAAAGCACCTGGACCAGACAACATACAGAACTTCTGGTTGAAATCATTCCCAGCCCTAATTCTACAGTTTACCCAAGCATTCAACAAAAGCCTTGAAGATCCAACAAGATTTCCTGAATTTTTAGGCCGAGGAGTAACTTACCTTCTGACCAAAAAAGGAGATCTGAAAGACCCGAGAAACTACAGGCCAATCACCTGCTTGTCTGCGATCTACAAACTTCTCACGTCATTGATACATAGGCAAGTCAATGAATACTGTGAGATGAACAATATAATTGGCCCAGAATAGCGGGGATGCGTAAAGAGATCACTTGGATGCAAGGAGCAGCTAACAATAGATGCAGTAACCATCAAACAAGCTGAAGTAAAGCGCCGAAACATCAGTATGGCCTACATAGACTACAAAAAGGCATTTGACTCTGTACCTCATCACTGGCTAATAAAAGTGCTAGAAGTATACAAAGTTAGCTCCACCATCGTTCGGCTACTAACATATGCAATGGCGACTTGGGAAACCCAGATAAGAAATTGAGAAAGCACTATCTCGAACATCAAGATTAGAAGAGGTATATACCAGGGGGATTCGCTGAGTCCATTATGGTTTTGCCTCGCTCTCAATCCGCTCTCGGCAATATTGAATGACACCACCTACGGTTTCCGAATAGATCCCAAGCAACCAAGCTCAAGGCTCAGCCATTTATTATTTATGGATGACATCAAGCTATACGCTGAGAATCCAAGACAATTGAAGGCGCTAGTAGCCAATATCAAAACCTTCAGCGATGATATCAGGATGGAGTTTGGGCTGGAAAAGTGTGCCGAAGTACATGTCACAAAGGGGAAATTAACGTAGCAGCCAGGGTATATCTGTAACTTTGAGCAAATGCTTCCAGAAGAAACTTACAAGTACCTTGGAATTCTGCAGAATAGAAGGATAGACCACACCCAACTAAAGAAGGAGTTCAGGGAAAAATACAAACGTCTAAATAAGCTCCTGAATACTAAACTCAACGCTAGGAACTTGATTACAGCGATCAATACATAAGCCGTCCTTATCTGGCATATTCATTTGGAATGCTAAAGTACTCAGATACAGACCTGGAAGACCTAGACAGAATGACGAGAACTACACTTACAAAGTTTTGAATGCATCATCCAAAGAGCACAGTTGAAAGGCTATACATGCCAAGAACACAAGGAGGCAGGGGATTAAGCAGCGTTTAGAAGATGTGTTGAACGTAAGAGAAGAACATGCGCCTCTATTTCTACAACTCAGACAGGGCTCTCATTCGGAAAATAGGAAAGCGACAACAGACATATGCCGTTAAATCTCAAAGATCGACAACACGATATAATGATCCGAAAGAATGAGGAAACAGCAAGGCAGGACTAAGTACTCCACGGAAAGTATCCCAATGCCTTAAACAATCCAGAGATCGACAAGGAAACCTCGCTTCTATGGCTTAAGGAAGGAATGTTACATCCAGAAACTGAGGGATTCATAACAGCCATTCAGGATAGCATTATCCGTACTAGAAATTATGAGAAGAACATTCTTAAAGTCCCCGGCGTGAACGATGTGTGTAGAAAAGACACAACGAGGTGGCAAAAATCATCCATGGAGAATTGGCACTTAACTTAGGACTCATTACTAATCCACCTCCCTTCTATAAATACACACTTCAAGCTGTTTCAGAAGACGAGGAAACATTGCTGTACTGGGATAGACCAATCCAGTCTGATAGAACTTTAGATCACACCCGCCCTAACATCCTGGTGATCAAAAAGAAAGACAAGAAGGCCACTATTATTGATATTGGATGCCCCCTAACCAGCAACCTGCAGAGAACGGAAATGGAAAAGAGAAACAAATATCAGAATCTGGCTATAGAACTTAAACACGTGTGGAGATTACAGGAGGTTCGAATTATACCGGTCATAATATCGGCTACAGGCGTGGTGACGAAGAAATTCTTGAATTATTTGGAGCAACTTAATCTACCCAGAGGCCTCGCAAAGATTATCCAGAGGACGGTGATTCTCCAGACGTGTCATATTACCAGAAAGTTTTTAAACGATGAAGATAGAAATATGAAACATCAACCGGACTAATGGGACATGATGAATTTCATCCCCGTTAACCGTGCCGAACCCCTACAGCAATGGGCCCGGGACAGGCTCGGGTCCCCACAGAGCCGACCCCAACGGCGCTCGCGGGGGGTCGGTGAATTTTTTCCGGCCTCGGCTGAGAAAGTGCACGACTTAAGTCCATAATAATAATAACATTACAACGTTGAACAGAAAAAACAATTTTAAATATACATACTAAATATATAAATAGAGATAAAAATCTAAGTACGGTAAACAACCGTGAAAACCATTAAAAGCATAGCTTGTAGATGAATATTTCATGCCTAATTAACCTAAAACAGTTGGTGGAGAATATATACAGAGCTTTCAGTAATGATCACAGGACACGTGACCGCAAAAATATAGACAACCAACTATACACGATGGTATTGCACTAAACAGAAATACCCTAAATCCATTGGCGTTCTAGTTAAAGGTAAAAAATTTATAATTCATTTATTCATCAAATTTAAGAATTTTTTAATATTAAAAGCAAATTTAAGAATTTTTTAATATTAAAAGCAAATTTAAATGTGATGCCTTTTATCTGAATAAAAAAATGTTTGCAAGAAATAAATTATTACACCTAATTCAAAATAATCTTTATTTCCACAGACAACATGAATATAAACATTAGAATCGAACAATTCACAGTAAATAAAAGAAATTACATAATAAAAACTTTTGTTTCGTGAGATTTAAATTAGAAGATGAATGAATAGGTACATTTTAATACGAAATGCCAAGAAATTATAACAAATGCTGGATTCTCCGTTTTATATTTTCGAATACGTTTTGTAACTGATCAACAGTAATATTGCTGATTTCTCTTTCTATTGCCTCTTGTAATTCGTCAATGGTATGTAATTTATTTTTAAAAACATTGTTCTTCATGTGTCCAAATAAGAAATAATCACAGGGCGTTAGATCTGGAGACAGTGCAGGCCATAATCCCTGGTTGACTAATCGGTCATCGTAAAACTCCCGTAAAAAATAAGTGAAGCTCTTGCTGTATGAGCAGTGGCACCGTCTTGCTGGAAATAACCATCTTGCAGTTCATCATCACGCAACTGCGCCAGAAATAGCTCTAAAATAAGAGTTTGATACCTTTGGGCATTAATTGTTTCACGAAAAAATATAGGGCCTTTAATTCGCCTTCTTGATATTGCCACCCATACACAACTTTTAAAGGGTGTTAACTTGTTTCTACGTAAGCGTGAGGGTTTTCTGTAGCCCATGTCCTGTAGTTCTGACTATTGATATAACCTGTTAAGCGGAACCACGCTTCATCAGTTAAATAGGTTAAATCCAATACATTGTTCTTATTTAAATTTCCATTGAACCAATGACAATATGTTACTCGACTTTCAAAATCAGGGGGTAATAGTTCTTGAACAACGGTTACCTTATATGGATGCAAATGGAGTTTTTTGAGTGCTTTATGGGTTGTTCCAACTGAAAGACCTAAAAAAAAATAAATTTCGTTGATTTGTCGTTTAGGTATATTAAGACATCTGACGAGAACCGATTCACAGTTTTATATATTATACATTCAGGTTTCATATATAAACAAGAGTTTTAGTAGGTATCGTTATTAGTTGTTGATAATAATTTTCACTAAAGAAATTCATATTTTATATTTTCAAGAAACTAAATTTAAATGGTATGTAACGTATTCAGTAATTAAAAAATTTACTGTAAAAGTACCTACCTGTTTGAGGGGACAACTTTGGTATAGATTTTGTCGGGCTTTGATTCATTCTTTCTCGAACGTCGTCCATAACCACTTCAGTTAAAACAGTTGACCTACCAGTAGATTTTCCCTTGCAAAGGCAGTGTTTCTTTGCAAAACGATCAACGAGTACATATTTACGATTTGAAAATGTATCATATGGAATATTTGCGTTAGGAAATTTTTCCATAAATTGTTCGATGCATGATTGCAATGAATACTTCCATGATCCATCTTCGTTGCGAGTTCCACTTCGAAAATGACCCATCAAAATGAGGGCATCTTGCTCTGGCGTAAAAACCATTGCAAGACAGGACTAGAAAAAAATTTAAAAAACATTACTTAACCTAACATTCTTTCTCTCTTTATCATTACTCACCAGAAGATAACTGATGTAAATTATGTAGTTCTGAAAAGAACTGATAATTATGCAATATCCACCAAAACACTACTACTACGTCTATGATTTGACATTACAGATTAACATAAATAGTTAAATGTTAGGATATGCCTACAAGAAGACTGTACGGCACTAAATATTCTTCGTAGACAAACCGTTGCCTTATTGGTTCCGCTGGGCATATTCAGTTTCAGAGCAATTAAACCGTGTGTTCCGTCCAGATTTCGTGGAAAAGAACCGTTAGCAAAGATAATTGAAAACGCACCCTTAGATACATACGAATAGTATGGAAGGTTCTGACATGGCTAAAACATGACAAGCCTAAAAGATGAACTAAAAAATCACGTGTCCTGTGATCATTATTGAAAGCTTTGTACCATGATACCTCTAAGAATAATTTACACACAAATATAATAATGTAAAACTACTTAAAAAAAAGATATAACAATGTATTGTATATAATTCCAGAATATGAGAACAATATCAATTATTTTTTATATCTATCGTTCTATTTATAGTATGACGATTCATAGAAAAAAGGTATTTTTTTTATTTTACTTTTAAAATATTTTATTGAATTTATAGTCTGTATTTCTTGAGGTAGAATATTATACAACCTGGGAGCAATGAAGCTATAATGCCTTTGCCCAATGGTTTTTTCAGCGAACAGTGTTTGAACAAGATTTTCTGCCCTACTTCTGGTGAAGTACTGATGATCTATTAAACAAAGCGAATTTTTATTTTTAAACAGGGGTCTTCATAAAATAGAGTTGTCTTAAGTCGAGGATTTTTGTATCAGCAATTTGTATATCACTCTGGTAAGTGCTTCCTTTACCATACATAATCTTTAGAAAGTATTTTTGTACTGTTTCTAGTTTGATCAAGTGACTTTTAACTACACCACCCCAACCCAGAATTCCATAAGGTAACCGGGATTCAACCAACGCAAAGTATAATATCCTCATACAAGGGACACTCAAATACTTTTTGTATACTTAAATTTATATAGCAGACATCTAAGTGTCTTTATAGTGTTATGTAAATGAACATCCCATTTTAGATGGTTATCGATATAGATGCCTAGGTATTTAGCTACATTTGAAGATTTGCTAGAAATTTGAGTGCCAAGATATTGAATATTTAAAATGTCATAATCAGGTAATTTATTTTTATAAGAGCTGAATGGTAGAAAAACAGTTTTTGTAAAATTTATAGTTAGAAGCTTATGATTAAACCAATCTATTATATTTTTTAAATCATTTTCAACTTTCATTCTTAAAGAGCTCCAGGAATTATCTGAGTAAAAGATTACTGTATCATCTGCGAAGCTAAATATAGCCCCGCTGCTGTTCAAATTCAGTAAATTATTCAAATATATTATAAACAGTACTGGACCCAGTACTGTTCCTTGTGGTACCCCGTAGAACACTGTTTTTTTTCAAAGCTTAATACGCTATTAACCATATCGTACTGCTTACGATCTAGTAAGTAACTTCTCATTAAGTTTAGAGCTGTTCCTCTTATACCAATATCCTCTAAGGTCTCCAGCAACTGTTTATGACAAACAGTGTCAAAGGCCTGGAAGGAAAGGAAAAGAAAGACGCAAATTGATGGGATACTTCCATCTAATGATTTATACATTTTGTCGGTAAGAGAACAGATCGCATCTTCAGTAGATTTACCTTCGCGAAACCCATATTGCCTATCACTAAGTATATTGTATTTATTTGTATATTTTAATATCCCACATCCTTTAAAATTTTTGCTACGTTAGTAATAAGTGATATGGGTCTATAGTTAGACATGACCAGCTTGTCCCCACTTTTAAATAGAGGTTTAACAACTGCTAGTTTGAAGTCTGCTGGGCAAACACCTTCCTCTATTATTTTGTTTATGAGATGAGCTAATGAAGCTGCGATCTCATTACTTATATATTTTAATAGTTCTGCACTCACCAGATCGCAGCCAGGCGCCTTTTTTGCTTTTAGGCTTTTCTATTATTTCTTCTTTAGTTGTAGGTTGTAAGAAAATAGATTGACAATGAATTTTTCTTTCAGGTTTAGGAACAGCAGGAGTTTGGATATTCATAGCAAGATTTTTTCCAACGTCTGAAAAATAACAGTTAAAAGAATTTGCAATTTCTATATTAGATTTAAGTACTTCGCCTGAATGGTTCTTTATTTCTTTTATTGCATTAGAGTTTACAGTTTCATTATTTAGTTTCTTTACAGTATTCCACAGGGCTTTACTATTATTTTTGTTATTGTTCAGTTTATTAGAGTAATAGTACAATAAAGTGTGTTTTTGTATCTTTTAAACTCGTTTTTTAGAACATAATATTTTTAGTCGCAAACTCCTCTATAAAATCATTATTTTCACTATAAGGAACGTAACCAGACTGCAACCAACAGCTACTCTCCGGGCTATGTGCCCCACCGAGCGCTGAATTAAAAGTTACAAATCTGGCGCGTTAAGTGTAATAATTGCATATTACCATCAAAACGCTAATGTTTCGATTGCAACAAACACCAGCCGAAAGACTGATCCTACTTAAAGGAGTTCTCTCTTGCCAGCCGTCACACACCACTCGCAGACTGCAGTTTCGAGCTGTTGGCTCTCGTCAGTGCAAGGTAGGTATGTAACAACCGACATGAGGATCCTTTGACTATTTGGTACATCCCGGTATCTTTGGGATAGCGACGTGTAAAATAGTCAGCAGGCGCCATCTAGCGGTTGGGGCCCACTCTTCTCAAATTCAAAATTAAGTGCACCGAAGGCTCCCAGGGTCTCTATCAAGCTCTACCGAAACCTTTTTATGTGACCAAACTAGGGAGCTTTTGCGCATTCAATATAATATGAGGCTTAACAGACCCAGACGTATGTAGAGTATTTCTAAATATATTATTTGGAAACATCTAAAATCAGCGCTTTTATTTTAACAAGTACTATCTTTGTCCAAAGTTAGAGATAGGAATTTCCTAGCAAACTGCATACCTTATATCAAGTGGCTTCGCCCGGGTTGCACAATCCCCCGCGCGCCGTATTATGAATAATTTCTAGGAATATTTTAATAGTTTTCTCTTGCGTAAATAAAAACAGAGATAGTTGTAAACATCCAGGGCTAATTTCAAGTCAATACGTTTATTTGTTTATTAACAAAATGGTAATACGCAAAACTTAAAATATCTTGACTATAACAGGATCAACGGGTGGAGACAAAGACTCAGTCATTTGGATGCCGGAATCGTCTGATTAAAGTTGGATGGCTTTGGCCCAGTCGTGGAAACCTGCCTGGTATAAACCGTGTGGAGCAAGTGGGTGGTTGTTGAGGAATGCTTGCTCCAGGTGGGGGTCTGCCTTAACCAGCTGACCAAGTGGATGAGAGCCACAATAAAACTCCCCTCAAGTCAAAGATGGAATGGCATAAGCTTATGACTGCGTGACCCTGGTTTTAAAAAATGTCTGCCTGGGGTATGCGGGACACTGCCTCAGGTAATTTGCTTTTCCTCCGCTACTTGTGGGACTGTCATGAAGCCCAATTTAATTACAAATAGCGTGGGCAAAAAGATAGCTAAAAGGGGCCACAAAAAAGGCCGTAAATGACCTGAAGTGCCTCCAGATAAATCTCCACCATGCAAAAATAGCCTCAAGTGTGCCTAGTAAGAAATTTATTAAGGGAAAATTAAACGTAGGACTAAGACAGGAGGCCAGAGCACTTAGAGGACGTATCAAAGGACCCCCTACACAATCGTGTAAGTTAATTTATTCTACCTTGCATGACTATACTAGAACAGCTCTGCTGCTTGAGTAAAATATTAATTTTGTTCTTTCACAGTTCATAATGAGGGACTTAGTTGCAGCAGCTGTGGAAGTGCCTACAGAAAGGGGCAAACGGCTTATTTCCCCGGTGAAGAAGAAAATGCACCCTCAGAAGTGCAAGAAGAAAAATAAACCCTGCGTAATAGGTGGCGATGCTAATGCGCACTGTCATATGTGGAGCAGTACTCATACAAAGACTAGAGGTGAGTGCCTGTTGGAATATTTGTTGGCAAATAATATCGACATTTTCAATAAGGGCAATGAACCAATCTTTATGAATGCGATTAGAAAATAGATTTTAGACGTAGCCCTTGCGGATCCACTCATAACTCATTTAATCAAAAACTGGCATGTTACGGATGAGCCTTCCATGTCGGATCATAGACACATTCGATTCGACTTGGAGGCAGACGTAACAAATCTAGGGGAATGTAGAATACCTAAACTGACTGACTGCAGTGTCTATAAAGAACACTTACGGACAGAGATCAAAGGTGTAGCAAATTCCATGAATACAATAGAGGAATTAAATATAGCCTCATATCAATTACAAAACGTCCTGACCTCGTGTTGTGAAAAAAGCTGTAAACAGAAGGCAGTCCAAAGAGATGCGCCTGGTGGATAAGGGTCTCAGGGCTGAGACTAGGAAAGCTTTTAATAGAACCAAAAACTCTAGAAACTGGGAGGACTAACAAAAAGCCCTTTCAGAGTACAACAGAATTGAGAAGGTTTAAAAGATCATTCAGATGGTTCTGTGAAGGAATAGATAAGTAAGATCACTCCACACTATCCCATCTGAGACTGCGTACTTAGAGGTGTTAAATTATATAGAAATATTAGAAAAGCACGGCTATTTTCAAGAGTAAATGAAATAACAAATATGAATGAATAAATTAAATTATACAGGGTTACTGGTAATTCGATACATTCCTTTGGAGATGTGATGGGGCATGAGCTAAGGAGTAAATCTAGCCCTAACATACATTATGCAAAACTCAATAGTTTTTGAGATATTTAATTTTTTTTGTTTTTCCCAAAAAAGTAGATCTAGGTAGAACTAGGTAGAAATGTTTAATGTACCCTTGATAGTTCTAATAAGAAATTAGTAAAGATAATGCTGGTGGCGGAATTTATTAAACGACTAATCGTTCATTTTCATTTAAGTCAGCGAGTCCTTGACTTTGACGTTTGTGCATATATGTCATTAACTGACATTCTTATCTCCATGTCCCTTAAGTTTGTTGGTCTTGTTAAATTAGTTATCGAAGATTTTGATTTTGCTCGTAGTTATTGTTATTAGTTATTGTTATTGTATTTTCTGTGCCATGGCCGCATATGCCAATGCAGAATACGCTGATATCTTGTTTGTCTATGGATACTGTGGCAGCAAGGCTGCTGAAGCTCGCCGAGAATATGGTCTTTGGTACCCTATCCGCCGCTTACCAAATGCACGTGTATTCAGTACGGCATATCGAAATATCGCTGAAACTGGCTCCGTGAAATTTGGAAGAAGTGACGCTGGTGCTCCTCCCGTTTATGAACCAGATGATGAGGAAAAAATATTGCGGTATATTGAGGAAGACCCAACTATTTCAACTAATAAAGTCGCAAGACTAACCGGAGCGTCACAATGGAAAGTTTGGTCTACGATACGTAGAGTTGGATGTCATCCTTACCACTATACTCCTGTCCAAGTCTTGGAGGAAGGTGATCCTGGAAGGAGAGTGTAATTCTGTCGCTTTATGTTAAATTGAGATGCAGAAAGTGCAAATTTTTTAACAAGTATTTTATGGACGGACGAATCGAAATTTAATCGCGAGGGTATAACAAATTTCCACAACCTACATTATTGGGCAGAGGAAAATCCCAAGTTAACACGTGAAACTAGTTTCCAAATGAAGTTTTCTATTAATGTGTGGATGGGAGTCATTGGCCACTATTTAATAGGGCCACACTTTCTTCCTCAAAATTTAAACGAGGAAATCTATGAAAATTTTTTAAGAAATGATCTGGCGGTGATTTTAGAAGATGTTCCTCTCACCGTCAGACAGAGAATGATGTTTCAGAACGACGGTTGTCCAGCACATTATCGGCTGACAGTACGACAGTTACTTGATCAACGTTTCCCTAACCGTTGGATTGGAAGAGCGGGCCCAATACCTTGGCCAACGCGAAGTCCTGACTTAACACCCCTTGATTATTATGTATGGGGTCATATGAAGGAGATGGTCTATGCCACACCAGTCAATACTATGGAATAAACTTTACAATTTAACGTACACAAATTTATACTATAATTTAAAAATTTGTTAGTTTCTATTCGCCTTGTGATAATGCAAGAATTTCATCACATTTGCACCCATCCATTCCTATTAATCATTATCTCTGTGTTCTGAAAACCAATAAAATAGAGTCAAGGTTATATTCCTTTATCCTATGAAGAAATCTTAAATAATCCTTTGTTACTGTAATAATAATACTTTAATTTTTATAATTTTCAGGTTGGAAGATGACCTCGTTTTGCCTCAGTCAGAAGTCACCAATGCAAAACAGTGGAAAGTGATAAAAATAAATTCCAAGTTGTACAAGTGTAACTCTTGTTCATTTACAGCAAAACACAAAGGCAACGCTGAACGACATCTACTAGTACATAAAGGTCCTTCAGAAACAACAATGTACGAATGCCACTCTTGTCCATTTCAGACGAAACGTAAACAGTCCTTTAAACTACATTTACAGCTGCACGACAATTCTTCAAAAGTGAAAATGTACAAATGTGACTCATGTTCATATCAAGCAAGACAGAAAGCTTACGTTGAAAAGCATCAGCTAATACATAAGGATCCTTCAGAAATAACAATGTACAGGTGTAACTTCTGTCCATATCAGTCAAAACTAAAAAATTACCTTAAAACACATTTACTAACACATAAAGATCTCTCAGAAGTAACAGTGTACAAATGTGACTTTTGTTCATTTCAGGCACGACGAAAAGTTTATGTTCTCAAACATCAGTTGATACATAAAAATCCTTCAGAAGTAAAGATGTACAAATGTGACTCTTGCTCATTTGAGACAAAATATCGAAACTCCCTTCAAACACATTTATTGGCACATAATCCCTCGTTAACAATGTACAAATGTGACGCTTGCTCATATCAATCAAAATATAAAGGTGGCCTTAAAAGTCATTTACTTACACATAAAAATCCTTCAGAAGTAACAGTGTACGCATGTGACACTTGTTCATTTCAGACAAAATATCGATACTCCATTCAAAAACATTTACGCTCACATAAGAAGTAGCAATATATAAATCTGACTTGCCCGTTTCAGACAAAAGGTCAACAAAGTCCTAAACTACATTTACTAGTATGTAATACCTCATTAACAAGGTACACATGCGACGTTTGTTCATTCTCTTCAAGATGAGAAGTTCAGTTTGAAGCACATCTACTATTACAAAAAAGAGTTCACAAGAAGTAACAATTTTGCATGTTTGACTTAATTATTCCGATACAAAATAAGGGGACAGCTATTAAAAAAGGATCAAAATAAGCCTTATATAAATTTTAAAATTGAATCAAACTCAACATAACTTCAGCAATTTACAGATAGGTACCGCAAACCACCAAACACTTCATGGAAACAAGCTATTATCTAAGAGTTTATAGGTATACCGAGTATAAAGGAAGAGTGGGCTTTCCCTGCAACTGGCACATTTTTAAATATGCCAAGATGAAATTTTATATAGTGAAGTGAGGTACCGTCATCGGTTTAAGCGCTGGGACCTCGATCAGCAAAGTTAAACAGCGTTGGTCGAGGCCGTCACTTGGATGGTTGAACGGCATCTCATTTCGCCATCCTGGTTGAGTGGAAGAGTAGCTGTAGCTAAACTCCGCCAGGACGTAAATATAAACAAAGTATTAAAAAAAAAAAAAAAATTAGAGTATCCAGACAGTATCTGCCATATCTGGCATTTTCCGTTTTACCACAAATTGTCCTGAAAATTTTATTCAGAGGAAGCACTATACGTTTTCTCATTTTTGAAATTGTCACAATCCAAATGCATTTTTGCTGGTTTGAAAATTTGTTCAGAATTGCACTTACTGGTCAATGTAGATGGCTGCAAAAATGTTAATAAAACTATTTTCAATCAAATGTAATCATAAAGATACGAAAATATCGCTGTATATTGTAACATTTATTCAAATTTCCCCATATTTCCTTATGCTTAACGCGCCCTGTATACCACATGGATGGATTTTTGTAGCTGAAATTCACTGACGATTGCAACTATTTGTTAAATATAGTGTATAACAATTTTGTACTGTTATTGTTAATACCATACTTTAATAAGTCTTGTATATTAATCATAGTTTAGTTATATTTTATTTCATTTTATAATTTTTGTACAGTTCCCAGTTCTTCCAGGCGACTTCATCCTAAAACATAACTTTATTTAACTACAGTTAACACTTAATGATTAATGTGAAACTATACAGGTATATAATATGTTAATTCATACTTTCTATTATTCATAATATTTAGGTTTAAATGTTAAATAATTACTTACCTCTATGATTTATAGGTTATCCAATGGCAATTTGCAATAAATCATAACAAATCAGTTTGTGAAACCAACATTTATTATCGCAGATTTTATTAACAATTTAATGCAAAGCACTGACCTCTACTGGTATAGAAACTAATAGTTTAGTGTTTACAGACTCGTTTATTTGTATAGTGATGGTACTTAAATTCGATACCAGGTGGCACTATCTTTTACAGAATGCATTTTTAAAGTCACAATTGGTATAAACACTAGCTATTAAAATTAGGTTTCTTTGCTTTTGCGAATTTACCAAAATGGTGATTATTATGTTTCCTAATGTGCTATTTCAACTTGGTTCCTTTATATTTATAAAGTTCTTTTCTGGTACGAAATTAGTTTTCTTTATTCAAGTAGTGGCATAGAACAATCATTTTCTATTTGACTTTTGAGATTGGTAGACCACTTTTGAACTCATTTACGAAATATAGTAATTCTTCAAGATTACATCTTTGGGTCGTAAATTAATAGTGTGCTTACATCAGAAAGAGGTAAATCTTTTATTAATTAAAATTTTAGTAACTATTATTTCAACATATATTTTTTTTATAATTTTTTAAAGCATTATGTCTGTAATTTTTTTATATAGTTTCACGTTTATCAATGAGTGTAGCTAATCTATTTTTTTTTCTCCCTTATGGCTTCAGTTCATACCAATTTAAATATCAAGATTAATTTAAACATAAAAGGATTCAATTTAAATATAAAAGGATTCACTTGAAATACAAATTAATTTACATAAATGAAAATTTAATTTAGAATTCATTTTAAATTTAAATTTGAGATTTAATCCGAATTGAAAATCAGAATTTACCTTCATGATTCATCCTGTCTTATATAATTATAAGAATACTTTGAGGCTTGATCATCATAATTGAGATTATGATATATGTATTTTTGGAGCACGTATTGCTGGAGTACGTAACTACCTAAATTCCCCATAGAATTGTTCAAATTTTATTAAAATAAAGTACCAGAAAATATTTATGCTTTGATAAGAACTACTGGTTATATGAACTGATTCCATCACCGCTAGATATAGAATAAAGGACCAAGACTGCTGGAAACTGGAACTGCTAGGGAACTCCTCGCCAGAATCAACCAACTCCCAATTTGCGACTTGGTAATATCTATTTCATTGTAAAATCAAATTAATTTCAACGACTTGAATTTATTATATAAATTTTTTTTTTCTTGTACATACTTTTTATAGCAATCATCAATTTTCTCTTTTAATATACATTTATTTTAAACTATTCTCGTTTTAATTGAACATTTCAGATAACTCAAATTTGTCTATAGAAATTTGCTTTTGAAAATTTAAAGAGCAGCACTGAATATACTATAGATGGCGCCCTCTAAATATCACTAATAATTTACCTTAAATTGTTCTCCTTATATTGAAAAAAATTGGACCGATTAACAGAATATTTTTCATATAAATAAAAATTGATTTTTCCCTGCTCACGGCCCATTTAAGCTCCTGTACTATACCAGCTAGCCGTAAGAAAAGGGTAACAATATACATTAAAATCTCATCTTTAAGAGATGCTCAATTTTTGAAAATTGCATGTTACTGGCCACGGGGATATTTAACAAGCTTTATTCAATAGAGGTGAAATGGCGCCGTAAGTTCCATAATGTGTAATTATTACCGACAGGAATTATAATTTTTTAAAATCTATGATTTGAGGTGACAAATATACCAGGTAGATTTGGAAAATTTGGAAATGATACCTAATTTCTCCATGTAAAGTTCCATCCTGACATATTTCAAAATGTGAAAGTTGTAAGGGTCGCCTACTGTTCATTTACATGGGATATACAAAAATCTTTAAACTCACATGTAAACAATAGAAACAAATTTCTATTTATCATGTCTATACAGAACTGAATAGTTTTTACAGCCTTAAAAACCTTTAAAAAATACTTTAACCGAAGATTGGCTAACAAACTCGTACTGTGGGTCTGTGTATCCTATGATGTGATATCATATGAGACTTAACGGACCTAAACATATGTAGAGTATTTCTAAATATACTATTTGGAAACATGTAAAATCAGCGCTTGCTTGAAATAATAATAACACAAATAATATTCACAAGTATTTATTACTCTGAAAAAATAATAAGTAATTTTTGGTCTGACTAACTGAATCACATATTCATAGTCAAATTAGAATTTTGATGTAAATTCTCTGGTTAGGCCAATTTTTTATTTTAACGTATCTAGACGGTCGAGTTCACAGTCCAGTTTTGCAGTTTGAATTTTTTTTAAATATATTCCTAAAATATCTCGAGATCTATAAGTTCCACGAGACAAATGGAAGAGATGAAAAATGTTCGTTATGAGTTGTACAACAATATAAACTAATATATATAAACTAGACCGTTTTTAATGGCAACCTTTTGTGCTGTACACTAGTATGGATGATAATATTTTAAATTAGTATAAATTTAAACCCTAGACTCAACCATTTCTTTATTAGATGTGATCTTGTTTTCACTGATATGTGTGTGTTTTTAAGTAATATACAGGGTGTCTCACCGGGAACTGAATCGATCGATATAGAGAAAAGTACGCATCAGAAAATTTTTAAAATTTAGATAATTACTAATGTCGGTGTGGCCAATCCAACTAAAATAATTACAAGCAGCTGGTACTTCCGCTTATACCGGAAGTCGATACCAACTTGCTTATTTCAAATGGAACACCCTATATATTTTAGGGTTTTCGAAAAGAGCATAAAATTCTGAGTCGAAAATAAGTATATCATATACCTAAACCTAGCCGTTTGAGAGATATTTGACATTTTATAGAAAATTTGACAGGTGCAACGGTTTGCAAGAACCGTTATAACTTTCTTCGTGTAAAAGATCCTCATTTGCTTCTTGTCACATAAAAAGAACACAAGGAGAACTATGTTCTACAACTGAAATAAATTCAATAATATCATACCAAGTGTTCTGTTTTTCGCGATACATTTTGTCAACTTCAAACCGCGAGAACTTGTTTAGGTGAAATGGAACACCCTGTATTTTTTTACGTCAAGTTGTGTAAAATTGAATTCCCTTTTTTCTGATATTAGCATTGTGGGGGTTAAAGTTACAACTTTTTGAAATATTTGCGATTTTATTAGAAATTCATGAATTGTTGTAATCATTTCATCAAAATAGCTATGATTAGAAACAATCAGTCATTATCTTATGTCAAAAAATGCCAGCACGTTTAAATTACACCCACAAAGACTTTTTAAATTTGTTTATTATTTATGGAGAATATGATAAAGTAATATCAAGAACTTGCAGCATATTTGCTACTCGATATCCACAAAAACGTAAAATAACACTAACACTGTAACATGCGTATTAATCGAATTGAAGATGTGGTATGAACTAAAATAGCAGAGATAAGATCAATTTAAAATATGATTTCATTTTAATTTAATAATTGCTCAAAATTCCGCCCTCGAACCTCGACACATTTTTCACACCTTCGGATTAGTTCCTCGTGGGTAGCTCTTCTAATTGAA
Organism: Leptura quadrifasciata; assembly: GCA_963675555.1. NCBI lineage: Eukaryota > Metazoa > Arthropoda > Insecta > Coleoptera > Cerambycidae > Leptura > Leptura quadrifasciata. Next base: position 91,432,243 of record OY776680.1, on the reverse strand, counting down.
TCCTGTGATATGTCTTGAAATGCATCTCTTACTTTTTGCATACAATCTTCAATGGTTGTTAATGAGCTCTCATAAACTTTATTTTTAATAGTTCCCCAAATGAAACAATCCAGAACTGATTAAATTGGGCGAGCGAGGAGGCCATAAGAAAGGTCCATTATTGGCAATCCATTGATCATAAAAAGTTTCTTGTAAATAATTATTAATTAAATATGTGTTATGTGGGGGAGCACCGTCGTGCTGATAAAAAATGTTTCATGTTCGGCGAGAGGTAAATTTTCTAAATAGTTATTATTCAAATTTTGTAAGATATTCAGATATATTTCACCTAAAAAAAAAACAAAAACAAAAATTTACCTATACATATTAGCAGAAGAGAAAATTTAATGTACTGTTACGTTCTTACAATTTTCAGTAAACACTTTGTGGATTCCAAATAACTTGCAACAAGAATTTTCACTAACCACTGATTTATTTAATCACTAAAATTACACTAGCAAATACTTAAAAATCACACAACTAATAATAACTTAATCTAATATAATTTCACTACTTTTAAAACACTAAGCACTTTACTTTTCTTCTTAAACTTGTCAACTCTTGTCTAACCTAAAAACTCTCTTGTCTGTTTACTTCACTAAACTGCATACTTCACTCAACTGAACTGTTCCTCTACAAACTGTCTCTGTAACCAGAACCACAGATTACCCAGAACTGAACTGGATACTGAACTGTTCCTTATTCTTCACTAAACTGTACTGTTCTGTTCCCCCATCTGCTGGCTTCACCTCTTTATATACCCACTTGGAATGTCCAGAATATCATTGTAGAACTTTCCACAAATATACTGGAATTCTCTAGAATTTTCTTAGGCACTACTAAATGGTGGTTCGCCAGTTGGCCCACAGATGGCGCCACCCTTCTGGCCAGGGAGTAATTACAACTCTCCTCTCTGTTAGAGGGCAGCACATAACACTGCCCCCTCCTTAAGCCTGAACGTCCCGGTCAGGCATTTCAGATACCCCAGTATACTTTGCCAACCTGTCCAGGTGCACGATCTTCATCTTGGACTTCTTTCTACGTTGAATCCTATAAACAACGTCGTTGATCCGAGTGATGACAGAATACGGTCCTTCCCAATGTGAGCGAGGCTTCGAGAATCCTTCTTCACTCCGCTGTGGGTTATACAGCCAAACCGAGTCCCCCACCTTGAATCCTGCTGAACTGGCATTGCGGTCATATCTAGCCTTCATTCGATCACCACTCCCTGTAGGTGACCTCTTGGCAGCCACATTTGCACAAACCTTGCAACTGCGACACCAAGCCTCTACATCCTGACAGCTATTTACCCAGTAAAATCGCTCCCGTACTCTAGCCAAAGTCTTATTTCTGCTAAAGTGCTCTCTGGATATTCCCTCGTGCACTTCCCGAAGTACTTTTGGTACTCGGCACCTGGGTATCAGCAACCGCATGGTAACTTCTTTCCCATCCGGGCTCTCCCATGCTCTCCGTAATAGGCCATCTATAACCCTAAGTGAATCCCATTGCGCCCATAAAGCCTTCAGTCCAACACTTGTACTGGAAACGTCCTTCCATTCCGGGCGGATTCCTTTTTCTTTCGCCTTCAACATTGGTCCAATTTCATCGTCGTTCAGTTGTTCCTCTCTTAGAACTTTCTTTGACCAGTCCTTCGGAACCTCTATCTTAACTGCCTTCACTACTGCTATATCCTGCTGCGTTTTTACATTCTCGGCATTCACTTCCTTAGGGCTCCTCTGGCGACAGTACCTCTTGACATGCCCCAATTTGCCGCAATTATAACAGCGGATTACTTTTATCGGACCTCCAGCACTTCGCTGCTGCTTCGGCTCCTGTTTCGGCGGTTGCGGTTCCTGTTTCAGCTCCGGTCGCGAACTTAATTCGTTTAGTAATTGTGCGACCATTTTCTGTATGTCTGTTAACATAACAATCAATCTCATCTTATCAGAGCGACCTTCCTCTTTCTTTGCAGTGTTTACTTCCCCAGGATTCCGTTCTCGACACTGCCGCATCATATGTCCTGGTTTGCTGCACTGATAACACCGAATCACCTTCCTTGGCTGTCCTTCGCTCTGTTCTCTTTCCTGCTTCCTTGGAGCATCTGGTTTGTTCATCAACTGGCTTATCATTTTGTGCAGGTCAGCCATCAAAGATTCCATATTTGACTTTTCTAAATGGTTCTCTTCTTCTACTTTCATGGCTCGTACTCTTGGATGTAGAGTCTCTTCATAAGCGGCCTCAACTTCGAGGGCATGGATCAAGGCTTCGCTACCAGTCTTAGCTCGAGTTAATCTAAGGACTCGCCTGATCTCCTCATCTCTTATGCCATCGATGAAAGTACCAACTATTAATTGTTCTTGGAATTCTTTGGGTGCATCCGGGTAAGCCAGGTATGTCAGTCGCTCAACAGCTGCTTCAAAATCTTGTAAACTTTCCCCAGTCTTTTGTGTGCGTGATTTGAGCTGAGTCCTGTATACTTGGGCGAGGTGTTGGTCGCCATATCTTAGATCTAGTGCAGCTTCCAAAACTTTAAAATCCCGTTGCTGCGTCACTGGAATACTCTGAAGCAACTCTGAGGCTTGGCCCCTTAATGCTAGCACCAATGCCATAGCTTTGTCTTCATTACTCCAATTGTTTGCGTATGCCGCTGCCTCAAATTGTCTTTTATAGGCTGACCAAGAAGTTTGACCATCAAAGGAAGGCAATTGTAATCGAGGACCTGACGATGATAATACCAGCTGGCCTCCTTGTTCTCTTAACAGTCGCTTAAGTCGCTCTACTTCTCCTTCAACTGCACGAAATTTTCCTTTGACTTCAGTTACTTCCTCTTCAACCTTAGTAACTTTTACTTCAACGCCAGTAACTTTTTCTTCAACGTCGGTAACTTTTCCCTTAATGTCACTAATTTCTCCTTCGACGTTACCAACTTCTTGTTCAACTTTATCTACTTTTTCCTTGACTTCATTAGTGGCTGACAGGATAGCATCTTGTTGCACCTGTATAATTTTTCTCAATTCTTCCTTTTCTTCTTGACGTCTTCTTTCTTTTTCTTCTTCACGTCTCGCCTGTTCTTCTTTCTCTTCTAGACGTCGTTTCTCTTGTTCTTCTTTATCTTCTTGACGTCGTTTCTCTTGTTCTTCTTTATCTTCTTGACGTCGTTTCTCTTGTTCTTCTAGCATCATTTTGCTAAATGCAGCTAACATGTCTTGCATTTGTTTTTCAGCGGCCATGCTTCTTGTTTCCATTCAAAAACTAACAAACAACACTAACAAGTTTTATTTAAAGTCTATGCCAGGTACAAGTAGAATGTTCTATAAATTTTCTCACACTATATGGCACAAATTAGTCTTGTCTAATGTCTATATTACTTTCCAGTTCGACTCACTTCACTATCTCCAGTGGTTTCCAAATAGAACACTATGGAACTTCGTCGAATTCTTCAGAAATTCTGTTGCAATCCCACTTCTGACACCAATTGTTACGTTCTTACAATTTTCAGTAAACACTTTGTGGATTCCAAATAACTTGCAACAAGAATTTTCACTAACCACTGATTTATTTAATCACTAAAATTACACTAGCAAATACTTAAAAATCACACAACTAATAATAACTTAATCTAATATAATTTCACTACTTTTAAAACACTAAGCACTTTACTTTTCTTCTTAAACTTGTCAACTCTTGTCTAACCTAAAAACTCTCTTGTCTGTTTACTTCACTAAACTGCATACTTCACTCAACTGAACTGTTCCTCTACAAACTGTCTCTGTAACCAGAACCACAGATTACCCAGAACTGAACTGGATACTGAACTGTTCCTTATTCTTCACTAAACTGTACTGTTCTGTTCCCCCATCTGCTGGCTTCACCTCTTTATATACCCACTTGGAATGTCCAGAATATCATTGTAGAACTTTCCACAAATATACTGGAATTCTCTAGAATTTTCTTAGGCACTACTAAATGGTGGTTCGCCAGTTGGCCCACAGATGGCGCCACCCTTCTGGCCAGGGAGTAATTACAACTCTCCTCTCTGTTAGAGGGCAGCACATAACAGTACCGTTTAAATTTTCCTGATAAAATTGCAATGCTACCACTCTATCATTTCTTATGGTACAGTAAACATTGAACTGCCAACTTTCTTGAAAATTTCGCTCCCTGAACATATGAGGATTTGAGTCACTCCAATAATGCGAATTGTGTCTATTAAAAAGTCCATTTTTAGTAAATTTTGCTTCATCTGTCCATATAATATTTCTCTAATAAGAATCGTGACCCTCAGACCTTATTAGAATAAGCTCACAAAAATTCTGTCTTAGGAAATCTGTTTCTTTTAATCCTTGAACCATATGGAATGAAAACGGGTGAAACTTATGTTTTAATAAGATTCTGTGAATTGAATCCTTGCATAGTCCCGATTCCAGAGCAGCTTATCTTAATGACGTCCTTGGAAATGCATGAAAATATCCCAGAATGACTATTTCAATGTTTTCGTCATCAACAATAGGCTTTCTTCTTTGCATTGCCTTGACGGAGCCATAATTTTTAAAATTTTCCAGTATTTATTTTACAGTGTTTGGTGACGGTTTCCGTTTTTCTGGATATCTGGCTATTTTGATGAAATGATTACAACAATTCATGAATTTCTAATAAAATCGCAAATATTTCAAAAAGTTGTAATTTTAACCCCCACAATGCTAATATCAGAAAAAAGAGAATTCAATTTTACACAACTTGACGTAAAAAAATACAGGGTGTTCCGTTTCACCTAAACAAGTTCTCGCGGTTTGAAGTTGACAAAATGTAACGCGAAAAATGGAACATTTGGTATGATATTATCGAATTTATTTCAGTTGTAGAACGTAGTTCTCCTTGTGTTCTTTTTATGTGACAAGAAGCAAATAAGGATCGTTTACACGAAGAAAGTTATAACGGTTCTTGCAAACCGTTGCACCTGTCAAATTTTCTATAAAATGTCAAATATCTCTCAAACGGCTAGGTTTAGGTATAGGATATGCTACATATTTTCGACTCAGAATTTTATGCTCTTTTCGAAAACCCTAAAATATATAGGGTGTTCCATTTGAAATAAGCAAGTTGGTAACGACTTCCGGTATAAGCGGAAGTGCCAGCTGCTTGTAATTATTTTAGGTGGATTGGCCACACCCACATTAGTAATTATCTAAATTTTCAAAATTTTCTGATGCGTACTTTTCTCTATATCGATCGATTCAGTTCCCGGTGAGACACCCTGTATATGTCGTAGTCACATAGTGAAAAACGGTTTTTCAGGAAAAGCCGAGGCAGTTCTGCCGTGACTTAGGCCATCGGCATTTCATGAAATGGCGTGATCTAGTTGTATTTAAAATAAGGTAATTATTAAAATACAAAAGTAAGAGTTTGTGGTTGTTTTTATTTATTTTATTTAACAATATGCGAAAACTGGACTATTAACCTAAAATATATCCCTAACACCTAATCTCTCTACCTATTACCTAACGTCAATTTAATATTAAATGAATAATCTTAGCTAATTTAAATGTTTTTTGTTCCATGGACGTTTATTAGGCTTCTTCTCGTAATATGTTTCAGTGCTCATAAAATAAAGATTTTTCTTCCATTATGATTTAGTTAAATTGGAAAAAAAGAATAGTAAACTGTTTGTATGTTTATTTTTGACATTACACAATGAGCCTAGCGATATGAAGCCGGCAGATCATGTAAAACAAAAATCATAACATTAAATGACGAAATAAACCAGGCTCTTCATGAACAGCCTAGGCAAATTGTGTAGCATATAGATTTTACACTAACTGCACTATTTCACTATGTGACTACGACATATATAGGTTATATATTCATTTTACTATACATGTATTATGGTATACCTACTTGTTTGTGACGTGCCTATAAATTGTAAACATTTTGAAGGACAATAAAGTTTGTGTTTAGTTTATTTAGAATTCGCTCTGATTATTATTATATGTAAAAAAATTCCGAAAGCTAATTCCAGTGAATCTTTGGGAAAATGTAAGTCTTACAAAGTACTATCTTCAATTAAAATTTCAAATCAGAATAGCCATTGAAACAGCTGAAAACCACAATTCTTGCTAAAAACTTACACTCTTGAGATCCCGCCATCAAAACCGAGAAATGCGTGTTATAACTCAAACTGGACCATTTTAAGATAAGTGGAAAAAATTAAATACTTTTTGCCATTTTTTTGCATGTCAAAAAAATTGGTTATAAACAAATTAAATTTTGACATTCAGAGAGAATTGAAATATAAAATATTCTTATGGGGTTTAAAGGTAAATGAAACAATAGTTTTGCATTACCACTTTGTTAATAAACATCAACGTATTGACTTGAAATTTACCATGGATGGTTACAACTCTATATTTTCATTTACATAAGAGAAAACTATTAAAAAATCCTTAGAAGCTAAAAATATAATAATGTGGGAGATTATGCTCTTCTTTATGCCATTGGTTGAATTTAATTTTAGTTAGTACCATGAAATAATAACCTTTATTTATATTAAATAACGCACCCAATCTCATTACTGTAACATAAAAGCTTATTGAAATATTAAAGAGAAACTTACTGTAAGTCATCACATTCAAAGCCCCTTGGGAACCATTTCCGGGCGCATGTCGATAGTAACTTTTTTTCATATTTTAACAGGTACTGCCTTTAGATAGGAATTTCCTTACACACTCTGCATATCTCAATGAAGTGGCTTTGCCCGGATCGTGCAATCCCCGGCATGCTTCTTTATTAACAATATTTTTTAAATTTCTAGTAACATTTTAATAGTTCTCTTTTACGATAATAAAGATATAGACATTTGTAAACAACAAGGGCAAATTTCAAGTCGATACTTGATTTGTTCACATCCAAAGTGGTAAAAAAAGTTAAGTTATCTTGGCAAAATTCATCACAGAAAGAACTTTTTCTTTTCTCAAATTGTTCGCCTTTTCATATACGTTTTATATATTTGAATTTTCTTTGCATGTCAAAATTTAATTTTGTGTTTGTCTCATGGGGAGGTGATTGTGAACTAAATGTTACATAAATTACCTGGAATAAGAAAAATTTCTAAATTATACACTAGCTCTTTACCACCTTCCTCTTGTATATTTTCGCTGATTTCCGCCCGATGTGTTCGGTAAACCAATGTTTATACTGAGCTGGTTAATTAAATTTTGTAGTTGGATATTACTTTATCTGGAAATTTTAGTGAATACTGTAGGCTGAAATAAATCTCTATTGACACCGTTAAACATCTATCAGTAAAAGCGCTGAATACATCGACTTATAAAAATTAGTCAATTTGCGACCACCCACTCATTACATGGGTCTTGCCTTGGGCTAAAGCCTGGTTATGTTTCTCCCTTATTTCATCTGGAAATTATAGTCCTAAATATCTAAACGATAGTACTTGGCATTTTATTTATATTAACAACATAAAATTTAATGACCTTATGCTTTCAAAGTAAAGTATTTATCAACATGTTAATTTATGTAGGTGTGTTATAATTTTGGGTTGGAAATTATATTAAACTTAATTTCTTGAATACTGTAATAACTACTGTTTAATAGTTGTTGTAAATAATTGAATAAAAATAAATAATTTCATAGTGTTTCAATAGTAACTACAGGTAAAAGAAGAAATAGCAAACATTTGTATACTTTAACAAATGTAGGGATCTTGCTATGCAAATATAAAATCAAATTCTATACCATCCGCAACACATTCGTTTTTCTTATCACCTACAAATAAACAAGAGACATGGCCCAGCTATACAGGGTGTCTCACCGGGAACTGAATCGATTGATATAGTGAAAAGATGGCATCAGAAAATTTAGATAATGTCGGTATGGCCAATCCAACTAAAATAATTACAAGCAGCTGGCACTTCCGCTTATACCGGAAGTCGATACCAATTTCCTTATTTCAAATGGAACACCCTATATATTTTAGGGTTATTGAAAAGAGCATAAAATTCTGAGTCGAAAATATGTAGCATATCCTATCCCTAAACCTAGCCGTTTCAGTGTTATTTGACATTTTATAAAAAATTTGACAGGTGCAAAGGTTTGCAAGAACCGTTATAACTTTCTTCGTGTAAAAGATCCTCATTTGCTTCTTGTCACGTAAAACGAACACAAGGAGAACTACGTTCTACAACTGAAATAAATTTAATAATATCATACCAAGTGTTCCGTTTTTCGCGTTACATTTTGTTAACTTGAAACCGCGAAAACTTGTTTAGGCCAAATGGAACACCCTGTATTTTTTTACGTCAAGTTGTGTAAAATTGAATTCCCTTTTTTCTGATATTAGCATTGTGGTGGTTAAAGTTACAACTTTTTGAAATATTTGCGATTTTATTAGAAATTCATGAATTGTAATCATTTCATCAACATAGCCATGATTAGAAACAATCAGTCATTATCTATTTTGGGGTCGTAGAACACGAATCCGAAATTAGTTTTGCGTGCATACGAACCGTTTCTCAAAAAAAAAATTTTTGAAAATTTTTCTTATGACACGCACTTTTTCGTGCACTAATTTATACACCAACAGCACTTGTATATCGTCTTTTTCCTTATTAAAATCACACTATGGCCTTTATAGAACAATAAACCCTTCACTTATGGCAGAAAACTCACTTTCTTTTACATAAAAATAAAAAGATAGTTTGTAAAACATCACAAAACAGCTACTCAAAACTATACAACTGTCAGACTCAACTATCAACCCGATGCGCATGCATTTACAAAGTTGTGTCAGTCTGTGTTGTGTCTAAAGTACCAACACCGACCAAATATCATTAGGCGATTTTTCACGTTTTCAATGGTAAAATTAATATTCCTTGTGAAAGCGGTATGGGCACAGAACACCTAACCCAGAACGGACAAGGCGGCAAAATCCTTTGATGTTCGTGTTACCTCGCTGGGTGACCTTGCGCCATGTTCTAGGTGGTATACCATAGGCGCACCCCGTATGTTTTTACAAAGGACTGTGTTAATATTCAACAAAATCATCAAATCATAGGCGCATCCGGAATGTTTCTATAGGGGGCTATATTAAATATTTTGATGGCAAAAAAAATCTGGATACATCACAAATTGAATAATAATTTCCAACTGAGAAATTCTTCATAAACCTCAAACAATTGATATAACCTTTTTTTGTAATTTAAAGCTTAATTAAAGTACAACTTATCAGTTTTGCCATATTTAAATGTAAATAAGATATCTAACAAACAGTTATTTAAAAACTTACTAATTTATGCTCACTAAATTTTTGCCAACTTGATTAAGCATTTAGAATTATTAGTGAGTTCTCCACAATCACACCATTTTCAGACACATGGTTTTGTTTACATAAAAATTACAATTTTAAAGTTGAATATTTACAAAGCAAATTTTTTTTTACTTTTAATTTATATTTCTCAACTTATAAAGCATGTATTTTGAAGCAATAACAAAAATATAAATTTCTAAATTAATGCATCTTCCGCAGGAGTTTATCAGGCTATTGGTACATATTATGTAACGATACATTTAGAATATGTATGTAAATGTAAGTTTTCATTAAAACAGTGAAACACTATATACGACTGAACATTGTCATGTAAAACCAAACATTTATTTATACATATATTTATTGACATTCAACATACAACTAATTAGATTAGATTCTTTATTGATTCGGGATAGAATAAGTAAAAATTAAAAAAATATGAGATTAAAGAGTGATATATAAAATAACACAAAACATAATAATATGAACACAGTATAATATAATAAGTTGAAAATAATTATAATTTCATGGCAATAAGGCAAATATAACTATGGTTTTGTTGTTATAAATATGTAGATGTCAGCAAAATGACAAATTTATGAGAGATAAAATAGTTACATACATAAAATATTCAAGACGAACAACACAGTCTGAAAGTTTCTAGTCAAAAGTAAATAGAAGACAATAAGGCAGATATAACTATAATATACATTTTTGAACTTTAAAATATGGGTTTACAATCAGTAAGAATAAAAACATTTACAAAAAATTTATGGGCTGGCAGATAAGTTTTCTCTTCACCAATGTCTTCGAAGCCTACAATTTCATCTCTTCCAATGTCATAGTACAAATTTGACTTCAAAGACATTTCGTCTAAGCACAAAATGCAATGTTTGTCTTCAAGTGCTAAACTCTTTGCTTTCATTTCAATGCATTTAAACAACTCGTTATTTAATCCCGGTTCACACAGAATTCTTTGTCATTCTTTGAAATGTGCGCTTACTTGGCAAATACATCCACCTTTGAAGAAATTGATACGACTTTGGACCCAAGAATTACAAAGTTAATACAAATGTTTTAATATCAGTTGTGTATCTGTGACCTTTGGTTTGATATAAAAGGGTCTGAAATTTTACAAATTTTGCGAAATCGGGGTGTAAAAATTTGTCACAAAGTTTATCAAAATCTTCGAGGGTTGGATTTTTTTCTATTTCTCCCACTTTCTTAACAGCTACATTGTTCCTTCTCAGCTTTCTAACTGTTCTCCGAAGTTTCTCTTTGCGGGGTGTATGAGCTGACACACTTAAGCTGGTTTGTGTCGAGACAGGTAAAAGTACGGGAGGTGTAACCTTACTACCACCTGAAACAATTTTACCATAAGACAAGATAAATTATTCATCATTAAGTAGTACAAAGTACAATATAGGCTTTGTCTAAATAAAAATAATAGAATACGACAAAATGATAGAATTGGTATATATAAAATATATATACATACAAAATACACATAAAATGTAAAAGTCCAATTGCACAATAATATTAACATAAAAAGAAACTAAGAAGTACAAATTAGTTAGCTTTATTGAAATCGTAAAACTCTTGCAGACTATAGAAGCAGCGTTCAGTTAAAAAAAATTTTTAATGCCTTCCTAAATAAATAAAAATTCTCTATTGTTTTCACATTAACTGGAAGTTTGCTAAATATTAAACGACCTGCACATTAAGGCAAATTTACTTAAATTGTAATCGTTAATGTGGATTTCCCTAGCCATCCTTTTGTTATGATTGTGTAGATCAATATTTAGTTGAAACTGATCAGAATTTTTCTAAATAAAACAAGCCAGTTTAATATTATATTACTACATTTACCTAAAAAATGTAAACCAAGTGTAAAAGCTTTTAAATGAGTGCCTCTTTGTACTTCACTTTTCGAAGTTGACTGTCCTAATAAGTTTTTACAAAATTTTCACCCCTGATTTATATATAACAGTAATTAATAATAATAATTGGCCCCAAAAACTTTTGGCGGCTCTTGCAACATACCTAAGTCAGGAACATTCTTATACTTAAAAAAAGAAGGAGAGTTGTCCATCTATATACATTATAAGTTCCTTTACCTACGTAATTTATTCACCCCCACCTGTCAAAAGTATGAACAGTGTGAAGTCATAAAACCTATGTTGGACGTAAAAAATAATACTATACAATAGAAAAAGTACTTACTAGGTTTTTCATTAGGAGTTTTCAATTGGCAGTCAAGTATCACAGGATCGCTTGATGTTCCCGGCATATCTGAAATAATAAAAACCTATAGTGAATATTTATATACAGGCACAAAGACAAGATAAATATTAACTTTACATCTGGTAAAATGTTATTTCTCAAGAGAGTAATACACACTTAAATAAAATCAACATTACTAAAAATTGATCGCATGTCGGGTATATGTATAAAGGTTATAATATATAGTTACTTACTAGTTTCACAATCAATTATATTTCCTTCAGTTATTGGGAGAACCTCTTCGGTACTAATGGGTCTTTCTGGTGATGGTGGTGGCAGTACGAAATAATCTAGAATAAATGAACCATTGTTATAACAGTTGCGGCAATAAAAAAATTTTTGAAATGTACCTACTTAAAAAAAAAACAAAATACCTAATACTTTTATTTTCTTCGATACATTCTCTACACACTCCAAATTTTTCCTCTTTTCAACAACTGTGCTGCTTCTTTCTAGAGAAGGAAAAATCGTAGGGACAGCATTCGGCTGTAATCGATTTCTCATGTCATTGAAGAAAAACTTATTTTCAAAGTGGAGATCACATAATCTATAATTTTTATGCAATTCGTCACCAGTCTTATGCAATATACCTTCTCGATTGCAATCTTTTAAGCATGTTCTTGCGCTGGAAAATTGGAAAAAAACAAGTGTAATATAGAGAAATAAACAGTTTATCGTTATATTTATTGAAAATTGACATAATTATTTAATGTGTGTTGTTACATTTTTAGACTACTTATTGATGATAAGATTGTTTACTTATGTTCCTACCTTTCTGCATTCTGAGGAATCTAAATAAGCTTATAGTCTTTTTTGAGGTGCAACTAGCACAACCGCGCACTGCACAATTTGTTCCACCTTTTAAACTCATCATGAATTTAAAATTATTATTTTACACTACTTATGAAAGTACAAACTGAAAAATAAACATAAACAAACGTTTAGGTTGAAGTAAATACCACACGCAAAATGGCCGAAACTGGATCATGCGCACTAAAAATCGCGACCGTCATAAAAAATGTTATGACGCTTCTGTGGTAGTCTTCTGTGGTATGGGTCATTCTATAGAACACCCTCCTCTTCTGCCGAAAAAACAGAAATAGTAACGACGCGGATTTCGAAACGTCGACCGGCCGCGAACGTGTGTTGATTTATGTTTATAAATAATGCTTTAACGCCATCTGCCCCAGATTTAATAAGATGCTAAGTACTATTATACATCCCTTGCCCTTCAAGACACATTCGCGCCCGTCGACGCTTCGAAAGTGTCTTGAAGGGCAAGGGATATATAATGGTACTTAGCATCTTATTAAATCTGGAGTAGACGGCGTTAAGTATTATTTATAAACATACATATCCCTTGCCCTTCAAGGCGCATGTGTGTGGACTTAACGCCGTGTGCCCCAGATTTAATAGGGTGCCAAGTACTATTATATATCCCTGGCCCTTCAAGACACTTTCGAAGCGTCGACGGGCGCGAACGTGTCTTGAAGGCCAAAGGATATGTATGTTTATAAATAATACTTAACGCCGTCTGCCCCAGATTTAATAAGGTGCCAAGTACTATTATATATCCCTTAAGCTTCAAGACATGTTCATGCCCGTCGACGCTTCGATAGTGTCTTGAAGGGCAAGGGATATATAATAGTACTTAGCACCTTATTAAATCTGGGGCAGGCGGCGTTAAGTATTATTTATAAGCATATATATCCCTTTCTAAGCGTCGACCGGTCGCGAATGTGTTTGGAAAAGTAACGTCGCATATGTCTTTCAACACTAAAAATGAATTAGTTCAACGTGCCTTTAGACAACAAATCTTACACATGCGCAACAACGCATGCAAATATGTAATCAAATGACAGATGGAGATTCAACTAATACAGTTTTTGTGAATAAAATTCTGATTTTTATACAAAACAAAGTGAGTTTTTTGTCATAAGTGAAGGGTTTATTGTTCTATAAAGGACATAGTGTGATTTTAATAAGGAAAAAGACGATATACAAGTGCTGTTGGTGTATAAATTAGTGCATGAAAAAGTGCGTCATAAGAAAAATTTTTTTTGGATTTTGGAGAAACGGTTCGTATATGCACACAAAACTAATTTCAATTTCGTGTTCTACGACCTCAAAATAGGGTATCCTGAAAAAATCACGCAAAAATTCGAGGTTTCCGTTCTCTTTTTTAACCTAACTTTTGCTTCTGTGCTCTTGTCTCGTCTTTAATATCTTATCTAGTCATTCTAAACAGGTTTACATAAGAAAATGGATCCAAATACCAGTAATTTCGCAAGTAGCAAAATTTCCTTACAAAACAGTACCTGTGAAGAATGGAACAGTGACGTCAGTCGTGATAAAATTTCTTTGAAGCAAGAAATTGAATATGATAATATTGTAGATAAATTAAGCAAAGAAGAGAAAAAACCTTTAGTTATAGATTTAGAACCTAGCTGTGACGATATTTCGAATAGTATACCTAGTGAGTTGCCAGAAATTTTATCGCAAAGTGACCAAAAGTGTATAATACAGAAGAAAACTATTTCAAATAGTACTGAAAAGGATCAGAGTATTGAAGTTGAGGGAAAAGTGAACCAGAGAAAAAATGGAACTTGTGAGAAATTATGTGTGGATTTGCGACGAGAGAGTCTTCAACAATTGCAGCAGCAACATTTCAGTGGAAAACACAGGTATTTATGATGAATTCGATTTAAGCCTCGAAACCTTATTAAACAGCTGATAAATCATATCATATTTGAGTTAGTTTTCATTTAGAAACATTCTTAAATATGGGAAAAATTAATTTCTGTATTGTTTATTATGGAGCTATTGATGAAAGCTTCTTCTATTTGTGCCTGACACTATAACTTTTGTTTTGGTTAACTTTTGCATCTGTAAAATTTATAATTTTTGAGGATGAGGTAATCATTGAAGACATGGACCATGAAGACCTACCTTGAGTCTTGAGTTCTTAGTTGCTTACGATAAGTTATTGTAACAGCAACTTGTCACCTACATATATTTTTTTTAGTGCATTGTGTTCCTCCGAATCAAAATTGAAGAAAGTATTTGAAAGGCATTTGGATAAGCACAGCGGCAAAGTATTATTCAGATGTCTTTATTGCCAGTTTCAATCAATGCATTTGAAAGATATGATAGGGCATATAAGCAATACACACCAGATCGGGTCTAAAATGGTTCAATGCGACAGAGTTCCGGTAAGTTTTCTGTTTTATTTGAAATAATCAATTAAATCAGTTGTCCCCAAACTTTTTAACCTAAGGGCCACACTGAGTCCCAAAGGCCAAGACCTAGCTAGCTCATCATACCAATATACTGTAATTTTGAACTACGTACAAATTCTCGTATTGGGACTGGTCGGTGAGTGAGATATCTATGACGCGGGTGTGGACTCCGCTTCATTAGAAATTTCGGTTACGTATAGAAGTGATATCTTGTGGAGTGTAGAGAAGTAAAGTGCAAGACGTGGCAAAGCCACAGTAGTACAGCGCTATCTTGTGGGAAAGTGGCGTAATTACGCGAAACGTCAATTATGCTTGGTTGATCGAAGTATATAACGCCATCTTATAGCGAGCAGCAGAGGTAGAGCATGTTCTGGAAAGGTTCTCTGCGTGATCGCTTGCCTGGATTCCAGGCTCTGGACGGTTCGAGTACTTTCGAGAGTTTTCGAATATAACATTAAGAGAGAGGACTTCAAATATCGAATAATAAAACATGTTTTACTTAATTTTTTTCAATACATTTTCGGTGTGACTTTTTCATGTTATTTTATAATCCAAAGTTACTCCCAGAAATTTTGTATCTTCTGTATGAACAATTGACAGATGATTTGCCTTAATTAAATTACTTGAGTTATGATCAACGTTCTTTGGAAAGAATGACATAAAAAATGTTTTACCAGCATTTAGAACTAGACCATCGCTTAAATACTATTTAGAAAACTCATCTACTGATGTATTGACTTGAATAACTGTGATCTCCAAAGAGCTACCGGACATTAAAAAGTTTGTATCATCAGCGTAGACAATTGATGCATTAGGTGTTACGCAAGAATGTGCCATATCATTCACAAAAATTAAGAGTAAAAGACTGAGGATAGAACCCTTCGGTCACCCATTTTCACTTCAGATTTATACGAATCAATTATTACTGCTTGCTTTCTATTATCCAGATAAGAGTTGGCCAACTGATGCGCTAGCCCGCGTAATCCCAATTTTAAAAGCTTTTCCTAGAATAAATTGTGGTCAACTTTCAAAAGCACTACCAAGGTCAAAAAATAAAGCTATTGGTTGCTCCTTACTAGCACATTATGAACATAATCCTTCAATTGCGGTTACTGTGGATTTATTCTTTCTGAATCCATGTTGACTTGAGATTAGTAATTTATGGAATTCCAAATAGTTTATTAATCTGTTATTAAAACAGAGTTCAAAAACTTTTGCAAACTGATTTTGTACACTGATATATCTGTAATTACGTGCCTCAATTCTCGATCCCTTGTGTTTGCATAAAGGTATGGATTTTGAAACTTTTAATAAATCATTGTATTGGCCGGTAGCAAAAGATTCATTAATTAAGTAGGACAGAGGAACACAGATTTCATCAACTACGGCCCTAAGGACCTGACCCCTTATGTCATCTATCCCTACAGCTGGTTTT
This sequence comes from Leptura quadrifasciata, assembly GCA_963675555.1. NCBI lineage: Eukaryota > Metazoa > Arthropoda > Insecta > Coleoptera > Cerambycidae > Leptura > Leptura quadrifasciata. The sequence continues at coordinate 91,415,928 of OY776680.1, read as the reverse complement.
TTTGTTGTTTTAAGCAATAGCAACTTCTCCTGGTGCGGTAGGAAATAGATAAAAATTATGTATAACATTGTTCTGTAGTAGTTCAAATGTACTTTTAGAGGGCGGAATATTAAAACATAATATTTTTAGTTGCAAACTCCTCTATAAAATCCTTATTTTACTATAAGGAACATAACCAGGCTGCAACCGACAGCTACTCTCCGGGCTATGTGCCCCGCCGAGTGCTGAATTACAAGCTGCAAGCCTGGCCCGTTAAGTGTTACAATTGCATATTACCATCAAAACGCTAATGCTTCGATTGCAACAAACACCAGCCGAAAGACTGATCCTACTTAAAGGAGCTTTTGTGCCAGTCATCACACACCACTTGCAGACTGCAGTTTCGAGCTGTTGGCTCCCGTCAGTGCAAGGTAGGCATGTGACAACCGACACGAGGATCACTTGTCTATTTAGTACATTTCGGTATCTATGGGATAGCGACATGTAAAATAGTCAGCAGGCGCCATCTAGCGGTCCAGCGCTCGGCGGGGCACATAGCCCGGAGAGTAGCTGTTGGTTGCAGCCTGGTTATGTTCCTTATAGTAAAATAAGGATTTTATAGAGGAGTTTGTGACTAAAAATATTGTTTTAATATCCCACCCTCTAAAAGCACATTTGAACTATGCTAAGCTCAGTCAGGCTGTTTATTTTTTGATTGCAACAGACAGTGGAGAGTAGCTTCACTTCATTTTTTATTTCGGTCGCAGATGAGAAACTGAAGTTGACATTGTAATTGGATTAATTAACTAACGAACATTAAATGATAATTTTCACTTCTGGTCATCAAAGTTAGGTTATTCAAATGTCAAATGAAATACCAATCAGTTGCTTTGCACATGGTCGGTTTGGTGTCAAACAGAGCCCCACCTGCTACTACACTGCCTTTGCATTTTATTACGGAGATAGTTTTTCATTACCACTAGTGCATTAAACAAAGATTGATTATTGATTGGATAAATCTCTGCATAACAGTCTACAGTATTGGCAGGTAAAAATATTGAATCGATGTCTATGTAAAAGAGAAGAGAAGTGGCCAAATAATATGCCGAAAAGAAACAGATTTAACCTATGGTGTTGCCATTTTTTTCTTTAGCAGCAGAAACTGTAGAAAATACTAGTCTTCTGGTTAGCTACGCCTCGCGAATTGCTAGGGCCTTGTAGATTGTATTGTTGTATGTTTTGTATTCTTATAGAAAGTGGAGATCCCAGAGAGAATATGCGGAGTTTGTTTGAAAGTATGTGACAACTTCAAAGCTGTAGAGGGAGATATGAAAGATGTCTTAGATACAGTTCTGCCAAAAACAGTAAGTGTCCAAAATGACTCTCAATTACCAGAACGATAGTTTATATGTAAGAATAAGTTTAAATCAATGGAATATTTTGCACAAATTTTGGTTGTGTGAAGATTTCAAGGAATTTTGTTTTAGGATATAACTGCAATACGGGACCTCGTGATGTGTATACACTGTACAGAAATGCTTATAAAATGTTCTGGTTTTAAAACGACATGCCTCAATTCTTATAATTATATTGTTTCATTTGCTAATAAGAGGGATGGTGTCAAGTTGAATCTAAGAGATGTCTATCTGAGCAAAAATGAGATTATTGCAGAAGATCAAGTTATATGTGGATTTTGCATGGATTCCATAAGAAACTGTTCTGCTATATCTCTTGATGTTGAAGAGGGAGAAGTTATGTTGAAGAAAATGATAGAACAGTGTCTTCCAGAATTGGTATGTATCAATATATTTTGTATTACTTTATTATTAGGTTAGCTTAGTTTGAAATGTGAGTGGTCTATACCAGGCCCTCCACCGCGACCAATCGGTCTATTGTGGCTCACGCCTAATTTATATTTCACCCAATAGGTTCAGCCTTTTAATAAAGCTGATAACCTTGTTGGGTGAGAGATTGTCCAAGTCCTCAGGCAAAAGCTGACCTTTGCCAAATAATGAGAACCGGGTTCTTTCTGCAGCGGGACAAGTGCACAGGACATGCCTTGCCGTTTCCTCTTCCTCTAGGCACAGACGGCATTCGGTGTTTTCCACCAGTCCAAGTCTGTGTAAGTGATGATATAATCTGCAGTGCCCAGTATATAGGCCGATTAGAGTGTTTAGGTCTTGATTTCAAAGGATTTGTAATGAATTCCTTCGAATGAGCTAATCCTGGTAGTTCCTGCCAGTGGTAGAGGGTCTTGCTCTCGGCCCAGTCTAGGATATTTGTTTTGGCAGTGCTTGAAGATATACCAAGAACTGGTTCTGGTCCTATAAATTTTGATGCCGCACTCTCTCTAGCTAGGCAATCGGCAACTTCATTGCCCTCCAGTCCAGAGTGGCCAGACACCCAGACCAGAGTCAATTTGTTGTTCTTACCCAATTGGGTTAGAGCTTTTTGGCACTTCCACACTGTTTTAGAATTACAGCGATAGGATCCAAGAGCTTTAAGGGCTGTTTGGCTGTCTGAGAAGATTTTTATTGATCTTTGTCTAGGGTGCGTTGATTGCAGGCTCGAGGTTATTCTTACCTTTGGACAGCGACTATAAACTCCGGCTCCTGTTCCTTCTGATCCCACTCATCTCTTTCAGGAAATAACATGTCGAAAGGCAGATCATGGTTGATTCTGGTAGGCATCACATCAGAAAGCATACCTAGGATGCTGTAACTGTTTAGGTCATCAATCAATCCATTACGTTCCATGATGATAGCCTGCGGCATATCGATTGCCGATTGTTGGAGTCTATATGTTGCCCACCTTCTCTCTCTAAGTAAATATGGAGAGGTGGTAAGTCTAGGAGTATTTCCAAAGCAGCTGACAGTGTGGTGCTTATAGCACCGGTTATTGCCAGGCATGCTTGTCTCTGTAAACCAGAGAGTTTGGCTTTGGCCGACTGTTGTAGCCCTTTCGACCACCAAACTATGGAGCCATACGCTATCATTGGTTTAATGATTGTAACGTATATCCAGTATATTTGTTGGGGACCCATACCCCAGGATTTTCCACAAATTCTACGGCATGTCCACAGGAACAGTCTTGCTTTGTGGATTACCTTTTCCAGGTGGGGATTCCAGTTGAGTGATCTATCCAGCGTAATGCCTAGATATTTCATCTCCTCCGAAAATGGAATGGTTTCACCTAGTAATGAAGGCGGTTCTAAGTTATCCAGCTTCCTTTTCCTGGTGAAGGGTACTATTACAGTTTTGCGGGGGTTGACAGACGTCTGTTCCCTCTCACACCAGATGTGCACTGTATCTAGTACCTCTTGAAGAGTATGAGAGGGTACCTCTTCAGATTTACCTTTAACCATGATGACTAGGTCGTCTGCATATGCCAGAATCTCGGCTTCCCTCAGATATAACATGGAGCGCAGGTCATCCATAAGTAGTGACCACAAAATGGGGGACAGAACTCCACCTTGTGGGCACCCTCTCGCTGCCCTGAAGCTGACCGTTTCTGTAAGTTTGTCGTTATGGTTCTGTTTTCCAGCATAGCTCGGATCCAGTCAGTTACGGTTAGCTCGGTTCCTCTAGCAGCTGCCGCTGTGTATAAGGAATGGGGTAGTGCATTATTGAATGCTCCTTCAATTATTATTAACTGTAATGATTTAGAACCACTTTTTCAGACTTTTTAGTAAGCTAGATATGGGTGCTTGATAATCATAGAATACCCAAAGAACTGCTTAGATTTTCTGAGACCTTCAATTTCATACTAGAATTTTCTATTGCTTCATATACCTTGGCTGCCTCGGACGTTGGTCCCTTTTTATGAACTGTATATGTACATTGATTATGTTAAAAATCATGTATTCGGTAATAAACAGTAACTTGTGTATATGTGCCATGATATATCCAGTGTTAAATACCTGTCTGAACCTAGCTAATTCCGTGTACATATAATTCAGTCTATATAAACATAATATGAGGCAAATATTTCCAATATGTTATGTATATATTTGGATTACTTGTGTAAATCCTGGAATATTTTATTTATTTAAATATTATTAAAATTTTATACATAAATAATTTTTAAGAAATTTGTGAAATATCGCCAAAAGTGTTTATTCGCAAGACTGTTATTAAAAAATATAAGTTCCTGACTGCTTTGATTTTACGAAATTTAACTATGAACTTTGGTGTATACGTGACTTTGAATATGTGACAAAAAAAATCAGATCCATCCGAAACAGCCCCCCTTTTTTTTGCTTTTATCAATCTATTTTGCCTCTAACCCTATTTTGTTTTTAAAAAAATGTTTTGTTTAATATATTATTACATTTTTGATATTTGATTTTTGATTAATAGGATTTGAGTCTCATCGAGAAACCAGTAATCTGTGCTTCCTGCCATGGCTCTCTAGAGAATTGTTTTGATTTTGTGACGAACTGTTTACTTGTAGAAGAAAAGATTAAAAAATACTGCGAAACTGTGGATATAAATAGCAGAGGTCAAATAGAGCTAAGCCATTTATTACAGGTTACAGTGAGAGACGTAACAACAAACGAGGTAAATGGTAACCTGGTTGGTACAATCAAAGAAGAAAAACAATTCTGTGAGGAAAGAGAAAATGCTGATGAAAGAATTATTGATAATGGGGGAGATACATATAAATCAGAACAAGTGTTCTATGGCGATAGCGAAGATGCTGTCGAAGAGGGTGAAAAATTCGAAGGGATTAAAATAGAAGAAACATTTTGTGTAGAAAAGGAGACTTATCTTAAGGAGGAGAACCTTTATAAAATTGAGGATCACGAATTTTTTGAATCTGAAGAATTAGGAGACATTGAAATGAAAATAGATGAACCCGATTTTGTGAGGTAATATATTAAATTAAGTTTCATTTTAAATGTGTAAAATTTAATTTCTCAATTTTTTTTTACATATTCATTTATTTTATGTATCCGTGCAATATGTTCAGAATAATAAGACATATTCACAAAATGCAAAGAACAACGTATTGTCTTAGACACGGCTAGTTATTTATAACAAAATATATGCCTGTCTTAGTATACCTAAAACTTCTAAATGCCACACCACATGTACCTTTCTTTTTAAAATTTTTTAGTTTATACAATCTGTTGCTTAGGTCGGAAAATTAAGTTTTTTGAAATTTGCTACTATGTTTATTTTTGAAGCTATTGAAACACGTTATTTTAGGAAATTGGTCATAATGCGAAATTTGAAGGTTGCTCTACTCTAAAAAATAAAAATTTTCCACATTTTCACTCAATTCTTATACATAAGTAATGAATTGAAGTTAACTCTGAGGATTTTTTTGACTAAATAAATATTTTGGGGAAAATAGTGCATTTCTTTGTATAAAGTTGTTCGCATTTTTCCAGTGTTAACTTTTTCGTAAAATGTTTATACAGATTGCTTAAAAGAAGTTTCATTCAACTCAGACTAGATACATTTTTCTAAAATCGCTGCAGGCCGTAGAAATTTATATTCCCGCCAAAAATGAAAAATTCTACAAACAATTTTTTAGGCCCATAGTTCAGGGGTAGATTCTTTGGACCAAAATATGAGGATATAAATAACTAAATGTGCTTTAGTAAAATGTTGCTGTGGAAAAAGATACAGGATGTCAAAGTTCAAATCATTTTTTCGTTTTTTTACAATAACAGCCTCTTGACTGATCATCGCCAAATTTGTTAGAGGAATTTTTTTAATTCCAAGAAACAATAATTTATGTATTTCATCACATTAGATCATGGAGGGTCCGTAGGGCCTGTATCTGATGATGAATTTTTTCATGTTTTTTTTTGACGAAACGTGGTACTTCTGACCCGAAAATCTGATGAGGGCGTCATTTCCACGTATAAAAGATACACTTTGTAGAACTTGATGACTCCAACCATTTTCGAGGAAAATGCCGTTAAACATTTCAATAATTTTTTGAAAGACAAACTCAAATTTAATGAAACAAAGTGTATTTATTGAAAAAAGTACAAAACGTAAGGGAAAACAAAATCGTAGTAACAGCGTAAACTCTTTCTCACTTTCGTATGAACCAATGGATTATTTTCATGGTATTGAGGTAATAATAACAATAATAATAATAACAGTAATAATAACAATAATAATAATAATTTTATTTCATGTAAGCCTACAGGATATGAAACGTCAGTATCAAAATATAAAGACAGTCTTATATAGCATACAGCAAATATATAGAATCTTAGATGTACCATATGACTGAAATATTTTATTCTTATGAATTGTTACACAACTCGTTACACAATATTAAAGCTAATACATTTTAAGATAAATCGCAAAAAGTTATTTGGTATTTAAAATCTTAAGCAGAACATGACAAGTAAAATAGGGTAGATAAAAAAATAAATAAAAAGTTAGATAAGATTACATATTGAATTCATAAAATTCTTTTAAGGTATAAAAACAATTGGAACATAGAAAAGACCGTAATTCCCTTTTAAATTTAGTTTGATTATTAGCGTCTTTTAAGGATTTTGGCAGCGTATTATAGATCGTACTGCGGGTATAAAATGCACTTTTCTTATAAAGGGACAATCTGAAATTATTTATATATATATATTATCAGAGGATCTTGTATCATAGTTATGTATACTGTTGTGTCTATGGAATATTTCTAAATTATTTTTTACGAATAAGCTAGCTTCATATATGAATATGGAAGAAACCGTTAATATATTGTTTGTTTTAAATAGAGGTCTGCAGGATTCCAAAGGTGTATATGAATAAATAAGTCTTAGGATTCTTTTTTGTTGAACAAAAACCCTATTTATGTCTGTTGATTGACCCCAGTACAGGATTAAATATTTTAAGTGGGAGTACACTAGTGAGTAGTAGATGTTTAGAAGATAATCAACATCCATTATAGACTTAGTAAGCTGAATTTAATTTAGAGATTACGTGGCCAATGTGTGTTCTCCAAGATAGGTTTTCGTCTATATGGAGACCCAGAAATTTAGTGCTAGCGACTTTCTCAATTTTAGCGTTGTGGAGCTGAAGTGTAACATTCTGTAGCACTGCAGTTTTGTTTTGAAATATCATATATTTAGTTTTAGAAGTGTTAATGATTAATTTATTTGATGAGCACCAGGTATAAAAGTTAGATAGTAGATTGTTGGAAGTAGTTTCAAGCATTTCAATAGATTTGGCAATGATACAAATGGTAGTATCGTCAGCGAACATTGTTAGAAAGATATTTAGTTCATTAGAAATATGAAATTCTAGGTCATTGATGAATAAAATAAAAAGTAAAGTAGAGAGTACGCTCCCTTGCGGAACTCCTAAATTGAGGTTGCAGGTATTTGAAATGGTATTACCTAATTTTACCGAAATTTGCCTATTTGATAAAAATGACATAATCCACTTATTTAACGGTCCTCTAATACCTTGGGTTTGTATTTTTTTAGACAAAAAGTTGGCTAGAACGCAGTCGAACGCACGAGTTAGGTCGAAGAACAAAACAAGAACTAGCTCTTTTTTGTCAATTGCGTTATATATAAAATTTGCAAATTCATAAGCAGCTGTATTTGTAGAGTGCTCACCTCGGAATCCATGCTGACGTTCTGATAGTAGTCTAAAACTATTGACAAATTTCGTAATCCTATTATGAACAATTTTCTCAAATAGTTTTGAAAAACAACATAGTAAAGTTATTGGCCTATAATTTTCTACTAATTCAGGATCACCTTTCTTATGAAGTGGTATTATTAATGCATATTTCAGTTTATCAGGAAAAATTCCTAGTTTCATAGATACATTGAAAATGAAACACAATGGTTATATAATGAATCGAGATATATATTTGAGTGCCTTTATAGGAATATTATCAAAGCCGGTGCTTTTTTTGTTTTGCATATTGTTTAGAACGTTTGATATTTCATCTGGTGTGATATCATAAAAAAACAGAGAAGCGTTGCACAATGTACCAACTGTACAATCCCCATCGAGGTTGCCATATGTGTCATTTCATAGTTTTCCGATATTTTCGGTGTAATATTTACAAAAGGAATTGGTGATTTCAAGTTTATCAGAGATCATTTTTTCATTGTGATTTATATAACCAATCTCAATAGGTTTCTTTATTCTACCAGTATTAGTATTCACAATATTCCAAATTTCTTTTGGGATATTGGAAGAATCATTAAGTTTATTGTGGTAGTAGTCCTTTTTTTTATTTTAATCTTTTCCGCATAGGCTTCTTTGCTAAGTTTATATGATTCCTTAATATCTGGATCGTTGCTATAAATCAAAGGATTGTCTAAAATAAGGATCTAATCTTATTAGCAGACTAAAAAATTCATAAGTAATGCAGTCCAAGATATTTCTAAAAGAACCATAAAATATATAGAGTGTGAAGGATGATATGTTGAAATGTATTGCCATGTAATTTTTTTTACATGTGTACAATAGTACAGTAGTAGTAGTTGTAATAACAATAAGCATTTTATGGTAGACCAGTTAAATAAATTTTGGAAAAGTTAGGTTTGTGTTCAATGATGGAAGCATAATATACAAGTCCTACTTTCTTCTGTTCCGTAATTGGGTGCATTTTCCTTCTGTTAAAGTTGCTAAAAAATCCTTATGTTGGATTTGAATAAACACTTTTTTGGCTCACATTTTTTTCCTAAAACTAATGCTTTAAGATTGAAATATACTTGAATGTCTAAAATAACCCAAATTATTTAATGTTGCCAAGTCATATAAATTCAAATTAATATAGATATGTTACTTCTGTGTTGTCCTTACATACTGCCTTTTCTAACTAATATTATAAATAGTTGCCTTTTAGAATGTGTATTCCCCGACACTTGGAAAATATCACGTATAGTTCCGATGCCTAAAAAAAATTACATATCTGACTTTAATGAACTGCTGCCTATTAACATTTTGCCAGTATTGTCTAAAGTGGTAGAAAAAATTATGAATTATCAAATTCTCGATCATATTAATATGTACAATATCCTACCTCCTCATCAATCCGGGTTCCGCGCGGGTTATAGCTGTACAACTGCTTTGCTAGGTGTTATTGACGATATTGTAATGGATATAGACTCCGGAAAAACAACAGCTTTAATACTATTAGATTATTCAAAGGCATTTGATATGATTAGCCATGAAATATTATTCTCTATTCTACATTATGTTGGATTTTCATGCAGTGCAATCAACTTTCTTAGAAGTTATTTAGATAACAGAATGCAGTATGTGGAGACATGTAATGGTATATCAAATAAGGGAAGATAATGTGTGGTGTACCACAAGGATCAATCCTTGTCCCCTTGTTATTTTGTATTTATACATGTGACATAACAAATTGTTTAAACAATTGTAAAGCTCACTTATACGCAGACGATACGCAAATTTTATTTTTCATTTTTTCATGACGATTTGAATCAGGCTAATGACATCATTAATACTGATCTAAAGAAACTAGTGAAAATGTCAGAGCCTCATAAATTAACTATAAACCCTACAAAATCATCTGTTCTTTATATTTGGAAAGTACAAAGAGCGAGTTGAAGCAGGTATAAATATTACAGTAGGTGACAAGGGCTTAGTATGTACTAGAGTGGCAAGAAATCTTGGTATTGAGCTGGACACTGATTTACGATTTAGAAAACACATAAGTAAAAGTACACAGAAGGCATACGCTAATCCAAAATATTTATACCCTCACCGTCATTTTCTATCTCAATCCCTTAAAACTAAAATTACTGATATATGTGATGCCGTATGTGGCCCTTGCTTGGATAAAGAAAACATTAATAAAATTGAGAAAATTCAAAAGGCTTGTTTAAGGTATATATATGGTATTAGGAAATACGAACATGTTACACATAAATTAAAAGATACAAAATGGTTAAATATGGAAACAAGGCGGAAGCTCCACTGTACTACACTATATCATAATATCGTTTTAAGTAAATTCCCCCCATATTTATATAATAAAATTAAATACCGCAGTGACGTCCATACCTTGAACTTGAGATTCAGAGGGCTGATATCACCTCCACATTATAGAACTACTTTATATCGTAGATGCTTTTCATATAACATATTCTTATTATACAATAAAGTACCATTTGATTACAAAAGTTTTAAACTTCCTAAGTTTAAAATCATGTACAGAAAATTTCTCTTAACCCCTTAAATGAAACTAAGTCATACATATATACCTTACATTTTAAATTGTTTCAGATGAAAATGGCCTTATCTGTTTATTTCAAGTTTAATTTTTAGTTTAAGATTTTCCGTAGTTCTCTCCTCTATTACCTTTACTCAGTGAATAATTGAATATTTAGGTATTCAGGCTTATTATGGTAATCATTAGTTATTGGTTATTTTCTGTTTATTGAAAAATAAGCAATGACAGGCTCATTTTGGTATTATGGTGCGTCTTAGTTATTTTCAATAACAGATTATTGTTTAGATTATCGAAATATAACAGATTATTAGAAAATAACTAATAATTGGTATTATGGTGACACAAATGTTATCAATGATCATAATTCAATATTGATAATTTTAAGACGAGGTTTTAGTAGGCTGAATTAGTATTGATTATTGGTTTTGACCCTTTCTCAGATAAAAAAATGGCGCTTAACTTTGTTTTATTAATTCGTGCCATGCAAAATGAGGAGGGGAGGTAAAAATAAATCTTAATTTGTAGCAAAATAGATAGGTGTAATATGTTTTACAAATTATTTTAGGCAAACAACATAATTTAGTGAAACGACAATTAAGGGATCATTCAAATCCTTTAACTTTGCCAGAAGGTATTGTTACGTGTTTACAATCTCCAGTAAACACTCATGTAGTTCAATAATTACAACAAGAATCTTCACAAACCACTGATTTATTAAGCACTAAAGTACATCCATATACACATTAGTACACACTAATTACAAGTCCCATCTACAAGGTTCAAAAAATAATTTTAACGATATTTGAAAAATATTTTTAGCTGAACAAGATCATTAATGTGGTAGTTAATATAAATATCAATGGAATAGATGGGGGGGGGAGGTTGTAATCAATGTATACAGTGAGGTACATAAATAATGGATAAATTAATTATCTATGTAATTAACAATTTCTGAATAAAAGCCTTAAGCACGTCAATTTTTTATTCCAAAATGTCATTTTTTGAGCATAATTTGATACTCAACCTGGGGCGAGCGTAGGTGCGTCTTTACTATGTACATACTTCGGTATGCGATGTAAAGCAACGACAGGCGCGGTTAGTACTTGGATTGGTGACCATTTCAACGGAAACCGCGTTCTCGCCTCACACATCTTCCAGCGGCTTGTATATCAGTGTATGCGCGGAAGCTATACAACCTTAGGCGAGGGTTGTATAGGAGATATACCATCCTTCGGAGGGGATGTAAAGCCGTCGGTCCCTTGTCTATTAAATGTTAGGCAAGTAAAAGATCCCTACTCTTCTTAAGGGAAGAGGTTCGGCAAAATTCCTGGTTGGGGGTAGCTCGTCTACAGGCGTCGGTGTTAGGCCTCAGTAGCGGAAATAGGCCGACGTTAAATAAATGTATAAAAAAAAAAAAAAATACTCAACCTCCTTGGAGTGGCAGCTACCCTTCAAAATTTTTAAATGGAACGATGGTGAGTGTGATAGCTCATTTGAAAGGGTTTTTAATTCTCTATCGAGCAATATAAGGTTTTTGAATTTTGTATATTCTTCATCAAGAAAATTAAATTTGAAAAGATTTAAACGACAGAATAAGGCAAGAAATTAAACAAATCGACCCGGAAACGATACAAAATGTTTCGTGTTCTTTTATTTACTTAGTAACATTAAATATGTAATATTTTTCAATAAAAAAAATAGAGAAATTCAAAATTCTAATAATTCTACAGTTATTGGTAAAAAATTGCGTTCTGAAACACCAGAGGGAAATTTTTTCTAATCCATGCATAGTTCAGCAAGTAGGCGACAGATTTCAGAACACTGTAACTCTGGTCCTGCTCATTATTTTCAGGTAATTTATGACCGATCTCATCTCACCAAGTTATTTGTAAACGTTATGTTACAAGCACATTTGTACATACACAAACCTGCGTGTAAAGTAGGTAAGATTTTTCAGGTATATATTATTATTATTATAATATTACTGCTTCCACTTCAGGACCAAATTCACATATTTTCATGCCATCAACTGCTCCTGTTCCTGTAAGTCTTATCAATTTATTTTCCAAATCACTAAGAACTTTACCAGCTCTCGCCTTTTTACGCATGGCGCACTTCCATTCGGTGAAAATCTAAAAATGATTACTTAATTGAAATTACATTAATTATCTATAGTAAGCTCAGCACTCAATTTAATATCCAGCAATAATAGTTTATGATAAAAATAAAGGTTTGTCTGGTTTTAACTATAATCGGACGTTTACACAGCGTTTAAAATGTCTAAAACTGAAAAATTTGTATTGTATAGGCACCTACCTTTTTCCATTCGGTAGGTGTCCTGATCGGCCCATCCCCACATGAGTCTAAATTCAATGTTAAATTGTTCCATACATTTTTCAAGTTGATCGGGTCTATTAGGCTGCAATTTCCTGAAATTAGAATTTCATTTTCATCGAAATGTGTTAGTATATGCCAAACTGTTATTTCGACGATCGCTTTTTCGTTGCAGCTGCCATAATAATTCTTCAAGCCTTTCTATTATCAATGTTCAAGCTCGAGGACAACAGAAGGGTGGATTGAACAGAAGAGGGTTTAAAAAAGTAAGGTTAAAGTTTTGATTTATCAGTTTATAAGATATAAAATAATAAAATTCCTAATACTTTATCAGTTGGTAGTTCGTACGCGTTTATCTTCTCGAATATTTAAAAACGAATATCTGAAAGATTCTCAATATCTGTTAGTGCTTTTCAATGTATGTACCATAATATCAATTCTTTCTATTATTGATATTTTTCAATAATCAGTTCCAGTTGTTGAGAAATAACCAATGACCCATCGTAATAAGCCTGATTGTATTGTAAATTAATTTGAAGGACTAATATTTAATTAATGTCAGTGGATTGGGGCTGAAACTTGGATCAATGCTAATTGTTTTTCAGTCCTTTTATAGCACGTTAACTAAGTTAAAATGTAATTTTTTTTCTTTGTAAAAAATAATAGTTGTGTTATGAACTGCAAATAATTGTTTTTTTTTTGTTTTTTACAAAAAAACCAGTCACCCTACTCTGTGGCTCCGACTCTCACAGGGGGGAGCTGGTAATAAATACCAATAGCCACTCCCCACGCTCGTGGGGTGAGTGACTACTGGGTCCACGAATCGTGTGCCCTGAGTAGACGCAATGAACCAAGGATGACGGCCTTCTGCATTCTGCCGGCTAAGATCTCTGCCGAATCTCGGCATGCCGGTATGATCTTTAGTTCTGAAAGCAGCGTCTGTCTCATTCCACCGAGGGCTCCTATAATCAGTACCACCATTTTCACAGAATGGCCTGGATAAAACCTGCGGAGTTTGAAGAGCAAATCTCGATATTTTGTCCGTTTTTCCTCCTCTTTCAAGACAATGTTGCTCTCAGCGGGAGCTGAGAATTCCACGACATACATTGTCTTGAGGTGGTGGTCGAGGAGTACTATGTCAGGCTTGTTGGCTTGTATTTGCCTGACGGTGGGAAACGAGTAGTTCCAATAAATTAGACACTTCTCATTCCCCACAAGGGACTCAATATCCCCCGGAGCGTAAGGTAGCACTGGTGTTTCATCTATCCCATATGAGTGCCTTAGATGATAGTAAAGCACTCGTAATGCTGTATCGTGTCTGTGAATATAGGCTGAGACTGCGTATGTCGGACAAGCCGACAGTAAGTGCATTACAGTCTCCGGCGCCCTGCGGCAGGCCCTGCAGCTGACATCAGGGACCTCCATACCCATGACACGACGTCGATAGACGAGGGTGTTAAATACACCATCTTGGCAAGCCATTATGAATCCCTCGGTCTCAGACTTCAGCCCCGCTGACCTTAAGAAGGCGAAGGTCAGCCTTTCGGATAAGCCGAGGTCTTCTATATTTTTATAGAAGACTCCGTGCAATGGCTTATCCTTATGAAGCTGCAGAGGGATGTTGTGTTCTGCAGCTCTAATGTGGGCTTTTAGTCGAGCGGGTTCCAACTCGGTGACAGAGTCGTGGTTTACCCGCTCGACATCGAAGATGAGACCAAGTTCATCGGCTGCTCTCCGTGCTGCCTTAAAGAGAAAAGCTCCTACCTGTGCATTTTCATGGTCTCGGACCATGCAGAGGAGGGGATCCTAACTCCTGATGACCTTACATGCTCCATCCAGAACCATCCTGTTATGGAGACTCTCCAAGCTCAAGAGTCCACGGCCTCCCCGATGTCGTGGGAGATATAACCGTGGAACGGACGATTGAGATGCATCTTCTTGCGGGTTACTACATCAAGTTGACGCAGCTCTTCTCTAGCCCACTTCACTACTCCGAAAGAGTACAGAAGGATCGGAACGGTAAACATATTTGTAGCAGACACCTTGTTCTTCCCCGATAGTTTTGAAGACCAGATCTGTCGGAGTAGGTGCTGATACTTGCCGTGGAGAGCGTTTTTCACTACACTCACTTCTTGGGTGGAGCGTTGCTCGATACCCGAGTAAGTGTACGACTCTCCGGCATCTAGATGGTGTCAGATGCTTCCGTCCACGAGCTGCGCGTCCTCTCCGTAGTCACCTCATCGTCCTCTCTTGAGATGGATCAGTGCGCATTTGTCCAACCCGAACTGCATAGCGACAGCCTGCGTGTACTCCTGTACCACCCTAAGGGACTGCTGGAGATCCCTCTCTCCAGAGGCATAAAGTTTAATGTCATCTATATAAAATAGATGGGTGACCTTATGCCTCCTGTCGCCGGGGGTACCGCAGTTGTAGCCACGGGTTTTCCGGAGCGAGACGGATAATGGCAGTAGTGAGATGCAAAAGAGAAGGGGGCTGAGGGAATCTCCCTGAAATACTCCTCTTCTGAATGTAACCGACTCTGTTTGGACTCTATCATTACCCGATGTAATGGTAAAGCGAGTCCTCCAGAGCGGCACCAGTTCTTCAATACATCACTACGGGGCCTGGTACCACAAGACATCGAAGCAAGTGAACAATGAGCTCATGCGATGTCATATCAAATGCCTTGCGGTAGTCGATCCAGGCCATAGAGAGGTTCCGCTTATACTGCATGGAGTCCTGCGTGACACATCTGTCAATCAGCAGGTTCTCCTCGCAGCCAGCGACACCTCTGTTCGACCCTCGTTGCTCATATATCCGTTCGTAAACCGGTTCGACTGTGTAGAGCACCTGCATGTACAGAATGCGTGTAAACACCTTCTAACATGCGTTTAGACAGGTTGTCGGTCTGTAGTTCTTTGGGTTGGACAAATCTCCGTTCTTGGGGATCAGCACTGTCCCCCCTCAACAACCCAAGAAGGGATTTGCTGCACCCCATTCAACCAGGAATTACAAATTCTGGCCAAATGGTGGTGGGTGCTCGATAACTTTTTCCACCAAAAGTTATTTATCTCATCGGGACCTGGAGCAGCAAAGTTCTTAGAGCCCTCAAGAGCCCTACGAACCTCTTCTGGGGTTATGTGGTTGCTGAAGCCTTTGAAAAAAGGCTTCAAAGTGTGCATTATTATTATTATTATTATTAATATTATTATTATTATTATATTTCAAAGACTATTCATTATTTGAGGTCATGTACATTAACATTTATATTCAGGCTGCCAAATCTACATAAGTATTCAAATGATTGACCCAAATTCAATTTCCAATTTTTTGTGCATATAATTAAATTAATAAAAAACATAAATATGAATGTGTCCAGTTGAAAACTCAAGAAATGTTTTAATATTATGATTAAATAATTTGTTAGTTTCTCTTAGTCTTGCGGTAATCTGAGAATCATGTATGTTACTGTAATAATAAATAATGCTTTAATTTTTATGATTTTCAGGTTTGAAGATGACCTCATTTTGCCACAAGCGGAAACCACCAATGCAAAGCAGTGGAAAGTGATAAAAATAAATTCCGAGTTGTACAAGTGTAACTCTTGTTCATACACAGCAAAACATAAACCCAACGTTAAACGACATCTACTAGTACATAAAAGTTCTTCAGAAACAACAATGTACCAATGTTATGCTTGTCCATTTCAGACGAAACGTAAGCATTCCTTCAAAGGTCATTTACGACTACACGACAATCCTTCAGAAGTAAAATTGTACGAATGTGACTCATGTTTATATCTAACAAGACACAAAGCTGACCTTAAAACACATCAGCTGATACATAAGGATCCTTCAAAAATAACAATGTACAGGTGTAACTTCTGTCCATATCAATCAAAATGGAAAAAAAACCTTGGAAAACATTTAGTAACACATAAGGAGTTCTCAGAAGTAACAATGTACAAATGTGGCTCTTGCTCATTTCAGGCAACATATCGAAAATGCATTAAAAAACATTTACTGACACATAATCCCTCATTAACAAGGTACAAATGTGACGTTTGTTCATATAGAACAATATACAAAAGTGACCTTGACAAACATTTACTGACACATCAGAATCCTTCAGAAGTAACCGTGTACTCATGTGACAGTTGTTCATATCAGTCAAAATATAAAGCTGACCTTAAAAAACATTTACTGGTACATATGGATTCTTCAGAAATAACAATGTACAAATGTGACGTCTGCTCATATCAGTCAAGATATAAAGGTGGCCTTAACAATCATTTGCTCGTACATAAGACTCCGTCAGAAGTAACAATATACTCGTGTGACACTTGTTCATATCGGTCATTATATAAAGCAGGCCTTAAAAGACATTCACTGGTACATATGGATTCTTCAGAAGTAACAATGTATAAATGTGACCTTTGCTCGTATCAGTCAAAATATAAAGGCGGCCTTAAAAATCATTCACTTACACATAAAAATCCTTCACTGTACAGATGTGACACTTGTTCATTTCAGACAAAGTATACAAACTCCCTTAAAAAACATTTACTGATACATCAGAAGTAGCAATATACAAGCCTGACTCTTGATCGTTTCAGACAAGATGTCAATAAAGTCTTGAACAACATTTACTAGCACACAGTACCTCATTAACAAGGTACAACATCTATTACATAAATGTTCTCCAGAAATAACAATTTTGCATGTTTGACTTAATTGTGTAACAAAAATACAAACCCTCCCAACCCCCCCGGGGTCTTGTAGCAAGTACTCAAGATATGGTGTAACTTTAGGTACCCTTTTTAAACTATGTTATCATGGGTGTAGAAGAATTAAAGGTACGTTATTATTAATAGTAAGAAAGAAAGGTAATATTTATCACAATGTTGCCTGTACTATATGTCGGTTGTGAACAAAGTTAGTATTCAGAAAGACTATAATTTGGTTCTTATTTAAAATTTCGTACGTTTAATAATCTGCTATAAGAGAGAGCATATTTTTGTAAGCATGCATATGTATTTTGGCATATGAGACCCTTCGAGATAAAAACTATGTGTCTAGACATTGAGAACGGAAGCAAGCACATATTGAGCCTATCTTATCTTGCTTGAAAAGTGAATAAAACGCAGATTCCCAGTTACATGTAGAGACGTAATTATCGCTCACCTAGGGGTTTTTAAAAGTCCGGAATGATTGAAATGAAACATACAGCAGTATCTGCGGGTAACCGGCGGAACTAACCCATTGAATGTTATCGACTAAAATTCTTGGCTGCCCACGGGACTATATGCTATAAAGTCGGTCGTTATAGGGGACTGTAAAGCAAAGCGAGAGACTGAAAGGAACTTATAGAGAGGGCGCGGAAGGTATTAAAACAAACACAAACAAAATTAAATTCAAATTTTTTATTCAATAAGTATTTAAAATACATGCTACCATATGGTAATAAACTATTCTTTTCTGTCTCATTTTTTCAATTTATAGTTTGCAAATCAGCATCTAAAATTTACTTTTATGTACGTGTTAAGCAGGTTTATTAAGCAGTCTTACGTATTAAGCACTTTTATTTAGCAGTCTTTTAGCATTTACGTTTACTTACACGTAATTTTGCATTTACATTTGAGATTATTACTTTTTCGAAGCCACATGGTTTGATAATATTTCTCTGCTTTTGTTAAGGCGCTTAGGCCTTCGATCTTGTATTAACTATACGAATCAAATAAATTAGAGACTAGAGACTTTGAATCAAACGTCGTCTTGCAAGAATAAATTGCCAAAAATATATCTAGATTGGATGCTCCACGAGACAATTGGGGCCTGAACTGCACTACCAGAGCTTTCCACCTTCAACCATACTCGGTCTGGAAATCTAGGAGATTGGTATCATATTCACTAATATTTTTTTGTATTAAGTTATTCTTTTTCGCTGATACAATTTTATTAACACAAAATTACACCTAAAATTATATTTCAAATAACTTCATATTATAAAATTTGTTTATTTCTGTAATATATTTTATCGTTCATCTTATTCTATATTTATTTTCCTACCTAAAAGAGACAAATCAACTAATAATTAACTATTATCTCCTTTTCCCGAATAAAACAAAAAGTTCCCCGAATCCGCGACTCTTCTCCGGCTAAAACCAGCAAGTCGTCCGCATATGTTGCCTCAATTATTTCCCAAAAATATATAATAAGGGAAAGTAGGTAAGAATACGAAAAAATATTTCGGGCTAGTTGCGATGGTCGACTGCGAGTTATAAGTTCGACAAGCAGTACCTGCACAAAATCGATAATGACAGAAGGTATTCTGTGCACATATATCTTCAGAAGGGGGTTGGTGGTATGAACACCTGGATTTTTTTTATGTAGCTTCGCTCAAAATCATATTGCCCACTACTTGAGTTCGTATATCGTGGTAGCTTTAAACTCTGGCTCTAGCTAGCTTGCTCGGTTGAGTGAGAAATTTCTATTTTTTACTAAAATGGTGTACCACTTAGTTAATATAAACAGTGACCTGTTCGCAACTAGGAGCCTCGAAGGATAAATTCGTTTCATCATTCAATTGCCTCTCATTTTAACTGGAGGAATACATAAACAGTCTATATCCCACTATACAAGGTGTCTCACCGGGAACTGAATCGATCGATATAGAGAAAAGTACGCATTAGAAAATTTTGAAAATTTAGATAATTACTAAGTAGGTCAAATGGAACACCCTGTATTTTTTTACGTCAAGTTGTGTAAAATTGCATTCCCTTTTTTCTGATATTAGCATTGTGGGGGTTAAAGTTACAACTTTTTGAAATATTTGCGATTTTATTAGAAATTCATGAACTGTTGTGATCATTTCATCAAAATAACCATGATTAGAAACAATCAGTCATTATCTTATGTCAAAGAATGCCAGCACGTTTAAATTATACCAACGAAATTTTTTTAAATTTGTTTATTATTTATGGAGAATGTGATAAAGTAATATCAAGAACTTGCAACATATTTGCTACTCGATATCCACAAAAACGCAAAATAACACTAACATTGTAACATGCGTATTAATCGAATTGAAGATATGGCATGAACTAAAATAGCAGAGAAAAGATCAATTTAAAATATGATTTCATTTTAATTTAATAATTGCTCAAAATTCCGCCCTCGAACCTCGACACATTTTTCGCACCTTCGGATTAGTTCCTCATGGGCAGCTCTTCTAATTGAATCCTGTAATATGTTTTGAAATGCATTTCTTACTCTTTGCTTACAATCTTCAATGGTTGTTAATGGGCACTCATAAACTTTATTTTTAATAGTTCCCCAAATGAAATAATCCAGAACTGATAAATCGGGCGAGCCAGGAGGCCATAAGAAAGGTCCATTATTGGCAATCCATTGATCATAAAAAGTTTCTTGTAAATAATTATTAATTAAATATGCGTTATGTGGGGGAGCACCGTCGTGCTGATAAAAAATATTTCTACGTTCGGCGAGAAGTAAATTTTCTAAATAGTTATTATTCAAATTTTGTAAGATATTCAGATATCTTTCACCTAAAAAAAAAAAAAAATTTACCTATACATATTAGCAGAAGAGAAAATTTAATTTACCGTTTAAATTTTCCTGATAAAATTGTAATGCCACCACTCTATTGCTTCTTATGGCACAGTAAACATTGAACTGCCAACTTTCCTGAAAGTTTCGCTCTCCGAACATATGAGGATTTGAGTCACTCCAATAATGCGAATTGTGTCTATTAAAAAGTCCATTTTTAGTAAATTTTGCTTCATCTGTCCATATAATATTTCCCAAATAAGAATCGTGACCCTCACTCCTCAGACCTTATTAGAATAAGCTCACAAAAATTCTGTCTTCTTAGGAAATCTGTTTCTTTTAATCCTTGAACCATATGGAATGAAAACGGGTGAAACTTATGTTTTAATAAGATTCTGTGAATTGAATCCTTGCATAGTCCCGATTCCAGAGCAGCTTGTCTTAATGACGTCCTTGGAAATGCATGAAAATATCCCAGAATGACTATTTCAATGTTTTCGTCATCAACAATAAGCTTTCTTCTTTGCATTTTTGCCTTGACAGAGCCATAATTTTTAAAATTTTCCAGTATGCTTTTT
Source organism: Leptura quadrifasciata (assembly GCA_963675555.1). Taxonomy (NCBI): domain Eukaryota; kingdom Metazoa; phylum Arthropoda; class Insecta; order Coleoptera; family Cerambycidae; genus Leptura; species Leptura quadrifasciata. Next base: position 91,395,275 of record OY776680.1, on the reverse strand, counting down.
ACATGTTTGGTGACGGTTTCCGTTTTTCTGGCTACCGAGTAGCAAATGTGCTGCAAGTTCTTGATATTACTTTATCACATTCTCCATAAATAATAAACAAATTTAAAAAGTCTTCGTGGGTGTAATTTAAACGTGCTGGCATTTTTTGACATAAGATAATGACTGATTGTTTCTAATCATGGCTATTTTGATGAAAACAACTTGACGTAAAGAAATACAGGGTGTTCAATTTGACCTAAACAAGTTTTCGCGGTTTGAAGTTGACAAAATGTAAAGCGAAAAACGGAACACTTGGTATGATGTTATTGAATTTATTTCAGTTGTAGAACGTAGTTTCCTTATGTACTTTTTATGTGACAAGAAGCAAATGAGGATCTTTTACACGAAGAAAGTTATAACGGTTCTTGCAAACCGTTGCACCTGTCAAATTTTCTATAAAATGTTAAATATCTCTGAAACGGCTAGGTTTAGATATAGGATATGCTACATATTTTCGACTCAGAATATTATGCTCTTTTCGAAAACCCTAACATATATAGGGTGTTCCATTTGAAATAAGCAAGCTGGTATCAACTTCCGGTATAAGCGGGAGTGCCAGCTGCTTGTAATTGTTTTAGTTGGATTGACCACACCGACATTAGTAATTATCAAAATTTTCTGATGTGCACTTTTCTCTATATCGATCGATTCATTTCCCGGTGAGACACCCTGTATAGACGTGGAGAACTATATACATCTCACACATACTGGCAACGCTTGATCATAGTGGCACATATTTTATGCTTCAGAACTGACTACAAAATAATTATCCCAATTTTTACATATTTCATTTTTAATTAAGAGTTGGGCTTCTTAAGGGCCAAATTATTAATAGGCTGTTAAAGTGACTTACTTAGCGGGTAGATAAATTTTGTGCTTTTCGTTCGTGCTAATCATACGTGATGGTAGTTCGATCGTTCTATTTGTTTTCTCCCTCTCTTGTTTTTTAGAATCATGTTTAATAATCCCTTTGCCCCTTTGAAATTCGAATCATACATTTTTCGTGTTCACTTTAAAGTAATCACTGATCATGTTTGTCTGTTTATAACCTAAATTGCCTTTCAAGATATTTCCGTTTTGTTCTCTGAAAATATATTTTGTTTCAAAAATTGTTTTTTTCATTTATTTACTAGCCCAGGCGGTATTGTTTTGGGTTGGGTGAATCGGGTAGTATGGCAGATTTTTGGCTTAGTCACTCACTAAAAATCATAAGAAATGATAATTCCACTATGGCGCTAGTTTAAAAATGTGGGCTTAATTTTTTATTAAACAAAGTGTGAAAAAATTCCGTTTTTTTCCCTATTTTTTCATATATCTCAGTAACTATCGCTTTTAGAGAAAAGTTATAGCAGTGAAAAAGTTTTGTAATTGAATTTTAAATAAGATGCAGTTGGTTGCGAATCAAAAAATTCAATTTTACTATTGCAAAAATAGTAAAAGTCGCAAAGAAAATTTTGAAATAGCTTATCTGTGGAATTTTTTTCAAATACTTAAATTATATGTAGGACCTTCATACTTGGCTAAAGAAAACTGTTTAATATAATAAATCTTCCCACGAAACTTCATCAAGATCGGACTTTTAGTTTTTGTATATTTTGCAATCTGACCTTCGTTTTGAAAATTTGCAAATTTTCAAAATGTTGCTGAGGCTAAACTAAAGCATTTAGAAAGTTGAAATTTTTTTGACATATAAAAGAGCACTCAAATTTTCAAATCCATTTTGAAATATTAAAATTCGTTAATTAGAAGAGCCTAGGGAATTGTTTAAAAATTGGCAATTTTTTTTACTTATAAACAAATGCAATAACTGAAAATTTTCAACGGATTTTTATTTTTAAAACATATTTGAAAGTACACGGAAAGACGCTCCTTTAAAAAAAGCACGATGATTCGTTTATTAGAACCAGTGTTATGATGGACCAAAGTTGAAGTCAATTTATTTCGTCCTGTATTTTTTTGTACTGCTTTAGGTCTCTAATTATTTTTTCTGTGTGAGTACAAAATGTTTTAGACAAAAGTTGTAGGTCTAGATGAGTACTATCCAACGATGTATCGCATGTACATATTTGATTCGAAATAAAATTTTGAGAATTTTTTGAAGTCTGAACCGCCATTTTCAAAATTTTTCCTGTGTTTCAGCAAAAAATGTTTTAGACAAAAGTTGTAGGGCTAGATGAGCACTATCCAACTTTGTCACATAAGTTCATGTAGTGATGCGTTCGTTCCATGTACATGACGTTTCGATCATGATTAGTAAAACACGGATTAAGTTCATGTAAACAGTGATTAGTGTTCATGCACGAACGAAAGCAACTCGTATTGAAATTGACGCCTGGGAGACCCAGCTGATAAATAATGTTCATGTTAGGTGATGTTAGCACCGTTATCTTAGGGTAGGTATTTATAATTTCTATTTTTATACTACAAGGAGATATCTTTATCAGATGCCATAACAGCTTATAATAATTTGGTCCTAAATTGTGAAGACTTTAAAGCCGTTGTGAAAATAAATGGAAATTGTAGAGTAACTGAGTTACTTTGTTGGCGTGTTGACAATGCTGTGGCCACAGACTAGCAGACTGGCAACTCAATGTTAAATTTTAGGAAATACAAGGAGATATCTTTATCAGATGCCATAACAGCTTATAATAATTTGGTCCTAAATTGTGAAGTCTTTAAAGCCGTTGTGAAAATAAATGGAAATTGTAGAGTAACTGAGTTACTTTGTTGGCGTGTTGACAATGCTGTGGCCACAGACTAGCAGACTGGCAACTCAATGTTAAATTTAAGGAAATACAAGGAGATATCTTTATCAGATGCCATAACAGCTTATAATAATTTGGTCCTAAATTGTGAAGACTTTAAAGCCGTTGTGAAAATAAATGGAAATTGTAGAGTAACTGGGGGTCGATTCTCAAATGTCACCACACCGATGTCGTGGACGACAAATACCAGTTGTCTATTGAAATAAACATTTCGTTATTCTCTAATGTCGTAGTAGACAATTCTTAATAGACATAATGTAGAGTGGGTATAACCCGTCGACAATCGAATGTCGTGATCGACACCATAGATAAGAAAGGATAATAATTGACGTGCTCTCTCTACTGCGCTAGGGAGAGGAGTGAAAAACGTTTCTACATCTGTGTTTGTGTGTTTATGTTTAACTCAGCACAGAGATTCTTTTGGTTTTCGCTGTTTAATTATTTATTATTTTCTACCAATTGATGAATGAAGATATAGAAATTTTAAATGTGGAAAATAATGAAGCTGCACTACAAAATCAGAGAAAACCCATGTATATATGAGAACGGCTATCTTGCCGATTCTAACAAAACAATTTTCTGTGAAATTAATTACATTTCAAGATTTGGCTTTTTAGTTTTCTCCATTGTTTCCAACCTTTTTTCGATCAAGGTATTGAATTCAGGATCACTGCTATTTCTTCCCATTTTTTTAGCGTCTTTAAATGAAAAATTTGTGGGGAATTTCCCCGAAATTAAAATCTCATATTCTCGACTTTTCAATAAATCTACCATGTTCTTTTGCTGTTGTGAGCAGTAGGACAATTTTTTATTATCTATATGGCAATGTCTACAGCTCCGGGTAAATCCGTATGATTAATTTTTATTATTCCTCCGTCTAAAACCGGGCATGCGCATGATTGGCTGCCGTCGAGGGCAAGGGACATTATCTATCATAAGCAACTATACTACATCAAAAAATATTAACATATTTAACCCAACGAACTAACCTAAAGAAATATTCGTATTACGTATTTTAGTTAACAAAATGTGGTAAAAAAAAAAACTGTAGCAAGCGGATTCGAACCCTCGACCTCACGTGTGAGAATCAATTCAATTCAAAAGAGCTTTATTAAAATTTAATTGGAACAGTGGACTGCCTCCCCAGCACCCATCCCGGGACCGATCCTGCGACCACCGCGTTGACGCGGTGGTGCATCGCAAGGTCGGGCCGAGGCGGGGCTGGTTCGGCGTAAGTAAAAAATGTATATAAAAATAAACCTAACTCCTTTTACAAAAACAAGTAAATTAAAAAGGTGATTTTGTACAAAAATGCTTAAAAAGTAAAGCTTAACATAAAAAGGGGTTAAAACGATCACTGGCTTTCGCCGTTCGCGCACATTCACTATTTTTAAAATTTTGTTGCTGTCGCTGGCACCGTAACTTGTACGACGTGCCATCCGCGAATCACTCCAGCGACGGGCTGCGCAAGGCTGGCCTAAACTGTGATTCTAAATTTTGAATTGTTTTTGTATAAAAAATTTGGAAACTGTTACAAGATTAATGAAGGAAGAATGAATTTACAGACAAAAATGTACAAACAGAAACGAAGGAACAAAAAACGCGAAAACAAAAATACAGAAAAACAAAAGAAGAGGGGGACAGGAAAGAATTGAAAGGCGATGAAAGGTATGAAATATCAGTGAAAGTGAAAGGTGGATAGTAGCAGGGAAGGTGTAGTAGGTGAAAGTTTGGCTAGAGTGGCTGCCGGAAGATCGGTAACGTTTGGTAAGGTAAGGGGTGTTTAATCCGAAATGGGGCATTGTTAGCGGACTATCGCCCAGTTTGAACGAGTAGAAGTTTTGAGAGATGCGCTGGACGTAGTCGGCTATCGGGGTGATGTCGTTGCAGCGTTCGTAGAGGTCTCTGAGGGAGGTGTACCTTCCTGAGTTGGATATGAGGCGCATAAATTTTCGTTCTAAAATTTCGAGTTTTTTCATTGTCGTGGCCGGTATGCTGCACCAGACCGGCGCCGCGTATGTGATGGACGGCCTGACCACCATTGTGTACAACAACTTTTTATTATGTCTGTTTAGTCTGCTACCCCTGACCATGAGCGGATACAGACTCCTGGACAGGGAGTAGACCGTCCGTATAGTTTCGTTTACGTGGGTGTTGAACGTCAGTCTTCTGTCCAGTCTGACCCCCAGGTACTTCACGCATCCCCTAATAGGAATTTGGTTGCCCCTGATCGAAATTGGCGTGATTAGTCGATTTTCTGTAAATCGACGCGTGAAGCAGATCGCCTCCGACTTCTCGGCGTTGACGTGTGAGAATCGGGACCCTAAGTATTACACCACAGACTGCTGATGGGCACAGACTACCAGACTGGCAACTTCCCTGAGAAATTTATCCGGTCAAGGTCGAGGCAGCAGAAGCCAAATTCAGATGTCGCTCTTAACGCAAATGTCGTTTGAAACGTCAAACGTCGTCCATTGTTATTATGTTGTTTATATTGTGTACTGTGATTGTGTTGTGCTGGTGATATTATTTTTGTAGAGACTTGACTTTTTAACATAGAATACGTAGTTTTTAGTGCCCTTTAAAAATTTCTATTTCCAAAGGGGAGTTAGGTGAGTGTTATTGTGCAAATATACATTGGATTACAGTAATATATAATATTGCATTTTACAGGTTATTTCTTAAAATGTCTTCTGACTTCTGCATTGTTTGTGAAACTGAAGAAGTTGATGTGCAAAAATTGCACTATTTTCCCAGGAACCTTCATAAGTAAGTGTGCATTTGCTCCAGTCTTTGTTTTTAGTTTTTGCACAGTGCAATATATATTTCTAAATATCGTAAGACTACTTCAAATTATTGTTCTGCCTTACCACAGTATCTACTTCAAATAAATAAATAAATATTATCGTTTTCAGATCGAAAATGTGGCAGGACTTAATGGGAATGAAAGTGTCAGAAAATACTATACGCCTTCTTAGAATTTGTAATAAGCACTTCACAGTAGCGTCGTATTCAAATGATACCGATTACATCCTCAATAGAAATGCAGTTCCTACCCGGTATCCATGTGGAGACACAGTAGAAACACAAAGGGATTGTACACCTGTACCCATACAGGTTGAAGATATACGTCTACCATCGACATCACATGGTCTTCGTGTTTCTTCTGCACATAATGAGGAATTAGAAAACCCGCATCCAGACACATCTAGTAGTGTCCCAAGTACTCCAGTTGATCGTTCATCAACACCTCTACCATCGTATACCAAATCTGGGGGATTCAGAGGCCAAAGTTCAATTTTTAAAAAATTGTGTCAAGAAGATACAACCCCAAGGAAGAAAGTTATGTTTAAGGTAATTTCAAAAAAGGCAGATCACATACAAAAATTAAAAAAGTTGCGTAAAGAGCGAGCAAATAAAATTTAAAAAATGTGTGACCTGAGTAACTCTGATGTCAGAAATATTTTTAAGGACCTAAAGTCAAGTACTGTTGACTTTTTAATATCTCAACTACACTGTGCAAAACCATATATTTCATCAGGTCCAGCGGCGGGATTCTAAGTTGCTATCATATTAAGCCGATACGATACTACTGGTTGTAAGTACGTATCTTATAACAATTTTAACTCTTAATCGACAGAATACGCTCGATACCAAAGAAGTTATTGTTTCAGTCTTACGATATTATAACAGTTTACTCTATAACAACTTAGAATTTCAAACGACACGTGTTTGAAATTCGTTGCTATCATATCGATTCGATAGGAACTTAGAATCCGGCCACTGTAGTCATGTTTGCCTTGAGTTTTTTTTATTGAGGTACTAACCTTGTCATCGCTGAAAATTCGAATTTGGAGAACATTGTTATCATATAAGAGGTTGCAAGGCGAGTATTTACTACAATTAATAAATGCACACGAAAAGAAATTAGCAAGAGAGTTATTGTAAAATATAAATATGGTTCTCTTGATATTGATAATTTAATTAAATATAATAAAACAAAAGTGCCTTAAATATTAATAATAGTAATAAACTGTCTTTATTTGTGGCGGAGTTAAGCAAAGCTACTCTTCCACTCGACCACATAAAAATACAAGTTTTATGATGTAATTTTTAAAGCATCTATTTAGGTTAAGGATATTTGTGTTTTTAATTCTTATGCTTTCTTTTACTATGTATTTTTCCTTTGTCATACTTTTTATTACATGTTTATTTATGTCTGACAAAATAAAGTTCTATGATGTATTACAAATTTGACTTTTAATTTCCTATAGTATATATATATAATATGGCGTATTTGACATTGAAATTTGTGATCAAAGATTAAGCATGAAACGGCATTGCACTTTGATCACAAATTTTAAATGTCAAATATGTACATAAACTGTAAGTTAAAGTAAACAAATGGTCAAATCTCCCGCGTCTGCAACTGTGGCGCCCTCTGAATTTGGCTTCTGCAAATCGGAGAGAGAGAGAGATAGAGTTCTGGACAAAAATTTAACATTGAGTTGCCAGTCTGGTAGTCTGTGTGATGGGTAACCTTAAACCTTATAATTCTTACTATATCAATATGTTTGAACGTCATCGCGCATGTGCGGCGTGAATTGCCTGGACGGAGGAATAGGAATAATAAAAATTAATCATACGGATTTACCCGGAGCTGTAGACACTCCCTATCTATATTTGAAAGAATGGAAAGGCCTAACCTCAAGGAAAAAATTAAATATAATCCCCACAGATTTATGGAAGCGTCAGGACTCGGGCACACTCGGAATCGACACAAAAATGTGGTAAAATTATCCGAATGCGATGTTGCCACCTGCTAATCATCGAGAAACAATTGTCTACTAAGATTTGTAGTCGCAGAGCTCTCGAGAATACGTTCCTCACAAGTTACTCGACATCAGTGACCGACAATTTGTCACAAGTGACAATTTTGATCGTCATTTGAGAATCGGGTCCCGGGAAGCACAATTTACCGATCATCATAAATAAAATGTATAAAAACTGAGATGATTGTTTTGTAGTCGCTAAAAATAGACGCATAATGTGCCAAGGACTCTTAACAACGTTTGTATATGTGCCAGCCACAGAGATAATATGTATAATCTCTGTGATGCCAGCCAGAGAGTTGGAATAGAATAGAGTAAAAAAAGTGGGCGTGACAACTGGCCACGAGACAAATTTTTTTACCCACTTACGAAAATGGCAAAAACATGAAACAACCGTATCGATTAGCATCCGACAAGAAGTAGGAAAATAGTTCCGCCATACTATCTCTCCGGGTCCCCGGTCCGTTGTGAGGAAAAGTGGAAGAACGAAATTATGGGGTTATTTCTTTATTCGTAGTTGGCAATGCCCAAGGTCATTAACATTTTTTAACCTAACTTTTACTTCTGTGCTCTTGTCTCACTGATCAGTGTATTGTCTCACAGACATTGTCTTTAATATCTTATCTAGTCGTTCTAAACAGGTTTACATAAGAAAATGGATCCAAATACCAGTAATTTAGCAAGTAGCAAAATTTCCTTACAAAACAGTACCTGTGAAGAATGGAACAGTGACGTCAGTCTTGATGAAATTTCTTTGAAGCAAGAAATTGAATATAATATTGTAGATAAATTAAGCAAAGAAGAGAAAAAACCTTTAATTATAGATTTAGAACCTAGCTGTGACGATATTTCGAATAGTATACCTAGTGAGTTGCCAGAAATTTTATCGCAAAGTGACCAAAAGTGTATAATACAGAAGAAAACTATTTCAAATAGTACTGAAAAGGATCAGAGTATTGAAGTTGAGGGAAAAGTGAACCAGAGAAAAAATGGAACTTGTGAGAAATTATGTGTGGATTCGCGACGAGAGAGTCTTCAACAATTGCAGCAGCAACCTTTCAGTGGAAAACACAGGTATTTATGATGAATTCGATTTAGCCTCGAAACTTTATTAAACAGCTGATAAGTCATATCATATTTGAGTTAGTTTTCATTTAGAAACATTCTTAAATATGGGAGAAGTTAATTTCTGTGCTGTTTATTATGGAGTTATTGATGAAAGCTTGTTCTATACACTATAGACACTATAATTTTTTTTTGGTTAACTTTTGCATCTGTAAAATTTATAATTTTTGAGGATGAGGTCATCATTGAAGACATGGACCATGAGGACCTACCTTGAGTCTTGAGTTCTTAGTTGCTTACGATAAGTTATTGTAACAGCAACTTGTCACCTACATATATTTTTTTTAGTGCATTGTGTTCCTGCGAATCAAAATTGAAGAAAGTATTTGAAAGGCATTTGGATAAACACAGCGGCAAAGTATTATTCAGATGTCTTTATTGCCAGTTTCAATCAATGCATTTGAAAGATATGATAGGGCATATCAGCAATACACACCAGATCGGGTCTAAAATGGTTCAATGCGACAGAGTTCTGGTAAGTTTTCTGTTTTATTTGAAATAATCAATTAAATCAGTTGTCCCCAAACTTTTTAGCCTAAGGGCCACACTGAGTCCCAAAGGCCAAAACCTAGCTAGCTCATCATACCAATATACTGTAATTTTGAACTACGTGCAAATTTTCGTATTGGGACTGGTTGGCGAGTGAGATATCCATGGCGCGGGTGTGGACTCCACTTCATTAGAAATTTCGGTTGGTACTTATGGGAAAGTGTCAGACATTTCATTGCCTCGGAGATAGCTGATGCGCGTGCTGCACGTTACGTATTGTTACGACTACTCACAACCATTCTGAATATATAGAAGTGAGATCTCGCGGTGTGTAGAGAAGTAAAGTATATACGATTGGAATTGAAACCGTATAAAAACTAAAAGCCGGCAAAAACAGTCGGCATCTCTTTATTGTACATGGGCGGAGGTAAATAGAAATGCTTGTCATAACAAAATGATAAGATTTTCGGGCGTTATTATATTATCCTCTGTTTCAAATGGTCTCCAGAAAGCCATAGTAAATTGGTAAATAATTAAAATATTTTACCTTTTATACAGTAGTAAATATTTATAAATATGAACAGTAACTAACTAAACTCCTACGCTTGATATTATAATAGGTATTTATGCGCTGCACTGGCACATAGACAGCACGATATTAGACTTCCACGTTCCAAGATAAAGAAACGATTTACGAGTTTTTTTGTGCTAGTAGGCCTGTCCATTTTATTACCTATAAACCAGTGCAGTCGTAGATGGTTCATTCAGGCTGATTACATTGCCAGTCTCGGATTCGCCTGCACAGTTTCAACTACCGTTCGAATCTCAATACCATTGCCAAATATATAGGACAAAATATCAAGGTCAGTACGCACGGTCCTGTGCTTTAAGACTGACCAGTTTCAATTCCAATCGTATATACTTTAAAGTGCAAGACGTGGCAAAGCTACAGCAGTACAGCTCCATCTTGTGGGAAAGTGGCGTAATTACGCGAAAACGTCAATTATGCTTGGTTGATCGAAGTATATAACGTCATCTTATAGCGAGCAGCAGAGATAGAGCATGTTCTGGAAAGGTTCTCTGCATGATCGCTTGCCTGGATTCCAGGCTCTGGAAGGTTCAAGTACTTTCGAGGGTTTTCGAATATAACATTAAGAGAGAGAGCTTCAAGTATAGAATAATAAGACATGATTTACTTAATTTTTTCAATAAATTTTCGGTGTAACTTTCTCATGCCATTTTATAATCCAAAGTTACTCCCAGAAATTTTGTCTCTTCTGTATGAACAATTGACAGATGATTTGCCTTAATTAAATTACTTGAGTTATGATCAACGTTCTTTGAAAGAATGACTAAAAAAATATTTTATCAGCATTTAGAACTAGACCATCGCTTAAATACTATATAGAAAACTCATCTACTGATGTATCGACTTGAATAACTGTGATCTCCAAAGAGCTACCGGACATTAAAAAGTTTGTATCATCAGCATAGACAATTGATGCATTAGGTGTTACGCAAGAATGTGCCATATCATTCACAAAAATTAAGAGTAAAAGACTGAGGATAGAGCCCTTCAGTAAACCATTTTCACTTCAGATTTATACAAATCAATTATTACTGCTTGCTTTCTATTATCCAGATAAGAATTGGCCAATTTTAAAAGCTTTTCCAAGAGCGAATTGTGGTCAACTGTCAAAAGCTCTACCAAGGTCAAAAAATAAAGCTATTGGTTGCTCCTTACTAGCACATTATGAACATAATCCTTCAATAGACCTATCCAGTTAGAACAAGCGAGCGAGATATATACAGCCTAATGTGTGTTGAGTGAGACAATAAACTAGTGCGTGGTACGTTGTGCGCATTCTTGTGGCAACTGGCTACCTCTGTATCCCAGAAACGCGTTGAATGTACGAACGACAGTGTGCAGTAATATACATTATTAGATAACATTATTAAATAACGTACGATTCTAAATTTGAAATTTGTGAAATGTGGGAGAAAAGTTTAAGTAGATTTAAGGAATTTAATTTCGAAACAGCAGCGTCATTTTTTAAAGAAAATGGGTGGACTTTCCGACAAAAGTGTAAAGGTTATAAGTTTTTCGTGGAAGGTTATATACACGATGTATATACTGACGATTTAACAATTAAAGGAAAATGCTACAAAAGTCAGAAAAAGAATGCTAAACCACATGAAATGTGTATGATTTTTGAAAGAACTACGAAGTTAATTCTCAAAGAAGTTCATTGCACTTGTGAAGCTGGGTAAGTATGTTACTTTTATATTTATGTTTGAAAATATGTCTAAACAGGACACATATATCACACGATTTATTTGGACCAAACTATATTACAGTTAACTTCAATAATCAGGGTTAAATATTATACTTATCTACCGACCTACTTACTTATTTAAATTTAGTTTATTTTTAGAAATTCCCAATCTTGTAACCATGTTGTTGGCTTTGCATATTTGTTACACGATTTAACTGTAAAGCAGTTAAGTGAAGTTCCAGAGGATGATGTATCTTGCACGTCAGAACCTATGGTATGGAATAAACCACGTGGAAAGAAAATAGAGGCAGAAAAAATCTCAGATGCCATATTTCAAAAGCCAACAAATATCACAAGAAAAAAAAATCCTGTACAGTCAACTTTATTTGATTCCAGAACTTCAGCGGTAAAAATAGTGACAAATTGTGAAATTTTAGAAGTTAAAGAACATTTAAAGGCCATTAATAACAGAATTCCCTTTTCTTATTTATTAAATCAGATTGAAGAAGCCGACACGAAACTGTTGACAGGTATCTATGAATCATATCAACTTTGGGCAAAAGTAAAACATTTATATTTGTTTCAGGCATTACCGTTCCTGTGGGATCAATATTAGAATATCAGTTGCAAAAAACTAATGTAGAAGAAAATAAAAATCACAGATTACAACTACCTTTATTAGATTCCGAGATAAGCAACATATTTTTAACTATTCCACCAGTGCATATTGATGAATTCTTTGGAATCATTTTTAGCACTGCCAGTGAGATTGAACAAAAAACGCAATCACAAGCTAACTGTTCACTGTGGCATACGGAAAGAAAAAAACGATTCACTGCCTCTAAATTTGGAACTCTGTGTAAGAGAAAGAAAATAGTAGATGAAAAGTTTTTGCATTCTATTATAAGTAGTGCAGATATCAGCATGTTGCCACATGTAAGACATGGTACACAGTTTGAAAATGTTGCAAAAATGAAATATGTTACATTAAAAGCAAGAGATATTTTTGATTGCGGTTTAATCATCCATCCATATGGACCACACATCGCAGCTTCACCCGATGGAATAGCATTTGATGAAACCTTTGGTTATGGTGTCGTGGAAATCAAATGTCCAAGTGGTAGAAGGTACACAAGTTTAAGTGAGGCATGCAAAGTACCTACATTTTATTTAAAATCTAATGAGAACTGCGAAATAAGACTCAAAAGAACGCATGATTACTTTTACCAGGTACAAGGTCAAATGTTCATTTCTGGTACACGTTGGTGTGATTTTTGTGTATATTTTAGCCATACTGATGAACTGTTTGTCGAACGGATAGAACTGGATGTATCATTCTGCACCAAAATGTACAATAAATTAACAGAAATGTATATAAAACTGGTTGTACCTATTTATCATGACAATAAAATGAATTTGTAAACATAATATACATATTTTTATTTCACATTTCTATTTGTTTAACAATATAAATCATTTCTTTATTAAAGGATATCTGAAATTACTTAAAAGACAGCACACTGTATAAATTTGATTTATGCTTCCTAATAAAGATATTGGAATATTGTTACGCAATATTTTGTACTTTTTTATTCTGTTTATTGCACGTTCTACATGTATTCTTTCTTTAGCTATCATTCTTGTTTTTCTTACATCTTCTGAACTGAACTGCATGCCAGAGATTCGAAATATAGGTATATTTAAGTTGACATTAACATCTTCAAATAAGGAAACTACGTTAAAACCTTTATCTGCTAATATTATATCTCCTTCAAATAACTCCCCTGTGATAACTTTCTTTTTAATAACTGACAAATATCCGCTGTCGGTTATAATTTTTTTATCAGATATAGAACCTGTGAAAAGTGCCGAAATAAAAATAATTGCACCATTAGGGTCAATCATAAGAAGTGATTTTAAAGTTGTTGCACCCTTATAATTAGAGTAGCACTGACTTTGTCTTACCATTGAAGATGGTGTTTCAATGTAAAATTCGGTGCAGTCAATACTTCCAATAACATTAGGGTATTTTTTTATAAATTGTGGTAGTGCATTTGCTCGGAGAATATCTCGATGTGGCCATATATTTAGGCTGCCCAATCTTAAATACATAAAATTTATCCAACTCAAAAAAAGTTTAGCTACTGTTGGTTTTGATACACCAAACATATCTGATAAAATTTCATAATCAAGTGCCTTTCTTAATTTTATTAAGGTTAAAAAAAATTGATTTGCAGCTGACAATTTCCTTGCGTTTCTTTTTATTTTAGATTCCCCTGCATTCAACAGAACGTCAGAAGAATCTTTTGAAGGCAAAATAAATTTAAAAGCTATTAAAAATATTTCATATGTTTGCATTCCAGTGTAATATAATATTTTTTTATCGCTATCGCGAAATTTTTCTATGGAAAAAATTGGTCGACAATTTGTCTTATGTGTTTTCATTTCTATTGTTTCGCGGGCTTTTTGAAGTTCACTGTTACACTGTTTCAGACGACTGATTTGTTCATTTAAGTTATTAACACGAGATTTTAAATCTTGATTTTCAATTAGTATCTCTGTGGTTGGGGAAAACATTATATTATTTTGGCTCTTTAAATTAGTATCTTCGGTAATTATTTCATCTTCCGGAGTGATCGAGTGTTGATTTGATGAAGATGGTGAAATAATTTCTGGGGCCGCGATTTTTCTTCTTGTATAAATGGATTCACGTTCGGCTGTTTTCTTTGTCCATGTAAATACAGATGGCACTACATTTTTGCGAAGTTTCAAGATATTGCCAGCATACCAATAGTCTGTTTTTAAAAAATGTGCAGAGCAAACCTGACAAATAAAAATTATTTTACAATTGAGTATGATATACTTGTAATACTGTTTTACTAACCTTTGTATTTTCTTTAATTACAAATGGACAGGGATTTTTTACAGATTTTCTACTTTCACGTCGTACTGCGTGTAACCATTGTTTACGTAAAAGTTCATTCTTTGGGAATTTGCTCGATTTGAACAATTTGGTACACAACAAGCATGAACCATAATAACAAAATCACTAGATGTTTACACTGTCGTATACCAAATACTAATAAAAATAGGAATTTTTGCTATGTAACCCAAGCAGAAACACTAACTAGTAAACTAACACAAGCATTAGCGAAAGCGATCGTCAGACTATTGCCACAAGAATGCGCGCGCACCACAGTGAGTGACGTATTCACAGCGGCTTAACAGGATCGGTCTATTGCGGTTACTGTGGATTTATTTTTCTGAATCCATGTTGACTTGAGATTAGCAATTTATGGAATTCCAAATGTTTTTTATTAATCTGCTATTAAAACTAATTTTGTACACTGATATATCTGTAATTATGTGCCTCAATTCTCGATCCCTTGTGTTTGCATAAAGGTATGGATTTTGAAACTTTTAATAAATCATTGTATTGGCCGGTAGCAAAAGATTCATTAATTAAGTAGGACAGAGGAACACAAATTTCATCAACTACGGCCCTAAGGACCTGACCCCTTATGTCATCTATCCCTACAGCTGGTTTTTTTGTTGGTTTAAGCAATAGCAACTTCTGGTGCGGTAGGGAATAGCTAAAAATTATGTATAACATTGTTCTGTAGTAGTTCAAATGTGCTTTTAGAGGGCGGAATATTAAAACATAATATTTTTAGTCGCAAACTCCTCTATAAAATCCTTATTTTACTATAAGGAACATAACCAGGCTGCAACCGACAGCTACTCTCCGGGCTATGTGCCCCGCCGAATGCTGAATTACAAGCTGCAAGCCTGGCCGTTAAGTGTAACAATTGCATATTACCATCAAAACGCTAATGCTTCGATTGCAACAAACACCAGCCGAAAGACTGATCCTACTTAAAGGAGCTTTCGTGCCAGTCATCACACACCACTTGCAGACTGCAGTTTCGAGCTGTTGGCTCTCGTCAGTGCATGGTAGGCATGTGATGACACACAAGATCACTTGACTATTTAGTACATTTCGGTATCTTTGGGATAGCGACATGTAAAATAGTCAGCAGGCGCCATCTAGCGGTCCAGCGCTGGGCGGGGCACATAGCCCGGAGAGTAGCTGTTGGTTGCAGCCTGGTTATGTTCCTTATAGTAAAATAAGGATTTTATAGAGGAGTTTGTGACTAAAAATATTATGTTTTAATATCCCGCCCTCTAAAAGCACATTTGAACTATGCTAAGCTCAGTCAGGCTATTTATTTTTTGATTGCAACAGACAGTGGAGAGTAGCTTCACTTCATTTTTTATTTCGGTCGCGGATGAGAAACTGAAGTTGACATTGTAATTGGATTAATTAACTAACGAACATTAAATGATAATTTTCATTCCTGGTCATCAAAGTTAGGTTATTCAAATGTCAAATGAAATACCAATCAGTTGCTTTGCACATGGTCGGTTTGGTGTCAAACAGAGCCCCACCTGCTACTACACTGCCTTTGCATTTTATTACGGAGATAGTTTTTCATTACCACTAGTGCATTAAACAAAGATTGATTATTGATTGGATAAATCTCTGCATAACAGTCTACAGTATTGGCAGGTAAAAATATTGAATCGATGTCTATGTAAAAGAGAAGAGAAGTGGCCAAATAATATGCCGAAAAGAAATAGATTTAACTTATGGTGTTGCCATTTTTTTCTTTAGCAGCAGAAACTGTAGAAAATCCTAGTCTTCTGGTTAGCTACGCTTCGCGAATTGCTAGGGTTATAAATGAATGGTCTTGTAGATTGTATTGTTGTATGTTTTGTTTTCTTATAGAAAGTGGAGATCCGAGGGAGAATATGCGGAGTTTGTTTGAAAGTATGTGACAACTTCAAAACTGTAGAGGGAGATATGAAAGATGTCTTAGATATAGTTCTACCAAAAACAGTAAGTGTCCAAAATGATGCTCAATTACCAGAGCGATAGTTTATATGTAAGAATAAGTTTGAATCAATGGAATATTTTGCACACATTTTGGTTGTGTGAAGATTTCAAGGAATTTTGTTTTAGGATATAACTACGATACGGGAACTCGTGATGTGTATACACTGTACAGAAATGCTTATAAAATGTTCTGGTTTTAAAACAACGTGCCTCAATTCTTATAATTATATTGTTTCATTTGCTAATAAGAGGGATGGTGTCAAGTTGAATCTAAGAGATGTTTATCTGAGCAAAAATGAGATTATTGCAGAAGATCAAGTCATATGTGGATTTTGCATGGATCCCATAAGAAACTGTTCTGCTATATCTCTTGATGTTGAAGAGGGAAAAGTTATGTTGAAAAAAATGATAGAACAGTGTCTTCCAGAATTGGTATGTATCAATATATTTTGTATTACTTTATTATTAGGTTAGGTTAGGTTGAAATGTGAGTGGGTCTATACCAGACCCTCCACCTCGACCAATCGGTCTATTGTGGCTCACTCCTAATTTATATTTCAGCCTTTTAATAAAGCTGATAACCTTGTTCGGTGAGAGATTGTCCAAGTCCTCAGGCAAAAGCTGACCTTTGCCAAATAATGAGAACCGGGTTCTTTCTGCAGTGGGACAAGTGCACAGGACTTGCCATACCGTTTCATCTTCATCTAGACACAGATGGCATTCAGTGTTTTCCACCAGTCCAAGCCTGTGTAAGTGATGATTTAATCTGCAGTGCCCAGTATATAGGCCGATTAAAGTGTTTAGGTGTAGCCTATTCAACTCTAGCAGTTTTTTAGCTCTTGATTTCAAAGGATTTGTAATGAATTCCTTCGAATGAGCTAATCCTGGTAGTTCCTGCCAGTGGTAGAGAATCTTGCTCTCGGCCCAGTCTAGGATATTTGCTTTGGCAGTGCTTGAAGATATACCAAGAACTGGTTCTGATCCTATAAATTTTGATGCCGCACCCTCTCTAGCTAGGCAATCGGCAATTTCATTGCCCTCCAGCCCAGAGTGGCCAGGCACCCAGACCAGAGTCAGTGTGTTGTTCTTACCCAATTGGGTTAGAGCTTTTTGGTAGTTCCACACTGTTTTAGAATTACAGCGATAGGATCCAAGAGCTTTAAGGGCTGTTTGGCTGTCTGAGAAGATTTTTATTGATCTTTGTCTAGGGTGCGTTGATTGCAGGCTCGAGATTATTCTTACCTTTGGACAGCGACTATAAACTCCAGCTCCTGTTCCTTCAGGAGTTTTGGAACCATCTGTATACCAACAGCTGTCTGCCTTCTGTAGGTCGGTTTTATTCGGATCCCACTCATCTCTTTCAGGAAATAGGATGTTGAAAGGCAGCTCATGGTTGGTTCTGGTAGGCATCACATCAGAAGGCATACCTAGGGTGCTGT
Organism: Leptura quadrifasciata; assembly: GCA_963675555.1. NCBI lineage: Eukaryota > Metazoa > Arthropoda > Insecta > Coleoptera > Cerambycidae > Leptura > Leptura quadrifasciata. The sequence goes on along the minus strand of OY776680.1, from coordinate 91,377,413 downwards.
GACTGTTTAGGTCATCAATCAATCCATTACGTTCCATGATGATAGCCTGCGGCATATTGATTGCCGATTGTTGGAGTCTATATGTTGCCCACCTAGCTTCTTTCTCCAAGTAAATATGGAGAGGTGGTAAGTCTAGGAGGATTTCCAAAGCAGCTGACAGTGTGGTGCTTATAGCACCGGTTATTGCCAGGCATGCTTGTCTCTGTAAACCAGAGAGTTTGGCTTTGGCCGACTGTTGTAGCCCTTTCGACCACCAAGCTATGGAGTATATCCAGTATATTTGTTGGGGATCCATACCCCAGGATTTTCCACAAATTCTATGGCATGTCCACAGGGACAGTCTTGCTTTGTGGATTACCTTTCCCAGGTGGGAATTCCAGTTGAGTGATCTATCCAGCGTAATGCCTAGATATTTCACTTCCTCCGAAAATGAAATGGTTTCACCTAGTAAGGAAGGCGATTCTAAGTTATCCAGCTTCCTTTTCCTGGTGAAGGGTACTATTACAGTTTTGCGGGGGTTGACAGACATCTGTTCCCTCACACCAGATGTGCACTGTATCTAGTACCTCTTGAAGGGTATGAGAGAGTACCTCTTCAGATTTACCTTTAACGATGATGACTAGGTCGTCTGCATATGCCAGAATCTTGGCTTCCCACAGAGATAAAATGGCCAGCATGTCATCCACAAGTAGTGACCACAGAAGGGGGGACAGAACTCCACCTTGTGGGCACCCTCTCGCGGCCCTGGAGCTGACCATTTCCCTCTGTAAGGTTGTCGTTATGATTCTGTTTTCCAGCATAGCTCGGATCCAGTCAGTTATGGCTAGCTCGATTCCTCTAGTAGCTGCCGCTGTGTGTAAGGAATCGGGCAGTGCATTATTGAATGCCCCTTCAATTATTATTAACTGTAATGATTTAGAACCACTTTTTCAGACTTTTTAGTAAGCTAGATGTGGGTGCTTGGTAATCATAGAATACCCAAAGAACTGCTTAGATTTTCTGAGACCTCTTACAGTTACCTTCAATTTCATTCTAGAATTTTCTATTGCTTCACATACCAAATTTGTGAAATATCGCCAAAAGTGTTTATTCACAAGACTGTTATTAAAAAATATAAGTTCCTGATCGTTTTGGTGTATACGTGACTTTGAATACGTGACAAAAAAAATCAGATCCGTCCGAAACAGCCCCCCCCTTTTTTTTGTTTTTATCAATCTATTTTGCCTCTAGCCATATTTTGTTTTTTAAAAAATGTTTTGTTTAATATATTATAACATTTTTCATATTTGATTTTTGATTGATAGGATTTGAGTCTCATCGAGAAACCGGCAATCTGTGCTCCCTGCCTTGGCTCTCTAGAGAATTGTTTTGATTTTGTGACGAACTGTTTGCTTATAGAAGAAAAGATTAAAAAACACTGCGAAACTGTGGATATAAATAGTAGAGGTCAAATAGAGCTAAGCCATTTATTACAGGCTACAATGAGAGACGTAACAACAAACGAGGTAAATGGTAACATGGTTGATACAATCAAAGAAGAAAAACAATTCTGTGAGGAAAGAGAAAATGCTGATGAAAGAATTATCGATAATGGGGGAGATACATATAAATCAGAACAAGTGTTCTATGGCGATAGCGAAGATGCTGTCGAAGAGAGTCAAAAATTCGATGGGATTAAAATAGAAGAAACATTTTGTGTAGAAAAAGAGACTTATCTTAAGGAGGAGAACCTTTATGAAATTGAGGACCATGAATTTTTAGAATCTGAAGAATTAGGAGACATTGAAATGAGAATAGATGAACCCGATTTTGTAAGGTAATATATTAAATTAAGTTTCATTTTAAACATGTAAAATTTAATTTCTCAATTTTTTTTTACATATTCATTTATTTTATTTGTCTATGCAACATGTTCAGAATAATAAGATATATTCACAAAATGTAAACGTATTGTCTTAGACGCGGCTAGTAGTTATAACAAAATATATGCCTGTCTTAGTATACCTAAAACTTATAAATGCCACACCGCATGTACTCTTCTTTTTCAAATTTTTTAGTTTATACAATCTGTCGCTTAGGTCGGAAAATTAAATTTTTTGAAATTTGCTACTATGTATATTTTTGAAGCTATTGAAAAACGTTATTTTAGGAAATTGGTCATAATGCGAAGTTTATTTCAAATATGAAGGTTGCTCTAATCTAAAAAATAAAAATTTTCCACATTTTCATTCAATTCTTATACATAAGTAATGAATTGAAGTTAACTCTGAGTCTCTTTTAGGAGTACTTTTTTGACTAAATAAATATTTTGGGAAAAATAGTGCATTTTTTTGTATAAAGTTGTTCGCATTTTTCCAATGTCAACTTTTTCGAAAAATGTTTATACAAATTGCTTAAAAGAAGTTTCATTCAACTCAGATTAGATACATTTTCCTAAAATCGCTGCAGGCCGTAGAAATTTATATTCCCGCCAAAAATGGAAAATTCTACAAACAATTTTTTAGGCCATAGTTCAGGAGTAGATTCTTTGGACCAAAATATGAGGATATAACCAAATGTGCTTTAGTGAAATGTTGCTGTGGAAACAGATACAGGATGTCAAAGTTCAAATCATTTTTTCGTTTTTTTACAATAAGTCTCTTGACTGATCGTCGCCAAATTTGTTAGAGGAATTTTTTTAATTCTAAGAAACAATAATTTATGTATTTCATCACATTAGATCATAGAGGGTGCCGTAGGACCTGTATCTGATGAAGAATTTTTTTCATATGTTTTTTTGACGAAACGTTGTGGTACTTCTGACCAGAAAATCTGATGAGGGCGTCATTTCCACGTATAAAAGATACACTTGGTAGAACTTGATAACTCCAACCGTTTTCGAGGAAAATGCCTTTAAACATTTCAATAATTTTTTGAAAGACAAATTCAAATTTAATGAAACAAAGTGTATTTATTGAAAAAAGTACAAAACGTAAGGGAAAACAAAATCGTAGTAACAGCGTAAACTCTTTCTCACTTTCGTATGAACCAATGGATTATTTTCATGGTATTGAGGTAAATACATAATAATAATAATAATAATTTTATTTCATGTAAGCCTACAGGATATGAAACGTCAATATCAAAATATAAAGACAGTCTTATATAGCATACAGCAAATATATAGAATCTTAGATGTACCATATGACTGAAATATTTTATTCTTATGAATTGTTACACAACTCGTTACACAATATTAAAGCTAATACATTTTAAGATAAATCCCAAAAAGTTATTTGGTATTTAAAATCTTAAGCAGAACATGACAAGTAAAATAGGGTAGATAAAAAAATAAATAAAAAGTTAGATAAGATTACATATTGAATTCATAAAATTCTTTTAAGGTATAAAAACAATTGGAACATAGAAAAGACTGTAATTCCCTTTTAAATTTAGTTTGATTATTAGCGTCTTTTAAGGATTTTGGCAGCGTATTATAGATCGTACTGCGGGTATAAAATGCACTTTTCTTATAAAGGGACAATCTGAAATTATTTATATATATATTATCAGCGGATCTTGTATCATAGTTATGTATACTGTTGTGTCTATGGAATATTTCTAAATTATTTTTTACGAATAAGCTAGCTTCATATATGAATATGGAAGAAACTGTTAATATATTGTTTGTTTTAAATAGAGGTCTGCAGGATTCCAAAGGTGTATATGAATAAATAAGTCTTAGGATTCTTTTTTGTTGAACAAAAACCCTATTTATGTCTGTTGATTGACCCCGGTACAGGATTAAATATTTTAAGTGGGAGTACACTAGTGAGTAGTAGATCAACATCCATTTTAGACTTAACATTACGTATTACATAGTAAGCTGAATTTAATTTAGAGATTACGTAGTCAATGTGTGTTCTCCAAGATAGGTTTTCGTCTATATGGAGACCCAGAAATTTAGTGCTAGCGACTTTCTCAATTTTAGCGTTGTCGAGCTGAAGTGTAACATTCTGTAGCACTGCAGTTTTGTTTTGAAATATCATATATTTAGTTTTAGAAGTGTTAATGATTAATTTATTTGATGAGCACCAGGTATAAAAGTTAGATAGTAGATTGTTGGAAGTAGTTTCAAGCATTTCAATAGATTTGGCAGTGATACAAATGGTAGTATCGTCAGCGAACATTGTTAGAAAGATATTTAGTTCATTAGAAATAAGAAATTCTAGGTCATTGATGAATAAAATAAAAAGTAAAGGAGATAGTACGCTCCCTTGCGGAACTCCTAAATTGAGGTTGCAGGTATTTAAATGGTATTACCTAATTTTACCGAAATTTGCCTATTTGATAAAAATGACATAATCCACTTATTTAACGATCCTCTAATACCTAGGGTTTGTATTTTTTTAGACAAAAAGTTGGCTAGAAAGCAGTCGAACGCACGAGTTAGGTCGAAGAACAAAACAAGAACTAACTCTTTTTTGTCAATTGCGTTATATATAAAATTTGTAAATTCATAAGCAGCTGTATTTGTAGAGTGCTCACCTCGGAATCCATGCTGACGTTCTGATAGTAGTCTAAAACTATTGACAAATTTCATAATCCTATTATGAACAATTTTCTCAAATAGTTTTGAAAAACAACATAGTAAAGTTATTGGCCTATAATTTTCTACTAATTCAGGATCACCTTTCTTATGAAGTGGTATTATTAATGCATATTTCAGTATATCAGGAAAAATTCCTAGTTTCATAGATACATTGAAAATGAAACACAAAGAATATATAATGAATCGAGATATATATATTTGAGTGCCTTTATAGGTGCTTTTTTTGTTTTGCATATTGTTTAGAACATTTGATATTTCATCTGGTGTGATATCATAAAAAAACAGAGAAGCGTTGCACGATGTACCAACTGTACAGTCCCCATCGAGGTTGCCATATGTGCCATTTAATAGTTTTCCGATATTTTCGGTGTAATATTTACAAAAGGAATTGGTGATTTCAAGTTTATCAGAGATCATTTTTTCATTGTGATTTATATAACCAATCTCAATAGGTTTCTTCCAAATTTCTTTTGGGATATTGGAAGAATCATTAAGTTTATTGTGGTAGTAGTCCTTTTTTTTATTTTAATCTTTTCCGCATAGGCTTCTTTGCTAAGTTTATTTGATTCCTTAATATCTGGATCGTTGCTATAAATCAAAGGATTGTCTAAAATAAGGATCTAATCTTATTAGCAGACTAAAAAATTCATAAGTAATGCAGTCCAAGATGTTTCTAAAAGAACCATAAAATATATAGAGTGTGAAGGATGATATGTTGAAATGTATTGCCATGTAATTTTTTTACATGTGTACTATTACAATAAGCATTTTATGGTAGACCAGTCAAATAAATTTTGGAAAAGTTAGGTTTGTGTTCAATGATGGAAGCATAATATACAAGTCCTACTTTCTTCTGTTCCGTAATTGGGTGCATTTTCCTTCTGTTAAAGTTGCTAAAAAATCTTTATGTTGGATTTGAATAAACATTTTTTTGACTCACATTTTTTTCCTAAAACTAATGGTTTAAGATTGAAATATACTTGAATGTCTAAAATAACCCAAATTATTTAATGTTGCCAAGTCATATAAATTCAAATTAATATAGATATGTTACTTCTGTGTTGTCCTTACATACTGCCTTTTCTAACTAATATTATAAATAGTTGCCTTTTAGAATGTGTATTCCCCGACACTTGGAAAATATCACGTATAGTTCCGATGCCTAAAAAAAAATGACATATCTGACTTTAATGAACTGCGGCCTATTAACATTTTGCCAGTATTGTCCAAAGTGGTAGAAAAAATTATGAATTATCAAATTCGCGATCATATTAATATGTACAATATCCTACCTCCTCATCAATCCGGGTTCCGCTCGGGTTGTAGCTGTACAACTGCTTTGCTAGGTGTTATTGACGATCTTGTAATGGATATAGACTCCAGAAAAACAACAGCTTTAATACTATTAGATTATTCAAAGGCATTTGATATGATTAGCCATGAAATATTATTCTCTATTCTACATTATGTTGGATTTTCATGCAGTGCAATCAACTTTCTTAGAAGTTATTCAGACAACAGAATGCAGTATGTGGAGACATGTAATGGTATATCAAATAAGGGAAAGATAATGTGTGGTGTACCACAAGGATCAATCCTTGGCCCCTTGTTATTTTGTATTTATACATGTGACATAACAAATTGTTTAAACAGTTGTAAAGCTCACTTATATGCAGATGATACGAAAATTTATTTTTCATTTTTTCATGACGATTTGAATCAGGCTAATGACATCATTAATACTGATCTAAAGAAACTAGTGAAAATGTCAGAGCGTCATAAATTAACTATAATCCCTACAAAATCATCTGTTCTTATATTTGGAAAGTACTACAAAGAGCGAGTTGGAGCAGGTATAAATATTACAGTAGGTGACAAGGGCTTAGTATGTACTAGAGTGGCAAGAAATCTTGGTGTTGAGCTGGACACTTATTTACGATTTAGAAAACACATAAGTAAAAATACACAGAAGGCATACGCTAATCTAAAATATTTATACCCTCACCGTCATTTTCTATCTCAATCCCTTAAAACTAAAATTACTGATATGCTAGTGCTGAGTCACTTTAACTATTGTGATGCCGTATATGGCCCTTGCTTGGATAAAGAAAACATTAATAAAATTGAGAAAATTCAAAAGGCTTGTTTAAGGTATATATATATGGTATTAGGAAATATGAACATGTTACACATAAATTAATAAAAGATACAAAATGGTTAAATATGGAAACAAGGTGGAAGCTCCACTGTACTACACTATATCATAATATCGTTTTAAATAAGTCCCCCCCCCCATATTCCCCCCATATTTATATAATAAAATTAAATACCGCAGTAACGTCCATACCTTGAACTTGAGATTCAGAGGACTGATATCACATCCACATTATATAACTACTTTATACCGTAGATACTTTTCATATAACATATTCTTATTATACAATAAAGTACCGTTTGATTACAAAAGTTTTAAATTTCCTAAGTTTAAAATCATGTACAAAAAATTTCTCTTAACCCCTAAAATGAAACTAAGTCATACATATTGAAGAAGACCGCCCTGGGGGGGCCATCCCAATTTAAAAATATGTCTTAAATTTGTTTTAAATTCAGGGAAATATCGCTTTTATAACTACAATTAACCAGAAATTATTTAAACATTACATTCTTAATTTCATTTCCAAATTTATACAAATATTTATTTTTACAACAGAAATTATGTTCTCAATAATAGCCGACTTCAGGGCGCCGTTACGTTTTAAATTATTGGGGTAGAAAGTTGTACATATGTCAAGTGCCACTTTAAAATAGCTTGTAACATGGTTATTAATTCTTATCTAAAACTTGGCAGTTTTAAAAACAAGACTAATGCATTAGTAAAACCAGCAAAGCGTCGAGAGTTGTGTATGAAGTGAATAGGGCGACTTTAAGCAAACGTATAAGACGAAGATAGGGCAGGATACCGAAGCCACGTCTCATGTGTCAAATATACAAGCCACGTTCAGCTAATGGGAGAATTGGCACTGTGATTTTGGAACCGCGTTGTTGGAAGAACAGAATAAAAGCCAGGCGATGCTATACCTCCTGGCAGAACTGATAGAGGACGCTTGCCGACGTTACGAGCCCTCTCGGTTTGCCCGGAAGAATGCTTATTCATCGAGGATGTTTGTCGTCGATTTTCGAACCCTCTGAATTTGCTAAGAGATACTAATTGCCGGACGCTTGTCGACGATTAAATACTCGAGCCCGCCTTAGTTCTCTAAATACATCCATAAAGTCTACGAATAAATCCAGGCTGGCTACTAAAAGATTTGGGCTGCTAGAACATAACTTCGCAATTTACACGACGACAATTTCACCAACATAACTATCTAAGTATCAAACCTATTTACTTCTCTGCGTTATTATTTAATATTGACTTTACATTCTGGTTTGGGGGGATAGGGGAAATTGGCTTATTTGTGGTACTAAAGGAATATTAGTTTTTTTTATGAAATACTAGCTTTGATTTTTTATTATAAAGAATATTATATTACCAGTTATTCAGTTATGATTTCATTCACGAATTTAATTCATGAAATTTCACATATTGAATGTTTTGCTAGGAAGATTTACGTTTGCACCCTAACAAGTTTATATTCTAGAACTATATATTTTCAGAGTTTATGCAATGACAAGAGACTTTAGCTTCCATTATACTTCAGTTGTTTACTATCAAGGGCTTGCCGTGTGCCTGGATTCACCTGTAAGGTTTCACTAGAATACTTCCAGTCAAACTATTGTGAGATATTTCTCACCTGCGAATGCCTAGTTTTCTATGATTGTTTAATAACGATCCATCAAATTAATAGAGTTCTCTGGCTCTAGTACAAACACCGCGATCGTGGGTTTGTACTCAACTGCGTTCTACCTTACAAACTACAAACTGTTCAGGCCAACGGTCAGTACTGGGTCCCCGCACCCTGTATACTTGCTTTTATTTTTAGGGGTATACTTATCGTCGAGTACTGAACCGGGACGTCTTGTCTGTTTGATTTACATCGACTCCCCCTGTTCACGTTGTTGAACAGTCATATACAATTTGGGATTTGCAGTTGTTTATTCAATGCAGGGAGCTTTTCCCCAACATTCTATGATCTCTTACATGAGTGTCTCATTATTACTTACATTCTCTAATACACGAACAGGACATACTTCTGGTCCTCTGTTTTGCAGTAAACTTATTTTATCAGAGCGATTGCTAACACCAAAATTCCAATTACATTTTAATCGGCTATTTGCCGCATCTTTAATTACACCTACAAATAACACGGCCTACGATGGTATTAACTTAGTACTTGTTATTGCATAACCAGCTTTGAAATATGTATAGTATGTCATTACTATAGCGACGTAATCCTTCCTATATAATATTTAGGCAATTGTCTCAAATATTTGGATTGTTTTGATTTCATGTACGGCTATTTGCCGCATCAATTTATATAAAATAAAAATGGGTTTTTTTGACTACTTTTTCCCATCAATTATTGTCTTTTCTTCCACCTTTACCTTTTTCATCGCACAAGTAATAAACTAAATAAATGATTTCATTCTAATTAAATAAATTAGAAGACAAACTTCAACTATAAATGTACAGTGCAATCTTGAGTAATAAAACATCACATAAATAACATAAAACATTAACTAGGTTTCTCAAATGATAGACAGTGTATCCAAATAGACAGTGTATTTACAATAACAGAGTGATTAATTTTCTCAGTTACAGTATCAGACAGAAACAAGTAATACCAAACTTTAAATCAAAGAACCTGGGGTAATTATAAAGGGTTACTACACACACACAACGAAATTAAAGTCCTAACCACATAAAACTAGACGATCACATAAATGGCCAATTTGTTTATTTATCTTGATATAAAATTGAGATAAATAATTACTGGGTAGGAATTAATAAGTTCTTGATTGCTTCACGATTAAGGATTTTGATATTAATTAACACCCCTGGGGTTGAGATGTTTCACTGGTTCACGTGACCAGGATTTCTATTTATAATTAATTGAGGGGGGGTGGGGGTGTTTCACTGATGCCGCGGACCAGGATTTAAAGTCAATAAAATTGATATTATTTGTGTTTCTTTAAGTTCTGATACTGCCTCTGTTTTGTTTATCATTTAGGTTCCAACAACTCACTGGGGAACAACATCCATCTGCCGCCAACCCGCCAATGTCCTGCCGTCACGCCGCCAAAGCCGTACTACGCCCGCCGCCTCCACCGATGGAAATTAAGTTCGAGTTCCTATCCACTGCAATTTGAGAAAAGCGAGCCAAACAACGCCAGCCCCTCACACACATGGGAAATAGCGTTGTAGTGTAGCCATGCATCGAGAAGTACCTACGCAAACCTCAGACGACGTATTCAACAAGTCGCCGCCTCCACAGCGACGTCGAGTACCTGCCTGCCGACGCCGACGTCAAAACAAGACTGCCGTCTCATATTTAACGTCGAGTCCGACACCACCGACTCCGTTACAAGTTCAAAATAAATACCTTATAAAATATCTAAATATGCTGAAGCTACCTGAAGATGCGTGTACCTGAAGAAAACAAACTTTATGTGGTACATTAATCGCTACTGGAAGACGTTAATATTGATGAGCACCGATGTACGAGATTAGTTGAGGAAATTGCGTAATACTACGCCAAGCTGACCGACCATAAAACAAGGGTAGTGACCCAGAAACACATTTGGCTTCGCACACAGGGTGTCAGGCATCGTAACAAATGACATTACCTGCAAGCACCCCAAATTATCAAATACAACGAAACCTTTTCATACTTCAACCATATGGCCAATAAAGGGAAATATCTCTGTCAACGACCCTTTTCGAATGTCTTCAAAACCACTAGATTGTCGTTACACTATCCATGCCTACGGCAAAAATAGACAGTGGGGCTTTGAAGAGCAATCACAATAAACACCTTCGATGTTATAGGAGTGAGAGGCGCAATGACGAAAAAAAATGCCGATGTAGTTTATTAACTTAACACCACCGAACGTTGGTCAAATTAACTGTCACATAATGTTTGACCACGGCTACTGTTACATACAGGCAGGTGCTACAACCAATAAAATGCTACCAGGGTACATCAAAAAGCCAGGGACGTACCACACACCTGTATATTGAGATGAGACGGAAGCTGAAATGGGAATGGAAATTGGTCAACGAGGCAGGGGGACGTACGAGGATATTATGGAGATGGCCTTCGTGGGATACCGGGTGTCTCTCATTCCGGGGGAGACGTATGTTGATCCGAAGAGGAATCCATGGGCGTAGACGAACCAGACAGCAGGGGTACCGCGGGAAGGGACGAGGGGAAATGGGATGGATTAAATTTTTTTTTTCTTTCTCAATTTCAATTTATTTAATTTTTCATTCTTTTGCTTCCATAACGGAGTAAAGCTAGGTTAAATTCATTCAAGTTAACTTCAGTTAGGGAAAAGTTAATTCTTTGATTCAATCATTTTAGGAAAGTTTAACTTTATTAATAGGATAAATTCAACAAAACTTCATACATAGGGACAAACTGTAAATCTTTGGTACCACAACTTCGCTATTTTGCGTTTCGAAATTCATCAAAATAATTAACTACGTTATTATTTTATAAATTCCGCGGGGGAGAATGAAGTAGACCGCCCTGGGGGGGCCATCCTAATTTAAAAATATGTCTTAAATTTGTTTTAAATTCAGGGAAATATCGCTTTTATAACTACAATTAACCAGAAATTATTTAAACATTATATTCTTAATTTCATTTCCAAATTTATACAAATATTTATTTTTACAACAGAAATTATGTTCTCAATAATAGCCGACTTCAGGGCGCCGTTACGTTTTAAATTATTGGGGTAGAAAGTTGTACATATGTCAAGTGCCACTTTAAAATAGCTTGTAACATGGTTATTAATTCTTATCTAAAACTTGGCAGTTTTAAAAACAAGACTAATGCATTAGTAAAACCAGCAAAGCGTCGAGAGTTGTGTATGAAGTGAATAGGGCGACTTTAAGCAAACGTATAAGACGAAGATAGGGCAGGATACCGAAGCCACGTCTCATGTGTCAAATATACAAGCCACGTTCAGCTAATGGGAGAATTGGCACTGTGATTTTGGAACCGCGTTGTTGGAAGAACAGAATAAAAGCCAGGCGATGCTATACCTCCTGGCAGAACTGATAGAGGACGCTTGCCGACGTTACGAGCCCTCTCGGTTTGCCCGGAAGAATGCTTATTCATCGAGGATGTTTGTCGTCGATTTTCGAACCCTCTGAATTTGCTAAGAGATACTAATTGCCGGACGCTTGTCGACGATTAAATACTCGAGCCCGCCTTAGTTCTCTAAATACATCCATAAAGTCTACGAATAAATCCAGGCTGGCTACTAAAAGATTTGGGCCGCTAGAACATAACTTCGCAATTTACACGACGACAATTTCACCAACATAACTATCTAAGTATCAAACCTATTTACTTCTCTGCGTTATTATTTAATATTGACTTTACATTCTGGTTTGGGGGGATAGGGGAAATTGGCTTATTTGTGGTACTAAAGGAATATTAGTTTTTTTTATGAAATATTAGCTTTGATTTTTTATTATAAAGAATATTATATTACCAGTTATTCAGTTATGATTTCATTCACGAATTTAATTCATGAAATTTCACATATTGAATGTTTTGCTAGGAAGATTTACGTTTGCACCCTAACAAGTTTATATTCTAGAACTATATATTTTCAGAGTTTATGCAATGACAAGAGACTTTAGCTTCCATTATACTTCAGTTGTTTACTATCAAGGGCTTGCCGTGTGCCTGGATTCACCTGTAAGGTTTCACTAGAATACTTCCAGTCAAACTATTGTGAGATATTTCTCACCTGCGAATGCCTAGTTTTCTATGATTGTTTAATAACGATCCATCAAATTAATAGAGTTCTCTGGCTCTAGTACAAACACCGCGATCGTGGATTTGTACTCAACTGCGTTCTACCTTACAAACTACAAACTGTTCAGGCCAACGGTCAGTACTGGGTCCCCGCACCCTGTATACTTGCTTTTATTTTTAGGGGTATACTTATCGTCGAGTACTGAACCGGGACGTCTTGTCTGTTTGATTTACATCGACTCCCCCTGTTCACGTTGTTGAACAGTCATATACAATTTGGGATTTGCAGTTGTTTATTCAATGCAGGGAGCTTTTCCCCAACATTCTATGATCTCTTACATGAGTGTCTCATTATTACTTACATTCTCTAATACACGAACAGGACATACTTCTGGTCCTCTGTTTTGCAGTAAACTTATTTTATCAGAGCGATTGCTAACACCAAAATTCCAATTACATTTTAATCGGCTATTTGCCGCATCTTTAATTACACCTACAAATAACACGGCCTACGATGGTATTAACTTAGTACTTGTTATTGCATAACCAGCTTTGAAATATGTATAGTATGTCATTACTATAGCGACGTAATCCTTCCTATATAATATTTAGGCAATTGTCTCAAATATTTGGATTGTTTTGATTTCATGTACGGCTATTTGCCGCATCAATTTATATAAAATAAAAATGGGTTTTTTTGACTACTTTTTCCCATCAATTATTGTCTTTTCTTCCACCTTTACCTTTTTCATCGCACAAGTAATAAACTAAATAAATGATTTCATTCTAATTAAATAAATTAGAAGACAAACTTCAACTATAAATGTACAGTGCAATCTTGAGTAATAAAACATCACATAAATAACATAAAACATTAACTAGGTTTCTCAAATGATAGACAGTGTATCCAAATAGACAGTGTATTTACAATAACAGAGTGATTAATTTTCTCAGTTACAGTATCAGACAGAAACAAGTAATACCAAACTTTAAATCAAAGAACCTGGGGTAATTATAAAGGGTTACTACACACACACAACGAAATTAAAGTCCTAACCACATAAAACTAGACGATCACATAAATGGCCAATTTGTTTATTTATCTTGATATAAAATTGAGATAAATAATTACTGGGTAGGAATTAATAAGTTCTTGATTGCTTCACGATTAAGGATTTTGATATTAATTAACACCCCTGGGGTTGAGATGTTTCACTGGTTCACGTGACCAGGATTTCTATTTATAATTAATTGAGGGGGGGTGGGGGTGTTTCAATATATACCTTACATTTTAAATTGTTTCAGATGAAAATGGCCTTACCTGTTTATTTCAAGTTTAATTTTTAGTTTTTTAGTTTAAGATTTTCCGTAGTTCTCTCCTCAATTACTTTTACTCAGTGGATAATTGAATATTTAGGTATAGTACTGTAAATTAATTTGAAGGACTAACAGCCAATTGTTTTTCAGTTCTTTTGTAGCACATAACTAAGTTAAAATGTTTTTTTTTTCTCCGACCCTCACAGAGGGGAGCTGGTAATATCAATGCCACTCCCCACGCCCGTGGGGTGAGTGACTACCTGGTCCGCGAATCGTGTGCCCTGAGTAGACGCAATGAACCGAGGATGATAGCCTTCTGCATTCTGCCGGCTAAGGTCTCTGCCGAATCTTGGCATGCCGGTATGATCTTTAGTTCTGAAAGCAGCGTCTGTCTCATTCCACCGAGGGCTTCTATAGTTAGTACCACTATTTTAACAGAATGGCCTGGATAAAGCCTGCAGAGTTCGAAGAGCAAATCTCGATATTTTGTCCGTTTTTCTTGCTCTTTCAAGACAATGCTGCTCTCAGCGGGAGCTGAGAATTCCACGACATATATTGTCTTGAGTTGGTGGTCGAGGAGTACTATGTCAGGCTTGTTGGCTTGTATTTGCCTGACGGTGGGAAAAGAGTAGTTCCAATAAATTAGACACTTCTCATTCCCCACAACGGACTCAATATCCCCCGGAACGTAAGGCAGCACTGGTGTTTCGTCTATCCCATACGAGTGCCTTAGATGATAGTAAAGCACTCGTAATGCTGCGTTGTGTCTATGAATATAGGCCGAGACTGCGTATGTCGGGCAAGCCGACAGTAAGTGCGTTACAGTCTCCGGCGCTCTGCGGCAGGCCCTGCAGCTGACATCAGGCACCTCCATACCCATGACACAACGTCGATAGACGAGGGTGTTAAATACACCATCTTGGCAAGCCATTATGAATCCCTCGGTCTCAGACTTCAGCCCCGCTGACCTTAAGAAGGCGAAGGTCAGCCTTTCGGATAAGCCGAGGTCTTCTATATTTTTATAGAAGACTCCGTGCAATGGCTTATCCTTATGAAGCTGCAGAGGGATGTTGTGTTCTGCAGCTCTAATGTGGGCTTTTAGTCGAGCGGGTTCCAACTCGGTGACAGAGTCGGGGTTTACCCGCTCGACGTCGAAGATGAGACCAAGTTCATCGGCTGCTCTCCGTGCTGCCTTAAAGAGAAAAGCTCCTACCTGTGCATTTTCATGGTCTCGGACCATGCAGAGGAGGGGATCCTAACTCCTGATGACCTTACATGCTCCATCCAGAACCATCCTGCTATGGAGACTCTCCAAGCTCAAGAGTCCACGGCCTCCCCAATGTCGTGGGAGATATAACCGTGGAATGGACGATTTAGGATGCAAGCTCCTATTGAGATGCATCTTCTTGCGGGTTACTACATCAAGTTGACGCAGCTCTTCTCTAGTCCACTTCACTACTCCGAAAGATTAGAGAAGGATCGGAACGGCAAACATATTTGTAGCAGACACCTTGTTCTTCCCCGATAGTTTTGGAGGCCAGATCTGTCGGAGTAGGTGCTGATACTTGCCATGGAGAGCGTTTTTCACTACACTCACTGCTTGGGTGGAGTGTTGCTCGACACCCAAGTAAGTGTAGTACGACTCTCCTTCATCTACATGGTGTAAGATGCTTCCGTCCACGAGCTGCACGTCCTCTCGTCCTCTCTTGAGATGGATCAGTGCGCATTTGTCCAACCCAAACTGCATACCGACAGCCTGCGTGTACTCCTGTACCACCCTAAGGAACTGCTGGAGATCCCTCTCTCCAGAGGCATAAAGTTTAAGGTCATTCAATATAAAATAGATGGGTGACCTTATGCCTCCTGTCGCCGGGGGTACCGCAGTTGTAGCCACGGGTTTTCCGGAGCGAGACGGATAATGGCAGTAGTGAGATGCAAAAGAGAAGGGGGCTGAGGGAATCTCCCTGAAATACTCCTCTTCTGGATGTTACCGACTCTGTTTGGACTCTATCGTTACCCGATGTAATGGTAACGCGAGTCCTCCAGAGCGGTATCAGTTCTTCAATTCATCTCACTACGGGGCCTGGTACCACAAGACATCGGAGCAAGTGAACAATGAGCTCATGCGATGTCATGTCAAATGCCTTGCGGTAGTCGATCCAGGCCATAGAGAGGTTCCGCTTATACTGCATGGAGTCCTGCGTGACACAACTGTCGATCAGCAGGTTCTCCTTGCAGCCAGCGACACCTCTCTTCGACCCTCGTTGCTCATATATCCGTTCGTAAACCGGTTCAACTGCATAGAGCACCCGCATGTACAAAATGCGTGTAAACACCTTGTAACATGCGTTGAGACAGGTTATCGGTCTGTAGTTCTTTGGGTTGGACAAATCTCCGTTCTTGGGGATCAGCACTGTCCGCCCCTCAACAACCCAAGAAGGGATTTGCTGCTCCCCATTCAACCAGGAATTAAAAATTCTGGCCAAATGGTGGTGGGTGCTCGATAATTTTTTTAACCAAAAGTTATTTATCTCATCGGGACCTGGAGCAGCAAAGTCCTTAGAGCCCTCAAGAGCCCTACGAACCTCTTCTGGGGTTATTGGTTCGCACACTTCCTGTGGTTGCTGAAGCCTTTGACAAAAGGCTTCAAAGTGTGCATTATTATTATTATTATTATTAATATTGTTATTATATTTCAAAGACTATTCATTATTTGAGGTCGTGTACATTAACATTTATATTCAGGCTGCCAAATCTACATAAGTATTCAAATGATTGACCCAAATTCAATTTCCAATTTTTTGTGCATATAATTAAATTAATAAAAAACATAAATATGAATGTGTTCAGTTGAAAACTCAAGAAATGTTTTAATATTATGATTAAATAATTTGTTAGTTTCTGTTAGTCTTGCGGTAATCTGAGAATCATGTATGTAACTGTAATAATAGTGCTTTAATTTTTATAATTTTCAGGTTTGAAGATGACCTCGTTTTGCCACAGGCGGAAGCCACCAATGCAAAGCAGTGGAAAGTGATAAAAATAAATTCCCAGTTGTACAAGTGTAACTCTTGTTCATACACAGCAAAACATAAACCCAACGTTAGACGACATCTACTAGTACATAAAAGTTCTTCAGAAACAACAATGTACCAATGTTATGCTTGTCCATTTCAGACGAAACATAAGCATTCCTTTAAAGGTCATTTACGACTACACGACAATCCTTCAGAAGTAAAATTGTACGAATGTGACTCATGTTTATATCTAACAAGATACAAAGCTTACCTTAAATCACATCAGCTGATACATAAGGATCCTTCAGAAAGAACAATGTACAGGTGTAACTTCTGTCCATATCAGTCAAAATGGAAAAAAAACCTTGGAAGACATTTAGTAACACATAAGGATTTCTCAGAAGTAACAATGTACAAATGTGGCTCTTGCTCATTTCAGGCAACATATCGAAAATGCATTAAAAAACATTTACTGACACATAATCCCTCATTAACAAGGTACAAATGTGACGTTTGTTCATATAGAACAATATACAAAAGTGACCTTGACAAACATTTACTGACACATCAGAATCCTTCAGAAGTAACCGTGTACTCATGTGACACTTGTTCATATCAGTCAAAATATAAAGCTAGCCTTAAATCACATTTACTGGTACATATGGATTCTTCAGAAATAACAATGTACAAATGTGGCGTCTGCTCATATCAGTCAAGATATAAAGGTGGCCTTAAAAATCATTTGCTCGTACATAAGACCCCGTCAGAAGTAACAATATACTCGTGTGACACTTGTTCATATCGGTCATTATATAAAGCAGGCCTTAAAAGACATTCACTGGTACATATGGATTCTTCAGAAGTAACAATGTATAAATGTGACCTTTGCTCGTATCAGTCAAAATATAAAGGCGGCCTTAAAAATCATTCACTTACACATAAAAATCCTACACTGTACAGATGTGACACTTGTTCATTTCATACAAAGTATACAAACTCCCTTAAAAAACATTTACTGATACATCAGAAGTAGCACAATACAAGCCTGACTCTTGATCGTTTCAGACAAGATGTCAATAAAGTCTTGAACAACATTTACTAGCACAGAGTACCTCATTAACAAGGTACAACATCTATTACATAAATGTTCTCCAGAAATAACAATTTTGCATGTTTGACTTAATTGTGTAACAAAAATACAAACCCTCCCAACTCCCCCCCCCCCCCCCCGGGGTCTTGTAGCAAGTACTCAAGATATGGTGTAACTTTAGGTACCCTTTTTAAACTATGTTATCATGGGTGTAGAAGAATTAAAGGTACGTTATTATTAATAGTAAGAAAGAAAGGTAATATTTATCACAATGTTGCCTGTACTATATGTCGGTTGTGAACAAAGTTAGTATTCAGAAAGACTATAATTTGGTTCTTATTTAAAATTTCGTACGTTTAATAATCTGCTATAAGAGAGAGCATATTTTTGTAAGCATGCATATGTATTTTGGCATATGAGACCCTTCGAGATAAAAACTATGTGTCTAGACATTGAGAACGGAAGCAAGCACATATTGAGCCTATCTTATCTTGCTTGAAAAGTGAATAAAACGCAGATTCCCAGTTACATGTAGAGACGTAATTATCGCTCACCTAGGGGTTTTTAAAAGTCCGGAATGATTGAAATGAAACATACAGCAGTATCTGCGGGTAACCGGCGGAACTAACCCATTGAATGTTATCGACTAAAATTCTTGGCTGCCCACGGGACTATATGCTGTAAAGTCGGTCGTTATAGGGGACTGTAAAGCAAAGCGGGAGACTGAGAGGAACTTATAGAGAGGGCGCGGAAGGTATTAAAACAAACAAAATTGAATTCAAATTTTTTATTCAATAAGTATTTAAAATACATGCTACCACATGGTAATAAACTATTCTTTTCTGTCTCATTTTTTCAATTTATAGTTTGCAAATCAGCATCTAAAATTTACTTTTATGTACGTGTTAAGCAGATTTATTAAGCAGTCTTACGTATTAAGCACTTTTATTTAGCAGTCTTTTAGCATTTACGTTTACTTACACGTAATTTTGCATTTACATTTGAGATTATTACTTTTTCGAAGCCACATGGTTTGATAATATTTCTCTGCTTTTGTTAAGGCGCTTAGGCCTTCGATCTTGTATTAACTACACGAATCAAATAAATTAGAGACTAGAGACTTTGAATCAAACGTCGTCTTGCAAGAATAAATTGCCAAAGATATATCTAGATTGGATGCTACACGAGACAATTGGGGCCTGAACTGCACTACCAGAGCTTTCCACCTTCAACCATACTCGGTCTGGAAATCTAGGAGATTGGTATCATATTCACTAATATTTTTTTGTATTAAGTCATTCTTTTTCGCTGATACAATTTTATTAACATAAAATTACACCTAAAATTATATTTCAAATAACTTCATATTATAAAATTTGTTTATTTCTGTAATATATTTCATCTTATTCTATATTTATTTTCCTACCTTTAATTTCGGAAAAAAGAGACAAATCAACTGACAATTAACTATAGATGGTGCCCAAACAACATCAGTTTTCCATCTTTTCCCAAATAAAACAAAAAGTCCCCCAAATCCACGACTCTGCTCTGGCTAAAACCAGCAAGTCGTCCGCATATGTTGCCTCAATTATTTCCCAAAAATATATAATAAGGGAAAGTAGGTGAGAATACGAAAAAATATTTCGGGCTAGTTGCGATGGTCGACTGCGAGTTATAAGTTCGACAAGCAGTACCTGCACAAAATCGATAATGACAGAAGGTATTCTGTGCACATATATCTTCAGAAGGGGGTTGGTGGTATGAACACCTGGATTTTTTTTATGTAGCTTCGCTCAAAATCATATTGCCCACTACTTGAGTTCGTATATCGTAGTAGCTTTAAGCTCTGGCTCTAGCTAGCTTGCTCGGTTGAGTGAGAAATTTTTTATTTTTTACTAAAATGGTGTACCACTTAGTTAATATAAACAGTGACCTGTTCGCAACTAGGAGCCTCGAAGGATAAATTCGTTTCATCATTCAATTGCCTCTCATTTTAACTGGAGGAATACACAAACAGTCTATATCCCACTATACAAGGTGTCTCACCGGGAACTGAATCGATCGATATAGAGAAAAGTACGCATTAGAAAATTTTGAAAATTTAGATAATTACTAAGTAGGTAAAATTGCATTCCCTTTTTTCTGATATTAGCATTGTGGGGGTTAAAGTTACAACTTTTTGAAATATTTGCGATTTTATTAGAAATTCATGAATTGTTGTGATCATTTAATCAAAATAGCCATGATTAGAAACAATCAGTCATTATCTTATATCAAAGAATGCCAGCGCGTTTAAATTATACCAACGAAAATTTTTTAAATTTGTTCATTATTTATGGAGAATGTGATAAAGTAATATCAAGAACTTGCAACACATTTGCTATTCGATATCCACAAAAACGCAAAATAACACTAACATTGTAACATGCGTATTAATCGAATTGAAGATATGGCGTGAACTAAAATAGCAGAGAAAAGATCAATTTAAAATATGATTTCATTTTAATTTAATAATTGCTCAAAATTCCGCCCTCGAACCTCGACACATTTTTCGCACCTTCGGATTAGTTCCTCATGGGCAGCTCTTCTAATTGAATCCTGTGATATGTATTTTTAATAGTTCCCCAAATGAAATAATCCAGAACTGATAAATCGGGCGAGCGAGGAGGCCATAAGAAAGGTCCATTATTGGCAATCCATTGATCATAAAAAGTTACTTGTAAATAATTATTAATTAAATATGTGTTATGTGGGGGAGCACCGTCGTGCTGATAAAAAATGTTTCTATGTTCGGTGAGAGGTAAATTTTCTAAATAGAAGATATTCAGATATCTTTCACCTAAAAAAAAAAAAAAAATTTACCTATACATATTAGCAGAAGAGAAAATTTAATTTACCGTTTAAATTTTCCTGATAAAATTGTAATGCCACCACTCTATCGTTTCTTATGGCACAGTAAACATTGAACTGCCAACTTTCCTGAAAGTTTTGCTCTCCGAACATATGAGGATTTGAGTCACTCCAATAATGCGAATTGTGTCTATTAAAAAGTCCATTTTTAGTAAATTTTGCTTCATCTGTCCATATAATATTTCCCAAATGAGAATCGTGACCCTCAGACCTTATTAGAATAAGCTCACAAAAATTCTGTCAGGAAATCTGTTTCTTTTAATCCTTGAACCATATGGAATGAGAACGGGTGAAACTTATGTTTTAATAAGATTCTGTGAATTGAATCCTTGCATAGTCCTGATTCCAGAGCAGCTTGTCTTAATGACGTCCTTGGAAATGCATGAAAATATCCCAGAATGACTATTTCAATGTTTTCGTCATCAACAATAGGCTTTCTTCTTTGCATTTTTGCCTTGACAGAGCCATAATTTTTAAAATTTTCCAGTATGCGTTTTACATGTTTGGTGACGGTTTCCGTTTTTCTGGCTACCGAGTAGCAAATGTGCTGCAAGTTCTTGATATTACTTTATCACATTCTCCATAAATAATAAACAAATTTAAAAAGTCTTCGTGGGTGTAATTTAAACGTGCTGGCATTTTTTGACATAAGATAATGACTGATTGTTTCTAATCATGGCTATTTTGATGAAATGATTACAACAATTCATGAATTTCTAATAAAATCGCAAATATTTCAAAAAGTTGTAACTTAACCCCCACAATGCTAATATCAGAAAAATGGGAATTCAATTTTACACAACTTGACGTAAAAAAATACAGGGTGTTCAATTTGACCTAAACAAGTTTTCGCGGTTTGAAGTTGACAAAATGTAAAGCGAAAACGGAACACTTGGTATGGTATTATTGAATTTATTTCAGTTGTAGAACATAGTTACCTTATGTACTTTTTATGTGACAAGAAGCAAATGAGGATCTTTTACACGAAGAAAGTTATAACGGTTCTTGCAAACCGTTGCACCTGTCAAATTTTCTATAAAATGTCAAATATCTCTGAAATGGCTAGGTTTAGATATAGGATATGCTACATATTTTCGACTCCGAATATTATGTTCTTTTCGAAAACCCTAACATATATAGGGTGTTCCATTTGAAATAAGCAAGTTGGTATCGACTTCCGGTATAAGCGGGAGTGCCAGCTGCTTGTAATTGTTTTAGTTGGATTGGCCACACCGACATTAGTAATTATCTAAATTTTCAAAATTTTCTGATGCGTACTTTTCTCTATATCGATCGATTCAGTTCCCGGTGAGACACCCTGTATGGACGTGGAGAACTATATACATCCCACACATACTGGCAACGCTTGATCATAGTGGCACATATTTTATGCTTCAGAACTGACTACAAAATAATTATCCCAATTTTTACATATTTCATTTTTAATTAAGAGTTGGGCTTCTTAAGGGCCAAATTATTAATAGGCTGTTAAAGTGACTTACTTAGCGGGTAGATAAATTTTGACAATTTTGTTAATATCATAGCTGCTTTTCCTTCGTGCTAATCATACGTGATGGTAGTTCGATCATTCTATTTGTTTTCTCCCTCTCTTGTTTTTTAGAATCATCTTTAGTAATCCCTTTGCCCTTTGCCCCTTTGAAATTTGAATCATACATTTTTCGTGTTCACTTTTTTAAAGTAATCACTGATCATGTTTGTCTGTTTATAACCTAAATTGCCTTTCAAGATGTTTCCGTTTTGTTCTCTAAAAATATATTTTGTTTCAAAAATTGTTTTTTTCATTTATTTACTAGCCCAGGCGGTATTGTTTTGGGTTGGGTGAATCGGGTAGTATGGCAGATTTTTGGCTTAATCACTCGCTAAAAATCATAAGAAATGATAATTCCACTATGGCGCTAGTTTAAAAATGTGGGCTTAATTCTTTATTAAACAAAGTGTGAAAAAATTCCGTTTTTTCCCTATTTTTTCATATATCTCAGTAACTATCGCTTTTAGAGAAAAGTTATAGCAGTGAAAAAGTTTTGTAATTGAATTTTAAATAAGATGCAGTTGGTTGCGAATCAAAAAATTCAATTTTACTATTGCAAAAATAGTAAAAGTCGCAAAGAAAATTTTGAAATAGCTTATCTGTGGATTTTTTTTCAAATACTTATATTATATGTAGGACCTTCATACTTGGCTAAAGAAAACTGTTTAATATAATAAATCTTCCCACGAAACTTCATCAAGATCGGACTTTTAGGTTTTGTATATTTTGCAATCTGACCTTCGTTTTGAAAATTTGCAAATTTTCAAAATGTTGCTGAGGCTAAACTAAAGCATTTAGAAACTTGAAATTTTTTTGACATAAAAGAGCACTCAAATTTTCAAATCCATTTTGAAATATTAAAATTCGTTAATTAGAAGAGCCTAGGGAATTGTTTAAAAATTGGCATTTTTTTTACAAATGCAATAACTGAAAATTTTCAACGGATTTTTATTTTTAAAACATATTTGAAAGTACACGGAAAGACGCTCCTTTAAAAAAAGCACGATGATTCGTTTATTAGAACCAGTGTTATGATGGACCAAAGTTGAAGTCAATTTATTTCGTCCTGTATTTTTTTGTACTGCTTTAGGTCTCTAATATATTTTTTAATTTTTTCTGTGTGAGTAAAAAATGTTTTAGACAAAAGTTGTAGGGCTAGATGAGCACTATCCAACTTTGTCACATAAGTTCATGTAGTGATGCGTTCGTTCCATGTACATGACGTTTCGATCATGATTAGTAAAACACGGATTAAATTCATGTAAACAGTGATTAGTGTTCATGCACGAACGAAAGCAACTCTTATTGAAATTGACGCCTGGGAGACCCAGCTGATAAATAATGTTCATGTTAGGTGATGTTAGCACCGTTATCTTAGGGTAGGTATTTATAATTTCTATTTTTATACTACAAGGAGATATCTTTATCAGATGCCATAACAGCTTATAATAATTTGGTCCTAAATTGTTAAGACTTTAAAGCCGTTGTGAAAATAAATAGAAATTGTAGAGTAACTGAGTTACTTTGTTGGCGTGTTGACAATGCTGTGGCCCGATGGATAATCTGAAAAATATTACTGTGATTCAATGTATATTTGCACAATAACATTTACCTACCTCCTGTTTTGGAAATCTAAATTTTTAAGGGAACTAAGAACTAAGTAATCTACGCTAAAAAGCCAAGTTTCTACAAAAATATAAGTATTATCACAACACAATGACAATAAACAATAACAATGAATGACATTTGAATACGTGACAAATGACATTTGCGCCAACGGCGACATCTGAATTTGGCTTCTGTAATGCTCGACCTTGACCGGACAAATTTCTCAGGGAAGTTGCCAGGCTGGGTAATTAGTCTATGGCTGTGGAAACTGGAAATTAAACACAGGTCATTTGTTCACCTAAGGAAGAAGAAGTTAATCTAACTTTCGTTTTGTTACTGTACCACTGACTGTACTGTGGTTCTCTGGGATTGTTAGTCCTTAGAAATGGGTATCCAATATTTGTTTGAAAGTATGTGAGAACTTTAATGCTATAGAGGAAAGTTGGAAACCCTGTAGGGAATGAAATAATACCAAATACTATAATAGAGGAAGAAGAAGATAAACTAAGTAACCTAACTTTAGCTTTAGTGTAAATATAGAAGAGATTTATATTGTAATTTTAGTGCTATTGTTGATTTCTACAATATGTTTTGAGCCAGAAAACAAAATTATTTTTTAATGTTGTAATCGTTAATATCTAAGCGATTTTGTATAAACAGGTAGAACCTAAAAGCGAAATTTTTCTACAAAAAAGTAACCGTGAAGAATGGGACAGTTTCGATGAAATTTCCTTCAAATAAGTAATAAAATATGAAGATATTGTAGAGAAAGAAGGAGGAAGATCTTTAATTATAAATTTACCGACTAACTGTGACGATGTTCTGAACTATAATATGCCTAATGAACCGGGGTAAGTGAATCTCCAGAAATTTCATTAGAGAATGGCCTAAAATATACTATACAGAAGGGGATAGTTATGACAGATAATATGGAAAAGGATCAGAATGTTGATTCTGATGAAAAAATGGACCAGAAGAAGCAGGAACATTACAGTGAAAAACAAAGGTATTTATAATGATTTCCAAATTCTTGTCAAGGACGTATATAAGTGTCTTTTTCATCTAATATTACCCCTAAATATTGGAAAACTCAATTTTTATACTATTTATTTTTGAATGCACTGATGAAATCTTTATATTTTATGTACGAAACTTTGATTATTTTGGCTTAATTAACTTTTACATATATTTTGCTACAAAAATCCATTGTTGCTGAGTTATATGACACCATCGTCCAAAAATTATGAACCATAATATGTATTTTTCTTTAGTGTTTCACCTTCCCCCAAAACTAAACTGAAGAAAATATTTGAAAGACGTTTGGATAAGCATAGTGGTGAAGTATTATTCAACTGCCTTTATTGCCAGTTTCAATCAAGATACTTGGAAGATATGATCTGCCATATAAATAGTATACACGAGATAGGGTCTGAAATGGTTCGATATGACAGACGTTCATATCAGGTAAGTTTTGTGTTGTATTTGAAACTGATTATGGTCATTTAAATGATGATCTAAGCAGCCGTTATTTCAATGTGTTGTACAATCAAATGTGGTGGTCCAATTTCCGGCAACAATGTAGAATGTATTCCTCTATAAGGCCAATCTAGGTTCCACCTCATTTATTTATTTATTACACACTTTCTTGTAACACTTCGTGTATCAGTCGCGTACATTTCAACACACGGTGATTAGAGAGAGAGACATTCTAACATGTTTTATGCACTTTTAAAAGTATTATATCAGGTGCCTACACTTTTACTAGCCAGTAAAAAAAATATCGACTTCAAATTTTGGGAAGTTGCATGAATCACATTTTTATATCTATCTCATCTAATATTCGTCGAAAACTGGAATGATATGTATACTGCCTCCACATTTCAACAGAAATTCACTGCATTCTATAGTACCTTTTTATTTCACTACAATTGTGCTTTTCCTATTATGAAATCTTTTAATAAATTCATGAATAAAAAGTGGTTTACACCCGCTATTAAGTCAATACATGACCAACTGTGTGAAATGAACAGCATTAGGAAAAGATTAAATAATCCAACCTATACTGAAAGGTATATGCAGTTTAAGTCAATGTACAAAAACTTAGTGGAGCAGCACAAGAAACAATGTAACGACCAACGCCTAATTAATTCCAACAATATAATGCGGGATAGTTGGAAAATTATTAATGAATCCAAGTCAATCAATGAAAAGAAGCCATCCATAGACATATGTGATAATCAGGGTATTCTAATATCAAATGACATGGAGAAGAGTAATTTTATCAATGATTACTTTATAAATCTTGCCTCAAATCAATCAAAACCTAACTGTAATGTCAACATTGAAAAGGCAAGTACCAGTTTTTTTCTCACACCGACGAAACCACAAGAAATAAGTGAAATAATTGGGAAAACTACTCTTAAACCGGCCGCTGGTATCGATTACATCAACGGAAAAGTGATGAAATCAGTAAAAGATATTATTAATGAGCCATTAGCATACTTAGTAAATGAATCCTTCTTAGCTGGTGTATTTCCCAACATAAAAGAATCCAAATGTATACCTGTATATAAAAACAAAGGTCCCACAACAGACATTACTAATTGTAGAGCCATATACATACCAAGTCAAATTGCTAAAATTTTTGAACGGTCATATTACATAAGACTGACCAATTATCTAGAGAATTTTAACTTGATCTCAAATGTCCAAAATGGTTTTAAAAAAAATAAATCCACCAATACTGCTATATTAGACTGCATAGATTTTATCTATAATGCACTGAACAACAAGTGTCACGTCTTAGGTCTTTTTTATAATTTAAGTCATGCATTTGGTACTATAGAATAGATCATAGTTTGTTACTTACAAAATTAGAGGGCATTGGAGTAAGAGGGGAACCATACAGCTGGGCAGCCTCATATGTACAAAATCGCACGCAAACTACGGTTGTAGATGGCGTTAACTCCAAAACTAGAAATATAAACCTGGGAGTGCCTCAAGGCTCGATTCTGGGACCTCTGCTTTTTATAATTTTTATTAACGATATACCCAACACATGTATCATTTTAAATCAACTTCTTCTATATGCAGATGATACAAATATGCTAATGTCCCATAACTCCATTGAACAGATTGCCATAAATAGTAACAATGCATCACAGGAAAGGAGTCATTACTGTAGCAACAACAGACTAAATTTAAATGTAAATAAAACATGCTATACACGTTTTCTGCCAAAAAATATTGGGACTAACTATGATCTGTACCTTAAAATTTTAAATAAATCCATCCCGAGTATAACAACTACCAAGTTCCTAGGTGTCACCTTGATGTGGGAAATCATATAAATATGGTTTGCATAAAATTGAGCACTGTCTGCTATATTATAAGAAATCTAAGAGATACCGTCTCCATAAACATCCTAAAAACTCTATTATGGATTGGTTCAGTCTCAACTACAGTATGGACGCATTTTCTGGGGAAATTCCTCATATTTTAATAGAGCATTTCAATATCAAAAAAGGGTTTTAAGAACCATGTATAAAATCCACCCCTTAACCAGTTGTAAACCACTATTTAAAGATTTCCAAATACTTACCTTGCCTAGTTTATATATCTACATGTTAATAATGTACATAAAAAAAATGAATCTGAATTCTTTAGAAATAGTGATATTCATGTGTATGACACGAGAAACAAGGACAATTTGTAACAGCCATATTCCAGACTTGCACCACCGGAAGAAAATTCGCCGAAACATATTGGTACCAAATGTTTTAACAAAATTAGTCAGTGTATCAACAATGACAGCAACATGTCATTTAGGAATAAAATATTTAAATTTTTGTGTGATAATACATTTTATGACATAGATGAGTTCTTTAATTGTTGATTTTGCTCACCTCTATACCTATTTTATTAATTTTATGTTGAATGTTTTGTGGTGACTAGTTTACTAAAGTCTGTACATTGTATGTTATATTCTGTATAAACTTTTAAAAAGGAATAAATTATCTTATCTTATAAGAAGGGAGGGCGGGGGGAAATTCGGTTTTTCGCAGAAAACTCGGAAAGTATCAATTTTGCTGTAAAATATGTACACATGAAATTTTTTTTTTAAACATTGTACGACCGAGATAATATTTTTTTGAAATTTTGACAGTTTTGCGACGCAACGAAGAAAACGCTCACGTTTTTCGCTAAAATCTCGAAAATTGTAATTTGGATCACAAAATGTCTCAAATGAAAGTTGTAGAGAATTCGATTATGAACAATTTCTTTTTATTTTTCATTTCCATTGCTCAATATTGGCAGAGATGAATTTTTAAACATCTTTGTAGCGCGCTATCAGAACACTTGTTTCATGATAAAATAGACTGCGTCCTCCCCTCAGACATCTTCCAGCGGCTTGTATATCAGTGTATGCACGGAAGCTATACAACTTTAGGCGAGGGTTGTATAGGGGATATCATCCTTCGGAGGGGATGTAAAGCCGTCGGTCCCTTGTCTATTAAATGTTAGGCAAGTAAAGGGTCCCTACTCTTCTTAAGGGAAGAGGTTCAGCAAAATTCCTGGTTGGGAGTAGCTCGTCTACAGGCGTCGGTGTTAGGCCTCAGTAGCGGAAATAGGCCGACGTTAAATAAATGTATAATAAAAAAATGATGAAATAGATAAAGACTCGAAAACGATAGATTGTACGCATATAGTGTATCTAATGAAAGTTAAAAAGAATCAAATGATCCGAATTACCATTTTCGAGATTTTAGCTTCGCAAAACTGTCAAAATTTCAAAAATCTATCTCAGCCCCAATAGGTCACACAAAATATATAAAAAAACGAAATTGTGCTGATTTTCATTACCTATAATTTTCATGTGTACATATTTTACAGTAAAATTTAAACTTTCCGAGCTTTTCGCGAAAAACCGATTTTTTATATCTATTTTCTCAGCCCCTCAGCATTGTTGAACGAGAAATGTCTACAAATTTTTTTTTTTAAATAGAAAATGGAGACCGAAGAAAAAATATGTGGAATTTGTTTGAAAACATGTGATAGCTTTAAAGTTATAGAGGGAGGGGAAAGTTATATAAAGGATGCCTTGGATATAGTTCTGCCAAAAATGGTAAGTTTTGTATGTATAAATGAGTTTGATTTAACCTTAGACCATTCAATGTGACCCTATGCTCTAATAGACTGCTGATACCTTTGTGAAACTGCTCCTAAATTATTGAGATCCCAACTGTTTCTTTTTGGCTGAAAACGATAATGCGTGTGTCATTATAAACATTGGCCGAGAATTCCGCATGGTGGAAATTTATATTTTAAAGAAATTTGCACAAATCGTCTGCAGCTTCCATGGTAATTTTGTACAGATTTATAGATTGAATATGAAAGAGAATATTTGTCTTATTTGGGATGATAGAATTTTGACAATCATTTTATTAATATCCAATTGACATCTTTCAAAATGTCCTTAAAATAAACGAAATGTCATCCTGCTTAGCATCGGTGTAATGTGGTAAATTTTAAACTCAATTTACGGACTGTCATTTGTGTTACTGTATTCCATATAATAATGAATTTATATTTATTTTTTATGGTGTATTAACCCAAGCAACACCAAATGGTTTAATAAACGTTTTGATTTCGTTTATACGACTAGTATACATAATTATTGCAACCTATATTTAACATTCGAATGTCCGCGCTACAAACATATATATTGTCTTATCATATATTAAATATAGACGTTTAAAAAAATGTATATATATGGTACATCATATTCTAAATATATACGTCCTAAGAAAACGTTATATTGTTGTCACATCATATACGAGATATATACTTTTATGTGGAACCTCAAATAAACATATTCCATATATGTCGATAATACGTATGATGTAAATGTTTTTCTCGCGGTTATGAAAACCCTTTTCACTAGTTGCTGGTTTATATGTAATAAACCTTTATTATCCACTGTAATTAATACATACATAGGGTATCCCTGTATGGAATATCTAATACTTACAAACTTTTTATTTTAAATTTTTTGAGAAAGTCATTTTTTATAGTGTTGCTTCAGCTTATCAAACTTTTTTTAGCAATGGCAAAATTTAGGTAATATATTCAGAGAATATAAATATCTGACTTCACGTAAGGTGAACATATTTCAAATTAAAAATATAGAAGTTTCAAAGCCTCATAAAGCTAGCTGGTGAACTATAATAGTTAAAAGGAAATTAGATGTAATCGTAAATAATAATTGTTTTTATTTAATTTTTTTTCTTTTGAAAATCTTAACTTTTTCTGAACAAATTAGTTTTTCTCAAAAAATTTAGAATAAAAAGATAGAAAATATCGAGAGATTTTTTAAAGGGAATCCACTCTTGTATCTTTTTTAATCTCTTTTTATATTGTTCTATAAACTAAGAGCTTATTTAATAAATGATTAAATAGTTTCCATCACTTTATTTTTGCCAAAATTACCTTAACTTTCAAAATTTAAATGGGAAATTCTGTTATACAGTATTATAGACTAATCGATTTCAAATAACTTTGCAAGTCAAATCATGTCTTAAATTAGAAATCATTATTTGCTATTTATGATAAAATTGTTAATATATATTGCTGCATAACAATAATAAGATGACATTGAAACAAATTGATTTCTAAGTGCCTTATTTTGTAAAATATATTAATTTTTCTTTAATTATAACAGGGAAATTAGAATTAAAGTTTTTTTTGACTTGCGATACATTTCCCTTTGCAAAATTATTTAGAATTGATCGGTCTACAACACTATAAAAAAGATAGAAGGTACCCGTTTTTAAATTCGAAAGTTAATATTATAATGACCTCCAATTTTTTAAAAGTACATATTTTAAACCCCCTACCTATATACAACTACTCAGTGGCGGCCCGTCAGGGATGGCAGGGTAGGCAGTGCCCACCCAATTACATAAGCGGTAGTTATAAAGGTATACTTATATTTTTATATATTTTTGTAAGTAAATTATCAAGTAAAATTTTGCGGTTAATTAATTGAAGTATTAAAATTAAAAAGTTAGTTTTATTTATAATATAATTTTTACTACATATTAATCTTCCTCATATAGGTATACTTATGAATCCGTTTAGAAACCGTGCATCATACTGTCGAAAGTGTCATGCGCCAAGTCAGGGCGGGCAAGCATTGCTCAGCAGTCGTGAATTCAATCATAATAAGACGTCTACGTGCATGTTGGTTATTCACTTCGACCTTACGCCTGTAATGCATATCAAAACGAGGCGTACGTCTTGCATGCTTAGGCTATTTACAACCTAGAGTGGGCATGCCATCCCTGAGCACAACTTGATAGCAATTTCTAATTTGATAAATAGACAAAAAGAAGTTAAAATACATATCAGCGGTGCCGTGTAGTTAAGTTACCTATATAACTATAATTTTGTTTTTCTTTGCGTTTTAAGGTATAATGTATTAGAACACATATGCCTCTATATTATCCAAAAAGTACTAAAATAATGTTTAATTTTATTTTAGCAGTTTTAGATGTAAATGAAATAAATGTATAATATTCAAATATTGGACTTCGTGCTCGGTGGGATGTGGACACTGCCACCATTATCTCTTCTCTTTTCTTCTACAGTGTCGTCGTGATGTTTCGCCGAGAATCGTTACATTTTCGGACGTATGGAGTCATGTCAGTATTCGCGAATCTCAAACGTTGGAAATTGTTGGTGCTGTTTTAGAATTGGAAAATTTTGGTTTTTGGTTAAGTTTGTGTAATGTTTTATTCTCTCAATTTTATGTTTTTTTAACTTGTAATCTGTGATCTTTGTTTGTATTTAGTAAATAGTAAGTGTCTACTTTAGCAGAAAAAAGTAACTAAATTAGTGCGACCTTGCTCCACTATGGGAAATCTCATTAATATAAATTCAAATTCATCAAATAGAAAATTTTGTGTCACAGGGTATCAGAAATGTTTTGGCTTTCTGGAAGTGAAATGAAAAATAAACTTTATTGCTGGTCTTGCATGTTATTCTGTAAAAATAGTGAAAGTCCGTGGAATTCAACAGGGATAGATAATTTAAAAACGTTATACAAGATGATTGACATGGGCAGAGGCATCATTGAATGTTTTTTGCGTGATTTTTACACCCACTAAATTTCTGTGGAGAAATATCTTTATTATTCAGTTCTATCCCCCATCCTGCCCACCCAGAGTTAAAAGCCACGGGCCGCCACTGCAACTACTGATATCAAGGAAAAATAATTCAATTTTATATATGTATGCAGATAGTAATTTTTTAAAAGTATTTATTATTCAGTACTAGCTTTTTTATATTATATTAAGCTTTATCTATTCTGCGGGATTGGCTAAATACGTAAAACTATTTTATCATTTACTATTTCACCCTTGGGGACCTAGCATGTTTGACAACATAACAGAATGCAACATTGTTCATTACTCTTTACTAAAATCCAAAAATATAGTCTATTTATTATTATTATTGTAACTATAGCGGCTTTTGGCAAGCTTCAACTAATCATGAATCGTCCCTCTAATTTTATTGTCACTGTTTTCACTACGCCTTCAACGCTAGCCATGCAGAGTTTTACACCTTCTGTGATAAAAAAAATGCAGTTACTATGAAATCGCTCAGACGAACAATAATTCTTACCAATCACAAGTTGGTTCATTCTTGTAACTTTAACGCACTACAACGTGATAACTCAAGGATAAGGGCGGCTCATCAACATACCACTTGTTGAGTTTCAATCAAATAATATATACGCAAAACAAACAAGTAAATATTCTTTGTTTCGATCACAAGGCCACACTACTAGGGTTGACTACCACCACACGAAACAGCAATTAACACGACGATCCGCGGTTGCTCACTAGCTGTACTGTTGAGACAATGAGAGAGATGCATATATTTATGAGAAATGCTTATATATTCTGCAACAAAGATAACAATACTAACCCGGTTGCTGACGACTGCGCAATCGATGCAGATTGATATACTTTTAAAAACCGTATATTTTAAACTGCAATATTACTTAACGAATATTTTCATTAATCATCTATCTATAACAAATTTTGATTAATGTAAATATTTTACTCATATTTCCAGATATTGCTAAAATCTTCGAACTTTTAGTTGCAATTGTTTATGACATGCCTATAAAGAATGTAACGCAAATACATATTTACCATATATATTTAAAAATCGTATATTAAAAACTCTAATATGGCTGAAAAAATGCAAGTAGTGTCAATTTCTCCAATTTACAATTTAAGCATTTGGCGGAAGTGTAATCTCAACTCTCAATTAATTATTTCTCAAATATTCTGTGTTACTCCAAAAATTTTCGGAGAAATACATTTATAATATACGTAGAAGGATCGTTTATGAAATAAACGCTATTCATAGACGTTGATTAAATATACGATAACGAAATTTAAACCGTAATTTCATATAATAAATGTTTATTAAACCATCATGTGTTTCAGCAAATTGGAAGGTACCTATACGAATTAGCATTTCATTAGGGTGAGGCGGTAAATTGGTTGGATTCGAGTTAATATTTATTACATATTTTGTTTACGTGATCGTTTTGTCAATTTTTATTTTAGGATTTAGCTGCAATACAGGGACTCTTAGTGTGTACACACTGTACAGAAATACTTATTAAATGTTCCAGTTTTAAAACATTGTGCCTGAGTACTTATAATTACATTGTTTCTTTTGCTGGAAACAAGGACAAAGCTAAATTGAATCTAAGAGAAGTCTTTCTGAGCAAAAATGAAAATGGTGTCGCTGTTGCAGAAGATGAAGTCATATGTGGATTTTGCATGGATCCTATCAAAAATTGTTCTGCTACATCCCTTGACTTTGAAGAAAGAGATGTTATATTGAAGATAATGATAGAACGATGTCTTCCAGAATTGGTATGTATCGATACTTTTTGCGTTATGACGTGCAACAATATGACCATTTACAATACCACTCCAAGCTGTTTCTGGGATTTGGTTTGTCCCATCTACCTGGATTCGGTTGAGACAAGTAATGATAATAATTATGTTTGTGATTAGTCAATAGGATGAGAGAATGGAAATTTGTGCCAAAAAAATCCTCTGGAATCAAATAGTGAATCAAATGAACATTATATGGAAAAGAATTGTTTATTTTAAGCATCCTGTGGCAGATGGTTGTGCACTATTTGTTTCTTCTGTCAACTGGCGTACTTATATGTTGGGATTATTTTCTAGTTATTGTCATACTAAAGCAGTTCTTTTCCTTTTTGTTGTTTATGGTTTCTTAAAACTTCCATAATTTTTCAAATTAGAACACAAACTTACAAAAGTTGGTCTGGTAAGGGCCTGTCAGGAAAACCTATTTCATATAAACATACAGATTCTATAACATTTTTACATCTTCCATAGATTAAAAGCAGATATAATTTATCTTGATTTGATATCCATTATTTTTTATATCTCTCAGCAAATAACAAAGTAATTATAGAAAAATGCTTTAAATATAATTTTCTTTTAAAATTAGAAAGGACCCCGCAGTTTTCTTATGCAAATTGGGTTTCAATAAAATTGGCTCAAAATTTACTCACAGGCAGTTTATGTCATGCTGATCAAAAGTCTTCATGGGCACAAGAAATTATACCGACAGGATTTTGAGATATAGTGCCGAATTTTATGCAATCTCCATATCATGTGGGTGCTTGGAAATACATGTTTCTGCTTGCTTTTAATAATAATAAACTTATTCAATACAATGATACATCGTAGTGCTTGGACAAGTCATAATTACACAAATAAAGTAAAAGTGGACATAAACAAATATAAATAGAATATACGTACATAAATAAATATAAATACAAACATACATAGAATAAGTATAAGTACACCTATAATTTTATGCATGTTCAAGAGTGTATTTGGACTGGACAATACACACATATAAATACTTTTATTGAAACCCAATTTCCATGAGAAAACTGCGGAGTTCTTTAAATACAGATTGTCCCATTTGAAGAATGAAATATTTCAGTGTATACAGGGTGTCTCACCGGGAACTGAATCCATCAATATAGAGAAAAGTACGCATCAGAAAATTTTTAAAATTTAGATAATTACTAATGTCGGTGTGGCCAATCCAACTAAAATAATTACAAGTAGTTAGCACTTCCTCTTATACCGGAAGTCGATACCAACTTGCTTATTTCAAATGGAACACTCTATATATTTTAGAGTTTTTGAAAAGAGCATAAAATTCTGAGTCGAAAATATGTACAATATGCTACATATTTTCGACTCAGAATTTTATGCTCTTTTCGAAAACCCTAAAATATATAGGGTGTTCCATTTGAAATAAGCAAGTTGGTATCGACTTCCGGTATAAGCGCAAATGCCAGCTGCTTGTAATTATTTTAGTTGGATTGGTCACACCGACATTAGTTATCGTCTAAATTTTCTGATGCGTACTTTTCTCTATATCAATCAATTCAGTTCCCAGTGAAACACCCTGTATATACATTTAAAATTTGTTTGTGTATTATTTCATTTTCATTATTTTATTTTTCATTGATAGAATTTAAGTCTCATCGAAAAACCAGTAATCTGTGCACCTTGCCATGGCTCTCTAGAGAATTGTTTCCACTTTGTTACGAACTGTTCGCTTGTAGAAGAAAAAAATAAGA
The DNA here is from genome assembly GCA_963675555.1 of Leptura quadrifasciata. Taxonomy (NCBI): domain Eukaryota; kingdom Metazoa; phylum Arthropoda; class Insecta; order Coleoptera; family Cerambycidae; genus Leptura; species Leptura quadrifasciata. The sequence continues at coordinate 91,341,672 of OY776680.1, read as the reverse complement.
AATGCTCTGAATGCGAGGTAAATAGTAATTCGGTTGATATAGAACAATTCTATGAGGAAAGAAAAAATACTGTTGAAGGAAATATTGAAATTGGAAGAGATATATTTAAATTAGGTCATGAGTTCAGTGCTGAGAGCAAATGTGCTGTTGAAGAGAATAAAGAACTTATTGAAATTCAAGAAACATTTTGTGGAGAAAATGAAATTTATCTTAAGGAAGAAAACGTTTTTGAAGTGGAGGACCACAAAATTTTAGTTAAGGAAGAAACTGAAATAAAAACAGATGGACACCGTTTCAATAGGTAATATTATCATAAGTTTCATATATATAAGTAACTTTCCTTATCACGTTAAGAGAGGAATGACGGTTGCGGATGGATCGTGTGTGGATGATTGATACGAAAAAAATACTTTAAGTGACTGTCGTTAGAATTTTTTTCTTTGCAGTGCACAGAGATGGCGCCGCAAATGCAAAATTATTTTTCAATGGCTAAAACTTTGAAACTCGATTCATATGATTAGGGATAGTTTATGAATAATTTCAGAGGTTAATCAAAATTTACATGTGCTGAAAGAATGAAGAAAGAAATCCATGTAGCTCCAAGACAATTTCTATAGAATCAAAACTATTCATAAATCAGTGTTTAATCATGCGAATCATGTTTCAAAATTCCAGCCATCGAAAAATAGTTTTACAGCGCCATCTCTGTGCACTGCAAAGGAAAACTCTAAAAATCAAATTTTCCATATATTCCCAAGCAACACCAAATGGTTTAATAAACGTTTTGATTTCGTTTATACGACTGGTATATATAATGTTTATCGCAACCTATATTCAACGTTCGAATGTCCGTGCTACAAACGTATATATTTGTCTTATCATATATTAAATATAGACGTTTTAAAAAAACGTGTGTAAAATTATATGTATGATGAAGTGTGTTGTGTTACTGCAAAAATATCGTAATGTTTTATAATTTTCAGGTTTGATGATGGTGTTTTGCCACAGCCGAAAGTCACCACTACAGCGCGACGGAAAAGACCAAAAGTAACACATCACAAGTTGTACAAGTGTAACACTTGTTCACATCAGACATATCATAAAGCTAACTTTAAAAATCATTTACAAGCACACAAGAATCCTTCAGAAGTAACAATGTATAAATGTAACTTTTGCTCGTTTCAGACAAAGTATAAAGATTCCCTTAAAATACATTTGGTGAAACACAAGAACCCTTCACAGTTAACAATGTACGAATGTGACTCTTGTTCATTTCAGACAAAGCTTAAACATAACCTTAAAATTCATTTACGGATACATAACAATCCTTTAAAAGTCAAAATGTACAAATGTGACTCTTGTTCATTTGAGACATGTCAAAAACATTACCTTCAAAAACATGTACTGGTACATAAGAGTTCTTTAGAAGTGTACAAATGTGACTCTTGTCCATTTCAGACAAAAGATATGTACTACATTAAAAAACATTCAATGAGACACAAGAGCCCTTCGGAATTAACAATGTACAAATGTGAGACTTGCTCATATCAGGCAAAACATAAACAGGACTTTAAAACTCATTTACTAGTACATGAGGATCCTTCAAATCTGTACAAATGTGACTCTTGCTCATTTCAAACAAGACAAAAAGATAACCTTAAAACACATCAACTGGTACATGAGCGCTCTACAGAAATACCAATATACAAATGTAACTCGTGTCCATATGAGGCAAAACAAAAATATTCTCTTAAGAGACATATACTGAAACATATGACATCCACAGTTTACAACTGCAACATTTGTTCGTTTCATTCAATACGAAAAGGTCTGCTTAAAATACATCTACTAAGCCATAACAATCCTCCAGAAGCAACAATCTTACATAATAATAGACTTAGTTATTTCAATAAAAAAAAGCAATCCACAATAACAGGGTGTCAAAGTAACCCTAATGTAAATTTTAAAATTGAATCGGACTCGACATAACCTCAATTATTTACAGATTAGTGTACCATAAAGCACCTAATAATGAAAATAGAAATTATATATTGCTACGTGCTTACAGTTTTCAGTAAACACTTTGTGGATTCAAATAACTTGCAACAAGAATTTTCACTAACCACTATTTTATTTATCACTAAAATTACACTAGCAAATACTTAACAATTACACAACTAATAATAACTTAATCTAATATAAATTCACTACTTTTAAAACACGTACTTTACTTTTCTTCTTAAACTTGTCAACTCTAACCTAAAAACTCTCTCAACTGAACTGTTTACTTCACTGAACTGAACTCTTCTAACCTACAAACTGTCTCTGTAACCAGAACTGTACTGGATACTAAACTGAACTGTTCTTTATACTTTACTAAACTGTACTGTTCCCCCATCTGCTGGATTCACCTCTTTATATACACCCATAGAAATGTACCAGAACAGTATTCCACAATTTTCTGGAACCCTACAGAGTTTTCTACTATATAATAGATGACTGTTCGTCAATTGGCTCATAGATGGCGCCACCCCACCTACTGGCCATGAACACAATACAGGTTTCCCTTCACTTTGGCCAGGGACTTAAATCACATCTCTCCCCGTTAGAGGGCAGCACATAACAATATATTATTTGGAGGTAATATCAACTTATTAGAATCTGGTTTAGGACACTGAAAATTTAAAAAGAAATTATTAAAACCATTGCAAATGTCTTTGGTATTAGTAAATGTTTGCTCCTTAACTGTTATCCTTGTAATATTTTGTTTCGGATAATTTTTTGCCTCATTAATTATTTTCCAACTTTCTTTCATTACATTTTGTGTATTATTTATACGCTCATTGTTGTGATTGGCTTTATCCATCACAACCTTTTCCGAATACAGCTGTTTTAGCCTAACGTACCTGTTTTGAATTATTATATTGTAAGGATAATCTTTACTTAGCTTATGTAGTTAACACAAAAGATGGTGTAATTGTTTTAGGTCATTGTTGAACCATGTTTTCTTTTTAAAGCGTGGTTTAACTTTTTTATACGTTATGGCATTATTAAAATGAAACATAAAAGATGCGTAAAATGAATTAAATTTTTCAGTAAAATTCATACCATTAATCATTTCTTGCCAATCCTCATTATTTAATAGATTTTTTAAGGTAATTAAATTACTCTCTGACATGTCACGCTTAAATATTGGTATATTATTAGCATTATTAATGTCAAAGGGGCTTTTAAATTTGCACATCTGGTAGGTATGATCGGATAAATAAGTTTCATTCACTGTAATTTCACAGGCTGTTAAATTTGAAAAGATTACATCAATTGTAGTTGTGCTTCTACCAGTTATGTGTGTTGGTTCATCGATGTGTTCTGACAGCACGCTAAAAAGCTGTTTAAAAATTCATATATCTGCCAATATTCAGGCCCGTATTGGGAAATTTTTTCGGCCCGAGTTTGATTTTTTTATATCGGCCCACCAGTGGCAGACCTATAATCTGTGGTGCGAAAATTTTCAAGGTCACGCGTTCTCCTAGCACCTTAGAATTTCAATGAAAAATCCATTTATACAAAAATATAGACTTTCACAAGGATAATTTTCGGAATAAAGCGTTGAGGAAGATCAGTTACTGAATAAAAGCGAACTAAACCATCAGCCTGCTAAAAAGCAGATAAAAATGTAAAAACAAATAAAAAATTTTATTGACTGTTAATAAACAGTTCTATAGTTTATTATTACAATATTTATAATACGTTACAGTAATCCTTTGTGCCATATGCAAAATATTGTGTTTAATGATGTTTTCCAGTAGTTTACCGAGGACGGGTAAAAGTGTAATTGGTTTATAATTACTAGTTTTGGTGTGATTGCAATTAGGTTTTGGAATTACTATGAAAATATGCGTGTGATAAACAGAATTGGAATATTTTGATAATATGTAAATGAATAATATAGTCCAATTTTTTAAATTATTTTCCATGGTATGTTATCATTACCAGATGCTGAGTTTTTTTGGCCTGATAGAATTTTAAAATATAATTCTTCGTCAACATTGATTTCCTCGTAAATTGATCTTGGTCTCGAAAATAATTGTTGTACGAGTCATTCACTCTGTCAAAATGTTCCTGATCAAAGGGAAAAATAACGGGCAGTTCACACTTATCCTAGAAGCAGATCCAAAAACACATATAAATTTATTAAACCGAAACAAGATATTTATAGGGTGGTCAAGAGGTAAAGCTTATGATCATGTGCATATAGTAAGGTGCTATAAATGTTTAGGGTTTAATCACTTTTTCAAAGATTGTCAAAAAAATAAAGTATGTCACAAATGTGCATTAGAACATGGAGAAGAATGCAAAGCAAAATATAATAAATGTACAAATTGTAGTTATGCAATTGAAAAATATAAGGTAAAGATTAAAGACAACCACGATGCTCTGGATTCAAATTGTCCTTGCTATAAGAGAGTCTTAAATAGTGTGAAAAGGAGGGTTGATTACTTAGATAATCAATAGCAATCAAACAGAATTTACCATACAAAAATATCAAGGCAAGATAATTGTCATATACTAAGTTTGAATACACAAGGCCTTCTTCATAATAAAGATGAAATAAATTTATTAATGCATAATTTAAAACCTCTAATAGTCTGTTTAACCGAAACACATATTACAAATGATATAAGCACACCTGAAATCAAAATAGATGGGTATACCACTGAAATCTGTTACTCAAATAGTAGACACACTGGAGGAGTCATTTTTTACATCAAAAATGAGATTTTATTTAAATCTTTGAAAAATTTTACAATCGAAAAAAATATGTGGTGTGTTGTGTTGGAAGTACAAGTTAAAATAAATAAATATTTCTTAATTGGACTGTACTATTCTCCGAGTGCAAGTACTGCCGAATTTTTAAACAGTTTTGAAAGTTTAGTAGAAGAATTCTGCTCTAACAGTGTAGACACTATTATATTAGGTGACTTTAATATAGATATATCACAAGAAACTTTTTATTCAAAACAATTATTAAGGATTCTCTCAGAAAATGGACTTACACAACTAATAAATGAAGCAACCAGAATTGCAAATAATTCTGCAACAGTAATCGATTTATTAATAACAAATTCGGATATGATATCGCATAAAGTAAATCATAAGCCAAAAATAACAGATCATGCATATATAACAGCAAGCCTTCAAATTCCAAACTTTTCATTAGGCAACATAAAGAGATTATCAAGAAGCATTACAAACTACGATGACGGTATATTACAAAATTTGTTAATGCATACTGAATGGAATAATAGTATAACAAATCCCAACATTCTAGCAGAAAATCTCATAAATAATATAGTAACTTGCTTAGATGAAATTTGTCCTATGAAAGAAATTATATATGTATAAAATATGCAGATAAAAAATGGATTACAGAAGAAATTTTAGAAGCAATGAAACATCGAGACAACACATATATGTGGCAGCTTACAAATAATGAAGAAGATTGGAAAACATATAAAGAAAATAGGAACAAAGCACAGCGATGATCAGGAAGCAAAAACAAAAATATTATGAACAGAAAATAGACAATTGTGAGAATGACTCTAAAATGATGTGGAACACATTAAAACAAATCAGTAATACTAAAAATCAACACATATCTAAATCTATTAAATTCAATACAGACGAAATTCATAACGAGTTAGAGATAGCAGAAAAGTTTAATGTTTAATTTATATACAGCATTTCAACTAATTATTTGTGAAAAAATACTAGAATTAACAGTTAAGAAGCAACTAACAAACCATTGTAAAGAAAATAATAAACTAATATCGGCACAGTCAGGATTTAGAGAAGCACATTCTTGTGAAAGTGCTCTGCAGTTTATATTGGAAGACTGGGTAAAAGAAATTGAAAATGGCTATGTTATTGTAGTAATTTTTCTGGACTTCAAGCGGGCTTTTGAGACAGTAGATCGAAACCTACTTCTCATAAAGTTAGAAGCTATTGGTGTTTGCGGAACGGTGCTAGACTGGTTTAAATCGTACTTATGTAAAAGAAAACAAAGGACTAAATTTAGTGTAAGTGTGTCAAGTGAAAAAAGAAACGCAATATGGAGTACCGCAAGGATCCGTTCTCGGCCCACTATTGTTTATTATCTTTATCAATGACATTGTCAAATCAATATGCAATTGTAAAATACATCTTTTTGCAGATGACACCATGTTATATCTGTCAGGTGAAAGTGTTAATGAAATTATAAAAATTGTAAATAAGGACATAAACTAATTGTTTATGTGGCTCTGTGGTAATAGTCTTAAAGTAAACATTAACAAATGTAAGTGGACGGTTCTAGGAAAAAAACATTTGCTGAATAAAATTGTACATAACGAAACTATTAAAATAGATAATCAGATGCTAGAGAAGGTAGTTGAAATAAAGCATTTAGGTGTAATTTTAGACAAACAATTAAGTTTTAAACAAAATGTTAATTATATTGTAAAAAAGATTTCAAAAAAAATCAATTTCTTAAGGAGAACATCAAAAGATTTGTCAATGTTTACTAGGTTAACCATTTATAAGAAATAGGTATACTCCAATAATCGGCATGTTACAGGTATTACATTTGATGACTGTGAAACAAAGAATAATATTAAAAACGTTACAATTTATTTTTAAAATAAGAAACAAGTTGTTACCAAGCTACCTATATAATAAAATAACTTATGTCAGTGATATTCATGATCACAATACTCGTAGGAGAGATGACTTGTATATTGAACGACACAATTTATCAATAACTACAAAATCGCTGTTCTGTAAAGGTTTCAAAGAATATAATGTAACACCTTCAGACAATTTACAAATTTAAGCATTGTATATATAAAATCTAAACCTACATAGAGTACCTAAAAATTACACTTTGCATACCTATCCTAATATGTACATCTTTTGCTGTTTTACTATATTTTTATGCTTGATGTTTATATTTATATACATTTTTTAAATGTTTGTCTCGTACATTGTACTACTTTTTTTGTATTGTAATTAGCAATTGCTAATAAAGTCTATTATTATTATTATTATTTTTTATCATAATTGCAATGTGGAGAATCTGAAAAGGAATGAGTATAAATTTTTAGGAACATTACATCAAGATGTCTCGAATTAGCATACAAACGATCAGTATTCAGTTAAGAGTCGAATCATATTTTGTGTTAAATGAGAAATATACTACGCGTGTATTTAGGTACTGTGCATTGTTTCTTTTTCAATATCTGGCACTAATTAATGTTTTTTTTTTTTAAATAATATGATTGTTTATATATATTTTCACAAATGATTCTAAATAAAAAACACCTTTTTAATAAACTTGATCACTAACCGCTAACTCCGAAAAGCATATTTGTAGTCAGAGTAGAAACAGAATAACATAATAGACAGGTCGAACACCTGGGGTTTACAACCTAAAATAGATTAACTAGGTAGTCTATATATCTGCACGACAAAAGAACGATTTCTATAGTTACTGTAGCATATATTTTTGGCTGAAAATGTATATATATATATATTGTTATATCATATTTGTGAATACTATTATTAAATGCTTTGTATATAAAATAGTGTTATTTATATCTTTTTTGTATTTGGTCCCTAAAATATCTATTCTCCAAGTTGTAAGAACAGATCAATGAATACTTAGATTTTCTATCGCTCTTCTGAAAATAGAATAAATAAAATTAATTAGGTACATAGTTTATAATAAATCTTGTACAGAATTAATGTAAATAGTGAAATTAACGTAATTTTTTGTATGAAAATCGGTACCGGAATAATATTACAAAACGGAAATTGTTTCATAAATTTTAATAACTTTACTGTTGTGCTCTTGTAAATCAACATTTTACGATTAGAGAACTCCAATAACTTAAAATATAAATAACCCTAACCTACCTAATAAATAGCGAAGTGGGTTCGATTCCCGCAAGGCGAAATAATTTTTCATTAAAAAAAATTGCCCCAAGAGTGGTTCGGAGTCCACATTAAACTGTAGGGCCTCGTCTCTCTTTGCCTAGCACAAGATCCTTGAGATCTTCCAGGGGGTTACTTCGGTAACTTGAGAGGCGGTTAAGAAAACATTTTAAAACATCACATTCAGGAACAAAACCATAAATCCATATAGTGGAGCAAGTCTGGAAGAAAAATGGTTTTTTCGAAGATAACTTGGCGGCTTTTAATCTGACGAAAAAAACTATTCAGACCAAAAGTGAAGAGCTCTTGTAAATAAGCAAATTTTGTTCCCAATCTCATCGACGTTAGACCATTAATTCGCGAATCCAAGGTGCAAAAATTAAAAAAATTGAATTCATTTTTCATCATGAAGGAGTGGAGTTGAGGGCTCAATTTCTTTTAATAGAAGGGTATTGGCAGATATGTTGGTGGGGCCGGAGGCTGGGTGCGGTGGGTATGCTTAAGATGAAACACAGGGGTAGTGTCACATACTACTATCTGATCTTCGGCATTTTTCCATTAGGTCATTTTAAATGTTATAAAATATTTCACATGCTGATAACTCTCCATGTAATTGACTTATCGCTATCAGACCGAAGTACATTTTTTTATTAGCCACAAGATAGCACTCGCATAAAATGAACTAAAATTGCACGTTTTTTCAAACAAATTTTTTTTGGCACGAAGGAAAAGGGTGGACGAAAATTGCTTTTTGCCACTTGAATAGCCTTTTTATTAACGTTTAATTTTCGCCCGGCCAGATCGCGATAAAGTGATTAGGAAGAGAGATAGAGAGGGGCGAGCGTAGATGCGTCTTTACTATGTGCATATATGCGATGTAAAGCAACGTTAGGCGCGGTTAGTACTTGGATGGGCGACCGTTTCAAAGAAGACTGTGTCCTCTCCTCACATATCTTCCAGCGGCTTGTTTGTCGTGAGCAGAAAAAAATAGGATAACTTTTTGGACAAAGGCTATCCTATTTAACAAGAAACTAACTATTAATATTTCGTTATTGCACTATTTCTATTTATATCTTCTATAAGTCTGTTTGGCATAGAATTAAATAACCTTATACAATAATCATTAGTAATAATATTTTCCCGTGCATTATTTACTATTTCCAGTAATTCTTCGGCATTCCGTGGTCTCACATTTCGTTTTTGGATACTTCTTTCGAGTAGTCCCCATACTTCTTCCACAGGGTTAAGATCTGTACTATGACTGGACTGGTTAAGAACATTGATGTTGTTATTTTGAAACCAGTTAGTTACGGTATGAGCAGTATGAACAGAACAATTGTCTTGTTGAAATATGAACTCATTATTAGGAAATAATTGTGACGTAGAAGGGAGCATAATATTGTCTAAAATCCTAATATACGTTTCACTATTAAATCGTTCCTCAATATGCCACAAAACGTCAGGACCACGTGTCGATATCCAAGCCCACTTATTGATGGAAAATCTACCACTTTTATCATTGTTAGATATATATTTCTCATTGAATAGAGTATTCGGAGGGCGGTAAACACGAATACGACCGCTGTGTGTTGACTGGAAAGTTTTTCGTCTGTAAAGATTACATTGTTCTAAAAATTTACATCATGAGCTAAAAATTCAAGCCCAAATCCTACTCGAGCTTCTGTATGTTCAGCTTTAAGTAAGTATTTCTGTGCTGCTGCATGACAGCGTAGCTCCGATTCTCTTACTCGTCGGCGACCAATACTACTCGATCTAGAAAAATTCGTTTATTCAGCAACCTGAATAACTGAGTAAAATGGATTTGCTACTAAAGCATTTACCAATCGCAAGTCTTGTTGAGTTGATATCCGATATCCTGATCCAGGATTTCTACTAATCGTACTGTTTATTCTCCACTTTCTTAAAATGTTTCACACCGAATTTTTGTCAATTTTATAACGCAGTGCAATTTGTCTCATTGACCATCCATCTTCTGCTTTAGCAATAACTCCAGATTTAACTAAATCGCTTATATGTGGCATATTAGTTTTTTGCACACTTGCAATAAATTATAACAACTAACTGACAATGCCACAAAAATTAAAGTTAGATGTACACAACTAGATTTTAGCAAAATACCGTTATAAGACTTGTTCTATTTTTTTTTTGCTCACGACCGTATATCAGTGTATGCGCGGAAGCTATGCAACCTTAGGCAAGGGTTGTGTAGGTGATATAACCATTCTTCGGAGGGGATGTAATGCCGTCGGTCCCTTTTCTATTAAATGTTAGGCAAGTAAAAGATCCCTACTCTTAAGGGAAGACCATCAAAACGCTAATGCTTTGATTGCAATACATTGATGGTAATATGCAATTATTACACTTAACGCGCCAAGCTTGCAACTTGTAATTCAACGCTCAGCGAGGCACATAGCCCGGAGAGTAGCTATTGGTTGCAGTCTGGTTACGTTCCTTATAGTAAAATAAGGATTTTATAGAGGAGTTTGCGACTAAAAATATTATGTTTTAATATTCCGTCCTCTAAAAGCACATTTGAACTATGCTAAGCCCAGTCAGGCTATTTATTTTTCGATTGCAACAGACACTGGACCGCTAGATGGCGCCTGCTCACTATTTTACATGTCGCTATCCCAAAGATACCGAAATGTATTAAATGGTCAAGTGATCCTCGTGTCGGTCGTCACATGCCTACTTTGCACTGACAAGCGCGAACAGCTCGAAACTGCAGTCTGCAAGTGGTGTGTGACGACTGGCACGAGACCTCCTTTAAGTAGGATCAGTCTTTCAGCTGGTGTTTGTTGCAATCGAAGCATTAGCGTTTTGATGGTAATATGCAATTATTACACTTAATGCGCCTTGTAACTTGTAATTCAGCGCTCCGCGGGGCACATACCCCGGAGAGTAGCTGTTGGTTGCAGTCTGGTTACGTTCCTTATAGACGAATTTGCGACTAAAAATATTATGTTTTAATTTTTATGTTGTATGCAAGTTGTACGTTTGTCAAGATTCATCTTATTATTTGTTTCAAAAATTTAATAAAAAATAAAATAAAACTTTTATTTTTAAATTTATAGTAGGTTGTTCATGTTTTTGTAAATAAATATAAAATGAATTTAATGAAATATCACTTTGTAAGAAATAAACACTGCTTTTTTGTCTTGGGCAAATCTCTTTCGCTGGTTGGGCAAATTTTATAACAGTGGGAATTTCCCCATGCAAGTATATCTTAGAAAATGGGTTGCAAGTTTCTCCACTAGTTTTCACTCTATTTTGAATTTGATCAGAGTTCCAGAAAAGTAACTAAGATTTTGAATTAAACATTTTTTAATAGCAAAACAAAAATATAACATATAAAATGAGTGTAATAATACAAAATTGTCATATTCCAATAAAAAATAAAGGAATGTCACAATTCTTATAATAAAAGCAATTTATTATCATTAAATAACAAATATAATAGCCTCAAGTCCTCATTGCATTTCAAAAAAGAGGTATACACAAAAATAGATTTTTAAAAATGATTTATAAAACATTCCAACAATATAAATAAAAAGTTGCATATTCTTAAAATTGTGGAAATAGGTCATTAATTACAAGAGACTATTTTTTCCAGTCGGTCAGTCAATATGACAATTAATTTACTTGGAGTGAACAACTTATTATAACAAATTCTAGTTGCACATATGCTCACACACACACACGCATACATAAATTTACTAATAGTGGCTTTCAAATTTTCAGTATATATTTCCATCTTAACCACACCGTGATCTTAATATAATTGTGGATCTACAGGGAGGATTAGTAGCTCATCTGGAATAATGACGAATATAGCAAAACGTTCTCGATTTCACAGAAATCATTTTGTAAACCGTTTGCATTTTACCTATAAAATTTCTAAAAAAAATAATACTTTAATGCACTTTTTATTTGAAAAATCATAGAAGTTACTTAATTATCACGTCAACAAAATTAGATTCTATCTAACCTAATAGTAAATTGATTTGTTGTTCACTATACATACGGTTATACTGTCAAAATGTAGATGTCGCCTACTCCGTTATTTTCTCCTATATAACTATCGCCAAGCACAACTTTCATTTAATAAACTGTTTTTTTTAATAACAACAAATACTTATATCTCTAACCGTAAAACTTTGTTGTTCACATCGTTTGTATTATTTTTGGAGCGCCATCTATTGATCGGTGATTTTCGCCTTGTTAGGAGCAAGGTTGGTAAACAAATGGTCAGGTAGACAGTCTACCAACCTTATTTTCGGTTGACACGCGCCGTATTCGTATTGTCGAGAGAGTTGGAAGTATATAAAAACCAACAACATAGTTTGTTTCAGATAGTTTGAAATTTCCGTGGAAACGAATGAAATGGAACATTGTGGTGGTCAATAAACCTTTAAGATCCTTACGTTTTATTACTGTAAGTAACAACTATATAAATAATTAAGTACGGCCAGTCATTTGTTTATTCTTTTGGACTTTTTCTTTATTAGATTTTTTGTACCAAACTTTATCACAAGTACAATTAGTTTGAAAAGATAACAATGATGTCTAGTAAAGACCACTGGATCATATATTTTGTCCCTATTGACAGCTAATTTAAGCCGTCTGATACTCTGATATGATTCTTAGATATTTTTGGCCATTCGGGTAAAAATTATGATTTTTTATTCTGGAAATTTTCGGCTTTGGTCTCTTTGGAAATAAGGTAAGTTGGTTAAAGGAAAGGGCCCTGCAGTTTTTTAATTGAAATTGAGTTTCCATGGCCACAAAAAATTTTACCGCAGGATTTTGAGATATACAGGGTGGACCATATTTATAATAGGCCATAGTTCAGGGGTAAGATTAGTCCAGTCATTGAAGCTTTATATCTCAGAAATATTTTACTACGAACCGATTTACATGAAATTTTGGAATTAGGCTTATCTTACCCTTAACTTCAAAAGTGATATTGACCCGACCTCCGTTCTTACCCTGGGGGTGGTTGCCACCCCTTCTCGTTAGTGGAAATTTTTTTGGTCAAAATAACCTCGGGGATCGATAGAAGACCCAATTCTAAGCAAAAAGTGCTTTATAAAGTTTTTCAAAAACTCAATACTTTTTAAGTTATTGACGATTGAAAACTCGGAATTTTCCCACGTTTTGCAACGGTTTTTGCAAATATCTCAAAAAATATGCGTTTTAACGATAATTCTGTAATAAATAAAATTGTAGAAGGTAAGAAAACGAACAAATTGGTTTTTTAAAGAGTGTTCTAAGTGCAATATTAAGCGAGATATTGAAGATAAAAGCCGTTTTTTTTTAAACATATTTTTAGTCGCAAACTCCTCTATAAATCCTTATTTTACTATAAGGAAAGTAACCAGACTGCAACCAAAGTTACAAATCTGGCACGTTAAGTGTAGTAATTGCATATTACCATCAAAACGCTAATGCTTCGATTGCAACAAACACCAGCCGAAAGACTGATCCTACTTAAAGGAGCTCCCTTGCCAGTCGTCACACACCACTTGCAGACTGCAGTTTCGAGCTGTTGGCTCTCGTCAGTGCAAGGTAGGTATGCGACGACCGACATGAGAATCCTTTGACTATAGTACATCCCGGTATTTTCACAATAGCGACATGTAAAACTGCCAGCAGGCGCCATCTAGCGGTCCAGTGTCTGTTGCAATCGAAAAATAAATAGCCTGACTTGGCTTAGCATAGTTCAAATGTGCTTTTAGAGGACGGAATATTAAACATAATATTTTTAGTCGCAAACTCCTCTATAAATCCTTATTTTACTATAAGGTCTGGTTACTTTCCTTATTTTTTTCATTTTTAAAAAAAACACCTTTTTTTCATAATATTTCAAAAACAATGAAAGATACGTAAAAAACTGTAATGATAAAAATGTAGGTCTTTTTTTTTGACAAATTTTTTTTTTTTTCTGTCAGACCAAAATTGACGGAGATATGACTGTATAAAGAGCGCGCGGTAGCGCAATCACAGTCTCTCTCGAGCCCTTTGACCCTTCACCGTTTCAAAATGAAGGGTTTTACACTACATATCATAATGAAAAAAGTTGTAGCTCTTTTAATTACCTTTAAAATGGTTTTTTTAAAGTTGTGATAGCTTTAAAATTGAAGGAGTTATGGTCCAAAAACTGAACGTTTTTTTTTTTTTTTTTTTAGTAAAATGAAAATTTCGGAGCGCAAAAATTTGGAGCAAGAGTGAAAGTAAAGAATAGTATCAACCCAAGATTATTGTCTTATATATATATATATATATATATATATATATATACGTCCATATATGGCATATATAAACATGCGCACGAATACATACAAACGTTCATATATGTTCATATATGCAGTGGAGATAACTGCCAGAATAGCCCTCCAATTGACCCAGAAGAAGATCTTGATTACGACAGCAACTCCGATATTGAGTCATGAACGATTGGTGTAATAGTTTTTTTTATGTATTGTCATGCTCTTGTTGCAGAAATTTTTATAATTAATTACTAATTTAATCTAGTACATTTCCAGATAACTTGTAAGATTATATTTTATTCAATGAAAAGTGTCTGATTATTTACTCTATAATTAATTTATTTTTAATTGTATAAACATATATTTTCAATGTTTTAATTTACGGGTAGTTTTAAGGGTTGAAAAGCTAAACATATGATAGTCATTTTCGAGAACGTGGAACAACATTTAAATCATTTTGAGTTCATCAAAAGAAATTTTTTTATACAATTTTTAATTGAGGGGTTGTTTTTAAGGGTTGAAAAGGGGTTAAAAATATGATAATTAGGGTAGAGAACGTAAAACAATATTTACTCTATATTTAAATCTTTTTAAGTTATACAAAAGTATTTTTTTGTAATTTTTTTCAATTTAGGGGTCGTTTGCAGGGGTTGTAAAAATTATTAGGGGTTGAAAATGGGTTAAACATGAGATAATTGTGTTAGAGAACACTTTACGATTTCACTCCTTATTATTAAATACGTTTTCTAGCGATAAAATGGCTCAATGTCAATTTTTTCATTAAGGGATCGCTTTCACCCATTAAAAATAAAAAACGGAGGTCGGATCAATATCACTTTTGAAATTAAGGGTAAGATAAGCCTAATTCCAAAATTTCATGTAAATCGGTTCGTAGTAAAATATTTCGGAGGTAAGACCCTATTTTTCGCTTCAATGACTGAATTAGATCCTTTGGGATAAAATATGAGGACATAATAACCAAATATGCCTTAGTAAAATGTTGCTATGGAAAAAGACACAGGATAAGGTGTCAAAGTTCAAATTATTTTGCAATAACTCAAAACAGCCTCTTGACTGATCTTCGCCAAATTTGCTAGAGGAACTTTTTTTATTCTAAGAAACAATAATTTATGTATTACATCACGTTAGATCATAGAGGGCTCTGCAGGACCTGTATCTGATGATGAATTTTTTTCATATTTTTTTTACGAAATGTGGTAAGGCCTTTTTTGACCCCTACTAACTGGATTAATAATGATGATATATAATAAACTGAAACGCTAGAAAAAAATTTGTAATATTTATTTGAGTGACCAACAGTACCCAAGAATTATAAGAAATGATCTAGATAATGAAACATTTTATTATATTTTCAGGTCAAAAGAGAATGGACAAGTTAATATTATCAGATGAAATTCTTAACCAGCAGATATGCACCGAATGCCAGAATTATCTTTCCGTGGGCCCAGTAGTGGTTACCCACAAAGGGGAAGTCATGTGTGGATTTTGCAAGATGGAACGAATCATGCCAGAATTTGCTGCAGTTTCCTTATACAATTTATTAGCAGAAAAATTAGTATTCAAATGCAGAAATTACTACCATGGATGTGAAGAACCGCTTCTTTTTAACGAAGCTAGAGAACACGAGAAAACGTGTCAGAAAAAGATGATTGTTAAATGCCCTTTTTGTCATAGTAGCTGCAATGGATGTCAGATGGTTCAACACTTTAATAAGAAACATTCAGAGGACGTTACGAAAGAAGATACATTTAAGATCAGTGCGAAAGGAACACTTTTGAAAAGCATAGCGATTGTTAAAAAAAGATGTATTTTTTGCCTCATTGTTTTCAAGGAGGATGATAATATAGAATTCTTTAATATACTTCTAACACCAGCGGACTTAGGTCCGAAACAGTTTCAACTAAGGTTTTTCAAGCGTGATACGAGTGTAGAATTTGTAACTGCACCAATTCAAATTTCATACGAGTTGAAAAATTTTCCAGCGATCAACTTTTTCACTAAAAATCTCATCCGTTCTAACCAAACGAATTCTTTTTTACTAAATCAAATGTTGCTGCTTGCGCGCTTTCCTTGGGAATGGTATTTTTGCAAAATTGAACTAATCTACACTAACAGCTGCGATGAAGACGAAAAACTCACAAAACTGAACTACTTGGAGAAAATCACTAAGAAAATAAACCCAACTTCACAAATGCACTTCAATACAGATACGAATGTGTTGGAAGTTGTTACGAGGAATCCTAATGGAGATAATATTAATATTAGTCGTATTTTAGAAATGGCTCGCTCAAAGCTGAGGCAATTTGTGAACGCTGAGTTATATTTAATCCAAAATTGCATTACCTGGGACAAATACATAACAAACTCAGTTTTTTTTTGTCGGAATTATCACATGTCATGCGAGGAATGTCTAAGCAAATATTGTCGTAAATGCCTATCTGCTCGGTGGAATGTTCAACCCGAATTTAATATTCCATTGCCTTGCGAATGGAAAGGTTGTCGCAGTTGTCCAGACATTTTTAACTACATGACGCACAAGCGAGATTGTATTTCCAGACAATACCGCTGCCCACATAGAGAGTGTCAGTTTCAGGGTTACTCCAACTGTCGCTGGCATATGCATCCTTTTGTTGATTCTGCCGAATTAAATCTGTTTTGTAAAAGTCAGACTATATTCTGGCGAAATAATTACAATGAATTGTTCTACATTCATACAGAATATAAACCTGTTTCTGCTGAATTATTCATGACTATTGAGGAGGTGGATGTAGTAATGTCTAAGAGATATCAGTTTCTTGTGCAGTATTTTGTAAAGGATGGTCTCCATTGCAAAAAAATTAGACATACAATGTGCTTCAATAGAAGAGCCAACGATAAGTTTGATGAATTTGTAAATGTAATTCTCGTTGTTCAAGAATGCCCCATTATGGTGTCGTGCACTTTCACGTAGTCAATATAAAAACGTCTATTTTGGTTCTCGCCTGTCTGTGAAACAGGAACACTATCAGTCATTATTCTTCTGTAAAGAAGCATTTATTGTAATGTTTGTATTATTTTATTATGTAATTCGTATTTGATGTTTTATTATTATTTTATTTTATTTATTATAAAGCCTTTTTAATAATGCAGTTGAAGAAAAGAATACCAACGAGGAGTGCGCTTTTGGAAAATGTTTTTAAAAAATTCATAAAATAAAAACTATTTATAGCATATTGTTATGTGCTGCCCTCTAACAGAGAGGAGAGTTGTAATTACTCCCTGGCCAGAAGGGTGGCGCCATCTGTGGGCCAACTGGCGAACCACCATTTAGTAGTGCCTAAGAAAATTATAGAGAATTCCAGTATCTTCTGGAAAGTTCTACAATGATATTCTGGACATTCCAAGTGGGTATATAAAGAGGTGAAGCCAGCAGATGGGGGAACAGAACAGTACAGTTTAGTAAAGTATAAAGAACAGTTCAGTTTAGTATTCAGTACAGTTCTGGTTACAGAGACAGTTTGTAGAAGAAGAGTTCAGTGGAGTGAAGTAGGCAATACAGAGTTTTTAGGTTAGATAAAGTTGTCAAGTTTAGGAAGAAAAGTACATAGTGTTTTAAAAGTAGTGAATTCATATTAAATTAAGTTATTATTAGTTGTGTGATTTTTAAGAATTTACTAGTGTAATTTTAGTGATTAAATAAATCAGTGGTTTGTGAAAATTCTTGTTGCAAGTTATTTGAATCCACAAAGTGTTTACTGAAAATTGTAAACACGTAACAATATTTTACGATTTTGCAACATTAAGGTAGTTTTTATTTTCTTAAAGGGGGACGGTAGCTTAGTGGCTAACGCATTTAGCTTTCTCTCCGAGCATATGTGTGCCAATAGAAACTCCCTGGTGAAATATTTCGGAAACTACTAAAGATATTGGAGTTCTGTAAAATTCCATTGCTAGAACTACTCCAGTCGAATTAGCATTTTAACAAAAAAAAGTGTTTCTAAGTATAAGCCGAATCCAGGACGTTCAGAATGATGGTAGGACGCCAGCCGAGGGGAGAAAATAGGTAAAAAAAAGTATCAATTTTACTGTAAAATATGTACACATGAAAATTATAGGTAATAAAAATCCGCACAATTTCGTTTTTTTTTAACTTCGTATGACATATAGGAGCTGAGATAGATTTTTGAAATTTTGACAGTTTTGCGACGCAACGGAAACCGTTCTTCGCTAAAATCTACATAACCCTGGACGTTGAAGCCTGAATTACTCAATATATAGAGGAGATCATCAACTACCATTGACCACAGCAAAGGCGATAGGACTCCACCTTGTGGACAACCCCTGACTGCAGTCACCGTAGCCAACTCCTCCCCCACATCTGCAGTAATCATTCTGCTTCTAAGCATGGTTTGTATCCATTTAATTATAGGAGACTGTATTCCCCTTTTTTCCGCGGCTTTTTGTATGGATTCATAGGAAGTGTTGTCAAAAGCACCCTCTATATCTATGAAAGCACACTTTTGCTGTAAATGTCTTTTCAATGCAATGCACCAGGCAATGTAGAGCATTTATTGTTGATTTGCCAGGTTGATAGGCAAATTGTTTTGCGTGAAGCGGTGTTCCTGTAAGGATTTCGCTTCTAATATATTGATCTAAAAGTTTCTCCATTGTTTTTAGGAGAAATGAGGTAAAGGCAAATGGGGCGATACGACCTAGGCTCATCTGGTGGACGTCTGCCTATTTTCGGAATAAACGCCACCTTAACTTCCCTCCAAGCTTGGGGAATATACCCCAGTGTATATCTTGCTATAAATATACTTCTCAGGCATGGGACAAGCTCCTCAATTCCCGTGTTGAAGTAGGACAGGGAAGATACCATATCTGCCCGATGATTTAAAGGGTTTAAAGGTTGATATCGCCCATTTAATTTTGTTGAAGGTGAATATTTTTCCAGCCAGGCGTTTTCCTTCTCTGGTAGGACGGTGTGCATCCTCATCCAGATAGTCCTGTAAAAATTCACCCTGAATTATGCGAGAGCCTGGGAAATGAGTCCCTAAAAGCACTCTTATTTTTTCCTGCTGTATATTCGCCATCAGGCTTGGTATTAAATCTAGGCCGGCTGTCATTTTTGGTTTAAGTATATTGAGCAATTTTAGAACGTCATTTTCATTGAATTCTTTTATTATGACTATATTGTTACTGTATGGAGTGTCATTAGTGATATTAAGATTAATTGGTTTGGTATAAGATTCTTGAAAGTAATCAGCGAATGCATTTGATATTTCAGCTGATTCATAAAAATTTTCATTTTTGTATGTAACATAATTGGGCATACTTCGATCACTCTTAAGTGAAATCACAAATGACCAAAATTTATTCGGTTCGCTGCAAATATTGGATTCAACATCATTGATGTATTCTCTATGTGATCTTTTTATATTGTTTTTTTAAGTGTTTTTCCTAAGTATTTTAAATTCAGTCAAATACTCTGTGTTTTTTGTTGTTTCATACAATTTTAATAATTTCTATTTATATTTAATTTTATTTATTATATCTGTCATATACCAAGACGGATAATCATGCTTTCTGCTAACCGTTTTGGGTACGGAATAATTGAAAGTTTGCCATAATTTATTGTAAAATGCATCACACGATTCGTTTGCATCTTTCAATTCGCCTAAGAAATAATGATAATCATTCATAATGATGCTCATAGAGAAAATTTGCTTTTACGAAAATTATACCTGGGCTCAGTATTTAATTGTTTTTTATTACCAACGTTTTTAATATTTTGTTTAACTATTCTTAATGCGGGGTGATGTAAGTCTTCCTGCCTTTCCTACTTCACATTCAATAGCACAGGTAAATCATTTTGTAAGAAGTGTAAATAACATTCACCATTTAAATTTTCATGATAAAGATAAGGACCAACAATGTATACGTTTACACCAAACATATTTTGTCTGGAATCCGGTTTGTCTCATCCATTTAGGATTGTCTTTATACCAGTATCGACCAGTTATGTCTGATTATTACTCCATTGTTGTGAAATCTAGATTCGTCATTCCACATAATTAGGATTTTCCTCAAAGATAATGGAAAAGCATGCCAAAAAATCTAGTCTGCGCTGATTATCTTCCAGTCTTAAGTGGTGCACTACATGAATTTTCTATGGATAATGTTTATTATTTTTTAGAATCCTTCTACACGAAGTTACATAAATATTAGTTTGCTCATTTAATTTACGTAATGACGTGGGGGGGTTATTTTCTATTGTCTCTAACACTAATGCCGTATTTTCATTTGTTGTAGTTTTCTTTCTTCTAAATGTTTTTGTTTTTTTTAAACTTTCATAATTATCCAAATTAGCATATAAACTTACAAAAGTGTTTTTTTTGGTATTCTCCATAAATTGGAAAACCATGTTTAATTTATCCCGGTTTGTATGAAGTACCATGTTCTATAACAATTCAACAAAATACAAGAACCAAATACATTTGCATTTAACAACTGATTATTAACTATTTGCCATAATGAAGCCTGGATATGAAAAAACGTCAAATCAATTTATTTTCCAGTTGTGGATTATGACTAAATTTGTTTGCATCAATTAAAAATATTTGGCAAGTTCCTGTTTTATAAAAAAAAATGTATTTAGTCTATTAGGTATCTTATTAAACTTTTATCAACCTATTTTGTTATTAATGACAGTACAGCAGTGGACTCCTTTTAGAACATTCTTCATAATTTGTTTTCGTATTTTCTGCAGAATCTTGTAGAAACTACGCCATTAATTTCTCAATAATATATAAAGTTTTTTGCAATCGCTTTTATTTTTTGGTAGGTAGGTAGCATTAAATTTGTTTTGTAATTAAAACTAAAAACGATATCACAATAAATGTTTATGTTGACATTTGTTTACATCTGTCAAATCCATTGACATATTGGTCGCGTTCATCACGCGGTAGCGCTAACTGAGCGATCACGTATCATTATGTAAAAAGCCAATTGTTGTGTTCATCGCGGTGAGCGATCTGGTAGCGCTCACTTATCACGTGCTTAAACTACGCTTCTTGCACTGTCCTCACTGGCTTCTTGTGATCAAATGACGTAATGATACGTGTTCGCTCAGTTAGCGCTACCGCGCGATGAAAGTGACCAATGAGGACAGCGCAAGAAGCGTAGTTTAAGCATGTGATCAGTGAGCGTGATCTTTGTTTATCTGAGGTGTAAAAAGCGTAGTGATCAATTCTTGCGCTGTCCTCATTGGTTTCTTGATGCATAATGATACGTGATCCACAGACTACTGCATGATCGTTCAGTTAGCACTACCGCGTGATGAACGCGACCATTGCAAGAAGCCAAATGAGGACCAGCAGCGGGATTCTAAGTTGCTATCGTATCGAGCTCGATACGATAGCAGCGAAATACGATACGATACGTGGTTGGAATTCTAAGTTGCTATCGAGTAAATCTTTCGGGTATCGTCGGAATTTATCCAATGAGAAAAGAAATTTTGTCCAGTGATGTCAAATTTTGGCAGTTGACAGTACCGGGTCATATTTGAATTTTGAATTTAATTATTTGTATTTCTAAAAGTGAGAGATTGAACCAACATTTTTTTAAAACAGAAAAACTATATTGAATTATTTTAGATATGTCTTTTAAAGTACGTGAGGCCCATTGGCACATTTTGTTGGAGGCGATGGAGGCAAGTCCAGTCATAGCAACTGGAAAATTTGTGGGGCCTAAGGGACGAGAACTTTACAAGCAATTATGGGACGAAACTGCTAAAAAGTTGAATGCTCTTGGTTTCGGTAGTAAGGCTACCGATAAATGGCAGAAAGTAATTAAACTATAATAACTGGAGCTCTGTTCAACATTTCATTTTAATTCTTTAATTTCAATTCATATATACTTTTTAGACATGGAGTGACTTTAAATATAATTTAAAAAGAAAGGCAGCAAGTTTAAAAAAAAATATGAATAAAACCGGTGGAGGAATTTCAGAGGAAAAGGACTTCTCTGATATAGAAATGAGGATACTGGACATACTAGGTGAAAATTTTATAGGCTTAAATGAACCTGAATGCGGAGTGCCTTCAGAATCTACTATAAATAGTGTAACAGATTCCCAAATATTTACAACATCGCTTGAATTCACGCCAGGAATTAATATTAAAAAAAGATCAATAAATAATCAACAGCCTGCACGTAAAAGACAGGCTGGTTGAATATTTACAAGAATACAGAGAAACATTGAACGAACTTAGTGATATAAAAACGACTTTGAAAACCTCTTTAGAAGAAGTTTCCAAAGAATTGAAAGAAATGACTGCAGAAATTAGGCAGTTAAATTATAATCTTGTTCAGGTATAAATAAAATTAGTTTATTAGTTATTGAAAAATTATACCTACATATACTTTTCCAGATCTTACAAGCTCAACAGAATCTTCTTCAAAATATTTGTAATGGATAATTTAAGATTTAAGGCAATATTAAGCTTTATCTGTTAGGAAATAGGTACTTTTACAGGATACATTTGTATTTTATGAATAATAATAATTGGAATAGTTACTTAGTTAGTTTTATATTTAGGTACCTATATACCTATAAATGTTAACATTTCATTCATTATTTAATACATTCAAATGAGCAAATAGTTTTAATTTATCTATAACGACGGACTGGTTAAAGAACATGAGGTAGAGGGCGATATAAAGAGAGGGAACATCGAACACTTTATCGATAATACTGTTCTACAATAGTATCTCGTACTGCTAACCCAGCCAGTACTAGTTGCCTTGGCTCGTTTATTGGTAGTAAGACAAAATCAATTGCCTGTTGAATATCTTCTACTGCTTCTTCAAGTAATGGAACCCCCTCATTAACACATAAATTATGTAAAATGACACAAGCTTTTAGTAAGTCGGTTACAAATTGTGGGGCATATCTAAGGGACCGTTCCTTCAACAGACATCTGAACCTAATTTTAAGTACACCTATACACCTTTCTATACAATTCCTTGCTCTTATATGAGCATGATTGTATTTTGATTCTGGCGAGCCCTCAAAAGGATTTAAAAAGGGTGTCATGAGGTAGGGTTGGAGAGGGTAACCTGAGTCTCCTATTAACCAAGATTTTTCATCATGATTGTACAGATCCTGCATATAGTTTTTAATTAAAGAATGTCTCCAAATGAAAGAATCATGAGTTGACCCTCCATAATTGGCTAATACATTATTTATGATTAAATTGTCGTCACAAATAATTTGACAATTAAGGGAGTGGAACCCTTTCCTGTTAATAAAATTGTGTTCGTCATTTCGTGGCTTTAGAATAGCAATGTGAGTGCAATCGATTGCACCAATTATTCCTGGAAAACTCCATTTTTCCATAAAACGAAACTTTATTCGGTTTCTTTCGTCCATCGATGCTGGAAATTTAATGTAATCTGCCGCCATCGATTGCACTATAGTTCGGGTTATCTCATGTACAGCTCGATGGACTACAGTTTGGCTTAACGAAATATTGTATTCTTCCCCTAAACCCCTCTGATAACTACCAGTAGCATAAAAACGTAAAGCGCAAAATATCTTATTTTCTATGGATACACCGCCAGATATGAGTGGACTTCTTAATAGTGGTGTTACTATATTTATTAGTGTTCTAACAAGGGTTTTAGATAATCGATATAGTTCAATAAATCGTCGGTCAGGTAAATTAAACGGATTTGATTGGTTTCTTAATTCGTTTCTATTCAATCTTAACCGACGGATATCTTGGCGATTTTGTTGTAAAATTTCTTGATGAAATATTGGCAGCATTCTAAAATAAATAAATATTTTAAAAATTCCATAAGTAGCGCCATATACATACATTTATTTATCATATGAATTAATTATCAAAATGTAAAATAGTTCTCGAACTATGCCTCAAATATATTTAAATGACGTCAACGCGTCAATTAACGAAAATAAAGAAAGATGGCACATATATTAAAAAGAGAGGCATATATCGTATTACTGATACGACAGCTACGTTGGTATCGAGGAAATTCTATCGAGTAAGTGTCAAAAATACGATACGATAGTGTTTCAAGAATCACTAGTATCGTATCGACTCGATACGATAGCATCTTAGAATCCCGCCGCAGTGATGAATGCAACCATTGACAAAGAGGCTCTTTAACTAGCAGTGTTGCCATGCCAATATATAAATGGCATATGCTGCTAGAGCACTTCATGCTTTTCATGTACGCTTTCTTTTCAAGTACTTGGAGCCCAAGGACAAAGTCCAGGTTTGTTAAAATGTTTTGGGCTGAAGATTTAGGGCGGGTTTTATAATATCGGATTAAACTGCAGAGCACAGATTAAACTAAAGATCTCAAAAATAGTATGTTTTACAATGTCAGTAATCTTTGGTTTGCAGATTAATTACGTCACAGTAAAGTGTTAAACTTCAAACGGTGGATGGGGATGGTTTAAACTCTGGATTATCAGATGTCAGAATGTTCATAATCTCAGAATTAATAAAATTCGGTGTAATATTTGATGGATATATTCGAAATATGTGATAATTTACAATCTGATGATGACAGAAAATTATTAATACGCTCAAAGTTCTGGAAATTTTAGAATCAGACCTATATAGTTACAAGGAAGAATGTAATCAGAAAAATGTATAAGCTGTTGGGCTAGTTATTATTTTATTGGAGCTAATTGAAAATTTATTATTACATATGACAGAAAGGTAAAGATTTATGTTTGATCTCCTCACACCTATATGCATATATTATATGCTTATTGTTACCAGGAACTTTAGAAGCCTACACAAATCAACTGCCTCTTTTATAATTAAAAATGTTTCACTAATGAAATTAGTTCAGTGAATTTGTCGTTCTATTTCCCTCCATATTTTACAAAAATAACTTGAAACGTCATGTCAAAATGTCGAAATAGGTTAGAATCAAACTACGCGAAGTTGCAATTTCTGTTGAACAGTAGTGCCAACTGTACAAATTTAAGTTTGTAAAGTAAAGTTTAAATCATGGTTTAATCTTAAGTTTAAACTTAAGATAAACGTGGAGTTAATCTAACATTATAAAACCGGCCCTAAGTTGTTGTTTAAGCATAAGCTCCTGGACTCTTGGAGCCCTGGAGGTTTAAAAATTATTACTGTGAATGGTGCATAATTGACAGTTGTTAGTTTCCAGCTATCATCAGCGAATCAACAGTCTTGTTTTAAAAACATCAGTTCTCCAAAAACTTGAAAAGAGAACGCCAGTCTGTATTTGATTATAACTAGATACATCATAGGTTATAGCAAGGTTAGTAAACCTAAATATATTTTACTTTAGTAGTCTTATCACTCACTGAAAGTACAGTCCTTTATTAAAATATTTTTTGGGTAGTTCGAAGGCAAGGGACTGTTAACTACAACAATCCTTGGTTCGAAGGTACATATAATTGACATTTTGGGGTTACGTGAGGGATCATTTGTGTTAAGTCGGTGTTAGGAAACTAATTGTACCTACATTTGCCGTTTGTTATTAACATATCTTTCAAAAAATAAATGAATCAATCCATCAAAACCATTTTTACATGTTTTAAAACCTCTATACTGTCACGTATTTACATCCTCCAGTAAAGAGCCCAAGCGTAGAGGTTCAATAATTGCAACGCGAATTGTCACTAACCACTGATTTATTTAACCATAGGTTAACTTACAATAATTAGTCATTATAATTACACACTAATTACAACTTTCAACTACCATAAATCACTCTTGTCACTGTACTTGACCACTCGGATCACTTGTTCTTTCCTTTGATTTGACTGCTTTACTCTTCAAGTTAGAACACCGCCCCAACGCGTTGACTCTGCTTCTTATGTTTATACTGCATGGTGCCTACTCCAGATGCATCCATTAACTCTAATTCTTACTCCGGATTGTTCCTGGCGAAGTTCTCCTCTTTTTTAGTGTATCTATGGTAGAAAACATCAAATCCGTTAAGAAGCGCCATCTCTGGACCGATTGGCAAACTATCATTCTATTGGTCATCGCTTCTTTTTCGCCTTTCGCCTATTGTTTTAGGTAGTTGGTAATTTGAATTTGGAAGAAGTTTCTGGTGCCGACGAATGAAATAAATCGTTGTGGATTTGGTTTTTTATATACATAATCGTTGCTTATATATAATTTGTACCATTCTTGCGTTTTATTACTGTAAGTAACAACTAAAATACTTAAGTGCGACGTTCATTTTTATTTACCCTTTTTAAGTATTTCTTATTAGAATTCTTGCGGCATGCATTATCACAAATCTAAGTGACAACAGTCAGTGTAGATGTTATTGTTTCCTAGTAATATTATAGCTTGGATTGCTCTGAAAGTTTGGGAATATAAAGCAAATACATTAACAAAAGACTGATCTATAGATAATATGTATATTGTATACATATTTTTCTTTATATTAACTGTCTATTTAAACTGCCTGATATAATTTATAGGTAATGAATTTATCTGTTTCTTATGGATCGTACTGTATAAACTAACGGAACAATGTAGGCATGCATATCTTTTATCATGTTGGTCGTTATTTTATCGATCCTGGAGAGCAATTCTCTTTTAACTCCCCAACATGTTCAATAACTTCTAACCAACTAATTATAAGAAATGATTTAGACAATAAAACATTTTATTACATTTTCAGGGCAAAAGATGGACAAGTTAATATTATCAGATGAAATTCTTGACCGGCAGATATGCACAGAATGCCTGAATTATCTGTCCGTGGGCCCGGTAATGGTTACCCGTCGAGGGAACATCTTATGTGGATCTTGTACGAACAAACAGATCACGCCAAAATTTGCAGTACCCTCCTTATACAATTTGTTAGCAGAAGAATTAGTATTCAAATGCATAAATTACTACGGGGGATGCGAAGAACCGCTTCTTTTTAACGAAGCTAAAGACCACGAGAAAACTTGTAAGAAGAAAAACTTTAAATGCCCTTTTTGTCATTTAAAGCTCAACGGTTGTCAATTGGTTCAACACTTGGATAGGGCTCATCCAGGGGACGGTGCGAAAGAAGGTATATTTAAAATAAACGCAAAAGAAACGTTTTCTAGAAACATAGTAATTGTTAGAAAAAGAATTATTTTTTGCCTCATTATTTCCAAGAAGGATGATAATATGAAATTTTTCAATGTGCTTGTAACACCAGCGGACTTGGGTCCCAAGCAGTTTCGACTAAGGTTTTTCAAATCGGGTACGAATGTAGAGTTTGTGACGGCTCCACTTCGAATTTCACACAAGTTGGAAAATTTTCCATTTCCATTGATGAACGATTTGTTGGAGGATATCATAGATGGTAAGGTCAATTCTAACCAAACGAAAAATTCCCTTTTACTAAATCAGATGTTGTTCCGTGCGTACCTTCCCTACGAATGGTATTCGTGTAAAATTGAATTAATTGGTGATAACAATCGCAACGATGAAGAAAAACTCACAAAACTGAATTACTTGGAGAAAATATACAATAAGAAAACGAACCCAGTTTTACAAGTGCACTTCAATACAGCTACAAACATGTTGGAAGCTAATATGAGCGATCCTAATGAGTGTAATTATGATATTAATCGTGTTTTAAAAATGGCTCCCGCAGAACTGAGGCAGTTTGTGAATACCGAGTTATATTTAATGCAGAACTGCATTAATTGTGACAAATACATCACGACCTCAATTTTCTTTTGTCCGAAATATCATATGTCATGCATAGATTGTCGAAACTCTAGTTGTCATAAATGCAGGTCACGCGGCCATTGGAGTGTTCAACCCAAATTTAATATTTCATTGCCT
The DNA here is from genome assembly GCA_963675555.1 of Leptura quadrifasciata. Taxonomy (NCBI): domain Eukaryota; kingdom Metazoa; phylum Arthropoda; class Insecta; order Coleoptera; family Cerambycidae; genus Leptura; species Leptura quadrifasciata. Next base: position 91,313,549 of record OY776680.1, on the reverse strand, counting down.
TGCGAATGGAAAGGTTGTCGCAGATGTCCAGACATTTTTAACTACATGACGCACAAGAGAGATTGTACTTCTAGACGATACCGCTGTCCAGATAGAGAGTGTCAATGTGAGGGTTACCCCAACTGCCGCTGGCATATGCATCCTTTTGTTGATTCTGCCGCATTAAATTTATCGTGCAAAAGCCAAAGCATATACTGGCGAAATAATTATAAGGAATTGTTCTATATCCGTACAAAATATAACCCTTTATCTGGTGAATTATACATGACTATTGAGGAGGTGGATGTAGTAATGTCCCGGAGATATCAGTTTCTTGTGCGGTATTCTGTAAATGGCGGTCTCTATCCCAACGGAATGAGTCATACAATCCGCTTCAATAGAGGGACATCAGATAAATTTGTAAATGTAATTCTCATTGTTCGAGAATGCCCCATTACGGTCTCATGCGCTTTCGAGTAATCAATCCATTTCACTGTGAAATATGAACGTCTCCAACATGAGTTCCGTTAGGCCCGTATTCTTCCGGAAAGGTATCATTTATTGTCACTTGTATTATTTTATTATGTGATTAGGATTTTTGATATTTTACAATGCAGAAATAAATTTTTTTTATTAGATACTCTTTAATATCGTTTGTGAAAAGTGCACCCGCGTTTTATCTACAATTTTGCAGGTCACGTTCAGACTTGGACCAACGGAGATTACCGCTGTTGAAGAAATACTTTTGAAAGACTTAAAATAAAATAACTTTTTATACCTTATGCCTTTGCGTTAAAAGCAAAATAAATGTGTTATTATTTTCTTCAGGCCAGAATGGTGTATATCTGGTTGCCTAATAGTCATCAAAAAATGATGCAAATAAAGGTTTTGTAATTAGTAAATAACTCTTCTCTAAAGATAAAACAGAAAAATAACATAAAACCAGATTGATAATAAAAATCTCAGATACGGTCGTGAGTAAAAAAAAGAATAGGACAAGTCTTATAACGTTATTTTGCTAAAATCTAGTTGTGTACATCTAACTTTTGTGACATTGTCAGTTAGTTGTCATAATTTATTGCAAGTGTGCAAAAAACTAATATGCTTCATATAAGCGATTTAGTTAAATCTGGAGTTATTGCTAAAGCAGAAGATGAATGGTCAATGAGACAAATTGCACTACGTTATAATATTGACAGAAATTCGGTGTGTAACATTTTAAGAAAGTGGAGAATAAATGGTACGATTAGTAGAAATCCTGGATCAGGGCGACGAAGGATATCAACTCAACAACAAGATTTGCAATTGGTAAATGCTTTAGTAGAAAATCCATTTTACTCAGTTATTCAGGCTGCTGAAGAAACGAATTTTCTTGGATAGAGTAGTACTGGTCGCCGGCGAGTAAGAGAATCGGAGCTACGCTGTCATGCAGCAGCACAGAAATACTTACTTAAAGCTGAACATAAAGAAACTCGAGTAGGATTTGCGCTTGAATTTTTAGTGCGTGATGTCAATTTTTGGAACAATGTAATCTTTACAGACGAAAAAACTTTCCAGTCAACACACAGCGGTCGTATTTGTGTTTACCGCCTTCCGAATACACGATTCGATGAGAAATATATATCTAACAATGATAAAAGTGGTAGATTTTCCGTCAATATGTGGGCTTGGATATCGGCACGTGGTCCTGGTGTTTCGTGGCATATTGAGGAACGATTTAATAGTGAAGCGTATATTAGGATTTTAGAAAATATTATGCTCCCTTCTGTGTCACAATTATTTCCTAATAATGAGTTCATATTCCAACAAGACAATTGTTCCGTTCATACTGCTCATACCTTAACTAACCGGTTTCAAGATAACAACATTAATGTTCTTAACTGGCCCAGTCATAGTCCAGATCTTAACCCTGTGAAAGAAGTATGGGGACTACTCGTAAGAAGTATCCAAAAATGAAATGTGAGACCACAGAATGCCGAAGAATTACTGAAAATAGTAAATAATGCATGGGAAAATATTATTACTAATGATTATTGTATAAGGTTATTTAATTCTATGCCAAACAGACTTATAGAACTTATAAATAGAAATGGTGCAATAACGAAATATTAATAGTTAGTTTCTTGTTAAGTAGGACATCCTTTGTCCTTTGATCCAGGATTTTTACTAATCGTACCGTTTATTCTCCACTTTCTTAAAATGTTACACACCAAATTCTTGTTAATGTTATAACGCAGTGCAATTTGTCTCATTAACCATCCATCATTTACTATAGCAATAACTACAGCATTAAAATAAAAAATAAATTAAAAGTGATCTCTGTTTTATTTTGGCTACTCATTACATATTCAAATAGAGGCAGATTTACATTAGAAAGAAAAGTTGTCCTATTTTCTTCTGCTCACAACAGTACACAACAGAACATTTTTCTAAAAATTGTAATTTTACACGGTAAAAAAATTATTGAAAGTGACCGACACAACGTAAATTTTATTATTAATGATATTTAATATGCAAAGAATTATAATAATAGTGTATTTTATTCATCATATCAAATTGTAGTAGTTACACACATAGAGAGAGAGAGATATTAGACTAGTCAGTGGTAAATAACACATAAAGGTAAAATACAATAACAACAATAATAAAACATACAAGTATAAAAACAATATAACATACAGTACTGAATCATATTAAGTACAATATATTACACTTTAAAATTAAATATAAAACTAAAAGAATAAATAGTCCCCTAAAAAATAAAAAGCTCTACTCATTAAAATTGCCGAATGGGCCAAACAGTTGGGTAAATTTATTATAACAATACCTTGAAAGATGTGAGAATGTTACTTAGTCTTGAAAAAAGCATCCGAAGCTGATTGTTGCTGCGAGTATCATAGCTGTGAACATTACTATTTTTTAAAAAGATATTTTCCTTTTTTTAAATATTTGTAATTAAGAATATGTAAAGAGATGGTAACCTTAAAACTGATAGTACTATAAATGCTTCTTTACAATGGGGTGAGCAGGTAAACCAAGCATACACTGTATAATTTTCTTTTGTGCTACAAAAACTTTAGAAGCGTGTGGAGGATTTTCCCAAAACATCAATACATAAGATAAGTTAGACTGAACCAGACCAAAAGTAAGCTAGCTTCAGCATATTAAGTGATAAGTGGATTTTAAATATATAATGAAGCAGGATTTACTTAATTTCTCTGATAAATCATCAGTGTGTTGTGTCATTCTCCATCTATCCTTAGTCCCAAGAATTTATTTATTTCATCTGTTTGTACAATTGACTGATGACCAGCCTTAACTGAAACAGTTGAATTGTGACCAACCATTGCTCAAACACAAATCAGAAAATTCACCTACTGATTTATTTGCTCTACTGATTGTCAACTCCAAGGTATTACTAGATATTAAAAAATTTGCATCATCTGTATAAACAATTGCAGCATTCGGTGAGGTACAAGAATTGGGCATGTCATTTACAAAATTTAAAAACAATAGGGAACCTAAAATAGAGCCTTGAGGCACACCAGTAATAACGCCCCTAACATCTGATTGGTATGAGCCTATGACTACAGCCCGCTTTCTGTTGTTTAAATAAGAATAAGTGATCCATTCATGGGCCACGCCACGTATTCCAAATCTAAAGAGTTTATATGTATTAGTGTGTTGTTTCATCCCCACCTCAATGTTTCCATACTGAATTAATAGTGAAACTTATTGGCTCTTAACATACAGACGCAAAAATATATTTAAAATTTTCTTACTCCTTAAAAATATCTAAGTATTGAAATATTTTTTTTAATTGCGAGTGAAATGTATTTGTTGCTATATTAAAACTGTATAAAAAGTATTTTGGAATAAGATTTAGCAATATTGTAATTTTACTACGCGACTAAATCTTGGGCGCGGACACTGGGGAAAAGTTGTTATTATTTAGCTTATTTACTGTAACTCGTCGACTTTTTATCGTCAATACTGTAATTGTTTTGAATATTAAAATTGCAGACAAACATGTTATAAAACTATCTACTATAATGCAGTTTTCTAAATAGTACATAACAGGTCTGTGATAACAGCAAAGATTACTTTCCACGACAGAAACTTAACCTCAAATCACCGCTCAAATACTCTAAATATTCACAAGAGCACAGATTTGGAATGAAATGAGCTAAGACGGACGTTCGATCATACACATGCGTAGTCCATTTGAAATATAAATTGTTGTATTAATTATTATTCCAATAAATTAAAACATTCTTGACTGGTAGAGTATTTGTATCAATCAGTTAGAGTTATGTAAAAACAGGTGTCAATAGTTAAATATGAAAAATAACGCCAAAATAGCCATATTTAGAAAGGTGCTCCTAATTTTTATCCTAACAGCAGCAGTACATAAGGATCGCTCTTAAATGGCTTGGATCGCAATTCGTGTTTTACCGCGTGATGGTGATGTCACCACTCTTTAGCGTCCATTGACCATATGCACGTTAATGGGGAACAATGGAAGCCAGTTCCTAATATATCCAATAGATGACGCCATGAGTACTCGGGTCATTCTCCATTTTTTATCATATAATACATGATACAAATTGGGAATGACATTAAACAACAATTTAATAGTTATATTATAACTTTTAAATTTCCCGATTTCTGAGAGTAGCCCAATCTCTTATTCGTAGAAATGAGCCAAATTGATAAAAAGAATAACGGTACTTGGTCATTAAATCGTTTAAAAGCGGAGCTGAGAAAAAGAGGTACTAGAGTTCATAGAAAAAAGCTGATTTGGTTGAAAGGTATATAATTACATTTATAAACTTATTGAACTTGAAAATGAAGACTATCCGCTCTGCTCTGTGATATAGATTACAATTTTAAAACACCAGATTTATCACAGTTGTCGGAAACTGTCATTTTTAGGAAATAAATGTCCTACTGTGTTAGTGCACTTTGGTACACAGCAACAAGTTTTCATTTTACATCCTAATTAACCTTGTTTATTCAAAGACATATTTTTCGTATTGACATTGACGGGCAAACAACCGAGTACAGTTGGTGCACTCTAGCGGTAGCAGATAAAATAAAAGAATCTTGAGAATGTTCCCCATTGGATGCGCTTCCATTGTTGCCATCCCTAAATAAATTAATCAGTTTTAGATATTGCCAACATTAGTTAACTATAGTCGTGTCATATTTTATTTACGCATCGTACTATGTCGAGCCCAGTGCTTAAATCATCGATAACGAGAATAGTAGCTAACTCAAAGTCATATGAGTTCAGCCATGAGTTTGATCCAAGCACACTGTTTTCTCATATCCTAGGGAATGAGATCTGTCAAACGTTATGACGTCACGTGCACACGGCCTATATTTAAATCCCTTATCTTTGATGGATTCTTTTTTATTTTGAGGTTAGTTACCCAAGTATTTGTGAATTCGGGTACTCAAGTGCAGCGAAAGGATAAAAGTGAGCATTAACAGTCATCAGTATCAGTCAAAATATATAACTGCATTTCTGGCGATCTTTTAGCCTATTTCAGACAGTGTTGTCTGACTTCCGAAAAAATGCTAGGTACTTCGGATCTCTCAGACTAACGAATACTTTGTAACCAAGAACAGAGAAAATGTACGAAATATTTAATATTATTTTAGGATCTGAAAAATGTCAGCAACATCTAAAGAAGACCGCAAGTCGGGCTATTGGTTGCGTTCATTACGGTGAGCGAGAAGATAGCGTTCACTGATCATATGCTTAAACTACGCTTCTTGGACTGTCCTCATTGGCTTCTTGTGATCAAATGACGTAATGATACGTGTCGCTTAATTAGCGCTACCGCGTGATGAACGCGATCATTGTCTACCTATTGGCAACACTGATTTCAGAACACATTGAAAATATGACGTATCTCCTCTGTGTAGCTATTGGTCGAAGATTGTCGTCCTGTTTTTATTCAAAAAACATTCACTTCAGTCTCTGGTTCAGTTCAGCTTAGTATTTTCGAAGTAAAAAAATAGCATTGTTAGTCCACCAATCAATATTCGGCAGTTGGCTATTTCGCAATTATTTCATATCCTGCGTTTTCGTGATTGAAATTTGAAAGGGCGGTTAACTCAGTTCTTTAAACCGTACCATTGTAAGTACTTTATTTCTTTGCTTCGTAAATTCTTACCACGTAATTATCTTTCCTATTTAGATCAAAATGGACAACTTCATCTTTTCAGAACTCAATTTTGAGTCTTGCACGTATTGTTTCAAGTATCTTTCCGTGGGGCCGGTCATGTCCCCTTCTGACGGAAACCTGATTTGCGGCCGCTGCAGCAGAAACGCAGAGTTGCCAGGGTTAAAGATGTCCTTACACAATTTGGTTGCCGAGAGAATGCTCTTTAGATGCATCTATTATTACTCCGGCTGTAAAAAGCTGCTTAGGTTCAACGAAGCTATAGAACACGAGTCATTCTGTGGGTACGAAGGTGTCCTCCATTGCCCGTTCTGCAATTTTTATGCCAACGGATGTGTACTGTATAACCACTTTACTAGGAGACATCCCAGGTATGCTTTGAAGTCTAGATATCCTCCTCTCACCATTAAACCTGACTCGTCGAAGAAAATTATATTTACCAAAGGCCAGTTGATACTGGGTGTACACATTCACGTAGGAAGTAACTTTGTGCAAATTTTCAATTTACTTGTAACGTGGTTCAACCCTGACGCCGGATTTAATTTTAGATTGAAATTCTACAATGATGAACTGTTCCTAGAATCCCCTCCGATCGCTGTGAATGACGAGAAATGCAAGTTCGACTTAAGCCAGACTTTCAACGACCACGTGAACGCCCCCATGGATGCGGTGCTGTACTCTGCCTTATTGAGAGATTGCTTCTCTAAAGCTTGTGCGTGTCAAGTTATACTGATCGACGAAGAATATGTGAAAAGCTTGGTCCCTAAAAAAGATTACTTTTCAATGCTCGCCTGGGAAGCTGATAAGTTACTGCCCTCTCTGTTACGTAAACGAGTGCCAAAGTTAAGTAGAAAACCTGACTTTTACATTGATTTCATCAAAAACATCGACCCGTCGATCCTCAAGGAGATGATAGAGCGTTTGGAAGTGCTCCGGGTTTGCGTTATTTGTAAAAAGTATATTACGTCTCAAGTCTACGCCTGTCCTATGTATCATCTAGCCTGTGGGCGGTGCTATTGGCATAAATGTTCCATTTGCAAGAAATATTGCCAGTGGAATAAGAAATCCAAACTTCACACTGTTTCGCTTCCGTGCTATTGGAAGGTCTGCGATGTACGCCCTGATATTTTGAATTATATGAGACATAGACGGGATTGCATTTTCAGGCAATACAAGTGCCCGGATAAAGGATGCCGGTTCATCGGCTGCTTGGGTTGTTTGAAGAAGCACTGGCATATCAGTTTTTCCGTACAGGAAAGCGATGAGATGACGGTTAAAGGGAAATATTCCACCTGGTGGCTGAAGCACAATGAGTTGATTTTTGTATCTTATTTTTTTATCGCAGTTGAAGGTCACAATGATGAACACTCACGCCAATTGATAAAGATCTGTTTGGTTGATGTTGTTATGTTAAAGGCTTGTAAATATGAACTATCCACAGGCCAGAAGTCTGAGAGGCAACGTGTAAAATTTACTTTATATTATGCAGAGAAGAAAGGACTTATCGTGCATTATTTACTAGTGGATAATAATGTAAAGGAATGTCAATTGTCGTATTAGTTATGATTGCCTCTATATCTTGAGGCCAAAGGCAAAGTTTGGTCTGGATTGTAGTGAATTCTAAGGGATTTGCAGCTGGACTCTCTATAGTTTCACACCCTGTATGTTTAGAATTGCTTTAAATGGAAATTTTGTTTCTGTATTACATAACGTGGGAAAGGGGGTATTTAAAATTTGTGTAGATGTAGATTTGTTTATGATTGAGGCATCAGATCAGTATTTACCTTTAGTTTTCTGTTTATTAGGCTGATAAGATATAGGTGTAATTTCCCCATTGTTATTGATGTAGTAAGTTAAAGGACTCCGCAGTTTTCTTATAGAAATCGGGTTTCAATAAAATGGGCTTTAATTTTACACACAGGTAGTTTATGCCAAGCCAATCAACAGTCTCCATGGGCACAAAAAATTTTATACCGATAGGATTTCGAGACACAGTCAGTGCCCGGCAGGTCCGAATTTTACGCAATCTCCATATCCATATCTCCGTCTCGCCAGTTTTGCTCACAAGGTTTAGAACACCCTGTATATATAATTTTTATGTCTGAAGGAAGCGTCATATTTAAGACTTGTTTTCTGTGATATTTTACTATGCGATTTCTACAGTGTTATGTAATTTTTAGATTGTCTCTATTATTGTTAGAATTTTTAATCGACATGTTTTATATTACTTAATTAAATTTACTCAATTTTTCATAGTTTGTTTTATTTTGAAGCAAAATACTGAGTGTACATTTTTCAGACTCTGGCGCGCCTCATTGTAGAGAAAAATTTAAAACGGACATGTAAAAAAAATATATAACCTGATTTTGTGATGCAGGGCGCAACAATCCTATGGAGTAGAGCCTCACGATTACTTGCCCACCAGTTGCTCTTCTGCTTGGGAGCTGGTCGTGGATTGTTTCGATGTCCTTGCTAGGAAACGTTAAATTGTAAGTTTTCGAGGCGCCAATCAATTTCTTGACGGGAGAACGATAAAGATCAGGATAAAAACTTTTGATTTGATTATTGATTTAGCTCCAATGATTAAATTTGAATATTTAACGAATCTTAATAACCTTAATCCTGACGCGATTCGGAAACACTAAAGTTATAAAATAGTTTTAAACTATCCCCAAACAGTTGTTTAGTTAACAAGTAAATTAAATTTTAAGATTTTAATTATTCAGAAAAACATAAAAAAAATTATTAAAATTCCAAAATAATGTGAGATAAATTTTGAATTTATATGTATTCAAAAAAAGTAAAAACAGATGAATTATTGTAGATTGTTTCAGGGCTCGTTCGGCTTTAAGTAGCCTTACTTCACTTCGACCTAAAAGATCTTTTGTGGATAACCCTACAACTATTTATTGCCCAGGATTCCAAGACTTTTTACAAAGCTTGTGATTTTCCTGGGGCAGTGCCGGATTAATACATAAGGTGGCCTGGGGCTAATAAGAACACGGGGCCCACACACCGACAACATTGTTAGTACTAGTATGACTGGTGGTCGAGAGGTGAGCGCACTTGCCTCTCACCCAAAAGTTCCGGGTTCGATTCCCGGTCGTGGCAGTGGAAATACTGTGAGAGGGATTTTTCCACTATACACGGATATTGGGTGTGTGTCCCTTGTCTCTAAATGTGTAGCCCCCTCCCACACAAGGCTCTTCTAGAACCTTCCGGGATAAAGGAGGTCGTAATTACCTGTGGTGTTATATTGTTAGTACTAATCATCATTATTTTGGAAGTAATTTGGACGTTTATTTAAATACTCTTGTCTTCTATTATCGGTAATTTATGCGGGCCATAAAGCAAGATATTGTTCAATTTACGCTTAAATGAGATACATTTTGTTTTTGTATATTAGGCGATGCGTTATTCGGGATGGATATTTTCGGTTTCACATTTTCAATATGGATACCACGAATTGCGCTATATTTGAGAGACCGGTGCCGCTTGATTGGCTTGATGTTGAACATGTTGGCTCTTCTTTATTTTCAAATAAATCGGAATTAGAAACTAACGCTAATGGAGATTGCTTAACTTCGAAAAAATCAGTATCTTTAGGTAATTTTTACATATTTTCTGTCTATAATTCACGAGAAAAAAGCTTCAGCCGTTTTACTTTCGAAAGGTATCTGATTTTTTATGAAAAAAATTAAAATAATGATTAAAGAATCGGGTTCAGTGGAAAATCAGTGTTTTTTTTCTTAGAACTCACTGAACCTGTCCCTTATAAACAATCCTACTTAATTTTAAAAACAAATTATATTATACAGGGGGGTGTTTGGCAGATGGTTTGCCAAACAGTAAGAGTGGACAGGTGGGGCAATTTGGAACATATTTAACCTCAATGACCTTTATACAAAGTCGCACGGCTATCAAGATATCATCTTTCTTTGTTATTTTCGAAAATTTCCTAAAATTCAATCTTCCAGCTTTTATAACTCATTTTTATGGTTCTAACAACTAAAAACAATTTTTGTTTTTTAACGTATGTATGTTCCAATGAAATAGATAACTAACGCTGATAAATAAGAAAAAAAAGTCATATTAAATTTTCCCCAATGCAGCTCAGAATTCCTTATAAATAACTATCACCGATTTCTTCAAGTTATTTAAAACTTTGTATGAAATATGATATTCCAATAGAAAGAGCATTTGAAAGCATTTGATCGTTTTAATCGCTTTCAGTTTATCTTTTTTAAATGCAATATGGAAAGTTGAGTTTTAAAACAATGTCTACCCATTGTTGAATATCTGTTAGCTCACAATTTTTTTTCTTCTTTATCGGCGTTAATTATCGATTTTATTGGAACAGAGATACGTTAAAGATACATATATAAAATATTTTTAGTTGCTAGTTGGAGATAAACATTTTCCAAATGGCCCCACCTATCCACCCTTTCTGTTATTCTTTACAGTGAACTATAACTACAGCAAACATAACTTAATAACATTTATAAAGCAAATATCTATTGCGTTTAGCAGAGTCACTAAGATATTTTCTGTTGTGATTTGACATTTTCTAACTTTATAGTTTTTTCAAATAAATAATACAACAATAATAATAACTATTATCTTCGATTATATTAGACTATAAGGGCTGAGTAACTATTCAAGTTTTAACTCATTTACTGTTATTATTAACCAAACTGCAACTGTATAGTTCACACTGGCGGGATTTTATCCCCAGCCTCGCAATCCTCAGTGCCGGAATGCCGTGTTAAATAAGTAAATATAATTTTACAACCGTTCAAAGTACCAGATGCAATAGCACATAAATGATGGTTGATGAACCCAAAATCTTTTAATTTAGTATCCTCTGTTTACCTACTATTGACAATACGGGTTTAAAGTGCCCAAACACGTGTAGAGTGTCAATAAAATTTAGAAACATTCCATTTCATGTTCCTAAAATTCAATATTTATTTCACTGTATGGTCTATCGTTACAGGGTAGGTATGCCAAACGTTGACTTTTGATACTCCGGATTGTTTCATTACACTATTTTACAACTACTGACGTTTTCATTTTATTTCACATACTAAGCAATTTTTGCTTTATTCCTGATTCGCATTGCATTCGAGGTTTTAAAATATGTAAAGTTGTCAGGGGCCCTAATCACAATGGGGCCTGGGGCTATAGCCCCTCCAGCCCTCCCCTTAATCCGGGACTGTCCTGGGGGCTAGTTTCCCTATCCCTTCAGGCGTTAATTGCACCTGCTCTAGGAACTTTAGCCTAGTGCGGATTAATACCTTGCATTCACAAAGTATATATTCCGCAGTTTCAGTTGCAGTATCATAGTATCTGCATTTGTCGTCTATTGCCTTGCCCATGTTCTTGAGATGATATCTCAAGGGGCAGTGGCCAGTTAGAAGGCCTGTTATCAGCCTTAATTCAGACTTTTCAAGTTCGAGAAGCCTCGTGGCATTCTTTGCAGAATAAGTTATAAACTTTTTCGCTTGTCTTTGGCCTGGAATATTCCTCCAGTAGGGCTCTTTTTGTTCCTTTTCCCATTTTTGGATCTCCTCCATTATGTGTCCTTTGGCCAGGCCACAAAACGATTCACGTCAAATGAATTATAATATATGATACAAATTGAGAATGACATTAAACAACAATTTAAAAGTTATATTATAACTTGTAAATTGTTTAAATTTCCTGATTTCTGAGAGTTTCCCAATCTCTTATTCGTAGAAATGAGTCAAATTGATAAAAAGGATTACGGTAGTTAGTCATTAAACTTTGGTACACAGTAACAAGTTTTCATTTTACATCCTAATCACGATACACTTTGTAGAGGTCAATTTTACAGCTAAAACGTCTGTAGTAGTACTTTCAAATTTTCAGTATAATTTCCATAATACTTTTCCATAAGCAATTTTGGATCTGCAGGGAGAATTAGTAAGAAACAACAAAACGTTCTCCATTTCACAAAAATAGTTTTGTTAACCGTTTGCATCATTTTACCTGTAAAATTATTTAGACAAAATAATACTATAATGCAATTTTTATTTGAAAAATCATAGAAGTTACTTAATTACACGTCAACAAAATTAGGCTCCATTAACCTCGATAGTAAATTGATTTGTTGTTCACTGCACATAAGGTTATACTGTCAAGATGTAGATGTCGCTCACTCCGTGATTTTCGCTTATATGAACTATTATGTATAGTATTTGTTTTGTATATATCTACTTGATATTTTTATTTCAATTAAAAATATCTAGTTGATATTTTTAAATCATTTAAAAATGTCAATTAGACATTTTTAATAGAAATAAAAATATCAAGTAGATATTTTTAAATCATGATTTAAAAATATCTACTTGATATTTTTAATTAATTTGAGATATCTCAATATGTCGCCATCTATGATGCAGAAGCTGAGGTGTCTAGTTATGTGGCAAACTGCGTATATCTCATTGCCTGTGTTGCCAAATTGCTTATGTTTTATTTAGAATCGGGAATTTTATAGTTCTCTGTGGAATCGTTGGGCAAGGGCAAGTAAATTACAGCTTCCCACTTAAAATGAGTAGGTAGTTTTTATATGTTCATATCTATCGATATAGGTACGGATGGTCATCAGAAAGCATTAATAATAGGATATAATCTGATATAAAATTTCCCTTGCGCGAGACGCTTGTCTGTTCGTGTAATATTTCCTTAGGTTAGGTTATTATGTTAATATTATTTGATGTATTTACTTTGTTATTTCATTTCTGATAGAAAATTTTCCTTGCGCGAGACGCTCGTCTGTTCGTGTAATATTTTCTTCGGTTAGGTTGTTACGTTAATATTATTTGATGTATAGTTACTTTATGTCTTACTTCTGATAGAAAATTTGCCTTGCCCTAGGCGGCAGCCAAGATCGGATGTGGCGCGAGACGCTCGTGTGTTCCAACATAAAGAAAATCCAATCTTAACGTGTTACCCACCTTCTACAATTTGCGTCGACTCTTTTGTTAAGGGTACGTTCGTTTCAATTTCCTATTGATAGTTACAGTTACATATACTTATGCTGTTATTTAATCATTAATAAACAGTAAACGAAGTAGTGAACTTATACTCACAATTCTCAAAGCACCGTCAACTCACAATCATACTTTCAAAGTTATTATTTTGAAAAGTTTGAGCTGTAAAATGGACATATTGAATGTTTTAATTGTTTTGACGCTATTTAGGGCTTAGAGTCCGAGTTAAGTCAACGATTGCACACAGACTACTTACTCTGTGGAATGCTCGAAGTCATCAACACCACACCACAGAATAGATAATAATAAATAACTAGGTAACAACCAAACTACAGTTTTTTTTGTAATAAATGTTAATGCAAAATTTTAATTGCTGATAGCAACAAAAACCAAAGCATTGTTATAAACGCTCACAATGGCAACTTGGCAACACAGGAACAAATTACATAGATCCTTAAGACAAACTCACCATCACATAATGTTTTACCTCTCGTACAGAGATGGCGCCACATTCTGATATCTCTAATGAATTAAAAATATCTACTCGATATTTTTTAATGGTTTTAGAATATCTGTTTGATATTTTTAATGGAAATAAAAATATCTAGTTGATATTAGATTAAAAATATCTCTTAGATATTTTTAATTTAATTAGAGATAACTCAGATATCTGAAATAAATTAGAGATATCTCTAATTAATTTCAGATATCTAAAATTAATTAGAGATATCTCTAATTAATTTCAGATATCTAAAATTAATTTCAGATATCTGAAATGAATTAGAGATATCTCTAATTACATTTCAGATATCTCTAATTCAAAACACATATTGATAAATAGTGATTAAATATTAAAACGGCGTTCCATAGATTATACAGAAACGTATGTTATACCGAGATTATTTTATAACGAATTTATGTTATAAAACCTTTCCATTTTTAATGTAATTTGGATCTTCAAGGAATAAACAGATGGAAATGTCTTTACGTTTTAATACCATAGATGGAGCACTGACAAACAAAAAACTTCTCGTTTTTCGCGGGAATACTTTTATTACCCGTGAAATTAGTTCGACAAAGTATGCTTTAATGCACTTTTTATTTTAAAAATCATATATGTTATATAATTTATCACATCAACAAAATTAAGCTTCTATTAAAATTCGATAGCAAACTGATCTATAGTTCATTCGCCAAAAGTTTATACTGTCAAAATGTAGATGTCGCTCGTCTATCCCTGAAAAATTTTCCGGTAATCTCAAATAGTTCATTTCAATCATATTCATTTCGCGTGCGTCAGATGTTCAAATAGCAATAGTGCGACTTTAATTGTATGGAACAGCTTTTATTAATTACTTTCGTTTAAGATTCACAGCAAGATGGCTAGGTTAATTATACCAGAAGAAATCCTCAACGGTAATGTTTGTCAGCAATGCCAAAGTTATCTCTCTGTGGGTCCGGTCCTCTCCTGTGAAGGGAAGGCAATTTGTGGACGTTGTTTCCATAATAATGAGATTGAAGGGTTTAAGTTCAAGTCATTATACAATGTAGTTGCTGAAATGTTAACCTTTAGATGCATCAATTATTTCATAGGATGCAAATATGTGTTTCCATTCAATGGAAGCTTAGAACATGAAGAAAGGTGTACAACAAATCGCCGATGTGGTTTATGTAGTTTTGCTGGAAATGGATGTCAACTGATCCATCACAACAATGAAAAACATCCGGAAAATTTCGTCGATGGGGACTGTTTTAAATTCTCTATTCACAATAAAGGTACAAAAGTTTTGATTTTTTTAATAAAGGGTCGCATTATTTACATAAAAATCTTCCTGGAGAAAGATAAACTGGTGGAAATTTCCAGTCGTATTACAACACAGATCACATGTAAACAAGTATCAGATTTTAAATTGAAATTTTTCGATTCAGCAACAAATTTGGAAACCTCTCCTATTCCCTCTTATGCGCATAAGAATCCTAAGAAGTGCGTCCCCCTTTGTAAAATCCCCCAGGCTATTATAACCGACTGCTTCCCACGTGGATGGTGCTTTTGTAAACTTGAATTTCACGATCCAACCCATGATAAAGTAGTTGCGAGTCAAAGTTATGTAACGAAAATTGCCGAGGACGCCTATCTAAAGAAATCCTGCGGGGTTTTATTGAACACAGAACTTAGATTGTCTGATATAAGAAATGATTACTATATTAATCGTTTTTTAAGTAAGCCACCCTCCGCTATTAAGGAAGTTATAAGCTCTGTATTGTATTCAGTGCAGATTTGCGTTAATTGTAAAAGGTACATCGAGGCCGGTGTATATCTCTGTCCACAGTATCACATATTATGCATGACTTGTAGAACGAAGCCATGTCCTGTGTGTATATCATTTGTTGATAATAACACCAGACTTCACTGTCAATCACTGGAGTGTGACTGGGATGGCTGCAATCAAAGGACCAGTATCTTCGAGTACATGAAACATAAACGAGATTGTTGTTTCAGGCGTTACAAGTGTCCCGATGAAAACTGCGGATTTGTTGGTTGCCTTGATTGTTTAACGGGACATTGGCATTTGAACCCTCTCATATATGATTCGAAGATTATTCCTGGGGATATGGCGAATTGCGCCGTGTATTGGCTGAATTTTAAGAATAGGGAGTTGTTTTTTGTCCGCATGGCTTCCAGCCAATCGGTGCATAAGTTAATTAGTATCGACGAAGTCGATGTTGTTATGCGTCAAATATATAAGTGTAAAATATTTATTGAGAAATTTATAGCGTACATATTGTCAGCACCAAATGACGCAGAGATAAACTTTAATTTATTTTGTGCTGTCAAACATACTTGTTTTGTAAGGTATTTGGAAGTAGTAACTGGCGAGAGGTTTTATTTGACTATGAATAACCAAATGTAAAATGATTCAAGTAACAGAGCTCTTTTAAATTGTTTTTCATTTTATTTTGTGTTAGTTTAAGTAATTTGTTGTTTTTACAATTAAGTCTGTTATGGGGACATTTTTTATACTATATATTGTTATTACCATTTCATATTGTCTATTTTTATTACAGCCTAAATAAATTTATTTGATTTGCAGAAGTCGTTATCTTATTTCAGAAAAAAAAAGATCCTCACTCTATTTGTAACTTTGAGTCAGTCGTGGTGACAGTATTACTGCCTAGATAGGTACCGATATATTTTTAAATAGGTACTACCGCAATGCATTGTGAAAAGGACGTGTTTTAAATGTGTCGAGTTGGACAAAGCGTCTAGTGTTTAAAACTCAATGGCTTTCATACAAGATTTGTTTTCAAGTGTAATTTGTTTAAAAAAAAATAATAGTTTTTCTGATCGTAGTGTACAATTATTCACAAATAATAAACCTTACATAAGAATATAATACATAATGATTAGCCACTAAGCAAAAAAATGCTTATTCCTAGGTCTAACAATTTTACACTAACAAAAAACAAACAATTTTTTTTTTATAGAAATGGCAAACAAAAAGTGAAATGAAGAGAGAAAGAAAAAAAAAGCAATATAATAATAAGTATAAAAAGTAATGAAATAAAAAAAAAAATCTAATTGACATGAGTCTTGAATTACCTAAGTAGGATAGGAAAAAAAGAAAAAGTTAACTGATATCTAAATTAGCGATGTTAAGGAAAATTTAACTGATTACATAGTACGGTCGTGAGCAAAAAAAATAGGTCGTCTTATAACGGTATTTTGCTAAAATCTAGTTGTGTACATCTAACTTTAATTTTTGTGACATTGTCAGTTAGTTGTCATAATTTATTGCGTGTGCAAAAAACTAATATGCCTCATATAAGCGATTTAGTTAAATCTGGAGTTATTGCTAAAGCAGAAGATGGATGATCAATGAGACAAATTGCACTGCGATATAATATTGACAAAAATTCGGTGTAACATTTTAAGAAAGTGGAGAATAAACGGTACGATTAGTAGAAGGCGACAAAGGATATCAACTCAACAACAAGATTTGCAATTGGTAAATGCTTTAGTAGAAAATCCATTTTACTCAGTTATTCAGGCTGCTGAAGAAACGAATTTTCCTGGATTGAGTAGTACTAATCGCTGGCGAGTAAGAGAATCGAAGCTACGCTGTCATGCAGCAGCACAGAAATACTTACTTAAAGCTGAATATAAAGAAGCTCGAATAGGATTTGCGCTTGAATTTTTAGCGCATGATGTAAATTTTTGAAACAATGTAATCTTTACAGACGAACAAACTTTCCAGTCAACACACAGCGGTCGTATTCGTGTTTACCGCCCTTCGAATACTCGATTCGATGAGAAATATATATCTAACAATGATAAAAGTGGTAGTTTTTCCGTCAATATGCGGGCTTGGATATCGGCACGTGGTCCTGGTGTTTTGTTGCATATTGAGGAACGACTTAATAGTGAAACGTATATTAGGATTTTAGACAATATTATGCCCCCTTCTGTGTCACAGTTATTTCCTAATAATGAGTTCATATTTCAATAAGACAATTGTTCCGTTCATACTGCTCATACCGTAACTAACCGGTTTCAAGATAACATCAATGTTCTTAACTGGCCCAGTCATAGTCCAGATCTTAACCTTGTGGAAGAAGTATAAGGACTTCTCGTAACAAGTATCCCAAAACGAAATGTGAGACCACGGAATGCCGAAGAATTACTGGAAATGGTAAATAATGCGTAGGAAAATAATTATTACTAATGATTATTGTATAAGGTTATTTAATTCTATGCCAAACAGACTTATAG
The DNA here is from genome assembly GCA_963675555.1 of Leptura quadrifasciata. Classification (NCBI taxonomy): domain Eukaryota; kingdom Metazoa; phylum Arthropoda; class Insecta; order Coleoptera; family Cerambycidae; genus Leptura; species Leptura quadrifasciata. The sequence goes on along the minus strand of OY776680.1, from coordinate 91,295,589 downwards.
AAGTTATAAATAGAAATGGTGCAATAACGAAATATTAATAGTTAGTTTCTTGTTAAGTAGGATATCCTTTGTCCTTTGATCCAGGATTTCTACTAATCGTACCATTTATTCTCCACTTTCTTAAAATGTTACACACCAAATTTTTGTTAATGTTATAACGCAGTGCAATTTGTCTCATTAACCATCCATCATTTACTATTGCAATAACTACAGCATTAAAATAAAAAATAAATTAAAAGTGATCTGTTCTATTTCGGCTACTCATTACATATTCAAATAGAGACAGATTTACATTAGAAAAAAAAGTTGTCCTATTTTTTTCTGCTCACGACAGTACACAGAAAAGTTATATGTATAAAATGTTATTTATTTTATTAAAATTGTTATTTATGAAGAATTTCAAGTTTCATTTTAAACCTGATTTAGTTTTTATATTTTTTAATTCAAGGAGTAATAAATTATATATTTTTGGTCTATAATAAAAAGCAAATTTTTGTATATGCGATTTCCTGAAATAAGGAACTTGATTGAATCAGCTGCTCCGTGGTTTGAATAGTTTGAGGCAAAATGTTTTAAGTCATTATGTTTAGACAACCACAGCACACATTACTACATAATCCAGCTTCTCGATATAATAGATCAGTTGAATACATTTTTGGTCCGAGGTAAGAAATCTGATTAACAAAAAAAGGAAATGTTGGCATAAGTATCGGTCATCGAATTCACAGGAAGACTATAATGCATATAGATTCAGTTGCAACGAAGTCTCAACCCTAATTAAAAATGCCAAATCAAAATATGAACATGAACTAGTGGATAATAGGAGCAATAAACACTTCTACAGATATGTGAAAAGTACCTTGCAATCTAGAGTCAGCACGCCTGTTTCACGTGACAGTAATGGAGAATTAGCAAATAATTCGGTAGTAGCAAACATTTTTGCGCAAGGGTATTTATGAAAAGTTTTGGAGTGTAACCCAATACCACTTTACCGCATATTAATCACAAGTCAAAAGTAACAAATACTCCTACTACTGTAGACATAACAGAAAATAAGTTGATAAGTGCACTCAAGGGCATCAAATTGCACTGTAGTACAGGACATGAATCTTGCAAACATCCCTTCAGTAGTGGGCCACTTATGAAATTGTCATTAGAGGAGAGAAAAATACCAAATCAATGGAAAATCTCCATTATCATTCCAATATATAAAAAAAGCAGTAAATTTGACCCTGGAAACTACAGGCAAGCACGCTTAACTTCCATACCTTGTAAGATAATGGAGGCACACGGTCATGTCCGCCACAATACAATAACCGATCGAATACAGTGGCATAGCCAACCTTTTTAAATTACTTTTTGTTTAATTAAATCTATAACTGTAATTTTGAAAAAATTTAAAGTAACAATGGGAAGTCTTAGGAAATGTATTGTTTTCCATATCTAGACTTAATATTCCAGGTTCTTTGCAAAATTTATGAATTTCCCTGTGATTTCTGTTTTTTTTTAGGAATTTCAAAATTCCCTGAGTTTTCCATATTTTCAAGGTTTTCCATATGAGTCCGAACCCTGTCTTGGGGGTTGAAAGAAGGTTAGTTGAGGAAGACCCCGAAATTAGCAGTAGTAGAAGGCTGGGGTCTACAACTGAGACTTCGCCAATCCTCTTTGTGACGAATATTACATGATCAGCAGTTGCATAGCTATTACGACACTACTTTTTTTTTTATACATTTATTTAACGTCGGCCTATTTCCGCCACTGAGGCCTACCACCGACGCCTGTAGACGAGCTACCCCTAACCAGGAATTTTGCCGAACCTCTTCCCTTAAGAAGAGTAGGGATCTTTTACTTGCCTAACATTTAATAGACAAGGGACCAACGGCTTTACATCCCCTTCGAAGGATGGTATATCCCCTATACAACCCTCGCCTAAGGTTGTATAGCTTCCGTGCATAATTTCGACACTACAGTGCAAGAATTATTACCCAGAAACTTCCAACCAAGAGTAGATTTTGCCCAATAGTTATTGCAAAAGCATCACCGTGACAACACTTTCTTGGGGAAGATTCTTTGGACAGACGAAGCCACGTTCACTCGGAACGGTGTATTCAATAGATACACGTAATCGTTATACATGGGCTCAAGAAAATCCATTTACCATCGAAATGTTTAGATGTCAAAGAAGATTTTCTGTAAATGTTTGGGCAGGAATTTTGGGTGACAATTTGATTGGTCCACTTTTTTTAGATGGTAGAGTCGATGTAGAACAGTATCTACATTTACTTAGGTGATGTACCGTACGCGACCCGAAGAGGTATGGGTTCATGCATGATGGGGCACCAATCCATAATGTAATTTCAATAAGAAATTATTTGGATAGGACATTTCGTGGAAGATGGATTGGAAGAACACCTCTTGCTCTTGTACAATAGCCAGCCAGGACTCCAGATGTCACTCCACTGGACTTTTTCTTTTGGGGCCTTATGAAAGAAATTGTATATTCAGTTCCCATTGAAAACACTGACCAATTGCGGCACTCAATTCTTGACGCTGCAAACACAATAAAAAATGATCGTGTTTTTCAAAAAATACGGTTTAATTTACTTAAACAGCTTAACCTTTGTATAGAACGTGGGGGAGAACATTCTGAGCAATTTATTCGTTGATCATTTTTAAATTTCTCTTAGCGCTAATTATGATAAAGTTAATGTTCAATTATTGTGTATTTTTTTGTTAACCTTAAGTTTACCGGAGGATCTTGTATAGGACACATCATGCATGTCAGTACGAACTTGCTCATCTAAATAAAGAGCTGGATCCACAATTTGATCATCATAAGCCAATCCACTTTGTAATACCCATTGGGCAAAATCTACTCTTGGTTGGAAGTCTCTGGGTAATAATTCTTGCACTGTAGTGTCGTAATAGGTATGCAACTGCTGATCATGTAATATTCGTCACACAGAGAATTGGCGAAGTCTCAGTTGTAGACCCAGCCTTCTAGTGCTAATTTCGGGGTCTCCCTCAACTGCCTCCAATACTGCCACCTCTTCAACCTGTGGGGTTTTTGAATAATCCTTGGTCTTCTTAGTCTAGGCGTCGTTATTAATACTTGTCCGATTTCACGTAACCTTCTTTCCATCTCAAGAAAAGTTCTTAAATTTGGGACAAAACGGTTGCGATATCGTCTACGATACTACGGCACCTGCTGCATTTCCTTGGTATGATGTCAAGATAAAAAGCATATTGGTATAATCTTTGGCAGTATAGCGCACCATTTTTTTATAAATAACTCGCAAAAATTGCACTACTTTGATTAGACAACTCAAAATCTAACAAATGCTGCCTTTGTTTTTCAATAAAAATGTCAATAAAATTGCTCCAGTATGCTTCTGGTTTTTTGCAATTTGCTCGAAACTGGCCTAACTGGATGAAAAATTGCAAGAGCCAAAAAGTTTCTAAATTCAATAATCGATCAAAATTCTTAATTTGACAACACAAGACAAAAAATATTTAACCTTGATCTTTACCGGACCTCCCTGCACAGGACACATCTTGCATGTCAGTACGAACTTGCTCTAATGATCATGTAGCCTATTAAAATAAAGAGAAATTTGATCATCATACATCAATCCGCTTAAAGGTTATTAGGAGAAAACTGACTGCCAGGCACCCACTTTAAAGAGCTGTAACACGGTTAAGAGGCGTGGTAAGAAAAAAGTTTATTAGGAAAATCTTCATCTCTGGGGCACCCCAATCTCAGTTGAATTTAATGTGCTTTATTTTGAATCGCCCTGTATGCTTATGCAAGACATAATTCTCGAATATTTTTGGGCTGCTTTGCTGAACTCAATGTTATGATTTATATAGCTGTTTAATTCTTGCAGAGGAACAATATGTTGAATTACATAACATATACAGGATCAATTCACACTTGACAGTATACTATCTTGCAAACCAAAACAGTTACAAAGTGGTTAAATGGGAAAAATATTTCGTATTGTGGAGGTCAATGAAATGGGTTATAGAAATTGAAAATCTAATCGTTTTCGAGAAATTTGAGTTAAAATATTTAATTTTTGAAAAACTAAAATCCCCGTAACTTTTTTACATTAAATTTAGACGATAGTTCGTTTGAAACTTTCTTCATAGAAAGGTAATGTGAATAATGTGGCAAACATTTTTTTACAACTTCCTCTTAAACCGTAAATTAAAATTATTACGATTCTAAAACGCCCGGTCCTGCATTTTATTGAACAATATTGAATAAAAATATGTTCTATGCATTTCAAATCAAAAGCTCCATTAGTTTGGCTATAATGCCATTTTTTAGAAAATTTTACGAAATTTTTAAGATGCTGTAACTTTTTGGCCGTTTATCATACGACAATTTTCTCCCTGTCAAAATGTAGGTTCTTTATGTATTTTTGGGTGATATGACTCAAAAAATCTTTAATATAAAATTCGATCCATTTTTGGTTTTTATGGTATACATGTACTTGCGCGCAGTGACATTCCGTTGCACAAGGTACATATAACTATATACATGTTTGTATATGTAAATATAACTCGTGTGCTCTAGAAAATGTTCGAAGAAATGCACAAAAGGATATCTGATTTAACTGAGGAATGGTAGAAATGGTAAAAGACACAAATCATATTTTATTTACATTGAAAATATTAGATTAGATTTATTTATCTACATGTAAAAATGTTTTAAGCTGATTTCTTTTTTTTACAGACTTTGATGTTACTTGTATTGGTCACTTTCCTGTACTCCTTATGTTGGATGTACTCGAAATACTACTGTGAGTACTACCTGCTTCTGAAGCCGTCACAGCATAGAAAATTTCGTCGGTTTCACTGTCGCTAAAGTAACATAAATCGCTGTCAACTTCACCCATCACATCGTTCACTTCGTCATCCTCGTTTTCATAGTCAGAATTATAATCATCATCATCGATTAATCTTGTGTTCTCATCTGGCAGGTCCTCAGTAAGTTCATCGATTGGCGACCCATTCACCTCGTCAGAATTTTGGCAGGTTATGCCGGCCAAAATGGCATAAACTGCAACATTTTAAATTCTTGCGCGAACAAACTTTCGTTTTGCACCCAACTTTACAATCACAGGTGATGACTTTTACAAATCTTCCGGAACGAGTGGTTTGTCTGTAGTTTTTGGTATCAGTCCATTTTCCATTTTACACCAGCCCAAATCAATTGCATCCTTAGTTCTTTCACAATACCATCAACGAATTTGATAAAATGTTCTTAAGCTGTGATAATCAGCCGCACCCTCGGTTAGTGGTAGAGAGGTCAGCTTGACATCAATAGCAACATTTTTTTTGCTCAGTTTTCTGAAACATTCATACCTTACTAAACCTAATGTTTTCTTATTTTTGATGGAACAACCATAAAGAGCGGCTATTATTCTCTACCCACAAGATTTTATACTCTCGACATATGCCACCATTTATTGTTAAGGATTGTATTGGTGCCTTTGTTACCCCAATGTGCATATTGTTCAATCAGGCCTTAAAAACAACCATATTTCCGAATCAGTCGAAGGAAGCCAAGGTGATTCCTACCTTTAAAAGTGGTGATAAAGCTCATGCCATTAATTATAGGTCTATATCTATTTTATCCAACTTTTCCAAGCTTTTTGAAGTCGTTCTGTATAACCGCATCTACCCATCAGTCCATAATTTAATATCTTACTTTCAACACGGCTTTATGAGCAAGAGATCTACAGTGACCAATTTGGCAGTAATCTCTCAATTCATTTCGAAAGTTGTAGACAATAGGGGACAGGTCGATGTGGTTTATACAGACTTTTCAAAGGCTTTTAATAGAATTGACCACGTTACACTACTTAGTAAACTGGGACAGTTTGGTTTTAACAACTACATGATAGTATTCTTTAAATCTTATCTGCAGAAGAGAGCTCAATACGTTTCTTATGATGGATATAATTCTGATAAATATGTGGGTACATCTGGTGTCCCACAAGGGTCGAATTTAGGTCCACTACTGTTTATTTTGTTTATAAATGACCTGAGTTCTACAATTCAGTGTAACCACCTTTTTTTGCCGATGATTTGAAGATATACACCGAAATACGAAATTTAGATGATGGGCTGAAGTTGCAAACTGATTTGAATAATATTCAAGTCTGGTGCGCAAATAATAAGTTACATTTAAATCCTGTGAAATGCAAATTTTTAAGTTTCACAAGGAAACAGTCAGTTTGTGAATATCACTATCAAATCGACGTAATTTACTAACACGCTGCACTACTTACAAAGATTTAGGTATAAAATTTGATGCTCAATTTACTTTTAGAGATCACATAATAGAGAAAATATCAGAAGCATGGAAAATGTTTGGCTTTATTATCAGGAACTGTCGAAATTTCACGGAGATTAATACTAAAGTTTTATACTATTCATATGTGCGTACTAAACTGGAATATGTGTCTCTAGTTTGGTACCCTAACTACAACTGTCACAAAGATGCAGTTGAGTGGGTACAGAGAAGATTTTTAAGATACTTGGTATTTAAGCAGGATGGTGAGTATTGTTACGTGCTTACAGTTTTCAGTAAACACTTTGTGGATTCGAATAACTTGCAACAAGAATTTTCACAAACCACTGATTTATTTAATCACTAAAATTACACTAGTAAATACTTAAAAATCACACTACTAATAATAACTTAATCTAACATGAATTCACTACTTTTAAAACACTATGTACTTTTCTTCCTAAACTTGACAACTCTTGTCTAACCTAAAAACTCTCTGTCTGTTTACTTCACTGAACTGTATTGCCTACTTCACTCAACTGAACTCTTCTTCTACAAACTGTCTCTGTAACCAGAACTGTACTGGATACTAAACTGAACTGTTCCTTATACTTCACTAAACTGTACTGTTCCCTATACTTCACTAAACTGTACTGTTCCCCCATCTGCTGGCTCCACCTCTTTATATACCCACTTGGAATGTCCAGAATATCATTGTAGAACTTTCCAGAATATACTGGAATTCTCTATAATTTTCTTAGGCACTACTAAATGGTGGTTTGCCCACAGATGGCGCCACCCTTCTGGCCAGGGAGTAATTACAACTCTCCTCTCTGTTAGAGGGCAGCACATAACAGTATCCTGTAAGAGGAATTGATTATATGTACCTGACAGAAAGGTTTAATATTATAAGCCTAGACACAAGGAGGAAATGTGCCTCATTATCATTTTTATACAAATTACTACACAACGAAATTGATTGTCCTGAATTATTAGCTCAGATTAACTTTTACGTACCTAGACAGTGGTCTAGACAAAATGTATTTTTTTATAACAACGTTGCGAGAACAAATTTGTTATTAAGGTCTCCGGTGTATGTAATGTCCAACAATTTTAACAATATCTCTCATTTATGTGATATTAACAACTGTACTTTAAAGGAGTTAATGAATAAGGCAGTCATTGTGGATGAGGAACCTATGTAGTCATACAGCTACCTATGTATTTACTTGTTGTTTCTATATTTGTAACGTACTAATTGTCATGTACTTTATATTTTAGCATTTTATGTATTTTAATATTTTTCCGTTATATTGCTCTGTAAATGGTTTATACTGTTGGGCAATAAAGCTATTATTATTATTATTATATGCGTTCTCATTATAGAAATTATGAAGGACGTCCTGGATCAGCTCTGGATACTTGACAAATATGTATATTAATTTGAATTTCTCCATCCGTGAAAACACAGAAATTGTGTTGCACCCAGAAAATGCATGTATATCGTAAATGGCCGAAAATGGATCGAAATCTTGACAGGGAGAAAATTGTCATATGATAAACGGCCAAAAAGTTAGTTTTAAAAATTTCGTAAAATTTTCAAAAAAATGGTATTGTAGCCAAACTAATGGAACTTTTGACTTAAAATACGGCAGGCTATTTGTAGATATTATGAGCCACCTTCACCCAAAATTTCATCTGATTCGGGCGAGATTTGCCCACGTTATCCCAAAACCAATTTTTTTTTTTTTTTTAAACGTTTAAACGTACATATATGTGAATTACAAGGGGGGTTGAACGTAACATCACGAAAATTTAAGTGGAGATTCCTTGAACATTGACAATAAAACAGTAACAATAACATGACTTACAACTTTAAGCGAGCAAATTTCTTTCAACTATACGAGAAACTCTTACAAGCTGATTGGTCTTACTTAGAGCATTATAGTGATGTTGATGAGGCATGTGATGCGTTTTACGCGCGTTTAAACAGTATCTTTGAAGAATGTGTATCGAAATTTAATAAATCAAGCCGTACTTTCCCACCTTGGTATAATGCTGAAATTAAAAATAACATTCGCTGCAAAGAACTGGCTCACAAAAATTTCAAAAAATACAAAACAGATTATTACCGGAATCAGTTTAGGCGACTCAGGGCCACCATAAAACAACAAATTGAATCTGCTTATAAAGATTATGTTTCAGTCGTCGAAAATGTAATCTTGCACGATCCCTCTAAATTTTGGTCCTTTGCTCAGTACAAAAGAGGTAAAACTAGAATCCCGGGAACAGTCACTTATAACAATGAAACACTGGATACACCGCAAATGATAGTTAATGGTTTTGCAAACTTTCTCTCAAGTGTATATTCTCCTTCGGATCCAAGTCACACAAACGACAACATATCTTACCCATCCGAATTGATAAATATTAACTGTATTACAGAAAATGAAATCTTTGAAGTAATCAAAAAACTGAAAAACAAAATGACAGCCGGTATTGACGGTGTTCCCAGCTTAGTAGTTAGAGACTGTGCTGTGGTGTTTGTTACTCCGCTGCGTATTATTTTTAACATGATACTTATAGCGTCCAAGTTTCCAGATATCTGGAAAATTACCAAAATATGTCCTATTTTAAAAGCTGGCGATCCATCGTCCATAATCAATTACAGACCCATTGCCGTTTTATGCAATTTTGCGAAAGCACTGGAAATAATTTTGTATAACCATATTTACAGCACAATAAAATCGTCCATATCACCCATGCAACATGGATTCATGGCACAAAGATCCACAGTAACAAATCTAGCTTGTATTTCCCAATTCATATGTGACAGCCTAGATTCAGTGGGGCAAGTGGATGTCATATACACGGACATCCAAAAAGCCTTCGATCAGATAGATCATTATTTGTTACTGTCCAAGTTAAGAGCTTTTGGATTTTCGGATACATTAACCTTGCTTTTCACATCTTACTTGTTCTCAAGGAAGCAATTTGTGGAACACGGCGGTCACAGATCTCTTAACTATACAGCAACGTCAGGCGTTCCTCAGGGTTCCAACTTGGGACCCCTGCTGTTTTTGATTTTCATAAATGACATAACATCAGTAATTAGTTGTGAGCATCTACTTTTTGCAGATGATCTCAAAATTTTTACAAATATAAATAGTCTCAGTGACTGTATTTACTTACAAACAGAAATAGACAAAGTTTCTATGTGGTGTTCCAACAACTTTCTTAAATTAAACGTCTCCAAATGCAAAATCGTTACTTTTACTCGTAGGCACAATTCTATACAATATGACTACAACATAAACAATTTTCCACTCGAGCGTTGCTTGGAATTCAAAGATCTCAGTGTGATTTTCGACTGCAAACTTAGTTTTTCAATCCATATTAATCAGATGACAAAGTCAGCTACTAAGTTGCTCGGGTTCTTTGTCAGAAACTGGAGCTGTTTCTCTAGCGTTGAAAGTTTGAAAATATTATATTTCACATACATTAGATCCAAGCTGGAATATGCCGCTCTCATATGGTCTCCCATATACCAAAATTTGATTTTATTAACTGAATCTGTCCAGAGAAAATTTGTAAAGTTCATGTTTTTTAAAACTAATGGTTTTTTTCCACAGCGAGGCACTGATAATAACCTCCTGTTAGATATGTTTAATATGATTTCACTTAGTGAAAGAAGGAACTGCGCTACTCTTTCATTTTTGTACAATCTAGTTAACAACAAAATTGATTGTTCATCCCTTGTTAATAAGCTTTGCTTTTTGGTTCCTCGATTGCATTCTCGTGATAGTGATTATTTTTATACCCCCTTTAGTCGTACCAACCTTATGTGTAAATCACCAATGTTTAAAATGTGTAAGGTATTCAATTCGATCTCCGGTCTTTGTGATATTAATCACAACAATTTAAATAGTATAATTGACTTATATCTAAGAAGCAACTCATAATATATGTACACCCACCCTGATCCCTGCCTCATGTACGGCTCACTGCATTTTAAAAGCCACCTATTTAGATTTTTGTTATCTCCAATGCATAGAATGTACAATATTAGGGTCCAGTTCGTCATATTATTTGGAAATTATATTTTTATTATTTCACAATGTTCTGATCACTTGTATATTTTAATGTTTTTCTCATATTTTTTTTTACGCACACTTACTATTCCATAATTTTAGGCTTACTCTGTATTTGAATATTTTCTCATATTTTTGTAATTTATATTCTCATGTTCTATGTAACAATTCTATGTTTCCTGTAATTGGGTATTTACCTGTTGGAAATAAATGTATTATTTATTTATTATCAGTAACACTGTTCAACCTTGGTTTTCTTCTTTAAAAATGAACCATTATTTTTCAGTTTCGTAGCTAATTTTCTGAACAGAGTTTTATTCGGCTGTAGTGCTTGTGGAAATCTGTTTCTATATTCTACTTGAGCTAATCCAGAGTTAAAATTGCATTGGCAATATGTAACGAACATATTATAACGATCAATGTGAGTGAAAATCATTAATGAAAATTCTAAATTCTTAAACGAGTGTGATTGAGTGAGGGCTTAAGTATTAACTGAGATAATCTGTCAAAAAATTAAATTGTCAAGTTTGTTCATAGCCAACTACTTTAAAATAATTGAAATAATAGTGAAATCATGAAATACAAACAAATGGATATTATACTTAAGTTAATCTGTAAAGACATTTTAACTTTCTGAGCAAGGAGTGACGCTTTTGTGGAGGACCTCTATACATTGGCATAACTGCGAATACTCTTTCCATAATTGCTCCATGTTGCTTTCTTGATTATTATTTTGTTTTTGTTACCTGAATTTACTTTATTCTTCTTAATTGTGTTAATGTTTTATTATAGCAAAGATTTGAACAACTTATTGAATTATTTTATCGTTTTATTTAATCATACTTCTCCACGGTAAGTATAATGCTTGTTAAAAAAAATTTTATTGGTTTTAAAAAAATGTTTTTATAATTACTAACGTAGTACCAATGAATAAATATGGCATGTGATGTATGGTTGAAAAGGGAGAAAAATACTCTATTTAATGGCGCCATTTCCCGTCCATTTCAAAATAGTTTTTTTAACAGCCTGAAGAGTAAATCTCAAAATACAGCGGTTCTGAAAAAAATTAGATAAAACCTCGTTGAAACACTCTGTTTTGCAAAAAATGTTCGCCTTAGAATTTTTCTCGTATCTCTTCAAATAACGGAGATATTTGGCCTAGACGTTTTCCGCATTTTCGATATTTTCTGCCATAACTCTTAAAGTAGGCCATGGATTTCAAATGCCTTTAAACCATTTTGTAGGTTATATAAATCGGCACAATTTTCGTAAAAATATTTTTTTTTGTACGACCGATATTAAGTGAGATATTCTCGAGTGCCCTGATAAAATGGACAGCCTGTATAGGATGTTTCACATTTCAATCGATGCATATAACAAAAAAAAGTAGCACAGCTTCCAATTTAGTTATTATTTAATTTATGAATGGCCCCAGTAGGCATTTTGCTGGTGAGACTTCAAACAATGGACTCGATCAAACAAGACATTTTATTTATAACTAAAGTAGGTGATTACAAAAATATATAAAAATGGGCATTCGGGCCTGATTTTTTATCAACTTCGAAACACCACAAAAACTCAATCCAAGTTCTGTTTCTGTTGTCGTAGAAATAAAGTTTTACCACAGACGCTCGAAATGAACAAAAATGAGTAGGAAAGTTATACAAAAAGCGCAACTCTTATCGAAAAATCAAGCCCCAATTCCGCGTTTTCCCTTAAAAATAATACCTAGAACTAAAAATTGGCCATCTGCATCTAACATGTTGACTGCGGTTGCTAAATTTATCATTATTACATATCACACGATATCACTCTAATAATTCCTATCGCAGTAAAAGACTTTGGACAACAATTATCAACGCTCACTCAATCAAGCAAATTATTACAGAAAATTTGTAAAAACAAATAAATTTGGAATGAAGGGATTTTGAAAACCAAAAGAAATAAGCTAATCAAAAACATAAACATCAATCAACTACACACAATTATTGTCAAAGCCATAGACTATTAACCATACAACTTATATACAATTTATAGAAATTAAAAAACTATTATAGAAATAATTGACAAATAATCAATCAACCGTATTCTGTTGTAGCATATGGAGGCTTTAAGGTAAGCATATCCAAGAGAGAGAGATCCGATGAGAAAATACTTATTATTTTTGGCCGTAACTTTTTTTAAATACATTAAATTTAAATTAAAAATGAATGCCAATCTTCATAATTCGTAGTATTAAATGAATTAATTTTGCAAATGACTGAAATTATTGAGTGGAGATTCATATCACTACTCCTGTCATAGTTCTACTTAAGTAGATTTATATTTTTTTTAACAATATATGTATTAAAAAAGTTATGACCAAAAATAAGAAATATTTCCTTATCGGACCTCTCTCTCTTGGATATGCCCACCTTAACGGAATTCGAACACATTATGCTGATGCGGGGAACATTTTAAAGACAGATCCACTGCCGCAAATTAATGGAGAAAATTAATGACAAAAATTGAGTTCATTCGATAGTTTACCCTTTTTTTTATAGCAACCCGTTCTTTTCTTAACTTTATTTTATAATGCAATGCTTATTTTTGTTAATAAAATAAAGAAATATTTTCATCTTGATGAAGATATATATACCACTTACCCAGCCGAACAGAATATGTTATCTGGCCAAAGTGAATAACTGAGAGAAGATGCGGAAATCCAAATAGTAACCAAATATGTATTATACATTGAACATTTTCTCATGAGAGCTATTATACGACAATTTACCTTAATAATGGAACACTTGGAAATCCAAAATGTGATTTTCTGGTGAGCGCAGTTTTGCTTTAATGTCTTCGGAGGATTACGTTATAGTCCAGTGCCGAATCGGTTTTTAGAGGCCAAAAAGTCAACAAAATCCTTAGCAGTATATAAATGGTTGAAAAATTTAGGATTAATATTATATAAATGGGGGAAAATCGATTGGACCCCAACAAATAACCGGAAGTAGAGTGGGGGTGGAAAAAGGTGTGCTTTTGGAGGTGAAACGTGGTTTTTTATGATTTCCGGCAAAATTAGACATCCTATTGAAAAAAGTTAAATGCAAAAGTTGTGGATAATTGAAAGATCTACAACTTTTATTCTTATATTCTTTCTCTTATTTTTCAACATAACCTCAAAACTATTGAGAGAAACGTCAAAAACCAATTTTTCGATTTTTTATTTCTATTTTCCACAGAAATGATTCGATTTTAATGAAATTTGGTAAAAATGGACATTATTATGTCTAAAGTAAGGTGCAATTTTTTTGAAGCGAAATATTTATTTTTTGATTTTATGTGAATTTAATTTGAAAAAAAAGCTCTAATGTTCAATCGAAAAATTTGATAAAGAAATTTTGATTTTAGAAAATTCAGGACGGAATTTTTTTCGTTGAAACCTCTACTTTAAGATGGCGTAAAAAAATCATACTGTTACTGTGGAAAAACATTGTCAAAAATGGGAAAACCAAAACAAAGATTTTTGTTAAGATAGATTTTTCCGTAATTGTATAAGAATAAAACTTGTAGATCTTTCAATTATCTTTTGCATCTAAGGTCCCATTTTGCCAGAAATCGTAAAAAACCATGTTTAACCCCTAAAAGCGCACTTTTTTTCCTCCCCCACCCTACTACCGGTTATTTCTAATCGATTTTTCCCCATTTATATACCATTAATCCTAAATTTTCCGACCATCCAGATACTGCTAGGAATCTTTTTTTGGACAAAAATTATCTCAGTTCAATAGAGACGTGGAAATCTTTGAAGCATGTAACAGGATATAAGATTGATGTCAATAATTTTGATAAAACTGCCCTTACAAGACGAGAAAAGTATGAGAAATTCTTTGTTACTCCACCACTTCCCTATAGTCAGTAATCAAGCATCAATTTTCGTAAGAATCAAGAAAAATTAATATACATCTTTCGAGTTTTGCCATCATCCAAAAAAAAAAATCCTTTATCACCCTGTTGCAGCATTTTTATTGATTATCTATGTTTGAAAAGTATTAATTCTGCAAGAAAACTTGAAAAACCCATAAAAGCAATCTGTCGACAACCATTTCTTATACCAAGAATATTTGTAGTAAATCATCACCTTAACTATCGTTTATACGAACTGATTGCCATGACATGGCGTTGGTTTTCGCTAAAATAACTTACATTTACAAGAGGACTATATATGATAAATTTTATTTCTGCCAGGACATTTTGGTAAACTTAAACTGAAATTCCCCCTAAAACAAAAAAAATAAAAATAAAAACTTGCCGCCTATGTGAAAATTGCATACAACTATTTCTATGTGCATAGAAAGAAAGGCAAAACAGTTGTCTATCAGACCAGGGGGACTGTCACGGCAGTCAACATGAAAAGCACGTAAAAAGTATGGGCCAAATGACATAAATTTTTCACATCTTGCTATAGAACAGAAGAAAATATAAAGAGAGAGAATATGGAAACGATTTCAAAATATGTACCCATTTAGAAATTCCCTCTGTGTAAATGCTATAGGGGGTACCGCGGCGTTTACTTCCTCTGTACCTTCACCGGGACTTCGTTACCATCTACATCCTCCGAATTTCTTTTCACACTGTCGATCTTCGGCGGCTTTTTATCTTCGAATTGGGGCAGCTCGACTTTCTTCGACAGATCCTCCAATACGTAATTTCTCGTGTTCTCGATCTTCGCCTCACACGTCGAGCAGGAGCCCTTCTTTTCCTTGCAATTGTTGCACAGCGTGTGGCCAGTGAGGCACTGGTAAATCGGAGGAGACATGTACTCTTTGCACAACGGACACTCTAACATCTGAAGGAATATCTTCTTCGCCTTCCTAATAAGAGAATCCTTCACTTCCTCTTTCGTGTCGTTCTTGACCTCCTCCTTAATCTCGGGTTTATCGTGTATAATTATGGTGTACGTTATCAGGCCAGGCCCGAACATCTTCTTCACGGAATCTCTATTGATTCTAGTTGTCATGCGTTTGGAGACTTCCTTACGGTTGTCTTTGAACACATGGAATTTTGTCTTGCAGCTACCAGTGACACACTTGAAGCAGTGCTCCCTTTCGTTGAACGAGATGATGTTCTGATTGGAAATCGACACTAAGTACTTGCTATTGTCCGACGACAGTCTCACCTCGTATTGGTAGTTAGAGTTGGTGCTGTCGATCGAGCAAATGCTTACGCCAAAATTGCTGTCATCGAAATCGAATAGGCTCACATACGTCTTTCCATTCTTTTCCAGCACGTCCACGTTGTAGTAGGCGTAGACATTCTTTATACAGAAATTATTGGAATGGAAAAGGTCATTGTGTTTTTCCTTGAAATGTGAGGCGATCGACCATATCTTAAACGAGTCATGACAGTTGGCCTTGGGGCAGACGATAGTACGGTACGTGCAAGATTTCTCATGGTCTTTCACCTCGCTGAATGGTATTCTCACGTTGCACTCCTTGTAGGAGCAGGGGAAGTTCATCAGCTTCGCGAGGTGCTCGTACATGTTCGCCTTAATACTTATCATCGTCTTTATGCTGCTGCATCGGCCGCATTTGTACTGGTTGCCATCCTCGGAGATGAGATAAATCGGGGATACCGACAAATAACATTCGCATAGCGAACACTTGAGCTGTTCCACGACGGTTTCTGGGGGGACAAACTTAGAATCCATGCTTTACTGAAAACAACAACAACAATAATAATCACTTCGCCATTAAAAAGGGTAGGTACATGCAGAAATTGCATGGTTTATTTGTGAAAATGGAAAGAAACACACTAAACCATCCCAACAGTATCAAAATCTTTGCAAAAGGTTTTAGCACCATACAGTTTTACTCGGACTAAGGGTATGTTTTGTTCAGTAAGTTTCGAAAAGCGGCTGTGCGAGTATCAAGCACTTTTCTAAGTCTTTTTATACAGGATAAAGCGGTATTATAAGTGTAAATGATAATTTCTTTTAAGTTAAACACAATTTTCTATATTCTGCTCTTGCTTCTAGTCGAGACAATGAAGGGGGGAAAAGGCCTGAATAATAAGAAAAAAATTAAAGTACAGTTAGCCTTGAATATTTTTTTATGGTAACATGTTAGTTATACCGTTAGGATCATTCAGCCAACTGAAGTAATGGCTGCTGGATTGTTAAAATTCCCTATTGACGTATTAAAAAAACATAAAAAACGATATAAAACTTGAACTAATATCTGTAAACTGAGAAAGGGTCGAAATACAATCAATCTTTCATTTTCCGCTTTACACATTAATTTTTCAGAAAACTGACCTAAGATTCGAAACAAGCACCTACAGGAACCCATTTTTTGGACCAAAGTATTTATTTTCTAATTAATTAGAAATAAAAAAATAATATGCTACCCGGACCGGCCAAAAACGGGTGGTTAAAAAAAACCGGGTCTGGCCAGCAGCCATTACTTCAGTTGGCAGAATAATCCTGACGGTATAACTAACATGTTACCATAAAAAAAATATTTGGGGCTAACTGTACTTTCATTTCTCTTTATTCCCCCTTCATTGACTCGACAATTCATCCTAAGCCTAATTTTAGTACGTTAGATTCACCAGTGCCATAACATTTGTACCTTATCCTAAAATTTTCCTTGTAAAGTTGACACTTTTAATACAATAATAATAATACAAACAATAAATTATTTAACCAAACCAAAACCTTATTTAACCAAAATAATATTCTTTCTACATTGCAACACGGTTTCATAAAAAACAAAAGTACTGAATCAGTGCTGTGCAAGTTTCAAAATATTATTGTTGATGCTTAGATAATAAATAACGAGTTTCAGGCTTATTTGTCGATTTCTCAAGTGTTTTTGACTATGTTGATCATGATTCATGATCTATTACTGGCAAAATTGTCAAGATATAGAATTAGAGGCACTTCATTAAGTCTCTTAATAGCATATTTAAAATGAGGAATCCAAATTGTTAAAATAAATAATATTACAAGTACTAGTTGTGTGATATTAAACAGCGTGTACCGCAAGAGTCGATTTTAGGACTTTTGATATTCATAGTTTTTGCCAAAGACATAATTAATTTCTTAAACAGCAACTACCCAACAACTCATACTCTATGTTATGCCGATGATGCCAATGTTTTAGTAGTAGAAAATGATTTAGACACTTTTAAAGGTATAGCCAAACGTATATATCAGAGCATAATTCTGTGATCAGAAAAAAATTGTATGCAGTTAAATAGAGATAAAACAAACTCAATTTTATTTAGAATATGAGGAAATGTTAATAAAATATGTCTTTCTGAGAGTGAAGAACTTGAATTTACTTGTACCGAGTCAGTTAAGATGTTAGGTATTGTTTTCGATTACAAATTAGTGTGGTTACCACATCTTATGCTATGTTCTAAATTGCGTAAAAGCTGCTACGCTATAAACTATATGGCAAAACATTGTAGTCCACAAGAGCTTCTAATATGCAAATTTTCAGTTGCACTTAAAATATGAGAAACTTAATTGTGGGGGAGATATGGGGAATGGTAGCTCAGTGTGTTAAAGCAAACTGAGTTGCCTAGCGAAGTGGGTTCGATTCCCGTAAGGCGAAACAATTTTTCATTAAAAAAATTGCCCCAAGAGTGGTTCGGAGTCCACATTAAACTGTAGGGCCTCGTCTCTCTTTGCCTAGCACAAGATCCTTGAGATCTTCCAGGGGGTTACTTCAGTAACTTGAGAGGCGGTTAAGAAAGCATTTTTTTTTAAGGAGTGTTCAAGTAAATACAGTATTTATACTTCAAAAGTATGCTACAAGGATAATTGCTGGATTAGATTACCGTCAGTCATGTCGTAATGCCTTTAAAGATTTGAACATGTTAGTGGTTGCTGGAACCTACATTTTTGAAGTGTGCACTTATGTAAACAAAAATATTTCACTGTTTTTGGCGAATCAACAGGATCATGGTCATGATACTAAAGAAGCTTGCTAGTACCGAATAATTTCCGCACTACATTTTGCCAAAAAAGTTTTATTACACTGGATGTAAATTTTATAATGCATTAAACCCTGAAATTAGAAATTCCACCAATGCTCATATTTTTAAATTTTAATTAAAAGAATATTCACTACAAAAAAACTGTTACACCTTACAAGAATGTTTTTTAAGAAAACAACAACATCCGTTTTAACTATGCAGTTTTAATAATTATATATTATGTTACGTTTGTAATATTTTATTGCTATGGTTATGTCTTTTTACATATAAATGCGTATGTTTGTACCTTCCAAATCAGAGGTCTGTACCAATAAATATATACACAGGGTGTCTCACCGGGAACTGAATCGATCGATATAGAGAAAAGTACGCATCAGAAAATTTTGAAAATTTAGATAATTACCAATGTCGCAGCTGGCACTTCCGCTTATACTGGAAGTCCATACCAACTTGCTTATTTCAAGTGGAACACCCTATATATTTTAGGGTTTTCGAAAAGAGCATAAAATTCTGAGTCGAAAATATGTAGCATATCCTATACATAAACCTAGCATTTTCAGAGATATTTGACATTTTATAGAAAATTTGACAGGTGCAACGGTTTGCAAGAACCGTTATAACTTTCTTCGCGTAAAAGAACCTCATTTGCTTCTTGTCACATAAAAAGAACACAAGGAGAACTATGTTCTAGAACTGAAATAAATTCAATAATACCATACTAAGTGTTCCGTTTTTCGCGTTACGTTTTGTCAACTTCAAACCGCGAAAACTTGTTTAGGTCAAATGGAACACTCTGTATTTTTTTACGTCAAGTTGTGTAAAATTGAATTCCTTTTTTTCTGATATTAGCATTGTGGGGGTTAAAGTTACAACTTTTTGAAATATTTGCGATTTTATTAGAAATTCATGAATTGTCGTAATCATTTCATCAAAATGGCCATGATTAGAAACAATCAGTCATTATCTAATGACAAAAAATGCCAGCACGTTTAAATTACACCCACGAAGACTTTTTAAATTTGTTTATTATTTATGGAGAATGTGATAAAGTAATATCAAGAACTTGCAGCACATTTGCTACTCGATATCCACAAAAACGCAAAATAACACTTAACACTGTAACATGCGTATTAATCGAATTGAAGATATGGCATGAACTAAAATAGCAGAGATAAGATCAATTTAAAATATGATTGCATTTTAATTTAATAATTTCTCAAAATTTTGCCCTCGAACCTCGACACAATTTTCGCACCTTCGGATTAGTTCCTCATGGGTAGCTCTTCTAATTGGATCCCGTGATATGTTTTGAAATGCATTTCTTACTCTTTGCATACAATCTTCAATGGTTGTTAATGGGCTCTCATAAACTTTATTTTTAATAGTTCCCCAAATGAAATAATCCAGAACTGATAAATCGGGCGAGCGAGGAGGCTATAAGAAAGGTCCATTATTGGCAATCCATCGATCATAAATAGTTTCTTGTAAATAATTATTAATTAAATATGCGTTATGTGGGGGAGCACCGTCGTGCTGATAAAAAATGTTTCTATGTTCGGCAAGAGGTAAATTTCCTAAATAGTTATTATTCAAATTTTGTAAGATATTCAGATCTTTCACAAAAAAAAAACACAAAAATTTACCTATACATATTAGCAGAAGAGAAAATTTAATTTACCGTTTAAATTTTCCTGATAAAATTGTAATGCCACCACTCTTATCATTTCTTATGGCACAGTAAACATTGAACTGCCAACTTTTCTGAAAGTTTCGCTCTCTGAACATATGAGGATTTGAGTCACTCCAATAATGCGAATTGTGTCTATTAAAAAGTTCATTTTTAGTAAATTTTGCTTCGTCTGTCCATGTATTTCCCAAATAAGAATCGTGACCCTCAGACCTTATTAGAATAAACTCACAAAAATTCTGTCTTCTTAGGAAATCTGTTTCTTTTAATCCTTGAACCATATGGAATGAAAACGGGTGAAACTTATGTTTTAATAAGATTCTGTGAATTGAATCCTTGCATAGTCCCGATTCCAGAGCAGCTTGTCTTAATGACATCCTTGGAAATGCATGAAAATATCCCAGAATGACTATTTCAATGTATTCGTCATCAACAATAGGCTTTCTTCTTTGCATTTTTGCCTTGACAGAGCCATAATTTTTAAAATTTTCCAGTATGCGTTTTACAGTGTTTGATGACAGTTTCCGTTTTTGTGGATATCGAGTAGCAAATGTACTGCAAGCTCTTGATATTACTTTATCACATTCTCCATAAATAATAAACAAATTTAAAAAGTTTTCGTCGGTATAATTTAAACGTGCTGGCATTTTTTGACATAAGATAATGACTGATTGTTTGTAATCATGGCTATTTTGATGAAATGATTACAACAATTCATGAATTTCTAATAAAATCGTAAATATTTCAAAAAGTTGTAACTTTAACCCCCACAATGCTAATATCAGAAAAAAGGGAATTCAATTTTACACAACTTGACGTAAAAAAATACAGGGTGTTCCATTTGACCTAAACAAGTTTTCGCGGTTTGAAGTTGACAAAATGTAACGCGAAAAACGGAACACTTAGTTTGATATTATTGAATTTATTTCAGTTGTAGAACGTGGTTCTCCTTGTGTGCTTTTCACGTGACAAGAAGTAAATAAGGATCTTTTACACGAAGAAAGTTATAATGGTTCTTGCAAACCGTTGCACCTGTCAAATTTTCTATAAAATGTCAAATATCTCTGAAAGGGCTAGGTTTAGGTATAGGATATGCTGCATATTTTCGACTCAGAATTTTATGCTCTTTTCGAAAACCCTAAAATATATAGGGTGTTCCATTTGAAATAAGCAAGTTGGTATCGGCTTCCGGTATAAGCAGAAGCGCCAGCTGCTTGTAATTATTTTAGTTGGATTGGCCACACCGACATTAGTAATTATCTAAATTTTCTGATGTGTACTTTTCTCTATATCGATCGATTCAGTTCCCGGAGACACCCTGTATATATATTTAATACATTTAAATGAAAAAAATAAAATACATTGTTATTATTATTATCTCACAACGAAACGGCAGTGAGTGACGCAGGAACAGAAATTGTGTTTAAAAATAAAAAAAAATGTCATACACTTACACACCTTTGCCGTGAACACATTGCATATTCAATCGTTCGCTCTTAACTAAATTCAAATACTATGGTTTGAATGACGTTCAATAAAAAAATGTATCATATTTAAAGCAATCACCACCAGAAATTGATTGAATGTCTGTTCATGGCATATAAGTTCTGATGTTCCTCAAGGTTGTCTTAGAAAATGTAGGTAATTTTTTTTTCGCTTTACGTCACTGATATTATTGTAAAGGGGCTGGTTGTCAGAGCTTGGACTACAGCAATGAAGTCACAATTAGGGTTGGTTCGTCAAAGTCTAATTAAGAGGCGGGAAGTTTATCTCACATGAAGATGTATGAAAATCAGTCACAGTTTTTAACTCCGTATCCTCGATTCAATTCAATTTAGCCCAATAAAATTGGACGAAATTTGTCGATTTGGATGAAAAAATTCAGAGCGGGTTGAAATTTTGGGAACAGCTTTATTTTGTGGTACTTTTTAACATATCGAAAGTCCACCCGTAGGCGCCAGCAGAGGGGAACGGGAGGGGGAGAAAATAGGTAAAAAAAATCGATTTCTCGCAAAAAACTCGAAAAGTATCAATTTTGCTGTTAAATATGTACATATGAAAATGAGTTACAGCTGTTTAAAGCTATGAGCAAAAATTTCATGTTTATTATAAATCAAGATTCTTGAAAACTATTTTTTTTTTTTCAGAAAAATTGAACCAATATATTTTTTCTAATTTATTTTTTGTGTATATCACTGTTTCTACAATATTCATACATTCTTTACGTATACGAAAATGCAGAGTATGACTGAGTCACAACGTACAACAGTCGCCTGGGCCTCCGCTGCGCCACATGCCAACGGACCCTTCTTCTTTGTGTGTAAATAGTACAACACGTCCTAAAAATATTGGCCCAGTATAAAACGACTCAGAAATGCCCACAGAATAATTTCTGATACTTCAAAAAGTGAAAAAACATTACTAAATGTACTTTTTTGTACTTCAAACATGTCGAAAATTGCTTGTTTGCTAAAAATTAAAAATCAACCGCATTTTCAATCCTTGTCGCTACTTATTGAAAATCATACAAGAAAAAATGTTTGTTGTAGGAAATTTTGTAAGCCTTCACTTAGATTTTATGAAATTTTATCGTAAAGTCAAAAGAAACGATGATATATACAGAATAGGAATTAAAAATAATATTAATTCAATTTTTCGGAACAAAAACAGATTTCAAGAATTTTTTTTTAAGAAATATACCTTGCTAACGACTTATATGTTATCGCATTGCTTTCACAAGCTTATAAACTAATAAAAATAGGTCAAAACCAATTTTCTAAAAATTGTTATTTATTTATTTACACTGCTCTACAGGAAGTAGTCCCGCAAAATTATAAGAAACATACATAAATACCATATATAACATATATAACAACATACATAATAACAATATAGTAAGTACTTAATATAAAAATCATATAGGTAGAAGAAGAAAATTTATACATTATTTTAATAGAAGTGATTTTAATGTTTTAGGGCTGGTGTGAAAAATATCAATATTCGAACAAAAATTATCAAAATTGTGACATATTTTAGATAATGGCAGTTATGCGCAGTTCTTGCAGGAAAATCTTAATTTATAATAAAAAAGAAATTTTTGCTCATAGCTTTAAACAGCTGTAACTCGTGAACCATTCATCGTATAAAGGTCACTTGGAGCTTATTTTACAGATAATTTAATTCTCTTCAAAAAACTTTAAGTGTCATTATTGCCTAAAGCCAATAAAAAAATAGCTATTTGTCAAAATGCACTTGATGATGACAAATTTTCATGTTTTTCCCTTTTATCTTCTTTCACTCGTTATCAAAACGATTTTGTACATACACCAACATCTTCAAAATTTGGTTCTCTTTAACTTTCATTATATACATTATATGCGTACGATCGATCGTTTTCGAGTTTTTATCGATTTAGGTGTTCCGATAGCGCGCCATAAAGATGTTTAAAAATTCATATCTCTACCAACATTGATCGAATGGAAATAAAAAATAAAAGGAAATTGTTCAAATGTGCTTTTAGACGGCGGAATATTAAAATATAATATTTTAGTCGCAAACTCCTCTATAAAATCCTTATTTTACTATAAGGAACGTAACCAGGCTGCAACCAACAGCTACTCTTCGGGCCATGTGCCCCGTCGAGCGCTGAATTGCAAGTTACAAGTCTGGCACGTTAAGTATAATAATTGCATATTACCATCAAAATGCTAATGCTTCCATTGCAACAAACATCAGCGGAAAGACTGATCCTACTTAAAGGAGCTCTCGTGTCAGCCAACAGCTCGAAACGGCAGACTGCAAGTGTGTGACGACTGGCACGTGAGCTCTTTGTAGGATCAGTCTTTCGGCTGGTGTTTGTTGCAATCGAAGCATTAGCGTTTTGATGGTCATGTGCAATTATTACACTTAACGTGCCAGACTTGTAACTTGTAATTCAGCGCTCGGCGGGGCACATAGCCCAGAGAGTAGCTGTTGGTCGCAGTCTCGTTATGTTCCTGATAGTAAAATAAGAATTTTATAGAGGAGTTTGTGACTAAAAATATTATGTTTTAAAAGGAAATTGTCCGTAATCGAATTCTCTACAACTTTCATTTGAAACGGACGAAATTGTGCGGGGTTTTATTACCTATAATTTTCATGTGTGCATATTTTACAGTAAAATGATACTTTCCGAGTTTTTGCGAAAAACTGATTTTTTTACCTATTTTCTCCTCTCCGCAGGCGTCTACGGGTAAGGACTTTTGATATGTTAGAAAGTACCACAAAATTTCAGCCCGCTCTGAATTATTTCATCCAAATTTTCCCATTTTATTGGGCTAATTGTGCTATATGCTATGCTATAACATCTGTATACTTCTTTTCCTAAAATGAATAGTGCTGTGGGAAATAAGGAACACACATAAGGGTTGGTTTCGGTTAACACAATAATTTGTAATCTTTATATGATATACTTTAAAGTTCAATGCCTAACGCTAAAGCAGTATCTATTAAACTCCAGTTAAAATTATAATAGATGTACCGCTTCCACCCTCTTACCCCTATCAAATAACATGATTTTTAAAGCAGCGATAATATTGTATGATATTTATTTCCACACCACCCCAGAAGTAAAATATTTGGCACGTTTTTTTACGTGGTGTGCCCTGTAGGCCTAATCCACTAATTCAACCGATTCCTAGGTTTTCTCGTTGTAAAAGTGTTAAAGGATAACATCGAGAATTGCAACCACATGAGTGCTGTAAAGCCCCTTCATTGGCTACAGAACCTACGACTTCCACATATTTATGAAAATATTATCAAAACTAAATGTTTTTAATACTTCAGAAATATATTGCATACACTGTATAATCGTAAAGCCAGAAATAAATATATTCGATAACTAACAGTTAAATTTAAGGTTGACAAAATCGTGACATTTTATAATTTCTTTCAAATAACACCTGGAAAGTGGTCCTCTCTTTTCACTCTAACTGTTCACAAAAGCAGCATCGTAATGGTTACAAACACAATCTTTTAATAGCCACATAATGTAAAATCAAAACTGAAACAACCAAATAAAGTATAAGCATTCATTATTCAGCAGAATGAGACTTTATACCTAGTCATGTTTGTCTGCGGCACTTCTTTGGATCTTTGGTTATGAAGTTATGTAAACAAAAATTATACTATGTATTTAAGCTAAATTCGATAAAGAGATTGTAATGTATAAAAAAATACTAGACATACTCACTTTATTAATTATATTTGACCGAAATTGGATGAATATCTTCTAAAACCGGTATAATACTTAACCCAAGCCGATCAATATCGTCGTGCCGCAATAAGTTAGGTTATAATATAATTGCTCAAGTCAATTACAGCTTTTCATTTATCTAGTAGATAACCAATTACATCACAAACGGCATTTGCTCTTATCTGAGTAAACTAAATAGCTTGTAGGAAAGTTAAATAACTATTTATTGGACTCGCAATAATTATTACAACTTTTGATAAAAAATACCGGTTGCCAATCTCTACCGTTTGTTCAACGTTTTCAATCCTGTTCTTTCGGTGTTTCGATGTGGTTTCGATTTGATTTATTCAGCGCATATCTAGATATCGATGACGTTGCATAATTCTAGGAGCTACCCATATCAATTTGATTGCAATACGGGCCACTCATATCATAAAATACATCCACAAACTAAGCGTCCTCTTAGGGCGTGTACTTCAACTATTCCTGTTCAATACTGAATAGTTCCATTTTACATTCGCATAAACATAAAAATAAATTAATCAAAATTTTGCAGGAAGTTGAACCGCCTTCAAACATGTCACTAAAATTGTGGCATTAACGCAGTTATCCGTAAATCTTCTTACCTAATTTCGATATTAAAATCGATTAAAAATGTACTTACCTGGGTCTGTTATTTGTTCTACTATATCTTTTTCTGTTAATTTACCCTCACTTTCAATTTTTTGTAACCGTCTTATTTAGATTACCGTCCTGGCAGAGTTTATTGACATATATTGAGTGGTGAGTGGTAGAGCGACTAGCCGTGTTGTTTGTCACACAATCCCGTCTAGTCCTGGCTAGAGTATGGTGTTTAGTGCCGTTTTTAATGCGTCTTTGAGTTAGTAATAGTGGATTAGACGGGGTCGTGTAAGAGACAACATACCTTGTACCACTCTTGAGTTCGAGTTTCAACAGTGGCAGATTCGAGGATTATTTGATATTTTACCAATTAGGTGCAAGCAAAATGGCGCGTAATTTAAAATAACAGTTTATTTGTCCAAGTGTGCTCTTATTTCTTACGAATAACAACACTGAAATCGAAGCTAAATACCCAAGTAACAATTTAAGTTTTTAATAACCTACGGGACTTTCATAAGAACTGTTTATATAACTACCGATAAATATATATTTCTGTGACAGTAGTCATAGGAGTCTAATAAACTCAAAGAGGACCCAAAGAGTAACGATTTTTAGGACATTGTCAAAGCTAAATGCTGAAAGCTATTATAAAACTTATCTTAGCCATGAAGAACTTACCAAGAGAGCATAGAGACCTCGATAAAACCTATGATAGGAGCATTTGGTCTTAGATGAAAGGGTTTATTGAGACTTTCGTGGTGCAATGAAAAGCTAAATTTGCGTTGAATAATGATCATTAAAACTGTTTTATTTTAGAATATTTACTACTCCATCTCATAATCCTGGTTAAAACTAAACTGTTTGAAAACAGAACCTTCATAAGACTGCTTAGTTTTAAAATGGTTTTATCATTATTCGAACGTTTTCCGCGTAAATTTCTAACCTATTTGCTAGTTATTGATTGATTGGAGTTTCATTAAGAAGTTTTAAATAATTTAAATTTTCTTTTAAAATTGCCACTTTTTTAAATTTTTTTCCATTTGCTTGTTGGCGTTGACTAATGACCGATTTATCAATACGGGGTTAAACACTTCACTATAGGATAAATGTCAAACGAAACAATGAGTATCTATTGTTTTGTTTGACAGTTATCTTTTGGTTACTAGTTAACCTTGCATTGATAAACCGACCCTTAGACATTCTGTGTACGAATTTCTGTCAAATTAATATATATCATAACCTCATTTTCTTAAGATATTTTAGTTTCATTCACGTATGTTAAAAGCTAATAAGATTTATAGCGTATTTAATAAGCGAGTCATTGTTTTATTGTGTATTTTGACAAGAGACACTGCTTTCTTAGGAGGAGAAGGTTTTAAAAGAGGATACAGGAGACCTGTATATATGTATATTATATAAAGCAATTTTAAAACCATTTGAGCGGTTCATAGTTGCTTGAATTGATTGCAAATTTGCATTCGAAGCTTTTACAAAACTACAGCCAGAGAAAGTCCAAAAGGTTTTATGGTCTTGTTTTAAGATATACTACAAGGCTTTTCAATAAATTCTTGTACTCTAGAAACATATTTGATTTAAAATAAACCTAATTTAAATCAAATTAATCTGCGAACATCCTTCATCAAAACTTTATAAAGCAAGAGCCAGACTAATCAACACTTAAATTGTTACTCAGTGTTGTTACTTGGGTAATTAAGTGTACTTGGTTAATTAGTACTGTCGTGAGCAGAAAAAAAATAGGACAACTTTTTTTTCTAATGTAAATCTGTCTCTATTTGAATATAATGAATAGCCGAAATGTAACAGATATCACTTTTAATTTAATTTTTATTTTAATGCTGTAGTTATTGCTATAGTAAATGATGGATGGTTAATGAGACAAATTGCACTGCGTTATAATATTAACAAGAATTTGGTGCGTAACATTTGAAGAAAGTGGAGAATAAACGGTACCATTAGTAGAAATCCTGGATCAAAAGACAAAGGATATATCCTACTTAACAAAAAACTAACTATTAATATTTCGTTATTGCGCCATTTCTATTTATAACTTCTATAAGTCTGTTTGGCATAGAATTAAATAACCTTATACAATAATCATTAGTAATAATATTTTCCCATGCATTATTTACTATTTCCAGTAATTCTTCGGCATTCCGTGGTCTCACATTTCGTTTTTGGATACTTCTTACGAGTAGTCCCCATACTTCTTCCACAGGATTCAGATCTGGACTATGACTGGGCCAGATAAGAACATTGATGATGACCACTGTGTGTTGACTGGAAAGTTTTTTCGTCTATAAAGATTACATTGTTCCAAAAATTTACATCATGCGCTAAAAATTCAAGCGCAAATCCTACTCGAGCTTCTTTATGTTCAGCGTTAAGTAAGTATTTCTATGCTGCTGCCGGCGACCAGTACTACTCGATCCAGGAAAATTCGTTTCTTCAGCAGCTTGAATAACTGAGTAACATGGATTTTCTACTAAAGCATTTACCGATTACAAATCTTGTTGTTGAGTTGATATCCTTCGTCGCCCTGATCCAGGATTTCTACTAATCATACTGTTTATTCTCCACTTTCTTAAAATGTTACACACCGAATTTTTGTCAATATTATAACGCAGTGCAGTTTGTCTCATTGACCATCCATCGTCCGCTTTAGCAATAACTCCAGATTTAACTAAATCCCTTATAATAAAGCATATTAGTTTTTTGCACACTTGCAATAAATTATGACAATCAACTGACAATGTCACAAAAATTAAAGTTAGATGTACACAACTAGATTTTAGCAAAATACCATTATAAGACATCCTATTTTTTGCTCACGAGGTGTTTTCCATTAAGTTTGTCTGTAGTATATCACAACAGTGGTCGCTATTTACATTGTAGAACTATTTATAAAAGTTTGTTACCATCAGGTGCCAGGTGCCATCATAGACAACCACAGGCTGCGCAGTCCATTGGGTTGAGTGAGAAGAAATTGAACATATTGAATTCAAAAATGCAATATGCAGGGTTTGTTTCATTTAAAAATCAAAATTTAGGGAGGGACAACTTCCAGTGTGGAAAAAATCATTTATATGTCAGAAAATGACGTTTATTAAATATAAAGAAACTTTCCATCGTTTACCATTACTTTGATTCTTTTTTTAAAAATTAATCCCAGTTTAATTGCTAATTTAATATTATTACACGCTGTCTGTATTAACATAGTAGTTTTGACTGGGAGAATGTTTGGATAATGCTGCTGCCACAGTGTGAAATGTTATAAAGATAAATTCCCGAACACAAATGTTCCTGATGCCAAAACTTTTTTAAGTGCAGAACGTCGAGTTAGAGAAACAGGAAGCAGGAAGTCTTCAAATGAAAAACAGACGCTGGCCGCCCTAGAAACGCAACGACTGTTGACATTGGAGAAGAGATATATAGGGTGGACCATTAATAATAGGCCATATAGTTCAGGGGCAGATCCTTTGGGCCAAAATATGAGGATATAACCAAATATGCTTTAGTAAAATGTTGAATGCTGAAAATGCGCCTTTCTTTAACGGCATGAGGATTTTTTACTTCCCAGTATCGTAATGAGTATTTCTCCAGTTAAAAACGCCTCGGCAAGTAAAAGTTGCTTCGCCAGTAAATAAAAGTGTTCATAACAAAATTTCGATCCCTGTTGTGTTTATTTAGAACAAATTGACGAAATTGTAGCCTTTGTGGGAGATCCCTTCGAAGTAAGTTTTGTACAGGAATGAGATGATATGGGTATTCTTTACGTAAGGCTCTTAGGACAGACTGTTTACTCACCCCTGTTGCCATTGCTAAACAACTTGAGGATCTTCATCCACACGAACTAAAATTTCTAGTTCTTGATCTGGAGTAATTCGTTTCGGTCTTCCTACATCGTTTTTATAGCGAAATGGACCCGTTTCTCTCAAACGATGAAACAGATCTTTGAACATCTTGTGGTCTGGCTGTATTCTATTTGGATATTGCAATGAGTATTCTCCTCGTTGCAGCACGTCCGCTAAAATTATTTTGTGCGTAAACACATATATCCATTCATATCATATTATGTATTGTTCTGGTACCATTAACGCAGATACACTAACAGACCATCGATTAGTATATTGTGAAATAAATATCAAAACTAATAAGCCAAAACAGAAGATGCATATGTATAGAGAATTTAAATCCTTAAATATCGATCTATTTTCTGAAGATTTGCAAAGCATACCGTGGCAGAATATTTTTTACATCAACAACATCGATGATAAGGTGGACTTTTTAACAAGAAATATTATTTCATTGTTTGACATACACGCACCTGTGCGTTATGCGCGTATGAATAAACCTTATGCGCCGTGGATCACAGACAACATAAAAGTTTTAATGAAGCAACGTGATAGGGCTATAACAAAATATAAACAAAATGCAAGTGCTGAAAATTGGGACAATTATAAAGAGTTGCGCAACTATACAACCGCCTCAATATGTAGAGAAAAACTGGCTTTTATTCAATACTCAGAACAAGGTTCAAAAGTTTTTTGGAAATCATTGAGAAACTTAAATGTAATTACAAAAAAGAACTACAAAAATGTACCTGATAATTTAAATGAACCTGATTTAATTAATGACTATTTTCTATCCGTTTATAACAATAAAGGAGTGCCACTAAATACTTTAACTTTTTATAAAACTAATAAATATAATAATACTTTAAACTTCTCTTTCGAACCTGTTGCTTCTGAAGTAACTGCGAAAACAATTAATGGCTTTAAGTCGAATTCCTCTGGTATAGACGAAGTTTCGTTGCAAATGGTAAAGCTGATGTGTTGTCCGTTAATTATACCATATTTAACATATTTAATAAATGTCTGCCTTGTTGAAGGTTTTTTCCCCTCAATGTGGAAAGAAGCAATAGTATGCCCAATACCAAAGATAAATTGCCCAGCGGAAATCAAAGATCTTCGACCGATTAGTCTATTAGCAATATTTAGTAAAACATTGGAAAAAGCTGTTTATTTTCAAACAGAGGCATACTTACTCAAAAATAAGTTATTCCCAGAATATCAATCTGGTTTTAGAGCAGGACACAGCACTTGTACAGCACTCACCAATATATCGGACAATGTTTAAGGGGATTTGGATAATAAACTTGCTGACATTTTAGTTTTCCTTGATTATTCAAAAGCGTTTGATTCGGTTGATCATTCATTACTATGCGCAAAGTTACAATGTTATGGTTTTAATAATGTATGTTAGGTTTTTAAAAGTTTTTTAATTGGCCGTTCCCAGATGAGGGTTAAAACCAAGTCTGGAACATCAGAGTCAAAACCCGTGGTTTCTAGTGTTCCACAAGGTTCGGTTCTAGGACCACTTCTGTTCATATTATATACAATGGATCTTAGCAACAACCTTAAATATATGAAAATCCAATCTTACGCAGACGATGTACAACTTAAGTATAGAACGTAGACAATCTACCTGCAGCTGAAAGACATATAAGTAGTGATCTCAATTCCCTAAATGTTTACGGTACCAATCACAATTTGAAATTAAACATAGAAAAAGAAAAGTGTTCTGCAATGGTATTCTCTTCCAAATTTCGCTATAATTATGTAATTAACCATATAGAAATAGCAGTTGATAATATGATAATTCCATTTGTAGAAGAGGCAAAAAACCTTGGCATTATATTTGATAATAAATTAATTTTTAACGCACATGTGAGCAACTTGGTTAAGAAATCTTATATATGTCTAAAGTTACTATATGCCTAGAAACAGTTTCTGAATTTTAAAACAAGGAAAAAGCTGTGCGAAACGATTATTTTACCAATCTTTTACTATTGTGACACTATGTACTATCCATTTTTGGATACAGTTAACAAAAAACGCATCCAGAAAGTTCAAAATACTTGTTGTCGACTAATATTTGATTTAAGAAAGTTCGATCACATTAGCGAAAAATTGTCCGAGCTAAATTGTCTAAAGATGGACAGTACATGGAAATTGCATTTCTTAGTTTTTATACATAGAATTTGTATCACGTCTTCTCCTGCCTATCTTAGAGACAAACTAATTACTCGTAACCAGACGCACGATCTAAATATTCGTCACATCGACAATTTCACCATGCCGCATCACTCTACCGCAATGTTTCAGAAATCTTTTACATATAACGCTGTTAAATTGTACAATTCATTAAATTCAGAGATAAAAAAATATAACATTTTTACCTTCCGCAAATATTTAAAGTCACTTTTAGCAGCGCAATGATGAAACGGTTTTCATTGTTACTTATTAGTGTCATATGATTATTATTGTTACTACTTATTATTACTTTCTCATTATTACCTTCTAATTGCCACTGTTTTTCTCTTTTATATTATTTTACGCTTTGTTTATATCTACATACTTAACTTGTTATTACAGGGTTAAGTGGAGGAATAGCCTTTGACTAAACTTCGCACTTTAAATAAAGACGTTTTATTATTATTATTATTATATCCCTCATTTCCCTATTTGAAAAATTATTATGTCTAAGCATTGTAAATAAAGAAGTTAAAGAAATTAGCTTGAGGAACACAGGAACAAAATAAAATGATGTAAATGAGAGAACTAAAACGTAATCAAAGCACACTTTGCAATAAATACACTTTGTTTCATTAAATTTGAATGTCTTTCAAAAAATTATTGAAATGTTTAACGGCACTTTCCTCGAAAACGGTTGGAGTTATCAAGTTCTACCAAGTGTACCTTTCATATACGTGGAAATGACGCCCTCATCAGATTTTCTGGTCAGAAGTACGTTTCGTAAAAAAAAATATGAAAAAAATTCATCATCAGATACAGGTCCTGCATCGCCCTTTATGATCTAACATGTTGTAATACATAAATTATTGTTTCTTAGAATACAAAAAATTCCTCTAGCAAATTTAGCAAAGATCAGTCAAGAGACTGTTGAGTTACTGCAAAAAAACGAAAAAATAATTTGAACTTTGACACCTTGTATCTTTTTCCACAGCAACATTTTACTAAAGCATATTGCGTTATATCCTCATATTTTGGCCCAAAGAATCTACCCCTGAACTACCGTCTATCATTAGTAGTCCACCCTGTACAATATCTTTCATTTGATTTTTTTTTTATTTTAAAATAGTAGGTAATGTATCTGCAAGATTATATAAATCATTTGTAATTCTAAATAAAAAAATAAGTTACACCATTTATACATTTATTATAATTGTCCTTTACATACAATGTTACACAAACATTTAGTAATAATACAAAACCTATTTGTAACAATAATTTACCGTTCACTAAAATAATCACGAACGTAAACCTACTTAGTTGTTCTACTAATTACCGAAAATTTAATAGTCTAACAGAATAAAAAATATATAAGTAAACAAAATATATTTCTTTATAGGTATATGTTAAAAACTAATCATTTATTTTTTATGGATACACGAGAACGGCAACATACAAACTTGGTCTATGCAGTTTACGTTTCAAGCAGAGTGTAATTTATACGAAGCAAGAGCAAATGTTCACACTTATTGAAAGTACCATATGCTGATGGGAGAGATTTTAGACAACCACGGCCTTTGAGAATAAACGTTCAAGACAGGTGACCATATATGAACTTGATAAAAATCCTTTGGAAATGTTATATAATGAGAGAAATATACAGAATCTTTTATTTACGACCTTTTAGACTGAATAGTTTTTAAGAAAATTGCCCCAAAAGTCCCTGTGAACCTCACGAGCGGCTTTAACATAGCACCAAAGCCACACAGTGGTGTGTACCATTTCGCCAAGTATAAGACCACATTTTTTTTATACAAGACCAGCCTCAAAAAAGTTTTGACATAGTAATTTATGTTTTCTATAGCTATTCTAAAGAAAATTTTAAGCAGTTAATCCACAAGTTTCAAAATAAAACAACTGGCAAATAACTAAATGAAATGGTATGTGGGTTTGTTTGGAGTTATGACTGTAGATTGTCCATTGCATCCATTTTTACCATTTTACTTTTATAAATTTTCTGGGGTTCACAAAGGAGAGAGAGCAAAATTAGCGACTGAAATATGTTTAGTTGCATCGTCATATTCTCTCTCCACTGTGGTGGAATTTACGGCTTCCTAAAAACCTATTAGAGCCTAGAGAGCGTTTAATTTAGATTAAGATAGAAAGCATTTATGTGCCGAGGCTCCCTGGGTGACCACTCTTTCATCGAGCTTCGAAACAATTAATATTGCTGGGTCGGGCTACCAAAATCTTATACTTCGGCTTGGCGTTCACAGCTCTACCTACCAAGTGCTCTAAGATTGTTTAAATGTTAACTATGGTGTTCTGTTCTTATTCTTATATTCTTTTATGGGTTTTTCTCAGGGTACACAGCAGTTTTCAATTGTCAAAATCCTGGACCTTTCCAGGTTTTCTAGGATTATTTCAAATAGAATCCAGATCAGTTTCTAAATATTGCAATCATAAGACTGTAAATAAATTACAATTTTAACATCACGTGAAACTAAGAAAGTCATCAACATTTTTTAAATTCTTGCAAGTATTTTAAAAATTGGACGTTTTTAGTGAAAAATACCAAGATTTTTTTTACGTTTTCCAAAATTTCTATTAATTTTAGACTTCTCACATTCATTTTTGATAGTAATTGGCTGAGTACAGCATTTTGAAGTTATGACTTCTGAAGGTTGTAGGCCATAGGCGGAGGGGGGGGATAGTAAATGATAAATATGTATAGACTTAATTACAGCCAGATTTGCCCTACTTTTTTGTAAACAACGACCAAAGACGGAAAACTCAATTTTCGGGCCGTATAATTTTTCCAATTACATTTTAGAGAAATGTTGTATTAGTAAGCGTTGTAAGTATTAAAAAGACTAATTTTTATTAGTTAAAATCGATAAATAAATTATCGAGATAATGGCGAAAAGCCCTCGTTCTTGTACTATTTTATAAATGTTAATAGCTTTTGCAATAATAGCAGTGACACATGACATCTTGGTGACGAGGCCATTATGGGTCTTTATAAGTGTGCGAAATTTCAGCCAGATCGGTTTAATAGTTTATGAATAATTTCATTTGTTTATCCTAGAGAGTGTCTGTTTAAACAATCATCATAAGCAAGATAATGGATCAAGAGATGTTTAACAAAGTGTAATGGACTCTTGAAAGATTGAACTACAAGGCAACTTGAAAAAATAAACTATTTGTTCAAAAAATTGTTGTTAAAAAGGCGGGTGTTTTTTACTTATAAACAAATAGACTAACTTTGTTATTTTTTATGATAAACACTTGTTGCATGTTGAAAAGCTATTTGAAAAACACGTATTTAAAAAAAATGAACTCTGACCAATAGTAGTCAAGATTGCAACTTTTTTTAAAAATCATATCTGCATTATTTATAAACAGAGTTGAAATTTTCACAGATTTTCAATGAAGACCTATATTTTATGATTCAATTAATAAGTATAACAATTTATGCAATGAGTATGAAGTCCTAACCTAGTAAAGGTACTCTTGCAAGAGCGCCGTGGTGAGGAAGTGGGGAGAACAGCCCGAGCTCCGTTTACAGGCGGCGACTTTTTGAGATCGAAACTTCAAATTGGAGCACGCATGAAAATTTTACAATATCTTGGCTTCTAGACAACCTAGAACCTTCATTTTTTTTAAACTGGGGTAACTCGATGAAATATTAACAACTGGTAATTGTCATTGCCCTGGAAGATTGTAAAATGCCGGAAAAATCTATATGTTTTATTACCCATACTTTATTTTCAACGTGAATGCTAACATTTGTCAACAAATCTTTTACTTTTTCTTCAATTTTATTTATTTTTTATAATCTAAATATTTGATAAATTAATGAAGCAGCCATTTGTTTGTACATAATAAAACATTTTCAAATTAAACATAAAAATGACTGAGTTTTTCTGTGCACTATATTTATTTTATTCGCATCAACTTCAACAACTGAAATATTTTGGAAGAAGTATTCAAGGGCGCGGCAGCTATTGCTCGACTAGATTACGTCCCGCCTTTTTTGTATTATCACATACACACATATGCTGGAAACTGGCTTTGTTTCCAGCATGTGTGTACTGTTGGTTTAAAAGAAAATAAAAAAAATTTCCTTTTTTTCAGATACACATCATACATTTGATTTTTGAGACGATTATAACAGTTTAAAAATTATTACATTAAAAATAATAATAATAATGAATGTTATTTACAACAAAAATGCAAAGAAAATCCATATAAATCGAAGAACAAAAAAGATCATTTTTATATTTCGTTCAAAAATTATGTGGATTCTTTTTGTAATACATTTATTAACAATATTATTTAATAATAATTTGATGCGAATAAAGAAAATAAATATAGTGCACAGAAAAAAATCAGTCATTTTTATAGTTCAAATGCTTTTAGAGGGCGCAATATTAAAACATAATATTTTTAGTCCCAAACTCCTTATTTTACTATAAGGAATGTAACCAAACTGCAACTAACAGCTATTCTCCGGGCTATGTGCCCCGCCGAGCGCTGAATTACAAGTTACAAGCCTGGCACGTTAAGTGTATTAATTGCATATTACCATCAAAACGCTAATGCTTCAATTGCAACAAACACCAGTCGAAAGACTGATCCTACTTAAAGGAGCCCTCACTGATGAGAACCAACAGCTCGAAACTGCAGTCTGCAAGTGGTGTGTGACGACTGGCACGAGAGCTCCTTTAAGTAGGATCAGTCTTT
This sequence comes from Leptura quadrifasciata, assembly GCA_963675555.1. Lineage (NCBI taxonomy): Eukaryota > Metazoa > Arthropoda > Insecta > Coleoptera > Cerambycidae > Leptura > Leptura quadrifasciata. The sequence continues at coordinate 91,258,865 of OY776680.1, read as the reverse complement.
TGGCTGGTGTTTGTCACAATCGAAGCATTAGTGTTTTGATGGTAATATGCAATTATTACACTTAACGCGCCAGGCTTGTAACTTGTAATTCAGCGCTCGGTGGGGCACATAGCCCGGAAGTAGCTGTTGGTTGCAGTCTGGTTACGTTCCTTATAGTAAAATAAGGATTTTATATAAGAGTTTGCGACTAAAAATATCAGTCATTTTTATGTTTCATTTGAGAATGTTTTATAACGTACAAGCAAATGGCAGTTTCATTAATTTATCAAATGTTTAGATTATAAACAATAAATAGTTTAGAACAAAATTGAAGCAAAAGTAAAGGGTTTATTGCAAAATTTTAGCATTTACGTTGAAAATAAAGCATGGGTAATAAAACAAGTAGATTTTTCCGGCATTTCCCAATTTTCCAGGGCAATGACAATTAGCCAGTTGTTAATATTTCGTCGAGTTACACCAGATTTAAAAGAAAATGAAGGTTCTACGTTGTCTAGAAGCCGAGATTGTAAAATTTTCATGCGCACTCCAATTCGAAGTTTCGATCTCAAAAAGTTGCCGCCTGTAAACGGAGCTCGGGCTGTTCTCTCTACTACCTCCTCACCACGGCGCTCTTGCAAGAGTATCTTCACTTTCAAGGGCTACGACTTCATACTTATTGCATAAATTGTATATTTATCAATTGAATCATAAATATAGGTCTTCATTGAAAATCTGTGAAAATTTAAACTCTTAATGTTTATAAATAATATAGATATGATTTTTTAAATACGTGTTTTTCAAACGGCTCTTCAATGCACCTAATTACAAGCATTTAACATAAAAAATAACAAATTTATTCTATTTGTTTATAAGCAAAAAGACACTCATCTTTTAAACAGACTTTACCAACAATTTTTTGAACAAATAGTTTATTTTTTCAACTTGCCTTGTAGTTCAACCTTTCAAGAATCCATTCCACTTTGTTAAACATCTCTATATCCGTTATCTTGCTTATGACGATTGTTTAAACAGATGCTCTCTAGGATAAACAAATGCAATTATTCATAAAGTATCAAACCGATCTGGCTGAAACTTCGCACATTTATAAAGGCCCATAATGGCCTCGTCACCAAGGTGTTATGCGTCACTTACTGCTATTATTCCAAAAGTTATTAACATTTATAAAATAGTGCAAAAAATAGGGTTTTTTGCCATTATCTCGATAATTTATTTATCGATCTAAATTAAAAAAATGGTAAATCAAAGGGCTTTTTAATACCCACAACTTTTACTAATAGAACTTTTCTCTAAAATGTAATTGGAAAATTCTACGGGTCAAAAACTGAGTTTTCTGCCTTTGGTCATAGGGCAAATCTGGCTGTACGTCTGTATGTATTTATCATTCACTAACCCCCCAGTATGACTTACACTTCAGATACCTGTAATAAATTAAATCAACTGTTTTTTTATACAAACTGGGGTAAACTCTAAAGAAGTAGCTGCTAAACTACACTTAAAATTATGATAAATGTACCGCTATAAAACAATGTGTCACAACCGCTACATTGCGTATGCAAATAATATTGTTTCTTTGCAGTTTTTTAGAAAAGTTAAGGATTGTAAACCTCAGGAAGTGTAAGTCCTTTTGCTGGTATTACCCTGTTTTTTTTTTAATTTAATGTCTGTCAGAGGGATGAAGAGATATTAGAAGGACTAGCAGGTCAATATCTTGCCTTACGACAACAGCTGTGTCACACTTATAACATTTTTTGATAGCAGTTTGTTACTGCTAATAAATCGGCATTACTCGCAGCACTGAACACCTCGATTCCTTCATTCATAATTTTGTTCACCAGTTCTGCAATCTTTGTTATACATATTACTAAAGAACTTCTGCTGAGTTTCAGAAACAACAGTGTCTTCATCAAATATAACCCCTTTGTCGTTATAGGCACTTCGTGCTGTTTGCATTCTCCAAATAATAAATACTATCTTCAGCCTACCATTCACTTATAATGTCACGTGTCTTATGCCTTAATATGTTAGGATCATAGTCCCTTTGGCAAACGAATCTTTGGACTACTATGCAAAGCTGTTTGAGTGATAACCTCCTCGCCCTCTACAGAAGATGTGAGAAATAAATTTATAGATAGAGAGTTACTTACTTTTCCTTGCTTAATTTACACCAAAGAAAACCTCCATTTATATAAACCCCAAAATAGTATACACATTTATAACACGAGAGACTGCCAAAATATTAGCACTACCTAGGGATTAATGCCAGTCACCATGGTCGTAACTATTTTGGCCCCATTTTCTTTGACCTGTTACCTCAAGATGTAAAATAATTGCCAATGTGTAGATTCAGAACTGCAATAAGAAGTTTCCTTATAAGAAATGCCTTCTACAGTATAGATGAATTTTTAAATAGTGAATTCCATTTTGCATGTAAAATTAATGTTTTTTTTTAATGTGTTTCTCTCTCTCTCTCTCTCTTTTTTACCACTCTGTCGGTCCCCGGACCATTTTCTTTGACTCATTTGTCTGTAGTATTTTGACGTATGTAAATACTATGCATATTTAACATGAAATAAATAACTTACTTACTTACTAGCCATCAAACGCGACAGTTACTCTATTACCGTAATGTTTCCTTATGTAACTAACGTAGGCATTGTTAAAAGTCCCTTTCATTGGCCATATAACGTGGCGCAGCAAATATCCTCCATCAAACACATACCCACTATTTTCGGAAATATGATCTATGGAAGACGATGAAGATTAATTAACGTAGGTAACCTTCTGATAATTAGTGGATTAGGCCTACAGGGGGCACCACGTAAAAAAGAACGTGCCACTTCTTTAAAAATCATGTTATTTTATAGGAGTGAGAGGATGATGCGGTACATTTGTTACAATTTTAAGTGGACTTTAGTAGCTACCGCTTTAGCGTTAAGCATTCAACTTAAAAGCAGATTATAGTAAAGATTACAATTTATTTTGTTAACTGGAACCGGTCCTTATGTGTGTATTTCCCACAGTAGTAATCAGTATAGAAACTTTCTTGATAGAGAATTTTATAAGGAATAATTTTATATACAGGTATTTTTATAAAAAAGTGCACCGTTCCCGAGAAACTCTTAAAATGGGGGTGGAAACAATATCCCAGGGGATGAAGCGTACTATTTAGGGGTGGGAATTTTTCGGTTTGGTAATTCTTATATCCTTAACATTTCCACCAATTTTCAAAACTTTCTGAATATTGTCCGATATACTACAATTTTAACTGTCATTCTGCATTAATTAGTATAATTTTCAAAGAATTTTTTTATGTATTAGCTGATCCATTGCTTAATATAATTAACTGCTCATTGTTGACTGGTACGTGATTCTTTGACAGTAGATATCAACAACTATTCTGTTACGTTAAATCTATTACCTAAAGCTGACGAATTTTGACCAATTATAGTTAAGGTGCCCGTCGGGAAAAATTTTGCTGATACATACTCTCTCTCCAAACTTCGTGTATGGCTTCATTGGACCTAGTCTGACAGCATTTTCCTCTATAAATTTTTTTATTTTTGGGGCGTTTTCCCGCTAGATTTTCCGAAACATGTCATTTTGACGGCATATAAAAAATGTATAGATACTGTTATTTTTCCAAGTAGAATAGCTAGAAACGTGAATTGAAACGTGAAAAAATAATTGTCTGACAATAAAGGTGGATCATTGGGCGTGTCCGCTATCTCGAACATGTCGGAAAAACAACTATAAGAAAATTTATTAATAACCAGCTGATTTTCGCTGTATTAATTTATTGAAACATACAAAAACAAGTTTTCGTATTGTCTGACGAAAATTATTTTCCGATTTCTCAGTCTGACGCGTCAAAGTTGTCAGGTTCATGACAGCAAAAAATTTATTCATAACCTTCAGATATTGGAAAATTATATGCAAAATGACATGTTTCGGAAAATCTAGCGGGAAAACGCCCCAAAAACAAAAAAAATGATAGAGGAAAATGCTGTCAGACTAGGTCCAATGAAGCCATACACGAAGTTTGGAGAGAGTATGTATCAGCAAAATTTTTCCCAACGGGCACCTTAACCATTACCTACTTTTGAAGAGATATAAGAGAGTCATGTACTTACAAATTTTAGAATATGCTTCAAATAAAACAATTCAATGTTTTTAAAGGGAATTAATAAATATAACAGCTTTAGTCATTAAGTAAAAGAAGTTCGAAGCATAAATTCTTTCAAAAGACTTCTGAAAAAAAGTTATACCTACATAATATGTTGTGGATATAATATATAGGTATAGATGCTTGTATAGGTTTAGTTTTATATTCTAATTTTGTTAAAAAAATTGAAATTTACATTCCAGAAGAGTTAACCTACAAATATTTCTGTTTGTGAGAAACCAATTCCAAAGAATTTCTGTCAAATGCAAGTGCAACACACTAAAAACATAGATTTATTTGAAATGTATAATCTAAAACTACCTTGCTAAAATTACTATTCTTGGATGTAATGAAAGAATACTTAAACAAAACGGCACCCCAAGCTACGCCACTTAAATATACGTAAATAAAATGTACTTTGCCCTGGCCGTGTCATATTGCAACGGTCTGTCACCAAAATCGTACATATCTACGAGCACTAAACTACACTCTCTGCTGCTTTTTCCGGCTCGACGCACAGTTTTTTGCTCCTCAATGGGCAATCCGCCTCATGCGTTGCTATTCTCTTAACGCTCTCTCTGATCTCACACCTCTCAGATTTAAACTGACACGGCACCTCAACGCCCTCTGACACTTCCTCCAAAATGTAATTTCTTGTAGCGTCAATTTTGGCCTCGCACGACGGACACTTCTCCACCTTATCTTTGCAGACGTTGCACAATACGTGGCCAGACAGACACTGGTGGATCGGGGGCACCATGTAATCCTTGCAAATGGGACACTCGTACATGTGCCGGAAAATCTTATCTCTTTTCATCATCAATTGTGTCAAAAAGACTTTCCTGCTATCGATGATATTCACGACGTAGTTCAGAGGTTTGTAATTGAAAGTGCGGTTAACATTATCCCTGTTAAATTTTGTCGTCATAAGTTTGAAGTTGGCTTTCCTCTTCATCCTGTATTTGTGCGTATCATCGCTGCATGTGCCTGCCCGACACTTAAAACAATGCTCGTTCTCGTCGAAAGGCACGATCTTCTGCGCGGTCGATATGATGGAAAACTTCTCGTCGTCCGTCGTTAGCTTTATCTCGTACTGACAATCGTCCTTGCCACTAATGGAACAAACACTTATCCCGAAATTCGTGTCGTCGTAATCAAAGAGAACTAAGTACGTGTCTCCGTACCGTACTAAAACGTCTATATTGAAGTAGGAGTAAATGTTTTTTACAGTGAAATTATTCCAGTGGAAGTGATTGATATGCTTGTCCTTGAAGTGATTTGCAACAGCTTGAATGTCATATTTGTCATAGCAATTCACCGTAGGACACACAATTTCTTTGCTAACAACAGCTACTTCACCGTTGGTCTTCTCGCTAGCCGACGATGGCAATTTTAAGCTGGTAGCGACGTCCTCGACCGCATAATTTCTAGTGTCTTTTATTTCCGCCTGACACGTCGGGCACTTCTCCAATGTTGATTTACACTTTTGGCAAAGCGTATGACCAGTAACGCACTGGTGAATAGGGGGCTGCATATACTCGAAACAATTCGGACACTCCAACACTCGTCGAATTATTTCCTCCTCCTTTGCGATTTCAACATCATCCTCCTCATCGTTAACTTCATCGATCACCATATCCTTTACTATCAAATCATCGTCTAAGTCATCTTCATCTTCTTCCACCTTCACTTCCACAATGTTTATAGTGTGGTTCACATGACGCCCAATGAAAGTATGCTTAACAAAGTCTCTATCCAGTTTAGTAGTCATCCGTTTCAAAATGCCTTTTTTATAGTACCTATATATATGACACTCGCTTTTGCAACAGCCTGTTACACATTTGAAGCAATGTGTTTTCTCATCGAAAGGAATTATGTCTTGCTTGGTGAAAATAACGGAGACTCTCCCATTGTCGGTATCTAACATTAATTCATATTGATGCTCGTCCGGCTCTAGGGAACACACACTTATTCCGTACCTAAAGTCGTCATAGTCGAAGATGACTATATAAACTTTACCATCTTTTTCTAGCAAGTCGAGGCTATAATAGTTATAAATATTTTTCAAGGCTAACTTATCGGTATGGTACGCTTCCTTATGCTTCTCTTTGAAGTGAGACACAAAACCGTTAATGCCGATGATGTCATCACAGTTCAGCCTAGGGCACATCAACGTACGATGGAGGCATTTTTTTTCATGCTCTTTAACTTCAGACCATTTAAGTTTCTCATCGCAATCTTTGTAAATACAGGGAAACGTCATGTGTTTTGCTAGATTTTCATACATGATAGCTCTGGTTTCGACGTGGGTCCTTATTGGGTGGCATCTGCCGCACTTGTATTTTAAACCGTCTACAGATATTATTGAAATTGGAGATACGGATAGAAAATGGTCGCACAACGAACATTTTAAGGGTTTCACAATATCCTCAGTTAAAACGTAGTTGTCTCCCATTTTGCCTACAACGAAAAAAAGTATTACAATTTCCATTTCGCAAAAGACTTGTTCGGTGCATTATTTCTAAGTAGTTACATGGATAAATATGGTGATAGAAAAAAAACCTATGCCAATAAGGTAGGCATAAATAAATCTCCGCAGATTTCTGTTTAAAGTGTTATAACAATGCCTGTTTAATATTTACCTCGTGAATGATTGTTTATCCAGTCTAAAATAATTCAGAAACAACGGTAAATACAAGCCGTGACATAATTTGAGGTTATGCTACGCATCACAAAATGGTTGCCAAATTTACAAATAAGTGTAACAACCTGTACCAACAATTAAACTAGATTTTCCTTCGAAATGTAATCTTACTATGATTTTCCATGAACTGGTATATAACTTCTAATGTAAAAATGTTATAGTTTCTGCTTATATTATTCTCTTTTAATCAGAAAACGTGAAGATAAACAAAACGAGTCACTGACTTCCAATGCGGAATGCAGTAGTCTGTGGCAATATAAAATATAACCACAGATATAACTAACTAGTATTTTAATCTGTGTCTGTGATCTAATCAATCAATCATTAGTGGACTAGTACGTCATTACACCACTTATTACACGCTCCATCATAGATCGCTCCAAGATGCAGCATGCGAAAGAATGTAATTATAGGTTATTCAGGACTAGATGGCGCTAGTACAAAAACCTCTGTACTATATGGATATTGTTTCGCAAAAGAATCCACCACATATCTGTGGAATCCACAAAGAATCTTTATCTGCCGACCAAGGATGGTAAACTAAAGATTTACTATTCTTGGGCTGCCGACGACCGTGCTGTCATAAACATTTTATCCAATAAAGCTGACAACTTACATCTACTAGAGACACCTAGAGTTCAGTAGCCAAACCACTTGAATCCAAGATGTCTAGCGACAAAGGTACCTACCATCGAAATTTGCATCTCTAACATTATTATAGGCGAAGTTATAACAATATTATTCCGGACAGGTAAATATAATCATTATTTAATAATAATTATATTACCGGGAGACTGGCTTTTTGGCAGTTTATAAAAAACTGAGATTAAGCTCTGAGAGATTAAGCGTCTAGAGAGTCTCTATACGTCTGGCAACATCTACCATCTTTTGGTGAATTGAGTAACGACATTAAAACGTCTACGTCATAGAATTTCTTTCAATAAGTGTATTGAATGTTTACAATCCTTGTATTGAATGAAACGATTTGACAAACTTGTTATGCGGTGGCGTCAGTGAGATAATTTTTTTTAATTCTTATCATTCATTCCAAAATTTCAACAGGAAACAGATCCAAGATTGAAATAGATCAAAAGCAGTTTATCTATAGCATAGTCTGTGCTATAGCCCAGGCGGTATTTGTTTTGGGTTGGATGAATCTCACTCACACTTTGTTTAATAAAAAATTACGCCCAGGTTTTCAAATTAGCGCAGAGTGAAATTATCATTTTTTATGATTTTTAGGAGCGATTAAGCCGAAAATCGGCCATACTACCCGATTTATCCAAACATAGGTGATACCGCCTGGGCTACTATGCTTGCATAGTGACATCGTCCAAATCTATACGAGATCAAAGACAAATTACTTTCACAGTCTGTGCTACTTTGTACTGGAGGTAGGTATCTTTTGTTCAAATATTTTGAATCTCAAATTTATCTGCTGACACCTATCTATTACAATGAAACTTACGATGATTATAGCATTTTTACAGTTTCCTGTTGATCGGATGATCGCGATTGACAAACTTTATAAGAAGTAGGGTTAGGTTAGAATTGTCACATTGGTAAACATAAACAAACAATACCAAGGAGGAAACGTGATATGTATATTGTTTAATATGTTTTTCAGTAAAACATGTTTCAAATTAAAGCCTAGAACGGCTGTTAATTTTAGTTTATATATAAACAGAAGTGTAATTAATGTAAAAGAAAAAATACGTAATGACATAATATCAACTACAATGGAAGAGGCTCATATAAGCTCACTTAACGACTGGGTAAATGTTAGAAAGGCAATGCTGGAGCATGCATGTAACAGAGGACAATTTACAAAATATAATATCGATGCTATAATAATCGGTTACTGTGCAAGCGCCAAGAAATATGACATGGCTTCTTCTTATCTCAGTTTTCTTAGCCACGAGAACGTTAAGCCTAATCTAGCCACTTTGGGCAAGTATCTCAAATTGTTGTATATGAAAAATTCTGAAAAATGTCTTGAAAGCGCAAAGCCAAGTCCCAAAAAGGAAGAGGACGAAATTTTAAAGCGTTTTGAAGACTTACGAGAAGAGTATCCTGTTTTAGACTCGTTCACTCTTGAAAATGCTATCACAGCTCTGTCTATCACTTCTCAGTGGAAGAAATGCTTGGATTTGCTACAAGAACTTAAAATTACCACCACACCAAGTAGTTTATCTTATGGTGCTGTCATTTCAGCAGCTTTTTTAAATAACGAAGAGGAATTAGGCTGGAAACTCTTAGAGGAAATGTTAGAATATGAGAAGGTTCCTAATAGTGTAGCATTTTTGTCTTATATCAGGAGTATTAGAAAAATTAGGAAAAAAGCTGATGCTGTTGCGAAGCTTGAGAGGTTGTTTACATTTTTTCAGGAAAACGACTTGAAGTGCCAGCAGGATGTTGCCTTAAGCATTGGAGAATTAGGCGAAAAGCTAGGGTACCAAAAGAAATTCACAACTGTAAGTATTGGAATATTTTTCCACCCAGCAAACAATTTAGTGTAATTTAACGTCGAGACTACCTAAATTATGTCTAGTAAATTTAGCCGCAAAATTTGATTTAACCATAATTAAATAAAATATACGTTGACGCGATATGGATTCGACATAAGTGACGTCGTAATTTGGTTATATTGACCAAAATAGGTAGAATTACATCTAAATCCACATTGTAGTAGCCCAGTACGTTTAGTTAGTAAGGTCTAGGGAAATTTGACGAAAGTTTAACGTCAATTCGACGTTGATTTAACTAGCTTTGGTAGAAACTATGAACATATTTGCATGTGACGTGTGACTCCAAGTGCACAAGAAGCAGAATTTTATACTTATTTGGTGTTTTTATCTATAACCAGTAGAAATATTGTTGGAAGTCACCAACACAATTAAAACATATACCTAATTCACAGCAAAGATTCAAAATGAATAAATGACGGTGACAAAAATATATGTAATGTAATTGCGGTGTATCTACAGTTTACGCTTGTTGAAATTAATGCGAACACATTCGCTGCCGCTTTAAAAATACATGTGCGGCCGCAGATGCCATCATAATAGTTTCATTTTTTTTTAATAGTCTTATTCTTTAACTTAATAGAACATTATTATTGTGATTTTATAACAAGAAAAGATATGTGTTGAGAGAAGGTTTGAAATGTTCATTGAACTCCTAGAACGAGCATATCTGAGATCTTCTCCTAGTAAAAACTACATGGTGAGAACTGATCAACCAACCACACAAAGTAACCTGGTTTCATGAAACACTTAGGGACATGAGGGAATGCGTCAGTTTTCTGGGCGACCTTTGTAAACAATTTAAAAAACCTGAATATATTGAGGAATTTAAAAAATATAAAATAGTATACAAAAAGGCCATACAGGTTGCTAAAAAAATTGCAACTTAGGTCGGCTAAAATCCCCGCAAAATACATGTGGGAAATAATTAATAAGAAAAGAGGAGTAAGTAAAAAAGAAAACAAAATAAGAGACATAACTGTAGATCAATTTAATAACTTCTTCTCCAATGTATCCCATAATATAGTCAAAGACATCCCGAAAATGAAGACCAATCCTATTGATAACCTAGAAATCAACTGCGAGGAGTTTACTTTTGGGGAGGTAAGTTTTAATGAGGTGAGGGATGTAATAAACCAGATGAAAAATAAAAACAGCTCAGATGTATACGGATTAAACCTTAGAATTATAAAATCTGTCAAAAATCTCATTGTAATACCATTAACCAGGCTCATAAATTTATGTTTAAAAGAATGTATATGCCCAAAGGTTCTGAAAAAAGCAGTTGTAACTCCAATTTTTAAGAAGGGGAATAGTAGTGACGTAGTAAAGTACTGGCCAATATCCCCATTGCCAATAATTTCCAAAATTGTAGAAAAATGCATGGCAATAAAAATCACCAAGCACTTGTGATATTGCGATAACCAATTCGGATTTAGAAAGGGCAGGAGTACTGTTCAAGGCATTCTTAACCTTCTAGACAAAATTATGGAAGCATTTGAAAACATGCAATATAATTCAGTCAATTTCTATAACTTAAGTAAGGCCTTCGACTGTGTCAGGTGTGCCCCAAGGGTCAATTTTGGGGCCAATTCTATTTATAATCTTTAGTAACGACCTAGCACTACTGTTGCACAGTACACCCTTTTTGCAGATGACACGACAATCTCCCTTACGGGTGAGTCATTGCACGCTGTTGGAGAGGGTTGAGTGCGGCACAGTCGAGGGCAGAGACCTGGTTTAACTCGAACATGTTATTATTAAATAAAGATAAAACCAACATAATGACTTTCTCACTTAGAGATTTGAATATAGTGAACAATTGGGTTTTTGCTCAATAAAGTACTTTCATTATTATTATTATTAAGTTAAATTACCTTAAAGTTTACGACATATACTTATTTAAAGAATTATTAACTTATAAGTTTCATCAAAAATGTACCTACAGGTAAATATAACATATTTAGGTTACCCTGTTTTTGAAAATGCGGTAAATATATTTATACGATTTATTGTTTCTCGCACTCATTTCTCTATCTACACCACGAATGAATCAAGTTTACGACTAATGGTTTTTTAAAATCGTCGAAATTATTAAGAATAATGACGAAGACAATAACTAAACAACTTAATAATTGGATTTTCCTCGTCGGTGTAGGATAATAAACACAGAAATTTTACACTATGTCGACGTTTCGATTTATTTTTAAATCTTCTTCAGGACTGAAATGTACAGATAATGAGTAAGTAAATAAATACATTCAGTTTTTTAAAATATAACAAATACTGATTTTTAACATACAGAATTATTAAAATATAAATATAAACCTATAAAATGTTGTAAATGTCTCGATATATAGCTCTAAATTAAAATTAAGATATAACAAAAATTACGGACAGAGAGACAAAACGGAAAAAACATACACGTGAGCATCCTTACCTAGTGTAAAATATTCTTATCAAAAGACATGGTCCTTATCGTTAAATAATATATATGAATAAACATGAAAAATATAAGACATACGTTGCCGTTTCGGAAAATAATAGTTAATTGAATATATAGCGGTACCTTATCGATACAAAACAGGGACTCGGACAAGAAACACTCCCACATTTACATCTAAAAACTAATGAAATTTTTTATTATATGATTATAAATAATATTTAAATTATCAGTGTCTGTTTTTTTATTGACTGCAATTGCCTTATGTGCTTGTATGCATATCATTTCACTGATAAGTCTTTTGTTATAATTAGTTTCTTTATCCAAAATAGATACCTCGTCAAAGTTAAAATTATGATTTTCAGTGAAATGATGTGCAGCTAGAGCAGTTTTTTCTTTTTTGTTTTTATGCTTTTCATTGCATGAATATCCATGTTCGTATACGCGGGCTTTCAAATTTTGTTTTGTTTGGCCGATATACACCAAACCGCATTCACAAGGAATTTTGTAAACCACTTCAGAATTGTAATTTATGTCCAATTTATCTTTCATTGTGTTATAAAGATTACCCACCGTTTTTTAAGTGAGAGAACACTATCCTGGTATTGTCATTTGACAAAGCCCATTTCAGTTTTTCAGAAAGTCCTTTTATGTTGGGAATTTTTAAAAAAAATTTATTTTCATTGTTATTTTCAGCGTATTCCGAATTGTTACTGTTTAAAATTGTATGAATTATTATGAATGTATTTATTTACTTACTCATTATCTGTACATTTCAGTCCTGAAGAAGATTTAAAAATAAATCGAAACGTCGACATAGTGTAAAATTTCTGTGTTTATTTATCCTACACCGACGAGGAAAATCCAATTATAAAAAAACCCTAAGGATACGAAATAGATAATAAACAACTTAATTGTTAAAATAACCTTTTACAAATAGGTTATGTATGGCTAGTTTTTAAATTGGCAGTGTTTAGTCAAATTTACTTTGTGGTAGATTTTCCAAGTAATTGCTACAAAAAAAGTAAAATTATTTCTTCAGGATGATTTTCAGGTCAACTAAATGAGTATTCTTTTATAACTTAATAGACCATTCCAGAATGACGTCATTGACAGTTCGGCCATATTTGCTGGGTGGCATACAAAACCATTTGCGTATGTAAACATTACGAGTATTTCATCATTAAATTGTTTAATCCTGGTCTAATTGATAGAAAATGCCACATTTTTATATTGCTGTTAAATGTTCAATGCGTGGTGAAAGAGATCATGCATTGTTTTTCCGATTTTCCGCTATTTTAACCAATAGGGGAATCATCTTAATGCATTGCCTATAGAAAGAAGAAATACTCGGATTAAGGCTTTGGGACGGGGGCCACTAAGTAGAAGCCACCTAAAACACGGTCGTATTTGTTCAAAACATTTTATAACTGGTAAGTACTTAATTTTTGCACAAAAACTCCTAGGCTTTATAAGGTTAGAATTAAATGATGTGTGTGATTTTAGGAAAACTAGCTGCTTTAGAGGATAAAAGTACAAATACCCGCCTTTACAAAAGGCCAAACTCAGTTGTATCCTATAGATTTGAAAAACACACGAAAAATCGCCACTGTACGGGTTCATGTAGAAAGAGTTGTAGGTTTGCTCAAAAAAAATTAAGATTTTTCATGAAGCAATACCCATGAGCATGTCAAAATAAGGAAATTGAGCGCATTGGATAAAATTGTCGTGGTATGTAGTGCAATCATAAACATGTGCCTCCTCAAATTCCAAATAATATAAATAATGAATTATCTATGTACCTGTGTTTATTAATAAACAACAATTTTAATTATATCCTATTTATTTCAATATATTGCACATCAGTAATATATATTTTTTATTCACTGTAAAACAAATGTTATTTAATATTCACTTTATTCTCTTAAAATATCCAAGTTCAGGTTTAGTCAAGCCAAAAAAAGACCATAAATTAGATACGGACATAAATAGGCGTGAGTTCATTTTTATCTATCAAAAGAAGGATGTTCCTGAGACAAACCTCTTGTTTATACTTTTTTGGCCAATCCATATTCCGTATTCGCAACATTTCTACATTTTTCATGGAGGGTACTGGCCAAACGGAAAGTCAGTGGACGCTGGACTGTCTTCGATGGTATTTGGACGATTATGCAGGTAAAACAGAATCGCTATATGACTGCATACTTCTGGTAAACATGTACATCTGATACATGTACAGTGAACAACGGAAATGCTGGTGTTCTTTAAAATAATAATCCAAACTTGAAGGAACTTTTCCCTCTTTCGTTGAGAGTGTTTAACCTACAACAAAGATTTAAAAAACGTTAATCGAGTTTAAAACCTCTGTAGTATATCACAATTATATACATTAACATATAGAATCTAATTGTAATGTAAAATTACGCATTAACTTTGATTTCTTACCTTCTCAATGACAACAAATCACTGATTTGTTTTGCCAAAATTTCTTGAACAGAGCCAGATTCGTAAAGCTTGTAGGCTTGCAAGCTTTTATAAGGCTTAAATTGTTAACCAGTATAATAACTATGAGTTAGTATCAAATAATTCACGAAGTCCATCATGGTAATATTATAAACTTCAAGGCTGCTCTCTTCAGGAGGGATTGCATAGTGGTCAATATTGTCAATAATCTCCATTTTCTTACCATATCTGCACATAATGTCACCTCTAAGGGTTATATAATATTCACTTCGAGACATCTTGGCGAAAAAATTTGCAAAAAATCACAATAAACTCGATCTATAGCACCAAAAACGAATGTAAACACAGGGAAAATAATCGCTTTGTGTGCCACCCAGGCAAAATGGCGGATCTGTCAAAGTCACGTGTTCTGGAATGGTCTATACGTTTGTACGCTACTTAATTTATTTTTATTTGTTTTGTTCTTTTGATGACTATACACATTGTGTGAAAATGAGAAATATATTCTATTTTATCGTTAACATAATAAACTAGCGACCCAATACAGTAATTCTAACTTGTTTACAATTTTTGAGATGCTTAACCTCACGAAACAGAGTTATTTGTATGGTTATATTTATACAATTTAAAATGTGCTTATAAAAGATTTAGTTCGTTCGTCCACTATGTTTATATGCCTAATCTATATGGTATTATGATGTGTACGATAAAAATATTTATTAATTTTTATAATGCCATGTCACTATTTGCTTTCAGGTTGCCTATAAAGGAATATGCAGAAACTGTCAGCAGAATCTAAACAATTTTGATCTGAACGATGCAGAATTCGTTGAACTTAAAAAAGGAGTATTTGATAATGTAATAGTCGGCCGGGATGTCTTTGTAAAAACCAATCCCGAGGAATTAGAACGATTCAAGGAGTTTGTGGGGAGCATGGGCAAGTTCGATGTTGTACTGGATGGTTTGAATATTGCTTATTCTGCTGGGACTAAGCATTCGCCTCATATTCTTTCGGCATTAGTACGTCAACGTAAGAGGTATCTCAGAATGGTTTCCATATTTCTTTTTATATCTCGAGAATCAATAAAAGCAGAGTGTGGTGGGGCCTGTTGACACAGATTGAAACAAGCGTTTCAATTACAACTCAATTTGATATATGCACTGCATTTGCCTTGATTCTGGATGACTTAATATGGTGTTTTAATGTTTCATGTCCACTTGTAAATGTAAATATAAAAAAATAAAATAAAAAACTTTAATAACAATAAATGCTGGATAACGGATGACATAATGCAACAAGGTCAAGCACTTCGAAATATGTTTAGGGAAATAAAATCAGGTACTAGCAATACTAATATAGTAAAAGAATGAACGCAAGAGAAATATAAAAAAGCGCAGCGAAATTATTACAATAGCAAAATAAATAATGCGGTAAATAAAGCCAAAGAAACCTGGAATATTGTAAAGTCTAAGCTGGGAATATACAAATCTTCTAACAAATCCATTACCTTAAATATAAACATAAACAATGTAAATATATATGATGATGGAACAATATCAGCTTTTCTCTCTTTTTATTTTGTATATGTGCTCTATCATATTTTTTACTTAAAACCAAAACAGTTCAATATTATAATTTATTTATTTAACCTAAATTACTATAAATTTACAATAGATGTATTGTATATGCTACTGAAATAAATATAATTCAATTTCCTTTAAATAATACTATAATAATAATAATAATATAAGTTTATTTAAGATAATATACAATACACAATATATAGAATGTACAATATACAATGTATAGATATAAAATACACAATATAATGATATATAAAAAGTAATATATGAATGGCGTATAAAATGTATAAACACCTAAATAAACTAGGGTAATCACAGAAGCAGCAGCAGATTGCTGCTGCTTGTGCGTGATTTTACATATACATAGCAAGTAATTTAAATAGACAATAAACAGAAGCTGACGTGTAATTTTATAATGTTTTCTGTTATTTAATTAGGTATATAGAATTTTTTATTTTTTTACGATTAATATATTATATCAAATGGCATATTTTGGATAATTATTATTTTTTGCTGGGATTATTTCTCTGGTTAACTATATTTTGAAACCTAGTTCGATCAGTATTTAGAAGCCATATTTTTACATTTTTTTTGAATTTGTCCATACTTTTAATATTTGTTGGTAGAATTTCATATAGACGTCATAGACGAGGTCCTAAGTAGTTACAGTTTCGTTGACCTATGGTTTTGTCACATCGGGGCATGATATGACTGTGTTGTTTTCCTCGTGTATTATGATTGTGACGAATAGGTTCTATGTTTATTTTATTTTTTCTTATATTCAGTAACATATTTAAACAAAACAGTTGTCGAATATCCAGAACGTTGTTTTCTTTATATAGCTTATCACTAGGGTAAGTTCGATTTTTACCAAAAATTGCTTTTAGTATCCATTTTTGTATGGAATTTAGTCTTTCCAGATGGTTATCGCTTACTCCTCCCCAGCCTACAATACCATATGAAAGCTGTGATTGGACCAACGAGTAATAAAGAATTTTTAGCTGTGGTTCGTTTAAGTATTCTTTAAGAAGTTTAAATCTGGTAAGTAGTCCTCTGACTTTTTTTATAATATTCATTACTTGTAGATCCCACCTTAGATGTCTGTCTACAGTAATGCCTAGGTATTTTATAGACTCAGCTTCTGGTATTTGCACGTCTTCATTAATTTTTAGTGGGCCAATATCGGGTAATGTGTTAGTGTAGGAGGTGAACGGTAAATATTTGGTTTTGTCACAATTTAAGGTTAGTTTGTTGTACTGGAACCATATTTTTATTTTTTTAAAGTCGGTCTCTGCTTCTCTTTTTAGAGTTTCCCAGCTATTTCCGGTGTATAAAACAGCAGTATCATCAGCGAAACTTAATATTTTACCAGTGGAATTAATGGATAGTAAACTGTTGATATATATTGTAAATAGTAGTGGTCCCAATACCGTTCCTTGCGGGACTCCGAATGTTATTGTTCTGGCACTACTAATAGTACCGTCAATCTCCACATACTGTTCCCGATCGGATAAGTAACTTTTAATGAGGTTATACATTTTTCCCCGAAGTCCATAGCATTTTATTTTTTCTAAAAGTTTTTGGTGGGACACGGTGTCAAAAGCTTTAGATAGATCAACAAAGATACATAAAGCAGGTGTTTTTGAGTCTAGAGCTCTATATATTTCAGATGTTAATTTATGAATTGCATCTTCAGTTGACTTTCCCTCTCTGAAGCCATATTGGTGATCCGAGATTATATTGTGGCGATTTAAAAATTTCAGAATTCTGCATTTTAATATTTTTTCAATAATTTTGGCGATATTAGAGATAAGTGAGATTGGCCTGTAGTTTATTATTTCTAGTTTGTCTCCACTTTTATAAAGTGGTTTAATGAGACCAACTTTTAGCAGTTTAGGGATGCATTCAGTTTCAAAGCATCTATTTATTAGATATGTTATTGGAGTGGCAATTTCTGTTTCTACTTTTTTTAATACTTCCGTGCGAATGTTATCAAGACCAGGAGATTTTTTTAATTTTAGTTCTTTGATAACTTTCCGGACTTCTGTCTCATTTGTCGGGTATAGGTACATTGTGTTTTCTATTTCGATGTTGTTTTCGGCAAAACCCTCTGGTGGATCGTTTATTTTGTTTGCATATGTTTGTCCCAAGTCGCTGTAGTGCTGATTAAATGCGTTTGCTATTTGTTGTTTATTTTCTATAATATTTTCATCTGTTAATCTAATTTTAGATATAATTGTTTTAGGTTCCAATTTGTTACAAATATTGTTTACACACTTCCAAAGAGCCTTAGTTGAGTTTTTGTTATTGTTTATCATAGAGTTAGAATAATTTTTTTTCGCCTTTTGTATCCACCGGTTTAATTTGTTCTTGTATTCTTTGTATGCGTTAGATAGGTTTATATTATTTGGATCGCTTTGTAATTTTTGGTACAATTTATTTTTTTCATTTATAGCTTTTACGAGTCCAGAGGTTATCCATTGTTTCCGGTGTATATCTTTGTGATTTATTTTAATTTCTTTGGTGTTTTTTGTAATATGGTATTTTAATGTTTTGATAAATATATCTGTCATCAGGTCTATATTATTTTCACGGTACATGTCATTCCATTTTTCCTGTTGTAAGTCCGATTTGAGGTTAGCATAATTTATATATTTTTTATTTTTGATGTTTTCTTTTGTAGTTGTATTATTTTTTTCTTTATTTGTGTCGATTTTGAAACTTATAGCAATAGGATAATGATCTGTAATGTCATATTCAAAGATATAAGATTTTATATTATTATCATCCATATGTAGTGAGTTTTTTATGAAGAAGTGATCTAGACATGTTTCACTTTGCGGACGAGTTGGCTCATTAATATATGATATAAAACCATGGGCACTCATTGTATTTTTATATTGTTCAACATTATCATTATTTGAGAGTAAATCTAAGTTAATGTCCCCTGTTATGATGTGCATGTCATTTTTTTCTGTTTGATACAAATAACGCAGTAGCTGGGTAGTAAAGTGTTCTGGACATGTACTAATTAAATACATCGAGTAAAGTATAAAACAAGGCGACGCCAATGTGCATTCGAAAACACCAACGAGCCTACGGTATCTCAGTTCAGATGTTCGTAACGTCACACCGGAATTCTATCAGCGAACAGACTTTATATTATGTCTATCTTATTTGATCTTTCTAAAGCCTTTGATTCTGTAAACGGTCCTGCTTAGTTAATAAATTGGAAAATATAGATATAAGAGGCAATATTCTCGATATAATAAAGTCTTTCATGGATAATAGAACCCTAACGGCTAAATATAATGAAGCTTACTCTGTCCCACAAGCTCTTACTCTGGGAGTACCTCAGGGATCTATCCTGGGACCTCTATTATTTTCCATTTACATCAATGATCTACCGTCGCGCATTAGCAAGGGATTCGCAATTAGTATGAAGATGATACTACTGTGTGTATCTCTGCATTTAGTACTGATGAGATTAGTTCTGACATTGAAACATGAGTGCCTGGTGTGATCGAAATAAATTAATATTAAATAGAGGTAAAACAGTATTCATAGATTTTAAACTTAGAAGAAATATATCACTTTGTGGTATCCCCTTAAGTAAAAGCACAAAATTGTTGGGCACATGTATCGACAGCACACTGTCATGGTAACAGCTTATCGACTATGTTTGCAATAAATTAAATAAATCTTATTTTGCAATTTATCAATTAAAAAAACATGCTTAGTGAAGACAGTTTAATGAATGTATATTATCCTTCGGCTTATTCGTATAACTCAAATTATACATCTTCTGGGAAAATCCACTGAAGTATCCCGAGTATTTGTGTTACAGTAATGATTAATAAGATTGATATATAAACTTAAGTATAGAGAAAGCTGTACAAACGTTTTTGTTTCCAGGCAAACATTAACTGTACCATGTGTCTATACAGGGTGTCTTACCGGGAACTGAATCGATCGATATAGAGAAAAGTACGCATCAGAAAATTTCGAAAATTTAGATAATTACTAATGTCGTTGTGGCCAATCCAACTAAAATAAGTACAAGCAGCTGGCACTTCCGCTTATACCGGAAGTCAATACCAACTTGCTTATTTCAGATGGAACACCCGACATATTTTAGGGTTTTCGAAAAGAGCATAAAATTCTGAGTCAAAAATATGTAGCATATCCTATACCTAAACCTAGCCGTTTCAGAGATATTTGACATTTTATAGAAAATTTGACAGGTGCAATGGTTTGCATGAACCGTTATAACTTTCTTCGCGTAAAAATGATCCTCATTTGCTTCATTAGCATCATTTGCATTTGTCACATAAAAAAAACACAAGGAGAACTGCGTTCTACAACTGAAATAAATTCAATAATATCATACCAAGTGTTCCGTTTTTCGCGTTACATTTTGTCAACTTCAAACCGCGAAAACTTGTTTAGGTCAAATGGAACACCCTGTATTTTTTACGTCAAATTGTGTAAAATTGAATTCCCTTTTTTCTGATATTAGCATTGTGGGGGTTAAAGTTAGAACTTTTTGAAATATTTGCGATTTTATTAGAAATTCATGAATTGTTGTAATCATTTCATCAAAATAGCCATGATTAGAAACAATCAGTCATTATCTTATGTCAAAAAATGCCAGCACGACGGCTTTTTAAATTTGTTTATTATTTATGGAGAATGTGATAAAGTAATATCAAGAACTTGCTACTCGATATCCAGAAAAACGGAAACCGTCACCAAACACTGTAAAATGCATACTGGAAAATTTTAAAAATTATGGCTATGTCAAGGCAAAAATGCAAAGAAGAAAGCCTATTGTTGATGACGAAAACATTGAAATAGTCATTCTGGGATATTTTCATGCATTTCCAAGGATGTCATTAAGACAAGCTGCTCTGGAATCGGGACTATGCAAGGATTCAATTCACAGAATCTTATTAAAACATAAGTTTCACCCGTTTTCATTCCATATGGTTCAAGAATTAAAAGAAACAGATTTCCTAAGAAGACAGAATTTTCGTGAGTTTATTCTAATAAGGTCTGAGGGTCACGATTCTTATTTGGGAAATATTATATGAACAGATGAAGCAAAATTTACTAAAAATGAGCTTTTTAATAGACACAATTCGCATTATTGGAGTGACTCAAATCCTCATATGTTCAGAGAGCGAAACTTTCAGGAAAGTTGGCAGTTCAATGTTTACTGTGCCATAAGAAACGATAGAGTGGTGGCGTTACAATTTTAGCAGGAAAATTTAAACGGTAAATTAAATTTTCTCTTCTGCTAATATGTATAGGTAAATTTTTGTTTTTTTTTAGGTGAAAGATATCTGAATATCCTACAAAATTTTAATAATAACTATTTAGAAAATTTACCTCTCGCCAAACATAGAAACATATTTTATCAGCACGACGGTGGTCCCCCACATAAAGCATATTTAATTAATAATTATTTACAAGAAACTTTTTATGATCAATGGATTGCCAATAATGGACCGTTCTTATGGCCTCCTCGCTCGCCCGATTTATCAGTTCTGGATTATAAATAAAGTTTATGACAGCCCATTAACAACCATTGAGGATTTTATGCAGAGTAAGAAATGCATTTCAAAACATATCACAAGATTCAATTAGAAGAGCTACCGATGAGGAACTAAACCGAAGGTGCGAAAAATGTGTCAAGGTTCGAGGGCGGAATTTTGAGCAATTATTAAATTAAAATCATATTTTAAATTGATCTTATCTCTGCTATTTTAGTTCATGCCATATCTTCAATTCGATTGATATGCATGTTACAGTGTTAGTGTTATTTTGCGTTTTTGTGGATATCGAATAGCAAATGTGCTGCAAGTTCTTGACATTACTTTATCACATTCTCCATAAATAATAAACAAATTTAAAAAGTTTTCGTTGGTATAATTTGAACGTGCTGGCATTTTTTGACATAAGATAATGACTGATTGTTTCTAATCATAGCTATTTTGATGAAATGATTACAACAATTCATGAATTTCTATAATAAAATCGCAAATATTTCATAAAGTTGTAACTTTAACCCCCACAATGCTAATATCAGAAAAAAGGGAATTCAATTTTACACAACTTGACGTAAAAAAATACAGAGTGTTCCATTTGACCTAAACAAGTTTTCGCGGTTTGGAGTTGACAAAATGTAACGCGAAAAATGGAACACTTGGTATGATATTATTGAATTTATTTCAGTTGTAGAAAGAACGTAGTTCTCCTTGTGTTCTTTTTACGTGACAAGAAGCAAATGAGGATCTTTTACACGAAGAAAGTTATAATGGTTCTTGCAAACCGTTGCACCTGTCAAATTTTGTATAAAATGTCAAATATCTCTGAAACGGCTAGTTTTAGGTATAGGATATGCTACATATTTTCGACTCAGAATTTTATGCTCTTTTTGAAAACCCTAAAATATATAGGGTGTTCCATTTGAAATAAGCAAGTTGGTACTTCCGGTATAAACGGAAGTGCCAGCTGCTTGTAATTATTTTAGTTGGATTGGCCAGACCGACATTAGCAATTATCTAAATTTTCAAAATTTTCTGATGCGTACTTTTTTCTATATCGATCGATTCAGTTCCCGGTGAGACACCCTGTATATACAAGTGTCTGATTCACGTAAAATGCAATCTGCATGGTTTTCATGTGCTGTCTGAAAATCACAGATATAATACAAGACAGGAGAACTTATTATCTATTCCTCAGCATAGGACTTTGACTTTTAAAGAGTCTCTGTATTATAATGGGATAATACTATATAATAGCCTACCTGAAAGTATTAGAGGTCTAAATTTATTAAGATATAAGCAAAAAACTAAAGACTTGCTACCGAATACTAGTTACTACAGTGTTCGGGTTTGAATCCTTTCTCCGGCACTGTCGGTGCAAATGGTTGTATGTCCGCGTTGTTTCAATGTGTAACCCTCTTCCACACAAGCCTCTGGCTTCTGGAATTGGGGGTTGTCTAATTTCTGTGGTGTTTATTTATTATTATTTATTATGTGTCAACGTTATGATGTTATGCAATATAGTTTTTAATTTAGATGCTGACATGCCATAAATACATATATTGTATCATATAAATGGTTAATAAATATATTATTAATATTATAATGCGGAAATCACGTCTCATAAGTCGTCAAGGAAGACTAAATTACTCTGAGTCTTGAATAAGTAGCTTTTTCAAATATGAAATCCATTCTGAGATGCCATTTATTTTAGGTGGCCAAAGAGTTTACAATTAATCTGAATGTATTTCAGGTGGCTGCGGTTGTTACTTACTTCGTGCAGCAAGACAAGAAAGTCCTTGTTCTCGGTCGAGTGCACATGAGTCGATGGCCGATGAAGAACTGGGGCTACATAAAACATAACGCTATGGTGTTTCTAACTCAGAACATATCCCAGGATGACCCGTACCTTCTCTACTGCGCTCTCAATTCGGGGAAAGACACGATA
Organism: Leptura quadrifasciata; assembly: GCA_963675555.1. Classification (NCBI taxonomy): domain Eukaryota; kingdom Metazoa; phylum Arthropoda; class Insecta; order Coleoptera; family Cerambycidae; genus Leptura; species Leptura quadrifasciata. The sequence goes on along the minus strand of OY776680.1, from coordinate 91,235,487 downwards.
ATTGTGACGAGGGATCTAATGCGTGGTCATAAATTCCTTTTGAAAATTCCGAGGTTAAAGATATTATTTAACAGATGGTTGTCACAGAGGCAGTATCAGCTCATTCGTGTTGATGACTACAAGGGGGCCATATTCAGGTAAATTTGGTAGCAAAGTGCACTTTAAGTGATACGTGTTATGACCAGCTCCAGTCTCTTAAATATCAAACAATGAGGAAGTTGCATGTCTATTCTTTACATCACGACAGTACCTGATATTGAAGAGAGTGGTGAAATTTCATAAAATCGGTTTTGATTAGACGAGTTGAATGACAACATTTTTTTTTATGAATACATGAAAATTACAAATTTTATCCGTCATGTTTTTTGAAGTGATAAGTAGAATAATATGTTATCCTCATGTGGCTGAAGGATTTAGGTAGATGATCTCTTGATTGCATGTTATTATACTTTAAATCACTGCGATCAATAAAGATCTTTTATTAAAACACATTTTTGTAAACTAAAGTATTTCATTTAGTCTCCTAAGTACACTTAGAAAAAATCTTGACTGTATGGAAAATAAAACGCTTTGTACGTTGCAGTAAATTTTTAACTTAAAAGCCTGTGAGTTATCCTCCAAATAAAACTAGTTTTTATCTGTTTTAAACAGGCAGCCATGGCATCACAATTTTTTTTCAACGAGAAATAATGCGTATTTGTGCTCCAAAAATCGTTAGTTATATTTATTGAAATAATTTGAAAGCTACAAACCGAATACACATATTGGCCCACCAGTTATATAATCCTGTTCTATTTTTTCAGGACGCCTCCACCATTTAGTATAGTGGCTCAGAAGAACGGAAACAACTGGCATATTCCATATGAACCGGAGACTCCAAAGGACAAAAATGAGTTCCACAAAACATGGCTGTGTCTAAAGCGTTAATTTTCTATTACGATTTGCGAATAAAAGTTATTGTTTTTATTTGTGTTTTCAATTACAAATATTAGCTGAGACTCTTGCTAAAAGAACATGTTCTGAAAGAAAGAAAGAAGTGTTTATTCATCACACAATCAATACAATATACAGCATTAATTATCGGACTATAGTCAAAAGCAAGCTCAATATTAGCACAGACCACTGGCATAATTTTCATTAAAGGACCTGCAGTTTTATGAAAATTGGGTTTCAATAAAATGGACTCAAAATTTATACATACGTAGTTTATGTTATGCTGATCAAAAGTTTCCATGGGCACAAAAAATTTGACCAACAGGATTTTGAGATATAGTGCCCGGAAGGTCCAAATTTTACACAATCTCTATATCATGGTGATGCTTGGAAATACATGTTTCTGCTTGATTTGGACTATTGACTAGCTCTTCCAGAGCCTTCCGGGATAAAGGGGGTCGTAATTACCTGTGGTGTTATTTATTATTTATTTATCTCGAAATCCTAGCGTTGATTTTTTTTGCCCATAGAGACTTTAAAACAGCATAGTAAGAACTAGCTCTGACCCAAGTTTCAGGTCCCGGGAGTGAAAGCCAAAATACGCCTAAAAGGTGTGGGTCCTTTATAAATTAGCAATATTCATCAGCTATTTGGCAGCAAACTGGTCATAACATTTATTTCGCTATATCTGCAGCTGCAAAAGCCAACCCAAAACTACAAACCTGGTAAGCAGCAGCTTCCAAGCAGCATTTTTTTAGATGTAAAAGTACATACTGCAACTAAAAATCACAACTATTTGTTAGTTTTTAGCTGCTGTAATAGCTGTGGGGGACAAAATACAGCTGAATCAGGAATCAAATAGTAATTGCACCGATCTGATAATTTATCGTTCAATCCTGGCACAGAAATGTTTAGCAGGAAAATATTTGCAATACAGCTGAAATCGGCGGTTATTACAACACAATCAGATCTACGTATCCTTCTTCTTGGAAGTTCTCTAAAGTAATACCTGTATACAAGAAAGGTGGGAAAACCAAATTGAAAATCATAGGCCCATTACTATTATCAATAACATTTCTAAGTGTCTTGAAATGCTTCTCCATGATTTCCTCTTTTTTCATTTAAAAAACAAAATCACACCTAAACAGCACGGTTTCATGAAGGGAAGATCCACAACTACGAACTTATTCTGTATAACGCAATTCATAGCTGATACATTTGACACCGGTCTGCAAGTGGACGTTATATACACTGATTTCTTGAAGGCATTCGATAGACTCAAATCATGGTATTTTGCTTAACAAATTAGATCTTTTTGGCTTGTCAAAAAATCTGCTATATTTTTTCAAATCTTACCTTGAATACAGAAGACAGTTTGTACAATGTTGCGGCCAACAATCTACTGAGATATCTGTCACCTCTGGGGTCCCTCAAGAGTCTATACTGGGACCATTATCATTTAAGTATATGCATTAATGATACCATAAATGAGGTGGAAGCAAATTGTTTATTATACGCGTATGATATGAAAATATACACAGCACATCTATAATAATGAAAAAACCAACACCTCATCTACACAATTCAAAAACAGATTGGGACAGATTCAGATTAATAATTCAAAGTCATATAAATCTATCAATCAGACTCCAGGAACAAGCTGATATAGAAATCGAAACAAACAATTCCATCAAATTACTTCAGTTCGCTGCCAAAGAAGCTGCTCCAAATAGTATCACTCCAACACCAAATAATTAAATATCAGTTAAAATCAATAAACTAATTGCCAAAAGAGAAAAGCAACGTCAACATGGCAACGAACTCACACACCGGACGATAGAAGAAAATACAAGCAAAAAGTAACGGAACTAAAATCCGAACTCAACGAAATGAGAAACAGGTCCTTCGAAATATATGTATCAAACCTCACAAGACAAGACAAGTCAATCTGGGAACCTATAAAGAATGCTAAAAAGCCAAAAACCACATCTCCGTAAATATTGTACTCTCCCTGGACCTTGGGCAAAAAGTGACAAACAAAAAGCTGATCTATTTGCAGAACATTTATCAAAAGTTTTCACCCCACATGATGACGATGAAGATTTAGAAATAGAAGAACAAGTAAATGCAGCCGCCCATGTGCAACAACGCATTAAAGCAATCTGTTTAAATGAAATCAAAGAAGAAATTAAGATACTCAATCCAAAAAAATCACCAGGACTCGATCTAATTACCGCTAAAATGCTTAAAGAACTACCAGAAGAAGGCTTAAGACTACTTATGTATTTATACAATGCAATAATAAGATTCGAGTATTGGACCAAAGCACTAAAGATTGCACAAATAATTATGATCCCTAAGCCTGGTAAAGACGCTACTAAAATGTTGCATCCTATCGCCCGATAAGCTTGCTATCAACACTATCAAAGTTGCTTGAGAAAATAATCCTTAAACGAATTAACAGAGATATTGATACACAGCACTGGATGCCAGATCATCAATTTGGATTTAGACAGTCATACTCCACTATTCAACAATGCCATAGAATTGTAGACGTAATAAACAAATCCATGGAAAATCGTCAATACTGCACCGCTACATTCCTAGATGTCAGCCAGGCTTTCGACAAAGTCTGGCACCTACGTCTTGCTACGTCAAATTTTAAAACTACAATCTGACGTAACTAGTTGGTTGTCGTCTGTTGACTAACGGTATTTGCCGGCCGACTGACAGTGGAGATGGTCGGGGTTCTAAATTACTTTGATGTATCAGGGCGCCAAGTAAATTTTTTTTCACTCCAAATACCAGCTCAAGTACAATGTAACCTCAAATTTACTAAATAAATTACTTAGCGAGACGATAATGAAAAATTCAAATTCAGTTTTATCTTTTAATAACAATAAACGAAATAGGTTAACTTAAAAACATTCAACAGTACAATAACGTAGGGTATGGTATGACAGACAAATTCAACACTAAAAAAAATATATATTTAACTGGGTATACGCGTCTTACGTAAGTGCTTAAACCCCCAACAAATATCATAGATGTTTTAATTAATTAATAGAATATTTTCATAGTATGTTTAGCAAAATTTAAAATATGTATAGGTACAGCGGTGAAATTTTTTTAAAGCAAAATATACAATATATTTAAAAAAAAATCAATATATATATATGGCACAAGAAGGATACAACTTGCAGGCAGCAGGGCTTCAACTTCGGCTCAAATTTCAGGAATGGGCTACTTCCAGCCTATCAATTAACCCAGAAAATGGATGGCTCCTCCACAAAAAAGAAATTCCAGTCCAGCAAGGAGAAGTAACATAAGTACGTGTAGACCAGTGGAAAAAAGTTATTCGTTCGTATCAGGAGACAAAAAAATCCTATAAAAAACTACGAAATACTAGGCGAAACCGTAGGTGAAAAAAAGAACCCTCGTTTCGGAGGGTTTTCCTAGAGAAATGTTGTTGACCTTGGATGTCCTTGGCCTCGTGTAAATTTGGCAAAAATGGCTTTTACGTATAGATCCTTCCAATGAAGACAATCGATTTCCAATACCATAAAAATATGCACTCGTCCAAACTTAAATGGATAACCGAAAAATATAACGTTGCGAAAATATCCCAAAATGGTGAAATTACTTGTTTCAAAAATCGCAACGAGCACGTAAAAATACCACTTAATAAATTGCCAAGCGTTCGAGGTTCGAGCAAACTACACGTGAAAAGTGACAGACTACCGGAAGACAAAACCTAAGCCAAAAACTATTGTGAAGAAATAAATCTGTGTTACCGATCGTCAGTAGGTTATAGGAATCTACCTATAAACTAATTAAAAGTTATTGGTTGCCTAGCTTAAGAATTACAGAAATAGAGAGCTTAAGTATATGCAACACGCTACACAACAAAATGTATGACGCCATGCCTATACTTAACTGCTACAGATTCCTTACTAAAATTACGCGTGACGACGGATAACGCGAATTCGTTAGACAGTAAATGTAAGAGATAAAGCAATGAATTAGAGATTTTTTTTTTTAATAACGTATAAATGTTAAATTGAACTGTAACAGTCTGCTATTTAAGATCAAAAGGAACCTCCCCAATAAATACTTCAACCTTCTGAAATCGTACCTAAATCAACGAGAATTCCTAGCCAAAGTCAATGGAGAAACTTCCAACCGTTTTCCTATCCTTTCTGGAGTGCCCCAAGGAAGTATACTTGGCCCGCTCTTGTATATATTATATACATCCGACTTACCAACACCAGAAGATATAACCACCGGTACATTCGCAGACGACACAGCATTGATATCAACAAATACAGACCCAATTACCGATCACACAATCTTCAAGAACACTTGAAACCTGGTTAAAAAAGTGGAAGATAAAGGTAAATGAATCAAAATCAATACACATAACTTTTACTCTTAGAAAAGAATGCTGCCCTACAGTCACTCTTAATCAAGAGACGATACCACAAGCAGACATAGTAAAATACCTTGGACTCCACCTAGATAGTAAACTTAATTGGAAAGAACATATAACCAAAAAGAGAAAACAAATTGATCTAAAAGTGAAAGAAATATATTGGCTTATCGGGCGTAAATCAAAACTATCCATAGAAAATAAATTGCTATTATATAAAACTATTATTAGACCCATTTGGACCTAAGGAATAGAACTTTGAGGCTGTGCAGCTAAGTCTCACATTGCCATTATGCAAAGAGCCCGATCAAAAAACCTTCGTATCATAACAGATGCACCATCGTATGTATCTAACCATACATTACATACAGACTTGAACATTCCCTACATAAGGGAAGTCATCCAGGACAAAATTCACAAGCATCACAATAAACTAGAAGTTCACACTAACCCACTACTGGAGAGGCTATTACAACCGGTGATGCATAACAGAAGGCTGAAGAGATGCTGGCCATCAGACTTAAATGGACAATGAGGTGACTTCGTTGGATTTTCATCTCTTCACACCACCAGTGCAAGCAACCACAAACACTCGCACAAGAGAACACATTAGCTCATTAGCTAAAAGATGTATCTGATTGCTAATAAATAAACAAAACAAAAAAAAGTTTGTCCCTTGTGCAACAGAAAATCACTGCGTGCAAGTACATGTATGTATACCATAAATGGCCTAAAATGGACGGAATTTTTATATTAGACTTTTTGAGTCATATCACCCAAAAGTACATAAAAAAAACCACATTTTGACGAGGAGACAATTGTCGCACGATAAACGGCCATAAAATAATTTTAAAAATTTCGTAAAATTTTCGAAAAAATGGCATTGTAGGCAAACTAATGGACCTTTTGGTTTGAAATGTGGCAGGCTATTTGTAGGTATTGTGAGCCACCTTCACCCAAAATTTCATCTAATTCAGGCAAGATTTGCCCAAGTTATCCCAAAATCAACTTTTGGTAAAAAAAACATACACACATGAATTACAGGATTGGGGACGTAACATCATGAAAATTTAAGTGGAGTGGTGCTCCTTGAACATTGACAAAAAAAAAGAATCACATTTTCGTTGCTTAATTTACAGTTAAAGGGGTCCAAACAAATTTAAAATCGAAAATTGCCCCCAAAAAGGGTAACTACCCCTTTTTCGAGTTTGAAACAACGTTCCGACACTCGCAGAAGGTAAGATATTCTACGAATCTTATTTCTAAGACAACTACCCAAAGGTTGGAATCTCTACTAAAAATTGTGTAACACTTTGATTGACTTAAATGCATATTAATTTTTCCAAATTTAACTTATAGATTGAGAATATACAATTTAAATTTAAAAAAACAAACTCAAAATGTATATCACAGTGATTGTATCGTATAAGCAATGCATTTAAAGTACACATTTTATTTTAGTGCCTATTAACTTCGATCAGCAGCTCTGCGATTGTTTTTCCTGAATAACGTCTCTTTTACTGTTTAGATTTAATTTTTATATATCACATTGTCAACTATTAAAACACCGCAAGATCTATTTTACTCTACATTCAAGAATGCCTTACACCATTCAAAAATGATCGTCCTCGTTCCAGAAGCAATCCAAAGAAAACGACAAATGAACAAATAACTATTTATTCACATTTAAGTTAATATTATAAAAAATTTATTCATTGTCTTCCTCATCGTCATCTTCCTGGCTGTTGATTTGGAAGTACCTCAGCTCGTAAGAGTCCTTTCCAGAGGCGACGACTCTCAACCAATCCCGAAGATTGTTCTTCTTCAGGTATTTCTTGGTAAGGTACTTAAGGTACCTGCGAAAAACAATAATACAAATAAATACAAGCCAAGTACAAGCATTTAGTAATAATAGAGCTATAATTACAATGTTGCTGGACTTTGTATTGTACTAGACATGGGTATGATCTAGCAAACATAGCGAGCACAGCGGTTTATCTCCACAGTGCAAAACGCCACTATGACTAAGGATGTCTCTCGTCATGTGGAGCTGGGACTGTGGCAGAATAGTTATTGGCACAACGGTGAGAAATGTGCTGAAGTTCCCGCAGTGTGCGGGTAGTTTGAATAAAGATGCAGGCAGAAAGAAGAGGTCTCCTTCAAGGTTTTACATACAATTCTTTTATATGGAGTAAAAATGATTTTTATTGTGTCGAGGATGGCAAGAACAGCCGAGACAAAAAAAATCACTACTCCATATGCAGGGTATCCCAATAGTGCGTCAAAGTCCAATATCGGTCTAATTAGAACACTTACAGGGTGTGTATTTTATACTAGCGCTAATTCAGGACACTTCAAAGTGAATTTTCTCAATTCTTTCAAATGGAACACTCTGTATATTATTGTATTTTTGAATTGGCACGTTAGTTTTCTACGAATAATATCCTATACCTAAAATCAATATTTCCAGAGATATTTTTACTTTTTTTATTAAAAACCGTTAAATTATAATATTTTTCATTTCGAACTTTTTAGTAGCCATGATTTTGACAAAGTGAGAATAATTGAAAGTTAATCTTATTGACGTTTAATTATTAACTATCACGACAAAGTATTTACACTTATTTTCAAGTTATAAATTAGTTTAAAATTCGCACTTTCCAATAATGAATTTTTCGAGAGAAGAAATGGTCGATGTCGATATGGTTTATGTTCTGGGTGCGAGTGATAAAAATTGTTTGCTATCAATTCAAATTTATAAGGAGCGATATCCGGAAAGACGACAGCCCTAAAACATCATTTGAGAGGTTGATGGAATGATTTGACAATGCGGGGAAACTGGAATATGAGAAAAAGGAACGAACAAAAATTGTAGAAAATGAAGAAAACGAAACAATCATACTTTTGAGCATGATGAAGATCCTCAGTATAAGAGAACTGGCAAGAGGAAACGATATAAGCCGATCTTCAGTCCATCGAATCATACAAATTTCATCCCTAAAACGTTCAACTAATGCAGGAACTGATTGATAGGGATTATGAAAACTGAATACAATTTTGTCAATGGGCAAAACAAAAAATAGGACAGACATTTTTTAAACTGGTTTATTTGCCATGAAGCAACGTTTCATAAAAATCGACATAACAAATGTCCAAACAAGATGGTTTTTAATGTTTGGAGATTCTGTTGTAGGACCACATTTTTTTTGATGGACGTGTGAATGGTCAAATTTATTTGGAATTTTTGCAAGACAGCTTGGAAGAATTACTGGAGGATGTCCCCATGGATATTAGGGAGAGAATGTGGTACTTCCATGATAGATTACCTGTGCACCACACTGTAGCTATTGACGAACATTTAAACGACGCTTTTCCAAATGGTTGGAAAGGAAGAGGAGGAGCCCATAGTTGGCCTGCCAGAAGCCCTGATTTGACCCAAATAGACTTTTTTTGTGGGGCTATGTTAAGGAGCAAGTGTACAAAGCCCCTAAACTACAAAAGAAAATATGAAAGAAAGAATAAGGGAAGTTTTTCAGAAAATTGCTGTAGATATTTTAAGAAATATCGGTAGATCATTCGAAAATCGTCTACAGAAATTCATAGACGTACTGGGAGGCCACTTTGAACAGTTCCTATAAACACTAGGTATTATTTCGTTAAATTAGGTTCAAAACGACTCTGAATTTTTAAAATAGTGGCCAATTTTTTGTAATATTAAACGATTATTTATAAATTTTTAAGATAGACTCAAATGCGACTTAATTAAACTATGAAAAAATACTACCGAGGCAATCAAGACGCACCCAGAAAAAATGTTATTACTAATTTCAATTAATTATTCTCACTTAATGTCGAAATCATGGCTACTAGATCAGTTCGAAGTGAAAAGTACTATAATTTAACGGTTTTTAATGAAAAAGTAATCGATTTTAGGTATAGCTATATACCATGAAAATTTTACTCGAATTAAGGAATAGAATAGAATAGAAAAAATTTTCGGTAATACTAAAGGAGAACGGAAACCTCGAATTTATGCGTGATTTTTTCAGGATACCCTATTTTGGAGTCATAGAACACGAATCCGAAATTAGTTTTGCGTGCATACAAACTGTTTCTCAAAAAAAAATTTTTCTTATGACACGCACTAATTTATACACCAACAGCACTTGTATATCGTCTTTTTCCTTATTAAGATCACACTATGGCCTTTATAAAACAATAAACCCTTCACTTATGGCAAAAAAACTCATTTTCTTTTACATAAAAATAAAAAGATAGTTTGTAAAACATCACAAAACAGCTACTCAAAACTATACAACTGTCAACCCGATGCGCACGCATTTACAAAGTTGTGTCTAAAGTACCGACATCGACCAATACCATTAGGCGATTTTTCACGTTTTCAATGTTAAATTAGTATTCCTTGTGAAAGCGGTATGGGTCATTCTATAGAATACCCCCTCTCTTCTGCCGAAAAAACAGAAATACTAAACGACGCGGATTTCGAAACGTCGACCTGCCGCGAACGTGTCTTGATTTATGTTTATAAATAATGCTTTAACGCCATCTGCCCCAGATTTAATAAGGTGCTAAGTACTATTATATATCCCTTGCCCTTCAAGACACGTTCGCGCCCGTCGACGCTTCGAAAGTGTCTTGAAGGGCAAGGGATATATAATAGTACTTAGCATCTTATTAAATCTGGGGCAGACGGCGTTAAGTATTATTTATAAACATACATATCCCTTGCCCTTCAAGGCGCGAATGTGTGTACTTAACGCCGTCTGCCCCAGATTTAATAAGGTGCCAAGTATTATTATATATCCCTTGCCCTTCAAGACACTTTCGAAGCGTCGACGGGCACGAACGTGTCGAAGGGCAAGGGATATGTATGGTTATAAATAATACTTAGCACCATCTGCCTCAAATTTAATAAGGTGCTAAGTACTATTATATATCCCTTGCCCTTCAAGACACGTTCGCGCCCATCGACGCTTCGAAAGTGTCTTGGAGGGCAAGGGATATATAATAGTACTTAGCACCTTATTAAATCTGGGGCAGACGGTGTTAAGTATTATTTATAAACATATATATCCCTTTCTAAGCGTCGACCGGTCACGAATGTGTTTGGAAAAGTAACGTCGTATGTCTTTCAACACTAAAAATGGATTAGTTCAACCCAGTAACTTTTAATTCTTTCAAACGTGCCTTTAGACACCAAACCTTACACATGCGCAAACAACGCATGCAAATATATGTAATCAAATAATAGATGGAGGTTCATCTAATACAGTTTCTGTGAATAAAATTCTGATTTTTATACAAATGAAAGTGAGTTTTCTGCCATAAGTGAAGGGTTTATTGTTCTATAAAGGACATCGTGTGATTTTAATAAGGAAAAAGACGATATACAAGTGCTGTTGGTATATAAATTAGTGCATGAAAAAGTGCATCATAAGAAAAATTTTGTTTGGAGAAACGGTTCGTATGCACGCAACCCTAATTTCAGATTCGTGTTCCAAGACCCCAAAATAGGGTATCCTGAAAAAATCACGCAAAAATTCGAGGTTTCCGTTCTCCTTTAGTATTACCAAATTTTCAAGTAATTTTCATGAGAAAAGAGATTTTTCTCCGAAAAGAAAATTTACCCGGTAAAATATCGACCTCTTGTATATTAATACCTGATAATTAACCTGTTTACACAAACCAATACATACCTTTTTGAAAATGGAATTTCGGAATTAAGGACCACTTTAGTTCCCTTTTCTCTTCCCAAGGTGACAGCATGTTGAGTACCTTTTCCGCCAGCAAAATTGCCAGTCTTTCCGTTGATCTTGATTCTAGTCTTCAGATATTGCTCCTACAAAAACAACAGCAATTGTTATTGACTGGCTTCAAACGTTAGCAATCATAAAAAATGAAATGATATACTGGCCAAAAAATAATCCCATTTAGTAGGTACAGTTCAAATCATGAATATTGTCATTCACATCTTGAATTTATGTATTTATCGACATGAGATTTTCTATCTTTGTAAATACAAAGTGACAATGTAAATAAGAGAAAGTCACATCTGCTGAGGTTACGATAGGATAGAAGTTCGAAGCCGAGTATTTAAAGTTTCTTGCCGTGATATTTCAAGTTTTCTGTAATTAACAGACTTGGCGAAATAAAATAATAAATGGGCTTGCAGACTTTATACAACTTGCACCGTCACCTAACCAATCGTGTAAGCGTAAGCACAAACTGAAGAAATTAAACCTTGACAGGCACAAATATTTACCAAAAAAATTGTCGCAGCACTATAGACACGTTAGATATTGAATACCTAACGTATTTCGCAGCATTGCATTTTATCTCCACAATGCTAAACGCCACTGTAACTAGGATAGTTTACGTCACGTGGAGCTGGGATTGTGGATTTATCGATTGATTTACTGGCACTTTTGAATTACATATTTAGGAAGCACACCTCATGAACAGTCAATCCGCAAAGCATTAGAATTTTCTATTAACAATTACTTGACTAATTGAGGCTATAGTGCATGGCACGCAGTGAACAAATTTTAATCATAGTTCAAATGTGCTTTTAGAGGACGGAATGTTAAAACATAATATTTTTAGTCGCAAACTCCTCTATGAAGTCCTTATTTTACTATAAGGAACATAACCAGACTGCAACCAATAACTACTCTCCGGGCTTTGTGCCCCGCCGAGCGCTGAATTACAAGTTACAAGCCTGGCGTAAGGGTATAATAATTGCATATTACCATCAAAACGCTAACGCTTCAATTGCAACAAACACCAGCCGAAAGACTGATCCTACTTAAAGGAGCTCTCGTGCCAGTCGTCACACACCACTTGCAGACTGCAGTTTCGAGCTGTTGGGTCTTGTCAGTGCAAGGTAGGCATGTGACGACCGACATGAGGATCACTTCACTATTTAGTACATTTCGGTATCTTTGGGATAACGACATGTAAAATAGTGAGCAGGCTTACACTTAACGCGCCAGGCTTATAACTCGGCGGGGCACATAGCTCGGAGAGTAGCTGTTGGTTGCAGTCTGGCTATGTTCCTTATAGTAAAATAAGGATTTCATAAAGGAGTTTGCAACTAAAAATATTGTTTAAATTTTATTATCCTCACTAAAAACAATTTTCTGTTATACGTTGTTCATATGCATCAGACTTTATTTTTGTGATTTAAACTTAATTTGCAAACGTTCCAGCACTGTCTTTACTCTGCTATATCTTTAAACTATTTATCGAACAAAAATTAGCTACAACAATCGCTCTATGTAAAAGGTGACTCAAAGCCGACATTTAACAGAAAATTGGAGCAATCGTGCATTTTCAAGATCTTATAATTCAAAGTTCATTAAAAAAAGAGCTATATTTTGCTAAATGAGCCATTCTGACTTGGAAAACATGCACACCATCGTCCACATAAATATATCAAAAGTTTTTCAAATGAAATTTTGGTCATTCTGCAGTTTATCCACTTCTCGATTTTTGAATTTTTTTTTTTTGTGAATACATTAATAAGATAGTTATATGAAGCGTTTGTGACTAATGAAACGTTGCGCAAATGTATAATAATCGAATAAATTGACAAGAAAGTGGAGTGAATAGAAGTGTTGGGTGGATAAAAATGAGTGAAAATACGACGTTATTAGGTCACTTTGAAACGATTGGCATTGAAAAAGTCATTTTAGGGCACAGGTAAATAAGATAAGAGTCATTACAGCATATCTACTAAATACGTCTAACCTAGGTTTTTCGGTTTGCAATGACCAATACGTAAAGAACCCAAAAAGGAGTAAAAATATTAGAATTTCAGGTCACTTTCACATGAAACAATCATTTTAGGGCAACGGAAAATAAGCGTCATGACAAATTTGAATGTTTATTGAGATAAGAAGGGACTCAATGACATCAATGAATTGCAATAATAAGCAAACAAATGCCATGACTCTTATTTAGCCTTGCTCTAAAATGACTCTCAATGCTAATCGTTTCAAAATGACCTAAAAACGTCATATTTCCACTCGTCTTTACACACCCAGCACCCCTATTCGTTCTACTTTCTTCGATTATTAAACATTTGTGCAACATTTCATTAGTCACAAACGCTTTATATAACTCTCTTATTAATGTATCAAAGAAAAACTCAATAATCGAGAAGTGGATAAACTGCAGAATTACCGAAATTTTTACCAAAAACAAAAAAACTGTGCAATGACATTCTATCGAAGGCATACCAGTTAATTTTAATCGTACCTACAGAACTCTTTTACAGTTAATTTCTCAAAATAGTGGCTCCAGATTCTACAAGATAAACCCCTCTGATCCATTTTTGTGAATGTTACTAGATACTAAAGCAAACAGACAAAATAAAACGGCTAGACAAATCGCTACTTACAAAGTTGGCGACATCCAGAATGCTATCTTCTACGGGGTGCGTACAGTCGATAACAAATTTCAGGGAGACCTTCTTCTTTTTCAGTCCCTTGCCTCGGATCTGGGGCTTTTTGGCCTGTGGCTTGGTGGGAGGCACGGCAGCCTTAGTCTGGAATCCACAACAAAATTAGTTGTGTTTCGACCAGACATTTTTTTAGATTCTCAAATCTAGTGCCGAAACACATCTGCAGCAAAAGTGTAGTTAACTTCTGCTGTAACACAAAGTATAGTCTATCGAATATTATTCAACAGCCATCAAACAATATAAAAGCCACGAGGTAATTGCAGTCAGAACTCGGGAGAAAAATTAAACAAAAAACCGATGCCCGCAAATTTCTAGGTACCTACTATTTACATTTTTTAATTCGAAAAACAAAACACAAAAAAGCCTAAAACTCGATATGGAACCTCAACGATTACAGGTTATGTTTTAGTAATCCGTTCATATTTTATTCATCTTGACACTTTTTAGTACGACATTAATTTTGTTTAATTTTAAAATAACCTTTTCGTATGTTAAATCTAATATTGTTTTCAAGCTAATAAGAATTACAGAGATAAATGTAAAAGTTTGACGATACTTACAGGAGGAGCCATTTTTTAGATGTTACTCGTTCACGTCAAGATTACGAAAGAATGAACAAAAAAGTAACGAATAGCGACGTTGCTGTATTGCAAACTCGTTCCTGGCGACATCTGGACGTGTATTTATAGCGGGATATTTGACTGAAGAATTTATAATTTTAATTTGTTCACTACATTCGCCACAATGTTAAATTTTTTAAGAATTTTAGCAAATTTCATAGATTCAACTAGTTTCTCTAATAAAAAATTGTATCTAAAGTCAGTAATCTCTATTTGAAGTTGCAGTACTATTATTTTTATTTTTTAGTTCTGTGTTATTGGCAGTGGTACCCTCTAGTGTGCCAGGTAGAAAGGTTGAGCCAAGTCAGTCAGTGACTAGAGGGCCGCAGCTGCCGCTGCTATACATATTTCTGCAATAACTGTTATTTTGAAATCAATCAAGAATGTCTTCATAAAAAATCTAAATTTTTGGCAATAAAATAAAAGAAACTTTTTGTCATATCCTGTCATACTCACAGGACACGCGCAGTGGTCGCCCGGATGTAAAGACTTTCCTACCACCGGCATTATGTCTACCTACCTCGAAGTAACACGACGTATGAATTGTAACCGGCCTGTATATATGTATAAAGTAATTATCAAGTCGACGATAATAAATTGTTCTAAAAACGAACTTAATGTTTTATTTAAAAACATAACAATTGGCGACGAGTGTAAATTGGAATATAACGTGGGAAGATTGTTAGACTTGAAAGTGCATTTTCTTTGAGAGCACGTGGTTACGAGAATATACAAGATGTCCGGCACCGCCCAGAAATTCTTTGAATTTAATTCAGACGTCGATGTGTGGGAAATTTATGTGGAGAGGCTGGAGCAGCACTTTACCGCTAATAAAATTGAGGAAGAATCTATTAAAGTAGCGGTATTGCTCAGTTCAGTTGGGCCATCAACGTACAAGCTTTTAAGAGATCTTTCGTTTCCCGACCTTCCCAAGGACAAAACCTATGCACAACTCTGTAAGCTTCTAAAAAATCAATTCAGTGTCCAATTCAGTGTATGGAGAGAGCGTAAAAAGTTTTTTGATATACGCCAGGGAGAAGAAACCATCGCCGAGTGGTACGCGAAAATACGTAGCTACGCAGTTAACTGCAAATTTGGAGCAGATTTAACAAAGGTGATAAAGGACAAATTCATCACTGGTTTAGCTTCAGGCAAAATCTTGGACAGACTGTGTGAAGAAGAGGTGGATAAACCGATGGAAGAATTACTGTCTTTGGCCTTAAAGACGGAAAATCAAGTAAGCATTCGATATGTATCTAGTTCGAATTTCCCGCCCAGGGGTAACAGGATGCATAAACGCCATCAGCCGATGAATGGAGGAAATGGACGTACCAATCTGACAGAGACAGACGCTGTTCAGCAGGCTGGCAAATTAGGCAACAGAAAATACCCTAGTGTCAAAGGTAACCCAACTTTTAGAAAAAAATATCCTGAAAAGTGTAAACATTGTAATCTAAAACACAGAGGGGACTGTTATTTTAAAAATTCTAAATGTCAACTTTGTTTTAAAGTGGGGCACATTGCGAGGAACTGTCAGAAATCTAGAAATGTAAATTTTTTAACGGATAGTAATACCACTGAATCTGAAAGTTTATATTATTGTAACGACTTACCCCATATTCAATCTTTAAATAATATTTGTGATGTTACAGATGAAAAAAATGATAACTTTAACGTAGACATTGTCATAAATGGTAAGAATTTCAGGTTTATTTTGGATAGTGGTTCATCCATATCTGCTTGTAGTCATGAAATGTATTTAACAGAATTTTCTAATTGTAGGCTCAGAAGAGATAACATTTTGCTTAGGGGATACAATGGTGAAACCTTTACTCCAGAGGGATATTTTATAACAAATGTAACCTTCAAAAACCTTGTGAAGGAAGCCAAATTCTATGTTGTTCCCAACGGAGGACCTGGACTTTTGGGGAGAGATTGGATGGTAAAATTCAATGTAAGGCTAGATTTTATTAACAGCATATCTGTTGATAATGAAGTAAAAAAAATTATTTATGCATATCCATCAGTTTTTAATGATAAATTAGGTGAATTTAATCACAATAAAGTATCTTTAAATCTTAAGCCTAATGCAAACCCAGTTTTCTGCAAGTTTCGAGCCATTCCTCTAGCGTATCGTGAAATAATAGATAAAGAATTGGAGAATCTGGAAAAGGCAGGTATTATTATTTCGGTCGAGAACAGTGAATGGGCTACTCCTTTGGTACCTGTACTGAAAGGAAATAAAACAATCAGGCTATGTGGAGATTATAAAACAACCTTAAACAATCATTTGGAAGAGGTAAGATATCCATTACCTAGAATAGAAGAAGTATTCGCCAAACTAAATAAAGGTCAAAAATTCTCAAAAATAGATTTACGTCAAGCCTATATGCAAATACCTGTAACAGAGGAAACTGCCAAGCTGTTAACATGGAATACACATCGAGGCCTATATAAAGTTAATCGTTTGCCTTTTGGCATAACGCCAGCAAGTAGTATATTTCAGAAACTGTTGGAACAATTACTCCAAGGCTTAGACGGTGTGGTCAACTTTCTTGATGATATTGTGGTGACTGGTCCAACGACGGAAATTCATCTAGAAAATTTAGAAAAAGTATTTCGGAAACTTCAAGAATCAGGATTGACTGTTCATAAGGAGAAATGTAAATTTTTTCAAGACAAAATAACTTATTTGGGGCATGAAATATCGAAGAATGGTTTAATGAAGTCAACCGATAAAGTAAAAGCAATCGTAGAAGCACCTAAACCCAACAATGTATCAGAAGTTCGAAGTTTTATAGGCATGGTAAACTATTACTCAAAATTTTTGCCAAGACTTTCGGCTATATTAAATCCTATATATCAATTATTAAAAAATGATACTAAATTTTTTTGGTCTACCAAATGTGATAGAGCATTTCAAGAAATTAAAACCTTAATAGCATCAGACACAGTTTTATGTCACTTTGATCCAGACTTACCTTTAATAGTAACAACGGACGCTTCAAATGTAGGCATCTCTGGGATTTTATCATGTATAAAAGATAACCAAGAAAGAACAATAGCTTGTGTATCACGCACTTTAGCACCTAGTGAAAAAAATTATTCAACTACAATGAAAGAAGCTTTGGCTATATATTTCACGGTTAGTAAATTTTATCAGTACCTTTGTGGCAATAAATTTTGTCTGAGGACGGACCACAAAGCATTAGTAAGCATTTTAGGAGAGCATAAAGGGATTCCACAGATGGCAGCGAGTAGGCTACAACGTTATGCGACATTCTTATCAAACTTTAATTATAATATCCAGTATATTAAGAGTTCAAATAACATTGTTGCAGATTATCTTTCAAGAAAACCATTGCAAGATGACACAACCCTGGACGAAAACAATGATAATTTTAGGTATATCAATTTTACGGAAACATTGGAGTCGTGGCCAATAAATAACGAGGAGATTCGTCAACAAACAGCCGTAGATGACAAGTTGAAGGAAATTATGCAGTATACAAAAACAGAAAAATGGCCCCGGGATATAGGTGAGAATATTAAGTCATATTATAATAGAAGGAATGAGTTAACAGTCGATAATGGTGTTTTGTTATGGGGACATCGAATTATAATCCCTAAGATATTAAGAAAAAGAATACTTGATGAGTTGCATACTGGTCATTTTGGCATTGTAAAGACTAAGGCTTTAGCACGTTCCATTGTGTATTGGCCAAATATTGATCAAGATATTGAAATTATGATAAAAAGTTGCACTCCATGCTTAATGAATATGTCAAATCCTGCAAAATCAGACTTAACCTCTTGGCCTATTACAAATAAACCATTTGAGCGCATACACATTGATTATTTGGGACCCTTAAGAGGAAAAATGTATTTAATTATATTCGATACATTCACTAAATGGATCGAAGTTTTTCAGATGAATAGTACTACATCGTTCGAGACAGAAGAAAAATTGAGGGAAACGTTCGCACGGTTCGGAATAGCTAAAACGGTGGTTAGCGACAATGCTCAACAACTTACTTCAAGAAGCATGCAAAATTTTTTCAAGATGAATGGAGTAAATCATATCCTGATACCACCTTATAGTCCTATGAGCAATGGTAGTGCAGAAATTGCTGTGAAAATTTTTAAAAACAAAATAAAGACTGCTTTGGAAGATCCTCGGAATGAAGGTATACAAATTAAAACGTTAATTCAACGATTTCTTTTAATATATAGAACAAGCGTTCACTCAACATCGGGTCAGACCCCATTTTATATGATGTTCGGAAGAGAGGGAAGAACGAGGTTAACACAGGTGAGAGAAGATGGAACACAAGACATGAAAGAGGAAACGGAAGAAAATCAAATGCATAAAAGAAAGATGATAGAAGCCCAAGAAAGACAAAAGAAATATTATAAAGGGAAAAGAAGAGAATTCGAGAGAGAGGAGAATGTGTTAGTAAGAGATTACAGACAAAATGGTAAGACGTGGATTGACGCAAAAATACTAAAAAGAATAGGAAGAACTACATATACTTGTGAAGTAATAACAGGTCAAAAGTGGAAGCGACATGCGAATCAAATTCAGAGGAACTTATCTTCAAACGTGGATGGTCTGGAGAGAAATTTGCAGACGGAAATAGGCAAAAGTGAGAACAATTCATTTAAATTTCAAACTAGAAAATTTATTAATGATGATTATTTTATTAACTTGCCGACCTCCAGGTCCCCCGTCGAGAACAACATGGTAAGTAACACAGACAGTATGGTAGATCTGTTGGTAGAGCCCTCTGTAGGAGAGGGAAATAATAAATGTGATAATTTGGTTCATTGTTCCTTAGGCGAGAATGTTATAAATTCTGTTGATAGTCCTAGGTCGTTTAACGGTGTGACTGAAACTGCTGACAAAGGAGGTCAAGCTTCTGATGTATATGACTATAATCCCTTCCAGGAAGTAGGTAGTGTATTAAGACAAAAACGAGCAAATAGAGGCAGCAAGTCAGGTAATTCGCCTTGCTGCAATGAAATGACGAGGCGCAGGTCTAACCGAGCAATAAAAAAACCTGTTAAATTTAATGACTACGTTGTTGAAAATGATATTGAAGAAGTAGGGTAGATTATAATGTAAAAGGGTAGATTAGTCGTAATATACATATATTGTGTCAGGAACTGATATACATGGTATAGAGGAGGTAAATCGTGTCATATTTTTGTATACACATAAGGAAATAAACTAAAATGTTAAAATGTAATGTATTAAACGAGTGCAAATTTATTTAAGATTTATGTAAAAGGCAGGGCAAGAAAAGAAAAATTATGTAATAGTGGAAATAATACTAGAAAAGGATAAATACAAATTTTATATCGCTTAGGTTGGAAATAAAACTTAGGAGTTATTGTTTCATTTAAATATTACAAAATGTTAGTTATAAGAAAATGTTAAATATTACAAAATATTAACTGTAACGATTTTAAATATACAAATATGTACTTTTAAATTAAGAGTCAGGGTGTCATATCCTGTCATACTCACAGGACACGCGCAGTGGTCGCCCGGATGTAAAGACTTTCCTACCGGCATTATGTCTACCTACCTCGAAGTAACACGACGTATGAATTGTAACCGGCCTGTATATATGTATAAAGTAATTATCAAGTCGACGATAATAAATTATTCTAAAAACGAACTTAATGTTTTATTTAAAAACATAACACTTTTTAATGATTAAAGAAATTGTCACATTGTATGAGACTTTGAGGTGATATGAAAAAAGAACAAACGTACAACGAACATTTTTACACATTTTTACGTGGCGTTGAAACCCATAGGTAGGTATAGTCCAAGTAAAAAACTTTCCTATACTCAAAAAATGCAACAAAAACTTTACGACATAATTATTATCGCCGCGGGTCTTCTGTGGCCGCGGGCCATGGCGGCATGCATGTCATAAAACGAGTCGACGCACATTAAAAACCTATAATAGGCCAGTCATTTAAAACATCGTAGGTCGCAAAAAATTGTACTGTTCTGATTTTTTGGGATATTGCTAGGATAGATATAACAGTAGTGTAAAACCTAGTTTGTAGTTTCGAAAGACCTGTGCTAACTGCGTGGTGCTCGAAATATCTTGAAATTTTCGGATTTTTTTGTTTTTAGCTTATAACATGGAAAAGGTGCATCCTACGGAAAAAGTGTACACTTTTAAAGTAGACAACATTTGCTGTAATTTGAGCGCAACCGCAGCTCCGTAGGTCCAATAGGTCCGGAGATACACCGCTATTTAGATTACTTACACAAACAAACAGGTATACTCCTATAGAAACATTCCATAGAGAGTATAACATCCCTTTAATTAGGGATTATATTATAGAAACTTCACAAAAATTCTTTAAACATAAGATACATAAATCCCCGCTTACCACACATATGGTAGACATACGAGAACATCAAAATATTGAACATACACACAAGTTCATACACGAAAATCTCCCGATTTATTCGGAGAGATAACAATAATTTTAAAACTCATAATTGGCGAAGTCCTGTGGAATCCTAATAAACTGTTATGAATGTAAATTTGTAAATAAATCTTAGAAATTTTTTTTTATTTCACCAATTAATTTTATCTGATTTTAAATAAAACGAAAACATATTTACTTTATTTCCTATTAGCACTTACACAATCGGTGCATTTTTATCCTTGTACATAGATTTCTTTTTAAGCAGGTTTTGTCTTTGTTAAGTTTCCTGCAAATTATACAGCTAATTCTATATAATAGAGAGAATTTTATTTTATTTCATTTATCAAAAACCGTAGGTAGAGAATTTATTAATTTGCTTAATCTTTGGGAGAGCAATGGTATACATTAACTTTAATTTGTTATTATTAGGCTATTTGGCATGTTATCAGCCCCCCCGTCCCGTGTATTTGCCATGTGCATAATGTAACGCGTCGGGTGTAAATTATTTGATTGTAAACTGAAATAAATGGCATAAATAAAATAACAAAAATGACATGTACATAATAATAAATAAAGACTTTTAAATTGTAATTGTATTGCTTCAAAAATTGGCGATTTTTTCC
Organism: Leptura quadrifasciata; assembly: GCA_963675555.1. Classification (NCBI taxonomy): domain Eukaryota; kingdom Metazoa; phylum Arthropoda; class Insecta; order Coleoptera; family Cerambycidae; genus Leptura; species Leptura quadrifasciata. Next base: position 91,213,938 of record OY776680.1, on the reverse strand, counting down.
GAAAAGTTCGAAATTGTCGCCGTCTTCCGAGCAGGATATCGGCTAAAACACTCATCCTACGAGGAAAGTCATGGAAGATTAAGTTGTAGATCAGTTATTTTGCTTTAATTTAAGTACAAGCTGAACCTGGACGACTTTTCCGTAGGATGCACCTTTCAGAAGGTTCTGTCGTGAGCAGAAAAAAATAGGACAACTTTTTTTTCTAATATAAATCTGTCTCTATTTGAATATGTAATGAGTAGCCGAAATAAAACAGATATCACTTTTAATTTATTTTTTATTTTAATGCTGTAGTTATTGCTACAGTAAATGATGGATGGTTAATGAAACAAACTGCACTGCGTTATAACATTAACAAAAATTTGGTGTGTAACATTTTAAGAAAGTGGAGAATAAACGGTACGATTAGTAGAAGTCCTGGATCAAAGGACAAAGGATATCCTACTTAACAAGAAACTAACTATTAATATTTCGTTATTGCACCATTTCTATTTATAACTTCTATAAGTCTGTTTGGCATAGAATTAAATAACCTTGTACAATAATCAGTAGTAATAGTATCAGGGTTAAGATCTGGACTATGACTGGGCCAGTTAAGAACATTGATGTTGTTATCTTGAAACCAGTTAGTTACGGTATGAGCAGTATGAACGGAACAATTGTCTTGTTGAAATATGAAGTGATTATTAGGAAATAATTGTTACACAGAAGGGAGCATAATATTGTCTAAAATCCTAATGTACGTTTCACTATTAAATCGTTCCTCAATATGCCACAAAACACCAGGCCCATGTGTCGATATCCAAGCCCACATATTGGCGGAAAATCTACTACTTTTATCATTGTTAGATATATATTTCTCATCGAATCGAGCATTCGGAGGGCGGTAAACACGAATACGATCGTTGTATGTTGACTGGAAAGTTTTTTTCGTCTGTAAAGATTACATTGTTCCAAAAATTTACATCATGCGCTAAAAATTCAAGCGCAAATCCTACTCGAACTTCTTTATGTTCAGCTTTAAGTAAGTATTTCTGTGCTGCTGCATGACAGCGTAGCTCCGATTCTCTTACTCGCCGGCGACCAGTACTACTCGATCCAGGAAAATTCGTTTCTTCAGCAGCCTGAATAACTGAGTAAAATTGATTTTCTACTAAAGCACTTACCAATTGCAAGTCTTGTTGTCGAGTTGATATCCTTCGTCGACCTGATCCAGGATTTCTACTAATCGTACCGTTTATTCTCCACTTTCTTAAAATGTTACACACCGAATTTTTGTCAATATTATAACGCAGTGCAATTTGTCTCATTTACCATCCATCTTCTGCTTTAGCAATAACTCCAGATTTAACTAAATCGCTTATATGAGGCATATTAGTTTTTTGCACACTTGCAATAAATTATGACGACTAACTGACAATGTCACAAAAACTAAAGTTAGATGTACATAACTAGATTTTAGCAAAATGCCGTTATAAGACTTGTCCTATTTTTTTTTGCTCACGCCGTATAAGCCAAAAACTTAAAGAAGCCCGAAAATTTCAAGGTTTTTCGAGCACCACTCATTTAGCACAGGTCTTTCGAAGCTGTAAACTTGATTTTACACTATTGGTATATAACCAAACAACTTCCCAAAAAATCAGAACAGTGCAATTTTTTACGACCCAACGCGATTTTTGTGTCTACGGTGACTGATGGCCTCTATAAAGGAAAGCGAGTCAATTTGCGAATAGCAGTACAGAGAGTACTGGTATTTTAACGAGGTCGTAAAGTTTTTGTTGCGTTTTTTATGTGTCGGGAACTTATTGCTTCAACTATACCTAATAAATATTTGTCGACTTCATTGCTTATACTCTAGAATCGAATTGGATTTTAATGTGAATTGTCTGAAATCGATACACTTTTTGTTCATGGAGCGCTAATAAAAATTATATTGTTAAAATGTTTCTGTAAACATCCTTCTAGGGGTGGGTTAAAAATTTGACTTTCTCTGATATGTGGATGAAATTTTTTACGGTTGTTGCTAATGAGGCATTAATAAAAAATAAGTTGTGAAAATTTTTTCAAAACATTCTAATGGTATGAGAGGGGAAGTGGGGTAAAGAATCATCTTGCTCCAATTAGGCTAAAATTGGTAAAGTTTTTGTTCATGGAGCTAAAAATTGAGTTTTGAAAATTTTCTGTGAACATCCCTTGAGATGCGAAAATGAGGTTTTAAATTTTTTAAAACAGGCAATCCAATAATTAATCAAAACATATATGCCTAAGTGGATAAATTATTACAAAAATAATGAATGTGTAGTAAAGTAAAAATACCTACTACTAAAGTCCAGTATTCCATTGTCTCCTATGAAAGGTGTGGTGGAGTAAAAATAGTTTAAAATAAGACGAAAATTTTACTTGGAGCAACGCGACATAGAAAAATAAGTTTTGTTTTGGTGAAACTAAGAATACCCTGAGTTTTTTACTTCGAATAAGTGGGGGAACCCTCTTTGTTTCGCGGAAAAGGGGCAAATTGGTCATTTTTAAGCGTGGTTTTTCGATTTTAATCTATTTTAGACCATTTAAAATTCTAGTTAAGAAACGAGAACGGATATTCAAGGAACCTTCAGTTCAAATTTCGTGAGAATCGGTTCAACATCACCCCACCTCCACCCCCACTATATGTATACAGGGTGTCTCACCGGGAATTGAATCGATCAATATAGAGAGAAGTACGCATCAGAAAATTTTGAAAATTTAGATTATTACTAATGTCGGTGTGACTAATCCAACTAAAATAATTACACGCATCTGGCACTTCCGCTTATACCGGAAGTCGATACCAACTTGCTTATTTCAAATGGAACATCCTATATTTTTTAGGGTTCTCGAAAAGAGCATAAAGTTCTGGATCGAAAATATGTAGCATATCCTATACGTAAACCTAGCCGTTTCAGAGATATTTGACATTTTATAGAAAATTTGACAGGTGCAATGGTTTGCAAGAACCGTTATAACTTTCTTCGTGTAAAAGATCCTCATTTGCTTCTTGTCACATAAAAAGAACACAAGGAGAACTACGTTCTACAACTGAAATAAATTCAATAATATCATACCAAGTGTTCCATTTTTCACGTTACATTTTGTCAACTTCAAACCGCGAAAACTTGTTTAGGTCAAATGGAACACCCTGTATTTTTTACGTTAAGTTGTGTAAAATTGAATTCACTTTTTTCTGATATTAGCATTGTGGGGGTTAAAGTTACAACTTTTTGAAATATTTGCGATTTTATTAGAAATTCATGAATTGTTGTAATCATTTCATCAAAATAGCCATGATTAGAAACAATCAGTCATTATTTTATGTCAAAAAATGCCAGCACGTTTAAATTACACCAACGAAAACTTTTTAAATTTGTTCATTATTTATGGAGAATGTGATAAAGTAATATCAAGAACTTGCAGCACATTTGCTAATCGATATTCACAATAACGCAAAACAACACTAACACTGTAACATGCGTATTAATCGAATTGAAGATATGGCATGAACTAAAATAGCAGGGATAAGATCAATTTAAAATATGATTTCATTTTAATTTAATAATTGCCCAAAATTCCGCCCTCGAACCTCGACACATTTTTCGCACCTTCGGATTAGTTCCTCATGGGTAGCTCACTAATTGAATCCTGTGATATGTTTTGAAATGCATTTCTTACTCTTTGCATACAATCTTCAATGGTTGTTAATGGGCTCTCATAAACTTTATTTTTAATAGTTCCCCATATGAAATTATCCAGAACTGACAAATCGGGCGAGTGAGGAGGCCATAAGAAAAGTCTATTATTGGCAATCCATTGATCATAAAAAGTTTCTTATAAATAATTATTAATTAAATATGCGTTGTGTGGGGGAGCACCGTCGTGCTGATAAAAAATGTTTCTATGTTCGTTCGGCGAGAGGTAAATTTTCTAAATAGTTATTATTCAAATTTTGTAAGATATTCAGATATCTTTCACCTAAAAAAAAAAAAAAATATTCCTATATATATTAGCAGAAGAGAAAATTTAATTTACCGTTTAAATTTTCCTGATAAAATTGTAACGCCACCACTCTATCGTTTCTTATGGCACAGTAAACATTGAGCTGCTAACTTTCCTGAAAGTTTCGCTCTCTGAACATATGAGGATTTGAGTCACTCCAATGATGCGAATTGTGTCTATTAAAAAGTCCATTTTTAGTAAATTTTTCTTCATCTGTCCATATAATATTTCCCAAATAAGAATCGTGACCCTCAGACCTTATCAGAATAAACTCACAAAAGTTCTGTCAACCATATGGAATGAAAGCGGGTGAAACTTATGATTTAATAAGATTCTGTGAATTGAATCCTTGCATAGTCCCGATTTCAGAGCAGCTTGTCTTAACGACATCCTTGGAAATGCAGAAAATATCCCAGAATGACTATTTCAATGTTTTCGTCATCAACAATAGGCTTTCTTCTTTGCATTTTTGCATTGACAGAGCCATAATTTTTAAAATTTTCCAGTATTTGGTGACGGTTTCCGTTTTTCTGGATATCGAGTAGCAAATGTGCTGCAAGTTCTTGATATTATTGAAATTTAAAAAGTTTTCGTGGGTGTAATTTAAACGTGCTGGCATTTTTTGACATAAGATAATCAGGGCCGGCGAAACATTACAAATCCGGATGGGTAGTGCGGGGGGGGGGTGTACTCTCCTCTATTAATAAACCGGTCCATTGTTTATTATCTCTTTTGGCTCACAACGTGAATACGAATGCTAGTCGGTCGACCATTTTCCCGCCTTTTTACGGCCACTCAGGTACGCATAACAACGAAAACGAAGTTGGCCGACTAGATATGAATCTAGAGACCCGAATCGACGAATACGCGTGCAGCGCATATTATGAAAATCGAATACAAACATCAGTATATTTTTTTATTTTTCGCTCAAATTCTCAGGTGGGTAATTTCCTACCTACAGATTGTTTAGGTGGGTACTACTACCCACCATACCCACCTTTTCCGCCGGCCCTGAAGATAATGACTGATTGTCTCTAATCTATTCTAATTCTATTTCTAATCTATTTTGATGAAATGATTACAACAATTCATGAATTTCTAATAATATCGCAAATATTTCAAAAAGTTATAACTTTAACCCCCACAACGCTAATATCAGAAAAAAGGGAATTCAATTTTACACAACTTGACGTAAAAAAATACTGGGTGTTCCATTTGACCTAAACAAGTTATGCTCCATGACATTAGTAATTATCTAAATTTTCAAAATTTTCTGATGCGTACTTTTCTCTATATCGATCGATTCAGTTCCCAGTGAGACACCCTGTATAATGTTTTCATAATAAAGTTTTAAAAAAAGCATTTTTAGGCAGTCGAACTCCCTCTAAAAAAAAGGGTACGGCCTTGCTTTTTGTTATTAATATTGTAATTTTTATAATGAATAATTATACGTAAAGGTATAATATCGAAAACGAGAAATCGCCGCACGCATGTGTGCAAAATGACAAAAAATTGGCTAAATTAAAAAAAGTTATTTTTTAGTAACATCACGTGAAAGTACATAACAATACCTTCATTTTGGTAAAAAAAAATTTCATTCGACCATTTGGACAAATTGGGGAATGTTTTGAAAATTTTGTGGAATTTGGACTAAAAATTAGCAGGCTATTTCTTGGTTACATAGGTTACTTTAGCCGAAATTTTCATCAATTTCGGTTTAATTTTGGCCAAGTTAGCCGTAATTCAAATTTTGACGTTTTTTCAGTATATTTTTATACATATAGTGGGTGAGTGGGGCTGAACCGATTCTCGCGAAATTTGAACTAAAGGTTCCTTCAACATCTACAATAAAAGGGTGCGGTTTTCATTTCTTAATTAGCATTTTATAATGTCTAAAATAAACTGAAAAGCCACCCTTAAAAATGACCAATTTACCACTTTTCCGCGAAAAAAAATAGTTCCCCCACCTACTTGAAGTAGCAAACTCAGGGTATTCTTAGTTTCACCAAAACAAGCTTATTTTTCTGTCGCGTTGCTCCATGTAAAATTTCTTCTACAAATCTATATTTACTCCACTAGAAATCGATTCATTGCCAACAGTCAAGGTGCACAATGTGCATTTTCAAATCAATCAATCATAAATGGTTCCAGAGTAAACGTACGCACAAAAAAAAGTTAGACAGGTAGATAGGAATTTTTTTTCGCTGAAATTTAAAATCTCGACGTATCGTGACATTTTAAGCCCACTTCAACACATTTTTTTTTGAATTTTTTTTTGCGTTACTATACTTCCACTGAACGTGGAAGTAAAATAACCTATGCTAATGCTAACTTCACAATGAAGATAGCATTACCACTCACAGAAATCGCTTTAAAATGTGCACATGTGCACAACATTTTCCTATCCTAAAAATAATTTATGAAAAAAATGTTTTTTCTAGTAACTTCTGGTAATTCGATCTTGATAATTAAGATATTAAAACTTATGAAAAGTGACTTTTAATAATAATTTTTAAATAAGAACAATCAAAAAAATTGTTTAAATATTTTTTTAAAAAAGGGCCAGGAAAACCAGATAGCTTTAAAAAAGTGAGCAATCGCGACCGAATGTTTCCGGGTGCATCGTATACAAAATGAAACACAAAATGTGCAAGACAAGTAAGGAAGAAAATTTGCAGATGATATGTTTCAAAGGATTTTGCAGACAAAACGTGAACTACTGTAATTTATATTAAAAATAGTAGCAGCATAAAAACAGGCGTTCCATTTTATTGCATAAACATTTTACTCAAAAATATTTTCTAAGGAACAAAAAAGCACAAATCTCGACAATTCTAAGGTTGTCATAAAAGAGAAACATTTCTCGAAAATAGTTTATTATTTTGAAACTATATTAGAGAAAACTTTACTTGCAACAAATTGTGTCTCGATGCAACAAATTCGTACGCGACACGCAATAAAGTCTCGAACTGAAAAACACATGGAAAAATGCATTTGCAACGGTTTTTGCAAGTGGTAGTGCCAGGTTGCACTGGAAATTCAAACTTTTATTGAATTTTGCACACTTTTTTGCAATTGTTTAATAACAAATTATTACTCAGCGCAACAAATCCGTACATCACACGCTACAAATCATTGAAGTGAAAAACACATGAAAAAATGCATTTACAACAATTTTTATAGGTGGTAATGCCAGGTTGTGCTTCCGATAAAACGTTGAATGTTCAGCACAACATGGCATTCCCACCTACCAAAATGGTTGTAAATGCATTTTTTCATGTGTTTTTCAATTCGGCGATTTGTAGCGTGTGGTGTACGAATTTGTTGTGCCGAGTAATAATTTGTTAGGAAACAAATTTTCGTAAAAATTGATAATACGCTGCATTTCCAGCGCAACCTGACACTATCACCGCCAAAAATCGTTGCAAATGCATTTTTCATGTGTTTTTCACTTCCATGATTTGTAGCGTGTGGTGTACAAATTTGTTGCGCCGATTCATAATTTGTCGCGAAACAAGTTTTCGCAAAAATTTATAAAACGATCAGTTTCCAGCGCAACATGGCTACATCCTGCAAAAACTGTTTCAAATATTTTTTCAATGAGTTTTTCACTTCGACAAGTTTTTGCGTGTCGTGTAAGAATTTGTTGCACCGAGACCTAATTTGTTGCGTGCGTCTGTTTTTGCGTGTCGCGTACGAATTTGTTGCATCGAGACTTAATTTGTTGCGAGAAAATTGTTTGCGAAATTCAATGAAACATTAAATTTCCAGTGCAACCTGGCACTACCACCTGCAAAAACCGTTGCAAATGCATTTTTCCATTTATTTTTCAGTTCGAGACTTTGTTGCGTGTCGCGTACGAATTTATTGCATCGAGAAACAATTTGTTGCAAATAAAGTTTTCGCTAATATAGTTTCAACATAATAAACTATTTTCGAGAAATGTTTCTCTTTTATGACAACCTGAGAATTCTTGCGATTTGTGCTTTTTCGTTCCTTAGAAAACATTTTTGAGTAAAGTGTTTAGGCAATAAAATGGAACGCCTGTTTTTTGAGTAAACTGCTACTACTCTTCAATTTAAATTACAGTAGTCCACGTTTTGTTCCCAAAATCTTTTGAAACCTGTTATCTGCAAATTTTCTTCCTTACTTGTCTTGCACATTTTGTGTTTCATTTTGTATACGATGCACCCGGGATCGTTCGGATTGCTCACTTTTTTAAAGCTATGTTTTCCGGCCCTTTTTTAAAAAATATTTAAACAATTATTTGATCGTTCTTATTTATAAATTATTATTAAAGCGATTTTTCATAAGTTTTAGTGCTATCTTAATTATCAAGTTCGTATTACCAGAAGTTATTAGAAAAAACATTTTATTCATTAATTTTTTGCTATTAATCGTGTGCAACAAATTCCCAACAAATTATTTTTATGACAAGAAGATGTTTGTGCAGTTTTTAAGGCGATTTATGTGAGTGGCAATGCTATACCGGGTGTAACAGGATCGTGGTATACCCCCATTTTCTCCTTTAGTTTTGAAGATAATAGGGTTTTCCCACTAATTTTATTTTAACAATTTGTGTCGTGAAAATAATATAATAAAACATTTTATTAATTTACAACAATTTACTTTTCTAATAAGAATTATTTCTAAGAAAATATCGTTAAAACAACTTGCTGATAATTTCACTGCTTTTTAAAACGAGCATTTTACGCGCCAGAATTACGTATCTACCCGGAAAACCAATGAGATTATGGATATAATTAGTTTGTAATAGATTCTAACTCTAAAACTTCTCAGAATTTCAGTTTGTAATGCTTGTACTGTGATTGGTCTAGAGCAGTGGACGTGTAAATATTGGCCAATCAGAATCCAGATAAATGCCGCACAAGTTATTCGTGAAAGCGTCGGACGTTAATATTTTGTACTGTAGTTTAGGTTTAACCTTCACCGACATTACACATCAGATGACTAACCTAAACCCTTAAATTTATATTTTTATGTTTGTATTGTTTGGAGTGAAAATATTATTTTATCTGTTTCTGGTTTATGTTTTATTAATTCTACAATCAAAATGGAATCAAGTGGAAGAGGGATATGTTAAAGGTGCCGCTGATAATTTACCTAAAGTAGAAAAGTGCTGAGTGCTGTCAATAAATAGAGGTTATGTTATGTTAACAGAGACCAAGAAATCTTGAACAGAGACAACCTCTGTGATTGGATTTCAGGGTGTTGATGTCACAACGCGCCAATTTATGGCTGTTTGAAATGAACCCAATATTTTTCAAACTTCAAGTTTTTTTTTTGTTACTATTAGTAAAATTAATAAGATAATCAATATGCCATAAATCATTTTTTTACGTGAGTTAAGTATTTCAGCAATAATTTTTTTTCTGGGAAAACCCTATTATCTTCAAAACTAAAGGAGAAAAGGGGGGTATACCATGATCCTGTTACACCCGGTATATCTTCACTGTGAAGTTAGCATTACCATGGGTTATTTTTTTTTAAATAATGAGTTACAAATTGTTTCTCACCGCAACAAATTCGCAACAAAAAAACTACAATTAATGACGGGGTCAAAACGATTTCAAAATTTTAAAGTGGTAGTGCTAACTTCACAGAGCTGAAATAGACTGGGGATTGAAGGAGCAGGAAAATTAGAATTTATTTTCAAGTATTATTAATAATGAGAATTAAAATTAAGTGTTTGAGCTATTATTTTTTATTCTTCATTGTAGCACTTGCTTATGAAAGTTTGTTTCTTGTTTTTGTAATTAAATAGAACTGACTAAGTTATGTTATTTTTGTTCAATATAAATCTTCTCAATATTATCATCGGCTTTGATTTAAATAATGACTTTTAAAAAAAAAATCAGTTTATATAAATCATGATTTTTATCTTGATTTAAATCATCCCAACCCTGAAAAATGACAGGGAATCTCACCCTGAAATATCAGCACGCCATTGAAGAACATCCTGTATTTTCTTTGAACTGAATGAAGGATAAGTATATTTCTACCGTTTCAATGAGAAATAATTGTCAGAGCGGGTTGATTAAATCGTTTTTTGCGCCACAGAGGGATCCTAAAACAGTTTGTCACGAATTATAAAATATAAAAAATCCGCAAAGCTTCACGAAGCTCACCCGGTAGATGTTAGACTCCCACCATCGATTTCCCGCTAACGCCACCGTCGGCGCTCACTGCAACCAAACTTTCGACATTTGGGAGAGTCGAAAAAGCTGCCGTCCGTTGAAGACTAGTTGTATCGCCGCGATATGAAAATTCGGTCTTTGCCCTAAAAAGTGTTACAGTGCGTATTTTTAACTAAAAACCAACACAGACATGCTAGTGTTAAAAGTGTTCAGTGTATTTTTCCTCATAGGATGCACGGCCGCCTCAGAATCGTATGAATATGCAGGTAAGTGGTAAATTTTCACCTGTGAACTTATATTTTCAGCCTGATTATCAAGTAAACATAGCTTTTCTCTTATCCAGCGAGCGGCGTACGCCGTAGGGAGGTCAGCCGTCACCCGCTTTACTATTGTCCCCTACGTTTACTCGCGAACCCTTCAGCAAATCAACAAAAACCTTAGACAGGTGTACGATAAATACAAAATGGCGAACCAATACCTTCAACATTCGAAGGAAAATCAACGACTCCTTGAACTAAACGAAAGAAAGTTGACTTTGGAGATCCTCTAGAGACCATCGGCGGCCTTTGTTGACTTGTCGAGAGTTCTTAATTAAAAAAGAAAGTCGAGAAATAATGGATAATCGATTGTTCTAGAGGAAGTTTTATTGATTTACTTTGGTTTTCGACGTTGTTTATAATAACAGTTGAATTATGTGCCATTGTTTAAATGTAGCGTTTGATGTAAAATCGTTATTCGAGTTGATAAGGCCCAACAATGCACCATTTCACTGTTGAATACTCAACGTTTTATCAGTAGCAATGCCGCATTGCATTGAATCGCAAATCCGGTAAAGCTGGCAGAAATGCCTTGCTGACAGCTTTTAATGCTTATTTTGCATTATATTTACGTGTCTTGTTGTTTTAATCTCTATAGGATTATACGACTGTCTTGTTTAAATGAAAATTTAATCGCTGACGAGAGGTTTTATTGAAAAAAATGGATTGTTTGTATCGAAGCCGCTATTGTTTGTTGAAGAGTATTGTCTCTAGTTGGCCCTTTCGCATGGATCAAGTTTGCAAATCACGTCATTACAGAATTTTGTACTAAAATATATAACTTAACGCCATAAAAATAAACTGCATTTGCTGTTAAGGACTGTCAACTTATTTCTTATACCTGTGCAGGTACGAGTCGTAAATTACATCTGTTTTTTGGTCTTGTCCAGTGCCAGCGGCTTACTGGGTCGGTTTTTTAGAAAGGTTATTAGTGTAACTCGGGCTATAAGTTATTGTTTATAAATATTTTTATTGGTTGTGTAGCAAACACGTGGGTATTATCATTAAAAATTAAGTGGGCTTTTTAAATTAATCTCGAGAATAATGAGCGATTAATCTCATGTCGTATAAGTGAGGAAGGGAATCGGATAAAACGTAATAAAAAATTCATATCTACGCATTCTAAGTGAGCTTGAAGACGTAGGGTATATTTTCTCTGACAGTTTTGGAAAGTAGTCCCTTCTATACAGGGTGGATCATTAATAATAGAGGCCATAGTTCAGGGGTAGATTGTTTGGGCCAAAATATGAGGATATAACCAAATATGCTTTAGTAAAATGTGGCTGTGGAAAAAGATACAGGGTGTCAAAGTTCCAAGTTATTTTTTCGTTTTTTACTCAACATCCTCTTGACTGATCTTCGCCACATTTGCTAGAGGAACTTTTCTTATTCTAAGAAACAATAATTTATGTATTACATCACGTTAGTTCAAAGAGGGCGCCGCAGGATCTGTATCTGATGATGATTTTTTTCATATTTTTTTACGAAACGTTGTGGTACTTCTAACCAGAAAATCTGATTAGGGCGTCATATTCCACGTATAAAAGGTACACTTGATAACTCCAACCGTTTTCGAGGAAAGTGCCGTTAAACATTTCAATAATTTTTAGAAACACAAATTCAAATTTAATTCATTAACAGTGTATTTATTGAAAGAAGTATAAAACGTAAGGGAAAACAAAATCGTAATAACAGCGTAAACTCTTTCTCACTTTCTTATGAACCAATGGATTATTTTCATGGTATTGAGATAAATGCATACATCAAAAGATTGTCTAAAATAAGGATCTAATCTTATTACAAGACCAAAAAATAACGTAAAAGTTAACTTAATGACATTTTAAACTTTCCCCCCCATGCAAGAACTCCATTGCTGTAACTTAGAGTAAATGTTCGATATGGTCTCCACCTACTTCTATGCCTTTTCTAATTCTATTATGGCTGTATTCTATTTGGATATTGCAATGAGTATCTCCTTGCCGTAGCACGTCCGCTAAAATTGTTTTCTGCGTAAACACATATCATATTCCTCATTTCCCTATTTGAAAAATTATTATGTCTAGGCATTGTAAATAAAGAAGTTAAAGAAATTAGCTCGAAGAACACAAGAGCAAAATAAAATGATTAAATGACGTAAATGACAGAACTAAAACGTGACCAAAGCACACTTTTCAATAACTTTGTTTCATTAAGTTTGAATTTATCTTTCAAAAAGTTCTTGAAATGTTTAACTGCACTTTCCTCGAAAACGGTAGGAGTTATCAAGTTCTACTAAGTGTGCCTTTTACGTGGAAATGACGTCCTCATCAGATTTTCTGGTCAGTAGTACCACAACATTTCGTCAAAAAAAAAATTCATCATCAGATACAGGTCCTGCGGCGCCCTCTATGATCTAACGTGATGTAATACATAAATTATTGTTTCTTAGAATAAAAAAAATTCCTCTAGCAAATTTGGCGAAGATCAGTCAAGAGGTTGTTGAGTTTTGCAAAAAAACGAAAAAATAATTTGAACTTTGACACCCTGTATCTTTTTCCACAGCAACATTTTACTAAAGCTTATTTGGTTATATCCTCATATTTTAGCCCAAATAATCTATCCCTGAACTATGGCCTATTATTAATGATCCACCCTGTATAAGAATTATCGTGTTGAAAGTGAGCTTTTAAAGTAGAGAAAAAGTTTTGCAGCATAAAGAAAAATAATTGAGGGATCAACGAGATTATGCAGGGATGTTCATTTTTACAGACTCTTCCAGAACACTTATAGTGTAGTCAAATTGGCTCAGAAATGCGTATGTTTCGGAATAATTACGGGAAGCTTGGATTTTTGTGCAACTTTTTAATATACACGTGAAATAGCTTAAAATAAAAAGTTATACTGTTATATTTGCCGGCTAATAGGGTTTTCCCACTAATTTTATTTTAACAATTTGTGTCGTGAAAATGATATAATAAAATATTTTATTAATTTACAAGAATTTACTTTTCTAATAAGAATTATTTCTAAGAAAATATCGTTAAAACAACTTGGTGATAATTTAACTGCTTTTTAAAACGGGCATTTTTACGCGCCAGAATTACGTATCTAGCTGGAAAACCAATGAGATTATGGATATAATTAGTTTGTAATAGATTCTAACTGTGTGTTAAAGAAAGCTTTCCTCTAAAACTTCTCAGAATTTCAATTTGTAATGCTTGTACTGTGATTGGTCTAAAGCAGTGGACGTGTAAATATTGGCCAATCAGAATCCAGATAAATGTTGCACAAGTTATTCGTGAAAGCGTCGGACGTTAATATTTTGTACTGTAGTTTAGGTTTAACCTTCACTGACATTACACATCAGATGACTAACCTAAAACGTCAAATTTATATTTTTATGTTTGTATTGTTTGGAGTGAAAATATTATTTTACCAGTTTCTGGTTTATGTTTTATTAATTCTACAATCAAAATGGAATCAAGTGGAAGAGGGATATGTTAAAGGTGCCGCTGATATTTTACCTAAAGTAGAAAAGTGCTGAGTGCTGTCAATAAATAGAGGTTATGTTATGTTAACGGAGACCAAGATTAATAAACAATCTTGAACAGAGATAACCTCTGTGATTGGATTTCAGGCTGTTGACGTCACAACGCGCCAATTTATGGCTGTTTAAAATGAACCCAATATTTTTCAAACTTCAAGTTTTTTTTTTGTTACTATTAGTAAAATTAATAAGATAATAAATATGCCATAAATCATTTTTTTTCGTGCAACAATTTTTTTTCTGGGAAAACCCTATTGTTTATCAATTGTTTAAACAAACAAAAAAGTTTGCTCTGGTGCCAATGGCCTTTTAAAAAAAAAATTATTAACAGGCAAGGACCAGCCGGGGGGTTTAGTTAAGGTTATAACTATGAGATAAAACAAAAATAAAGTGAAATTGTGAAATGGGGGTGCTTTAGGGGTTGAAAGTGTTTTTTTGCGATTTTCGGCGAAACGTGACCTCCTAGCGGAAAATGTCCGTTACAAAAGTTGTAGATAATAGAAAAATCTAGAGCTTTCAAATAGGCATTTCTCAACATAACCTCAAATTTCCTGAGAAAACGGCGGAAAAACGATTTTTCCGTTGTTTATTTTGTTCTCTCGTAAAAATAATTCAATTTTCATGAAATTATGTGAAAGCATACTTTTTTTGCATTGAATAAGCATAAGTTTCCGAGATATTTACATTTTTCGAAAAAGAAACCAGAAAACTTTATTGGTGTTTTTTTTATATTTAAATATTCTATCCGAGCTCATTTTAACCGTTGAAATGCCTACTTTAAATGATTTATATAAGTATGTTGATAGTTTATTCTCATGTAATCGCTTAAAATTGAGAAAACCAAAAAAATTACATTTCGATTCACGAATTTTTCAAATTTTTTTATTCTTTTCGATTTTTTTTTATATTTACGTAAATAATGGCTTAAATTTGAATGACAGAATTTACTTCAATGTAATATTACTAAAGTTGAATAAATTTAAATGAAGAAAGTGGGGGAAATCGTTCTGAACCTTAAGTTTTTCATGGCAGTGCACCGAGCAATGCACGTACCATACGGAACATCGTAAGCTAGAAGAGTCACTGGCCCAGTGTGCATTTTTATTAATGTACATTTTACTGATTTTTCACTAAATAAATGGTATAACAATGAGTTATCTGTTTTAGGTATATTTGAATAAATAATTATTAAGTAAAACAATTAATTTATTGATATTTTTTTACAAGTTTTGGCCCGCTTTGTCTTCAGGAGTTTTGTAATTTTTTTATAAAAATAAAAAAAATTTGAAAAATTCGAGAGATCATAAAATTCTAACGAATTTTAGTTCTTTTGCATTGTGTTTGTTCTTCTTCATCAATAAAACTTTCAAATTTCGAAGGATCTTCGAGATAATCGATGTCTTCGACCTCTGGTCTGGTCGATAGCCGAGTGGGTTAAGGCGCGAGGTGGCAATCGCGATTAATCACACGGACATCGCACCACCGGGTTCGAATCCTGGCTCCGGCACTGACACTGTCGGAGGAAATGGTTGTATGTCCGCGTTTTTTCAATGTGTAACCCCCTTCCGCACAAGTCCTAGCTTCTGGAATTGGGGGTTGTCTACTTTCTGTGGTGTTTATTATTTATTATCTTCAATTTCAGAATTGAGACTCTTTGCTGGCTCTTCATAGATAATCTCTTACGAATCACTTTAAGTCTTCAAATATTTCTTTATCCCTATTTGAGCAGTTTTCGCGACAAGTACTTCATAAATTTTAAGCCGTGTTTTCGACAGCCACATCTTGAAATCTTTGTTTATTACTGTCGTGAGCAGAAAAAAAATAGGACAACTTTTTTTTCATGTAAATCTATCTCTATTTGAATATGTAATGAGTAGCCGAAATAAAGCAGATATCACTTTGAATTTATTTTTTATTTTAATGCTGTAGTTGTTGCTATAGTAAATGATGGATGGTTAATGAGAGAAATTGCACTGCGTTATAACATTAACAAAAATTTGGTGCGTAACATTTTAAGTAAGTGGAGAATAAACGGTACGATTAGTAGAAATCCTGGATCAAAGGACAAAGGATATCCTACTTAACAAGAAACTAACTATTAATATTTCGTTATTGCACCATTTCTATTTATATCTTCTATAAGTCTGTTTGGCATAGAATTAAATAACCTTATATAATAATCATTAGTAATAATATTTTCCCATGCAGTATTTACTATTTCCGTGGTCTCACATTTCGTTTTTGGATACTTCTTACGAGTAGTCCCCGTACTTCTACCACAGGGTTAAGATCTGGACTATGACTGGGCCAGTTAAGAACATTGATGTTATCTTTATCTTGAAACCAGTTAGTTACGGTATGAGCAGTATGAACGGAACAATTGTCTTGTTGAAATACGAACTCATTATTAGGAAATAATTGTGACACAGAAGGGAGCATAATATTGTCTAAAATCCTAATATACGTTTCACTATTAAATCGTTCCTCAATATGCCACAAAACACCAGGACCACGTGCCGATATCCAAGCCCACATATTGACGGAAAATCTACCACTTTTATCATTGTTAGATATATATTTCTCATCGAATCACGTATTCGGAGGGCAGTAAACACGAATACGACCGCTGTGTGTTGACTGGAAAGTGTTTTCGTCTGTAAAGATTACATTGTTCCAAAAATTTTCATCATGCGCTAAAATTCAAGCGCAAATCCTACTCGAGCTTCTTTATGTTTAGCTTTAAGCGAATATTTCTGCGCTGCTGCATGACAGCGTAGCTCCGATTCTCTTACTCGCCGGCCACCAGACTACTCGATCCAGGAAAATTCGTCTCTTCAGCAGCCTGAATAACTGAGTAAAATGGATTTTCTACTAAAGCATTTACCAATTGCAAATCTTGTTGTTGAGTTGGTATCCCTGATCCAGGATTTCTACTAATCGTACCATTTATTCTCCACTTTCTTAAAATATTACACACCGAATTTTTGTCAATATTATAACGCAGTGCAATTTGTTTCATTGACCATCCATCTGCTGCTTTAGCAATAACTCCAGATTTAACTAAATCGCATATATGAGACATATTAGTTTTTTGCACACTTGCACACATTTTTTTTGCTCACGACCGTACAACCACTTTCACAGCTGCAGATAATACTTTTTAATAATTTTTCGGAAGTTAAGTCTGAACTGTCTGGGATAAATTTGGACACGAGTCTACCTACATGTTCGTTCCAGCCCCATTGATTAACTTTTTGTACTTATAACCAAGCCAAGTTTGCAATTGGCAATGGGGACCATTCTCTTTTATTTTATCCGCCAGAGTGCACCAGCTGTACTCGGTTGATGATAAATCTGGTGTTTTAAAATTGTAACCTATATCTTATTCATCTTCAAGTGTACTAACTAAAATACTGTCATAATTGATTAATCTAGAATAAAAGAGGATTTATAAACAAAAAATTCAACAAGTTCATAAATGTAATTAAGTACCTTTCAACCAAATCAGCTTTTTTTCCATAAACTCTATAGCACCTCTTTTTCTCAGCTCCGGTTTTAAAGTTTTAAACGATTTAATGACCAACTACCGTAATCCTTTTTATCAATTTGGCTCATTTCTACAAATAAGATTGGGAAACTCTCGGAAATCGGGAATTTAAAGTATTTAAAGGTTATATAATATGATACAAGTTGAGGATGACATTAAACCGAATACGCATGGCGTCATCTATTGGATATATTAGGAACTGCCTTGGATTGTTCCTCATTGGTAATAAACTCTATAGGAGTGTTGTGCAGCTGCTCCTACAGTTGGGGGAAGTTTAAATTTAAAGGTAGATTTGTTAGTTGCCAGTTGGTAATGCTCAAATCTTAATTGATTTAGTGACATAATAATAACTTGTCTGTATTTGTGGTGTTCATTTTTTTACTTTTGTAAATTATTGAGATTCATTTTTTGTAATAGTTATTTGGCCTGTATCTTAAAAGAAAATACTGGCTAGGCTTGATAAATTTTTTTGCTCAATTTTGCTATTGTTTTTTTTCCTTTTCCAGCAAAACCGGAAGTTGTATCGCAACCCGAAAGTAGGAATAAACTGAGACATAAAAAACTCAACAAAACTTTACGACCTCATTAAAATACCGGTACTCTTTTTAGTGCTGTTCGTAAATTGACTCGCTTACCTTTATAGGCTTTTAATGTGCGTCGGGTCTCGGGTCGTTATTTGATGCATAAAGCTTTATACTGTGTCTGTGATAACTGCAACGCCTACAGCCCACAATACATATAACAAAAATCTATCAAAATTCGATTAATTGGAATAAAAATAGATTATAAATAATTTCTCAAATGAACTTTATTTAATAATTGGACACTGAGTTTTATAATATATATTATAGTACAATCATAATTATAATTAAATTCTGCTAATTAAATAAAATTACTACGATATTAAACAATTATACATTTTTTAGTTATTTATTATTCTTGATAAGAGAAAAAACATTTATATATTTAAGCAAATTGAAACCATTCACATATTTTCTTCTTCGTCTGAACTGTCGTCTGTACCGGATCCATTTAAATTAATAATAATGGGATGGATAATATCTTCTCTGTCAAAAGTCACTTCCCTGTCCCAATATTTTTGTATTTCCTTATTTGTGTTTTTAATAGTGTTTGACCAAATTTCTGGGGTAATAGTATCTAATGCTTCCGTCCACATATTTATCACTTTTTCCACACCATTACCATCTCTCCCAATATATTTATTATAATATGTTTTTGCTATGCCCCAAACTTTTTCAATTGGCTGGAACATACAATGATATGGTGGAAGTCTGAGGACCTCATGACCGTATTGTTGTGCCAGCTTATCAGCTTCATATTCCTTGGGCGGTTTGTTTCTATAAAAATAAGGTTTGTTAATACATAAATATAAATTCATATGGGTATTAGAAGAGTATAGGAAGACAGTATTATTACTACAAATTACAATTTCTGTCCCTGGACTCTTGATATTAATAAAAGAAAATAACCAGAAGTATCTGATAAAATTAGTTATGATATCGAGTCGAGTGTACATACGTACCCACAAGAGTTAAAAGGCAGTGCACTTTTTATGTACTCGCACTAAATCTCTAAATATATAATAAATAACTTACTGTGCCACCAAGTCAAGTAATTGTA
The DNA here is from genome assembly GCA_963675555.1 of Leptura quadrifasciata. NCBI lineage: Eukaryota > Metazoa > Arthropoda > Insecta > Coleoptera > Cerambycidae > Leptura > Leptura quadrifasciata. Next base: position 91,194,723 of record OY776680.1, on the reverse strand, counting down.
CTTTAAGCATTCCTTCTTCATTATCAATATTTCTGTTTCGTAGCCAGGATATAATATCGACTTTTGTCCAACTCGAATTTGGAATTTTATCCACCAAACTACTGTGATAACTAGCATTATCCATGATTATTAAAGACGGTTCTTCTAAATGTTTTAATAACTGGTGTTCAAACCATTTCAAAAAATTTGCTTTGTTCATCTCACCATGATAATCAGGATTTTTTGTTGATGACGAAAATAATAATGATGCCCCAGGAATAAAACCATTTTCATTTCCAGCATGAAGTATAATAAACCTAAAAATATATTTCTACATTAATAAAAAATAAATTTATATTTAATAAATTTATTATATACAAGGGTCCTATTATTTCAGAAACGAATTTTAGCTACATTGTATATTTTTTCTGTGATTGTACGTGTAAAGTACAAAAAAATGCATTTTTTTAAATCTCCTGTATGTAAAACTCGTTTATGAAAAAAAAACAGACATTTACACACCTTTTCCCTTCAGTTTTGGTTTTTTTCACACTGTCTTTATTTCCATCTAGCCATGATCTTTGTACAGAACCATACTCAAAGATCCACGTCTCATCTAAATACACAAATTGTCGAGGATACCCCAATGAAATATTTTTTACATATTTCTGCAAAAAAGTGACGCGGCTGAAAACAATATTTGGCAGTTCCATTAATCCTCTACATGGATTATCTTTTAGAAATTTGAAACCTATTTTTTTCAATGTTTTTCCCAAGCTACTCAAACTTCCTTTGTAAATGTCCCGTTCAATCAACAGCTCTAAAAGCGATTGTCTGGTAATATGTTGATCTAAAACAATAATAAATACTTTAATAAATATTTCCATACGTTATTTTAATAAATACTCACTGTTTCTGTACATTTCATAAATAACATTTCGAATTGCTGCTTGGTCAAAGTTATCAATGTCGCATACAGGCTTTGTTGTTGGTCCAGTTCTTTTAGGGCTACCTAAAGCTTCCCCAGTCTGCATTTTTTTGGAAACGTTGCTAACAGCACTCAAACTTATGTTTAAAGCATTAGCAACTCTCTGAAATTTACTGGTTATGTTATGATATATATTTAACTTCTGGAATTATACTTGTCTCTCTTACAGCAGTTAATGGTAACAGTGGTCCACCGGCATCACGTTCTCACTCAAAATAATTTATTAAAGAACAAATTAATTCCTGGATATCTTTACTAAATGCCTTCGGCATTTTGACAGGTAACCTAAAAATATAATGCATTAATTTGTTTTCACGCAAATAAATCTTGCTCCACTTACTAGAATAACACTAATAATACAATTATATTAGTTCTGAAAAGAACTGATGGTAAATAAAACAAGGAAACAACAATTAATTAAAAGCACGAGAGAATGAAATCAACAATAAAACAATTCGAATCAATAAAATCGACAGTAAATCGACTTAAAATATCGGTGCTTTTGTAAATTTAGTAAATTTATACTACCAACCTTTCGCGACGAAATTAATTAACTTCTATTTCTAAAAATAAGACAATAATGCTAAGGATTATGAAGCCACATTGAACTGTCCTTATTTCTGAAAAAAGCTTAATAATTTGGTGTCAAGAATTACTCTTTTTAATGTAATTAAAACTTTAAAATTATGTTGGCATTGAGATGTTTTCAATTACGTCACCCGTGACGTGCATCGCCTGAATTCTTGCCCCGACTTTATATAAGGTGTTCCATTAAAAAAATGACCTCGTAGATGCGCCGCCGTAGCGAGTCATCCTGTATATTTCAAAATATTTTTAAAATGTGCGCCTTTTGACAGTGCCACTTCCATAAAAAAATAATTTTCCAAAATTTTCTAATAAGGCCGATATTGGACTTTGACGCACTATTGGGTATGTGCGCTGAAACCTACCCGATTAAATTTAGCTGTAAATCATGTTGACCATCACAGGTCTTCGACAAGCCTGTATGAATATATTACTTTCTAAAGAGCAAGTAATGAATTTACTGCGAATAACAGGATTAATACGTGTAGATTCTTTCGTCAATCTTCCAAAAAGTTTTCTTATGTTTGGCTGGATTCTTGTGGGGGCCACCCTGTACAACACAATAAAAACCATAAAACATGAAATAAATATCCGAAATGGAAGATGAAGGAATAACCTCGCCGGTTATTTGATATTCCGGGAGCTTAGGAAGGGCCCGAGAACGGACATGTATAGAAATGCGCAATAAAATCTTGGGCCTTTGCATTCTTCACAATATGTGCGGCAGTTCCTTCCCGGGGAATGTGAATAGGAGGATTTCGCCGTTCCGGGTGATGGATTTCGCTAATGCTTCAGCAGCCTGGCTTAAAATAATCGCTGTTTCTTTTACTTTTCGATCGACTTTCATAACTTCTGTAACAAGTAATCGACCAGGTATAATAGAGTAAATGAATGTAAGAAAAGTATATAGTCTTAATTGTTACTACTTCAATGTAAAGACTTGAAACTCACTCACCCCGGGGGGGTGGAGCTCCCATTTTACACCCCCAATTCAATAACTCGCAAAGTTTTCAACGAAATCGGCTAAAATTCATATCATGGAGGTTTTTGGGATTGCTGATTACAAATTCGAAGTGAAAATTGGAAAATTTAAAATGGCGGACTTTAAGAATTAATTTCTGATTTACGCCGTTTCTATCGATTTTACTGAGAAATATGTAGAGTAAAAAAGTGTTTAGATGCAAATGCCATTTTGCATAAGAATACACTATTTTGGTAGCCAGATTATTTGAACCCTTTCGCTTCTTCCCCGTGGAAAACCTCCTATGCCAGACGCCAGACTACATTCGACGCGGGTGTATACAGGGTTACTGGTAATTCGATACATTCCTTTGGAGATGTGATGGGGCATGATCTAAGAAGTAAATTTAGCCCTAACATATATTATGCAAAACTCAATAGTTTTTGAGATATTTAATTTTTTTTGTTTTTCTCAAAAAGTAGATCTTAATGTCCTAAAAGTTAATTTTCGAAAAATCTATTTGACATTTTTAAATTTTTTTTTACTGGATTACTTGTCCAATATTATAGATATCCATTTGGAATGAAAAATATCTGGAAACATTTCGATCATGTGAACATCTGAAATAAAAACTTAAATTTTTTTTTTTTTTAAATCGGCTATGAAATTTACCTATTGGGTTTTTTCAAAAAAATATTAACGTAACGCGTATAAATTATTATAAAAACTGCCTTATTTCAATAGCTATCTAACAAGGTACAAGTGTTCAATGTACCCTTAATAGTTCTAAGAAAATACTAGTAAAAATAACACAAGTAGTACGAATTTTATTTTTAGATAAACAGTAAAAAGCATTTTAAAAGTAGAGTTTAATTCTTCATTAATTTCAAAGTTGTACTTTATTTTTTATATGTCTTGCTCAAAATGGGAGCCCCTATTCCGTATACAGACACGGCAGCGTCTTCTTATTTCGGTCCTTGTTATTCTGGTTGTCAGATTATGCCTTATGTGTTGGGCAGCATCGACTATCCTTTGTCTAAGGTTTTTTATAGTATTGACTGGTGTGGCATAGACCATCTCCTTCATATGACCCCATACGTAATAATCAAAGGGTGCTAAGTCAGGGCTTCGCGCTGTCCAAGGTATTGGGCCCGCTCTTCCAATCCAACGGTTAGGGAAACGTTGATCAAGTAACTGTCGTACTGTCAGCCGATAATGTGCTGGACAACCGTCGTTCTGACACATCATTCGCTGTCTGACGGCGAGAGGAACATCTTCTAAAATCACCGCCAGATCATTTCTTAAAAAATTTTCATAGATTTCCCCGCTTAAATTTTGAGGAAGAAAGTGTGGCCCTATTAAATAGTGGCCAATGACTCCCATCCACACATTAACAGAAAATTTCATTTGGAAACTAGTTTCACGTGTTAACTTGGGATTTTCCTCTGCCCAATAATGTAGGTTGTGGAAATTTGTTATACCCTCGCGATTAAATTTCGACTCGTCCGTCCATAAAATACTTGTTAAAAAATTTGCACTTTCTGCATCTGAATTTAACATAAAGCGGCAGAATTCCACTCTCCTTCCAGGATCACCTTCCTCCAAGCCTTGGACAGGGGTATAGTGGTAAGGATGACATCCAACTCTACGTATCGTAGACCAAACTTTCCATTGTGACGCTCCGGTTAGTCTTGCGACTTTATTAGTTGAAATAGTTGGGTCTATCATCATCTGGTTCATAAACGGGAGGAGCACCAGCATCACTTCTTCTACATTTCACGGAGCCAGTTTCAACGATATTTCGATATGCCGTACTGAATACACGTGCATTTGGTAAGCGGCGGTTAGGGTACCAAAGACCATATTCTTGGCGAGCTTCAGCAGCGTTGCCGCCACAGTCTCCATAGACAAACAAGATATTAGCGGCCATGGCACAGAAAATACAATAACAACAACTACGAGCAAAATCAAAATCTTCGATAACTAATTTAACAAGATCAACAAACTTAAGGGACATGGAGATAAGAATGTCAGTTAATGACATATATGCACAAACGTCAAAGTCAAGGACTGACTGACAAATGAAAATGAACGATTAGCCGTTTAATAAATTCCGCCACCAGCATTATCTTTACTAATTTTTTATTAGAACTATCAAGGGTACATTAAACATTTCTACCTAGTTAGATAGCTATTGAAATAAGGAAGTTTTTATAATAATTTGTACGCGTGCTACATTAATATTTTTTTGAAAAAACCTAATAGGTAAATTTCATAACTGATTTAAAAAAAAATTTTTACAAGTTTTTATTTTAAATGTTCACATGATCGAAATGTTTCCGGATATTTTTCATTCCAAACGGATATCTATAATATTGGACAAGTAATCCAGTAAAAAAAAATTTAAAAATGTCAAGTAGATTTTTCGGAATTAACTTTTAAGACATTAAGATCTACTTTTTTGAGAAAAACAAAAAAATTGAAATATCTCAAAAACTATTAAGTTTTGCATAATGTATGTTAGGGCTAGATTTACTCCTTACCTCATGCCCCATCACATCTCCAAAGGAATATATCGAATTACCAGTAACCCTGTATACAGTAGATCTAAACGCACTGGGGACAGTTTGATATTAGACAAGCAAGTGATAAGATGAAATCAAGTATCAAGTTGTGATTTAAAGTAGTGAATTTATGTTGGGTTAAAGTATAATTAGTTTTGTTAATTTTAAGGATTAATTATTGTAAAATTAATTGATTAATAAATCAGTAGTTTGTGAAAATTCTTGTTAGGGTGTTTACTGGGGATTGTAAACACATAACAGTACTGTAATGCTTGTTTAGGTATTCGATACTAGTAATTTTTAAATTAAGAAGTGTCTCATGATGCAGTTTAGTACTTCTTTATAAAATATTTAGTCGTAAGTAATAATCATGTTTTTCATTTTAATGCAAATTGCATATTACTCTATAGCATTTTAAACAAAAAGTAATTTTTTTATTTTCATTTAGCCATAAATCATCCGGAGTCCCACAGGGTTCTATTCTAGGTCCTTTATTTTTCATAACTTTTATAAATGATATTACCGCCAATATTGATGTAAAATGCCTTCTATACGCTGACGATTTAAAAATATTCTGTCAAATTGACTCAGTGGTCGATTGTGAACAAATCACAAAAATACATGGTGTATGGAAAATAACCTGTTTTTAAACGTCCACAAATGCAACGTTATGTCGTACTCAAGAAAGCAATTCACTTATGAATTTGATTATAAAATTGAAAATACCTCTCTGAATAGACCTAACAATGTTAAAGATCTCGGAGTTATGTTTGACTCAAAGTTAACATTTGTTAATCACATTAACTCTACCGTTACATCATCTTTCAAGACATTAGGATCTGTCTTAAGAAGCATTAAAGATTTTCAAAATATAGACACGTGCAAATTATTGTTCAATTGTTTGGTAAGATCAAAATTAGAATATGCCTCGATTATTTGGAATCCAATATATGATTGTCACATAGCATCATTAGAAAACATTCAACGTCGCTTCCTAAAAAAATTACACCTTAAATCATTTGGCAACTATCCGCCTAGAGGATATCCACATGATATTCTTTATCTACTTTTAATTTTACTTGTCTTTTAAAGAGGAGGATGACGCAATCTATAATTTTCCTCTGTAAAATTATTCATAATACTATTAAATGTATTTTTTACGCTGTACCTCGTCTTAATTCAAGACATTGTGAAACATTTTTAATACGTACTCCAAGAACCAACATCTTAATTCAATCCCCCTTCTTTCAAATGTTTTCTAATTACAATAATGTCAATACTATAATAGATATTTTCAGCACAAACATTCATAGTATTAAACAATTATAGTTATTTAATGCTAGGTGTTTATCGTTATATATTTCATTTGAAGAAAAAAGATAAGAAATGTGATTATTTATTATTTCTTTTTATTTGTTGCTTGTTTTGTTGAAGTACATTTTTGAACTGATGGGATTGCTTACAAAATTTTAGGGACACTTGCCACTTCATGTAGCGTGGTCATGATAGCATGATCATAATCCAAACCCAACAAATAATGAGACTGCGTGTTTGATGGAGTTATTTTGTAACAAAATTATTCAAAGTAGACCACGTAACCTTTTTAAATTTTATAAAAAATACTGAATATTTAAAAGTACTTGGAGTACTTTTTTTAAGTAACAATTATTACTTATTTATAAATAAGTACAAGTATCCAGTACTTTTAATTAAAGTACTTGAAGCACAAGTAGCAGTACATGGATTTTAAAAGTACTTAGAGCGAAATACTTAAAGTAAAAATGTACTGATTACATGGAGTACGTGTTAATAATGAGTACCTCAACTCTATTTTCATCGTATCCATAAAAAAATCATTTCGCTCAATATAATTTTGAAGTCATTGGATATTTTCATGTTTAAATACAGGGTGTCTCACCGGGAACTGAATCGATCGATATAGAGAAAAGTACGCATCAGAAAATTTTGAAAATTTAAACTAATGTCGGTGTGGTCAATCCAACTAAATAATTACAAGCAGCTGGCATTTCCGCTTATACCGGAAGTCGATACCAAGTTGCTTACTTCAAATGGAATACCCTATATATTTTAGGGTTTTCGAAAATACCATAAAATTCTGAATCGAAAATATGTAGCATATCCTATACTTAAACCTAGCCGTTTCAGAGATTTTTTGACATTTTATAGAAAATTTGACAGGTGCAACGGGTTGCAAGAACTGTTATAATTTTCTTCGTTTAGAAGATCCTCATTTGCTTCTTGTCACGTAAAAAGAACACAAGGAGAACTGCGTTCTACAACTAAAATAAATTCAATAATATCATACCAAGTGTTCCGTTTTTCGCGTTACATTTTGTCAATTTCAAACAGCGAAAACTTGTTTAGGTCAAATGGAACACCCTGTATTTTTTTACATCAAGTTGTGTAAAATTGAATTCCCTTTTTTCTGATATTAGCATTGTGGGGGTTAAAGTTACAATTTTTTGAAATATTTGCGATTTTATTAGAAGTTCATGAATTGTTGTAATCATTTCATCAAAATAGCCTTCATTAGAAACAATCAGGCATTATGTTATGTCAAAAAATGCCAGCACGTTTAAATTGTACCAACTAAAACTTTTTAAATTTGTTTATTATTTATGGAGAATGTGATAAAGTAATATCAAGAACTTGCAGCACATTTGCTACTCGATATGCACAAAAACGCAAAATAACACTAACACTGTAACATGCGTATTAATCGAATTGAAGATATGGCATGAACTAAAATAGCAGAGATAAGATCAATTTAAAATATGATTTCATTTTAATTTAATAATTGCTCAAAATTCCGCCCTCGAACCTCGACACATTTTTCGCACCTTCGGATTAGTTCCTCATGGGTAGCTCTTCTAATTGAATCCTGTGATATGTTTTGAAATGCATTTCTTACTCTGCATACAATCTTCAATGGTTGTTAATGGGCTCTCATAAACTTTATTTTTAATAGTTCCCCAAATGAAATAATCCAGAACTGATAAATCGGGCAAGCGAGGAGGCCATAAGAAAGGTCCATTATTGGCAATCCATTGATCATAAAAAGTTTCTTGTAAATGATTATTAATTAAATATGCGTTATGTGGGGGAGCACCGTCGTGCTGATAAAAAATGTTTCTATGTTCGGCGAGAGGTAAATTTTTTAAATAGTTATTATTCAAATTTTGTAAGATATTCAGATATCTTTCACCTAAAAAAAAAAAACAAAAATTTATCTATACATATTAGCAGAAGAGAAAATTTAATTTACCGTTTAAATTTTCCTGATAAAATTGTAATGCCATCACTCTATCGTTTCTTATGGCACAGTAAACATTGAACTGCCAACTTTCCTGAAAGTTTCGCTCTCTGAACATATGAGGATTTGAGTCACTCCAATAATGCGAATTGTGTCTATTAAAAAGTCCATTTTTAGTAAAGTTTGCTTCATCTGTCCATGTAATATTTCCCAAATAAGAATCGTGACCATCAGACCTTATTAGAATAAACTCACAAAAATTCTGTCTTCTTAGAAAATCTGTTTCTTTTAACCCTTGAACCATATGGAATGAAAATGGGTGAAACTTATGTTTTAATAAGATTCTGTGAATTGAATCCTTGCATAGTCCCGATCCAGAGCAGCTTGTCTTAATGACATCCTTGAAAATGCATGAAAATATCCCAGAATGACTATTTCAATGGTTTCGTCATCAACAATAGGCTTTCTTCTTTGCATTTTTGCCTTGACAGAGCCATAATTTTTAAAATTTTCCAGTACGCTTTTTACAGTGTTTGGTGACGGTTTCCGTTTTTCTGGAAATCGACTAGCAAATGTGCTGCAAGTTCTTGATATTACTTTATCACATTCTCCATAAATAATAAACAAATTTAAAAAGTGTTCGTGGGTGTAATTTAAACGTGCTGGCATTTTTTGACATAAGATAATGATTGATTGTTTCTAATCATGGCTATTTTGATGAAATGATTACAACAATTCATGAATTTCTAATAAAATCGCAAATATTTCAAAAAGTTGTAACTTTAAGGGAATTCAATTTTACACAACTTGACGCAAAAAAATACAGGGTATTCCATTTGACCTAAACAAGTCTTCGCGGTTTGAAGTTGACAAAATGTAACGCCAAAAACGGAACACTTGGTATTATTGAATTTATTTCAGTTGTAGAACGTGCTTTTCCTTGTGTTCTTTTTACATGAAAAGAAGCAAATGAGGATCTTTTACACGAAGAAAGTTATAACGGTTCTTGCAAACCGTTGCACCTGTCAAATTTTCTATAAAATGTCAAATATCTCTGAAACGGATAGGTTTAGGTATAGGATATGCTACATATTTTCGACTTAGAATTTTATGATCTTTTCGAAAACCCTAAAATATATAGGGTGTTCCATTTGAAATAAGCATGTTGGTATCGACTTCCGGTATAAGCGGAAGTGCCAGCTGCTTGTAATTATTTTAGTTGGATTGGTCACACCGACATTAGTAATTATCTAAATTTTCAAAATTTTCTGATGGATACTTTTCTGTATATCGATCGATTCAGTTCCCGGTGAGACACCCTGTATGTGACAATATTCGAAAAAATAAGGCTTGTTTTTGGCAGCGTCGACGTTTGTGACTTTCCACTGGTGCTCTGGGTATATTTGAAATGAAACCTCTTATAACATACGACCCCACTAAATGAACAATTAGGACCTGCAGTACCGGTAGTCAGCCATGCTATAGAACCACAGCGACCAGTCCGCAAATACACGCGAGCAAACAGCATACAAAAAAGGCAAACAAAAGTGGATAACCCACCTGCTGCTTGAACGCGTATGCAACGATAACAATGTTACGCCCTTTGGTGAACGAAAGAGCCCTTAGTCTTTGTTGGTTTTATACCTGCCATGTGTTGAAGCTGTCTCTGCATTGATTGAGGCATTTTGTTGTTTACACATGGTGTGGCGCTGAGTCAAAGGGGGTTGTTTAAGAGATTCATAATTTTTATTTTTAAATATCACATCTTCACAGTAACTGATAGGAAATTAAATCGGAGGTTGAAAATTATCATCCCACAACGATATTAATTTCAGCAAAATCAAATCATTTGTGTTATTAATTATCAGTGACAACCTTAAAATAACTCAATCTAACACGCCGTAACGATGGACAGTCTGAATAAATTTACTGCTACTGCGGTTCCCCGCGAGAGTGACTTTTCCCCGTTTAGAATGCACTTCGTGTTGCTATCCCCTAAGGAAATTTGAAAAATGAACTAATTTGTATCTTATAAAATACGAGGGAACAATTTAGGAACTTAGCCGTCGTTTTTACAAGAGATGAATACGGAAACAGATTATCCCGTGATGGATAACGTAAAAATGAAGACTGCTTTCGAACCGGTCTTGAATTACAATTTCCCAGGATGCCTTAATCTAGCTTCGCTAATTTACTTTTTGATCGTTCTCGTGTTTTCTTATTCGCAAATAGCAGAAGTTAGAGCCATATGCCAGCTTTCATTGCATTTGAACAAAATAGTTATTTATGTGTAGTCCAAGTAAGGACTTCCCTACACTTAAAAAAACGCAACAAAAACTTTACGCGCGAGCCTGTATTCAAACGACCCGACGCACGTTAACCTATAGAGGTAAAGCGAGTCAATTTGCGAACAGCAAGAGTACCGGTATTTTAATGAGGTCGTAAAGTTTTTGTTGCGTTTTTTATTCGCCGGGAACTTATTACTTCAACTATACCGAGGGCGATATAGATATGTTTGTGCCCGCGGGTGACGAATTTTTATCCGAGGGCCTTGGCTAGAAGTACCTTTCCAAAATGCGAAAACCAGAAATATTTTGGACAAGGCAAGCAAGTCCATGGTTAGGGAAAGAATTCAATATCATAGGTACCAAAAAGAACGAGCTATTGGCGACATTACTTACACGGAGAATGAACTAGGCAGGAACATTATAGAACAGGATTATCAGTTTATAATCCGGAATGTCAGGTTGAGTTACGAAAAATATTTTAATCTGCAAAAAGGTACGTATTTACATAAATTTAGAAACTTAATAAGGGAAAAACAGGTTAGGCAATTACAAAATATAAATAATAATCCTTTAATTGACAGGACTGTCATTAATATGTCAAAAAGACTTTTGTCCATTTCAGACAGGCTTGTCCTATCAAAAGGATTAAATTTTGCAATAAACCCGAAAACTGTTCCAAAATTTGATATAGTAGCGGCAATAGAAAAAACGGCTCAAAATTTACCAACAGATAATGGTAATGAATATCGCATACGGGCAAAAATTGCTTTAGAGAAGCAATACAAAATTAAAGATAATTTAACTCCAGAAGAAAAGTTATCGATACATTCTTTAAAACGCGGTGAAAGTATAAAAATTTTGCCAGCAGACAAAGGTAATGCCACAGTCATTATAGATAAAGATATATATAACACAAAAATCATGACTCTTGTAAATGAGGGACCCTACTCAAAACTAAACAAAGATCCAACAAAGTCAATAGAGAGCAAAATTTACAGAACTTTGTTTAAATACAAACATGAATTTAATGATTTTGAACGAAGGAAACTTACACCGCATCATAGTAAGCCTCTTCATTTTTATGGCTTACCAAAGACACATAAACAAAATATTCCTTTAAGACCAATTGTTAGTTCTATTAATTCACCATGTCATAATTTGGCAAAATTTTTACTTAAAATTATTGTCCATTATCTGGAAACACCGATTCATATATTAAAAATAGTAAACATTTTATAGAAAAAATTTATGAAAACGATATTCATGAATCACACCTGATGGTTAGTTTTGATGTAGTTAGTCTTTTTACCAATGTTCCGGTAGATGAAACCTTAAAAATAGTTAAAGACAGGTTACCAATTGATAATAATTTGGACACTAGAACTAAATTAAGTGTAAATAGCATAATGGAACTCTTAACACTGTGTATAAAAACAACCTATTTTCAATTGGACAATGAGTTCTATCAGCAGGATTTTGGTATGGCTATGGAGTCGGCATTATCACCAATTTTAAGCAACATATTTATGGAGAACTTTGAGAACACACATGTTCAAAATTGTATAAACAAACCGGTTGTCTGGTGGAGATATGTTGACGACATCTTTGCAATTTGGCCTCATGGTGTCGATTTACTAGATAGTTCTTTGGAAATTATAAATAGTAAGGAGCCGTCTATTAAATTCACATTAGAAGTAGAAAGTAGGAATGAACTACCGTTTTTAGATGTTTTAATTAGAAGGGTAAATAATACAAGCGTTGAAACAAGCGTTTATAGAAAACCAACACATACTAATAGATATCTAAATTTTAACTCAAATCAGTCAATAAATGTTAAAAGGGGTGTTGTAAAATGTTTATACGATAGGGCCAAAATAATTTCATCTAATAATGAAATACTAAATAACGAGAAAAAATTTATCAAAGAGGTTCTAGTACAAAATCAATATCCTGAAGCCTTTGTTGATAGAGTTTTCATAAATGTTGAAAATAGGAACAATCAGGTACGACAAAAACCTGAACGTCATTATACAGCAATAATTCCTTATGTATACGGACTATCGGAAAAGCTACGCCGTATAGGTGACAAATTTGATGTTAGGACGGTATTTCAAACGGGGAACACTTTAAGATCTATTTTAACAAAAACAAAACCGATAAACAGGGAGCAAAATTAAAAAAACTGTATTTACAATATCCCGTGCGAATGTGATAAATGTTATGTGGGTGAGTCATCCAGACCTTTCAGTGTAAGGTTGGATGAGCACAAGAATTACATTAGAAAGAATGAAATTCAGAAATCAAAGATATGTGAACATGCTTGGGAAAACGGACATAGAATAAACTGGGACTCGGCAAAAATTTTAACAAAAGAAACAGATACCAAAAAAAAAAAGAAAAATTAAGGAATCAGCAATAATCTTATTAAATGAAGATAAGTGCGTATCGAATTGTTCTGTAGATATTTGTACAACCTGGCTACCAATGTTAAAAGAAGAACTTAACAAACTCAACATTATATAAAAGAAAATATCATCAGTTCAATGTTCTGTGTAAGTAGTAAGTATCTATGGAAATAACATAAACAAACATAATCTTAAAGCTGTGTATTTGACATACACAGCAAAATAAGAGTTCTTCAAAAAAAAAAAAAAGCTTTGAAAACGGAAAGAGATTACTTTCCGAAACGTCAGCTAAATACATTATTTCTGTGTTTATTCCGATTTATATTATTTGCAAAACATAACCTCTGACTTTTCCTTTGGCGTAAACGTCACGGGCGCAGAGGCTTTTTTTCCAATAATTCTATTATTTTGTAGATTCGGTGATTTGTTTTGTAGAGGATAATAATACATGTGGTAGAAAACCCAAATAATAGGAAAGAATATCTGTTTCTATATTCTACTTGAGTTAATCCAGAGCAAAAATTGCATTGGCAAAATGTAACGAACATATTATAACGATCAATGTGAGTGAAAATCATTTTTGAAAATTCTAAATTTTTTAACGAGTGTGATTGAGTGAGAGTTTAAGTATTAACTGACATGATCTGTCAAAAAATTAAATTGTCAAGTTTGTTCATAGCCAACTATTTTAAAATAATTGAAATAATAGTGAAATCATGAAATACAAACAAATGGATATTATACTTAAATTAATTGGTAAAGACATTTTAACTTTCTGAGCAAGGAGTGACGCTTTTATGGAGGACCTCTATACATTGGCATAACTGCGAATACTCTCCATAATTGCTCCATGTTGCTTTCTTGATTATTATTTTGTTTTTGTTACCTGAATTTACATTATTCTTCTTAATTGTGTTAATGTTTTATTATAGTGAAGATTTGAACAACTTATTGAATTATTTTATCGTTTCATTTAATCATACTTCTCCACGGCAAGTATAATGCTTGTTAAAAAAAATTTATGTTTTAAAAAAAGTTTTTATAATTACTAACGTAGTACCAATGAATAAATATGGCATGAGATATATCGTTGAAAAGGGAGGAAAATACTCTATCTAATGGCGCCATTTCGCGCCCGTTTCAAAATAATTTTTTTAACAGGCTGAAGAGTAAATTTCAAAATACAGCGGTTTTGAAAAAAATTAGATAAAACCTCGTTGAAACACTCCGTTTTGCAAAAAATTTTCGCCCTACAATTTTTCTCGTATCTCTTCAAATAACGGAGATATTTGGCCTAGACGTTTTCCACATTTTCGATATTTTCCGCCATAACTCTTAAAGTAGGCCATGGATTTCAAATGTCTTTACACCATTTTGTAGGTTATATAAATCGTCACAATTTTCGTAAGAATAATTTTTTTTGTACGACCGATATTAAGTGAGATATTCTCGAGTGCCCTGATAAAATGGACAGCCTGTATACGACAATAAATAACTCGAATACTAAGTAGGGTGAATATTGAAATCTTAGATATGATATTATTTTTTTGTAAATGAATTAATATTTTTTAACGAAATTTGACATACAGAGGTTTTAGGTCATGCCGAACAAGGTTCTGTAAAATCAAAAACCCTATCTCAATCGCTAATATAAATTCCTAATTTTTGCCAATTTCTTTTTATCATAGTAGGCGTATTTAATTTCTAAAAAGATTTTTTTTTAAATATCTTTTTCATCACAAACTAAAATACAACAATTATACAAAATCTAAATTGATCAACAACTGGCCGAGATATTAGGGTAGTGGAGAAAAATGAGACACACTGTATAAAAAAATCATGCAACTTTCTCATTACACAATGCTCGTTTATAAAGGCATACTGAATTTTATTTGTAAGTAGCCGTTAACATAACCAAATTATTTTTCTTCATCTCAGGAGCTGTGCGCCGACCCCTTAATCTCTCCCCGTCCCATAAAGAATCCTCCGCAAATCGGGCTTTATGTGAATGCTTACTTACGCCTTACGAGGCAAGATGTATGAAAAAGTGTAAAGTGAAAATGGAAAGGTGCATAAAACCCTATTAGTCGTCCTGGTTGGGCCGTCCGGACCTACCCGCCGTTCAAAGTGAAGGGATCTGGGATTTACGAGCGACTGGGGGTTTTATTGAACGAAATCTATTCCGTTGGAGTTTCGGCGTGTCGTTCCTAGTCGTGTTTAAAATCCCCTTTTACGGCGAATTTCCGCCAAACGTGGAAAATCTGAGATACCCAAATTAATGAATATGGGTTAGTGCAAGTGTTGCGGTGTATCCTGGCCTGTGAAATATGGCCCCGTGTTGGGTACTGCGGGCGTGCAAAAACAGGACGGGCTTTTCCCAGGAAAGCTGTTATGGCATCTACAGGGTGATCCGATAAAAAATCCTGTAAAATGATGTTACGTCCCAAGAAACAATTTAAATTTTTTAACAACCTGCGGGACATTAAACATAATATTTTTAGTCGCAAACTCCTCTATAAATCCTTATTTTACTATAAGGAAAGTAACCAGACTGCAACCAAAGTTACAAATCTGGCGCGTTAAGTGTAATAATTGCATATTACCATCAAAACGCTAATGCTTCGATTGCAACAAACACCAGCCGAAAGACTGATCCTACTTAAAGGAGCTCCCCTGCCAGTCGTCACACACCACTTGCAGACTGCAGTTTCGAGCTGTTGGCTCTCGTCAGTGCAAGGTAGGTATGCGACGACCGACATGAGAATCCTTTGACTATAGTACATCCCGGAATTTTTACAATAGCGACATGTAAAACAGCTAGCAGGCGCCATCTAGTGGGACTTTCATAAGATCTGTTTACCAACTTGCTTATTTCAAATGGAACACCCTATATATTTTAGGGTTTTCGAAAAGAGCATAAAATTCTGAGTCGAAAATATGTAGCATATCCTATAGCTAAACCTAGCCGTTTATATTTGACATTTTATAGAACATTTGACAGGTGCAACGGTTTGCAAGAAGAGTTATAACTTTTTTCGTGTAAAAGATCCTCATTTGCTTTTTGTCACGTAAATAGAACACAAGGAGAAGTACGTTCTATAACTGAAATAAATTCAATAATATCATACCAAGTGTTCCGTTTTTCGCGTTATATTTTGTCAACTTCAAACCGCGAAAACTTGTTTAGGTCAAATGGAACATCCTGTATTTTTTTACGTCAAGTTGTATAAAATTGAATTCCCTTTTTTCTGATATTAGCATTGTGGGGGTTAAAGTTACAACTTTTTGAAATATTTGCGATTTTATTAGAAATTCATGAATTGTTGAAATCATTTCATCAAAATAGCCGTGATTAGAAACAATCAGTCATTATCTTATGTCAAAAAATGACAGCACGTTTAAATTACACCACGTTTAAATTACACCCACGAAGACTTTTTAAATTTGTTTATTATTTATGGAAAATGTGATAGAGTAATATCAAGAACTTGGAGCAAATTTGCTACTCGATATCCAGAAAAACGGAAACCGTCACCATACACTGTAAAACGCATACATGGCTCTGTCAAGGCAAAAAATGTAAAGAAGAAAGCCTATTGTTGATGACGAAAACATTGAAATAGTCAATTGTTGATGACGAAAACATTGAAATAGTAATTCTGGGATATTTTCATGCATTTCCAAGGATGTCATTAAGACAAGCTGTTCTGGAATCGGGACTATGCAAGGATTCAATTCAGGGAAACTGATTTCCTAAGAAGACAGAATTGTTGTGAGTTTATTCTAATAAGGTCTGAGGGTCACTATTCTTATTTGGAAAATATTATATGGACAGATGAAGCAAAATTTACTAAAAATGGACTTTTTAATAGACACAATTCGCATTATTGGAGGGACTCAAATCCTCATATGTTCAGACAGCGAAACCTTCAGGAAAGTTGGCAGTTCAATGTTTACTGTGCCATAAGAAACGATAGAGTGGTGGCATTACAATTTTATCAGGAAGAAAATTTAAATGGTAAATTAAATTTTCTCTTCAGCCAATATGTATAGGTTTGTTTTTTTTTTGTTTTTTTTTTTTTTTTTAGGTGAAAGATATCTGAGTATCTTATAAAATTTGAATAATACCTCTCTCCGAACATAGAAACATTTTTTATAGCACGACGGTACTCCCTCACATAACGCATATTTAATTAACAATTATTTACAAGAAGCTTTTTATGATTAATGGATTGCCAATAATGGACCTTTCTTATGGCCTCCTCGCTCGCCCGATTTATCAGCTCTGGATTATTTCATTTGGGGCACTATTAAAAATAAAGTTTATGAGAGCCCATTAACAACCATTGAAGATTGTATGCAAAGAATAAGAAATGCATTTCAAAACATATCACAGGATTCAATTAGAAGAGCTACCGATGAGGAACTAATCCGAAGGTGCGAAAAATTAAATTAAAATGAAATCATATTTAAATTGGTCTTATCTCTGCTATTTTAGTTCATGCCATATCTTCAATTCGATTAATACGCATGTTACAGTGTTAGTTTTATTTTGCGTTGCTTCGAATGCAAGAGGTCGTAGGTTCAACCTCCCCCCCCCTATTTCTTCTTTTTATCTCTAAAATTTTGTCTGTATATAATAATCTCAGTAAAATTTTAGGTGGTATACCGATTCTTCACTGGAATCACTCATTATAAATTATTTTTTAGGTCAAACTGCACGAATACACACTGGCAATTACTTTGACAGCTTACGCATTAACTTGAATTTTTTAAAACGAATAGTTGCCTATGTACCTAATACACAAACTGTGATTGGTCTGTTTCATATCCATCCTAGAACGTATATGAAATATATCTGTTCAGTTAAGAGCGCTCCGGATATAAGCCGGCAAGACGCTTCGATTTACTCTCATATAAATCATTATTTTATAAGACGGCTTTCACTAAAAGACATTAAAAACATGTTGCAATGTGGGATGATGAGAGAAAAAAAAAGTATATATAAAAAAATATAATTTTTTTCTTCTGTTTTTGATTTGCAAAAATAATTTTTATCATCCCACATAGGTATTATTAAAATGAAATTAGCTCTAATGTCCTCAGGAGTAAAGAGAGATTTAAAGATTAGGTATAATAAATTTGTACAATGTTTATTAATGTGTGTGTGTGTGTGTGTGTGCGCGCCTCGGGTTAATGACTACGGTTACAAAGATCATTCGCCAAAGAATTTATTAATAATATGTTGTAAACGCACGTTGTTTTTTAAACATAAATTGCTCGAGAACGACTTTGTTTATCGAAATGCAATAAGAATACCTTTTTTATTATTAATGACCTGAAAATTAGTTTTTTATAGTAATTTTTAGAAATTTAATGTATTATGTGAGTCGGATGGAACCTCGAAAAATATAAATTTTTCTTGGCCTATCGAGGCTATGCCCCCCCCCCCCCCTGTTTTCGAGGATGGTGAACACGATGGCGGTGGTTAAATCTCTCTACGAAGTCACCCCACCCCCCAAACGGCTAAAAACCACCCCCGAAAAGGGCAAACCGCGTGTTTTACCAGCCGAGCCTGTGTTTGTTACCCCAGTTTTCGAGGATGCTGAGCACGATGGTGATGTCGAGACCTCTTCTCAACCCCCGCCAACCCTCCAAACGGCCAAAAACCGCCCTCGAAAGGGGTGACACGCGGATAGGCCATCTTCTCTCGGCTAAACCCGTGTTACCCCCCGTTTTCGAGGATGCTGAGCATGAAAAAAATATCGCGACCTCTGCTCGCTTAGTAAATGGACAAAAATGTCATTACACTCTTACTTCTTACTAAACGGGCAAAATTATTATTATAGTCGTAGTTTTTGATTTTTTTACGGAAGAATTTTATTCAAAAGTACGTGGGCTCGCGGCGGCGAAAAGTTGTACACACAGAGATGTTATCTGGTACACATCACCCCGCTCAGGACCTCCGCGGCGTCACTTTTACTGTTTGTAGTCAATCAAGATACCTGTAATCATCATCCGGTATGTATTCAATGATCTGTGAACTTACATACTTACTAAAGCCGTGTATTAAAGGGGTAGTTTTTGTCCGTTTGAGGGTCAGTTCGCCTCTGAGAGAAGATCCTACATCACCGTCGTGGTCAGCATTCTCGAAAACGGGGTAACACAGGTTTGGCTGGTAGGAAACAGCGGATACACGATTTACCTCTTTCGGGGTTGGTTTAAGGTCATTTGGGGGGTTGGAGGGTCATGGAGGGGTCTCGACATAGTAACACAGGTTTGGCTATTAGGAGATGGGAGGGGGGGGGGTGGTGGTGGTTTTAGGCCGTTGGGAGGTGGGGTGTTCAATTAAGGACTTTTTAAATTAAATTTTTTCAAATGGAACACCCTGTATCTTTTTAGAAATGAAAACCGAACACTTTTTGTAAGTACTTTCCTATGGCTAATTGAAACCATCTTAGTTATATAAATAAATAATTGCCAAATTCAAGAATAAACTTAAAAAAAATTTATTAGAAGAATTTATAATAGGTGTTTGACGTGTTGCCCATTTTGATCGACACACGTCGTTATGCAAATTTGAAATGAGACCATTTAGTGAAGCCATTTTTTCCAATCCATTGAAATGAGTAAATAATATTTAACCAGTCCTTTACTGTAATTTTTTTTTTGTAAATTTTTTTGCTGTTTTCGTTATTCGACAAGCAATAAAACCTCAGTTTGGTAAATTGTCGTGTGAAAAGGACCATTTATCACACTTATCGGTCGTTACAATTTGTATTGAATTTAAAATATTTGTAATTTTACGATATGAATTTTAATAAAGCGGAACTTGTAGACATAACTTTTGTTTTGGGCGAGCCAGACAGAAATTGTTTACTTGCCAATAGAATTTATCACCAACGTTATCTTGAAAGAAGGATTCCTGATGTTAGCAGCTTCCAAAACCTTCTCGATAGATTTCTGGAAACTGGAAATGTCGAATATAAGAAAAGTGAAAGAATAAAACGTGTTGTGAACGAAGAAAGAAAATGAGTTTTCTGTGGTGCTGGCAACGGTTGAGAATCCCCATGTTACTCAAAAGAGAAGTGAGCTCATTAATAGGAATAAGTAGTCGGTAGACGGACGGGGAAATAGTCTCGTTAGGCTAAGAAAAATTCATATCCCTGTTAGACTTACAGAATGCACTAAAAATGCACAAAAATTGAAAAGTTATGAGTAAAATACTGACAGTCACCCCCTAAAAACTACCCCTTAAACAGAAGAGAGGGTTTGACTGATACCATGTAAACTAGTGTCTGGATGGCCTATGACTAAGTTCAAAATATGAATTTGATATTTTAAGGGAATCGGAAGATATTCCAGAAAAACTGAAATTTGTTGTCCTACTTTTAAGGGGCATATCTTCCTTATTATTCATTTTCGGAAATAAGTTTATATAAAAGATTACCATTATCTTTGGATGCACTATCAGTCGCAGAAATATCGAGAGACAATTTTGGACCACGTTGGACAAAAAAGAGTAATTTGGATGCAAACAAAAACAGATTCAAACTGTTAAAAAATTTATTAAAATTCATTGTTTTTTAAAATGGAGACTGTTTAAGATAACATTTGGGGTTTTTAAGATTATTGATATTTCTCACCGATTTAGTAATTTGTTAGAGGAACTAATCCCTGAGTAATAAGGCGACTTTAGTCAACAGTTTCCTTTTTTACGAGGGAACAACGAGTTGCCAAGGGTAGTGCATCACGCGCTCGTTCGATTTTCTAATTTTAAACGCGTTTAGAGAGAAACACAGTGGTATATGGGAGAAACATTTTCCATCCGAAGTAGACAGGTTGCTATTTGTCAATGTCTGGTACTTTTACTACATTAATGCCGGCGTTCGGGCGCACATAAACAAATATCTTTAACGCCAGCACAATTTATATTATGTTGAACCTCGCTCTCCGGCCCCAACCTGTCTGTTTTTTTTAACAGACAACCTGTCAGTTGTATTTATCTGGCACTTTTGTTGAGCTGTATTTATTTCGACGATGAGCCGTTTAATCGGCCGTGAGCAAGCGGCCGTTCCGCGTTGTTATTTTCTTGTACCTAAATAAGATAGTGAAAAAATAGACCCTTTTTAAAACTGCCACATACAGTTTGTCCGCCGAATTTTCTATCGAAGAGGAAAAACTATTCGACTTTTGATTTTTCGGGTTGAAGCATTACCCCCCTCTGTAATTACTAAAGAAAATCCTCCTTGATCGCGAAGCAATCAAGAATATATTTAATCCCACCCAGTAATTATTCATCTCAATTTTATGTTAAGACAAATAAACCAAATAGGCCAATTATGTGATCGTCTAGTTTTACAAAGTTAGGACCCAAATTACGTTGTGCTTACCCAAGTTTTTTATGCAAAGTTTGACATTACGGTTTCCTATCTGATATTATTTACCTTATTTATTAGTCACTCTTTTAATTTAAATACCTTGTAAGCTTGGACACACCACGCTCTTTTTTAATTGAGAAATCTAGCTAATCATTTATGTTATTTATTTGCTATTGAAGTTTGTTTTCTGTTTTATTTGATTGAAATAAAATCATTATCCTTTATTTAGTTTATTACCCAAGCAACACCAAATGGTTTAATAAACGTTTTGATTTCGTTTATACGACTGGTATATATAATATTTATTGCAACCTATATTCAACGTTCGAATGTCCGCGCTACAAACGTATATATTTGTCTTATCATATATTAAATATAGACGTTTTAAAAAAACGTATATGGTACATCATATTCTAAATATATACGTCTTAAGGAAACGTTATATTATTGTCACAACATATACGAGATATATACTTTTATGTGGAACCTCAAATGAACGTATTCCATATACGTCGATAATACGTCGGGTGTAAGAGTTTTTCTCACGGTTATGAAAAACCTTTTCTCCAGTTGCTGGTATACGTGTAATAAACCTTTATTATCCACTGTAATTCATACATACATACATAGGGTATCCCTGTATGGAATATCTAATACTTACACAAACTTTTTTATTTTAAATGTTTTGAGAAAGTAATTTTTTATAGTGTTGCTATTTCAAATTAAAATTATAGACGTTTCAAAGCCTCATAAAGCTGGTGAACTATATAGTTAAAAGGAAATTAGATGTAATCATAAATTATAATTGTTTTCATTTAATTTTTTTTTCTTTTCAACTGAACTGAATTTCTAAGTGCCTTCTTTTGTAAAATATATTAATTTTTCTTTAATTATAACAGGGAAATTAGAATTAAAGTTTTTTTTGACTTGCGATACATTTCCCTTTGCAAAATTATTTGGAATTGATCGGTCTACAACACTATAAAATAGGTAGAAGGTACCCGTTTTTAATTTCTAAAGTTAATATTATAATAGTCTCCAATTTTTTAAAAGTACATATTTTAAACCTACCTATAAATAACTACTGATATCAAGGAAAAATAATTCAATTGTATATATGTATGCAGATAGTAATTTTTTAAAAGTATTTATTATTTAGTACTAGCTTTTTTATATTGTATTAAGCTTTACCTATTCTGCGGGATTGGCTAAATACGTAAAACTATTTTATCATTTACTATTTCACCCTTGGGGACCTAGGATGTTTGACAACGATAACAAAACACAACA
Source organism: Leptura quadrifasciata (assembly GCA_963675555.1). Lineage (NCBI taxonomy): Eukaryota > Metazoa > Arthropoda > Insecta > Coleoptera > Cerambycidae > Leptura > Leptura quadrifasciata. Next base: position 91,172,008 of record OY776680.1, on the reverse strand, counting down.
TTGTTCATTACTCTTTACTAAAATCCAAAAATAGAATCTATTTATTATTATTATTGTAACTATAGCGGCTTTTGGCAAGCTTCAACCAATCTTGAATCGTCCCTCTAATTTTATTGTCACTGGTCTAACTGACCCACGCCTTCAACGCTAGCCATGCAGAGTTTTACACCTTCTGTGATAAAAAAAATGCAGTTACTATGAAATCGCTCAGATAAACAATAATTCTTACCAATCACAAGTTGGTTCATTCTTGTAACTTTAACGGACTACAACGTGATAACTCAAGGATAAGGGCGGCTCATCAATATAACACTTGTTGAATTTCAATCAAATAATATATACGCAAAAACAAACAAGTAAATATTATTTGTTTCGATCACAAGGCCACACACTACTAAGGTTGACTACCACCACACGAAACAGCAATTAACACGACGATCCGCGGTTGCTCACCAGCTCTACTGTTCAGACAATGAGAGAGATGCATATATTTATGAGAAATGCTTATGTATTCTGCAACAAAGACAACAATACTAACCTGGTTGCTGACGACTGCGCAATCGATGCAGATTGATATACGTTTAAAAACCGTATATTATAAACTGCAATATTACTGAACAAATATTTTCGTTCATCGTCTATCTATAATAAATTTTGATTAATGTAAATATTTTACTCATATTTCCAGATATTGTTATAATCTTCGAACTCTTAGTTGCAATTGTTTATGACATGCCTATAAAAAATGTAGCGCAAATACATATTTATCGTATACATTTAAAAATCGTGTATTAAAAACTCTAATATGGCTGAAAAAACGCAAGTAATGTCAATTTCACCAATAATTTACAATTTAAACATTTGACGGAAGTGTAGTCTCAACTCTCAATTAATTATTTCTCAAATATTCTGCGTTACTCCAAAAATTTTCGGAGAAATACATTTATAATATACGTAGAAAAATCGTTAATGAAATAAACGCTTTATATAGACGTTGAATGAATATACGATAACGAAATTTAAACCGTAATTTCATATAATAAATGTTTATTAAACCATCATGTGTTGCTTGGGTACTACTTGTATTATCGGAAAGGTAGAGTTGAAAGAAAAGGCAGTAATCGTTGGGACAATAGTCACAGAAACCATTTTATTTTATAACAATAGTTGCAGCAAATAGCCAAACATGAAATTAATCCAAATATTTAAGACAATTGTCTAAATACTATATAGGATATACGTTACTACAATAATGACCATACTGTATATGTTTCAGAGTTGGTTATGCAGATAACAAGAGCCATGTTATGCAATAGAATTTCCGTGTTATTTTTATTGAAATTAGAGGAATAATTGTTTGAAATTAGTGTGGTAGCAATCGCTACGGTAAAATACTTAATGCTTAACAGAGGACAATGTTCGTGCATGATCGAATTTACGTGGTAAATGAGAATTAAATACTCATGTAAAATATCATAGAATGCTGAGGAAATATCCTTTAATTGATTACCCAAACGGCAACTACCGAATTGTGTATGACTGTCCAACAACGTAAAACGCGGTTGATCGATGTAATTTAAACAGACAAGACGTCCCGGTTCAGAGCTTCGTCGAAAAGTAACCCCCTCGAATATGGGCAAGGTATACAGGGGGCACGGTGACCCCAAGCACTGACCGCTGGCCTCACTATAGTGCGTAATCATAGTGACAGGTCGTTATTAAACAATCATAGAAAACTAGGTAGATCGCTGACGAGACACAATAATTTGAACTGCAAAACATTCTTGTGAAATTTTGCGTGTCAATAGGCACATGGTAAGCCACTGGTAGCACATTAACTGAAGTATAATTGAAGTTAAAGTTGCTTGTCATTGCATAAACTATGAAAATATTCAGATCAAGAATACAAATTTGTAATTTAGCAAACGTAGATCTTCCTAATAAAATATTTAGAATGAGAACTTTTACCTAGTCTCATTAATTAATTAATTTTTTAATAAATTTTGTCACTATCAGAAGGAATGTTTCCGTCTAGTTTAAAATCAGCTAAAGTTATTCCATAACATAAAAAAGGAGATAATACATTATCTGAAAATTACAGACCTGGTGTTCTATTGTCAACTATTTCTAAAATATTAGAACAAGTTATGTTTAATCGTATTATTGAATTTATTATACAACATATCATATCAGATTGAGAGAAGCATTCAATTTGGATCAAAACAATAAATGCATAGGACTTTATGGATCTAAGCAAAACCTTACTGATTGATTACAAATACTGATTGAAGAATTGAACAAATATGGTTTAAGAGGCAAAATAAACGACTGGATAATAACATACCTTACAAATAGAACACAAATAGTGGAAGTAAATGGAGTAAAATCTCATAAATTGACTATTAAATTAGGAGTTCCACAAGGGTCGGTCCTCGGGCCGTTATTATTTTTACTTTATATCAATGAATTACCTGGATTCTTTGATGATTTTTTAATTATGTTCGCGAATGATAACTCCTATTTATGTTACAGGGAAACTTTTGAAACGGCTATATTTGATATACCTACAAACTTCAATAACAAAATTTGCGGACCACCTTAAATAGCTTGTTCTTAAACATATCTAAAACTGTTTTTATTATATTTTCTCCGAGGCATGATATACTAGATAAAAGTCACTTGATTAAACTAGCAAATTTATAGAACAAGTAAGTTGCACTAAATTTCTGGGGATATAGATAATGCATTAAATTGGGAAACACATATTGATTCTGTATGCGTTCTATAGATTATCCAAAATATCAAGTAGGATAACTGTTAAGGCATATTATTATACAAATTTTATTTCAAGGGCCAACATTCGGAATTCTTTTTTGGGGCCCTTCTTGCCATTTTCAAAGATTATTTAAGCGTCAAAAGAAAGCTGTACGTAATATTGTGGGAGCATCTAAATATACGTCCTGTAGAAATGTATTTAAAAAATTGAACATTTTAACACTGCCAAGCATTTATATATTAGATATACTCATATATGTTAAAAATAATGTAAGTAACTTTTTACAAAACAATTGCAACTTAAATATGACACTAGGGAAGATTATAGTATAAATATCTTATGCAGCAAGTAATTTGGTCATAAGCCCGGAGAGGAAACACTCGTCTACATTCATGTAGTTCGGAGACACGTAATTAATCCAGCTCTCGCTTTGATATGATTAGCGGTAGGAAGGGAATGATACTTCTTACTTTTCCATATGCGTAGTAAATAAGGAAAGTATGGTGATCGTGCAAAAATTCGAGTTTGAGTTTTTGATGGATTTACACGTTTTCAAGTCCCCTGAATCCAAAAAAGTGGTCAGATTTACGGTGCACTCAAGAAAGGCAATAGAAACTTTACGACCTCATTAAAATTCCATTAAACTAGTCGCAAAAGTAATTGCGCCCAGGTGCGCACTTGAAATATTTAGATCAGCAACTAAGTCGTTCAATTTTGACAGCGCGTTACGGTCTAGTATTAATATGTACATTTTAATACAAGCTAATTTTAAGTACGGCTCTATACTATTTCGTTCGCAAATTGACTCGCTTACCTTTATAGTTTTTTATTGTGCGTCGGCTTGTTTGATGACACCATGCCGAATGGCCCAACGGCGATAATAATGAGGTAGTAAAGTTTTTGTTGCCTTCTTTGAGTGCACCGTGATGTGAGCTCGACTATACTAGATATTATGCACGCGGATCCTGAAGTATTGGGTTTATATTGTATGATAAGAATATTAGCCTTTATTAATGGTATAGGTACGTGTATTATTATTTGTTCGTTAAACAATTACGTACGTCTAATTAATTTCTGTGATGTTTATTTATGTATAAAGCCGTCTCTGGAATTTATCTGTGCCCGATCTCTACGGATTATATCTATGATACAGTCAGTGGCAAATAGTTAAATCGGCACGCCCTCGCTTGAGCATTAGCAATTTTATTAGATCACGGACAAATGACTGGAGTAATAGCGATTTTCCCACAGTTAGAGACCATAAAAATCGATTCGTCCTAAAATTTACGACATATTAATGACTGAACGTATCTACACACGGTTCGAGGCAAAAATACCAATATTCTTTATCGCCATCATATGCAAGTGGTATGTATTTATCGAACGTCGAACCTGCTATCGCAGCTAACAGAAACCAATCCTTTTTATCGACGAGCGGTTGGCGTTTCACCACATTGTTGGGTTATCGCAATCGATATTGAATTAATGGATATATCCAGTTACGCATTCTATGAAATATTGTTTACGTCTACATGCGGTGATAATATGCCAGACAATAGTTGATGAGGCATGACGGTGGAGTTGTGCCCGAATTAGTTGCCGGCCCGACGAACTGATTATAATTTGTTGTAAAATAATTTAATGTATACCGTGAATTGCAACCCAGTTTCATCTATTTAGATAGTAGAAGAACCTCGACCTAGAGGAGGCTTTTTAATTACTTTCAGACCGATTGGAAGGAACTAGTAGATATTAAAATTAATAACACAATCAACAACTTATGCAAAGATAGCGTTGTGACGTCAATACCCTGAAATCCAATCACAGAGGTTGTCACTGTTCAAGATTGTTTATTAATCTTGGTCTCTGTTAACATAACATAACCTCTATTTATTGACAGCACTCAGCACTTTTCTACTTTAGGTAAATTATCAGCGGCACCTTTAACATATCCCTCTTCCACTTGATTCCATTTTGATTGTAGAATTAATAAAACATAAACCAGAAACTGATAAAATAATATTTTCACTCCAAACAATACAAACATAAAAATATAAATTTAACGTTTTAGGTTAGTCATCTGATGTGTAATGTCGGTGAAGGTTAAACCTGAACTACAGTACAAAATATTAACGTCCGACGCATTCACGAATAACTTGTGCGGCATTTATCTGGATTCTGATTGGCCAATATTTACACATCCACTGCTTTGGACCAATCACAGTACAAGCATTACAAATTGAAATTCTGAGAAGTTTTAGAGGAAAGCTTTCTTTAACACACAGTTAGAATCTATTACAAACTAATTATATCCATAATCTCATTGGTTTTCCGGGTAGATACGTAATTCTGGCGCGTAAAAATGCCCGTTTTAAAAAGCAGTGAAATTATTAGCAAGTTGTTTTAACGATATATTCTTATAAATAATTCTTATTAGAAAAGTAAATTGTTGTAAATTAATAAAATGTTTTATTATATCATTTTCACGACACAAATTGTTAAAATAAAATTAGTGGGAAAACCCTATTGCAGCCATTTTCGTTTTATAAATAAATAAGTGTCAAATTCAAGAATAAACATAAAAAAGAGGTTCCCTCATAATTCATTAGAAAAATTTATAATAGGTGTTCGACGTGTTGCCCATTTTGATTGACATACGTCTTTATGCAATTTTGAAATGATGCCATTTAGTGGGACCATTTCTTCTATCCATTGAAATGAGTAAATAGTATTTAACCGGTCCTTTACTGTAATGTTTTTTTTTGCTGTTTTCGTTATTCGACAAGCAATAAAACTTCAGTTTGGTATAAATTGTCGTGTACAAAGGAGCATTTATCACACTTATCTGTCGTTACAATTTGTATTGAATTTAAAATATTTATAATTTTACAATATGAATTTTAATAAAGCGGAACTTGTAGACATGACTTTTGTTTTGGGCGAGTCAGACAGAAATTGTTTACTTGCCAATAGAATTTATCACCAACGTTACGCTGAAAGAAGGATTCCTGATGTTAGTAGCTTCCAAAACCTAGATAGATAGATTTCTGGAAACTGGAAATGTCGAATGTAAAAAAAGTGAACGAATAAAACGTGTTATGAACGAAGAAAATAAGTTTTCTGTGGTGCTGGCAACGGTTGGAAATCCCCATATTAGTCAAAGAGGACCCTGTATATTACGAAGTACTTGATCATTGACAATAGGACTTAGAGCTAAACTGTATGAAGCAGCCTAGCTAACTAATTCATTCTCCCCGCTAATCCACATTATTGCAGACATTACAAATACGCCATATAGCCGCCTTACTGCTGGAATGTTTTGTCTACGAAAGATATTATTATGTCACCAATTTCTTGCTGAGATGGTTAAATATTTTCTAACATTGGCCATCCTGTATATGCGGGCGGCTGTCCCAGACCGCCAACCACCATAGGCCTCCTGTTTACCTGTTGACAACATTACATACAGCAAACTTGTATTCGTATATCTGTAACCAATTTTAAATTAATTTCAATCAACTCAAACATGTATCTACCCAGACAATAAGTAACGTATAGTTCAAGTAGGAATAAACTGAGACAAAAAAAACGAAACAAAAACTTTACGTCATAATTATTATCGCCGCGGGCCATGGCGCTAAGTTGAAATAAATAGATTCCAGTAAATAAAAAATGCAAACAAACACTTTACAACATAATTATATCGCTGCGGGCCATGCCGCCAAGCCTGACATAAAACATTCTCGACGCACATTAAAGACCTATAAAGGTAAGCGAGTCAATTTGCAAACAGCACAAAAAAGAGTGCCGGTATTTTAATGAGGTCGTAAAGTTTTTGTTGGGTTTCTTATGTCTCAGGATTTTCCCACTTGAACTATACCTAATTACCTACATCAACTCTTACTTGTCCCACACGTATCCTGACCTCAACAATAGCTGCCCATTTCAACGTCTTGTAACCAACATCCAACCACGCATGCCACACGTATCTTGACCAAACCTCATACGCAACACGTATTTTGACCTCAACAGTTGCTGCTTAGAGCACCGGCTATTGTTTCCATCTCAACGTCTTGCAACCAACATCCAACTTCACATGCTACGCGTCACGCGTACTTGACCAAACCTCATACGTCACACGTATCTTGACCTCAACAATAGCTTTCTAGAGCACCGGCTGTTGTTCTCATCTCAACGTATAGCGTGATCCAATCAAACCTCACACGTACCTTGACCTCAACAATAGCTGCCCACAGTACCGGCTATTGTTCCCACCTCAACATACTACGTGACGTGACACAATCAAACCTAATACGTCACGCGTATATTGGTTTGGAAATTCTGCCACCTAAAAAATATTGTGCCTTTTAACACTTTACAGCCATTGTATCATGATTTGGTCGAATCAGTTTTTAGATATGGAATAATAACATGGAGAAATGCATATTCGACAAAGGAGTCTTTAAATATATCGCAAAAACATATAATAAAAATTATCTTAGGAAAAAATAAGTACTACTCCACTGAACTACTATTCAAACAAAACATAATATTTTTAGTCGCAAACTCCTCTATAAAATCCTTATTTTACTATAAGGAATGTAACCAGACTGCAACCAACAGCTACTCTCCGGACTATGTGCCCCGCCGAGCGCTGAATTACAAGTTACAAGCCTGGCGCGTTAAGTGTAATTATTGCATATTACCATCAAAACGCTAATGCTTCGATTGCAACAAACACCAGCCGAAAGACTGATCCTACTTAAAGGAGCTCTCGTGCCAGTCGTCACACACCACTTGCAGACTGCAGTTTCGAGCTGTTGACTCTCATCAATGCAAGGTAGACATGTGACGACCGACACGAGGATCACTTCACTATTTAGTACATTTCGGTATCTTTGAGATCTAAAAGGTATCTAAAAGCACATTTGAACTATGCTAAGCCCAGTCAGGCTATTTATTTTTCGATTGCAACAGACACTGGACCGCTAGATGGCGCCTGCTGACTATTTTATGTCGCTATCCCAAAGATACCGAAATGTACTAAATAGTAGTAGTAATAGTGCCTAGAGAGGGGCTTCAAAAATGTACTGATATACATGAATAGCTGCTTAGAGCACCGGCTATTGTTCCGGACGGCCGGAAAATGATCTCGTTGACATTCGATGGGAAAATAATACTTTTTAATATGTAGTTTGAAAATAAATGTTTTGTAAGATACGCTATTGGCACCGTACAAACAACGTCAGGGGAAAATTACCTTAACTTGCACTGATTTTTTTATCCGTTCGCCGAGATTTGTGGCATTTACTTTCTTGCGGTACTCAATATCGTTAGTTCGACTCTGGAAGCAAAGCACGAAATGAAGCATTATTTCCATGGGAACAGGTAATTTTGTGGTCCACAAATTACAAAGGGGAACAACAAAGCCGAGAAATATCGGGGAGAAATATTGCAATGGGGGAGCGGATGCGTGTATGTGGCATGCTCACGTAAAAACCGCCTACTTTGATTTAAAATGTCTTCTATATTTACACCCTTTGAGGAAGTCGCGCGCAAGGAGCCGCAATAAAAATTTGCCTACACAACGAAACCAATAAACTACCTACAAGTTCCTTCGGAGCGAAATAATTCAAATTTCCCAGGTACAAAGTAAACAGTGCGTCGGAAAAGGAGTAGGAGTAGGCGGCGCCGGAGGTTTGTTGACAAGTGGGTCATTTTATTTGGGGCGAAACGGATTTTACCTATACGGTTTTAATTTAGAAACTCTTTACCATCGATATTTCCTATAATAGTAATATAAACTAGGTTCAAACACTTCGCAGGTCGCCGGTTTGTTGAGTTTTTTTACACAATAGGGTTTTCCCAGAAAAAAAAATTATTGCTGAAATATTTAACTCACGTAAAAAAAATATTTATGGCATATTTATTATCTTATTAATTTTACTAATAGTAACAAAAAAAAACTTGAAGTTTGAAAAATATTGGGTTCATTTTAAACAGCCATAAATTGGCGCGTTGTGACGTCAACACCCTGAAATCCAATCACAGAATTAACATCACAGAGGCTGTCTCTGTTCAAGATTGTTTATTAATCTTGGTCTCTGTTAACATAACATAACCTCTATTTATTGACAGCACTCAGCACTTTTCTACTTTAGGTAAATTATCAGCGGCACCTTTAACATATCCCTCTTCCACTTGATTCCATTTTGATTGTAGAATTAATAAAACATAAACCAGAAACTGATAAAATAATATTTTCACTCCAAACAATACAAATATAAATTTAACGTTTCAGGTTAGTCATATGATGTGTAATGTCAGTGAAGGTTAAATCTAAACTACAGTACAAAATATTAACGTCCGACGCTTTCACGAATAACTTGTGCGGCATTTACCTGGATTCTGATTGACCAATATTTACACGTCCACTGCTTTAGATCAATCACAGTACAAGTATTACAAATTGAAATTCGGAGAAGTTTTAGAGGAAAGCTTTCTTTACCATACAGTTAGAATCTATTACAATCTAATTATATCCATAATCTCATTGGTTTTCCGGGTAGATACGTAATTCTGGCGCGTAAAAATGACCGTTTTAAAAAGCAGTGAAATTATCAGCAAGTTGTTTTAACGATATTTTCTTAGAAATAATTCTTATTAGAAAAGTAAATTGTTGTAAATTAATAAAATGTTTTATTATATCATTTTCACGACACAAATTGTTAAAATAAAATTTGTGGGAAAACCCTATTGTCCGATAATCTCTAGGATGTGTTCCTGATGATACCAATTTAGTTGACAAAACTCTTGCCACTATACCATGCAGTATTTTTGTTCTCGTAGGCTCAGCAAAGATTGCTGATCAATTTTTTCAAAACAGCGGCGCAGTTAGTCTGTGCATCGATCCAAAATTCAAACTGCAATGTTCAAAATCATTTCTATAGGGTGCCCAGCAACCTGGAAAAGTCAGGGATTTAGTAAGTCGGGGAATAATAAGGGAAATCACAAAAAATTGGAAAATGTCGGGTAATTTTTACTAAAATTCTGGAAGAGAAGTTGCTTTAATACATTTTTTGAATGTCGATTTGTTCGATAATAGGAAGTATTAAGGTAAAATGTTAAGAAAAATGACCGTTTTTTATGGCTTTAAATAAATCGATTTTTACTTTCTAAATTCAACTTATTCAAGAACAATGAGTTCTATCTACATCAAGGATATTCTATAAAGTTATACACTTACCTAAAATATGAGTCCTGTTACATCCCTTTTCGATATAAATATGCCGAGATATGGGTAAAAACTTAAAAAAAGTGCGTAATCATAATAAAATTATATAAAAAAATATTTTTTAAAAAAGCTTTTATTTAAATTCTCTAACAAGTAGAAAATAAACTTTGAAGTAAATCAAACCATCATTTTGTTACACTATAATAACTTTTTTTTATGATATAAAAGCTTATCGCGAGATCTTCCTGTGTAAAGAAGATTGTTCGCGACAAGCTTTTATATCGTAAAAAAAATTATATAATATAAAAAATGGTGGGTTTGAGTTTATGTTCTACTTTTTAGAGCATTTGAACAAATGCTTTTTTAAAAATATATTTTTTTTTATTTTAATTTTTACTTTTTGGTCTTTCGATATGCTGTAATCCCCAGATATCGATTTTGAGACGAATCGGATCATAAACGGTAAAGTCGTGCGCCATCTTGAAATAAATTTTTGACTAGAAATTCGTAATCCGCGACCCTGTAAACCCCCAGATATCGATTTGGATCTAAATGACAAAAGTTGTCAGCCATATTAGCGCCGCCATTTTTAATTTCTGAATTTTCACCAAGAATTCATAATTGGCGATCTCGAAAGCCCCCAGATATCAATTTTGAGTCGAATCGGATCAGAAACGATAAAGTTGTCCGCCATCTTGAAGCCGCCGTCCTGAATTAAAATTTTGACTAGAAATTCACAATCGGCGAAACCGAAAACACCCAGATAAAGATTTTGATCAATCTGGATCTAAATGACAAAAACCGCCGGCCATATTCATTCATAATAGGCGATCTCGAAAAACTCCAGATCTCGATTTTGATCGATTTGGACCATAAATGATAAAAGTCGTCCGCCATATTGGCACCGCCATTTTGAATTTCTAAATTTTGACCAAGAATTCATAATTGGCGATCTCGAAAACCCCCAGATATCGATTTTGAGTCGAACCGGATCATAAACGGTAAAGTCGTCCGCCATCTTGTTTTTTCTTATATGAAAATGTTAAAGTGCCATTGTCATCGGACTTATACACATGTGCAAAATTTCAAAGCTCTAGCTTAATTAGAACTAATCGAAATTTTGATTGCAAGATTTGACCTAAACAAACAAACTAATTAACTAACAAACATTGGAAATTTAATAATAGTAGTTTGTGCAACGAGAGTGAATATGATAGCCATATCGCACGAGAAAGAAGTTTGAGCACGACGCCTTAGGCGGAGTGCCTCAATCTTTCGAGTGCGGTATGGATAACCCACTCGAGTTGTACAGTATACTTTTTCTACGACCGGATTAAGAAAAACTACAAATAATAGTTTTAAACGAATTTTAATATACAAACTTAGCTTCTGCTAAATCTTATGCTTTAGGTGCAAACATTTTAAAAAAGCTTCAATTGCCTAGTGGTTATATGCAGACGAGAGCCAACAGCTCGAAACTGCATATAGCCCGGAGAGTAGCTGTTGGTTGCAGTCTACGAAGAACAAATACCACTAGCACCAGACTGACCAGACAATCCTCCCCCTATCCCTCTTCCCCCCCTACACTACCTACTCTTTAACACACCCTTCCCATTACCTTCTATTAGCCGTAGTTTGCACACTAGTGTGTATGCACGACTCCACATTAAAATTTCATTCCATAAATAAATAATTTAACATCACATCATTATTTGGAGTAGGTTTTTTCTTGGTTTTCCTACATAATTAAATAGTAAACACAGCAAACATAAATACTCGAACACTAATTAATTTAAATTACGTTGGTAATAAAGTCTTTGAAATAAACATACCGAATACTTTTGTGAGCGGTTATCATCTCCCTAAAATTTAAATTTGCCTAATACCTCTTGCAAGGTTTTAATTGGTAATTGGTTGCAGTCTGGTTACAAATGCAAGAGATCATAAGTTCAATCCCCACATATAGCTACTTTTTTTTTGTCATAATATATCTCTAAAATTTTGTCTGTATATAATAATTTCAATAAAATTTTAGGTGGTATACCGTTTATCGATTCTTCACTGGAATCACTCATTTTAAATTATTTTCTAGCTCAAACTGCGCGAATACACACTGACAATTACTTTGACAGCTTACGCACCAACTTGAATTTTTTAAAACGAATAGTTGCCTATGTACTTAGTACACGAACTGTGATTGGTCGATTTCATATCCATCCTAGAACGTATATGAAATATGTCCGTTCAGTTAACTGGCATGGCCCGCTTAATCCATTCTACAGACTGTACGGAAAACAGCAAATTTACATAAGGGAGTAGAAAAAAGCTTTTAAAAAGACTTTATTTCATACTGTCATGTAATTGTTTGATTACGTCATTAATTTGAGTCCGGAAAATGGGTTATTACGGGATTAGAGCCGGAAAAAGGTTGCCAAGCAACTTTCAGGACTGTTTTCTTATTAACAAAATAAAACGTCAAAACGTAACAAATAAAACATGCTGTCGCTATGCAACTTTAAGAGCAGGTAATATGACTTTGGTTAAATCACGGAATATCGAAAGTACAAATGAAATAAGATATGATGCGACTTTAGTTATATAAATCGTTGAATATCAAAAGCACAGTATGAAAATAAATTGTTGTCGTCCCGACGTCCGTTAAGTGATGTTACAGTACTCGTTTAGAAATTCCGTACTCGGCTCCTGCGTCTCCTCGTATGTAAACATTTAACTCGTACCGTAACACATCACTTTCCGGACTTGTAACGTAAATAACTATTACTCCAATTGAAATTTAAGTATGTTCGTGGTATAGGATTTTTACCACGCTAGTAATCCTCTCTAAATGCTCAAGTAACCATGCTGTATGTGTTGCCTAGATACCTTTGATATATATATTTTCTGTAATATCACGAAATTTATATTTAATCGTAAGCCCTGGAAACGGCGGGCCATATTATATTTGTAACAACCAGAAACGGATGGTAGCAAATTTAAAACGTATCAACGTCAATGCGGGCTCCACAACGAAATCATTTCGGACGAAAGTTCAGCGCATATTTTGTAAAATTCGAAATGTCGTCCCGACAAAACGCACAATTCATCACGCGTCGCCTCCTTATTATTGCGCTGCCACGCGCTTCACCTGACTAATAATATACGTATAAAATGGCAAACAGGTCTGGACTGCGGGAAATCGTCTGATGGTAAAAAAATTCCACTAATCTTACATTAGAGATCTATAAATTATTCTGCATTTGCAAGGTTAAAGCATTTCTTGATTTTTGATGGGGCTATGAAGGTATGGTGGTTTCTATAAAATTACTCAACACGGCGGATTCTGTCCATGGAGACTTGTTCAGGATTAAAAAGGATACATCTTATAAAATAAATTCGCTGCAACCCAATTTCCATAAGATTATGGCGGGGTTTTTTATTTAGGGTTGATAGTTTTCAAAAATTGCAAGTAAACTAGATAAAAAAGTCTATAACTGGAAATTATTTTCGAACATACAGGGTGAGCCAAAACGAAATTACAGGACCAAGTGCCTTTTTTAAATGAAATGTTATGTATATCAGTACATTTTTTGAAGCCCATGTCTAGGGCTCTATGCATTCCTATATTAGCATTGAATATCTCTCAACCACTTGGATGTAATGAATTTTTTTTGTTGAAATAATGCAATCTGCAGATGGATATTAAAAAAATCACCACAGTCACAATTATGGGTTTTAAGAAAAATGTATGTGAATACCAGTTACGAGACATCTAATTAATGTTTTTGAATCATTTTCATTTCTTAAAATGTACAGGGTGGCCAAAAATTATTTTTCAACTAAGAACATTTTAAATTGAATTTTCTCACTTTTTTCAAATGGAACACCCTGTGTATTTTCGACGATGTGATGTAGAAATAAAAAACGAACATTTTTTGTAAGTGCTTCTCTAGGGCTAATTGCAACCAATTTCGTTTTATTGAACAATAATTACAAAATTCAAATATAAACTTAAAAAAGAGGTTTCTTCAAATAACTCAGTAGAAAAAATTATAATAAATGTTCTACATGTTGCTCATTTTGATTGACACACTCTCTATGCGCTTTTAAAATGAGATTCCCACCATTCCTAAAACTGCCGGTGTGATAGATTTAAAGGCAGTTATTATTATTTCCTTCATATTTTGCACTGTTATTGGTGTGTCTCTATAAAGAATTTCTTTCACGTATCCCCATAAAAATAAATTCATTTTTGTAAGATCTGGGGATCTAGCAGGCCATTTAGTGGGCCCATTTCTTCCAATCCATTGATTAGGGTAGGTATTATTTAAGTGGTCTTTAACTGCATTTAAACAATGTGGTGGACACCATCTTGCTGAAACCACATCCTATTTCGAATTCTTTCAGGGAGATTTACCAATAATTGTGGCAGATAGTTTTCCAAAAAATGAAGATAAATGGCTCCAATCAATGTACCATCAAAGAAATGTGGCTCTATTACATGTTCTCCAATAATCCCTCCCCAAACGTTTATAGACCATCTGTGTTGGTTATCAACTTGCATAAAAAAGTGAGGATTTTCCGAAGCATAATAATGGAAATTGTGCCTAATTCTGTTGTGCAGTAAATTCTTTATTATTTTTATTAGTTATTGGCATTTACACTAAATTAAAAAAATATAATAGTGCATTCAGCAAATTATATTTTTCCTACATTATTTTTCTGAGCTGCTTTTGTTGGCTGTTATCTTTTTTTTATAAATAACACTGAATTACCGGCTCAGTGGCTCAACGCCTACGTGTTAGGTAACTGGTAACTGGTTAGGCTTGCAACCAAGGAGTCCCGGGTTCGAACCCTGGCTAGGGTATGGATGTTTAGTGGTGATTTTCATGTTTCTCCAAGTTGGTAGCAGTGGACTAGACGAGGTTGTGTGAGAGACAACACGGCTAGTTACTGTATCACTCCTGAGTTCGATTCTCAGCTGCGGCAGATGGCAATGTCGTAAGAAATGGTCGTTGTATAATTATTGTCAATATGTACGTGTCCTGGTTGAGTGGTGGAATAGCTAATGCTAAACTCGGCCAGGATGTTAATCTAAATAAGGCGTTAAAATAAAAAGAATGCAAAATAAAATTCAATTCAGTACTAGCCTCAATAGGGTTACTGGTAATTCGATACATTCCTTTAGAGATGTGATGGGGCATGATCTAAGAAGTAAATTTAGCCCTAACATATATTATGGAAAACTCAATAGTTTTTGAGATATTTAATTTTTTTTGTTTTCTCAAAAAGTAGATATTAATGTCCTAAAAGTTAATTTTCGAAAAATCTATTTGACATTTTTAAATTTTTTTTACTGGATTACTTGTCCAATATTATAGATATCCGTTTGGAATGAAACATATCCGGAAACATTTCGATCCTGTGAACTTTTAAAATAAAAACTTTAAAAATTTTTTTTTTAAATCAGCTATGAAATTTACCTATTAGGTTTTTTCAAAAAAATATTAACGTAACACGCGTATAAATTATTATAAAAACTGCTATATTTCAATAGCTATCTAACAAGGTACAAATGTTCAATGTACCCTTAATAGTTCTAAGAAAATACTAGTAAAAATAACACAAGTAGTACGAATTTTATTTTTAGATAAACAGTAAAAAACATTTTAAAAGTAGAGTTTAATTCTTCATTAATTTCAAAGTTGTACTTTATTTTTTATATGTCTTGCTCAAAAGGGTAGCCCCTATTCCGTATACAGACATGGCAGCGTCTTCTTATTTCCGTCCTTGTTACTCTGGTTGTCAGATTATGCCTTATGTGTTGGGCAGCATCGACTATCCTTTGTCTAAGGTTTTCTATAGTATTGACTGGTGTGGCATAGACCATCTCCTTCATATGACCCCATACGTAATAATCAAGGGGTATTAAGTCAGGGCTTCGCGCTGACCAAGGTATTGGGTCCGCTCTTCCAATCCAACGGTTAGGGAAACGTTGATCAAGTAACTGTCGTACTGTCAGCCGATAATGTGCTGGACAACCGTCGTTCTGAAACATCATTCGCTGTCTGACGGCGAGAGGAACATCTTCTAAAATCACCGCCAGATCATTTCTTAAAAAATTTTCATAGATTTCCCCGTTTAAATTTTGAGGAAGAAAGTGTGGCTCTATTAAATAGTGGCCAATGACTCCCATCCACACATTAATAGAAAACTTCATTTGGAAACTAGTTTCACGTGTTAACTTGGGATTTTCCTCTGCCCAATAATGTAGGTTGTGGAAATTTGTTATACCCTCGCGATTAAATTTCGAATCGTCCGTCCATAGAATACTTGTTAAAAAAATTGCACTTTCTGCATCTGAATTTAACATAAAGCGGCAGAATTCCACTCTCCTTCCAGGATCACCTTCCTCCAAGCCTTGGGCAGGGGTATAGTGGTAAGGATGACATCCAACTCTACGTATCGTAGACCAAACTTTCCATTGTGACGCTCCGGTTAGTCTTGCGACTTTATTAGTGAAATAGTTGGGTCTTCCTCAAAATACCTCAATATTTCTTCCTCATCATCTGGTTCATAAACGGGAGGAGCACCAGCGTCACTTCTTCTACATTTCACGGAGCCAGTTTCAGCGATATTTCGATATGCCGTACTAAATACACGTGCATTTGGTAAGCGGCGGTTAGGGTACCAAAGACCATATTCTCGGCGAGCTTCAGCAGCGTTGCCGCCACAGTATCCATAGACAAACAAGATATCAACGTATTCTGCGTTGGCATACGCGGCCATGGCACAGAAAATACAATAACAACAGCTAATAACAACAACTACGAGCAAAATCAAAATCTCCGATAACTAATTTAACAAGACCAACAAACTTAAGGGACACGCAGATAAGAATGTCAGTTAATGACATTATGCACAAACGTCAAAGTCAAGGACTGACTTCCGCCATCAGCATTATCTTTACTAATTTTTTATTAGAACTATCAAGGGTACATTAAACATTTCTACATAGTTAGATAGCTATTGAAATAAGGAAGTTTTTATAATAATTTGTACGCGTGCTACATTAATATTTTTTTGAAAAAACCTAATAGGTAAATTTCATAACTGATTTAAAAAGAAAAATGTTCACATGATCGAAATGTTTCCGGATATTTTTCATTCCAAACGGATATCTATAATATTGGACAAGTAATCCAGTAAAAAAAAATTTAAAAATGTCAAGTAGATTTTTCGGAAATTAACTTTTAAGACATTAAGATCTACTTTTTTGAGAAAAACAAAAAAATTGAAATATCTCAAAAACTATTGAGTTTTGCATAATGTATGTTAGGGCTAGATTTACTCCTTAGCTCATGCCCCATGACATCTCCAAAGGAATGTATCGAATTACCAGTAACCCTGTATATATACTATTTAAATTGTTTAAAAGTGCTTATAGTGCCAGCCATTGAAGCGAAAAATAGGGTCTTACCTCCGAAATATTTTACTACGAACCGATTTACATGAAATTTTGGAATTAGGCTTATCTTACCCTTAACTTCAAAAGTGATATTGACCCGACCTCCGTTTTTTATTTTTAAGGGGTGAAAACGACCCCTTAATGAAAAAATTGGCATTGAACCATTTTATCGCTAGAAAACGTATTTAATAATAAGAAGTGAAATCGTAAAGTATTCTTTAACACAATTATCTCATGTTTAACCCATTTTCAACCCCTAAAAACTTTCCAACCCCTGCAAACGACCCCTAAATTGAAGAAAATTACAAAAAATACTTTTGTATAACTTAAAAAGATTTAAATATAGAGTAAATATTGTTTTACGTTCTCTACCTTAATTATCATATTTTTAACCCCTTTTCAACCCTTAAAAACAACCCCTCAATTAAAAATTGTATAAAAAAATTTCTTTTGATGAACTCAAAATGATTTAAGTGTTGTTCCACGTTCTCGAAAATGACTATCATATGTTTAGCTTTTCAACCCTTAAAACTACCCCTAAATTAAAACATTGAAAATATATGTTTATACAATTAAAAATAATTTAATTATAGAGTAAGTAATCAGACACCTTTTATTGAATAAAATATAAACTTACGAGTTATCTGGAAATGTACTAGATTAAATTAGTAATTAATTATAAAAAAAATTCTGCAGCGAGCATTACAATACATAAAAGAACTATTACACCAATCGTTCTTGACTCAATATCGGAGTTGCTGTCGTAATCTTCTTCTGGGTCAATTGGAGGGCTATTCTGGCAGTTATCTCCACTGAATGTTCCACAAGTTACATTGCAAAACAGCCCGACTCTTCGGCATCCGCAAGTGGCTCCGCAACCTTTTTGCAGTTGCAAAAAATGATTTTAAGTAAATCTTGCGGTGCAGGTGGATCTGCAGTTTTTATTGGATTGGATTTTATTGGATATACATATATGAACGTTTGTATGTATTCGTGCGTATGTTTCCGATATATATATATATATATATATATTTCACTCTGCTCCAAATTTTTGTGCTCCGAAATTTTAATTTTACTAAATAGAAAAAAAAAAACGTTTAGTTTTTGTTGTGTTAATCTAGTAATGCTATATATATTTGAGTTGCTTAAAAACAATTGAATGTTGTTATTTTATGATTTGTATTATTGACTGATTATGAATTATTAAAATTGTCAATGCATATCTGAAAGAGCCTTTTTATAGTAATATAACAGTTTTTGGACCATAACTCCTTCAATTTTAAAGTTATCACAACTTTAAAAAAACCATTTTAAAGGTAATTGAAAGAGCTACAACTTTTTTCATTATGACGTGTAGTGTAAAACCCTTCATTTTGAAACGGTGAAGGGTCAAAGGGCTCGAGAGAGACTGTGATTGCGCTACCGCGCGCTCTTTAAACAGTCATATCTCCGTCAATTTTGGTCTGACAGAAAAAAAAAACAAAATTATTATCAAAAAAAGACCTACATTTTTTATCATTACAGTTTTTTACGTATCTTTCATTATTTTTGAAATATGAAAAAATGGTGCTTTTTTTAAAAATGAAAAAAAAAAATGTTTTCTTCAAATCGTGATTTTTTTGAAAAGTATGCATTCCAAAGCAGCCAAACGGCTGGAATCCAATAAACTCTTCATATTAAAGTTAAATCTAGACGGAATACGATTAATTTTAATTTTGGTGGAAATGGCACTTATGAAACACATCGATTTTAAAAAAAATATTAGATGCCCCTCTTTTTTTCATTACATCTCACTCACTTTACGTGCAAAAGACTTTTAACACTGCTCATTTTAAAGATTATTTTAAGCACTATAAAAAAGTTTCTCATTGTCATATGGATAAAATGTATCCGTTGTCCGCTAGATAGCATTGAATACATCGATTAAAGTTCAGACCAAAAAAATGGCTTTTATCTTCAATATCTCGCTTAATATTGCACTTAGAACACTCTTTTGTTTATTATAAAATTATCGTTAAGACGCATACTGTTTGAGATATTTGCAAAAAACCGTTGAAAAACGTGGGAAAATTCCGAGTTTTCAATCGCCAATAACTTGAAAAGTATTAAGTTTTTGAAAAAACTTTATAGAACACTTTTTGCTTAGAATTGGGTCTTCTATCGATCCCCGATTATTTTGACCAAAAAATTTCCACTAACCCCCAGGGTAAGAACGGAGGTCGGGTCAATATCACTTTTGAAGTTAAGGGTAAGATAAGCCAAATTCCAAAATTTCATGTAAATCGGTTCGTAGTAAAATATTTCTGAGGTATTATTATTATTAGCAGTTACTCGAGTCCGAGTATAAAAATGTTACAGTCGATAAATTGTGTACAATAAAAAACAAGTAAAAGGTGTAGTCTATTGTAACACCCATTCATCTACGGTGCACACGACTATGGCTATAGAGGCCAATTCGGGAGAGCACATGTCGACCGCAGTCAGGACAAACATAGACCTGGTTAGGTCTTGGATTCGGCCTTCTTGCAGCAACATTTCCTTGATAGCTGGCCACAACCCCTCGCCATTCGATTCTGTCCGCTGCAAGTTGTTCCCATTGCTCGTCTGCAATACCGCAGGATTTTAGATTTTCATGGAGAGCGTCTTTGAACCTCTTTCGTTGACCGCCACGCCTTCTTCTACCGCTTAGCAATTCACCATAAAGTGTACATTTAGGAAGGCGGTTATCATGCATACGATGAACGTGACCTGCCCATCTTAGGCGTGCTCTTGAAATAAGCACCTCAATTGGAAGGCTGTTTGCTCTCCTGAGTACTTCCACGTTTGATATGTGGTGGAACCAACGAATTTTCATCATACTTCTAAGGTGTCTTTGCTGAAAACATTCTAATTATTTCACATGACGACGGTAAGTGACCCAGCTTTCACATCCATATAGCAGTGTTGGAATGACAACTGCTCTGTAGACAGCCATTTTCGTTGACAAAGCAAGGTCGTGGTTGTCAAATACTCTCTCTCTAAGTCCCCAGACTGCTCTAGATGCAGCGTTAATTCTATTGCGAATCTCGCTGTCCATGTTTGCTTTGTCATTAACAACGTTGCCTAAGTAATTGAACTGATCCACCACTTCAAGAGAATTTCCGTTAAGTGTAATGTCTATTTGGTTCACTTGATGAGGAGTTGACATAATCTTAGTCTTTCCAATGTTGATTTTAAGTCCCAAGGAATCATAGCTCTGGGCATACACATCTAAAAGTTCTTGAAACTCTTCCGGCGTAGAGGCTAAAAGTGCACAGTCATCCGCATACTGGAGATCACAAATGAATCGTGTGCGTGTCTTCGTGAAAGCTCTAAAGCGCCCTATGTTAAAGAGACCGCCATCAAAACGGTATCTGAGACCTATTCCTCTGACTGTCAGTTTGTTGTCAACAATAATTGTTAGAGCAGTGATAAACAAATTAAAGAGTAGGGGTGCCAGGACACATCCCTGCCTAACTCCAGTGAGGGTTTGGAAAGGTTCGGTTGCCTCATTATTATACATAACCTGGGCGTTGTTGTTTGTATGTAGACTGCGACATACTTCCACAAATTTTCTAAGGATACCTAAGCGGGACATAATTTTCCAGAGCACTTCCCTGTCCACCGAGTCAAACGCCTTGGTTAAATCAATGAAGGCCATGTGAATTTCTCCTTGATGTTCGAGTGCTTTTTCTTGAAGCTGTTTAAGTGTGAAGATTAAATCCGATGTGCCTCGGTTTGGTCTAAAACCACTCTGTGTTTCAGGAAGTAACTTTTCCATAACAGGTGTTAGCCTATTTGCCATCGCTTTAGTGAGTATCTTCCCTCCAACAGCCAAGAGAGCTATACCCCTGTAATTTCCACAGTCCGCAGCGCTCCCTTTGTTTTTGAAGAGGTTGATTAAAAGTGTATCACGAAACTCCTGCGGAGCTTGACCACTGTCCCACACGACATCAAACAGTTTTTTGAGGTAGGGTATGAGCTCTGACGACACAGCTTTAAAGATCTCAGCTGGGAGTGAGTCGGCGCCGGGAGATTTGTTACTTTTTAGCTGCCCAATGGCGGTTAAGATCTCTTCCGTTGTTAGTGGTTTATCTAAGTCTTCGAAGGTGTCATATTGAGGGATAAGATTTATAATATCGTGATCGGCTTGACTTTGCTGGTTAAGAATGTTAGAGTAGTGTTCTTTCCATCGGGCTCTTATTTCCTGGTCTTCTTTGAGGAGATTTCCATTTAAATCTTTAATAGGGCACATATTTTTCCGACTGGGGCTGTACACTGTTTTTACTCCTTGAAAGAAATTCCTGTAGTCGTGTGAATCGGCGTACCTTTGAATTTCTCTGGCCTTGCTTGCCCACCACTCGTTCTTTATTCTTCTGATTTCGCGTTGCGTTTCATACTTAGATTGGGTAAAAGCTTCTGCTTTTGATGAGTCGTTGGGGTGGTTGATAGCGTTTTGGAAGGCAATATGTTTGCGGTTAAGAAGTTCTTGGATAAAAGCTTCATTATCATTGAACCAGTCCTCCTGTTTTTTACTTGCTGCAGTGCCAAGAATTTCCTCGCTCGCACTTTTTAAACTGTCTTTAATTTGTGTCCAGGTAGCAGCGACATCTACAGAATTGGTTTCTTCTAGTGCACTCAAATTCTCTTGAACTTTTTGCTTTAGCTGTTCGACGGTTTGTTGGTCACGCAATTTACTAATACAGAGACGGAGTCTACGTTTTACTTGAGTTCTTCGGTGTTTGGGTCTCATAACAATTTTCATTTTAGAGACAACAGGACGATGATCGGTCCAACATTCGCTATCAATGCGCGCCTTTGTAATTTGGACGTCTTTGAGATGCTTCCTACGTATGATAACATAGTCCAGTAGATGCCAGTGACCTGATCTGGGGTGATGCCAGGTGCCTTTAAATTTATCCTTTTGTCGGAAAATGGTGTTTGTTATAACTAGATCATGTTCGGCGCATTTAGTTAGGAGTAGTTGACCGTTAGCGTTCATGTTGCCCAAACCGTTCTTGCCTATGATGCCTGCCCAGGTGCCTGCATCTCTCCCTACTCTAGCGTTAAAATCGCCAAGAATAACGAGTCGTTCCGTTTTAGGTATTCTACAGAGGGTTTCTTCCAGCTGTTGATAGAAGCTTTCCTTGGTTTCGTGACTTGCATCCAGAGTGGGAGCGTAGGCGCTTATTAGATTAGATTAGATTAGATTAGATGAGGTATAAAGCTTCGATGACTGGACTATTGGTGCTCATGAATTTTAAGCACTATTTTTCAATGCCAAGTGTTCACGAGCATTTTTTGTCAATGCTCGACACAGCTCTGTCTTATATAATTAAACTACATTTTTACTAAAAGAAAAATAATTATACCGACTCACAGGAAACAATACCGAAAGCTGTTTAACGAAAATATGACGCCCAGCATGAGCGTTAACGTCTCCTTCCTGAAATAAAATTTCAATGGACCCGAACCTGGGGCGAACTCTCCGATGTTCCCGTAAAAGAGCTCGCAACGCGCCGGGAGGCCTTATTCTACACTCCCCGGCAAATTACGACAGAGATGGAGTGCCATTGTTTGCGAAATTTAAATCTGCTGGCATTGTCCTTTGAAATTTACAAATAAATGGAGAATGTTAGACTTACAAAAACCTTAAAACTTTTTACGTATGCCTAAAAAAACATCGGGTCTTTTGACCGTGCTTTACAGTAATTTATGGGGTAATTAACAAGGGACGCGAATTGTTTTCATTTCAAGTTAATTACAAACAGTGGCTGCGCGTGAGGTTTTACAAGAGGTGCATGGTGTGTGTGACTGACAGGAGGCAATCGACTGCTGATATTTTCTTGAAACTAGCTGAAATGGCTATAGAACAGTCCAACACAAATACAACTATTGTTGAAAAATTAAAAAAAATAATCGAAATATCAATTGGCCCCCCAATAAGACGATTATGATTGCAATAGAAAAATCCTGTTTGCTGCAAATACAGAAAATATTGAGGTGGCAGAGGACAGATTTATAGTAATCGAAGAAACTCCCACGACAAACTGTGGGGGTTCGGCAAAATTTCCAGGTTAGGGGTCCCAATGCCTACACAGACAGATGAGTTTATCCCCTGGCGTCGGTGATTGGCCTTGGTAGCGAAAATAGGCCGACGTTAAATAAATGAATAAAAAAAAAAAAACTGGGACAAATGTATTGGCTTACACACACGTGTACCCAAATGTTTCTACAAGAGAGCTGGCAAAAGAGATAGATATTGGTCGTGAGACAATAAGACGTATTTTAAAAAAACATGGTTTTAAATGCTAGAAATACCAATTGCATCAAGAATTATATGAAAACGATGGAAGCAGATGATTGATTTTTTGTAATTGGATGAATTTTCTTTGGAAAATTTCAGAAATATGTACTTCCAACAACATGGAGCACCGCCGCATAATGCTGGTTTTGTGGAAAATTACCTTAATATAAAGTTTGACAACCGGGTAATATCTACTAATGGTACTATTAGGTAGCCTGCTAGGTCACCAGACCTAACTCCACTTGATTTTTCATTGGGGTTATCTGAAGCATAAAATATACTCAACGCCGTCTGCAACATTAGAAGATCTCCAAAATAAAACGCCTTTGAATCCGTTACTCCAGTCATGTTACAAAGTGTTATGAGAGAAAGTATTCAAAGAGTGAACAAGTGTTCTGAAATGGGTGGTCGTCATTTTGAGCACCTGTTATAGGTTTGTATTTAGTTGTGTCGTATTGTTCTAATTATAATATTATAATTTAATTAATTAATTTATTTATTTATACAGGCTGTCCATTTTATCAGAGGATATTTCACTTAATATCGGTCGTACAAAAAAAATATTTTATTAATTATTTATTATCAAAAATTATGAAATTCGTGTGACGTAGCTTATGGGTGGCCCCAAACCAGTCTAAAGCAAATTTACCACTATATCTGATAAAAAAATAAAACAACAGGGTAGTACTGTCGTAAGCAGAAAAAAATGGGACAACTTTTTTTTTAATGTAAATCCGTCTGTCTCTATTTGAATATGTAATGAGTAGCCGAAATAAAACAGATATCACTTTTTTATTTTAATGCTGTAATTATTGCTATAGTAAATTATGGATGGTTCATGAGACAAATTGCACTGCGTTGTAACATTAACAAAAATTTGGTGTGTAACATTTTAAGAAAATTGGAGAATAAACGGTACGATTAGTAGAAATCCTGGATCAAAGGACAAAGGATATCCTACTTAACAAGAAACTAACTATTATTATTTCGTTATTGCACCATTTCTATTTATAACTTCTGTAAGTCTGTTTGGCATAGAATTAAATAACCTTATACAATAATCATTAGCAATAATATTTTCCCATGCTTTATTTACTATTTCCAGTAATTCTTCGGCATTCTGTGGTCTCACATTTCGTTCTTGGATACTTCTTACGAGTAGTCCCCATAGTTCTTCCGCAGGGTTAAGATCTGGGCTATGACTGGGCCAGTTAAGAACATTGATGTTGTTATCTTGAAACCAGTTAGTTACGGTATGAGCAGTATGACCGGAACAATTGTCTTGTTGAAATATGAACTCATTATTAGGAAATAATTGTGACACAGAAGGGAGCATATATTGTCTAAAATCCTAATATATACGTTTCACTATTAAATCATTCCACAATATGCCACAAAACACCAGGACCACGTGCCGATATCCAAGCCCACATATTGACGGAAAATCTACCACTTTTATCATTGTTAGATATATATTTCTCATCGAATCAAGTATTCGGAGGGCGGTAAACACGAATACGACCGCTGTGTGTTGACTGGAAAGTTTTTTCGTCTGTGAAGATACATTGTTCCAAAAATTTACATCATGCGCTAAAAATTCAAGCGCAAATCCTACTAGAGTTTCTTTATGTTCAGCTTTAAGTAAGTATTTCTGTGCTGCTGCATGGCAGCGTAGCTCCGATTCTCTTACTCGCCGGCGACCAGTACTACTCAATCCAGAAAAATTCGTTCCTTCAGCAGCTTGAATAACTGAGTAAAATGGATTTTCTAGTAAAGCATTTACCAATTGCAAATCTTGTTGAGTTGATATCCTTCGTGGCCCTGATCCAGGATTTCTACTAATCGTACCGTTTATTCTCAACTTTCTTAAAATGTTACACACCGAATTTTTGTCAATATTATAACGCAGTGCAATTTGTATCATTGACCATCCATCTTCTGCTTTAGCAATAACTCCAGATTTAACTAAACCGCTTACATGAGGCATATTACTTTTTTGCACACTTGCAATAAATTATGACAACTAACTGACAATCTCACAAAAATTAATGTTAGATGTACACAACTAGATTTTAACGAAATACCGTTATAAGACTTGAGTTATGACAAATTGAATTTCCATGAAGTGGAAAAATGGGAAAAACTTTTCTAAACCCAAGCAAATGAAAAAAATAGGCCAATTTTACATTTAATTTGTTGAGAAATAAATACCCTTTTATTCAAATTGAAAGTCTACTTCGAAATTTTTTATTTGTTCTTGAATTTCAAAGCCAACTAGAAATAGCAAACGAATGCCATTTCCAAAGGTTATTCTTCGTCCGATTTTAAATCTGAAAAAAGCGTTGGAAAGAGAAATTACAGCTGTATGAGAAAAATGACTTAAATATACAGGGTGCTGTTTAAAATAAGAAAGTTGTGGCAGTTTCCGGCCATACCGGAAGTGATTTCAAATTTCTGAATTTTATTTTTTAAACTGTAGAAAATAGTGAGGGGGGGGCGGGGGGTAGATATTTTCTGGGTCATCCGGTATATTGTCCGACTGTTCCTTTCATAAATATAAATAAACACCACAGAAATTTAGACAGCCCCCAGTTCCAGAAGCCAGAGGCTTGTACGGAAGGGGGTTACACATTGAAGAAACGGGGACATGCAACCATTTTTTCCGATAGTGCTAGTGCCGGAGCCAGGACTCGAACCCGTGTGATTAATCGCGATTGCCACCTCGCGCCTTATCCAACACGGCTATCGGCCAGGCAAATGCTGTGTAATTTTTTATAAAATTTCTCCAACTTAACGAACTGCCTATAGCTTTGTCCCATTATCTGATTTTACCGACTGACTTACGCTGAACAACAAAAAAGAACTAATTATAATAAAAACCGAAACGGTTCTTATGTCCTTGCGTAGATAAGAATATAAACGTGTGGATGATGTTATATTCTTTCGGCAGTTAGTAAATTTTTTATCGACCAAAGCCTCATTTCGCCATCAATCATCAGGGCAAGTGCGAGTCTGTGCTCGAACTTGAGGATAATACACGCTGGGAGAGTTGACCCACCCCTGCTTGTATTAATCCCCCGCCCGAACCCGACTAACAGAATTAAACGCACCTGAGGATCTACGTGGGTCACAGTATCCCGGTCGCACTCCATCTTTCCGTCATTAGGCCCAGGCGACAAAATAATAAGATTTCGCACCTTCCCCGCCGCGCAAGGGGCTGCCGAGCGCCGTGGGATCATTAGACTCGTTAAATCCTCCCCGCCCCCTAGTCCGCCCCTTTTATTGGCATTGACCCAAGTTAATATACAAAAGGAATTCAGATGGGAGAATCATAATCTGTCATCTGG
The DNA here is from genome assembly GCA_963675555.1 of Leptura quadrifasciata. NCBI lineage: Eukaryota > Metazoa > Arthropoda > Insecta > Coleoptera > Cerambycidae > Leptura > Leptura quadrifasciata. Next base: position 91,144,861 of record OY776680.1, on the reverse strand, counting down.
CTCGGGCCGCATTCCGCAGCATCTGGGCCTCCGCTGCGTCGAGCCCCTGTAGGGCTGGCCGTTTTTGCCTACAGGGTGGCCGCAAAAAGGCACAGGGTGATAATTGCCCCAGCTAAACGCCGGGATTAGGGTGATTATGACGCTGTTAATTGCAAATTGCTGTGCCACTTTTAGCCGAGTGTTGTTTGTTGGATGAGGAATCGTTTTTTGCTAATGAGAGTGTTATGAAGTTTGTTTGTTATGTTATCCTTCATCTTTTCAAGTGTTGTGCTAGTGTAGGGTTTAATTGTGGATGATGTAGTAAGCATGAAATTTTTTCAATTATATTGAAGGTGGATTAAATTCAATTATAACTTTAAGTAACACTTTTTACTTTCCCATAGTCGTAGTATACAGGGTGGGGCAATAGTGCGTCGGAACTCGATATCTCTCGAGTGCTACGATAGCTAGAAATTTTTTAGAAAATTGCAAGTAAACTAGATAAAGAAGTCTATAACTGGAAATTATTTTCGAACATACAGGACGAGCCAAGACGAAATTACAGGACCAAGTGCCTTTTTTTTTTAAATGGAATGCTATGTACAGAGCTTTCAATAATGATCACAGGACACGTGATTTTTTAGTTCATCTTTTAGGCTTGTCATGTTTTAGCCATGTCAGAACCTTCCATACTGATATGTAATGTCATATCATAGACGCAGTAGTAGTGTTTTGGTGGATATTGCATAATTATCAGTTATTTTTGAATTGTTTTAATTATTATTTGAGTACTAATCAGTTCTTTTCAGAACTACATAATTTACATCAGTTATCTTCTGGTGAGTAATGATAAAGAGAAAAAGAATGTTGGGTTAAGTAATGTTTTTTAAATTTTATTCTAGTCCTGTCTTGCCATGGTTTTTACGCCAGAGCAAGATGCCTTCATTGTGATGGCTCATTTTCGAAGATGGATCATGGAAGTATTCATTGCAATCATGCATCGAACAATTTATGGAAAAATTTCCTGACGCAAATATTCCATATGACACATTTTCAAATCGTAAATATGTACTCGTTGATCGTTTTGCAAAGACACACTGCCTTTGCAAGGAAAAATCCACTGGCAGGCCAACTGTTTTAACTGAAGTGGTTATGAACGACCGAGAAAGAATGAATCAAAGCCCGACAAAATCCATACCAAAGTTGTCCGCTCAAACAGGTAGGTACTTTTACACTAAATTTTTTAATTACTGAATACGTTACATACCATTTAAATTTAGTTTCTTGAAAATATAAAATATGAATTTCTTTAGTGGAAATTATTATCAACAACTAATAACGATACCTACTAAAACTTTTGTTTATATATGAAACATGAATGCAAATAAAAAAATATATAAAACTGGGAATCGGTTCTCTTCAGATGTCTTAATATACCTAAACGACAAATCAACGAAATTTTTTTTTTTTTTAGGTGTTTCAGTTGGAACAACCCATAAAGCGCTCAAAAAACTCCATTTGCATCCATACAAGGTAGCCGTTGTTCAAGAACTATTACCCCCTGATTTTGAAAGTCGAGTAAGATATTGTCGTTGGTTCAACGGAAATTTAAATAACAACAATGTATTGGATTTAACCTATTTTACTGATGAAGCGTGGTTCCACTTAACAGGTTATATCAATAGTCAGAACTACAGGACATGGGCTACAGAAAACCCTCGCACTTGCGTAGAAACAAGTTTATACCCCTTAAAAGTTGGTGTATGGGTGACAATATCCAGAAGGCGAATTATAGGCCCTATATTTTCGTGAAACAATTAATGCCCAAAGGTATCAAACTCTTATTTTAGAGACATTTCTGGCGCAGTTGCATGATGATGAACTGCAAGATAGTTATTTCCAGCAAGACGGCGCTACTGCCCATACAACAAGAGCTTCACTTGATTTTTTACGAGAGTTTTACGATGACCGATTAGTCAGCCAGGGACTATGGCCTGCACGGTCTCCAGATCTAACGCCCTGTGATTATTTCTTATTTGGACACATGAAGAACAATGTTTTTAAAAATAGATTACATACCATTGACGAATTACAAGAGGCGATAGAAAGAGAAATCCGCAATATTACTGTTGATCAGTTACAGAATGTATTCGAAAATATGAAACGAAGAGTCCATGTGTGTTTAGAAACTCAAGGCAGCCATTTTGAGCATTTGTTATAATTTCTTGGCATTTCGTGTTAAAATGTATTCATTCATCTTATAATTTAAATCTCATGTAACAAAAGTTTTTATTATGTAATTTCTTTTATTTACTGTGGATTGTTCGATTCGAATGTTTATATTCATATTGTCTGTGGAAATAAAAATTATTTTGAATTAGGTGTAACAATTTATTTCTTGCGAGCATTTTTTAAATTCAGATAAAAGGCATCCCATTTAAATTTGCTTTTAATATTAAAAAATTCTTAAATTTGATGAATAAATGAATTATCATAATTTTTTTACCTTTAACTAGAACGCCAATGGATTTAGGATATTTCTGTTTAGTGCAATACCATCGTGTATAGTTGGTTGTCTATATTTTTGTGGTCACGTGTCCTGTGATCATTATTGAATGCTCTGTATATCAGTATAGTTTTTGAAGCCTCTTTCTAGGCTCTATTCATTCCTGTATTAGCATTGAATATCTCCCAACCACTTGGATGTAATGAATTTTTTTGTTGAAATAATGCAATCTGCAGATGGATATTAAAAAAATCACCGCAGTCGCAATTATGGATTTTAAGAAAAGCTTATGTGAATACCAGTTACGTGATATCTAATTAATGTTTTTGCATAATTTTCATTTCCTAAAAGTGTACAGGGTGGCCAAAAATTATTATTCAATTAAGAACATTTTAAATTGAATTTTTTCAATTTTTTCAAATGGAACACCCTGTATATTTTTCGATGATGTGATGTAGAAATGAAAGACGAACATTTTTAATTGCAACCATTTTCGTTTTATAAACGAATAAGTGTCAAATTCAAGAATAAACTTAAAAAAAGAGGTTCTCTCAAATAATTCATTAGAAAAATTTATAATACGTGTTCGACGTGTTGCCCATTTTGATTGACACACGTCTTTATGCAATTTTGAAATGAGGCCATTTAGTGGGACCATTTCTTCCAATCCATTGAAATGAGTAAATAGTATTTAACCGGTATTTTACTGTAATGTTTTTTTGTACATTTTTTTGCTGTTTTCGTTGTTTGACAAGCAATAAAACCTCAGTTTGGTATAAATTGCCGTGTACAAAGGAGCATTTATCACACTTATCGATCATTACAATTTGTAATGAATTTAAAATATTTGGAATTTTACAATATGAATTTTAATAAAGCAGAACTTCTAGCCATGACTTTTGTTTTGGGTGAGTCAGACAGAAATTGTTTACTTGCCAATAGAATTTATCACCAACGTTATCCTGAAAGTAGGATTCCTGACGTTGACAGCTTCCAAAACCTTCTCGATAGATTTCTGGAAACTGGAAATGTCGAATATAAAAAAAGTGAAAGAATAAAACGTGTTGTGAATGAAGAAAATGAGTTTTATGGAGTGCTGGCAACGGTTGAGAATCCCATGTTAGTCAAAGAGAAGTGAGCTCATTAGTAGGAATAAGTAGACGGTCTGTGGGTCGAATCTTGAAAACAAATAAATTGCATGCATATCATATTCAAATGCACCAGGAATTATCTGATGACGATTTTCAAAAGCGCGTACAATTTTGTAATTGGGCCAGAGGTGAAATGTAACATGATGTCAACTTCTTCAATACTGTTTTATTGAGTGATGAGGCAACTTTTCATAAAAATGGATTTAGTAGTTACTCTATGGGAGTTCTGGACCACTGAGTAGAGGAACACTGGGGGTTCTTAATGACGTCATGAACTGGATGGCATGTGTCCATCAGGATATGAAACAGATTTTAAACAGCTATAAACAGGTCTCAAACAACTATAAATAGGTTTTAAACAGATATAAACAGGTCTCATACAGATATAAACAGGTTTCATACAGATATAAACAGGTCTTAAATCACAAAGGCTCCTGATGGACACATGCCATCCAGTTCATGACGCCATTAAGAACCCCCAGTGTTCCTCTACTCAGTGGTCCAGAACTCCCATAGAGTAATTACTGGATTTGTTAATAGGTACAATTTCCATTATCATGCTTCAGAAAATCCTCACTTTTTTATGCAAGTTGATAACCAACACGCGTTTGGGGATGAATTATTGGAGAACATGTAATAGGGCCACATTTCTTTGATGGTACATTGACTGGAGCTATTTATCTTCATTTTTTGGAAAACTACCTGCCACAATTATTGGTAAATCTCCCTGAAAGAATTCGGAATAAGATATGGTTTCAGCAAGATGTGCTCCACCACATTATTTAAATGCAGTTAGAAACCACTTAAATAATACCTACCCTAATCAATGGATTAGAAGAAATGAGCCCACTAAATGGCCTGCTAGATCCCAAGATCTTACAAAAATGGATTTCTTTTTATGGGGATACGTGTAGGAAATTGTTTGTAGAGCCACATCAACATCTACCACACCGTCAGTTTTAGGAACAGGGGAATCTTATTTTAAAAGCACATAGAGGTGTGTGTCAATCAAAATGGGCAACATGTGGAACATTTATTATAATTTTTTCTACCGAGTTATTTGAAGAAACCTCTTTTTTGAATTTTGTAACTATTGCTCAATAAAACGAAATTGGTTGCAATCATAGGGAAGGAAGTACTTGCAAAAAATATTCGTTTTTCATTTGTACATCACATCGTCGAAAAATATACAGGGTGTTCCATTTGAAAAAATTGAGAAAATTCAATTCAAAAAGTTCTTAATTGAAAAATAATTTTTGGCCACCCTGTACATTTTTAGGAAATGAAAATAATTCAAAAACATTAATTAGATGTCTCGTAACTGGTATTCACATAAGTTTTTCTTAAAACCCATAATTGTGACTGTGGCGATTTTTTAAATATCCATCTGCAGATTGCATCATTTCAACAAATGTAATGTAAAAAGAAAGTAAAAAAAAATTGTACCTGGTTTCGAACCCACGATCTCAGTATTACAAGACAAAACCTTAAACACTGCGCCATCGTGCTTTAAAGCCTCGCGGTAAAGTGATTAGAAAACATTATTTATGTATTAAGTAATCACAACTCTTTTATTTAATACGGAATTACCTACTATCTGTATATTGGTATCTCAATCTAGTCACGTTAATATACTAGTTAGACAAATACTTATGGGAAAGTTTGTCTGAGTTGTGTCAGACCGATTTTTTTTATTAGAATGCTATGCAAGATATCCTCGACGCTTATTTTTACGATTACTTATAAACAAACGCAAATGGTCTGGGAATACCTAATTAAATTGATTAAAAACCCTTTAGCGTAGTAAAAATAGCACAAAGAATCAATATAAAGGAACTTTTTCCATAAGCAATTTTATGGTTGGATCGTGTTGGGGAGGTGCTCAGGAGTACCCAAAAAATGTTTGCACTTCAAAGACCTTGTGCTCCAATTGTTATTACAATTTAATTTTTTTAGTCGCGTTTTTCAGCCTAAAAATTTGAATAACTAGAGATATATAGGTCCGATCGCGACAAAAAAAAGAAAACCAAAATCTTTGTAATTAAATTTTCTCCAAATCAGTGTTTACTGTAGATCTTAGGAGCGCAACCATAACCTACAAAAGTGAAAAAACTGGCCAAAAATCGGTTTTTTTTAAATTTTGCTGCCCAGAGCCGCCGGGTGAACCGATCAGCTTCAAACTTTCAGCAAATCTGCCTTTTGTTCTAACAAAAACACCCTGACAGTTTGGTGCAAAAATATTAAACCCCGTGTTTTGAATTGGTTATTTAAAATTTGAATTGGCTGCCATTTTATGCCATTAAGTCCAAAACGGATCAAGTCAAAGGAACAGTCAGGTTATTTTTTACAAATAATATAAATCGGAATAAACATTTTGCTGACGTTTCGGAAAGTAGTCTCTTTCCGTTTTCAAAGCTTTTTTTCGAAGAACTCTCATTTGTTGTGTGTGTCAAATACACAGCTATAAGATTCTGTTTATGTTATTTCCATAGATACTTACTACTTACACATAACTGATGTTATTTTCTTTTAGATAATGTTGAATTTGTCAAGTTCTTCTTTTAACATTGGTAGCCAGGTTGTACAAATATCTACAGAACAATTCGATACGCATTTATCTTCATTGAATACGATTATTGCTAATCTCTCTTTTTGGTAACTTCCTCTTTTGTTAACATTTTTGCCAAGTCCCAGTTTATTCTATGTCCGTTTTCCCAAGCATGTTCACAAATCTTTGATTTCTGAATTTTATTCTTTCTAATGTCTCATCTAATGTCTTGTGCTCATCCAACCTCACACTGAAATGTCTGGATGACCCACCCACATAACATTTATCACATTCGCACGGGATATTGTAAATACAGTTTTTTGAATTCTGCTCCCAATTTATCGGTTTTGCTTTTGCTAAACTAGATCTCAAAGTCTTCCCCGTTTGAAATACAGTCCTAACATCAAATTTGTCAACTATACGGCGTAGCTTCCCCCATAGTCCGTATACATAAGGAATTGTTGCTGTATAATGACGTTCAGGTTTTGGTCGTACCTGATTGTCCCTATTTTCAACATTTATGAAAACTCTATCAATAAATGCTTCAGGGTATTGATTTTGTACTAGAACCTCTTTGTTAAATTTTTTTGTCATTTAATATTTAATTATTAGATGAAATTATTTTGGCCCTATCGTATAAACATTATACAATACTCCTTTTAACGTTTATTGATTGATTTGAGTTAAAATTTAGATATCTATTAGTATGTGTTGGTTTTCTACAAACGCTTGTTTCATGTATTATTTACCCTTTTAATTACAATATCTAAAAACGGTAGTTCATTCCTACTTTCTACTTCTAATGTGAATTTAATAGACGGTTCCTTACTATTTATATTTTCTAAGAAACTATTTAGTAAATCGACACTGTGATGCCAAATTGCAAAGATGTCAACATATCTCCACCAGACAACCGGTTTGTTTATACAATTTTGAACATGTGTGTTCTCAAAGTTCTCCATAAATATGTTGTTTAAAATTTGTGATAATGGAGACTCCATTGCCATAGCAATATCCTGCTGATAGAACTCATTTTCCAATTGAAAATAGGTTGTTTTTATACACATTGTTAATAGTTCCATTATGCTATTTACACTGAATTTAGTTCTAGTTTCCAAATTATCATTCAGCAACCTATCTTTAAACTATTTTTAAGGTTTCATCTACCAGAACATTGGTAAAAAGAGTAACTACATCAAAACTAACCATCAGGTGTGATTCATGAATATCGTTTTCACAAATTTTTTCTATAAAATGTTTACTATTTTTAATATATGAATCGGTATTTCCAGATAATGGATCAATAATATAAAATTGCTATACTCTTTTAAAGAATTTCTAAAGTGGGGAAATTCATTAATTTTTATGATTTTGCAATTCATTAACTAAAAAAATCGGACGTAGCGAATCGTCCGCGCAAACGTCTAGAAAATTGATAAACTTCCAGAAGACGAAAACTGCTAACAATGTTCTTTCACTGAATCCCAACTAAGAGGAAAAATATACGCTAGAGGGAAGGAATTATTTTCATTACAATCAGTTTCGGGTCAAATCGCATCTTTACTGGACCATGCAGCCATTGTGTACCTTTGTACTTGGGGCTAATTATCCCCGATCAGAAATACAGTCTGCTTGTATAATCACTTGCCGCAAAGTTTCCGTTGTGATGGTGCAGCTGCCCGAACTCCAAATTCATTTCGTTAGGATGGTTCTCAACACATTATTCGAGTGAGGTTTAGCCAACAATAAAAGCAAGGTAAACACAACTAATTTGTTTGCAACTTTCCGTGAATTCACTGTAAATTTAACTTCGAGGAACTGGGCACTCTTCTTTTATCCAATGGCGTTACACAGGGGGAGGGTTGTGGGCGGTAGCGCGCGCGCCCTGTTGGAAGAGAAATGTTTGACGTGGGAACAGAAAAATATCTACTGATTATAGCCGACGCAGAAATATAATGATTTACACGAAAATACCCAAGTAACAATTTAATTGCTCAAATCTGCTTTTAGAGGCCGGAATATTAAAACATATTTTTAGTCGCAAACTCCTCCATAAAATCCTTATTTTACTATAAGGAACGCAACCAGACTGCAACCAACAGCTACTCTCCGGGCTATGTGCCCCACCGAGCGCTGAATTACAAGTTACAAGCCTGGCGCGTTAAGTGTAATAATTACATATTACCATCAAAACGCTAATTGCAACAAACACCAGCCGAAAGACTGATCCTACTTAAAGGAGCTCTCGTGCCAGTCGTCACACACCAGTTTCAGACTGCAGTTTCGAGCTGTTGGCACTCGTCAGTGCAAGGTAGGCATGTGAAGACCGACACGAGGATCACTTGACTATTTAATACATTTCGGTATCTTTGGGATAGCGGCAAGTAAAATAATCAGCAGGCGCCATTTGGCGGTCCAGTGTCTGTTGCAATCGAAAAATAAATAGCCTGACTGGCCTTAGCACAGTTCAAATGTGCTTTTAGATACCTTTTAGATCTCAAAGATTCCGAAATGTACTAAATAGTCAAGTGATCCTCGTGTCGGTCGTCACATGTCTACCTTGCATTGATGAGAGTCAACAGCTCGAAACTGCAGTCTGCAAGTGGTGTGTGACGACTGGCACGAGAGCTCCTTTAAGTAGGATCAGTCTTTCGGCTGGTGTTTGTTGCAATCGAAGCATTAGCGTTTTGTTGATAGTATGTGATTATTACACTTAACGCGCCAGGCTTGTAACTTGTAATTCAGCGCTCGGCGGGGCACATAGCCCGGAGAGTAGCTGTTGGTTACAGTATGGTTACGTTCCTTGTAGTTAAATAAGGATTTTATACAGGAGTTTGCGACTAAAAATATTATGTTTTAATTGAAATGCTGTTTAGTCTGGTCCTCGTTTTATAAAGGTTTTATGTAGGATGTTTGCAGATTAATTGGTTTTAAATTAGGTTTATTTGAAACCCAATGTTCTTCTACAGTACAAGAATTTATTGGAAAGTCTTGTAGTATATCTTAAAACTTGACCATAAAACCTTTTGGTAGTTTTGTAAACGTAACAAAAATGTTTGGTTTTATAAAAGCCTTCCAATGCAAATTTCATCAATTCGAGCAACTATAAAACTATGAAGCGTTCAAATGGTTTTTAAATTGCTTTATAAATTATGCATATACAGGGTGTACCAATAGTGCGTCAAAGTCCAATATGGGCCTTATTAGAAGACTTTGGAAAATTATTTTTTTATGGAAGTGCTATAGTGTCAAGAGGCGCACATTTTAAAAATATTTTGAAATATACAGGGTGACTTGCTACAGCGGAGCATCTTCGAGGTAATTTTTTTAAATGGAACACCCCATATATTTTTACATTTATAAATTCAGCGTAAAATTACCTTTTCAAGACCTCCAGATTTTTGGTTTTTGACTTGGCGTTGCCGAGTTATTCGAAAAAATATGAAGATTTTGATCAGAACAAGGTTTAACAAATTAATTCGCTGTGTGTGTATTACTGTTAATTAAACCTTGTTCCATTAAAAAAAAAATAATAACCTCGAAGATGCTCCGCTGTAGCGACAGCCTGTAGATCTCTGTATCCCCTTTTAAAACCTTTTCTTCCTTAGAAAGCTGTCTATTGTCAAAATATGCAGTAAAACAATGACTCGTTTTTTAAATACACCATAAATCTTATGCTTTTAATATACGTGAATGAAACTAAAATCTCTTAAGAAAATGAGGTTATGATATTTTTATAAAATTTAAGAATTTCCATAAAATTCAAAAATTACTGAGGGGTATTGAAAATTTAGAGCTGGTTTCATACCGGGTGTTAGAAAAGTATGGGAACGGTGGAAAATCTCGAACAGTTTGCATCAAATCGAAAAATAAAAAAATACGTCAAAAATTTTTCAAAGAACTATCTACTGATACCAAAATGACAGGGGCAACTTTAAAATTCCAAATGGAAACCCCTATTTTTTATTGCAGAATCGAATTCTACGGCGAAAAATAAGTAAATTTTATTCCGGACATTTTTTTTGATTCTTGCATGGTGTCGCTGTAATCGCAAAAAATGAAAAGAAAACATTACTGTTTCAAGAGTAGCGTCTTGTGCCCATAAAAAAACGTCCAATTCAGAAACTGAAAAACACGTATTTGTTATTTTTACGAAATCTATCCAATGACATTGGATTCGACTCTCCCACCCCTAACCCAGTGGGTGGGGCGGGGGCAACTTTGAAATTTGTAATGAAAGTCCCTATTTTTTATAGCGGATTCGGATTCTATGGCCAAAAATACGTGAATTTTATATCGGGCATTTTTTGCGATTCTCGCAAGGTGTCGCTGCAACCGCACAAAATTGAAATAAACCTTAAGCGTCCATAAGTAAATATTTACAAACTCTAGCTACTCGCGTTGACAAAAAACATTCAGTTTAAAAAACAATATCTGTGATATCTTGGTTTTTATGAATGTCTTTTTAAAGGGTTCTTAATAACAGTATTTGTTTTGTGAAATTTCTACGAGAACGTTCAGTTCCTTCCAACTTTTGTACAGGCAGGAGCGCACTTTTGTCGGAAAAAGTTATTTCATTTTTCATTAGTTCTCGCGTTTTTTTCTGCATAATGGCTACTTTAACAGAGGAAAAGAGAGTTTCTCTTTTAATGATGCGAGGGTGAGGCGATAAAGAAAAGTCCTATGATGAAGTTGTGATTTTATCCAACGAAACTTTCCGTGTAGATCAAGTGAGAATTTCGAAATCTACTGTGTCCCGTACCATCAAACGATTCCTAGACACAAGGACAAATAAAAATCGCCCAAAACTTGGAAGACCAAAATCTGAAATATCGGAAGCTCGACAAATGGAAGTGGCCCAGAGGCATTTGTTGAAAATCGAAGGTGATCAATCAGAGAAGCCAGTCAACAGCTTGATAAGAGTGCATTTTCAGTTCATAAGAATTTGAAACTTTTGAAATTTCATCCTTAAATACTCACCTTCACCAAGAGTTAAATGAAGATGATTTTGATCGGCGACTTGAATTTAGTGAATTAATGATGGAAAGGAGTAACCAAAACCCAAATTTTTTGTCATCTCTACTTGTCTTCTCAGATGAAGCAAGTTTCGAACTCAGTGGAAAAGTTAATCGCCTCAATTTCAGATATTGGAGTGACGAAAACCCTCACTGGATGCTTGAAACACACACGCAGTATCCACAAAAACTAAATGTTTGGGCAGGAGTTTTCAGGGATCGAATCATAGGACCGTTCTTCATAGATGGAAATTTGAATGGAGAAAAATACCTGGAAATGTTGACAAATCAAATAGTTCCCGCAATACGAGATTGCTGGTGATGAGTTCGATAATGTTTTGTCTCAGCAAGATGGGGCTCCTCCACACTATCGGGATATTGTTAGGGACTATTTGGATGGTACTTTCGAAAATCGATGGGTAGATCGAAGAGGAACTATTGAATGGCCAGCAAGATCTCCCGACCTCGCGCCACTTGATTATTTTGTTTGGGGCTACGTGAAGGGTAAGGTTTATTTCACTAAACCTCGTGATTTGGAACAGCTGAGGCAACGCATAATAAACATTTTTGCAGAAATACCACCTCAAATGATAAGAAGCGCTATTGAAAATTTTTACGTTCGTCTCGGAGAATGCCAAGAAGTCAATGGGCACCATTTTGCTATAATCTTGAAATTAAAACCTGCTAGTGTAGCTGTTAAGCTGTAAACTAATTGCCTAACTAGCCGAAATCCTCACCTTGCCTTAAATTACTGAGTTACCTCCTTGCCTTCACTGGCTGGGATCAAGAACTTGTCTGAAGTAGCTGAATTAAGAGGTAAAACCACTGTTACTTTTTTTTTAAATCGAGTTTTTTATTGCCCTGTAAAAAATGTAAATTGAAAATTACTAGCTGCTAATAAATTTACAGAATGTTAATAGTTGCTGTAATTTCCGCACGACCGTGTAAAATTACTGTTCTCAAAACAGCTCGGGAAATCATTCACTCTGAGATCAGTAGTTTTACTTTTCGTATTGTTTTAAGTATGCGTTCAAAACTTTCATATTTCCATTCAATTTTTTGCGATTGCAGCGACACCTTGCGAGAATCGAAAAAAATGCCCGATATAAAATTCACGTATTTCTGGCCGTAGAATCCGAATCCGCTATAAGAAATAGGGATTTTCATTACAAATTTCAAAGTTGTCCCTGCCCCACTCACTGGGTTAGGGGTTTCGTAAAAATAACAAATACGTGTTTTTCAGTTTTTGAATTGGACGTTCTTTTATGGGCACAAGACGCTACTCTTGAAACAGTAATGTTTTCTTTTCATTTTTTTCGATTACAGCGACACCATGCAAGAATCGAAAAAATTGCCCGGCATAAAATTTACGTATTTTTTGCCGTAGAATCCGATTCCGCAATAAAAAATAGGGGTTTCCGTTTGAAATTTTAAAGTTTCCCCTCGCCCCACCCACAGGGTGGCGGGTGGGGAGGTCATTTTGGTATCAGTAGATAGTTTTTTAAATTTTTTAATTTTTTCTAATTTTTTATTTTTCGATTTGATGCAAACTTGATTTTCCACCGTTCCCATATTTTTTAACACCCGGTATATTTCAACAGCAGGCTGTTGGTAACAACACTGCAAAATTTGTCTTTAAAAATCTGCCTCCTCATCGCAGTATCTTACGCTTCACCTGAATTAATTAAAACTGGCTTAAAGATAAAAGAGCCAGCGTTTGAGGTCGTGTTTAACGAGGCCTTTACAGGGTGCAGGAAAAATGCGCGAAATGCATATGTGCAACAAAATTTAATTATAATTTAAGGTGATTTTTTTTTATTCAAGTGGGCGGTGAATGTGGCAAATACACAGGTCAGCCAAACAGAGCCGATGTGCAGTAGCGTAACAATTTTTGGGACGTGAGATATTTTAGCGAAGCTTTCATTTTTAGCTAATTCAGAATCCTGCTTATAACAACTAATAAACCTGTATTTCTGTGACATAGGAATCTAATAAACTCAAAAGGGGCCCAAAGATAACGATCTTTAGGAGGTTGTCAAAGCTAAATGCTTAAAGCTATTATAAAACTTATCCTACTCATGAAGAACTTACCTAAACTGATCCTACCTAAAGGTAGGTAGGATCAGTCTTTCGGCTGGTGTTTGTTGCAATCGAAGCATTAGCGTTTTGATGGTAATATGCAATTATTACACTTAACGCGCAAGGTATAGATAACCTATATCTACAAGGATTTTTTTAAAAATTATTATTTTATTTAATATTTATGTTTTAATATAGAGTGGAAGAAAATGATAAAAGTTTAACTTTCACGTGCAATTTATAAGAAATAAAAATTAAAAGTAAGTATATCATTGGAAAGCTGAATTTTTCCTCTTTAAAATGCTACCTTTGTTTTTTTTTCGTTCTTAATGGGTACAAATCAGTGGCGGCTCGTGGGTTTTGAATGTCAGGAGGATGAGTGGTTGGTCCGCGCGCCGCTTGCGAAAATTTTGAGAAATTCAAGGTCATTGTGCTTTTCTAACACCTTAAAAATGTCTACTATTACAAGCTTTACTCAAAACTAAATTTAATTTGTGTGTGTAACAGTGAGTGCGATAAGCTTGAGGTGCAATATCTTTTATTTTAGTTTGGAGTCCATTAAGATGTCCTGACATTAAAAAAAAGTGTAAACGAATTTAATTGAAACCGTATAAAAACTAAAAGCCTGCAAAAACAGTCGGCATCTCTTTATTGTATATGGGCGGAAGTAAATAGAAATGCTTGTCATAAGAAAATAATAAGACTTTCAGGCATTATTATATTATCCTCTGTTTCAAATGGTCTCCAGAAAGCCATGGTAAATTAGTAAATAATTAAAATATTTTACCTTTTATATAGTAGTAAATATTTATAAATATGAACAATAACTAACTAAACTCCTACGCTTGATGTTATAACAGGTAAATACCTGCGTAAATACGCACTGCACTGGCACATTAACAGCACAGCAGAAGTCCACCTTTGACTATTGAGAAGCGATTTACGAGTTTTTTTTTATGCTAGTAGACCTGTCCGTTTTATTATCTTTAAACCAGTGCAGTCGTAGATGGTTCATTCAGGCTGATTACATTGCCAGTCTCGGACTCGCCTGCACAGTTTCAACTACCATTCGAATCTCGATACCATTGCTAAATATATAGGACAAAATATCAAGTTCAGTGCGCACGGCCCTGTGTTTTAACACTGACCAGTTCCAATTATCCTCGTATAAAGTATAACTGCAGCGCCGTCATAGGTTTGTGCAATTAATTTATTTTTCAAATCGAATTTACCAAATTCGTCGATTAATAATTTAAATAAATTGTCCTCGTTTCTTCCACCACTCACATCAAAAAAACCAACAAACCTTTCAACAGCTTCACCGTGCATTACTATCGTGCGCAGAAAAAATAGGACAAATTTTTTTTCTAATGTAAATCTGTCTCTATTTGAATATGTAATGAGTAGCCGAAATAAAACAGATATCACGTTTAATTTATTTTTTTTATTTTAATGCTGTAGTTATTGCTAGAGTAAATGATGGATGGTTAATGAGACAAATTTCACTGCATTATAACATTAACAAAAATTTGGTGTGTAACATTTTAAGAAAGTGGAGAATAAACGGTACGATTAGTAGAAATTTCGGATCAAAGGACAAATGATATCTTTCTTAACAAGAAACTAACTATTAATATTTCGTTATTGAACCATTTCTATTTATAACTTCTGTAAGTCTGTTTGGCATAGAATTAAATAACCTTATACAATATTCATTAGTAATAATATTTTCCCGTGCATTGTTTACTATTTCCAGTAATTCTTCGGCATTCCGTGGTCTCTCGTTTCGTTTTTGGATACTTCTTACGAGTAGTCCCCATACTTCTTCCACGGGGTTAAGATCTAGACTATGACTGGGCCAGTTAAGAACATTGATGTTGTTATCTTGAAACCAGTTAGTTACTGTATGAGCAGTATGAACGGAACAATTGTCTTGTTGAAATATGAACTCATTATTAGGAAATAATTGTGACACAGAAGCAGAAGGGAGTATAATATTGTCTAAAACCTAATATACGTTTCACTATTAAATCGTTCCTCAATATGCCACAAAACACCAGGACCACGGGACGATATCCAAGACCATATATTGACGGAAAATCTACCACTTTTCTCATTGGTAGAATATATTTCTCATCGAATCGAGTATTCGGAGGGCGGTAAACACGAATACGACCGCTGTGTGTTGACTGGAAAGTTTTTTCGTCTGTAAAAGTTACATTGTTCCAAAAATTTACATCATGCGCTAAAAATTCAAGCGCAAATCCTACTCGAGCTTCTTATGTTCAGCTTTAAGTAAGTATTTCTGTGCTGCTGCATGACAGCGTAGCTCCGATTCTCTTACTCGCCAGCGACCAGTACTACCCGATCCAGAAAAAATCGTTTCTTCAGCAGCCTGAACAACTGATTAAAATGGATTTTCTACTAAAGCATTTACCAATTGCAAATCTTGTTGTGTCCTGATACAGGATTTCTACTAATCGTACCGTTTATTCTCCTTACACACCGAATTTTTGTCAATATTATTACGCAGTGCAATTTGTCTCATTGACCATCCATCGTCTGCTTTAGCAATAACTCCAGATTTAACTAAATCGCTTATATGAGACATATTAGTTTTTTGCACACTTGCAATAAATTATGACAACTAACTGACAATGTCACAAAAATCAAAGTTAGATATACACAACTAGATTTTAGCAAAATACCGTTATAAGACTTGTCCTATTTTTTTTTGTTCACGACCGTATAAGCATGCTGTGAAACGACGTGTGAACCCCCGCTTATTTTTGAATTTTGTGCGTTCATTTGGCGGATCGGCGAGACAAAAGTAAATGCTTTCTATCTGTATCGATTGCAGCAAACGAATGATGTGTCCTCGTCCAAGGCTTTCGTCATCAATTACTAATATCGGAGTTTAACCCGGGTTAAAGCTCGCTATTCGAGCAAATAGCCTCCAGACAGACTATATGCCGCTATATGATATTTATGTGGGTCGTGCCTGATTAGACACAATATGGATTTTGTTGGAGAAACTTAAAGTAGATAATCTCGAGCAAATGCGACGTTTTTCTTACATGAAAAGAATTTCTACGGGTTGAATCCACCACGAATCGATCGTGTTATAATATCTGTTCCTTTTTGAGTGACAGATAATAATTGTATGACACTTTATTACTCTAGGGTTGACTTCAGTGTGTCACTCTAAATAGCTAGGGAGTTGGTGGCAATACGGATATACGATTTTATTGTAGCTGGCAATATGGGATTAAATAAAATAAATAAATAACACCACAGGTAATTACGACCACTTTTATCCCGGAAGGCTCTAGAAGAGCCTTGTGTGGGAGGGGGCTACACATTTAGAGACAAGGGGCACACACCCAATATCCGTGTATAGTGGAAAAATCTCTCTCACAGTATATTTTCCACTGCCACGACCGGGAATCGAACCCGGGACTTTTGGAGTGCGCTTACCTCTTGACCATCAGTCGTATGAAGATATCTACTACAGTTGCAAAAAAAGTCTGCTGCTGTAAATAAGGATTTTTATGTCGGTTATGTCAATTATTTCAATTACATTATTAAAATGTAAAAATATATGGGGTTTCATTTAAAAAAAAAAATGACCTCGTAGATGCTTCGCTGTGGCGAGTCACCCTGTATATTTCAAAATATTTTGGAAAAAAGCCTCTGCACCCGTGACGTTTACGCCACAGGAATAGTCAGAGGTTATGTTTTGCAAATAATATAAACCGGAATAAACACAGAAATAATGTATTTTGCTGACGTTTCGGAAAGTAATCTCTTTCAGTTTTCAAAGCTTTTTTTTTGAAGAACCCTTATTTTGCTGTGTATGTCAAATACACAGCTTTAAGATTCTGTTTATGTTATTTCCATAGATACTTACTACTTACACAGAACATAGAACTGATGATATTTTCTTTTAGATAATGTTGAGTTTGTTAAGTTCTTTTTTTAACATTGGTAGCCAGGTTGTAAAATATCTACAGAACAATTCGATACGCACTTATCTTCATTTAATAAGATTATTGCTGATTCTTTAATTTTTCTTTTTTTGGTATCTGTTTCTTTTGTTAAAATTTTTGCCGAGTCCCAGTTATGTCCGTTTTCCCAAGCATGTTCACAAATCGTTGATTTCTGAATTTCATTCTTTCTAATGTAATTCTTGTGCTCATCCAACCTCACACTGAAAGGTCTGGATGACTCACCCACATAACATTTAGCACATTCGCTCGGGATATTGTAAATACAGTTTTTTAAATTATGCTCCCTGTTTATCGGTTTTGTTTTTGTTAAAATAGATCTTAAAGTGTTCCTCGTTTGAAATATCGTCCTAACATCAAATTTGTCACCTATACGGCGTAGCTTTTCCGATAGTCCGTATACATAAGGAATTATTGCTGTATAATGACGTTCAGGTTTTTGTCGTACCTGATTGTCCCTATTTTTAACATTTATGAAAACTCTATCAACAAAGGCTTCAGGATATTGATTTTGTACTAGAACCTCTTTGATAAATTTTTCCTCGTTATTAATATTTCATTATTAGATGAAATTATTTTGGCTCTATCGTATAAAAATTTGACAACACCCCTTTTAACATTTATTGACTGATTTGAGTTAAAATTTAGATATCTATTAGTATGTGTTGGTTTTCTATAACCGCTTGTTTCAATTGTATTATTTACCCTTCTAATTAGAATATCTAAAAACGGTAGGTAGTTCATGCCTACTTTCTACTTCTAATGTGAATTTAATAGACGGTTCTTTACTATTTATATTTTCCGAGATTTTCCAAAAAACTATCTAGTAAATCGACACCATGAAGCCAAATTGCAAAAATGTCGTCAACATATCTCCATCAGACAACCGGTTTGTTTATACAATTTTGAACATGTGTGTTCTCAAAGTTCTCCATAAATATGTTGCTTAAAATTGGTGATAATGCAGACCCCATAACCATACCAAAATCCTGATGATAGAGCTCATTGTCCAATTGAAAATAGGTTGTTTTTATACACAGTGTTAAGAGTTCCATTATGCTATTTACACTTAATTTAGTTCTAGTTTCCAAATTATTATCATTTAGCAACCTGTCTTTAACTATTTTTAAGATTTCATCTACCGGAACATTGGTAAAAAGACTAACTACATCAAAACTAACCATCAGGTGTGATTCATGAATATCGTTTTCATAAATTTTTTCTGTAAAATGTTTACTATTTTTAATATATGAATCGGTATTTCCAGATAATGGATCAATAATTTTAAGTAAAAATTTTGCCAAATTATTTCATTGTGAATTAATAGAACTAACAATTGGTCTTAAAGGAATATTTTGTTTATGTGTCTTTGGTAAGCCATAAAAATGAGGAGGCTTACTATGATGTGGTGTAAGTTTCCTTCGTTCAAAATCATTAAATTCATGTTTGTATTTAAACAAAGTTCTGTAAATTTTGCTCTCTATTGATTTTGTTGGATCTTTGTTTAGTTTTGAGTAGGGTCCCTCATTTACAAGAGTCATGATTTTTGTGTTATATATATCTTTATCTATAATGACTGTGGCATTACCTTTGTCTGCTGGCAATATTTTTATACTTTCATCGCGTTTTAAAGAATTTATCGATAACTTTTCTTCTGGAGTTAAATTATCTTTAATTTTGTATTGCTTCTCTAAAGCAATTTTTGCCCGTATGCGATCGATATTCATTCATTATCTGTAAATTTTGAGCCGTTTTTTCTATTGCCGCTACTATATCAAATTTTGGAACAGTTTCCGGGTTTATTGCAAAATTTAAACCTTTTGATAGGACAAGCCTGTTTGAAATGGACAAAAGTCTTTTTGACATATTAATGACAGTCCTGTCAATTAAAGGATTATTATTTATATTTTGTAATTGCCTAATCTGTTTTTCTCTTATTAAGTTTCTAAATTTAAGTAAATGCTTACCTTTTTGCAGATTAAAATATATTTCGTAACTCAACCTGACATTCCGGATTATAAACTGATAATCCTGTTCTATAATGTTCCTGCTTAATTCATTCTCTGTGTAAGTAATGTCACCAATAGTTCGTTCTTTTTGGTATCTATGATATTGAATTCTTTCCCTAACCATGGACTTGCGTTGTCCAAAAGTTTTCTGGTTTTCGCATTTTGGAAAGGTACTTTTAGCCGTAAAAACTTCAGAATTATGTCATGTTCTCGACATTTACACAAAAAGGTTATGCTATTTTTTGATTTGGCTAATTTCTTATAACATTTTTCTAAAAATCTGAAACATTGCTTTATACTATTTTTATATTATTATTATTATTTTCCGAATTGTCAGCAAAATACATTATTTCTGTGTTTAATCCGATTTATATTATTTGGAAAACATAACCTCTGACTATTCCTTTGGCGTAAACGTCACGGGCGCAGAGGATTTTTTCCAATAATTCTATTATTTTGTAGATTCGGTGATTTGTTTTGAAGAGGATAATAATACATGTGGTAGAAAACCCAAATAATAGGAAATAATATTTTTACCAATTTTCAAAACTTTCTGAATTCCGTCCGGTATATTACAAGTTTAACTGTTATCGTACTGCATTAATTCTACACTTGTGAATTATTAGTGTTTATTCTATCCCATAGTGGGGCTGAGGCAACTTCTGTAGTAAAGTTATAGGGCCATTTTCAAATGCCCCTCCATTTTCACCCGTTCCGCATGGAAAGTTTCAATTTATCGGCTTAACTCTCCGCACCAAATAAAATAGACGCAATATTCCCTGATTGATATGTCATTAAAAAACAAATCAACAGAACATCGCAAAGCCTCTCACGATTATCGCGTTATTTCGCATTTTGGTTTTGATATTCGCTTTCCGAATAGAAGGCCGTTGTGGAAATGGAACAGTTGTTTCAATTATTTCGCGTTTGGTGCCGTCCCTCGATCTACCGGCCTAGAATAACTGACAACTTAATTTCGGGTCTGACGAGATGGGAACAGTTAAATACGTTTTTTTGCTGGGAAGCTTGAACTGTTTGAAACCGGGTCGGAGAACTGAAACAAATTTTCAGTCGGGCAATATGTCAGAATTTAATAAAGAGCTCATTATACAAGGTGGTCCAAAATTGTCTCCCGATATTTCTGCAGCTGATAGTACTGTCGTGAGCAGAAAAAAATAGGACAACTTTTTTTTTCTATTGTAAATCTGTCTCTATTTGAATATGTAATGAGTAGCCGAAATAAAACAGATATCACTTTTAATTTATTGTTTATTTTAATGCTGTAGTTATTGCTATAGTAAATGATGGATGGTTAATGAGACGAATTGCACTGCGTTATAAAATTTGGTATGTAACATTTTAAGACAGTGGAGAATAAACGGTACAATTAGTAGAAGTCCTGGATCAAAGGACAAAGGATATCCTACTTAACAAGAAACTAACTATTAATATTTCGTTATTATTGCACCATTTCTATTTATAACTTCTATAAGT
Organism: Leptura quadrifasciata; assembly: GCA_963675555.1. Lineage (NCBI taxonomy): Eukaryota > Metazoa > Arthropoda > Insecta > Coleoptera > Cerambycidae > Leptura > Leptura quadrifasciata. Next base: position 91,124,073 of record OY776680.1, on the reverse strand, counting down.
CTGTTTGGCATAGAATTAAATAATTATTTACTATTTCCAGTAATTCTTCGGCATTCCGTGGTCTCACATTTCGTTTTTTGATACTTCTTACGAGTAGTCCCCATACTTCTTCCACAGGGTTAAGATCTGGACTATGACTGGGCCAGTTAAGAACATTGATGTTGTTATCTTGAAACCAGTTAGTTACGGTATGAGCAGTATTAACGGAACAATTGTCTTATTGAAATATGAACTCAAAAATGTACATCATGCGCTAAAAATTCAAGCGCAAATCCTACTCGAGCTTCTTTATGTTCAGCTTTAAGTAAGTATTTCCGTGCTGCTGCATGACAGCGTAGCTCCGATTCTCTTACTCGCCGGAGACCAGTACTACTCGATCCAGGAAAATTTGTTTCTTCAGCAGCCTAAATAACTGAGTAAAATGGATTTTCTACTAAAGCATTTAATAATTGCAAATCTTGTTGTTGAGTTGATATCCCTCGTCGCCCTGATCCAGGATTTCTACTAATCGTACCGTTTATTCTCCACTTTCTTAAAATGTTACACACCGAATTTTTGTCAATATTATAACGCAGTGCAATTTGTCTCATAGAACCATCCACCTTCTGCTTTAGCAATAACTCTAGATTTAACTAAATAGCTTATATGAGGCATATTAGTTTTTTACACACTTGCAATAAATTATGACAACTAACTGACAATGTCACAAAAATTAAAGTTAGATGTACACAACTAGATTTTAGCAAAATACCGTTATAAGACGTGTCCTATTTTTTTTTGCTCACGACCGTATTCATAGCAATGACGCGTAGATGTAGCCCTCAAGAGGCAACCGGATTTTCTAAATATTAAAGTACATTTTATGAGACGTGATTAATTTTTTTGTTGACTTTTTTTGAAACCCACCCCCTTCCTCGTGACGTAACGTGCCTCAACAGGGATTGTGGAGGTGTGACTGGTAAATGGACAGAGATCTTGAATGTTTATTTTGGCTAGAATTCATCGTTAATATTGACTTCGAAACATTTTTTGACGCGTAATCAAGTACTTTAATTTTGACGATCTTTGGGGTAGCGGAAATGGGCCGGAATTTCATCGAAAACGGATGGCATTGATACATATGATTTCTCATACCCATAAGAGCTGAGAGTATGAATGCCATCCGATTTAAACGATTTTAACCATATTTAACAGAATTTTCTTTAATAATTTCGAAAAATGCGATTTTTGGACGAATTTAAACGGTTATTTCTCGGAAACTGCCAGGCAAACACGGATGGCAATGAGTGGAGGTAAGATTATTATAGGTTACAAATTTGTTTTCTTGATATTTCTTGTGTGTATGTACTTTAATATTTAGAAAATGATCCTTCTTAAAAGATTGATGAGTCACGTGATGAAGCCTATTTATTGGAGATTCGATTGACTTAGACAGATTATGTAGTTTGTTTAGGACTGATTGTAGGTACAAATAATCTTGTACAGTACGAATTGATTTATAAATCTTGAGATCATCTTCAAAAAAAAGCTTTGGACAGTTGATTTGGGTAGCCAGGTCATTAATAAAGATAATGAAAAGCAAAGGGCCCAGATTGGAGCCTTGTTGCACACCTGAGGTTACACTGTACTCAACAGATTTAGCACCTTCATAATCAACGAATTGCTTTCTGTCGGTAAGATAGGAGTTAAAGAGTAACAGTAAATTTTCCAATCCAATATCTTCAAGTTTATGAAGAAGAACATAGTGATCGATTTGATCAAAGGCCTTCTGAAAGTCCATATTAATTACATCAACTTGGCCTTGATTATCTATTGTATCATATATGTACTGTGTAAAACAAGCTAGATTAGTAACACAAGATCTGTTCTCCATAAATCCATGTTGGTCTGGAGAAATAATATTTTTGATCGAGACATACATATAAGTGTAGATAACGGTTTCAAAAAGTTTAGCAAAATTACTTAATATGGATATTTAAAATGGAACATACAAGGGCAACTTTCCACATACGGGAATGGTGTTATTAGATATATGAGATTAAACAAAAAAAGCAGTGTATTCATTAAAGCATCAATGCAATCTTTTACCACAAAACAAGGAACAGAGTCAATAATACCCGAAGTAAGTTTATTTTTTTCAGCTTCTTTAAGGCATTAACAATATCTTGCTTAGATATGGTGCTAATAGAAATATTCGTATTATTGTTAACGGGTTATTTACATTTGCTGAAAAATGCTTGTCCTACTTCAAGTATACACTACAGAAATATTTTGCAAAGTCATGTACTAGCTGTGGACTGTCGTAAGATTCTTAGTTTCATCCTTAAGCATTTTGAGCCTTATATAAATTTATTTCCGTGATCTGAAAATAAGTTTTTTTATAATAATTTTTAGAATATGAAGAAAATTAAAAAGTTATGAGGAAACTACTGACAGTCGTTCCCGAAAAGTACCCCATAAGCAGAAGAGAGGGTTTGAATGATACCACGTAAACTAGTGTCCGAATGACTTAATACTAAGTTTAAAATATATGAACGGCAAAACAATTTTTTGAGACGTTTCGTTCTTGTATACACACTAAATCAAATTTTAATTTTTTTACTCCCTTTCATACTCCCTTTCATAATAGTGAGGAGGTGATAGTGTGTGTGTGTGTGTGTGTGTGTGTGTGTGTGTGTGTGTGTGTGTGTTAGCTGATGCCAAAAAATTTTGAGACCTTGACACTTCGTACATGCCCTAAATTGAATTGAATTGCATTGAACATTGGTGCTGTGCAAATGGCTAAAACAGCCACAGTTATTTACTACGATTATAGATAGATATATAGAATTACAATTTTATGAACTCTTGCTTGCTATGCCTATTTACCCCCGAACCCTTCAATGGAATTAGCGCGCCAATATCCATTGGCTGGATGTCGGTCTCGATAACTAGGGCCGAGTAGGACTATTACTCTTTGCACCTAGATTATCTCTGTAGACCTGGACCGGCCTTCGTGATAGGTGGGCCCGCGTACTTCTACCAGACCCAGCTCACAAATGTGAGATGTGTCGTGGTATTTTCTGCGGACCTCCCCTGGTCCTGGCTGTTGAACCTCGCTGGCTGAGGTCTCTTCTGGCGCTCTTCTTGTCTTGATGTTTTCTTTCTTCGCCAGCTTGTCACCCCCGGGGGTAGTCATCGGTCGAGTTGGGTTTAGGAAGTTTTGGCTGGGACTGACTGCCGGTACGTAGGACATCAATTGATATCCTACCCCGGATCGTCGGAAAGGTAAGGATGAGCTGTGTAGCTCGGGAGTGTGGAGACCTAAGTGCTTCTTTTAGCACTTTCGGTCTCCACGGAGCAGGTAGGACAACGGGCGTTGGACGGTATGTTGTCCGACGCCCGCAAGGAGGTTGGGTTAGGGTTGAAAACGTCATGTCTCTGGTAGTGGTGGTCCGTCCTGGCGTATCTGAAACAGATCTATCAAAATACAGAGCTTTCAGTAATGATTACAGGACACGTGACCGCAAAAATATAGACAACCAACTATTCACGATGGTATTGCACTAAACAGAAATACCCTAAATCCATTGGCGTTCTAGTTAAAGGTAAAAAATTTATGATAATTCATTTATTCATCAAATTTAAGAATTTTTTAATATTAAAAGCAAATTTAAATGGGATGCCTTTTATCCGAATAAAAAAAATGTTCGCAAGATATAAATTATTACACCTAATTCAAAATAATCTTTATTTTCACAGACAACATGAATATAAACATTCGAATCGAACAATTCACAGTAAATAAGAGAAATTACATAATAAAACCTTTTGTTACATGAGATTTAAATTAGAAGATGAATGAATACATTTTAATACGAAATGCCAAGAAATTATAACAAATGCTCAAAATGGCTGCCTTGAGTTTCTAAACATACATGGACTCTTCGTTTCATATTTTCGAATACATTCTGTAACTGATCAACAGTAATATTGCGGATTTCTCTTTCTATTGCCTCTTGTAATTCATCAATGATATGTAGTCTATTTTTAAAAACATTGTTCTTCATGTGTCCAAATAAGAAATAATCACAGGGCATTAGATCTAGAGACCGTGCAGGCCATAATCCCTGGCTGACTAATCGGTCATCGTAAAACTCCCGTAAAAAATCAAGTGAAGCTCTTGCTGTATGGGCAGTAGCGCCGTCTTGCTGGAAATAACCATCTTGCAGTTCATCATGCAACTGCGCCAGAAATGGCTCTAAAATATGAGTTTGATACTTTTGGGCATTAATTGTTTCACGAAAAAATATAGGGCCTATAATTCGCCCTCTGGATATTGCCACCAATACACCAATTTTTAAGGGGTGTAAACTTGTTTCTACGTAAGTGTGAGGGTTTTCTGTAGTCCATGTCCTGTAGTTCTGACTATTGATATAACCTGTTAAGTGGAACCACTCTTCATCAGTAAAATAGGTTAAATCCAATACATTGTTGTTATTTAAATTTCCGTTGAACCAACGACAATATCTTACTCGACTTTCAAAATCAGGGGGTAATAGTTCTTGAACAACGGTTACCTTGTATGGATGCAAATGGAGTTTTTTGAGTGCTTTATGGGTTGTTCCAACTGAAAGACCTAAAAAAAATAAATTTCGTTGATTTGTCGTTTAGGTATATTAAGACATCTGAAGAGAACCGATTCCCAGTTTTATATATTTTTTTATTTGCAATCAGGTTTTATATATAAACAGGAGTTTTAGTAGGTATCGTTATTAGTTGTTGATAACAATTTTCAAATTCAGATTTTATATTTTCAAGAAACTAAATTTAAATGGAATGTAAACGTATTCAGTAATTAAAAAATTTAGTGTAAAAGTACCTACCGGTTTGAGCGGACAACTTTGGTATGGATTTTGTCGGGCTTTCAGTTAAAACAGTTGGCCCACTAGCAGTGGATTTTCCCTTGCAAAGGCAGTGTTTATTTGCAGAACGATCAACGAGTACATATTTACGATTTGAAAATATGCTATATGGAATATTTGCGTCAGGAAATTTTTCCATAAATTGTTTGATGCATGATTGTAATGAATACTTCCATAATCCATCATTGTTGCGAGTTCCACTTCGAAAATGAGCCATCAAAATGAAGACATCTTGCTCTGGCGTAAAAACCATTGCAAGGCAGGACTAGAATAAAATTTAAAAAACATTACTCTACCTAACATTCTTTTTCACTTTATCATTACTCACCAGAAGATAACTGATGTAAATTATGTAGTTCTGAAAAGAACTGATTAGTACTCAAGTAATAATTAAAACAATTCAAAACTCGTGAAAGAGAACCGAAAATTATGCAGTATCCACCAAAACACTACTACTACTACGTCTATGATATGACATTACAGATTAAAATAAATAATTAAATGGTAGGATATGCCTACAAGAAGACTGTATGGCGCTAAATATTCAGCGTAGACAAACCGTTGCCTTATTGGTTCCGCTGGGCGTGTTTAGTTTCAGAGCCAATTAAACCGTGCGTTCCGTAGAGATTTCGTGTAACTTCGTCGAAAAAAACCGTCAGCAAACATAATTGAAAACGCACCGTTAGATACATACGAATTAAAATATCCCTATTATGGAAGGTTCTGACATGGCTAAAACATGATAAGCCTAAAAGATGAACTAGAAAATCACGTGCCCTGTGATCATTATTGAAAGCTCTGTATAATCTAGTTCTAGATCTCGTTACAATACATAAGTGTACCAAATTTCAAATAAATATCATAAACGGTTCCAGAGTAAACGTGCGCACAAAAAAGTAACAGACCGACAGACAGACAATTTTTTTTTCTGTGAAATTTCAAATCTCGACGTTTCATGACATTTTAAGCCTATTTCAACACCAACAAAAATTAAACATTTTTTTTGCGTTACTATACTTCCACTGGACGTGGAAGTAAAAATGTACTGATTATTTTACTTGGAGTACCTTTTAGTACTGAGTACCTCAACTCTGGTGGGATTAAATTGTGCGTTAATTTAACGTATTCGCGATCTCTGCCTAGATGGACATCCGTCTCGGCAGAACCGAGGGCCGCGCAACTTCAACGAAACTCATTTTCGTTTTACGTAAATGCATCCGGTTAATTCTCCCGTCTCAAAGACTAAATGAAATGGATTGTTTTCCATTTTCTATTTTCCAGGCTTCCGTTTCCTACGTAATTATCTCGTCAAGCAGTTTCTTTAATTTCAACGGCCGATATAAAGCCGCTGCTGTTCATTTCATTTATTTACAACGAGGAATATCAGAACAGCGTTGGTTAAATTAAATTTTGCTGTCTTTAAAAATGCCTGTTATCTTTAACTAACCGCAGAATAGGGCGAAATAGAAAACCATGGAATGAGTTTCAAGTTGCATTTGAGGATTAGCATCGTTATAACTTTTTTTATTGGTCTTTGGAAGTTGAAACTGTTTATTATGCATTCATTTATTTGTCAGATTAACCATGGAATGAGAATATATCAAACGAAAGCACATTAGTCCCTTCATTGTTTTAAAGAATATAATGAAATCCATCGATGTTATTATTACCTAATTCAATTAGATCTCTACCAGTTAATGTTTTTAAGAAATGTATTAAAAAATTCTTATTATCACAAGCCTTCTACACTATTAATGAATTTTTAGACTGTAATGTAGGTACCTGATACCATTTAACTTTATAATGTGTTTTTATTTATTGTATGTCTTATATTTTATATTTATATTTAGTTTAATTGTCCATTATTCCTATAGAATGTATATTATTATTTACATTATATCTGTGTAAAACATTTTTGTTGCAAGCACCAATAAATTATCTATCTATCTATTATCTATCTACAGTGTGACCCATTTCAAATGGAAACCTCTCTGTAAAAAATGTATTTATAATCCTATGTTTACGCTTTTTTTTAAATGATAAACCATCGAAAACTGCACTTTATGACAAAAATTTAGAGATAAATTTCAATTTTCAAAGCTATGATTTATTTTCAATGTCGAAAATGGACAAATTTGATTAGCGATTTTTTTATTGAAATTTTAACTACACCACTGGATTCAGTAACCCCTCAGATAGGTAAATCCCAAGTTTCATGAAAAAATATTGAAAAATAACAGATTTATGACAAAATTAATGTAGGCTCATAGTACTTTTACTTGATTTTTTCTAAAAATCGAAGTAGCCCATGAAAAATAAACAAAAGAAAGATAAATTAAGTGAATAGTTTTAATAAATATTGTCATTTAAACAAACTTAATCATATTGGACTTAAAAACATAAGTATGAACAATTAAAAGTAATAATAATTAGATACCTATTAAATAAAAAAAATAACACATTGTACAACATTACACTAAAACTTCTTAAGTTTTTGTAGCCTCTACAAGGCCGCCGTTTATTTCGATGCACTTGTCGAATCGTTTTTTAATATTTTTTACGACATTCTGTTATTGTTGCCGGGTAACTTCTGCACAAGCTTGTCTTATTCTTGCACACAAATCTTCTCTATTACTCGGGCGTGACCTGTAAACTTTAGATTTTATTAAACCCCATAAAAGGAAGTCCATCGGTGTTAAGTCCGGGGATCAGGGTGGCCATCAATTAACGGGCTACCACGACCTATCCATCGATTAGGAAAGTTAGCATTCAGCCATATGGTAACCATTCTGGCATTATGGACAGGGCTTCCATCTAATTGAAAATGTAGATTTACTCTTTCTTGTATTGGAAGTTCATGTAGAATATTCCAAAATTCATTTCTTAGGAACTGTAAAAACTGCATGCTATTCATGTTACCTTCAAAAAAGAAAGGGCCAATGATTGTTTCATTGAGGAACCCGCACCGAACATTAACTTTTTGGGAATATTGTCTTTTACAATTAATAACAAAATGTGGGTTTTCTATAGCCCAAAACCTAGAATTTTGTGACGATACTACCCCGTTTGTTGTAAAAGTTGCTTCATCGCTGAATAATATATTTTTATTAAAATTTCTGTTATTAAGATACTCTCCTTGAGCCCACAAGGAAAACTCCATCCGTCTGTTATCATCACCAGGTTCCAACGTGTGTAAAAATTTGGGTTTGAATGGTTTTACCAAATTCTTCTTAAGGCATCGGCGAATATTTTCTCTAGGTAAATTCAAATCTAAGCTAGCTACTCTTACACTGGCATTTATATTGTTGTTAAAATAATTTAACAAATTACAAAATTGTAGGCGCTTTTGAAAATCGTCATCAGATAATTCCTGGTGCATTTGAATATGATATGCATGCAACTTATTTGTTTTTAAAATTCGACCCACAAACCGTCTACTTATTCCTACTAATGAGCTCACTTCTCTTTGACTAACATGGGGATTCTCAACCGTTGCGAGCACCACAGAAAAGTCATTTTCTTCATTCACAACACGTTTTATTCTTTCACTTTTTTGTATTCGACATTTCCAGTTTCCAGAAATCTATCGAGAAGGTTTTGGAAGCTGCTAACATCAGGAATCCTTCTTTCAGGATAACGTTAATGATACATTCTATTGGCAAGTAAACAATTTCCTGGCCACCTACCACCTTCCTCAAAGTAACGCCTCCTACAAAATATTAATTTTTTTTCTCGCAAAAACAAATATCGATTTTTCACCCCCTACAAGGGTTGGAAGCTTGGGGTAAGGGTGGCTGAGGTCAAATCCTTCGAGGAACCTTCCGTTCTACTCGAGTTAACGCGGATTAGTCGAAAAATTGGGGAAAATAAACGGGTTCATGGAAAAGGGGACTTTGGGGGTGGTTTTTGGACAATTTGAGGGGCTTGCCGAGGTGGAAAAATTGGTTTGACCCCGGGGATCGATTCAGCATCCTCGGCAACGAGGGGGGGGACATTATCTAGTCCGAGGCGCGAACATTCTGTAGTTCGTCTGACTCCTTCAATGGACCAGCTACGTCATTTTTGAAACTGCAGCGAAAATTCACATTATATGGCCTGGTAATGACAATTTATAATTAAAGCTGTTAGCAATCGCTACGTGATAGTGGTTTATAATTAAAAAAAGTTGTCTAAGTAATAATAATTTATAATTAAGTTGTTAGGAATAGCCAAATAATGAATCGACTGCAAAACAAAGGACAAGAATCATGTCATGTTTATACATTATCAAAATTAAGTTGAGAAATGAGCATTAAATACTCATGTAAAATATCATAGAATGTTGAGAAAAAATCCTTTGATTATAATTAAGCAAGCAGTCTACCAAATTTTGTATGACGTGAAGTGGGTAGATGTAAATCAAACAGACGAGACGTCCCGGTTCAGTACTCGACGAAAAGTAAACCCTTCAGAATACGAAAAAGTTTACGGGCTAATTAACCCAGTACTGATCGATGGCCTGTACAGTTTGTGTACGCAAGGTAATTAAGTGGATGGATCGTTATTAAACAACCATAGAAAACCAGATAGATCGCTGGTGAGAACCCTCACACAATGATTTGAAATGCAGATATTACTGTGACATTTTACATGTTAAAATTAGACAGACGGAGGTTTTAATAGTACCCAAATGAGAAATAATGGAAGTTATAGTTTCTTGCTATTGCATAAACGCTGAAAATATTATAGTTCTTGAATATAAACTTATTTACTTGCAAACGCAAATTTCCCTAGTAAAATATTATTTTCAGAATGTGAAACTTTTTAATTAAACTCGTGAATGAATTCATAACTAAGTAAATTGTAATATAATTGTATATAACAGGGAGCAGAATTCAAAAAACTGTATTTACAATATCCCGTGCGAATGTGATAAATGTTATGTGGGTGAGTCATCCAGACCTTTCAGTGTGAGGTTGGATGAGCACAAGAATTACATTAGAAAGAATGAAATTCAGAAATCAAAGATTTGTGAACATGCTTGGGAAAACGGACATAGAATAAACTGGGACTCGGCAAAAATTTTAACAAAAGAAACAGATACCAAAAAAAGAAAAATTAAAGAATCAGCAATAATCTTATTAAATGAAGATAAGTGCGTATCGAATTGTTCTGTAGATATTTGTACAACCTGGCTACCAATGTTAAAAGAAGAACTTAACAAACTCAACATTATCTAAAAAATATCATCAGTTCTATGTTCTGTGTAAGTAGTAAGTATCTATGGAAATAACATAAACAGAATCTTAAAGCTGTGTATTTGACATATACAGCAAAATAAGAGTTCTTCAAAAAATAGTTTTGAAAACGGAAAGAGATTACTTTCCGAAACGTCAGCAAAATATATTATTTTTGTGTTTATTCCGATTTATTTTATTTGCAAAACATAACCTCTGACTTTTCCTTTGGCGTAAGTCACGGGCGCGGAGGCTTTTTTTCCAATAATTCTATTATTTTGTAGATTCGCTGATTTGTTTTGAAGAGGATAATAGTACATGTGGTAGAAAACCCAAATAATAGGAAAGAATGTAATATAACCTTATCCTGTATTCTTGTCAAAATCAAAGCTAAAAAAAACTAATATTCTTTTAGTACCACAAATGCTCCAATTTAAACCCTTTTTTAACCACCCCGTAACCAGAATGCAGATTCAATAATCAGCTGAGAATTAATCAAGTAAAAAATACTTATCATATTATGTTAGCGTTGTGCAATTGCGTGTTAAACTGTCAGATAAGGTGTTGTAGACGTAGAGAGGGCATTTTGTGTGTAATTACTTGGCTAGTTTTGTGTAGCATTTTAGGCTGAAAAATTTAACGCTCTATCTTTTGTAAGGTTTAAGATAGAAAAGGGTAGGCGATTTCACATTATGGGAGCAACAGAAGTACTTGACGCTTATCGTGTCCATTGTAAACAAATTCTGTGGCTTGCCTTACTTTAGCTGGATTGTCTCGTAAAAGCGTATCGTTTCTGTTGCTTTAAAAGAATGTAATTTTATAATGCATTCGGGTAACTTTACTGTGTTCAATATTTAAAAGTAAAAATGAAATGAGTAAATGTACCAATTACTTGAATTTGGAAAATAAATAGGAAAAAATTAAATTTATAAATGCCTTATATACTGGGTGTTTCACTATGAAATATGAGGACGGATTAGTAGTTTCTCAAAAAAAGTCTCAGCTCAGAAGAAGATTTCAGTAGACAATAGAGATAACTGCTTTAATGTATCAATCAGTCTCACTGTGCAGTGGTAAGAGGAACGTTGAATCAGACTTTGATGATCTTCCCAATGGTTGTAGGATACTCGTGTAAACACAAAGTCACATGACATCTCGACACCTAGCATGATAAAACATGCCAATCAGTCTCAGTCCACTTTTCCTCACCTTCCCCATTAACGAAACATGGCTGACGCTTGGGATATTAATCCCCCTGTACACACATATTCGACTTCGGTTACATATCAGACACATCGAGGAAGAATAACTTTGAATCTCACACCTGTTGATTTATGGTAAATCCATAGTAGGCGTCTAATCGTCGGCCGCCAAGCGCGTTATCTTAATTTTGTATAATGTATTCCTAACGGGCGATCAAGATCTATCTGATCAGTAATTCAGCCGCCGATAGATACGTTGAGACAAGATTCATAAAAAGGATTACTCTTTTCGGGGTTAAGGATCTGATAATTACCGGTTCTAACGTTGAGTATTGAAATCAGAGACAGCATTTTATTTCTTTATGATTTCTATGTTGGCATAAAATCTACAGTGAATTTCAATGAAAATATTAAGGATAAATTAGGATATATTGATTTTGGCAAAAAGAAATGATAGGGTAACACATACTTTTTTATGAATAGATCTAGGATTAGCTCCAGCCCAATTCCTACCCTACCATTTTCTTAAATGGAACACGCCATATTTCTATACGTCATTCCCTTATGATTCATTTTGGGAAATAAGCTTATATAAAATACTACCAATATTTTTGGCTACACTATCAGCCGCAGAACTATCGGAAGAGAATTTTGGGCCACCTTGTACTTAATAAACTTTTCGACATAAATGTTTTATTTTCCACTTCCGGTTTCACCGGAAGTGATGTTAACTTTTGATTTTCAAATGGAACACACTGTATATTATTGCATAATAATTCAATAGAATCTGTTCATTTTGACACGGATACCGCCAACGAATCGTCCACATGGCGCCCAACGTGGGGCAATGATGTTTAACGATTGTTTTTACTTTCATCACGTGAAATTGTTGATCTGAATCCAATGTCAATACCACATAAGACAAAATACTGTATAGATTTGTTTTTGGTCGCCCTAAACTTAACAGTTCCGCGTTTCTGCACTTGCCCGAGCATCCTTGTGTGAACGATTTGCGAATTCACCAGATTCAATTATCTTCTTTGTTTATTATTAAACCATCGAGACATTTAGCGTGAAACCCAAACAAAAACCTATTTGGTAACTTTTAATAAAAACCGTGGAAGCTGGCGAACGCTTTCTCACAGTCAAGGATACGTCGCGGGGCAAAAAAACGGCAATATAAACCACACCGCAGCTTCCACAGACACAGATACCGAGAAGTGTTGAAAAAGTATTACGTAAATATACACTTTGTTACGTAAAGTATCGCGTTGCTTGATATATATTCTATTTCTTTATTGGTAGCGCAATTTGGATTTTTAAATAATTTACACAGTACACATTCTGGGAATATGTGGGAAATACCGAATTTTTGCTAATTTAATAATTGAATAGGCTAATAATAGCTTGGGAATAGTACAGTTCACTTTTTTCTTGGCCATGTGACGCACAATTTGTGGCAAATATTCGCAAGTCAGCGAAGTAAAAACAAATATAATTAATTTAAAAAATTGTTGTGAAAGGAAAGACTGGGTTATTTGGAAAGTACAGGGTTATTCAATATACAGGGTGACTCCTAAGAAGTTCCCTCATCACTGAATAAAACAGTATTGAAGAAGTTGACATCATGTTGCATTTCACCTCTGGTCCAATTACAAAATTGTAGGCGCTTTTAAAAATCGTCATCAGATAATTCCTGGTGCATTTGAATATGATATGCATGCAACTTATGTGTTTTTTAGATTCGACCCACAGACTGTCTACTTATTCCTACTAATGAGCACACTTCTCTTTGATTAACATGGGGATTCTCAACCGTTGCCAGCACCACAGAAAACTCATTTTCTTCGTTCGCAACACGTTTTATTCTTTCACTTTTCTTATATTCGACATTTCCGGTTTCCAGAAATCTATCGAGAAGGTTTTGGAAGCTGCTAACATCAGAGCTCCTTTATGTAGGATCAGTCCTTCGGCTGGTGTTTGTTGCAATCGAAGCATTAGCGTTTTGATGGTAATATGCAATTATTACACTTAACGCGCCAGGCTTGTAATTCAGCGCTCGGCGGGGCATATAGCCCGGAGAGTAGCTGTTGGTTGCAGTCTGGTTACGTTCCTTATAGTAAAATAAGGATTTTATAGAGGAGTTTGCGACTAAAAATATGACCCCAATTGATGTTTACAAATTTTTTTTAAACGATAACAAGTTAAGATTTTTTTACCCCAGATATCTAGAAAATATGCCCCGTAATTATTCCCAAAATATCATAAAAATCAAAAAATCATGAATTTTTTAATTGAAATCAATGATTTTTGATTTTTTTTTAAATAAAAATCAAGTATTGCGCCACCCTGCGACTAGGTGTCCGACCCCGTTATTAAAGAATACCTAATAGAAATAGATTGAAATTTTAGACAAAACTATGTCACAGTTCCTAGCCTAAAAGTATCCTCTATTTTTCAGCTCCGAAATTGGACATTGACAATTTGGAAAATGGCTACCACGGCATAGTGAAAGAGAACGAGACGATCGTCGAGGTGACGCCGGTGATTCGCGCCATCGGCACAGAGGTGTGCCGATTTCATATCGTCAATAAACATCACGGCGAGGCCCCCTTCGAGATCATCCTGAAGGACGAGGGCTTCGCCGAACTCAGGGCGAAACGAGTGTTGAATTGCGAGAAGAGAAGGAACTACAAGTTCGACATTGCCGCCATCGGCTGCAATGGGAAACAGAGCGTAAAGTGAGTACTCAACCTTTTTTGAAATTTCTTCCACGTTGACTTTGCGGTACATAAATACCTTACAATTAGTAGGTAGAAATCCAGTACATTAAATTAAATTCATATACATACATACTTTCCACGTCAATCTCTCGTAGCATTTATGGTTTTCGAGATATCACGACGTTTTTTTTTCATATGAAAATATTCTTTTGACTAAAAGTCTTCATTGTTGAACATATGGTTGAGTAGAAAAATGATCCGTCATTATTATGCCATTTGAAGTTCGGAAGGAGAAAAATTATATATTAATTGAATATCGTCAGCGTACAGTTGATTTAAAAAAAAACTGGTACACTTTCTTTTAGCCATGTAAATCATTCGTTCTTTGATTAATATTAATAATCTTACAAATGTCACTTTGACATTAATCAGTGGCGTCATTATTAAAAATGGTTCGATATCTAACAGATATTCAAAAACTTCGAATTGTTTCTAAAATTGAAGATGGTTGGTCCATAAGAAGACTTACTGCTGAATGCAATGCGAGTAAAACCACGATAATGAGTGTTAAACAACAATGGGAAACTAACCAAACGGTATCCCGTAAAGTTGGTTCCGCTAGGCCCAGAAAGAGCAATAGTCAAGAAGATGAAAATCTTATAAATTACCCAAGGGAAAATCCTTTTCAGACTGCAGTAAATACAATTTCAGAGACAAATTTCCCTGCTTCGGTACCTACTGCTTGCAGAAGAATAAAGCCAGGAAGCGAATTGAAGAGTTGTTCAGCGGCTAAAAAATACAAACTTTCAGAAGAAAAGAGGCAGGGTAGGAATATTTTTGCACTGAAGTCCGGATTTAAATCCAATTGAAAATGTTTGAGGACTAATGGTGAAACATGTAAGAAAATTAAATAATCATCCGAATAATGCCCAGGGATTGGAAGGAATAATTGAAGACTCTTGGGAGAACTTGTCGCAAGAAGTTGACCTTGCAAGAAATCTAATTTTGTCCATGCCTGCAAGATTTCAGGCAGTTTTAGACGCTAATGGAGCAATGACAAAATATTAGTTAATTCTGTATTACGTAGTTGAAGTTCATTTATTTTATTTTTTTTATTGTATTTTTATGTTCAGTCTGCATTGTTTACATTTTTTTTAATTTCAAGTGGTATTTTTGTGTTCTTATTTTAAAAATAGAATTATCATTATTCAGTTAGTATTTTAATTACAACCATTACTAGAATTATCCGTAACAAATATTATTTTTTTAAACAATAATATGGCAGGCTTGAAAATGTTTTGAAAAAGTTATTTTCTACTTATTTTTTAAAATTCCATATGAATAAAATTGAAAAGAAAGGTTTTATAAGTTTAAAAACACTACGAAAACCGATCTCCAAAAAACCCAGGTCCGGGGTAAATCACCTCTTCTCCACCCCCCTCTCGACATGACTGGCCAGCCCTATTTACAGACATATGCACACAACTAAATTATTAAGATTTTCGATTACAAGAGTTGTACCAGTTTTTTTTTAAATCAACTGTACATGTATAGTTTTCAATATAGTTGAAGTCTCGAGATATCTGTAATAAATATATTAAAAAGAAGTGGTCCAAGAATAGATCCTTGCGGAACACCGGATAAAATTGATCTATTTTGTGATGTAAGTGTCCAGTTTCCTGTATTATGCTTTCACATCGGATGGCAGATATTTTAGTTTTTCTAATCTACCAGTTTTACAAGTAGATATGTATTAATTACTGTTACTACTTGTATCAAATTGTCTTCAGAATTTGTGCACATACATACAAGACCCCGTTCACTTCATGCGATGCACGTTTATTCCGATTCGGGTATCTTCGTATGTTTTGGCTGCTGTTTTCACACAGGTAACCGTTTGTTAAGTCAAAACCTTCCGTTGCCTGGACTATTGGGAGTTTTTATTGATACACCTTGTAATTCAGCGACAAATTTACTGATGTGACATTGTATTGGACTCTGTATAAAATAGACAATCAAAATCCACAATTTCTGCACAAAAACACTCAAAGCACGCCAATCTATTGAAAAAGGAGCGCCATGTAGTGCGACCTACAAATACAGGTCACAATAATCCTTATTCGGATCTCAACTAAGCCTAATAGCTATCTATCAGCATAAAGAGATAATACCTACTTGATCTAAATCTGGATATCTATTTTCGTATCAATGTCAAATGAGCTATAATTTAAACTGATCTGGCATCAAAGTCACGAAACGATCGGTACACGATAAAAAATCTTTCATTTGCCATACCGAGCACAATCCAGCCGTCAAGTATAGCCTGACATCTCGCGAACGTCACTTCCTTTGATGCCACTGACGGCCTAATTTCCGGTTTCGCTTATTAATACAAAAATAAATCTCCTGTTTTGTTTGTTGATTATCATCACGTGCAAGTATGCACGGTTTGTTTGCTGCGAGTTTAAGGGCCAGCTTAAGTATTTTTATCAGGAGTTATGGAACTATTTAATACCTCAGTAAATTTGGCGTGTATTAGGGGCCTATGAAAATTTTTAGGGGGAATTTGGGGTAGAGTTTATCCAATCTCAGTTTAAAACGATAAAAAAACAAAAGCGTGACATTCCTTTGTAAACCGACCTCGAACGCGTGCAATCCATAGGCGTGCGTAACTTGCTTTTCAGAAAAATACATGCCCTACAATATTTTAGAAATCGTTTATTATATACATTGTGACCCATTTCAAATGGAAACCTCTCTGTAAAAAATGTATTTATAATCCTATGTTAACGCATTTTTTTAATGATAGACCATCGAAAACTCCACTTTATGACAAAAACTTAGAGATAAATTTCAATTTTCAAAGCCTATGATTTATTTTCAATGTCGAAAATGGACAAATTTGATTAGCGATTTTTTTATTGAAATTTTAACTACACCACTGGATTCAGTAACCTCTCAAATGGGTAAATCCCAAGTTTCATGAAAAAATATTGAAAAATGACAGATTTATGACAAAATTAATGTAGGCTCATAGTAACTTTTACTTGATTTTTTCTAAAAATCGAAGTAACCCATGAAAAATAAACAAAAGAAAGATAAGTTAAGTGAATAGTTTTAATAAATATTGTCATTTAAACAAGTTTAATTATATTGGACTTAAAAACATAAGTATGAACAATTAAAAGTAATAATAATTAGATACCTATTAAATAAAAAAAATAACACATTGTACAACATTATATTAAAACTTCTTAAATTTTTGTAGCCTCTACAAGGCCGCCGTTTATTTCGATGCACTTGTCGAATCGTTTTTTAATATTTCTTACGACATTCTGTAATTGTTGCCGGGTAACTTCTGCACAAGCTTGTCTTATTCTTGCACACAAATCTTCTCTATTACTCGGGCGTGACCTGTAAACTTTAGATTTTATTAAACCCCATAAAAAGATGTCCATCGGTGTTAAGTCCGGGGATCGGGGTGGCCTTTCAATTAACGGGCTACCACGACCTTTCCATCGATTAGGAAAGTTAGCATTCTGGCATCTGGTAACCACTCTGGCATTATGGACAGGGCTTCCACCTAATTGAAAATGTAGATTTACTCTTTCTCGTATTGGAAGTTCATGTAGAATATTCCAAAATTCATTTCTTAGGAACTGTAAAAACTGCATGCTATTCATATTCCCTTCAAAAAAGAAAGAGCCAATGATTGTTTCATTGAGCAACCCACACCAAACATTAACTTTTTGGGAATATTGTCTTTTACAATCAATGACAAACTGTGGGTTTTCTATAGCCCAAGACCTAGAATTTTGTGAAGATACTACCCCGTTTGTTGTAAAAGTTGCTTCATCGCTGAATAAAATATGTTTATTAAAATTTCTGTTATTAAGATACTCTCCTTGAGCCCACAAGGAAAACTCCATCCGTCTGTTATCATCACCAGGTTCCAACGTGTGTAAAAATTTGGGTTTGAATGGTTTTACCAAATTGTTCTTAAGGCATCGGCGAATATTTTTTCTAGGTATATTCAAATCTAAGCTAGCTACTCTTACACTGGCATTTAGATTGTTGTTAAAATAATTTAAAACTGTCTGCTCGTACCTGGTTCTTCTTTGTATATTATTTGTTCTTATAATACGCCGTGTCACAGCGCCACACTCATTAAAAATTTTGTTTATTTTATAAAAAGTACTTTTAGTAATGTTGGGCCTATTCGGATGCCTGTTGTTGAATATCTCGCATACCTCTTTCAAAGTTCTGCCATTATCTCCTCTAAGGCGCACAAGTTTAATTTTTTCCTATACATTTAGATTATCCATAATTAACTACAAACTAATAAACTAATACTTGATAATAGCTATCGATTAATTTTATAATTCAATAACAATGAATATGAGAATATGCGAATTTTAAAGATTTGACGTTTGACCATAAAATTTGTTTTCCATGGCACCCTATTATTATCTGCCATTTACTCAATAAAAATGTAATATTTATTAAAACTATTCACTTAATTTATCTTTCTTTTGTTTATTTTTCATGGGCTACTTCGATTTTTAGAAAAAATCAAGCAAAAGTTACTATGAGTCTACATTGGTTTTGTCATAAATCTGTCATTTTTCAATATTTTTTCATGCAACTTGGAATTTACGCATTTGAGAGGTTACTGAATCCAGTGGTGTAGTTAAAATTTCAATAAAAAAATCGCTAATCAAATTTGTCCATTTTCGACATTGAAAATAAATCATAGAAGGCTTTGAAAATTGAAATTTATCTCTAAATTTTTGTCATAAAGTGGAGTTTTCGATGATTTATCATTTAAAAAAAAAGCGTTACCATAGGATTATAAATACATTTCTTACAGAGAGATTTCCATTTGAAATGAGTCACACTGTACGTAACACTGTTTTGCAGACTTGTTAACTAATAAATTATGATAGTCCAGTAAAAATAGCATTTTAACTTGCACAGTCTGGATACAGCAAATTATGATTTTATCCTGTTTTGGGTATCACCCGGAGTATATTCCTAAGTTTTGAACCTCGAAAACCTTGTGCTACTTTTTTTTACAAACAATTAAAAATTTTTTACCGCGTTTTTCGAGCTTAAAATATGAATAACTCCGGTTCTATAAGTCGGATCGGGGCAAACTAAAAATCAGTCTCTTCGTAATAAAACTGCCAATAAATCCTTGTTGGTTTCAAGTATCTGAAGTATGTACTTAACCTACAAAACTGAAAAACGAGAAAGAGACAGTATTTTTTTTTTTTCATTTTAGTGCCCAAGGCCGTCAACTGGACCAATTTGCATCAAACTTTCAGAAAATATACTTTTTTCGCCGATTGACAGCAAAGTACTAACTTTGCTTACTAATGCCTAGTTAAACATATAACTATTTGATGTAATAAAAAGACGCTGAAAAGTTGGTGTCAAAATATTGAACCCATTGGCCAAAATTGCATTTGTTATCTAAAATTTGAAATGCCCGCCATTTTATGCCATTAAGTTAAAAATAAAAATATATTTTTTCAAAATGTAGATCTCGACACCAGCTTTCGAATGCAATAAAAAAAAAATTAATATAATTTTGGTTACTTTTTTGCATTTTTTATAACTCAAATAAAAATTACATTTTTTCGGCCATTTTGAAAAAAAATAATAATTTTTTATCAGATCTGGTAAAGATGAAGTCGCCCGCCATCTTGTTTTTTTCTTATATGAAAATGTTAAAGTGTATTGTCGCCGGATTTATACACATAGTCAAAGCCCTAGCTTAATTAGAACTAATCGAAATTTTGATTACAAGATTTGACCTAAACAAACTAACTAACAAACAAACATTGCAAGTTAAATAAAAGCTTTTAAAAAGAAAAATAAATCTACAGATAAATAGATTATTGTTTTGTTTATCTTCGTACCAAATATGTTTTCTTAATTTTCATAACCAGCCATGTAAGAGAGGATATGCTAAGCGACGACGTCTTGACTATAAAGAACCGCAACTTTCCACTCTTTTACAATGCAACGTTACAAACATTTCACACGCGAAATACAAAAATAACTATTATTTACACAGGCAACAAATGTGCCCATCTAAAATTAATATTGTTCAAATTCTCGGCACCGAGCGAAAATATTTGCATTGCTCACTGGTTTATAATAATTCGATTTTATTATTCACTTGGCGTGAGCTCGAGACTATTTAAATCTCCTCAATGGAAATTCCGAACACACCAACAACGGACAATTGCCAAATGCATATCATCCATCAACATGATTTTATAATTGTTTGTTTGAAGTACTAAGACCTCTCAAGGCCAGTCAAAAATAAACGTGTGGCGAATAGGTCATCTTTATTCGAACCGCGCATGATGTCTGAATTTTAACAAGTGTTATTTTATTGCTCTGCTAACCGCATGAATTCATTTTTAACAGAATCCAAAACGGAAGAGATATTGAGGTTCATCCACTATGTTTCCAAATTGTTGGTTACTAGCCCAGTGAAATAGCTTACTTGTAAAAAGTTTTTGACGAGATGCGGTAACTGAATTAATTGTACAAGTATTTAAAATTTTATGCCAGTACAAAAAGTACTCAAGTATGTTTTACTATAAGTCCCAGCAAAAATACAGATACTCGTAGTTAAACTTTTGAGTGTTGCTCTTGGTACGGTCGTGAGCAAAAAAAAATAGGACAAGTATAGGTATTTTGCTAAAATCTAGTTGTGTACATCTAACTTTAATTTTTGTGACATTGTCAGTTAGTTGTCATAATTTATTGCAAGTGCGCAAAAAATTAATATGCCTCATATTACATCATATTACACTTAACGGAAATTCTCTTGAAGTGGTGGATCAGTTCAATTACTTAGGCAACGTTGTTAATGACAAAGCAAACATGGACAGCGAGATTCGCAATAGAACTAACGCTGCATCTAGAGCGCTCTGGGGACTTAGAGAGAGTATTTGACAACCACGTCCTTGCTTTGTCAACGAAAATGGCTGTCTACAGAGCAGTTGTCATTCCAACACTGCTATATGGATGTGAAAGCTGGGTCACTTACCGTCGTCATGTGAAAGAGTTAGAACGTTTTCAGCAAAGACACCTCAGAAGTATGATGAAAATCCGTTGGTTCCATCACATATCAAACATGGAAGTACTCAGGAGAGCAAACAGCCTTCCAATTGAGGTGCTTATTTCAAGAGCACGCCTAAGATGGGCAGGTCACGTTCATCGTAGTTTTAACTGCTTTTCAATGGTTCCATTGCAAATTGAAAATAATTATAAAATAAACAACTTGTTGCGTCAAAATGGCACTAAACGTAATCCGATCTCAACCAAAACCTTTTCAGATCTTCTGGGGCACTAAATAAACGCACATGCAAAGTTTCATTCAAATCCGTTCGGTGGTTTCGGCAATATCGTGCTAACACACATACACACACATGGACATTTTTCAAAAACCACTGTTGACTGCGTTCCTAGGACCCCAAAACGTAAAGATTTGATGCTATTTCAATTTTCGTTTTTGAACCAATTTTAGTAACCTCTCACAATTTTATTGTGGAGAGGTTAAAAAGTTGTCCTATTTTTTTCTGCTCACGACAGTACTTGTAAATGCTTATTTTTTTAAAGTATTTTTTGCTCGGAGAAAGAAAGTTGTACTTAAGGACTTTTTTTCTTTAATTGCTTTAGGTCGAAGACCATACTGCCAGTCACAAAATAACTAATTCATAGTCATAATAACGTTAAATTAATTTATTAAATATACCTGATAATGCTAGCGAACAGTATGACAAAATATCCTATACCTAATTCTAACCTAAAAACGAAGAAAAAAAAGAAAAAATAAATTGAAGAAAACAACAAAATCATTTAAAAATAGACAATACAGGGAGGACCACGGTTGATAGGGGAAAAACAGCCAAACATAACCTAAAGCTTAATACCTGTTTCTTTTACGAAACCAAAAATATACGTAAAACTTTATGCGAGATCCTAAGGACGATAAGTAGAGCATATTATTCTTAGGACTTAAAATCAACGGTTGGTTTTAAGTAACGTCCAGCAGAATGAAGTATTAGCCTAAGAGCCAGAGCCAAAAAATGCTCTGAATTTACTAAAGCTGATTTTTTGCCAGTTGATTACAGTAGTTGTGTACACAAACATACTGCGGTCAGTCAAACGAACAGTAGAACAGGTGTCTCAGATATGTTATCAAACGTGTCATGATTACGGCGGTAATAAAATGAATTTACTAAGGCCGAAAATTGGTATACACATTTTATATTACATATAAATGACAGTTGTTAGTCAGTCAGTTGAATGTGGGGACGGAGCTAGTCAGCCAGCTCCAATGTATGTACATACAATAAATAAATAACGTGCAATTCAGTTACTAAACATGAAAATGTTTGTAAGGGTGCTAAATTATATATTAATCATAAATAAAATGGTCAGTTAACCATATTGTGGGACAACCATTTTCAGTCAGCGTATCTCCTAGATTTCCAGACTAAGTATAGTTGAAAGTGGAAAGCTCTAGAACTGCAATTCAGGCCCCAATTGTCTCTGATCCATCGAATCTAAATATGTTTGGCAATTTATTATTGCAATACTACGTTTTTCAAACGGAATATATGTTTGAAGGTTGTAGAAAAGATATAAAATCGGAGGCTTAAACGCTTTAACAAAAGCATAGAAATATTACCCAACCATGCGGCTTGAAAAAAATAATAATCGCAAAAGTAAATGCGAAATTACGTAAAATTAAACGAAAATGGCAAAAGACTGCTGAATAAATCTGCTTATGACGAAAATCAATTAATATATATTATTGCTTAATGCATAACAGTAAATTCAGAAGCTGAATTAACATGAATTTAGCTGAGTATACATTTAGCTGCATTAATATGAATTTAGAAAAATATAAATTTAGAAGCTGATTTGCAAACTATAAATTGCCAAAAATGAAAAAGAAAATAATATTTTATTACCATGTGGTCACATGTAGTATTTAAATTACTTATCGAATTAAAAAGATTTGAATTTAAATTTATTTAAAAAAATTGAAATTTGCATTAAGGACAAAATTGAAAATTATTGAAATTTAAATTACTAATAAGTAAAATTTACCTGATACTGTTAAATAAATACTTAACGTCGATATAATCGTATTATAAATTACTGGGGATCTCACGGAATGTTTGAAAGACTCAATCAGATCAAATTCGGCAGGCAAATGATCTCTTGGTGATTTTAACTAATAAGGTAAACTTTTTTATATTACCTTCTATAATATAATACCAATAAACAAACTTTTTTTTATACATATATTTAACGTCGGCCTATTTCCGCTACTGAGGCCTAACATCGACGCCTGTCGACGAGCTACCCCCAACCGGGAATTTTGCCGAATCTCTTCCCTTAAGAAGAGTAGGAATCTTTTGCTTGCCTAAATTTAATCGAAAAGGGACCGACGGCTTTACATCCCCTCCGAAGGATGGTATATCCCCTATACAACCCTCGCCTAAGGTTGTATAGCTTCCGCGCATACACTGATATACAAGCCGCTGGAAGATGTGTGAGGACGCGGTCTTCGTTTGAACATGAACGGTGCCTCTGTTGTTGGGAAAATAAAAAAGTTTGGGCTGGCTAGCTTCGACTGAGACTCCCTGAGGCCCCTGGTGCGCTTAATTTCTTTAAAAGTTCGGTCGGGGTGGTATGTCCTTAAACGGAAGGATTCGGCCAATAGGTACACCCTGTATGAGTTCAGAGCGTAAATATGTTTTTTATTTGATTGTAAGGGTTTAAAGCTTCACCTTGTGTAAGCTGGATGTGATTTATTCACTTTTTGGTTTGTCGGGTAGGGCTTACTTGAGTACCCTGTAGATATTTTCTTTCAATAATAACACTTTATTTAGAACACGAAATTAACAAATTTTTTATTTATGCGAAAAGCACAGAGGTGAATATTTATATTATTTAAAATTAACAAATTTCTTTTCAGGTAACGTATCGACACTTAGAATTTTGCCTTGGACGGTGAGGGTTTTTTCGTTATAATTTAATCAAATCTGAGATAATTCACTTACAAACTAGGGTCACGAAGACGATTTAATTTCACTAAAACTAGGGCCGCGAGGGCGAATAAAAAATGTAGCACTTTGGCTGAACAAAAATATAAAAACCGATTTTTTACTAGGGGCTACCTAGGAAGAGGTCGCGGGTACGCTTTAGGTTTCGTTAGCTACGCCGGAAAACACAACTTTGAGTTTAGGCTCTGTGGCGACCAAAGGGTAACGCGGAACTTATTCATAGAAACACCGGGAACACAACTTGCCGGGGGTTTGGCACGCTTCTTCTTTTATACAATTGACGGGGCACGACGTAGCCGGGAGCTGGATGAGAATTAAAAGTGTACCGGACATTCATTTGGGCTATTGGTGTGAAATGTTGTGCAATAGTTGCTTAAATTTTTGAATTTCTAATTGAAAATTATACTGCTAAATCGGCTATGAAAAATGTAATATTCTGATATGAAAATGCCAGCGGAATCTAATTTAGTTTTGGAAATATTTAAGATAACTGTGGATATGACTGATGTCTGGAAATGGTCCCGTAAAGTAACGTTGAGGGTTCGACTTTAATCCATATTAATGTTACATATGATGCTATGTTTGGTCATGATAAATTTATATAGGTCATGCTAAATCCTATTTAGGGTAATGGAGTGAAGTTGGCGACGAGTTGCCAGCATGCAAAAGGGAACTAGTAAATGGGACTTAGAGATTTTAATTGAGAAAAGAAGCTGAACGTGGGATAACTAAATGAAGATAGTGACGTGTGGCCAGCAACTCATGGGGAACACGTAAACTGGTCTTGATTTTGTGAAGATTGTTTTATGGGCGGCTCGGGGAGATAATTAAAAGATGTTTAAAGATATTTTATGGAAATTCAATTTGACGTGAAAATTAAGAGAAGGGGGCCCGTAGAATGAATTGGGAAGTGAAATAAATTATGATGAATTGATTAAATTGAGTAAATTGATAATGATTTGAGATGTTGAGGGGGCTGTATTTTTAAGGGGTGTCGTTTGTAAAATTTTGTTAATTTGACGGAATGGGGTGTTTCGGCTAATTTAATGATAGAATATGAATGTCGGTGAATTGTCGAGGATACTTGAAATTTCTCAGATTTTTTAGTTATAAACGTAGTTTTTTGGTATGGTAGGTGTCTTAAGGACTTTTTTATGGTGTTTGCCAGGTTGACCTTGACAAACGATTTATTTGGCAAATTTTGACTATTTTTTTGGTCGGCCATTTTGGTATTATGGGGAATATACTACAACACGTTGGACGGTCACCCATCCAACTACTAACCGCGCCTTACGTTGCTTTACATTGCATATCGAAGTATGTACATAGTAAAGACGCACCCACGCTCGCGCCCCATAAACAAACTTGAAAAATATAGTTTTGCTAATAAAAACTGTAAAGTGTTACAGGTATCACTATTTGTTGATGGGCGACTTAAACGCACAAACTCGTTTCTTTATACTCACAATTTAAAATAGTGACAGGTATACAATCTTTAATTAATAATAGGTTGACATCAGTTGCATGCCACAGAATAGATTTGCAATTTGTATACATAACCAAAAAATACGAACTGTCATAATAAAGTAAATCGTTTACAAACTGTACTGTAAAGATCCATTAAATACATTACATTATATTATAAGATACGCTATATAATAGGAGAATGAGCAAGTTTCAAAGGTAAGAAAAATAACCACATGTATGTAGTAAATAAAATATAAAAAAGAAATATAAATGAATGTAAATGTTTTGTAGACTTGTAGACAATTGAGTCACTTAAAGAGCTGTAAACAGAGATACATAATAGTGTTAAGAAAAACATGAGTGAGTTCCTAAAATACAAAAATAGGTACATAAAGCAATGTGAAATAATTTAGCAATTATAAAAAGAGAATTCTGATAGTTGAAACCGTCTCACTTACAAAAACTGAATCAAAATGCTATACAGGTCGTGCTAAATATAAGTAAAATACCAGTTATCATGTAAAATTGTTAAATGGACATAAGCCAAGTTGATGTTTAGCTAGTTCTGTTTATTGCATTGTTATTGTTAATATTGTTTCAAAATGATTGATGCAGGATCCATAAAAAATGCAAGAACTGAGGCAGTGGAGTGTAAGGTTTAATTTTTTTTCTGATCGAATTCCATCATATTTTTTTGGTAGAACTAGAACAAATAAATTTAAAAAATACGCGTTGCTCCGGTTATTCAAATAGGCCTTTTTTACTCGCGATCTCCAAACGAAACCGTTTGCTAACTTCAGACAAACAAACATTAGCATCCCGCCCATTCCTCTTCCTGTCGAGTCTAAATTAGGAATTAACTAAAAAAAGGTATAATCCAAGTGAGCCTGGCTGCTCTCCCCAAAGGTGACCTTATTCTTTTGTTTCGCGTCGAGATTTCTCTCTCCCTTTGCACTACAAATGAAATCCCTTGTAATCTTTTCAGTCGAGTTTTGTGCAGTTGGAGAACAAAAGGAATTCGGTGGGATTACTTAAAAGAAAACGAGGAAATCGTTGTACTGGTTGGGGCCCTTGTGATAGCCGGCTCACGCGGGAATGAATCCCTCTGACACGGCTTCTAGAATGCACCGCCAAGTCTTACATTCACCGCTCCGTTTGGTTTAATGTCCACCGCCGATGCACTTGTATTTCAATGACAACTATCCACCCTAAATGAATTTGGATATTTTGATTTTTGTAATAAACGCGAAGACAAGTCGAAACGAAATAAGTGTTCATAAGAAAGGATACCCTACTTAACAAGAAACTAACTATTAATATTTCGTTATTGCACCATTTCTATTTATAACTTCTATAAGTCTGTTTGGCATAGAATTAAATAACCTTATACAATAATCATTAGTAATAATATTTTCCCATGCATTATTTACTATTTCCAGTAATTCTTCGGCATTCCGTGGTCTCACATTTCGTTTTTGGATACTTCTTACGAGTAGTCCCCATACTTCTTCCACAGGGTTAAGATCCGGACTATGACTGGGCCAGTTAAGAACAGTGATGTTGTTAACTTGAAATCAGTTAGTTACGGTATGAGCGGTATGAACGGAACAATTGTCTTGTTGAAATATGAACTCATTATTAGGAAATAATTGTGACACAGAAGGGAGCATAACATTGTCTAAAATCCTAATATACGTTTCACTATTAAATCGTTCCTCAATATGCCACAAAATACCAGGACCACGTGCCGATATCCAAGCCCACATATTGACGGAAAATCTACCACTTTTATCATTGTTAGATATATATTTCTCATTGAATCGAGTATTCGGAGGGCGGTAAACATGAATACGACCGCTGTGTGTTGACTGGAAAGTTTTTCGTCTGTAAAGATTACATTGTTCCAAAAATTTATATCATGCGCTAAAAATTCAAGCGCAAATCCTACTCGAGCTTCTTTATGTTCAGCTTTAAGTAAGTATTTCTGTGCTGCTGCATGACAGCTTAGCACCGATTCTCTTACTCGTCGGCGACCAGTACTACTCGATCCAGGAAAATTCGTTTCTTCAGCAGCCTGAATAACAAAATGGATTTTCTACTAAAGCATTTACCAATTGCAAATCTTGTTGAGTTGATACCCTTCGTCGCCCTGATCCAGGATTTCTACTAATCGTACCGTTTATTCTCAACTTTCTTAAAATGTTACACAGCGAATTTTTGTCAATATTATAACGCAGTGCAATTTGTCTCATTGACCATCCATCTTCTGCTTTAGCAATAACTCCAGATTTAGCTAAATCGCTTATATGAGGCGTATTAGTTTTTTGCACACTTATGCAATAAATTATGACAACTAACTGACAATGTCACAAAAATTAAAGTTATATGGACTCAACTAGATTTTAGCAAAATACCGTTATAAGACTTGTCCTATTTTTTTTTGCTCACGACCGTACAAACCATACAAAATAAATTTTAAAATACAGGGCCGTATTTAAAAAAAAAAATTGTTGACGGCCCAGCTTAAACGAAACTTTTTAATTAATATCTGATGATACAGACTTATAGCTGCATTAATACCTAATAAGAAACCTAAATAGATTTTTTGATATTTTGTTAAATAAGGACAAAACAGTGAAAAAACGAAAGTCTTCAATTTTTTAAGATATCTCTAAAACTATAGAAGATATTAGGAACCCCAAGAGGTCGTTTTATTTGTCCCGAAATTGCGCAACTTTTCCCCCCATTTAACCTTTGCTGTATCTTCTATACTTTACGAAATACCAATACTATCCATGTGAATTAGTTGGGACCCTGTATAGTTGCACGGATTTTTTATTATTGCACCCGAGTCATAATCACAAACTACCGGAAAATTAACCAGTTGTCGCCTCCTGACAGCCAAAAAACAATCAGGTAATTAATTAAAATCCAGAGGAAAACACGTAGTGTGTGGAGTGTGTCACGCGTTAGTCAACATCCACCACCGTCTAATCGTGATGCGGCAGACATCCAGCTGATATATCACTGGCATAAATTTATTCAGCACAGTGAATCATCCTCTGCTTTAAAGTCACGTACTAAGGTCACGTCTCGTTTTATTTTGACTGTACGGCGCAAATGCATGCGCTGATGTAATAATGTAATAAAATCCGCCTTATATGGACGCTTTATATTACCATACTTGCATACTTTAAATTAGTTTCGCAAGAATTATCTCCCGAGTTGATTTGATGGCCGAAAAGAGTCCGGTTTATAGCTGAATGTTCGAGTAGTCTCGATGTTGCACATCTGGCCCTTCTCTACATGCACTTCGTTGTCCATTTTCCACGGGTCGAGTCCGTACGCCCGCCGTCGAAATCTCAGCATATCCGCTCTCATTCGATTGTTTATATAAATTAAGAAAAGCTATTTGGCACTGACACAATGTTTAGCAATCAAATTTTCAATAATATTTCTCGACAGCCTGTAAACGTAAAGTGTGCATTTCTTAATCATCATTTAATCTCCGTCCACTTGGTTATACTTTATCCTATCTCAGTTTAAAACAATATAAAGTACAAGAGGGCGGCATTTGTAAACCGACCCTGAACGCGTAACTTTTCAATTCAATGCATACCCTACAATATTTTAAAAATAGTTTATTATACATGTAACATTGTTTTGTAGACTTTTTTTTTAATATTTATTTAACGTCGATCTATTTCCGCTACCGAGGCCTATCACCGACGCCTGTAGACGAGCTACCCCCAACCAGGAATTTTGCCGAACCTCTTCCTTTAAGAAGAGTAGGGATCTTTTACTTGCCTAACATTTAATAGACAAGGGACCGACGGCTTTACATCCCCTTCGAAGGATGGTGTATCACCTACACAACCCTCGCCTAAGGTTGCATAGCTTCCGCGTATACACTGATATACAAGCCGCTGGAAGATATGTGAGGCGAGGACACGGTCTTTTTTGAAACGGTCGCCCATACAAGTACTAACCGCGCCTAACGTTGCTTTACATCGCATATCGAAGTATGTACATAGTAAAGACGCATCTACGCTCGCCCCGTTTTGTAGACTTATTAACTAAACAATTATGACTGAAGGTGGTGAAATGATGAGTTTCCGTTCAACGGCGCGCCAAAGTTGGGGGTTGATTTGCAATTTTCAACAAAATCAGAATTTCATCTCGAATTAAGACGAAGATCGCCATCAAACAATCCTGTAATATTTTTTTTTCTGAAGGAGTAATGTTTTCTGAGTCTGCAGGTGCCCGATTTGATACATTTGGTCGTATATAATAAAAGATTATTTTTTGAAGCGCGCCCCTACATCGATATGTGCATTTTCTAATTATCATTATCTACGGTCAATATTTTCTTATTATTGTCGACCTAGGCGCCAAATTTATAATTTTTGTGCATACAAGATACAGGAAAATATCATTTTCAACTCATTTCCACACCACCCTTGAGATAGAGGTCTAATCCACGGACGATGTCGGGGTTTATTTCACTTTGAGCCGCTTGCAACGTTGTAAAACTGACTCGCATTCATTGTCATCATCCTCAGACACCAATTCCGAGCCAGAATCGGAAAACTCGGCGTTGTATGTTTGGTCCTCATCGTCCTGTATCTGATCGGGGACGTTTTCGGCACATTCTGAATTGTCGTCGTCTAACGCAATCTGGTCGGGAATGTTTTCACAGGACGTCCCAGTACAGTGTAAACACAGAACCGAACATTTTAATCCTGCTTTACGGCAACCACAAGCAGGCCTACAACCTTTCTGGCATCTGCACGAAATGCTCTTCAGTAAAACCTCTGGAGCTAGTTCCTTTGCGATCCGTATCGCGTCCAGTCCTGTGGTTGTTCTTCACCATCCATGACCTTCTGGAGGTTTCTGAACTCCCCGCCAGCTCTGTACTTGACAATATGTACGCAATGAATGATGATGGCACGCATCGGAAATTGATGGCAACGCCGCGAGATTGAATGAATTTCTGTAGACGGCGCGTACAAAGTTCGTATACCGCAGAACTTACGATGTTCGCTTTCTGCACCATACTGCCTCAACATAAACAGTTTGCCAGCGCCAACGTTAATTCTGCATTAGGGTCGTCAAATATCTGAATCGCGTCTGTTAATGTTGGGTTTTTTTACTAAAGTTTTGAGTTATCGAACCATGCCTTGATTGAACAACGCCGATGTATTGTCACATTCACTGAAGGCATGCACAAATAAGATACTTTTCGCAACAGCATCGCTATATTGCAAACTCTGAGGCGAATAGAACACACCTTCCTTGTTCCCTCTACCCGGTTCGCGCAAATAAACATTCGGGATTGAGATGCGTAAATTGTAAACAGGGGGCCTAAAATGGAACCTTGTGGAACACCTCTATTGATCACCCTTGACTGGGAAAGTTTATCGGATATTCTTACCGTTTGTGAGCGTCCTTCAAGATATGACTTGAGCAGTTCGTGATCAATGATGACGAACGCCTTACTAAAATCTAGTAATGTCAAAATAGTACATTTACCCTGATCGGTGGCCTCAAAAACATGATCCGTTATAAGCATTAAAGCTGTAGAGCAACTATAACCAGCTCTGCTGACTGGATTGCTGGCAGTATGTTAAAAATATCAACGTGTTCCCTAAGCTGGATCTCAACTATTTTTTCTGCCAACTTTTACAATCCTGTGAGGATACTAATAGTATTGTTAAATCTTTATTTTCATTCAGAAAAAAGTAGCAGACCTAAAAGTATTGCATTTATTTCTTGTATGAGTGTATCGTTACTTGTAAATCGCGTCTCGTTAAATTCTGTCCAAAAACTTAATTTTTCTCTGGGTTCCCAGTTTAATTCACATATATTCGGTCTTTATGGTAATGCGAAAGTTTCCGCTTTATTGAGGAGAGTCTCGCAGCTGTTTTCTTTCATCATTTCCAGCGTCTCTCGCGACCCTCGACTCATATCTGTAAATGGCTTCAATTTAGACTATTTGCGATTTCTTTGTTCGCGCGCAGAGCAAATGAAGTAAAAACCGATGAAGTTTTTATAACGTACTTAGGTGTGTTATTCTTGGCTCTTCCTTTGATGCGTTTGGATGGAAATCTGTACATTTAAAACCAAAAGGATAAATGCATTCTGAACTTGGCATTCGTAACTTGGGTATAGGTACTGTACAAGTAGAGAGAGAGACACTTTGATTTGAGGAAAAATACTTCCAAAAAAGTATGTATTGTGCTGAAGTCCTTATCTTATTAAATGATGAAGTATTATATTACGTCATTATTTTAATACTAATAATAATAAACGACTTTATTGCGACCAATAATGCAGAAAGTCACTTCGGATATGATTTGTCTACCATGCACTCTCTCCAAATATCAAACAAATTCATTTTATTTCTACGAAGCATCAAAACATGAACTTCTTGGTGTAATCAATGAACTAAATAATAAGAAATCAGTAAGACTGGATGGTTTAACAGCACGTCATTAAAAATATCTGGAAGAATATCATTGACATCTTATTATATTTAGTTAATAAAATAGTAATAGAAGGTTATTTCCCTGAGGAACTTAAAGATTGCCATAGTAATACCTATTCATAAAAGAGGCCAGGAAGATGACATTGAAAATTACAGGCAAATAGTGTTATGTCTAAAATTATAGAAAAAAATGTTTGCAACAGGATCACAGATTAGTTAGAAATACAGGGTGTCTCACCGGGAACTGAATCGATAGATATAGAGAAAAGTACGCATCAGAAAATTTTGAAAATTTAGATAATTACTAATGTCGGTATGGCAAATCCCACTAAAATAATTACAAGCAGCTGGCATTTTCGCTTATAGCGGAAGTCGATACCAACTTGCTTATTTCAAATGGAACACCCTATATATTTTAGGGTTTTCGAAAAGAGCATCAAATTCTGACTCGAAAATATGTAGCATATCCTATACCTAAACCTAGCCGTTTCAGAGATATTTAACATTTTATAGAAAATTTGACAGGTGCAACGGTTTGCAAGAACCGTTATAACTTTCTTCGTGTAAAAGATCCTCATTTGCTTCTTGTCACATAAAAGGAACACAAGGAGAACTACGTTCTACAACTGAAATAAGTTTAATAATATCATACCAAGTGTTCCGTTTTGTGCGTTACATTTTGTCAACTTCAAACCGCGAAAACTTGTTTAGGTCAAATGGAACACCCTGTATTTTTTTATGTCAAGTTGTGTAAAATTGAATTCCCTTTTTTCTGATATTAGCATTTTGGGGGTTAAAGTTACAACTTTTTGAAATATTTGCGATTTTATTAGAAATTCATGAATTGTTGTAATCATTTCATCAAAATAACCATGATTAGAAACAATCAGTCATTATCTTATGTCAAAAAATTCCAGCACGTTTAAATTACACCCACGAAGACTTTTTAAATTTATGTATTATTTATGGAGAATGTCATAAAGTAATATCAAGAACTTGCAGCACATTTGCTACTCGATATCCAAAAAACGCAAAATAAAACTAACACTGTAACATGCGTATTAATCGAATTGAAGATATGGCATGAACTAAAATAGCAGAGACAAGATCAATTCAAAATATGATTTCATTTTAATTTAATAATTGCTCAAAATTCCGCCCTCGAACCTCGACACATTTTTCGCACCTTCGGATTAGTTCCTCGTGGGAAGCTCTTCTAATTGAATCCTGTGATATGTTTTGAAATGCATTTCTTACTCTTTGCATACAATCTTCAATGGTTGTTAATGGAATCTCATAAACTTTATTTTTAATAGTTCCCCAAATGAAATAATCCAGAACTGATAAATCGGGCGAGCGAGGAGGCCATAAAAAAGGTCCATTATTGGCAATCCATTGATCATAAAAAGTTTCTTGTAAATAATTATTAATTAAATATGCTTTATGTGGGGCAGCACCGTCTTGCTGATAAAAAATGTTTCTATGTTCGGCGAGAGATAAATTTTCTAAATAGTTATTATTCAAATTTTGTAAGATATTCAGATATCTTTTACCAAAAAAAAAAAAAAAAAAAAAAAAAAAAAAAAAAAAAAAAAAAAAAAAAAAATGTACCTATACATATTAGCAGAAGAGAAAATTTAATTTACCGTTTAAATTTTCCTGATAAAATTGTAATGCCATCACTCTATCGTTTCTGCCAACTTTCCTGAAAGTTTCGCTCTCTGAACATATGAGGATCTGAGTCACTCCAATAATGCGAATTGTGTATTAAAAAGTCCATGTTTAGTAAATTTTGTTTCATCTGTCCATATAATATTTCCCAAATAAGAATCGTGACCCTCAGACCTTATTAGAATAAACTCACAAAAATTCTGTCTTCTTAGGAAATCTGTTTCTTTTAATCCTTGAACTATATGGAATGAAAACGGGTGAAACTTATGTTTTAATAAGATTCTGTGAATTGAATCCTTACATAGTCCCGATTCCAGAGCAGCTTGTCTTAATGACATCCTTGGAAATGCATGAAAATATCCCAGAACTATTTCAATGTTTTCGTCATTAACAATAGGCTTTCTTCTTTGCCATAATTTTTAAAATTTTCCAGTATGCGTTTTACAGTGTTTGGTGACGGTTTCCGTTTTTCTGGATATCGAGTAGCAAATGTGCTGCAAGTTCTTGATATTACTTTATTACATTCTCCATAAATAATAAACAAATTTAAAAAGTCTTCGTGGGTGTAATTTAAACGTGCTGGCATTTTTTGACATAAGATAATGACTGATTGTTTCTAATCATGGCTATTTTGATGAAATGATTACAACAATTCATGAATTTCTAATAAAATCGCAAACATTTCAAGGTATTCAAGTTTTTGTTACGTTTTTTGAGTGACGGGAAGCGCTGATCTCGACTATACTTGGGTTAGGAGTCTGATTTATGACAATCCGAAGAAATCTCGAATAGTGCTGTTTTCACGATTACAATATTCCCCTTTGGTTAATGAGTGGAAGTGAAAAATCGAACATAGCCAGATCCTTCGTAGAGAAATATACAAAATCCATAAACTTCCAGGACCTTATCTAAAATTACCAACAACTCTTTTTCAATCAATACCTGTATGTGGGTCTAAAACGGAATCACTGGGTAGCTAACGCGTAAACAGTACGATATGCAAGAAAGAAAAAATTAGATGAAAATTCTCGTTGTATCAGTTTTATCTGTGAAAAACGAGGCCGCTTCACTTAAACCCTCGCATTTAATAAATAATAAAACGGTAAACCGTGACAGCATGATATATTATTAAATTTAAATACTGAATTACTAACTCGAGTATTAAAATCATTTACCAAAATAGGAATAATCGTGACACAAAGCGTAAACAACTGAAAAGAGAAAGTTGGGCGTACGAGTTTGATAAATGGCGCCGTGTAACTTGTACATATTATGTATAAATAAAGAGCTAGTTGATTACTGATTTAGTAAACCACATTATAATTTACTGCATTTTTTTAAAGGGGATAGGGGAGCGGGCAGTTTACGGAGAAGTACATTAAATTAAACTGAAGATTGTACACCTCTTATAGTCAATAAATACTCTTATTTGCCATTTCCAAGTGGAAATTTTATTGACATTTGAGACGACAGTGCTATTGCAGTTTTAATTGTTAGTATTTTCCAGTGTCCGCCAAAAAGTCTACACCATATGGAAAACTTTTTATTCAATTGTTTTTTTTAAACGGGTTTGAGCATTCGTTTCAGCATGCTTAATAACCACAAGATTTCCAAAAATATTTGTCATGTCACAACTACAACATCTCCAAAATGTCATTAGAAATTTTAAAATGACCAGAAATGCCCTTATTGATCGGAAAAGTATCACAAGGAAAAGTTGTTTGTAATTACATGAGAATCTAAATGTGAAGTTTGTTTTTAAAAATTTAAATGTTTCAGTTTTCATTTTTTCCCAAGAATATCACATTTAATCTTTTTGTGTATTTTTTGTTTACAGTTGAGCTAATTTGAATTATTTCAATACAAAAAATACATAAATGGTGCATTTTTGAAATTTTTTACTAATAATGGTAAAAAAACAACATTTTTTACAAAAACTTACCAAAACTTGACATAATGCAAAAGGTTTCAAGCCTTTACATTGAAGTAATAAGGATTAAGAACTTATATAGGCCAGGCGACAGGTCGAAAAAAAAGCCTCAATAAGGAAATAATTAGTGCAAAGCTGGAAATTGCTAGAGTAAATCCACTGTTCAAATGTCAAAGTTAATCGACTTTCAACCGTTTTGATGAAGGCTGGCAGTCTTGATCGTCTGCCTCAATTTCTCCGTCATCGCTTTCATCATCTGCATCGGTACATTTGTCCGACGTCACAGGGCGCTCAAGATTAACATCGATGTCTCCGTCACAATCATCCATATCATCTTCCTCGGCAGCATTTGTACATAACCGTCCCATAGAATTCATGCAGATTCTGGAGCATTGGAGGCCTGTTTTCCTGCAACCACACGCTGCGTTACATCCTTTCGAACATTTGCAGGATACTGTGTTTAGAAGCGTTTGTGGCGCCGGATCCCTCGTCGTAGGTATGGGAGCCAAACCACATTGAGAATTTTTCTACCCCAATCCAGTGGATTTTCCCACAGGACACGTCTCCATGAACGGCGAGGACATCCAATGGCACGACACCGTCAAATACCTTGGCGTGGTCATGGACAGAAGCCTAACATGGAGACAAAACACGGACGCCATCACAGCCAAGGCCCGACGTACGAGAGCCCTCATCTACCCAATGACGGGAAATGGGAGCCGACTTAACTTGAGGAACAAGCTCACGCTTATCAAGACCCTCATCAGGCCGCAGCTGACGTACGCCTCGGTAGCGTGGGGCTACCAGGCGAAGTCCTACATGAAGAGAATCCAGGCAGTGGAGAACATCGCCCTCAGGACTGTAGTTGACGCCCCATGGTACGTGAGAACCGCAGACATCGTCAGAGACCTGGAGTACACCACGGTCACTGAAGTCATCCGGGAACGAGCGAAGAAGCTGTACGCCCAAGCCGAGGAGCATGGGAACCCGCTGATCAGACAGGCCACTGATTACGACCCCGCCGACGCCCCGAGGCACAAGCGACCGAGGGTTCAGCTACTGGACAACGGGTAAGTATAACCTTTATTTCCCGCTAACAGATCTGTTTCAGATACGCCAGGACGGACCATCACTACCAGAGACATGACGTTTTCAACCCTAACCCAACCTCCTTGCGGGCGTCGGACAACATACCGTCCGACGCCCGTTGTCCTACCTGCTCCGTGGAGACCGAAAGTGCTAAAAGAAGCACTTAGGTCTGCACATTCCCGAGCTACACAGCTCATCCTTACCTTTCCGACGATCCGGGGTAGGATATTAATTGATGTCCTACGTACCGGCAGTCAGTCCCAGCCAAAACTTCCTAAACCCAACTCGACCGATGACTACCCCCGGGGGTGACAAGCTGGCGAAGAAAGAAGAAAACATCAAGACAAGAAGAGCGCCAGAAGAGACCTCAGCCAGCGAGGTTCAACAGCCAGGACCAGGGGAGGTCCGCAGAAAATGCCACGACACATCTCACATTTGTGAGCTGGGTCTGGTAGAAGTACGCGGGCCCACCTATCACGAAGGCCGGTCCAGGTCTACAGAGATAATCTAGGTGCAAAGAGTAATAGTCCTACTCGGCCCTAGTTATCGAGACCGACATCCAGCCAATGGATGTTGGCGCGCCAGTGGATTTGTATCATTTCCATACCATATTTGGACTTGGTGGTATGTTCTTAAAGAGTGCTCACGTGCCGCTGATTCGGTGGGAGGAAGGCTTGCGAGATTAAATCGATGTTTTCTTAGAGATTTTGCAAACAGTTGGAACCGCAACTCATTCAGGGTGTTTCCCGTGGTTCTGTCGCAATAAAGCCTAGCCACAACCAACTGGCCCGCTTTATCAATTTCATCGGGGTTTGCGTTCACATCTCGGAAAACCCTAACAGCTGTCTGCAGTTCCTCATTACTCTTCAGCAATGTTACGAATTTCATTTTGCCCTGCCTGAAAAACGAAGACGTTGTATCGCACCAACTAAACGCATGCAACAAGAGGATATTTTCTTGCACACACGGCGGGAGATTGAAACTTGTTGTGCAAAATAGTTGTTGTTTGGTTGAACCTTTGCCGGGTTTCATAAAATACATTTTCGTGGAGGGTGGCATACGAGCCGCCAAGATGACCAGGATATCTATATCTTCAGCCACGATAATGTCGGGCCGAGATAATTCGAGTGCGGTGGTAACGATTATCACATCGGCATCTTCTGGAGCTTGTCTGGTTTCGATTCCTTCGCTTTCGAATTTGACGCGCAACAAGTCGATCAATCTTCGTTTGTTTGTGTCATCACACAAAAATTTTGCTTGTAGCATAGGTGCCGTCATGGACTCATCAAAAAAACATTAGCAGCATCATGTTTGTGCGATCGTCGAAGACGTTAAGCGGACTTGGTATTGCGAGCTGCTGGGTCGTCAGGATACCCATCGAAAATGATGACACTGTTTTTGAAGTATCTTTTGACGTAATTCACATAACAGCTGTTAACAGCTTGTGCACCGGGAATGCTGACAAATATTTATAACATATAGAAACTTTGATATGGCGTATGATTTCGATAACTTTTCAGC
This sequence comes from Leptura quadrifasciata, assembly GCA_963675555.1. Classification (NCBI taxonomy): domain Eukaryota; kingdom Metazoa; phylum Arthropoda; class Insecta; order Coleoptera; family Cerambycidae; genus Leptura; species Leptura quadrifasciata. The sequence continues at coordinate 91,085,760 of OY776680.1, read as the reverse complement.
AAGAATCAAAAAGGGCTCCACTTTGAATGGTCGTAGCATCGTAACGGTTCACTTTAGAGACAAACGGTAAGGAATTTTTTTGTAGCAAATTTACTCTAGATTATTTTTTATAATAGGTATTTTGTTGGTAAAGTTGATGGTTTGGGAGATATTTGCAAAAAAACGAAAAATGGTACCTTCTTAGGGCCAGAAGGGCCAACGCCGACTTCGCTCGAGGGGGAAAACTTGGGAGAGTAATATCTGGGTCCAAATAAAGCAATTAAAGCAATTTCCAGCTTTCCACTAATTATCTTATTGAACTACCTGTCGCCTGGCCACCATTTTTGCATTTATGTCTTCTATACTTTATACGAGGACAATTGAAACTGGTCAGTGTTAAAGCACAGGACCGTGCGCACTGAACTTGATATTTTGTCCTGTATATTTAGCAATTGTATCGAGATTCGAAATGGTAGTTCAAACTGTGCAGGCGAGTCCGAGACTGGCAATGTAATCAGCCTGAATGAACCATCTACGACTGCACTGGTTTAAAGATAATAAAACGGACAGGCCTACTAGCATAGAAAAAAACTCGTAAATCGTTTTTCAGTAGTCAACGGTGGACTTATGAGATGTGCTGTGAATGTGCCAGTGCAGTGCATAAATATCTGTTATAATATCAAGCGTAGGAGTTTAGTTAGTTATTGTTCATATTTATAAATATTTACTACTATATAAAAGGTGAAATATTTTAATTATTTACTAATTTACCATGGCTTTCTGGAGACCATTTGAATCAGAGGATAATATAAAACGCCCGAAAATCTTATCATTTTCTTATGACAATCATTTCTATTTACCTCCACCCACGTACAATAAAGAGATGCCGTCTGTTTTTGCCGGCTTCTAGTTTTTATACGGTTTCAATTAAGTTCGTATACACTTTACTAATTTTTTTTTTTTGTAATATTCTCTGTGATTGTGGATGTGGTGCATTTTTGATTCATTATCTAAACAATTTAACTTTTTCTGAGTATAAAACTTTGCGTTTTATAGCATCGGGATTAGATCTAGTGCTTCTTGCAAAGGATTCTTTGATTTCCTGTTAGGGAATGTAAATAAATAACAGAAATGATCATTTTTCGGTCTTTTCAGATAAGATATATAAATAAAATTAACGATAAACTACAAAATGAACGTCCGCTAGTTGGGATCGGAGGCGTTGTAGTGTTTTTCCTATTTTTTATGCTGTGTCTGTACTATACAGCCACGTCGCACAAATCAATAGGCAGACGACCGGAGGCCGTTTTGATTTATCGCTGAATATTTCCATTTTATGTGTTCATTAAAATTCATTGTGGCAACTGCCGCGTATTTCAAAATTATGAACTTGCATTTCGACTCCGTAATGCTGGATATATAATTTCTTGTATCGGGAAATCGTTCCGGGTCGTATTTTCATAAATAATGAAGAAGTCGTCGGTCCCTGTGCATATTAATTCTTAAGCAGTTGTGTATGTTAATCTTGGTGTAGGTTGTTTATTGTTCCAAGTTCCAAGCCACTATTACTTTATAGACCAAGCAACTAATCGACCTCAAGTAGATGTTACATGGCCTATGTCCATTTAACAGTTTTATATAAAAACTAGTGTTTTGGTTATATTTAGCACGATCTGTGTATCATTTTGATTCAGTTTTTGTAAGTGAAACTGTTTTCAACCAACAGAATTTACTTGTATAACTGCTAAACCATTTCACACTGTTTTATGTACATATTTTTATATCTTAGGAACTCAGTCATGTTTTTCTAAACTATTATGTATTTCCGTTCTATACAGTATTATCCCAGGAAACAATTGTCTAAAACGTTATGTTATGTTATGTACAAAATAGAAATTACAAACTGAGGCGAAGACAAATCAGCTGTGGTATGGAAGTAATAAAAACTATTATTATAGATTCCTTTTATCGATCATATGCCACTATTTTAGTTTTGAGTAAAGGAACTTGTAGAATTTGCGACCTGCAAATTGTTGCGCTTAACTCAACCATTGACAGATGGCCATACCTGTACTATTTTTATATTTTATAGCTTTCAATTTAATTAAGGAACTAGATTTCTCAAGTTTATTCGGTAGTATTATTTTACAGTAAGTAGGACGAAAAAGTTTACCTTATCAGTAAAACTCAACAGGAAATCATTTGCTTGCAGCCTTTGTACTGATTCGAACGTATATAAATTTGAACTGTGGACTTCAGTAATTGATATTACATTTTACATCCGCGTTAAACACAGCATCCAGGTAAATTTCATTTATTACTCATTTAAAATTTAATTAATCTTCAATTTTTGTCTTTGATGTAATTTCAATTATTTTTAAAATAATTTTAAATTCAAGGTCAATTCTTTTTAATTTTAATAAGTAGTTAAAATACTATATGTACCACATGGTTTAAAAAAATATATTTTTTTTCTTTTTCAATTTTTTGGGCAATTGACAGTCTAAGAAATCAGCTTTTGTATATACTTTGATATTTAAATTCTTAAATACTTATATATTTCTATATATTTATATGTACTTATGTACTTATATGTTTATGCACATATATACTTATACATTTCTGTATACGTTTCTGCATAACTTCTTCATTCCTGCATAGCTTTTGCACAGCTTACCTTTTATATAGATAAAATTTCGTTAACTTTTAATAAACCACATAGTTGGTTAATTTTCCTACAATCTTCACCCCATTTCATTAAGAGACGTAAATTGCCAAGGAAACTTTAGAATCCATTCTCGCAACAAGAGACAATTGTGGGCCTGGATTGCTGTTCCAGAACCAGTCATCTCAACGATAGTCAATCTAGGATCCTGGTATAAATTTGTTATATATATATATATTTTTAAATTTCAATTAGTCTTTACAAACTGATTTGTCTATTATTCGTGTAATATATTTTAACATTAATTTTAAACTATCTTTTTATTTCTCTTACCAACAATTTCAGTCTGATCTACAGTAGACTGGTTATTCGAGAAAAAGAGACAATTCTACTTATTTTCACTATAGATGGTGCCCAATTAAACATCAATTTTTCTTTGTCTTCTTTTCTCGAAATAAACAGAAATCTGTCATTTATGCCGTACATATCAAAAAGGGTAAGTTTCTCCACTCTTACGAATACTCTGGACCCACGGCTCTCTGCTCCGACTTAAACCAGCTAGTCGTCCGCATATGTTGCCTCAATTCTTTCTCAAAAATAAATAACAAGGGAAAGGAGGTAACATCGACAAGTAGCCATTGGCGAACAAAAATTTTGATATGAGTTGATTTATCATTTAGCTGACTCTTTGCAAATATACAGGGTTTGTTACCAAGAGGGTTGAGCTGATTTACTTGATAAAATCATTATTTTAAATTTAGTTTTCATTTTTTTAACGATTTGAGGTGGAAATTATAAATGAGAGAAGCAATAGCGGTAAAAATTTACATTTTATATGTAAAAAAAATCATTACGAAAAATTGTCTTAGTTTTTTCTCACTGAATATTCGCACAAAAAATAGAATAAAATAATAAAATTTGCGTACACAATCAGATCGGTGTAATGTATTGGAGTCAAAGCGGTTGTTTGAATAAAAATACACCCAATATAACAAATTTTCAAACAAACAACCTTCTATTAATGAATGCTGCAGCCCCCATACTTTATGGTTTACCAAAAATCCATAAGGAAGGTTTTCCTATGAGACCGGTAGTGTCTTATATTAATGCACCGGCTTATAGACTATGTAATATACTCAATTCGACTTTACCACAGTTGATCAAGTTTCAATCCCCTTACAGTATAAAAAATTCTTTAGAACTTGTGACCAAATTGGAAAACATAACCTTACCCGAAAATGCCAAATTAGTTTCCTTTGGTGTTAAAAGTTTATTTATCTCTATCCCTATTCATGAGCTTAAGGATATATTACAGCATCTTATCTCAAATAGTGAATTGAATCAAAATGAACAAAAAGATTTACAAACATTAATGAATGTGTGTATCAAACAAAATTATTTTAAATTCGATAATAAAATGTATATACAAGTAAACGGCTTACCTATGGGTAGTCCGTTAAGCCCTTTAAAATATTCGTGGCAGATTTTGAAAACAATCTTTTTACAACAAACAATAATTTCCTTAAATACATACATTTTTGGGTAAGATATGTTGACGATGTGTTTTGTATATGGATCGGTACTGAGAGACAATTGTCACATTTCATCCATTTTATTAACTCCCTAAACAGCAAAATTCAGTTTACAGTTGAAATGGAAAAAGAACGGTCAATAAACTTTTAAGATATTACGCTGACACGTAAAGAACATGGGCTAGAACTTGATATTTACAGAAAGCCAACTTTTACCGACACTCTTACACATGCAAATTGTAATCAATCTTGGAAGATAAAACTGTCACCGTTTCACCATTTCAATCCTGTACTAGACACAGTAATACAATTAAAATTAAGTTCGTAATTCCGGCCTGTATTGTTAAATTTTAAGAAATAGCAAATCAAGTTATTATCCCCCTCTAGGTGGGTAGAGGATTTGTAAGATATATACTGTGAACCACCACTTTCAGGTCAGTTTTTGAGACTCTTTGATAATGGTCGCAAGGCCGAAACATATGCCAGAGAAATCTGAACAAAACTAATGAAACAATAAACCAAGTGCGTATTGTAACTATCATCTTCACTTATCTGCATTTCATTTGAATTTGACAATAATTAAAAATTGCCCCAATTTACTGTGGCAATGGCAAGAAACATTAGACTAACCTACCCAATTGTTTTGTCATCTCGTTTGACTTGGCAGAGGACGTTGTACACATAATTTTATTTTTAATAGGGCCACACGTTACACAGAAATACAAAAACACAAAACAAAAAGGAATGACAACAAAAATACGGCGCTGGGGGAACCAGATATTTCGACCCATTTAACACGGATTTAAAAATAAACATTCAACTCTCTCTCGCTGTGTTCTGACTAATTGAAGATGTGTTTCACCTTTTAAAAATACCACTCGGCTTAAGCCTGATGTGATAAATTACGCGTTGCATCTACAATATTTTAAAAAGCTTCTGGGAATACGAGTTTATCGGTGGCAGGGACATTCCGGCTCGTACACAGGTTGAACGGCTTATCTGAAGTTGTACAAATAGGTGTGACTTTATCTATTCACAAAATAAATAATTTACAGAGAAAACCTGACCTGTAACTAATAATATTACGTTATTTAACGAATGAGCTATTATAGAGTCGAGTAAACTCTAACTTGGCGGGTCCAAAGGTCGCTTCGTCGTATGAAGTAAGAAACTATTTACTCGATAGCTCAGGTATGACAGTGGTTCTCAAACAGTTTACAACAATTTACAAATGATTATATGTCTGTAACTGTAATGCAATCGCTAAATAATTATACAAAAATATTAAAGGTGTTATCATAAAATATTAGGAAATATGAATTTACTAATTTCGTTGTTTTAGTGTAATTCTGATTATACCGGTATAGGCTCGGGCACAACTGAAACCGATAACAAAAAATGAATTGTCCAGTTCAGTCAATAACAATGTTAGTTATTAGAAGAAAAAAAATAATAGAAAACTAATATTGTTCGAAAACTAATATTGATACAGTTGAGCAAGAGCCACGGGAAGATATGGACATTTCTTGCCAGGAAAGGAGAGGATGGTAATATTAATAGGGGAAAGGATGTTAGTAAAATAAAATATTTCATGTAATAACAAAAATAAATCTGAAATGCCCATTAGAAGTAATAAAAATAAATTGTGTAAATTCTGCTTGAAAAAATATAAAAAAATATATCAATTTCTATGGTAAAACAAAGTAAAGGAAAATTCTTAGATACTAAATAATAAATTAACAATAATTTTAATATAAAAATATTAAACTAACAACAGAGGGTCAATAATTATCAAATTCTTTAATTCTGCTAACTGTTCTGAGACTTACGTTTAAGGCTTCAGAAACTCTTTCATGAATTCGTTCAAGAGGTACGAAGGGACCCTTGTTTTCCTTTTCTTTTGTAAAATAATCTATTAAATTTAATACCAACTTCTTTGACTGTTCATTTAAGACGCCTAATTTAGTTGCCGTATTTACCAAATATTGTATTTTTATAATTTAATGTTATTCGAAATAAATATTTACACACGTATCTAATTTAGAAACCCGGACACATTTAACGTTAAATAGAATGACCGGCTTAGCGACCCTCCAAACCGCAAACTGTAGATGGTACGTCTGTTTATTGGATAAAAACTATAGATACGCCACGCCCATATCATCAGGTGATATAGGAATGGGCTGTAAAAGATACCTTGAAAAATACTACAGCTTTGGCACACCGCGGTAAACTGTTCGGTCTAACTATTTATTTAGCAAGAAATAAAACACGAAAGATTAAGGGCCTATGGCCTATGTAATGTATAATAAATTTAAAAAAAAATGGCTGTGGATATTCGTCTGACAAGCGAATAAATAACCAGACTATTAAATACCAAGGGATAAACTCGCGCGGAATAATACAAGAAAAATGTTTAACGAAAAGAAAGTTTTAACAAAACTTGCGGCGTGGATTAATAAAATAAAATATTTAGAAGAAAATTGTTTAACTTTTAATATAATAAAATTAAAAAAAAAAAAATCGGTAGGCAACAGGATTTGAACCCGGATGTTTTATTCCCTTTACTTACACACTGAGCCATTCCACGACGTACAATTCATGTAATATGTAGATACTAAAATATTGCAAGTCCTAGGTATAGTGGTTTGGCAATGTCCGTTTGTCGGATGAATATCCACTACCACTAAAAATAGCTTATATATTTCAAATAAAGATGAATTTAATTGTAATATGAGACGATTGTTAAATAACCAATGACAAATCTTCAAAGTTTGAGAATCGTTGAACTTATTGAAAACGTAGATTAAAATTTATCTCTCTCTTCAGTGTGTATCGCAATATTTCTGTCTCAAAATAGGTGAGAGAGAAGCTTGGCAGACATACGCGACAGTGTTTTTGGGCTATTACTTTAACTTTGTGTGCGAGAGAAATGAAATCGTACGCGCATTATCAACTCATACATGCCAGTTTAGAGTTTACTAGACTTTAGCCCAGGCGGTATGAGTAAATCGGGTAGTATGGCAGATTTTCGGCTTAATCGCTGCCAAAAATCATAACAAATGATAATTTTACTATGCGCTAGTTTGAAAACGTGGGCGAAATTTTTTATTAAACAAAATTTGAAAAAATGCCGTTTTTTTCTTCCATTTTTTCATATATCTCAGTAACTATCGCTTTTAGAGAAAAGTTATAGAAATGAAAAAGTTTTTTAATTAAATTTTAAATAAGATGCAGTTGGTTGCGAATCCAGAAATTCATTTTAGCTATTGCAAAAGTAGTAAAAATATTTTGAAATTATTATTATTATTTGTGGCATTTTTTTCAAATACTTATATTATACGTAGGACCTTCATACTTGGCTAAAGAAAACTTTTTAATATAATAAATCTTCCCACCAAATTCCATCAAGATTGGGCTTTTAGTTTTTGCAATTTGAACTTCGCAAAAAAATTTGCAAATTTTCAAAATGTTGCCAAGGCTAAACTAAAGCATTTAGATAGTTGAAAATTTTTTAACATATAAAAGGGCACTCAAATTTCTAAATCCAGTTGGGATATTAAAATCCGTTAATTAGGAGAGCTATTGAATTGTTTAAAAATTTCACAATTTTTTTGCTGAGTGAGGTTATGTCCCCAGAGGACACGTTAGGTTATGTCGAAACGGGGCCCACTGGTGAGGTTAGAACAGTTTGAATTTCCCGCGTTGCCAAGTGCGGGGACACGCAGAACAAGGGGGCACACGTGGCCCTTTGACAGCACGTGGGCCGCGGAGCGCTAATGGTCCCTGGGGCGGAGCCCCAATTTTTACAGCACAGTATTACGACCTATAGTCGGGATAAGTATACGAGGTCCCAGATCTTACTAATCCTTGTAGTGAGAGTGACAAAATAAAAGAACAATTAAAAACAAATACAATTTATTATAAATAAAAAAAATCAGTAACAGTACACAAAATTTAACAATAAAATATTACGATAAAACAATACAGAAAAATCTAGGGTTTAAGGTTAACACTATGGAAAAAAAATGATTAATAAATGAAACAATTGACAATAAGAATGAGATATAATGGTTACTTAACTTTTACACAGAGAATTGGAGAGTTTTCCTGGCGCTCCAGACTTGAAGGTTGGTCGAGGAGAAGTCTTCACAACACAATTTGATAGGTTTCATAAAATCTTCACAATGGTTAGATAAGTTTCTCTTAATCGAAATGAACAGTAGGCAAGTTCTGTGGTCAAAATCTGGCCTATCCCAAATCGTCTACAATTAAATTACAAAATTATTCTCAAGTTTAACTTCTAACGTGAGCACGTGTCTTTAATAAATCAAAGAAATTCAAACTTACCTAGAATATTACTTCTAGACGATAACTTGCTTATTTATCCGAATAATTCGAAAATTCAATTTATCAAACCAAAATATAAATTGAAATATTAGGTTCAATCTAGTTATTAATCCGGTATTAAACCGATTAGCAATCACGTGCCTTTTAACTAAATAAATCCTTAGCGAAGTTTTCAGTTCAAATTCTTGATTTAAAAAGAGGAAGTTTTAGGCAATTTTAGAGATTTATAACATTTGGTCCCTCACAAAAACAAAAGGAAATGACAACAGCTGACAGTTCGACAGTCAGGGTACCAACTTGTGAAATGTAAAAAAACTGAATCGATTTTTATGGACTTTTGATCATCAACCATCTTTACTCTATTACATTGTAAACAACTTTTATACGCTAATTATTGTAATAATCTATATTGTAAATTGCCCTAAAATATACACAATAATACACCATTATTTAATAAATTTATATCTTTTCTACGGAGAGCCATCTGTTGGAGAAAAGCTTAAATGGTAATTTGCACCCAATATTTAGCGTGGTGACATTTATCGCTAAAGGTAATTTCTACTATAGGTAATTTTGATGAATTTATGTACTTATGATCTTGCGGACACCGGCGGAAGATGGCGGCACGTCACAACAGGAGCTCGGGGGCGGAGTCCTAACGCGGGGGCCCATTCTGGGGGCGGAGCACCTTCTCAACTGGGACCAGCTCCGGCTCGATTGGGGCTATTTCTACTTTTTGCTAACCAAATTTTTAAACAATTCCCTAGGCTCTCCTAATTAACGGATTTTAATATCTCAAAATTTATTTGAAGATGTGAGTGTTCTTTTATATGCCAAAAAAATTTCAACTTTCTAAATGCTTTAGTTTAGCCTCAGTAACATTTTGAAAATTTGCAAATTTTCAAAACGAAGTTTAGATTGCAAAATTATTATGCGAAAACTAAAAGTCCAATCTTGATGAAATTTGGTGGGAAGATTTATTATATTAAAAAGTTTTCTTTAGCCAAGTATGAAGGTTCGACGTATAAGTATTTGAAAAAAATGCCACAAATAACTTGCAATTTCAAAATATTTTTTTACGATTTTTACTACTTTTGCAATACTAAAAGTGAATTTTTGGATTCGCAACCAACTGCATCTTATGTAAAATTTAATTACAAAAATTTTTCATTTGTATAACTTTTCTCTAAAAGCAATAGTTACTGAGATATATGAAAAAATAGGAAGAAAGAAATGAAATTTTTAGTAATTTTTTCACATACTGTCTGAAAGTTATTTGTGGCATTCTACGAATATTCTTTCCTATTATTTGGGTTTTCTACCACATGTATTATTATCCTCTTCAAAACAAATCACCGAATCTACAAAATAATAGAATTATTGGAAAAAAGCCTCTGCGCCCGTGACGTTTACGCCAAAGGAATAGTCAGAGGTTATGTTTTGCAAATAATATAAATCGGAATAAACACAGAAATAATGTATTTTGCTGACGTTTCGGAAAATAATCTCTCCGTTTTTAAAGCTTTTTTTGGAAGAACTCTTATTTTGCTGTGTATGTCAAATACACAGCTTTAAGATTCTGTTTATGTTATTTCCATAGATACTTACTACTTACACAGAACTGATGATATTTTCTTTTAGATAATGTTGAGTTTGTTAAGTTCTTCTTTTAACATTGGTAGCCAGGTTGTACAAATATCTACAGAACAATTCGATATGCACTTATCTTCATTTAATAAGATTATTGCTGATTCCTTAATTTTTCTTTTTTTGGTATCTGTTTCTTTTGTTAAAATTTTTGCCGAGCCAGTTTATTCTATGTCCGTTTTCCCAAGCATGTTCACAAATCTTTGATTTCTGAATTTCATTATTTCTAATGTAATTCTTGTACTCATCCAACCTTACACTGAAAAGTCTGGATGACTCACTCACATATATCATTTATCACATTCGCACGGAATATTGTAAATACAGTTTTTTGAATTCTGCTTCCTGTTTGTCGGTTTTGTTTTTGTGAAAATAGATCTCAAAGTGTTCCCTGTTTGAAATACCGAACTAACGTCAAATTTGCCACCTAACCGGTTTGTTTATACAATTTTGAACATGTGTGTTCTCAAAGTTCTCCATAAATATGTTGCTTAAAATTGGTGATAATGCAGACCCCATAGCCATACCAAAATCCTGCTGATAGGACTCATTGTCCAATTGAAAATAGGTTGTTTTTATACACAGTGTTAAGAGTTCCATTATGCTATAACTTTCAAACAATATGTACATTCATTTGTAGAACATATTACCGAATGATTTTTACTTCCGCGTCCAGTGGATGTATAGTAACGCATTTTTTTTTGTTAAAATAGGCTTAAAATGTCATGAAACGTCGATATTTTAAATTTAAGTCTGTCGTTCTGTAACTTTTTTTGTGCGCACGTTTACTCTGGAACCGTTTATGATATTGACTTGAAATTTGGTACACTTATGTATTATAACGAGATATGGGACTGGATTATATTTTGATCTAATTCCGTTGAAGGGTTCGGGGGTAAATGGGGGCAAATAATGGTAAATAGGCAAAGCAAGCAGATAAGAGTCCATAAAATTGCAATTTCGCGCATGCACGAAAAGTTAAGGTCTCAAAATTTTTTTTGGCTTTAAGTACCCCCTCTACCACCCTCACTGCCACCCCCACCCTATTATTAAAGGGAGTAAAAAATTAAATTGGGATTGAGTGTGTGTACGAGAACAATGGGCTTTTAAAATGTATTTTGGCATTAGCCACTCCCTCTATCACCCCCCATTGCCACTCCCACCCTATTACTAAAGGGAGTAAAATATTACATTGGGATTAAATGTGTGTAAGACTTGGATACAAAATCTGGATGTTGAAGTAGTGATTCTTTGGGCAGCTGTTTTTCTATTGCCAGAAATGGAAAGATGATGAAAATCGCTACTTTTGTAGCACAATTTTACTTCAGTGCAGCTATCATACCCAATGAACAAATATTACCCAAATTCATTTCTTTGCAGCATGTCCAACTCTAAAATGGTTTAATACATTTTGTTGTTCGTTTTTGTAGTCTCTTAATTACATTACAAATTACATTTTCACTGGAGACGTTGTTCCTATTTTAATTTCTATATCATTATCTGAAATTTTAAATTATTTCCTTAATTATTGTCTTATATGTGTATTCTTCAACTTGTCTAACTAAATATAATAATCTAGATTTTATTTTGAAAACGTTTAGCAACTTTAAATAACTGTTTAATTGTATCTGATACTGGTTTATTTCTAATATTCGACTGAAACTGACCTATAGGCGAATAGATATATACCCCGTCGTTATACAACTTAGTCTTTGAAGAAGAACGCTTTTAATGGCTGGAAGTTTTGGGTCGAGTGCGGTATTATAGCAGTCTGCTCGTCGTGAAATCTCCACTTCCAGACACATCACGAATCCTAATTGCGGCTTGACTAGCTCGATTCGCAAATCCGTATCTTTTATGAAAATGAAACCGATGAAAGTGTTATATGACGTGACGAAATTATTATATTTGCACGTAACGGTTGGAGCAGCCGCAGGTAATTGCTCGGGTTATAAAAATAGATATAGTGGTCTGATGAGCGTATAAAAATATGTATACGATTCTCTGGAAAATTAATATAACGCGTGTATCTTAAATAGTGGTGGAGTCGATTTAGATTTTGAAAGGGATTGCTGACGCTCGGGTCAATTTGTTTTAAACAATTTATTTCTTTTTTTGTTTTTGTTGTTATCTGCGGTTGTGTGTATCATATCGAGAAGAAAAAAACTACCAATAAATCTATATTTCTGTGACAGTAGTCATAGGAGTCTAATAAACTCAAAAAGGGCCAAAAAAATAATGAGGTTGTTGTTACCTCCTTTCCCTTACTATTTATTTTTGGGAAACAAATGTGGTAACATGCGAACGATTAGCCGGTTTTAGTCGGAGCAAAAGAGTCATGGATTCAGAGCATTTGTAAGAGATGTGAAACTTACCGTAAAAGGGGGTGCATAGAAACACATTTTTAAATTTGCGGCTTTGGTGCAGAAAAACTATTCAGCTTTCTCAAAATGAAAAATATGGAAAACTCTGGTCCCTACTAGTAGATGCATTGGCATATATTACTTTTTCAAAAATTTGACCAGTTTGACTGCAAAAAAAAATTAAAAACCACCCCGCAGTGTGGGGTGAATTTAATTTAATTTCTCTTTTAAAATTATCACTGTTTGTAATTTTTTTCCACTTGTTTGCTGGCGTTGACTTACGGCCATATTTACCGTTTAAAGGTTTAAGCTGTGCTTAGTTAAGCTAGGCTGAAATATAAAGCAGCGCTTAAATGGTGAAGTCTTGTACCGCAACACAGCCTCCTTAACTGTAGGAGGCTGTGACCCCAATGAAGTAAACGAAGCTTTGCTAAACCTACAAACAATTTGGCAACACCTGAAAAAATGTTATTCTTCTGTCAATCAGTCAATAATTTCTAACCTAGGAAAGCCCAAGTTTTGTTTTCTTTGTCTAAAAAAAAAGTTATATCGTTGTTATGTAGAGAATCCTTTTCGAAATTCTTATATCTTTAATATTTACTTTAGTTTTATAAAATACACGCAATTTTATATAGTTTGCAGTGTTTTTTTTTTTAAATAAATCATGATAGGTGCGACAAATAATCGAGTACCCAACTTTACAAGTTCGGAAAAGGAACATTTGATGCGTATTATCGCAAATAAATATGCAGCTATATTAGAAGACAAAAAAACAAACCGGGCCTCCTCGACCCAAAAGGAAAAAGCTCGGCAGGCTATTGAAAATAAATTTAATGCATCCTTAAGCTGTACATATAGAACTGCCATTAGTTAAAAAGAATGTTATGAAAATAGGAAAAAGGAGCTGAGGAAAACATTAGCCGAAGAAAGAAAACAAACTATTGTCACTGGTGGGGGACCTCCTCCAGAAATTTCAAAGGATGAAAGCGATGATGACATTCTTAAGATCGATTTTAAATGAAAAATTACTGGTGGGACTCCACAATCGCAATCTTCCTTTTCTTCAATATAATTTGGTCTAATGTAAAAACCTGCGTGGAAAACAAAAATCTATTGTCTAACACGTCAATATCGTCCTCTAAACGAATTTCATCCTCTATTTCCATATTATTTTAATACGATAACAGACACAAAAGTAACTTTGTTGACAACAAAACGCCAAAAAGAGTTAGGTTATAATTGGGAAAAGCTAGACCAAAATTGGGAGCATAACTTTAAGCGAGCTTAAATAACATTTTAACTTCGGTGCATATGACAAACATAAGTTAAGCGCGCTTAAATCATAAACCTAGCTTTTCTATATACGGTGAATACGGCCGTTAGATATTCTGTATGGGTCGCGTGCGTTGACGTCACAGCTTTTCAGCCCTTAGGAAAAACAAACAGCTGTCATTGAGTAATGCGTATATTAAACGCCTCGTCTTAAAGTGTTTTTTGCACTTTTTGTGGTGTTTTAAAAGTTGATTCTGGATTATTTAACATCCATAACTATCCTAAATTATTTCGTGGGGTAAATTTTGTTTGTTAGGATGGAGATGAGTTTATATTTTACGAAATTGTCTCATGATGTATAGGTTAGGTATGCAGAAAAAGTTAGTGCCATCGGTTTAGACCCTTATATTTTAAAAAAGGAAGACTTTAGTAGGGATATTGAGGTATTTCAACATATTACACATGGTGATATTGTTAATTATTTAGTTTTTGAAAGAAGTGCATATACAAAGGATGAGTTTAAGGCGTTCAAAAGTCTTGAAGCTTACAACCAGTTTGTTTGTGGCTGGGCGAATGAGCTTTTTTGCAAGGAATTTACAACAAAAAACTTGTTGTTGCAAAGGTAAGAATTATTTATCAATGATTTAGCTCTAAATACAATTACTTGGCATAATAATGTATTAATATTATAATTATTAGAGAGAAAGAAAAAAATGAACTATATATATTTCAGTTTTTGAATTGCAAAAACTATTTTGAACTTGCTTACTGCTTTTAATTATCATAAATTAAACAGTGTTTTTGTTTATTAAATAAGGATTAATTTTTGATAATTTTAAAGCTTGTTAGTGACCAGAAAATATTCATGTTAGATGCCAATTTTTTTTTAAACGGACAGTCAACATTCCTGAACGTTTGCTAATTTCTATGTAACATTTAGTTTGCCAGCCACTAAGTACAAAAGTTTCGTCTAATATATTTAACTCAGATCATGTCACAGCTTAGTCTAGTTATGGAAAATTTGGCTGAACGTTGACAGGGACTTTGATGATACGTAATATCTGTATATTTTATATTGTAGCTCAATATAACAGGCATTATTCGTTTTTCAGGTTACACAGTCTCAACGTCTTCAGCAGAAGCCTTTGACTCTTTGGATTATTACCGATCCAGATGGTTCCATACTGAGCAATCATTGTGATTGTGAAGCTGGTCTAGGTGAAAGTGTTCCTTGGACGTAGTTCCCATAAGTACCATATTAATACTATCTAGAACTGTTTAAAAAGTTTTTAATCATCCCTAGATGATTGGCCAATTGCACATCGAGTACAGTATTCAAGTGCTTTAGTGTTTATGGAATTGTCAGAGCAGTGTCAGAATAAAATTTCCAACATAACGTTACTTATTATTTTTGTAAATTTAGCCTTACATATTATGTTTATTTTTATACGGTAAGTGTGAGCGACTTTTCATATAGTATTAGCATGTTTTTTTTTTTGTTACTATATAGATGTTCATGCTTACCTTTCGTTAAACTTTTTGGTTGTGACAAATATATTTAGTTCTTATGGATTTATTTTTATAGTGAAATGTGATGTTACATGTTTATATTTATCTCTCGTAAGTTTCTTGACTGTCACAAATAATTATTTTATATTTCGTTTTAGATATTTATTTCTGAACAGTAAGAGACTATCAATATATTATGTATTTTTCTTACGATATGGAATTAATTATACCTTTCGTAAATTTCTTCTTGGTACTTCTTACGAACAGTAATCGAACCTTGTGATAATAAATAATTGTATATTGTAGGCAACATTTTGTTTTATTTTCAGTTACATGTAAACAAATTAATTTACAGGAATATAATAATACATTGATAATAAACAACTTTATTGAATAAAATGTCAATATATAAATTTTACCATGTCTTGTTTATTGTTTGCTCTAGCTGCGATTCGTAAGTCCCGAGCACTTTCGCATCTGGGTTTCAATTTGTATCCCATGTGAAGAGACTGTACCCAATCTGGGTTATTTTGATCATGTAGATCGGCACTTTTACCTGCAACACGAACCTTAATTAAAAACAAATTTTTTATATTAACGTGTAATAACTCACCACTAACAAAATGCTAGGAACACACATTTGCATATTTAATTTTATTGCAACCACATTTGACGCCTCTTAACCAAACTTGCTTCGAGTCGAAAACGGATGACATTTTGAAAAAATAAGTTTATTTCGGTTTGCTACACTCCCACAATTCATAACACAGCAAAAACTTGGCATTTTGTACGATAAATATCCACAAAAACACAAATATTACGAACAATTCACTAAGCCGCCATTAAATCGCTTAACGAATTTCGGTTTGTTTTTCCTAAGGGCTGGGATCTGTCAAACGTTGTGACGTCACGCGCACGCGACCTATACGTCGCCTCAGAATTCCTGTCAAATTAGTATATCATAACCTCATTTTCTTGAGAGATTTTAGTTTCATTCACGTATATTAAAAGCTAATAAGATTTATGATGTATTTAAAACACGAGTCATTGTTTTATTGCGTATTTTGATAAGAGACCTCTTTCTTAGGAGGACACGGTTTTAAACGAGGGTACAGGAGATCTATATGTGTATTTTATAAAGCACTTTTAAAACGATTTGAACGCTTCATGTTTTATAGTTGCTCGAATTGATCAAATTTGCATTCGAAGACTTTTTTAAACCAAACTGTTTTGTTAATTCCTACTAACATTGATAATAAAACTTTTACAGAACTACAGCCAGAGAAAATCCAAAAGGTTTTATGGTCAAGTTTTAACGAGAGCCAGATTAAACAGCATTTAAACTATTGCTTGGAAAGGTAGTAAAAGTTGTTGCTGTTAATTTGTTAAGTTGCAAGAAATAAAAACACTCTATGTCCATCCTACATTAATAAAAAAAAATCATTTGTTTATAAATATTTTTTTTAAAACTCGAAGGAATGTTTAATAATGAACAAAATAAAAGCTACTCTACTATCTGAGAAGAACATAAAAAATGCTATATTTAGAAAACAAATTGCACCGATACAAAATGCAATCCAATTTTTATTTTTATTGTTTTTAGGCGTTCTAGGCTTGTATATTTTCGACGTATATGGGCTTGAAATCATTATGAGCAATGTGACCGGCAACACAAACAATGCGACGCCCATGCGTTTCATTTATTTCATGTAGCTCTTCAATATTTCACGTATTTACTGTTTTATTGTGCAAGACCTATTGTGTTCAATATAGTTAAATTTTATTTAAATTGGCTCGAATATATCTCGGCATTTTATGGCCCATAAAAGAGCAGTTTAATGTCGCGTTCCCATTTCGCCAATGGTTGAAAATAATAAAGAAAAAGCTGAAAAGTTCGATTATCGCGAAATCAAGAAACGATAAAGGAATCTCCAAAGGAGGAAACTCTGTAGTAATGGTGATTGTACAGGGAGATCACATTTCCCACACGTCTGTGTCTAATTTATAGAAAACGATGAAGATTGCGCGGACAATTACCGAAGACGTCAAAACTAGACAGAATTAGCTGTCCTTTTTAGACGGTTTATATTAGCTTCACCTGTATGTTTGTTTGTTTGTATGTAACGGAATCTGTGAACGTGATTCTCACCCACTTCAAAACGTCATCAGGATAAAATAAAATTTAAAAAATGACTAATCTATTCTCGATTTTGACGGAGGCGCCGCAGTTAATAATATAACGTATTTGCCGTTGTATAAGCCCTTATCGCTGTAATTTTGTTTGTATTTATCGCACATTTTAATACGACATATGAATAAATTCCTTATTAATAGTACTAATAAATGGTACCGCGGTACCGATATTGAGCTTTGCCCCAAAAACAATTTTGGTGAATTTTATTTGCTCATAAATCACGTAATTTAGTGTTTTTAACGGGATTTCGATTTTTGTAGCAATGACCCGATCATTTAGAATAAATCGAAACCGTCATGGCACACTTAAATGGGAAACTAAAAATTATATTATAAAAAAAATTGATATTTGAGATGTCACATATCACTTAATGGCACTTTGGCATCGTTGGATTTAGAAAATTATGTAGAATTCAAAAATGCCATAATATACATGGTGTTGCATTTAAAAATCAAGAGTTAGTGTCACTTCCGGTTTCACCGGAAGTGAGAAAAAATCAATTATTTGTCAAAAATTGCCGCTTATTATAGTAAATACGGCCAAAATTGAAACCGGTCAGTTTTAAAGCACAGGACCGTGCGCACTGAACTTGATATTTTGTCCTATATATTTGGCAATGGTATCGAGGTTCAAACGGTAGTTGAAACTGCAGGCGAGTCCGAGACTGGCAATGTAATCAGCCTGAATGAACCATCTACGACTGCACTGGTTTAAAGGTAATAAAACGGACAGGCCTACTAGCACAAAAAAACTCGTAAATCGTTTCTTATCAGTCAACGTGGAAGTCTAACAACGTGCTGTCTATGGGCCAGTGCAGTGCATAAGTACCTATTATAATATCAAGCGTAGGAGTTTAGTTAGTTACTGTTCATATTTATAAATATTTACTACTGTATAAAAGGTAAAATATTTTAATTATTTACCAATTTACCATGGCTTTCTGGAGACCATTTGAAACAGAGGATAATATAATAACGCCCGAAAATCCCGAAATAGTTGAACCAGTTATTGTCGAAAAAGCCGAAATAAATTTAGAGTTTAAAAACCAAGATTTACACGTACAAAGTCAACGTATTATTTTAAATATACATGAATGTTTGAAAAGCGAAAATCCTGAACAATGTGAGAAAGAAATAATACGACGTATTAACGAATTAACTAAAATATCAAAATCAACAATTTATCGCGTAATTCAAGAAGGCGATGTTATAGATCACAGCGCAAAGAGGAAACGGAAAAATACAAAATTAAAAAATATTGATGATTCCACTAGAGATGTAATACGGCATATAATTTCTAATCTGTATGAAGAAAATATAGTTCCTACGTTAAAAATGATTCAAGAAAAATTGAGCGATTATCCTGATTATAATTATAGGTCTTTAGATACACTACGAAATGTCTTATTAGAATGCGGTTTTAAACATAAAAAACTTGACAGTCGTATGGTAATTATGGAATCGCGACGTATAGTTTCACTTCGAATAGATTATTTGGAAAAAATTAGAGAATATCGTAAACTAAACAGGCATATAGTGTATCTAGACGAGACGTGGTTTGACACGCATGATGTTGTTCAGTATGGTTGGGTAGATAGTTCGCACAATTGTGTTTTAAATACTCCGTGTTCTAGAGGAAAACGCGTTATCATACTTCATGCGGGAAGTGAAAATGGGTTTGGGTACAAACGTTGCGTTGCTCTTGTCGGCCAAAAAAATATCGTAATATTCTGCAGACTATCACGAAGACATGACAGCCGATCTATTCGAAAAATCGTTTTCTCAACAGCTTCTACCAAATATTCCGCCAAATTCGGTAATTGTATGAGATAATGCTTCTTATCACTCGCGTATATTAAATAAAATTCCAAATAACAGCACAAAAAAGGAAGACATTTTAAAATTCACGAGAAAAAAAAAATGGAAATTCCTGTAAAAGTTCCAAAACGCGAATTACTGAAAAGAATAAAAGAACAGAATTTCAAAAAGGAATATGTTATTGATAACTTATCCAATATACACGGTCATACACTTTTGCGGTTACCTCCATACTATTGCATATTTAATCCTATCGAGATGGTTTGGGGAACACTAAAAGTACGTTTACGAAAATATAATAACTCTCCAACGTTAAGCGCGATAGTAGTTGATCATATAAGAGAAGTAATAAATGACATTGACAATAATACTGATTTATGGAAAAATTGCGTTAGGCATGTAATTGGAGAAGAAAATCGATATCCAACGCTACCCCCTAGTGCGCCGATTTTAATTCAACTGGATAACGATTCCTCCTCAGAAAGTGTAGATTCGGACGCGTCAATAAACATTTAACTTTTTTTCATTCACTTTTTTATTGTTACATTTCGTGGAATATATTTTGTTTAGTTGACAAGAAATTTTAATTCAAGTTACTTCATTCTAGAGAAATATTTTAATTTTGATTTTATTTATGTTTTATATAAGTATTCAAATATTTATTTTTATTTTGGACTAAAATCGTTGCCCCTCGTTAATCTAATCTGTCCCATCCTCTCCTGGCAAGATACGTTCATACCTTCTCGTTGGTCCTTGCTGAGCAATAACATATTTCAATATGATATGGGTTAACTTTAAAACTAAAACCAATAAATTTAAATATTTAGACTTTATATCTAAAACTGATATAATACCTCAAAAATATGTTATTGGCGAAATGAACCTAATAAACAAAAAATAATAAAAATGATTACAATTTTAACATTTTATTGTGACAATCATTTCCATTTACCTCCGCCCATGTACAATAAAGAGATACCGACTGTTTTTGCCGGCTTTTAGTTTTTATACAGTTTCAATTCCAGTCGTATATACTTTATGTATGTACCAGATCCCTCAGACCTCAGATCCCTCAGACTAACAGACAATCCGAACTACAAACATTACAAGAAGCACTTCTACAAAACAGTTACGACAAAGGACATATAACGCGATCCATACACAAAGCACAAAATCGTTCCCAAATTCAACAGACAGAAACTCTTCCTCAGCAAAAAGCTTTCCTACCCTACATCAAAGGTGTCACAGACAACATTTCAAAAGTCCTGAAATCCAATAACATAAAAACCATATTCACAACACACCAAACAATTTCCAATTTAATCAGAACCCCAAAAGACCAAATACCTAATGATTCCCACGCTGTATACGAAATACCTTGCTCAAACTGTCCCCAAACCTACATTGGACAAACCAACAGACGGATTAACAATAGAATATATGAACATCGTCTTGCAGTTAGAAAATCCGATCCCACATCATCACTTGCCCAACACCGCCTTCTAACAGGCCATAATATAGACTTCGATAACACCAAAACCATTGCACCATCATTTTTCCAGATACCGCGAATCATCCGCGAAGCAATTGAGATTGAAAAACGTCCCAATAGTCTAAACAAAAGGGATGACGGTCATCGTCTTCCAGTCGCTTGGAAATCATTGATCTCCAGGCTAGCCCCACAATATTCATCCACACCTCATAATCCTGATAGCAGCCGTTCTGCTCTGATGCCTCCATCAACAGACCCTCAACCCCCCACCACTCTCCCACCCACAGACAGCTTTCGTATAAATAACACTTCGTCCGATACTGCCAGCGAGGTCGCTCTAAGGAGTAGGCAGATTGAGGCCTTAGAGACGGATCGTGGTGATGTCTGGGGAGTAGGCAGATTTAGACCCCGGAATCGAACCAGTTCCACGAATTCCTAGCATTATTTTCTTTGACAAATTTTTACTTGACCCACTTTTTCTCTTGAAAATGGCTCCAAAACGGGAGCCGAAACGTCGAGACATTAACAATCTCAGACGCGGTTCAACCCGAGTACCTAGTATTTTTCATACGAACGACCGCGGAAGCTTCTCGGAACATTTTACGTATGTAGCATATCCTGAATTTATGAAGTATATCACAAAATTTTCTTAAATTTGGATGAGGAATACATTTCTTAACTTATGACATTCCATTAACACCTCGTGCTTTTAGTACTTGCTGCTTATCTGCTCATATAATTTATTTTTGGATAGAAAACAACGCTTTTAATCCTTAAATGACGATTGCGGGTTAAAGAGGGCGCCATCTGCGTCTGTCGTGTGATCCTGTGCCGTGTTACCGTTTCCAGCCATATATTACAAATTACATAACTTTACGGTTCGACTACAACAGGCCGGTAATTTCTATTAAAACTTTTCAGAAACAACAAACTCGCACCGAGGAACATAAAAATACACTTGAAAAATGGCTACAAATGAAAGTTTCTCCCGCAACTGGAAAGCCGCAACTCCGTGGGCGTTGAAAGTGTTTTATGGCTTATAGTTTTACCACCACAATTAACTGGGAACGAGGTGAATCAACGCGGAAAACGCAATAAATGTTTTCGTCAGCCGTTGAATCCCTTTAGGTAACATATTGCGTACACGGTGGAACGTTTTTGATAGAACGGAGGGCTATTCGGTTGGTAAAAAACTAACAGTATAGTCCAGTCATTGAAGCTTTATACCTCAGAAATATTTTACTACGAACCGATTTAAATGAAATTTTGGAATTAGGCTTATCTTACCCTTAACTTCAAAAGTGATATTGACCCGACCTCCGTTCTTACCCTGGGGGTGGTTGCCACCCCTTCTCGTTAGTGGAAATATTTTTGGCCAAAATAAGACCCAATTCTAAGCAAAAAGTGTCCTATAAAGTTTTTTCAAAAACTCATACTTTTCAAGTTATTGGCGATTGAAAACTCGGAATTTTCCCACGTTTTTCAACTGTTTTTTGCAAATATCTCAAAAAATATGCGTTTTAACGATAATTTTATAATAAACGAAATTGTAGAAGGTAAGAAAATGAACAAATTGTTTTTTTAAAGAGTGTTCTAAGTGCAATATTAAGCGAGATATGGAAAATAAAATCCGTTTTTTTTTTGTCTGAACTTTAATCTAGATCCTCTAGCAACTGTACGTGATCCGCTAGTGGGTTGCAGTAGATTTTTGTGTCGTCTGCGTAGAAAGAACACTGGGATTTGATACATTGCCGCAGATCGGATGTGTATGCGATAAACAGCAGGGGTCCTAAGACAGATCCCTGGGGGACCCCACTGAGTACGTTTCTGCTGTCACTCACTGCAGTACCAACTTTAACGGAAAACATTCGATCGGTAAGGAAATCTTTAATTCACATGTACAAACTCCCACGTATGCCAAACTGTTCCAGTTTCTGTAATAAACGATTTTTAGGCACTTTATCAAAGGCTTTGCGGAATTCTAGGTATATGATGTCAACACATTCACCACTATCTAACATGAGAGACCAGTCTGATACACAACACAGCAAATTAGTCAAATCAATTCGCCGTGCTTTCGCGATAAATGGAACCTTAAGACAGCTGTCAAACCGTTTGCGAGAAACGTCAGTTTAGCTGTGAATATGGAGCGTTGGTCAACTATTCAACATTTTTTTGAGGTTGAAAGTTATTTAAACAAGTGAGTATTCTGCTGTAATCACCCAGCGTTTATTTCGTCGTCACTTTCATTTAAGACTGTGTTTGCACGCACCAGTTAATCGCGAGTAAATTTGTAAGTAATAGAATTACGTCGTCCTGTCGATAACACAGAAGCCACACTAGGCTGCGTACAGGACCGTACGAACTGTAATCGCGATGCGATTTTATGTTTATATGTACCAGTTACAACAAATTTTTGCAATACCTCGGCGACACACAGAACATCTTGAAGTATTGTGGGTTGCGCGTATTTAGTTGTCATAAAATACGAAATATTAGTAAATCGCCAAATCAAGAAACCCAATCGGGTTTCGCAGCTAATTTTCGACCGAAACAGGACCTTATTCATATACAACAAGAAATTGGTTTCTGCGCCATCTGGATATTTATTTTCTTTTATAAAAAGAACATAATCATTTAACATTGGCAATTACATGTGAAATAAATTGTTTATCGTTTCATCTGTCAAATAAATAGCCGTCTTTAAATTCTTTTTAGCCATCAGGAACACAAAAGTGCTGTGGTATAATTTGATATAAGTATAGTTTGAATAATAAATACGTAGATATTTAGAACACCAGGAAATGTACAGACTTTATTTATGTTTGTTTGTAATACTTAAATGTTTATAGTTATTTAATAAAGAGGAAATTACCACGTAGAAACTTTTCTGTACGCCCTTAATAAGAATCTGTACCACGATGGAAAATAAAAAAAATTAGTTTTGAGCATTTCCCATCCGTTTCCTATGTTTTATTATTCTGTGATCTAAGACTGCTATGTCATTGTCGAGGACAAAAGTGGGTTCTGTCTCTCTCGCTCGCTCGCTCCCTCCCTTCCTTTTATGCAGACTTTTCGCTTTTTTTCATGTTATTTTATTTTATGTTACATCGTATTATATTTTATTTGAATATTTAAGTTCCTTTTGTAGAATATAAAACAATTGATGGTGAATTTGGGACGAATGGAGGGGACAAAATTTTGGAAACTTAATTTTAACTAGGGATTACAATATAAAATATAATAGGTCCTTGTCTTAAGTTTGCTAGTTTATATAATGAAATCAATTCTGAATGCTGTTGGCTCGTTTTTAAGAATTGGGTAAAATTAGAATGAGGATATTTAACGCACTATTTGACCTTGGTAACGCAACTTTAAGATAACGTTCTTCTGCAAACCCAGCTAAACATGTGTTGATTTTATTCATATTTTTATTTATGGCTACATTTACATTATCTGTCAAAAAACAACGGAAAACGTGGTGCAATTTTTTTACAATATATTTTTTTTAATTATAAATCTAGCTACTTAAAATGTCTCGTGTTTGCGCCTCTGTGCGCTGCGCACTATTGTAGTAGATATATAGTGGCATTTTGATGATTTATTTATAGATTAACACATTGGTTTTTCCGGAATGTGTATTAGGTATACGAGCATATGGTAATCGTCAGAATGCATAGCATAACAAACAGCCGGGAAGTGTCGCTATGATAACGTTTAATCAGTGTGAAAGTGCCCGATTCACAACAATAATTTTATAACAATATTATGTCATCATTTGTGTATATATTGAGAAACTTGATAAAAAAAAATAAAATAAACAAGCGAGATAATTAAAATAAACACATTAAGTGTTCAAGTTAGGTCATTAAAGTTTAAATAGCTTTGGTACATTTCAAGAGCAACATTATTTTAGTAGGAACATAAAGACAGCTTGTGAAGACCCGCTTTCATAAAAATATTGTATTTTTTTTCTCTATCTGCACGAAAATATATTCACAAGAAGATATTTAGTTATTTTATTTATTTATTTATTTGAAAATACAAACTTGCAATTTACAATGGCAAAACAGATACAAATACTTCTTCCTCGGATGAACATGTTCCAACGGATCACAATTATTGTACATGCGAAAATATACAGGGTGTCTCACGGGGAACTGAATTGATCGATATAGAAAAAAGTACGCATAAGAAAATTTTGAAAATTTAGATAATTACTAACGTCGGTGTGGCCAATCCAACTAAAATAATTACAAGCAGCTGGCACTTCCGCTTATACCGGAAGTCGATACCAACTTACTTATTTCAAATGGAACTCCCTATATATTTTAGGGTTTTCGAAAAGAGCATAAAAATATGTAGCATATCCTATACCTAAAACTAGTCGTTTCAGAGATATTTGACATTTTATAGAAAATTTTACAGGTGCAAGGTACACCCTGTATTTTTTTACGTCAAGTTGTGTAAAATTGAATTCCCTTATTTTCTGATATTAGCATAAAGTTACAACTTTTTGAAATATTTGCGATTTTATTAGAAATTCATGAATTGTTGTAATCATTTCATCAAAATAGCCATGATTAGAAACAATCTTATGTCAAAAAATGCAAGCACTTTTAAATATACCAACGAAAACTTTTTAAATTTGTTTATTATTTATGGAGAATGTGATAAAGTAATATCAAGAACTTGCAGCAACTTATGCTACTCGATATCCACAAAAACGCAAAATAACACTAACACTGTAACATGCGTATTAATCGAATTGAAGATATGGCATGAACTAAAATAGCAGAGATAAGATCAATTTAAAATATAATTTCTTTTTAATTTAATAATTGCTGAAAATTCCGCCCTCGAACCTCGACACATTTTTCGCACCTTCGGATTAGTTCCTCATGGGTAGGCTCTTCTAATTGAATCCTGTGATATGTTTTGAAATGCATTTCATACTCTTTGCATACAATCTTCAATGGTTGTTAACTTTATTTTTAATAGTACCCCAAATGAAATAATCCAGAACTGATAAATCGGGCGAGCGAGGAGGCCATAAGAAAGGTCCATTATTGGCAATTCATTGATCATAAAATGTTTCTTGTAAATAATTATTAATTAAATATGCGTTATGTGGGGGAGCACCGTCGTGCTGATAAAAAATGTTTCTATGTTCGGCGAGAGGTAAATTTTCTAAATAGTTATTATTCAAATTTTGTAAGTTATTCAGATATCTTTCACCTAAAAAAAGCAAAAATTTACCTATACATATTAGCAGAAGAGAAAATTTAATTTACCGTTTAAATTTTCCTGATAAAATTGTAATGTCATCACTCTATCATTTCTTATGGCACAGTAAACATTGAGCTGCCAACTTTCCTGAAAGTTTCGCTCTCTGAACATATGAGGATTTGAGTCACTCCAATAATGCGAATTGTGTCTATTAAAAAGTCCACTTTTAGTAAATTTTGCTTCATCTGTCCATAGAATATTTCAAAAATAAGAATCGTGACCCTCAGACCTTATTAGAATAAACTCACAAAAATTCTGTCTTCTTAGGAAATCTGTTTCTTTTAATCCTTGAACCATATGAAATGAAAACGGGTGAAACTTATGTTTTAATATGATTCTGTGAATCGAATCCTTGCATAGTCCCGACATCCTTGGAAATGCATGAAAATATCCCAGAATGACTATTTCAATGTTTTCGTCATCAACAATAGGCTTTCTTCTTTGCATTTTTGCCTTGACAGAGCCATAATTTTTAAAATTTTCCAGTATGCGTTTTAGTATTTGGTGACGGTTTCCGTTTTTCTGGATATCGAGTAGCAAATGTGCTGCAAGTTCTTGACTTGACATTACTTTATCACATTCTTCATGAATAATAAACAAATTTAAAAAGTCTTCGTGGGTTTAATTTAAACGTGCTGGCATTTTTTGACATAAGATAATGACTATTTTGATGAAATGATTACAACAATTCATGAATTTCTAATAAAATCGCAAAAATTTCAAAAAGTTGTAACTTTAACCCGCACAATGCTAATATCAGAAAAAAAGGAATTCAATTTTACACAACTTGACGTAAAAAAATACAGGGTGTTCCAGTTGACCTAAACAAGTTTTCGTGGTTTGAAGTTGACAAAATGTAACGCGAAAAACGGAACACTTGGTATGATATTATTGAATTTATTTCAGTTGTAGAACATAGTTCTCCTTGTGTTCTTTTTATATGACAAGAAGCAAATGAGGATCTTTGACACGAAGAAAGTTATAACGGTTCTTGCAAACCGTTGCACCTGTCAAATTTTCTATAAAATGTCAAATATCTTTGAAACGGCTAGGTTTAGGTATCGGATATGCTCCATGACATTAGTAATTATCTAAATTTTCAAAATTTTCTGATGCGTACTTTTCTCTATATCGATCGATTCACAGTTCCCGGTGAGACACCCTGTATATATATTTTTTGACAATGTTGATTTTTTTACATTTTTAATATGCTTGATCTCTGTTAGAGAACCACAAAAATGATCAGGGAAATAAAACTCCTAAACTAATAAACAGTGCTTTAAAATTGTTTGAATATTTTTCGGTTTACTTGTTAGTCATTTCCGCAACAGGAAATATTCACTGACTGCATTTAAATAATGGCTCTTCTATCTTTGTAATTTATGGTCAATATCTGTGCACAGACTAATGAAATAAACAAGAGTGGATCACACCAACAGAACATTTAACTAAAACTCAGGCTAATAAACGTTATAATTTTTAACTTTATCGCATTTATGCCTCTTGATAGTATTATTCGACATAATGGTGGCTGGGAACATTGAATTTATCGCTTCGAAATCACAATTGAAAGTATTTATGTGTGGTATATGTTCAACGTCGGGTTTTACAGTGCTCTCGTTTATCACACCCTCACCTACGGCTGTACAATGTACAACGGAATATAATTCACCCCTTGTTTTGTTATTTTTTATCTGCAGTTACAAGTACACTCATTTTATTTAAAAAAAAAATATATTCAACATTGTACAATAGTTTCCCAAAAAATCGAAAACGTTAACGAAAGAACAAATTAAAAAGTTTATGGTAGAAGCTTTTTAAAACGCATTTAATGACAAAGGTAGCTTTAGTTTTTGGTATATTTGGCTTTGATCGTAAACATTGAACGTTGAACATTATGTTATTTATTTTTCCTGATCAAAACCGAAAACATTTTATATTTTAATTCCAGTAACGATTATTAAAAAAGTATTTCTCAACAATCCGAACGAATTTTAAATGACCCTCTCGCAAGGGATGCATGCCCTCGTAGGCCACAAAATGAAATAAAACAATGTGACAGCAACAAAACACAATCAAAGCAGAGCTAAAAATGTGCTACTCAAAGCATTGTAACTTGACCAAGTCTACAGTAATTTAATGAGCTAAAAGAGTCATAAAGCGAGTAAATTAATGGAGCATTAATCCTTTCTGGAACTGTAACAGTTATAGGGCTCTCAAGAATTATTGTTGTTGTTTATTGCCCAGCGTGTAGTCGTGAGTTTCGTGCAAACTGGCATGGTTTCAAGCCGTTGTTGATTTAAGTGGCTTGTGCCTGATTGGGAGGTTATTTTTTTAATGTTCTAAATTGATTAACAGTACAAAATTATCCTGTGTATATAGTACCCTTCATGAAAACTATCCATTCTAAATAAATTCGGATATATTGATTTTTACAAAAAGCGCAGAAATTCGCTGAAAATAAATATAGAGGATATACCTCCTTATGAATCGACCGAAGAGTAGCTCCTCCACCCTCAGAACCACCAGTTACGAAACTCTAAAATTAAAGATTTCTAATCTATGAAGAATCACGGTTGGAAACCGAAATAGTTACGCTGTTCCCCAAGAGGTGTCACGATTTATTGAAGATTTATAGTAAAACGTATACAGGGTGTCTCACCGGGAACTGAATCGATCGATATAGAGAAAAGTACGCATCAGAAAATTTTGAAAATTTAGATAATTACTAATGTCGGTGTGGCCAATCCAACTAAAATATTTACAAGCAGCTGGCACTTTTTCTTATACCGGAAGTCGATACCAACTTGCTTATTTCAAATGGAGCACCCTATATATTTTAGGGTTTTCGAAAAGAGCATAAAAAGAGTGTCTAAAAGATGTTATCATTTGAAAAAAATGGCTTAATTTCGGAAATTTTGGTTGGTTGGTTTCCGAAGCTATATTATTACCACCTCTTGGCGGAAAGCGTGACTATACAGAGTGTCTCACCGGGAACTGAATCGATCGATATAAAGAAAAGTACGTATTAAAAAATTTACTAATGTCGGTGTGGCCAATCCAACTAAAATAATTACAAGCAGCTGGCATTTCCGCTTATACCGGAAGTCGATACCAACTTGCTTATTTCAAATGGAACACCCTATATACTTTAGGGTTTTCGAAAAGAGCATAAAATCCTGAGTCGAAAATATGTCACATATCCTATACCTAAACCTAGCCGTTTCAGAGATATTTAGCATTTTATAGAAAATTTGACAGGTGCAACCGTTTGCAAGAACCGTTATAACTTTCTTCGTGTAAAAGATCCTAATTTGCTTCTTGTCACGTAAAAAGAACACAAGGAGAACAACTACGTTCTACAACTGAAATAAATTCAATAATATCATACCAAGTGTTCCGTTTTTCGCGTTATATTTTGTCAACTTCAAACCGCGAAAATTTGTTTAGGTCAAATGGAACACCCTGTATTTTTTTACGTCAAGTTGTGTAAAATTGAATTCTCTTTTTTCTTATATTGTGGGGGTTAAAGTTACAACTTTTTGAAATATTTGCGATTTTATTAGAAATTCATGAAATGTTGTAATCATTTCATCAAAATAGCCATGATTGGAAACAATCAGTCATTATCTTATGTCAAAAAATGCCAGCACGTTTAAGTTACACCCACGAAGACTTTTTAAATTTTCACGACAATTCCCCAGGGAGTAAACCGCGGCCAAATTTTGTACACCAGACTTCCTTTTCGTAGGAGACCTCCTTGGATTTCTTCGAGACTTCCCCGGACTTCCTCAAGATGTCCCCCGACATCCTCTAACTTCCTCGGACTTCCCCGAGACTTCTTCTCACGCGTACATCAAACTTAATTCGCGGTTTACCCCTCTATAATTCCACTGATATCAACGGCTTTAAGTGGTGGAGGAGGGATCGCTACTATATCTGATATTCAATATTTTATTGTCGACCTATCCATATTTCGCACAAATTTTCCTATTATAGATATTATTGGAAGCAAATTTTTTTGCAACACCCGACTTTTTATGTAATAAGTCTTATAAATGTTACAATTCAGGAATTTGAGGATTTTTAAATAAAATAATAATAAATACACCACAGGTAATGACGACCCCCTTTATCCCGGAAGGCTCTAAAAGACCCTTGTGTGGGAGGGGGCTACACATTTAGAGACAAGGGACACCCACCCCATATCCGTGTATAGTGGAAAAATCCCTCTCACAGTATTTTCCACTGCCACGACCGGGGATCAACCCGGAACTTTTGGGTGAGAGGCAAGTGCGCTCACCTCTCGACCATCAGTCAAAAGCTTTTACTAAATTTGCAATGTTTGTTAGTTAGTTTGTTTGTTTAGGTCAAATATTGCAATAAAAATTTTGATTAGTTCTAATTAAGCTAGAGCTTTGAAATTTTGCACGTGACAATACACTTTAACATTTTCATATAAGAAAGAAACAAGATGGCGGACGACTTTATCGTTTATGATCCAATTCGACTCAAAATCGATATCTGGGGGTTTTCGAGATCGCCAATAATGAATTCTTGATCAAAATTTAGAAACTCAAAATGGCGGCGAAAATATGGCCGACGACTTCTGTCATTTATGGTCCAAATCGATCAAAATCGATATCTGGGGGTTTGCGGGTTCGCCGATTACGAATTTCTAATCAAAAATTTTGTTCAGGATGGCGACTTCAAGATGGCGGGCGACTTTATTGTTTATGATCCGATTCGACTCAAAATCGATAACTGGGGGTTTTCGCGATCACCGATTATGAATTCTTGTTCAAAATTTAGAAATTCAAAATGGTGGCGCCAATATGGCGGACGATTTTTGTCATTTATGATCCAAATCGATTGAAATCGATATCTGGGGGTTTTCGGGTTCGCCGATTATGAATTTCTAGTAAAAAATTTATTTCAGGATGGCGGCTTCAAGATGGTGGACGACTTTATTGTTTATGATCCGATTCGACTCAAAATCGATAACTGGGGGTTTTTGCGATCACCAATTATAAATTCTTGGTCAAAATTTAGAAATTCAAAATGGCTGCGCCAATATGGCTGACGACTTTTGTCATTTAGATCAAAATCGATGTCTGGGGGTTTTCGGGGTCGCGGATAACGGATTTCTAGACAAAAATTTAGTTCAAGATGGCGGACGACTTTACCGTTTATGATCCGATTCGTCTCAAAATCGATATTTGGGGATTACAGCATATCAAAAGACTAAAAAGTAAAAAATAAATTCATGTAAAAGAATATTTTTTTTTAAACTTTTATTTAAATGCTCCTAAAAAGTAGAAAATAAACTTTGAAGTAAATCAAACCCATTATTTTGTTACATTACATATTTTTTTTTCATATAAAAGCTTATCGAGAGCAATCTCCCTTTACACATGACAACCTTTATATCATAAAAAAAATTATATAACGTAACAAAATGATGGGTTCGATTTGCTTCAAAGTTTATTTTCTACTTTTTAGAGCATTTTTTTAAATATTTTTTTTATATAATTTTTGTCAAATTTTGACCTCCATTATGTGTAAAAGCTATATTGATTTTGTCCTTATTATTTTGCTGATAATAATTACTATTTTTCGCTAGCAGAACACTGCTCCGAAATACTTAATTTGCCTGTTCTAAAAGCCAAAAATCAAATATTGGATTTTTCGTCTTATAAAACGAGCGCAGAAACGGATTGTTCCGCTTATTGCCTAAAACAGTGAGCAATTAGACCCATGTGTGCGCGCACGCACTCCCCTATGGCCCGGA
This sequence comes from Leptura quadrifasciata, assembly GCA_963675555.1. Classification (NCBI taxonomy): domain Eukaryota; kingdom Metazoa; phylum Arthropoda; class Insecta; order Coleoptera; family Cerambycidae; genus Leptura; species Leptura quadrifasciata. The sequence goes on along the minus strand of OY776680.1, from coordinate 91,053,860 downwards.
TTTTGTATATAATTAAATTTTCGTTTACTAAATAAGCGAAGCGTTCGAGCCTATTAATCATCCGCTCTGTCATAACGATATTGTTTATCCGAATTTATAGACCCATAATTAGAAATTATTCCATTTAGATTAATATTAGTACTTGCACCGGGGGGAATATCAATTTACATTTGAAATGCGTGTGATATTAACTATTCCATTTACGACCACTGAAACGAATCGTTTCTAGTTAAAACGCAATTAGAACGAATTATATGGTTTTATTTCAATTTACATACCGAGAGATCAACAATAAACAGGATCAAGGGTAGATACTCGTGCATTTCGAATGCATATTTTCTTCATCTAGTTGCACCATCACCATAATTTTCTTATTTAAGAAAATCATAGAAAATATTTATGAAAATCCAACTGGATGATGGAGACACACACTCAGTTTCCACAGAAAGTTATAACGTGTAGGCTGGAATTGTTGGGACTACAATTTTGGTGTTACGTGGCCTATGTCCATTTAACAATTCGATATAATAACTGGTATTTAGCACGATCTGCATATCATTCTGATTCAGTTTTTGTAAGTGAGACTGTTTCAACTATCAGAAATGTTCTTTGTATAACTGCTGAATTATTTAACATTGTATGTACCTATTTTTGTATCTTAGGAACTCAGTCATGTTTTTAACATTATTAAATTATGTATCCTCTGTTACAGTGTTTCAGAACCATTTGTCTACAAGTCTACAAAACATTTACAATAATTTATATTTCATTTTTATACTTTGTTTACTATGTACATGTTGTTATTTTCTTTACCTTTGAAACTTGCTCATTCCCCTGTTATATAGTGTATCCTATATGATGTGATGTATTTACTGTATCTTTGCAATACAGTTTGTAAACAGTTTTGCAATTTATTACCACAGTTCGTATTTTTGGTTATATATACAAAATTGCGAAGTAACTTTCTAATCTGTGGCGTGCAACTAATGTCAATTGATTAAAGATTCCTTTTATCGATTGTATACCTGTCACTATTTTAATTGTGAGTAAGGAAACCTAGTATGTATATTGGTACTGTCGTGAGCAGAAAAATATAGGACAAATTTTTTTCTAGTGTAAATCGTCTATTTGAATATGTAATGAGTAGCCGAAAACTTGAAGGAATCCATTTTTGGGCCAAAGTATTTATTTTATGATTTAGAAATAAAAAAATAATATGCTAGTCGGACTGGCCAAAAACGGGTAGTTAAAAAAAAGGGCATGCCCAGCAGCCATTACTTCAGTTGGCTAAATGATCCTGAGGGTATGACTAACATGTTACCATAGAAAATATTTGGGGCTAACTGTACTTTCATTTTTTTTATTCTCCTCTTCATTGACTGGACTATGCATACATAAAAAAGGAAATGACACTCTACATATCTGCATATGTCGGCTGTGCAGCAGCACAGGCCCTCTGATTTTTTTAAATATTTATTATCAAAGTATTGGCAGTCGGAAACACTTTGCTGCAAACTCGTTTTAGTATATTACAAGCCAAGCTCTCCCGATTCAGTCGAGTTTGTAACCTAGAGAACAATTGAAAAATTGGCGGACACAACGAGTTTGCTGATTAGATCAACGGCGGATGTCATGACGACCGCAATATTTTCCGTGTCAATTGAAAATAATCGAACAATTTTTTAAAAAATTTCACGGCAAAGCCAGCACGCTAGTGCGTGACGAAAGAAAATGGATAACCCCATTAACACGGAAACTGCGTTTAATTGGCCTAATTTATGAAACAAACGTCCAGCAATTTAGGTGAATTTATGTAATTACAAGGTTTCCGTGGTAATGAAACTTACTCGGAGAATCACGATCTATTCCAGGCAATTGCCTCCCCGTCTGGCGTACCGGCCGGTAAATTCGCTGTTCGTGAGCACTAGAAGTGACATTTACCAGTATCCAGGCGGATTTAGTGTATACAGAAAGAGAAAAATTGATTTCTAAAATAGCCCGTGGTGGAGAGATGTGGAAGACTACGACGCGACGGTCCGATTGACAAGCGAGATTCGTTCATTTCCGCCATTTTCATATGTTTATGGAGAACGCGTCTACGATTTCTATGGCACCATTAAATGTATGTCGTCAATGAGTTTGTTAAAATGGAATGGTGTACTCATTTTACAGAGAAAAAAAATTGGTAGATACGTTTTTCCACTTCCGTACCACGCGTAACAGGATCATGGTACACCTTTTTTCCTCTAGTTTTAAAGAAAAAACAATTGAAATTCGGAACATACTATACAGGGTGTCTCACCGGGAACTGAGTCGATCGATATAGAGAAAAGTACGCATCAGAAAATTTTGAAAATTTAGAGAGTTACTAATGTCGGTGTGGCCAATCCAACTAAAATAATTACAAGCAGCTGGCACTTCCGCTTATACCGGAAGTCGATACCAACTTACTTATTTCAAATGGAACACCCTATATATTTTAGGGGTTTCGAAAAGAGCATAAAATTCTGAGTCGAAAATATGTAGCATATCATATACCTAAACCTAGCCGTTTCAGAGATATTTGACATTTTATAGAAAATTTGACAGGTGCGACGGTTTGTAAGAACCGTTATAACTTTCTTCGTGTAAAAGATCCTCATTTGCTTCTTGTCACATAAAAAGAACACAAGGAGAGCTACGTTCTACAACTGAATAAATTCAATAATATCATACCAAGTGTTCTGCTTTTCGCGTTACATTTTGTCAACTTCAAACCGCGAAAACTTGTTTGGGTCAAATGGATCACTCTGTATTTTTTACGTCAAGTTGTGTAAAATTGAATTCCCTTTTTTCTGATGTCAGCATTGTGGGGGTTAAAGTTACAACTTTTTGAAATATTTGCGATTTTATTAGAAATTCATGAATTGTTGTAATCATTTCATCAAAATAGCCATGATTAGAAACAATCAGTCATTATCTTATGTCAAAAAGTGCCAGCACGTTTAAATTATACCAACGAAAACTTTTCAAATTTGTTTATTATTTATGGAGAATGTGATAAAGTAATATCAAGAACTTGCAGCACATTTGCTACTCGATATCCACAAAAACGCAAAATAACACTAACACTGTAACATGCGTATTTAATCGAATTGAAGATATGGCATGAACTAAAATAGCAGAGATAAGATCAATTTAAAATATGATTTCATTTTAATTTAATAATTGCTCAAAATTCCGCCCTCGAACCTCGACACATTTTTCGCACCTACGGATTAGTTCCTCATGGGTAGCTCTTCTAATTAAATCCTGTGATATGTTTTGAAATACATTTCTTAGTCTTTGCATACAATCTTCAATGGTTGTTAATGGGCTCTCATAAACTTTATTTTTATTAGTTCCCCAAATGAAATAATCTAGAACTGATAAATCGGGCGAGCGAGGAGGCCATAAGGAAGGTCCATTATTGGCAATCCATTGATCATAAAAAGTTTCTTGTAAATAATTATTAATTAAATATGCGTTATGTGGGGGAGCACCGTCGTGCTGATAAAACATGTTTCTATGTTCGGCGAGAGGTAATTTTTCTAAATAGTTATTATTCAAATTTTGTAAGATATTCAGATATCTTTCACCTAAAAAAAAAAAACTAAAATTTACCTATACATATTAGCAGAAGAGAAAATGTAATTTACCGTTTAAATTTTCCTGATAAAATTGTAATGCCAACTTTCCTGAAAGTTTCGCTCTCTGAACATATGAGGATTTGAGTCACTCCAATAATGCGAATTGTGTCTATTAAAAAGTCCATTTTTAGTAAATTTTGCTTCATCTGTCAATATAATATTTCCCAAATAAGAATCGTGACCCTCAGACCTTATTAGAATAAACTCACAAAAATTCTGTCTTCTTAGGAAATCTGTTTCTTTTAATAATTGAACCATATGGAATGAAAACGGGTGAAACTTATGTTTTAATAAGATTCTGTGAATTGAATCCTTGCATAGTCCCGATTCCAGAGCAGCTTGTCTTAATGACATCCTTGGAAATGCATGAAAATATCCCAGAATGACTATTTCAATGTTTTCGTCATCAACAATAAACTTTCCTCTTTGCATTTTTGTCTTGATAGAGCCATAATTTTTAAAATTTTCCAGTATGCGTTTTACAGTGTTTGGTGGCGGTTTCCGTTTTTCTGGATATCGAGTAGCAAATGTGCTGCAAGTTCTTGATATTACTTTATGACATTCTCCATAAATAACAAACAAATTTAAAAAGTCTTCGTGGGTGTAATTTAAACGTGCTGGCATTTTTTGACATAAGATAATGACTGATTTTTCTAATCGTGGCTATTTTGATGAAAAGATTACAACAATTCATGATTTTCTAATAAAATCGCAAATATTTCAAAAAGTTGTAACTTTAACCCCCACAATGCTAATATCAGAAAGAAGGGAATTCAATTTTACACAACTTGACGTAAAAAAATACAGGGTGTTCCATTTGACCTAAACAAGTTTTCGCGGTTTGAAGTTGACAAAATAAATGTAACGCGAAAAACGGAACACTTGGTATATTATTGAATTTATTTCAGTGGTAGAACGTAGTTCTCCTTGTGTTCTTTTTACGTGATAAGAAGCAAATGAGGATCTTTTACACGAAGAAAGTTATAACGGTTCTTGCAAACCGTTACACCTGTCAAATTTTCTATAAAATGTCAAATATCTCTGAAACGGCTAGGTTTAAGTATAGGATATTTTCGTATATTTTCGACTCAGAATTTTATGCTCTTTTCGAAAACCCTAAAATATATAGGGTGTTCCATTTGAAATAAGCAAGTTGGTATCGACTTCCGGCATAAGCGGAAGTGCCCGCTGCTTGTAATTATTTTAGTTGGATTGCCCACACCGACATTAGTAATTATCTAAATTTTCAAAATTTTCTGATGCGTACTTTTCTCTATATCGATCGATTCAGTTCCCGGTGAGACACCCTGTATAGTTATATGTACCTTGTGCAACAGAAAATCACTACGCACAAGTACATGTATGCCGTAAATGGCCGAAAATGAATCGAATTTTTTTTATACATTTATTTAACATCGGCCTATTTCCGCTACTGAGGCCTATCACCGACGCCTGTAGACGAACTACCCCCAACCAGGAATTTTGCCGAACCTCTTCCCTTAAGAAGAGTAGGGATCTTTTACTTGCCTAACATTTAATAGACAAGGGACCGACGGCTTTACATCCCCTCCGAAGGATGGTATATCTCCTATACAACCCTCGCCCAAGGTTGTATAGCTTCCGCGCATACACTGATATACAAGCCGCTGGAAGATGTGTGAGGCGAGAACGCGGTTTCCGTTGGAATGGTCACCAATCCAAGTACTAACCGCGCCTGTCGTTGCTTTACATCGCATACCGAAGTATGTACATAGTAAAGACGCACCTACGCTCGCCCCAACGATCGAATTTTTATATTAAAGATTTTTTGCGTCATATCCAAAAGTACATAAAAAACATACATTTTGACTGGGAGAAAATTGTCGTACGATAAACGGTCATAAAGTTACAGCGTTTTAAAAATTTCGTAAAATTTTCGAAAAAATGGCATTGTAGCCAAACTAATGGAGCTTTTGACTTGAAATGTGGCAAGCTATTTGTAGGTATTATGAGCCATATTCACCCAAAATTGCATCTTTCAAATGTGCTTTTAGAGGGCAGAATATTGAAACATAATATTTTTAGTCGCAAACTCCTCTATAAAATCCTTATTTTACTATAAGGAACGTAACCAGACTGCAAGCAACAGCTACTCTCCGGACTATGTGCTATATTTTATCAAAACGCGAATGCTTCGATTTATTACACTTAACGCGCCAGGCTGGTAACTTGTAATTCAGCGCTCGGCGGGGCACATAGCCCGGAGAGTAGCTGTTGGTTGCAGTCTGGTTATGTTCCTTATAGTAAAATAAGGATTTTATAGAGGAGTTTGCGACTAAAAATATTATATTTTAATATTCCGCCCTCTAAAAGCACATTTGAACTATGCTAAGCCCAGTCAGGCTATTTATTTTTCGAATGCAACAGACACTGGACCGCTAGATGGCGCCTGCTGACTGTTTTACATGTCGCTATCCCAAAGATACCGAAATGTACTGATTGGTCAAGTGATCCTTGTGTCGGTCGTCACATGCCTACCTTGCACTGACGAGAGCCAACAGCTCGAAACTGCAGTCTGCAAGTGGTGTGTGACGACTGGCATGAGAGCTCCTTTAAGTAGGATTTATATTTCGGCTGGTAACTTGTAATGCAGCGCCCGGCGGAGCACATAGCCCGGAGAGTAGCTGCTGGTTGCAGTCTGGTTACGTTCCTTATAGTAAAATAAGGTTTTTATACAGGAGTTTGCTACTAAAAATATTATGTTTTAAAATTTCATCTGATTCGGGCAAAATTTTTGCTCAAGTTATCCCAAAATCAATTTTTGGTAAAAAAAACGTACATACATATGAACTACAGGAGGGGAGGGGGTAACTTAACATCACGAAAATTTAAGTGGTGGTTCCATGAACATTGGCAATAAAAGGACCACATTTTCGTTGCTTAATTGTCCCAAGAGAGGGTTAATTTACCCCTTTTTCGAGTTTAAAACAACGTTCTGACACTTGCATATTCTAGGAATATCTTATTTTTAAGACAACTAACAACTACCCAAAGTTTGGAATCTCTACGAAAAAATGTATTATTCTCCACTACTTTCAGTTTGCCTTACTCCACTATAATGGTGATTGTTGCTTTCTGTGTGACTTCTAGGATGTGGGAATTCCATGTTCATATTTGGTCAAAGATGACTCCTAAATAGTTTGCCCCGCAGGCACATGGAAATCCACTCCGTTGAGGTTTAGGGACTTTAGGCTTTCCAGTCCTCTTCTCCGTGTCAAAGTGACGACTGCAGTGTTATGGGATTTATAGAGAGTCGCAAATCGCCCCTTGACCACTCATCAGCATATCGCATATCCTAGGCAATAGAAGCCTTCTATGTTAGGGTAAAATTGAAAAAACAAGCTCGACAATGTTATCTTTAAAAATACTGAAGTACCCTGTATATACCCCATTTATAAATTTAATTTTTTTGTTATTTATATTTCCAAATTCAAGTAATTATTGCAGTTTACTTCATTTTATTTCATCTTGTCATTTAGGTAGTCATTAAATATTAAATACAGTAAAGTTACCAGAATGCAATTTAAAATTATATTCTTTTAAAGCAAAGTTAAAAGCTACAGTTTTTACTAAAAAGTTACATAAAATCGAGTCGAGTCACAGGGTTTGTTTATCAGTTATAAGATAAGTGTCAAGTACTTCGTTTATTCCTAGAGTATGAAATCGCCTACACTTTTCTACCTTAATCAAAGACAAAGATAGAGGGTTGGGTGTCATCCTAGAAGTCGGTGCAGAACTACGTCGTATCCAACGTGATTAATTGTGTTAATGTAAATATATTCCCACAAGAAACAAGCGGAGATGCATAATCCGGGTAGAAGGATGACATCAGGAACCATATAAAAGAAGATCAGACTGTTCAGAGGAGAAGAGGCATTTGGAATTCCACCTGAGGTACTTTGCAGACTTCGGTCAGCTGTACTTAGGAAATAAAATTAAACCACGCTCAAGGTACTTTGCAGACTTCGGTGGGCTGTACTTAGGAAATAAAATTAAACCAAGCTCAAGGTACTTTGCAGACTTCGGTCGGCTGTACTTGGGAAATAAAGTTCTAATACACCATTGCATCGCAGTACTTCGTGTTCGTTGTACTTACATCAAAGACAATAACTGCTTAACGTACACTTTAAGAAGTGTCGTTTCAACATCTCTACGATGCCCTACGAGGACGTTAAACATGTAGAACCTGGGGGAGAGCATTCACGGGCGATATAACGCTATACAGGGCTCACAGAAATTCAGCTGGCATAAATTTCTAAAGGTGATTACTTTCTTATTTCGAGACTCTACTTTATTATTTGCAATTGCATTCATATTCTGGTTACAGGGTGTTTAAAAAAGGTTTAACTGACGCATTTGTGGTACTAAAAGAATATTAGTTTTCTTTGATGAAATACTAGCTTTGATTTTTAACTATAAAGAATATTATATTACAGTTTATTCAGTTATGATTTTATTCACGATTTTAATTCATAAAATTTCATTTTCTGAATATTTTACTAGGGAAATTTGCGTTTGCAAAATAACAGGTTTATATTCAAGAACTATATATTTAGAGCTATGCAATAACAAGGTACTTTATCACAGACTAGCCAAACTTCATGTCTATTATTATTCTGCAGTTTTTATAAAACAAATAGTGGACTTTCGTTTCCATCACATCTCATGTAAGGTTTTTCAAGAATGCTTTATATTTAAAGTACACTAGGAATATTTTCCTACTGTAACCACAAGGTTTTCTGATTGTTGGACATTTACCTACAATAAGATATTATAGTTATATGAATTCGGCGTACTTTGCGTTAACAAAGGTTTGAAACATTGACTACGGTCAATTGGCTGGTTCTGTTCTCCAATTGGGTTCAGTTACAACGAGGGATATGTCAATATTTCAGGCAGTTGTCTGGTCAGTTGTTTCGATTGAAGGGCGATGCAACCGCACTTTCTTACCTTCGCGGATTCGCGGCTTCGTATGTTTGACAATCATAGGCAATCTTCTGGTTGCTTTTCTATTTAATTACTATAGGGAGATTTCCCCAGCAGCATTCTAAAGGATTTTATGTGAGTGTAAATTCTCACCTCTGCAAGATTAATATGATTATTTGAACGATTGTTCCTACTCTAATTTCAATCACTAAACTGTGTATAATTAAAAGATATTTCCTCAACACTATGATATGTTACACGAATATTTAATGGTCGTTTTTCAACTTAATTTTGACAATGTATAAACATGACATGATTCTTGTCCCTTGTTTTGCATTCGATTCATTATTTGGCTATTGCTAACAACTTTAATTATAAATCATTATTATCTAGCGTATAAATCATTATTATCTAGCGATTGCTAACAACTTTATTTAATTATAAATCATTATTATCTAGCGATTGCTAACAACTTTATGTAATTATAAACCATTGTTACCTAGCGATTGCTGACAGCTCTATCATAGATTATCATTATTAGGCCATTGCCACCACTCTAATTACTATTAAAATAACACAACATACTTTTGCATAAGTTCTTGTTATTGCATCAAAACACTAAGTATATCTATAGTATGGTCATTACTATAGCAGCGCAAATTTTCCTATTATAGTATTTAGACAATTGTCTCAAATATTTGGATTACTTTTGATTTCATGTTCGACTATTGTTGCATCAATTTATATAAAATAAAATGTTTTTTTTTTTACTATTTTTTCCCATCAATTATTGTCTTTTCTTTCACCTTTACCTTTTACTTCATATAAGTAATAAACTAAATAAATGGTTTTGTTTCAAAGCAAAATAGAAAATAAACTTCAACTATAAATGTACAGTGCAATCTTGAGTAATAAGATACTACATAAGTAACATATATAATTAACTGGGCCTCTCAATTAATAGACAGTGTGTTCAAGTTTACCAGGTATTTCAATTAACAGAGTGATTAATTTTCTAAAGTATAGCGTATCAGACAGAAACAAGTAATATAAACTTTATATAAAAGAACCTGGGATAATTAAAAAGGGTTACTACACACACAACAAAGTTTGAGTACTACACTAACAAAACTAGACGATCACGCAAATGGCCAATTTTATTTGTTTATCCTTCAGATAAATAAATAATAATTAACTTACTGGTGACTTCATTACCAGTAATTTCATTTGTAATTAATTGGGGTGGGCTTCAAACCTCTTCAATACCACACCAAACTAATTGATTTTTTACAGGATTTTAAAATTTCAACAACTTTGTCGTTGATGTTTTGTCTAAATAATTGATTTAGAAATTTAAAATTCTTGTTGAAAAAGGTTAATTTGAATATTTGGCAGGTACCTTTCATACACTCAGTATCTAATTTTTAATAGGAAAACAAAAAATTACGTATTATTCATGTATACATTGTTGATTTTACTTCTGGCCACGTTAGCATACAAATAAAGCTACTCAATGACATCACCTTGAAACATATAACATCATTGTGTTAAAAAAAACAACCAGACACTTCTGTACGAGATCAATTAATTTTTTTATTGTTTTTTTTAATAATGAAAGATGACACAAATTGCTACTTTAAAACCTTATTTGTTGTGGAATGAATCTTACTTCGGTATATCGTTTAAGCATTTGACTTCGGTGTTTTTTTTTTACTTGTGTGATGTATTTTATGTCTCACATGTTTTTTTTTCTGTTTCAGTGCGACAGTACATATAACAGTCTCAGACGTTAACGAATACGCCCCCACGTTCTCAGAGCCAAGTTATGTGAGGCAAGTGGATGAGGGAAGGATATACAATGAGATCGTGAGGGTGGAGGCAACGGATAGGGACTGTACGCCGAAATTTGGAGATGTTTGCAAGTATGAAATCCTCACCTCCGATCAGCCGTTCGTTATCGATATGGATGGTGTCATCAGGTAAGAAACGTGCAATGGATATAAAATGATTATCTTTATGTCATAATTATTAAGCAATAATTGTTCGAAATGTTTCCTCATGTTACTATTGAACAATAAGCATAGCTAGAAACGGGCAAATTTATGTATACTTTATCCAATGTCAGTTTAAAACGATATAAAAAACAAGAGCGCGGCATTCCTTTGTAAACCGACCTCGAACGCTTGCCATCCATAGGCGCGCCTAACTTACTTTTCAAGGCAATACATGCCCTACAATATTTTACAAATCGTTTGTTATACACGTAACGCTGTTTTGCAGACTATTAACTAATAAATTATAACTGAAAGTAGTGAAGTGATAGGTAGGTATATGTATACAGGGTGTCTCACCGGGAATTGAATCGATCGATATAGAGAAAATTTTGAAAATTTAGATAATTACTAATGTGGTGTGGCCAATCCAACTAAAATAATTACAAGCAGCTGGCACTTCCGCTTATACTGGAAGTCGATACCAACTTGCTTATTTCAAATGGAACACCCTAATTTTAGGGTTTTCGAAAAAAGCATAAAATTCTGAGTCGAAAATATGTAGCATATCCTATACCTAAACCTAGCCATTTCAGAGATATTTGACATTTTATAGAAAATTTGACAGGTGCAACGGTTTGCAAGAACCGTAATAACTTTCTTCGTGTAAAAGATCCTAATTTGCTTCTTGTCACATAAAAAGAACACAAGGAGAACTACGTTCTACAATTGAAATAAATTCAATAATATCATACCAATGTTTTTCGCGTTACATTTTGTCAACTTCAAACCGCGAAAACTTGTTTAGGTCAAATTGGAACACCCTGTATTTTTTACCTCAAGTTGTGTAAAATTGAATTCCCTTTTTTCTGATGTTGGCATTCTGGGGGTTAAAGTTACAACTTTTTGAAATATTTGCGATTTTATTAGAAATTCGAATTCATCAAAATAGCCATGATAGAAACAATCAGTTATTATCTTATGTAACAAAATGCCAGCACGTAAAAATGCACCCACGAAGACTTTTTAAATCTGTTTATTATTTATGGAGAATGTGATAAAGTAATATCAAGAACTTGCAGCACATTTGCTACTCGATATCCAGAAAAATGGAAACAGTCACCAGACACTGTAAAACGCATACTGGAAAATTTTAAAAATTATGGCTCTGTCAAGGCAAAAATGCCAAGAAGAAAGCCTATTGTTGATGACGAATACATTGAAATAGTCATTCTGGGATATTTTCATGCATTTCCAAGGATGTCATTAAGACAAGCTGCTCTGGAATCGGGACTATGCAAGGATTCAATTCACAGAATCTTATTAAAACATAAGTTTCACCCGTTTTCATTCCATATGGTTCAAGGATTAAAAGAAACAGATTTCCTAAGAAGACAGAATTTTTGTGAGTTTATTCTAATAAGGTCTGAGGGTCACGATTCTTATTTGGGAAATGTTATATGGACAGATGAAGCAAAATTTACTAAAAATGGACTTTTTAATAGACACAATTCGCATTATTGGAGCGACTCAAATCCTCATATGTTCAGAGAGCGAAACTTTCAGGAAAGTTGGCAGTTCAATGTTTACTGTGCCATAAGAAACGATAGAGTGGTGGCATTACAATTTTATCAGGAAAATTTAAACGGTAAATTAAATTTTCTCTTCTGCTAATATGTATAGGTAAATTTATTTTTTTTTTTTTAGGTGAAAGATATCACAAAATTTGAATAATAACTAATTTAGAAAATTTACCTCTCGCCGAACATAGAAACATTTTTTATCAGCACGACGGTACTCCCCCACATAACGCATATTTAATTAATAATTATTTACAAGAAACTTTTTGTGATCAATGGATTGCCAATAATGGACCTTTCTTATGGCCTCCTCGCTCGCCCGATTTATCAGCTCTGGATTATTTCATTTGGGGAACTATTAAAAATAAAGTTTATGAGAGCCCATTAACAACCATTGCAGATTGTTATGCAAAGAGTAAGTAATGTATTTCAAAACATATCACAGGATTCAATTAGAAGAGCCTACCCATGAGGAACTAATCCGAAGGTGCGAAAAATGTGTCGATGTTCGAGGGCGGAATTTTGAGCAATTATTAAATTAAAATGAAATCATATTTTAAATTGATCTTATCTCTGCTATTTTAGTTCATGTCATATCTTCAATTCGATTAATACGCATGTTAGAGTGTTAGTGTTATTTTGCGTTTTTGTGGATATCGAGTAGCAAATGTGCTGCAAGTTCTTGATATTACTTTATCACATTCTCCATAAATAATAAACAAATTTAAAAAGTTTTTATTTGGTATAATTTAAACGTGATGGCATTTTTTGACATAAGATAATGGACTGATTGTTTCTAATCATGACTATTTTGTTGAAATGATTACAATTCATGAATTTCTAATAAAATCGCAAATATTTTAAAAAGTTGTAACTTTAACCCCCACAATGCTAATATCAGAAAAAAGGGAATTCAATTTTACACAACTTGACGTAAAAAAATTCAGGGTGTTCCATTTGACCTAAACAAGTTTTCGCGGTTTGAAGTTGACAAAATGTAACGCGAAAAACAGAACACTTGGTATGATATTATTGAATTTATTTGAGTTGTAGAGCGTAGTTCTCCTTGTGTTCTTTTTACGTGACAAGAAGCAAATGAGGATCTTTTACACGAAGAAAGTTATAACGGTTCTTGCAAACCGTTGCACCTGTCAAATTTTCTATAAAATGTCAAATATCTCTGGAACGGCTAGGTTTAGGTATAAGATATGCTACGTATTATCGACTCAGAATTTTATGCTCTTTTCGAAAACTCTAAAATATATAGGGTGTTCCATTTGAAATAAGCAAGTTGGTATCGACTTACGGTATAAGCGGAAGTGCCAGCTGCTTCTAATTATTTTAGTTGGATTGGCCACATCGACATTAGTAATTATCTAAATTTTCAAAATTTTCTGATGCGTACTTTTCTCTATATCGATTGATTCAGTTCCCGGTGAGACACCCTGTATACAGGGTCTCAACTGATTCATAGGGACAGTATTGGTATTTCGTAAAGTATAGAAGATACAGAAAGGTTAGATGGGGAAAAGTTGCGCAATTTCGGGACAAGTAAAACGACCTCTTGAGGTTCCTAATATCTTTTATAGCCTTCGAGATATCTTAAAAAATGGAAAATTTAAGATTTCCGTTTTTTCATTTTTTTGTCCTTAACAAAATATCAAAAAAATCTATTTAGGTTTCTTATTAGGTGTTAATGTAGCTATAACTCTGTATAATCAGATATTAAATAAAAAGTTTCCTTTAAGCTCGGCCACCAGCAACTTTTTTTTTAAATACGGCCCTATATTTTCAATTTTTTTTGTATGATTTGTCATTGACAATACGGCTATCATCAGAAATATTGAAAATAAAGCGTTGTGCTGCTTTTAAACCATTAATAACGTATTGGGCTGAATACGACACTGGATTATCGCAAAAAGGACATTTTAATTAAGGTGCGCATATCCAAGAGAAAGAGAGAGAGAGAGAGATCCGATAAGGAAATACCGTTTATCAATAACTAACGGGGAGGTGTGAGTAGTTTTTGCCAGGATGGGAATGGGAAAGGTTATAATGTTAGTTAGGTAGGATGTTAGAATAAACTTAACAAACCTGATTAACATATTATAAAGTAAGAAAGTTTAAATAATAACAAAAGAAATTCTCATAGTTTCGAGAGAAAGAAATGGTCACATGGTAACGGAGTCATCAGTAAGCTCACTACTAAAATCATTCCCTACCTGAATAACAATAGGCTCTACGGGCGGCAAAATGGGATACTCTTTCTTTGTTTATAACGCGATCGATTCAAATATTGATCGAAAATAGGAACGTCTTTTGCTAACAGAGTTTCTATTTTAGGAATACAGAACCGCTCGACTATGAACGCTCCCACAACCACATCCTTTCCGTCATCGCCTACGACTGCGGCATGCGGCAGAGCTTCCCGGCGCTGGTCACCATCAAAGTCAACAGGGTGTGCCGTCTGGGCTGGAGGGGACTCCCCGAAAGAGTGGATTATGCCCCCATGACTGGAAAACAGGAATTGTTCCCCTCCGCCAGCCTGGAACTGTGCGACGTGCCTTGTAATGTCAGAGAATTGAGGACGAGGGTCGATCTTGCCACGAGGTAAGTAATTTTTTGATTTGTCCTAGTTCACCGCTCACGTGGGATTCCCCCTCCTAGTTCACCGCTCCCTATAAACGTGCCGAAAATTGGCAGCCAGTACGTCCTCGTGGCTAGTAGCTTTAGATACCATAATTATGTGACCTAACTAGTTAACAATAAACCTAGCGCTTCTGACTGATTATGTCATACTCTGGTAGAGATTTATCATGAGCAGGTTTTTGCATATGTCGTTGTTACTATTAAATATTTATTACCTGATTAAAATGCAAACAATTTTGTTTCGATGCCCCGTTTCTGTTTTACGATATAAAAATACCTATTTTTCTTGCCAGCAGTATGATAAGGGCTCAAAGTAGCTAAAGTGAAGATGGTAATCTCCAAGAATCGAAATTTTAGCTGTCGTTCTCACAGGAATAACCAGCTACAAGGCCTGTAGTACTTTTATAACCACCATGAAGTTTAATTTGGATAAATATCAGAGGGTAGTTCAAAATAAAACACACGGTATATGTAACAATCTAAAATATATTCAGGTTAAAAGAGTTATGTTAAAGGATTTCAAGAAATAATAAAGTAAGCGAAACTTTTAAATGCTTGAATTAATTATACAGGGTTACTGGTAATTCGATACATTCCTTTGGAGATGTGATGGGGCATGATCTAAGAAGTAAATTTAGCCCTAACATATATTGTGCAAAACTCAATAGTTTTTGAGATATTTAATTTTTTTTGTTTTTCTCAAAAAGTAGATCTTAATGTCCTAAAAGTTAATTTTCGAAAAATCTATTTGACATTTTTAAGTTTTTTTTTACTGGATTACTTGTCCAATATTATAGATATCCGTTTGGAATGAAAAATATCTGGAAATATTTCGATCATGTGAACATCTGAAATAAAAACTTTAAAAATTTTTTTTTTAAATCAGCTATGAAATTTACCTATTAGGTTTTTTCAAAAAAATATTAACGTAACGCGTATAAATTATTATAAAAACTGCCTTATTTCAATAGCTATCTAACAAGGTACAAATGTTCAATGTACCCTTAATAGTTCTAAGAAAATACTAGTAAAAATAACACAAGTAGTACGAATTTTATTTTTAGATAGACAGTAAAAAACATTTTAAAAGTAGAGTTTAATTCTTCATTAATTTCAAAGTTGTACTTTATTTTTTATATGTCTTGCTCAAAATGGGAGCCCCTATTCCGTATACAGACACGGCAGCGTCTTCTTATTTCCGTCCTTGTTATTCTGGTTGTCAGATTATGCCTTATGTGTTGGGCAGCATCGACTATCCTTTGTCTAAGGTTTTCTATAGTATTGACTGGTGTGGCATAGACCATCTCCTTCATATGACTCCATACGTAATAATCAAGGGGTGTTAAGTCAGGGCTTCGCACTGGCCAAGGTATTGGGCCCGCTCTTCCAATCCAACGGTTAGGGAAACGTTGATCAAGTAACTGTCGTACTGTCAGCCGATAATGTGCTGGACAATCGTCGTTCGCTGTCTGACGACGAGAGGAACATCTTCTAAAATCACCGCCAGATCATTTCTTAAAAAATTTTCATAGATTTCCCCGTTTAAATTTTGAGGAAGAAAGTATGGCCCTATTAAATAGTGGCCAATGACTCCCATCCAACATTAATAGAAAACTTCATTTGGAAACTAGTTTCACGTGTTAACTTGGGATTTTCCTCTGCCCAATAATGTAGGTTGTGGAAATTTGTTATACCCTCGCGATTAAATTTCGACTCGTCCGTCCATAAAATACTTGTTAAAAAATTTGCACTTTCTGCATCTGAATTTAACATAAAGCGGCAGAATTCCACTCTCCTTCTAGGATCACCTTCCTCCAAGCCTTGGACAGGGGTATAGTGGTAAGGATGACATCCAACTCTACGTATCGTAGACCAAACTTTCCATTGTGACGCTCCGGTTAGTCTTGCGACTTTATTAGTTGAAATAGTTGGGTCTTCCTCAAAATACCTCAATATTTCTTCCTCATCATCTGGTTCATAAACGGGAGGAGCACCAGCGTCACTTCTTCTACATTTCACGGAGCCAGTTTCAGCGATATTTCGATATGCCGTACTGGAATACACGTGCATTTGGTAAGCGGCGGTTAGGGTACCAAAGACCATATTCTCGGCGAGCTTCAGCAGCGGTGCCGCCACAGTATCCATAGACAAACAAGATATCAGCGTATTCTGCGTTGGCATACGCGGCCATGGCACAGAAAATACAGTAACAACAACTAATAACAACAACTACGAGCAAAATCAAAATCTTCGATAACTAATTTAACAAGACCAACAAACTTAAGGGACACGGAGATAAGAATGTCAGTTAATGACATATATGCACAAACGTCAAAGTCAAGGACTGACTGACTTAAATGAAAATGAACGATTAGTCGTTTAATAAATTCCGCCACCATCATTATCTTTACTATTTTTTTATTAGAACTATCAAGGGTACATTAAACATTTCTACCTAGTTAGATAGCTATTGAAATAAGGAAGTTTTTATAATAATTTGTACGCGTGCTACATTAATATTTTTTTAAAAAAACCCAATAGGTAAATTTCATAACTGATTTTTAAAAAAAAAATTTTACAAGTTTTTATTTTAAATGTTCACATGATCCAAATGTTTCCGGATATTTTTCATTCCAAACGGATATCTATATTATTGGACAAGTAATCCAGTAAAAAATTTTTTTAAAAATGTCAAGTAGATTTTTCGGAAATTAACTTTTAAGACATTAAGATCTACTTTTTTGAGAAAAACAAAAAAATTGAAATATCTCAAAAACTATTGAGTTTTGCATAATGTATGGTAGGGCTAGTTTTACTCCTTAGCTCATGTCCCATCACATCTCCAAAGGAATGTATCGAATTACCAGTAACCCTGTATATAGACGCTGGCGTATATCAATAAACTTAAACAATTATTTTTAAAAATTCGTATAAATAGGAATCGATTTTAACTCTTAAATAATCCTGCTAGAGAAAAGAAAATGAATTTAATTGTACACAGTTTAATAACTGGAATTCAAACTGATTATTTAAAAGTGTTTTAGATAATTTGAAAATGCAATATTCCTGGACATATTAACATGCGCAACGTCAGCTATTCCTAAACTTCTTTTGCAGTTCCAAAAAATGCCAGATGCCACGAAAGTTGCCAAGATTAATTTTAGGGAAAAGTATAAAAGTTTTATTATCTATATGAGTTTTGCCATCCCAAAACAGGCTTAGAGTAGATAAGCTATGACAGCTCTGGCCCAAAATATGTATTTTCTTATAGAGGTTCATTTTGCAGAATTTTAATTATTTAAAAGCTTTTTAAATAAATTAACATGTACAACACGGATTATTTTTAAACTGATTTTTCAACCCCAGAATATGGTGGACACGGAAATGGTACAAATTACTAATTGTAATGTAAATTAAACAAATAAAATGTACAGAAACCGAATTTTTCCTATACTAGTTTTCTCATTCCTAAACAGGCCTGAGTAGATAAGGTATGACAGTTCTGACCCAAAATCCCATGGTGTTTCAGAATTTTGATTTGAGTCAACGCAATCGGATGAGAATTTATTACTAAAAAGAATTAAGCGAGTACTATAGTTGTTTTTATTTTCCGACCCTCATTCTCCGCAGACGGTCAAACATCCACATCCGTGCCAGGTGTGGACGAGACAAGGTCAGGTCGGACAATAAAGGTAACAGTTTTACTCATTTTGCAAGGGTTCTGATTAATAAAACGATGCTCGAAAACAAATCGATAATATTTTCGTTAATAGGCTTTAAAATTCAACATATCTAGTTACAGAATAGCCACTAAGATTCTCCAAAGTTTCCGAGTTTCTTTTTATCTAAATATTTAAGACCTGCTCACAATCACTTATTATTATTATTATTAATATTGAAATTTTTATAATGAATAATTACACGTATAGTGTATACGACCAGAATTGAAACCGCATAAAAACTAAAAGCCTGCATCTCTTTATTGTTTTTCTTGTGACAAGCATTTCTATTTACCTTCGCCAGAGATGCCGACTGTTTTCGTCGGATTTTAGTTTTAATACTGTTTCAATTCTGTTCGTATACACTATATACTTGTGCGCGCATACGTATAATACCGAAAATGACGGGAAATCGTCGCGAGCATGTATATACCAAAAACGACAAAAATCGGCTAAATTTAAAAAAAGTTATTTTTTAATTACATCACGTGGAAGTACATAAAAATACCTTCATTTTGGTAAAAAAAAATTTGGTTGGACTATTGGGACAATTTGAAAATTTTGTGGAATCTGGACTAAAAATGAAATTGCGGCCAAACTGTTGGATGTTTTTTGCTAAAATTTAGCAGGCGATTTCCTGGTTATATAGGTTAGTTTCGTCTAAAATTTCATCAAATGCGGTTTAATTATGGCCAAGTTAGCGTAATTCAATTTTTTACGTTTTTTCAGTATATTTATATAGACAGGCTGTCCATTTTATCAGGGCCCTCGAGAATATCACACTTAATATCGGTCGTACAAAAAAAAATATTTTTACGAAAATTGTGCCGATACCTACAAAATGGTTTAAAGACATTTGAAATCCATGGCCTACTTTAAGAGTTATGGCGGAAAATATCGAAAATGCTGAAAAAGTTTAGGCCAAATATCTCCGTTATTTGAAGAGACACGAGAAAAATTCTAAGGCGAATTTTTTGCAAAACAGAGTGTTTCAACGAGGTTTTATCTAGTTTTTTTCAAAACCGCTGTATTTTGAGATTTACTCTTCAGGCTGTTAAAAAAACTATTTTGAAACGAGCGGGAAATGGCGCCATTAAATAGAGTATTTTCCTCCCTCTCAACGATATATCACATGCCATATTTATTCATTGGTACTACGTTAGTAATTCTAAGAACTTTTTTTTTAAACCAATAATTTTTTTTTTAACAAGCATTATACTTGTGGAGAAGTATGATTAAATAAAACGATTCAATAAGTTGTTCAAATCTTTGCTATAATAAAACCAAGTGTTCAAAGTGTCCACCGCGATTTCTTATGCACAATCGAGCGCGGCGAGGCACTGCATTTAAAACATTACTCAGCATTTCGGGGATAACTGTAATACATGCCTGTCGAATCCGAGCTTTTAGGTCCTCTACATTTTGCGGTGTCGTCGAAAACACCTTATCTTTAATATACCTCCATAGGAAAAAATCCATTGGGGTTATATCTGGAGAACGAGGAGGGCATCGAATAAATCCATTGGTACCTATCCAATGTTGAGGCAAAATTTCGTCTAAATAATCTAGGCAAATCTGGGAATTCTGGGGAGGACCTCCATCTTGTTGAAAATATTGAAAGTTGTGTCGATTCTCTAAAGATAGGTCATCTAAGAAGTCGTTCAATTCATTTCTCAAAAAGTTCAGGTACCTTTGACCACTGAGGTGACCATCATAAAAATAAGGACCTATTAAATTGGTGCCTAAACTACATATCCACACATTTGTTTAAAAACGATTTTGAAACCCAGTCGGTCTATGCCATTGTGTATTTTCAGAGGTCCATTTTTAATGAATATTGCGATTAAAAAATCCATTATTGGAAAAATTTGCCTCGTCAGACCAAAGTATTTTACTACATATTAATGGATCGGCACGCTTCTTTTCCAACAGCCACCTACAAAAAGTCGTCCTCCTTGGCTCGTCCCCCGCTTGTAAATTGTGAACTTTTTTGGCTTTATAACACCGGTAATCATTTTTCTTTAAATTTTTCTAGCACTTGCTTTATTTATTATGACAAGCAATTTGAATTTCTCTTAATGATGTTTCCAAATTTTCTGTATTTTTATTTCTTACATAATTAATAACTCGGTTTACCTTATTTACATTATCAGTAACACTGTTCAACCTTGTCTTCTTCTTTAAAAATAAACCATTATTTTATTCGGCTGTAGAGCTTGTGGAAATCTGTTTTTATATTCTACTTGAGCTAATCCAGAGTAAAATTGCATTGGCAATATGTAACGAACATATTATAGCGATCAATGTGAGTGAAAATCATTTTTAAAAATTCTATATTCTTAAACGAGTGTGATTGAGCGAGAGTTTAAGTATTAACTGAGATGATCTGTCAAAAAATTAAATTGTCAAGTTTGTTCGTAGCCAACTATTTTAAAATAATTGAAATAATAGTGAAATCATGAAATACAAACAAATGGATATTATAATTAAATTAATTAGTAAAGACATTTTAACTTTCTGAGCAAGGAGTGACGCTTTTATGGAGGACCTCTATACATTGGCATAACTGCGAATACTCTTTCCATGATTGCTCCATGTTGCTTTCTTGATTATTATTTTGTTTTTGTTACCTGAATTTACTTTATTCTTCTTAATTGTGTTAATGTTTTATTATAGCAAAATTTGAACAACTTATTGAATAATTTTATCGTTTTATTTAATCATACTTCACGGCAAATATAATGCTTGTTAAAAAAAAATTTGTTTGTAAAAAAAATATTTTTATAATTACTAACGTAGTACCAATGAATAAATATGGCATGTGATATATCGTTGAAAAGGGAGGAAAATACTCTATTTAATGGCGCCATTTCCCGCCTGTTTCAAAATAATTTTTTTAACAGCCTGAAGAGTAAATTTCAATACAGGGGTTTTGAAAAAAATGAGATAAAACCTCGTTGAAACACCCTGTTTTGCAAAAAATTTTCGCCTTAGAATTTTTCTCGTATCTCTTCAAATAACGGAGATATTTGGCCTAGACGTTTTCCGCATTTTCGATATTTTCCGCCAGAACTCTTAAAGTAGGTCGTGGATTTCAAATGTCTTTAAACCATTTTGTAGGTTATATAAGTCGGCACAATTTTCGTAAAAATATTTTTTTTGTACGACCGATGTTAAGTGAGATATTCTCGAGGGCCCTGATAAAATAGACAGACTATATATATATTTATACATATACATATTTGAATTGAAGGCTCCTTGAACATCTACGATAAAAAGGTACCGTAGCATTTTAAAAGGTCCAAAATAAATTAAAACTGAAAAACCACCCTTAAAAATGACCAATTTACCCCTATTCCGTGAAAAAAAAAGGTTCCCCACCTACTCGAAATAGAAAACTCAGGGTATTATTAGTTTCACCAAAATAAACTTATTTTTCTGTCGCGTTGCTCCAACATTTTCTCTATCGCCTTATTTTGGGCTATTTTTACTCCACTAAAGAGTCTTTGCCTTTATGAGATCACGATTGTTGCCAAAATATTCTGCCATCATGACTGCTTCTACTCTGGGTAAATTGTCTGACTGGGCTTGCAAAAAATCCGTATCCGTCATCGCTTAATTAAAACAGTCTTCAAACTCCAAAAAAACAGACAGACAATACACTACAATAAGTCCTTCTTGGATAAGTAAAAACACACTTTTACGCACTTTTTAGTAAACTGTGCTTTTCTAATGCCGCTTCTATTGATATGCCCGTATTTTCTGACTTGCGACGTCACACCAATAAGAAACCCGTTTTCAGTCACGTGGTTTTGTTTACACAAAAATTCGAATTTTAAAGGCGAATATTTATCGAGTAAATTTTTTTTATTATATTCTCAACAGATAGTACATATTGTAGAAAATACTAAATTTAAGCATTTTTAAAATTCATGCATCTTTCTCATTACTTATTCTTATATCTTAAAATTTGTTGTACTACTGAAATAATATGCTTTCGAACTTCCTGTCATCAAAGTTTTTGTCCTAGACGCCTTGGTACTCGTACCGTAATAAGCAACAAGGCCGTTTGAACTTCAAAATGTAGTCTGTGGAGTTTTAACTGACTCACTTTCCAAAAGTCCTAATTCCCATTCCCCTCGAATGAAAAATCTACAAAATGAACCTTCACAACAAAATACGTGAAATTTGGGCCAGAACTGTCATAGCTTATCTACTACTTCGTTACAGTTCATACTACTTTTTATTAAATTTTACATCTAAACTTTCAAAAGTACAAGTAATTAACAATGTGGTCAATTTTAGGCGCATGAAACCACTGAAAATACGATTATATGATTTATTAAATAGCTCAGTTGAAACTACAGTACTTTCCATGTTCCTTGGTATTCCTGACAGACCCAACAAACTTACAGCCCTTACCGGCGTTTTCGCACGGGATCGTCAGCGTGTCTGCTATGTCTTCGAGAATGAAGTTCCTAGACTTGCCGATCTCCGCCTTGCAAAACGGGCACTCCTTTATTTGGCGCTTGCAATCCCCGCAGAGCGTGTGGCCCTTCGCGCAGTTGTAGATTGGCGCGCACATGTACTCCTTGCAGATGGGGCACTCCAATTTCGACGTCAGTTCTTCGTCTTTGGGGCCGTCCGAAGATCGAACGACTAGCGTCGTAGTACCTCCGTATATGTTCACGGTATACGTCAAGCGCATGCGATTGTGTCTTTGCAAGTTCGGAAACTTAGTGGTTAAGAAGTCCTTGGATTTTTTGTGGTACTTTAACGGACAATTGCCGTTCAAGCAGTCGTGACAGTGCAGGTTCTCGTCGAACGCCTCCACCTTCTGGTCCTTTTTGAATTGGGTGATCGTGCCTCTGTCGGATATCTGGTCCAGGGTTATTTCGTATTTGAAATTTCTCGCCGTTTCCTCGTTCGTGGAGAACACCCCGAAGCTGTAGTCGTACGCCGTTATTCGGTTCTTGTTCTGGTTTCCGAACACGCAGACGCTGTCGACGAATATCAGGAAGGCTGTTTTTTCGTGTATCGTCAAGAAGACTTTGTTGTCTGAACGGAAGTGCTTTACGGAGGCGTCCTCCAGGTTCTTGGTGGCTTTTGCCGGGTTGGGTAGGATGAATTGCTTGTGAGATTTCTCGAAGTGCGCCAGGATCCGTCGCAGCTCGTAGGTTTTCGGGCAGGTATACACGGGGCACAGGGTGGTTTTGTGCGGACAGTGCCGCTCGTGTAGTTTCACTTTCCCCCAGTGCAGTTTCGCCTTGCACCCCTCGTACACGCATGGGAAGATCATCGACTTGGCTAGTTCTTCGTATATGTGTATTCTGACGCCGTCGGAATTGCACCGGCCGCAGATGAATTTATCCTTTGATAGGTTGATGGGCGGGACTGATAGCACCCCCTTGCACCAGTCACATTTGAGCTGTGCTATACTGTCCTCTGATAGCGTTATAGTTTGGTTCATTTTGGTCTGAAACAAAAATGACATAAATGAACTGCTCCAGCTTCCGAATTGATAATTTAAAGGTTAAATGTGCTTTTAGAGGGTACAATATTAAAACATAATATTTTTAGTTGCAAGCTCCTCTATAAAATCCTTATTTTACTATAAGGAACGTAACCAGACTTCAACCAACAGCTACTCTCCGGGATATGTGCCCCGCCGAGCGCTGAATTAAAGTTACAAGCCTGGCGCGTTAAGTGTAATAATTGTATATTACCAACAGAACTCTAATGCTTCGATTGCAACGAATACCAGCCGAAAGACTGATCCTACTTAAAGGAGCTCTCGTGCCGGTAGTCCCAGACCACTTGCAGACTGCAGTTTCGAGCTGTTGGCTATCGTCAGTGCAAGGGCATTCGATTGCAACAGACACTGGACCGCTAGATGGCGCCTGCTGATTGTTTTGCATGTCGCTATCCATGGATACCGAGATGTACCAAATAGTCCAAGGATCCTCGTGTCGGTCGTCACATGCCTACCTTGCACTGACGACTGGCACGAGAGCTCCCTTAAGTAGGATTAGTCTTTCGGCTGGTGTTTGTTGCAATCAAAGCATTAGCGTTCTGTTAGTAATATACAATTTTTACACTTAACGCGCCAGGCTTGTAACTTGTAATTCAGCACTCGGCAATGCACATGGTCAAATAACAATTTTGTAGAGGAGTTTGCGACTAAAAATATTATGTTTTGATAATTTAAAGGTTTTTCGAGTGGAATATTCTTCCGAGTTTTCGGTCGCCCATGAGCTTAGGATGCCATTTTTTAAAAAATTGAAATTTACACAAGAAGTGTCCCAATCAAAACCAAAATGTCCCAAAAAAGTAAATTCAAAACACAAAACGTCAAAATATTCAATCAGGACAAACCCCGATCAAAATGTATCTTTCATTTTCATTTCAAGCAAAAACTTCAAATTACGTCACAAAAAATCTGGAACAATTCACGAAACTTCGATAATTCTAAAATATCCTAAAATAATCAAAAAACCTGTTGGAACATTTCATTCATCAATTTTACAACATAAACTTTCCAAATAACTCGCCTAAAAAATACAGCCCCCGTATAATGGCATTCGACACCCAACACACTTTTCGTACCTCCGGTATAAATCTTAAATTCATATCCATACATTTTTTACAACTCATTTTCCATTCAATTTTTACCTTCACTCGAATTGCGCCCTAACTATTTTATCTATTTCATAACAGTCCACATTTCCAAATTAATGCCACGACTTTTTCACGTTCCAAGGCATCAGCACACTTTAATTTCATTTCAACTCCATATTTACCCCCTTCAAACATCGTCACGCGAAACAACCCAAAGTCCATATTACGTGCGTGCGTAAAGTATGAATATACGAGGACGGTTCAATATATTCAACTTCTTTTTTATTCAATATCTTCTAAACCAAAGCAGATTCGAGGTTAATTCAATTATCAAACGATTTCTCTTTCTATTGCCCAAACAATCGTATAATTTTCATTTTAAAATTTAACTTTTTGCAAAGATGATGCAATATTATGTAACCCTCGCCCACACTGAATGGCGGGATCCGACTTTCTAGAATAAAATGGGTGTAAAAACGTTCGTGCACGACTCACGGGGCACGAGAAACGAAACGATAGTAAAACGCATAAAAGGCTGAGCTTAACACGCTTTAGGCAAGTTAGTGTCAGTACGGATACCGACTTCGGAAAGTTAGGAATTCTGCATTTCGCCAGTGTAGCTCGTGCTACTTTCTAAGCCGGAACCTAGTAAAAAAGACTTTCTAATTAATTTAATCTGCCACAGCGCACCTAATCTTAAGTGAATTTTGACATTTTAAAAGGCTTTTATTAAACTTGCAATGTTTGTTTGTTAGTTAATTATTAGTTGTTTAGGTCAAATCTTGCAATCAAAATTTCGATTAGTTCTAATTACGCTAAAGTTTTGAAATTTTGCACGTGTATAAGTCCGGTGACAATACACTTTAACATTTTCATATAAGAAAAAAACAAGATGGCGGACGACTTTACCGTTTATGATCCGATTCGACTAAATCGATATCTGGGGGTTTTCGAGATCGTGGATTATGAATTTTTTTAGTCTAAATTCAGAAATTCAAAATGGCGGTGCCAATATGGCTGACGGCTTTTGTCATTTGGATCCAAATCGATCAAAATCGATATCTGGGGGTTATCGGGGTCGCGGATTACGAATTTCCATTAAAAAATTTAGTTCAAGATGGCGGACTACTTTACCGTTATGATCCGATTCGTCTCAAAATCGATATCTGGGCATATCACAGACTAAAAAGTAAAATGCTTAATTAGCGTCATTATTACACGACTACCAAGTTATGTAAATATCCGACAATAAATAACTCGAATAGTAGGGTGGTTATTATATTAAAATCTTAGATACGTTTTTTTTTTAAGGAACACAAAAATCGGGCTTGTTACCACTCAATTTTTCTCCAACTTTCTTTTTTTTTTCTTAAGAAAATTACCCACCTTTAATTTACTCTAAAAAATATTTGATAAATAAAAAATAAGATAGACTCACCTTAATCTAGAACAGGACGCACTAAGGTTGATAACATACTGATAAGATCCATTTTTTCATCGGACGGATAATCTAATCAGCCTAATAACTCTAGATAACATGCGTTGTGTTCGCCTTTATCCAGTCGTTGCGAGATCAAGATTAATCATTTTAAACCAGTTATAAAATCAATCGGTAAACAAGTTACCAATGAATAAACGTAAATGAGAATAGTAAACTCTGCAGATCGTAGCAACATTTATGTACATTTGCAGCGTTCAAGTGTAAAATATAACGTAATGTATGTATAGTCCAAGTAATAAATTCCCGAGACAGAAAAAACCTAACAAAACTTTACGACATAATTATTATCGCCGCGGGCCATGGCGCTAGTTGAAATAAATAGATCCCAGTAAATAAAAAACGCACCAAAAACTTTACGACATAATTATATCGCCGCGCGCCATGGGGCCAAATCTGACATGAAACATTCCCGACGCACATTAAAAACCTATAAAGGTAAGCGAGTCAATTTGCGAACAGCACAAAAAAGAGTACCGGTATTTAGTGAGGTCGTAAAGTTTTTGTTATGTTTTCTATGTCTCAGTTTCTTCCTACTTGAACTATACCCGAAAATTTCAGAGTGGGCGACATCTACAGATTGACAGTATAACCTGTTGTATACTAAATAACAAATCGGTTTGCTATTGACGTTTAGCGCGACAAAGTTCAACCACTCAGTTGTTCAACGTCGCGTCGGCGTCGGTTTACCTTCGATCCGAGTTCAAGTGGTAAAACAACAGAGAAGTAATGTATTTTGAAGGTTAATGTTGGTTGACAAGTTAACACTGTGATTTTTGATATGTAGAGATTGTTTTACCAACATACAAAATATTTATTTTTATATACTCATGATTTAAAAATATATTTACCGAAATGCATTAAAAACTGTAGGGGTATATTTTCAAATACACTACTTATAGTTTAAATAGACCATGATACTGTGAACGATCCATGATTTAGGTGTTTGAGGAACGATTTGTTACACCTCCCAAATGAACTGTTAGGACGTTCATCTGATGGGTTCGACTCAACCTATTCAGACGTAAAATACAAAATTTATACTTACTTCGATTTTGCTTAACTGCATTCACCAAATAATAGCAATTGGAACATCACCGCACTGTATTAAATCTAACACTTTAATTTCTAAGCACTTCTTAATTAACCTGAAAAGGAACGTTGTTAGTATTGACGCAATGAGAGAGAATAGGATTCAGATAAAGTTATATATTGGTCTTTTGGAAACTTTTTATTAGTTACAATTTATGCATATGTATAAGGTTAACAAAAATGTCTGTCCATACCACACATGGTGAGGATTAGGACGACTCGGACAATGCAGTCTCCAACTACCATCCAATGGTTTACGTTAAAGCAATCGACTGACGCCAAAAAGATTCAACTGAAGATTTAACATTTGTGAATTTGTGGGCTTTTAGCTTGCCTGTCTTTATACATATTTGTAAAATATAGATACTTTCGGGCACTCAGTTATCGAGTTGGCGGTCCCATGCACTATGTACAGGGTCATTCACCTTCACCTTTAAAAAGTAGTCTCTTTCCGTTTTCAAAGCTTTTTTTCGAAGAACACTTATTTGCTGTGTATGTCAAATACACAGCTTTAAGATTCTGTTTATGTCATTTCCATAGATACTTACTACTTACACAGAACTGATGTTATGTTCTTTTAGATAACGTTGAGTTTGTGAAGTTGTTCTTTTAACATTGATAGCCAGGTTCTTTCTAATGTAAAGATTGGAGGAGCACAAGAATTACATTAGAAAGAATGAAATTCAGAAATCAAAGATTTGTGAACATGCTTGGGAAAACGGACATAGGAATAAACTGGGACTCGGCAAAAATTTTAACCAAAGAGGCAGATAACAAAAAAAAAAAAATTAAAGAATCGGCAATAATATTATTAAATGAAGATAAGTGCCTATCGAATTGTTCTGTAGATATTTGTACAACCTGGCTACCAATGTTAAAAGAAGAACTTTATAAACTCAACATTATCTAAAAGAAAATAACATCAGTTCTGTGTAAGTAGTAAGTATCTATGGAAATAACATAAACAGAACCTTAAAGCTGTGTATTTGACATACACAGCAAATAAGCGTTCTTCGAAAAAAAAAATCTTTGAAAACGGAAAGAGACTACTTTCCGAAACGTCAGCTAAATACATTATTTCTGTGTTTATTCCGATTGATATTATTTGTCCAGGATCATCAGGATAAAATAAAAATTTAAAAAATGACTCATCTATTGTCGACATTTTGCCGGAGGCGCCCCTGTTATTAATATATTTATTATTTTATATGAAAAAAATAATAGTTTAAAAAACTAAAAAACACGCTTTAATAGCAAAGAATTATAAAAATATAGTAAAAAACATCCCACGCTTTTTACTATAAAATTAATTTTTTACTTTTTGGTTCGGTTTGCTATTAGAGCGTTTTTTGGTTTTTTAAACTATAATTTTTTGCTAGTAGAAATTGACTCAAAAAAGTTTACCAAAATTTATCCCCGCAAACCCTCATAAACAACCCTCTGAAACGGAAAAAATCCGGTTTTTTTGCTAATATCTCGAAAAATAATGAAAAAAAAACGCATAGCGCCACGTGAAAAAGCGGGAAATTTTACAAAAAAATAGTATATAAGTTTTTTTTTATAAATTTTTCCCTTGGCATGAGAAATTATCACAGTTCGCTCAATATTTCAAGCTATCTGCAGCTATTGGTAAGTAGTCAGCAAAAGAGCTAGTGAGAGACATTCCTGCAGTATCACTGTCTAAAATTAATGTTATTGTAAAGGCCCATTGAAAACAATACACAAGCCAACACTTAGGAACGTTTCCTTCCACAATGGGGCAACTTCACGCTAGTAAATAGGCAAAGCCGGTACTGGCGCACTCAGTAGAGTAACACTGGGAGTTCTTAATGACGTCTTGAACTGGATTGCATATGTCCATCAGGAGTCGTTGTGATTTAAGACCTGTTTATATCTGTTTAAAATCTGTTTTATTTCTGATGGACACATGCCATCCAGCTCATGACATAATTAACAACCCCCAGTGTTTCTCTACTGAGTGCGGCCATACCGGCTTTGCCTATCCACTCACGTTCTTTAAGGTGGTCGCTTAGAGAAGAAACAAATCAAACTTGTCAAGGATCATAACATCAAAACGTTTAATTAATAAAATAAAAATTTTGATTTTCACTAAAATGGAATTAATTAAAAACGTAGTAACTATTTAATAGGTGATATTTATTATGGGGCAACAGTGAAGTTATGTGTTCTTTGTTTTGCCTCTAAGTAACTATGGTAATAGTGACTTGTATAATAGGAGCGGAAAATGCCTTATTGCTGCATGAGCATAAATATTGCAAGCTGAAGCGGTAATCAAAACCGGCAGGCACACTTTCCGCTCGAATTACACGCACTCTTTCTATTATTAGCATAAAATTTGCAAAAAGACACTGATTTTTCTCATTATTTTATTGTTAAACCTCTAGCAGTTGCACTTCTAAACACTTCAATAGAAATTATAAAAAAAAGTACTTTAGCTTCTCATAAAATAAATGTCGGGACCGTACGCTTCTTGAGAAGCATCTGTTTACTTGGTCGCCGAATATCAGCGACCAATTGAACACCAAGCCATAAAAAAAAATTAAAAATCGTCCTAACCGTTAAACACGCACATCAGTTCGTGCAGTTTTATTTCCTGTATTCTACCAGAGAACGTGCAACCCTTGTTCTCGTTTTGACACGTGATTTGTAGAGCCTCCAAAATGTCCTCGAACACGAAATTCCTAGAGTTCCCTATACAAGCTTTGCAGAACGGACAAATCGACATCTTCATCTTGCAGGTCTTACAAACGCTATGACCCAGCTCACAGTTGTAAACCGGTGGATACATGTAATCCTTGCAGATAGGACATTCGAAATTCTTGCCGATACTGTCGACCTTCAACCGGTTCTTCTCCTTGTCGTACTTCTCCGTGAGGGGATCGAACGTGTCCAACAGCTTGACGTTATACGTCAGTATAAGGTTCTCCGACTTCTTCAGGCTCTCGAATTTGGTCGTCATGAAATTAAAACTGTTCTTCTTAATCAGTCCGATCCGCAGGAAGTTCACCAGGTGCAGCCTGTCGTTGAACCGCTGCACCTCCTGGTTCTTCATCGTGTAGCTGGAATTGTCGGTGTCGGAAGTCAGCGCTAGGGAAACCGTGTACTTGACGTCGCTCTGTGTCCTGCAGAACGAAAACATGCTGAAGAAGTAGTCGTAAGAAACTATATCGCCCGTGTCCTCGTCGTAGTTGCAGTCGCTGTGTACGAAGAGCAAAAACGGCATTTGCTTAAACAGCAGCAGACACACCTGAGTGTCCGCGTTGAAGTTCCACACTTTCTCCTCCTTAAGGATCTTGCGGGCGCTGATGAGGTTGTTGGTGAAAAGGTACCCATTGTGAAACTTGTCGAAGTGGGCCGCGATGTCCCTCAGCGAGTACTTCGAATCGCAGTAGTCAAAAGGACACGCCACCGGTCTATGCTGGCAGTCGCGATGGTACTGCCCGAGATTGGACGCGGGCATTTTGCTGAGTTTGTAGTTTTTCTCGTAATTAGCGGGGCAGAGGATGATGTTGCGACGACACCGTTGCTCGTGGTCCGGAACGTCGCTCCACTGTAGGTGCTCTTCGCAGTAGGTGCAGGGAAAGAGCGCGAACTGGGCCAGGTGTTCGTAGATGGTGTTCCGAGGCCAGCCCGGGTTGCATCTGCCGCAGCTGAACTTGTCCTCATGCGAGGATATGGGAGGGATGGAGAGGTAACCTCGGCATAAATCGCATTTCAGCTCCGTGGCGATGTAGTCAGGCAGTAGAAGCTTCGTCCCCATCATGTTATCTGAAAAAAAAAAAATTAGGGTTAGTTGAATTTATAAGTAGGCTTTGAAGTTGAAATATGTGTCGCTGTTATTAATATATATTTTATTATGTGTTTGTTTGCTTCGCCCTCGTTTAAGCTAATATCGTAGAACGCAAAAATGGTATGAATTTTGGACGGTTCTCGTATTATTATATAAGCATCAACACCCGGCGCTCGACGAGAGTTAAGCAACCGCGGTACAGTTTGTGATCATTGCATACCAGAGTACATATACGTAACTTTGGAATTGTCTGTAACGTATTTGCCGTTGTATAATTCCTTGTTAAACGCTAGTTCCAACTTTAATACATACATTATGATGTAATATTAATTATGTACTACTAGAGCTGATACTCAGCGATTTCGAAAAGCAGGCGAGTATCAGCTAGTTTCTATATGTATCGGTGTTCATGATGCTAATTCTAAAATTCACCCAATCCAATATATTGGTGAGAAAAGTGCCGAGGGATGAATGGCAAGAGGGTGACTAAAAATGCCATGTCGCTAGCGTCAACCTCTGGGAACCGGGCACACCCTGTTGTATAAGAGCCTTACCCTTCTATCGAACCTCTGGGAGGGTTGACCGTTTAATTGTCCATTACTCGTGGGAACAACAATGAAAAATGAAACTACAGCACAAAAAAGAGATTGGCGAAGAAAAAAATTGTAGTTTAAAAAAACTAAAAAAAACACGCTTAAATAGCAAACCGAACTAAAAAATCGATATCTCGGGGTTTTCGAGATCTCCAATTATGAATTCTTGGTCAAAATTTAGAAATTCAAAGTGGCGGCGCCAATATGGCGGATGACCTGCCATTTATGGTCTATATCGATCAAAATCGATATCTGGGGGTTTTCGGGTTCGGCGATTACAAATTTCTAGTCAAAAATTTAGTACAGGATGGCGACTTCAAGATGGCGGACGACTTTACCGCTTAAGATCCGATTCAACTCAAAATCGATATCTCGGGGTTTTCTAGTCGCGGATTATGAATTTTTAGTAAAAATTCAGAAATTCAAAATGGCGACGCCAATATGGCTGACGACTTTTGTCATTTAGGTCCAAATCGATCAAAATCGATATCTGGGGGTTTTCGGGTTGCGAATTATGAATTTCTAGTAAAAAATTTAATTCAAGATGGCGGACGACTTTACTGTTTATGATCCGATTCGTCTCAAAATCGATATATGGGGATTACAGCATATCAAAAGACTAAAAAGTAAAAAATAAAATTATATAAAAAAATATTTAAAAAAAGAGCTTTTATTTAAATGCTCTAAAAAATAGAAAATAAACTTTGAAGCAGATCAAACCCACCATTTTGTTACAGCATATATATTTTTTTATGATATAAGAGGTTGTCGCGAGCAATCTCTTTTACACAGGACAATCTCGCTACAAGCTTGTATATCATAAAAAAATATATATAATGTAACAAAATGATGGCTTTTTTTTACTTCAAAGTTTATTTTCTACTTTTTAGGGCATTTAAATAAAAGCTTTTTATAAAAAAAAATTTATATAATTATTTTTAAAATCAGTTAGGTAATTTGAATTACCCCAGCCCTGCTCTAGACACTTATTAACTTTTTCATTTCCCAACTCCGAGAAAAAACACTAAACAAGTTTTCTCCTATTATTCAAATATGCGACAAATATCATAAAATTCATATTCAACTACAGTATAACTTCCATAAAAAAACTGTGATTAAATTTATGTTCGTATTGATCTTTTATTTTTTATTGTCACTTATACGACATGTTTATATTTATACAATATCCAACTGCTACGTAAACTGCATATTGTATTAGTTCTGTTCCCATTCTGTAATTGGGGTAACACCTGTTGAATGGTTGTGTAATAAAATAAACAAAAATGTCCCTATTGAACTGTTTCTGTATCTCTATTCTCCAATAATAACCAAGTTCGGCTGGGTCCTCAAAATAAATAACATTATCCTGTACCATTAATTAACTTCTGAGAACGTAATCATAATAATTTTATTGGATAATAAATCAAATTCTGTGAAAACAATGTTTTCTGAATTTTTACATAACTTGCGCAATTTGATTTATTAGACTGATAAAGTTATGGGTAGGTAGTTATTTTCTCGGTAATTTCATAAAGCAATCTCATCCTGCATTGTATTAAGGACTAGATTAAAAACATTATACTTTTTACCGGTTTATGTTTATTGTAAATCTAATTAAGCTTAAGTGAAGTGAGTCAAACGAAATTAAACTCCAGTTAAAATAATTACTTCTCCAGTCCGTCGTTCTTTCTCAGTTAACATCCTAGTTATCCTGGATATTCTTCATCATTATTTATTATTAGTTTAACAGGGTGTAATTACTTTCTTGTCATTTAAAAAACTAGAAATGAGAAATCTCCAGATAAATAGAAACCTATACACTGCATTTCAATGAAAAATATCCACTCAATACAAGTATAGTAAATACGGCCAAAATTGAAACTGGTCAGTTTTAAAACACAGGACCGTGCGCACTGAACTTGATATTTTGTCCTATATATATATGGCAATGGTATCGAGATTCGAACGGTAGTTGAAACTGTGCAGGCGAGTCCGAGACTGGCAATGTAATCAGCCTGAATGAACCATCTACGACTGCACTGGTTTAAAGGTAATAAAACGGACAGGCCTACTAGCACAAAAAAACTCGTAAATCGTTTCTTATCAGTCAACGTGGAAGTCTAACAACGTGCTGTCTATGTGCCAGTGCAGTGCATAAATACCTATTATAATATCAAGAGTCGGAGTTTAGTTAGTTACTGTTCATATTTATAAATATTTACTACTGTATAAAAGGTAAAATATTTTAATTATTTGCTAATTTATCATGGCTTTCTGGAGACCATTTGAAACAGAGGATAATATAATAACGCCCGAAAATCCCGAAATAGTTGAACCGGTTATTGTCGAAAAAGCCGAAATAAATTTAGAGTTTAAAAACCAAGATTTACACGTACAAAGTCAACGTACTATTTTAAATATACATGAATGTTTGAAAAGCGAAAAATCCTGAACAATATGAGAGAAATAATACGATGTATTAACGAATTAACTAAAATATCAAAATCAACAATTTATCGCGTAATTCAAGAAGGCGATGTTATAGATCACAGCGCAAAGAGGAAACGGAAAAATACGAAATTAAAAAATATTGATGATGCCACTAGAGATGTAATACGGCGTATAATTTATAATATGTATGAAGAAAATATAGTTCCTACGTTAAAATTGATTCAAGAAAAATTGAGCGATTATCCTGATTATAATTATAGGTCTTTAGATACACTACGAAATGTCTTATTATAATGCGGTTTTAAACATAAAAAACTTGACAGTCGTATGGTAATTATGGAATCGCGATGTACAGTTTCACTTCGAGTAGATTATTTGGAAAAAATTAGAGAATATCGTAAACTAAACAGGCATATAGTGTATCTAGACGAGGCGTGGTTTGACACGCATGATGTTGTTCAGTATGGTTGGGTAGATAGTTCGGACAATTGTGTTTTAAATGCTCCGTGTTCTAGAGGAAAACGCGTTATCATACTTCATGCGTGAAGTGGAAATGGGTTTGTACCCAATGCGTTGCTCTTGTCGGCCAAAAAAATATCGCAGTCTTCTGCAGACTATCACGAAGGCATGACAGCCGATTTATTCGAACAATGGTTTTCTCAACAGCTTCTACCAAATATTCCGCCAAATTCGGTAATTGTATTAGATAATGCTTCTTATCACTCGCGCATATTAAATAAAATACCAAATAACAGCACAAAAAAGGAAGACATTTTAAAATTCATGAGAAAAAAAATATGGAAATTCCTGTAAAAGTTCCAATAAAACACGAATTACTGAAAAGAATAAAAGAACAGAATTTCAAAAAGGAATACGTTATTGATAACTTATCCAATATACACGGTCATATACTTTTGCGGTTACCTCCATACTATTGCATATTTAATCCTATCGAGATGGTTTGGGCAACACTAAAAAGTACGTTTACGAAAATGTAATAACTCTCCAACGTTAAGCGCGATAGTAGTTGATGATATAAGAGAAGTAATAAATGACATTGACAATAATACTGATTTATGGAAAAATTGCGTTAGGCATGTAATTGGAGAAGAAAATCGATATCCAACGCTACCCCCTAGTGCGCCGATTTTAATTCAACTGGATAATAATTCCTCCTCAGAAAGTGAAGATTCGGACGCGTCAATTAACATTTAACTTTTCTTCATTTTTTCATTCACTTTTTTATTGTTACATTTCGTGGAATATATTTTATTTAGTTGACAAGAAATTTTAATTTAAGTTACTTCATTCTAGAGAAATATTTTAATTTTATTTTTATTTATGTTTTATATATACAAATATTTATTTTTGTTTTCATATAATAATTCTTTGCTTTGCTCAAGAAACTTAACTTTTTATATTAGAAGAAACTTACATTTTTATTTTATTCTTGACTAAAATCGTTGCCCCTCGTTAATCTAACCTGTCCCATCCCCTCCTGGCAAGATATGTTCATACCTTCTCGTTGGTCCTTGCTGAGCAATAACATATTTCAATATAATATGGGTTAACTTTAAAACTAAAACCAATAAATTTAAATATTTAGACCTATATCTAAAACTGGTACTTATAATACCTCAAAAATATGTTATTGGCGAAATGAACCTAATAAACAAAAAATAATAAAAATGAATACAATTTTAACATTTTATTATGACAATCATTTCTATTTACCTCCGCCCACGTACAATAAAGAGATACCGACTGTTTTTTTTTTTTTTTTTTTTTTATACATTTATTTAACGTCGGCCTATTTCCGCTACTGAGGCCTAACACCGACGCCTGTAGACGAGCTACCCCCAACCAGGAATTTTGCCGAACCTCTTCCCTTAAGAAGAGTAGGGATCTTTTACTTGCCTAACATTTAATAGACAAGGGACCGACGGCTTTACATCCCCTCCGAAGGATGGTATATCTCCTATACAACCCTCGCCTAAGGTTGTATAGCTTCCGCGCATACACTAATATACAAGCCGCAGGAAGATGGGTGAGGCGAGGACGTGGTCTTCGTTGGAACGGTCACCAATCCAACTACTAACCACGCCTAACGTTGCTTTACATCGCATATCCAAGTATGTACATAGTAAAGACGCACCCACGCTCGCCCCTACCGACTGTTTTTGTCGGCTTTTAGTTTTTATACGGTTTCAATTCCGGTCGTATACACTTCAAAACATTCAAAAAAACGAAAAACTATGTATAACAGTACTACCTATTATAATACTGAAAAGAAAATGTGTGTATTTATTTTTTTCTAACTACAAATGCTCAAATTGTGCACCATGTATTCAATACACAAACGTGTTCTACGTGACACCTCATGCATCACATTTTGGAGCATTTCAGGGGCTGTTTGAAATAAATGAACTGCGCGTTTTTAGATTTTTGAACTAGCTTCCTAAACGTAGTTCGATTTGGCTGCGGAGAATCTGGAAATCTATCTCCGTAAACCGTGACTGCCATCTCAGCGTCAAAATTGCACTGACAATAAATGCTAATCATATCGAATTTGTTATTATTGGTGTACACCATAATTACTGATATAAAACTTGTCTTAAAGAGGAGTACCGGTATTTTAATGAGGTCGTAAAGTTTTTGTTATGTTTTTTATGTCTCAGTTTCTTCCTATTTGAACTATACTTGGGTTGGTCGTTGGATAGATAAATCAGATCCGATGATGAAGTGGCCACCTCGATCACCAGATTTGACCCCTTTAGACTTTTTCTTAGTATTGAATCGTTTATATATTTTTTTAAATTGGAAAATGTGTAGCTCCTAAACTATTCACTTTAGAGCCCCACATCTACAGGGTGCACCTCCCTTCGGAAAATAATATAGTAAAATCTTTTATATAAAATGTTTTTGAAAATTCAACCGTTCTCGAGATATTCGAGTTTAAATGTTGTAATTTAAAAAAAATTAAACTCGTAAAAGGAAATATTAGTTTAGCCGAGAGTTTAGCACATTTATTTCATTACTACCTAGTCCATGAAAATTTTTAAAGAACTCCAAAAGTTCTGTGGCAGGGAAGAAACATGGGTACCCCCCGTTTTCGAGGGCGCTGAACACGATGGTGATGTTTTTAACTACCCCTAAACTCGAAAGACCATCCCTATTTCGCATTTTTTTTCCGTCATGGGCATGCGGATTGGTTCTTTGGGCAGCATTCAGGTAGACCGTATGAAATTTAACCATACAACATCTTATCCATCCCTGGGGTTGAAACTACCGCCTCCCCTAATACTAAAACATCCCCTAAAAATCAAAATGCATTAAAATTTGTTAATCTCCGTTTTCGAGGGTGCTCACCAAGATGGTAAGCTCAGTTCTCCCCCACCCTCCACTAACCACCCCCTTTTCATATTTCTTGATACTGGGCATGTGAGGACTCGTTCTATCGGGGGTTTTAATGTTTACAATGTCGAAATCCCCTTAATCCGACAGTTCCTACATGCCCAGTATCAATAAATCCGAAAAGAGGGTGGTTGGTAGAAGGTGGGCAAGAAATGAATGT
This sequence comes from Leptura quadrifasciata, assembly GCA_963675555.1. Lineage (NCBI taxonomy): Eukaryota > Metazoa > Arthropoda > Insecta > Coleoptera > Cerambycidae > Leptura > Leptura quadrifasciata. The sequence continues at coordinate 91,015,651 of OY776680.1, read as the reverse complement.
TATCATCATGTTGAGCACCCTCGAAAACGGGGATAAATAAATTTTCATGCATTTTGATTTTTTGGGGATACTTTGGCATTTGGAGAGGGGCTAGTTTCCACCCCGGGATGGATAAGATGTTGTATAGTTAAATTTCATACAGTCTACCCGAATCCTGTCCAAAAAAATCGATCCGCATGCCTACGATGGAAAAACGCGCAATAGGGGTGGTTTTTCGAGTTTAAGGGTAGTTGCTGAGAGGTGGAAACCTTAAAAATTAGGTAATAATAAAGGAGAACGGAAACCTCGAATTTTTGCGTGATTTTTACAGGATACCCTATTTTGGGGTCGTAGAACACGAATTCAAAATTATTTTTGCGTGCATACGGACCGTTCCTCCAAAAAAAATTTTTCTTATGACACGCACTTTTTCATGCACTAATTTATACACCAACAGCACTTGTATATCGTCTCTTTCCTTATTAAGATCACACTATGGCCTTTATAGAACAATAAACCCTTCACTTATGGCAGAAAACTCACTTTCTTTTGCATAAAAATAAAAAGATAGTTTGTAAAACATCACAAAACAGCTACTCAAAACTATACAACTGTCAACCCGATGCGCATGCATTTACAAAGGTGTCTAAAGTACCGACACCAACACGATGGTTATAAATAATGCTTTAACGCCATCTGCCCCAGATTTAATAAGGTGCTAAGTACTATTATATATCCCTTGCCCTTCAAGACACGTTCGCGCCCGTCGACGCTTCGAAAGTGTCTTGAAGGGCAAGGGATATATAATAGTACTTAGCATCTTATTAAATCTGGAGCAGACGGCGTTAAGTATTATTTATAAACATACATATCCCTTGCCTTTCAAGGCGAGAATGTGTGTACTTAACGCCGTCTACCCCAGATTTAATAAAGGGCCAAGTACTATTATATATCCCTTGCCCTTCAAGACACTTTCGAAGCGTCGACGGGCGCGAGTGTGTCTTGAAGGGCAAGGGATATGTATGTTTATAAATAATACTTAGCGCCGTCTGCCCCAGATTTAATAAGCTGCTAAGTGCTATTATATATCCCATGCCCTTCAAGACACGTTCGCGCCCGTCGACGCTTCGAGAGTGTCTATTAACTTTTAACTTAACTTTATTAACTTTTTCATTAATTTATGGTTCATCCGCATTTTTTTTTCTTTAACGTGTTGTACTGTTCATATTCTTTCCAAATCTTATTAGAAAATTGTTAAAATCAGAGGTACTTGAACTTTACCAGACCCGTCGTGCCTTTAGACACCAAACCTTACACATGCGCAAACAACGCATGCAAATATATGTAATCAAATGACAGATGGAGGTTCATCTAATACAGTTTCTGTAAATAAAATTCTGATTTTTATACAAAAGAAAGTGAGTTTTCTGCCATAAGTGAAGGGTTTATTGTTCTATAAAGGACATAATGTGATCTTAATAAGGAAAAAGACGATATACAAGTGCTGTTGGTGTATAAATTAGTGCATGAAAAAGTGCGTCATGAGAAAAATTTTCAAATTTTTTTTTTTGAGAAACGGTTAGTATGCACGCAAAACTAAATTCAGATTCGTATTCTACAACCCCAAAATAGGGTATCCTGAAAAAATCACGCAAAAATTCGAGGTTTCCGTTCTCCTTTAGTATTACCAAAAATTACACCATTGTGTTCAGCGCCTCCGAAAACGGGGGGATATCCATTTTTCATTCTTGTCACAGAACTTTTGTGTTTTAGGCGAGGTTGTAAGCCTTTTTCTGCAACTTTTTCATGGACTATACTTCCCTGGACTAGTGAACGGACTATCATTAATGTAAGCTTCTAAAAAATGAGATAATTTGCCGATACATCATTTTTTACAGCACTCACTGTCTACTATATCTCGCGAAAGATTAGGCATATGGTTGTAAAAAAATGAATAAACAAATATAATTTTGTAGGAAACTTAATTTTTCGGGAGGTTTAGTCGTATAAAAAATATTAAATTATAGTTAAATAGCTTTGAATATAACAAGAGGCGAATTTTCACTTACCTACAAATATGAATTTTATTTATTTTTTCGGAAATCGGTAGCTTATTTCTTATTATTATTCTGGTTTATTCTAGAGTAGATTATAAATCTGAACAGTGTTTTTTCGCGACCATATGCTGCTTATACAGGCACTGATTGGGACAAGTTTTAATTTTTTAATGGTAGGCGAGTCGATGACATTTTAGTGAAACAAGTGGCGCACTAACAAATAATAAATCCCACTCACAAAGAAGCAAAATAATCCTCGCAACAGTTTTGACGATCGATTTATTTTTAATCACGGAATCATAAACAAGGGGTATCTAAATACTTTGGCTTTGTTCGACCGCAAGATTGGACTCGGCATCGACATATAAATTCATTCTGAAAGCAAATCCGTAACTGTTTACTGCGACGCGGACGCGACAACAAAACATAGTTGGCTGACATTAGCAAAGGCGGCGTTGCCGAGAGTGCGACAAAGGATATTCTCCCCAGAAATAGTTGCCACATGCGTCATGGGACATGGATGCGTCCAAAAACACCTAAACCCTTACCTAGATCAATTTCCATGGCGCGACACTAAATAGTAAACACAAACAGCTACTATTGCACAACACTTTGACGTTTCGTTATCTAATTCTTGTTATCTGACCGATGGTTTTGCTGAATAAAACTGTACTGCGGAACACTGATAGCACATTCCGTCGACACCTTTTTCCCGATTATCAAAATCCACGAAACCGCAATAATATAACGGGATTTGCAAGTAATCTCCTTGGATGGAATCTAACTAAGTAGTTCTGTATATAAAAGTGCCTTGACTCTTGACATTGCGCCCAAGGCTAGAGAACGTTACGATTTCGCTGGCCAGGAACTTGTACCGTGATAATTTAGCTAATTCGTGTTTGACGTAAAATTAAAAGCGTTGACTGTACTGTACTTACCAGCCAGTGTTTACGCACAATGTAGCTGCATTACTGTGTGCTTTTTTTTTAATGAGAGTCGCGCTGTCTTTGATAAGATAACCCCGTGATGACACATCACCGCTCGTGTAATCAATCTGATCTTATTTTCTCAGATGATAAGATTTACTGCAGATTTTCTAATAATAGCGACCCCGTTTTGAGTCACCTTTTTGTTTTAGGAGGGATATTTGGAAAATATTCACCGTGCTATTGTTCTAAGCCTACTACCAAGTAGGTATTCCGTCGCACAGTCTCCGACCTTCTACATTTATAAGAAAAAGCACTGTAATAATTTACTTTTTCAGTATTTAAATAGAATGATTACAATAACATGCAGAATAACTTGTTTTATGAATATCTTAGCTGATTTGAAGGAGTTGACTTTTCCTTACTGTATTTTATATGAAAAGCAGTGGCGGCCAGTGTCGGTCCTGGGGGGGGGGTCATCCTCCCATGGACACATGAGCTTTGTAAATCTATCGATTACCAATTATTAAGATCTCTCTACCCTACCTTCTTTTTTAACAGATCACAATAAAATGTACCCAGTAGTGCTGCTGTATTAGTCCTGTCGGAGACAGGACGATAAAGAAGAAACACAGAACCAGTCTCTGCACCAAGGTTGTTTTCCTGACCTGTTTAAAACAGCCTTAGTTTTACCAACTCACAAGAAGGGCGACTTAAATAATATTGATAAAAATAATAATAATAGTACTTTATTCTGTAAAAAGAATATTACAGGAAGCGTCAAAAGACAGTAATATGAAATCAAATATGAATAACAATACAACTTATTGTATTTTGTCACGATACATACACGCATATAAGTATATATAAACATAAATAATATATATATATATATATATATATATATATATAAGTAACAAATGAACAATCACAAACAAACAAAAATATATATATATAAGTAACAAATGAGCAATCAGTAAAGTGTCAATGTTCTAGAAACTCTGTCAGAGAGTAAAACACTTCTGTGGTCAACAAGTTTTTTACCCAACTGGAGAACGCCTTAAAATTTTTATTCCTTATCTCGAGAGGAATTTTATTATACAATTTTGGACCCCAGTAGTCCACTCCCTGCTGAGTTATATTCAGTCGGTGATGCGGAATTTGTAGCTGTTCCCTGTTTCTTGTGTTATAGTGGTGATTTTCAAGATTTGGACTAAATTTATCTTTATGCGAATGCACATACTTAAGGCAACTGAGTATATATAAGCTTGGCATAGTGAGAATACCTTGTTCTTTGAAGGCATCTCTGCAGCTCTCTCTATAATTCATGCCACATAATGTTCTGATGGCTTTCTTTTGTAGGATGAAGACTTTCTGAGCGTCAGATGATGTTCCCCATAGTAGTATTCCATATGCTGCGACGCTATGAAAATTTGAGTAATATGCTATTTTTGCGGATTGGTTAGTGGATACGTTTTTTAGTATTCTAATGGTGTAAATAGCTGCGGCAAGTTTTTTGCAGAGCTCTTCAATATGGCCTTTCCAATTTAATTTACTGTCTAATATTAAGCCTAAGAATTTCAACGATAACCTCTCCGTTTCTCTTTTTGTAGATAAAATTATATTTTGCGTTTTTTCTCTGTTTAAAGCTAATGAGTTCGCCATGAGCCAGATATTTGCTTCGTGCAATATATTTTGTGATAGGGTTGTTAACTCTGTTTTATTTTTCCCTTTTGTTATGAATGTTGTATCATCGGCATATAAACAAGCCCCATAACTCTTAACATTAGAGAGTAAGTCGTTGATATATATTATGAATAGTACTGGCCCCAACACAGAGCCTTGTGGCACACCTCGGGTTAGTAGCTTTGGGTTCGATCTTTTATCATTCCACCATACTGTTTGATATCGATCTGATAAATATGATTCGAACAATTTATGTGGAGTTCCTCTCACGCCATAATAGTGTAGTTTACGGAGTAAAACTTTATGGTCAACCGTATCGAAAGCTTTACTTAAGTCACAGCAGATTATTTCTGTTTCTTCTTGTCTGTCGAGAGCCTCTGTTATTTTTTCTACTGCTTCTATCAGGGCAGTGGTAGTTGATTTCCCTTTACGATACCCATGTTGACTGCTATGTAATATATTAAATTTCTCAAAAAATGTTATCAGTCTTTTTTTTTAAATAATTTCAAATATTTTTGAAATGACTGGTAGGATAGAGATAGGTCTATAATTATTTATGTTATTGATGTCACCTTTCTTGTATATCGGAATAATTTTCGCATGTTTTAAATCATTGGGAAATATTCCCTCTTGAATACACTTATTTATTATTATTGTAATTGGTGTTACCAGAGTATCTCCAATTTTCTTTAAAATGTAAGTTGATATACCATGTATATCTTCTGTTTTTTTAGTCTTGATGTTCTGTATAACATTTCTAATCTCGTTTTCATCCACTTCTTCCAAATATATAGACCTAGAGTTGGATATTATTTGATTTCTTAATAGCTCATCAGGTTGTTTGGATGGTTTTAATTGGGCAGCAATGTTTAATCCGATATTTGCAAAAAAGGTATTAATATCTTCAGTTGTTAGAGTTGTTTGCTCCTGGTTTTTATCACAGTTTTGATTTTTTCTGGTTTCTGACTTAATTATTGTCCAAATTGCTTTAGATTTATTTTCACTATCAGCTATAAAATTTTGATTTGCTACCTTTTTTTGTTCATTGATCCGCTTTATGTAGGCCTCTTTGAGATTTTTATAGGCATTTAAAGAATCTTGATCTTTTCTTACATTTTGTATCGTAGATAAAGCATCTAATTGTTTTCTCATTTGTTTCAATTCTTCTGTGTACCACTTGCTATTCTTGTTGTTTTTTCCTAAGACTCGTTTCCTCATTTTTGGCACATGAGTTTCAAAAAGTTTTGTGAAGATATTATAATAACACTGATATGCTTGAGAGGCATTTTTTGCATCTAATAATGTATTCCAATCTATGGCCACCATTTTGCATTTAAATTGGTAAATGTTGTAGTCATTTATTTCTCTATATTCAATATCTTTCACTTTATTGGAATTACCGACTTCATGTGGAATTTCAAGGAGCTGTCCCAAATGGTCTGATACATGTAGATTCACTGTATTTGTTTTAACTTTATAATACTTTATATCTATGTTGGTGAAAATATTATCTATACAACTCTGTGAGATATTTGTAATTCTTGACGGCTCTGTAAAAATCTTGTGGAGGTTGAAAGACGACAGTAGATTTTCAAGATTGGTCCTTATGTTTGATTGTACTATAAAGTTGACATTATAATCTCCGGATAGGTATATTTTCTCTCCCTTATATTTTTCTGTAACGTAATTCAGTGCACTGTTTAATTTTTCGAGGAATGTTTCTATGTCTCCTAAAGGCGACCTATATATTGATAATATAATGCCATATTTTGTACTTAATCCAACAATTTCAATGTGCTTTTCTACTGAGAGAGCTTTTATTTCGATTATTTCAGTGGATTTAATATCTTTTTTTAAGAGTATCATAACACCTCCATGTATATTGTATATGCTCTTTTCTAGTAAACGACGTTCCTACATAAAAATTGGGTATATTAATCCTATCTATCTGGAATTCTCTGAGCCAATGTTCAGTCATAGTTACTATATTTATGTTGTCATTGTTTATTAAACATGCATTGAATAGATTAATTTTGTTTGCTAGTGACTGAATGTTAATATTTAATAATAGAATTTCATGAATATCTGAGTTGGATTTTCGAACCTTTAAAGTATTGTGTGCAGTTGGGTGAAACTGTGGTATAAAAAAATTATCACTATTTTTACTCACTTTCTGAGAAACATTTATATCATTTTTCTGTACTGTAAGAATTTAAAGAAAAGTCCCATTATTGACAAAAACTATATTCGCAGAAATAGTAAAAGTCTACAGGTTCAACCACTATTAATTATTATAACATTCATCTTGCTTGAAAGTGAGTAACCGAATGTCCCTGCATCCAACATCAGATCTCCTCGGCTGTGTTTATATCACCGCACGTGCCTATTTCCCAAACATCTCCAACTGCGCCGGCACTATCCGGGTCCTGCTGATTTTTAACAATTTCTAACAGTACATCTGTTATGTAGCAAGAGAGATTAGATGTTATTTGACTTTCTTCATTTCGATTTTCTGTAGTTCTGTAGATAATTACAGACAGATTTTCATACTCAATTCGTTATCTAAATTATTTGAAAAAAATTTCTGTAATTGCCTCTCTGCTCATTTGAAGAATAATGAATTGCTGACCACGTTTCAGCATGGTTTCAGGAAAAATAGATCTGTGGAATCAGCCACCTGTGAATTGCTAAATTTCGTTTACCTAGAACTGGACAGTGGCAAATATGTGGCCTCACTGCTATTTGACCTCTCCAAGGCATTTGATTCTGTATGCCCTAATTTTTTAATAATGAAACTTAGCAGATATAACTTGTCAGGCAACATAATTAGTTGGATCCAATCGTATCTTGAGGGACGAAATATGGTCATTGATATTAATGGTGTCAAGTCAGCTGTGCATGATGTTAAACTTGGTGTGCCACAGGGATCTGTGCTAGGTCCATTATTATTTTTACTATTTATTAATGACTTGCCGAATCATATAACTGGGGGCCTTGTTACAATGTTGGCTGATGATACTACCATAACCCTGTCAGCTGAAACGCCCCAGCAGCTGGTAAATATGATTCATGACGCCACCTATGATTTAAGTACTTGGTGCGAAAGAAATAGACTCGTTTTGAATAAAAGTAAAACAAAATATATACACTTTTTTAAGAGAAGAGACATTCCTAATAAAAGCCTGATTAGCGATATCCAATTCTCGCAGTCGGTAACGTTTCTAGGTACCTGCATAGATGACAGACTTACCTGGGATGCTCATGTGGATGGTGTCTGTAACAAACTGAATAAAGCCTTTTATGCCATTTTGCAGATGAAAGATATCTTAACTGTTCCAGGACTTCTAAACATATATTACACTATGGCATACTCACATATTTCTCTGAATATAGTTAGCTGGGGTGGTGGGAGAGACTTCAAGAGAATATTTGTAGCTCAAAAGAAACTTCTAAGACTAATTTTTAATATGAAGTACAATGAAAGTTGTAGACAGATTTTTGTAAATAATGAAATTCTTACAGCCCCATCAATTTATATCTTTAAGTGTGTAACGTTTGTCAAAAGTCACTACAATTTATTCATCAGCAATTCATGTCTGCACGACCACAGTACTAGATACAGTGAATTATTGCGTATTCCTCACCATAATACCTCTACATATAAATATTCACCTAACTACAAATGTATCAAACTGTATAATAAATTGCCCACTAACCTCAAAAACGTGGCAAGTTTTGATACCTTCAAAAAATCTGTAAGAACCTTGTTAGTCAATGGATGTTTTTACAGTGTTGACGAATTTCTATCAGCCCACTTTGATTATAATATGTGATATAAGATTTAATTTATTAACCAATACATATATATCTCAAACTTTGCTTGCCTCACGATGCATTTAATACATTTAATTTTTCTCTATATTTTTGTCACATACAATAATTGTTGTAAACGTCTGTATTTTCTTTTACTTATATTTTATTTTTTGTATGCTTGTTTGTTTGTTACTCTTTTCTATTTATTGTATCTTGTGACTTTTACATATAGGTATATGTTTTATATTGACGTTTCATATCTTTAAAATGTACAGCTCTATATGAATGAATAAATTATTATTATTATTATATTTGGCGACATTTCGGTTATTTGGCACATACTTCTTCAGGGTTTAATATTTATAATGAAGGTGACCATATGTACTTATTTTAGTTAGACAGTACTTTCTTTTCAGGTAATGTCCTACTGTCCTTAAAAGGTTAGGTACGGTCGTGGCCAAAAAAAAAAAAAGGACAAGTCTTATAACCGTATTTTGCTAAAATCTAGTTGTGTACATCTAACTTTAATTTTTGTGACATTGTCAGTTAGTTGTCATAATTTATTGCAAGTGTGCAAAAAACTAATATGCCTCATATAATCGATTTAGTTAAATCTGGAGTTATTGCTGAAGCAGAAAATGAATGGTCAATGAGACAAATTGCGCTGCGTTATAATATTGACAAAAATTCGGTGTGTAACATTTTAAGAAAGTGGAGAATAAACGGTACAATTAGTACAAATCCTGGATCAGGACGACAAGGATATCAACTCAACAACAAAATTTGCAATTGGTAAATGCTTTAGTAGAAAATACATTTTGCTGAGTTATTCAGGCTGCTGAAGAAACGAATTTTCCTGGATCGAGTAGTACTGGTCGCCGGCGAGTAAGAGACTCGGAGCTACGCTGTCATGCAGCAGCACAGAAATTCTTACTTAAAGCTGAACATAAAGAAGCTCGAGTAGGATTTGCGCTGGAATTTTTAGCGCATGATATAAATTTTTAGAATAATGTAATCTTTACAGATGAAAAAACTTTCCAGTCAACATACAGCAATCGTATTCGTGTTTACTGCCCTCCGAATACTCGATTCGATGAGAAATATATATCTAACAATGATAAAAGTGGTAGATTTTCCGTCAATATGTGGGCTTGGATATCGGCACGTGGTCCTGGTGTTTTGTGGCATATTGAGGAATGATTTAGTAGTGAAACGTATATTAGGATTTTAGACAATATTATGCTCCCTTCTGTGTCACAATTATTTCCTAATAATGAGTTCATATTTCAACAAGACAATTGTTCCGTTCATACTGCTCATAACGTAACTAACTGGTTTCAAGATAACAACATCAATGTTCTTAACTGGCCCAGTCATAGTCCAGATCTTAATCCTGTGGAAGAAGTATGGGGATACTCGTAAGAAGTATCCAAAAACGAAATGTGAGACCACGGAATGCCGAAGAATTACTGGAAATAGTAAATAATGCATGGGAAAATATTATTACTAATGATTTTTGTATAAGGTTATTTAATTCTATGCCAAACAGACTTATAGAAGTTATCAATAGAAATGGTGCAATAACGAAATATTAATAGTTAGTTTCTTGTTAAGAAGGATATCCTATGTCCTTTGATCCAGGATTTCTACTAAAGTACCATTTATTCTCCACTTTCTTAAATTGTTACACGCCAAATTTTTGTTAATGTTATAACACAGTGCAATTTGTCTCATTAACCATCCATCATTTACTATAGCAATAGTTATTATTATTAGCCGTTACTCGAGTCCGAGTATAAAAATGTTACAGTCGATAAATTGTGTACAATAAAAAACAAGTAAAAGATGTAGTCTATTGTAATTCCCATTCATCTACGGTGCACAGGACTATGGCTATAGAGGCCAATTCGGAAGAGCACATGTCGACCGCAGTCAGGACAAACATAGACCTGGTTAGGTCTTGGATTCGGCCTTCTTGCAGCAACATTTCCTTCATAGCTGGCCACAACCCCTCGCCATTCGGTTCTGTCCGCTGCAAGTTGTTCCCATTGCTCGTCTGCAATACCGCAGGATTTTAGATTTTCATGGAGAGCGTCTTTGAACCTCTTTCGTTGACCGCCACGCCTTCTTCTACCGCTTAGCAATTCACCATAAAGTGTACATTTAGGAAGGCGGTTATCGTGCATACGATGAACGTGACCTGCCCATCTTAGGCGTGCTCTTGAAATAAGCACCTCAATTGGATTCTGTTTGCTCTCCTGAGTACTTCCACGTTTGATATGTGATGGAACCAAGGGATTTTCATCATACTTCTGAGGTGTCTTTGCTGAAAACGTTCTCATTCTTTCACATGACGACGGTAAGTGACCCAGCTTTCACATCCATATAGCAGTGTTGGAATGACAAATGCTCTGTAGACAGCCATTTTCGTTGACAAAGCAAGGTCGTGGTTGTCAAATACTCTCTCTCTAAGTCCCCAGAGTGCTCTAGATGCAGCGTTAATTCTATTGCGAATCTCGCTGTCCATGTTTGCTTATAGCAATAACTACAGCATTAAAATAAAAAATAAGTTAAAAGTGATATCTGTTTTATTTCGGCTACTCATTACATATTCAAGTAGAGACAGATTTACATTAGAGAAAAAAAGTTGTCCTATTTTTTTCTGCTCATGACAGTACACCTAAATGTACTTCTTTTTCTGGAGATACAAAAAATTCGAAACTTAAATTTTCATTTGCTTTTTGCAAAACTGGAGTTCAAACTTAAAAGAACTGAATGTTTTTTAACGTGTGAATTTGAGAAGATAAGTTTGCAGCTGACACTACGTGTACACAGTTGTGCTGCTCATCTTCGATGCCCCCCCCCCCCCCCCCCTCTTTGTCGAAATTCTGGGACCGCCACTGCATTTACCCCCTAAACACAAAAACATTAATTAGAATATATCAATTCTCTGTTTAAAACGATATAAAAAACAAGAGCGCGGCATTCCATTGTAAACCGACCTCGATGCGTGCCATCCATAGGCGCGCGTAACTTAATTTTCAAGGCAATACATGCCCTATAATATTTTTAAAATCGTTTATTATATACGTAACGCTGTTTTGCAGATTTATTAATTAATAAATTTTGACTGAAAGTGGTGAAATTATCGGTAGGTACATGTATACAGGCTGTCCCAACCAAAAATAGGCACTCTGAATAACTTTGGAGATAAAATTTTTTTGAAAAATTGGTGAAACACGTCCACCTTGTTTCCAAGGGACATATATTTTGATGTAATACTTGTATACCTGTCATCATTCTCTAATTTCTGTGGTGTTTATTTATTATTATTATCATCCCTCTACCCTACACGGCCACCCCCTTAAAAAATTCAAATGGTAAAGGAGGTCGTGTGATACATCTTTTGAAAGGTCTTTCAATTCTCTACATAACTGTGTATTTTTTAAACCTTTATCGATTCGTTCCCGAGAAATAAATTGTTTCATTATTTTAGGTTCGGGAAATAAAAATAAAAGAAGCAGAAGCAGGTATCGTATGTATTGTTCAAAATGACTTCCATACCGTAGTATAATCTGTTTTGAAATTCTGTACAAACATTTCTGAACATCTGAAGCCAATAAACGGCATTCTTGAACAATTCTTTCACATAACTCTTCCAGAGATATTTTGTTGCAAATACCTTCGATTTCAAATGTCCCCACAGAAAGAAATCCAAGGGAGTTAAATCGGGTGACCTAGCCATTTAAATTGTCAGGAATAATAAACGGCCCAACAAAGTGATGCCCTAAGATGCCAGCCCAAACATTTAACTTCTGAGGCCTTCTAACGTCTTTTGAAGCATTGTCAATTTCTCTAAATTTTTTATTTTTCCGGTTTCTTTTAACAGAGTTACCTACAACAACCAATTTTTTAATAACAAGATTAATATCAGAAATCGGAATCTTAGTTAATTCAAACATCCTTTTTATAATAATACCTATATTCGTCATTTCCTATCAAAAACCTTTGAAAACTATATCCTCACAACCAAAAGAACGCATACTTGGTTACTTCATTCCCGATTTCCTTTTCTTGAATCTCACAAAACACATCAGTCCTAGCATATTTTACTAATAAGTTTATTTTCTCAAATCAAGCCCCACATTAATCTTGTATTTCTTTGATTTCAGACATATCGGTAAAGGATGTGATAGAGACACTTACACCGTTCAATCCCAGAGAAAGCTATGTGGTGCCTCGCCATCTGCCATCGATCTACTTCCAAGTCCTGGTGTAGGAGCAGAGTGGACGAAACCTCTTATTGCAGACGAAGGCCATGAAAGCGACCAAATGTTTGAATTCGACGGTTAGTATCCATTTAGATATGAATTAAAATAATAATATTCTTATTACTACTGTACTAACTATGAGATTACTTTCAAGTCATTTGATATTTCATTAGTCTATAGCCTCCTTGAAATTTTATTGAAAGCGCTAATTATTCAAAACAAGATTGTTCATTAAACGCAACTACTGACATTTTTTTTTCTTAAATTCATGTCTTGGTTCTTTTATTGGAAGAGTATATTTCGTGCTGTCATTTGTAAATAAAAATAACTGAATTACTATTTAAAGCTCCAAGGTGGCAAATGTACTAGTGTTGTCGTAAACTGCAGAAAGATAGAAGCTGCGATGTTGCCAAATGTAGGGCTACACATAGTTGCCTTAATTTATCTTCTTCCCAACACCATATACTGACATACAGTATATGCAAATACGCGGTTAGATCAACGAAGTAGGTATAGAGGGTGCGTGTATAATATTTTGTGAAGCTCAATCAAAGCTAACGGAATACGACGAAGATACGCAGTTGAGCCCGATTGCGGGCTCAACAGCGCACTTGGGGCTAAATAACGTGCCATTAGTAACAGCCTCTACATGTATATGTACATACAGGGTGGGCCATTGAAAACGAAACACGCCTATTTTGGGGGGACAATTTCTGATGTCAAACTTGACATTGACACATCAACTCCCTAGCCCCAGTAACCCCTAACTTAAGAATTTAAATAGAGGGAGGAGGTCGAGCGATCCCTCATTTGAAGCGTCTTTCAATTCTCCATGCGACAGCATGGTCGAAATTAGCTTCTTTCAATTATTTTTCGTCCCCATGAAAACCACCCTCTAGATTAACTATGGTGGGGGTGTTGTTTGGGAAAAATCCTGAAATACGTCACCTTTTATCTTTTGAACGGCACATTTTGATGTCAAATTCAGTGGTCAACCCCCTAGCCCCCAACAACCCCAACAAAAACAAAAATTACGTTAAGGTGGTCGATTGACTCCTCATTTTAAACGTCTTTTGATTCTCTATGCGAGTGCATGATTGTTTTTAGGTATGCTCGTGTTTTGTTTTAAACAATTGATAATATGCTTATTAATTACCTTGGGTATTTATAAAGACCTTCCGAGACTCAGATACAGTGATTTGAAAGCTTTTTCTGCCCTGAATACTAAACGGTGAAAAAATTTCAGTTTTATCGATTTGTCTTTGGGTTATTTAATTTCGAATCACAAAGTGCATACTCAACATCCACTAAAACTAAATGTTTGGGCCAGTATTGTTGGAGACCGCATGATTGGTCCCATTTTTCTTGATAGTAATTTGATGGGCGAACGTTACCTCGAAGTGTTGGAAGATCTTGTCTAACCATTGCTTTTAGATATCGTTGAAAATAATAATTGTTATCTAGAAAATCATTTGACATTCCAACAAGATGGAGCTCCACTTCATTATGCGCTTGCTATTCGGGAGTATCTGGACAGAGTGTTCCCGGGACATTGGATTGGACGAAGAGGTGCTCTAGAATGGCCGACCCGCTCACCAAATTTTAGTCTTCTGGCCTTTTTCTTGTGGGGTTATCTGAAAAGTAACATTTACGCAAGGGAACCAGGGTCTCTGGAAGAGTTGCATCGACGCATTGTTGAAGAATGCCGCCAAATTACGCCACAGATCCTCCAAAATTTAAGAAAACGTTTCGAGCAGAATTTGTATTATTGTATGAAACTTGGTGGCGCACAATTTCAGCATTTGTTGAACTAATAAAAATTTCTTCTGACGTTGAATTTTGATGTTTTAATTTTTTTTCTACACTTCTCATTTTTATATACCTAAAAACAATCATGAACTCGCATAGAGAATTAAAAGACCTTTAAAATGAGGGCCCATTTGACAACCTTACCATAATTTTTGTTTTTGTTGGGGGTTGTTGGAGCTAGGGGGTCGACCTGACAAAGTCAAATTTGACATCAAAATGTGCCGTTCAAATGATAAAAGGTGACGTATTTCAGGATTTTTCCCAAACAGGACCCCCACCTTAGTTAATCTAGAGGGTGGTTTTCATGAGGACGAAAAAAAAATTGAAAAAACTAATTTTGACCATGCTGTTGCATAGATAATTGAAAGACGCTTCAAATGAGGGGTTGCTCGACCCCCGTTCCCTATTTAAATTCTTGAGTTAGAGGTTGCTGGGGCTAGAGGGTTGATGTGTTGATGTCAAGTCCATGTGTCCCAAAACAGGCATGTTCCGGTTTCAAGGGCTCACCCTGTATATTTTATACAGACTATTTCATTTATGCAAATTTTTCTGTAGTACAACAAAAAAACAGGAAACTGTTTATCTCCATGGTTTTGTAGGTCTTTCTTCGTGTATTTATACGTGATAATATATGTATCAATTTAAATATTGATGATTACGAAAGTCAAGTTATAAGAAATGCCATATCTGACCATGATGCATTGTTATTAACAACATCAATAAATTGTTCTAAACAGACCAATAAAAAACTTATGTTCAGGGATGTACACAATCAGGAAAAAATAAGGTACTTCTGCTCTAGACTACTAACAGAAAATTGGTCTGATGTATTTGACAATAATTTGGATGTTAATACAAAATTTAACAATTTTCTTAATAACTTTCTATATCACTTTGATATGACTTTTCCGGAGACTTCTATAAATATTGTAAATAAGAAATTAAAAAATAATTGAATGACACAGGGTTTACTAATAACGCTGATTGTAAAAACATTACTATAAATCCTTCTTGTATCTTCATAGACCCTGTGACACAATCAGAAGTTATCAACATTGTTATCAATTTAAAGAACTCAAATGCCGCTGGTTCTGATAAGGTTAGTTCAAGTTTATTAAAAAGTGCATACCACACATTATGAAACCACTGACGTACTTAATAAATCTCTCAATTAGTAAAGGTATCTTTCCTGAAGAACTGAAAATTGCCAAAATTGTTCCACTTTTTAAATCGGGTGAAGTCAACAACATTGAAAACTACAGACCAATTACGATCCTGACTGCATTTTCAAAAATATTTGAAAAAATTGTAGCTATTAGTTACAAATTTTTTTGATACTTTCCGGCTATTCAGTGTAACCAGTTTGGTTTCCGGAAGGGTCTCTCCACTATTAGTGCTATAAACAATTTTTTGAATTTATTGTATGACAATATGGACAACCGGAAAAATGCTGTTGGAATTTTTCTGGATCTCAGTAAGGCATTTGACCTGGCATGTCACAAAAGTCTTCTAATTAAAATGGAAAAGTATGGGATACGTGATCAAGCCCTAGAATGGTTTAAAAGCTATCTAAAGGATAGGACACAGTATGTTGAGGTCACTAACTACAAATCTGATATACTACCTACAACCATAGGGGTTCCACAAGGGTCAATTTTAGGACCTTTGCTGTTCTTAATTTATATAAACGTAAAATTTTCTAACATTTTTATGTTTGCTGATGACACATCCATTCTCTGTAGTGATAATACTCTAAGTAATACTATCATGTAACATCCAAATGCAACATCTTCAGTCATGGTTCTCGAATAATAATTTGTTACTAAATAGCAAAAAATCTGTATGCATTAGATTCAATAACTCTAATACCACTTAAAATGAAAATATTCTAATTAAATCAAAATGTGGCTCCTTGCGACAAGTTGAGTCTACTAAATATTTAGGATTATATATATCCGAGGATTGCAGCTGGAGAACACATATTGACTTTGTCTGTAAGAAAATCGCTACTACTTGTTGCTGCATAAAGCAACTATCTCATATAGTTGATACTGAATCCTTAAAAATGTACTATTATGCACAATTTCACTCAATCATATCTTACGGTATAATTGCGTGGGGGCAGTCAAAGGTGAGAGTCAAAGGGTATTTACACTACAGAAAAGGGCCATTAGATATTTAGTTGGCATCGGATATAGGGCTAGTTGCAGGGGCTATTTTAAAGCTATGCAAATTCTAACACTACCGTCAATATTTATAATGCATCTCTTATTGTATGCCAGATCTAATCTGGAAGAGTTAAATAATTTAAATGTCTACCACTCATATAACACAAGAAATAATCAGACCCTGGAGATTCCTCGACACGGTACCGGCTTGTTTGAGCATAGTCTTAAATATTTGACTATTAAAGTATATAACAAATTACCTCACCAATACAAGTCTTTAAATCAAAAACAGTTCAAAACAAGTATTAAAGGTATGTTAATTGAAAAATCTTATTATTCTTTTAATGAATATATGACTGACAGCCTGTGATATCACTACAATTTATTATGTTTCATTAGTTTTATTCAATATTGTTTTATGACCATATTAAGATGATCATATCTTATGCTTGCATATTTAAATGTACTTTTGTATATTTGTTTGTTTGTTATACTCGTTATTCTTGTATCTCGTTATTTAGAACTTTGTAAATTTTACATTTTATACATTTTATTTATTTACACTTGACCTGTCCTATATTATGTAAACATAATCAAAATGGACGAATAAATACTTACTTACTTGTATTATCTAATTTGGTCTTATGTATTTCCAAAGGAATAATCAGAAAAAAAACATTACAACTCTTTTTTCGTCCTTGCATGTTCACTACAGCATCACACTCGTGGTGTTTCCTTCCTTATAAAATAACGAGGTTGATTTGTTTTTATCTAGTAAGATTGTTTGCCTAGCCGATTTTTACACACAGGTATGTCTGACTATTACCGTTGTATCTCAGGTTCCAGCACAGCTGTCATTATTCCCAACTCCGTTTTGGACCACCTTTTACCAGCCACCTTCACCATCTCCATGTGGATGAGGCACGGACAACACCAAGGCCAAGACAAACGTTTTAAAGAACATATTCTGTGTACTGCTGACGACCACAGTAAGTTTCTCTGAAATTATTCAAGGTAGGAAATCGAACCTGGGCTTACTTTTCTCTTATACAGTCTACTTTGGGCTGTATACTATAGCCCAATAAAATGGGATGAGATTTGTCGATTTGGATGTAATAATTAGGAAGGTTCTTGAAAACCGTTTTTGTTCAGAAAAAAAACGAAATTGTGCGGATTTTTATTACCTATAATTTTCGTGTGTACATATTTTATAGTAATTTTATTGGGCCGCTAGCTAAGTTGTTGAAGTTGTCAACGAAAATATAAAAAATGTGTTTTTTCAGAGTTAGAATGAGTAAATTGTTTTAGAATCAGCCCTGCCATCTGTAAATTGTTATAAATAATAATAACTGCAAGTATTAGTTGTGAATGCTGCCTATATGTTTGTAGATACATACAGGAAGTTCACTAACTGGTGGTAATCAAAATTTAAAGGTACTTTTTGAATATCCTCATCAGATAAATAGAAATATTGGTTTCCCCCTGGGCATTAACAAAATCTGCTGTTATGCTGACTGCAGAGGGACACGCATGAACTATTTGTTTACACTTACAATTACATATAATGGAAGTAAGCTAAATCGCAGTGATGGAATTGTTGCATACGTTAAAAACGAAATTAACTCAACAATATAACATAAAAAATTAACACAGGTGACAATTTCAAAACTAAAATTTTCCCTAAAAAACGTAAATTATAATATATTTGCTATCTACAGGATGCCAACATCTAACACATTAAACTTCATAAATGAACTAGACAGTTATTTAAATATTAATAGTTCAGCCGACATTAATATCATGGTGGGGGATATCAATATTAATATAAACAACCCTAACGTAACAGTAAACTCCTATTTAAACACATTAAGCCCTCAAGGTTATATATCTTATATAAACTCAAACACCAGAGTGACAAAAAACTGTGAAAGTTGCTTAGATCACATATTTATAAAAAAAAAGAACTGATCATATAGTTGCACAAAATTTCACCTCAATTACCTACGAAACTGTCATTACCAATCACTGTAGTGTGATACTTAATATAAGTGAATATAATACAAAGACCAACAACAAAAAACCGGAAGATTTTGTGCAAATTGCTAATATTGGTTATATTAAACTAAATAACATCCTACAAGAGGAAACGTGGCATAATATATATATGCGGAAGAAAATATAGATGTAACGTATAATAACTTCATTAAACAGTTAAAATATTACATAAATAAATGTACTCGATATAAAAACATTAAAATACACAAGAAAATTAAACCATGGATCACAAATGTACTAATAACATCGATTAAAAACAGGGACAAAATGAAAAAACAATGTTTGAGAGACAAAAATATGAACAGTTATGGAACCTGTACAAAAACTACAGAAACACGTTAACTAAATTATTACAAAAGTCTAGAAAAGACTATTACATAAAAAAAATAAATGAAGCAAACAAAAACACAAACAAAGTCTGGCAAATAATAAAAAGTTCAGTGACAGAAAATAATAGCAATAGTAATTACCAAATATATGATCAAAATAATAAAGTTGAAACAAGCGCAAAATTAGTATCTGAAATTTTTATTAAATACTTTTCTAATGTTGGTAAAAATTTAGCCAACAAAATAAAATCAAGTTCACCGTCAGAAACAATAAATGTATCATCCAAAATCGCAAATATTGAAAACTCTATATTTCTAAAACCGGTCACTGCAAATGAAATAGCAACCATAATTGATAATTTGAAATTAAACTCATCTCCCGGAATAGATCAAATAACCACAAAAACACTTAAAAATATTAAATCTAATATTCTTAATATCCTAGTACATCTGATTAACTTCTCATTCCAAAACGGACAATTTCCAGATTCACTAAAACAAGCTATTATTACACCTATATTTAAAGGTGGCGATAAACTTGTTACAAACAACTATAGACCAATATCGGTAGTTAGTAACATAGCCAAAATATTTGAAAAATGAAGTCTCTTGACTTCATACTCACTCACTGTCTCACAACATAATATCGCCAAAGCAATTCGGATTTAGACAAAACTGCTCCACGGAGAACGTCTTATTTCATTTTACAAACAAAATATATGAACTTCTTAACAAAAATGAAAAAACTATTGCCATATATTTTTAGATCTAGCTAAAGCTTTCATCAAACGAACTATTGTTGGAAAAAATGGAGAAATACGGAATTAGAGGAGTAGCATTAGATTGGTTAAAAAGCTATTCATCAAATAGAAAAGCCTTAGTAAAAATTGTGACATATGACCTGCAATTATTCCTTTTTTACATAAATGATATGCTGAAATTAAATATAAGTGGAGATATCATCGCATATGCTGATGATACTGCTCTAACATTCCACGGTACAGACTGGTCTGAGGTCACCAAAAAAAGCGAAAAGGGACTGCATAAAATTAAATGCTGGATGGACAATAATTTGTTGTCTCAATCATGCAAAAACAAAGTTCATTACTTTCAGCTATAGTTCAAGATTACAACCGAAAATTGACAATTTAAAATTCCACGAAAAATGTGACTTAATAAACTGCACGTGCGAAAATGTAATTGGGAACACTACAAACATTAAATATCTGGGTCTTATAATAAATGAGACAATGAGATGGAATGACCATACAGAATATCTTAATACAAGACTAAGGAAACTTTTCCATGTATTATTCTATAAGCTTCGCAACATTCTTCCAATTAATATTTTAAAAATGGCATATAAATTGTTGGTAAAGTCCATACTTACCTACGGCATTATAATATGGAGTGGGACATATAACAGCCAATTTGAAAAATATAAAATAACTCAAAAATGGATAGGTACTTAAAGTATTGCTGTAGAAAAATCGAAGATATTCTACAGAACAACTTTTTCTAGATAGTAATGTCTTCAATTAATTTAAATGGATTATATATCCTTAATGTAGCAAAATTTATCTACAGAAATAGGGAACTAAAAGTAACAACAAACCACATACACGATACAAGGCAGAATGAACGTAATGCGCTTTTTACACCTAGACCAAATTCTAATTTGTACAAAAAATCTCTTGGCGTCAGCGGTCCAAAGATATATAACATTATTCCCGAATACATAAAAGCAATAAATAATCACAAATTATTCTGTAAAAAGCTGTCAATATTTATCATGCATAATTTACATTTATTTGAACAAATATTCTCATAACTTCTAATTCAATTATTGCACTTAATCTCCATAATTTTATAATAATTATTATTCTTTTATTTGTTAGTTAGTAACGAATACGATATGTATGTTGATATTGTTAATAATAATATCTTAGTGAAATATTAAGACACAAAATGATTTCCTTGTGAAATCAGGTGCATTTATACAATGAAGAATAACTACTGTAAAAAATAATATTGTAAAATTGGGTTAAAAATAAAGTTATTATTATTATTACGTCTCATGATTTGTCCGATGTAGCTGACGGACATTCAGGCTATTTTTGTTGAAGTGCCTAGATATTAGTAATTGTTATTTCCTATTAACAGTTATTTATATATTTGTTATTCATCGCTGAATTATACAATAAATAATTTATTGTGAAAACTTTATTATCAAATATCGATTATATTATCGAAGTATTAGACATCCATTTAAATTTGTGGTGCTTGATTTTATGTATTCAATCACGATGTGATTGTATTCATAGAAATGATAATGTCACATAAAGGAATTTGCACAATTTTAGATTACAGTACCAGTTAAAGTAATTGAACTGTTTTTAATTTGACTATTCAGGTTTCTCTTTATTGATAAAAGATAAAATTAAATAAGTGATATAACCACTGTTTAAGTTTGTTTATTAACCTTCTCAAACAAACTTAAATAAATTCACAGTGCATTATTGAGTAATAATAATAATTTTATATATTTGAAAGTAATTAATAAATAAATAAATAAACACCACAGAAATTAGACAATCCCCAATTCAAGAAGCCAGAGGCTTGTGCAGAAGGGGGTTACACATTGAAAAAACGCGGACATGCAACCAGATCCTCCGACAGTGCCGGAGCTGTGATTCGAACTTGGTGGCGTGATACCCATGTAATTAATTGCGATTGCCACCTCGCACCTTAACCAACGCATCTACGCATCGACCCTAGACGCTCCTCTAAATCCAAATTGGGAATTTGATATTATATTATACTTATACTTATGAAGATGTTCTAAAAGCTGCTTCTTAATGAATTTTTCTATAATTTTTGCAATATTACTAATAAGAGATATGGGACGGTAGTTTGAGATAATATTTGCGATGCCTTTATTAAACAATGGCTTTATAATGTATTGCAATGGTTTGAATATATAAATCAGAGATTGTTGAATTGTTTTTACCTGAATAGCATCAAGGCCCGGTGCACTATTGTTTTGGACTATTTATGATTTCATTTTCTGAGACTGAATACAAAATATCGAGTTTTTCATTATAGCTTTTGCATTTTCTGTCAAAATTTCATTCTGATTGCTTTTATTATATTTTGAGTCATTTTGTGTCCAGTTTCGGAAAAATAGCTATTAAATTCCCAAGAAATCTCCTTGGGTTTTGTTAATACATTATTTTCTGTTTGAATTTGAAAAAAAATAGAATATAAATGAAATAAATGATGACGTAGATTTCTCAATTAATAGACAGTGTATTAAATTTTACTAAGGGTTTAAATTAAGAGTGATTATTTTTCTAAAGTCATAGGTAAATAATATCAGAATAGAAACAATTGGTATCAAACTTTACATAAAAGAACTGGGAAAATTAATAATAAATTTTAGTTACTATGAACGCGCCATAATTTGAGTCCTAACTTTGCCAAACTTTTACAATAAATAAAATATCATTAGCTTGTTTTACAGTGAACCGAATAACACAAAGCTAAATTCTCTACCAAAAATACAAAAAATTTATTTCGGCCCCTTTCACCCCCAGAAGTATTACTGGATACTCTTGTATGAACATTAAGTAGATCACCACATACTTATTAAAAATTGATTTTCACTTCATTATGTTGAAGGGCTTGCAGATTAGCATCCCACTTGCTTTTGAACAATAAATTAGCCTATATTCTTCACCTGCTTGGCTCACATCCAGTATATCATGATATGCTGTGCATAGCAACGGTTGCAGTTTATTTCATTACAATGACTCGACGACCTATAAGAGACACTCTGCGACAACGGAGGGAATGGGTACAATTATTAGCAGGCATTAATACAGGACAGCGACTGATTTTTTCGAAAATTATAGAAATCCTTTTGGAGTATAGAATCACCAGCTTCGTTGATAAATATATTAAACCTGATAAATTCCAGTATGGCTTTCAGAAATATAATAATACACAAAGTGTAACCACTGACTTTGCGAATTACATGAATACATTGCTACCAATCTTGTTAAAAAAAAAAGTATGTGAACGATATTTGTTGACCGAAGAAAAGCATTTGATGTCGATCATAAAATCTTATTAAACAAGCTGCACCTAACAGGGTTAAGAGTAAATTTACACTCACTGATTAAATCTTATTTATACCGGGTGTTAGAAAGGTATGGGAACGGTGGAAAATCTCGAACACCCTGTGGGTGGGGTGAGGGGCGACTTTAAAATCTCAAATGGAAACCCCTATTTTTTATTGCGGAATCGGATTCTACGGCAAAAAATACGTAAATTTTATTCCGGGCATTTTTTTCGATTCTTTCAATTATAGTGTCCATGATTCCATCCAATTTGTACATTTTTTCTTCCTCTTTGATGAGATGCTCAACACAAATTTTCCAAATGTAAATGTAACTTACTTGAAATTAATTTCCTTCATGAATTTATATAATGAGGATTGAGAAAATTTCTGCAAATCTGGACAACTATTTATTTCATGTAGAATTTTGTGTAGGGTAGGCATTTCATTTTTGTAGAAGAAACTATGTATTATTTGTCGAATAGAGTTTTCATTGTTTCGTCAAATCTGGTAATAATTCCTGGTCTTCCTCCAAGTTTTTTTGGCCTGCGTATATTTCCAGTCTTTCTATATTCCCTTATCGTACGGAATACAGTTGATCTTGCAAGTCCTAACAGTAAAATCTTATTGTTCAGTATCTTGCCCACTGCATTCATAATTGTAGATACGATTTCACACATTTTGACCTTTGTTTTTCCACTCAACATCTGTTTATACATATTTATTACGCATTGCTTCTCAGATAATGCTAAAGCACCCAAATCTAATCATTTGCGTTTCCTTACTGGTGAAACTTCCACTTGAATTTGCCACAACATCCATATTGGAAAACTTCCAGAATATGTATATATAATAAATATAAATAACATATAATTAGTTCTGTAAAGAACTGTTTCCTTTTGCTTTCAAATTTCTACAAACGAGAATGAGCGATGATAAATAATTAAAACTGACATGTCAAAATTTACGATTTGGCCTAGTGTAAAACTGGCGAACGTGCAGCCAATCACATGTGTATGATTTAGCGCGGCAAATTCAAAAGAGTCCTCCTGGTTTAAAAACAGACTATAGCTACTCGTGTTGACAAAAAAACATTCAGTTTGAAAACAATATCTGTGATAACTTGGTTTTTATGAATGTTTTTTTTTAAGTGTTCTTAATAACAGTATTTGTTTTGTGAAATTTCTACGAGAACCTTCAGTTCCTTCCAACTTTTGTAGAAGCAGGAGCGCACTTTTGTACGGAAAAAGCTATTTCATTTTTCATTAGTTCTCGCGTTTTTTTTGTGCATAATGGCCACTTTAACAGAGGAAGAGAAAGTTTCTCTTTTAATGATGCGAGGGTGGGAACTTTCCATGTAGATCAAGTGGGAATTTCGAAATCTACTGTGTCCTGTACCATCAAACGATTCCTAGACACAAGGACAAATAAAAATCGCCCAAAATCTGAAACATCGGAAGCTCGACAAATGGAAATGGCCCAGGCATTTGTTGAAAATCGAAGGTTATCAATCAGAAAAGCCAGTCAACAGCTTGATATGAGTACATTTTCAGTTCATAAGAATTTGAAACTTTTGAAATTTCATCCTTACAAAATTCACCTTCACCAAGAGTTAAATGAAGATGATTCTGATCGGCGACTTGAATTTAGTGAATTAATGATGGAAAGGAGTAACTAAAACCCAAATTTTTTGTCATCTCTACTTGTCTTCTCAGATGAGGTAACTTTCGAAGTGGAAAAGTTAATGGCCATAATTTCAGATATTGGGGTGACGAAAACCCTCACTGGATGCTTGAAACACACACGCAGTATTCACAAAAATTAAATGTTTGGGCAGGAGTTTTCAGAGATCGAATCATAGGACCGTTTTTCATAGATGGAAATTTGAATGGAGAGAAATACCTGGAAATGTTGACAAATCAAATAGTTCCCGCAATACAAGAGATTGCTGGTGATGAGTTCGATAATGTTTGGTTCCAGCAAGATGGGGCTCCTCCACATTATTGAGATATTGTTGAAAGTACCATTCAAATAGTCCCTTATTTGAATGGTACTTTCGAAAATCTATGGATAGGTCGAAGAGGAACTATTGAATGGCCAGCAAGATCTCCCGACCTCGCGCCACTTGATTATTTTGTTTGGGGCTACGTGAAGGGTAGTAAGGTTTATTTCACTAAACCTTGTGATTTGGAAGAGCTGAGGCAACGCATAATAAACATTTTTGCAGAAATACCACCTCAAATGATAAGAAGTGCTATTGAAAATTTTTACGTTCGTCTTGGACAATGCCAAGAAGTCAATGGGCACCATTTTGAACACCTGCTATAATCTTGAAATTAAAACCTGTTAGTGTAGCAGTTAAGCTGTAAACTAATTGCCTCAACTGGCCGAAATCCTCACCTTGCCTTAAATGGCTGAGTTACCTCCTTGCCTTCGCTGGCTGGGATCAAGAACTTGTTGAAGTGGCTGAATTAAGAGGTAAAACCACTGTTAGTTTTTTTTTAAATCTGTAAAAAATGTAAATTGAAAATTACTAGCTGCTAATAAATTTACAGAATGTTAATAGTTGTTGTAATTTCCGCACGACCGTGTAAAATCACTGTTCTCAAAACAGCTCGGGAAATTATTCACTCTGAGATCAGTAGTTTTACTTTTCGTATTTTTTTAAGTATGCATTCAAAACTTTCATGTTTCCACTCAATTTTTTGCGATTGCAGCGACACCTTGCGAGAATCGAAAAAAAAGCCCGATATAAAATTCACGTATTTTTGG
Source organism: Leptura quadrifasciata (assembly GCA_963675555.1). NCBI lineage: Eukaryota > Metazoa > Arthropoda > Insecta > Coleoptera > Cerambycidae > Leptura > Leptura quadrifasciata. The sequence continues at coordinate 90,989,666 of OY776680.1, read as the reverse complement.
CCGTAGAATCCGAATCCGCTATAAAAAATAGGGATTTTCATTACAAATTTCAAAGTTGCCTCGCCCCACCCACTGGGTTAGGGGTGGGAGAGTCGAATCCACACCCACCACCCACAGGGTGGTGGATGGGGAGGTCACTTTGGTATCAGTAGATAGTTTTTTGAAAACTTTTTGACACGTATTTTTTTATTTTTCGATTTGATGCAAACTGTTCGAGATTTTCCACCGTTCCCATACTTTTCTAACGCCCGGTATAACAGACAGCAGTATGTTAGTATTGATAATGTTGAGAGTGATAGACTTAGTATTAATTGTGGAGTGCCTCAAGGTTCGGTCCTAGGGACCCTATTCTATCCATTGTACGTTTTAAGTTTAAAAGTGGCTCACTTAAATGTTTAATACTATACTTTTGCCGATGACACAATATTAGATAACGACACAAATCTGAATTTCCTTGAAAGCTCCTCATCAATGAAGATTTAAAAAGATACACTAGTTTGCTAACAAAAAACAAACTAAAAGTCAATGAACAAATTACAACACGTATGATCTTTATCCAAAAAAATATGAATTTTCAGGAACTTATTATTGAGGATCGTTCCAATTATTGTAAGAAATGTGCAATTTTTCATGAATATTTGTAAAACTGCATCAACTTTTTGTGAATGTCACTTTGACGGTTAGTAATATTCGAGTTGTAGTTGAAGTCTCCATTTTAATTATGTTACTTCATAGTCATGACTGAAAATCTGTGATGATAGTAACTAAGGAATAGTATATTCTGTAATAAGTTTGGAATGAAGCATATTCTGCACAAGCGGAAGTTTGTCATCCGAGCGAAGCGAGGAGAACGGTCTGCGATCATACGCGAGATACACTATATGTGTACGATCTATCGTTTTCGAGTTTTTATCGATTTTATCATGAAACAAGTGTTCTGATAGCGTGCCATAAAGATGTTTAAAAATTCATATCTCTGCACATATTGATCGAATGGAACTGAAAAATAAAAGGAAACTGTTCGTAATCGAATTCTCTACAACTTTCATTTGAAACATTTTGCGATCTGAACGACCATTTTCGAGATTTTAGCAAAGAACGCGCTCGTTTCCGTTGTGTCGCAAAACTGTCAAAATTTCAAAACTGTATCTCGGCTCCAATAGGTCGTACGAAGTTAAAAAAAAAACGAAATTGTGCAGATTTTTATTACCGATAATTTTCTATATGTACATATTTTACAGTAAAATTGATACTTTCCCGAGTTTTTTGCGATAAACCGATTTTTTTACCTATTTTTTCCCTCCCTCCCCACAAAATAAGCCTGTTCCCAAAATTTTAGCCCGCTCTGAATTATTTCATCCAAATTTTTAGATATATTTGGGGACATGTGGTAACACTCTTTTTAGAAAGGCACAAACCTTGCAGAATAAAATACTAAAAATTTTATTTCAATTTGAGCATAGAACACCCACAACCTGATTCTGAAACAAACCTACTCAATCTAGATAAAGTGCTAATGCTGGAACAATGTAAATTCATATATAAAATTACATATAAAAAAATGTAATACACATTAACGACTGATAGCTCTGCTACAAAATAACTTTCAAACCGAGGACTAGAATGAAACTAGGTTTTAATAACTTTCTATGTAAAATGTAAAAACAATATTTTTTTACCCTGTATCTCAAACTTTGAGACTTCTGCATTGAATTTTGTGGAACTACACACCAACTTGAGCATCTTTGTTTTTTCAGAAATGAACAGGCATCACTACGCACTTTTCGTAAGGAACTGCCGCTTGATTTTCTTGCTGAGGAGGGATTTCTCACAAGGGGACCTCAACATCTTCAGACCAGCCGAATGGAGATGGAAGATTCCACAGGTAAGATTATTTTTATAGCCACATTTTAAGACCGTCATGAAAACTGTTTATTTAGGTTTGCGATGATCAATGGCACCACTACGCTGTCAATGTAAGGTTCCCAGACATTGGACTTTACGTCGATGGACAGTTGTTCCACCCTGAGAAGAAGAACCCAGAAGTTATAGATGACTGGCCCCTGCACCCTACCAAAGGAATTAACACGACGCTCGCTGTTGGAGCTTGCTGGCAGGTAAATCACAGGTTTTTTTAAAATCTAGTTCAAATGTCAGAATCATTTCGTGTTTTGGATGTTAAAATTCTCCCAAAAGTTGAGATATTATAAAGAATATCTAGAACAATATCTTCGTTATTAGTGTGATATAGTGAATCTAAGTATGAAATGCAACGCGAAATCAGAAGAATAAAGAACGAGTGGTGGGCAAGCAATGCCAGAGAAATTCAAAGGTACGCCGATTCACACGACTACAGGAATTTCTTTCAAGGAGTAAAAGTAGTGTACGGCCCCAGTCAGAAAAATATGTGCCCTATTAAAGATTTAAATGGAAATCTCCTCAAAGAAGACCAGGAAATAAGAGCCCGATGGAAAGAACACTACTCTAACATTCTTAACCAGCAAAGTCAAGCCGATCACGATATTATAAATCTTATCCCTCAATATGACACCTTCGAAGACTTAGATAAACCACTAACAGCGGAAGAGATCTTAACCGCCATTGGGCAGCTAAAAAATAACAAATCTCCCGGCGCCGACTCACTCCCAGCTGAGATCTTTAAAGCTGTGTCGTCAGAGTTCATACCCTACCTCAAAAAACTGTTTGATGTCGTGTGGGAAAGTGGTCAAGCTCCGCAGGAGTTTCGTGATACACTTTTAATCAACCTCTTCAAAAACAAAGGGAGCGCTGCGGACTGTGGAAATTACAGGGGTATAGCTCTCCTGGCTGTTGGAGGGAAGATACTCACTAAAGCGATGGCAAATAGGCTAACACCTGTTATGGAAAAGTTACTTCCTGAAACACAGAGTGGCTTTAGACCAAACCGAGGCACATCTGATCTAATCTTCACACTTAAACAGTGTCAAGAAAAAGCACTCGAACATCAAGGAGAAATTCGCATGGCCTTCATTGATTTAACCAAGGCGTTTGACTCGGTGGACAGGGAAGTGCTCTGGAAAATTATGCTCCGCTTAGGTATCCCTAGAAAATTTGTGGAAGTATGTCCCAGTCTACATACAAACAACAACGCCCAGGTTATGTATAATAATGAGGCAACCGAACCTTTCCAAACCCTCACTGGAGTTAGGCAGGGATGTGTCCTGGCACCCCTACTTTTTAATTTGTTTACCACTGCTCCAACAATTATTGTTGACAACAAACTGACAGTCAGAGGAATAGGTCTCAGATACCGTTCTGATGGCAGTCTCTTTAACATAGGGCGCTTTAGAGCTTTCACGAAGACACGCACACGATTCATTTGTGATCTCCAGTATGCGGATGACTGTGCACTTTTAGCCTCTACGCCGGAAGAGCTTCAAGAACTTTTAGATGTGTAAGCCCAGAGCTATGATTCCTTGGGACTTAAAATCAACATTGGAAAGACTAAGATTATGTCAACTCCTCATCAAGTGAACCAAATAGACATTACACTTAACGGAAATTCTCTTGAAGTGGTGGATCAGTTCAATTACTTAGGCAACGTTGTTAATGACAAAGCAAACATGGACAGCGAGATTCGCAATAGAATTAACACTGCATCTAGAGCACTCTGGGGACTTAGTGAAAGCTGGGTCACTTACCGTCGTCATGTGAAAGAATTAGAACGTTTTCAGCGAAGACACCTCAGAAGTATGATGAAAATCCGTTGGTTCCATCACATATCAAACGTGGAAGTACTCAGGAGAGCAAAAAGCCTTCCAATTGAGGTGCTTATTTCAAGAGCACGCCTAAGATGGGCAGGTCACGTTCATCGTATGCATGATAACCGCCTTCCTAAATGTACACTTTATGGTGAATTGCTAAGCGGTAGAAGAAGGCGTGGCGGTCAACGAAAGAGGTTCAAAGACGTTCTCCATGAAAATCTAAAATCCTGCGGTATTCCAGACGAGCAATGGGAACAACTTGCAGCGGACAGAACCGAATGGCGAGGGGTTGTGGCCAGCTATCAAGGAAATGTTGCTGCAAGAAGGCCGAATCCAAGACCTAACCAGGTCTATGTTTGTCCTGACTGCGGTCGACATGTGCTCTCCCGAATTGGCCTCTATAGCCATAGTCGTATGCACCGTAGATGAATAGGAATTACTGTAGACTACACCTTTTACTTGTTTTTTATTACACACAATCTATCGACTGTAACATTTTTTTTATACTCAGACTCGAGTAAAGGCTAATAATAATAATAATAGTAGTGTTTGTTACATCTTCCATATTCTTTGACTCTCAGTACTTTCTTTAAACCTTATATCATAACTAATTTTATGTTTGTTTTATTAGGGATCTGACAACAAAATGAAACACCACTTGAAAGGCTACTTGGCTGGTTTGAGCATTTTAGTAGGCGAAAATGAAAAACCCGAAGTGTTGAGCTGTTTGCACCAATGTAAAGAAAGTTTACAGGTTAGAAATGATTTTTTTTTGTAACGCTATGTAATTTTAACAAACACAGTTCTAGACAGTGTATATTTCTTGCACATTTCTCCACACTTGTTTCTGTTTAGGTCCCAGCTATGGAATTGCTTCAGCCCGGCATGGAACTCCTCACTAATTCGGATTTAACGGAAGTGACTGTGGAAGGCGACAACCGCACCAACCTCGAAACACTCGTCCGCAGAATTGGCTATGCCAACTCTCGCGAGTTTCCCACGCCAGGCCGCAGGAACCTCCGTCTCACCACGACAGTGACGTGCGATAATGGCAAGCAAGTCAAGGTTCCCGACGCACAGACGTACGTCATGGTGCTTCGCCCACAGACTCCAAGCATAATGTTGAACGGTACTGGCAATATGGCGAGGAAATATGAGGATTTCAGGATGGGCGTTCGGGTGCTTGCCGATATACATATCACGGGAGAGCAGAAGCTGGACAAGTGCCAGCTGACGATTTACCCCAACCTCAACCCCGACCATGAGAACTTGAGCGTGCCAGAGGAGATGCTGAAGAGGCTCGGTATAGTATTTTCAAATAATGTAATGTAATGTCAAAACTTTGTTGTTCACTACTTAATTTGTCAATTCAGAAATTAGCAGCGCCATCTATTGATAGGTGATTTTCGTCTATATTTATTCTAAACAGTGTTAAATCCTTTGAAAGTCGATAACCACATATTCCTGCCAATATATATAGAGGATAAAATTTTGTGGGGAAAACTCGTTAAGTCACCAACAGTAAAACATATGACGAACTACTAGACATTTGAACTGCTCGACAAAAATGGAGAACTACAGGACATTTGAATTATTCAGTCAAATGGAAAACCACACTGTATCGGTACTGCCCTACCAAAATGGAGAACTACTGGACATTTGAACTATTTTTTATCATCAGACTGATACTGTGACCCTCACAATCTCCAGATAGTTGTTGACAAACTAGTACAAGTTTTGGCTAAAGTCTTCGGTGAATCGCCTATTGCTATGTAATTGTAAATAAAGTGCTGTATTATTGTCATTTGACTTGCTTCCATCAATTTTTACAACTAAATGAAGACTCTTATAGTTGCAACTTTACTGACAGACTTTGTTTTTATAGGCATGGCGGCCAGGGTATCCAAAGATGGAGTCACAATCACCGGTTCAGACATGGTCTTCAACTATCAACAAGTCCTTCGACAAATCGTGTATACTAACCGCAAACCTGCATACTACCTCAATAGAGTCTTCAAACTCACCTGTTCCGAATTAAATGGAAGATTTACGTCCAATGAATACGTACAAACCGTAAGTTTGTTGGGTTTCTGTTTACCCTTCGATAAAATTAACTTTTTTTTTTTTTGTTGCAGCTAACTGTAATTCATCCCCAACCCAAGGAAACCATCGCACATGCCACCATCAATAAGCACAGCGTCGAGGTACGCCCGGCATCCATCGTTTCACACGACTATATGCCATCGGAACACCTCATGGCTTCGAGTGGTTCTCACGCAGTCACCATCATTGTGGTGGTATGCGTTGGCTTTCTTCTGTTCATGATCGTTCTGGGTGTGATTAGGATCAGAGCCGCACACCACAAAAGCTCAAGTGAAGAGGCACAAGACGGCGAGATGACTTGGGACGATTCCGCGTTAACCATCACAGTAAACCCAATGGAGGTGAGTTTATAATGTAGTCAGTTGGTGGTGCATCTTGAGACAGTTCTAGAATGTGATGGTTAAGAGTAACTGTTGATGAGTTGTTGTTTAGTACACCGTTAAAAATAATTTAATGTGATTTCATCGGATTGGGTTTTAATCTCCACTATGTTCAACCAGGTCATTGTTCTGTATATTAGTTGCATCTCTCAATCAAACTTTTTAATTTCCAGTAGCTCTTTGGAGACCAGTTATTCAAGCTAACAAATACATCTGTGGATGAGTTTTCTAAATGGTGTTGAAGCAATGGTCTAATTTTAAATGCTGACAAACAGTTTTTATGTCGTTCTTGCCAAAGAACGTTAAAAAAATTGAGTACACCTTGTTTTATATACAGAGTGTACCTTAATGACGTACTAATATTTCGGGATGTGATATGCCATTTTATGAAGAAAAGTTCATATGAATGTATGTCTGTCTAAATGTTTTGCTGCAGGGTGTTGAATTTTTTTTAAATCGTTATTTTTTAATATCCCCGAAAGTAGTTTAGCTATTATTTTCAATTTTGGCATGTGTTAATAGGATATTTTGTTTAGAAAAGTTATTTTATTGTTCCACTAGTAGTATCCCTGCAGACATGTCTTCTGATATTTTTTACCAAAAAAGTGGAATGCCACTGACGTTTTTCCTTGATTCCTTGAAAAACGAAATTTTTAAATTTTTTTATAGGCGTATAATCTAGAAACACTTATACTACATACAATTATATTAAAACACATTTTGCACAAAAAAAAAATAGTTTCTTTAGAAAAAACGTATACAGGGTGTCTCACCTGGAACTGAATTGATCGATATAGAGAAAAGTACGCATCAGAAAATTTTGAAAATTTAGATAATTACTAATGTCGGTATGGCCAATCCAACTAAAATAATTACAAGCAACTGGCACTTCCGTTTATACTGGAAGTCGATGCCAACTTGCTTATTTCAAATGGAACACCCTATATATTTTAGAGTTTTCGAAAAGAGCATGAAATTCTAAGTCGAAAATATGTAGCATATCCTATACCTAAACCTAGCCGTTTCAGAGATATTTGACATTTTATATAAAATTTGACAGGTGCAACGGTTTGCAAGAACCGTTATAACTTTCTTCGTGTAAAAGATCTTGATTTGCTTCTTGTCACGTAAAAAGAACACAAGGAGAACTACGTTCTAAAACTGAAATAAATTCAATAACATCATACCAAGTGTTCCGTTTTTCGCGATACATTTTGTCAACTTCAAACCGCAAAAACTTGTTTAGGTCAAATGGAACACCCTGTATTTTTTTACGTCAAGTTGTGTAAAATTGAATTCCCTTTTTTCTGATATTAGCATTGTGGGAGTTAAAGTTACAACTTTTTGAAATATTTGCGATTTTATTAGAAATTCATGAATTGTTGTAATCATTTCATCAAAATAGCCAGGATTAGAAACAATCAGTCATTATCTTATGTCAAAAAATGCCAGCATGTTTAAATTATACCAACGAAAACTTTTTAAATTTGTTTATTATTTATGGAGAATGTGATAAAGTAATATCAAGAACTTGCAGCACATTTGCTACTCGATATCCAGAAAAACGGAAACCGTCACCAAACACTGTAAAACGCATACTGGAAAATTTTAAAAATTATGGCTCTGTCAAGGCAAAAATGTAAAGAAGAAAGCCCATTGTTGATGACGAAAACATTGAAATAGTCATTCTGGGATATTTTCATGCATTTCCAAGGATGTCATTAAGACAAGCTGCTCTGGAATCGGGACTATGCAAGGATTCAATTCACAGAATCTTATTAAAACATAAGTTTCACCCATTTTCATTCCATATGGTTCAAGGATTAAAAGAAACAGATTTCCTAAGAAAACAGAATTTTTGTGAGTTTATTCTAATAAGGTCTGAGGGTCACGATTCTTATTTGGGAAATATTATATGGACAGATGAAGCAAAATTTACTAAAAATGGACTTCTTAATAGACACGATTCGCATTATTGGAGTGACTCAAATCCTCATATGTTCAGAGAGCGAAACTTTCAGGAAAGTTGGCAGTTCAATGTTTATTGTGCCATAAGAAACGATAGAGTGGTGGCATTACAATTTTATGAGGAAAATTTAAACATTAAATTAAACTTTTTTTTTTTTTTAGGTGAAAGATATCTGAATATCTTACAAAATTTAAATAATAACTTTAGAAAATTCACCTCTCGCCGAACATAGAAACATTTTTTATCAGCACGACGGTGCTCCCCCATATAACGCATATTTAATTAATAATCATTTACAAGAAACTTTTTATGATCAATGGATTGCCAATAATAGACCTTTCTTATGGCATCCTCGCTCGCCCGATTTATCAGTTCTGGATTATTTCATTTGGAGAACTATTAAAAATGAAGTTTATGAGAGCCCATTAACAACCATTGAAGACTTTATGCAAAGAGTAAGAAATGCATTTCAAAACATATCACAGGATTCAGTTAGAAGAGCTACCCATGAGGAACTAATCCGAAGGTGCGAAAAATGTGTCGAGGTTCGAGGGCGGAATTTTGAGAAATTATTAAATTAAAATGAAATCATATTTTAAATTGGTCTTATCTCTGCTATTTTAGTTCATGCCATATCTTCAATTCGATTAATACGCATGTTACAGTGTTAGTGTTATTTTGTGTTTTTGTGGATATTGAGTAGCAAATGTGCAGCAAGTCTTGATATTACTTTATCACATTGTCCATAAATAATAAACAAATTTAAAAAGTCTTGGTGGGTGTAATTTAAACGTGCCGGCATTTTTTGACATAAGATAATGACTGATTGTTTCTAATCATGGCCATTTTGATGAAATGATTACGACAATTCATGAATTTCTAATAAAATCGCAAATATTTCAAAAAGTTGTAACTTTAACCCCCACAATGCTAATATCAGAAAAAAGGGAATTCAATTTTACACAACTTGACGTAAAGAAATACAGTTTGTTCCATTTGACCTAAACAGGTTTTTGCGGTTTGAAGTTGACAAAATGTATCTCGAAAAACGGAACACTCGGTACGATATGGTACGAAAAGTACCACAAAATAAGCCTGTTCCCAAAATTTCAGCCTGTTCTGAATTGTTTCATCCAAATTGACGAATTTCGTCCCATTTTATTGTGCTAAGACAGATACGTGTAATAAATAAGAGTACTTGTAACAATTGACGGCAAAAAAATTGAGCAAGTTAGTGAATTCAAATATCCAGGAGTTATAATTGATGAGCACCTAAAATTTTTTAGCCACGCAACATATGTCACAAATAAAGTTACAAAAAAAGTAAACTTATTATGTAGAATAGGCTTGGAGCTCAGTCGTCAGTGGATGAAGGCAACTATAAATATACAAATCTATTATCCAACCGCATTTTAATTATTGTTCAACAATACTTTTTTTACCAAACAACGCTGAACTATCAATATTACAAAAAGAAACAGAACTAAGCCCTACGTATTTTATTGAAAAAGGACAGATTTACAACTATAAGACAGCTATTATCTGATACGAACTTCATCAGCGTAAAACAAACTTATTTTTAACATATTAATATTTATTTACAAAATACTACATAACTTCCAAACCAGTTATTAGAAAATGATGCTTCGTAAGGGACATACACAACCATTTCACAAGATCAAGAGAAAATTTCTGTATTCAAAGTGTTAGTACGAAATTCTGTCAAAACAATGTGGTTCATAATGGATTGAAAATATATAACGAATTACGAAATCTAATAAAGGATAGCTCTAACTTACAAAAGACTATGCCAAGTTTCAAAAATTTAATAGAGATCTAATTCACCAATATTTAATTAGGGTTGTACATATACAGGGTGATTTATCTAAACATGCGGAAAATTATTCAGTGGGTTGTCCCCACCAAAAGAAGTTAAAAAAATTAAGAAATAAGAAGTGCGCCGCCTATGACTAACCAATCTGACGTAATACGGTGCAACGAAATCACTTCCTTTCTTATGTGGTATGGGTAAAAACGATTCTCGCGTATAGGGTACTTATTGAAGGGTCTTGTTCTAGTAATTCTAGAACTTCCTCGTCTACTTCAACAGGACGATTTACTACACGTTCTCTGTCGCCTGGTAAACAAAACCCGGTGTCACAAACTCGTTGCACTGCACTTAAATTTTTTCTCATTGGGTTTGCGCCTATGGGGAAATTTTCTCCCATATTTTCGTACAGCCCCTGCAAGACTTCCATTCATTGCACCATAGGTTAATATCATGTCGCAGTACTCTTGCGACGTGAACTCTGGCATAATCGATATTTGCAAATACAGTTTAAAATTTAAAAAAAATGGAAATGCTCTAAACGGAAGTCGAAGAGTCACTGAACTGAATAGTGAATACGTGGCGCACTGACCTTAGACAACTAAGACAGCTGATATTACCTGCTAAACAAACAAGCGACAGGTGTGTGAACACGTCGAGATAGCATAACTCACCCGTTCAGAAGCGTATCTTTGCAGGTTTTAATGAAAAAAAATATAATAAATTACCTCGGATCGCTTTAAAATTTTACAGAGGCTTTCCCACATAACAGACATGTATACCAGTTTATTTTCCGCATGCTTACATAAATCACCCTGTATGTGTTGTAATTATTTTGTGTTAGTAGCCATTTATTTGTATTTACTTGTATATTTGAATTTACTATTGTATAGCGTAGGCTAATAGAGAGTGTTATTATTATTATTATTATTACAAACCTCATAGTCTTTGCCCCTTTACTATCTGCACTTATGAAATCACGATTATTGCCAAAAATTGCTCTCATCATGACTGCATCTACTTTAAAGAGACGAATATTTATCGAGTAAAATTTTTTTGTTATATTCCCAACTTGTTATAGTACGCAAAAATAGCATTTTTAAAATTCAGGCATGTTCTTCATTATCCAGCAAAATTATTTTACAATGCTTTTGTCTTGCAGAATGCAGAAAGGAAACTAGAGGGCAACACTGTCGAGTACACCGATACAGAACAGTCGGACTCTGAGAGCTCATCAGACGACGAAAACATGGACGGGCCCTGTCGGGTGGCCGACTCTTCAGATGAGGAAGACGAGCAACCTAGTCGCATCCGCAAGCGTGACTACCAGAACGTCAGTCAGCTTGAATGGGACAACTCCACCATGTAAAGTAGTTATTAAGAACGTAATCAACTGTTGATGTGGCGGAGTGGGGTGGGCGGTAATTTTTCGATAATCAGGGGAAGGTACAATACGTTCAGGGGGTTTGGAAAAAACTGCAAGGTAAACAGTTACCTTTAAAAGCACAAATTTGCGTTTTCCTCACTACGGGCGTGGCTTTCTTGCCGTCTTACAAAACACAGAGGACTCCGTCTTTAGTTCAAACCTCCCAAACAAGGAATTGATTATACAGACTCTATGAATTGATTGAAGATGCGAGAAGGTACGCCGAAGCCAAATTTTTAGTTTGTCCCGTAAATACGGCAAAAAAAATATACATAGCAAAAAGTTCCTCCATCATAAATGACCTTGGAAAAGGATTATGTATCCTTTTCTCTGCATAGAGGATTGCTAAATTTCCACAGAAATTTGCGTCACGAGTTAAGACAAAGACTGAATATTAGTAAATTATAAATGTATTTACATTTTAAATATCCTGTTGTGCAAGCGGTTACTTTGTGATAGTCAATCATGACGATATATTAAAACACTTTACTTTGTTTCTATCACTAATTTATTGTAACTTGAACGTTAATGCAGTTTCGGTACTTAATGTATTATTATCAAAGTAATGATCAGTGGCGGCTGCTCCTAAAGGGCACAAGAGCACTTGCCCCCCAAAGGTAATTCAGCCATATTTATTTTTATCCATTTTAACGTTTTTATCAACATAATAAACCCCAAAACTAATTTCCGACGCTATCGCTACGTTGCAACTTGAGTTTGCCAATATCTACTTCCCAAAGTAGATTTTGTTTACGACGTTACTACGGCCACGACACGCGCCTTATGCTCTAATGCAGGCACAGTTCACTTGTGTACGCTTCGCTTCAGTCTCAGTCTGCATGCAATCGTAGAATCGTATCTGATATTTATATTGTCTGAAAGTTATTTGTGGCATTCTACGAATATTCTTTCCTATTATTTGGGTTTTCTACCACATGTATTATTATCCTATTCAAAAACAAATCGCTGAATCTACAAAATAATAGAATTATTGGAAAAAAGCCTCTGCGCCCGTGACGTTTACGTCAAAGGAACAGTCAGAGGTTATGTTTTGCAAATAATATAAATCGGAATAAACACAGAAGTAATGTATTTTGCCGACGTTTTGGAAAGTAGTCTCTTTCCGTTTTCAAAGCTTTTTTTTGTTTTATTTATGTTTGCGTGCTCTCGCTGCTTGAATCGCGAGTTCTGTGTTTTGTTATTTGTTTATTTCGTTTCGTTTAGGCACACATAAGACATTTAAAAATGAATTCAGTGTCTTATATTTTAAGTAACAGACCGCTGAGCTATGAGGATAAAGTTTGTATAAAAAAATTAGGGAGGCCCATCCTGGAATTAAATATAAAAAACTACCGTGGGCAAAATAAGACAATTTAATAGATATTTTAAAAAAGAAAATGCATAAGTTTTCGTGGATGTGTCGGTGTTCTGAGCGAAATAAGCTGTTCTGTTTTGTTTGCCTTTTAAGCAACAATTTTGCAATCTCCACGTGGATTCAGGCGGGAGTACACAATTTGCAACATTGGCAGGAAAGAGCAACGAAACATGCGAAGAGTGCAACACATTTATATAATTTAGTGGACTATGAAGTTTTAGGTAAAAGTGACATTCGTAAACAGTTGGTGCTTATCTCGAAAATATACGGGCTCTTAACGAAAAGGTCAATAAAAATCGTCATATTACGACATTTAATAATGCGCATTAAATTTTGTGGTGCATTTGAATTAGCACCGTGTAGACACGATGAACACGAAGAATCACAAAATCGAGGTATATTTCGAGGTTTAGTTGATTTCACATCTGAGTTAGATTCAGTTTTATTGGCTCATATAACAGAGGCTACGGTATTTAATGGATCCTCTAAAACCATTCAAAATGAGCTCTTAGATGCTATATTACAAGTCTGCAAAAGGAAATTTTGGATCAAATAACAAAATCTAATTTTCTAGCTATTGAAGCTGACGAGACAACTGACTCGTTTAACCAGCTTTTGGTGTAATATTTTGCTATATTTTTGAAGGAGAAATTTATGAAAGGTTTTGGACTTTTATTCAGAGGAGTATACACTGCGGAAAATATATTGGGGGCTATAATGCTTGAATTCAATCATCTTGCAGTTCCTGCATATAAATTAATAGCTCAAAGTTATGACGAAGTCTCAGTTACGAGTGGAAGAATAGCAGGCATTCCATCGCTTATCAGGAAAAAATACCCGTATGCATTTTATATTCATTGTTACGCTCCTCAGTTCAACCTAATACTGGAAAAGGCTGCATCTTGCAAAAAAAAGTTAAAAATATTTTTTGCTGAATTTCAATTCTTTTAGTTCGTTTTTTTCTCGACCAACAAAAAGAACATCACTTTTGAATGAAATTGCAAAATGAAGACTTCCGCGGACGATTATAACTAGATGGAATTTCAAAACAAGAACCATCGACACCATGTATGAAAAAAAAACTAATTCGCGAATGTTTGGAGAAACTCCTAGACACAGAGGAGGACCCTAAGACAATATCTGAAGCGAATGGCCTGCTGAAAAATTTAAATTCCATAGATTTCGATTGTTTTCTAGAAGTAACTCATTGGATCAGTCCACATGCCCAATCTCGCGGAGTTGACAGTGTTTATATTCAAAAATGTTTAAAAACATTTGAATCTTGGATTGACGAAATCAGAAAAAAAAAGATAAATTTGGAAGTGCCTAGACCTGAAGAAATAAATAGTGAAAGTGAAGGACCTAGCCGAATGGGAAAACAAACACGCACTAAACGCGGTCAGTTTGATCCATTTGAAACTAATCGAGTTGCGGCTAAAGAATATTGTGATGTTTTATTGTTGAGATAGATTTGATTTTACTGGACATTTGTCTGCAGCTAAACTATTTTCTTCAGATTTGTTTCCAACTTACACAAGACAGTTTTCCCGAAAACACGTTTATAGGGACTGTAGAAGTTTATAATGTTTTAATAGACAAAGAGAAATTAAGAACTGAATTGAAAGTTATTTATGGCAGGGATGATATGTGCTGCGATGAGGTCTTGTGGCATTTATTAATAAAAATAATTTGGAGGAAGGCCCACAAAGGACGTGCAAAATTTTAAGTATTATTTGTACTACACTTATAACGACGTGCGAATGTGAAAGAGGTTTTTCTACGTCAAAAAGAATAAAATGTTTCCTAAGGAACATTATGGGCCAAGAAAGGCTTAATGCATTTTCGATTTTATCAATTGAAACAAATATGATTCAGTTAATTCCTGACTTTGACAATAAAGTGATAGACATTTCCGCAGCTAGTAAGGAATGTAGAATGGATTTTATATATAAATAAAATGTCTTTGTTTGTGTGTGTATGTGTATGTACTAAATCTTAAAATGGGAGGACACATTTGAAATTTCTGGCTTATTTTTTATGCAGCACACAATTTTGAGAGAACAAAGAAAATTGTGAATGGTTCTCTGGTAAGTTAATTTTAATATACCTACTATTTCTCAATGTCAAATGTGTGGCCCTCTATAAAATTAACCACGAGCCGCCACTGCGAATGATTCAAACGAATGAATTTACAAAGGGATGCCAAGATATTTAACTACATTCTGAGAGGAGCATTGTAAAGATTATCATTAAAGTTATGTACATTAGCTTTCAGGAATTAAATTAATGGATTTACCAAGGGTTATAAGGTATTTAACTAAATTGTGAGTAAACATTACCGAGATTTAAATGCAAATTAGTTTTCAGAAATTAAATACATTGGAAAAGGATAGATATTGATATAGGTCTGTCTGGTCATTTAGAAGATTATTGTTGGCACTTTTATTGAATTTAATAATTTCTATTGCTTCTAATAAATTGAATTTAAAACATTTTTCTTTCATTTGTAATATATATGTAGATTGTTTATATTCAGAAAATTATGACTTGTCTCTGGAATACGGTTTGCAAAAGCTGGATCTGCCTTTTGAAGTCTAAAAGAGCATAAGTGTTCTTTGTACCTAATTTCAAATGAACGACCAGTTTGACCAATATACAATATATTACAATCCGGACGTACTAGTTTATAAACTACTGATTTTTTAAAGTTGGTTGGTTTCATCTTTGGCGTTATATAATATAAGTATTTGTCAGTTCAGATGGCAACTTAGAGCTGACTTTTCGATTATGTGATGACAAAATGTTCCTAATTTTTTCAGAATTGCTGCCATAATACATTAGTATGTCCGGATTGTAATACCGTCTATATAGGTCAGACTGGTCGTTCACTTGAAATCAGGTACAAAGAACACTTACACTATTTTAGACTTCAAAAAATAGATTCAACTTTTGCCAACCATATTCTTGAGACAAATCACAATGTTCCGAATATAAACAATCTATATATATTACATATATAATATATAAGATGGCCTGGGGCTAATAAGAACACGGGGCCCACACACCCGCAACATTGTTAGTACTAATCATCATTATTTTGGAAGTAATTTGGGCGTTTATTTAAATATTCTTGTCTTATATTATCGGTAATTTATGCGGGCCATAAAGCAAGGTATTGTTCAATTTGCGCTTGAGAATGAGATACATTTTGTTTTTGCATATTAGGCAATGCGGTTTTCGGGATTGGATATTTTCGGCTTCACATTTTCAATATGGATACCACGAATTGTGCTATATTTGACAGACCGGTGCCGCTTGATTGGCTTGATGTTGAACATGTTGGCTCTTCTTTATTTTCAAATAAATCGGAATTAGAAACTAACGCTAATGGAGATTGCTTAACTTCGAAAAAATCAGTATCTTTAGGTAATTTTTATATATTTTCTGTCTGTAATTCACGAGAAAAAAGCTTCAGTCGTTTTACTTTCGAAAGGTATCTGATTTTTTATGAAAAAAATTAAAATAATGATTAGAGAATCTGGTTCAGTGGAAAATCAGTGTTTTTTCTTAGAACTCACTGAAGCTGTCCCTTATAAACAATCCTATTTAATTTTAAAAATAAATTATATTATACAGGAGGGTGTTTGGCAGATGGTTTGCCAAACAGTAAGAGTGGACAGGTGGGGCAGTTTGGAACATATTTAACCTCAATGACCTTTATACAAAGTCGCACGGCTATCAAGATATCATCTTTCTTTGTTATTTTCGAAAAATTCCTAAAATTCAATCTCCCAGCTTTTATAACTCATTTTTATGGTTCTAACAACTAAAAACAATTTTTGTTTTTTAACGTATGTATGTTCCAATGAAATAGATAACTAACGCTGATAAATAAGAAAAAAAGAGTCCTATTAAATTTTCCCCAATGCAGCTCAGAATTCCTTATAAATAACTATCACCGATTTCTTCAAGTTATTTAAAACTTTGTATGAAATGATATTCCAATAGAAAGAGCATAAACTAGAGAGCATTTGATCGTTTTAATCGCTTTCAGTTTATCTTTTTTAAATGCAATATGGAAAGTTGAATTTTAAAACAATGTCTACCCATTGTTGAAAGTCTGTTAGCTCACAATTTTTTTTCTTCTTTATCAGCGTTAATTATCGATTTCATTGGAACTGAGATACGTTAAAGATACATATATAAAATATTTTTAGTTGCTAAAACTATAAAAATATGAGTTATAACAGCTGAAAGGTTGAATTTTGGAAAATTTTCAAATATAACAAAAAAGATGATAATACCTCGAAAACCGTGCGACTTTTCATAAAAATCATTGGAGATAAATATGTTCCAAATGGCCCCACCTATCCACCCTTTCTGTTATTCTTTACAGTAAACTATAACTACAGCAAACATAATTTAATAACATTTATAAAACAAATATCTATTGCGTTTAGCAGAGTCACTAAGATATTTTCTGTTGTGATTTGACATTTTCTAACTATAGTTTTTTCAAATAAACAATACGACAATAATAATAATTATTATCTTCGATTATATTAGACTATAAGGGCTGAGTAACTATTCAAATTTTAACTCATTTACTGTTATTATTAACCGAGCTGCAACTGTATAGTTCACACTGGCGGGATTTTATCCCCCGCCTCGCAATCCTCAGTGCCGGAATGCCGTGTTAAATAAGTAAATATAATTTTACAACAGTTCAAAGTACCAGATGTAATAGCACATAAATGATGGTTGACGAACCCAAAATCTTTTAATTTAGTATCCTCTGTTTACCTACCATTGACAATAAGGGTTTAAAGTGCCGAAACACGTGGAGTTTCAATAAAATTTAGAAACGTTCCATTTCATGTTCCTAAAATCCAATATTTATTTCACTCTATGGTCTATCGTTACAGGGTAGGTATGCCAAACGTTGACTTTTGATACTCCGGATTGTTTCATTACACTATTTTACAACTACTGACGTTTTCATTTTATTTCACATACTAAGTAATTCTGGCTTTATTCTTGATTCGCATTGCATTCGAGGTTTTAAAATATGTAAAGTCGTCAGGGGCCCTAACCACAATGGGGCCTGGGGCTATAGCCCCTCCAATCCGGGACTGATCTTTTCCCAATGTGTTTAATTTCTGAAAACTAATTTGCATTTAAATCTTGGTAATGTTTACTCACAATTTAATTAAATACCTTACATCCCTTTGTAAATTCATTTATTTAATTTCTGAAAGCTAATGTACATAACTTTAATGATAATCTTTATGTCTACTCTCAGAATGCAGTTAAACATCTTGGCATCCATTTATAAATTCATTCATTACAATCATTCGTTTGATAATGGTACATTAAGTACCGAAATTGCAGTAACGTTGAACTTACAATAAATTAGTGATAGAAACAAAATAAAGTGTTTTAATATATCGTCATATTTTGCTCTTCTGCATTAAATGCCGTCTTATAATAATCTCGTGACCTTTGTTTATGCGTTTGTTTTAATTTAGTGCCCAAGTACCGTCGATGTGATTGTTATATGTAAAAATACGTATACTAACAATCTTTAAGTTGATTCTACCCCGTTGGACCATTTGAGCTAGTTAGCGCACTATTATTCGCTGATTATTATGCTGGAGATGCGGGCTTGGACAGATGATGTCTAGGCACGCTATAAACAACACTAAACGTTAACCTATGCAACTAAGGAAGTTTTTTTAACCTTAGACCCCGCTAAAAATGATAAATGGCGGGAGGAGGCAATGTGTTCTTTTTTTATCTGATAGGGAACTTTTTCGTGAATAATCTCAAATGAAATTTAGTTTTTTGAATATCTCGCTTCCTCTTTGAGCGAGGGTAATTAAAAAAAAGGATTTGATAGCTCTTGAAATTCTTTACGATTTGTCTTTCTCGTAACATTAATATTTTTAAATTAATCAAGTGAAAATCGAGCTAAGATTGTATTAAATAGATGTTCCAAATATAGCTTGGTTAGTTTTGTTTCAAATTGTACTGGTGCCGAAAGCCGCTTCAACAATAACAAAAAAAAGTATTTACGGGACAAACTACGGTTAGTTATCAGTTTTTGACGCTATATAGAGCGAGTACCCTCCTCCACAAAGGCAGTTGATGCGTTCCGACTCAACTAGGTGGAAAAACGGTGCAGCGCATGAAAAAAAAAATGCAAGTGCCATAGCAGCACTCCCGATGTCGCCTTTGTAAGAAACACCCGAACACCTAGGAAACTCGGCAGCTTTGGACGTACAGCGCGCCTCGCTGCAGTAACTTTTTCAATTGGACTCGCTCCGCAAGCCTAACGCTCTGCTTGAGGCTATTCTCGTCGCGTGTTTTTTACAGGCGCGGCATTCATTATCAATAAAATAATCGTCCATATTTGTTAGAGATATATATACAGTTTGTTGTATATGTATATCCATACACCCTCTTTAGCTAGTATTGAGTATAAATATATATATATGAAAGCTATTTACACCCTCCGCTTGGATTTATCGCCTAAACGTTTTTGGTTAATCGGGCAGCCATTTTTTATTATATTAGTTAGTCATTTGTTACAGTTAAGGACTATTAATGTGGATATCGTTGATGACCCTATGTTTGAGGGCGTGTCGCTTGCGCGCCTTCGACCGTCACCGGTCGCGGCGTGCAGACGATACGCCCGTTTTAGTATGTTGTAAGGTGTTAAATTGTTTTTAAATTTGTCAAGTATTATTTTTTTCGTAGATTTTATTTTCGCCTAAATTCCAGGCCTATGCGACCTCATTTGATGATTCGACTAACAAAGTATTGTTTTTATACCTAATTATATATGCGCTTTTTTGTACTTACCGACCTTCTAGCTGTTAAGTTCTTCCTTTCTCACTGTCTTTGCACTGATATTTCACCCAATAATAAGGAAAATCTCAATCATATCAATTTTTTAAATGTGCAATCACTCTTGGCTGTTTTTATTTTTAAACGTCCCGAACGCGAACGACAAACGGCGCCCTAGTTTGCCTCAAAACGTTCAAGTGAGGTAAAAACGGTCGAGGCACACTTCGTTCAACGCCAAGCCGTGACGAAGTCAAAACAATTGACGAGCTCGAGTTGAGTAGTTGGCGTGCACGGTGCGGTTTGTCGTAAACGTTTGACACAAACGATTTTTCTACAAATTTTCTATGTAGACTCGATGTTCGTCCCCTTTCTCTCGCACAATTTTCATGTTTTTTATTTCAGATAGTATTCTAAAAGATGTATATACAGTTTTGCAGCTAAAATAGTATTTTTTTGTAAGTAGATATGGGTACTTAAATAATAATAATAATATACATAATAAAAGAAACGGGCGCATGATGTTAGCTACCAGCTTGTAGGCCCCGACGTTCACATTTCGGGAACAATTAAAGCCTCGTAGCAAGGAGATTAATGGCTTAAATGTTGCATTTTGAAAGAAAAGATACAGAACCCAAGTAAAAATGAATTTGAGATCGTCTTTTCTGAACCAAGCAGTCAAGTTGGTTTTTCACTAGTATGCGAACAAATAAACATAGAGAAAAGACATCCTGAATCAGAAGGGGAAAATTCACATCCATTTTAATTTTCCTGTCTCAGCTTTTTTTACAAAGCTAAAACCAGATAATTTGTTTGTCACTAATCTCCTGGCTATCTAACGAGACTTTAATTACTGTCGATAGTTGATCGTCGGGCCTCCTAGGTGCTTGCCGACCCCACGCGCCTAAATAAAACGGTTATTTTTTATTTTTGAAAAGCATTTGGCAATACTAAGGTAGTATATTGAAAACAAACTATATCATAACGCAATATTAGTGTTTTTCCTTTATTTGTATGGCCATTTCGTTGTAAGGTGTTGCAGTTTAGGAATTAGTAGCTGTGATGTCAAAAGAAAAACAAAAGATTGTTTAGTTTAGGAGAAACAAGCACCTTCTATGTTTTACAGTTTTTTTTCTACTCGACTACCGGGTGATCCGCGAGCTTTTCCCGCCATTTCGAGGTTAGGTCCGCGTGAAGCTGTTACTACCTTCCGTTTAATCGTAGGACTGCGGGCACTATACAGGGGAATCGTACAGGGTGTGTTAATTGTTGTTTTCAAATCAATTTGTCGCCTATTTTTGTATATAGATGTAGATAAGGTTATTTTTGATAGATTTCTATTAAAAAAAAAAAGGGATATTTTAAAGTACTTAACGCTCTTTTTGCAGAATTTTTGATAAACAGTAAGGCCGGACCTAACCGAGGAATCTTTTTAAAAAATATATACGTGTATATTGATTTAGCAGAGGTTGTTAGTGACAAAAGAGGAAGGCTCGCGGGTGCCCCATGAATCTATTTCATAATATAAATAACACTATTTTTGACAAAATACGTAACAAGAAACTGTTACATTCCAATAATAGTATGTTAATGATAATTTATTTGTATGTAAAGGTTTATATCTTATTGATAACAGCTTTTTTGTGTGTTAAAGAAACAGAATCAAATAATCCGAATGTCTTTAGGTGTTGAGAACCACAATAATTATGTAATACATAAATGTATATTAAAAAATAACAAATATGTCGAGTTTTCTTTGCTTCGCCTTACCATTTCCAAAAAATGGCACCACCGCTTCAGATCTGTTGAAGACCCCAGGGATCTACTCCAGGGCCGCTGTTATGCAACGATTTCACAGACGATGATGATGGTAGCACTACATTTATTTTATTCATTATCCAGGTTCAAAATCCAATTACAGAGTAAAACTAGAAAGAACTGCATTACTTTATAAGTAAATACACTAAATAAATGAATACACTTGAATCATATGTACACTATGGAGAAACAGATAAAACTGACAATTGAGAAAGAAAAAATATAAGTATGCATACGGACACATGTAATTGCACATGTAATAGCATTTCCAGTGAAAACATTGATGAAGCTTTCAAACATTTTATCGAGTTGTTCCTAATATGTCTTGAGGGCTCATGTCCCCTAGTTGCTCATTGTAACAAGAAATCAAATAAAGTAAGCTGCAAGAACTGGTTTAATTGTAATTGTGATTTGATGAAGGAGAGCCAAGAACTAAAAAATCTCTATTGGTTGGCAAATAAATTGAATGATTTCAATCTGACTAAATTATACAAAGACAAGAAAAAACAATTTAACATAAACATCATAGAATCTAAAAGAGATTATTTCTCACGGCGAGTAAATAAAGCAACAAATAGTTCAAAAGAAATTTGGAGTCTGGTTAATGAACAACGTGGTAGAAGTTTTGAAAGCAATAAATTAATAATAAATATAAACAACACACCCACAACTAATCCTCAAATCATTGCGTACCATTTTGGGAATTACTTTTCAAATGTTGCTTCTGAAGAAATGTCTGAACATTTCAAGGATAATATTTCCACTGAATGTACTGGTTGCTCCTATGTTGAACATACAATATTTTTAAAGCCTACAACGCGTGAGGAAATCATAGACATAATAAAAAATCTAAAAGATAAGTCTGCTATAGGTGTAGATGGAATATCTACTAAAGCCCTAAAATATGCATGTGAAATAATTGCTACACCTCTGGCACACTTAATTAACGAATGTTTCCAACAAGGCCATTTTCCAAGTATATTCAAAATTGCATGAGTTCTGCCAGTATTTAAGAAAGGTGATGAGGTTGATTTTGAAAATTATCGACCAATTTCCATCTTATGTGTTCTCTCAAAAGTTTTAGAAAGATTAATATTTAACAGAATATCATCGTTCTTAATTAAACACAATATTATAACAACAAATCTTCCAGCAAAATAAATCAATAGAAACTGCCACCTTCCAGCTCTTGCAGTTTGTGTACGATGAAATTGATAGGAAAAATCATGTTGTGGGGTTATTCTTTGACCTAAGCAAAGCGTTTGATACTTTGAATGTTGATTTTGTTGTGTACAAATTGCAAAGATTGGGAATTAGAGGTCTACCATTAAATCTTATTAAATCTTTCTTGACTGATAGAAAACTTCATGTGAAAATACACGGCACAACATCGGAAAATTATGATGTCACTCAAGGAGTCCCTCAGGGTTCCGTACTGGGACCATTACTATTTTTGTTATTTGTCGATGATCTCCCTACAATTATGCAGAAGGGATTGGTTGTTATGTTTGCGGATGACACCTCAATGTTGCTCTCAGCACTGGACCCTGTAGTACTCCAAGATAAAATAAATAGGATTTTGCAATTATATCAAGACTGGTGTCACAGTAACACACTGATCTTGAATATTGGCAAGACTCAGTGTGTATACTTCTCGCAAAGAAGATCACCTACAGATGATCTTATCAAAGTCATACCTACTGAAAGATTCTCAACAACTGTCAAGTTCCTGGGAACCATGATTGACAGTAGCCTCTGCTGGGAAGATCAAATTAAACATATTTGCCAAAAGTTAAATTATGCATACTTCGCACTAAGACAGTTGAAGGGTATCTTTAATATAAAATCACTATTAAATGTTTATTATGCACTTGCATATTCACATTTATCATACAACATCGTAGCTTGGGGTGCTGCTTCTAGTATAAATCGCGTGTTTATTCTGCAGAAAAGGCTCATCAGATTATTATTTGATGTTACACCAAGAGACTCTTGTAAACCTTATTTTAAAAATAATAAAATCCTAACTATTTCCAGCATATATATATTCAACACTGTTAAACTTGTCAAAAAAAATCTAAACATGTTTGAAACCAATTCAGACAATCATTCATATAGTACTAAACATGGTAATCTACTAAAAATTAAAAATCACAACACAACCTTGTACAAGAAATCTCCATATCATGCACGTATTAAAATGTATAACAAGTTACCGTCAGAAATTAAATCCATAAAGTCGCTAAATAAATGTAATTCTTGTTTGAAAAATTTTCTTGCTACAAACGGTTTCTACTCTGTTGAGGAGTACCTGAACCTTGAGCCACAGTGATACTAAAACGTCCATACACACTATCTG
Organism: Leptura quadrifasciata; assembly: GCA_963675555.1. NCBI lineage: Eukaryota > Metazoa > Arthropoda > Insecta > Coleoptera > Cerambycidae > Leptura > Leptura quadrifasciata. Next base: position 90,965,819 of record OY776680.1, on the reverse strand, counting down.
TGATGATTTAGATTAAATGTTTTAAATATTTACCTGTTACTTGTGATCATTTGATTAGTCGTAAAATGTGATGTTACATGTATTGTTAGTTATAAATTTTATTGATCCTGTACTATTTACTTGTATTACTGTTGTGACGTTCATATATATACTATGTATATCTGGCATGAGAAATAAATATACTATACTATACTATGAACTTCAAGGAAAACGGGGAAAAAAATAAAACGTCATAAAATCGATTATATATTTGTACCTATCAACAGAACTTTTAGCAAATAACAATTCATCATTATATTCAGACTAAAAAGTAAGAATGAACGGTTGGTTACCCTTTATACGCTGAGTGTGCATTTGCTTATGTAACAGAAATAAAAAAGTAAAAAGTGGCTGAAAAAAATGTACCCAAAACAACAAACATTATGTGTAAGTTGAATTATCACAATGTACACCTTGTTTTTCGCGAAGTGCAACGATAGTTCTTGAATCGAGAATTCTACTGTCAATCTCAGACAAAAAGTAACAAATTGAGTCATGCACTTGTGAAAAATTCGTTCGGTTAACTAATGGCCTATCCCAAAAAATACACAAGTGAGAAAAGGACTTTTCAGAGATTAAATAACAGCGTTGTTAATATTTGTCATAACGTCAAGTGAACTCTCTATTATTATTATTATTATTAGGTGAGTTCTAAGTCTAAGAGTTTAACGTACCTAGCTAACTACAGGAAGACCCTGTATGAACAAGTCGTATATTATTTAATAAACGGATTGGTAAAATGGATCAAAGCAAAGATCTTTATGCGAACAGGCAAAATTGCCCAAATTCGAAATTAGTCCTGTCTTTTAATGATGTCTGTCAGTGCTAATATTTGGTCAAATTGGCGTAGAAGGTTTCCAATTTGAGGTTCAAGTATTCGTCATGTGTAAGAAAAACAGTGACGAATAGCTCCTTGATTGGTGCGTCTCTTTTTGATCCACCTTACAATGTTTCCTATCCTAGTCAATTTTCCCTCATTTAAATTTAATTGAAAGAGGCATACATTAAAATTCCCGTGTACTCGTACACCCGTTCCTGGTTCTCTATCGGTTAATTGCCCCCTTTTGGCTTCCTTCTTGTCTCCTGGACTGCCGCCACAAGGCTCTTGACGGCTTCTTCATGACCTGCAACAAGGTATAGGTCGTTAAATCGATGTATGATTGGGTGCAACAAAATAAGGCATGCAATTTATCATTCTGTGGAAGGTTTAATTATGTAAATAGCTATAAACAGATAGATAGATAGCTGAGTGGGTTAAGGTGCGAGGTGGCAATCGCGATTAATCACATGGACATCACACCACCAGGTTCGAATCCTGGCTCCGGCACTGTCAGAGGAAATGGTTGTATGTCCGCGTTTTTTCAATGTGTAACCCCTATTCCGCACAAGCCCTGGCTTCTGGAATTGGGGGTTGTCTAATTTCTGTGGTGTTTATTTTATCATTTTATTTCATGTGAGACAAATTACAAAGATTGTATATACTTGTCAAAATGAAAAACAAATGAACAATTGTGGTAAATTCAACATTTACAATATAAATAAAAGGTAGAAATACATTACAAAATGAAAAACATTATATGTATATCGGGTGCCTACGATATTACTAGCCACCCTATAAATTTCTTGTAAAAAAAGATATCGATATCAAATTTTAGGAAGTTGCATGGTTGAATACGGTGCACAGTTTGATTGCTCCAAGATCTGATTTTCATTTCCGGTTTAACCAGAAACAGTATAAACTTTGTTATTTTTAATGGAACACCCTGTATATTATCCGAAATTTAGATTGTCCAAGAAATTCTAGGTCCAAAACATGTAGCATACCCTTTATCTATCATTGACAGTTTTCGAGAAAATGGCGGTTGAAATTGTTATATCGATCATAAATTATTTCTTTTTCATATAAAATAAATGAATGTAGGAACAAATCTGTTAAGGTTATTTAAGTTTTTTGGTGAGTAAAACTTGGTAAAGTCATAAATAACAATTTCATTTCTGGCTGAACCGGGAGTACTACGAAAAGTGATTTTCAGGCTCAAATAACTTCGATATTTTTAATGGAACACAATTAAAAACTCATAAAGAAAGTAAAGTGCTTTTGGAGCAAACTATTATTATTTCAAAAATTGTAGCTAAAAAAGTTTAATACTTATGTACCTTCAAAACTATCAGCTTTTCTTAAGGGCGCCATGGGAGTTGGCACCGATAGTTTCTGCTGGCACATATGATGCCTTCTCTTTGGCGGGAACGTTTCCCAGCTGCGCTGCTTCTGAGCGAGAGACATGTTCTTGTTCCTCCTGTTGATAACCACGACGAGAGTTTTATCCGGCCCCTCGAAGCTGGACCGGCGACTAGAAGTGCTCAATGAGTCTGCCGAGTCGTGCATGGAATAGAACACGTTGTCCTCGCCGTCGCTATATGGATACACCTTAAAAAAAGTTCTTTTCATACTTATTTTTTTTTGTTTAAAATTACTTACTTTTTTCTTGGGCTGCTTTGCAGGTAACTTTCCCTTATTTTTGCATTTTGGGCTGCTCGGGCTAGACCTAGTTTCGTGCACGAGAGCTTTAATATTCTGGCTGGTGGCGTCTGATATCCTCTGATATTCCGACTCTGACTTGCACTTTTTTACCTCGCTATCCGATTTGCTAGTTCCGCTGATCTTGTCACAGCTTTTACCTATTTTCTTATACATTATTCTTTGCTTAGAACCAAGCTTTGCTGCAGAATAAAATAATAAATAGTATTAATAATATTATTGTCGATTTCTGTTGTATATTCTGGAAAAACACGATAAAGCATAAAAAAACATTTATAAAAATGTAAAATTCAGGATTTTTCAAAATTTAATAAGGCAGAAAAAAAAATTCCTCAGCAACGAAATGGAATGTTGCGAATCAGCAGTTATTTGATGCCAATAACTGTGACGTAACACGTCATCTTTTGTGTACTGTTTACTAGGTCCATCTACTTCAATTCCTCGTTTGTGTTGTTATTATTTAGTTAATGAGCTAATGAGTATTAGTGAGTAACATATAATAATGTATATAAATGTATGTAAACATTGTTTTGTGCCTAAATGTAAAAGTACCACGATAAAAACTACCAATATAAAGTATTCTTTAGTATTCCCAAGATATTCCAAAGTTAGACAAAAGTGGTGCACTGCTATGAAACGCCAAATTAGCAGAGAAAGTGGCACGGTGTTAAAGAGTGTTGTAGATGTTTTTTCATGACCTTCATAGAAGAAGCAGATACAAAAATTGTAACAAATTTGTAACCTGGAATTTGCTGCTAATGTCTGTCAAGTGCTCTGATACGGTTATATTGATAATAATGCTCGGAAACATAAACAAATTAAAGAGCGATGTGAAGATTTGGATGGAATACATTACGATGTCTCGATGTCACTGAAATTCACAAAAGGTTGGGACAATCAATTTGTTCCGGTCTTCCGACTCTGTACGCCTTCAGTGGTTGCGATCAAAACCCTGCATTATTTAGAAAGGGAAAAAAGCATCCATATAATTTGCTGGTTCAGTCCAACAACTTCCAAACAGCCGTTGCCAATTTAAGTGGGTTGAATGATCATAATCGCTAAGATGTAATTGAAAAAATGGAGGAATTCCTCTGCCGATTATACAGTAAAAAAAAATTAAGACTGTCAAGGAATTTTTTCGAAAAATAACTTATTTGAAGATAATGACGAAACCTTTCAAATTCATACGAAGGGTTACCACGCATAAAATCTTCTGCCGTGCAAATCTGAACTTATTAAGCAAATCCATCACAGTGCATACATATCTAGTATTTGGGCCAATGCACATCGAAAAATACCAACCGCAAAGGTGGCTGTGGAAAACGGTTGGCAGGAAATAGAAGGACGATATGAGATCGACTAGTTTGAAGGGCAACAACTTCCAATATTTGTGAAAGACGTTGCCATTCAATGATGTTTCAGGTAATAAATTATACGTGGCAAGCATGTTTATGACACTTGTTCAATTACTTACAAATAAAACACATTGCACTTCTATTAATTTGCAGATGCCGAGTCAGATTTAACTGATATCGAAAGTCTGACAAAATTTACAATTGTAGCAGCGATTCACATTGAAACAATCATTTTTATTTGTTTTTTTAAAAGCAGAATGTTAAAAATATTTTGAAATATATTTTATCCAGATTTTTATATAAATTGTACTAATTTTATTATTAAATATAATAAACCCTCTCTATTGAGAGCGCTATAAAGAAGAGGCGCGGGCTCTTCCATAGACTGCTGACGGCATTTGTTATGGTAAAATTCGAACTATGTTTTTATTAATAATAATAATATTCCCTACTTGTATACCGAATTTCATATTTTAGAATGCACCTTCACGATATATAGATTTTTTTACGAGTTAAATGCGCTGTTGTGCGCCAGCCATCATGACTGTATCTATTCTAGGTAAATTGTCTGATTGGGCATGCAAAAATCCCGCGTCCATCATCGCTCATTTAAAACAGTCATAACCCTAGAATTAGTTCTTTTTGGATAAGTAAAAACACACTTAATGCAGTTTTATCACAGTAAAATGTGTTTTTCTAATGCCGCTTCTATTAACATGCCCGTATTTTGTGACTTGCGACGTCACACCAATTAAAAACCCGTTTCCAGTCATGTGGTTTTGTTTACATAAAAATTTCGAATTTTAAAGCCGAATATTTATCGCGTATTTTTTGATAAGTTTATTTTATTATATTCTCAACTAATATAGTACATATTATGGAAGAGTAATAAATTTAAGCATTTTTAAAATTCATGCATCTTCCTCATTGATGTTAGTTTTTATTTTGTTGGATGTACAATTATCATCAGTTCCCTGTGTCTCAGACTTCTTATGTCATGTAAAATGTTCTCTTGAATCAACTCATAAAAGTGTTAGGCGAATGATAAAATGATTTTGAACCTACCGATGGATTCCAGATCAGTTTTACTCAGTTTTCTGTCATCCTTTATCAGCTTCCTGTCCATTTCTGTGTCGGATTTCGACGAAGGTTGACTCTGCCTTCTGTTCATGATATCGTGTAACTTTTCCTTGATGTGCGCTTCTAGTCTATCGATATTCATCTGCTGGCTGCCACGCAACAGAAAAGGTACTGAACAATTTGTATCTGCATCTTAAATGGCTGAGTACCAGTAAATGTTATAATTTTTATTTACCTTGACATAAACGGCTTCTTAGGGGGTGGTTTTTGGGGTGTTGTCAGGGGTTTATCAGACTGACCTGCTGACTTGCTACGTTCCCTCTCTTGTATGTTGGGACGGACTTTTTCCAATAATTGACCTAGAACTCTACTGCGGGAACGTGGGATCTTGCCCAGGGCCGCTTCCGAGTGTTGTAAAATACCTAGAACAACAACCCTAAGGCTTATTCTCCTATTTTTTAATAACTATGAACTAAAAATTTTAGTGTGCGAACTTTAACATCATCCTTGATAACATCCCAATTAATTATTAATGCTAGAAGGAATTAACAAAACAGTTTGGCTTTAAAAAAGCATTTGAATGCAAAGTTGATCAATTCAAGCAATTATAAAAATATGAATCTACGATTTCCGGCTAACCTAGACATCCTATCGAAAAATGTTAAATGCAAAAGCTGTAGATAATTGAAAAATCTACAACTTTTATTCTTATATTCTTTCCCTTATTTTTCGACCTAACGTCAAAACTATTGTTACGTGTTTACAGTCTTCAGTAAACACTTTGTGGATTCAAATAACTTGCAACGAGAATTTTCACTAACTACTATTTTATTAATCACTAAAATTACACTAGTAAATACTTAAAAATCGCACAACTAATAATAACTTAATCTAATATAAATTCACTACTTTTAAAACACTATGTACTTTTCTTCATAAACTTGTCAACTCTTGTCTAACCTAAAAACTATCTGTCTGTTTACTTCACTGAATTGACCTGTACTGCATACTTCACTCAACTGAACTGAACTGTTTTTCCATCTGCTGGATTCACCTCTTTATATACACACTTGGAATCTTCCAGAATTCTATTCTAGAATCCTGCTTAGTTTTCTACTATGTACTAGATGATTGTTCGTCAATTGGCTCATAGACGGCGCCACCCTACTAGTCAGGGAGTAACAGAATAACAGGTTTCCTTCACTTTGACCAGGAACTTAATCACATCTCTCTCCGTTAGAGGGCAGCACATAACACTATTGAGAGAAACGTCAAAAACCAATTTTTTGATTTTTTATTGGAAGTGTCTAGCCAACCGACGGTGGTATTGTAATAAATCCCTATTCAACCGCCGCGGCAGCAGAATAGAAAACACGCTATCAAACCGCCATGGCGGTAGACTGCAGAGTTATTAAACCGCCGTGCGGTAAAACTAGCGTCTACAGAGTATCACTTTCTATTTTGGCTGTGCAGACGGTTCATCATCGCATCGTTTGAAATTAATAATATTAACATATTTAACTTAACGAACTAACCTAAACAAATATTTATATCACGTATTTTAGTTGTTAACAAAATGTCAAGGGCAAGAAAAATTATCTATCATAAGCAACTATACTACATCAAATAATATTAACGTATATTTAACTTAACGAACTAATCTAAAGAAATACCATTCCAACGAAAACCGCGTTCTCGCCTCACACATCTCCCAGCGGCTTGTATATCAGTGTATGCGCGGAAGCTATACAACCTTAGGCGAGGGTTGTATAGGAGATATACCATCCTTCGGAGGGGATGTAAAGCCGTCGTCGATGTTAGGCAAGTAAAAGATCCCTACTCTTCTTAAGGGAAGAGGTTCGGCAAAATTCCTGGTTGGGGGTAGCTCGTCTACAGGCGTCGGTGTTAGGCCTCAGTAGCGGAAATAGGCCGACGTTAAATAAATGTATATAAAAAAAAAAATCTAAAGAAATATTCATATTACGTATTTTAGTTAACAAAATGTAGTAAAAAAAAGGTGTAATTTTAGTTGTTAAAAAAGACTGTAAAAAGCCGATTCGAAACCTCTCGACCTTGCGTGTGAAAACCAGGCATGCTACCCACTACACCACGGACTGCTGATGAGAAACTTGCATACTTCTTACTATATCAATACGTAAATCACGGATTAACTGTCTGCGCAAGACTTAGGAGCCAAAAATAGAAAGTGATTATTTATTAAAATAGAGCATAGGTAATTTATCTCAGTATTAGTGTTTTTTACTGAAAAACGTATTTGGATGTATACTTAATGGTGTACCTAGTACATTGTATTATATATAAATAACAATCATTTTGACACCAAAATACTTATGCATTGCATTATGTCTATAATTGTGATTATAACATTTTAATTATTTGAATGACGAACGAAAAATTATGGCAGCGTAGACAAAATAGCTATATTTGTTAAACAAAACTAAACAAATAAAAACAATTCTATTACATATTTTATTTATAATAATAATAGTGTTTTTATTTTATACTCGGCGACTTCGAATGATTTAGTTAAGTGCAACACAAAAATCAATTAAATGCAGTTACTACAATACCAAATTTGAGACGTATCTGCAGAGTAATTACTAGAATATGAAGTGTGGAACCAATATAAACATGCATCACACCTAACTGTAGGTTCCTTGGGAAAAATGGTTTTGTTACAAAACAAACAGCACCAAATTGGCCAATTTTCGTTTTCTTTCTTTTAAATCTTTAACTGTCTGCCACACTTCAGGAGGTATAAATTTTTTAATGAGTGAAAGGTCGATTTCTAAAATCCTTATGTCTACATCATTAACAGTATTCAAATCAGAAAATGTAATATTTTTTTGTATTGCACTTCGTTACCAGTATCAGATTCATCTCACGCACTTGCCGCAACACTTTACACAGTCTCTTAGAGATGACGAGGTTTCCAAATCAACATATCTATTGTTGTGATTAGAGATTTCACGGCGGTTGAATAATTTTATATTATTGAACCGCTGTGGCGGTTGAATAGCAATATATTACAATACCGCCGGCGGTTGGCTAGACATTTCCTTTTTTATTTCTATCTCCCACAGACATATAAGGGAAATATTTATCTTTTGGTTTTATGCGAATTTAATTTGAAAAAAAGGCCTAATTTTAAATCAAAAAAGTTGAACGAAATTTTGATTTTTGAAAATTTCAGTAAGGAATTTTTTTCGTTGAAACTTCTACTTTAAGATGGTATAAAAAAATCATACTATTACTGTGGAAAAACATTGTCAAAAATGGGAAAACCAAAACATAGATTTTTTTTACCTCGATTTTTCCGTAATCGTCATGAATTCTTTATTGTTTATTGAAATAAAGTGTTGAGAGTGATGCAAATTGGTAACTTCAATGTAATATCAAATAAGGGAACTTTGGTTAACCGTTTAAGGTTCGGGCTGTTGAGAAACAAATTGTTGAAGCAGTAGTTTGACATAAAAAAAAATTGCTAGAAAACAGTTTTTATTCAAGATAAATTTTTTTAATGATTCATGGACAAAAATAAACTGAAAATAAGTTTATTAAAACAAATATTTAAAATAATTTCATTTTACAAAGTAGAAATATAAAATCAAAAATCTATTTTAACCTCATTTTTTTGGAAAGCTGCACTACATCATCAGATTCAACATAGTTTTCTGTTTCTTCAGGATCTCCAACAAGGTCTTCGATATCGTCAAGGTCCTCAAGTTTATCAAGACCTTTATTTCCGCTATTAATTTTAAAATTTATAGTTGCTTCGTCATCAATTTCCTCCGAATCGCTGATTTCCTCTAACAGTTCTGTTTCACCATTAGAACAGTTTTCGGACCTGTGACAATTGGAGCATAAAATGGAGCATTTTACTCCATGTTTGCGACAGCCACCTCTTTTACTATCACAACCAGTTTAACAGCTGGGGCAGATAGTTTTCAGCAAACTTTCAGGAATTACTTCTTTTTCTGTCAATTTAGGCATTATTCCGGGTTAGATCACTGAAATCTATTACAGTAAATGGAACGCCATTATAGGCATATGCGCGTAAACAAAATGTGATAATCATGCGATTCAAAATGCATAGACAAGCGCCGACGCAGTAGGAAATCTAAGGTTAAAAGAATGTCGGTGCTTGAGTCAAACAGCTCTATACGGAAGTTATGCGCTGGCGCAAGTTTGTGTTTTATTTGTTTCTAAAGCGTAGGTCTTAAATTGAATGCGAATTACAGAGTCGGTGTTCGTAATTTTATCCTTTCGTTTGCTAAAAGTTGTGAGATATATTGGTTATTTTGTATATAATTTTGTTACTTATAAATAGTGTGTATCTTAATTAAGACAATATGGTGCGCACTTGTATGGTACTGTTTTGTAAGAACCGGGACGAAATTCTGGGTTTGTTTATTTTAAGTAAGTATACCTACTCAATTTTTGTCTGTTGTATTAAAATAAGCTACCATCTAAATATTGGCAAGACAGTCCGATTTTGAATTTTTTTCTTTTAAAATGAGTACTTTGCCTACTTAAACACTAATTTTTATTAAAAATAGGCTATATATATTTCCCGAGATATCAGGATGCAAAATATTCTAACCTCACATTTTTTCATTGCTGCAATTTATAAGTTTATTTGTGAATTGTTAACTAAATAGTCTTAATATAAATACATATCCAACATATTCGGGATAATAATACTGATTCCAAGATCTTTTTGAAAACACATAACATTATCATATTTTTTATAAATTAATATTACAATTTTATGAAACAAGCAAGTCAAACTGTGAAATATGAGTCTAGTCAGCCAACGTGGTAAAGTTGACAATAGGAACACTCAAGTGTATTACTAGTAAGTTTAATAGAGTGCGGCAGCAAGGCATCTCAATTATTTGTGTATTATGTGAAATAAATAAGGAACACATTACAGTCCTTTGCCTAGCGCAGCCGGTTAAAAATAATGCAAATATATGCCAAATGTTTATGGAAATATAAACAGAATGACAATGTTTGACATATAACAAAGCGTTTTGTGAATAAAAAGAGAATTTCCTGCAAATTTTATAACTGTGTTAATTTATATTTTTAATTATGTGATAATTTATTTAAAAATTTTGTTTTAATTTATATACTTTACTAGTGAGACATTTTGTAATATTCAGAAACCAAGTTCTGCTATTTTTGTGCAGCGGTTTCATTCATTAAAATTTTTAAATATTTTTTGCACACCATGGCAAAATACCACTGAAATCTAATATAGCAAGACAGTTAAGGACGAGCGTAGCTCTGTCTTTACGGCATTGTACTGCGATACTAACTCTAAAGCAAGAGGAGCCGCAGTTAGTGCTTGAATGGGTGACTTTGAGAAACGCAGCAATCTTGACTCACTTTCTAGCAGCTTGTATTTCAGTGTATTAACAAATGCCATTTAATTCTAGACTAGATGGGGATTGTGTAGAGGATATATCTTTGGGAGGGTATGTAAAACAGTTAATCCCCTGTCCATTAAATACTAGGCAAGTAAAAAAATCCCTACTCTTTGATAGAGGTTTGGCAAGATTTCCAATTTGAGGGTGGCTTGTCTCCTGGTATTTGTTATCTTGCCCTTGGTAGCGGAAATAGACCGATGTTAAATAAATCAAGGAAAATAAAGCAATAGAGTTCAGTGCGAAATACCTAATAAAAAGTAAGAAAATTGTTGCGTCCCTTGGTTCATGTTTACATTGTATTTGTCAAAAATACAGTACAAGATTTTATCAGATTTTCTACGTTTCAGACGAAGTATATTACGAATTTTAGTTATTCAGTTACTTTGTCAGAAAAATTATTTAATGTAGCAAGTAAACATTTGGTATATGTACACTACTACCGGGGATGAAACCACATACTTTTAGTCAAAATATAAATGGGCATTAAAATTATATTTTAATTTTCTCTTGCAAATAGAGAAGGAAGTTTTACGTAAACACCTTTACATATTCTTTTACAATTCATTGTCTCATGAGTATGTCATATTTTTATAAACAAATGAGTAAAACAATCTATCACTTATATATCAAGGCATTTGATCTTAAACAAAAAAGCTAAGTTATCTTGAAATTCAAATAATAATACCACACCAAGTATTTGAAAATAGTTAATTATTACCTTTTCTTCATTTCATTTGTCAATTCAAACATGTGAATATAAAATGCATGATTTTAGTTTTCAATAAAATGTGTAGTATAAGTTTGTTACTATGTGTATATCTTTATTCCTCCAAGAATAAATACCTGCGTCACTGATCTTAGAAATCTTGCAACACTAATATTAGACTCTGCCTATATCAAATTCACTAGTACCTACTCATATATTTATCGATTTATCGTAGAAAAACTATAGATTTTTTCAGGCCTCAATTTTAGCTTTTATTTATTTTAAAATCATATTTCGACCCCAGAGATAGAAAACATAAGACTGTTTTTTGTGAACTATATATTGAAATTATGACATTCGACATTTGCTACAAGAAATTGAAAATAAAATGATTGTTTTGGGAATAACAATAACTTTTTTTTTTTATAACTATCAAGGCAAATAAATTTTTATATTCATTTATGCGATTTCTAAAAAAAATTAAAAATATGAAACACACAATAAAAATAAGGCTGACCCGGACGTATTTCATAGTGCGATTGCGCGCTACTATGTGGCAGCCATACTTGCACGATATTCAATTGTACGTAGAAATCTTTGTGGGCATTGGCAATTACTGTAATAGAGTTCAGTGGGTTAAATGGTGTTTCCATCCCCAATCCGTAGCCGTAAGTTTGTTACCAAGCTAAGTTTGTATCTGAAAATAGGTCCCTTAGCAGTGTTGTTCAGCTGCTCCTTCAGTTGGTGGTAGTTTTTCTAAATTAAATTAATTATTAATCGTTGTGGTTTGATACAATTCAAATTCATAAATAGATGCTTTTAGTTTCCATCCATTTTTAGCAATTGCTTGTTTGTCTGCATCTTTCCGATAAAAAAGTTCTGCTAGATTTGATAAATTTTGGTTAGCCAGTCAAGATATCACAATATTTTTTTATTTTTCCAGCGAAACTGGAAGTCATGGAAAACCAGGGACAAGTGGGTTGCATGCGAACTAGCAGAAAAAACAAAAAAGAGCAGCGTGTGCGCTCGAGACCACCACCATTTCAATCATTTGAAATATTTATTTTAATGATATAATTTTTTAAATTTTTGTCCATGAAGCATAAAAGAAATTTTCTTGAACAAAAACTGACATTTCTAGCAATTGTTTTTATGTAAAACTATTGTTTAACAATTTGTTTCTCAACAGCCTGAACCTTAAACAGTTAACCAAAGTTTCCTTATTTGATATTATATTGAAATTAACATTTTGCATCACTCTCAACACTTTATTTCAATAAACAACGAAGAAATTGTGACGATTACGGAAAAATCGATCTTGAAAAAATCTTTGTTTTCGTTTTTCCCATTTTTGACAATGTTTTTCCACAGTAACAGTATAATTTTTTTATACCATCTTAAAGTAGAGGTTTCAATGAAGAAAATTCAGTCCTGAAATTTTCAAAAATCAAAATTTCTTTGTCGACTTTTGGCCTCTGAAAACCGGTTCGGCACTGGACTATAAGAGATTATTCACTTAATAGATTTAAACAGTGTCGATAATCCTCGTAACCTTGGAGACAAACAGAAATGTTAAGTCAATAATAGAAAGTTGTTTCAAATCAAAAGAGACAAAGTTGCAGAAAATTATTTTCTAGAATGGTGCAAATAACTGAGGAGCTAGTGAGGAAAAAAGCTGAACATAATGAAGGTAATAATAATAGTAAATGAACTTTAGATTAGATAAAGAGGATAGAGTGTCTTTCTACCAAAACCAGACGTTGAAATTCCTGGTCATTTTCCATTTGTTTCGTTCTTTTTCTTGATTTTTCCGGAGATGTACATGAATAAATAATATAATATAATAAGAAACCATACGTTTCAATTGATTTTTAAATTTTTCTCAAAAATTTGAGTTCACAAAAATTGTACTTTATTAGGTACTGTCGTGAGCAGAAAAAAATAGGACAACTTTTCTTTTCTAATGTAAATCTGTCTCTATTTGAATATGTAATGAGTAGCCGAAATAAAACAGATATCACTTTTAATTTATTTTTTATTTCAATGCTGCAGTTATTGCTATAGAAAATGATGGATGGTTAATGAGACAAATTGCACTGCGTTATAACATTAACAAAAATTTGGTGTGTAACATTTTAAGAAAGTGGAGAATAAACGGTACGATTAGTAGAAATTCTGGATCAAAGGGCAAAGGATATCCTACTTAACAAGAAACAAACTATTAATATTTCGTTATTGCACCATTTCTATCTATAAGTCCTCTTTCTTCTATAAGTCTGCTTGGCATAGAATTAAATAACCTTATACAATAATCATTAGTAATAATATTTTCCCATGCATTACCTATTTATTATTTCCAGTAATTCTTCGGAATTCCGTGGTCTCACATTTCGTTTTTGGATACTTCTTACGAGTAGTCCCCATACTTCTTCCACAGGGTTAAGATCTGGACTATGACTGGGCCAGTTAAGAACATTTATGTTATCTTGAAACCAGTTAGTTACAGTATGAGCAGTATGAACGGAACAATTGTCTTGTTGAAATATGAACTCATTATTAGGAAATAATTGTGACACAGAAAGGAGCATAATATTGTCTAAAATCCTAATATAAGTTTCACTATTAAATCGTTCCTCAATATGCCACAAAACACCAGGACCACGTACCGATATCCAAGCTCACATATTGACGGAAAATCTACCACTTTTATCATTGTTAGATATATATTTCTCATAGAATCGAGTATTCGGAGGGCGGTAAACATGAATACGACCGCTGTGTGTTGACTGGAAAGTTTTTCGTCTGTAAAGATTGCATTGTTCCAAAAATTTACATCAGGCGCTAAAAATTCAAGGGCAAATCCTACTCGAGCTTCTTTATGTTCAGCTTTAAGTAAGTATTTCTGTGCTGCTGCATGACAGCGTAGCTCCGATTCTCTTACTCGCCGGCGACCAGTACTACTCGATCCACGAAAATTCGTTTCTTCGGCAGCCTGAATACCGAGTAAAATGGATTTTCTACTAAAGCATTTACCAATTGCAAATCTTGTTGTTGAGTTGATATCCTTCGTCGCCCTGATCCAGGATTTCTACTGATTGTGCCGTTTATTCTCCACTTTCTTAAAATGTTACACACTGAATTTTTGTCAATATTATAACGCAGTGCAATTTATCTAATTGACCATCCATCTTCTGCTTTAGTAATAACTCCAGATTTACCTAAATGGCTTATATGAGGCATATTAGTTTTTTGCACACTTGCAATAAATTATGACAACTAACTGACAATGTCACAAAAATTAAAGTTAGATGCACACAACTAGATTTTAGCAAAATACCGTTATAAGACTTGTCCTATTTTTTTTGCTCACGACCGTTCATCAGAAAAATCAATATTAACACTTTTCATCTGTGATATCAACAAAAAAAAAAAAAAAATTAGAATCATAAATTCTCCACTAAAAAAAGATATCTACATGAATTTTTCAAAATTTCGGAAATGTCATTGAAAAATTCTAATTTGTTATGAAATAAAAGTGTTGGAAACTCGTTTATATGCTAATTTTGCTACAAAAAGGAATAATTACACAATTATCCAAAATTGTGGAACACCGGAATGTCCAGTGTATTAAATTTTACTTTTCAGTAACTGAACATTAGAAGATAATAATTTCCAATGCCTCTCAATAGTATTTGATAAAAAAAGCATACGCGATTTCTACTCAAAAATACGTGTCCAAATTTTCACGATTTTCCGAAGTTTTGGAAACACCAGTACAAAATCTACTTTAGTTAAAGTTATATCTCATAGACAACATAATTTCTGGTATACTTTAATCGTAGTACTGCTTTGTTAAAATGCGAGCAACATGAATTCATGCGCAGCTTTTATTTTAAAATTCTATAAAGCATTTACAATCCAGCCAAAATAGATTTTTCCAAGAAAAACATGGAGGAAACACTTTTTTTTACATAAAGTTCAGGAGACAATTTTGGACTACCTTCTATATGTATACAAAGTGTGTTATAGTTGCTGCCAACGCCCATAATCTTCCCTCATGCCCCTCGATCTTATCATCCATTCTATCTTGACAGGAATTATCGGTACCTTAGAAGAACTGTCCCTGCATCAAGAGGACGTAGAGAAAATCGAGCATCTGAACAACTGGTGCAAGGATCTGCAAATACTATACCTCCAGGCCAACCTCATATCGAAAATCGAGAACCTGAACAAACTGAAGAAGCTGCAGTACCTCAACCTTGCCCTTAACAACATCGAGGTCGTCGAAAACTTAGAACGGTGCGAATCCTTGCAGAAACTCGACCTCACGATGAACTTCATCGGAAACCTTGAAAGCGTGAGCTCGTTGAAGAATAACATATTCCTCACGGATTTGTACTTGACAGGTGACACACCTTTTAGTAATATCCACTGTACTTTTGCAATCTATATTTCAGGTAATCCTTGCTGCGAATTCGAGGGATACAGAGATTATGTCATCGCGCAGCTTCCCCAACTTCAACAGTTAGACGGTAAGGAGATTACGAGAAGCGAAAGAATAAAGGCGCAACAAAATTTTAAAGAAGCGGAAAGGAGCGTGCGGATAGATCAAGACCGATATAGGTAACTGACAATATAATTTGCCAAAATTAATACAAGATTGCCACCACATTTCCCACTAGAAATTCCTTGACTGATTCCAAGTGTTTCCTAATCAAATATATAATTTTCCATAATGCATTACTAATAAAGTCTACTAAACTTTAACTTGGCGGGTCCAAAGGTCGCATCGCCATCTTAACTAATATTTATTGGAGGTGTCACAAATAATTATTTAGTTATTTATTTATTATTTATTACCCAACAGTAAAACCAATTTAGGGTAAAACAAATAGTGTATATAACATAAGACAAAAGATAAAAGAAAGGAGAAAATAAATCAATATTACAAGTTAACAAGGATATTTAAAACAGGTTATCGTTACCTATTAATATTATCACAATATAGATTTGAGACTTGAAAAATTCATATCACAGTTACTGCTCAAATTATTATAGTTTGCGCACATAGTATTAATTGGAGACTTTAACATCATATTTGTTAAACATAGATTTGGATGAAATGTAGTCGGATGCCTTGCAGATATTCTTGGTATATTAAATTTAATTTCACTTAACAAGTTAGGACAGTCAATATGATAATGAATTAAGTTATATAAGAAAGTTAGACATGTATTAACCCTCCTAGTACTAAGGAATAATAGGTCAAATCTATCCAACAGAGAAATATGGTCTGCACCTTGAGGCGGATATGTCCGATCCAGTCTGTAGGCCAGAAACTTGACAAATTTATGTTGAATCGATTCAACTCTATTTATGTAACAGTCAGAAATTGGATTCCAGATTAGTGAGCCATATTCCAACTTAGATCGAACATAAGCGAAGTATAGTGTCTTTAGGCAGTCTATGGTAATAAAAGACTGAGAGTTATGTATGATGAATCCCAGCATTCTCGACGCGGACTTACATAATATCTGATCAATATGTGTACAGAATGAGGAGTGATGAATCAAAGTATATGCCCAGATTCTTAACATCTGTGCATCTTATAAGAGAATCGTTATTAATTGCGTAGTTGTATAACAATGACATACTTTTACGAGTGAAAGTTACTATTTTGAGACATTCAAAGTCAGTTTATTCGAATTTCACCATCGATTAATTTTATCTAAATTAAGTTGCAGGTGTCGACAATCACCTGCAGTACAAATCGAGGAATAAATTTTCAAATCATCAGCAAACATTAGTCTATTACAATCTAACAACTTAAGTAAATGATCAATAAATATAAGAAATAGTAATGGCCCAAGGTTAGACCCTTGTGGAATCCCAAATGTTGATATAAACACACTAGTGCAATAGATATGACTCTAATAACATCAAAATATTTAAGCTAAAACCGATTCTATCCAGTTTTTCTAACAAGATATAGTGATTGATTTGGTCAAATGCTTTCTGAATGTCAGTGTAAATAACATCAACTTGGCCTCTAGTGTCCAATATTTTAACGGTATATTCAGTAAAATTAGCTAAGTTACTTATAGTGGACTTTTTCCCCATGAAACCATGCAGCCAGGGAGATAGGATATTTCGTATACTACTATATATAGCCCTGTATAATATGATCTCTATAGATACAAATAATAGTAATTACTCGCACTCTCTAAAGTTTAATGTACCATATTACGATTTTAGAAATGCTGATTATATAGGGTTAAATAATTATCTTGCTTCTATAGCTGGGTTTCAAAATTATGCCCTGATGATGTAGATCGGGCTCCTCTTGAATTTTACGAGATTCTTTACACAGGCATAACCCCCCCCTTTATGTACCTCTTAAACACTTTAAATCCTCAAGTTTTCCTAAATACTTCAATAATGAATTGAGGCGGCTGATAGTGGAAAAAAAGTTGCTCAATAACGAACTTGATTATCTGAAGTTTTCTCAGCTAAGGCATAGCTGCAATAAGAATTTGTGTTATACTAACTATATTAATAGCATTAATCTAAGTCTCACCTCTGATCAGAAATTGTTTTGGAAATACTTAAATGAAAAAACATCCTCTTATAGATTACCTCATAAGATGTTCCTTGATGAATAAGAAGCTTCCAACAGAGAGGAGATAGCAGGTCTCTTTGCAAATTATTGCGCAACAGTATACTCTGATAACCAACGCATTATCCAGGCGACTTCAGTAGGATGTAATCATTTAATTATCACCTGCCCATCTCCACCGATTCATAATATCTTTGAAAAACTGTCTAAAATACCTAATAAACTTACAGAGGGGCCAGATGGCATTCCCAATGTTTTACTAAAGAGTTGCATATGCACTCTGACTAATCCTTTATGCTTCTTATTCAACAGCTCTCTAAAACAGGGAATTTTCCCGAAAATATGGAAAGAGCCTATTTTAAAATCTGGTGACAAAGGTAATGTGAAAAACTACAGAGGCGTATATATTCAATCGGCAATACCTAAACTTTTCGACAGCCTTATGTATGATGAGCTAAGCTGGCCCTGTAAAGAGGTATTGATTAATGAACAGCATGGTTTTTGTTATCGTAAATCTACTGTGACAAATTTTTAATTTATCAGAATAAGTTGTTGAATTGCCATAGAAAACAAATTTCAAATCGATTCATTTATACAGATTGCTCCAAAGCGTTCCATCGGGTAAATCATAGGATATTGATCAATAAAATATCGGAGTTAGGTTTTAGTGAACGTCTACTGATATGGTTCAATAGTTTCTTGACAGGTCGGGTACAGAGGGTTAAACAGGGTAACTTTATCTCAAATGAAATTAATGTCAGCTCAGGAGTGCCTCAAGGGTCTCATTGCGCTGCTCTTCTTTTTTGCCTATTTATTAATGACATTAGCAATGCAATTGTTAGTTGCGAGTTTCTATTGTTTGCAGATGATTTCAAACTATTTAAAACCATAAAATGTATTAATGATGCGGTATGTATTGTCTGTATCTAAATATTGACAAATGTTGTTTTCATTTTTTAAAGGTAATATTAAGTTCAACACATCCTATTGTTTAAGCAACTCGGATTTGGAACGGGTTAGTTCGGTAAAAGATTCGGGTGTAACATTTAATAGCCATTTAAATTTTAATGAACACATAAATAATATCTCGGTGAAGTCTTAAAAAATGCTGGGTTTTCTCTTGTGTAACTGTAGAGAATTCTCTGTGGAATCTATTAAATGTGTCAGTAGGTCACATGTTCGATCGCACTTAGAGTATGCCTCAATGGTATGGCTTCCAATGTATGCCATTCACAAAACAACTATTGAGCGCATTCAGAATAAATTCTTAAGATTCTGTGCATTTCGCATAAAAATAGCATTTTATGTAGATTAAACCTGATGTCTCTAGAATCAAGAATGTCCCTCAATGTACTTAGGCATTTACTCGGAAACAATGCATTATTTAACATTAGGCGACGACAGGAATTTCCAACTGTTCCTAGTTTTCAGTATTTAACCCTTTATATCTTGATGCAGCACTAAAAGTGTCTGTTTCCATGTTTTCCTCAAATTATGCATATTTATCAACACTAAGAAATCGTAAATAGATATAAGGCGATAAGTAACAAATGTTGGTTATCGGCTGCCGTACTATTTAGACAGTGTGGGTAGTATACTAATAGGACAAAAATTCAAGGTATCTATGGAGTTGGCACTTTTGGGGACAGGAATGACAGGTGCATCTTTCCAAGCGTTAGGAAAGACACTTTGCTAAACAAAAATTAATGATAAATGTAAAATATTCACTAAGTTGAGGAAAAACTAAATATAACATTTTAATATTGACACCAACAGAACCCATGGCTTGAAATTTAATACACCATAATAACTTATTAATCTTGTCTACCGTGACAGGAGAAAAAGAAAACTCACTCACCAAATTTGGGAATTTTAAATTATCATATTTTTCAGCCATTAAATCTTCATTACTCTGTGCCTGTGTGGTAAGTTGTTAATAAAAAAAAATTGTTGATAAAATTAGGATTGGTACAGTCATATAAAATGTCATTGTTTTCATTAATATTAAATGATTTCAAAGCACGCCAGAACATTCCGCTTTTCTAATTCAATTGATCTGTTAAAAAAATTACGTATTTCTTGATATTATTCATTCCACGAGATATTGGTGTTTAGTTTTTTATATTGATTATAAGCTGCATTTATTAGTTTTATCGTATATTTAATATTTTCTGTTAGATTTATCATGTTTTTAAGGTTAATAAGACAGGATCAACTCAAACGTATTGCAGCAAAGACCAATTATGAGATGTCCGATGAAGAATTTTGGAAAAGCACCAGCGAAAACTGCCCCGAAACTCGAGTGGAAATCGCAAGGCGTCAGCATCAATCTAAAAATACCGATACTAAACAAACTAAACAAAAAAGGTCGGTAAGACTTTTTAACAAGGATGGAAGACCCTTAAATGTGAACCAGGCAAAACTAGATTTCATGTTTAATGACGAGGACCCAAAAGAATTCGTTTTAGATGTCGCCGTTTATAAGTTTATGGATACGAATCTCATCGATGTCGATTTGCATCCCATTTACGTCAAGCTCACTATAAAAGGTAATATTCAAATGTATACTAATTAATTAACTATAAGATAAATCATACTGTTCTACCCTTAACCAATGTAACGATAACTGATATCACCTTCAAAAAAATTTAACATAGAATTTTCAATCATGCCTTGTTATAGATCTCCCTCCATAAATGATAACTTGTTCTTGACCGATCTAGAAGCCTATTTCACCAAATTAAAAAGTAATAGAATAGATATATTCATAGGAGACATAAATTTTGATATACTTAACCCCACACGGGCTTCAATTAATAGTTACTTGTCCATGTTAAGTTTTTTTGGTTTCAAGCCATACATAAATTCATATACTAGAGTAACTCCGGACAGTAGCTCTTGTATTGATCATATTTTCATAAGAAAGAATGTTGAAATGAGCAATTTATTACTCGATGCATTGGTTATAGATACAGATATTACTGACCACTTCCCGATCTACTTAAATGTTAGTCTTGATGAAAATAGTAATGAGGAAAAAGGTATTGAACAAAAAACCATTACCAAATTTGATGATAAAAAATTTGAAAATATGATTAGTTCACTACAATGGGATAATATTATTTCATTAAGTGATCCTGAATTGGCCTATCAAAAATTTATTGATATTTTTATGTCCTTACATGAAGTTTGTACCACCACCAAATCAGTACCATGTGGGAAATACAAGAAACTTAAACCATGGATTACAAATGGCATAATCGAGTCAATTAAGCATAGAGATAAACTAAAAACACTAGTTTTAAGAAATAAAAACAATATTAACTTACTTCAAGAGTATAAAAATTATAGAAACAGACTCAATGGAATCATACAAAAGGCAAAAAACAGCTATTACACTAACCAAATTAATGAAAACCTTAAGAATATAAAAAAAATCTATGAGATAATCTCTGACGCTGCCAATGAAACTAAAAATAAAACTAACAACAATTTAACCATTCTTGATAATAATAACACACAATTCCCAAATGATACTGAAATTTTTGCAATAATTATTTTGTAAATATAGGCGTGAACATGGCTTCAGTGATAAAGGAACCTATTTCTAAAGTTAATATAGTTTATCCTAACTTAATGAATTCTATGGCCTTAAATCCGGTATCGAGTAATGAATTAATTATGCATATCAACGCTTTAAAAAATAATAGTGCACCAGGCATAGATGTCATAACATCAAAACTTATTAAAAAGTTCCATATATACATTCTTGATCCTCTAGTTCATATTATAAATCTTATTTTTGTAACAGGCAAAGTTCCCTCTTCATTTAAGATGTCAATTGTAACACCAATATTTAAAAAGGGCTGCAAAACTAATATTACAAACTATCGTCCAATCAGCGTTATTTCTACATTTGCAAAAATATTTGAAAAGTGCCTAAAAAAAGGTTACTTGATTATCTTACTTCAACCAATTTATTAAATGATAACCAATTCGGGTTTATGAAAGGGATCAGTACAAATGATGCTATGTCCAAACTCATAAATAATATAAAAAATTGCCTCGATAATAACCAAAAGGGCATTGCAGTCTTTTTAGATCTAGCAAAGGCCTTCGACACTGTACCCCATACAGTGCTCATTGATACTCTTGAGCATAATGGTACCAGGAGTACGGTGTTGGAAGTCTTCAAGAATTATTTAGCTGATAGGAAACAAATGGTTAAAATCAGAAACATATTTAGTGACCCTCTGGATATTAAGATTGGTATACCACAAGGGACGGTACTCGGTCCAATTCTTTTTATTACTTATATAAATTCACTGCTGAATTTAAATATAAATGGTACCTCAATTTCATATGCAGATGACACTGTTTTATTCTTTGAGGATAAAACATGGGAAAATGTGAAAAATAAGGTGATAAAAGGATTAGAAAGAGTCAAATGTTGGCTTGACCAAAATAAATTAACTTTAAATTCTGATAAAACATTCTACACTGCGTATTCTATAACTGATGCAAATAGACCGAATTTTAACTACATTAAATTAAACGAATCTGACCTTACTATTAAAGAAACTAACTCTATAAAATATCTAGGCATCACAATTGACAAGAATTTAAAATGGACCGACCATATACATGATTTAACCAACAAAATTAGGCGTTTAATTCATAAGTTCTACTTAATACGTAATATTTTAACTAAAAAATTGTTAATTCAAATACAAGTCTTTAGTGGAAGCACTACTTAGATATGGTATCATTGTTTGGGGGGGCTCTATAACAATGCTTTAAAACAATTGAATGTGGTCCAAAACTATATTTTGCGAATTATCTTCTTCAAAGATAGACTGTACTCAAGTAACCTTCTATATAATGAATCAATACTAAATGTCCGATGTTTATATTATCTCAATATCTGTATATTTTACTTTAAATCGATAAACAAAAATGTAGTGAACCACTGTTATCAAACCAGACAAAATGTTAACAATATGATGGTTATACCATTTAGAAAATACGATGCCAACCAACGCTTTGCTTAAATCTTAGCACCAAAAATTTATAACATCTTGCCTCATGAAATAAGAACAATAACTAAATACAATTTTTTTGTTAAAAAATGTAAAACTTTTATATATCAAAATAGGGACTACATTAATAACCTCTTATAAAAATTTGTAACTATTTCTTACGCTATTTTACTCTCTTCATCTTCAACTCCTCTATCATTTTCTCCTATTCCTGCTTACTTTAAATAATCTGAATAATAATGTAATTGGATATACGATATTCTGTCTAATATTGCACATACAGGTGTTTACTCACCTAGGTGCACCTTAAATTTTTATTTTTTTAATTCTATTATTTTGTATTGTAATTTGCAAATTGTAATTTGTAACTGTAATTGTAATATCCTTATGAGAGATGCAACAAGTAAAAATTTAAATGGTAAAGTGATCAAATATCCAATTTCAGGTAAAATCTTCCAAATAGTATTTCCGGAGGAAATTTTCACGGATAAAAGTACAGCTCAGCGATCTCAAACGACAGGGCACTTAGTTTTGAGGCTACCAAGGGTGAACTACAGGCCGAGAATTTACAAAAGTGCAGAACCTATAGGAAAAATTAAGAAGAAAACGGAATATTTGGAGGTGGAAGAAAAGAAGGACGACATGGACTTCAGCAGAATCATAGAAAATAATAACAAAGTGAGAGAATTGTATGATAATCCAGAGATACCACCTTTGGAGTACGGCTAACAATAAGACGCTATTGGTCCACATTTATGTTAGTTCTTCAATAAAATGAATTAGAAATAAATTGTTACATCACAATAATATTCCTATTTACTATGCTAAACGCTATTACTGCATTTATTCGTTATATTCAGAAGCAATGACTATCCATTTTCCAACTTGGAAACAATACTAATCTTCTGAATTTCAGTTACTACTATGGTTGCACTGGAAAAAATGCTTGGAACACATTTTTATTCAATATTGTTTAATAAAATATAGGGGTGGACGCTTTAAAATTGTAATAAATGTAATGTCAGGTTTAACAGGAAGTTGTAAAAAAGTTTTATTGCCACAGTATTCACATTACCTTTCTATTGTAGAAAGTTTCAAACAAACTATCATCATCCAGAAATTCTTTGTAGTGCAGTCCCAAGTAGCACAAATTGCTTTTTAAAAACTCTGACTATCTACTCCACCTTTTTATAAAGCTTAATATTTTATAATTAAGAGTTAACAACAATAGTCCAGTATTAATGAAGTATCTATATACCCAGAATAGGCACAGTTTATACAGCCTCGGTAAACTCTATAAAAGGTACATGAATGCTTAAGGTAACATTATGGCAACCTCTTTGTTTCGCCTTACCAGCTGTTAAAAATCATATTATATGACTGCTAAGAAGTTGTTATATAATTGTTGCAAGTAAGTTCTTATACAGTAAAAATTCCTCTTAATGTTAGTTACTGTTTGCAGTTATAAAGCATCGATATCACAGTGTCTCTGGCAACTTCAATGTAATAACTTTCCTATGACAAATTATTAGGAAAGTGAATGAATATTGCCTGCGAATTAGTGTATGCTGTGGTTGGCAGAAAATAAAATTTGTCATGGGAAGAAAATTTTTCTGTTGAAATATGCTATTCTACTTCGAAATAAATAAACGCGCCTCCAAAATTCCTTGAATTTGATAAGTTGAAAATTATTTAAAAAAATATATTTTTTAACTTTTTTCCATAGAATTGTTTTAAAATGATAAACCACCTATTTTAAACACCCCATAAACGATTGCTGTGAATATTTTGCAATGTTTTCCTTTTTAAGTGATATAAAGGTAATTATACCTCAAACCGGTAACAATGGCCGTCCTGTCATATTTACTTTTAAAAAATACAATATGGTTCCCTATAAGTATCCAAAGAAGGTCACTACAAAAGCAGTTACAAATCCTTAAAGCAGCACTTTGACTGTGTAAAAGTAGTAGTTAAAGACAAAATCCTCGCACAGGTGAATTTACTTTGATAGAAATCCACATTTTGTGTAATAATTGAATTCATGATAACATCATTTTGTTTTTGAGGGATATGATATTATCACTTTTGTTTGAATTTCAGACCTAACTTTTTAATGATTTTTGGTTTTTTAAATAATAATAATAATAATAATAACACCACATGTAATTACGACCCCCTTTATCCCGGAAGGCTCTAGATGAGCCTTGTGGGGGAGAAGGCTATACATTTAGAGACAAAACACATACCCAATATCCGAGTATGGTGAAAAAATCCCTCTCACAGTATTTTCGACTGCCACGACCGGGAATCGAACCCGGAACTTTTGGGTGAGAGGCAAAAGCGCTTACTTCTCTACCATCAGTCATACATAACAAGAAAAATTCGAAAGCAAATCAAATAATATTGGAGGTTATGAAATGGAGTAAGTTTAGCTGTATAAGAGTTCTATAAAGGCAGAAAATTGCAGCTACATAGCTCCAAAATAGAGTTTCAGCTGAATAAATGCTTTATAAAATACTCCTTCTACTATACGTAAAAAGAATTTATAAATAATCTATATTAGGGCTGACGTAAATGGTATTTGGCTTAAAAAAATACATTGCTGTATAATTTTGCTTTATAAACCTTTAGAACTCAGTGTTATAAAACCGTTATAGAGAAATTGCTAAGCTGTAAAACGGATGTATAAATGTTATATAGGGGTTTATACACCTGTTATAAATATACATGGTGTGTATCTGTATAATAGAGCTTACTAAGCCACTTATAAATTTTTAGAAAACTGTATAAGATGCTTTAATAAAGAAGCTTTATATTTATACTGTGAAAGCATTTTACCAGCAATCTTATTCCACCGAGTTACTTTATAAGCAGTTTAGTGTTGAATAAAGCTTCAATATAACCAATTTTCTGTACAAGTTGCCATAATGTATTATTTATAAAGCGTTAAGTGTAATAAAAGAGTGACATGTGTTACTTGGGGTGCCATCTACCCCTTAACATATTAATAAACTGTTTGTATTCAAATACTAAAGCCATTTATGTTGTGTAGCAATGGGCTTTTACAGAATTCAAATATCTCTAAAAGTTTCAGAAATATTTCACCTGGGAATTTTTATCGGGACACCCTGTATAGGATGCTCTAAATTTCAACCATCTATCTTTAAAATTAAAGGAAAAATGAGAGTGTACCGTGATCAAGTTACAAGGTATAAAATTTAATAATTTCACCTACCTATGTGTTCCAGAAGTGAAGCTAAGTGTTGAGCCTGCTCATTTTGGCTTTGCCCTTGCTCGCTCTGGCTACTCTGGCTCTGCTGTGCAGGAGTCAGACTCCGTATGTAAGGCTCTAGCTGAGTCGCCACCTTCAGGAAAAAATACGAATAACAATTTTAAATGACTAAATATAGAAAGAATATGTAAGAAAGTATCAATATGCAACAAACGAATAATTATAGAGAGACATACACTGGAATTATTTTATACCTGGCTAAGATGCTTTAGTTCGTTCCGTAGCGTATTAACATCAGCTCTCTGACAGCTGAATACCTCTTGCTCCACACGTAAACGCCAGAGCTGCTCCTCCCAAGAAGCGTCAAACACCGTCGCCATCCTATCCAACTCTTGCTGTTGCCTAAATTCAAGAACAAATCAAATATACCACGTTACACGATCACCAAAATTAACTGGTTCTACCTCTCCAAACTCTGGTCCAAATGCAGGCACTCCCTCGTTAACACATCGTACCGAGTCGTTAAGGGCGGCGTCTGCGCCTTCCTTAAGGCCGTGATGTCCTTATGCAGCTCTCCCACTTTTTCTTTAACCAAGTTGAACTGTTGGTTGAGTTCACGAATTTGAGATTCAAAAGACCGGCAATGAGACGAGAAGGAGCTTTCTCCTTCCAGAAGTTTGTTCTTTAGGGCGGTCTGTTGCTTTTTTGTGGCTGGCGGCGCCGCTTCGTACATCCTCGAAGCTAAAATCACAGACCACAATATAATACTAGTTAGTTAGTCAGACACAATTCATACTAAAATGTCGGGATTCAAAAGACTAAAAATTGTTATTACTTAATAATTTTCATTGAATTCAACGGGTTCAGAGAAAAATGCAAAAATCTGTTTTATTATATTTTTCTATAGTCTATTTTTAAACCAGGAGTGCTTCAAATTTATTGTGCTAAGTCATACATCTGTTATTGGATATCCCTTCGACAGTTTTACACAAGGCAATAGTCGTAAATTTTGAAATACAGATTCGGAAAATAAAGTTCGTGATATAGGAAATATCGGCCACGCCCCCGGTCTACAGAGGTCCCACTCTCAGGATTTTCATGTATTAGGTTTTATTTTTTATGCATGCATTCGCGTAACCTCGTGACGTAGGTAACCTCTCCTTATAAAAGTAAACAGATATGGATTGACCAATCGCATCAAAACTAAGACCCTCGTGGTGCAATTAGATAAAGACAAAATATCCGTACAAATATCTTGAAAGCGTTCCGACAGAGTAGGACATCTGATTTGTAGTAGAGTTGAAATTGAATTTAGTACGGCATGAACAACTGGGAGGGTATGTTGCTAGTAATTTCTACATGGAACGAGACTAATATCTCCTCAAAAGCCAAGAAGTTATTTGTGATTGAAAATATTTCTTCAGATTCTTTTTTAGCCTTTATAAAGACTGTGGTAATAAAATAATAATTCTTACTAAAAACTAAATGAAAATAGAGCATTAAAATAAAATTAAATAGTTATCGGAAATTAAAATCAACTAATAATTATAAAAAAATAATGAATTAAGGGTTCAAACAAACCACATTCTTGTGCCAAACAATAGCCAAACCGATTATATATCAGTATGCTGATGATACCTCCTGTGTAATATCTACCAGAGCTACTACTGCTACATCATACAAAGGTACAACTGTGGTAAATAAAATGGATAAATGGTGTCATGACAACTCACTTATCCTAAATGAAGCTAAAACTGTACTTAACCAATTTAGTAACAAAACCCCAGATTCAAGCATCTACTTGAAGTTTAGAGAAAAATCTATTCCTGTTGCAAATAACACAAAATTCCTGGGGGTCGTAGTCGATTCAAAACTATCTTTCGAATACCATGTTAACTTAACAATATCTAAGCTTAACAAAGTATGTTACTCAGAACGAAACATACGATCTTCTGTCGATCTTGATGTGTTAAGGGTCTATTACTTCGACCATGTGCGGTTCATACTTAGTTATGGTTTAATATTCTGGGGATCTAGTGTCCATACCAGAAATGTGTTTATTGCTGAAAAGAATAATATACGATGTATGGTTAGGAAAAAAAACCGAGAGCCTAGTAAGCCATTATTCAAAATGTTGGAGTTCATGACATTACCCACCTTATATATATATATATATATATATATATATATAGCGGTTTACTTGGCTTCCACCCAATAAACGTTACTATTTGGCGTCCTACTATATACACGCTATATATAAAGCATTTAAATACAGTACTACAAAGCGTCTCCACCTCATAGCGGTTTAGCTGACTTCCTCATATATAAATATTCCATTCTGAGTCCATTTCACTTTTGCATCGGTTCAAGTAACTTCCAGGCAGTGTTGCCAATACGTAACCCTACTGTAGATACTATAAAATGTAAACATTAGTGGATAATACTGTTCTGCGTAGTTTTAAAGGTCCCTCCTACAGCAAAAGTAAGAACCAGCTAGAATTTTAGTTGGTACATGTAAAGCATTCGTTCGTGTTCGAAACATGGGCTTTAAAATTTTATTTATATTAATCATCCTAATAGTACAAAAAAGCTTAACAATTGATGTGATGCCATGCACGGAGGGTGTAAATGCAGCTGATATGGCCCTAGCGCAACGATTAATAGAAGATTCAACTCCACCAGGATACCGATTAATTGAAATAGAGCCCATAAGTCAAACAGGTAGGTACGTAGTTAAGCCAGCACATTTTGTCATTATTATAGAATTGTTTAAAATAAATTGAACTATGTATCAATTTTAAAAAGGAACAATATACTTTTATATATTTCGGTGTGTTCTGTATTAAAACCTAAGTACACACTAGTATCTCTAAATTTTGGTTATTTTAAATGTTATATGGACCCAAATGGCTAGATGCGCATAAAGTTGAAATAATCAGATCTGGTCTAAAATTTAGTAAATATCATAAAATGTTCTAAAAATGTAGTAATATGGTATATAACGGACTTTGTGGACACGATAACTGCCGTATTTCCTATCGGGTTTTGATGAAATTTTGCATACACAATATTTAGTTCGTAAATGGAGGTCATTGGCCGCCATCTTGGATTTTTCTAAAATTTGACCGATTTCGCCGAAATTGAAAATGTTCGTATATTTGAAAATAACGAATATGAATTTACGTTCAAGTCGAAATTTCCATCGGTCATTTTGCACGCGGAAATCTACATACCTCTTGCGGCTGCCGGAAGGAGTTTTATATTCGAGATCAAATTTAGGTTATTATGAATTTAATCTATTGATTTTTATTTTATTTTAAAAAGTCATTAGGTATTTTAATTTTTTACAGGCAGAAACCCTCACCGGTGGCTGGGACGTTTTAAACGCATAGATAACGTTTACACACACGATTGCGATTACCTCACAGCAGTGCGAACGGCCTTCAGAAGAGTATGTCCCTTAGGGTCCGAAATAAGCCAAATAGGTGTTTCTGATACCCCAATTAGGCAATGTATAATAGTACAGTTTTTGGTTAATTGTGGATGTAGAAAAGTTCCCCGAAGAAGAAGAAGTCTACAAAAATATATGACAGAGAAATCTACTTGTTCTGGAATACCGAAATTTTATTACAGATAATAAGATGAATCAATAGTGCAAAAAAATGTTTCATACAAAGGCTTATTCGGGTATATTAAAGTCGTTTTTAAAAATAAATAAAAATTTTTTTTTTTTAAATCATTTATTTAACGTCGGCCTATTTCCGCTACCAAGGCCAATCACCGACGCCAGTGGATAAGCTCATCAGTGTCTGTGTAGGCACTGGGACCCCTAACCTGGAAATTTTGCCGAACCCCCACACTTTGTCGTGGGGTAGGGATCTTTAACGTGCTCACATCGTAGATACATGGAACCCACAGTTTTACATCCCTTTAGAAAGATGGTGACGCGAGCAAGTTCGCTCATCCACTAAACTTCATCGACTTGCTGTGGCCCGGTTTTGAACCAATTACCAATTAAAAATCTTTTATTCAATTTTATATGTACATTATATTTTGTTTAAGTCATTTTTCCCTATCTAAGAAGTTATTATAATCCTGCACTAAGTGCCATATAATTCTAACCTAGCTAATAATAGAATATATTCTTTATAAGTTAGGGTGGCTGGTGTTGTGCCGGGAATTGACTCCTCCTTCCAAAATTCGAGTTAATAATTTTAGTTTTTCTATTCTCTATAGTTTTATAGATTTATGCGTTTTGTCTGTAATGCAGTTGTAAAGTGAGAGTTGTGGATATTTTATTGAGTGAAATGAAAAATTTTGTTTGGTTTTATACAGGAAAGTAAATAACAAAAAAAAACCTGTTTTAACATTGTGTGTGTTGTCAAAAATTAAAAATCATTCTGTATTGTTAAAATAAACGTGAAACGTAAAAGTAAAAAAAAAAATTTTTTCTTAATTGATATTTATGTACATGTTTAAAATAATAAATAAATTCTGAATTAAATTAAAGATTTATTCTGATAACTATATTACAAATTAGAAATAAGGGGAAGGGATGAGAGGTAGGATTGTGTGAGGGATATGTATGTTAAAAGTTTTAAGTAATTGTTCAACGTCAGTCACGTGTGTCATAGATGGGTAGGTTTTGGTGTAGTAAACGGTGTGCGTGTAAAGTATCGTTATGTCGACGTATGTTAGTCAAATCACGTGTCAATATCGATCGCTGAATTTTGGTTGAGAAGAATTTTTGGGCAGTGTCATCAATGTACTGCCTCATGAGGGGGACGGCAGCCCTCTCATGTAATTCAGCGACCGATGTGTAGCGGTTGGCGTTTAGTAGAAGTCTAAGTATTTTGTTTTGTGTGGTCTGTAGTCTTTTGCACTGTGCGTCTGAAATGCAATTCCAGGACGCACAGGCATATGTCATTGTCGGTCTGAAAATTACTTTAAAAAGTGTCAATTTATTGTCAGTCGAAAGTCTGCTCCGTCTATTCACCAACGGATACAGCTTATTAAGGGCTGAGTCGGGCCGTCTGCGTGGAAGGACGCGCCACTGTCCATCACGCCACCAAGCCGACTACATAAAATATATAGAATGCTTTATAGAAGCGAGGGACAAGCAACATTTAATTTTTTGTTTAAAAAATAATTTTTAATATTTTTGCATTTTTTGAGAAAATAAAAAAACCGTTTAAAAACCGCTTGCACACGCCGATTAAATTTTTATTTTAAATATTTGACCATTGTTTTAAACCTAACAGTGTATTTAATAATTTTTATTGATATGTTAAATGTAAGTTTAACGGTAATAAAAAAAAAGTAATTTGTATTTTTATTTTGCTTTCATTAGTGTCATTGAATTTTTTTTAACAAACATTATGTCGCATTTAATAATTCATTAAATTAAAAGTTATATAATATACAGGGTATGCCAGTGCTTTCTACTATATTTTATAACAACTTTACTTTTATTATTAACTACCAATAAATTCACAACAATTATACTTTAAACTCATTAATTATTTTTACTTTTTAGTCCAGTTTGCTATTAAAGGGTGTTTTTTAATATTTTTAAACTATAATTTTTATTTTCGAAAATGTGGCTATTTGTATAATTAATTATAAAATAATGTCCGCCAGTGAATCGAACTACCAACCTGTTGCATGGAAACGAAAATACCAGCCACTACTCCACTCGTTGTTTATGTCAGACTTAGATAGTTCTCATATACATACAATTTAATTTTTTTCAAGTTTTGAATTTTGTTTGGTAGCAACTAAAGAGTCGGTTACCTTAAAACTATATCACACAAGGGTACTATATACTAAAGCAAGATCTTGCCCCCGTTGATATTTCATTGAATGATATTAATAAATGAAGTAGGCAAGCAAAGTTAATTCATCTCACTATATATATATATACAATTTCTCTTTTTTCCAGAAAGATAGGTATTTCTATTTATAAATAGATAAGTAATATTAACTAATAAGATCAATTTTTAACAAATAAAAAAAATAAAAAGCGTTTTCGTTTAATAGAAATAATAATAAAAATAGCAATATAATCAACTGATTTAATTCATTTTAATAATCTATATTTATTCTGCACATAAACTTTAATAGTTGCCCAGTTTCTTTCCGAAAATAAGTGAGGATATTGTTCCATTAACTTTAAAACATCTGCTTTTTTGGGAGGTGTTTTTTGCCTAATGTGTTTTTTGAAGAAGTTCTCAGTTACTTTCTTCTCTTCTTCTGTCCACGGTATTAAACGTCGCTTAGTTTTGCCTTTTTTAGGTTGTGCACATTCCTCAACTACATTTTCTCTTGAATCAGTCTCTTCAAGTTCTTCTTCAGAATCTTGGTCACTTTCATGATTTTCTAAAATGTCTTCATTAATTTCAATTTCGTTTAAATTTTTTCCTTTATATTTGTCTATGCAATTGTTTTGAGCCAGCAATAAAATTTTGGAGACCTTAGCGGTTTGGTAGATATCCGAAGGCAGCCTGTACCATTCCGCATGTGTTTTGCTAGTGTGTCCCATAAATTGGGCCAACTGTTCTAAGTCATCATTTCCCATATTTAATATTTGAGAAATTGTAGCTAAGTGTTTTCGTAATCGTGTGGATGTTAAGGTTGACGACTTATTACCATCTCCTAATGCAGCAGAGGTATGTTTTCGCAATACATGATATCCACTAATGCACGTGTCTGTTCCACACAATGCAAATAAAAATGTATTATATTTGTCAAAGAAAAAATTTCTTTTCTCAATCAATAAATCTATCCCATCCTTAGTTAATTTGTCAAATAAAATGGGAACTCCCCGTCCTCTTTTTCCTTTGACCACAATACGTTTTAACGAATTGAGCAGAATTTTTTCGGAAGGAGTTAGGAGTTTTTCAAACTCTCCTGATGATTGCGTATTGTGGTGTTTGATGTATAAGTCCAGAGGTATCCTTTGGAGTTCCCCTACTCTCCGTTTATTGAATAGTAATAAGCTACAGTATGTTGCTTCTGTTAGATCTTTGAAAGCTTTGGCATTTGTTTCGTTTTGTAGTAACTTCATTTTAGAATTTAACATCAACTCATCCAAATAACGCTTCATTTTCTGCAATACAAAAAACAAAATGAATATGTACAGTATGGAAATAACGTTGTTTATGCTTGACTGTACCGTAAAGTTTCAGTTTATGATTTTTAGAGCCCACTTTATCAGACTAGTTCACAATAATACAGTAAATTGGACTCATCTTTCAATGACAACTATTTGTTAAAAAATGACAAGCAATATCAAATTATAATTAATTAAAAATTCCAAATTTTTTCTTGTCACTGTAAATTTTTCTATAACGGGGTAATTTTAACGGTCGAACATAAAAGTTTTGCATGTCTTTTTAGGCTACCTCGCAAATTAGCTCGGC
Source organism: Leptura quadrifasciata (assembly GCA_963675555.1). Classification (NCBI taxonomy): domain Eukaryota; kingdom Metazoa; phylum Arthropoda; class Insecta; order Coleoptera; family Cerambycidae; genus Leptura; species Leptura quadrifasciata. Next base: position 90,932,336 of record OY776680.1, on the reverse strand, counting down.
CATAAATAAGGCTCTTTCAATAAACTCCTATTATGTATACTAGTTGCATAAATAGTTATTACCAATTTCAGTTTTTTTCCTATGCCCGGTTTAGAAAGTACACTTTTCTACGTTTAAATATATGTTGAGTATAGGTCTTTTAGGATAGAGTGGGGAACATTATTCTTTACGGCGGTCGTTCAGAAATCGACTTCAACCCCTTTAATATTAGCCTAAAAATTTACTTTAGCGAGAGAGTCCGATAAAGACATTTTATCAGATGCAGTCCAATAAAGTAAAAACAATATAATTTATTCTACATTATAAAAATACGAATTTTAGCAGAAAAAAATTATCATTTCGAAAAGTACTATATATCAAATGAGAGCAATTTCTTTAACTTATTCTAGGCAACAAAATACGATCACTCCTAAGTTTTCCGGAAAATCCAAACACTGTGCGCCATTTTATTTCGCATTTTTTTAAATATGATTTTTCCTTAGTTGTTTTTTAAATATCTCCGGTTCCATTTAGCGCATTTTGATATAAAGAAATCTAAAATGTTTGTAATAAAATTACCTTTCAAACTAGATTGATTTCAAGCCGATTAGTTTATTACATAACTTTAAAAAAATAGAGACGCTTATAGTGGTTTTTATTTATTATATATAAGTATCAGAAATACTAATGAACGAATTTTGTTGAAAATATAGGAAATAATACCTCTCATGAAGATAAATCACCGTGAGAAATTTCAAGTTCAAATGTCTCTTTGCTTGCCTTAAAACTTTTTGCGTATACGTAAGCGTAAAACAAAGTTTATTTTAGAAAATGTTTCAGTGCGATGATTATTAGCAGAGAACATTTTTTGCGTTTTGGCCATTTCAAAGTATACTGAACGACATTTTAAAACAAATTTTATACATACTTTTAAAGAAAAGTTAATACAGCTGTAATTAAAAATGTGAAAACACAATGAAAATTACCAAAAAAATACTTTTATGCCATATTAAAGTACATAAAGAAACCTGCTACTTAAAAATAATCAACCATTGCGTATTACAAAAACGATCGCCGATTGAAAATTTGAATGCGTTTTTTAACCAAGATACCTTAAAACCCTCGTTTGTAACAGCTTAATGCACGTATGTATATTGTAGTATTTCGTTTTTACATTGCTTTTGGCTTTTTGAATATTTCTTAAGTGGCAATAAAAAAATATATAATAATTTTTGTTGACTAACTTCAAAAATACTTACTGCTATGTCTTCTGCCATTGGTATCAATGATGGTTTATTAAAACGATTTATGTGTAGGTTCTGGCCTGCTTCAGTAGACACTTCCACTGCCCATTGTTCATCTATTAAATTTTTCATTGCAGTCAAACTGTTTAGCAAAGGCGATTCAACATTTTTCTGTACTTCTACAGAATATGCAGCACTGAGAGCTTTCTTTATTATTGTCCCCATCTGAAGTGCAAGTGAAGGAGAAGCGAAAGATTTAGTTTGTGAGTCGTATTGCGCAATTTTTCGTGTAGCAGCTACAATTGTTTTAAATTTTGAAGGGTGTAATGTAGCTGTTATAGTTAGCTTACTATCATTTTCAATTGCCCTCGCTTCAATTAGGAGTCGCGCCAAACGTCTCATATAACGTTTTGCAACACAAATTAAGTGTTTATCTTTGTGACTCTTCACGTATAGTCTTGCCACCTCGCAAATAATTTGATCTCTTTTAGCTACAAGGGAAATTTCATCGGGCTTTAAAGAATCAAGAACACCAGAAGTGCGTAGCGGATCGTTAGGGCCAAAGTGGTTGACCATAAGATTTTGTGCCTGTGATTGATGGCGTGCACGAACTGATGGATCTCTATTATTAAAGTAGCACCTTTTAACATGCCTTCTGAGACTACATTTGGCGTAGTATCCTGAAATGTACATTGATAATATAAAGTAGCGTATAGGTCATTGATTGAACTAACATACCTTTACAGAAAACACACGGTAGTAAACTATTCTCTGAAACATTTTCTCTGTCGGTATTGTGGCGCAGTACAGGTGTAATTTTCCCTGTAACAAAGTCACCTTCCTTTCGAATTTTGCTAATCAAATATTTACGTTGAGGATCGTTAATATTCAAACTTAAATATTTTTGTACTTCCAGTTCATCACTATGTTGTCTTCTTAAATGTCGCGCAAAGTTTAAAACTGACACATCACAAAAAATGCAAGTATGTTTCCTGCGTTTCCTTATGATTTGGGTGAGAGGACTCGTGAAGGATAAAGCGGATTCAGTTATCATATTAGTGTTGCACTCGCCTGAAATAAGATGGAATTATATATTTCAGATACATGAGTAATTAATTAATGTATACATTTTTAGAATATTTGCAATCGCTTCATTGTAAAGCCAAAATTTGTTTAGGTTCAGTTAGTGCCGCTTATTATCGATATTACTTATTCTTTTTAAGTATGTTTCACCAAGAATCTACTGCAGATTCAATTCAATCCAAAATAAATAACGTTAGTAATACATGATATTCTTACCATTTTCTATTTTAGAAGATTCAATCACTTGGTCATTCTGTGAATACGTAATGATTGGACTTCTATCTATTTCTTCACTAACAGTCCTATTTGATGTCCAATTAATATATGTCTTTAAAAGACCATTAGAATCATCTAAAATGATACCATATTATAATAGTAATAATGTCCTTTGATAAAATATTTAATATTTTGTTACCATCATCGAGGAAAGTACGGTCTGGTGTCGATGGTGTATATTCATCTGATGTGTCTGATATGTAATCGGTGCTATTGTCGTCATAATCTATATCTAAAAAATAGGTAGCATTCTTAATGTTCTTTAAAAAAAATTATTAAAAATCTGTATATTTGACAATTAGGTAGGTAACTATTTCGTTTTCAGTTTCTTTATAAGTTTATTGATGTTCAAGAATAAAAAAAAACAACTACATTATAAAATATGGCCTTAATAAATATTGAAAAAGAGTATCAAATAAACATAAAAATTTATTTGTTAAATAATTGCTGGTAATGCTTTTGTTTAAAATAAAACAATCCGATCTTGTATACACTACACATATTATTGTAATTTATGTATACTTGAGATTTTTTTTGATAATTACATATTATGATGCATCAGTTACAAATTCGCATTGCACTACAAGAATCCTTAAAATATTAAGAGATGCAGCGTTAATTAAATTGGAAGAAAGTTAAGTAATGAAGTGCATTATACAAATGAATTTGCTAATTTAAGTAATATAATTATGTCAATGTCAACCAATTATCTTTCATTCAAAATATTGCTAATATTTAAAACCACAGTTGTACTAAAAGGAATTACATAATTTAATTGTTACTTTATTCAGTTTGATACATACTTAACTTGTTTGATGTAGAGAAATGAAGGATAGTAAAACACAAGTTTCAGTATGACACAAATATGCCGGATGTCACACGAATATATAATCTTCTTTTTTCTATTTTTGAAAGAAACACCCAGTTATTTTATTGAATTTGTGAATTCTACATCATTTTCTGAATCCAATTATACTATGTAAGTGGCAATTCAAATGACAAACTTTTTTTAATTTAATCTTTATTATAGACTTATTTTAAATATGCCAAATTTGATTCGATTCTGACCGCGAACCATGTAATTAATTTGCGCCAAAAGTGCCGTTTTAACATTTTAATTACAAAAATAAAGACGAAAAGGGAGGGATAATATGTTCGTGGAACACCCGGTATAATAATCGTGAAACAGTTAAAAAATATTTGATATAAATAGTAATTCACAGTCAGCAACGCCCCATTGCAAATATCACTCGTTACGTAATCATTTCGGTCTCTAGAAATAGTATTCAGTTTTTTTATAAAATGTTTTGTGTTTGCGCAATGATCCTCAAAGATCTACATTTTAAAAATATGACCTTATGTGCTTCACTTTTTACAGTCCCATCATCCAGGGTGTAAAAGAAAATGACCTAACGATGGTTGTGCAAAAACGAAACGTTATAGAAAAGTTTTACTTCATTTTAGCGTACCAAAGTCCTATATAAAAAGTGAAAAATCTACGGTCATATTTGAAAACTATACGGCGTCAACAAATGGTAGACTCCGCTTTTTTCAACATTTTTTAGAAAGTCGGAATGTAACTTGGTGGATGTATTATATGACCAAGATGACACTTTGTAGCATAATTGTCATTTTTTGGCCTTTCCGGTTTTACCGGAAATTACCCCAACTTTTGATTTCTAAATTGAACATCCTGTAGATTATTATATTTTTGGAATCCTTAAAAAAAATGATGCCCCCCCCCCATAAGTGACATTTCGACTCCATGAAAAAAATTGGACTTGAAATTTGTTGGTGTATCTAAAGTGTCATGACCAGAAAATTTTAACAAAACTTTTATTCAAATGGAACCATAATGGTAGAGTATTACCGTAAAATAGCGGATATTCTAAAGAATCCGTGGATGTGCCCAAAAGCACTGGTCTTATTCTAGATGCTTCAACAAATTTCGGGTTAAATTTTTTCCATGGGATCGAAATGTCATTTATGGTATATCGCCGTATTCAGAATTTGTCAAGGATTCCAAAAATATAATAATATCACTGAGGGAAGATTCTTACTGTGACAGCCAAAAATTAAGCTACAGTAGCAAAAAACTCTATTTGAATAGGCGCCAGCCAAGAATTTTACTACAGCAGTAGAATTCGTTTTGCTAAAATTACCTTTCCTGCAATAGCAAAGTTACTTTATAAAATATTCATCATATAGCCACCGAAAATAAGCTTTACTATTTTTGTCAAGTATAAATATATTGTTGTAGTAAAAAGTGCACATGGTTAAAAACTTCTAATCGTACTAACAGACATATAGGTTGACAAACATGATGCGCATAGAAATGGCAGTATTTCATAATAATGCATATGTTCCGTGTTTATGCATCTTTGGAGATTTAAATTATATTGCAGGGGCAGTTTTGCTGTAAACATGTATTAGATAGCCACGAAAAATAAATGGGCTCCTGTAATATTGAAACTTTATTTCTTATAGTTTTAATATTTCAACGAGAACGAACGAACCGATTGCACAAGATTATCAGGATAGCAGCAACGCGTTGCATTTAGTTAACCGATTGCGAGTCCGCGAATGGCGGTGTGATGAAGTAACTCAACACAAAACTTTGTAATTGTAGGAGAATTTTTATTTACCACAGTTAAACTTTTTTTGTATTCTTGTCTTTCTAATAGTAGCTAAATGTTTTAGTGCTCTAGTAAAGTAATTAATAAAAGTAGCAAAGTACTTTTTAAAAACTAATACAAACACACAGCAAAGTGATTTCTTCTGATAGAGTGAATAGACATTCCTAACCTAGCTAAAATTATGACTATTCTAGTTAAAAAAGTCGTAGCAAAGAATTTATTGCTGGAGATTTTCTCAGTGCAGGGTCCGCCATTTAAAAGTCAATAGTTGGGGTCATTTCCGGTGAAATCGGAAGAAAAAAAATGACAATTATATCACAAAGTGTCTTCTTGGTCATATACTATATCTACCAAGTTTCATTCTGATATTCTAAATAAGGAGGACAAAACAATGGGTGCGACAATACGATACATCGAATAAAAAAATTAAACCTCAGTTTGTAAAGAACAAAGAGTACTAATAACTTGTTCAAGAAACTATGGCTTCAATATAACCAAAACTGCATATTTACCGTTTCTGAGATATTTATAATACTATCATTAAGGTTAAACCTTATTTATCATTATGAACTAGTGAAAAGCGACTTTGTAACAACCTATACGTGCATATTGAAAAGAGTATACAATTTAATTGCCCAGACAATGGATCCTAGATTGAAAATGAGTTAAAGTCAACGTACAATTGAAAGTAACCTAAGCCTATTTGGTCATTAAATGTTTGACTTTACTTACCTTTATGTTTTGCTTCTTGCTGCATTTTGTACAGTCGTTGCGTATCACTCAACGGTACAGTGCAAAATATTGTAGATCAGGATTCTTTTTATAAAGAGAACCGGAAGCGAAATGACAGATTAATTCGCAAAATATATATATAGGAACAAGATATGAGTTTTGGCAAAGTTTACAGAATTCAGCTTTGGTGTTATAAACACCACTATCTTGAAGAATGCGCTACGTAAGCGCCGCGCCGTCGGAAAGAAGTAATTGATATAATTATACTATGCAATTGTTTTCTAATAAACTACATAGTAGATACACTTCATTGGTAATAATACTTTTGATTTAGAAGTAGGTACAGAAGGTTTACGAGTATAAGCATTGCTTTATTATTTAAGTAATTCATTTTGATTTTCATAGGTACCTACTAAGTATAGGTATAAAATACATTGTATTCAGTAATCATCCAACTTACTAGTTCTAATTGTAATTTGCTATTTAATTACAATAGTTTTATATTGGCTACAGCTGCATTTAGTTAGCAAATAGAATAGTTCATTGGTACAATACAAATATAAAGATAAGATATTGATAAGAATATCACTAGTAATACACTGTAAGGCATAGGTAAATAATAAAATTCAAAGTGGATGCAAAGTAATACGACAAAACGATCGAAATAATCGCAGGCAACGTTGTCAATTTTAATGAAGTCAACTGGATCGCTAACTCTATTTGTAGTACCTTGGACTGAATATACAATAATTGACTGCTACGCCCCCAGTTACAATTCTGCGGCACTAAAATATATTCACATATCTGTAAACGATGAAATTGACGTCCAATGTTTTATTAGCTTTTTGGACTTCTTGCATCATCTACTAGACGTTTTTGATACTAATTAGAGTTGGTCAATTAACGTCCGTATACTGGATGCCATTTGACCGGAGGAAGTCATTTGAACCTAAAATTTAGCATAGGGGGATGCCAACGTGTACTACATATATATATATATATATATATATATATATATATATATATACCTGTTGATTTTATTTGTAAAAAAAAATATTGATAAATTTAGAACAAACGAGGATATGTAGAATGGTATGATGATGGTAACTCGAAATTCAAATGCACTGAGAGTTCCTCATCATCAAACATCATCATTCAAAAAGGGAGTATACTACAGAGCAGTGCGGGCATTTAATGCAGTTCCACTGGAGATAAAATCTATCTCTAATATTTTTTTATTTAAAAAGAAATTAAAGTGTTACCTTCTTGAAATATGTCCCTACAGTTTTGATGAGTTTTTACTAAATGCTAGAATATTTCCTTAATAGTTCTTAACTTGCCTCTGCGGAGTATTGTTTTATATATATGTTTTTTATTCCTTTTAAATATTTATGTATATATATTTTGTATGTACCGTTTTCTTTTTATGTATTATATATTCTGTGTATTTTCTATGTTATATACATGACAATTCCAATATTTGTAAAAGTCTGATGGAAATAAAGATTATTATTATTATTATTACAATGAACTTCTCATACCATTGAGTTGATTTGGGATGGTGTAATGTTTGCACAAAGTTGGATAACTCTCTATTATACCAGCTCACCAACATAATGCCAATAGAAGATCGTTTAATTAATCTCTCTAAAAAATTCTCCCTGAGACCACTAAATTTGGAGATAATTGAGCAATATTGCATCAGACGAGAACCAGGAATCAGAACCACATGTAAGCACCCAGAACATACCCTCCTGGAAAATCTACAAGAATTAGCCAACAATGAATAATTATCAGTCAAATTTCCAAATTATTATTATTACTTTAACCCATATAATGTAAATAACACATATAGTATAAATCATTTCTTATAATATTGTATTGAAAACTCTGCAAAATATTTATTTATTAGCCGTTACTCGAGTCCGAGTATAAAAATGTTACAGTCGATAAATTGTGTACAATAAAAAACAAGTAAAAGGTGTAGTCTATTGTAATTCCCATTCATCTACGGTGCACACGACTATGGCTATAGAGGCCAATTCGGGAGAGCACATGTCGACCGCAGTCAGGACAAACATAGACCTGGTTAGGTCTTGGATTCGGCCTTCTTGCAGCAACATTTCCTTGATAGCTGGCCACAACCCCTCGCCATTCGGTTCTGTCCGCTGCAAGTTGTTCCCATTGCTCGTCTGGAATACCGCAGGATTTCAGATTTTCATGGAGAACGTCTTTGAACCTCTTTCGTTGACCGCCACGCCTTCTTCTACCGCTTAGCAATTCACCATAAAGTGTACATTTAGGAAGGCGGTTACCATGCATACGATGAACGTGACCTGCCCATCTTAGGCGTGCTCTTGAAATAAGCACCTCAATTGGAAGGCTGTTTGCTCTCCTGAGTACTTCCACGTTTGATATGTGATGGAACCAACGGATTTTCATCATACTTCTGAGGTGACTTTGCTGAAAACGTTCTAATTCTTTCACATGACGACGGTAAGTGACCCAGCTTTCACATCCATATAGCAGTGTGGGAATGACAACTGCTCTGTAGACAGCCATTTTCGTTGACAAAGCAAGGTCGTGGTTGTCAAATACTCTCTCTCTAAGTCCCCAGAGTGCTCTAGATGCAGCGTTAATTCTATTGCGAATCTCGCTGTCCATGTTTGCTTTGTCATTAACAACGTTGCCTAAGTAATTGAACTGATCTACCACTTCAAGAGAATTTCCGTTAAGTGTAATGTCTATTTGGTTCACTTGATGAGGAGTTGACATAATCTTAGTCTTTCCAATGTTGATTTTAAGTCCCAAGGAATCATAGCTCTGGGCATACACATCTAAAAGTTCTTGAAGCTCTTCCGGCGTAGAGGCAAAAAGTGCACAGTCATCCGCATACTGGAGATCACAAATGAATCGTGTGCGTGTCTTCGTGAAAGCTCTAAAGCGCCCTATGTTAAAGAGACCGCCATCAAAACGGTATCTGAGACCTATTCCTCTGACTGTCAGTTTGTTGTCAACAATAATTGTTAGAGCAGTGGTAAACAAATTAAAGAGTAGGGGTGCCAGGACACATCCCTGCCTAACTCCAGTGAGGGTTTGGAAAGGTTCGGTTGCCTCATTATTATACATAACCTGGGCGTTGTTGTTTGTATGTAGACTGCGACATACTTCCACAAATTTTCTAGGGATACCTAAGCGGAACATAATTTTCCAGAGCACTTCCCTGTCCACCGAGTCAAACGCCTTGGTTAAATCAATGAAGGCCATGTGAATTTCTCCTTGATGTTCGAGTGCTTTTTCTTGGAGCTGTTTGAGTGTGAAGATTAAATCCGATGTGCCTCGGTTTGGTCTAAAGCCACTCTGTGTTTCAGGAAGTAACTTTTCCATAACAGGTGTTAGCCTATTTGCCATCGCTTTAGTGAGTATCTTCCCTCCAACAGACAAGAGAGCTATACCCCTGTAATTTCCACAGTCCGCAGCGCTCCCTTTGTTTTTGAAGAGGTTGATTAGAAGTGTATCACGAAACTCCTGCGGAGCTTGACCACTTTCCCACACGACATCAAACAGTTTTTTGAGGTAGGGTATGAGCTCTGACGACACAGCTTTAAAGATCTCAGCTGGGAGTGAGTCGGCGCCGGGAGATTTGTTATTTTTTAGCTGCCCAATGGCGGTTAAGATCTCTTCCGTTGTTAGTGGTTTATCTAAGTCTTCGAAGGTGTCATATTGAGGGATAAGATTTATAATATCGTGATCGGCTTGACTTTGCTGGTTAAGAATGTTAGAGTAGTGTTCTTTCCATCGGGCTCTTATTTCATAGTCTTCTTTGAGGAGATTTCCATTTAAATCTTTAATAGGGCACATATTTTTCCGACTGGGGCCGTACACTGCTTTTACTCCTTGAAAGAAATTCCTGTAGTCGTGTGAATCGGCGTACCTTTGAATTTCTCTGGCCTTGCTTGCCCACCACTCGTTCTTTATTCTTCTGATTTCGCGTTGCGTTTCATACTTAGATTGAGTAAAAGCTTTTGCTTTTGATGAGTCGTTGGGGTGGTTGATAGCGTTTTGGAAGGCAACATGTTTGCGGTCAAGAAGTTCTTGTATAAAAGCTTCATTATCATTGAACCAGTCCTCCTGTTTTTTACTTGCTGCAGTGCCAAGAATTTCCTCACTCGCACTTTTTAAACTGTCTTTAATTTGTGTCCAGCTAGCAGCGACATCTACAGAATTGGTTTCTTCTAGTGCACTGAAATTCTCTTGAACTTTTTGCTTTAGCTGTTCGACGGTTTGTTGGTCACGCAATTTACTAATACAGAGACGGGGTCTACGTTTTACTTGAGTTCTTCGGTGTTTGGGTCTCATAACAATTTTCATTTTAGAGACAACAGGACGATGATCGGTCCAACATTCGCTATCAATGCGCGCCTTTGTAATTTGGACGTCCTTGAGATGCTTCCTACGTACGATAACATAGTCCAGTAGATGCCAGTGACCTGATCTGGGGTGACGCCAGGTGCCTTTAAATTTATCCTTTTGGCAGAAAATGGTGTTTGTTATAACTAGATCATGTTCGGCGCATTTAGTTAGGAGTAGTTGACCGTTAGCGTTCATGTTGCCCAAACCGTTCTTGCCTATGATGCCTGGCCAGGTGTCTGCATCTCTCCCTACTCTAGCGTTAAAATCGCCAAGAATAACGAGTCGTTCCGTTTTAGGTATTCTACAGAGGGTTTCTTCCAGCTGTTGATAGAAGCTTTCCTTGGTTTCGTGACTTGCATCCAGAGTGGGAGCGTAGGCGCTTATTAGATTTACCGCGTTGCCATCTGATAGCTCATAGCGTAGCAGCATTAGACGCTCGGATAGGCCTTGTGGTACTTGTGTTAAGTTGGATACAAGTTGATTCCGAACGGCAAATCCTACTCCATGTTGTCTTCTTGAATTGGTGGGAAGACCTTTCCAATAGAAGGTGTAGTACTTTTCTGTGAGAGAGCCTTCTTCCAAAAATCGAGTTTCGCTGAGAGCTGCAACGTCAACATTGAGTCGGTGAAGTTCTCTATCTATTAGAGCAGTTCTTCTTTCAGGCCGATCGGTGCGATTGCTGTCGTTCAAAGTACGAACATTCCAAGCGCCGTAGATGAAAGAATTCGTTTTGTTGGATTTAACTTGTCGGTGTTTTTTCGACATTCGATGAGGTGTCCCTGTGGGCACCCTCCCCCGGAGATCCGATCGGGAGGGTATTTTACCTCCAGATGATTTTGTCCCACTTGAACGCTCCATCATTTTTTTAAAGCCTTAATCGACTGAAAACGAAGCTGCATTTGAAGTTTTAGCTGGAGCAGGTATGCAACTGACCAGCTCGGTTGCGGAACGCGAGTGGTGTGGTCCCATGGCACAGAAGGAGACTGCGACGATGGGGTAACCAAACGATTCCAAAAGCAACCTTTGTGTGCGGTGGGTTATTTTTACCGCACTCTTCGTGAGAAGGTGGATGTACTCACGACAAAAGGTAATGGTTATTCCGCCCTTACTCGGTCGTTAGAGCCTCGTTAGTGAAAACAGGGTGCACCAAGTTCAAATTGAACTCATCGCGAAGGTGAGGTTAACAATTGAGTAGGAGAGGCTATAACTTGCGCTTCACTATACACTATATACAGTGTGTCTCACCGGGAACTGAATCGATCGATATTGAGAAAAGTACGCATCAGACAATTTTGAAAATTTAGATAATTACTAATGTCGGTGTGGCCAATCCAACTAAAATAATTACAAGCAGCTGGCACTTCCGGCTTATACCGGAAGTCGATATCAACTTGCTTATTTTAAATGGAACACCCTATATATTTTAGGGTTTTCGAAAAGAGCATAAAATTCTGAGTCGAAAATATGTAGCATATCCTATACCTATACCTAGCCGTTTCAGAGATATTTGACATTTTGTAGAAAATTTGACAGGTGCAACGGTTTGCAAGAACTGTTATAACTTTCTTCATGTAAATCAATCCTCATTTGCTTCTTGTCACATAAAAAGAACACAAGGAGAACTACGTTCTACAACTGAAATAAATTCAATAATATCATACCAAGTGTTCCGTTTTTCACGTTACATTTTGTCAACTTCAAACCGCGAAAACTTGTTTAGGTCAAATAGAACATCCTGTATTTTTTTACGTCAAGTTGTATAAAATTGAATTCTCTTTTTTCTGATATTAGCATTGTGGGGGTTAAAGTTACAACTTTTTGAAATATTTACGATTTTATTAGAAATTCATGAATTGTTGTAATCATTTCATCAAAATATCCATGATTAGAAACAATCAGTCATTATCTTATGTCAAAAAATGCCAGCACGTTTAAATTACACCCACGAAGACTTTTTAAATTTGTTTATTATTTATGGAGAATGTGATAGAGTAATATCAAGAACTTGCAGCACATTTGCTACTCGATATCCAGAAAAACGGAAACCATCACCGAACACTGTAAAACGCATACTTGAAAATTTTAAAAATTATGGCTCTGTCAAGGCAAAAATGCAAAGAAGAAAGCCTATTGTTGATGACGAAAACATTGAAATAGTCATTCTGGGATATTTTCATCCATTTCCAAGGATGTCATTAAGACAAGCTGCTCTGGAATCGCGACTATGCAAATTCAATTCACAGAATCTTATTAAAACATAAGTTTCACCCGTTTTCATTCCATATGGTTCAAGGATTAAAAGAAACAGAGGTCTGAGGGTCACGATTCTTATTTGGGAAATATTATATGGACAGATGAAGCAAAATTTACTAAAAATGGACATTTTAATAGACACAATTTGCATTATTGGAGTGACTCAAAAATCCTCATATGTTCAGAGAGGGAAACTTTCAGGAAAGTTGGCAGTTCAATGTTTACTGTGCCATAAGAAACGATAGAGTGGTGACATTACAATTTTATCAGGAAAATTTAAACGGTAAATTAAATTTTCTCTTCTGCTAATATGTATAGGTAAATTTGTCTTTTTTTTTAGGTGAAAGATATCTTACAAAATTTGAATAATAACTATTTAGAAAATTTACCTCTCGCGGAACATAGAAACATTTTTTATCAGCACGACGGTGCTCCCCCATATTACGCAAATTTAATTAATAATTATTTACCAGAAACTTTTTATGATCAATGGATTGCCAATAATGGACCCTTCTTATGGCCTCCTCACTCACCCGATTTATCAGTTCTGGATTATTTCATTTGGGGAACTATTAAAAATAAAGTTTATGAGAGCCCATTAACAACCATTGAAGATTGTATGCAAAGAGTAAGAAATGCATTTCAAAACTTCACAGGATTCAATTAGAAAAGCTACCCATGAGGAACTAATCCGAAGGTGCGAAAAATGTGTCGAGGTTCGAGGGCAGAATTTTGAGAAATTATTAAATTAAAATGAAATCATATCTTAAATTGATCTTATCTCTGCTATTTTAGTTCATGTCATATCTTCAATTCGATTAATACGCATGTTACAGTGTTGGTGTTATTTTGCGTTTTTGTGGATATCGAGTAGCAAATGTGCTGCAAGTTCCTGATATTACTTTATCACATTCTCCATAAATAATAAACAAATTTAAAAAGTTTTCATTGGTATAATTTAAACGTGCTGGCATTTTTTTGACATAAGATAATGACTGAACGTTTCTAATCATGGCTACTTTGATGAAATGATTACAACAATTCATGAATTTCTAATAAAATCGCAAATATTTCAAAAAGTTGTAACTTTACCCCTCACAATGCTAATATCAGAAAAAGGGGAATTCAATTTTACACAACTTGACGTAAAAAAATACAGCGTGTTCCATTTGATCTAAACAAGTTTTTTCGAAGTTGACAAAATGTAACGCGAAAAACGGAACACTTGGTATGACATTATTGAATTTATTTCAGTTGTAGAACGTAGTTGTCCTTGTGTTCTTTTTACGTGACAAGAAGCAAATGAGGATCTTTTACACGAAGAAAGTTATAACGGTTCTTGCAAATCGTTGCACCTGTCAAATTTTCTATAAAATGTCAAATATCTCTAAAACGGCTAGGTTTAGGTATAGGATATGCTATATTTTCGACTCAGAATTTTATGCTCTTTTCAAAAACCCTAAAATATATAGGGTGTTCCATTTGAAATAAGCAAGTTGATATCGACTTCCGGTATAAGCGGAAGTGCCAGCTGCTTGTAATTATTTTAGTTGGATTGGTCACACCGACATTAGTAATTATCTAAATTTTCAAAATTTTCTGATGCGTACTTTTCTCTATATCGATCGATTCAGTTCCCGGTGAGACACCCTGTATAATTGTAACAATAGGCCGAAGGACCTTGGTCAGTAGCCTATTGAATCAGTTGTTGATTCAATAAAATTCATTTATTATTATTATTATTAGAAGTCAAAGAACTTGTTATTGCAAGAGGTAGAAAATGTTGCAAGTGTTTATTGGAAAAACTGTGTTGAGCATGTCATTAAAGTGGAAGGAAAAAATGTGCAAATTGGATGGAATCATGGACACTATAATAGAACCATTGATTGTGGTGCTGAAAGCGGCACTAGTGAGAAGTCGGACACGGACACAGAATAATAAATAATTAATTGTAAAAATTTTAAACTTGTGTCATAAATTATTTTGTTTTAATTTTCATTTCATCATTTGTACATTATATATTAGTTTTTAATCCCTTTTGTATAAATCTAAAGGTAAAAGTGGCTAATTACTTGGTCTTGATACCTTTATATTGTGTAAATGGTGTGGATGCTGTATCAAATGCATAGATCAAATAACAAAATGCACATAAATTGTAGGTTGCCCAAAACGCCAAAAAGTATCTAGCGTATTTTCTGGTTACTTGTACAGTGTGAATGGGACTTCCATATTTACTCCTCCTGGTTTAAAAACAGACTACAGTATAAGAGATAGAGTGGGAACTGATTTAAATTTATGAGTGTTATAATCAGGACAAGCTAAATTTTGTGTAAATCTAGATTAGTTTTAAATACTAAACGTAATAGTTTTAAGAAATACAAGTATTCACAATCATTACCATTTGAAAATGGCAACAATCATGACAGTCCAGATTTATTAAAATTCTTATCACAAATTCCTTTCTTCATTTTAGAATGCAGAATCATATCCCTCTTGACAGCCAGTCTACTAAAATACGTTAAGCTTACCTGCAGCTAATTCAGTCTGATGTTGACTGACAGCTGCTTGTCCGATCCACGGTTCGAGACACTGAGCAAATTCACTACGGTAGTTCGTTTTTATCTGAGACGACTGCAACGATCTAAAAGCAGAAAAAAAAAGAAGAAAACAATGAAAGTATTAAAATACCATGCTTATTACCTGACAGGCTGACTCAAATTGCCGACTGCAGACAATCTGTCAATTAGAGAGGGGCATAGTTCTAAAAATTGATATTTATTGGCGGCTGCTGTGAAAGTGGTGCACAAAACTAAATGCAGCTGGAGAACAGGCATAACGGTACCTACAAAAAATATATTCCTGTTTATTTACTTCAATAATACTTAACACGTCGTGATTGTTCTATCAGGGTGCCACATATTGACAGAATTATAGAAAAGTCGATGGTAGACTTTTTGCACATTCTATACTAATAAACTTGCCTAAAACTAGCAGCTGACTTCGGTATATCCTCTCCTTACTCTCGAACTGTCGTTGGACTTCCATAATCATGGTAGCGTGAGTTTTTGCCATAGCCTCTTGCATGCCTTGGCAAAACGTGTTGATGGTGTGCTTCTCACTGTCCATGTTACGACGCAGTTCATCCATCAGACCTTTCAAGGCGATTATGCCATCTCTAACAGAAGTCTGAAAAGTAATAGCACAAAATGGGAAAGAAACACAACAAATATATATAAAATAAAGATAATATACAAGACGGTAAATCGGTTTACTTAGGGCTTCAAGGACTGACTGTTAATAAAGAAATTTTCAAAATATACCCACCTGCAGGTCCATAATGGCATTCTGGCCTCTCTCCAGCCGCTTGGCGGCTTGTGCGTGTGCTGTATCAATATCAACACACTGACCCCTGATGTCGTTAGGTAAGTCGCGGAAGCAGTTAACGCACAACATGGCGTTTTGCATAGGTGAGAACATAATGTAATGTTCGCCGTGTTGCAAACACTAAAAGAAAAAACATTTAATTATAGCAGATTATCGAATTCAGATATATAACACTAACAGGAGATTTTAGTGCAGACAAACTACACAGGCCGAAAAAATTTTAAACTATGCCTCCGTTGTCTTAAATTTTGGAAATAAGGAACTGCACGTTGCTGATCATGAATTGCTGTTTTGTGAACTGAAGATAGATAACAAATTTGGGCCTTTCTTTATTACTTACCGCGACTTTCATAGGTTTAACAAAGAGCAATCTACAAATGATTTAGTAAATATTCCTTTATATCTAATATATAATCTTGATAATATAGAGCTAAAGTTCAGTATTTTAATGACTGTTTAATTGATTTATTTAATGTTCATGCACCCCTTAAAACTGTCAGAATATCTAAGCCACGTAAACCGTGGTTAACAGACAATATTAGACTTCTTATATCACTTAGAGATAAAGGTAAAGTGAAATTCAAAAAATCTAAATTGAATGTTGATTTGGATTACTATAAACAAATTCGTAATTATACAGAGGTGGCGATAAAAAATGAAAAAGGGGCATGTTATAATTCAAAATTTGCAACAAATGACTCTAAAGTTATGTGTAAACTAACTAAAATCTTTAAATGTGAATAAACAAAAATATACTGAATTACCTGTGCAACTAAAAGAACCTAATATGATTAACAATCATTTTATAAATAACATACCGATATCAAATTATAGAAATGATCATTTAGTAAACTATTATACAACCAACACTTTTAAAAATATTCCAGCTGATTTTGATTTTAGTTTAGTAAATGAAGATACCATTTCAAAAATTTTGCACAGTATTAAATCGCACGCTGTAGGATCATATGGTATAAATCTCGTTATGTCAAAGCACTGCGGTTATCATATTATTCCATACATTACCCTCATAACAAACAGTTGCTTATTGTTTAATACCTTTCCTGCTCAATGGAAACAAGCTTATGTAATCCCAGTCCCAAAAATTGCAAACCCCGAGTCTGCCAAAGATTTACGTCCAATTAGCATATTGCCTACTTTATCTAAAATTTTAGAGAGGGTTATTTATCTTCAATTAACGGAACATTTAAAAAAATATGAAATTAACCCTTCTTATCAGTCAAGCTTTAGACAAAATTACAGCTGCACTACTGCACTATTGAAAGTGTCTGATGATAATTTGAAAGCTTCTGATGACAATAAAATTAGTGCTCTAGTACTATTAGATTGTACTAAGGCATTTGACACCTTGCAACATCAACTTCTCACAAGTATTTTTCACTTTATTGGTTTAGGTGCAAATGCAGTTAGTTTATTAACAAACTACATGGAAAATCGTACTCAGCGAGTAAAAATAGAAAACACACTATCAAACATCAGTCATCTTAAAGTCGGAGTGCCTCAAGGTTCAATTTTGGAACCTTTGTTATTTTGTATTTATACACGTAATCTTTGCAGTAATTTGGAACACTGTGATTCACATATGTATGCAGATGACACGCAACTGTATTTATCATTCAGTGGGAATAATGTTGATGATGCTTTAATAAAAATGAATTCAGATCTGAAACTTATAGAAAATTCATTCTTTATTTTTGAATCCTAGTAAGTTAAAATTAATTTTATTTGGTAATAAAGGTACTATTTCTGATATTTCTGCACATTTTCACATAACAGTTAATGGCACAACTATTAAAATCGTTCAAGATGCATGTAATTTGGGCTTACTTCTTGACAATACTTTTAGATTCTCCGCACACATTAGTAAGTGCATACAAAGGTCTTATTCAGCTCTAAAGTTGCTCTATCCACACAGAAATTATTTATCTATAAAAATAAAAACATTATTGCGTGAAAATCTTGTCCTGTCAAATTTCCAATATTGCGCCCCTGCTTACTACCCATGTCTTGATGTATTAACAAAAAACAGAATACAAAGGACTCAAAATTCATATAAAAGGTATATATATATATATGGAATACGGCGTAGGGAGCATATCCCTCATAAACTTAAAGATCTAAAATGGTTAAATATGAATAATCGCTTAAAACTGCAGACATTATGCCTTTATCATCAAATAATTTGTAGGAAAACTCCTAATTATCTTTATGATAAAATATCCTTTCACTCAGATGTGCACAACATTCAAACTAGGAATAGAAACCATACAATACCACTGACCCACAAATCTCGTCTCTATGAACGATTTTTTTCTTGTAATGTTTCAAAACTTTATAATGCAGTCTCAGATAATTTAAAAATAATGTCCACTAAACAGTTTAGAAGTAATGTTTCGAAGTACTTATATAGTAACCAGTAACAGATTAGTGACGGTTTTCCGTTGGGTCATTTGGTCGATGCCTTTGCGCGCGGCTTGGGTTGCTATGCAATCCGCGCGTGGAGGCGTTGCCCGGACAACCTGGTGGAACAACAGTCACTGTAACAAACTTGTAAATAAAAATTAATTATTTTGTAATGTTGTAAATAAGTTTATTGTAAGTCTTGTTTGTCTGTACATCACAACTTGGAAATTTAATATAGAATTAGGGCATGTGCATTACAGTATTGGTGTTATAGTAAACTAGGTTAGTGTACTAATCCGGGGGGCAGTACTCTGTACTGCTTGCTTGAACACAGCCTAGTGGTTTCCCTTATTTTGTTATTGTTTTTTCCTAAATTTTTGTTACATGTTACTTATTTGACGGAAAATAAATTATTATTATTATTAAAACGAGACTATACTTTTTCGAAGGTCTTCTACATGCCGAATCCAAATCCGACCTCAGAATTACTCCAGGTTTTCGAAAAACCCTAACCTAACAGTAGAAAAACCCGTTTTTCCCCAAATTCTTTTTAGGAAATTTCTCTTCACAAAACTCGTTACGGCAACTTGACACCCACTGAAATAAACCTTGTCTTCTCGTTTTTTGAAAAGGTTGCATTACAGACTATTATTCTAGGTGTTCTTATTTTATTTACAATCGATGGTATGCATAAGATTATTTACCCTTTTCGGTTCCTTATTACACTTCGTCATGTGAACAACTTCATGGCTAGAAAACATTTTGGCTCTGTGGGTGTTATCTCGGCAGTGTGAACACAATGCTTGGCCTACAAACAATGTTTTACTATTATTATTAACTATACGCAATCAACTAAACGATTCATCTACTACTTGTCTAAATCAACATCATCTATAAACGGACAGATCAAAAAGTAACCCAGTGGCATGGCTTTGAACGAAATGCTGTTATTATGATTTGATGCATGTCATGCATCTCGAAAGCAAAATGTAACGATATAAAAACAACATTGGATTTACAGTAACAATACACAAATAACCGTAGCTAATGATTTTATGCACAATGATTCTTTGTACCCTGCAGACTACACTATAGGTAATAATCATAAATTCTTCACAATGTTCCTGGAAATTAAAATGTAATGAAATTGGTGGGGTAAAAATAGCCCAAAATAAGGCGATAGAGAAAATTTTACATGGAGCGACGCGACATAGAAAAATAAGTTTGTTTTGGTGAAACTAAGAGTACCCTAAGTTTTCCACTTCGAGTAGGTGGGGGAACCTTTTTCTTTTGCAGAAAAGGGGTAAATTGGTCGTTTTTAAGGGTGGTTTTTCAGTTTTAATTTATATTGGACCCTTTAAAATGCTAGTTAAGAAACGAGAACGATACCCTTTTATTGTAGATAGTCAAGGAACCTTCAGTTCTAATTTCGTGAAAATCGTTTCACTGTCTCCCGCGATATGTATATAAATATACTGAAAAAAAGTAAAAAATTTAATTACTGCTAACTTGGCCAAAATTAAACCGAATTTGATGAAATTTTAGACAAAAGTAACCTATATAACCAAGAAATAGCCTGCCAAATTTTACCAAAAAATATCCAACAGTTTGGCCGCAATTCCATTTTTAGTTCAAATTCCACAAAATTTTGCCCAATTTGTCCAAATGGCCGAACAATTTTTTTTTCCAAAATGAACGTATCCTTATGTACTTTCACGTGATGTAGCTAAAAAATAACTTTATTTTAATTTAGCCGATTTTTTTCATTTTTGGCACATACATGCACGCAGCGATTTCCCGTCATTTTTGGTATTTACATGTAATTATTCATTATAAAAATTACAATATTAATAATAAATAGTGATTGTGAGCAGGTTTTAAATATTTAGATGAAAAAAACTCTTGAAGGTTAAGATATAATTTTTTATTTTTTTTTTGAAAATCACTTGATTTTTATTAAACTTTTTATATATATTGATTGAATATCTAGAAGTGGCTCTGACAATAATGGTACGCCTCAAATCCATTAGCATACAACCAAATGTAAGCTGTGGAGAGGCCAAGAGTCGCCTGTGGAATAAGGCTGTCAGAAAGACGCCTCTTCTACAGGCGTGCACTGATGGCATTTGTCCCCGGTTTGTCTTTGGCAGACCCTACATAATACAGACGAATAGTGAGAACAATGCTGCTGGCGAAGGTGTGATCAACATCTTCACAGACGGATCAAAAAAGAAGGATGGGGCAGGATGTGGAATATACTCCAGAAGTCTGCAAATCCAATATAAATGGGCTGTGGATGTGAAGCCAGCGTAGTACAAATGGAACTGGCGGGCATAATCTTAGCTGCTGTCCGTAGACAAATTACAGGCAAAATAATCAGGATCTACACAGATTGTAGACAATCATTACTAGCCCTGAGAAGTTACAAAATTACCACAGGAGCAGTATGGGAATGTCACCAAGCACTTGTGGGTGCCTCAAGCATGAATAATATACTGGTATGCTGGGTGAAAGGACACGCACAGTACAGTGGCAGCAAAGTAGCCGACAGACTGGCTAAGAAGGCAGCAGGCCTAAGTATCTTTGGACTAAGCCCGGCCAGTCTGTTACCGATCACGGCGATAATACAAAATAATTAAAGAGAACACCCACAATGAATTGAAGAAACTGTGGGATGAAACAAACAGCTGTCTCCTTGCTAGGGAACTACTAAAATATCCTAACAAGAGTACAGCAATGCACTATCTGGCGATGTCCAGAAGGAACCTACGTTTTACAATGGGAATCCAGACTGGACACTGCCCGTTAAGGAAACATCTCCATAATATGAGATTAAGCGAAGCGTCTCTCTATAGAGGTTGTGAACAAGAAGATGAGACGGTTCAACATGTACTCTGTGACTGTTCTGCCGTCTCATCAATCAGAGAATCCATTTTGGGAGAACGTTGGCCTACTCTGGCCGATGTAAGGGAGATGCCCCTAGGCAGCATCACCACCTATTTCGCAAGATTAGGTTGGTTGGAGGCCTAGGCGAGGGTCTGCCTATATGGAGGATGTACAAGGGGCCCAATGGGGCCTAAGTGCTGTGGTTCAATAATTTTTATAGACCACCCTCCCAACCAATTCCAGATACATGTATACTTGTGCGAGTATATGTATAATACCGAAAATGACGGGAAACTGCCGTGCGCATGTATATAGAATAGAAAATTTATTGGTGCCAAGAAACAAGAGTTTTACACAAGTCAACTAAAGAAAAGAATTTATAAAAATACAATACATGCATATATATATATATATATATATATATATATACAAAATACAATATAAATATAAAGTAATAAAACAATGAGTTGTATATTCTCTCAAAGTATGAAAAATCGTCATTATAAAAATCTTCCATATAGTAGAAACATTTGGATAAGATATTTTTTTGTTACATATTTAAAATTTTTAGAAGGCAACAATTTCACGGGGCACAGTAGCAGGTTAAATAACTTAGGACCAAAATATGATATTCCGGATCTAGTTTTATGTACTCTGTGAAAGTCTATATAAATATTTGCTTTATGTCTTGTATCATATGAGTAAATTTCTTCATGAGTTACATAATTTGGTAGATTATCTTTAACGTATATGAGACACTGTAAGATATATAGTGAAGGTACTGTGAGAATTTTAAGGTCAATGTAAGATTGTCTGCTATCTTCTCTATACCCTAACTTATTTATAATTGTACTGCCTTCCTTTGTAATCCAAAAACGCGTTTCATGTTTGGAGCGTGGCCCCAAGCATGAATAGCATATGATATTTTTGATTGGATAAGTGCATGGTAAGTTATTAAGAGTACTTGCTTGGACACTACTAGGGACATATTTCTAATTGCATAGATACAAGGAGTTAACTTATTACATAGCTTATCAATATGAAAGTTCCATGAGAGCTTAGGGTCAATATGTACCCCAAGAAATTTTACCGACTCTGGATTATTATTTGTTTCCAAATTAGCTAAACTAAAAAACATTTAAATAGCATTTAAGCTTAATCGATTTGCGACAAACCAAGTAGAAAGCCATTACTGTGTCTGCTTCAATTGTAACTCCAGTTCATTGCAACTTTCATTTTTATTTATTGTGATTGTGTCATCAGCGAAGAGAATAAAGTCTGCTCTTGGGTCAGCATGCACCAAGTCGTTGACGTAAATGAGGAATAATACTGGCCCCAGTACTGACCCCTGTGGTACTCCATATTCTAATGTCCTCATCTGAGGAAGATTATTACCAGTTTCAACTAGTTGCATACGACTTGTTAGATAAGATTGCATTAAGTTCAAGCTTGCAACAGAAAATTTATAAAAACTAAGTTTTTTTATAAGTATACTAGAACAAACACAGTCAAAAGCCTTGCTCAGATCGCAAAACAAAGCCCCTATGTAGCCTCCTGTCTCAAATCCAATGTTTATGACTTCGAATAATTTGTTGATAGCCATAGTGGTTGAACGTGCATTACGAAAACCATACTGATTTATATTAAACAGACTATTTCCTTCAAAAAAGGAACATATTCTGGATTTTAAGGCTTTTTCAAAAACTTTTGCTATAATTGGAATGAGCGAAATTGGTCGGTAGTTATCAAGCAAATTTGTGGGACCTTTTTTGTGTATTGGCACTACACGGGAAATTTTAAAGACTTTTGGAAAGAAGGAATGTCTTATACATAAGTTAAGTAACTTTGTAAGTGGAACAACAATGACATTGGCTATACTCTTAAGTATCTTTGTGTTAAGGTTATAATAATCTTATTGTAAACAAACCATTTTTATTAAATTAAATCAGTAAAGGTGACAGTATGATAACTATTTTTATTGTTAAAGTTTATATTAAAGTCACCATTTATTATGACTATATTGTTTATACCGACTGATAATATTCAATGCCTTTGTAAGTGTATCGAGAAAAGTGTTGAAATTACCTAGTGGAGATCGATATACAGTAATTATTAAAAGCTTTCGTTTATTAGATTGTACCGCACATATCTCACAGTGGATCTCAGGTATACCAAAAATGACAAAAAAAATCGAGTAAATTAAAAAAAAAAGTTATTTTTTTAGTTACATCACGTGAAAGTACATAAGAATATCTTCATTCTGGTAAAAACAAAAAATTCGTTCGACCATTCGGGCAAATTGGGGAAAGTTTTGAACATGTTGTGGAATTTGAATTAAAAATGGAATTGCGGCTAAACTATTGGATATTTTTTGCTAAAATTTAGAGGGCTATTTCTTGGTTATATAAGTTACTTTCGTATAAAATTTCATCACATTTGGTTTAATTTTGGCCAAGATAGCCGTAATTCAATTTTTTACGTTTTTTTTCAATATATTTATATATACATCGTGGGAGGCGGTGAACCGATTTTCACGAAATTGGGAAAAGTTTTGAAAATTTTGTGGAATTTGGACTAAAAATGGAATTGCTGCCAAACTGTTGGATATTTTTTGCTAAAATTTGGCGGGCTATTTCTTGGTTATATAGGTTACTTTCGTCTAAAATTTTATCAAATTCGGTTTAATTTCCGCGAAAAAAAAAAGGGTCCCCCACCACACAAAGCAGAAAAGTCAGAGTATTCTTAGTTTCACCAAAACAAATTTATTTTTTTATGTCGCGTTGCTCCATGTAAAATTTTCTATGCAAATCTATATTTACTCCGCTAAATCTCCAAAAAATAAAATTCTAATTTATTATATTTTTCACAGGAGTTATTCTATTCACATAGGTCATTGTATCACCTACAGTTACTTTTTCATCTTTCTATATAAACACACAAATAAAATAGGGCTTCTTATGCAGGTGGGTTTATTGATTTTTTTAATTTAATTTTAATTTTTTATGTATAGGTGTACTTTATCAATAAATAAATTGTGAATTAAATGATCGGATCTGTCTTTTGAATCTTGAGGTGAGGATTTTTGGTATCAACAATTTCTTTTAGACCCCTTATATTATGTAAATAAAACCCACGCTACAATCTCTTGCAAGCCATTTCATAAGCGCCCCACAAAACATAAAATATTAGCTAGCTACCACTAAATAAATAAAAGAAACAATAAAAAAACACCAACCTAAAAAACTGAAAAGTTGAACAAGTAAAGAAAATTTTGAAAAGTACCGCAGGTATTGCAATAGTACATGTTGGCCCTATCACGTTTATCACAATTGGAACACGGGGGGTTTTCGCTGTTGGCGATGTCGATCAGCTGACGCATCAAGGTGTCGGGCGGGGGCAGTATAGTGCCGTCTTTCAGCATAGTCGGTTGCCTGGAAACATAAAAGATATCTTTATTTCCTCTGCCAATGTACAGTGATGTAATCGTGGAGGATATATCCAAATAACAGGTGAGATACTTCTCATACAAACTTTCATCATTTATCATTAGAATGATACAAAAAAAATGATAAAATTTACAATTCTGATCCACTGAAATTCAAATATTTTCAAAATGTTTAAACAGCATTTCTCAAGATCATTAATTTGAGGTATAGAATACAGCGATTGGAATTGGGAGACTTATTGTTACAATGCTGTCCCCTGTTATACCTAGCAATATGGTATTAGATTTACATTCTAAACAATATGCGTTTAGAAAGTGTTGAGGGTGGGAAGTTTATACATATATATATATTATTTATTTATTTTATTTATTGATACACTGCCCAACAGAAAAACCAATTACAGGACAGGAATATACAATTAAACATATATAAATATATACATACGTAAATACACATATATACGAATACAAATCATTAATACATATAATAATATACATAATATCTAAAATACAATACTTAAAAGAAGAATATCTACTTAGTAACAATAGTAGTAACAAAATAGATTTCAGTTATTTAAAATTGCTTCCTTAAGATCCTTAATTTTACAATTGAATATGTCAATATTACGGGGTAGAGAGTTAAAATTAGAACACATTACATGCAGGGGAGAGTGTTTGAGTAAATTTGTTCGAGGTGTGCTTAAGTAAAATAAATCATATGATCTAGTCTGGAAAGTTGGTATATGAAACCTGATCATTTCTAAAATTTGGGGCGAATCGAATTTGAAATTAATAAGTTTATGTAAAAATACCGAGGAACTAAATATTCTACGGGTATTTAAGTCCGGTACATGAAATTTAGAGAGCAATTCCTCATGAGGAAAACCCCTAGGTGGATATATACCTTCTTCTCGATAATACAAATATTTTAGAAAGCGCCTATGACTATTTTCAATGTTGTTTCTGTGTACTAGGTAAGCTGGATTCCAGATGATCGACGCGTATTCCAATTTAGATCTAACAAAGGCATTAAATAGGAGAAATAAGGTATTGGAGTGCTCAAAACCTTTAGAATTTCTTATAATGAAACCTAATTTTTTATATGCACTAGCTGTAGTTTCAGTGATATGATCAATAAATGTAAGTTTAGTGTCAAAAGCAACGCGAAGATCTTTCAGTTTGTCGCACCTCTGTATTATCGAATTATTGATAACATATTCGTTTAATGAAAGATTGTGTTTCCTGCTAAAAGTCAAAGTGTAGCATTTGTCTATATTAAGGGGTAACTCGTTTTTATCACACCACGCGTGAAGGTTAGCTAAGTCATCTTGTAATCTGTTGATGTCGTCCGCGTTATTAATTCTAGTAAAAATTTTCATGTCATCGGCGTACAACAATGAATTGCAATTAAGTTGGGAGACAATATCGTTTACATGTTAAAAAGTAAAGGCCCAAGCACCGAACCTTGAGGTATACCAGATTTTGCATGAATTACGTTGGACTTAAAGCCCCTACAAAGGACAAATTAATGCCTTTCAGTCAGATATGATTTAAAAAATTCAATCAAACTGGAAGCAAAACCAAAGAAACTTAGCTTTTTAAGCAATATGTCATGGTTTAGACGATGGAACGCTTGAGAAAAATTAGTGTAAACGATATCAACTTGTCCTCCCACATCGAACACATCAGCGATGTACTGCGTTAAATAAAACAGGTTGGTTGAAGTAGAACGGCCTGGCATAAATCCGTGTTGATTAATACATATTTGTGATTTAACTTGAAAAAATACAGATTCATGAAGTAATATTTCGAATGCCTTACTAAAATTACGATGGGTCTATAATTACTGACGTCTTGTTTCTCATTCTTTTTGTAGACCGGACAGATTTTAGAAGTCTTCCATACTTCTGAAAATGTGGAAGTTTTGATTGATAGGTTAAATATGATAGACAAAGGAAGAGCAAGTACAGTTGCACAATCTTTTATTAGAAATGCAGGAATGCCGTCTGGACCGGTAGTAAGTTTATATTACAATGACTGGCATGGAATTGATAATTTGCAGGTTTAAAAATTGAGTACCTACGTCAGTATTTTCATTAAGATTTCGCGTTACAGTTTTATAACCCATTGTATCATACATCAATAAATAACAAAGGGCTCACCTGCAAAAAGGGCATATCAAGCGACGATCCTGCTCCCTGCCTCTTAGGCATCTGGCACAAAAAGTGTGGTAGCAACTCAAAATGCAAGGTTCCGTAAAATAATCGTGGCAGATGGGGCACAAAAGTGGATTTTTCGGAAAATCCAAGGCGGTTTCCATCCCTGGCGGCTCCATTTCAACACTGCACGCACTAGAACGCAAAAAAATATGACAAAGACGCCCACACCGGGCACTTCTTAATTCACTAAATTACCTAACAAAGTAGATAATACCGAAAACACACTGAAAAGTGGAACTTTAAAAATCCGAACCTCAACTTTGACGTTTAGCTGTCAGCCATTTGTTTCTCGTTTCCCTTCCCCCACCCTCGATTTGCGCATGTGTGGTATTTGACCTACTTTGCATATAAACTACTGGGAGCACTGCGGTAAATTGCGCAATTTAAAAATATAAAAGCCGAAGTAAATTGCCTTGCTTTATTGTGAATTCACGTATTTACATTAAGATGATTAAATTGTACACATAATCAATACTTTCATGAGATTAATGTTCCATTTTTTTATAAGGGCAGGGGCGTCTACCTTTGCCCTGCTTTTACTGCCGCGAATTTGAAGATTTCTTTTATAAATGTTTTCCATGTGTAACTGTTCGAGTTGCTACCTCGTAAATAAGAAGTGTATAGGTGGATAACCTTTCAGAGCTATAATAGATGGTCCTTACCTGCAACTTGAGAAATATCAAACACTTCCATATCTAGTTATTCAAAAATATGTTGTTTTTTAATTACTTTACATCTTCAATCAAAAAACGTAAACAAAAATCTGATTGTTAACAAACTCCTAGCAGACAAGTTAATCCTCTATGCTGTACTGATGAGAGCTAACAAGCTCGAAACTGGTATGCGGTTGGTGATACACAACAGCCCTGCACTGTACTTTCTTTAGGATCAATCTACGCACATTGTGCCCCTTGTTGGGTAGCAATAAATTTAGTTAATTTCATTAACCAGTAAGTAGTACAAAATATATCAACATCATCCTATATACAGGCTGTCCATTTTATCAGGGCACTCGAGAATATCTCATCACTTAATATCGGTCAAATGGTTTAAAGAAATTTGAAATCCATGGCCTACTTTAAGAGTTATGGCGGAAAATATCGAAAATGCGGAAAACGTCTAGGCTAAATATCTCCGTTATTTGAAGATACGAGAAAAATTCTAAGGCGAAAATTTTTTGCAAACCAGAGTGTTTCAACGGGGTTTTATCTAAACTTATTCAAAACCACTGTATTTTGAGATTTACTGTTCAGGCTGTTAAAAAAATTATTTCGAAACGGGCGGGAAATGGCGCCATTAAATAGAGTATTTTCCTCCCTTTTCAACGATATATCACATACCATATTTATTCATTGGTACTACGTTAGTAATTATAAAAACATTTTTTTAAAACCAATACATTTTTTTTACAAGCATTATACTTGCCGTGGAGAAGTATGATTAAATAAAACGATAAAATAATTAAATAAGTTGTTCAAATCTTTGTTATAATAAAACATTAACACAATTAAGAAGAATAAAGTAAATTCAGGTGACAAAAACAAAATTATAATCAAGAAAGCAACATGGAGCAATCATGGAAAGAGTATTCACAGTTATGCCAATGTATAGAGGTCCTCCATAAAAGCGTCACTCCTTGCTCAGAGAGTTAAAATGTCTTTACCAATTAGTTTAAGTATATATCCATTTGTTTGGATTTCATGATTTCACTATTATTTCAATTATTTTAAAATAGTTGGCTATGAACAAACTTGACGATTTAATTTTTTGACAGATCATCTCAGTTAATACCTAAACTCTCACTCAATCAGACTCGTTTAAGAATTTAGAATTTTCAAAAATGATTTTCACTCACATTGATCGTTATAATATGTTCGTTACATATTGCCAATGCAATTTTTAACTCTAGATTAGCAATTAGCTCAAGTAGAATATAGAAACAGATTTCCACAAGCACTACAGCCGAAATAAAACTGTGTTCAGAAAATTAGCTACGAAACTGAAAAATAATGGTTCATTTTTAAAGAAGAAGACAAGGTTGAACAGTGTTACTGATAATGTAAATAAGGTAAACCGAGTTATAAATTATGTAAGAAATAAAAATACAGAAAATTTGGAAACATCATTAAGAGAAATTCAAATTGCTTGTCATATAAATAGAACAAGTGCTAGAAAAATTTTAAAGAAAAATGGTTACCGGTGTTATATAAAGCCAAAAAAGTTCACAATTTACAAGCGGGGGACAAACCAAGGAGGACGACTTTTTGTAGGTGGCTGTTGAAAAAGAAGCGTGGCGTGGCGATCCATTAATATGTTGTAAAATATTTTGGTCCGACGAGGCAAATTGTTTAAATAATGGATTTTTTAATCGCAATATTCATTACAAATGGACTTCTGAAAATACACACTGGCATAGACCGACTGGGTTTCAAATGCGTGGATAGGTATTTTAGGTACCAATTTAATAGGTCCTTATTTTTATGAGGGTCACCTCAGTGGTCAAAGGTACCTAAACTTTTTGAGAAATGAATTTAATGAATTCTTAGATGACCTATCTTTAGAGAATCGACACAACTTTCAATATTTTCAACAAGATGGAGCTCCTCCCCACAATTCCCAGATTTGCCTAGAATATTTAGACAAAATTTTGCCTCAACATTGGCTAGGTACCAATGGATTTATTCGATGGCCCCCTGGGTCTCCAGATATAATCCCAATAGATTTTTTTCTATGGGGGCATATTAAAAATAAGGTGTTTTCGACGACACCGCAAAATGTAGAGGACCTAAAAGCTCGAATTCAACAGGTATGTATTACAGTTGCCCCCAAAATGCTGAGTAATGTTTTAAATGCAGTGCCTCGCCGCGCTCGATTGTGCATAAGAAATCGTGGTGGACACTTTCAATACTTGATATGATATCTTAAAAATTATTTTGAGGGTTAGACAAATATTAATGTTCTGTGTGCTATATTCTTTTTATTATTAATTTGTTTTTGTTACCTGAATTTACTTTATTCTTCTTAATTAAGTACAATCGAAAAATACTTATGATGGGATCCTGAATCACATACTTGACATCTGTTTAATGAATCACATTGAGACGTAAATCTTGCTGAATAAATATCATAATTTCTATACCAAAAATATTACTGAAAATTCTTTGCGTTTTTTCTCAACGCTGAGTTTATGCATGGCGTATACTGGACTCCATATTATGCAGGTATACTCTGATTTTGATCTGAAAAATACATTGAACAACATGTTTATTCACAAATTCTTTGGTTTTCTAATTACGAAACCTAAATTTCTGTAAGAATTGGCCACAACATCATTTAGGTGATTATTAAAGGTTAACTTACTGCGAGATGACCCCAAGATCTTTAAATTAACTCCATCTGTACAGCTGAACATCTTTTAAAAATAAGTAAACTCAATTGGATTAAGTTTTCTTATGAAAATCATATCCATTATTAACATTAAAGTTCAACTGCAGTGTATTTAGCACAATGTTTTGGTTTCCTACATCTGTTTCCCAATAGCGGAAATGTATTTTTACTTATTGTTCTCGTAAGACAATAATATAAATACATTGTTAACAGAAGACTTGCTTTTGCCAACCTCATCTATCCTTCATTACGCATACAAATTTTTTATAGAGAGTCCTCATTCACTGACAAATGTCTTAGATATGAGGACTTCTATTATGATTCAACAGAATTTGAGAGAATTTTTAAAATTCAAAAAAGAATAATAAGAGTATTGGCTGCTGTCGGCAATAGAGAGCATTGCAGACCATTATTTAAACATTTTAATATTATGACACTACCAGGTGTATTTATATATCAGTGCTTATTGTATATTAAGAAAAATAGGTCTCTTCCTACTAATTGTATATTCCATAATTACAATACAAGAAACAAAGATGCTCTAACTGTTCCCTATCACCGGCTGAGTATGACTCAGCAACCCATTAACTATTTGGCTATAAAATTATATAACAAACTGCCATATGATTTGAAAGATAAACGTATTAATACATTCAAGTCATCTCTTAAGAAAATTTTAACTGAAAACCCTTTTTATAGTGTTGCTGAATTTTTAGATTATGATTTTTTTTTAAATTATAACTATCTGTGATTATTTTATGTATTATATTGTTAGTGATAAGCTAGGCACTTGTGGTAATACGTTTCTTTTCTTTATTTACTTAATTGTATTAGTACGTTTACTACAAACTTTATACATTTTATACTTACCTATATTATATACATTTATACATTATTTACTGTTGACAACCTTAAACATTACTATGTAACTTGGGCAATAAATATTATTATTATTATTATTAAAAATAATTTTTTTTGCAAATATCTCGATTCTGAAGCTTTTGAAGCTTAAGTAGATTGTTTTACGGGGTCGTTTGGCTTCGAACAGCCTTACTTCACTTCGACCTAAACGATCTTTTGTGATTTACCCTACAAGCTTAAGCAAATACATTTATTATTAAATATTATTGATGTAGTAGCTGATCCCTTATTACACCTAATTAATTTATCGTTGGAACAAGGTGTGTTCCCTACTATATTAAAATAGGCTTGCGTTATACGATTCATAAAAAAAACAATTTAAATGATATTGGCAATTACAGACAGAAGTTCAATATCTAAATTAATTGAAAAAATTGTATCGGTTAGAATAGCGTCTTTTGTTGAGAAGACAAATATACTGTCAACATATCAGCATGGTTTCAGGACAGGGAAAATCTACTGAAACAGCATCTTGTCAATTTTTAAATTATGTTTACCAGAAGTTAGATGAAGGCAAATATGTTGTGTCTATATTTTTTGACCTAACAAAGGCCTCGATACTGTTGACAAAGATACACTCTCAACCAAGCTATCCAATATTAGGTCCACTGTTATTCACACTCTATATTCATGACTTGCTAGTACACTTAAGAGACAGTTTCACTATAATGTATGCCAACGATACAACAATAACTGTATCTGCTATGTCAATGAATGAACTGGAAAGAAAAGTACTCTGTGATTGATTGTGTGAAGGCATGGTGTAATCGAAATAAATTCATGTTAAATGATACCAAGACAGTGTTTATAAACTTTAATATGAGAAGACCTATAGCCTTAAAAAGTAATCCACTTTCAGAGATCACTAAATTTCTAGAGACCTACGTTGACAACATATTAACTTGGGTATCCCAGGTTGAACATGCATGTAAACTATTAAATAAATGTTATTATGCACTGTTACAAATGAAAGGTACCCTCAATGAATCTGGTCTGTTAGATATATAATATGCTATGGCTTTCTCGCATACCTCTTTTAATATGCAAGCATGGGGGAAGCATTGCAGTAGAGTTTTTATTATACAAAAAAGAATACTGCGGTTATTATTTAACATGAACTATGGAGAGCTGTCGAAATATTTTCATTGAAAAGGAGATTCTCACCACCCCTTGTATTTATATATATAAATGCTTGTTATTTGTTAAAAATAGTCCCCAAAATTTCACTAGTCTAAATAGTGGATACTTATATAATACAAGACAAGTTAACACACCGCTGATCCCTAGTCATAAAGCGACAATGTTTAAAGATTCCCCTTATTACAACTGCGTAATATTATTCAATAGTCTGCCACATACCATACGGGACCTCCCACCAAACACATTTAAGAAGAAAATAAGGGCAATCTTACTAAGAAATGGTTTCTATTCAATGAAAGAATTTTTAGACAAGCAAAACAATCACTAGACTTGTTTTTATTAAGTGGTTTTTCTGATTTCCCCTCTTCCTTATTTAAAGATATGTATAACTGATTAGGACTCATTTCATACACATTGTATTTCGTATATTTATTTCACCGACTATGTTAATTTTCTGATTACTTCTGACATTGCTCCTATAATGGACATTTCACAAATATGATATTGTCGCTGTTCTTCTTTTTTATGTACTTATGGTATTATTATTTATTTATACATTTATGTGTGTGTGTTTGTTTTTTTTATATGTACACTCACATGCAAAAAAACGCAACAAGTTAAAATTTGAGGTCTTATAATTTTTTTATTTTTAGTTCAATTTTGATAAATTTTTAGCAAACTGTAGATGAAATGACTAATTTCATCTTGCATATCCAGTCTTTTGTTAAATGCTGGTGTATTAGTCTTATACAGGGTTAATTAAAAGTTCGTTGTATAACCCTAACTTTAAAACGGAATAATTTCGTTGCCAAATTCTTACAAAATACCAATTTTTGTTAAGAATCATTCCTTTCCTACATTTCGTTTTTTGGTTCATGTCTTTAGGTGCACTGGTTCATTTTTAAAAGCGAAACGAACTTGCCACCAACAGTTTACTTTGAGAAATGTTATTTTTTGACGAGCCGGCTTTGCTCGTTGTTGCTCTAATGTCATATTGACAGTAATTTTTGTTACGCAAGACCGGTTATACTGCTACTATGGTTTTAAGTGCGGAAAATTGCGCAAAAGCTGTTGCTCTTGTTGAAGATGGACGTAATTATGAATGTTGCAAGAACCCTTCATGTTCATCCATCAAAAGAGTAGTCGAACGTTTTAGACAAACTGGCAGAAATAAACGTAGGGCAGGTTGTGGCAGAAAATGAAAAACTACTGCTATGGATGACAGATTTCTTCACATTAACACTCTGCGGGATCGTCATTTAACATCAATGCAGATAAGAAATCAACTCCAAGAGGTCCGAGGTACTAATGTTAGTGTGTGGACAGTTCGCCGAAGATTGAAGGAGTTTGGTTTGAAAGCTTGCAGACCAGCAACTGGACCTAAAATGCTTCCTCATCACCGAGTAGCTAGACTGCAATTTGCCACTGAACATTTACCTTGGAACTTAGGGCAACGGAACAATGTTCATTTTACTGACGAATCCAGATTCTATTTACATTCTCCAGATGGACGGGAAAGAATATGGAGAAGGGCCGGAGAAAGATTTGCAAAGTGCACGTTCAGTCCCCGTCTAAGCTATGGAGGAGGTTCGATAATGGTGTGGGCAGGAATAACCCGTGAGGCCTGCACCGAATTGATGGTCATCGATGGATCCTTGACGGCACACCGATATATTGAGGAGATATTAAGCAATTACGTTGTACCTTTTAGTGGATTTATCAGCGATGGCTTTATCATAATGCAGGATAATGCGCAGCCACATTCAGCATTGCGTGTTACACAATACCTCGCAGAAGTTGGTATTAACAAAATGAACTGGCCAGCATGTTCGCCCGATCTTAACCCCATAGAGCATGTGTGGGACATGCTTGGTAGGCGGATCAGAGATCGCGAAGTAGCTTCGGCTACGGTAAATGAGCTTCGTTTAGCCCTTCAGGAGGAATGGCAAAATATACCTCAAGATACTATTCGTAACCTTATTGACAGTATGAAACGACGTATGCAGGCAATTATAAGGGCTCTAGAGGTGATAATACAAAATATTAAGTTAAATTTGTTGTAAAAAGTACGTTTCTTTAGATTAATTAAGTTACAGTTGAATTGTCTTGATTTTGAAGTTGAATTGTTTGCATAAATAAATTTTCTTACTTTTCTTTCTTTTTATGTAAGTTGTAATAACTAAACAATACATTGTTGCCATTTCATTACTAGACTCATAAACTAAGCTGTCAAACTGACGTTAGAGCAACAACGAGCAAAGCCGTCTCGTCATAAAGTAAACTATTGTTGACAAGTTCATTTCGCTCTTAAAAATGAACCAGTGCACCTAAAGACATGAACCAAAAAACAAAGTGTAGAAAAGAAACAGCTCTTAACAAAAATTGGTATTTTGAAAGAATTTGGCAACGAAATTATTCCACAGGGTGTTTTAAAATTAGGGTTATAAAACGAACTTTTAATTAACCCTGTATAATGACTAATACACCAGCATTTAACAAAAGACTGGATATGCAAGTTGAAATTAGTCATTTCATCTACAGTTTGCTAAAAATTTATCAAAATTGAACTAAAAATAAAAAAATTATAAGACCTCAAATTTTACCAAATATTAACTTGTTGCGTTTTTTTGCATGTGAGTGTATATACATTGCTCCTTTGTTTGTTGTTTATATTGACATGCCAAATCTACAAAATGTATCTATTATTGGTGAATAAATATCTATCTATCTATCAATTTTGAAAGTGTCGATATACAGTGCAGATGAGATACTATGCTTGACTTCCCCGCCTATAACTTCAATAATATTAATACTACGTACAAATGTGTCTGAACCATTTCCATAGAGAATGAATGAACTATGATAAACTTATTTTTTTTCGTAGGAACATTCAGAACCGAGATATTTGCAGAAAAATGATTTTTAAGCGACGTTGCCCCAAAATTGGAGGTGTTTCTGGGAGCGGACAAGGGGGAAAAATTAGTAGGTCTAATAAGGAACTGGTTCCAACAGTAAAATCTCTTGTCCATTTTAAAACAATATTTACGCATTCTGAACTCCCTGACGACTGGCCTAAACAGGCTTTTTAGTTATATTTTGGCAAATAAAAATTTTGTACATTTTCGTTATAGCATTTAACCTTGAAAAGAAAAAACTACGACGCTTCATCGAACCGAAAACCATCGTGAAATTCAGCCTTGATTGGCTAAAACAAAACAGAATCAATTCTGTTGATTTTAATCCTATAAAAAAAACAACAAAAAATAAACTTATCAACTAAATTAATTTATTACAAAATAATATATACATTTTAATGAAATGTTTACAAAACGATTATAAGTATTTGCTTATTTTTAGATGATATTTACAACATAATAGAACAGTTTCGAGTTTATCTGTTCACATCTCTAAAAATAAACCAATACTAAACATATTGAACTTATACATAATTTATATGTAAGACTATTTTAATTCAATTATTTTTATTATAACTAATATGCACATTTACAAGTTGGTGTTTTCGTTTTTTTAAAAATTTTAAACAAGTTTGAGCTTTTTAAAAAAGTTGGTGCCTCAGAATTGGACTAGTCAACCTTAACTGTCAAACGTTAAACTTTCAGGCTTTCATGGTCCTTCGGGCCGGATAACTTTCGACAAGTCCAATTAATGAAGCACAAATTTGTGGGACGGTATACTGGAATGAAAGGGAATTCATATTAAAATCGATATGAATTCCATTAGAGCTGTCATTTCACACTAATCATTTGACACAGAAACTAGTAATTACATATTTTGAAAATGAATTATATTTCATCAAATTCAGACATGCCAATAATTCTTTTAACTGGGTCTTCTATGGAAACATTTTATGTAATTTATCCTGAGCGTCATGTTCTAAAATGAGTTTATAAAGTTTCATTTTGGGTAACGAGCATTATGCACTTTGGTAAGTTGGAAGTGGAGATGACAATGATTATAGTGTCATCGACAGCATAAAGATTTTTTTCATCAAATGAATAATTATCAGAACACAAGCTCTGATGAAAACTGAGCAAACTGAATCTGACATACTTATCTTATCTATGAAAGTTCGATGACTTTGGTAAAAATACAACATAAAATGATAACAACATATTAGAAAGTAGTCATTTTCGTACTTAGTTAATTGCTTATTGTACTGTATTATATTAGGCCTTGTGGCTATAAACTGGGAAACTAAGAATATGGTCCCATTTTGTTGCAAAAGTTAGTTATACATAGAACAGGCGAACTCTGGATGTGCTGATGAGCAGATCTTCGTCAAAAAATTTTGTTTCGATGACGATGTTGCCACTGAAAATAAAAAATAATTTAAAATAAAATGAATGCGCTATGAAATATTATATGTAACTTAAAACACACTAGCAAAGTTTATATGTCTGCCATATTACAGCAAATTATATCGGAATAAATATTTAGTTAATGGAAAGTGTAAACTGCTCATACTTTTGTATATTAATATTCTATCTGCTGAATAGAAATAGTTAAGCCGCTTCTAAAAAAACTGCGCCAAATTTAAATAGAATTATTCTTTTGGTCGATTTTTTAAATCCCATAATAAAACCAACCATTTTATGTTTTTGATGTTATTAAATAGAAATTCCAAATTATACAGGGTGGGGCAATAGTGCGTCGGACCTCGATATCTTGTGTTCTACGATAGCTAGAAATTTTTAAAAAAATTTCAAGTAAACTACATAAAAAAGTCTATAATTGGAAATTATTTTCGAACATACAGGGCGAGCCAAGACGAAATTACAGGACCAAGTGCCTTCTTTTTTAATGGAATGCTAAAGTCGGGGCAAGAATTGAGGCGATGCACGTCACGAGTGACGTAATTGAAAACATTTCAATGCCAACATAATTTTAAAGTTTTAATTACATTAAAAAGAATAATTCTTGACACCAAATTATTAAGCTTCTTTCAGAAATAAGGACAGTTCAATGTGGCTTCATAATCCTTAGCATTATTGCCTTATTTTTAGAAATAG
This sequence comes from Leptura quadrifasciata, assembly GCA_963675555.1. NCBI lineage: Eukaryota > Metazoa > Arthropoda > Insecta > Coleoptera > Cerambycidae > Leptura > Leptura quadrifasciata. Next base: position 90,894,884 of record OY776680.1, on the reverse strand, counting down.
AAGTTAATTAAATCGTATTTCGTCGCGAAAGGTTGGTAGTATAAATTTATTAAATTTACAAAAGCACCGATATTTTAAGTCGATTTACTGTCGATTTTATTGATTCGAATTGTTTTATTGTTGATTTCATTCTCTCATGCCTTTAATTAATTGTTGTTTCCTTGTTTTATTTACCATCAGTTCTTTTCAGAACTAATATAATTGTATTATTAGTGTTATTCTAGTAAGTGGAACAAGATTTATTTGCGTGAAAACAAATTAATGCATTATATATTTAGGTTACCTGTCACTATGCCGAAGGCATTTAGTAAAGATATCCAGGAATTAATTTGTTCTTTAATAAATTATTTTGAGAGAGAACGTGATGCCGGTGGACCACTGTTACCATTAACTGCTGTAAGAGAGGCAAGTATAATTCCAGAAGTTAAATATATATCATAACATAACCAGTAAATTTCAGAGAGTTGCTAATGCTTTAAACATAAGTTTGAGTGCTGTTAGCAACGTTTCCAACAAAATGCAGACTGGGGAAGCTTCAAGTAGCCCTAAAAGAACTGGACCAACAACAAAGCCTGTATGCGACATTGATAACTTTGACCAAGCAGCAATTCGAAATGTTATTTATGAAATGTACACAAACAGTGAGTATTTATTAAAATAACGTATGGAAATATTTATTAAAGTATTTATTATTGTTTTAGATCAACATATTACCAGACAATCGCTTTTAGAGCTGTTGATTGAACGGGACATTTACAAAGGAAGTTTGAGTAGCTTGGGAAAAATATTGAAAAAAATAGGTTTCAAATTTCTAAAAGATAATCCACGTAGAGGATTAATGGAACTGCCAAATATTGTTTTCAGCCGCGTCATTTTTTTGCAGAAATATGTAAAAAATATTTCATTGGGGTATCCTCGACAATTTGTGTATTTAGATGAAACGTGGATCTTTGAGTATGGTTCTGTACAAAGATCATGGCAAGATGGAAATAAAGATAGTGTGAAAAAAACCAAAACTGAAGGGAAAAGGTGTGTAAATGTCTGGTTTTTTTTTCATAAACGAGTTTTACATACAGGAGATTAAAAAAAATGCATTTTTTTTGTACTTTACACGTACAATCACAGAAAAAATATACAATGTAGCTAAAATTCGTTTCTGAAATGATAGGACCCTTGTATATAATAAATTTATTAAATATAAATTTATTTTTTATTAATGTAGAAATATATTTTTAGGTTTATTATACTTCATGCTGGAAATGAAAATGGTTTTATTCCTGGGGCATCATTATTATTTTCGTCATCAACAAAAAATGCTGATTATCATGGTGAGATGAACAAAACAAATTTTTTTAAATGGTTTGAACACCAGTTATTAAAACATTTAGAAGAACCGTCTTTAATAATCATGGATAATGCTAGTTATCACAGTAGTTTGGAGGATAAAATTCCAAATTCGAGTTGGACAAAAGTCGATATTATATCCTGGCTACGAAACAGAAATATTGATAATGAAGAAGGAATGCTTAAAGTACAATTACTTGACTTGGTGGCACAGTAAGTTATTTATTATATATTTAGAGATTTAGTGCGAGTACATAAAAAGTGCACTGCCTTTTAACTCTTGTGGGTACGTATGTACACTCGACTCGATATCATAACTAATTTTATCAGATACTTTTGGTTATTTTCATTTATTAATATCAAGAGTCCAGGGACAGAAATTGTAATTTGTAGTAATAATATTGTCTTCCTATACTCTTCTAATACCCATATGAATTTATATTTATGTATTAACAAACCTGATTTTTATAGAAACAAACCGCCCAAGGAATATGAAGCTGATAAGCTGGCACAACAATACGGTCATGAAGTCCTCAGACTTCCACCATATCATTGTATGTTCCAGCCAATTGAAAAAGTTTGGGGCATAGCAAAAACATATTATAATAAATATATTGGGAGAGATGGTAATGGTGTGGAAAAAGTGATAAATATGTGGACGGAAGCATTAGATACTATTACCCCAGAAATTTGGTCCAACACTATTAAAAACACAAATAAGGAAATACAAAAATATTGGGACAGGGAAGTGGCTTTTGACAGAGAAGATATTATCCATCCCATTATTATTAATTTAAATGGATCCGATACAGACGACAGTTCAGACGAAGAAGAAAATATGTGAATGGTTTCAATTTGATTAAATATATAAATGTTTTTTCTCTTATCAAGAATAATAAATAACTAAAAAATGTATAATTGTTTAATATCGTAGTAATTTTATTTAATTAGCAGAATTTAATTAAAATTATGATGTACTATAATATATATTATAAAACTCATTGTCCAATTATTAAATAAATTGTCCAATTATTAAATAAAGTTCATTTGAGAAATTATTTATAATCTATTTTTATTCCAATTAATCGAATTTTGATAGATTTTTGTTATATGTATTGTGGGCTGCAGACGTTGCAGTTATCACAGGCACAGCATAAAGCTTTATGCTGTCACAATTCATCATTTTAATGATACATTTTCAGTTGTGGCAATACAATTTGCATGTGACCTGAATTGGGGGTTGCAGCTATTTCAGGTGCAGTCGCTTTGATTGACTTCAATAATCTTCATATAATTAGAAGATCAATTGACTTACCTGTAAGGAAGAGTGATCCTAATTATATGAGCAGTCTCGTCGAAAGATTATAAACACCCTGTAGTAGCGGTTTGCTGCACTCTTCCGTACGACGTTCAAAGATTCGAATTTTTTGTGCTCTTTATTTCCCCAGCGCCACCGCTCTCCGTGCGGTAGCAGGTATCACTTGGTTTAAAGTATCCTCTAGATCGCTCGGGGTTGGGATGAGCTCGGGGGGGAAGTTTATAATCTTTCGACGAGACTGCTCATATAATTAGGATCACTCTTCCTTACAGGTAAGTCAATTGATCTTCTAATTATATTTCGCAGTCTCGTCTCAGATTATAAACACCCTGTAGATGTTTAAAGTAAAATGCGATCTGGAGTAAGTGAGGAGTTTATTTGTGCAAAGATATTAGTATATATTTATTAATGGAGAATTGTCCTCACCTAACCTTTGCTTAGTAAAGGTCATTACACATGCTAATGCTCCTAACATATTTTATATATTGAGTTTAATCTAACACGTAATATTTAAATAGATAATGATGATTATAATATGACATTAAGTGAATAGTTTTGTTGCTTTCAAGTTGATAGTCCTGACCCTCTAAACATCCCTACTGCAAAGGCATCCGGATTTGCAAGTATAGGTTTATTATAAAATTTGCCGAAGGTTTTGGACCTTTCGGTCCATCCCGCAGCTTTTCTTATTGATTCTATATTTGCGCCTCCTCTGTAGGCTGCCGAGGTAGATGCGTGCCTGTAAGAGTAACCTGAATATAACTGTGTATCTATTCCACATTGTTCTAAGACTCTTTTGACCCAATGACTTATTGTTTGAGCAGAAGCTGCGTGTATGGGTTTTTTTATTGTTAATATTAATCTATCGTCCTCTTGAGAACGGTAATTCTCTGTCCTTTCAATATATTTGTGTATAGTTGATGCTAGACACAGTTCTGGTTTCTCGTGAAAAAATGGCAATATCATAACAGGCTGTAGTTTGTTTTTGCCTGATGTTTTTAGTCTATCCGGGATGAAGATGTGTAGGGTGTCTCCTATATGTCTGATGTTATTAACTCTGATTTTTGTCATTGTTTGTATTCTTTGTCCCGAAATTAGGGCGATTAGCGTAACTGTTTTTAGAGTTAGCTCTTTCATTGGCAGTGTGTCAAGAGGATATAGTCCTGATAAGAATAGTAACACTGGGTGGGGGTCCCACGTAGTGTCGTATTTTGGTTTTGGAGGATTTAGGTTATATAGCCCTTTAAGAAAACGTTTTATTATTTTCTCATTTTCTTCTCTAAAAGGTAAGATGAGGGCTAATGCTGATTTATGTGTATTTATATTAGAATAAGAACACCCTGTCTTAGCCACCTGAGTGAGGAAATTTACAATACCTTCTAGGTCATACACGTATGGATTTATTTTACTGTTAGTACAAAATATCCACCACCTTTTAAATACGCTATCATACTGAGCGAGAGTTTTGTCTGTTAATGAAGACATGATTGCGTCCAGTCCTGATTCAGGGAAGGATCGTTGTAGAAAAGCTCTCCTGATAAAAGTCCTGCAACCAGGATAAGGTTCCTCGACAGGGGCTGTGGTCTCCTGAAAGGTGATAAGATTAGATTAGTTTTAGGTCCGAAATATAGGGGCCTCATCACAAGTAGTTTTTCAAAAACAGGATACCAGGGTTGTCCTGGCCATTTTGGAATAACTAGAATTCCCTTTGCCCTGTCGTCTACAATTTTTTTAATTGCTTTATTTGCCATACTGAATGGAGGGAAGGCATAAAAGTACGAACTATTCCAAGGTATGGCAAATGCATCTACAGTCACTGACTTCGGGTCAGGTTTCCAAGATACGAATTTACTACATTTCGCATTAAGTTGCGTTGCAAATAGGTCAATTTCCGGTTCACCGAATGTTTGACATATTGTTTGGAAGCATATTGGTGACAATTCGTATTCCGTTTCAATGTTCATAGACCTCGATTCCTTGTCAGCATCTTTATTTTCTTTTGTGCTTATGTAAGAGGCAAATACAAATAGGTTCTTATGTTCGCAAAACTCCCAAAACTCTTGTGTTATTTTGTTTAAGTTTTTAAATCTTACTCCCCCCATTCGGTTAATGTACGATATGGCAGTTGTATTATCGATTCTCATGAGTATGTTACAATTTGCCACTGATTTAGTAAAACACTTTAATGAATTCAGAGCTGCTTTCAACTCTAAGACGTTAATGTGGTTTTTACATTCCTGATCATCCCAGAACCCGTGTGCTCTTTTACCATTACAGGCTGCCCCCCATCCGAACATAGAGCTGTCCGAAAAAATTTCTATTTTATATGTAATTTCTTCGATGCTGGCCCAGCTGTTCTGAATTTGAGATGACCACCAGTACAAGTCTTTTTTTATATTGTCTGGGAGAATTACCATTGCGCCGTAATTTCCATTACATTTAGTTAGTGCCAAATATTTCGCTCTTTCCAGGGCCTTTATGTGAGCCCATCCATATCTCACTGCTGGACAGGCTGCCACCAAAACACCTATGAATTGGGCAAGCTCTCTTATTGAACATCTTGGGTTCTGGGAAAATCTGCATGCCATTTTTTTTATTTTTTGTTTCTTCTCATTTGGTAAGTACATTTTTAAATTTACTGTGTCAAACATGAATCCTAAGTAGAGATCAAGTTGACTTGGGATTAGTTTGCTTTTTTCTTTATTTAATAAGAAACCTAATGATATAAGGAAATTTACTGTTACGTTGGTACTTTCTAAGCATTCATTGTGATTTCTACCTATAATTATTATGTCATCTAAATATGCTACAAGGACAATCCCTAATTTTCTAAGATGGGCCAAAACTGGTTTTAGGAGCTTTGTGAACACGTAAGGAGCTGTGCACAGTCCGAATGCCATGCAGTTGAACTGATATAGCTGTCCCTGAATTTTAAATTTCAGATATTTCTTGAAATTCTTTGCAATAGGGATGAGAAAATATGCATTTTTCAGGTCAATGGTACAAAAGTAACAATTTTTGTGCAATAAGTTTTTGACGCTGCGATAATCCTCTAGTTTGAAGTGTAAAGGGTTAATATACTCATTTAGTCTTTTCAAGTTTAATATAAACCTGAAAGATCCATCTGGTTTTCTAGTTAAGAAGAAGTTTGAAATAAATTCATCTTTTTCATGTTCGCAGCCAGATATGGCGCCTATATTACATAACTCGTTTACTACATTTAATAAATCAGGTAATTCCTCCCTCCTATATGTATTTGGGGGTACCGTTATTTGGTGGGGTATTGTTTTGAATGGGATTTTATACCCTTTTACCCATTCCAGAACTAGATGATTGTCCGTAACATTTGCCCAGTTATTAATATATTTACATAACCTCCCTGCATATTTTACCTCTAATATCTCTTGTAGTATTCCTTCTTCCTGGTTCCTCTTCGTGCTGTTCTCTCTGTTGCTCTGCCCCCCTCCTCTTTCTTGCGGCGAAATTTGAATGGTTGGCGCTTGTAGTTTAAATGACTGCTAGCTTGTGATTGTCTGTTTGCAGTTCTAAACGTTCTATCTGTAAGTGGGGCTCGGTTCCTCTTGGCCTTGAGGTCTGCGCTGGCCTTTTGGATTTCTTTGTTGTTCCTGACATTGGTTGAGAGGTCTTCACCAAATAGCCATTCGTCAATGGGACGTTCAGTAATAACTTTTTTGACCGATAGGTCTATGTTGCCTGAAATAACATATCTCCGATGTGTAGATAATGAATGGTGGAGGTCAGACAGCATTTTCGTAGCATTTGCCAGATGTACAAGGTGTTCATTATTTTCCTCAGTTGGGGAAGAGAACATTCCGTCCATTGGTATTGAAATGGCGCCTATGGCTGCCCCCAGCTGATCCTGGATTTTTGACAGGAAGGTATCCTGTTTTGTGGATACTTCATTTAGGCATCCCTGTAGTTCTGGGTTTACTTTTGGGGCGTTGAGGGCTGGTACATTGGCCGGAACTGGGTATTTTTCGATTAGTTCTTTTCTCTCTGATTTCTCAATACCATTTTTGAGAAAATCTGTCCACCTGTTGGCTATTTCTTGATGTATTTCTGGCCCTAGGGTTTTAACAGCCAGTGGGTCTGCTCCCAGGATCTCCGCTGCCTTAATTACATTACTGGGACCCGGTTCAATGTTTTCTTGTTCTACTATCACAGGACTAATTGTTAGTGGTGCATCACTCCAGTCCTCCTTTTCGCTCTCATCACTGGTTGATGAGTCACTCGAACCTGTTGAATAGTTAAGTCAAAAATTAACTTAAAAAGTTTATGCAATATGCAATAAGTACATTTGAATTTTGTTTTTATTTTACTCTCCATTAACCCTTGATTTTTAGTTACAGGGAGTTTCTGATCTTGTAATTATGTAATTACTATCAGGCTAACAGAATAGTATAATTCAGAACCTCCTGTTTTATGAATTACCTAGCACAGCATGATATATATCAGCCATCTTTAGGGTCTCCTAATGGTCATTTTTTCTACATGTGTAGGGTTTTCGTTCAACATAAAGGAAAATAATAATAAAAAACGTTGAATGCTCAAGAATTCCTAAGGAGCGACGTGTTTTACTAATCAAGTACATGTGTACCCGTTTTGTAGAAACTGTACGTCATATGACGCTTTTTGTTCCTGTTTTTGTTGAGTACCTAGGAATTCTTAGGAAGGAACGTGTTTCAACTAGTTGAGCACATGTGTACCCGTTTAGTAAGAATTGTGCGTCATATGTGACGCTTTTTGTTCTTGTTTTTGTCACTAAATCGTTGTGCAAGTGAAAGACCTTGAAGTTGGTTTAACTATATAAATAGGGTTATTATTATACTGAAGTATTCATTTGAATTACCTTTCAAGTAATTATTTTATAATATATTCTATGTTTTTGGAGATCTGTCGGTGATTAGAAATGCTAAAACAGTTTTTAGTTATATAAACGTTTCGTACTTACTGGATAACTCAAGTCTTTTCTGTAATCTTGCAACTTTTCTCCTTATTTTATCTAGCTCCTTAGATTTTCTTTTGTGAGACTTATGTCCTCCCATTTTTGTTCACTTTCCTGGTATTTTAACAACAATTGACAATACGCTTTGCTACCGGCACTAGTTTTCTTCATACAATATTTTAAGGTTAAACTACGAATACGTCCGCACGTTTCGAGTACGACAACCACAGTGATACCTGCTACCGCACGGAGAGCGGTGGCGCTGGGGAAATAAAGAGCACAAAAAATTCGAATCTTTGAACGTCGTACGGAAGAGTGCAGCAAACCGCTACTACAGGGTGTTTATAATCTGAGACGAGACTGCGAAATATAATTATAGTAATTTTATCGATCTGTGACGTGCATCGCCTGAATTCTTGTCCCGACTATATATATATCAGTACATTTTTTGAAGCCTCTTTCTAGGCTCTATTCTTTCCTATATTAGCATTTAATATCTCCCAACCTCGCACTATATTCTAAGATTAATACAGAACTTTTTAGAAGGCAGAAAAGCTAAAATCAAAATTAATCAAACATTATCTGAAGAATTTGAATACCAACAGGGGGTTCCGCAAGGATCACCGTTATCCCCTCTTTTATATAATATTTATTGCTATGACATCGGAAATAACTTAAACCCTGTCCAACAAAATAACCTAAACAGCTATATTCTCCAGTTCGCAGATGACACAGCTCTGATAACACATGGTAAAACAACCGACGTTGTTACACGGACCCTGCAGAACAAAGTTGACCGTATTATCAATTGGTTTAATAAATGGCGATTAAAACCCAATCCAAACAAATCGCAGCTCATCTTATTCCACCATAAAATAACACACATTTCACCAACAATCACGATTAGTAATAATATCATAAAAAAATCCCAAACAGCTAAATATTTAGGAATAAAGTTGGATAGCAAACTAAATTTCAAACGACACACCCAGGAAATTCAGAAAAATACCATTAATAGAGCCAGGCACTTCCGGTCCATGACCTACAAAAACAAGGGTATCAGTAGGAAAACTGCACTGAACATTTATAAAATGATATGTCGGCCAGTTATTGAATATGGATCATTCTATTTAGTACCTGTAGAAGACCCACACTTAACAACATAGAAGTAGCTGAAAGAAGCTGTCTACGTTCAATAACAAAAATTCACCCTCAAAATCCTCTTCATAACCCTTCCAACAATTTCCTTTACGAAATGACACACATCGATCCCATTCTCTCCCGTCTGCAAAAACGCTTTACCAAATTCTCAAAAGCACCAAATAACCTGCAAATTATTCGACCCCTGCTAGCACCGATACCAGAAAACCTTCGAAGAAAGAGACGTTACCCAGAAAAAACAATTGCAGAGCTGCTGATGGAAGCGAATAGACACTAAAATAAAATCGATGTTTTGTGTACTTTAAAAACATGCTTAAATGATTCATTCACTATACATTTTAAGTTTGTGCCTTTTTTTTTTTTAATTTAAATCTGTATATTATCATTCTATATTCTATATGTTAAATTTGGAAAAAAATTAATATGTATTACCACTGGCTGAAAGACCTAGGTCGATGGCCTTTTGGAGACTTGTTCCAATTATATCTCCCAACCACCCTCATTTCAAAATTGCATAAAGACGTGTGTCAATCAAAATGGGCAACATGTCGAACACATATTATAAATTTTTCTAATGAATTATTTGAGGGAACCTCTTTTTTAAGTTTATTCTTGAATTTGACATTTATTTATAAAACGAAAATGGTTGCAATTAGCCATAGAGAAGTACTTACAAAAAATGTTCGTTTTTCATTTTTACATCACATTATCGTAAAATATACAGGGTGTTCCATTTGAAAAAAATTAGAAAATTCAATTTAAAATGATTTTAATTGAAAAATAATTTTTGTGCACTCTGTACATTTTTAGGAAGTGAAAATGATTCAAAAACATTAATTAGATGTCTCGTAACTGGTATTCACATAAGTTTTTCTTAAAACCCATAATTGTGACTGTGGTGATTTTTTTAATATCCATCTGCAGATTGCATTATTTCAACAAAAAATTCAATATTATATCCAAGTGGTTGGGAGATATTCAATGCTAATATAAAATCGGCAGCTACTGGAAGCGACTGGAACCTCCCCACTCGATGGACCTTTGAAGCCGAAAAGAGCATTAAATTGTGTGACAAAACTGCACTAAACATAATCTGATCTCATCCAAAATCTTCTCAGATCTTCTGGGGCACTAAAAAAACCCTCAACTTAATGAATTTACAATCATCTATGCGAGTTATTACCTACATTATCGCTCGTTGAATAATATACTATTAGGATATTAACAACTTTAACATCACTTGAACGACTAAGAAAGTCTAGTTATCCTAAATACTACAGATATGTAAAGCAACAAACTGAAAATTGGTAAAGTGATAATCTATAATAAATTCACCAACGAAGTTACAGAAAGCATATGATATTGATATTGTTACATCTACCTTTAAAGTTTGTGACAATCCACTAAAAGTTACAAATGTGCCGAAATCTTATTAACATGACATGACACCAACGTTATCGGATGACAAACGATGACGATGACAATGACAATCGACAAAATTTGCTCATCACAATCCGATCGCTCGCGGCTGTCTTTGTTAAATGAAACATTAGCATTTCAGTAATTTTACTACATTTTAGAGGAATATTTGCAGTTTAATTCTTCGATTTGTCTGTATATATATTTAAAACGACACTAAACGTAATCCGCTCTACTTCTAGAGCAGTGAAGAAACCCGCACACATGAATTGACACATGATGTGACGCGCATCGATCATATCATGTGAAATGCGATCTATGCTTCATATTTGCTTTGTTTTTAATTTTTTTCACGGAAACCAAATCGAAAGGGTGGAAGTGTGATATATCGTTGAAATCAGAATTTTAACTGCTTTTCAATGGTTCCATTACAAATTGAAAGTAATTATAAAATAAACAACTTGTTGGGTCAAAATGGCACTAAACATAATCCGATCTCAACAAAAAATCCCCAGATCTTCTGGGGCACTAAAGAAACGCACATGCAAAGTTTCATTCAAATCCTTTCAGTAGTTTCGGCGCTATCGTGCTAACACACATACACACACACACAGACATTTTTCAAAAACCACTTTTTTGGGTTCCTAGGACCTCAAAACGTAAAGATTTGATGTTATCTCAATTTTCATTTTTGAACCAATTTTAGTAACCTCTCACAATTTTATTGTGGAGAGGTTAAAATATATATACAACCCTTAATTTCTAGACGAAACTTTTTTGTATCCCCAATAATAAGAGAAATAAGGGGTGGGGGCGTCAAAATATAGTGAATAACCCCTGTCCAATTTAATAACACAACTGACTACTTACTTCAGAACTGATGCCGGCATCATTTGCGACTCCGGCGCGGCCTCCATAATAGATTGCCATGTGTTTGTCGAATCTGGCATAACAAAACCAAATTCAAAGTACCACTCCTCAAGACACCGTCCTTTAAATAGAACTTTCTGTTCCAACCGGAATTTCTCAATCTGCTCCTTGGAACTAAAATTAAACTCTCGAGATACTGCACGACATTTGAGGATGTTTTTAGGTACTCTAGCTTCATGCTCGACGTCGGGGAAACTCAGATCCTCAGAACCTTGCCAGAAGATTTTGCCGCCGTCTGCGTCGCGCAGGCAGATCCAGTTGCTGGGAACAAAAATACGATGTCATTTAATTTGGGGTTAGTCGTGTCGTGGAAAAATCACAAAATGGGTGAAATTCTAAAAAACGGCAACATCTCGAGAACAGTGACACTTTGTAGTTTACGTTAACGTCAGACCGATTTTCCATTGGAAGTGAAAATTTGTATTTACCTACCGAGTGTCTAAAAGATATTGCCATTTAAAAAAGTTGACATAATTACTGTTGGTTTTAATGTAAATTAAATTACAAAAGCTGTATTCAGTTTTAGCTGTCTTAGACTAAACAAATAATTATGTATCAATAACAGGCTCCAGATTTATTTGTGATGACATTTTTATTATGCTTACAAATCATATTAATTCTCTGAACATTTTCTGTAACCAACAACACCATGACCCTATGAGTTTTTAGTCTTATAAAGGCTCTTGAATTGTAAAGACATAATTAATAAATAGAACTTATACATCTACTGCGTTTAGATAAAACCATACCTTAATTAGAATTACAAATTAGTGATTTCGGAAATTTTGGTTGACCGTAGCTAACAAACTAATATGAAAAATCTCACGTTCACATTTTTGTTTTTATCGTTTTGATCCATTTCATTGATTTGGGTGCATTCACTGCACTATAATAATAATAACATATTTATTAATCATTTGTATGATACAATATATGTATACAGGGTGAGGTAATAGTGCGTCGAACCTCGATATCTCGAGTTCTATGATACCTAGAAATTATTTAAAAAATTGCAACTAAACTAGATAAAAAAGTCTATAACTGGAAATTATTTTCGAACATACGGGGCGAGCCAAGACGAAATTACAGGACCAAGTGCCTTTTTTTAAAATTGAATGATATGTAAATCAGTACATTTTTTGAAGCCTCTTTCTAGGCTCTATCCATTCCTATAATAGCATTGAATATGTCCCAACCACTTGAATGTAATGAATTTTTTTGTTGAAATAATGCAATCTGCAGGTGGATATTAAAAAAATCACCACAGTCACAATTATGGGTTTTAAGAAAAACTTATGTGAATATCAGTTAACGAGACATCTAATTAATGTTTTTGAATCATTTTCATTTCCTAAAAATGTATAGGGTGGCCAAAAATTATTTTTCAATTAAGAACATTTTAAATTGAATTTTCTCATTTTTTTCAAATGGAACACCCTGTATATTTTCCGACGATATGATGTAGAAATAAAAAACGAACATTTTTTGTAAGTACTTCCCTAGGGCTAATTACAACCAATTTCGTTAAATAAACTTTAAAAAAAGAGGTTTCTTCAAATAACTCGGTAGAAAAAATTATAATAAATGTTCCACATGTTGCCCGTTTTGATTGACACACATCTATATATGCTTTTGAAATGAGGTTCCCTCTGTTCCTAAATCTGCCGGTGTGATAGATGTAAAGGCAGTTATTATTCTTTCCTGCATATTTTGTACTGTTGTTGGTGTGACTCTATAAACAATTTCCTTCACGTATCCCCATAAAAAGAAATCAATTTTTGTAAGATCTGGGGATCTAGCGGGCCATTTGGTGAATCCATTTATTCCAATCCATTGATGAGGGTAGGTATTATTTAAGTGGTCTCTAACTGCATTTAAATAATGTGGTGGAGCACCATCTTGCTGAAACCACATCCTATTTCGAATTCTTTCAGGGAGATTTACCAATAATTGTGGCAGATACTAATGAGCTCACTTCTCTTTCACTAACAAGGGGATTCTCAACAAAGTATTCGATTATGCGGCATCATTGACGACTAAATTTAAGCTATGATTGCAACAAGGAACAAAGGTAGCTTGCGGATTCAAATCCAACATTTTTTTTGTAGACCATTATGCCTACCGCGCATATCTGCCCCACTGTCGTAACCCTGACCCCGCAAATCGTTGATATTTAAGCCTTCTTTCTCTAACGCCGACAAAAGACATTTTGTCAAGCCTTGACCCGACACATCATCTATAGGACAAAATAATAAAAAATGTTCTTCTATACTAATTCCCGTGCTCTTTAAATTAACAAATCTTATACAAACTGAAGTTTGTTCTTGGTGACTAGAGTCAGGAGTGCAGTCTAATAATATGGAATAATATTTTGCCTTTTTAGATAGTTCTAAAATTTTGGATTTGATATTTTCATCGATCAAGTTGATTACTTCATTTTGTATTTTATCCCCGAGATAGTTTTTGTGATCTTTTATTTGAGGGCGTTTTGTATGTTCTGACATAATCGGGTCGAATTTGGAAATCATTTCTATGTATTTTAAAAAGTTACCATTATTTTTCTCAAACAACTTATTACTACTTCCACGAAAAGCTAAATTTTGCTCACCTAAAAACTGAATCACGTAGAAAATTCTTTCTATAACAGCTTGCCAGTATTTAGTTTCTCTGTTTATTACATTTTGAATTTCAGAATCAATTATTTGATTTTTATTAAAACGGTTAGAAAGATCTAGCAATTTTAGAACATTTTCGATATGTAACTTGCTCTTTTCATGAATGTTTAAATGTTCACTTAAATGGTGCCAGTCATTGTAACCAGATTCGAACAGATTTCAAATCGCTGTCATTAAAAATTTTGCAACAGAAGCAGTAAAGTGAATTTTTTGTTTCGGAATACAACAACCAAAAACACTCAATTCTTTCTTCGTTCGATTGAATTCTAAAGAAGTAACTATTGGAAAACTTACGCCCCGACTTCGAACTATCTCTCGGATAAATATCCTTTTTGTTTTGATAATGAGTAGGGCCACGTCCTACTAATTCTTGACGTATGTGTTGGTTTTCTATAAACGCTTGTTTCAATTGTATTATTTACCCTTCTAATTGAAACATCTAAAAACAGTAGTTCATTCCTACTTTCTACTTCTAATGTGAATTTAATAGACGGTTCCTTACTATTTATATTTTCCAAAAAACTATCTAGTGAATCGACACCATGAGGCCAAATTGCAAAGATATCGTCAACATATCTCCACCAGACAACCGGTTTGTTTATACAATTTTGAACACGTGTGTTCTCAAAGTTCTCCATAAATATGTTGCTTAAAATAGGTGATAATGCAGACCCCATAGCCATACCAAAATCCTGCTGATAGAACTCATTGTCCAATTGAAAATAGGTTGTTTTTATACACATTGGTAAGAGTTCCATTATGCTATTTACACTTAATTTAGTTCTAGTTTCCAGATTATTATCATTTAGCAACCTGTCTTTAACTACTTTTAAGGTTTCATCTACCGGAACATTGGTAAAAAGACTAACTACATCAAAAATAACCATCAAGTGTGATTCATGAATATCGTTTTCATAAATTTTTTCTATAAAATGTTTACTATTTTTAATATATGAATCGGTATTTCCAGACAATGGATCAATAATTTAGCCCTAACATATATTATGCAAAACTCAATAGTTTTTGAGATATTTAATTTTTTTTGTTTTTCTCAAATCTATTTGACATTTTTAAATTTTTTTTACTGGATTACTTGTCCAATATCATAGATATCCGTTTGGAATGAAAAATATCTGGAAGCATTTCGATCATGTGAACATCTGAAATAAAAACTTAAATTTTTTTTTTTAAATCAGCTATGAAATTTACCTATTAGGTTTTTTTCAAAAAAATATTAATGTAACACGCGTATAAATTATTATAAAAACTGCCTTATTTCAATAGCTATCTAACAAGGTACAAAGGTTCAATGTACCCTTAATAGTTCTAAGAAAATACTAGTAAAAATAACACAAGTAGTACGAATTTTATTTTTAGATAAACAGTAAAAAACATTTTAAAAGTAGAGTTTAATTCTTCATTAATTTCAAAGTTGTACTTTATTTTTTATATGTATGGGAGCCCCTATTCCGTATACAGACACGGCAGCGTCTTCTTATTTCCGTCCTTGTTACTCTGGTTGTCAGATTATGCCTTATGTGTTGGGCAGCATCGACTATCCTTTGTCTAAGGTTTTCTATAGTATTGACTAGTGTGGCATAGACCATCTCCTTTATGTGAACCCATACGTAATAATCAAGGGGTGTTAAGTCAGGGCTTCGCGCTGGCCAAGGTATTGGGCCCCCCTCTTCCAATCCAACAGTTAGGGAAACGTTGATCAAGTAACTGTCGTACTGTCAGCCAATAATGTGCTGGACAACCGTCGTTCTGAAACATCATTCGCTGTCTGACGGCGAGAGGAACATCTTCTAAAACCACCGCCAGATCATTTCTTAAAAAATTTTCATAGATTTCCCCGTTTAAATTTTGAGGAAGAAAGTGTGGCCTTATTAAATAGTGGCCAATGACTCCCATCCACACATTAATAGAAAACTTCATTTGGAAACTAGTTTCACGTGTTAACTTGGGATTTTCCTCTGCGAAATAATGTAGGTTGTGGAAATTTGTTACACCCTCGCGATTAAATTTCGACTCGTCCGTCCATAAAATACTTATTAAAAAATTTGCACTTTCTGCATCTGAATTTAACATAAAGCGGCAGAATTCCACTCTCCTTCCAGGATCACCTTCCTCCAAGCCTTGGACAGAGGTATAGTGGTAAGGATGACATCCAACTCTACGTATCGTAGACCAAACTTTCCATTGTGACGCTCCGGTTAGTCTTGCGACTTTATTAGTTGAAATAGTTGGGTCTTCCTCAAAATACCTCAATATTTCTTCCTCATCATCTGGTTCATAAACGGGAGGAGCACCAGCGTCACTTCTTCTACATTTCAAGGAGCCAGTTTCAGCGATATTTCTATATGCCGTACTGAATACACGTGCATTTGGTAAGCGGCGGTTAGGGTACCAAAGACCATATTCTCGGCGAGCTTCAGCAGCGTTGCCGCCACAGTATCCATAGACAAACAAGATATCAGCGTATTCTGCGTTGGCATACGCGGCCATGGCACAGAAAATACAATAACAACAACTACGAGCAAAATCAAAATCTTCGATAACTAATTTAACAAGACCAACAAACTGAAGGGACAGGGAGATAAGAATGTCAGTTAATGACATATATGCACAAACGTCAAAGTCAAGGACTGACTGACTTAAATGAAAATGAACGATTAGCCGTTTAATAAATTCCGCCACCAGCATTATCTTTATTAATTTTTTATTAGAACTATCAAGGGTACATTAAACATTTCTACCTAGTTAGATAGCTATTGAAATAAGGAAGTTTTTATAATAATTTGTACGCGTGCTACATTAATATTTTTTTGAAAAAACCTAATAGGTAAATTTCATAACTGATTTAAAAAAAAAAATTTTTACAAGTTTTTATTTTAAATGTTCACATGATCGAAATGTTTCCGGATATTTTCCATTCCAAACGGATATCTATAATATTGGACAAGTAATCCAGTAAAAAAAAAATTAAAAATGTCAAGTAGATTTTTCGGAAATTAACTTTTAAGACATTAAGATCTACTTTTTTGAGAAAAACAAAAAAATAATGCATAATGTATGTTAGGGCTAGAGTTACTCCTTAGCTCATGCCCCATCACATCTCCAAAGGAATGTATCGAATTACCAGTAACCCTGTATATCGTGGAAATTTAAATAAAATAAATAAACACCACAGAAATTAGACGATAGTTATTATATTTTTTGGAAAACACCTTGCATGAAATATTAGGTAATATTTCATTACGAAGGAGAAGAAATATGTTTCTTATGCACGACGGCGCAATACTGCACTATACCAGAACAAGCATGAAAATGGTTACACAACCACTATCGTAATAGATGGATTGACCGGGGTACAGATGCACCAATCAAGTGGCCTGCTCGGTCTCCTAGCCTAACTCCTCTTGATTTCACTGTACGGAGTTGTCTAAAAAATCTACAGCGACTGTATGATAAGTCGATGGCTGTTTCACTATATATTTTGTTATGTACACTACGATTATTATATTATTATGGTTGCCCGATTCTCACACATGAGGTCGAGGGTTCAAATCAACTTGTTACAGTTATTTTTACTACATTTTGTTAACAACTAAAATATGTAATACGAATATTTCTTTAGGTTAGTTCGTTATGTTAAATATGTCAATATTATTTGATGTAGTATAGTTGCTTATGATAGATAATTTCCCTTGCCCTTGACATTTTGTTAACAACTAAAATACGTAATACGTATATTTCTTTTAAGTATATCAGAAAGTAGCACGCGAAAGGGATATCTTCCTTCTTATTCCTCTCACGTATTGTAATTTATGATGGACGATCCTATTTTATTATTTAATTAACGTCAAAAGCAAGGTTATAAAATGTTAGAAGATGTTCTATATCATCAGCGTGTGACATATACGGTACCTGTCCATTTCATTGGCTATGCCCAACTATCGTATCCAGGGCCATAAACTCATTATCACTATTAACATAGCACACAACTTATTCGATAACTTAATATGACAATATCTTAACCCCTCGAGTGATAACAAACTCCGCAATTGGTTACATCTTAAAAAATAAAATCATTTACCTATCCCTCAACTTCCCAAATACATAAAAACACCTTCTGCAAGCATACTAAAAGATGGATGGACAGTTATTTATAGACCTGTCTAATATATTATTCATTTACAGAAGTGTAAACATTTGCGATATTCCAATACGTTACTGCGAGGTCGTTGTTTATTTTGTGCTGGAAAAAAGTACTGAACTACAGAACACCACTTCGTGCACGGTTTTCGGACACAACTAATAAATATGGTACAATAAAGAGATTACACAATTATGAAGCTTGCAAAGACGATACAGTAAATAGTAATATAAAATAATGGCTTGTACTGAACAAACCCAAAGTTGCTAATTAAATAAATTCCTAGTGGATTTTCCTAAATTTCAGGCAATAAATAGGGTCATATGTGTGAGCAATCCTAGATAAATTTATCAAAGCCATAAAGTCTTCCAGCTGTCAAACTGAAAACAAACCGCCTCTAACCTGAAATACTCACATTTGAAAGCCCTTTAGAATATTCTCCGCGTTTTTAGCCACTTCGGTCATTCTCTTCCCAACAACGTTTAATGCAAATTTCGTTTTCCTTGTCACTAAATTCCAGAAAATAACAAACAGTAATTTATTTCCTGTTTTAAACTCTTTCTATGAACACACCACAATTCACGCAGTCGTAGACGGAAATGAACTAGTATCACAGACCAAGAATCACAGACTGTGCCAAGAATAGTACACTAAGAACACAGACTACGCTAAGAAGGATAGTTTATAAGCGCTATTTTATCGGCGAGTGGGCGTGGCTATGATGACGTAGACGACTGGCCAGAATTTGAATTCAGAGTAATATTATTATATAGGCTAATAAACTGCAATTTTTGACTTACATACTGCAGCAGAAGTATATTAACATTATATAAAAATCAAAGGTAATAAGTGTTATTAATATTATAAAAATATGTCCGAATATAAATATTATTGTTTAAAATATGTATATAGGTGTAAGGAATAATTAGTTTAAATATACTGTGAGATATGGAAAATCTGAAAGTCGAGGAATTTTATAATTGTTAAAGTTTCAGGAAAATACTAATAAAAGTTTATAAAAGTCAAGACTACTCATGTCTTACAAATTTGACGAAAGTATTAGTCAATAAAGACCTGATAAAATTAGGAAGACAACCATTATTCATAGTAAGATGAATTGTACTTTGTAATACCAATTTTTTAAAATTTTGTTTTAAAATCACAACTAAAATATTTACCACTAAGCTCTGAATTTAAAGGCAATAATGATATTTCTTCGGCAAAACTATGTTAAACTTTATAGTGAATACGAAAAAATGCCTGTTTAGTCAGATGAGAAATAAATTCGTCCCCCACCACAGCTAATAAGAAAGGTATAACTAAAAAAAGCAAATGTTTTTTAAAATTATTTATTAAACTAATTATCAACAAATAAAATAATAAAATGTTCTTTAATTAACAATCTTTTTCATTTTTTTACATGTTCTGCGGTTTTCATTGTTGGACCTTTTTCTTTTTAAATTCGATGCTCTCTCTGTCATTTGAAGATTTCTGTACTTCATACTCATAATTATCCTTAATTTGCAAAAGTCGTAAATTAAATGGCGTTTTTTCTTTTTTTGCTATTTTTAGAGGTAATTTTTTAACAACGTTAACATTCTTTCTGTAAGATTATTGACCGTGGAATTTTACATAGTAACCATTTCATCGCAATACTGTATTAAGCCATTTTTCTGTAGGCTTAATAAGACCTCCGTATAAATCATCATAATTTTTTAAAAGATCACTATATTTTTTTTTCAATAGATTCAAGTGAACGACTAGACATTGAGTCAGAAGTAGAAGGTTGTGGTTCACACTCTGGAGCTCCGGCAGAGTAGGTTTCTCACAAACTTCATTTTTAGAACTTGTTTCCTTTAATATGGATTGTACTAAATCTCTTCTTTCTTTCTGGGCATGCCTATCTTGTCTATCTGAGATGATATCCACCTTTTTCGTTTTTCCAGGTATATTTAATGTGGGAACAGCAGTTTCTTTAAAATTTTCTTTAAAGGCAAACCTACAAATTAAAATTATTTGTACCTAAATTTACACCAACCATACCTTTTGTTAGGTAAGTATTTAAATTTATTATCTTACCTAACAGTTCATTTTGTAGTTCCCTTTCATAATCATTTTGTGTAAAATGAACAGAACAAATCACACTTGAACTGGGATTAAATTTATCTGCACGTTTACAGCAATTAATCCATTCTTTAAGCATTGTCATAGAAACAAAATCTTTTCCTTTCGGGAAAGAATGATAAACAATTTTTGTATCGCAGCCTTTTATAACCACACTTCTATTATTGCAGCCATAAATCGCACATCTACGGCCAGGCATAATTTTAATGTAGAGTCTCTGAAATAATTAATTAGTTTTACACACATATCCATGAAGTTTAAGGCAAAATAAAATAACTTACAATAAACAGCAGAAAATACCTACAGTTGATTTATTTTATAGCCTATTTAAAACAAAGAACACTTAAAATTAGTTTTAAAACACAGTAAACACATGCAGAATCACAAAGTAGTTAATTTTGTCTTTAAAAGTTCTAAAACACGGCTAAACACACGTATAAGCAAGCATAAACAAAGCTGGTACGCCAGACGGTGACGTCACCAACTAGATCGCAAGCCGATCGGAGAGCCAACATACAGTCTTATGGGAATAAACCAGAGACAACGAATAAACTATCCTATCCTTGGCCTTCTCCAATATATTATTATTGTCAATATTTTTATTTGTTTTAGTTTACGATGATTTTTGAATTATAAATAAACTAATCATTTAAATGAAAAATTTTGTGTTAAAGTTTTTATCATATTTTTCAGGTGAAATGAAATGAATGTTATCATTAGGTTATTTTTCAGCTTGTAGGGCCACAGAGATCTCTGTGTAGGACAAACAAAACATAACCTATCCTGTAAGGTGTTTCGAGTCATATTTACAGTATTTTTCTACCTACAGGTATCCTCCGGCCTTTTTTTAAATTTGTAAGTGTTGTTAAAGATGTAGTGCTTTGATTTAGAGATATTATTTTTATAACGTAACATTTCTGGAGTTGTTGGGACTCATTCATTTTTCGGACCATTTTTAAAACATTACATGGGAAATATTTTTGTAATGGACTTCTGAATGAAACTCACTGGTACACTAAATTCTAATTGGTAAATTTCCAGGATATCCACTTCTCGTTTTTTGGCGATTTTTTTTTTGCAGTCATGTAGTAAACTGTGTTATAAATCATTTGGTGACAACGAAATGTTGTGCAAATGAATAATAATAATAAGCAACAAGCATATCGCATGAGACCACGAAACTTTGATGAAGTTGCATGCGAAAGGGAAATTACAATGAAGTTAAATTTGTGCCGAAGTTGTAGGGGAAGGAAAATCTTTGGTGAATGTGATTGTCGCATTAGGCAAAAAATTAGCGTTATAGAAAATGCGTGACTCGAATGTATTAACTCGCGTGGTTGCACTGTAATAATGTCATGTGACAAAAAGTCGCATGAGATCACAAATCTTTGAAGAAAGTCGTCATTGAAATAAAAGAAAGTCGCATGCGAAAGGAAAATTGCAATGCAGCTAAATTTGTCTCGAAATTGTAGGACAAGAAAAATCTTTGGTGAATGTGATTTTGTTATGTACTTTAGTCAACCTGTGAGCAGCAGTGCCACTAACGGGTGACAAGACGATTACCGTGAACGCGGCCCAGTGTTGACATATGGGCATTTTAAATAATTAATTTGCGGTATTTAACTCTGAGAGTTATTTTTATACTCTCAGATTTAACTTCATTTGCACAACATAACATTATGTGGACTGTAATCCTGGAACAACGTAGAATCCTTCAGTATTTTTAGTTTTTGTATAAGTGAGAAGTGGATGTCCTGGAAAATGACCTTCTAATTTATTAATACTTAAGTTACTATATACAAAAATTAGTAATGTGCTGCAAAAAGCAGTCCGAACAGAATGAGAGTTGGATGATGTGATGAACTACAGTAAAATTCCTTTTCGGGTTCTCATTACGTACCTACACCTACCTATCCTAACAGGGGTAATAAAAGATACTAGGAACAATAAATATTGAATATCTTTAAATATAATAGAATTTAAACATTTAAATATTGAATTTGGGGAATTTGGTTTATTACGGGCAGGGTTAATTGTTTAGGTAGTCGTATTATCCTATTTCTACATAAATGGGGTTTTTCCCAACATATAATTTACGACAAGATTTGAGCGTATCGGTTATACAGATTAAAACTTAAATAATATTGATCATTAGTAAACTAAAAATAATATACAGGGTGTTGGTACATTACACCTCCTTTTAGAATTGTTAAAATGATGTAAACAAAAGCAAGAATTATAGTGAAATTTAGTTCATTATTTCCATTAACGAGTTCATCTGCTACATTATTTAATTGTTCGACATTTCTCTCGTTTTATTTGACTTAGCTTTATTTTCTTTCTCCACAGTCTTCCAACCTTATATACAGATTATGTATAATTAACCGTGATTAACCTTTTATCGTGTATTGCAAAATTCTGTCATTTTCGACTGATATAAAAAGGACGTTTTAACATGTGCCTATTATATTATCCGTGGGGTATGCAAATCATAGTATTAATTATCTGTAACAAATGCATATTTTAAACGATTTGTGTGAATTTTTGTTTTCTTATTTTTTATTAAAATTGTTGCGTTAACAGGTGAATTTATTTCGACTATTTCATAAGGGCCTGTGTAATTAGGACTAAGTTTCTTAGATTTTCCTTTTTTTTGTTTGTTCATTACTTAAAAATACCTTTATCACCTACTTTGAAATTTATATTGTTAATTTTCCTATCATGGTAGAATTTATTTATACGTTTCGACTTAATTAGATGCTTTTTAGCAATTTCGTGTGTTTTCTGTAATTTTAATGTAAGTTCGCTTAAATAGTCATCATATGTATACTTGAATTCCGGAGTTTTCGTAATACTAGTTGGTAAGTTAAGTTTGAATCCAAAAACTAATTCAAATGGGGTGAACTTTGTAGAAGTATGAACGGTAGTGTTATATGAAAACATTGCAAAATCTATCCAGTCGTCCCAGTCGTTTTGATCTTTATTTATATAGTGTTTTAAGTAGTCCGCTAATGTTGCATGGCTTCTTTCGAGAGCTCCGTTTGATTGAGGGTGATAAGCGGAACAGTTAATTTGTTTAATTTTAAATAATTTTGAAATTTGTTTTAAGATATCAGAGGTAAAATCTTTGCCTTGATCAGTGACAATTATTTTAGATATTCCGAATTTACAAATAAAGTTATTTACTAACTTCGTAGCTATTGTAATGGCTTCGTGATTTGGAGTTGCGAATGCTTGTGAATATTTTGTTAAGTCATCTTGAATAGTTATGATAAATTTATTACCATTTTCTGTTAATGTAATAGGACCTACGATATCAAGGAATATTTTTTCAAATGGTTCAGAACTGGTGGTGGTAATTTCCATCGGCTTTTTAGTTTTATTTCTAACTAATTTGTTTTTTTGGCACGACTCGTAAGTTTTTATAAATTGTTTAATATCAGACTTCATTTTAGGTCATTTATAGTGTTGTTTGATTGTACTATAAGTTCTATGGAATCCAGAATGTCCTGAAACTGGGTTAGAGTGATTTTCTATGAGAATATCTTTAATCTGATTAGGTTCGGGTTCAGTTAATGTGTTATGGATAATTTTTATTTGTATTCCTGTGTTTCTAAATATATATCGTAGCATACATCTGAGTTTGTTCCAATTTAGGTTGTTATATTTGCACGTAATTCTAGGTAAACTAAAGGAATCAATTTCATCCGAAATTAATTTGTTTTTAAATTCAACAAATATTTTGAATAAATCTTCGTATGTTGTCTAATCCCAAAACAATTGTTTAATAAATAAATAGTAGATATTTTTATTACCTTCAGAAATTGTGAAGATGCTATAGAGTTCGGGGTTTACTTCATTTAAAATTTTAACGATTAAATTTTTCGTCTAAATTTTTTAACAAAACATCGCTAAGGTCTAAGTCTAGAGAAGTGGGTACGCAAATGTGACCTGGGGTATTAACTATATTTCCTGATATTTCTTCTACGTTATTCTTTGTAATTAGTGTTTCTTGAAACTTAGTTAGAAATTCTGAATATGGCTCTGACTGATTTATTCTTGAAATGTGGTTAACTTGGTTTATGACTGGTGATTAATTCAAGATAATTATCGTTTTCTGGTATCCTACTAAGCGCGCCGGCATTATTATTTAATTTCCCGGGTTTATATATTATTTCATAATCGTACTCTTCTAATAAGAGTCTCCATCTAACTAATCGCGAACCAGGGTCTTTGACGTTAAATAGCCACGCGAGAGGTTTATGGTCGGTGATAATTTTAAATTTTCTTCCGTAAAGATAAGGCCTGAAGTGTCTGACACTTCATATTATTGAAAGTAATTCTTTTTCACATGTAGAGTAATTAGACTCAGCTTTGTTAAGGGTTCTACTCGCGTATGCTATTGGTAGATCGCTTGGCGGTTCCATTTGTGAGAGCACTGATCCGATCGCGAAATTACTCGCGTCCGTTGTAAGATTAAACGTTAAGTTAAAATCTGGGTATTGTAAAATAGGCTCTGTGCATAAAATGTGTTTTAATTTTTCGAAAGAGTCTTGTTGCAAACTAGTCCAATTGAAAACAACGTTTTTTCTTAAAAGTTTAGTTAATGGTTGTGTTAAAGAACTAAAATTTTTTATTAATCTTCGGTAATAACCTGCCAATCCTTGAAATGAGTTTATGTCCTTTTGAGATTTTGGAACGGGATATTCAGATACAGCTTTTATTTTATTAGGGTCTGGTTTTACTCCTTCGTCAGTAATCAAGTGACCTAAATACATTACTTCGTGTCTCATAAATTCACATTTATCTGGTTGAATTTTCAAATTAAAATCGTGTAATCTATTAAAAATTTCAATTAGTCTTTTAATATGATTTTCGAGAGTGTCTGCAAAAACAACGATGTCATCCAAATACACAAAACAACGTACATTCTGAATACCTGTTAGAATATTGTTCATCAACCTTTAAAATGTGGCTGGAGCGTTACGCAACCCAAAAGGCATTCTTGTGAACTGATAATGTCCGTTAGGTGTGGAAAATGCTGTTTTATCTGCGTCCTTCGGAGACATTTTTATTTGATGGAATTCTGACGTTAAATCAATCGTGGTAAAATATTTAGAATGACCTAACTGATCTAAGATATCAGTGATATTGGGTAATGGATATGGCGTCCGGTTTTTTCGGAACTACCCAAACAGGTGAATTCCAAGGAGAATTGGAAGTTTCTATTATGTTTTGCTCTAACATTTTATCAATTTGTTGGTTGACTTCATCTTTATATACGTATGGATAACGGTAGGATTTGGTATTGATGGGAGGTTGAGAGGTAGCGGTTGGAATTTCGTGCATAACAGCATCAGTGTGTGTTAAAATGTCGCCTACAATGTAAAAAATATTGTTATATGTTTTGCAGATTTCTATAAGCGATTCTCTTTCTTCATTATTTAAATGATCTGTTCGTAATAAGTTTATTATTTTATTTAACCTATCAGAATTATAATTTTGTGTTGAGTTTTGACTGTAGTATACAGGGTGTTGGTACATTACATTTTTATATTGTTTAACGAAAAAGCATAATGATTCATTTAATAAAATATTACCAATGTAGCATTAAAATAAGAAATTTTGCAAAAGCAACGTATCCAGAAGATGTAGATTACTTTGATCATCGAATATTGTTTGACCAATGGTTCTTTGCGTGTGTATCAAATTCGCTACTAATGTAAAATAAAGGATTATAAATTAATTTAAAATGTTTTTTAGATGAGGACAAACGATAAACACAACAGGAAATCTGTTAAGAATGTTACGTTTGAATCAAAAACATTTTAAATTATTTTATAGTCCTTCATTAAGTATATTTTACATAAGTAGACTAAAAATTTCTAATTCTACTGACTATATATTGTTATACAATGCACAATGTTTTCCTTTGAAAACCTTCTCAAATTTATGGAAAAATTCTTGTTGCCCGAGGATGTGAAGCAAAATTTTGTTCACGAAACCAGTAGCAAAGTAAAGAATTTTTCTTAGTAAAGTCTTGGCTTTCTTACATAATGATTTTTTTTTCTTTTTGTTAATAGCCAACAATAATATTTTCTTCTTTATTTTCTATGCAAATTTAAAGAACATATAAAAACACAAGTTTGGGAATTAAACTAACTAAAGCGAAGTTTCAAAGCAAAAACCTTACAAAATAAGTGAATAATAAATAAATACATAAACTTAACAAAAACAATTAGCTCTAAATAATAGAACAAAAATAAATATGATTTTCCCAAAATAAAACAAATAAAATGAAACTATTTCTATACACTTACAAATAAATAAATAAAATCAACATTATTTTAAATGAAGACATTTCCAAAATAAATAAATAAATAAATAATACTCATGTTCTATCGGGGGTTTCTAATTGGGTAGCCTTTAGGGTGCTGCGGATCATCTATTATTTCTGGTAGGTAATAAACAGGTGAAATAAAACGTGTTTAATAACGGCAACATCTTTTCTTCCCACAAAACTTCATCTCGTTCAATCTGAAAGAAAATTTATTTTATTTGAAATTATTATTAGAGGCTGATCAATTGTTTTTCCAAAAATATCCTATACTGAGCAAAGAAGAGAAAATCATTAAATGAAAAGAATTAGAAGGTGGAATACACAGGATGCACATTACAAATTACAGATTAAAAATAAAATACATCTTCTATTAACAATCCGTAACGGCTCCAAACGCAAAGTCGAGTGTCCTTATCACAAATATTTATAAAAAGTACAATTAATGAAAATACATGTTTTTTCACATTACATCAAGTTATACACTTGTTAGGAACATCAATATAAACCACAGAGCACATGTAAACTAAACAACTCTTGAATAAACAGAAACACGACGGGCACTCAGAGCTGAACAATAAAATAACTTAAAATTTTTCCCTCCAGCTTTCTCAGCTAAGAGCTGCTGTCTTTGTCTTTCGAGCGCTAGCTTTCCAGACACAAATAGATTTTACCGCAGACAAACAATTGAGAATTTTATCAATTTACAAATTTAGTCATAAACAGTGTTGTCAAATTGTTTTTGTTAAAAATAAGGTCGCAGGTGGCGCCACATCCCAGAGTACAAATTTCAAAACATCGGGGTATAGATTTGCGCTTTTAATATTGAGTATTTTAGAACGTTGTATTTAGAAAAAGTTTTGGTATTCAACCAAGGAATTTCGCAAACTTCGTATTTTTCTCGGTAAATTACAATATGATTTTTTTTTCTATATCAACGGTTTTATAACAATTTCACTGATTTTGCGGAATACAAAACATTATTATAGACAGATCTCCATTCATAATTTTTAAATTAATGCCTTCTAAGGAGCGTAATTCTATACCCAGTATTTTGGCAATATGGCGGACCTCCTTAGCCCTCTTAAAATTGGTATTTTATTAAACTGTGCAAGACGGGGAGTGTTCCGAACTGTTCTTAATTTTGAACCAAGACAAAAGCCTAATAACTATAACAATTTTCAATATATCTGTAACGTATCCAAAGCCATATACCCATATATTCAAAGCCTGCGTTAAGTGAGCGGTTGGACCGGTAGAAATTGTAAGTGAACGGTAAAATTATAACGTCTGGCCAATCAGAGTCGGCAGATCTTATAATTCTACCGTTCACTCAGACCTTATAATTTTACCGTTCACTTAAGAATTTCTACCGGTCCAACCGCTCACTTAACGCAGCCTTAATAACTAGACTTGCGATAACTTAAAATATTGCACGATTTCGCGGGAATACTTTTGTTAACAGTTAGCATTGTAACAGACCATTCTACCACACCCCCACTTGCCATTCTGAACCCCATCCAGACGACTGATATTAATAATATCCCGGACGAAGAAGAAGAAGACGAAAAACATTCCTACAAGTTGACAGCGCGGGAATAGTGCAAAAATACTGACAGTCAGTGTGTAAAGCATAGATTAGATAGTTATATAGGATGTGTAAAGTGAAATGTCATTACTATAAATTAAGTCTAACGTTTACTGTGAAATTAACCATATTTAAATAAAGTTCTTTTTTTCGAACCTGTGCCTTGCCTACGATGGGGTTCCTAAATTATACAGAGACCCCCTGAACTAGTCCCGGTCATAGTGGCGTCCCAACTTGTGGCTAAAAAAAATTTTCAGTAAAATCGTGTAAAAGACAATTATTAGTAGTGCATTTTAATGAGTTCGTATTATTGTTGATTCATTTGGAAATTCATCTCACCTAGTTTCACAAGTGCATTCGCGAGTTTTTCTGATTTTGCTATAAAATCCATCTCTGCGAAGTACCTAAACCTTTTGTGGGCCATTTTAATTTCCTGTGTTGAAACCAAACTCACCTGTTGCATAATAAATACTGACTTTATTAATCATTCAATAAACTTCCACGTTAAAAGAAAAAACCAATTTGTGAAACAGTAGTGTAAAAACAAAAACTTTATGTTGTTTTGTTGTAAGTGTTGAAAAGAAAATCTGAGTACCTAGGGATACACATAGTAGAATTCATAATAGAAGTTGTCCAATGTAAGTACACTATTTTAAGTTTACATGAACGAGTTAAATTGGAAGTGGACAAGACATTTATAGAAACAGACTTTTAGTGTGTCGCGTAGAATAGACTATCTTCTCAAGTAAAAATAGACAATAGTGGACACTGCTTAAAAACTTTTAGGACGTGAACAGTGCTCAAAATACAGATATTTCAAGAGCTGTTTTTCTATGCATATATTTGATAGGACAGTTATTTAGACATTTTCCTGTATTGTAAAAACATTACTAGGTGCGTGTATACCGAGTGTAAAAAAAAACTGTTATTGTACTTTTCAACATTTTTATAAATTCTGATACGGTTTAACAATTTATGGAATTACGTTCTGGCTCTAGAAAACAGACAAACTCAAATCCAGATATTCTTGATAGCTCCGAGATGGCGTTACCAAATCAAATTGTAATGACTCAAGAGGTTTTACAGAATCTTCTCGCGGGGTTAGTGAATGCTCAACCACCAGTACCTGGACACGCGGATCCTGTTCGACAACGAGGAAATTACGCACAATGTACAGCTCGTTTTAAGGGTCATACTGACGATGTAGAGTCGTTCATTGATTCTATTTTAGTCTACAAGGAATGTGTGAACATATCGGATGACAATGCTTTGAAAGGTTTGCCGATTTTATTTCAAGGTCAAGCTGCTACTTGGTGGCAAGGCATTAAAGCCACAATATCTACTTTTGACGAGGCAATAACCGCTCTACGCAATGCTTATGGATCTATTAAGCCCGCTTATCAAATTTATCGTGAAATATTTTCTCGGGAACAAGCTGAAAAGGAGAAAACTGATATATTTATAAGTAGGGTGCGTGCTCTATTTTCTCTGTTACCCAACTCGCCTGCACTTGCTGAAAGCGTCCAGCTCGATATGGTGTTTGGACTTCTACATCATCGCATTAGGAAAAGAATTTTACGAACTGATTTCGAAATATTTAAGGAATTAATTGAGAAGGCGCGTATAGTTGAACAAAATATGACAGAAAAGAGGCCTAATCACATTATTAAGACTGAACCTCAAAATACTAGTAAAATCAATAATTCTAAGAGGAATCAATGCTCATACTGCAAAAATTTTGGACACGTCAAAGAACAGTGTCGCAAACTACAACGAGCACAAGACACTAAAACACGTGAGACCGAACAAGAGTCTCCTAGCCAAGAGAAAGTTAAGGAGAAAGACTCACCTCCCACTGCTTCGCTTATTACTTGTTATGGTTGTGGAAACCCTGGATATATCCGCAGTAATTGTCCAAAATGTCGATTAGTAACTCCAAGTACTTCTTCCCAAAGCACTTCTGTGATGTCAGCAGAATTTTTCTGCCATTCAATTTCTGAGGAACCTCCAGGTCGCGCACTTATTCCTATAGGGATATATGGAACTTCAGGTCTTGCTTATGTCGATACCGGTGCCAAAAGAAGTATTGCTGGTGCAACTCTTTTTAAAATACTTATGGAGAAAAGATTGGCATATACTCAACAAGAATTGACGATGACACTTGCCGATGGAGTTGAACGAACAGTTCTTGCATATATCTTTAATGTTGAAATAACCTTACAAAATAAAGTCATACCAATATCATTATTAGCCGTACCAGATCACACAAGAAGTAGAACTCTATTAGGGCTCGACTTTATCAAACTTGCTAATATAGTGTTAAATGTACCCAATGGAGACTGGTATTTCGGTGAAACACCAGATGTCATTTACGTATTCGAAGATGAAGCAAATTATCAGTTGCCAAATGAAAATAATTTAATCTGTTCTATGAACATGAATAATGCAGAATTACGTTCCAACGAAGGAGAACAACTTAATTTAGATGAAAGGAAACAAATCAATCAACTTTTAGTGGAGTATCAACCAATATTTGCTCTAAGCTCTGAACCTACTCCATACGTTGAACACGCATTGAAACTTACCGATGATATTCCTATTTCTGTTCCACCATACCGTATGTCGGAACCTAGTAAGAAAATTCTACGAGCTGAATTAGATAGGATCTTAAGAGAAGGAGTTATCGAGGAATGTGAGTCTCCGTATGCAGCTCCTATTGTACTAGTACCGAAACCTAATGGAAGCATAAGACTTTGTGTTAACTACCAAGCTTTAAATAATATCACAGTACCAGATAGGTATCCACTGCCTAGAATTGATGATCTCTTACATACAGCCAAGCGAACTTCATATATGACTACTCTCGATCTCAAGTCAGGATATCACCAAATTCCTATGAGGCCTTGTGACCAGGATAAAACAGCTTTTGTTTGCCCCTTCGGGATGTATCGATATAAACGAATGCCATTTGGGCTAAGGAATGGTCCCTCCACATGCCAACGACTGACCGACAAATTTCGCTCTGGACTGCAGAACATATCCATTCTCGCTTATCTTGATGATCTTATTATACTTTCGGGTAGCTTTCAAGAACATTTAGAGGACTTACGAAAAGTTTTCGAACGTTTGAAATTATTTAAACTTTGCTTGAATCGAGCCAAGTGTTTCTTTGTGTGGCCATCTGTCAAATACTTAGGTCACCTTATCACGCCTAAGGGGATCAAACCTGACCCTGACAAGGTTAAGGCTATCTTAGAAAGAGCCCCACCAAAAGATGTAAAACAGGTTCTCTCCTTCCTACAAACCTGTTCTTGGTTTAGAAGATTTATACAAAATTTCGCCGAAGTTTCCCGTCCACTGACTTCTTTAACAAAGAAAAACGCCAAATGGAAATGGGGACTTGAACAACAGAAGTCCTTTGATCACTTGAAGATGTTACTTACCTCAAGTCCAATTCTACGACAAGCGGACTCTAGCTTACCCTATGTCCTAAAAACTGACGCTAGTTCCTACGCTTTGGGAGCAGTTTTACTCCAGGGGGAGGGTTCAGATGAACGCCCTGTTGAATACGCCAGCAGATTACTTACCCCAGCTGAACGTAACTATCATACCACTGAACGTGAGGCATTGGCCTTGGTATGGGCCGTAAGTAAATTCAGAGGATACCTAGAGGGAGCTAGTTTTGTTATTCAAACCGATCACCAGCCCCTAAAGTGGTTGATGACATTAAAATCACCGTCAGGAAGACTAGCCCGATGGTCACTTACTCTTCAACAATATGACATGCGCATCGATTATACTCCAGGAAGATCGAATTTAGTAGCTGATACCCTATCCAGACCACCCATAGAGGTAGAAGCTTGCGACGTAAATATCGTATCAATAGATTTACCGAAAAGTTCTGAAAATGATATCAGACAAGCCCAATTAGAGGATCCCGATGTGGAAAAGATTATAACCTGTTTTGAATCCACCGATCCAAATGGCTTAGATTTTAAAAAGTGGACCGAACGTGGTTATGTAATGGCCAACGGAATATTGTATCGATCAACCTCTGATGATGACCAAGAGGAAATTCAACAAGTCGTAGCGAAGTCTCAGATCTCTAGAATTCTCAAAGAATACCATGATTCCCCACTTGCAGGACATTATGGTATCGATAAAACCCTTCGAAGAATACGGTCTCGGTATTATTGGCCCGGAATGACACGAACCGTCACCGAACACCTTTCTAAATGCCTTGAATGCCAACGATATAAAGCGCAGAATTTGAAACCTGCCTATCACCCCGAATCAAACCCTGTCGAACGGAAGAACCGTGATATGAAAACACAGTTAGCAATCCTTGTCGGAACAGATCACACTCAATGGAAAGAAACGTTACCTGCCATACGTTTTGCTATGAATACTGCTCATTGTGATTCCACCGGATTCAGTCCTTCCTATTTAACTTTTGGACGCGAGCTTAGGACCCCAGATGATGTGCAACGGGATATGCGAGCCATTATCGAGAATGAGAACTTTATCCCTCAAATTACTCCCTACTTGATTAACTTAAGTAGGACACTCCGAGAAGCTAGAGAACAGCATGAACAGAAACCAGATAAGTCAAAATATTATGCCGACTTAATCCGAAGAGAAACTACACCTTTCAAAGTAGGAGATCATGTCTTAATCAATACGCACACTCTCAGTCGAGCCAAAGATTCATATTGTTATGTGCTGCCCTCTAACAGAGAGGAGAGTTGTAATTACTCCCTGGCCAGAAGGGTGGCGCCATCTGTGGGCCAACTGGCGAACCACCATTTAGTAGTGCCTAAGAAAATTATAGAGAATTCCAGTATATTTCTGGAAAGTTCTACAATGATATTCCAAGTGGGTATATAAAGAGGTGAAGCCAGCAGATGGGAGAACAGTACAGTACAGTTTAGTGAAGGATAAACAGTTCAGTTTAGTATCCAGTACAGTTCTGGGTAATCTGTGGTTCTGGTTACAGAAACAGTTTGTAGAAGAAGAGTTCAGTTGAGTGAAGTATGCAGTTTAGTGAAGTAAACAGACAAGAGAGTTTTTAGGTTAGACAAGAGTTGACAAGTTTAAGAAGAAAAGTAAAGTGCTTAGTGTTTTAAAAGTAGTGAAATTATATTAGATTAAGTTATTATTAGTTGTGTGATTTTTAAGTATTTGCTAGTGTAATTTTAGTGATTAAATAAATCAGTGGTTTGTGAAAATTCTTGTTGCAAGTTATTCGAATCCACAAAGTGTTTACTGAAAATTGTGAGGACGTAACAATATACTTCGAAATTCGCACCGAGACGAGATGGACCCTATGTGGTAAAGCGAGTTATCACTCCTACTAGTTATGAAATCGCCTCACTACAACAACCAGAACAACCGCCTGCTAAATGCCATAGATCTGCTTTAACTCCATTTCGAGAAGAAGTCAATTCTGACAGACTGTTACCTGTTAAACCTCTGCGCCGACGTGGTCGACCGCCCAAAGAGTCAAACGAGAGAAAACCTCAGATAACTTTAAATCAACCTGCAGAGACAGGGGATAAACATCTGACTGAGTTGGAGCACCCTCAGACTCCTAGTTTGCAGCCGAGATTAGATGGTCGCCCTCGGAGAGAAATTCACCCTCCTAAGTGTTCTTGTGGAGATTCTCACCCAGATCACACCCTTATTCATTTTTCGGAGTTCACACGAGGACGTATGTGTACTCCTCAGGGGGAGATTGTAACAGACCATTCTACCACACCCCCACTTGCCATTCTGAACCCCATCGAGACGACTGATATTAATAATATCCCGGACGAAGAAGAAGAAGACGAAAAACATTCCTACAAGTTGACAGCGCGGGAATAGTGCAAAAATACTGACAGTCAGTGTGTAAAGTGAAATGTCATTACTATAAATTAAGTCTAACGTTTACTGTGAATTTAACCATATTTAAATAAAGTTCTTTTTTTCGAACCTGTGCCTTGCCTACGATGGGGTTCCTAAATTATACAGAGACCCCCTGAACTAGTCCCGATCATAGCATGCATTATTTTATCCTTGAAACTAATTCGAAAAAACAGTACTTTAATTCACTATTTACTTGAAATATCACAGAAGTTATAATGGGGAACATTCCCTTTTATTTTATCCGACAGAGTACACAAGCTGTACTCGGTTGTTTGTCCGTCAATGTCAATACGAAAAAATAAGTCCTTGTCCAGGTCCAAGCACTCTTTATGATGAAAAATGGAAACGTGTTGTTGTGTACCAAAGTGCTCTAACACAGTAGGACATTTATTACCTAAAAATGATCGTTTCCGACAAAATATTTAAAGATTATATATGACACAAGTTGGGAATGACAAAAATGACATTAAACCAAATACGCATGGCATCAACTATTGGATATAGGTATTAGGAACTGGCTTGGATTGTTTCTCATTCTTTTTATCAGTTTGCCTCATTTCTACGAATAAGAGATTGGGAAACTCTCAGAAATCGGGAAATTTAAACAATTTAAAAGTTATAATATAACTTTTAAATTGTTATTATATGTCATTTTTAATTTATATCATAATTATATGATACAAATTGAGGATCACGTTAAACCGAGTACGCATGGTGTCATCTATTGGATACATTAGGAACTGGCTTGGATTGTTCCCCATTATTACGCCAACAAAATGAAGCTTCCATCAAAACTCAAAAGTAAAACTGATATGTTTCACGTTCCAAGAGGTTATACTGTCAAAGTATAGATGGACCCTTTGGGAGATGGATTGTTTGTTACATAGAGTTGGAATAGAATCACTGAACTCTATTACAGTTCAGTGCATCAGATACAGGTCCCGCGGCGCCCTCTAAATCTAACGTAATGTAATATACACATTATTGTTTCTTAGAATAAAGAAGTTCCTCTAGCAAATTTGGCGTAGATCAGTCAAGAGGCTGTTGAGTTATTGCAAAAAAAACGAAAAAATAATTTGAACTTTGACACCCTGTATCTTTTTCCACACCCACAGCAACATTTTACTAAAGTATATTTGGTTATATTCTCATATTTTGGCCCAAGGAATCTACCCCTGAACTATGGCCTATTATCAATGGTCCACCCTGTATGTGAAAAATTATATAAGTTATGTAATTATCACTCCAATAAGATTAAGCTTTTCATTAAAACTCAATAGTAAGCTGATTTGTTATTCACATGCCAATAGGTTATGCTATAAAAATGAAGATGTCGCTAACTATGTGATTTTCGCCTATAGGGGAAATCCCCCACTATTCATTGGTGACTGTGATAGCGATATTATTATACCATTTTGCACCGTGGCCCTGGTTTTGGTAAGTGCGTATTTTTAATACATACATATTTTTTGACGAATAGGTACCTAATTATATTTTACTTAATTTATAATCGTTCATATTACAATATTTTGATATTTGATTGATATTATAAGTAGGTATTACAGAATATTTAGTTTGTAATTTTGATTAGTAACCTCTAGGTATGGAAAAAAATATTTTATTTCAGTTTCACAGGAACAAGAAATGGACAACATAATTTTATCAGATAAAGCCCTTAACCAGCAAGTGTGCGCTGAATGTCTGAATTATCTTTCTGTGGGCCCCATTATAGTCTCCTGTGGCGGAAAAATAATCTGTGGACGATGCAGCCCTGACAAACAATCCGAGATGAAAGGTTTGAACCATTCCTTATACAATCTGATCGCTGAAAAATTAGTATTCAAATGCATCAACCGTTATGAGGGATGCGAAGAACTGCTTAACTTCAACGAAGCCGTAGAACATGAGAGAACCTGTAATAAAGATGGTTCTAAGTGCCCTTTTTGCACCTATAAAGGTAATGGATGTCAGTTAGTTCATCACTTTGATAAGAATCATTCGAGGTATGTTGTAAAAGAAGATACTTTTCAGATGGTCTTTAAAGAAATATTTTATAAAAATCTAATATTTGTTACAAAAAATAGTATTTTTTGCTTGTTCGCTTCCAGAAGAGATACTTCCATAGAGTTTTTCAATTTACTGATAGCACCAACCCACTTGGGGCTTAGACATTTTAAACTAAGATTTTTTAAACCAGGGACAAACATAGAGTTTGTAACTTCACCAATTCAAATTGCTTACGAGTTGGGGAATTTCCCATTGGGCAATTCAATGCCGCAGAATATGGGGTGCGATACCCTTCCTAATCAAACAGAAAATTCTCTTTTATTAGACGAAACGTTTTTCGACTATTTCACTTCTGAATGGTGCTTGTGTAAAATTAAACTGATCGACTTTTGTAATTATGATTTGGTCCAGGAAAAAAATTTGAAACTAAATTACTTGGAGAAAATGAAAACAAAAATTGACATCAAAGTCACTACTGACTTTGGGGAAAGGATGGCTGTGAAAGAGGGTAATGAAGAAAATTTTGACATTAATTGTGTTTTAAAAATGTCCCGTTTAGATCTTAGAGAATTCATAAATACTAAGTTATGTCTATTACAGCATTGCGTTTGCTGCAAAAAATATATTAAAACTGATGTTTACTTCTGCCCAAAATATCACATGGCATGTAAGGGCTGTTCAGACAGTATATGCGCCAAGTGTGGCAGATTTTGTCAATGGAGTTTTAAAGCAAAACTTGATATTTCATTGCCATGTGAATGGGAAGGTTGCAACGGCCGCCCATATATTTTTAATTATATGATACATAAACGAGACTGCACAATGAGGCGATACAAATGTCCAGATACAGAGTGTGAATTTGAAAATTCCTTAGGTGGGTTGATAAGTCGTCATTAGCATATGAATCCTATTTATAATGGCAATATATTACAAATCGTTTGTAGAAATCAAAGCATATTCTGGTGTGTTTCTGACTATCATGAAATATTCTATGTTTCTATAGAAGTTAATTCGGAGGCGGAGTCCTTAGATGGTTGGAAATTATCCATCACTTTTAATCAGATTGATGTTATTCTGATGGGTTATAATGTTCACTTTAAAGCCTATGTAATTAGAAATGGTGTTAGGGAATATTATGACAATGCAATATGCATAAACGAAGGTAATACTATTGTCAACATTGATAACGTTGAGAAAATCATGTACTTATATTTTTCATACTCGTTATAGTATAATTAATTATAAGTTTTTCTACATAAAACAATTTCACTTTGTTTATAATGCACCACCTGTGCACTATCTCTGTTGTAAATAGCCAGTTTCCTTGTTTGTATTATAGAGGGTGCCACTGAAATATTAATCTATACAAAAAGCTACCACACATTCCTGGACCCAAAATAGGACAATTTAACCAAATTTACCTTTATCTAAAAATGCTTCGTTACTGCTCTGTTGACTGGCAAATATCTAACAAGATGCTTTTTAGTGGAGTAAAAATAGCTCAAAATAAGGAAATAGAGAAAATTTTACATGGAGCAACGCAACATAGAAAAATAAATTTGTTTTGGTGGAACTAAGAATACCCTGAGTTTTCCGCATCGAATAGGTGTTTTTTTTTCGCGAAAAAGGGGTAAATTGGTCATTTTTAAGGGTGGTTTTATCAGTTTTAATTCATTTTGGGCCCTTTAAAATGCTAGTCAAGAAACGAGAGTGGTATATAATATAAATATACCGAAAAAACGTCAAAAATTGAATTACGGCTAACTTGGTCAAAATTATTTGATGAAATTTTAGATCAAAGTAACCCATATAACCAAGAAATAGCCCGCCAAATTTTAGCAAAAAATATCTAACAGTTTGGCCGCAATTCAGTTTTCAGTCCAAATTTCACAAAATTTTCAAAACTTTCCCCAATTTGCCCAAATGATCGAACGAATTTTTTTTTTACAAAATGAAGGTATTCTTATGTACTTTCACATGATCTACTAAAAATTAACTTTTTTTTAATTTTTAGATTTTTTTGTCATTTTTGGTATATACATGTATAAATTACAATATTAATGTTACGTGTTTACAGTCTTCAGTAAACACTCTATGGGTTCAAATAACTTGCAACAAGAATCTTCACTAACCACTATTTTATTAATCACTAAAATTACACTAGTAAATACTTAAAAATCACACAACTAATTATAACTTAATCTAATATAAATTCACTACTTTTAAAACACTATGTACTTTACTTTTCTTCTTAAACTTGTCAACTCTTGTCTAACCTAAATACTGTCTCTGTATACTAGAACTGTACTGTATTCTTTCCTATTATTTGGGTTTTCTACCACATATATTATTATCCTCTTCAAAACAAATCACCGAATCTACAAAATAATAGAATTATTGGAAAAAACCTCTGTTCTCCATCTGCTGGATTCACCTCTTTATATCCACCCATAGAATGTACCAGAATCCTATTTCATAACATTCTAGAATCCTTCAGAGTTTTCTACTATGTGCTAGATGACTGTTCGTCAATTGGCTCATAGATGGCGCCACCCTACTAGCCAAGGGAGTAATTACACTCTCCTCTCTGTTAGAGGGCAGCACATAACATTAATAATAAAAAGTGATTGTGAGCAAGTTTTAAAAATTTAGATTAAAAGAAACTCTCGTAGGTAAGATATATGTATTTTTTTTTTTTTCGAAAATTCACTTGATTTTTATGAAACTTTTTACATATATTGATTATTATTTTATTTTATTCATGTTTTCTTTTTCTAGTAGTTGTATTAGATGTGCTACTGCAAGAAGTGTCTACTTCCGAATCGGTAACTGAAGTTTGGAATATTTCTTCACCCTCGTCATCGCTAAAGTCGTATACATCTGAGATATTTTATGAAGTACCAAAATCGACAGGATTTTGTATGACAGCAAACAACACATAATGAACTGATGCCGATAAGGACTGATAATAAAGCTCCTCTTCCTAATGAATTACTCAATATAATTGCTTGTGATTGTAAGATCGTTTGCAAAACTAAACGTTGCTCATGCAAAACCATTGGCGTTACATGCAGCAATTTAAGCCACAATGGAATTAATACTTTGTGTCAAAATGCAGATAATAATATTGTTGACGAAGCTGTGGTTGATGAAGAGCCTGAGCAGTTAGAAATTAGTCCTGATATTTATGATATTGAAGAATTCGAAGAAGATGATAATTATGAAAAAGATGTTTGTACTTCAGAGAATATCTCAGATGTATACGATTTTAGCGATGACGGGGGTGAAGAAATATTTCAAACAAATCAATCAAGTGAATTTTCGAGAAAAAAAATTATATCTTACCTTCGAGTTTCTTTTAATCTAAACATTTAAAACCTGCTCACAAACACTTTTTATTATTATTATTGACATCTTTGTAATGAATAATTACACGTATACTTATGCGCGCATACGTATAATACCAAAAATGACTGGAAATCTCCTCGGCATGCATATACCAAAAATGACAAAAAATCGGCTAAATTAAAAAAAGTTATCTTTTAGTTACATCACGTGAAAGTACATAAGAACACCTTCATTTTTGTAAAATAAAAATTTCGTTCGATCATTTTGGCAAATTGGGGAAAGTTTTGAAAATTTTGTGGAATTTGGACTAAAAATGGAATTGCGGTCAAACTGTTGGATATTTTTTGCTAAAATTTAGCGAGCTATTTCTTGGTTATATAGGTTGCTTTCGTCTAAAATTTCATCAAATTCGGTTTAATTTTGGCCAAGTTAGCCGTAATTCAATTTTTGACGTTTTTTCAGTATATTTGTATACATATTGTGGGAGGCGGTGAACCGATTTTCACGAAATTTGAACTGAAGCTTCCTTGACCATCGGTAATAAAAGGTCACCATTCTCGTTTCTTAAATAGCATTTTAAAGGGTCCAAAATAAATTAGAACTGAAAAACTACTCTTAAAAATGACCAATTTACCCTTCTTTCGCGGAAATAAAAAGGATTCCCCCACCTACTCGAAGCGGAAAACTCAGGGTATTTTTAGTTTCACCAAAACAAACTTATTTTTATGTCGCGTTGCTCCATGTAAATTTTTCTCTGAAAATCTAATTTCACTCCACTATTTAGCAACGGAGATTTTTGGAATGCGAACCTCTAATGAAACGAGGCGTTTTGACATAATTTTTTGTTTTTGTGTTCAAAAGTTGATCATCCACATGCAAAGAAGCTCATATATATATTTTTTGTGGCTTGGTCGATATCTTTAAAGCTTTTTTTAGAGGCGGACATTCTTATTTCAGATATTTTTCGTCTTTTAGTTGATTTGATTGTTTGCCATAGTTCGGTAAGAAAAAAATAATGGTTTTGGCTGCACGCTACGCACCTCAACCCTAATTACTAAAGGAAAAAAGTCTTAAGTGAGTTAAATTTTGGTAATAGTGATTGTAAATCTTGTCAAAAGTACTCATTTATTGACCTTGAACTTTCTTTTTTACAATTAACTTTAGGAATAAAGCACTAATGTACATAACGTTCAGAAAATTATCTACAAGGGAGGGATGTACTATTTTTCCTGTTTAAAAATTGTAGATGTTTATTGGTTGGCAGAGCCTAAATGGAGCATTTCGGAAGACAGTTTGGTTAAATTGCCCTAATTTGGTCTGAGGAATATGTGGTAGCTTTTTGTACAAATCCTGTGCGACACAGAAATATCAAAAAGTTGTGGGGAACCGTTTCATTTGTTAAAGTAGCACTTAACACGTATCTTTATTGCTCCATATGAAAACCTTGATTAGTTGTATTGTTACACATAGATAAAACTACATTGTAAACAAAATCTTTCCATCAAATATATCGGGCATTTTTGAGAGTAATTTCTTGGCATTTTGTATATCCAAAGAAGCAAAAGGAGCTTCATAGAACCCTTATAGCCCAATGAAACGGGAAAATTTGGATGAAATAATTCGGAGCGGGCTGAAATTTTGGGAACAGGCTTATTTTGTGGTACTTTTTAATATATCAAAAGTCCCCACCGTAGACGCCGGCGGAAGGGAGAAAATAGGTTAAAAAAAAATCGGTTTTTCGCAAAGAACTCGGAAAGTATCAATTTTACTCTAAAATATGTACTCATGTAAATTATAGATAATAAAAATGCGCACAATTTCGTTTTTTTTTTTTAACTTCGTACGGCCTATTGGAGCCGAGATTTTTGACAGT
Source organism: Leptura quadrifasciata (assembly GCA_963675555.1). Lineage (NCBI taxonomy): Eukaryota > Metazoa > Arthropoda > Insecta > Coleoptera > Cerambycidae > Leptura > Leptura quadrifasciata. The sequence continues at coordinate 90,853,728 of OY776680.1, read as the reverse complement.
TTTGCGACGCAACGGAAACGCGCGGGTTCTTGGTTAAAATCTCAAAAATGGTCGTTCGAATCGCAAAGTGTTTCAAATGAAAGTTGTAGAGAATTCGCTTACGAACAATTTCCTTTTATTTTTCATTTCCATTCAATCAATATTGGCGGAGATACGAATTTTTAAACATCTTTATAGCGTGCTATCCACTTCTGTCATGATAAAATCGATAAAAACTCGAAAACGATAGATCGTACGCATGTAGTGTATGTAATGAAAGTTAAACAGAATCAAATTTTGAATATGCTGGTGTATGTACAAAATCGTTTTGATAAGGAGTGAATGGAGATAAAAGGGAAAAAACATGAAAAATTGCCATTTTCAAGTGCATTTAGATAAATAGCTATTTTTTGATTGGCTTGAGGCAATAATGACAATAAAGGTTTTTTGAAGGAAATTAAATTATCTGTAGAATGAGCACCAAATGACCTTCATACGACATATGATGAATGGTTCACGAGTTACAGCTGTTTAAAGCTATGAGCAAAAATTTCTTTTTTATTATAAATTAAGATTTTCCTGCAAGAATTGTGCATAACAATTTGTTTAAAATTGATTTGGACCTATTTTTATTAGTCTATATACATATGAAAGTAATAACATAAATTGTTCGTAAGGTATATTTTCTTAAAAAAAAAAAAAAAGGTTCTTGAAAAATGTTTTTGTTCAGATAAATTGAACCAATATTATTTTTAATTCCTCTTTTTTTGTATATATCATTTCCTTTGACTACAACAAAATTCCATAAGACCTAAATGAAAGCTTACAAAATTTCCTACAAAAAACACTTTTTTCGTGTATGATTTTCAATAAGTAGCGATAAGGAAGTGACGTTTGAAAATGCAGTTGATTTTTAATTTCTAGCAAACGGGCAGTTTCCGTCACGCTTGAAGTACAAAAAAGTACATTTAATAATATTTTTTCATTTTTTGAAGTATTAGAAGGTATTTTGTAAGCATTTCTGAGTCATTCCATACTGGGCCCATATTTTAACAAAAAATTATTATGGACAGTTTTTACAGGAAAATCTTAATTTATAATAAAAAAGAAATTTCTGCTCATAGCTTTAAACAGCTGTGACTCGTGAACCATTGATCGTATGAAGGACACTTGGAGCTCATTTTACAGATAATTTAATGCTCTTCAAAAAACCTTTAGTGTCATTATTGCCTAAAGCCATTCAAAAAGTAGCTATTTGTCAAAATGCACCTGGAAATGGCAATTTTTCATGTTTTTCCCTTTTATCTCCATTCACTCGTTATCAAAACGATTTTGTACATACACCAACATATTCAAAATTTGATTCTCTTTAACTTTCATTAGATACACTATATGCATACGATCTATCGTTTTCGAATTTTTATCGATTTTATTGTGAAACGTGTTCTGATGGCGCGCTGTAAAGATGTTTAAAAATTCATATCTCTACCAATATTGATCGAATGGAAATGAAAAATAAAAGGAAATTGTTCGTAATTGAATTCTCTGCAACTTTCTTTTGAAACATTTTGAGATCCTAGCGAAGAACGCGCGCGTTGCGTCGCAAAACTGTAAAAATTTCAAAAAACTTATCTCAGGTCCCATAGGTCTTACGAAGTTAAAAAAAAACGAAATTGTGCGGATTTTTATTACCTATAATTTTCATGTGTACATATTATACAGTATAAAAGTGTTATTTTCCGAGTTTTTTGCGAAAAAACGATTTTCTTCTATTTTCTCCCCCCTGCCCTCCGCCGGCGTCTACGAGTGGGGACTTTTGATATGTTAAAAAGTACCACATAATAAGCCTGCTCCCAAAATTTCAGCCTGCTCTGAATTATTTCATCGAAATCGACAAATTTCGTCTTATTTTATTGGGCTATTAATTAAGTGATACGTCATAGAAAACTGTAGTTCAAGAGATTGTTCTTGAGGATTAATAATTTGTTTAGTGCATAGTTTTTCGGATATTTTAAAAATATATTTTTTCCATAAGTTTTCTAGACGCTACCGTCTGTCCGAAATGTTTGTTATATATTAATCCTGTTTATTTTTATGTAAAATTACAAAAGTATGTAATGTTGAGTTTAGTTCAAGTATATCTTAGTTATTTCACTTATTACCCATTACAATAAGATCATTTAAAAACTACAAGATAATGTTTTTTGATTGCGCTTTGACTTGACAACCTTATTTGATCGTAAACATTTGTAAAGCATTTACTGTTTTTGTTGCATTTGTTATATGATTTACTTTTATGTTTTGTTTAAATAAATTAGTTTCTTGTAATAGTGGTTTTTCAATTATAAATCCCAGAAGAGAATAAAATATCTAAATGGCATGTCCGCTGGCGGGGCGGTCATGAGGGAGTTTGGACAAATGTCCAATGGGCCGGCGCTAAAATACCAAGAGTGGGCCGGGCTGGCCATTTAATTTGTGTTAATCATTACGGCTAAAGTTTGTTATTAGAGAATGTTAAATTTTTTAATATCTCAGAAAGTACGTTAGATATTATTTTCAAGTTAACTATGTGCTAATAAGACATAAAATTACATATTTTAGTTAGAGAAGTTATTCTATCGCTTCACCAGTGGTGTCCCTGCAAACATGTCCTGATATTTTTTACAAAAAAAGTGGTACGCCTTTGACATTTTTCCAAGTGGATATTTCTTAGTTAGTTCTACATGAAAACGGTCTCTTGCGTTTTTGTCGTCGGGCGCACAGTTCTTGATTAAAACAATTAAATTCAAATTGAAACTAATTATGTTTACGATTCTGTTGAGTTGAGAATGTGTTTCAAATGTTCTGGTTTTAATCATCACTCAAACCGGTGCACATCTCAAAAGCATTCATGCCCCAGGTGTTCCGAGGAGCATCCCGTAAAAAATTGTAGATCGGAACTGCTGAAATGTATAAAATGCGTAAATCTTAATGAAAAAGATAAAGAACTAAAACTAAATGTCAACCATGCCGCCAGGGACACTAGATGTCACGTTTATGGTCATAAAGTCACAGAGTTTAAAACTCAAATGTATGCGACATAGCAATCAGTCTCCTTGACTACCCCAGGGCCTTTGTCAGATATTAATACTCAAAAAAACAATGTGGCAGGCACTTCCGTGGTCCCTCATCCCAAAATAAACCTCACTAATAAGTTGACTTCCCTCCTTTGCATCTACTACCAGAATGTGTGCGGTTTAATACAAAAACTCATGATCTATTAAACGCCTCATACACTTGTACGTACGACTGTCTCGCTTTATCTGAAACTTCGATTGACATGCACATGAATACTTCTGAATTGATAAGTAGCAACTTTATTGTTATCCGGTCAGACCGCAACTACTCTATAACAAATGCAACCAGGGGTGGCGGTGTCAACGTAGCCATTAACAAAAAATATGTTAAAACATAATATTTTTTAGTCGCAAACTCCTCTATAAAGTCCTTATTTTACTATAAGGAATGTAACCAGACTGCAACCAACAACTACTCTCCGGGCTATGTGCCCCGCCGATCGCTGAATTACAGTTACAAGCCTGGCACGTTAATCATTTACTGTAGCAATAACTACAGCATTAAAATAAAAAATAAATTAAAAGTGACATCTGTTTTATTTCGGCTACTCATTAGATATTCAAATAGAGACAGATTTATATTAGAAAAAAAAAGTTGTCCTATTTTTTTCTGCTCATGACAGTACATTAATAAGAGAGTTAGTTATATGGAACGTTTGTGAGTAATGAACGTTGCGCAAATGTATAATAATCGAGGAAATTGTCGGAAAATTGGAGCGAAAAGGGGTGCTGGGTGGATAAAAATGAGTGAAAATACGAGGTCTTTAGGTCCCTTTGAAACGATTGGCATTGAAAATTTCAGGTCAGTTTAACATGAAAAGCATTTAGACACTCATTTCATTTCATTATGACAAATTTGAATGTTTATTGTAGTATGACGGGACTCAATGAATTCAAATGAATTGCAGTAATAAGCAATCAAATGCCATGACTCTTGATTACCCTTGCCCAAAAATAACTTTTCCAATGCTAATCGTTTCAAAATTAACCAAAAACTTCATATTTTTACTCGTTTTTACAAACCCAGCCGTATTGGCTCCATTTTTTTCAATTATTAAACATTTGCGCAACGTTTCATTAGTCACAAACGCTTCATATAACTCTTTTATTATAAAGTTTCCACAAAAAAAACCTCAAAAATCGAGAAGTGGATAAACTACAGAATTACCACAGATACTTTTCTTCTGGATACGGTTAATTTTGGATAATGTGCAGTTTACGAAGACTATTTCTTTGATCATTTTGCAGTTTATCCACTTCTAGATTTTGAGTTTTTTTTTTTGTGAATACGTATTTTCACTCATTTTTATCCAACCTGCACCCTTATTTGCTCCACTTTTCCGTCAATTTCCTCGATTATTATACATTTGCGCAACGTTTCATTATAGTCACAAACGCTTCATATAACTCTTATTAATGTATCCACAAAAAAAAAACTCAAAAATCGAGAAGAGAATAAACTCAAATTCAAATTTATTTATTGATCTTAAAAATTTACATTGCATTACTTAAGTACATTTGCTTTTAAAGCTATGAAGTCTATTATTTATGTATCACGTGCCTTTAAATTTTCTTGTTTCCCCAACTCTTCCCCTCTCTCATCCTTCCCCGCGATCTGTCTAAACTGTAAAAGCTTGTGTACAGTATCACAAGAAAAGAAGAAAGAGAAAAAAAGAAAGGGAGAAAAAGAAAACTAATTGAATAAATTAAGAACGTATAAGTAGGTTGAGGATACAAAAGGAGGTTTAATCTGGTATGTATTGTATTGTTATACATATTAATAATATAGTTATAATTATTATACAAAGAGAGAAAAGAAAATGAAGAGAGAAGAGAATAGAACGAAACACTAGACGTGGACTTGAGGTAAGCAATGTTAATATATACTAATTATAAATATCTTTAATAATGTGATAGTTATCAATAATAAATAATTTAAGATTTTTCTGCAATTTATTTTTATTTTTAATTTCTTTTATGTTTTTAGGTAACATGTACAATTTTGGACCATAGAAAAAGATAAATCTTTGGGTATGATTCTTGATGCATAATGGCAATGTGACTGATATGTTTTCTTTTGTTCGAGTTGGGTATTCATGGGATGGTGTTGACATTCTTGTAGTATGTTTTAAGGACCACAATAAAGCATGATAAGTATAAAGTTCTCTTACAGTAAATAAGCCTAATTCCTAACTGCAGAATTACATTTTCTTTTACTGCCAAAATATCAGACAATATAAGATTCACACTCCAGAATTTCTTTTGCACTTCCTGGGTAATGCCGATATTTATCTGCCATTAAAGTTGTTCTCATCATTTTTGTTCTGAGAAAATTTCCCAAATACTTAATATTCCTTGTGCAACATTCTTATTTGTACGTTCTGCGCTACTATTCAAAGTGTCTCTTGGATCGTTCGTAAAAAGTGGCTGCTGTTTATTGTACAATGTATACCTACGAATACGTACAATGTAACTACTACAAAAATAGATGCCCATCTAGTACATAGTCCTTAAAAATGATCTGGAAACTTGTGTTTTGTTGGTGCATGTGTAGCTCTTTAATACTCCCTAAATTGCATCTAAGCCACGTAATAAAATTATATGCCCACCTTTGGAAACAGTCTCTTCTTATTTTGAAGGCCTCACACGATCATCAAAATAACGAAAATCAACATTTTTACTTTTCACTCAGATACTGTCTGACACTATACTATATAAAACTCAGAAATTCCACATTAAAAATATGCTAGGCATAACTTCACACTTGTTCGTCTTTTTAAATATTTTAGGAAGTTATGTATCTATTATAAAATATAACTTTAATTTCATTTAAATATGTTATATGGCTAATGTTGTTCACTACTCAAATCTGTCAATTCAGAAATTAGCAGCGCCACCTATTGATGGGTGGTTTTCGCCTATACCTCAAAGCACTTCATAAAGAATTCTGTAACGCCAGCTGGAAAATCGATTTTCAAGGGCGTCGTTGCCTCAGTGGCGTGCGACGTTATCCGGAGGAGGTGAATTAATCCGATAAAGGCCCGCACCTAGCCCTGCGCAAGTATGCGTTACGATCGATTATATTTCAAGGTAGACAAATTTATAGAAAAAAAAAGCATAATGGACGTGGCTCGACGTTCGCCGCAATATTTAATCAGTTTTAATTAATTTTAATGGTGAAATTTATTGGCAGTCAATTCATTATCGATCCGTTTCCGCTTTGTTATCAGCATACGCGAGTGCTAAATTAGTGCGTTTGAACAGGGAATGTAAGAAAAATGTCTCCAAACGGTAAGCGAACAATTGTTTTTCAGTGAGAAAATGTGTGTTTGCGTGATTGATCCGGGTTCGGCGATGTATTTTTTTTACAGTACGCAAATGCGTTTGACGTTTATATGGATGAAGGCGTTTCTTTTTCTCCGATGTTCATATTTTATTTTTTAAATGCCGTTTTCGTGTAAAATCTAACCGGCCCGCCTGTTGGAGAATCATTCTGCTCCCTGTAGGTGTACGTCCTAAACTATATTATTTTTTTTAGGTGTAAATACACGTTATTTATTTCAATAAAGTATATGAATAATTGTGCCGTTGATAAATCCGATTTACGATATACAGGGTGGGCCATTAATAATAGGCCATAGTTCAGGGGTAGATTCTTTGGGCCAAAATATGGGGATATAACTAAATATGCTTCAGTAATATGTTGCTGTGGAAAAAAATACAGGGTGTCAAAGTTCAAATTATTTTTTCGTGTTTTTGCAATAACAGCCTCTTGACTGATCTTCGACAAATTTGCTAGAGGAACTTTTCTTATTCTAAGAAACAATAATTTATGTATTACATCACGTTAGATCATAGAGGGCGCCCCAGAACCTGTACCTGATGATGAATTTTTTTCATATTTTTTTGGACGAAACGTTGTGGTACTTCTGACCAGAAAATCTGATGAGGGCGTCATTTCCACGTATAAAAGGGACACTTGGTAGAACTTGATAACCCCAACCGTTTTCGAGGAAAGTGCCGTTAACCATATTTCAATAATTTTTTGAAAGACAAATTCAAATTTAATGCAACAAAGTGTATTTATTGAAAAAAGTACAAAACGTAAGGGAAAACAAAATCGTAATAACGGCGTAAACTCTTTCTCACTTTCTCATGAATTAATGGATTATTTTCATGGTATTGAGATAAATACATAAATCAAAATATTGTGTAAAATAAGGATCTAATCTTATTAGACCAAAAAATATAACGTAAAAGTTGACTTAATGAGTTTATAATAAGAAACTTTCCCCCCATGCAAAAACCACATTACTGCAACTTAAAGTAAATGTTCGATATGGTCTCCACCTATTTCTTTCTATACCTTTTCTAATTCTATTCATAAAAGATTTTCTTACATTGAAAAATACATTTGCCTGTCCTCTAATAAAATTCGCTGCGTTTTGTATTTTGTCCCACAGTTCTTCTCTTGAGTTGATAGTATTTGCATAGACCGCCAAGGACTTTGTTACATGGCCTATGTCCATTTAACAGTTTTATATAAAAACTAGTGTTTTGGTTATATTTAGCACGATCTGTATAGCATTTTTGATTCAGTTTTTGTAAGTGAAACTGTTTATTTCAACCAACAGAATTTTATTTGTATAACTGCTAAACCATTTCATACTATTTTATGTAGATATTTTTATATCTTAGGAACTTAGTCATGTTTTATTAACTATTATGTATTTCCGTTCTATACAGTATATCCCAGGAAACGATTGTTGATTGTCTAAAAACATTTATTTACATCAGATACCTATATTTCAATTTTTATATTTTTGTTTACTATGTAAGTACATATGGTTATTTTCCTTACCTTTTCTCGTTACTATATATAGTATATCCTATAAGATGTAATATATTTACTGAGTTATCACAATACGTTTTTACTAATTATTTATAGCTGTTCATATTGTTGGTTATGTATTGTATTTACAAATTGTGAGGCAAAGGCAAATCTGCTGTGGTAAGGAAGTAATAAAAACTGTTATTATAGATTCCTTTTATCGATCATATGCCACTATTTTAGTTGTGAGTAAAGGAAATTGTAGAATTGTGACCTGCAAGTTGTTGCGCTTAACTCAGCCATACTATTTTTATATTTTATAGCTTTCAATTTAATTAGGGAATTAGATTTCTCAAGATTATTTAGTAGCGTTATTTTGCAGTAAGTGGTTACGCGCCATCATATGGTAGTTACAAGTAAACAGTTTTTTTTTGCGTTTTCTTGCTAAGCATGGTCAAGGCTATAGGGCGAGAGAAACGTGTGGATAGAAGGCACGCATTAGTATTAGGTTCGCAATATTGAAAAGGATAAAACGGTGGCCGTCTCACACACACACGCATTTTGTTATTTGTTTAGTATTCATTTTTTGATTGTTTTAATTGCCGTGAAGCAGAAATCACGATATCGGGTGCACAGACAGATTTTGTTAAACTGGGTTGCTGGCGTAATAGTGTTTAAAGTGTCGGAAAACTCCTACGATCCCTTCCTCCCTCTCCCTTGTGTAGGAAAGAAATCACCGGTTCCAGCCAGTGACCAGTCAGCGGTAAGTTTTCGACTCTTTTATTACTCATATTTACCCATAATTATTTATACATACAGTCCACTTATTAAATTATTTAATTGATAATTAATTATTCGAATAGACGCACACGCCGATAGGGTATAGGCCCCATCAGTAAGTACGACAAAAAAAGTTTACCTTATCAGTAAAACTCACCAGGCTGCCAGGAAATCATTTGCTTGCAGCCTTTGTACTGATTCGAACGTATATAAATATTAACTGTGGACTTCAGTAATTTATGTTACATTTTTTACATCCGCGTTAAAAATAACATCCAGATAAATTTCATTTATTACTCGTTTAAAATTTAATTAATCTTCAATTTTTGTCTTTGATGTAATTTCAATTATTTTTAAAATAAATTTGAATTCAAGGTCAAATCTTTTTATTTTTAATAAGTAGTTAAAATACTATATGTACCACATGGTTTAAAAAAATATTTTTTTCTTTTTCATTTTTTTGGCAATTTATAGTCTACGAAATCAGCTTTTATATATATACTTATATACTTAAATTCTTAGATATTTAAATTCTGAGATACTATATATTCTTAGATATTTAAATTCTGAGATACTATATATACTTAGATATTTGAATTCTTATATATTTATATATTTCTATATGTGTACTTATGTACTTATATATTTATGCACATTTGCATATATATACTTATACATTTCTGTATACGTTTCTGCATAGCTTCTTCATTCCTGCATAGCTTTTGCACAGCTTATCTTTCATATAGATAGAATTTCGTTAACTTTTAATAAACCACATAGTTGGTTAATTGGTTGTAGGAAAATTAACCAACTAATTTTCCTACAACTTTCACCCCATTTCATTAAGAGACGTAAATTGTCAAGGAAACTTTAGAATCCATTCTTGCAACAAGAGACAATTGTGGGCCTGGATTGCTGTCCCAGAACCAGTCACCTCAACAATAATCAATCTAGGATCCTGGTTTAACTTTGTTATATATATATATATATATATATATATATATATATATATTTAAAATTTCAATTAGTCTTTATAAACCGATTTATCTATTATTCATGTAATATATTTTAACATTCATTTTAAACTATCTTTTTATTTCTCTTACCAACAATTTCAGTCTGATCTATAGTAAATACACCACAGGTAATGACGACCCCCTTTATCCCGGAAGGCTCTAGAAGAGCCTTGCGTGGGAGGAGGCTACACATTTAGAGACAAGGGACACACACCCAATATTCGTGTATAGTGAAAAAATCCCTCTCACAGTATTTTCCACTGCCACGACCAGGGATCGAACCCGGAACTTTTGGATGAGAGGCAAGTGCGCTCATCTCTCGACCATCAGTCATACAACTGGTTATTCGAGAAAAAGAGACAATTCTACTTATTTTCACTATAGATGGTGCCCAGTTTAACATCAATTTTTCTTTGTCTCCTTTTCTCGAAATAAACAGAAATCTGTCGCTTATGCTGTACATATCAAAAAGGGTAAATTTCTCCACTCTTACGAATACTCTGGATCCACGGCTCTCTGCTCCGACTTAAACCAGCTAGTCGTCCGCATATGTTGCCTCAATTCTTTCTCAAAAATAAATAACAAGGGAAAGGAGGTAACAACTTCATATGAACCCCACACATAATAATCCAAAGGATTATAATTAGGACTCCTTTGTGGCCAAGCAAACTCACTTCCTTGACCGATCCATCTGCTTGGGAAAGTCTCATCAAGATAATTCCTGACTTCAATGGAGAAATGAGGGGGAGCTCCATCTTGCATGAACCACATTCTATTCCGTATGTGTAGCATGAAAGCATGTAATATATCAGCAAGAGTATTTTGAAGAAAACACAGATAAGACTGTCCATTTAAATTTGGAGGAAGGACAAATGGTCCCAATAATTGGTCGCCGATGATACCACACCAAACGTTAATCTTAAATTCTTGCTGAAAATGCCTTTATTTAATATCATGAGGGTTTTCTACTTCCCAGAAATGGGTATTTCTCCAGTCAAAAACGCCTCGGCGAGTAAAAGTTGCTTCGTCGGTAAATAAAGCGTTCTTAACAAAATTTTTATCCCTGTTGTGTTTATTTAGAACAAATTGACAAATTGTAGTCTTTGTGGAAGATCCCTTCGAAGTAAGTTTTGTACAGGAGTGAGATGATATGGGTAGAAGCGTTTACGTAAGACACTTAGGACAGATTGTTTACTCACCCCTGCTGCCGCTGCTAATTGACTGGAGCTGACTTGAGGATCTTCATCCACACGAACTAAAATCTCTAGTTCTTGATCTGGAGTAAATCGTTTCGGTCGTCCCATATCGTTTTTATGGCGAAATGAACCCGTTTCTCCCAAACAACGAAACAGATCTTTGAAAATCTTATGGCCTGGCTCAGAGATGGATTTAACTATTTGCCGCCTCTAGGCTGTAAATATTATATTTACGCCGCTCCCTCTCATGTTTGTTTGCTTTGTTTTTTTTTTCATCCATAAAGATCATCATAATGATATTCGATAGGTCACTTTACAATATATAATATATAAAACAATAAATACAATAGTATTTATGTAAGTCTCAATGTATAAATAAAACTTAATAATAGAAGTTCTTTAGTTAAAATAAAAACAAATATTTAAACAGACAAATAGCACAAATAAATGATTAAAGATAAGTATCAGCGAAGGAAGGTAGAAAGTCTCTTAAGATCAGAGCCGTTCCTAAGTACTGTGCTTAGTGCTCGTCTAAGCTCTAAGCACTTTTGTGCTCGGGAGCACTGTGCTCAGAAGCGCTTTTTAAAAACGGTGCTTAGTGCTTTGAGCACTTTACGAAAGGGCTTAGTGATTAGTAATCGCATATAATGCTCGCGAGCACTCAGAGTGCTTACGATCACTTTAGTGCTTTCGAGCACTCAAAAAATCTCTCAAGCACTTTAAAAGTCTAGCGAGAGAGGCATCATTTTTACATGAAATTTGTGTATTGGACATGGGTATATAAACGCCGTTAAACTTTAAACTCGCATCCAATTTAGGAGAAAAAAAAGAAAGAAAATCATATTAATGACAATACTATACATAGCGATGGCTCTGGGGTTATCAAATTTATTCATATATCATCATCATATGACATTACAGGCACAAGCATATGAGTTTCATGCACAAATTATATTTTTATCATAATGTCTGGTCAGAAGTGGAGAAATGTTTTGTCTGACACAATAACTAAATAATTCCTTGTCAGATGTACAATAGCTCACGTAGAGTCCTCTGTCTCAAAAAATGGTGTTTCTGTTTTTTTCTTACAAAACGAAACCACCAAATTTTTTTGAAAATTAGAATAGAATATTGAATTACTCAAAAAAAATAATAATAAAAATTTCTACCTTAGTCAGTTAGCGACGCTTTAGTCGTTGATCTTCATGTTTCTACATACAATCGTTCGAGTCAGCGCGCGATACAATAAAGAAAACTCGTAACACCTAACGACATAACAATTTTATTTGATTATTACAGCTTTTATTTATTTTATTGTTTGCATAGTCGAACCAAAGCAAGTGAAAACATAGAATTGACATTGGCATTTCATTTTTGGCATGTTCTGTTTGTAAAATTGTCCTGTAAGTGGAATATTCTCTTGGGCAATAAATTCTTTGTTATTTTTATTAGTTATTGGCATTTCCGCTAAATTAAAAAAATATATAGCACATTCAGCAAATTATATTTTTCCTAGATTATTTTTCTGGGCTGCTTTTGTTGTGTTTGTCCTTTTTTATAAATAAATAACATTAAATTTAATTGAGTTCTATTCAATATAGATACTATTTAAATTTTTTAAAAGTGCTTAGTTCTCGTGAATTTTAAGCACCTTTTCAGAGTGCTTAGTAATTGTGAGCACTTTATTATTAACAGTGCTTAGTGCTCGGAAAATTAAGCACTTTTTTCAGTGCTTAGTGCTCGCGAGCACTTTTTTTACTGATGTGATCATTTGGTGCTTATAAATATCGTCGTAAGTTCCCTAGTCGTACTGTGCCAAATTTTTTCTAATATTCACTTGAGGTTAAGGGAAAGAGGGGGTGTTTAAAAAAAGTCATGATTGTGGTCGTCAGAATGGAAGACATCAATACAACTTTTCATAATTCAAATATTTGGGCCGAAATTATAGGCAATAAATTAATAGAGCCTTTTGAGTTACCAAACAGATTAAAATGGTCCAGCTTATTTAAACTTTTTACAAAACGACCTGTAACGACTTATGAAGATTTACCTCTTGCATTACATCAAACACTGTGGTTTATGCAGGATGGTGCGCCACCTCATTATTCTTTAGAGGTCCGAGAATGGCTACAGTCAATATTTAGAAATCGATGGATTGGAAGGGAGCGAGAAACCACAATTAAATGCTCCCCTCAATTCCCAGATATGAATCCATTGGACTTTTAATTTTGGGGCCACTTGAAAAATGTTGTTTACTCAACACCTGTCTCTAACGTTGAAGTTTTAAGAGAGAGAATTTTTAATGCTGCCAATGAAGTTCGAAATTCTTCATATGCTTTAAATAGCTTGTATGGCAATTTTAGGAAACGGTTGCAAACGTGTATTCAAGTTGGAGGTTATCATTTTGAACAAATGACTTAATATCTAAAAACCACAATCGTTGTCTTCATGTTTAAATTCTTTCACTGATTAAATTCATCTTTTGTGCATTATGTGTTAGTTTTTTTGTTTTAGTTTACTAATAAATTTGCTTTTCAATACTTTCGTCTTTAATTTGTAATGTCTCGTGCAATTTATAAGCACCAAATGATCATATAGCAGTACGTAATATTGTCAAATTATCATTTGATACCAGCCTACTTTTAGTATCTTACACTGATATTATTCAAGATTTTCAATAAATAAAAAAGTTTCTAAATGAATCATAATGTTTAGTTTTTTTTTAATTGAACAAAAAAATAGCAGGCAGAAAGATATTTACAAAATTTAAAGAAGGGTAGTCAATTTCACCTCTTTGTGTACATGCTAGGCGGATGAAATGATTTCGGTAGATGTCTTTTGATGAATAACCGAGATGTGCCATATTTCGTCTTTTTCCGATTACGTTATTTTGAGATAGAAATTAAAAATCGTTTTTTGGCACACCCCTTTAAGGGGATAATAATACATGTGGTAGAAAACCCAAATAATAGGAAAGGATATTCGTAGAATGCCACAAATAACTTTCAGGCAAAACACCACAGACATTAGACAACCCCCAATACCAGAAGCCAGGACTTGTGCGGAAGGAGGTTACACATTGAAAAAACGAGGACACACAACCATTTCCTCCGACAGTGCCAGTGCCTGAGCCAGGTTTCGAACCCGGTGGTGCAATGTCTGTGTGATTAATCGCGATTGCCACCTCGCGCCTTAACCTACTCGGCTATCGACCAGACATATAATCTTTTACATCATTGGTATACAAAATAAATAAGAGGGGCCCAAGTATAGATCCCTGAGGCACACCGTGTAGTATACAAGTTTTATCTGAAAGAACAGTTTGAAGTACTCCATCCTTGAAAGTTGTTAGTGCAGTAACTTGTGATATATTAGTAAGGTACGACTGGAGTAAGTTTGTTACATGTACCTCGAACACCATAACTATTTAATTTATTCAACAAAATGGCATAATTAATTGTCGAAAGCTCTTGACATGTCGAATTACAAGCAGGCCACTGACAATCTTTGTTTAGTACAAAAAGAAATCATTCTGTTACAAATTGTTCTCTCAATAATCTTAGAGAAATTCAGTGGGATTGATATACCGCGGTAGTTTACGACGTTTTCCTTATCGCCTTTTTTATGAATAGGTATTGTTTCGTTAATTTTTAATTGATTAGGGAATATTCCTTCCAGAAAACAATAATTATTTATTACATTTGGAAAGTGGTTCAGAAATGTCTACATTACTTTTTTTTATTACATAAATTAGTGGCTTGTGTCGGATTATACGGGCTATTTAGTTTCTGACGGCTTGTCTTCTACCAGTTTTCTAAATCTGGGTTGTGGCTCTCGAGAATTTCGGTTCTTCTTGCATTCGTGACATTAAAAGAATAACTATGATGGTTTATACATAAGTCTTCAATGCGGGTTTGCTTCAGCTTTTTTCTTGTCACGAATTTGAGGTCATAGACAACCGGGGAACAATTTTGCTAAGTTATCGGTACGCATCTTGGAGACAGAGTTGTCATGGACATAAATGGTATATGCATATTGCTTCAAACGCCATATGGGATGGATCCTGTCATTTTTTACTTTACATTTTATTGAACTAATATACACTTAGAAAACTCGATTAAAATTTAGGTATAATTACCTCATTCATATGGTTACGTCTGTGTTATACATACCAAAGTTATACATTTCATTAATTTACAGAGAAAGATTACAAAGAAAAGCTCATAGCGGCTGTGAAGAAGGAAGTCAAGCAGGTCATGGAGGAATCGGTAACAAGAAAATTTGTCCATGAGGAAAGTGGATCTGTGACGTCACTTTGTGGGGCCGTGGAAGCCTGTTTGTCACAAGGTAAACCAACTTAAGATTATTAAGCTTTTTGGTAACATTGCACATGATAGAGTCCCTTTTTTGTAAGTTAGTTTAGATAAAAAACTCAAAAGGTGAGATAAAGTTGTTGGTAAAAAGAGTAAAACACTTTTAATGCAGTTTATTTTGCATTTATGAACAATCTGTTTGGTACATGAATTATCATACGGGCACAATGCGGTAGATTTATTTTCCTAGCCACAGTGGCAGCAAATTTAATACCATTAAAGGAAAATTGTAAAATATTTAAAACTGTACAAAGCACTTTCAAGATTTATTGAGGAACATGGTAGTTTATTCTTAAAAGGTACCTGCTTTTCTTAAAAGGTACCTACTTTTCTTATATACACATTACAAATTATATTTTCCACACAAAATATATATATTGGAGGAGTTCAGTTAATTTCAAGGCAGAAGAGCAGGGTGTTAATGGCTTTAATTACCTTATTACATAGTAATAACTGCTTCAAACAGTGAAAAAATCACCCAAATAAAATTACCAGTTTACAAATAGGTACTTTCAAACAATTTAATTGCGCTTGAGTTCGTTAAATTAAATAATGTCATATAGGAGTAGGAATAAACAATAATCATGCCATTTAAATTAATAATTTTATTATGCCGAAGACAACAAATAAAATAAACCGACCTATTAAATTTTGGAAGTCACTGCTTTTATAAATTCCATATACCTTGTATTCTCTAGTATCTGTCAGTTTTATGATGATATTTTGTTAAAACTAGTTCTATTAGAGTGATTATAGGAATAATTTTCAATAATTATTATTGAATAAAACACTATTTATTTATATTTTTACTTTTCTTCGTTAAGTGACGCCCATGGCACAGATCCCCATGGACCGCTTTCAAGTTCTTTTAGCCCCGAGTTTTTTAAAACAAGAATGCTGATTGGCTGATGAAAGTTGGAAATGACAATTGTCAATTATGCACCAAACACAGTATGTCTGTGATAGTATTGAAGGGGCTCCAAGCACTTGAAAAGAAAGCTTCTTATTACATGTCAAAATTGTTAAATGTCAGATCAGATAGAGCACAGACGACAGACTTTGGTCTGTTTGTAAACAAATAATAAACCAAAAAGTGTTGTTTGTACCCAAATCTAGTATAAAAATCACATAAAAATTTTCTTCAATGCTCAGATAACTGGTGGTTATAAATATGAGAAACTTAAAGAATTTGTGATGATCATATTGGCCATCGCCAAGTTTCGAATTCAGATCCGTTTTCTCAGGCGAGGGCGATGGGCCTGTACACGAAAATAGATAAACGCCAAAAGCGGTTATCTATTTTAACTGAAATTAAGTAGCCCCTCAGCTTTGGTAGGGTTTCAAAGGGTTTTGGCTGAACTTCTTCAGGGCTCATTGAGGCTCTCAGTCTTCCTAGCTATAAATACAAAAACAGGTAAGTTAATAATCATTGGCGGGGGACAATTTAGGTATATATCAAAGACAAGTGGATTTTAATGTTCATTTTGTTACCATTTTAATCAATGTTTACCTTCAAGCTGATTACACTACAGATTGCTATCAAGTAATTTTCGTTAATAATGGAAAAAGTTGACTTCTATAACTTTCACAGCTAAATATATTGGTATGTTTATGTGCTGGAAAATGTATATTTTTAGTTGTTTATAAATATAACAAGGTTGGGTTAGGTTAGTGCTATAAAACAATTTTATAACCAGTAAATTTACCATCATATAAACTGTAAATTTCCCAAAATAGATTAATTCAACGAGGTTTAGGTAAGGAAATCTTGGTGGCTAGTTGAAGCCTCAAAGCTACATAGCCTAATAAAAATCGGACCATCACAACATCGTGTTTATTTTATTTAAATTACTTAAGTTATGTTTTATATGCTGCTTGGAAAATGGTTAGGAAATTTATTTCTTGCTTCAGGTTTACGAAGGAGAGCCCTCGGTCTGTTTAAAACGTCATCCACAACAGCCCTACTGCACAAAATTGCCAAGCACAGTTCCGAAGCAGCGAATATATCCAAGAAAGTACAAGAATTAGAAAATGTAGACCCCAACCGAAGGTCCTCCAGCAGTAGCGACAGCCTTACCAAACCTACCTTAAAGAAGAACGCCTCCCTTCCTAATTGTAATCCGTTGCCTAAGTACCTCTGGATCAGGTCAGTTGTGAGATAATCTGGGAGATAATACTCTCAACGTTGAAATAAAATTCTATATTATTTCAGGTTAGCCTTGTTCGAGAAACAACTAGCCAAAATCATCGACTACCTAGTTTCAAATGCTGGAAAGTACTATGACAAGGACGCACTGGTAGCTGATCCGGATTACGGCAGTATTTTGAGTTCGCTCTTAGTTGGTCCCTGTGCTCTTGATTATTCCAGAACGAAGAGCCAAGACCATTTTTGGACGGATCCCCCTGCCGATGAATTAGTAAATATTTGGTTCACAAATAAGTGTATCGCATGACGTGTAACGTTATTTTAGGTACAAAGACATAGGATTTCAAGTGGGCACTCCACCCCACCTTCCGTGCGTCGACCCATACTCAATTTCAGAAGATCCTTGAATACCAGCTCTGAGGACACCATCGCCAGTCGTTCGTCAACCCAACACATCGCCAAAGACTATGTGGAGAGCCTACACCAAAATTCGAGAGCAACGCTACTTTTTGGCAAAAATAATGTTTTGGTTTTGCCAGTGAACGCAGGCGTCTCGGAACCAATGCCTGGGTAATAAATTCTGGGTAGTTTTGAAAGATGTGGGTGTAATGAGTTATTTTTCTGTGCAGGTACTTAAGCCTCCATCAGACGGCGCATGGTTTGACAATCAAATGGACTCCAAATCAGTTGATGAATGGTTTCATCGAAGACTCTCAGGATAAAAGGTAGGTAGCTTTCAGGACACAATTTGAGGTATAACATTGAAAAAACTTTTTCGTTATTAGCATATACTGGGATTATGCGCTTCAAGTGCGGCTGGATGAGATAGTTTACGTTCATTGTCATCAGGACGTTGAAACGGGTGGCACTGTGATACTGGTTGGGCAGGACGGCGTTCAAAGACCACCTATACATTTTCCCAAAGGTATTTGCTATCAGAATGAAATGTTTGAACTTATGACATTGCGTAAACGGCAAAGCTTTCATAATAAACTTTTAATAACAAAAGCTGTTTATCCTTCAGCCTTTTTTTTAAACTATACAAGTTTTTTATAGCTTTGTTTGACTAAATGAATACATATACTCTACCACATGTAACAGGATTATGGTACACCCTACTTTTTTCTTTTAGTTACATAAATAATATAATAAAATAAATATAAAATGATAATGAAACCTTAAACTAGGTTTGTAAATATTCTTCTAAAGAATAAAATGCATTAATAACTACAGGGTGTCCCATGACGAACTGCGGCGATCGATATCTCGAAAGGTAGACATCGGACAATTTTGAAAATTTGGTAGTAAACTAATGTCGGTGGGGGCAACTCGGCTAAAATATTTTCAAGATGGTGGCACTTCCGGTTATACCGGAAGTCGATACCAACTTGCTTATTTTAAATGGGACACTCTATATATTATTACATTTTTTGATTGTACGCAAAATTCTAGGCTGATTTAGTGTATCATGTCCTATACCTAAGTCTCTCCGTTTTTGAGATATTTCAATTTTCATGTCAAAAATGATGTTTGCGGGCCCTAAAAGAATTATCGATTTTTCCTATAAGGAAACCTTTATTATCTAATTTGGGTTCGATTCTTTGTTGAAAAAGACCTAATTTAATAGAGTTTTTATAATATTTTGATAAGTATTAATACAGAGTGTTCAAAAAATAAGAATAAAATTGAAATTGAGAAAACTGTCAAAAATCTATTTTTTCAAATGGAAACCCCCAATTTTTATAATCTTATCTTATTCGCCATTAAAAATAAGGGTGTTTGTATATGGACGCCTATTCCGAAAATTTTTAGTTTTCGAGATATTCCCAATTCAATATTTCTATATGGGTATTTTGTTATGGATATTAAGTTAAATACTCTTAGTTGGCTATGACGGCGTTGAGTGCTAAACAAATGTATGTAGCTGTCACTTACCATTTGACAAGTATCAATTATCATGCCGGGGCGCTTAAATTATACGCACGAGGATTACTTAAATTTGTTTATAATCTATGAAGAATGTAACAAAGTTTTATCAAAAACGTGTGAAATATTTGCTAATAGATATCCAGATAAACAAAAACCGTCTCCGAACAGTATTAAACGAATAATGGAGAATTTCAAAAATTTTGGCACCGTTAAGGCAACAGTTCATAAAATAAAACCAATTGTCGATGATGAAAATATCGAAATTGCTATTTTGGGATATTTTGCGGTATATCCTATGACATCCTTAAGACAAGTGGCCTTACAAACAGGAATCTCCAAGAACTCTATTCATAGAATTCTTTTGAAACACAAATTCCATCCCTATTCCATTTCTATGGTTCAACACCTAAAGGACACCGATTTGACCAGAGGAGTTCACTTTTGCGAATTTATTTTAACAATGTTACAAGGCAACTTTCGATTTTTGGACAACATAATTTGGACTGACGAGGCAAAATTTACGAAAAATGGACTTTTCAACAGACATAATTCCCACTTTTGGTGTGATTCAAATCCCCATGCCGTGAGATTGCGAAATTATCAAGAAACCTGGCAATTTAATGTGTACTGTGCTGTGAGAAATGATGGAGTTGTAAAACTTAATTTTTATGAAGAAAACTTAAATGGCAATGAATTAATACTTAAATAGCTTCTGTTTTTCAAATTACATATCAGCTTTTTTTTAGGTGAAAGATATTTGAATATATTACAAGATATAGATAATGAATATTTGAACAATTTACCGCTAGCTGAAATATTTTACCAACACGATGGCGCGCCACCACACAGCAGCTTCATAGTTAACAACTTCTTGGAAGAAACTTTTTACGATAAGTAGATTGCTAACAATGGACATTTCTGTGGCCTCCCCGTTCTCCTGATCTGTCTGTCTTAGACTATTTTATATGGGGAACAATAAAAGATATGGTTTGTTTTAATCGAGTCACAACAATGGAAGATTGTCAGGCAAGAGTAAGGGATGCTTTTGAAAGATTATCTCCAGGTTCTATTAGAGCGACCACCCATGACGAACTAATCAAGAGGTGCGAAAAATGTTTGGAAGTTCAGGGTGGACGCTTTGAACACTCATTAAAATAAAATATTTTCCTGAGTATAAGTAGTTATACTGTTAGTATTTTATGTAAGAACCTTTTGTATCTAAGTTACATTTGTTTAATTATTTTGTGAACTGTTGCAGTGCCAAATTTTTTGAAATTCTCCATTATTCATTAAATACTGTTCGAAGACGGTTTTTGTTTCTCTGGATATCTATTAGCAAATATTTCACAAGTTTTTGATAAAACTTTGTAACATTCTCTATAAATTTAAGTAATCCTCGTGTGCATAATTTAAGCGCCCCAGCATGACAATTAATACTTGTCAATTGGTAAGTGACAGCTACATACATTTGTTTAGCACTCAACGCCGTCATACCAACTAACAGTAATTGAACTTAAAATCCATAGCAAAATCCCCATATAGAAATATTGAATTGGGAATATCTCGATTTCGGAATAGACATCCATAAACAAACTTACCCTTATTTTTAATGGCGAATAAGATAAGATTATAAAAATTGGGGGTTTCCATTTGAGAAAATTGATTTTTGACAGTTTTCTCAATTTCATCTTTATTCTTATTTTTTAACACTGTATTAATATTTATCAAAATATTATAAAAACTCTATTAAAGTAGGTCTTTTTCAACAAAGAATCGAACCCAAATTAGATAATAAAGGCTTCCTTATAGGAAAAATTGATAATTTTTTTAGGGCCCGGAAACGTCATTTTCGACATAAAAATTGAAATATCTCAAAAACGGAGAGACCTAGGTATAGGACATGATACACAAAATCGGCCTAGAATTTTGCGTACAATCCAAAAATGTAACAATATATAGGGTGTCCCATTTAAAATAAGCAAGTTGGTATCGACTTCCGGTATAACCGGAAGTGACACCATCTTGAAAATATTTTAATCGAATTGCCCCCATCGACATTAGTTTACTACTAAATTTTCAAAATTTTCTGATGTCTACTTTTTGAGATATCGAACGCCGCAGTTCGTCCCTGTATAGTCTGTTTTTACACCAGGAGGAGTAAACGTGGAAGTCCCATTCACACTACTGAAACAACCAGAAAATACACTAGAACTTTTTTTGGTGTTTTGGGCAACCAACGATACACGACTACGGTGTATTTGTGTGTGCATTTATTATATTATATAATGCATCGACCTCTCTATGTATTTGATGCAGCATCCATACCATTTACACAATATAATCAAGTAATTAGCCACTTTTACCTTCGGATTTATACAAAAAGGCTTAAAAACTGATATATAATGTGACTTAATGAATATTTTGTCCTAATGTCCTGACCAGGTTCATCAGGATAAAATAAAATTTAAAAAATGACTAATCTATTGTCGACATTTTGCCGGAGGCGCCGCACTTAATGATATATATATTCTAACTAACTCAATATAATAAAAAAAAGTGTGTTAATTAAATGATTTTTAATAAGTTTAAAAGAATTGTAGTTAAAAAGAAACAAAAAAAACACGCTTTAAAAATTGAACTAAAAAGTAAAAAATAATAATGTTTAAATATTAAGATTTTGTTCAACAGCGATAGATTGTAAAACGCGTGGGGGTGCTTTTTTTTTACTTTTTAGTTTGGATTTTAAAGCATTTTTTTAGTTTTTTTTAATTATAATTTTTATTTCTAAACATAACACTAAAAGTTTGTATAGCTAGTATTCTGTGTCTGTGTCCGAATTCTCACTAGTGTCGCTTTCAGGACCAATAGAAATAATCAGTGGTTATATTATGGTGTCCATGATTCCATCCAATTTGCAAATTTTTCTTCCACTTTAATGACATGCTCAACACATTTTTTCCACTGAACACTTGTAACATTTTCTTCGACCGCTTGCAATAACAGTTCTTTGGCTTCTATTAATTTAAATGTGTGGTTTTTAGATGCACTGTATTTTTTATTTCAGCCCATATTAACTCGATGGGGTTTAATTCTCAGTGATACGATGGCATCAGTTACATACAAATCATATTGTTCTTTGTGTACTTTAATTAACTGTATAATCCAATAAAACGGGAAAATTTGGATGAAATAATTTAGAGCGGGCTGAAATTTTGGGAACAGGCTTATTTTGTGGTTCTTTTTAACATATCAAAAGTTCCTACCCATAGACGCCGGCGAGGGGGTGGAGGGAGGAGAAAATAAATAAACAAAAACCGGTTTTCCACAGAAAACTCGGAAAGTATCAATTTTACTGTAAAATATGTACACGTGAAAATAATAGGTAATAAAAATCCTCATAAGCTCGTTTTCGGCCCTTTCTGAATTATTTCATCCAAATTTTCCCATTTTATTGGGCTAACAGTAATTCACATGTACAGGGTATCTCACCGGAAACTGAATCGATCGATATAGAGGAAAGTACGCATCAGGAAATTTTGAAAATTTAGATGATTACTAATGTCGGTGTGGCCAATCCAACTAAAATAATTACAAGCAGCTGGCACTTCCGCTTACACCGAAAGTCGATACCAACTTGCTTATTTCAAATGGAACACCCTATATATTTTAGGGTTTTCGAAAAGAGCATAAAATTCTGTGTCGAAAATATGTAGCATATCCTATACCTAAACCTAGCCGTTTCAGAGATATTTGACATTTTATAGAGAATTTGACAGGTGCAACGGTTTGCAAGAACCGTTATAACTTTCTTCGTGTAAAAGATCCTCATTTGCTTCTTGCCACATAAAAAGAACACAAGGAGAACTACGTTCTACAACTGAAATAAATTCAATAACATCATACCAAGTGTTCCGTTTTTCGCGTTACATTTTGTCAACTTCAAACCGCGAAAATTTGTTTAGGTCAAATGCAACACCTTGTATTTTTTTTACGTCAAGTTGTGTAAAATTGAATTCCCTTTTTTCTGATATTAGCATTGTGGGGGTTAAAGTTACAACTTTTTGAAGTATTTGCGATTTTATTAGAAATTCATGTATTATTGTAATTATTTCATCAAAATAGCCATGATTAGAAACAATCAGTCATTATCTTATGTCAAAAAATGCTAGCACGTTTAAATTACACCCACGAAGACTTTTTAAATTTGTTGCTACTCGATATCCAGAAAAACGGAAACCGTCACCAAACACTGTAAAATACATACTGCAAAATTTTAAAAATTATGTCTCTGTCAAGGCAAAAATGCAAAGAAGAAAGCCTATGGTTGATGACGAAAACATTGAAATAGTCATTCTGGGATATTTTCATGCATTTCCAAGGATGTCATTAAGACAAGCTGCTCTGGAATCGGGACTATGCAAGGATTCAATTCACAGAATCTTATTAAAACGTAAGTTTCAGCCATTTTCATTCCTTATGGTTCAAGGATTAAAAGAAACAGATTTCCTAAGAAGACAGAGTTTTTGTGAGTTTATTCTAATAAGGTCTGAGGGTCACAATTCTTATTTGGGATATATTATATGGACAGATGAAGCATAATTTATTAAAAATGGACTTTTTAATAGACACAATTCGCATTATTGGAGTGACTCAAATCCTCATATGTTCAGAGAGCGAAACTTTCAGGAAAGTTGGCAGTTCAATGTTTAGATAGAGTGGTGGCATTACAATTTTATCAGGAAAATTTAAACGGTATATTAAATTTTCTCTTCTGCTAATATGTATAGGTAATTTTTTTTTTTGTTTTTTTTTTTTTTTTTTTTAGATGAAAGATCTGAATATCTTACAAAATTTGAATAATAACTATTTAGAAAATTTATCACTCGCCGAACATAGAAACATTTTTTATCAACACGACGATGGGTGCTCCCCCATATAACGCATTTTTAATTAATAATTATTTACAAGAAACTTTTTATGACCAATGGATTGCCAATAATGGATCTTTCTTATGGCCTCCTCGCTCGCCCGATTTATCAGTTCTGGATTATTTCATTTGGGGAACTATTAAAAATAAAGTTTATGAGAGCCCATTAACAACCATTGAAGATCGTATGCAAAAAGTAAGAAATGCATTTCAAAACATATCACAGGATTCAATTAGAAGAGCTACCCATGAGGAACTAATCCGAAGGTGCGAAAAATGTGTCGAGGTTCGAGGGCGGAATTTTGAGCAATTATTAAATTAAAATGAAATCATATTTTAAATTGATCTTATCTCTGCTATTTTAGTTCATGCCATACCTTCAATTCGATTAATACGTATGTTTACAGTGTTAGTATTACTTTGCGTTTCTGTGGATATCGAGTAGCAAATGTGCTGCAAATTCTTGATATTACTTTATCACATTCTCCATAAATAATAAAGAAATTTAAAAAGCCTTTGTGGGAGTAATTTAAATGTGCTGGAATTTTTTGACATAAGATAATGACTGATTGTTTCTAATCATGGCTGTTTTGATGAAAAGATTACAACAATTCATGAATTTCTAATAAAATCGCAAATATTTCAAAAAGTTGTAACTTTAACCCCCACAATGCTAATATCAGAAAAAAGGAAATTCAATTTTACACAACTTGACGTAAAAAAATACAGGGTGTTCCGTTTCACCTAAACAAGTTTTCGCAGTTTGAAGTTGACAAAATGTAACGCGAAAAACGGAACACTTGGTATGATATTCTTGAATTTATTTCAGTTGTAGAACGTAGTTCTTCTTATGTTCTTTTTACATGACAAGAAGCAAATGAGGATCTTTTACACGAAGAAAGTTATAACAGTTCTTGCAAACCGTTGCACCTGTCAAATTTTCTATAAAATGTCAAATATCTCTGAAACGGCTAGGTTTAGGTATAGCATAAGCTACATATTTTCGACTCAGAATTTTATGCTCTTTTCGA
Organism: Leptura quadrifasciata; assembly: GCA_963675555.1. Taxonomy (NCBI): domain Eukaryota; kingdom Metazoa; phylum Arthropoda; class Insecta; order Coleoptera; family Cerambycidae; genus Leptura; species Leptura quadrifasciata. The sequence continues at coordinate 90,828,404 of OY776680.1, read as the reverse complement.
AAACTCTAAAATATATAGGGTGTTCCATTTGAAATAAGCAAGTTGATATCGACTTCCGGTATAAGCGGAAGTGCCAGCTGCTTGTAATTATTTTAGTTGGATTGGCCACACCGACATTAGTAATCATCTAAATTTTCAAAATTTTCTGATGCGTACTTTTCTCTATATCGATTGATTCAGTTCCCGGTGAGACACCCTGTATGTAAAATGACCATAGAGATGGATGAACTTATTAAAATAATTGATTTCATGATAAATATTGGAATGTGAGTTTGGTTTGGGAATTGTTATTATTTGTACGTTTTGCAGTCACCTGGAAAATAACAATAGCTTATGCAATATTCAAAAGTAGCCTCAGTGTCAGAGAGTGCATGCCTAGACAAACCTTCTAGATCCTCCCCTTTCCTGCCTATACATAGTAGAGTAGTATCGTCAGCATAGAGGAAGGCCTCAGTCTACTGTAGATTCTGTGGTAGATCATTCTTATAGATGATAAATTGAGGGCGGTCCCTGGGGCTTTCCACAGTGAACATTGCTTAATGTTTGGTTACTGATGTCATTGATCTAGTCTAAAATATATAATTTATCACCAATTAGAAAACAAAAGTAATAAGGTCCGTATAACATATTTGTTATAGGAGGCCACATGTTAGCCTTTCTGAGCTGTATAGAGACAGGCCTGCTGCCGCGGGGACGTCTAGATCCTCCTTTGTGGTCTCAACGGACCGGCAAGAACTGCACAAAACGCAGAAGGCCCCTTCCGGCGCTATCAGAAACCGAAGAGGCTACGAAAGACTACGTATTCAGGATCATCGACAATAGTGACCATAAGGAGATTCGTAAGTATGTTGTTAGTGTATATATTGTTTAAGGAAATGTGGGATCAAGTTACAGGTTCTAATAATTGATAAATATGTTGATAAAATCTTCGTTTATCGTCTACTGGTATGTTAGTTTGAAAGTATTAGATATTTCAGTTTTTACGTTTTAGCATTTTTAGCAACCAAATTAACCTATTGACTTGAAATTTGAACTGATTGTTCCTAAATGTTTATAGCTATATGTTTATTAGCTATTATGCACTACGTCGGATTCTCACAAAGCGCCGTCTCTTTGCTCAGGAATTATCTCAATGAACGCACTCAGTGTGTTGTGTTAAAGAATGAGAAATCAGGTTTTTCCCAAGTCATGTGTGGTGTACCGCAGGGGTCTATCGTGGGACCCTTGCTGTTCACTTTATATACCTTTGAATTTCATAAAAGCGTATCAATTTGTACCTCACATTTCAACGCCGATGACACGCAAATTTACTGCGCAATCGACGAAAAAAGCATACAACTTGCATGCTTAAATATTAATCGAGACCTTGATAATTTACTTCAAATTTCCAATAAATTCTGTCTGAACATTAATGCCAGTAAATCAAAAGCTATGCTATTTGGTCGAACTGCGTCACTTAACCAAGCTAGTAATTTGGTGAAAATTTCTCTGAACAATGAATACTTAAGCCTTACAGACAGTGCCAAGAATTTGGGTCTGATCTTAGATGTGAATTTAAGGTTTTCTGCACACGTATCATCTATCGTTAGGAAGTCGTACTACCCCTTGAAATTAATTTATCCTTATCCTTAGTATTATGTCATCTCAATTATGCCGACGTTGTATACGGACCATGTCTGACTTAAAGCTGATGTTAAATGACTTCAGTTAATAATTCAAAATGCATGCACCTGTTTCTTTTGTGGCTTACGTAAACGTGATCATATATCGGTTAAAATTACCGAGATTGGATGGCTGACTATTGAGAGTAGGAGAATTCTTCACTACTGCATGTTCTACAATAAAACTATTACAACTAAGACACCTCAGTATTTACTCAATAAACCAAGATTTAGAACAGACATTCATAATATTAACATTTGATTTAAAAATATCCTGACTCCTCCCCAACATCGTACTACACTCTTTCGGTCCTCATTTTCGTACAATGCCGCTAAATTTTATAATAGAATTCCGTCTGATGTTAAATATGAATCTAATAAGTTTTCTAGGAAACTCAGAACCTACTTACCTGTCATGAATAAGTAATAGTGATTTTTCTTAGGAATTTAGGTACCCATTCTGTGTCTTCTTTTGTCTTTCAATTTGTTTTATTATTATAATTGTTATTTTCAGTTTGTAATATAGCTAAGATATCTATATTTTTTTGTAGATATTTAGCATCTTCTAGGTTGAGTGGAAGAGCAAACATTTTGGATATTCAATCCAAAATGGTTGAACTCCGCCTTTTCCACAAATTTTTATTCATAAATATTGAAACACCCTGTATATACCCCATATATAAATTAAATTTTTTCTTATTTATATTTCCAAATTCAAGTAATTTATTTAGTCATTAAATATTAAACACAATAAAGTTACCAGAAATGCATTTTTAAAATTATAATCTTTTAAAGCAAAGTTAAATGCTACAGTTTTAACTAAAAAGTTACATAAAATCTAGTCGAGCCGCAGGGTTTGTTTATCTTCTATTCAGATAAATGTCAAGTACTTCGTGTATGGAATCGCCTACACGTTTCTAGCTTAATAATAGAAAAAGATAGAAAGTTGAGCGTCACTCTAAAGTGCTGCACAGGGCTACGTCGTGTCAAGTATTATAATAGCATTAAAATAAGCATATTCCCACAAGAAACAAGCGGAGATGCATAATCCGGGTAGAAGGGACATCAGGAACCATATAAAAGAAGACCAGCTTGTTTACCGAGGAGATGCCACTTCTATCACTCCCGAGTTACATCGTCGAATGCTATCATTCGCTGTGCTCCTGAGTAATTGCATTTCAATATACCTAAGTCACATTGCTGACCCTCCGGGCTCGCTGTTCTTACGGTATTATTGTGTGGATATTTTACCAAAGTCACATCGCTGACCCTCTGGGCTAGCTGTTCTTATGGTAGTATTGAGATTAATTATCTAAACTACAAGTCAAACGATCCAAGAAAATCCACATTTAATTTTGCTATTCAGTCGTAGGCAACCATTCTTTGGCGTACTCTTTATGAAGTGCCATTTCTAACCTCTCTGTTATGCTCGACGAGTACGTTAACTGGGGAAGAGCATTCACGGGCGATATAACGCTATACAGAGCGCACAGAAATCCAGCTGGCATAAATTTCTAAAGATGAATACTTTCTTATTTTGAGACTCTACTTTATTATTTGCAATTGCATTCATATTCTGGTTACGGGGTGTTTAAAAAAGGTTTAAATGACGCATTTGTGGTATTAAAAGTATATTAGATTTTTTTTGAAATGAAATATTAGCTTTGGTTTTTAACTATCATAATATTATATTACCAGTTATTCAGTTATGATTTTATTCACGATTTTAGTTCATAAAATTTCATTTTCTGAATATTTTACTAGGGAAGTTTGCGTTTGCAAAATAACAAGTTTATATTCAAGAACTATATATCTAGAGCTATGGAATAACAAGGTAGTTTATCATAGACTCATCAAACTTCATGTCAATAATTATTCTGCAATTTTTATAAAACAAATAGTTGACTCTCATGTCCACCTCATCTCTCGTAAGGTTTTTCAAGAATGCTTTATATTTAAAGTAAACTAGGAATGTTTTCCTACTGTAACCACAAGGTTGTCTAATTGTTGAACATTTACCTACAATAAATTATTATAGTTACATGAATTCGTCATACTTGCCGTTAACAAAGGTTTGAAACATTGACTACAGCCAATTCGCTGGCTCTGTTCTCCAATTGGGTTCAGTTACAACGAGGGATGTCAATATTTCAGGCAGTTGTCTGGTCACTTGTTTCGATTGCAGGATGATGCAACCACATTTTCTTACCTTCGCGGATTCGCGGCTCCGTATGTTTGACAATCATAGGCAATCTTCTGGTTTCCTTTCTATTTAATTACTATAGGGAGATTTCTCCAGCAGCATTCTAAAATATTTTACGTGAGTGTAAATTCTCACCTCAGCAAGATTAATATGATTATCTGAACGATTGTTCCTACTCTAATTTCAATCAATAAACAATGTATAATTAAAGGATATTTCCTCAACACTCTATGATCTTTTACATCAGTATTTAATACTCATTTCTGAACTTAATTTTGATAATGTATAAACATGACATGATTCATGTCCTTTGTTTTGCATTCGATTCATTATTTGGCTATTGCTAACAACATTAATTATAAATCATTATTATCTAGCGATTGCAAACAACTCTATTTAATTATAAACCATTATTACCTAGCAATTGCTAACAGCTCTAATTATAGATTATCATTATCAGGCCATTGCCACAACTCTAATTACTATTAAAATAACACAGCATACTTTTGTTCTTGTTATTGCATCAAAATACTCAGCATCTCTATAGTATGGTCATTACTATAGCAGTGCAAATTTTTTTATTACAATTGCCTCAAATATTTGGATTATTTTTGATTTCATGTTCGACTATTGTTGCATCAATTTATATAAAATAAAATGGGTTTTTTTTCTGTTTTTTCCCATCAATTATTGTCTTATTCTTTCACCTTTACCTTTTCGTCATATAAGTAATAAACTAAATAAATGTTTTAATTTCAAAAGCAAAATAGAAAACAAACTTCAACTATAAATGTACAGTGCAATCTTGAGTAATAAAATACTACATAAATAACATATATAATTAACTAGGTCTCTCAATTAATAGACAAGTGTGTTCAAGTTTACCAGGTATTTAAATTAACAGAGTGATTAATTTTCTAAGGTATATAGTATCAGACAGAAACAAGTAATATTAAACTTTATATAAAAGAACCTGGGGCAAATTTAAAAAGGGTTACTACACACACACAACGAAATTTGGGTCCTACACTAACAAAACTAGACGATCTCGCAAATGGCCAATCTTATTTGTTTATCCTTCAGATAAATAAATAGTAATTAATATACTGGTGACATAATTACCAGTATTTCTTTTAGTAATTAAACAGGGTACCCCACAACCACTTCACTGGTGCCATAGTGACCTGGATTTATTATTAATTAATGCATTGGGGCCAGAATCACTTCAATATATATGTATTGTTAGTTTATTCACTTATGTAATTTATGTGGGATAAAGACTGTTATTATTATTATTATTTATTATTGTCATATGTTTCTTATCATAAGTTAAAACTATTAAAATTTCGCTGAAAGTGTAAAAACCACTGTTGGTATGGCTCTCGTATATTCTATTACTTATGAAACATTCTATACGTATTGGCAGTGAACCAAAAAACCATTAAGACAAAGTTATATATATAAAAACCCTCTTTTGCAGTAAAACGCAACGAATTAATGGACACGCACATATCGCTTCCCACAAAAGTGCGCGTCCAGCTGTGCAGTACCAGTACAAGTTCGGAAAGTTCAACGAAAAGTTTCAGCATCGACCAAAACGTTCCCGACAGCCCCCCCAGCGTTTGTATTCAAGCTGTGTGCGATTCCATGAAGAGGCAGATTATTTCGAGGGCCTTTTACGGCTGGTTGGCATACTGTCGTCATCTGTCTACGGTGCGCACCCACCTCAGTGGACTCGTTATGAATAAGATTGTGTCTGGAGATGGCGCTAGTGAAGGTAAACGGTAGTTAATTTTCCATAACAATATACGATTAGGTTTGTTTTCAGGCATTACTTTGGAAAAATGGACAGAGCTCTGCATAGACGGTATAGTATCCGATTACGCTGAGGTTTACCGACTAACTTACTTTGGGGGCATCGCGCAGGAGCTTAGACATGAAATATGGCCGTATCTTCTGGGCCACTATAAGTTTGGGAGCACCATGGATCAACGTAACGAGCTCAGTGAAGAAACGAAGCAGGCGTAAGTATATCAGTTTTTAAGATAATACGTCGCCAACATTAATTATTTAAAGACCAACTTAAATTTTTTTCGTTTTCCTGGTGGAATTTTAAATTTTTTTCAGCAATATACATATTGGAGAGATTAAATAAGTTACATACAGGGTGTGCCAATATAGTCCAGTTGTCGGAGACTAATTTTGATGAAAAGTTAGAATTAATTGTTACCTCGGTATTTTTTCATGAAAGGCTAGTTTTTTGCTAGTAGAAATAGGCGTGCAGATCACCCCCGTTTTAACCAACTGACCGGTTAAGTTGAGGTAACCACTTCTAACCTGGTTTTTCTTCAAGTTGACATCGAAGAGTACTTACAGTAAAAAATTAGCCAAAGTTAGTTGATCGGAACATATAAATAACCGCAAAAAACTATAATTTTTTTATTTCACAAATTTTATCGAATGTCATCTTCAACTCGCGATATCCCGACAAATAATGAATATTTTTATATGAAATTTTAGCACGACATTGTTCAAGTTATTCTTTAAGATACGGAATTGGTCCGAACTCTTATTTATTTCACAGATGAAAATAGTGATTTTTGAAAAAAAAAAATTTGTCAAACCTAATTTTTTTTTTTCAAACACAATAGTTGTGTGACGAACTTTTAATACGATAATTTTTGACAAACTTATATTAAAGTACAATATTTAAAGAAGTTTTCTGTAAAGTCTCACGTATTCATATTGTATAAAAAGTTATCGCACTTTGAAGTAGCGTCTCCGCGCGCAGCAGACATGTTGTTTGTACATGAATCCTAAATCGCAAGAGAGGTCAAAAAGGTATAAACCAAATTCTAATACTTACGATATTAATGCGAGTCGACCTATACCAGATTGGGATAAAGTTATGTCTACAGATGCAAATAAAAATGCTTTGAACCTATTTTTATGCGACTACATCGAAAAAAATATTGAAATCCCACAGACTTCTGATAAAATTAATAATAGAAAATTATATTTGGCTGGTGGATATCTTGTAACTAAAGAAATCACTAATTCACTTACATGTGTGATTACAGATTTATTTTCGAATCATGCTGAAGCTGACTCTCGAATAATTTGTCATCTGATCTACATTTCTAAACAATACTTAGACACTGAGGATATGATAGTGATCGTTAAGTCTCCAGATACAGATGTGTTTATTCTTTTAATCGCACATTATTTTAAAATAAATACAAAAATTCAAGTATGGTTTCAAACTAGAAAAAATAGCATCAAAACGGATTTGTGGCGCTTTATACCAATACATATTATATACCAAGAACTAGGAAGTAGTATTTGTTTAGCATTACCAATAATTCATGCATTAATCGGATGCTATACAACTTCTGCTTTCTACAGGATTGGTAAGAAAAAAACTCTCAACGTAGCACAAAAAATGAGCACAGAACATTTAGTCCAGATGTCTCAAATTGAGAATAAATTAACACCTGAAATTGTTAATGCTTGGACAAAATTTGTGATTGGAATTTATGACTTCAAAAGTAAACAAAACAATATTAACTACATGAGAGTAATCTTAGCTCGAAAAAAAAAAATTCCTCCGTTGAAAAATTACCTCCATCGTACCCAGCTCTGTATCAACACTTGAAACGCTGTTTTTGGCAAGTGCACGAATGGTGTGATGCTCACATACCCATTTTTGAAGCACACTCAATCCGACTGATTTTGGCTGGAAATTTGAAAATGAAGAACTTTTGCCAATATATTTTGAAGGACCAACAAGTTTGGAGCTGCTTCAAAAGTATATGCAGATCAAAAAAAACATCTTGTGATAATGAATTTTGTTTGTGCTACGCTGCTGGTATAAAATCATTTGTTATTATTATTATTATTAGCCGTTACTCGAGTCCGAGTATAGAAATGTTACAGTCGATAAATTGCATACAATAAAAAACAAGTAAAAGGTGTAGTCTATTGTAATTCCCATTCATCTACGGTGCACACGACTATGGCTATAGAGGCCAATTCGGGAGAGCACATGTCGACCGCAATCAGGACAAACATAGACCTGGTTAGGTCTTGGATTCGGCCTTCTTGCAGCAACATTTCCTTGATAGCTGGCCACAACCCCTCGCCATTCGGTTCTGTCCGCTGCAAGTTGTTCCCATTGCTCGTCTGCAATACCGCAGGATTTTAGATTTTCATGGAACCTCTTTCGTTGACCGCCACGCTTTCTTCTACCGCTTAGCAATTCACCATAAAGTGTACATTTAGGAAGACGGTTATCATGCATACGATGAACGTGACCTGCCCATCTTAGGCGTGCTCTTGAAATAAGCACCTCAATTGGAAGGCTGTTTGCTCTCCTGAGTACTTCCACGTTTGATATGTGATGGAACCAACGGATTTTCATCATACTTCTGAGGTATCTTTGCTGAAAACGTTCTAATTCTTTCACATGACGACCAGTGGCGGCCCGTCGGGGATGGCAAGGTAGGCAGTGCCCACCCAATTACATAAGCGATAGTTACAAAGGTATATTTATATTTTTATATATTTTTGTAATTAAATTATCAAGTAAAATTTTGCGGTTAATTAATTGTAATCAGGCTTATACTGTCGAAAGTGTCAAGCCAGGGCGGAAAAGCATTGCTCAGAAATCGTGAATTTAATTATAATACGCCTAATAATGCATATCAAAACGAGACGTACGTCTTGCATGCTGAGGCTATTTACAACCTAGAGTGGGCATGCCATCCCTGAGCAAAACTTATAATAAGCGATATGAATATTGAACAGAATATGTTCACAATTGAAAAGATATCACACAGGAAAAATAACTAATGTGTTATAATTGATTAATCAATCCCTTATGAATATCAAATATGATAGCAATTTCTAATTTGATAAATAGGAACAAAAAGAAGTTAAAATACATATCAGCGGTGCCATATAGTTAAGTTACCTATAACTATAATTTTATTTTTCTTTGCATTTTAAGGTATAATGTATTAGAACACAATTTTATTTTAACAGTTTTAGATGTGAAATTAATATAATATGTAAATGAAATAAATGTATAATATTCAAATTTGGGACTTCGCGCTCCGTGGGATGTGGACACTGCCACTCTAATCCCTTCGTTTTTCTTTTACAGTGTCGTGATATTTCGCCGAGAATCGTTTCATTTTCAGGCGTGATTTTTACACTCACTAAATTTCTGTGGAGAAGTGTCATTATTATTCCGTTCTATCCCTCATCCTGCCCATCCAGAGCTAAGAGCCACGGACCGCCACTGATGACGACGGTAAGAGACCCAGCTTTCACATCCATATAGCAGTGTTGGAATGACAACTGCTCTGTAGACTGTAAAATCATTTGTAACTGTACATCATATTGCTCGTTGCAGCCCATATATGTTGTTGATTCAAATTAAAAATATTAAAAGCAACCCAATATATCAACAATTAATTTAGTATTACCTATTTCCACTTTACAGTAACCTGTAAAAAGGGAATTTGTAATAAAACATTGCATTGATATGATAGTAGACGCCTGAACTACGGCAATCACCACAATGAAACATGCCGTGCACAAACAACATGTCTGCCGCGCTACTTCAAAGTGTGATAACTACTTATATATACAATATGAATACGTGAAACTTTACAGAAAACTTCTTTAAATATTGTACTTTAATATAAGTTTGTCAAAAATTATCGTATTAAAAGTTCGTCACACAACTTTTGTGTTTGAAAAAAAATTAGGTTTGACAAATTTTTTTTTTTTGAAAAATCACTATTTTCATCTGTTAAATAAATAAGGGTTCAGGCCAATTCCATATCTTAAGGAATAACTTGAACAATGTCGTGCTGAAATTTCATCCAAAAATATTCATTATTTGTCGAGATATCGCGAGTTGTAGATGAAATTCGACAATGTTTGTGATATAAAAAAAACTATAGCTTTTTGCAGTTATTTATATGTTTCGATCAACTAACTTTGGCTAATTTTTTACTGTAAATACTCTTCGATGTTAACTTTAAGAAAAACCAAGTTAGAAGTGCTTACCTCGACCAAATTGGTTACTCAGTTTCTAGAGCACTTATTGGGGGTGATCTGCACGCTTAAAAGTGGCTAAAAAAAGTTTACCAAAATCTACCCCCGTGAACCCTTATAAAAAACCTTCTGAAACGGAAAAATTCAGTTTTTTGCTAATATCTCGAATAATAATAATAATAATAAACGGATAGCACCACGCGAAAGAGCGGGAAATTTTGCATAAAAATAGTATAATATAAAAAATAAACCTACCTTTTTTTACCTACAAGCCTTTTTTGACCGTTTTAGACAAGTTTTCAAGTGAAAATTTTTTAACCCTAAAAAATGGAAGAAATACCAATGATTTAAAACCTATTTTTTTAATCCGGGGTACTTTAGAGCATAAAAATTAATTTTAGATTGAAGTTTAAGGTATAAACAAGCTATATCTACAAGGATTTTTTTTGTAATTAGTATTTTATTTAATATTTGTGTTTTAATATAGAGTGCAAACTCTGCCAAATTCTATAATGTCCTATCTAATTCAGTTAAAAACTTGAACTTCTTGAAATTTAAAACCAAAATCAAAGATTACTTAAACGCTAGGGCTTTCCACAGGTTTAATGAATTCCTAGAGAACCACTACTCTGACTTGACTTAACTTGTTTAGGCATTGTATACCCCTGTAAGATTTTTTATAAGTTGCTTTTTTATTGTTTTTTCGTGTCTTAACCTTTTTTAAAAATGTATTTTACTATTATTAAGTGTTTAACTCACATTTTCTATTTCACACATTGTATGTAATTATGTTTTATACACTTCTTTTACCCTGATTTTTTCTGACTTGTCTAAGCATTTAATATGTATATTGGCACCAATAAAGTATGTATCTATCTATATATCTATAGAGTAATTAAATATCAGTACACCATTATATATGAATAGCTCTCTCATGAATTCTCCCTTAACTACCCAAGTAACAGTTTAAATGCTGTTTAGTTAGTTAGTGCTGTTTTCCTGTTTTATATCGAAAAATAATCGTAAACTTCGGCTTCCTCCTGCATAGGGACTGTTGAACTGTATGCAACTCTTGTTATTTGTTAATTGTAGCTACGAAAACACGATGTCGGAATGGTTGGCTGTGGAGGCGATAGTTAGGCAACGCGACAAAGAGAACCAGGCGCACGCCATTGCAAAATTGAGCAGCGAAAGCATGTCTGGCGATCAACTGCCTCCACAAATCCAGAGTGAACTGAGCAACGAGGTACCAAAAAAAATTACAAATCCAATTTATCTTTACACAACAATTTTGTTTGTGGACTTTCTAGGTTTTCGAGGATGGTGCTGTGACAGACGATGAGGATGATGATTCCCTCGAGGAAGAGAAATCCGAGACCCCCTCGAGAAGGCCGAAGCGCACAAAACAGAATACTATCAAATACGAGAGCGACGACGAGGACAGGGGTGGGGGAGGGACTGAGGAAGAGCCCAAGGTGCAGGACTTGGGGAATCCGATTGAGAGCACGAAACCTGAAGATGTACAAAATGCAGAAGCCTTAAATTGTAAAAATAGTAGAAATAATAGTGTTACGAGTGATACTAACGTAGGTAGGTAACATTTGTTAGAACTTCCGAGTATACCGTCTGTCTATTTTACGAGGGCTACACCAAATATCTCGCTTAATATCTATTGTAGAGGAATAAAGATTTAGAAACAGTTATCCCTTTTTTTGTGAGCTATATTTCAGTAAAAAGAAATTTGAAATCCATAGCCTACTTTGTGAGATAATTACAAAAACTTCAAAAATAGGAAAACCAAAAACGGTTATAGCTTCCTTATTTGAGGAGATACGGAAAAGTTAAAGAGATGAAAGTTGGTACCAAAGACAATAAGAATAATAATGTGCATCAAAAAATTCGAAAAACTCAGTTGGCTTTGACATTACGCTCTTGTGCAAAAATGAAAAGAACAAATCTAGATCCACAAGTAACAATTTAAATTTTATCGTGATCTTCAGAACCTCTCGAAGTCTATTTAATAAAACTTCTGATAAAATTATATATCTTTGACAAACGCTATTATTAAACCTTTATAAAACTTGTATAAAGCTAAGAGGGACCATTCTTAAAAGAGATCTGAGGGCCTTTTTTAAAAGTCATTTTAAAACCAATTGGTTTTATTCTAAACAGTCTTTATAGCGTTCTGAAGAACTTGATAAAACTATCCATAAAAGCAGTGACAGCTCGTGGTTAATTTTATATACTATTTCACAATGTCAAATGTGTGCCACATTCACCATATTCTTTGTTCTCAAAACCGTGTGCTGCATAAAAAATAAGGCAAAAATTGCAAAGGTGTCCTCCCACTTTAAGATTTAGTACATACACATACAAATAAAAACATTTTATTCATACATAAAATCCATTCTACATTCCTTACTAGCTGCGAAACGGTCTACCACTTTATTGTCAAAGTCAGGAATTTGAATCATGCCCTCGCCTCATTACTTTTTTTGAAAATGAACCTTGCATTTTTAGATTTTGAACTAACTTCCTAAACATAGCTCAATTTGGCTGCGGAGCATCTAGAATCTATCTCTGTAAACCGTGACTGCCATCTCACCGTCAAAATTGCATTGACAATTAATAATCATATCGAATTTGTTATTATTGGTGTACACCATAATTACTGATATAAAACTTGCCTTAGAACTTGAGAATGCAACATACAATATACAACAGTGACAATCTCTCAAATTTGTTAATATACATTGTTATATTTGAGAAACTCTTCGCAAAGGCTTAAAGACTTGTATTCATTAACTTTATCAGGTAATAATGCCATAATAACATACTATAAAAAATACAAAGCGATATATAGGCAACTTATTAGAAAGGCTAAACAAATGTGGAATATTTCTCTAACTCAGCAAATAAATCTAAAACGGCATGGAATATCATCAAACCTAAAATTAACACGAAAAACGATGTCCATCTAAATATAGATAATAAAGTAGTGAATGATTCTCGAACAATCAGTAATACATTTAACAATTACTTCATTAATGTACCTCGTAAGCTTATTGAAAGTATGTCACTTACTAATAACGCTGATTGTAATAACATTACTATAAATCCTTCTTGTATCTTCATAGACCCTGTGACAGAATCAGAAGTTATCAACATTGTTATCAATTTAAAGAACTCAAATGCCGCTGGTTCTGATAAGGTTAGTTCAAGTTTATTAAAAAAGCGCATACCACACATTGTGAAACCACTGACGTACTTAATAAATCTTTCAATTAGTGAAGTCATCTTTCCTGAAGAACTGAAAATTGCCAAAATTGTTCCACTTTTTAAATCGGGTGAAGTTAACAACATTGAAAACTACAGACCAATTGCGATCCTGACTACATTTTCAAAAATATTTGAAAAAGTAATAGCTATTAGAGTTACAAATTTTTTTGATACTTTCCGGCTATTCAATGTAAACCAGTTTGGTTTCCGGAAGGGTCTCTCCACTATTAGTGCTATAAACAAATTTTTGAATTTATTGATGAAAATATGGACAACCGGAAAAATGCTGTTGGAATTTTTCTGGATCTCAGTAAGGCATTTGACCTGGTATGTCACAAAACTCTTCTAATTAAAATGGAAAAGTATGGGATACGTGGTCAAGCCCTAGAATGGTTTAAAAGCTATCTAAAGGACTGATATACTACCCACAACCATAGGGATTCCACAAGGGTCAATTTTAGGACCTTTGCTGTTCTTAATTTATATAAACGATCTAAAATGTTCTAACATTTTTATATTTGCTGATGACACATCCATTCTCTGTAGTGATAATACTCTAAGTAATACTATTAACTCATGTAACATCCAAATGCAACATCTTCAGTCATGGTTCTCGAATAATAATTTGTTACTAAATAGCAAGAAATCTGTATGCATTAGATTCAATAACTCTAATACCAATTACAATGAAAGTGTTGTAATTAAATCAAAATGTGGCTCCTTGCGACAAGTTGAGTCTACTAAATTTTTAGGATTATATATATCCGAGGATTGCAGCTGGAGAACACATATTGACTTTGTCTGTAGGAAAATCGCTACTACTTGTTACTGCATAAAGCAACTATCTCATATAGTTGATACTGAATCCTTAAAAATGTATTATTATGCACAATTTCACTCAATCGTATCTTACGGTATAATTGCGTGGGGACATTGTGGTGAGAGTTTAAGAGTATTTACACTACAGAAAAGGGCCATTAGATATTTAGTTGGCATCGGATATAGGGCTAGTTGCAGGGGCTATTTTAAAGCTATGCAAATTCTAACAGTACCATCAATATTTATAATGCATCTCTTATTGTATGCTAGATCTAATAGAGTTAAATAATTGAAATATCTACCACTCATATAACACAAGAAATAATCAGACCCTGGAGAGTCCTCGACATCATACCAGTCCTAAATATTTGGCTATTAAAGTATATAATAAATTACCTCACCAATACAAGTCTTTAAATCAGAAAGAGTTCAAAACAAGTATTAAAGGTATGTTAATTGAAAAATCTTATTATTCTTTTAATGAATATATGACTGACAGTCTGTGATATCACTACAATTTATTATAATTTATTATATTTCATTAGTTTTATTCAATATTGTTTTATGACCATATTAAGATGATCATATCTTATGCTTGCATATTTAAATGTACTCTTGTATATTTGTTTGTTTGTTACACTTGTTATTCTTGTATCTCGTTATTTAGAACTTTGTAAATTTTACATTTTATACATTTTATTTATTTATACTTGACCTGTCCTATATTATGTAAACATAATCGAAATGGACGAATAAATACTTACTTACTTATACATTGTGGTTTTCGTAAAATATTAAATATTGACACTATGAGTTAAAATCTTTTTGACATGTTTTACATCGTTGGAAAGAGAAAAAATAAACGGAATTAATGGTGTCATGAGATTTGTTCTTTTCATTTTTGCACAAGTGCGTATGAGAAAAAAATAGATATTAAGCGAGATATTTGGTGTAATAATAATAATTTTTTTATTAGCCAGGGTTGATACAATCTGTACATATGGCAGGTCAGATATATTTACATTAATAAAATAGTAATAAAATATTTAATATATAATACAATAGTTATATATATACGTTAATAAAAAAGAAAGAGTAAAATAACAGTAACAATATACAGTAAAAAGTGTATAGGTACAAAAACACTAAAAACAGAAATAGACAAACAAAAACACGAAGTTAAGTACCACTTGGTCCGTCATGCACACATACCTACAATCTAGTTGTAACTATGCATGCACACAGATGCACATGGCCATCAAATTAAGATAATCACACTATAACCTTGGATCACAGCTATACAATATATAATTTGCTGATTTGTCTAATGAAAATTGAAAAATAGGTCACTCATCATACATATTCATCTATTCTTTAGGAATGTTTCGAATTCACCTAGATTATAAAAACAGTTATCGATTAGAAGTTTCTTTATGCTTTTCTTGAATGATACGGGAGTATTTGAACATTTAATATCGGCTGGGAGCAAATTATAGAAGGTGCAGCCAGAATACAGCGGTGACTTTTTGTAATAGGTATGTTTAAAGCTGTTAATAGCAATATTATTCCTGTTGCGTGTGTGGTATGTGTGCACATCAGCAACGGTGACGCTGTTGTGTTTCAGAGAGTGAATGTAACAGAGCAATTTTAACAGGTATATACTAGTGACAGTTAATAATTGTTTATTTTTAAATACTTGCCTACAGGACTCTCGATATGTTAGACCAAATATTAATCTAATTATTCTTTTTTGGGTGATAAACATCTGTTCAGTTTCTGTTGTACGGCCCCAGGAGATTATGTTAAAGGACAATACTGAGTATACGTTGGCATAGTACACATTCAGCAGAGATTCTTCTGTCAAGGTATTTTTTAAGGTGACTAGAGCAAAGAAAGACTTATTTAATTTCGAACATACATGGTCAACTTGATCTTTCCAACAGATTTGTCGATCAATGTAGGTGCCTAGAAATTTGGTCGAGTTAGATATTTCTAGGGCGGCGTTATTTAGGTTGAACGATAGGGACTCTGAAGGATTTTTATATACTCCTGTGAATTCAATACAGACTGTTTTGTTTACATTAATAATTAGATGGTTGGAGAAGCACCAGTAAAAATATTGCTGCAATACATTATTGACCTTCAGGTTTAGGTTATGCTTACATTTGTCAGAGATTAAAATAGTATCATCAGCATACATAAATACTCTACCTTCCTGTATATGGTTAGGCAGGTCGTTTATATAGAATAGAAAAAGTAAAGGTCCAAAGACACTACCTTGCGGAGTGCCAAGCTCTACATCCAGAGGTTGAGAATAGGTTTTTTCAAATTCAACTAGTAGTTGTCGTTGCGTTATGAATGAAATAATCCAGTCATTAATGTTTCCTCTTATACCAAGCCTATCCAATTTGCATGACAGAAACTTAGGATCTAGGGTGTCAAATGCTCTAGACAAGTCAAAGAAGACTCCAACAACATTTTCATTCTTGTCTAGCTTATCAATTGGGTAACTTCAGCTGTTTGCTGTCTCCGTGGACAGGCCTTCACGGAATCCATGCTGGCAAGTAGTTAAAAGCTTATTTTTATTTAAATAGTATGTTAATCTGTTGGACACTGCCTTTTCTATTATTTTAGAGAAGGGACTCTAGACAGAAATCGCTCTATAATTCATAAGACAGGGATCTCCTTTTTTAAATATTGGGATAGTTCTTGCTATTTTTCAATCGATCAGGAAAGCAGCCCTCAGATATTGATTTATTTATAATTATTGTTAGATTATGACTAATTTCAGCATAGCAATCTTTGACAAGTCGAACTGGAATTCCGTCCAGGCCAGAAGATGTTTTATTCTTTAACTGTAAAATAATAGTCTGTATTTCATTTTCTGTATAAGGTGTGAAAAACATTGAAAATGGTGTCCAGTCAGACAGGCTGCAACTGTTTCGACTTTGGGAGAATAATAACTCTACTTGTTCTTTCACTGAGAGCGCGAAGTGTTTAGCGAAAGTATTAGCAATTATTTCGCTTTCTGTAGTCTCTTTGCCATCTATAAGAAAGCAGTAAGGTGCTGCAGAGGTTTTCTTCCTATCTAGTTTGTCATTAACAATCTCCCACAATTTCTTAGTTTTATTACTTGCACTGTTTATTAAATTTGAGTAATATCTTTTCTTTTCTTCAACAATTTTCTTGTTAAATTGTTTTTTTAAATTTTTATACCGATCATGGATATTCCCATCCGGTGAGCTTTTCCTAAACCAATTTAAATATTTTAAATTTTGAGCTTCATCAAGCATTCCTCTAGTGAATTTAAATTTTTCGCACTTATTATCGTGATTTATAGTTTTTTTTATGGGGTGAGAAATTTGGAAACACCACTGAAAATGAGTCCAGAACATTTCAAAAGCTCGATTTGTATTTATCGAGTCATCCAAAGTTGGATGGTCGATGTTAAATAAATGTTTAAATTCCCTTATGGTGTTATCGTTAATTATTATTCTGCGGTATGATATGTTTTTTTTATCATCTTCACTATTTACTGACACGACTTGCCTCCATTTATATAGTTGAGCAGATTGGTCAGACAGCCCAGGGTCAAAAACTACATGGGATTTACTGTCAATGTTTGTTACCAAATAGTCTATAGTAGTAGAGCTGCTTCCCCTAATAGTGGTGAACACTCTTGTTGGTTCTTCAATCAAGGAATCTAGTTGAAAAGAATCAAACAAATCATGTAACTTTTTGTTTCGAATGTCTTTGTTATTTAGCTTGTCTATATTTAAGTCACCACAGACAATTGTTTTTTTATATTTACTGTTTGCAAAATTGAGTATTTGCTCTAGTCGTGTAAAAAATACGTCATAGTTAATGACTGGGGGCCTATATATTGTAATAATACATACCTCTTTTTCGAAATCAATCGCAGCACATTCTATAACTTGCTCACAGGACAATTCATTAATAAATCGAACTTCTTTACAATTTTGGATTAAATTATCCCTCACAAAAATTACGACTCCACCATGACTCGTCAAACGTAAAACAGACAGACGGTATATGCCCATTTGTTAAAACCCACTTTACACACTCATTACAAAACAGGATGCTGCGGCTCTCTGTGAGACTTTAGAAAGCTAACACGGACAAATACGGTTCCTACAGTCAACCACACTCTGCGTTTTCTGCAGTTATGCCCCTTTTCAAGTTGTTCCCACAGAAGTTAATTTTCCTTTTTTTTTCTTACTATACATTAATGATATTTCCAAACTACCGACATCATAAACGTTTACGCTCTTTGCTGACGTTGCCGCTATCCAGTAGCTGTGCATAAAACTCGGTAAACTAAAAATTTCCAGTTTACTTTTTCTAAATAACTCAATATTAAGGCAGATATTTTGTCTCTTCTTCCAGAAAATTTAGAAAATGATAGCCCTTTAGACGTTAACGAAGTTACTGACAAATTACTAGAAAGTAAGGAAGACGCTAACGATGACAAGGAGGATGACTTTGTTCACATAGACACGAACAAGGAGCTGAAAGACTTTATCCACAATGTTATAGTAACCAATGCTAGCGTCGATATGAGCAGCTTAGGTAATATATGCCAAACTTCTTTTTCTATCAGAAAATTTAATGTAACACCATACCACTTGTCAAAATCCCAAAAAATCTGTTAAACTGTTTGCACTGTGTGTTTATGTAATGAATATGTTTTTACAGATAGCAAAGGCTAATAAAGATTATTTACTTTTAGGCAACGAGAGTCCAATGATCAATAATTTGGATGCAGTAACTGAAGAGAACAATTCCTCATTAGATACTTGTATAGAAACCCACGGTTTAGCCTCTCCTGCCAGATCTGCTTGCGTTTCGCCGGCCAGCTCGAATGGAGGAGTATATAGCGTAAGTATTCATGACCGAGAGGCCCTGGTAACGTCTCATTAACTAACTGCAGAGTTGACGAATCTAGTCTCGGCTTGTACTTTGTTTTCTGGTCATCTGGGATACAAAGCTATGTTTAGCAACTTCGTTTTTATATTTGCAGCAAGAACTGTTAGAAACGTTTGGGTTGAATTTACACAGGATAGAGAAGGATGTGCAAAGGTGCGACAGGAATTATTGGTACTTTATGGAGAAGGAAAATTTGGATAAATTGAGGAACGTAATGTGCACGTAAGTACAGAACAATAATAATAATATAATAATAATAATAAAAATCTTTATTGTGTTAAGTACAGATATGTAAATATGCATACAGAACACAAAGGGCACACTGTTCGTTATAAACGTTCTTCCACAGGACCAGACAGAGATATAATATCTATATAAAATATAAAAAATCTAACTTACATATACAATAATTTCTTAAGTATACTACTATAAAAACACTTCTGATAAGTCATTGAATACTTAAAATATTAAAAAACAAGCAAGGTAAATAGTCACGTAAAAATAAAAATACAAATACAAATACACATAAAAATTAAAATACAACCACATAAATTGCAATCTAATGTGAATCACTGACTTGCTGAGATGTTATCACCTGTCTGTATTTAGCTTTAAAAATATGTGGTGCATTATAACTAGCTAGTAGATTTGAGTATATGGGATTATTTAAACAATCAACTGAAACATAACTAAAGGAACATTTAAATTTGGAAGTTTTGTGTTGGTATATGTTAAATAAGGCATTATTTCTTAAATTTAAACTATGTATGTTTCTTCTAGGGATTAACAACTCATATAAGTATTCTGGGCATTTATATACAAAGATTTTCATAAGGAACACTCCAAGTAAATAACGGTATCTATACTCAACTTTCAGATGCTTATGATCATTATATAAGGGTGTTATGTGGTCATATTTTTTTGTCTGGTATACAAAACGCATACATGCGTTTTGAGCCACTTGTAGTTTGTGCTTATAGTTTGAGCATAAAAAGTTATAGTACATTGGTAAGCAATAATCAAACTGTGGGACTCGATTAGCCTATATTTAACATCTGCAGGGAGTAAGCATTTAAATGAATACAAAGATTTTAGTTTTATATAACATGCCTTTAACTGATGTGAAATGTGCTGCTCGAAATTTAGCTGACTGTCAAATGTAACTCCTAAGTTTCTAACGTGTTCTTTGATAGGTATTTCTACATTGTCTATATGCACAGTTGAAAAATTAAATTGTGCGACTTTACATAATATTCGTTGATTACCCGCAAATAGTACACCGCTTTTATTGGCATTAAGCACCATAGCATGATCCTGTGACCAGTTCAGTATTCTGTGTAAATCATCATTTAGATGTCGCAATGCAATATTTGTGTCCGAGGGATCAAATGACGTCATCAGTTGTACATCGTCGGCATAAAGATGAACATTACAGTACAGTATTGCCTTTGGTAGATCCGAAGTATATATGGTGAATAGGATGGGACCTAAGATGCTTCCTTGAGGAACCCCTATGTCGACTGATATTTTGTTAGGTGACCTACTGCCATCAATATCTACAATTAGAGACCTGTTCCTTAGGTAATCTTCAAACCAGCAGCAGAACAATGGGTCTAGTCCTATGTAATGTAATTTTGCTAGTAGCATATTATGGTTTATTAAATCAAATGCTTTGCTGTAATCTAGCAGGACTATACATGACGCCTTTGACTGATGCATAGCTGCTGTTAAATCATTAGTTACCTTGTAAGTGCAGAGCAAGTGCTATAGTGTGGTCTAAAGCCAGATTGTATTTTTGGCAAGATATTACGACTATTTATGTGTGTTAACAGCATTTTGCATACTATTTTTTCAGCAATTTTTGAGAGGATAGGTATTAAGTGAATTAATCTCAAATCATTATATGTCACCGGGTTTGGCTTTTTAGGCAATGGCTTTACTATTGAAGTTTTCCATATGGATGGGAATATACCTAGTTGCATAGAATCATTTATTGTTTTTGTAACTACGCCAATGATGAATGGCAGAATAAATTCAACCATTGTCATACTGATGTTGTCAACGCCCATTGCTTTGGATTTTATTTCCCTTACGGCAGTTCGAACGTCTTCCTCTTGTGCTACAGTAAAAGTTGATGGGTGGTCTTCGGAAATTGTATTATGCTCATAAAATAATAGTAAATCATTGTTAATTGGCTGCATATATTGATTCATATCACTAGCTGCTTTAACTAACTCATTTAGATCTTTTAAATGATTAGGAAGGTCCATGTTTCCCTTGTTACAAATACCCCACTGCCTAAATCTGTTCCACATTTGTTTAGAATCATTAACATCATTTTTCGCATTGATAAATATGCTTTTCAAACCTGCTATAGGTTAACACGGTCACTGTACTTAAAATTAGTTTTAAAAGCTACGTAATATTTTGAATTAAAGACACCTTTTCTGTTAGTTACGTGTGGGAGCACCTGGACATCGGCTATATGCAAGGCATGTGTGACCTGGTGGCTCCCCTACTCGTCATTTTCAACGACGAATCCCTCACGTACGCCTGCTTTTGCCATTTGATGGAGCGAATGGTGGAAAATTTTCCCAACGGCAACGCCATGGACTGCCACTTTGCCAACATGCGATCGCTTATCCAGATTCTGGATTCGGAGATGTACGAACTGATGCACGCGCACGGCGATTACACACACTTCTATTTCTGTTACAGGTGAGTGGCCATGCCCGTTTGTAATTTTACTTTAGGATCATTTTTGTGTAATTAAATTCCAAGAGCCGTTTAAATTTGAAATATCCAAAATGGCGCCCTTGTACAGAATGTGCCAAAGTTCTGGATTTCATAATTACTGCTCTATTTGAATTGGTAGAAAAAACATTTCTGTAACAATTTTCTTCGTTTTCAGTTCTGCATGATCCAAAAATATTTGAAATTGCACAGGGTGTTCCATCTTTGTTGTATCTGTACCAAAGTTCTAAATCTGTAAAATAAAATCACCCTCATACAGGGTGATTCTAAGAAAATCGCAAATAATTTTTTTTTTTGTTGTGACGACTATTTCACTTAATGTTGCTAATACATAATGCAGTTTGTTGCATTACTTTGAAATAAAGGGTGTTTATTATTGTTACTTGAAGTAAATAAAAATAATAATAATATAATAATAATTTCTTTATTTAGCTAATGAAAGCTATACAATTCCACATACATCATTCTTGCATCTTATTATAGTATATATATATATATATATATATATATACATAAACAAAATAGATAAAATAAATAAAATATAATAAAGTAGATGAAATAGAATAGATGAAATTCATTACGGAAAGCAAACAGATTTAGTGCCATTTACATAGAATATAATAAAGTACTAAGTATTGTACAACACAATATAATAAAAATACATACAATACATAATAAAATACAAATATACACTTACATGATTTATATATACATCCACACCTTATCTGTTTCATACAGGTAACGCTCTTATATATTTAACACAGATTTGAAAAACGGTTAATAGATATGTTGGAATGTTTTATATGATTTGGTAACTTATTATATTCTTTAATACCTTTACAAAACAACGATTTATTGGTTACTGATGAATAATGCCTATTTACATAAAAATCATTTATTTGACGAGTGTTGTAATCATGCATGTCTCCAACATATGTTAATTTATTATACAAATAGTTCGGTAATAATCCGTTTTTTACTTTATGGATAAATTGGAGGGTTCTCAGCAGAATTCTTTGTCTTACAGTCATAAATCCTAATGCCTCTAACATATTATGTATTGGAGTATACCTATTGCATTTTAATATTACCCACATTGCCTTATTTTGCATTTTTTGCAACATTTGAAGTTCATTGTTATTTAAGAAGTGCAAAATAGTTGAGCAATATTCAAAGTGTGGTGCGATTATAGTTTTGTAGACTGTTAATCTAGAAAACATCGATAGATTCTTGGATATTCTCCTTAGGTAATTGATTTTTTTTGCCACTTTTTTAACAATATAGGCAGCATTTTGTTTAAAACTCAACTGTTCATCTAAAATCACTCCTAAATATTTTATTTCAGCAACTTTTGTTAATGCCTGATTATTTAGTTTAACACAATCTGTTAGTACACTTTTATTTAGTTTATATTTTTTCCCGATACACATCAATTTACATTTATCAATATTTACTTTAAGATTATTTTCACATAATCACATATATATATATATATTAGTTAGCTCAGTATTTATGATATTTATAATTTCGTTTACATTTTCACCCGATATGTATAAGATAGTGTCATCTGCAAAGAGATGTATTTTACAATTTGTTATTGACTTAGCAATAACATTAATGAAAATTATAAATAATATAGGACCTAAGACTGAACCTTGAGGTACACCAAATTATGTTTCTTTTTCACCGGACACACTTGTACTATACTTTGTTCTCTGACTTCTTGTAGTTAGATAGGATGTAAACCATTCTAACACCAAACCGCTGATGCCAATATTTTCTAACTTTGAGAGAAGTAGTTCTCGGTCTACTGTCTCAAAAGCTCGTTTGAAGTCTAAGAATACTGCCACAATAATGTTGTCCTTGTCAATTTCTTTCACCCAGTCATCTAATATACACTGTAGTGCACTTTCACATGAATGTGCACCTCTAAACCCTGATTGCATCGAGATAATTGTGTTATTTTCTTCAAGATAATTTATTAGTTGCTCTTTAACGGTCAATTCCAAAATTTTCTCACAGATAGGTAACGAGTTGATAGGGCGATGCTGTTCACTTAGTGCAGTATTAATCACTTTTGGTATTGGTGTGACAAGTGAACTCTTCCATTTTCGTGGAAAAACTCCTGTCTGTAGTGAGCAATTTATTGTGTCTAAAAACCTATTACCAATCACTTCGAATGAAGACTTTATAACATGTGCGGGAATTCCATCACTCCTCGATTTATTAGGTAATGCAGTGATAATTTTTCTAAGGTGATTCATTTCTATATGTTTAAATTCAGTAAATCTGTTTCTTACTCTATTCTCATTTATGCCATAGATGTTGAATTTAGGTATATTTTGGATAATATCCATGATGCTCTCTATAAAGTAAACATTGAATTTTTCCGCTATCTCCATCTCGTCATGAATTTCATCTTCATCAAATTTAATAAACTTAGACACATTTTGAGTTTTTGTCTTAATAATTAGTTTAAGTGTCTTCCACATCAGTTTTGTGTCACTTTTGCAATTATCTATCTTTCTTTCATAATAGTTTTGTTTTTGTTTTCTTATCATTGAAGTTACTTTCTTTCTTTTTTCCTTAAATGTATTCCAATCCTCTTCATTGCATGTGATCCTATAGCTGTCTCATATTTTATGTCTCGTTCTTTCATGGCCTGTATAATTTCTTCAGTAATCCATTTTTTGTCAGCATATTTGGGCGGTATTAAAATTTCTCTCATGGGGCAAAGTGTGTCAAAACAATTTGTGATATTATTCATCAGATTTTCAACCAAAATATTAATGTCCGTTAAGTTATTATCCCATTCCGTATTTATCAATAGATTCTCAAAATCATTTACATTATAATTTTTGAAGCTTCTAAATAGTCGCTTTGTTTCACCTAATTTTCGATCAGGTGTTTGAAGGATTACTGTTATGAAGGCATGATCTGTAATTTTTGGAATATGATGTACTCTATGAGCTATATTATCACAATTCGTTATTAATAAGTCAATGATCGTTGGGGAAGTTTTTGTTATTCTGGTTGATTCATTTATTAACTGTTTAAGTCCATTTTCCATCACCATTTTTGATAATTGGTTTGAATAAAATGTGTCTTGTGACATGTCTATGTTGAAGTCACCTATTACGATGGTATCTATGCTGTTAGAGCTGTATTCTTCAAATGTTTTTTCAATATAATGTAAAAAGTCTGCCGTACTTGCACAGGGGAGTGATATACTCCTATTAGAATATAACTTTTCAATTTAATTTGGACTTTTACTACTAAACACCATATATTTTTGTCGATTGTAAAATTTGGAACATTATTTCATTTTTTAGTAAAGCAATCTAAATGCTTGCCCTTGCGTAAAAGATATTTGTTGTATAATGTTATAGGCTGGGACAAATTAGCTACGATGGGGTGGTCAGACAATTTGAACAACAGTTTTCAGGATTTCAATAAGTGACGTTACCGTTAAAAGTATTGCAACAGCATTTTCAAGAACTGGGGCCATTGAAAATTGAAAGAAAGAGAAGAAAAGATTGGACGAAGATGATGCGGCGTCAGTTTTGGCTTTGAACGACATCAGAGCAAATGGCAAAATTTCATTAAGACGTAGGGCAGCAGAAATTGGCATGAGCAAATCACATTTACAAAGAATATTTAAAATAAATTAGATAATTCCGTAAAATCCTAAATTTTGTCGAAGGAAAACGATTTGACTTTTGTTTATGGATTGGAGAGAAGTGTCTCACGGAACAACTCTTTTGATAAGGAGTTACTTGAACAATACATTTGGGGAAAAATGAATTGGTAGATTTGGGTTACAGCCATACCCATGAAGAAGTCTGGATTTGACAATAATTGTTAACGGGTTAATGGGTTTCCGTAAAAAATACTCATGTGAAACAGCATTACAAATCACATTATGCAATATTAAAGCTAGCTTAGATAACAACAAATATGTTATTACTGTATTTCTGGATTTAAAGAGAGCCTTTGAGACAATAGACAGAAAGATTTTGTTATCAAAGTTAGAACAATATGGTATTGATGGTAAAGTTCTTGATTGGATTAGTGATTATTTACAATATCGCGAACAAAGAGTCCGTTATAATGATAAAATATCAGATGAAATAGATAACGATTTTGGAATTCCTCAGGGTAGTGTGTTAGGCCCTCTCCTATATCTATTATATATTAATGATATTGAACTGTTTGTAGAATGTGAATTCCTTAACCTTTTTGCTGACGACACTTTAATAACATGTAGTGATGTTAACTTGGAGGCAGCCATCCAAAAGCAAGATGCGATGATATTTACCACGAAATATAAATACGGTTTTCTAGATATTGACAATATAAAACTGAAAATTAATGATGATCAAATTGAGATCGTATCTACAGTAAAATATTTGGGATTTCAACTTGATAATTTATTGAGTTTTGGTAGGCACTTTGACTACATTTATAAAAAAGTAGGAAAAAAACTTTATTTCTTCAGCCGAATATCCCAAAATTTATCAATAGAAACTAAAATTATGGTTTATAGTTATATTATTCAGGCTCATTTTGATTACTGTGCATCTATTTTATTCTTATTTAATCTTAATAAATGAAATATTTTGTAAAAACTGCAAAATTGTGGAATGAGAGTAATTCTAAAAACAAGTCGTCTTACCCCAATCAAATCCATGTTAAACTCTCTTAATTGGTTTCTGTGGAAAACAGATTGTACTATTTCACCATGATTTTTGTGTTTAAGATTGTAAATTGTATAGTTCCAGATTATTTTCAACAATATATTACTTTCAACAAAGATGTGCAAATGTGTAATACTCGGGATATAAATAATATTTATATTTCAAGAACTCATTATTGCTGCACTATGAATCCGTTGATCTTTAAAGGTTTCCATAAGTTAATGAGCTACCAGACTCTGTAAAAGAATCTATAACTTTAAATAGTTTCAAAAACAAATTAAAGAAATTTATTAAGAGCAAATAGGATGTGAATAAATATAATTATCTATTTATTATGTATTTCATTTAATTCTTTAGAGTATTAAAATTAGCACACTTAAGAATATTTTAAAATTTATGTTTTATACAATTATTGTTTACAATTAGTAATGTGATATTAATTGTAATTTAATTTTACATGTATATTAGGTTTCCTAATTCAATAAAGTTCTATCTATCTATGGGTTTTTACTTTTGGGCAAACTAAAACAACAAGTTTTTACAGACAACAGTGACAATGATTTGGGAAGATTAAAAAACAAAATTACTGATGTGATTAGAGCCAGCCATACCTCTTGCAGAAATTAGAAGTTACAAATAATTTAGAAGAAGGGTGAAGTTATGTAGTAATTTAGGTGGGACATTATTTGAATGGTTTTTAGGTGAATTTGTTGAAATTGTTAATTGTGTTAAAAAATAAAAAACTTTAATTTTAGTATTATTATTTCATTTCGTTCAAATGCAATGAAAGTTGACATACGGCTCAAACTTGTTTCTGCCTAGGTGGTTCTTGTTGGACTTCAAGAGAGAACTGGTGTATCCCGATGTGAACGCAACCTGGGAGGTCATTTGGGCTGCGCAACAGGTCGCTTCAAGCCATTTTGTGCTGTTCTTGGCGTTGGCCCTATTGGAAACCTACAGGGATATTATTTTATCGAATGGGATGGACTTTACTGATATTATCAAGTTTTTCAACGGTAAGTGTTTAACATTATACTCGTCGTAATCGTTTGGTAACATCCTATTATTACCTGCATTTGTTTCTAGAAATGGCAGAACGACACGACGCTCAAGCGGTGTTAAAAGTTGCGAGGGAGTTGGTATTACAGCTCCAGTTATTGATAGAGAATAAGTAATTAGACACAATAAAAGTAAGTTAACGACTACCCTTGAAGGGCTAAGGACAACATAGCAAGTTTTTTATTTAAGCTCCTTTTAGGACCGATGGTGGGCAATTTAAACTGTTAGTAATTAATTTAGAGACGTGAAGTAGTTACAAAATACTGTAATATACAGCGTGGATCGTAAAATTATTCAAAGCGATGATAATGGGAAGAGAAATCTCAGGATAAAGTTGGATCAGCTTAAAAAAATTAGGGTTGGTTTATGGTTGTTTAATGTAAAGCTATAAACAGTCTGTAATTAAGAAATTCTAAACAAAATTTCTCGCTTCCCATTGTTATGGTAAACTGTGAAAGTGAAAGTTCTCTATAGATTCACGTTGTATAATAAAACCCAGTTTTTCCTAGCCAAAGCAACAAGATTTCCAAACAGGTCGTTCTTTAATCAACCAACTTCTAATCTTTTAAACACTTTTCAAAGTTGTTTTAATATATAAGTATACAGAAGGGAATATGTCAAAAATCGGTTTTCATTATTAAACATGTCGAAGGTGGGTCCAAATAAATTACTCCCAAAGTGTCAGTAGTGAAGTACGGTAATCGAAGTGTTATAGATGAAGTAGATTCTTCCGGGTCTTGCCGTGGTCGTCGAACTTGACTTGACGTTTCGCTGATCATCCTGTCAGCTTCTTCAGAAGGATTCTAAAGACTGAATCTGTTGTGTTACACTCCTCGTTATATACCTAGGCGCCGCTTCACTTCGCTGGTCATTGGTCGCGCTTGGTTCATTTCGCTGCTCATTCATCATGTTTGGTTGACCGTGACTTACTACGGTGCTGGTACTTGGAAATGCCAGTCTCCACGTGTTACTAAGTCGATACCCATCCTCTCTGTTAAAGTTGTTCACGTTTTTCATTATTTCCAGTGATTCCCTAATGATTCGCGGATAATAGCGCGTATTCCTGTCTAATATATTGACGTCCTCGTAGTCGATTTTATGGTTCTCGTTATTATGGATATGTTCTGCTATCGCCGACCTATCCGTGTATCCAAATCTGGTATTTCTCTGGTGTTCTTTGATTCTGCACTGGATACTCCGTCCTGTTTGTCCCATGTAGCTCTTACCACATGTGCACTTCAACTGGTAAACACCTTTTGATAACAGTTTGGGGACAGGGTCTTTGACTGAGGGAAGCATCTGCTGTATTTTCTTCACTGTTCGAAACCGTACACCTACTTTCCTTTTGAATAAAATCTTCTTCAGCCTATCTGTGACTCCCGCGACGTAGGGTAGGCATGCATACGTTGTTGGTTGTTGTTCTTCTTCTTCTGTAGTTCTCCTCTGGTTATTTACTACTCGTTGTATATTGCTTTGACTGTATCCGTTCTTCTCTAAAACTTGTTGGACATTCTGTAGTTCCTCGGGTTTGTTCTCGTCGTCGCATATTGTGTTGGCTCTGTGGACCAAGGTTCTAATTAACACTCTCTTCTGTTGTGGATGGTGGTGAGATGTCGCATGTAGGTAACGATCGGTGTGCGTTTTCTTTCTGTAGACACCATGGGCCAGCTTGCCATTGTGTGACCTTTTTACTAATACATCTAAGAAAGGTAAAGGTCCATCGTTACCTACACGTGACATCTCACCACCATGTGACATCTCACCACCATCCACAACAGAAGAGAGCGTTAATTAGAACCTTGGTCCACAGAGCCAACACAATATGACGATGACGAGAACAAACCCGAGGAACTACAGGATGTCCAACAAGTTTTAGAGAAGAACGGATACAGTCAAAGCAATATACAAAGAGTAGTAAATAACCAGAGGAGAACTACAGAAGAAGATCAACAACAACCAACAACGTATGCATGCCTACCCTACGTCGCGGGAGTCACAGATAGGCTGAAGAAGATTTTATTCAAAAAGAAAGTAGGTGTACGGTTTCGAACAGTGAAGAAAATACAGCAGATGCTTCCCTCAGTCAAAGACCCTGTCCCCAAACTGTTATCAAAAGGTGTTTACCAGTTGAAGTGCACATGTGGTAAGAGCTACATCGGACAAACAGGACAGAGTATCCAGTGCAGAATCAAAGAACACCAGAGAAATACCAGATTTGGATACACGGATAGGTCGGCGATAGCAGAACATGTCCATAATAACGAGAACCATAAAATCGACTACGAGGACGTCAATATACTAGACAGGAATACGCGCTATTATCCGGGAATCATTAGGGAATCACTGGAAATAATGAAAAACCTGAACAACTTTAACAGAGAGGATGGGTATCGACTTAGTAACACGTGGAGACTGGTATTTCTAAGTACCAGCACTGTAGTAAGTCGCAGTCAACCAAATACAACGAATGAGCAGCGAAGCGAACCAAGCACGACCAATGACCAGCGAAGCGGCGCCTAGGTATGTAACGAGGACTGTAACACAACAGATTCAGTCTTTAGAATCCTTCTGAAGAAACTGATAGGATGATCAGCGAAACATCAAGTCAAGTTCAACGACCACTTCAAGACTCGGAAGAATCTACTTCATTAGACAATGGCCGTGAAAACCTGCATTCTACTATGAAGTGTTATAGAATTTTTTGTAGAGATTCCAAACTTTGGGTAGTTGTTAATTGTCTTAAAAATAAGATATTATTAATTTGGATTTCCCCATCCGTGAGAATGCAGAAGTGCTGTCGCACCCAGAAAATCCATGGTGAAATCCAATTATACACGCAAGATCAGCGTATTTGAAAGATTTTTGAGTCAATAATTTTTTACACATTTTGCCATGTGCTGGTTTTTCAAAATAATTTTTTTATACGAATATGTCTTTCAAATCCGCACACCTTTGAGTTAAAATGACCAGAAGATCGATATATTCCCCAACGATTATGATGTCTCTATATTTTCTGCTCTTTTCTTTTAGTTAAAGCGACGCCAATTATATCAGGATCAGCATGTCGTCGCATTTTTTTATAGTAGCTGATTTTTTTTTCCTCGAAGCTTGTAAGTGTTTACATTAGTAGTTACGAGTATATTCAGAAGAGAATTGCTTACTTTATTTGCAGGACTATTGACAGTTAATTCAAATGGATCCACCTTCTGCATCGTTTCCAGATATTTTTACTGTACCCATTACATATAACATAAGAAAACCTAATCCGATTACCTCATATGAATAGAAAAATAAAGAGATTAATTAGTCAAATATTTTATACGAAAAAATAATGAAAAATGTGCCAAAAAATAGCATACAACGTAACTAGGTAATGTAAGATTTAAAAAATTTATTTTTGTTAAGGAGATATTACTTCTTTCATTGTACTGGCTAGCGCTTCTATTTTTATAGATTGTTTTTTAAAAGTCTCTTGCTTTTATGTAAATCATCTCGAGATAAAGCAAGTGTCCGCACATTGTTCCCATTTTGATGTACCACAGTCTTTCTCTCTGTGATCAGTCGGCCAACTTCTGATGATATAATGTGTGTTAATAGAAACTCCGAAGGAAAATAATTGGAGTTACTTGAATTCTGTAAAATCAATTGTCAGAATGTTAAATGGTTGCAAATGAACTCAATGAGGAAGTTGCATGTTATTTTTTTATATCACAGATAAATAGACAACGGAAAAATATGCTTCCTCATATTTTTCCTTTTTTATTATTTTTGTTAAAATTGAGGGCGAAAAAATTATTTATTTTAGCCAAATATAAAACCATTGAAACACTCTATCCGTGCCGGTTGACGTCACTCGTGCCCGGTGACGTCACGTTGTTATTGTTGAAATGTTGAAACAGCGAAATAACCCAATAAAATGGGAAAATTTGGATGAAATAATTCAGAGCGGGCTGGAATTTTGGGAACTTGGACTTATTTTGTGGTACCTTTTAACATATCAAAAGTCCCCGTCCGTTAAACACTGGCGGCGGGGTGAAAATAGGTAAATAAAATCAATTTTTCGCAAAAAACTCGAAAAGTATCGATTTTACTGTAAAATATGTACACATGAAAATTATAGGTAATAAAAATCCGCACAATTTCGTTTTTCTTTTAACTATTGGAGCCGAGATAGATTTTTTTTGAAATTCTGACAGTTTTGCGACGCGCGCGTTTTTCGCTAAAATCTCGTAAATGGTCATTCGGACAGTCATAGTTTTAGCAATTATCTTTTACAGAATTTAAATACTTCCAAAATAAATTTTTCTAGAGAGCTATTGCTACCCCGTGTATCCCAGGGAATTACAAAAACTTATATTTTCAATACTTTCAGTAATTTCCAGATGATTTTCTTGATTTTGGCCTCAAAATGAAGCCAAGAGGAGGCAGGATGGGTTTAAATCTCATTAACATATAATTCAGACTCTCTGTTTAGTGAGACAGAGATAGTGGTATATCAAAGTCGCGATAACCCCATACACTTCTCTGATCAAATTTTCATTTTCGCCAACTAATGATGCCTTGTATAAAACGCACTACCTAACCCAAAGTTGTATGTGTATATATGTAAAAATATTCATTTTATAAAAGATAAAGAAATATACGATGCACTGTTTGTAGATGTTTCCTTGGTGAACAAAAGTGATGAATCTAGCAGCGAAAAACTATAAACAGGGACATTATATGCACGTTGAACCGCTGAATTGCTAAGCAAAAGCTTCTATACTTGGGCCAATAATTCGAGTCAGTAATTGTGACCAACAAGAATGGAGTGGACAAGCAAGACGGCCGCGCACACACTGCCATAAGCATACTAGAAGCATGTGCCGCTCCGCCTATACATGGGCCAACTAGCATTCCTTTACTGACTCGAATTATTGGCCCAGGTAGAATAGAAAGAATAGGTATTTTAACAAAGCCTTTTTAAAATGGCCAAAGGAATGGGCGAACTTATTAAAATAATTGATTTTCTGATAAATATGGGAATTTTGGCCTACACTCAGTCTAGAAAATGGCATTCGAAGTTCAGTAAAGCAGCATGTGTGGTAAATGAAATATCATTATTCTTTAGGAACAAACCTTCTTGATTTTTTATATTTTATACAATAGCCCAATAAAATGGGAAAATTTGGACGAAATAATTCAGTGCGGGCTGAAATTTTGAGAACAGGCTCATTTCGCGGTACTTTTTGACATATTAAAAGTCCCCACTCGTAGACGCTGGCGGAGAGGAGAAAATAGGTTAAAAAAATTGGTTTTTCGCAAAAAACTCGGAAAGTATTAATTTGAGTGTAAAATATGTGCACATGAAAATTATAGGTAATAAAAATCCGCTCAATTTTTTTTTTTTTTTTTAACTTCGTAGGACCTATTGGAGCCGAGATAGGTTTTTTTGAAATTTTGACAGTTTTGCAGCGTAACGGAAATGCGCGCGTTTTTTGCTAAAATCTCAAAAATGGTCATTCGAATCGCAAAATGTTTCAAATGAATGTTGTAGAGAATTCGATTACGAACAATTTCCTTTTATTTTTCATATCCAATCGATCAATATTGGCAGAGATGAATTTTTAAACATTTTTAGAGCGCACTATCAGAATCCTTGTTTCATGATAAAATCTCGAAAGCGATAGATCGTACGCATATAGTAAATCTAATGAAAGTTAAAGAGAATCAAATATTTAATATGTTGGTGTATGTACAAAATCGTTTTGTAACGAATGGAGCTAAAAGGGAAAAACATAAGAAATTGTCATTTTCAAGTGCATTTAGGCAAATAGCTATTTTTTTATTGGCTTTAGGCAATAATGACACTAAAGGTTTTTCGAAGAGAATTAAATTATCTGTAAAATGAGCTCCAAGTGCCCTTCATATGGTGAATGGTTCACGAGTTATGGCGGTTTAAAGCTATGAGCAAAAATTTCTTTTTTATTATAAATTAAGATTTTCCTGCAAGAACTGTGCATAACAGTTTTTTAAAAATTGGTTTTGACCTATCTTTATTAGTTTATATACCTATGAAAGCCACGCAATAGCATAAGTCGTCCGCAAGGTATATTTTCTTAAAAAAAAAAAGGTTTTTGAAAACTGTTTTTGTTCAGAAAAATTGAACCAATATTATTTTTTAATTCCTTTTTTTTGCATATATCATCGTTTTTGTTTTTTTGACTTTACGACAAAATTTCATAAGACCTAAATGACAGCTTACAATATTTCCTACAAAAAAACACTTTTTGTTGTATTATTTTCAAGTAACAACAAAGAAGTGACGATTGAAAATGCGGTTGATATTTAATTTTTAGCAAACAGGCAATTCTCGTCACGTTTGAAGTACAAAAAAGTACATTTAGTAATATTTTTTCGCTTTTTGAAGTCTTAGAAGTAGTGTTGCAATGGTTACGGTTGGGGAACGGTTTAGTTCACGGTTTTTGCTATTATACGGTTAACCGTAACCATCTATTTTTCACGGTTCTTGCAGGTCTGAACGTACAACTCGCAACAGCAGGCGCGGCGGCACCGATACGGATAAGAGCCTGTTAGTTGACGGTGCAGTTTCTGAAAGCGCGTCCGTCGGATTCTGTGTTGTGTTTGTGTTTTCGCGGTAAAAATGTCGCATACACGTAAAAGAGAAATTAGTTTTCAGTTTAAATATTTTAACTACATTTTTAAATAGGTAGATACAGATGCCTACCTATATTTAAAAATTTAAATAAATGTTTGTTTTCTTTTTTGATCTATCAGCTTTTATTGTTTACAATGTTTCCTTTTTATTTAGATTTAGAACGTTTAATTTTACGCTGTTTTTTTGTAATACCACTACAAAAATGTAGTTTAGTTTTTTTTACGTTTTTGTTTTGTTTTAAATATGACCTTTCAAAGTGTTGTGTTTTATTTTGAAGAATAAAGTTTATTATTTTATCATTATGCGATTCATTTTAAAAACCGTAACCATAACCGTAACCTTAACCGTAAAACCTGAAACCGTTGCATCACTACTTAGAAGTTATTCTGTGAGCATTTCTAAGTCGTTTCATACTAGGCCCATATTATTAAAAAATTGTTATGCACAGTTCTTGCAGGAAAATCTTAATTCTATTTAAACAGCTGTAACTCGTGAACCATCCATCGTATGAATGTCACTTGGAGCTCATTTTACAGATAGTTTAACTCTCGTCAAAAAAATTTTAATGTCTACATTATTACCTAAAGCTAATCAAAAATAGCTATTTGCCAAAATGCACTTGAAAATGACAATTTTTCATGTTTTTCCTTTTTATTTCCATTTGTTACAAAACGATTTTGTACATACACCAACATATTAAATATGTGATTCTCTTTTACTTTCATTAGATACACTATATGCGTATGATCTATCGTTTTCGAGATTTTATCAATTTTATCATGAAACAAGTGTTCTGATAGCGCGCTCTAAAGATGTTTAAAAATTTATATCTCTGCCAATATTGATCGAATGGAAATTAAAAATAAAAGGAAATTGTTTGTACTCGAATTCTCTACAAGTTTCATTTGAAACATTTTGCGACCCGAACGACCATTTTTGAGATTTTAGCGAAGAACGTGCGCGCTTCCTTTCCATCGCAAAACTATCAAAATTTCAAAAAAATACTACTATAAATGATATGCTCTTAATCTCCAGTTGAAAATTGAAATGGCCATCCCAGGCTATTTAAAAAGACAGTTTCCTTGAATATGGGAAACCAAAATGGCAAATAAAACGGTATCAAGCCAGATTTTTAGAATGGATTTTCTGTTAAAGTTGATCAAGATGTTCTCTGATACTGCAATAAAGTATGTTGAATGTGCATAAAATGTCCCGATATTGACAACAGTTGCGTTATTCTTTTTTACTGCCCTGTGAACGTTATAAAATCATATACTATTAAATGTTACAAATATATTTTTACTGTGCTGTTTGTTAATTCTACTATATTTTATGATGCTAAAGTTTATTATAATATAAAATATCACCGTATTATTGACGTATTAAATATATATTTTTAAATCATATATGTGTAACTTGTGCACCTACCTACCTTTATGGTTGGATGTTGGGTTCATTCAATGTAATCTAGTTAAGTATGTAGTAATGTTTTTTTATTAAGAGTTATGTATACTTTGTGAAAGGCAAAGTGTAACTGGAGCAAGCAATGTCTTTTCCTGTAATAATAATAATAATAATAATTTATTCATCACAAAGAGATAATACTACAACATTATCGGCTTATCTGACTAGCCACAAAAAATAGGTAGATTACAGAATTATTATGAAAGCATATACAGGGTGTTTCATAGGAACTGTACACACTTCCAGGGGCGATAGAGGACCACTTGGGTATTCAGGTACGGCCATTGAAATTTTCCTGTCGCTCTTAATTGTTGAGATAGGGTGATAAACTGATTTTGGTTTAAATATATTTTGACCAGAATGAACTATTGATTGGATTTTGTTTAAATCCTAGACACTTTATACACTTATCACAGTTGTTAGGTCGTTAAAACCTAGGTTATTCAATTTATGTAACAGTAAATTATGAGTCACTTCATCAAATGCCTGTGTATATTGCATCGACCTGGTCTCTATTCTCCAAGGCATTCAACAAATATGTCTCATACACTAACAGGTTTGTGACGGTTGATCTACCATGAAGGAAACCATGCTGTTGGCTAGTGATTAATTCCTTACAATATCAGAATAATTGATCATAAACAAGGCTGTCAAACATTTTCGGAATGGAATCGGAAGGGGTACCTTTTTTTTGCCAGAGCGCCAATCTAGAGACCCTCCCACGTTTTCGAGGTCACCGAACACGATGGTGGGGGTCCCACATTTTTTTTCCTCGACAACCCCTTCAAATTGGCAAAAAACCACCCCCAAAGTGCCCTTTTCCGTGAACCCATGTATTTTCTCCAATTTTTCGACTAACTGTTATTCCCTCGAGTAGAACGGAAGGTCCCTCGAGGGATTTGACGTCAGCCACCCCTACACCAGGCTTCCACCCCTCTAGGGGGTTGGAAAATTGATATTTTTTTTGTGAAAATTTTTTTTATATTTAATTGATATTTTACAAGAGGTATTTCTGTGAGGGAGATGACCAGGGTTGTGTAACCATCCCCGGGGATGAATTCCGCCCTCGAACCTTGACACATTTTTCGCACCTACGGATTAGTTCCTCATGGGTAGCTCTTCTAATTGAATCCTGTGATGTGTTTTGCAAAGCATTTCGTACTCTTTTGCATACAATCTTCAATGGTTGGTAATGGGCTCTCATAAACTTTATTGTTAATAGTTCCTCAAATGAAATAATCCAGAAGCGATAAATCGGGCGAGCGAGGAGGCCATAAGAAAGTTCCATTATTGGCAATCCATTGATTATAAAAAGTTTCTTGTAAATAATTATTAATTAATTTAAAAAAAAAATTACCTATACATATTAGCAGAAGAGAAAATTTAATTTACCGTTTAAATTTTCCTGATAAAATTGTAATGCTACCACTCTATCGTTTCTTATGGCACAGTAAACATTGAACTGCCAACTTTCCTGAAAGTTTCGCTCTCTGAACATATGAGGATTTGAGTCACTCCAATAATGCGAATTGTGTCTATTAAAAAGTCCATTTTTAGTAAATTTTGCTTCATCTGTCCATATAATATTTCCCAAATAAGAATCGTGACCCTCAGACCTTATTAGAATAAACTCACAAAAATTCTGTCTTAGGAAATCTGTTTCTTTTAATCTTTGAACCATATGGAATGAAAACGGGTGAAACTTATGTTTTAATCAGATTCTGTGAATTGAATCCTTGCATAGTCCCGATTCCAGAGCAGCTTG
Source organism: Leptura quadrifasciata (assembly GCA_963675555.1). Lineage (NCBI taxonomy): Eukaryota > Metazoa > Arthropoda > Insecta > Coleoptera > Cerambycidae > Leptura > Leptura quadrifasciata. Next base: position 90,791,032 of record OY776680.1, on the reverse strand, counting down.
TCTTAATGACATCCTTGTAAATGTATGAAAATATCCCAGAATGACTATTTCAATGTTTTCGCCATCAACAATAGGCTTTCTTCTTTGCATTTTTGCCTTGACAGAGCCATAATTTTTAAAATTTTCCAGTATGCGTTTTACAGTGTTTGGTGACGGTTTCCGTTTTTCTGGATATGGAGTAGCAAATGTGCTGCAAGTTCTTGATATTACTTTATCACATTCTCCATAAATAATAAACAAATTTAAAAAGTTTTCGTTGGTATAATTTAAACGTGCTGGCATTTTTTGACATAAGATAATGACTGATTGTTTCTAATCATGGCTATTTTGATGAAATGATTACATCAATTCATGAATTTCTAATAAAATCGTAAATATTTCAAAAAGTTGTAACTTTAACCCACACAATGCTAATATCAGAAGAAAGGGAATTCAATTTTACACAACTCGACGTAAAAAAATACAGGGTGTTTCATTTGACCTAAACAAGTTTTCGCGGTTTGAAGTTGACAAAATGTAACGCGAAAAACGGAACACTTGGTATGATATTATTGAATTTATTTCAGTTGTAGAACGTAGTTCTCCTTGTGTTATTTTTATGTGACATGAAGCAAGTGAGGATCTTTTACACGAAGAAAGTTATAACGGTTCTTGCAAACCGTTGCACCTGTCAAATTTTCTATAAAATGTCAAATATCTCTGAAACGGCTAGGTTTAGGTATAGGACATGCTACATATTTTCGACTCAGAATTTCATGCTCTTTTCGAAAACCCTAAAATATGTAGGGTGTTCCATTTGAAATAAGCAAGTTGGTATCGACTTCCGGTATAAGCGGAAGTGCCAGCTGGTTGTAATTATTTTAGTTGGATTTGCCACACCGACATTAGTAATTATCTAAATTTTCAAAATTTTCTGATGCGTTTTTTTCTCTATATCGATTGATTAAGTTCCCGGCGAGGCACCCTGTATAAAATACCCAAAATCGCATGTTCCAAAAAATATACCTAATGCACAATTAACTAACATAAACAAATATGAAAGTTGTCTTGTCCAGTTACACTTGGCATAAATATAAGCAAAGTAAATGTGATTCAACTCTTCATATTCTTTATATTTTATGAGGAAATCTGGGAAAATTCAGTATATGAATAGTTTTTTTGATAGTATTAGGTGACGACGCAGTTAATGTAATTCCATGGTCAACTTTAATCCAGAAGGCTTTGTATTTCTCTTCATGTCAAAAACAAATCAAATCGATAAAATTGCTGTAAAAATTCCTTGCTCAGTTTTTCTAATAAATTGGTGTCATTGGTGGCGCTGACTTAGACATTCTGTATCTGTCGCCTCAGAATTCCTGTCAAATTAATATACTATAACCTCATTTTCTTAAGACATTCTACTTTCATTCATATATATTAAGAGCTAATAAGATTTATGGTGTACTTAGCAAACGAGTCATTGTTTTATTGCGAATTTTGACAAGAGATCGCTTTTCTTAGGGGGAGAAGATTTTAAAAGAGGGTACAGGAGATCTATATGTATATTTTATAAAGCAATTTTAACACTTCATAGTTTTATAGTTGCTTGAATCGATCAAATTTGCATTCAAAGGCTTTTTTAAAACCACACTGTTTTATTAATTCCTTTTAACATTATAATAAAACTGTTACTAAACTACAGCCAGAGACAGTCCAAAGGGTTTTATGGTCAAGTTTTAAGATATACTATAAGGTTTTTCAATAAATCCTTGTAGTCTAGAAATACATTTGATTTCAAATAAACCTAATTTAAAATTAATTAATCTGCAATTAAGGATCCTTTCCCAAGCAACACCAAATGATTCAATAAACGTTTTGATTTCGTTTATACGACTAGTATATATAATGTTTATTGCAACCTATATTCAACGTTCGAATGTCCGCACTACAAACGTATATATTTGTCTTATCATACATTAAATATAGACGTTTTTAAAAACGTATATATATGGTACATCATATTCTAAATATATACGTCTTAAGAAAACGTTATATTGTTATCACATCATATACGAGATATATACTTTTATGTGGAATCTCAAATAAACGTATTCCATATACTTCGATAGTACGTATGATGTAAAGGTTTTTCTCACGGTTATGAAAACCCTTTTCTCCAGTTGCTGGTGTACGTGTAATAAACCTTTATTATCCACTGTAATTCATGCATTCATAGGGTATCCCTGTATGGAATATCTAATACTTACAAACTTTTTTATTTTAAATTTTTTGAGAAAGTCGTTTTTTATAGTGTTGCTTCAGCTTATCAAACTTTTTTTGGCAATGCCAAAATTTAGGTAATATATTCAGAGAATATAAATATCTGACTTCGCGTAAGGTGAACATATTTCAAATTAAAAATATAGAAGTTTCAAAGCCTCATAAAGCTGGTGAACTATAATAATTAAAAGGAAATTAAATATAATCGTAAATTATAATTGTTTTTATTTAAATTTTTTTTCTTTTGAAAATTTGAACTTTTTCTGAAGAATTTAGTTTTTCTCAAAAAATTTAGAATAAAAAGATAGAAAATATCAAGAGATTTTTTATAGGGAATGCACCCTTGTTCTTTAGACCTTTTTTTATATTGTTTTATAAACTAAGGCCTTATTTAATAAATGATTAAATAGTTTCCATCACTTTATTTTTACCAAAATTACCTTAACTTAAATTTAAATGGGAAATTCTGTTATACAGTATTATAGACTAATCGATTTCAAATAATTTGCAAGTCAAATCATGCCTTAAATCAGAAATCATTTGCTACTTATAATAAAATTGTTAATATATATTGCTGCATAACTATAATAAGATGACATTGAAATAAATAAATTTCTAAGTGCCTTATTTTGTAAAATATATTAATTTTTCTTTAATTATAGCAGGGAAATTAGAATTAAAGTTTTTTTGACTTGCGATATATTTCCCTTTGCAAAATTATTTAGAATTGATCGGTCTACAACACTATAAAAAAGATAGATTCGAAAGTTAATATTATAATGATCTCCAATTTTTTAAAAGTACATATTTAAAACCTCCTACCCATATATAACTACTGATGTCAAGGAAAAATAATTCAATTGTATATATGTATGCAGATAGTAATTTTTTTAAAATATTTATTATTTAGTACTAGCTTTTTTATATTATATTAAGCTTTACCTATTCTGCGGGATTAGCTAAATACGTAAAACTATTTTATCATTTACTATTTCACCCTTGGGGACCTAGGATGTTTATCAACGATAGCAAAACACAACATTGTTCATTACTCTTTATGAAAATCCGAAAATAGTATCTATTTATTATTATTATTGTAACTATAACGGCTTTTGGCAAGCTTCAACCAATCTTGAATCGTCCTTCTAATTTTATTGTCACTGGTCTCGCCCACGTCTTCAACACTAGCCTGTGATAAAAAAAATGCAGTTACTGTAAAATCGCTCAGATAAAAAATAATTCTTACCAATCGCAAGTTGGTTCATTCTTGTAACTTTAACGCACTACAACTTGATAACTCAAGGATAAGGGCGGCTCATCAACATAACACTTGTTGAATTTCAATCAAATAATATATACGCAAAAACAAACAAGTAAATATTCTTTGTTTCGCTCACAAGGCCACACTACTAAGGTTGACTACCATCACACGAAACAGCAATTAACATGACGATCCGCGGTTGCTCACCAGCTTACTGTTGAGACAATGAGTGAGATGCATATATTTATGAGAAATGCTTATGTATTCTGCAACAAAGACAACAATACTAACCCGGTTGCTGGCGACTGCGCAATCGATGCAGTTTGATATACGTTTAAAAACCGTATATTATAAACTGCAATATTACTGAACAAATATTTTCATCATCATCTATCTATAACAAATTTTGATTAATGCAAATATTTTACTCATATTTCCAGTTATTGTTAATCTTCGAACTCTTAGTTGGAATTGTTTATGACATGCCTATAAAAAAATGTAGCGCAAATACATATTTATCGTATACATATAAAAATCTTATATTAAAAACTATAATATGGCTGAAAAAATGCAAGTAGTGTCAATTTCTCCAATTTATAATTTAAACATTTAACAGAAGTGTAGTCTCAACCCTCAATTAATTATTTCTCAAATATTCTGCGTTGCTCCGAAAATTTTCGGAGAAATACATTTATTTTATACGTAGAAAAATCGTTTATGAAATAAACGCTGTTCATAGATGTTGATTAAATATACGATAACGAAATTTAAACCATAATTTCATATAATAAACGTTTATTAAACCATCATGTCTTGCTTGGGAATGAATATTCATGAATTAAATTATTTCTAAAACCAAAGCTCAAATTTTCACAACAAGTTTCTGGCGTTCTGTATTTGCGAATAAATAGGGCTACTTTCTCGCACAATTTCCACCAATATTTTTGACCTCATCTTTACATATTAGTGAAAAACGAGCTATTTTGCCATCTACTAAATAATAGGTGATTTTGGTGGAAATATAAGTATTTTTAGAATCCTTATTAGGTGTCTAAAAGCTTTGTTAAAGATTAGGCCAGTCATTATGGGCTCCGATAATGGAAAGTTCGACGATAATTGCGAAAAGTTTTTAAATTTTGAGACGAGATTGGAGGAGGTAAAAAAATAACAAATCCAGTTTTGCACCCTTTTCCTCCCCTGGAACATTGTTACTTAAATTAACAAAAAACGCCAATTTGTAATAATTTTTTGAAAAAAAATTCCAAAGTTTAAGCAGACTTTAGATAACATTTTAATAATTATTAGACATCTTCTGTCAAGTTTGCTCCCTGCTATGATGACCGAAACATTGCAAATAGTTGTTATATACGTTGATACATTTTGTCGAAAAAAAATTGAGAAAGTTATGCAAATGATTGTTTATATGGCAGAATGTGGTCACATACCCGCTTGTAGTTTTGCATAGCTTTTTTTTATCCCGGCAGATTTTTTTCATAATATATTTATTTGGCACGGCCGTGGTAAATAACAATTATTTGCAATGGTCCGGTGATCATAGCAGGGTGCAAACTTGATAGAAGATGTCTAATAATTATTAAAATGTTCTCCAAGGTTTGCATAAACTTCGGAATTTTTTTCAAAAGTTATTACAAACGTTTTTTGTTAATTTAACAATGTTCCGGGAGTCGAAAAGAATGCAAAACCGGATTTGTTATTTTTTTACCTTCTCCAATGTTGTCTCAAAATTTGAAAACTTTTGCAATTCTTCATACCTTTTTTACTCTAATGACTGGGGTACATCACCTATTTAGTCATTTTAATACATTTCACTAATATCTCCTATCGGGGTATATTGATGAAGTCAACAAAATTACTTAATAAGTTATTTAACGACAATATTACTTATTGAATCACAAATATCCCCTCATTTACATTACCAAATTGTTTCGAATAGGTCACTTTTTACCTACTCGCCCTATTAGGTGATAATAGTTACTAAAATATTTGTCATAACCTATTAGGGCATTAATTTCATTAATAATTTACCTGCACCTAATAGGGAATACAGTGATAACCAATTGAATTTTAGCATTGCCTAATTTCGACCTGCCTTGGTCGATTTCTCTTTAGCTGAAGTCGTCGATACCTAAATTGTTAACTGGGATAGTGTTTCTTATAGCTCATGTTTTTGACATATCTATTAACAGCCTTGACCTTTTATAAAGAAAGACTTAAAGAATATTTATGGATGCTTGTCAAGTTTTTGAACCACTTTCCCTTTATGCTGTTAAAATGATGCTGAATTTTTCCTGGTATCACTCGAATTGTGAGGTTTATGTCAAAATATTACTTGAACCTACCGGTTTACCCTCAGGTAAAAATTTGTATGTATCATTTTTACTAACTTAAATGATCTACGAAATTTTACTGCTTAAACATTTTTCTGCCAAAGCCATATGATGTCTTATATTAAAACTGAGGCTCAGTCAATTTTGATACTGTGTTACAAATAGTGAAAGTGCATCTTATATGGCCCAGATTAAAATAAATTAAAGAAGCGCCTCCAATTTTCACCTTATATTCAAGAGACAAAATAAAAGTTTTTTTAAATATAATCTTTACATAAATTTTTGGGGGTCACTACCAGTCCCTGAAAATTGGTACTATTGGAAAAAAGCACGAATTGAGAGTCAGCATTAAAATATATATTGATGTTGACTCTACATTGAAAAGTAAAAAATTATCGACTATGTTATTGGGTGTTGTAAATAAACAGTTTATTAATAGTTTAGTCAGGTTGGGGAACCGATATCAAGTAATCCTTTGACGTTTCAATTGTACATATTTTCATGATTGTATTTGGTGCCTTGCATTTATTAAACCAGATAAATTTTCCCAACTTTTATACTTTAAAGTAATTTACGAAAGAATGGAAATGTATATTGCATGCAAAACGTGCATGAAATTTTTTTATTTATATCCAGACCTAAGATACATTGTGAATCGAAATGTACATAACATATCAATCTCCTTATCTAATATTGTTGTATTATATTATAATAAACATTATTTAATATACCCCCGGTGTTTCTTTGTAACTCCTGCAGTCTGCGTATGCCGTTAACGTCAAAGTAATGTGAAAAATTCAATATCGTCTAGACACACAAAAAAAAATGACTGTACATTGCTATAAGAGCCGAATATCTTAATAGAAAATTAGACTGACAGGGAAGTTCATGTTATTTTTATCTAAACTGTGAACAGAGTCTATTCCTTTATGTCTAGGTGCTGTTGTCAAAGAACCTACTACTAATCACTAAAAGCTGACCTGTTCATATGCCATTAAAATACAATATGTCAGGGTGTCCAGCAACCTTGAAATGTCAGGGAATAGTCAAGGAAATCATAAAAAAACAGCAAATGTCAGGGGATTTTTACTAAAATTCTGAAAAAGAAATGGCTTCAATACATTTTTTTAACGTTGATTTGTTCGATAATAGAAAACAGGAAAGAATATTCGTGAATGCCACAAATAACTTTCAGACAATGTTTTTAATGAAACAAGTAAAAAAAAAATTAATAGAGTTTTTCTTGGTGCCGCCTGCAGCATTCATGTAACTCTTCTATCCCTTCCTCTTGTCCCTTTAGGCACCCTCCATCCTATCAGGTGAGAGAGGGAGGCTGGTCACTTGAAAAGGGTAGCGCATTTGCTGCCACCAGGTCAGGATATTATCCATCCGCCTGACCCCGGAACTGCGGAAAGGTGTTGATTTTGTTTGGCCGTGGCTTATATGCGTGGTCTTTTGGAGTAGAGAGATTAAATAAAACACCACTTAAAGGGATAAAGTATACATATATTACCTTTTCAGAAAAAAAAATCTTTACAGTAGCAATTGAATGTAGGGAGAGCCATGTACCCTTGAGCCACCCTGTAGCGTTCAAGCAACTTGCATTCCCTTGTCGGCAAAGGAACTCCCTTCGAAATTATTAGCACCAAAGTGGTAATGGGACGCTCACCGGATCCCTAGTAACTTCCGTTCTTACTCGGCTAGAAATCCCTGGCATCGCTCAAATCACACTTAACTTTCAACACTCAATTATTATAATCTTCCTGAAAACTGAATTTAAAGTGTCTCATCATTAACCCTCGAACCTTTACCCTAGTATATCTCACGATAACCCATTTAGTTACCACACAAAAAAAAATCCCTTGAAATCCCTATTCACTTGTCTAACTTGCGCGCGAACTCCCGTCTAACTCCCACGAGAATTCCCCTGGACTTTCACGCCAAAGTCCTTCAATGCTTTCCGCTCATGCTATTTTTTCCCTGGCAATTACAACAATTATTCACGACAGTCCCTCCCGAGACTTTTCTGCCCAACCAATTCGATGTTTCCCCGGTAACTGGGTAACTAAGTAACTTTTCAAAATATCGCATTATTCCAAGCCCTCTTAAAATCCCAATTTAGTATTCGTAACGCCCTCTCTACCTTTATTCTCGACTTCCCGCTTCCTGCAAATTTACAGGTTGAGCAGGATATTTTCATATAGAATAGCCACACCTTCGATCGGTACCCTTCAATAGTTGCTTCAGCGGTTTACCCCCAGTTGCCACTGGTGTTCCATATTTTAATAATTTTTAAGCATCTTACAGCCTTATCTTTTCGCTTCTTCACCAAACTACCATATGTATATCGGAAACTTACAATACATGAAATCTCTCTCTGATAAGATAAAACTGTACATATCCGCTAGTCTAGACAACGGCTTATCTTTTAGGTCGACTCAAATGCAACAACGGATCCCTGCGAATAATTACTATATACGTACCAATTACTTTTAGCACTTTAGAAAAATACTCTTTTCCACAACAACAGCCATTTGAATATATGTGAGTATATGTTGTATTGTGATATTTCAGGTATTTTTCCCTGTACTCTGAGAAATGCGTATTTGAAATTAACCTCATCATCATAAGTGTACAGCCCTTTGTCCTCTTTGACTTTCTGTAATTTCCTTTGCCATTCTGTTCTATTCTGTGCTACTGCTTTTCAGTTCCTTATAACAATTATAATTCCTACTTCCCAATGGTTCCATTTCAAAGATTCTTTTGACCGTGTTATTGTTCTTCACCCTCAATCACATGATCAACCCATTTCAACCCCACCTTCTCACCTTTGTTATCGTTGTTAGTTGTACCTGCGTCGCTATAGCCATTATCATTTATTGCACCATAACTTTTATCAGTTCTAATTTACACTAGTTGCGTTTACTTAAGAACTATAAGAAATTAGGCTAATAGATGCCACTTTGACCGCACCAAATACTTTATAAATAGGAAAATATCAAAAAAACAAAGATAATGATAAACAAGACCTGCATTTAAGAGATGAGCAACTAGTCAGGAAAACTTAAAATAGAAAATAAATTATAATGGCATCTAGCGACGCAGGTGCAACTAATAAAAATAATAAAGGTGGGAAGGTTCAGATAGGTTGGTCGTGTGATTGAGGGTGAAGAACAATAACATGGTCAAGAAAATCTTAGAAAAAGAACCATTGGGCGGTAGAAAAAAAGGAATGACGCACCTCAGAGTGAAGAACAGTCATTCAAGATGCTTAATATAATTGTTATAAGGAACTGGAAAGCAGTAGCATAGAACAGAACAGAATCATACTGATACCTTTGTTTTATAAGCCAGACTACGAAAGCGTTTGCCTCTGGAAATGCACCTCTTTCTTATGGTTTTGGTGTGATTATTGAAGTTCAACGTATGGTTACCTATCAATGTTATAATTTTAAGTTATCGTTCACATTAATTCAACAGGCACTAGAGTAAAATTTAAAGTAAAACAAGGCAAGCACTTTGTTTTTAAAATTATATTTGAAATTGAAGATGTTTATTCCCACCCCAATTAATTACAAATGAAATCCTGGTGATTATGTCACCAGTATATTAATTACTATTTATTTATCTGAAGGATAAGCAAATAAGATTGGCCATTGGCGTGATCATCTAGTTTTTTATTAATGTAGGACCCAAATTTTGTTGTGTGTGTAGTAATCCTTTTTAATTTACCCAGGTTCTTTTATATAAAGTTTAATATTACTTGTTTCTGTCTGATACTATATACCTTAGAAAATTAATCACTCTGTTAATTGAAATACCTGGTAAACTTGAACACACTGTCTATTAATCAAGAGACTTAGTTAATTAGATATGTTATTTATGTAGTATCTTATTACTCAAGATAGCACTGTACATTTATAGTTGAAGTTGTTTTCTATTTTGCTTTTGAAATTAAAACATTTATTTAGTTTGTTAACTGTATGATGAAAAAGGTAAAGGTGAAATAAAAGACAATAATTGATGGGAAAAAATAGTAAAAAAAAACCCATTTTAAATTGATGCAACAATAGTCGAACATGAAATCAAAAATAATCCAAATATTTGAGACAATTGTCTAAACATTATAATGGGAAGATTCGCGCTGCTAGTAATGACCATACTATAGATATGCTGGGTATTTTGATGCAATAAATGCTATGTTATTTTAATAGTAATTAGAGTTGTGGCAATGGCCTGATAATGATAATCCATAATTAGAGCTGTTAGCAATTGCTAGGTAATAATGGTTTATAATTAAAGAAAGTTATTAGCAATCGCTAGATAATAATAATTTATAATTATAGTTGTTAGCAATAGCTAAATAATGAATCGAATGCAAAACAGAGGACAAGAATCATGTCATGTTTATACATTATCAAAATTAAGTTGAGAAATGAGCATTAAATACTCATGTAAAAGATCATAGAGTGTTGAGGAAGTTCCTTTAATTATACATTGTTTATTGATTGAGATTAGAGGAGGAACAATCGTTCAGATAATCATATTAATCTTGCCGAGGTAAGAATTTACACTCACGTAAAATCTTTTAGAATGCTGCTGGGGAAATCTCCCTATAATAATTAAATAGAAAAGCAACTAGAAGATTGCCTAGGATTGTCCAACATACGGAGTCGCGAATCCGCGAAGGTAAGAAAGTACGGTTGCATCACCCTTCAATCGAAACAAGTGACCAGACAACTGCCTGAAATATTGACATCCCTCGTTGTAACTGTACCCAATTGGAGAACAGAACCAGCCAATTGGCCGTAGTCAATGTTTCAAACCTTTGTTAACGCAAAGTACGCCGAATTTATGTAACTATAATAATTTATTGTAGGTAAATGTTCAACAATTAGACAACCTTGTGGTTACAGTAGGAAAACCTTGCTAGTGTACCTTAAATATAAAGCATTCTTGAAAAACCTTACGAGAGATGAGGTGGACATTAGAGTTAACTATTTGTTTTATAAAAACTGCAGAATAATTATTGACATGGCGTTTGACGAGTCTGTGATAAAGTATCTTGTTATTGCATAACTCTAAATATATAGTTCTTGAATATAAACTTGTTATTTTGCAAACGCAAACTTCCCTAGTAAAATATTCAGAGAATGAAATTTTATGAATTAAAATCGTGAATAAAAATCATAACTGAATAACTGGTAATATAATATTATGATAGTTAAAAATCAAAACTAATATTTCATTTAAAAAATCTAATATTCTTTTAGTACCACAAATGCGCCATTTAAACCCTTTTTTAAACACCCTGTAACCAGAATATGAATGCAATTGCAAATAATAAAGTAGAGTCTCGAAATAAGAAAGTAATCACCTTTAGAAATTTATGTCAGCTGAATTTCTGTGCGCTCTGTATAGCGTTATATCGCCCGTGAATGCTCTCCCCCAGGTACTACGTTTAACGTCCTCGTAGGGCATCGTAGAGATGCTGAAACAGCACTTCATAAAAAGTACGTTAAACAGTGATTGTCTTCGATGAACGTACAACGAACACGAAGTACTGCGATGCAATGGTGTATTAGAACTTTATTTCCTAAGTACAGCTGACCAAAGTCGGCAAAGTACCTCAGGTGGGATTCCAAATGCATCTCCCTTTCTGAACAGTCTGATCTTCTTTTATATGGTTCCTGATGTCACCCTTCTACCCGGATTATGCATCTCCGCTTGTTTCTTGTGAGAATATGTTTATTTTAATACTATTAAAATATTCAACACGATGTAGCACTGTGAAACACTTTAGAGTGACGCACAAATTTCTATCTTCTTCTATTCTTAAGCTAGACATGTGTAGGCGATTCCATACTATGAGAATACTTGACACTTATCTCAATATACGATAAACAAACCCTGCGACTCGACTAGATTTTATGTAACTTCTGTCTCAAAATTGTAGCGTTTAACCTTTAAAATATAATTTTAAAAATGCATTCTGGTAACTTTACCGTGTTCAATATTATATGACTAAATAAATGTAAAAATGAAATGAATTAACTGCAATAATTACTTGAATTTGGAAACTAAATAGGAAAAAATTAAATTTATATGTGGGGTATATACAGGGTCCTTCAAAATGAACTAAAATAACGAAATAAATTCTTAACTGATTAAAATTAGAACTGAATCCATCTTGCTCCGTCCGCGTCTTGCAAATTCAGAAATTTGTCATCAATATTGATACGATTGAGTATGTTATTTTCTATTGCTTAGAGCAAAAGTCTGTCCAATCTCTCCCGAGACAAAGAAGATCGAAGGTATGTTTTAATTAAAGTTTGGAGAATGACCATTCTCCTGACGCAATGCTAACTGGCAAAGTCAAAAGAATCTGCAATGAAATTTCTAAATTTGGGAAAGAACCAATATAATATTTAGTTGACATGAAATTCATAACATTTCTTGATGTTCGCTTTATATTCTGGATTTTTATTATGCTCGAGAGAACTGTTATTTCTTGGTATAACTCCCTAGGCACAATATCAGAGCTATCGCCAGCGGTTAGTACAGTTGATAAATTGTTGCAGTATTTCAATAAATCTTTATGGTGGAATGGTTTCGAGATATCGTAGAGGAAATTAAAAAACATCATTGTGTTCCTTTAACTGCCAAATTTGTTTGGCGTCCCTAATCGTGGCACCTTAGGCAGTTGCCTGGGCCTATGACCGGCCCTGTAAAGAGTGGTTGTAGATGGTCACTTTTGGAGAGTTGTTGTTGGGAAGGTGGTTGAAGATTGCACATTAAAAGTTTGTCGGGTTTGGTTTCAATCTCCACCTGTTAAACCATATCGTTGTGTTAATTGACCTTCTCTTTTTCATTGTACAGTTATTACTAAATATGGCACTTCATGTAAAGATGGTAAAACACAATGTACATAATAATAGGTTTATTTTCATATTTTGAGTCCTCACAAAAACGGAAGAACATTTCCCCGTGTTTGTTTACAAGTATGCCTAGTCACTAAAAATGCATTAGAATAAACAATAAAATTTAAAAATAACAATTGGTGTAGAATTAAAACTGCTTTTACAAATCATACATTAAATCTTACAATAGTAGTTTACAAAGACTAGACTTAACACTTGCTCCGCCGCCTTGCTCAACAAAATTATACAAAAAGGAAATTTGTAACCCGCTTAGGATTTATTCGCGAATTTGATTCCGGTCTCGATGTTCTTCTTAAGTTCTGGGAGGGCTGCTTTAAGCAGTCCTTGCTCGAAGTCGCTCAACTTTCCAAGCCCCAGGTTCTTCTCGATGCCATTCTTACCAAGGAGGAGGGGTGTGGAGAAATAGGGGGACTCCGTCACATCTGAAATGACATAGGCAGCTTCGATTACGTTTGGTTCGCCTTTGAGACCCCGGAGGAGAGAGTTGGCGAATCTGGCGCCTGCATAGGCCATGGAGAGGGTCGCAGAGCCTGCACCAGCTTTGGCTTTTACAACCTGAAAGAAATAGAATAAACATTATGGTGAAACAACCTCAAAAGATTTGGATATAGTGCGAAGATTCTTAGAGAATGTATAAAACAATCCAAAATGAAGGAAAAAATGAACATCAGCAAAATTTCGTTGGTTCCCAAATTTTTTCGTTTATATTTATAGTGGAGTGTCATTGGAATGTAAAACTAATAAACCTTGGAACCCGGTTCATGAATGAGTTTTTATAAAATTTTAGGAACTGTTTAGTTGAAACCCATGAAAAACCTTATCTCTTTTCTTTTACCGCAATTAACTTTCTCAAAAAAAATGCTCTTTCTCTAACTCTTATTTTTATATATTTGACAAAAACAAATGTAAATAAACACTGTTAAAATTCATTGAATTGCATGTTTATGTCCATATATTTTCATTACAAAATACTTCCCTTTCGTGTTTATTGATACGCCCATAATAATAATCTTTATTTCCATCAGACTTTTACAAGTATTGGAATTGTCATGTATATAACATAGATAACACACAGAATATATAATACATAAAAAGAAAACGGTACATACAAAATATATATATACATAAATATTTAAAAGGAATAAAAAAACATACATACATATATATAAGACAATACTCCGCAGAGACAAATTGATCATTATTTCATATAAGGACTATTAAGGAAATATTCTGGCATTTAGTAAAAACTCATCAAAACTATAGGGACATGTTTCAAGAAGGTAACACTTTAATTTCTTTTTAAAAAAATATTAGAGATAGATTTTATCTCCAGTGGAACTGCATTAAATGCCCGCACTGCTCTGTAGTATACTCCCTTTTCGAATGATGATGTTTGATGAAGAGGAACTCTCAGTGCATTTGAATTTCGAGTTACCATCATCATACCATTGTACATATCCTCGTTTGTTCTAAATTTACCAATATTTTTTTTTTACAAATAAAATCAACAGGTATATAAGGTGGGTAATGTCATTAACTCCAACATTTTGAATAATGGCTTACTAGGCTCTCGGTTGTTTTTCCTAAGCATACATCGTATAATATTCTTTTGAGCGATAAACACATTTCTGGCATGGACACTAGACCCCCAGAATATTAAACCATAACTAAGTATGGACTGCACATGGGCAAAGTAATAGACCCTTAACACATCAAGATCGACAGAAGATCGTATGTTTCGTATTGAGTAACATACTTTGTTAAGCTTAGATATTGTTGAGTTAACATGGTATTCCAAAGATAGTTTAGAATCGACCACGACCCCCAGGAATTTTGTGTTATTTGCAACAGGAATAGATTTTTCTCTAAACTTCAAGTAGATGCTTGAATCTGGGGTTTTATTACTAAATTGGATAAGTACAGTTTTAGCTTCATTTAGGATAAGTGAGTTGTCACGACACGACACGACACGTGTGATGTAGCAGTAGTATCTCTGGTAGATATTACACAGGAGGTATCATCAGCATACTGATATATGGAATGTAATGCCAAGTTCTCAGGTAATTCATTGACATACAATAAAAACAATAAAGGCCCCAATACCCAACCTTGGGGTACCCCTGTAGTCATCTGTCTTGGTTTAGAATAGACGGTAGCCATGTTATTACCCTCTTTCGTACTAATACAAACTCTCAGGATTCTGTTAGAAAGATAAGACCTAAAGAAGTTTAAAGCTATACCTCTAATTCCATAGCACTCCAATTTGTAAAGCAGCAGTTCGTGGTTAAGTGTATCAAATGCTTTCGATAAATCAAAGTAAATACCTGCGACACATTCACCTCTATTCAGGCATCCTACAATATAATTAAGACTTTCATATATTGCCCCTTCAGTTGATCGTCCCTGTATAAAACCATGTTGAAATTGAGAAAGTATGTTAAATCGTACCAGAAACATAAAAAGACGCTTATACACAAGTTTTTCGATAATTTCGGAAAATACTGATAATAAAGAAATAGGCCTATAATTTTTAGCTGTCGATCTGGGCCCTTTTTTATAAATGGGTATAATTTTAGCACGCTTCCATTCGTTTGGGAAGAACCCATTTAAAAAAACAGTGGTTAATAATTAATGCTAACGGTTCAGATATTTCATGAGCAATCGTTTTTAATAAAGAACAGGGAATATCATCTAAACCAGCTGAATTCTTGTTAGGTAAATTCAGAATAGTACTTTCAATTTCTTTACTGTCAGTGGGTGTTAGAAAAAAACCGAATTGAACTTTATCTTTGTGAAAAAATTAAGGTTTACCCTGCAAATTGACTTGAGATGTAATAAATTCATTCATGAACATTTCGACAATCTCAGTTTGGTCTTCAACTAATTTCCCATTATTTTCGATTAGATTTATTTTTGATGGTTCGTTATTTTTACCATTAGCTGTATTTATTATTTGCCACACGGTTTTAGATTTATTATGAGACGACATAATTTTATTGGTATTATATCTCACCCTGGACGAATCCACAAATTTATTGTATTTCTGTTTGCGAACTTTATATAGTTGTAATAAGTCGGGATTTTTACTATGTATATACAAGTGATGCAGATCTCTTAAGTCATCAAACATTTTTATTATTTCTGGGGTGATCATGGTGATTTGCATTTTTTTGTTAGTATTATTTTCGTTAATGGGAAAGCAATGTCAAAGTGGTATTTAAATGTTCCAATAAAGTTAGTAACTAATAAATCAGGGGTTTTGATTTCCATGTTCTCCCAGGTTTCATTCATTATTAATTCTTTAAAAAAATTTTTACTGTGAGCATTAAATATACGTTTAGTAGAGCTGACATAACTATTAACCTTAGATGGTAACTTCCAACATATTAGTTGACACAAATGATCGGACACATGTGCATCCATCACTAAGCCATTTACTTCATCAATCTGAAAATTGCTAAATATGTTGTCAGTACAAGATTCGGAGGATACACCATATCTGGTAGGCGAATAAATGTGTCTTTTGAGGCCAAAAGAATCTAGAGTTTGACATAACTTTATTGAGTTATTTGAATTAACTAAGAAATTTATATTAAAATCGCCACACAAAACAATATACCTGTTGTGTTTATGTGTTAATTCTAAAGGGTTGTATATATTTTTGAAAAATAAATTAAAGTCCTCAGTAGGAGAGCGATATACACATATTACAGATATTAAATTACCCTCGTAAAATATTTTACTGCTACAGTATTCAAAGTCTTTATCGATTGCTGGTATATCTACAGAGTTAATACTAGCATTTAGAGATTGCAATGCATAAATTGCAACGCCTCCACCTATAAAATTAACGCGGCTGTAGGAATTTATTAATAAGTAATTATTTAAATTGAAATAATTAGTTTCACAAGGTTTGAGCCAATGTTCACTGACTCATAGAATAGTTGGATAGTTAAATCTATTTAAGGCAGCATCCAGTCTGTTTAATTTATTTTTTATGCCGCAGACATTTATATGCATAACTGTAAAAGGCTTGTTATTATTTGCATTAGAGAGTGTGTTATCCGACATTTGCGTAATATCTAATCCATTGTCAGGCCCACCTGAGATAAACGAGGACATAAAAAAGTATCCTTGTTTGAAATCTGGTCTGAATTACAGTTTAGATGAGCTATATTACCAGAAGAAAGTAAGTCACAATGGGCCTTTTCATTGAATTTTTTTTATTGCTTTATGTGATAGTATTTTATAAAACATTTCGCCGTATTTGTTTATATTTTTTTTTGAGCACGATTTCTATCGAAAAAACATATCAATAGTGCGGAAATAAAGCGCGGGCTTTAAACGTGACGTCACGCACCCATCTTAGTGACGTCAAAGAGCCTACGACCTTGAACAGGACATTCGGGTGTATTATTACTATATTGCAAAGTTGGTTACCTGCTTTTTGACAGTTGACGTTAAAATTGACTTTGACACTTTCACAGTCGTTTCTATTGGATTTTTGCGTTTGGAAAATGTTTAAAGAGTGCTTTGTTCCAACATCTGCAAATAATAACATAAATTGTCCAAGCAAAATATTCCTTTACGTTCCACGAGATGAAAGCAGACGAAAATTATGGTTTAAAATTGCCAAAGTTGAGAAGAAGTTGACCAAAACCAGGAACACGCACCACAGAACATAACCACAAAACTAAATGTAAGCATGTGTCAGCTGTGGTGTGATGTCAGAGGTGGTGTGATGTCATAAGGCGTTCTGGCAAATGCTGCCAATATAATTCCGGGCGTGTGACGTCACTAAGTCCAAGGTCAAATGCGTGTTCGAATTGCCGTAATAATTGTCTATTTTTTTATAAAACACTGTGAGATTCATATTCGAAACAGAGTTGCACAAGGTGAATATCTATCAGTTAGCTTTCGAATAAACATTTTTGTTTTGAGGTTTAAGAATTTAGTGAAAAGGCCCATTATTATCATCTTTATTAGCCCCATAATGATTTGCATGGAGAACATCTAGTATTTCTAACCCCATTTGAGTGTTGTCACTTAAATTTATTGAACTTTCCTCATGTACGTTTAGGTTTGATTGATCTGTATTAAAAAAAATTAAATTTTTTGAAATACTATGAGTGCTACGGATTACTTTGGCTATTTTGGTACAAATTTCAAAATTAGGCAATTTAATACCCATTTTGCCATCTATATCAATAAATGACATAATTCCCTGGTTGTAATCATTTAATTAATTAAATTTGTTTATATATCTATTATTTTTATTTACACACAGTTTTGGAGTTGACAAAAATATGAAATTAGTATGGGCACATAATTTAATTTAATTTTTTTTTTATGCGTGACATTATGTGTGACCTTGAGTTAATTTGGTTCAGAAATTAAAGGATGATGACGTGAACGACAACATTCATGATTTCAACTATACCTATTGTTACATTTTTAATAAAAATTTAATTTTAGTTTTTTCAATTATGAAGAAAAGATTAAATACAGATTTAATTGCAAACTAAACAAAAAACCTCTACACTTTCTAAATCTGACATAAAGTCACATTTAGAATTTGCTACTTTCGTTTGTTAGGAGAGATTCTGGACACCCTGTTGTATAGTGTATAAATCATATTCCAACAGATCTTGCATATTTATGCTAGACCTGTTAGAATGAGTGAATGAATTTTCATTCACTGAATCCGAGGTATAAATCTAACGACGCTCCATTATTACTATTTTATAACACCTCCATTTCCTGAATACTTTCGAAAGTATGGACGTTAAATTCTACTAGTTAATTTTCTTATGCACTTACTTCGGTACCAGCCTCCTGGATTCTGGTCGTCAAGGCTTTCAGCTTATCCTCAGGGAAACTCACTGAAGGGGTGGCCCTGGAAATCAGGGGGATGATGGTAACGCCGGAGTGACCTCCGATAACAGGTATGTTTACATCTTTGGGATTGAGGCCTTTGGCTTCTGCGATGAACGTGTTGG
The DNA here is from genome assembly GCA_963675555.1 of Leptura quadrifasciata. Taxonomy (NCBI): domain Eukaryota; kingdom Metazoa; phylum Arthropoda; class Insecta; order Coleoptera; family Cerambycidae; genus Leptura; species Leptura quadrifasciata. Next base: position 90,772,224 of record OY776680.1, on the reverse strand, counting down.
CACGGACTACGTCCAACGTGGAAACACCAAATACACGTTTTGGGTTCAGTTTTCCAGCCTAGGAGATTAAAACGTTGGATTAAAAAGTGATATTCATATGCATCATTTGTGTGTGCGATTGAAAAACACATTTTTGTGAACGCATTAGCTCTCTGAAGAACACAATATCATTACTTGATATACACTGTGCCGCATATAAGACAAAGACAACCCGATGTTAGTTATTTTTTTATTTTAGAGGTGGGAACTTTTCGGTTTAGTAATTATTATGCTATCCTTAACAGTTCTACCAATTTTCAAAACTTTATGACTTTTATTCGATATAAATTGTTATAATACTGAACTATTAACGTTATAGTTTATTTGGACGTCAAACATAAACAAGAAATTTATTCATAACCTCTTAAGTAAGGGAAGAGCGTAGGTGCATCTTTACTATGTACATATTTCGATATGCGATGTAAAGCAACATCAGATGCAGTTAGTACTCAGATGGGTGACCGTTTCAAGGAAGACCATGTCTTTACCTCACATTTTTCAGGGGGTTGTATATCAGTGTATGTGCGGAAGCTATGCAATCTTAGGCGAGGATTGAGTAGTGGATATACCATCCTTCAGAGGGGATGTAAAGCTGTCTATTAAATGTTAGGCAAGTAAAAGATCCCTACTCTTCAAAAGAGAAGAGGTTTCGCAAAATTCCTGGCTGGGGGTAGCTCGTCTACAGGCGTCTGTGTTAGGCCTCGGTAGCGGAAATAGGCCAAAGTTAAATAAATGTTAAAAAAGAAACATCTTAAGCAAAACAGAGAGTCAGCCTTCATGTGAAATTACTGTTCTCTTCACTCACACAAATGGAAAGGGTACGGAATGCTTGGCCATCCCTATATGCTTATGATTTTAACAACCGATCGCTTTTGATTTTATATACCTGTCGGCATGTTTAAATAAAAGCGGCACCCACCTTTTTCAAAACCTCACAGGCGATAGGTACAGTGGAATTCACAGGATTTGTGATGATTCCGATCAGTGCGTTGGGGGCTACTTCTGCGGCTGCTTGTGCGAGATCCCTTACAATCCCGGCGTTCGTGTTGAAGAGGTCATCTCTGGTCATACCTTAAATAAAAGTCAGTTAGTTATGTGCCCTAGGAATAAGAAAATAAAAATCATCAGGGGCAAGTTCATTCTCAGTTTGTTCTCGCAATGAAGTAAACAGTGCAAGGCAATTGTGTTAAAATTAATTCGTCTGGAAGGTACTTTTACATAAAAAAAACTGATTCCAAAAAATTCTTATGTAGAGTAGTATGCAAAAAACGTAAGAAAGAAATACAAGGAATTGTTCAAAGTATGAAAATACCATCAGATTTGTGAAGAACATTCACATTGACAAGTAGTGAAAATAATTATGGTGCATATTTTTTAGATGTCTGGAGTAAAAAATGCAATATGGCCAGTATGAGAAATATTATTGAAGAAAAAATTGAGTCTAAAATTATAATCTATGGCTGTTCAGCCCATATTTTAAATCTATTGTGTAAGGATCTGGAAATCATTGGTCTAAAACGCAGTGCAGAAGAATACTTAAAGATTTTAAAACCAATACTGATTGCTCTGGATACTTTACAGGGAAAAGTTGCTACTCTTTCGAACGCCGTGGAAAAATGGAAATAAGTCAGAAAATATCTTTGAAGATCTAGAATTATCAATTCAACATCAACAATTTCAGTGCCGATATGAACAAGCACTGACACCTTACCATTTTATAGCTTATACAGGGTGATTTATGTAAACATACGGAAAATAGTATACTAGCCCCTCAACCTCAGTGGTACGAGTTTTTCAGTACCTTTGGGTAGTACATTCTGATATAAAAAATAGACGAGGGATTGAAAAAGCAGGAAAATTAGTATTTTTGCTCAAGTATTATAATGAGCATTGAAATTAAGTGTTTCAGTTTATTATTTTTTATCTCCCATTGTAGCATTTGCTTGTGACAGTTTGTTTCTTGTTTTTCTAATTAAAAAAGACTGATTAAGTTATTTATTTTCGCTCAATAAATCTTCTCAAAATTATTCGGCTTTGATTTACAGTGATTTTTTTTTTCAAAATCAGTTGATTTAAATCATGATTTCTATGTTGATTTAAATCAGCCCAACCCTGATTTAGACCGACAAATAATCCAGGTCAGATAGCAAAGGATTAATGCATTTTGTGAACGTGATAATTAGGAGAAAATGGTGGGAATTAGATGTATATGTTTTGGAAAGCAAATTTTATTTGGAACCTGTTGAAAAAAAGGGCATAAAAGTGTCAAAAAACAGTTTTTTTCACATTTTCGATGCGAAAGGAAAAATTTTTTTATACAAAAAATACTACGAAATAGCTCGCAAAAAGACGAAAAAAACTAGTTTTTAACTATTGAAATCCGTCAATAACTTTTTGCACAAAAAATTAAAAACCTCTAAATATGGCAATTTTTTGCCATTTAATTACAGGGACCGTAATTATCATGGAAAGTTGTTTCGGAGCTTAAATTTCAGCTTTTGTTGGTACGGTTGTGAGTAAAAAAAAAATAGGACAAGTCTTATAACGGCATTTTGCTAAAATCTAGTTGTGTACATCTAACTTTAATTTTTGTGACATTGTCAGTTAGTTGTCATAATTTATTGCAAGTGTGCAAAAAACTAATATGCCTCATATAAGGGATTTAGTTAAATCTGAAGTTATTGCTAAAGCAGAAGATGGATGGTCAATGAGACAAATTGCACTGCGTTATAATATTGACAAAAATTCGGTGTGTAACATTTTAAGAAAGTGGAGAATAAACCGTACGTTTAGTAGAAATCCTAGATCAGGGCGACGAAGCATATCAATCAACAACAAGATTTGCAATTGGTAAATGCTTTAGTAGAAAATCCATTTTACTCAGTTATCCAGGCTGCTGAAGAAACGAATTTTCCTGGATCAGTAGTACTGGTTGCCAGCGAGTAAGAGAATCGAAGCTACGCTGTTATGCAGCAGCACAGAAATACTTACTTGCTGAGCATAAAGAAGCTCGAGTAGGATTTACGCTTGAATTTTTAGCGCATGATGTAAATTTTTGGAACAATGGAATCTTTACAGACGAAAAAATTTTTCAGTCAACACACAGCGGTCATATTCGTGTTTACTGCCCTCCGAATACTCGATTCGATGAGAAATATATATCTAACAATGAGCAGACAAAAATAGGACAATTTTTTTTCTAATGTAAATCTGTCTCTATTTGAATATGTAATGAGTAACCGAAATAAAACAGATCACTTTTAATTTTTTTTTTTTAATGCTGTAGTTATTGCTATAGTAAATGATGGATGGTTAATGAGACAAATTGCACTGCGTTATAACATTAACAAAAATTTGGTGTGTAACATTTTAAGAAAGTGGAGACTAAACGGTACGATTAGTAGAAATCCTGGATCAAAGGACAAAGGATATCCTATTTAAGAGTTGGTCGGAGTGTATTAGTCACCCATGCTTCCAATTTTAATTGTAAATGACTTCACGTCAATAAAATGACGCAGCTGAATGTACGGTGTGCTTGGAAGGCGAGAGATAGAGATGTAGTAGAATATGACATTGGACAAATTTATTATACCTAATCTTTAAATTTCTCTGTGCATTTGAGGACATTAGGGCTAATTTTATTTTAGTTCTACAAAAGGGAAAATGTTTATTTTAATGATACCTATGCGGGACGATAAAAATTATTTTTGCAAGTCGATAATAGAAGAAAAAAAAATTATTTTTTTATATATACTTTTTTTTCTCTCATCGTCCCACATTGTAATATGTTTTTAATGTCTTTTAGTGAAAGCCGTTTTTTAAAATAATGATTTATATGAGAGTAATTTGCACAGTCTTTCCGGCTTATATCCGGAGCGCTCTTAACAAGAAACTAACTATTAATATTTCGTTATTGCACCATTTCTAGTTATAACTTCTATAAGTCTGTTTGGCATAGAATTAAATAACCTTATACAATAATCATTAGTAATATTTTCCCATGCATTATTTACTATTCCCAGTAATTCTTCGGCATTCCGTGGTCTCACATTTAGTTTTTGGATACTTCTTACGAGTAGTCCCCATACTTCTTCCACAGGGTTAAGATCTGGACTATGACTGGGCCAGTTAAGAACATTGATGTTATCTTGAAACCAGTTAGTTACGGTATGAGCAGTATGAACGGAACAATTGTCTTGTTGAAATATGAACTCATTATTAGGAAATAATTGAGACACAGAAGGGAGCACAATATTGTCTAAAATCCTAATATACGTTTCACTATTAAATCGTTCCTCAATATGCCATAAAACAGCAGGACCACGTGCCGATATCCAAGCCCACATATTGACGGAATATCTACCACTTTTATCATTGTTAGATATATATTTCTCATCGAATCGAGTATTCGGAGGGCGGTAAACACGAATACGACCGCTGTATGTTGACTGGAAAGTTTTTTCGTCTGTAAAGATTACATTATTCCAAAAATTTACATCATGCGCTAAAAATTCAAGCGCAAATCCTACTCGAGCTTCATGTTCAGCTTTAAGTAAGTATTTCTGTGCTGCTGCATGGCAGCGTGGCTCTGATTCTCTTACTCGCCGGCGACCAGTACTACTCGATCCAGGAAAATTCGTTTCTTCAGCAGCCTGAATAACTGAGTAAACTGGATTTTCTACTAAAGCATTTACCAATTGCAAATCTCGTAGTTGAGTTGATATCCTTCGTCGCCCTGATCCAGGATTTCTACTAATCGTACGGTTTATTCTCCACTTTCTTAAAATGTTACACACCGAATTTTTGTCAATATTATAACGCAGTGCAATTTGTCTCATTAACCATCCATCTTCTGCTTTAGCAATAACTCCAGATTTAACTAAATCGCTTATATGAGGCATACTAGTTTTTTGCACGCTTGCAATAAATTATGACAACTAACTGACAATGTCACAAAAATTAAAGTTAGATGCACACAACTAGATTTTAGCAAAATACCGTTATAAGACTTGTTCTTTCTTTTTTTGCTCACGACCGTACTAAAAGAAACCTTACGAAAATTTACAGATAATAGGGTTGTAGAGAATTTCATCAGGAACAAACAGCTTTTTGAAAAATCGTTCTATGACCATTTTCGACCATTTCTACCCCGTTTTTCAAAAACAACCTTTTTTACCTTTTCGTTATATCCACTAAAAGTTACTAATATTTTTGCATGGAATTTTTAGAGTAGGTAGGTACCAACAAAAGCTACAATTTAAGCTCTGAAACAACTTCCTACGATAATTACAGTCCCTGTAATTAAATGGCAAAAAATGGCCATATTTGGCGGTTTTTAATTTTTTGTGCAAAAAGTTATTGACTGATTTCAATTGTCAAAAACTCATTTTTTTCGTCTTTTTACGAGCTATTTCATAGTATTTTTTGTATAAAAAAAAATTTCTTTCGCATCGAAAAGTTTTCGGCACTTTCATGCCCTTTTTTCAACAGGTCCCAAATAAAACTTGCTTTCCAAAACACATACATCTAACTCCCACTGTTATTCTTCTAATTATCACGTTCACAAAATACACTGAGGAATTTTTCGAAAAAATAAACTATCTGACCTGGATTAAAAGCAAAATTGACAATTGCAGTTGTAACAGTTCATTTCCACGATGAAAACTTAAACGTCTTCCAGTCTTAGTTTAATAGTTTTCTGATTTTTTATTGTTACGAATTTTCTGTAGTATGTGGTTGAATCAGTTTTTCGTTTAATATGTACTTTTTTTTAATGTGATGTGATTCAACATTTTTACGCTGTTAAGAAAACATGCAAGTTCCCCACTATTTGGGCCACTATGACACACCCAGGAAGGTCAATGTCATATTACATAACCATGACGATGTCAAAAATATAAAAAATAAAGCCTACCTGGCTTCCTTGGGACACCAGCGGGAATAATGATAACATCAGCATCCCTTAGAGCTTCTCTTACATTCTCAGGTCCGTTGAATCTGACCAAAAAAGATTAGTATTAACGCCCTATCCGCTCATTTCCTCTCAAGTATAATTTTTTCCTTTCAATGTTAAAACTCTTACCCCTTAACTTTGGCAATTGTTTCAATGTGGCTCAAATCGGCAGCCACTCCAGGTGTGTGTACGATATCGTAGAGCGACAGCTGCGTAACAAGTGGATTTTTTTTCAACAAAAGGGAGAGGGGTTGGCCGATTCCTCCTGAAGCACCACATACTGCTACCTTATAATTGTTCTGGAAGGCAAAAAAGTTATGTAAATCGACCACATTCTATTAATAACTTATCATTTATCTTATTGACATTCATGGAAAAGAAATTAATTTATAAATAACTTTAAAATTACAGAAATTCCGATATATAGTTTTCCATACATTTTACACTTACTATAAACTATAACTATGCAAAATTCCACTTACTCCCGGCAAATACTGCGAAGAATTCGTGCTTTAATATTTTTAAACTAACCTGTTTGCTAGTACTAAAGTTTCTTGCGGAAACCAAACTGGGTCTTACAACTCTGGAGAACATTTTACGTCGATATTTTTGGATGAATTAACCAGAAAAAAATTTTTGTGCCAAGTTTGACCTTCTGATGACAGCGGAACGTAAAAAATAAAAATGGCAATTTTTCTGGCGATTGACGTAATCGGATTGGAGATGAGTGACGTTCTGCACTTCAAATAATAGGAGCGCCCTCTTTTTAAAATTCTTATGACTAGCAGTGTTCGCAGTGAATAATTTCTACTTTATAATATAGGTTCCTGTAAAATCAGAGTAGTACATAAATTCAAGGATAGAGGGCGTAGCTTCTGATTTACAAATTTTTATACATCGACAGAGCCGTATTAATTTATTTTTAGAATTTCAGAGTACTTTACAGTTTTCATATCTTAAAAAAAATCTAAATTTAGAGTATTTTTTTAAATCAAATTTTTCAATTCTGTCAATATAGCACGACACGCATAAAACCCAAAATCAAAGTCAGTGCAACAAACCACCAAATGATGCTAATCAAGTTTGCAGCTCCGGCGGTATTTTTTACAGATTTATTGACTGAAATTGAAAAACAATGATAAAATTGGGATGCTAAAGTGTCGAGTCGACAACCATTTTTACATTTTAATAATATTCAAATGAAATTTTCTAAAGTGCCCCTAAAAAACGAAATCTTATCGCTCTTCTCATCAATGTTTTTGTAACCTCAATTTATGGTCTGTCCAGTCTGTCATGGCATTTCTCAACATGTTTGTGTCTCTTATATACAGGGTGGACCGTTAATAATAGGCCATAGTTCAATATGCTTTAGTAAAATGTTGCTGTGGAACAAGATACAGGGTATCAAAGTTCAAATTATGTTTTCGTTTTTTTGCAATAACTCAACAGCTTCTTGACTGATCTTCGCCAAATTTACTAGAGAAATTTTCTTTATTCTGAGAAACAATAATTTATGTATTACATCACGTTAGATCTTAGAATACGACGCAGGGCCTGTATCTGATGATGAATTTTTTCACATTTTTTTTGTTGCCGAAACGTTGTGGGACGTCTGACCAGAAAATCTGATGGGGGCGCCATTTATTAAAAAAAGTACAAAACGTAAGAGAAAACGAAATCGTAATAAGAGCGTAATCTCTTTCTCACTTTCTTATGAACTATGAATATCAAAAGATTGTCTAAAATAAGGATCTGAACTTATTAGAAAACCAAAAAAATAACGTAAAAGTTGACTTAATGACATTATAAACTTTGCTCCAGTGCTGCAACTTAGAGTAAATGTTCCATAACTTTCAGACAATATGTCTCCACCTATTTCCATGCCTTATCTAATTCTATTCATAAAATATTTTCGTACAATGAAAAATATATTTTCCTGTCCTCTAATGAAATTCGCTGCGTTTTGTATTTTGTCTCACAGTTCTTCTCTTGAATTGCTAGTATATGCATCGACTAATTACTTCATATGTTCCCACACATAATAATCCAAAGGATTATAATCAGGACTCCTTGGTGGCCAAGCAAACTCACTTCCTTAACCGATCCATCTGCGTGGGAAAGTCTCATTAAGATAATTCCTGACTTCAATGGAGAAATGAAGGGGAGCTCCATCTTGCACGAACCACATTCTATTCCGTGTGTCTAGCATGAAAGTGTGTAATATATCAGCAAGAGTATTTTGAAGAAAAAACAGATAAGACTATCCATTTAAATTTGAAGGAAGGACAGATGGTCCGAATAATTGATCGCCGATGATGCCACATCAAACGTTAATTTTAAATTATTGCTGAAAATGTCTTTCTTTAACGGCATGAGGATTTTCTACTTCTCAGTAATGGGTATTTCTCCAGTTAAAAACGCCTCGGCGAGCAAAACTTGCTTCGTCGGTAAATAAAAGTGTTCTTAACAAAATTTCGATCCCTGTTGTGTTTATTTAGAACAAATTGACGAAATTGTAGCCTTTGTTGAAGATCCCTTCGAAGTTTTGTACAGGAGTGAGATGATATGGGTAGAAGCGTTTTTTACGTAAGACTCTTATGGGGCAGATTGTTCACTCACACCTGCTGTCGCTGCTAAACGACTTGAGCTGACTTGAAGATCTTCATCCACACGAACTAAAGCTTCTAGTTGATCTGGAGTCATTCGTTTCGGTCGTCCTACATCGTTTTTATAGCGAAATGAACCGGTTTCTCCCAAACGGCGGAATAGATCTTTGAATATCTTATGGTCTGGCTGTATTCTATTTGGATATTGCAATGAGTATTTCCTCGCTGCAGCACGTCCGCTAAAATTATTTTGTGTATAAACACATAATATATTTCTCATTTCTCTATTTGAAAAGTTATTGTGGCTAGGCATTGTAAATAAAGAAGTTAAAGAAATTAGCTCGAGGAACATAAGAACAAATTAAAATGATTAAATGACGTAAATGACAGAACTATAATGTAACCAAAGCACACTTTTCAATAAATACACTTTGTTTTATTAAATTCAAATTTGTCTTTCAAAAAATTATTGAAATGTTTAACTTCACTTTCCTCGAAAACGATTGGAGTTATCAAGTTCTACAAGTGTACCTACCTCTTATAAGTGGATATGACGCCCTCATCAGATTTTCTGGTCAGAAGTACCACAACGTTTCGTAAAAAAAAAAATGAAAAAAATTCATCAGATACGTGATGTAATACATAAATTATTGTTTCTTAGAATAAAAAAAGCTCCTCTAGCAAATTTGACGAAGATCAGTCAAGAGGCTGATGAGTTATTGCAAAAAAAAACAAAAAAATAATTTGAACTTTGACACCCTGTATCTTTTCCACAGCAACATTTTACTAAAGTATATTTGGTTATATCCTCATATTTTGGACCAAAGAATCTACCCCTGAACTTGGCCTATTATTAATAGTCTGACAAAGGCATTAAATTTTTAAAAGAGAAACAGGGTAATAGCAGCAAAAGAATGTACAGTTCCCGAGATTTACAATCCTCACATTATTTTGTAGGGATGAGAGGGCGGAAGAGATACATTTATGACAATATTAAGTGGGGTTTAGTAGCTACTGCCTTAGCGTTAGGCATTGAACTTTAAAGTAGATTGTAATAGTAAAGATCAGAATTTATTGTATTAACCGGAACCAACCCTTATGCCTTATTTCCCACAGGACTATTCATTTTAGGAAATAAATTGTAGAGGCCATTTTGACAGAGGATTTTATAAGGAATAATTTTGTATATAGGTATTTTTATAATACCGTTCCCGAGATAATCTAGAAAACCCCAAAGTGGGGATGGAAACGACGTCGCAGGAGATTAATCGCACCATGTGGTGGAAACTTTTCGGTTTAGAAATTCTTATGCTATCCTTAATATTTCTACAAATTTTCAAAACTTTCTGAATTTTGTCAGATATATTACAATTTTAACTGTTATTTTACTGCATTAATAATAGTAATTTAATTTATTTTCCATGGCGTGTTTTAACAAAATTAGTATCTGGGTTCATTGTTGGAATATTTTCTGCAGGAAAGTATATGAAGTAACAGTACATAAGATAGTAGCGGCGCATTGAATGATCTAAGCCTATATTTATGTCACATTAGAAACCGCAGCCGAGATATCGTACTACTTGGGTTTCCATCATTTAATTTCATTTTAGATACGGCCCTGCGCTGTATTGTCAAATGTTGTACAGTTTTACAAGTAATTTCCACAACATTTGAAGATGGCGCCACGCGCAAATGAAATTCTGAGGAGGAAGAAGACGAGCAATATTTTATTTAACATTTTTGTAAGTCGATGGAAGCCATGGACAAAATAAATATTTCCTCTGTTTACTGAAAAAATGTCTTCAGACAGCTCAGATGAAGAAAATTTAGAGTTTTTAAAAGAAGCACAGAACCATGACTTCATAAATGATTCTATGTTCAGTGAAACTTCCGGTAATGTATTTTGTTTTTATTAAAATAATATAAACTAAATCTTAAACTCATTTTTTTTCTTCAGCAAAATCATCAGAGAAGACTTCAGGCATCCAAAACAAAGAAGCTTTGCCTTCATTGAGGAAGATCCAGGACGAAGAGGAGCAATTTAATTTTTTGAGGGTGACTCCCGAATTTCGAAAGTACGTAGCGAGACAACTTTCTTCTATTTTGGATGAGAAGTTAAAAAAGCATATAGTTAACGTGGAAGTTGAAGAGATCCCCAGGAAGAAGCGTAAAAAATCTGGTGTGAAATTGCTTTCAGAGTCAAATACTTTCTTGAAAACCTCAGAATACCGAGAAGTAAACAAATCGGACGCAGTTCAGGCAAGCCAAATACAGAAACCTACCCGATACAATAGACTTAAGGTTGAGGTGCCAGAAGAATTGTTAAAAGAAGTTGCTGTTTCTCCGGCGGATATTCTGAGTAAGAAAGAAGTGAAAACTTGGTCCACACGAAGCAAAGCACCTGTGTTTAGGTACAAAAAAAGTAAGAACGGACAGCTAGTAGAAGTGGAACGTGAATTTAAGTGATCTAGTGTAAAATCCAAATAGCAATAGACAATTATAAACAGTTAAAAAGGTCATAGATTGGAATTTTGATCAAATGACTGTTTATATAAAAGTGAGGTTAAATTAATAGATAACCATGTCTCATATGCCTCCTTTTCGATTAAATGTGCCAAACTTGGGCCCTGACCTGCCCACAGCCCCTTCAACTAAGAAAAGGAGGAAAAATGCTCAAGCTCCCATCCAGCCTCCCCCTAATGTCCAGGATTTGTTACCACCTCCGCTATCAGGATACGGCGACACGATCGTAGCCTCTAATCCTTTTGATGACTGCCCGAATACAGTAAACAATGTCAATCCTATGTCAAGGAATCCTGGAGGTCCTCCGATGGGCATGGGGGGTAAGTTTTTAATTGTGCTTCCTAGTAACGTCTCCAACGTTGCTTTCTTATTGTAAAATGGGACAATTTGGGTGAAATAATTCAGAGCGGGCTGAAATTTTGGGAACAGGCTTATTCTGTGGTACTTTTTAACATATTAAAAGTTCCCACCCATAGACGCCGAAGGAGGGGCGGGGGGAGAAAAAAACGTTTAAAAAATCCGATTTTTCGCAAAAATCTCTGATTTTACTGTAAAATATGTACAGTCGTGAGAAAAAAAAAATAGAACAAATCTTATAACGGTATTTTGCTAAAATCTATTTGTGTACATCTACCTTTGATTTTTGTGAAATTGTCAGTTAGTTGTCATAATTTATTGCAAGTGTGCGAAAAACTAATATGCCTCATATAAACGATTTAGTTAAATCTGGAGTTATTGCTAAAGCAGAAGATGGATGGTCGATGAGACAAATTGCACTGCGTTATAATATTGACAAAAATTCGGTGTGTAACATTTTAAGAAAGTGGAGAATAAACGGTACGATTAGTAGAAATCCTGGATCAGGACGACGAAGGATATCAACTCAACAACGTTTGCAATTGGTAAATGCTTTAGTAGAAAATCCATTTTACTCAGTTATTCGGGCTGCTGAAGAAACGAATTTTCGTGGATCGAGTAGTACTGGTCGCCGGCGAGTAAGAGAATCGGAGCTATGCTGTCATGCAGCAGCACAGAGATACTTACTTAATGCTGAACATAAAGAAGCTCGAGTAGGATTTGCACTTGAATTTTTAGCGCATGATGTACATTTTTGGAACAATGTAATCTTTACAGACGAAAAATACTTTCCAGTCAACACACAGCAGTCGTATTCGTGTTTACCGCCCTTCGAATATTCGATTCGATGAGAAATATATATCTAACAATGATAAAAGTGGTAGATTTTCCGTCAATATGTGGGCTTGGATATCGGCACGTGGTCCTGGTGTTTTGTGGCATATTGAGGAATGATTTAATAGTGAAACGTATATTAGGATTTTAGACAATATTATGCTCCCTTCTGTGTCACAATTATTTCCTAATAATGAGTTCATATTTTAATAAGACAATTGTTCCGTTCATACTGCTCATACCGTAACTAACTGGTTTCAAGATAACAACATCAATATTCTTAACTGGCCCAGTCATAGTCCAGATCTTAACCCCATGGAAGAAATATGGGGACTACTCGTAAGAAGTATCCAAAAACGAAATGTGAGACCACGGAATGCCGAAGAATTACTGGAAATAGTAAATATGCATGGGAAAATATTATTACTAATGATTATTGTATAAGGTTATTTAATTCTATGCCAAACAGACTTATAGAAGTTATAAATAAAAATGGTGCAATAACGAAATATTAATGGTTAGTTTCGTGTTAAGTAGGATATCCTTTGTCCTTTGATCCGGGATTTCTACTAATCGTACCGTTTATTCTCCACTTTCTTAAAATGGTACACACCAAATTTTTGTTAATGTTATAACGCAGTGCAATTTGTCTCAGGACGGCAACGGTTTTAGCACGCCACGCTGCACAGACGGCAGCGGACGGCACTTGCGGATTTGTCGGATACGTGTGAATATTTAAATAAATAATTTAGAGTAACATATGCAAATTTGTTTAAAAATGATGCTATACTCAAGATAATTCCAGGAGATGAGGTAGATAGTGTCCACCCTGGGTTCCAGGTACCTCGGAGGTCGTTGCCGCCGTAATATTCGTGTTCAGCGACCCCGAAAACCACCGAGTAACGAATTTCAACTAAGTATATTACAAATTCACAAGAAGTTCAAGGAGATGAGGTCCACCCTGGGCTCCAGGTACCTCGGAGGTCGTTGAAACCGTGATATTCGTGTTCAGCGACCCCGAAAACCCCCCCAGTAACGAATTTGGACTCATTTCAATTTTTACCGAGTTGCAAATCAATTATTCTAAATGCACCTTGAACAATGCATTTTTACAATGCAAATATGCAATTTTTCATTTGCTATTCATCAGATTAGTTCACAAAATTTCCGGATGCTCTAATGAATCGAATGCAAAAAACCGTATTAAAATCCGTCTTGCTGCGGAAATTTCGGAGGTTGAGCCGTTTTTAGTGCTTTATTTCCTCCACTAAACCATATTTATGACTGTCATATACAATTAATAGAATCGGCACAAAGAAAGTTTTTAAAACATCTTACCTTTAGACCCGAGGGGAGATGTCCTCATAGAGGTATCGATAACTCATACCTGTTAAAAAGTTTTAATTTTAATTCACTGCAATTCAGAAGGCATTTTTATTCTCCAAAATTTTTATATTCGCTCCTCCATAATAATGTTGACTGTTCTGAAATCTTAAGCCAACAGAATTTTTTGATTCCCAAGGTTTCCAAAAAGTTATGAGGAAAATACTGGCAGTCGCCCCCTAAAACTACCCCTTAAGCAGAAGAGATGGTTTGACTGATACCATGTAAATTAGCGTCCAGATGGCCTATGATTAAGTTTAAAATATGAATTTGGTATTTCAAGGGACTCTGAAGATATTGCAGAAAAACTGAACCTCCCTTTTAAGGGCTATAACTCCCTTATTATTAATTTTCGGAAATAAATTACGTGATAGACTTAACTAATTTGAAAACACTCATGGCCGATAATGCCAAAATGTGACTTTTGTTTCAATATCTTTTATTTGTTCTCCTCCGTTTTACTTCTAACATTTCCGCTTCCCGTTTTCTCATCAAACGTGTCCTAGAGCAGTTTAAAATAAGTTTAAAAATAGGCATTTTAGGTCCAGGATCGAATATAGTGATGGGAAACAACATGGGGATGTACCGACCGATGTGTCCGAATCCGCCCATGGGCATGGGCTCACCCTTGATGCACAGCCCCAATGCGCACCAAATGAATAATCCGATGATGATGAACGGCCCTAGGATGAACCACATGGTGCCTGGACCTGGTCAGGGGCATGGCGCCCCGCACATGATGCATAGTCCTAACGGACCGGGGCCCGGGGGGCCTATGGGGCCTAACATGAATATGACAGGTAAATTTCAGATTAATAGTGTCTTGCCCTTATATCCCAATATAAACTGGATAAAACTTGATATTGTAAAAGAAAACGGAGAACTAAGAAACCTATTTTGGCTTAGCGAGAATAGTAACATTGATGAATATAAAAAGAAGTATCAGGTCGCCAAAAGACTGCTCTCTGAAAAAAATTCACACAGCTAAAAATTTCTTTAAGAACAAAATTATAAATTTAGCTATTTGTAGTAAAACCGTTTGGCAAGTGGTAAATTACCTTGGTAGAGTAAAACAAAAGCCTACCCCCTGTATAATAAAGTCTGACGCAATGATTGCGACTGAGCCATTGGAAATATACAATGCCTTCTGTGAACATTACACCACTAGCGTTGCGCAATTACTTACACAAAATTTAGACCCAAATCATATTGACTGCACTCTTCCGGATTCAATTGGTAACACTAGTTTTGTTGATGAACTTTACCTGGCTATGTCGCAACTTAAAATTAAATCTGCGTGTAGTGGTCTCGATGATGTACCTACCGGTTTTTGCAGTAGAATTTATCTGGGACATGATCCAGTGGCGGCCCGTGGCTTTTAGCTGTGGTTGTTATTTTACACCTAATGTAATCAATTGACGTTGTCAATACCTTTCATAAGATCTTACGACGATAAAGTTTTTATATATTATTATTATATATGTTTACCAAGATCTTTGCGGAATGCTGTGGATAAATATTAGTTCATTAACATTAATTTAATTGTTTCTGTAGGTCCACCAATGCACAGTCCGATTGGAAATATGGGTCCTATGTCAGGTCCGGGACCCGGCAGCGGCGGCCCGATGGGCAGTCCAATGGGTCACAGCGGTCCGATGAACGGCGGTGGCATGAATAATCCCATGAATGGACCTCCTATGGGTGGTCCCCATGGCCCGCATGGACCCCACGGACCTCATGGACCACATGGCCCTCACGGACCGCATGGGCCACATGGTCCACACGGTCCACCACATGGCGGGCCGGGAGGGCCCGGAGGTATGCCAATGTCAACTCCCAACGGTCCTATAGGTATGTTATGTAATTTTTTTTAAACTGTTCGTTCAACAGACCTGAGCAAGATTTTAGTTATTTAGAGGTTTGTTTAAATTTTTTGAGGCAATTTTGTCCTATGAGGAAGTTTCATGATTTTTTTTATAGTGAAAATCGATGAAGCATTAAAAACATTTATGAAAATGTAAAATTCATGATTTTTCAAATTGAAAAGATTATGTCGAAAATTAATTTTGAAAAATTAGAAACAAATGATCCACAGACTGGTCTTTATCTTTTTCTGATTAAATTTAATAACCATATAGAAATGTCAAAAATTTCAAAAATCATAACTAAAAAAATCATAAAAGTAAAACCATGGTTAACTGAGGGTTTAATGGTATCAATAAAAAATAGAGACAAACTTAAAAAATGATTAAAAAATAAACACTCCTCACGAGAATTAGACCATGAATACAAAACACAGAAATGCATTGAATAGATGATTATTAAAAAAATCAAAAAATGACTACTATCTTAGACAAGTTGAGGACAACAAAAATAATCTAAAAAGAGTAGTATATCAATTAATATCTGAAGCTACTAATAAAAAATCCAATACAAAAAAATGTATCAAGTTGTCGATAATGAAGGAATCATATTTAATAACAATAAACAATGGCAAAATACTGCAACAACTATTTCACCAATGTCAGTATAAATATGGTCACAGACATTGACAGTGTTACATCCTTCAATGAAAATAATAATATATAGACCGGGGGTTAGCAACAGATTTTTGGCTGTGATTTTAGTCAGTATGCCTTTCAGAGGGCATTATGCTACGTAGATTCTCATGATAATAAGTGATATGAATCAAAGAGTCATCCTGGGTTCTTCCTATGGAAAAATGAGTCTCCAGTTGTTCATAAACTATACGTTTTGGTCAGATTGCCATATATTTTAAAGTGAAGTCCAAGATAAAAAATTTCAAGGTAAACCATAGGCATACCATTAACGTGGGCCCAAAGAGCTGTTATGGTTACGTGAACTTGTATTTGTATAATTTTTTTTTCTCGGCATTTCTGAACAGGCTGCCAATAATAAGTATACAAGTTCTTACTGTAAACTGCTAGAGAAAAAGATGGCATACCGTTTGCATATGCCCAAGTACAGTTTGCATTGAAACAATTTTGTAAAATTACGGGATAACTTTCCATGATTTTAGTCAATACAAAATTTATTGTATTATAAAATATATATCCTAAAATGTTGATATGTAGAATGGCATACGGGTTGAGCAGGTTTGCCATATTAAAAAAATAAGTTGAAGTAGTAAAATAGAAAATCATTTTTTTGTCTATTTAATCAGTATGCCATTCCATTGTTGAAGTAATCACGATATACTTAGGTGAAATTACAAACGACATAAAAGTTATGAGAATTTTACATATAAAAAAAGTTGCAAAATAATAATAAATAATTTATTTATTTAGCAAGTTGCTATACAATTATCTATACAAAAAATATTACCTTAATAATTAGATTACTACTTTAAGTAGTTTAATACGACATACAACATATGTACAAAACAAAATAAAAATAATTAATACATATATATATACACATATGCATATACACAAACATACAGCCAATTTTATACTTAACAAACAAAACACTGACAATACTTATAAGGTAGTGACATGTAGAAAGTTTTAATTGATAATTATAAGCGAGTTACTTGTTTACATCGGTAATGATTTTATATATTTAGCACATTTGTTTGTAAAATGTTTAGAAGATCCATTAAAAATTTTTATTTCATTTGGCAAGCTATTATATTCTTTAAGGCCTTTACTGAAAAGTGATTTGCTAGCTAATAATGAATGATGTCTTTCTATGTATAGATCATTTGTCCTGCGAGTATTGTAGTTGTGTATATCTCGGACATATGTTATTTTATCCTGTAAGTAACTAGGTAACATACCGTTTTTTATTTTATAAATAAACTGCAGGGTTTTTAATAAAACTCTTTGCTTTACTGTCATAAAATGCAATGTTTTTAACATATTATTTACTGGTGTATATCTATTGCACTGCAATATAACTCGCATTGCTTTGTTTTGCATCTTTTGTAGAATCTGTAATTCATTATTATTTAAATATAGTAGCAGGCTTGAACAGTATTCAAAGTGTGGTGCAATTATTGTTTTATAGATTGTTAATCGGGCAAACATTGATATATTCTTGGATAGTCTCCTTAGAAAATTAATTTTTTTAGCCACCTTTTTTACAATATAATCAACGTTTTGTTTTAAACTTAAGTTTTCATCTAAGACCACTCCTAAATATTTTATTTTAGTTACTTTTTCGACTGTCTGATTATTTATTATTATAGAGTTCATATACACAATTTTGTTTAATTTATGTTTCTTCCCTAAAATCATCCATTTACATTTGTCTATGTTTACCTTAAGGTTGTTATCACAAAGCCACATATATAGATTATTAAATTCATTGTTCATTGTTCTTATAATGTCATCAACATTTTCACCTGCTATATACAACATAGTATCATCTGCAAATAGATGTACTTTACAATTCGTTATTGATCGCATAATATCATTTATAAAAATGATAAATAATATTGGTCCTAGAACGGATCCCTGCAGCACTCCATGTTCTGTCTCTTTTTCACTAGATACACTTACACCAAACTTTGTTCTTTGTCTTCGTTCATTTAAATAGGATGAAAACCATTGATGCACTGTTCCGCAAATCCCAATTTCTTTTAATTTTAATAGGAGTAGACCTCGATCTATTGTCTCAAATTGTGAAAAAATTTTCCATGTTTTTAATCAGTATGCCTCTTGGTTTATAATAAAGTAAAGTAAAGTACTTTATTGCTATAAGGTCTACAAAGGACACAGCAACGTAAAAAATTTGGTCTTCTACAGTAATGAATAATAAAAAAACATATCAAGTGTATAATAAACTAGAATATAGACTACAAACTAACAAGTACAACGAACATTAATAAAAAATAGTGTGTAGCTAAAATTTTGCTGTCACCAGCAATTAAATGAGTAATAACATTTATCTTCTAGATAATTTATAACAGATGCTCTAAATTTTTTTATATGTGCGATGTCTCTAATAAGCACTGGTAGTGATCTATATGCCTTGATAGCTGCATAATATGGCCTTTTCTCAAAGAACGTGGTTTTGTGAAAAGAAAATCTAATTTCATTGGCCTGTCGTGTAATTAACGACATCATTTGAGTAAAACTCACTATTTGTTGGAAATAGCAATAAGTTTTTTTTAACAAACATTACTAGTGATAAAAAATACAATGAGGGGACAATTAAATCTCCGAATTCAGTAAAAAAAGGCTTACAAGAAGTTCTTGTACAGACTTTCATGATACATCTTATTATTCTCTTTTGAGTTATGAATATTTTATCAGCGTTAGGTGACGACCCCCCAAAACGTAATTCCATATTGAATAATTGATTGCACGTAAGAAAAATAGTAAACTCTTAGACTGTCGTTCCAAACCTGGTCTCTTAGACAACGTATCACCCCACAAACTGAACTGAGCCTTGAGTTAAGTTACTCAATATGTATGTTCCAACTTAGATTGATGTCTATATAAACACCTAAAAACTTGATACTATTTAGATTTTCTACTGATGTATTTTGTAGTTTAACATAAAGCGATTCAGTTGGATTTTGTGGTCTGGGTTTATTGAAAAATATTAAGCCTGTTTTTGCTGTATTTAGTTTGAGAAAGTTGTCATTACACCCGTTTACCATCTTGTCTGCTACATGTGATAACTCTCGCGATAGTCCGGGTATATTACGATCTGCCATTATCACAGATGTGTCATCGGCAAATTGATATACTGAATCAATGTTCAGACTAGAACCAAGGTCGTTTACATAAAGCACAAAAGAATTGGTCCAAGAATGGATCCCTGGGACCCCTTGGGTAAAATAATAATGAGAACCATTGCTATTTATACACACAGTCTGCAAGCGTCCAGACAGGTATGACCTGATGAGTTCAAGGCAAACTCCTTGGATTCCGTAACCTTCCTATTTCCTTAGAAGTAGCTGGTGATTAATGGTATCAAAAGCCTTTGAAAGGTCAAAATACAATCCGGCTACTGTTTCCCTGTCATCCATGTTTTCGATAACATTTGATATGGCATTGAAAATAGCCAATTTCGTAGACATTCCAGCTCTAAAACCATACTGTTGTTTTACTAATATATTATTTTGTTTTAGAAATGGTGTTAATTGGTTGTATATTATCCTTTCAAAGACTTTTGATGGAGATGGTAATAGTTATAGTAATAGATAATAATAGTTATTTGTATATCAAGGCTCTATAAAGTTGATCTTTCTCGGCTGAATCGGAGGTTTGCGGCCGAGGCAAACCTTACACCTTATCTATCGGTATGCCATTTGCTATTCCACCTAATTACATCCTAGTTGCATTAAAAACAGAGTAGCATACTGATTAACCACACGGAAATTGCTGTTTCTATTTTGCAATGTTTTTTGTGTATGCATGTAGTTTTTACCCTCATAATTGATATTGTACGTTATCATAAACTATATGAAAATTACAATAGCATACTGACTAAAATCACGGAAAATTATCCCATAATTTTATAAAATTGTTTCAATGTAAACTGTACTTGGGCATACGCAAACAATATGCCACCTTTTTCTCCAGCAGTTTACAATAAAAACTTGTATATTTATTATTGGCAGCCTGTTTAGGAATGTTGGAAAAAAAATTATACACATACAAGTTCACAGCTCTTTGGGCCCACTAACGGTATGCCTTAAAAATTTTTATGTTCCCAAGCAACACCAAATGGTTTAATAAACGTTTTGATTTCGTTGATTTGACTGGTATATATAATGTTTATTGCAACCCATATTCAACATTCGAATGTCCGCGCTACAAACGTATATATTTGTCTTATCATATATTAAATATAGACTTTTAAAAAAATGTATATATATGGTACATCATATTCTAAATATATATGTCTTAAGAAAACGTTATATTGTTGTCACATCATATACGCGAGATATATACTTTTATGTGGAACCTCAAATAAACGTATTCCATATACGTCGATAATACGTATGATGTAAAGGTTTTTCTCACGGTTATGAAAACCCTTTTTCTCCAGTTGCTGGTTTATGTGTAGTAAACCTTTATTATCCACTGTAATTCATACATGTATAAGGTATCCCTGTATGGAATATCTAATACTTACAAACTTTTTTATTTTAAATTTTTTGAGAAAGTCATTTTTTATATGTTGCTTCAGCTTGTCAAACTTTTTTTTGGCAATACCAAAATTTAGGTAATATATTCAGAGAATATAAATATCTGACTTCGCGTAAGGTGAACATATTTCAAATTAAAAATATAGACGTTTCAAAGCCTCATAAAGCTGGTGAACTATAATAGTTAAAAGGAAATTAGATGTACTCGTAAATTATAATTGTTTTTATTTAAATTTTTTTTCTCTTGAAAATCTGAACTTTTTCTGAAGAATTTAGTTTTTCTCAAAAAATTTAGAATAAAAAGATCGAAAATATCGAGAGATTTTTTAAAGGGAATCCACCCTTGTATCTTTGTTAATCTTTTTTTATATTGTTTTATAAACTAAGAGCGTATTTAATAAATGATTAAATAGTTTCCATCAACTTTATTTTTACCAAAATTACCTTAACTTTCAAAATTTCAATGGGAAACTCTGTTATACAGTATTATAGACTAATCGATTTCAAATAACTTTGCAAATCAAATTATGTCTTGAATCAGAAATCATTTGCTACTTTTGATAAAATTGTTAATATATATTGCTGCATAACAATAATAAGATGACATTGAAACAAATTAATTTCTAAGTACCTTATTTTGTAAAATATATTAATTTGTCTTTAACAGGAAAATTAGAATTAAAGTTTTTTTTGACTTGCGATACATTTCCCTTTGCAAAATTATTTAGAATTGATCGGTCTACAACACTTTAAAAAAGATCGAAGGTACCCGTTTTTAAATTCGAAAGTTAATGTTACAATGATCTCCAATTTTTTAAAAGTACATATTTTAAACCTCCTACCTACATATAACTACTGATATCAAGGAAAAATAATTCAATTTTATATATGTATGCAGATAGTAATTTTTTAAAAGTATTTATTATTTAGTACTAGCTTTTTTTATATTATATTAAGCTTTATACCTATTCTGTGGGATCGATTCAGTTCCCAGTGAGACACCCTGTATAGATCACGTGATACGAAATAAATATATTTTTTTAAACTGTACACCCTATATATTATTGCATTTTCGAGAAGCCCTTTTTTCCCTGATTTCAAATATATAATATTGTATATGTCTATCTTAAATACTTCTTGACATATTTGACATTGAAAATGCAAATGAGCTGCTTTTTTGCAAGAAGAGTGAGCCATGCGTGTCAAAACACAAGTGAAACAAAAATAACAAGGTAGGCCATGCATCAAACCTCAGAGTCTTTGCCCCTTTAAGTACTGCACTTTTGGTGGTCAGGTCAGGCCCTATGAATTTTTGACTTGTCTCATCTATTGTACCCCGATAGCATAAAAGACCGATAAATTTCGACTCTGATAGTTGCAAAGTTGCTCTTGCCTGATCTTTGGCTTATTGAAAGTAACGCTCGAAAGCCTTTCATCTGGTGGTTTGCGACATTATGACGGTGGATCCGACGGGACGCAGTGATCAGATCTTATTGCAGTATATTTTCTGTAGCTTTATTTTTCAGGTGGGTTTGTGCAGAAAGACGCCAACAGCTTTTATTGGGCTGGGCAAAATCACGACGACCCCATTATTGTCCGGAAATGTATGGCTAAGAAATTCAATGTTGAAATTTCCGCTTGGAAATTTCCAAACCGACGTCATTGATAAGAGATCGTTCTGTTGCAGGCCCTCCGATGAACAACAACAACTTCATAATGTCCCCCATGAACAACATGTACTCCAAGCCCATGCCCGTATCTGCAGGCAAGATATACCCTGCCGATCAGCCTATGGTTTTCAACTCCCAGAATCCCAACGCGCCTCCTATATACCCGTGCGGTGTGTGCCACAAGGAGGTGCATGACAACGATCAGGCGATTTTATGTGAAAGCGGCTGCAACTTCTGGTTCCACAGGTAAGATTCCAGTTCGAAGCTTTCAAAATCAAAATCGTAATTGGTACATAATTTTTCTTTATTTATTTATTGTACGGGAAAAACCCCATTACAATGGTAATAAAAATATACAAAAATAAATGATAGAAACAATTAAGTATAAACAAACAAAAAAATATTATAAACTAATCGACTAACAACAAATACAAATATATATAACAATATGAATTAATATTTAAAATTAATATAATGGAAAAGACGTAATCTTCTTTTTAAATTGATTTAATGACAATCTACTTGACATCTACTTTCAAAAGCCTCTAAAATTTTTATTTGGTAAATGAAAAAATTGGTTACTGTGGACTTGCTGTGACAAAAACCATGCTGTTCATTAATTATCAGCGGTTTACATGACCAACTGAGCTGATCGTTTACAAGGCTGTCAAATAATTTAGGAATTGATGATTGAATGCATACACCACGGTAATTACTTCCATGTCCAGTGGAAGTCTAGTAACGCAAAAAAATATATATATATTTTTTGTTGAAATAGGCTTAAAATGTCATGAGACATCGAGATCTTAATTTGAGTGAAAAAAAATTTCCTGTCTGTCTGTCTGTAACTTTTTTTGTGCTCACGTTTACTCTGGAACCGTTTATAATATTCACTTGAAATTTGGTACACTTATGTATTGTAACGAGATCCGGAACTAGATTATATTTTGATCTAATTCCGTTGAAAGGTTCCGGGAGAAATGGGGCAGATTGTAGATTGTTTTACGGGGTCGTTTGGCTTCGAACAGCCTTACTTCACTTCAACCTAAAAGATCTTTTGCGATTTACCCTACATCTAGTGGTTATCCCAGGATTCCCAGACTTTTTACAAAGCTTGTGATTTTTCTTGGGGGCTAATTTCCCTATGTCTTCCGGCGTTAATTCTGCCTGTTCTAGAAATTTTAGCTTAGTACGGACTAACACCTTGCATTCACAAAGTAGGTATGTATTCCGCAGTTTCAATTACAGTATCGCAATATCTGCATTTATTATCTACCGCCTAGCCCGTATTCTTGAGATGGTATCTCAAGGGGCAGTGGCCAGTTAGAAGGCCTGTGATTAGCCTTAATTCGGACTTTTCCAGTTCGAGAAGCTTTGTGGCATTCTTTGTCGAATAAGTTATAAACTTTTTCACTTGTCTTTGGCCTGGAGTATTCCTCCAGTAGGACTTTTTCTGATCCTTTTCCCATTCTTGGATCTCCTCCGCTATATGTCCCTTGGCTAGGCCACAAAACGGTTCGGGTCCAATGAACGGTGCTTCAGCTCCTTTTTTTGCAAGGCTATCAGCAAGTTCATTTCCTTGTACTCCCTCATGCCGTGGCACCCACATCAAGGTAACCTTGTTATTAGCCAGTTGCTTCAGGGATTGTCTACATTCCCAGGCAATTTTAGATTCAAAGGTATAGGACCTTAGAGCCTTTAGTGCTGCCTGGCTATCTGGTAATATAAATGGGGTAAATAATGGTAAATAGGCAAAACAAGCAAGTAAGAGTCCATAAAATTGCAATTTAGGGCATGTATGAAAAGTTAAGGTCTCAAAATATTTTTTGGGAAATAAAATGTGATTTAGTGTGTATACAAGACGAAACGGCTAACAAAATTTTTTTGGCGTTACCAACCCCCTTTCCACCCCATTGCCACCCTCGCCCTATTATTAAAGGGGGTAAAAAAAATTAAAATGTGATTTAATGTGTATACAAACACGAAACGTCTAAAAAAATTTTTTTTAGCTACCCCCTCTACCACCCCCATTATTGAAGGGGATAAAAAAAATTAAAATATGATTTAGTGTGTATACAAGAACGAAACGTTTAAAAAAAATTGTGGTCTTAGCTACCCCTTCTACCGCCCCCATTGCCACCCTCACCCTATTATTAAGGGGAGTAAACAAATTAAAATGTGATTTAGTGTACATACAAAAACGAAACGTCTAAAAAAATTTTTTTTGGCGTTAGCTACCCCCATTGCCGCCATCCCCATCCTATTATTGAAGGGGATAAAAAAAAATAAAATGTGATTTAGTGTGTATACAACAACGAAACGTCTAAAATAATTTTTTTAGCATTAGATACTCCATCTACCACCCCCATTGCCACCCTCACCCTGTTATTAAAGGCGGTAAAAAAAATTAAAATGTGATTTAGTGTGTATACAAAAACGAAACGTCTTTAAAAAATTTTTGGCATTAGCTACCCCCTCTACCACCTCCATTGCCACCCCTACCCTATTATTAAAGGGAGTAAAAAATTAAAATAGGATTTAGTGTCTAGTGTGTATGAGAACCAGGGCCTCTAATTTTTTTTTTTACATTAGTCACCCCCTATACCACCCTCAGTCTATTATTAACGGGAATAAAATATTACATTGAAATTTAGTGTGCATAAAACTTTGATACAAAATCTGGATGTGGAAGTAGTGATTCCTTGTGCAGCGGTTTTTTGAATGTTACCCTTATCCCCCTGATTTATAGACTGGCATGATATAACTTTCCTTCCAACAATCAGGAAAGATGCCTATAGCTAAAGTCTTGTTGAAGAGAATAGTCATTGGCATAGTTAAGGAATATAAACTGTTCTTTAGCAAACTATTGGGAATGCCATCTGGCCCCACTGTAAATTTATTGGGTATTTTTAACAATTTACCATAGACATTGATAATAGATAAGTCTGGATAAGGAACACAGAAACTACAGGAGCTGTCAACAGGATCAATAAGACCATTTGGTTGATTATTTGCATAGGGAGTATAAAAATATTCCGCCAGGAGATTCACAATTTCCTCACCGTTGGAACCAATTTTATTCTCATGAAACATAATATTTGGTAAATTACTAGAAGGTCTCTTATTACTTATGTATTTCCAAAAGTATTTTGGGTTATTCTGTAACGTGTAACCAAACAATTCTCGCTCGCGTCAAGGTCCCGTTGTTATCGTGGATCGGGGTTTAAGTTGCTCACCCCGTACAGTGGTCGGTTACAAATATTTATTTATAGTGTGCCTACTCTAGAGCCAGAAGAGGAGATAGGCACACTGGCTAGCTGGATTCTTGCGGGGGTCGTAGTTCGCTTTTAAGGGTGAATATGATGACTTGGGTAGTGATACCGTGATTTTTACCAATTTATTCTAAAAGTTGTGATATCTCGGCTACAATATAACACATATATACTGTTTAGTAAAGAGGTATTTTTGTGCTTTCTGTATAACAAAATGTTAGGTTAAAATATAACACAACGATCTCGATTAAATTCGCAGTCTGAGTACGTGATCACGCTAAGCGACCCCGTATTTTCATATATTATATGATTATGCCTGCTGTTAAGAACTATATATAGGTGCAATAAATAATTAAGTTCATGTGAATTTTACATTAAATTTGGTGAAAATATGTTCTACAGTTTATTGACCAGAATTATAAAGTAATTAATATTACATAAAAAGCGCACTATAAACTAAACAGTTATTAAAAATGTAAAGGAGACAAAATTATATATACATACAAAAAAGATACACAAAATTATACACATATTACACGGCTAAATGACGAACATATCAATAATTAAACTTTGTGTGACTCTCTGAACACGCAGGTGGGTATATGACATTGATATAGATAAAAACCATATAAAGCTATTACACGGAGGTGTACAAGATGTTCACAAAAATAATACGAAGGGCTAAAATGTATCACTTAATCCCGTGGAGACCAAGGTTACTAAATTGTTATGGAATTAATTTCCCGGTATAAAAAAGGTTAATAACGCATTAAGCTATACTGCTCACTGACGGTGTTCGGGAAAAAGGATCAAAACATCGATGGAAAACACAATTTTTAAAAATGAATAAAAGTGTATGCTTAGCTGTTCTTTTACTGTCCACGCCGGCCTCGCGGTCTCAGCATCCACCCTGG
The DNA here is from genome assembly GCA_963675555.1 of Leptura quadrifasciata. Taxonomy (NCBI): domain Eukaryota; kingdom Metazoa; phylum Arthropoda; class Insecta; order Coleoptera; family Cerambycidae; genus Leptura; species Leptura quadrifasciata. The sequence continues at coordinate 90,745,547 of OY776680.1, read as the reverse complement.
CTTGGAACCACTTTGCTAAAATAGTTTGTTACTGCCCCTCGTATATACACCTGTTCAATACTAGCATCTTGCAGGGGGCGTCAAAAAAAGGTATGATATCAGCTAACTCTCATAAAAACATAAGAAAGATTATTGAAGTACTAAGAATGGTAGAAAGATAAAGTTATTAGACTTACTTGAAGTTACTAAACGGTTTCTCAGGTGGTCTCACTCTCAGAAAGGACAAAAAGAGATTCCCAGATCTAGCCAACTGCTCTTGGAACAGAATAAACCAACCACTAATTATTCCTGCTCTCCCTTGGATCACGCCAAAAATCCTCAAAATTGGGCCACAATATATATAAAACTATACAAAAGGCGTAACATCCAACTCTTTTTTCCTCGGACTCGCCAACCTCGTCCCTGAATTTCTTTCTTTCCATTTTTTTTTTGCGGCCTCAGAAAAAATTATCACTGCGTTCCAGCACAATCGTCGGGTAGAATTTTTTTAAATTTTACTAAATATTATTATATAAAACTTCCATAATAAATTTAAAAAATCATGTTTTATATTACTTTAAATTTGCAATTTTTTTTCAGGGGCTGTACCGGACTGACAGAGGCGGCGTATTCTCTCCTCACCGCCGAAGTGTATGCCGAATGGGTTTGTGATAAGTGCTTACAGTCTAAGAATATCCCACTAGTTAAATTTAAACCTTAGTATCCTGTTTTCGTGCGGAGTGTATGAGAAATCAACGAATCGGTCATTCCCGAAAAATTGTGAAGCATTTTTTTTGTCCGATTATTTTCACGGCATCGTCGACCGACATAGCCGGTTTGCATTGCAAAAGAATGTCATAAGTTTCCGGAAGTTGCCGATTCATTGAGGCCCGTTAAGTTAAGGAAATTTTCTGTACAAATTCATTTTTAAAGTGCTAAAAATTCGCTCCTTCGAGGCCGGTGTTTTCAAAGTACATGTCTTTCGTGTAACAGAAGTCAATGGGATGATGAAAATACAAAAAACACCTAAAAACACATATAACCTAACTTTTTTGATTTTTATCTATAACTCTTTAAGGAATGAATTTATATAATTGATATTTCGGGAAATAACGTAGCTTGTGGTTATGAAACCGTGTGCCAAAGTTCAAGATGATACATAACCTAGGAGTGTTAATAAATGCATTTTACTTCAAAAATTGGGAAAGCTCGAGTCGGGCAAATCATCATAGGAATTTTTTTTCAAATTGTAGAATTTTTTACGCACTTTTTGATGGTGGTGGTTATTTTTTACATAACCTCAAAAAATATCAACGGTTTTTTCGATTTTTTTTATGAAAATGTTAATTTTTTTCTTGATTTTTTAATTTTTTTTATATATAACGACATTATTTTATTTCAAAACATATATATTTTGTTCAAAGCTAACATGGATTTTCATCAAGTAAAAGTTGAACCAATTAAGTGGACAAAAGTCCATTAGTAACCACAAAAACAATTAGTCTAGGTAAAGATGTCTAATTGTGACTTGAGTGCGCTTCTAGACTGTCCCATTCTTTCTATTCATCATACGACATAATAGTACGGCAGCCCGTAACCAAGATCAACTGTTATCATCTTACGCTAATTTCGATCACCAGGCTAGTTTATTACAATATAAAATTGATTTTGTTGTGATAAAAACTCCCATAACGTTGCAGTAGCCGATAAAACGATTTTGCGTCCATTAAAAAAAAAGGCGGGATTTTTATGAATATCAAAGCGCGAATCGATTTCTTTTTAGTCAAAAAAATGATTCCGCGTAACTTTTTTTCAAATTTTTTTATTATAATTTGATAATATTGGACTAATAAAGTTGAAATAACAAAAAAATTGAACCCTAATCGTTTCAACCCTTCGCTGGAGGTGAACATAGAGTGACCTCACAAAAAATACGATTTTTCCTAAATTTTTACTACGAACTAATGGGAAAAATCTTTTTTCTACTCCCTACATAGAAAATACTATTTTGCTCCCTCATTTGAGGGAGCAAAGTAATACTTTTCCTCCCTCGGGAGGAAAATACTTTGGTTCCCTCTGGAAGCAAACAAGTAGAAACTTCAAATAGCTGTAATGGTAGTGTATAGACTTCTTTTATTGATACACAAACTTCCTGAAAATGTATAATAATACTTTTCTTTCAAAGAGATTTTTTATTACTTATTTTTATTTATAAAAATTGAAAACAGTTTAAATTAACATCAGTAACTAAATATTGTTAAAATTTATGGTATAATTAGTTAAATTAATAATGGAAATTCCCCCTGTAGAAATATTGGCTCTGCTGGTGGAGATCAGTTCCTGTTTGTTGTTTTCCAAAGTCTTGGTCGCTGACGAAGCACTTGTAGAAACAACGTTTTCAAAAGCAAGACAACGTTCTTTGATACTTGAAGTAGTACTTTCTCCCGTAATTATTTTGCCGGCTACCCCACATTTTTTTTAAAATACAATCATCTAAGTACCCTTCTGCTACTGCCAGTGGCGGTTCCTCAGTTTTTAAACTGGGGAGGCAGGGGATAGATAGGCCTGGGTGGTTCCGAGGGGCGGGAGGTATACACATGTGCGCCGCGATGAAAATTTTGCGAATATCAAGGTCAACTTTTAAATTTTACCATTACACAAATATTAGTAATTTTCTCTTCATGTTAGTCAGTATAATTTGTTTTATGATAAGTATCAAAGTATAAAGTAAAAAACAAATTCTACCGTCGAGCAAGAACCAACGTGGAGGTCTGAATTATATCTTGCCAGGAAGGGATTGTGGGGTAGGGGTGCTTTTAATAGGTGAGGGAGTTAATTATTAATATAATAATAGTAATAATAATATGGCACAAATGCTACCACAATCAAAACAATTATATAGTAATATGAAATAAATAATAAACTCTGAAACGATAACATAAATAAAAATATTCTCAAATTAAAAATAGTTAAATAATAACAAACTGAAAAACAACACAAATAAAAATATACTTGGTAGTATACTTACAATCTACAGAAGTAGAATAATTGCTGTGGTGGTTTTTTAAATTTTAAACAAAAAAGAAATTGAACAAAAAAACTACATGTCTAAATGTTCTTGTAAATTAATGAAATCCGTCTATCTTTTTGTTTGGCAAAAATATCTATTACTTCGTCATAAAATGTATTATTCTGTGTTAGTTCCTTAACAAGCCGTTTTTCGATAGAAATGATTGAAATATTTTTTAATCTTTCTTGCTCAATAGTATTTCTAGTAAATGATTTGATTCGTTTGAGGGCGGAAAAACTCCTTTCTACTGAAGCAGACGTAACAGGAATTGTGGCAGCTAAAGTAAGTAATCTATAAAATTCTGTTAGACAAGAAATTAAGCCATTATTATAAATAAATGAAATCATTTCGGTAGGGGTTTGACAATTTTGAAACAATTCTTTGTCAGCGTATACAGTTGTTAATTCATTTTTTAGTGCTATTGAATCAAAAAGGTTATATTGTTTTAATAATGATTCAAATTTATCATTTGGAAATTCTTTTGAATATGAGAGAAAATTATCTTTTCTTATTAAATCGAAAAATTCTAATTTATCTAAATCGGAAAATCTTATCTGTAGTTGATTAATTATTGTATCCAAAATTTCATTGAAAATCTGTTTATAATTCAGTCTCAAATCTTGAAGATTTAATGTTGTCTTTCTTTTCTTTGGCGCCGGTTCACCACTTTGGAAATCTTCAGACAGTTGGTTGTAAAGATCATTAAAATGAATTTCATTATTTCTAAAATTTTGCAATGTAATAGTTAATGCATTCAAACGTTTCCTGGCGTATGAAATGTCTGTGCTTTTATTTTGTAAAATTGAAAATACAACATCGGTGTGTTTAAAGATAAATTTAAAAGTATGTAAAAGAAAGAGAAAATGAGGATCTTTAAGATGTCTTTTTAAGCCAACAGCTTCTCTTAAAGTTGGCTGATCTTGTTTGAAATCATCATGTGTCAAAATATAATCAAAAACTTCTATTAACTTATCCCTGTTTTTGAATACTGTAAAAACTGCTCTAGATGTAAAATTCCACCTTGTTGCCACATTTGACGGTAAACGGTCAGATCCTATGGTATTAAGTACCTCTGTTCTTTTAGTTGATTTTGAAAAATATGATGAAAATCCAGACAAGTTGGCAAAAAAAATTTTACATTCTTTGATGCTATCTGTGCAGGCTTTACTCAATACTAAATTCAACGTATGCGCATAGCAATGTGTAAAAAGTGCCTGAGGGGCCATTGTTTTAATTTTTGCCTGTAAGCCATTTAAGTGACCAGCCATAACTGATGCCCCATCATATGTCTGAGCAACAAGTTTATTTTTTAAGTCATATTTTCCAAATTTTTCTGTTAAAAAATTAAATAAATCATTTGCGGTTCGACCTGAACTAACATTGTAAAAACCTGCAAATCGTTCAACCACTTGCCCTTTAATAACATATCTGAAAACAACCGATAACTGTGAACAGCAGCTGATGTCTGTGGTTTCATCAGCTTGCCAAGAAAAGAAAGGTACTTCATTTAATTCGCTTTCAATTTTTTGTACTACAACACAACTAATTGATTCAATTAAATCGTTTTGAATAGCTTTAGAAGTTCCCGAAAAAACTGTAGCTTCGTTTAAAAATTGTTCCATTTTGCCATCGTATCTGCTCAGAAAAGAAATAAGCTCTTGAAAATTTCCTCTATTATCTGAATGCACATTCTCATCATGTCCCCTAAAAGCCAATTCTTGACAACATAAAAAAATTACCGTATCAATTAGTCTATTTAAGATATCTCTATTTTCTTTAACCTTTACATTATGATCTACAATTGACTGTTTGTGCCCTTGATCAATAGAATTTAAAATATTCTGTTTGCCAAATAACTTGAATTTTATTGAAGCAGTTAAATGTCCTTTTGACCTAGCATGCCTTTCAATTGATCTGGGTAAGTTTTTTAAATCATTATATCCTAATTTTGACCAAACAGTGTTCTCTGAGTCATTAGAAAAAAGTAAACAATACCAGCAATATACTTTATTTTGTACTGGACATCCAGTTAACCACTCACATTTATCATACCATTGTACACAAAAAGAACGATTATGTTTTGAAGTTACTATGAGATTTTGCATGGTAGGTTGGGGCCTTTTTAAAGTTTTTATTATAAATATCTTGTCATCATATGTTAATTGACTAAAATGAACATTCTTCAAAAGGAAATTTACAATATCATCTACAGATTTAAACACTTCACCGATACTGACATTACCATTGTTATTGCTTGTACTTACGTTTAATTCCATTTTTGACGTTTTATCAATATTTAAACAAAAATTTTAAATGAATTTATTGCACTTAATAAAATACAACCACCCACAGACACTTTTACTTTCAATTAACCTAAACGGTAAACGGTACGACTGTCTGGACTCAGGAAGCGGGAAAATAAAAGTCAGATGTTTATTAATCTTTGTTCCTATTGGTCCGGAGCTTGGCCTCCGGCACGTGGTTTTGAGAGCAGATTTTAATGGGTAGCTTCAAACGTTTCAAATTGAACCATTCTAAACGCGAAAGCTATGTTAGAAGCGTTTGGAGGCCTGCCTCACCAGTCACCATGGATAGAATGTTACAGTTGTGCAGCGTTGCCGATTATAATAATAATAGTTTAAATTCACAGATTTAGGGAATATTTCTGTTAATTTAAATTTGTCGTTTCATAAAGTATATTTATATTTAAAATAATGTAAATATGTAAAGTAACTGTAAAGGCAAATCAGAAGTAGGGAGGCCCGGCCTCCTCTGCCTCCTCAGAGAAACCGCCACTGGCTACTGCGTTTGTTCGCCAGCATTGACTAATAACGTAGCTGGAGTACAGTGGAAACTGTGTCCAGTATAGCCTTTCGAATCATCCAAATTTAAAAATATTGCCATTCTGTATGGAATTTTGGCAATTGTGTTTTTGCCAATTACCTGGTTTGTACATTACCCTTTAGCATAACTTACAAAAAATCTAGAATGGCATGTTTTAGGGGACCTACAGTCCAGATATTTTCTATACCTATCCAAGACAGATACTCCGGTTAAAATCTCATTTGTTATTGTAAATGTCCTTTTGATATTAGTTTTTGAGTCAGGTATTTGCACCACCAAAATATCGCCTTTATCACTGATATCCTCAAGTACCATATTAACTAATTCATCGCTACGGCATGCCCCAGCAATTCCAAATATAAGCACGACCTGAAAAAGGAAAATGCACTTATGACAACTGCCTAAAATGTCACTTAATTGTCATTTTATACATACTTTCTAATAAAAAAATGCTCCGTTACGTTTTTATTTATTATTCAACAATAACGGTCAATCTTACCTTCATATGTAAGTAAGTTTCATCTGGAGCTTCTGAAATAAACTTGTTGATATCTTTCCTTGAAAAAGTATTGGCTTTCTTAGCTTTATGTCCAGCAGATTTCTTTTTTAAAAAAGCTACTAATTTAGGAAACTTAATGTTGATATTTTCTTTAATTTGGAGTGTGGATCGCAACATGCTGTATTTGCTCCATAATGTTGAGGGCTTCAAATCGGCGCATTTTTGGAGAAGTAAAATAGGACCACTTCTTCACATATTTTTTTTATTTGCCTAGTCTCCATCCAACATTTACATAGCTGGTATTGTTTTTCATAACGGTAATATATTTAATGAAACCACATTTGCTTCTTCCAGAATATCTTGAGGAACTTCATCTTCACATTCGGAATACATTATTATAAACTTTTTGGAAGTTTGTTTAGTTTGTAAACAAGAAGCAACCTTAGCAACGTTCCATATACTTTGATTTTTAACAATATTTACTTATCTAAATACCTATTATGACATTTTTGATTGTCATGCATAAGAAAATATAATAAAATATATGTAAAACCAATGTAAAAACGCTGTAAATGGTCGTAGAAAAAATCATGTGTATTACATAGGAGTAAAGTGCCATTTCCTCCCTTGGATATTGATCAAACTATCCGCGGGAGGAAATTATGCACTTTTCTCCCTTGTCATACAAATAGCTATTGTCTTATGCAAAATCGTATTCTAAACACTTTTTTACTCTAGGCATTTTTCAATAAAATCAATAAAAACTGCGCAAATCGCGTTTTTATATGAATCCTTAAAAACGAAATAGGCTATTCAAGACGATAAAATGGAAGGGTTAATTGATGGTAGTTCCAAAATTTGTATTCTGGTGCAAAATGGCATGCTAATCGTTTCTTTTCTTCTTGTGTATGGGGTAAAAGTTAATATTAACGGAGATGATGAATGATATATTATGCAAAAACGTATTCTAAACATTTTCTTAATCTTTATATTTTTCGTAAAAACTAATAGAAACCGCGTAAATATCTTTTGTTCTAAAAAATCGTTTATGAGGACACATTTAACCCGTCCACAAAATTGACCAAAATTGAAATAAAATGTTGAAAATTCCCTGACATGTTCAATAACAATACAGAAATTACTTATAAACTCTACAGACCTAAAAAATCATTTTCACGACTTTGGTAGCTAACTAACAATATTTCAAACGTAGTTGTGCGCTTTTCTGCTCTTTAAACACTATTTAAACTATTTTTTAAGGGTATATATCCATTATTACTGATAATTTACTAAAAATAGACATTATTAGTAATATTTCCATGTTTTCTCTCATTACTTTCTAATAAAAATTTAGGATAAAACGTATTTTTTTGGGAGGTCACTCTATGTTCATCCCAGGTAAAGGGGAAATGATTAGGGTTAATTTTTTTTTGTTATTTCAACTCAATTAGTAGGCGGGGAAAGTTAGACTTAGAAATCTGAAACCCTTTTAAACGTTACAATTTTCGGCTTAAAAATAGATAAAAAATAACCCTCGAGTCTCTATAGATTTGAAGATACGGAACATGGTGTTTTATTGCAAAATAAGAATTTTATTTTTTTAGTTTTTCTTAAATATCTTGTGAAATAAGCCTCTAATCGACTCGAGTTATACTTATCAAATTTGTTCCTCAGACAATTTCTCACAAGGATAGGCTATTGCGAAAATTCGCAAAAATTGTTTACTATTGCAAAATTAGCAATAAATTTGAAAAAATGAAAAATATTCGAATTACAGTAACTAAAGTAATTGTTATCGAAAGTGGATGAGTTCTTGGAAAAAGATAGGCCTTGGTATGTATAAAAAGTGTGCGCAACTCTGACCTCCAAATCCAAAATGGCGGCCTGTTGGAAAATTTCAAATTTGAAAATTCGAATTGCTGCCATTTTGCCAAAATGGAACGGATCGACATGAAACCAATTGGAATCGATTCACTTTGATAGTATCTTTAAATGTACCAAAAGGCAGATTTTTATAAGCAAATACATTTTTTATTAACAAAAACAAAAAAAATAAAATTGCTTGTATCTCCGCGAATTTCAAGTTTAGAGATTTGCAACCAAGTGCATTGAATTGCGCTTCATGTAGATCTTGTTCCATTTTGGCGAAACGGCAGCACTTCGAATTTTCAACTTTTTCATTTTTCCAAATTTATTTCTAATTTTGCAATAGTAAACAATGTTTGCGAATTTTCGCAATAGCCTATCCTTGTGAGACATTGTCTGACGAACAAATTTGATTAGTATAACTCGAGTCGATTAGAGGCTTATTTCACGAGATATTTAAGAAAAACTAAAAAAAAAGTATTGTTACGTGTTTACAGTTTTCAGTAAACACTCTGTGGGTTCAAATAACTTGCAACAAGAATCTTCACTAACCACTATTTTATTAATCACTAAAATTACACTAGTAAATACTTAAAAATCACACAACTAATAACTTAATCTAATATAAATTCACTACTTTTAAAACACTATGTACTTTACTTTTAAATCACTTGTCAACTCTTGTCTAACCTAAAAACTGTCTCTGTAACCAGAACTGTACTGTATACTCAACTGAACTGTCCCTATTTGCTGGATTCACCTCTTTATATACACACTTGGAATGTACCAGAATCCTATTCTATAATCCTTCATAGTTTTCTACTATGTGCTAGATGATTGTTCGTCAATTGGCTCATAGACGGCGCCACCCTACTAGTTGGGGAGTAACAGAATAACAGGTTTCCCTTCATTTTGACCAGGAACTTAATCACATCTCTCTCTAAAAAAATCTATAGAGACTCGAGGGTTGTTGTTTACTAATTATTTACGTATTTTTAAGAAACCTGTAACGTTTAAAAGGATTTCAGATTCGAGGATATTTGAGGTCTAACTTTCCCCGCCTATAGCCCAATATTATCAAATTATAATAAGAAATTTAAAAAAAAGTTTTTAATGCAATTTTTGCAAAAAAAAGGGTCAAGCGTAAGAGGTTTTCCATGGGGGAGAAGAGAAAGGGTTAAGTAATGTGGTTATCAAAATGGTGCAAAATGGCATTGTAAATAAATAAATAAATAAACACCACAGAAATTAGACAACCCCCAATTCCAGAAGCCAGGGGCTTGCGCGGTAGGGAGTTACACATTGAAAAAACGCGGACATACAACCATTTCCTCCGACAGTGCCGGAGCCAGGATTCGAACCCGGTGGTGCGCCTTAACCCACTCGGCTATCGACCAGACAAAAATACTTTGTTACTCTACATATTTTTCAGTAAAATCAATAAAAACGGCGTAAATCAGGAATTCAAAAAGTCCGCCATTTAGAATTTTCCAATTTTCACATAGGATTCGTAATCAGCAACCCTAAAAACCCCCATTGTATGAATTTTAGCCGATTTCATTGAAAACTTTGCGAGTTATTAAATTGTGGTTGTAAAATGGTGGCTGCAACCTTTAACCATTTACATCTTGACGCAACACTAAAAATGTCCATATCCATTTTTCCTTAAACTATGCATGTTTATTAACACCAAGAAATAGTAAACGGACATAAGGCGATAGGTCGAAAATGTTGGTTACAGGCTGCTGTATTATAATAATAATAATACTATATTTTTTGAAACTCTATATCCTAAGATGATATTTATTTGACAGTTTCAATGAATCAAATTGGTATATTCGGTACTAGCAAGCCTCTTAACCTAATATCATGATCCTGTTGATTCACCAACAACAGCGGAATATTTTTATATATATACATAAGTACACACTTCTAAATTATAGGTTACAGCAACCGTTAAAATTTTCAAAACTTGAAAGGCATTACGACACGACTGATGGTAATCTAATCCAACAATCCTTATAACATACTTTTGAAGTATAAACACTCTATTTACTTGAACACTTGTCGCCCAATTAACTATGCCATGTTTTAGTGTGAATGAAAATTTTCATAATATATTGTTAGAAACACTTGTGGGCTACAATGTTTTGCCATATAGTTTAGAGCGTAGTAGCTTTTACGCAATTTAGAACATAACACGTCAAGATGTAACCACACTAATTTGTAGTGTCGAAAAATAATACCTAATATATTAACTGCTTCAGTACAAGTACATTCAAGTTCTTCATTCTCAAAAAGACAAAGTTTATTAACATCTTCTGGCATTCTAAAAAAAATTTAGTTTGTTTTATCTCCATTTAACTGCAAACAATTTTTTTCTGACCACAGAGTTATACTCTAATCCTACATGTTTGGCTGTACTTTTAAGAGCATTTAAATCATTTTCTACTACTAAAAGTAAAACATTGGTATCATCGGCATGAGTTGTTGGGTAGTTGCTGTTTAAGAAATTAATTATGTCATTGGCAAAAACTATAAATAGCAAAGGTCCTTGAATTGACCCTCGCGGTTTAATATCACAACTAGTACTTTAACATTATTTGTTTGAACAATTTGGGTTATTTCTTTTAAATACAATATTAAGAGACCTAACGGCAATTCTGCAGAAAATATAGATCAAGTCGATGATTGATAATTTATCCAAATCTTGATTCGGAAGAACCTAAAATTGAAAATTTGAATATTACTGACGAAAATGAAGATGAAAAAAACAAAAAACGTAAAAGAAAATCAAAGCGAATCAAAAACCGAAATTAAGCCAAGTGCCACGACTAAATCCATTAGTAGTATTATTCAGCAAACTGAAAAACAAATTGAACCAGAAAAGAGAACAAGCAATCAAATCCCACCAGGTGGCTACTCTTCAGGATTATGGTGATGAACTACCTATACTTATATAATAACCCATATTTTCCTATTTTGTTAAAATATATCCTACATTTTTATTTAATAATTATTAAATCCATACATAAAACGGCATTAGAAAATTATGCAAGCGAGGAATTCAAATTATTCATATATAGATACCTACTAAAAATATTATAATAATAAATTGTGATTTATAAACATATAATTTGCATTTTGTATCACGTATAGCATGTAATGTAAGTCTATCCTATATCTCGACAATTTTGCTAGTAATAGATCATGATCAACATTGTCAAAAGCATGTGAGAAATTTACAAATAAGTAGAGATGTACCGACTAGTCGGTTAAACCGTCTATTCGGCCAAGTTTGTAGTCGGCGACCAGCCGGCGAATAATCAGCGACTAGCCGGCAAGAGAAATAAAACAAATTGTGTCATTTGTTACATTACAAGGATGTTCTTAAATAGTAAAATAAAACCAAGTTTTTTATATTTTGAAACAAAATAAATATATATTCTACTACAGACTACAGAACAAACAGTAACAGTACTTATATTTATACTAAATCACAAATGACAACATTGGCAACAACGTTTTTCATTTAAACAAAACAAGAAATTAAAATTTAAAATAAAAAACAATCCAGCCAGGTACCTAACAAACTAGTAACTACTAACCTAGCCGCAAGTAATAATAAACATAAAATAGTATAATTAAACCTAAACTTTGGCCATTACTCAACCTAAATAAACAATAACAAAAAGAAGTAACATTAAAATAACTAGGAGTCAAAAATTATTACATTTCTCTGTTGTGTTAACAGTCACTGTTAACTAATGGCAAATTGTGATGAAGAAATGTTAAATGTTCTGCTCGATCAGGAAGGAGACGTTTTCTTTTGGTCTCATATACATTGCCGGCCTCAGAGAATAGCCTTTCACTATACACTGCTAGCTGGACAGCACAAGTACATTTTCGCGATAGCTGCCATTTTCGGAAGTCTTTGGCCATTCTTTTGCCACCAATCGAATGGATCGTCATTTCGTTTTATGACAGGCAATGCACAATATGACCGAAGTTCGATAGCTGCAGGGGATTTGCCATCGTCTTGAATTTTTTTCGACACTATATCTTGGTAACATTTCCAAAAATTACGATGAACACTGTTTTCTGAATTAACTTCTTCGCGAATACTACGATTAGGATCTTCTTTCACATTTTCTGCTTCAGGTTCAGAATCTCAATCGTCATTTTGTAGCGCTCCCAATAGAAACTGTGACTTCACAATAGGCACTGTGTCTGCGTCGAAGAATTGCAATTTGTATCTGGGATCTAACAATGTTGCAAGTGCGAAAACTTTCTTTTTTTTCCAAATCGAACCTCCTCAAGCTGTTTTCTAATTCTATTTTCATTTGCACTAGTTTTTCGTCTTCGACAATGTAAGTTTCTAGATATTTCAGCAAAGTCTTTAAATGGGGAATAACTTCAGAAATCGAGAAGCAGGCAGAACTAATGATTTTGGTCACCTCTTCAAATGGCTTCAATAAGGAAATGCATTTTTCCAAAAGTTTCCATTCATATGTCAATAAATTATCAAAATTGACATTATTTCCTGATATATACAAAGGAACTGCCCGTTTTTGTTCAACAAGCCGAGATAACATATAATAGGTAGAATTCCATCTAGTGCTAACGTCTTGAAGGAGTTGATGGTTTGGCAAATTTAATTCTATCTGAAAATTTCGGAGCTGCTCTTGGGCAGATCCTGAATGGTTAAAATGTGTGACGATTCGTCTCGATTTAATTATGAGTTGCGTTATACTGTCTTCAATTTTGAGAGCATCGTGAATCGCCAACTGAAAGGCATGAATAAAACACGGCACTGCTAAGAAAACAGAGTAATTTATGGCTTTAACAATATTTTGACCATTGTCTCGCACAATGGCATGGATTTTGGATTGATCGATGCTCCAAAGGGCAGGGATGTCTTCCAAATATTGTTTAATATTATCACCGGTATGAGGGCCAGAGAAATGTTTCATTTGCAGTACGGCATGCCGGAATTTAAAATCATTGTCTAACTAATGTGCCATAAAGCTTAAAAAACTGTGAAAGTTATTAGTATTTGTCCACATATCAGTAGTGACAGAAATTGCGGCGGCACTAAGAACTCCCTTTTTTATTTCACTTTCCGTGTCGTTATATATCGAGGAATAATGTTATCCGTGAAATATTTTCTACTAGGCATATAAGCCTATATCTTCAATACAAGAAATAGGTTGATTAAGTGCAATCATCTTAGCAATATAAATATGAATTTCTATCGATCTCGCGTCATCGATAGACCACACTGGAATCAAACAGTCCCCTATTTTTTGTTGATGCTTAGAACTCTTAGAAGTACTTGTCATGTTTGCCACAGATAAAGAACTTTGAGATGAAGAACTGAACTCAGGTTCAGAGGAAGCTGGCACTGTTGAAGAACTCTTTTTTATCACGGTTAATAGTTGGGGTAACAGTCCACTGTGTTTATATATTATGTGATTTGTCATACTTGTGGTATTAGCTGCTTTTCCGCTGCCACTGATTTCATCAAAAAATGTCCAAACACGTGGCTTTTTTTTCGACATGCCCGTTTTCCAACTAAAATCCAATTTATTGCATGCGAACAATAACTTTACAAGCGACCGGCGAACAGCAGTTAAAAATAGTCGGTCCTCCTAGAGGCCGATTAGTCGGCGATTGAGTAGTCGGCCAAAACCCTAATCGGTACATCTCTACAAATAAGCCTAAAACTCGTTTACTATTTAAAGCATCAACAATTATATTTTGAAACTCGTACAGTGCTGATTCAGTACTTTTGATTTTTATGAAACCGTATTGCGACATTTAGTTAAAAAAAAGTAGTTAGCTATTCTTTTATTACTAGTTCATAAAGTTTAGAAATACCACAGAGTAGATTTATTACTCTGTAGTTGGCATAATTATTAGAATCGCCTTTTTTATAGAGTGGTATAACTGCGGCCAGCTTTATTTCATTTAGAAATCTTCCTTTTTCTATAGCTAAATTTATTAAATAAGCTAGAGGCCTGTTCTAAACGACACTTTTTTTAATAACTTATTTGAAATATTACCAATAAGATATTATCACACAAAAATTTAAATATTTTATTCCTAAATGACATGTTGCTGTCATTGTTGATACACTGATTAATTTTATTAAAACACTTGGTACCAACATGTTTTGGCGAATTTTCTCCCAGTGCAAGTCTAGAATATGGCTGATACAAATTGTCCTTGTTTCTCGTGTCATACACGTGAATATCACTATTTCTAAAGAATTCAGATTCATTTTTTTTTAATGTACATTATTAACTAGTAGATATATAAACTAGGCAAGGTAAGTATTTGCAAATCTTTAAATAGTGGTTTACAACTGGTTAAGGGGTGGATCTTACACATGGTTCTTAAAACCCTTTTTTGATATTGAAATGCCCTGTTAAAATATGAAGAATGTCCCCAGAAAATGAGTTCATACTGTAGTTGAGACTGAACCAATCCATAATAGAGAGTTTTTAGGATGTTTATGGAGACAGTATCTCTTAGATTTCTTATAATATAGCAAACAGTGCTCAATTTTGTGCAAACGATATTTATATGTGCTTCCCACGTAAGCTTTCGATCCAAGGTGACACCTAGGAACTTGGTAGTCGTTATACTCGGGATGGATCTATTTAAAATTTTAAGGTACAGATCAGAGTCACAATGTTTTTTGGCAGAAAACGTATATACCATGTTTTATTTACATTTAAATTTAGTCCGTTGTTGCTACAGTAATGACTCATTTCCTGTGATGCATTGTTACTATTTATGACAATCTGTTCAATGGAGTTATGGGACATTAGCATATTTGTATCATCTGCATATAGAAGAAGTTGATTTGAAGTGATACATGTGTTGGGTATATCGTTAATAAAAATTATAAAAAACAGAGGTCCCAGAATCGAGCCTTGAGGCACTCCCAGATTTATATTTCCAGTTTTGGAGTTAACACCATCTATAACAGTAGTTTGCGTGCGATTTTGTAGATATGAGGCTGCCCAGCTGTATGGTGCCCCTCTTACTCCAATGCCCTCTAATTTTCTGAGTAATACCAGATGAATTGGAGTTTCTTAATTTAGCCTGTAGAGATACCATATCACCCTCACGTATTTTACACATATTAATTGTCTGATTGCATTAAAAGTTTTCTGTTACACGTTTGACATGCACTGCGTAAACATCCACAAGTATTCTAACGCTGGTACGAAATTTTAAAAATCATTTGTGTTTGAAGGGCGTCCCACGAAAAAAAGCCTACGTTGTTTCGATTAGCGACTGTTTTGTTGTCTGTAAATACGAGGAAGCAAGTTTCTTCTACCCAACTTATAAGACTTAAGTTGATAGGTAACGCCGCCTAATTTCTGTAAGACTTAATCAAAATGTACATATTATATAACGTAAACATAAGTAGTAATAGGTATTCTGGGCCAAGTGCCAAGTATGTCGGATGCAATGTGGTAATTTTGTGATGTAAAAGCTTCATTGATAAACTGTCAAGTTTTCCCTTCAGAGAAGCTCCATGTCAGCCGCCGTGGTGTGGGGAAAGGGCGCAAAAAAAGATTTTCTGGCTAAACTTGTAAACGTGGTTGTTACAAAAAAAATGTATGTAAATGTTACGGGTAAGTTACAAGTTAATGTTGTAATTTATGATTTTGGTTAAAAATTTTGAACTTGGGAAATACCAAACTTCTGGGCGAGGTGAAAAAAATGTATCTCACTTGAAGGCTTATAACATTCTACTGGATAAATATGTGTAAATTTAAAGTTTTGAACTTTGTATTTAAAACGGCTTGGATATAAAAATAGAAGTTGTTGCTTTTTTCCAAATTCGCGTAATCCTGCAGATATTGAACTTTCTAACTTTCTTGCAAAAAACTTACAATATCTTGTATATTCGAGTTGTAAAACTATCAGACTTAGGCAAACTTATGGCGTGTAATATAAGAACACTTTTACTTTCTTTGTGTTTCATACAATTTTTTTTCTAATTTTCAAAATATAGCCAAAATAAAATTTTGATAACATCTGTAGTTCATATGGCGCCTTCACTAAGTTTTTGAGGTTTAATTTATATGAATAATAATAAATAAAGAATTTATTGATTTAAGTCCTTCAGTCCATAAATAGGAACACGTTAATATAGTATATATTTTAAAGTATATCATATAGGTACACAATTCAGATTAAAGATAGGGAAAAAAATATTTGTCTTTGTTGTGTAGGTCTTGTAGAAGCTCCCGTGTGGTTTTCGCAGCATATTTGTTAGGGTGGGCCGAAAAAATTCAATTTTTTTTCCAAGTCACAATACCGCAGAAAAGTTGCTAATTGGGGAGACTAAAAAGGGGTAAAAAAGAAATAAAATCGGTTCATATCATCCGGTCGCGCATATGCTCTAAAGTTTGCCGAAATTTGGAAAAATTCACATTCTTACGAGAATTTTTAACATTTTTAAATTAGCCACTTCCCGAATGTAATAGCTCAAATTCTTATGTATTATAACCACAGAATATAATGTTTAAATATTATTTAAATCCATTAACATCTTCCGTTGGCGCATTAGTTAATAAAATTTTGAAAAAATTACAAAATAAAGGTACAGTTAAAAAAAAAAAATATTAACAACTTACATATTTCCTTTTTTCTTGTTTTCTTTATTGAATACAAGGTTAAATGTTTAAAAACAAATTATTTTAGACCATTAGTAATATTTATAAACAGATTTTTTTATTGAAAAAACTAAGTTTTTGTGTGAAGAGTTGTAAGTCCAAAAAATTCATGTTGAATTATTGAACATCTTCGTTTTCACTCATTCAACTCGGTTTTCATTTCCTCTACGACAAAAATACATCAGGCCAAAAAGAAAGCTATGGGAATTCTCTATAAAAAAGATAGAGGGTTTTTTTTCGTATACGCAATATTTTTTTCAAAATCTTTCAAAATTTGAACTTATGTGGTGCGTATTTATTTATGTGGTTTCCCTGGCGGGCCTAATCCACGACTTATTAAAATTTGTCAAATTAATAATTTTCTTCTTGTTCGTTTTCTGCTTCAATAAATTCATCGATTCATTGTTCGAGGAAATCCGAGCCAATCTGAGAACTTTTGAGTTTCTGCTCCAGTGACGGCTTCTATTTCTGACGAGTTTTCGATCGGTTCTGCATTCAAGCAAGATTTTCCATAGCAGTTGCCGCAAACTGGTGAACAATTAATTAAGTCCCAACCTCCGACAGCCACACAATGGTCCACAGCTTTTCGTACAGTTCTTCAAAAGGCAATCAGGTGCAGGAAGTTGTGATGTTGTTTTTGGCCACAATATGGTATTTTTTAACGTCCACCCCCACTGTTTAGGATTCAATACATTACCCAACCATTTCTGTAATTAAGAATAAACACGAAATAGATGTTGAGCTGCGTCATGAGTATAGGTGGTAATGAAGTCAATTTCACTGGTTTGCTTTTGCTCACAGCTTTAATAAAGGAAAAATACCGATAGCTATCGATGGAAACTTCTTTAAGTGTAGAGTTATAGATTGCGAGGAAAATTTTTATCCCATTCGAAGTAACTATGTCAGGAGAAGTACCAGTCTTACTGAAAACTTCAGCTACAAGTTTCAAGTCCTGCCGTATTTTCATCACTTTCAAAGCTGCAGTCTTGCTTTTATTGAACAGGGCAGATGAAGTGTCACACCCAGAAAATGCGTGCAGAAATAATATGTGATCTCGAATATCTTTATATCAAAGCTTCGTGAAGAATAAATTTTTCGTTCGACCTTCCCTCTGCCTAGTTTGAGGAGAAAAATATCTTTATCAATAGGTGTACGAGTGGTTAAAATTATATCTTCCCCAGCCATAACCTTAGTATTTTTACATGATTCCTCAAGCGCTGTTTCGACTATTAACTTTATCTTTTTTATAGAGAATAGCTTTCCTTTTTGGCCTGATGTATTTCATGTGAGCTACGCTTATGGGAACGTTGATCGAACAACTCAAGAATGGCTGCACAGGGGTCTTTGACCAGTCTATTCTTGTTTCACTGTGACTTCCATCAGTATTTCTACGCTTTTTGGAGTGAAAGGTTGTGTTTTTAGTGATCAAATTTGTTTAGAAGGGTTCTTTATTATTGGAAATTAGAGTTATTTATTTTTGTGGAAAACTACAACAAACGTGGAAATTTTGTAAGCCTTCCGATGGTACATTTTGTTCCACCTTAGCCGACTTACATATTTATACAGAGTCTTTTGAAGTTATGTACATTTTTGGTGGACATTACCGTCTCGTGCAAAAATAATATTCTGTAGCGCTATATAACTGTCTGTATATACATATTGTAATTCACTAATTGTAAAGTTAATACTAGAGTTAGTATTCCTGCACTAGTTGATATCAAAAATTGTTTATCGATACCATTTCGACATGTTTTTAAACACGAATTTGTTGTGCAGAAATTTTGTATTCGTAACAATAGAATTTTAAGTACTGTATATAGGTAATTATAAAGTGATTGTACTACTGTTTGTATAAAATATATTAAAAACTGTGTTTAGGAATGTTAGTTTTATTGCAACGCAGTAGCAGTTTGTGGAGGTATTTGTAGAATATAAAAGGCACAGACTAACTAGACTTTGCTCTTAATGGTATTCTCTATGTAAGCAGATCACGTTACCGTCCCAGATTCTGCATATAAAATATAAACATGAGCTTTGCCAGTCATTTCTCAATTTGATACAACCAAAAGGTATCCTGTAGAGATATTGGTAGTTGATAAAATTACCGAGAAGTTACCTTCTGTCCAGGTTAATTTAGATGGTTTGTCTCATTTGACTTCACTGCCACTGGCTGAGAGTAATTTTTCTCTCCCACATAAAATTGATGGAATTCTTGGAGCAGATTTATTTGCTCAGTTGATAGGTGAAAAGCGCACATTTGGTCCCCCGAATACCCCAGCAGCAATGAAACCACTCTAGGATTCGTTGTAACGGGTTCAGCTCCCACTTTATCCCCCTTTATTAATACTCGTAATTTTTGTATTAGTTTCGAACCCTGTATCGAAAAGTTAGTTCAAAGATTCTGGGAGGTTGAGGATCTATCTGCAGCGGTAATCGATCCCGACGTTTTGGAATGTGAAAAATTCTTTGAAACTACCTATAGCCGGGACACTTCCGGAAGGTATACAGTAGCTCTGCCTTTTAAAATAGATAGTTCGTTCTTAGGAGACTCGTACACCATAGCTGTTCAAAGTATTTTGTCATTAGAAAAAAGGTTGTATAAGAATCCTACTCTTAGAAACCAATATACAGAAATAATTCGAGATTATCTAATCCAAGGTGATATGTCCAAAGTTGTAGAAAATTATAGATCTGGGGCGCACTACTTCATTCCTCACCACACAGTGTTTAAAAGGGACTCTCATACAACTCCAGTCCGTATCGTCTTTGATGCTTCTTGCAAGACTGATTCTCTTCATTCCTTGAACGATTTACTGTATACTGGTCCGAAATTGCAGTTGGATGTTTGCACAATGTTTTTAAACTTTAGATTGTTTGAGGTCACTTTCACCGCAGACATTCGGCAGATGTAGAGACAAATTAATTTGAGGGAAGATCATCGAAGATTTCAAGAAATTCTTTGAAGGTTCCCTCCAGATGGGTGTTTATCAATTGAACACTATCTCATTCAGAGTTAAAACCTCTCCATTCCAGCCCTTCGTACTGTACACCAATTAGCTGACGATGAAAACATTTCATTCCCTCTAGCTTCAGAAGTAGTTAAACGAGATATGTACGTAGATGATCTTGTATCAAGTGTATTCTCGGATAACGTGGCTATTACTCTACATCATCAATTAGTTGAATTATTTCATAAAGGAGGTTTCCAATTAGTTAAATGGGCGACCAATTCAAAACAATTAATAGAAGAAATTCCGACAGAGATTCAAACGACCGATACGGTGAATTTTGAAACTGACATACTTAAGGTATTAGGTTTACAATGGCATCCGAGTTCTGATTTATTGTCATTTTCTTTCGATCTATCTGATAAACCCTGTACTAAACGCAACATCTTGTCAACTGTTACTCGTTGCTATGATCCCTTAGGATTCCTAGCCCCGGTCACATTATTAGCCAAACTTTTGATTAAGGATTGCTAGATTGGGATCAGCCCTGCTCTCCTGATATAGTACACCGTTGAAATCAATTTTCTGTAGAATTACCTCATCTATTAGATTTTAAACTCCCACGTCATATAGGTGTTACATTGCAACATCCCATAGTTTTAGTAGGTTTCGCGGACGCATGTTTAACTTCTTATGGGGCTGTTGTCTATATTTGTAGCAGCAATGCCAGTGGAGAAGTGCAAGTCAATTTCCTGTGTGCCAAATCAAAGGTTTCTCCAATGAAAGTTATCTCAATTCCTAGATTAGAACTTTGTGTTGCTCATTTGCTCTCAAAGCTACTTGGTTTTATTGTAGATTGTTATGAGTCTCCCTTAAATATTACCCGTATTTATGCGTTGTCAGACTCTATGGTCACTCTCAATTGGATCGCATCTCATCCGTCCAAGTTACAAACTCTTGTATCAAATCCGGTGGCCCAGATACAATCGTTAACAGATTCTAGTTCGTGGTTCCATGTAAATGGAAAAAATAACATTAGTGATTGCCTGTCTAGAGGTTTAACTCCTTCTCAATTTATAGCTAACACTTCTTGGAAAAGTGGTCCTCCATGGTTAAAGTTAGATTTTCCTGAATGGCTAATTATTACAGCTCATTTGAAAGAAAATCTACCAGAGTGTAAAGTAATTTCTTTGGTGGTTTCTGAAAATATAGACAATCCATTTTATACACTAATTATGTGTAGCTCAAAATGGATCCGACTATTGAGATCGACTGTCTATGTCATCAGATTTCTAAAATTATTGCCGATAGCTCCCTCAATTACTTTTTCTGACTCGGAAGTGGCGGAACATACGTTAATCAAATTAGTTCAACGCCGACATTTTCACTCAGAGATATCTTCACTCCTGAAAGATATTGTTCCGAAATCTTTAAGACACTTACATCCTTTCTTGAAAGACGATATAATTCGGAGGTAGGCTGCCTCATGCTAATTTAACTTTTGATAAGCAGAATCCTATACTACTTCTAAAAAACTATCATTTAGTAGACCTCATAGATCACTATCATAGAATCAATCTTCATACTGGCCCACACCTAGTTCTTTCTTTGCCTAGATTGCGCTATTGGATTCTATCAGCTCGTAGTGTTGTTAGATATACGATTCAGAAATGCAATAGTTGTTTTTGATTAAAGCCAAGACCTCAAATTCCCGCGATGGGAAATCTTCCTAGTTTTCGAGTAGAATAGGCCAAACCATTTTTACGCACTGGATGCGATTATGCCGGTCCTGTACAGATAATTCCTATCGCAACCGAGGAGTTCGTCCTGTCAAAGCATACATTTGTTAGTTTGTATGCATGGCAACCAAAGCAGTGCATCTCGAGCCTGTCACGGATTTGTCCACGCCCAATTTTCTTCAAGCCTTCAAACGCTTTATTGCTAGACGTGGAGGCATTTCAGAAATTCATTCTGACAATGGTACTAACTTTATCGGTGCCAAGGCAGTTTTGGATGAACTTTACCAATTATTGACATCTTCAGAACATAATGATTCAGTTTTTAGTGAACTAGCTACTAGGGGAATTCAATGGAAATTGATACCTCCAGGTTCCTGCTTCTGATCTCAATATTAATAGATTAGATAGGTTCCTGAATGGTCCAAGATGTTTGGAAAAGGTGGCATTTAGAGTATCTTATTACGTTGCAAACTCGGCAGCGTTGGAATACCGATACAACCCTGTTAAAGTAGGCACTATCGTTGTGCTGAAGCAACCAAATACGCCACCTCTTCAGTGGCCTTTAGGCATTATAGATCAGGTATATCCCGGACGCGATCATATCATCAGAGTAGTTGATGGTTCGCACTAAACACGGGACCTATAGGAGACCTGTCACTAAGGTCTGCCCTTTGCAGTTGCAATAATTAAATTTTTTCATATCATTATATAGACCAG
The DNA here is from genome assembly GCA_963675555.1 of Leptura quadrifasciata. NCBI lineage: Eukaryota > Metazoa > Arthropoda > Insecta > Coleoptera > Cerambycidae > Leptura > Leptura quadrifasciata. The sequence continues at coordinate 90,723,186 of OY776680.1, read as the reverse complement.
GGCCAAACCATTTAAAATATCGTAATAGACGATAAATTCTTATCAGTATACGAATGGTCGGAAAATCGTCCAGACTGAGTAAAAATTCGGGAAGGGGGGGGTGTTAATATATACGTTTTTAGGGGTTGGTACTCGTTTTTTGCGATTTGGGCTAAACTATGCATCCTATCGAAAAATGTTGAATGTAAAAGTTGTAGATAATGAAAAAATCTAAAACTTTCTGATTGATCATTATTGACCATAATCCCAAAATTATCGAGAAAAATGCAAAAAACCGTTTTTTCGGTTTTTAATTTATAACTGTCGCAAAAATGTTTATATTTTCGTGAAAATTGGTGAAAATGTTCTTTTTTGTGTTTCAAACAAGCCCAAATTTTTTCAAAGCGAAATATTTAATTTACAATGTTTTATGAAGAAAATAAAAAAAGAAGACCTAATTTTCAATCTAAAAATTTGGTTAGCAAATTTTCGATTAATGAACTTTACTAGTGCTCATTTTTTTCGTTGAAATCTCAACTTTGATATAGAATTAAAATATAATATTGTTTATATACAGAATTTGCGAGCATCGATTCGTTACCAACTTCGAGCAATATTTTGTACACGTTGTTGATGGCGGGTTTCTCTTACACAAAGTAATCTGGCAAAAAAACGATACAATTAATGAAATAACATAAAAATATTTACATTATGTACAAAACAACTACGCAAAAAATAGTTATATGAAGAAGATGTAGATTCTCTAATTATCAATACATCCCTTGAAGTAGCAAAAAACTCCGATAAAATAGTGGTAGTTGTTGGTCAAGACACAGATCTTTTAGTTATTTTAAATCAATTCAGTTCACATGAATTGAATATCTATTTTCACAAACCTGATGCAGGAAATATTAATGATACTTATTACACCTCTAATAATTTTAAACATAAATCACATAAACATACTGTAGCATTTTTGCATTGTTTTTCAGGCTGCGATACAACTTCCAGTTTTGCTGCTGGGAAAGGAAAAAAACAATTATAAAATCATTATTGGCCGATAAACATTTACCTAATCTTGCAGAAATTTTTTACAATACAAATGCAGACAAACAAACAATTACCGAAAATGGATTAAAAATAATAGCTTCTATTTACAAAAGATTTGAACTCTACCGAACGGCTACTGTTAAATCCTCATTTCATTTGAAAAAATTACCTCCAACTGAAGGGGCAGCTAAGCAACATTGTTACAGGGTGTATTTTCAAATACAAAGTTGGCTTGGTAATCAATTAACAGCTACAGATTGGGGATGGAAACATCACGTTAATGGCATCGTACCTATATTTACAAAACAAGAATTAATTCCTGAAAATTATCTGCTGCAGCTGCGAAACAGGATGCGGTAATAACAAATGTGGGTGTCGCAAGCATGGCTTAAAGTGCGCAAATTTGTCCTCAAATTGTCACGGTTCTGATAAATGTTCTAATGCCGAAAAATCGTTGTACGAATAAAATTGTAATCTCGAGGACATCGAAGACGAAGACAGTACCCACTGTCTAATAAATAATAATAAAAATAATGATACTGAACTGGACAATCCAGAAGAACTCCAAGAAATTGAAGATATAGAAAATGAACGTGAATAAATCGAAAGTTTGATCGATTCTGGCGATGAAGAATTGCCCATGAAGAAAAAAAGATTTCAATAAAATTATTTTACTTTTAATTTTTGTATTTTATAATCAAATATAAGACTTTTGACGTGATAATTTGTAAATACTTACGAATCACAAGAAATAATTAACAAATTTTCTCAGTTCACAGCTTTTGTGTTTTTTGAATTTTTACCTATTTAATTGCAGTTTAAATAAAGTTTTCGGGACTTTGAAAGCCGAGAATAGTTAGGTACATGTACATTACTTGTATTACATAGTATTGTATGAGAATTAACGCTTTTTATGAATGTAAATGTTTATTTACAATAAAGAAAAAGAAATTCATGATTTTCACCGAAAACTCGATTTTTAAAAAGTAGTTTTTCGCTTTTTTAACGATATTTTTGTATATAAACAATATTATATTTTAATTCTATATTAAAGATGAGATTTCAACGAAAAAAATGAGCACTGGTAAAGTTCATTAATCGAAAATTTGCTAACCAAATTTTTCGATTGAAGATTAGGTCTTTTTTTTTATTTTCTTCATAAAACATCGAAAATTAAATATTTCGCTTTGAAAAAATTTGGGCTTGTTTGAAACACAAAAGAGAACATTTTCACTAATTTTCATGAAAATATAAACATTTTTGCGATAGTTATAAATTAAAAACCGAAAAAACGGTTTTTTGCATTTTTCTCGATAATTTTGAGGTTATGGTCAATAATTATCAATTAGAAAGATTTTTTCATTATCTACAACTTTTACATTCAACATTTTTCGATAGGATGCATAGTTTAGCCGCAAATTGCAAAAAACGAGTATCAACGCCTAAAAACGTATATACTACCACCCCAACCCCCCCTTCCCGAACTTTTACTCAGTTTGGACGATTTTTCCTTAATTATTTACACCATTAACTACATTTTCCGACCATTCGTATACTGCTAAGAATTTTTATTGCCTTAAACAGGATTGGCCCTGGTCTAATATAGTAGTTTAGTGTAGTTTTGGTATAGAATTTCTATTTTTTGTATTTATTCCCAAACTTAGTTCAGCCCGGGGGGAATGTTTGCACCCTGTATAATTATTGGTATTCAAGTTAAAAAACAAAAAAAACGTACCATAGCGTGAAGCAGACAGTTTTTAATTGAGACAAGACAAACACTTTCTCCTCGCGAGTACAATTTCTATTTATTTTCGATATTTAGATTAGTTATTTGTGTTGTGAAGAATAAGATATGCCTACGAGTGTCGCCAATTTTTCCATCGTTCCTTGATATTCTCTCTACCCTTCCCTACAGTAACATGGTCAAGATTCTTCGTTCAACACATGGTAAGTTTTAGATTTTATAGCATTTATCGCCATCATTTACATATTTGTTAGTATTAGAATTTACAGTCCGCTAATAGTTTAACCACACACCAAACATTTATATTACCTTCACATCTCCCCCCACAAACATTTTCAAAATTCTTATTGTCTTTGCCATCAACTTTTATCCTTTTAACTTTTTCATGCCTCAAATAAGGAAGCTATAACCTATTTTTCAGGTTTTTGTAATATATCGCACAAAGTAGGCTATGGATTTCAAATTTCTTTTTACTGTAATATAGTTCACAAAAAATGGGACAACTGTTTCTAAAACTTTATTCTTCTACAATAGATATTAGGCGAGATATTTGGTGCGGCCCTCGTAAAATAGACAGACAGTATATCAAATTTAATTATGTCTAGAAGATTCAGTGCTTAGAAGTCGACCAATATCTCGTGACATCGGTGTAATATTTGATAGCAAATTATCCATTAATTGTAATGTAAGCACCATTACCGATGAAAGCTTTAGAACACTCAGCTTTAAATGAGACGCTCTCACGATTTTAACATTTTTTCTCTCTCTCTGTTCGCTTTGGATGATCCATCAGCCAGTATCTTTTGATTTATAATGAGTATGCACTACGCAAACAAGGCTAGTTCAACCCTCTATATTCAATAAAGGTCCTATTGAGTACCTATTAATTCTCCTATTGCCTATCACAACCTAAAAATTTAACATTAACCACACAGACTCTATCTATCGGTCCAAATTGGAATATTCATCAATTATTTGCTCTTCTCAGTATAACATGTTTATTCAATACATAGAGAACATTCAGAGGCACTTCTTAAAAACGTTACGTATCCTATAAAGAAGATGTGTCTATCTTGCTATTAGTATACCTTACACTTACCTTAAACAAATGGCAGTGTATTGTTAAGTAAATAGATAAACACAGCGAATACTGTACTAGATCTCTGTTTCTTCAACCGATTCGGTATTATTATTATTAAGGATGTACTTTTCTTCTGAGATGTATAATTTAAAGGCCACTAAATGAAGAACTAATTTATTTAAGCAACATAAAATAATAAATCCTACAATATAAAGATAAGAATAAATGGTATATACTAACTTAACATCAGTAAAATAGTTGCCAAGTCAAATGAATAATAAAATAGCATCCTACAATGGATTTTTAAAATTTCTACAGTAAACTTAACATAATAATAGATAAAATAAGTAAAATAATTGACGTATATAGCCACTAAATGAAGAACTAATCTATTTAAGCAACATAATAATAATAATAATATAATACTGAAGTAACATAAAATGATAAATCCTATAACATAAAGATAAGAATAAATGAAATACAAATTCAACATGAACAAAAGAGTTGTCAGGTCAAACGAATAATAAAAAAATCATCCTACAACGAATTTTGAAAGTTTCTAAGTAACTTGACACTAAACTTAACATAATAGATAAAATAGGTAAAGTAATTTACCCATATTTGGTAACTGCATTCTATTACATGTCTGTATGTCGTAACATTGTGAAAAAAAAAACTGTTACAGAAACTTAATTTATAGAAATGTGTAACTTAGTTTAACAATTATTTGAGGTTTAAACATAAAAATAATTAATCTATACAGATTTAACGCAAGAGTTTTATTATCAAAAATGATAGTGTGATATAATTATTAATTATAATAATTTGTCAGTTCCCCAAACTTCAAGATAAAATAAGATGCTTATTAATGCTATACTTTTACATATTTACTATTGAGTGTTCAAAATTAAATGGGTTAATCACGAAAACATGGAAATTTTGCGTTTCCATCTTGTGCGACGATAAATACAGAGATGTGATGGTAATGATAGGAATTATAAACTAAGAGAAGACACCCAAAGTTAGATAAACACAGTGAAAAGTGCCACAAAGCCAAATTAGACTTTGTGTACATGGTTTCGTAGCTCTATAAATAAACAGCTTCTGCTGAGTTTTAATTTCATACCCCTACACTGTCGGGATAGTTACAGAAGGAAACGTGATTTATAGTTTTTACTTAATTACCATTTTCCTGTTCTGTCTGAAAAAAATCAAGACCCATACACTTAAGGGTGCATATATTTGGTTCAGATTTTTTGCTTCTAATTCAGCGGGCTACACAATTTTATTTTTGATTTTATAAAGTGACTACCTCTATTTGTGTACAGTAACAGTGCCTGTGTATGGTTATTGCCTTTCAATTTTTTCGTTTTTTCGAGTGGTGCGTTATGGTGTAAAAAACTTAGTAGGTACAAAGAACATCCATCGTTTCAATGGGATTGTATAGGTAACTACTAAACCTAAGAGACAGAAGATAGGTTAAATTAGAAGAATTGTGCATTTTAAAGCAGCGAATGTTTTCGACTGTCTATTTAAATTTTCAATAATTTACCGTTTTGACGCAAGTTCCGGTGACGTCTAGTTGTTGTGTTTTTTATGGACACCTATAATTTTTTAAAGGAAAATGAATTGCCAGCATCATACTAAATACCAACTGGTAAAAATTTCAACACATTGGTCCCAAAACTTTGAATTCTAACACACGACTTCTTTAATTCATGTAGAAGCTACCTCTAACTGAGATCAAACGGACATTTCGTGCCAATGTTATCAGACTATTTTGCAGTTTTTATTAAAAAATCTAAGGTAAAGTGGGGTAATTGTGAAAATGGGGCAAATGTGTTATCAGGTCCAAATCTCGATCTTATCTGTCAAAACTGCTTTCTTTAGCACAGCACAGACAAAACTTACATCCCTAAACCTTTTGGATTAGTTCAAATGCGAAATTTACAGACCGCGCTTTGAATCGGTTGTGAAACTACGTATTTGAAGTTATCATTTCAGTGCAACAGGTGTTTCTTGTAGTTAAATTAATGCAGTTGATTTTTAGAGTCAGCTTGTTAAAACATAGATAACAAGGATAAAAAACTGTGCATTTTCGATTGCTTTTGCTGGATCTTATGAGGTAATTGCATATTTTTTTATACTGGCCTGTGTTACATTTGCCCTGCAAGAAATTAACGGGCGGGGCAATTGTAAATACAGTATTTCAGACTGAAAATGGTTCGTAAATGCAAAAGGAAACGTGATGACCCAAATTATTCCTCGGAAGATCTACAAGCAGCTCTACAGGAAGTTCGAGCTGGTCGAATGACTATCTACAAAGCCTCCAACGACTATAAAATTCCCTATTGCACACTTTACAGTCGTTTAAGGGGTCTTCGGGGCATAAAAAACAAAAGAAGGGCAGATTAACTGCGTTGAATTGGAATTATAAATTAGAACTAGCTGGGGGCATTACTATTTTAGAAAAGTGGGGATTTGGATTGTTTGTAGTTTTCCAGTTTGTAAAATACCACAATATGGAGACACCATTTAAAGATGGCATGCCTGGCACTGATTGGTTCCTTGGCTTTAAAAAGAGACATGGTTTAAGTATCAAACGACCACAATCAGTAGAATGCGCTAGGAAAAAAGCCACAGACCCTTTTATAATCTATGGATATTTCAAGCTTTTGAAAGAAACTTTAGATGAACTACAACTTCATGGTAAATCTTCGAAAATTAGGAAACTCGATGAGAGTAGTTTTTCTATTGATCCTAGCAAGACAAAAGTTGTTGGTAAACGAGGACTGCCCTGCTCCCGTGTTACTAGTACTCCCGGCCGTGAAAATACAACTGTCGCGATGTTGGCTAGTGCTTCTGGGGTAAAAGGCCCACCATTAATCATTTTTAAAGGTGCTAATGTTTGGGACCAATGGCAAGTTCCTGACAACATCTTCCCTGGATTATCATATGCTGCAAGTAAGAAAGGGTGGATGGATTCACAGATTTTTTTGAACTACTTCCAGAACACGGTAATTCCTGCTTTAGGTGAACAATGACCAGTACTCATCATATACAATGGGCATTCGACCCATGTCACCACAGAAGTCATTAAGTTGGTAAGAAAAGAAAATATTACAATTATCAAGTTACCACCACACACTAGTCACTTATTACAACCTCTAGACCTCGCGGTTTTTAAGTCCGTGAAAAACACCTGGGATCAGAAGCTGGTTAAGTGGCAAAGACACAATGTGGGGAGGAAATTGCCTAAAAAGATGTTTTCTTTATTTATTGCAGAAACATGGAAAGAGACGCAAGCAAATGTTATAGCAAGTGGCTTTAGAAAGCCGGTGTTCTGCCATTTGATGATAAAGTAGTGGCAAGAAAAAAATTCGATATTAAAGCCTTAAAACGATGGGATTCCCAAAATCCTATTTCCAGCAATGGTACTGCAGAAAATATTCCACAAATTCGGCATCCAAATAATTCCGATAAGGTAACCTGTGTCTATGTTCCCAATATACCTCAGGATATGCCAGGTCCTTCGAGTAGATCTGATGATATTGTAATTGCACATGAAGCGCCTTCTTTTGAGAAACTTTTGCTACAATGTGTTCGTCAGCATCCAGCCTCTCCAAAAAGAGAAGGATGGCTCCCGGAGCTGAAGTTATTACAGCACCGAAAAACCCGGATGCGGAACTGGATGCGGAAATACCAAATCGGAAAAAAAATCAGAATAAAAAAAGTCAGAAAGCATTGATAAATGTTTCTGATGAATCTAGTGAATCAAATGACAGATCGATACCTTATCTGAAACATTTTGTGGATAAAGTTATTGGGAAAGGTGAGTGTGACAACTGGCTCATCAGATTTTTAAGATTTAAAAAATCTAAATTTATTTGGCCCAATGTTGATGATGCGGACTTGGTAGATAGCACAAATATATTGAAGATCCTTCCACAGCCAAAAGAAGATCGACGTGGGTCGGGATTATCTTTTTTTGTGAAGTTTGATGGCTACAATATTTTCTAGTTACCTTCAATGTGTTTTTAACTGTTTAAATTTTAATATAAAACACAGAATATAATTAATTCAGTTCAAGATATTGATATTTTTGACATATTTGTAAAAAAATCTATAACTCCGTTATTTTTAGAAAAAATTACATGCTTAAAAAACCAAAATAGATGGAAAATGTATCTTTTTTACATTAGCCCCACAGATACTTTCTATAAAATTCTTACAGCAGGAGAGAGTTTGTTATCACATTTGCCCCAACGCAAGAGGCAAATGTGATATAGTAACGTCATTTTAAAAAATATTAAATATTACTAAACCTAAAAATTAATTCACTATTTTGATTATTAGCATAGTTTTATAAATGATCAAGGATAATTCAGTAATTTTCCAAAATTTTTAAAATGGAAATAAAGTTTTCAGTGATCTAAAATTGCACTCATCAAATTTTATATCGCATTTACCCCGCTTTACCTTAAATGATATAAAAGATAGCTTTAATTTAACGTTATTAATATTTTTATTTGAAGATATATAAATGTGTAACAATCTAGTCAGAGATAGGTATCGACATTAATAGAGCTCTAGCTATGGCGCAGTGACATCCGGAACCAACGCGTTAAAAATAAAATTATTATCGTTTGATATTAAGTATTAAAATCATAGACGAACATAAGAAACACATACGCTTAGCATTATGGTAATTAGAGTCGAAATAATAGAATCAGCAATCAAACACCTTCCAATTTTTGTCTTAGCGAGCTTTAAAAACATAAAACTTTTCTTTAATTTCGCCAACCTTCTGTCTCTTATGGTTTAGAAGTTGCCTATATAATCTCATTGAAAAGGTGGACATCCTCATTTATACTTACTATGCAATGTATGGAAAGTTATTAATTATTTAGTATTGTTCACTTATGCACCGTTTATTATATGAAAGTGTTATAAATTACAATATACTCAGAAATAAATATTAAGAACTTACAGTGCCATAACTACTCTAAAAAAAATCTGAAAAAGTTATAAGATAATAAGCATACAGACATTATTACTACAAAAAATCTGAATTTCAAAATTTATTATCAACTAAACTTTGAAGCCAAAAAATTCGTTTTTTTTTTAATATACACCGTTAAGTTTGTATGTGCCTTAATTTTTTCAGAGCGCAACAGGATCAAAAAGTAGAATTAAGTAAAAAGTGAAAATTCGTTTCCTTCTGCTACTACCCGAAAGTAGGAGTACGAAGTTAAAACTTGGCCGAAAGTGTTTATTTATAGAGAGCTCACATACCACGTACACAAAGTCCAATTTGGGTTTCTCGCATTTTTCACTTTTCCAAAATAGAAGTACAGTTGCGGTGGCATTGTTCCAGTGCTCACCTATCAAAAAGAAATAAAGCGGAACCTATCGTAGAATATGAAGAGAATTAACTTTGGGGTGCTTTAGCGAGTATTTACGAAATTCTACACGAAAAGCATTTTATGGTAGGGCACACCTACTTAAAATGTTTTCTGTCTAAAATAAAAACTAAATTACATTTTACGGAATGCCTGAGAATCATGAGATAACTGTGGATGATGATATTCATGTAACAGCTATGACAATCTGGAGTAATGAATCGAACTTTCCAAAGAATGGTTTGTCAAACAAAAAAGATACTATTGGGGTATTGATCCCACCTTCACCTCCCAGTGTACACATCAAAGCTGGCACTAGAACTGATTTTCCATTATTATATGACTATTTAAAAGGTTACCCCTTTTAGATTTATTTGCTTGTAGATATTTCAAGCAAACAGTTTTATGCCTACTCCAAAAACTTAGATCACGTTAGAGGGAAGAGATATCTGTTAAATCAAATGTGTAATAATTTTCTAAGCATATTATCTCAATATTTAAATCAATGTTCAGTCCTACGTTAAATCAATATAAAGAGAATTTCATGTATTTCCAAAATACTTACACATCTATAGTTTGTTTGGTATAGTCGTTTGACCTATCCCTTTCACTTCTTTGAACATGTTATATGTAGAAATGAAAATATAAAGAATACTATTTAACATAAATAATATTTGGTTCTAGCTCAAGTAATAACTTGAGGTGGTACACATGCGGTCTTATTATCAACAAAGAGAAAGGCGTACAAATTAAAAAAGATCAATAATTAGTCTAATGAGCATGTCAAAGTTATACGGAACCAATCCGTTAGCCCATAAAATCTTATAAAATTATTGTCTTTCTTTGGGCATATTTTTCCGTTGTACTTTTTATACCTTTTATCCTCTGTAGAGACCAAAAATGTGTATTGCAGATGCAGAATGACATCAACCTCATTAATGGTAATCGATAAGTCAGTAGCTCCCTGTTCTATAAAGACACAGAATATTTCTTGCGTTTCACTATCATACCAATATAAACCTTCACAGGGAGATGAAATGTATAATGTTTTGGGACTAATAATGAGAGTGGGATTCATATGCCAATGCTTTTTCAGGTCAGCCAAGACACCTTTAAATTCACACTCTACATCTGGACACTTATTGTATTGTCTCATTGTGCAATTTCGTTTATGTGTCATATAATCGAGAATATCTGGGCGACTGTCGCAACCAGCCCATTCACATGACAATAATAACAAGTTATTAAATTTTGGTCTAAGACTCCACCGGCAAAATATTCCACACTTAAGGCACTTACCTGGACACCTTTGACATGCCATGTGATAATTTGGGCAGAAGTAAATATCACCTATAATATATTTTTCACACCTAACGCAACATTTCATGGCTACTAATTCATTATTTACGAATTTCGGAAAATCTGGAAGGAACGTTTTTAAAATACGGTGAAAATTAAAAACTTCATTAACTTGTCCCTGGAGTACTAGCTGATTATTAGGAGCTATTTCTGAGTCCATCCTTCGTCTCTCTAAAATTAAAATGGAATTTGTTACACATACGAAGTACAGTAAGTATTCCTTCCAGTTGCGTACTTACAATATCAAAACTTATAAAACAATTTACAGATTAACACAAAACAATAATAAAACAAATGGAATTACTCAAGTTTTATCGAAACAAACACGCAACAACGTTGTTTTAATAACGATTTTAATATATTTAGTTAATTACGCAGCAGAAATCTGGCAAATTTCTGCTGGGACAGCGGTTTCTTTTTCCTATATATTGAAGGTCAATGCGTTTCTCAAGCAAACGATTCTATTGGCGAGTAGTTGCTAGAAGGTATATTTCACGGCTAGCCTGTATCTCTCGAGCTTCAAAATACCCATAATAAACCGAGTAATAAACAAAGACAATCGACGTGCGCTTGTCTTAGTGGAAGGATATATTTCCCTCATACTTCCTACGCCTTATCGCGCCTCTGTGAATCACTCACTTTTTATGACGTTACGTTGTTGCCAGTTCAAACACATTTCTAACAAATTGGTTTATTCTTCCTTTACGAACTATTTTGTCAAAAAACCGATGCGCGAGGTGGGAGAGATGATAATTTAAAATCTGGTGACTTAAAAGTGCTAAGGAAGTCCGCCATATTGCCAAAATATGGGTGTAGAATTACGCTCCTTAGAAGGCATTAATTTAAAAATTATGAATGGAGATTTGTCTATAATAAGGTATTGTATTTCGCAAAGTCAGTGAAATTGTTATAAAACCGTTGACAAAGAAAAAAAAAACATATTGTAATTTACCGAGAAAAATACGAAGTTTGCGAAATTCTTTGGTTGAATACCAAAACTTTTTCTAAATACAACATTCTAAAATACTCAATATTAAAAGCGCAAATCTATACCCCGACGTTTTGGAATTTGTACTCTGGGATGTGGCGGCATCTGCGGCCTGATTTTTAACTAAAACAATTTGACAACACTGTTTATGACTAAATTTGTAAATTGATAAAATCAAAATCTATTTGTGTCTGGAAAGCTAGCGCTTGAAAGACAAAGACAGCAGCTCTTAGCTGAGAAAGATGGAGGGAAAATTTTTAAATTATTTTATTGTTCAGCTCTGTGTGCCCGTCGTACTGTGCCGTCGTGTTTCAGTTTATTCAGTTGTTTAGTTTACATGTGCTCTGTGGTTTATATTCATGTTCCTAACAAGTGTATAACTTGGTGTAATGTGAAAAAACATTTATTTTCATTAATTGTACTTTTTATACATTTTTGTGATAGGACGCTCGACTTTGCGTTTGGAGTCGTTACGGATTGTTAGTAGAAGAGGTATTTTATTTTTACAACAAGAATGTTTCCATAAATTTGAGAAGGTTTGTAAAGGAAAACATTGATGTGCATTGTATAACAACAGTCAGTATAGACTTAGAAATTTGTAGTCAACTTATGTAACATATACTTAATGAAGGACTATAAAATAATTTAAAATGTTTTTGAGGCAAACGTAACACATTCTTAACAGATCTCCTGTTGTGTTCATCGTTTGTCCTCGTCTAAAAAACATTTTAAATTAGTTTATAATCCTTTATTTTACATTAGTAGCGAATTTGATACACACGCAAAGAACCATTGGACAAACAATATTCGATGATCAAAGTAATCTACATCTTCTGGGTACGTTACTTTTAAGAAATTTCTTATTTTAGTGCTACACTGGTAATATTTTATTAAATGAATCACTATACTTTTTCGTTTAACAATATAAAAATATTTCCCATGTAATGTTTTAAAAATGGTCCGAAAAACGAATGAGTCCCAATAACTCAAGAAATGTTATGTTATAAAAATAATAATTCTAAAACAAAGCACTACATCTTTAACAACATTTACAAATTTAAAAAAAAGCCGGAGGATACTTATAGGTAGAAAAATACTGCAAATATGACTCGAAACACCTTACAGGATAGGTTATGTTTTGTTTGATACACAGATATCTCTGTGGTCCTACAAGCTGAAAAATAACCTAATGATAACATTCATTTCATTTCACCTGAAAAATATGATAAAAACTTTAACACAAAATTTTTCATTTAAATGATTAGTTTATTTATAATTCAAAAATCATTGTAAACTAAAACAAATAAAAATATTGACAATAACTGTGACAATAATATATTGCAGAAGGCACAGACTACCAGACTGGCAACTTCCCTGAGAAATTTATCCGGTCAAGGTCGAGGCAACAGAAGCCAAATTCAGATGTCGCTCTTAACGCAAATGTCGTTTGAAACGTCAAACGTCGTCCATTGTTATTATGTTATTTATATGGATGTGGCTATTTATACATACTGTATGTATACGCAATTGGCTATTTATACATACAGTATGTATACGCAATTGGCTATTTATACATACAGTATGTATAAGAAATTGGCTATTTATACATACAGTATAGCCGTCGAGGGCAAGGGACATTATCTATCATAAACAACTATACTACATCAAAAAATATTAACATATTTAACCCAACGAACTAACCTAAAGAAATATTCGTATTACGTATTTTAGTTAACAAAATGTGGTAAAAAAAAAACTGTAGCAAGCGGATTCGAACCGTCGACCTCACGTGTGAGAATCGGGAACACTAAGTATTACACCACAGACTGCTGATGGTTAACCTTATAATTCTTACTATATCAATATGTTTGAACGTCATCGCGCATGTGCGGCGTGAATTGCCTGGACAGTATGTATAAATAGCCACATCCTATTTATATTGTGTACTGTGATTGTGTTGTGCTGGTGATATTATTTTTGTAGAAACTTGACTTTTTAACATAGAATACGTAGTTTTTAGTGCCCTTTAAAAATTTCTATTTCCAAAGAGGAGTTAGGTGAGTGTTATTGTGCAAATATACATTGGATTACAGTAATATATAATATTGCATTTTACAGATTATTTCTTAAAATGTCTTCTGCATTGTTTGTGAAACTGAAGAAGTTGATGTGCAAAAATTGCACTATTTTCCCAGGAACCTTCATAAGTAAGTGTGCATTTGGTCCAGTCTTTGTTTTTAGTTTTTGCACAGTGCAATATATATTTCTAAATATCGTAAGACTACTTCAAATTATTGTTCTGCCTTACCACAGTATCTACTTCAAATAAATAAATAAATATTATCGTTTTCAGATCGAAAATGTGGCAGGATTTAATGGGAATGAAAGTGTCAGAAAATACTATACGCCATCTTAGAATTTGTAATAAGCACTTCACAGTAGAGTCATACTCAACACGTACTGAAAGGGATTGTACATCTGTACCCATACAGGTCGAGGAACCCAAAGAAGATATATGTCTACCATCGACATCACGTGGTCTTCGTGTTTCTTCTGCACATAATGAGGAATTAGAAAACCCGCATCCAGAAACATCTAGTAGTGTGCCAAGTACTCCAGTTGATCGTTCATCGACGCCTCTACCATCGTATACTAAATCTGGGGGATTCAGAGGCCAAAGTTCAATTTTTAAAAAATTTGTGAAGAAGATAGAACTCCAAGGAAGAAAGTTATGTTTAAGGTAATTTCAAAAAAGGCAGATGAAAGAATACATACAAATTCTAGATTGTTTCCATTTACCTGGGAAAAGTTTCGGTACTTAGAATTAAATTACAAATTATATAAAGAGATTTGTAAAAAATGTTAGCAGAAACTCTTATAATAAACACATATTTCATCAGGTCCAGCGGCGGGATTCTAAGTTGCTATCGTATCAAGTCGATACGATACTACTGGTTCTAAGTACGTATCTTATAACAATTTTAACTCTTAATCAACAGAATACGCTCGATACCAAAGAAGTTATTGTTTCAGTCTTACGATATTATAACAATTTACTCTATAACAACTTAGAATTTCAAACGACACATGTTTGAAATTCGTAACTATCATATCGATTCGATAGGAACTTAGAATCCGGCCACTGTAGTCATGTTTGCCTTGAGTTTTTTTTATTGAGGTACTAACCTCGTCATCACTGAAAATTCGAATTTGGAGAACATTGTTATCATGTAAGAGGTTGCAAGGCGAGTATTTACTACAATTAATAAATGCACACGAAAAGAAATTAGCAAGAGAGTTATTGTAAAATATAAATATGGTTCTCTTGATATTGATAATTTAATTGAATATAATAAAACAAAAGTGCCTTAAATACTAATAATAGTAATAAACTGTCTTTATTTGTGGCGGAGTTCAGCAAAGCTACTCTTCCACTCGACCACATAAAAATACAAGTTTTATGATGTAATTTTTAAAGTATCTATTTAGGTTAAGGATATGTGTGTTTTTAATTCTTATGCTTTCTTTTACTATGTATTTTTCCTTTGTCATACTTTTTATTATGCCGGCACTTCACTCTCGGCGAGACATTTGGCTAGGAAAAGAACCCTGAACGCTACCATCCACATTCTCGAATAGTGCAACAGATGTTCTACGACAAACCAGCACGGACGACGTCGATGTAGCCGCTGCTGCAACTTATTGTGCATTATAACTATTATAATTTTGTGCAAACATACTGCAAAATGAAAATTAAGAAACCTTGGAAGGAAAGACGGTGGTGGATGACAACAATTCATCGAAATAGGACAAGGTGACTGTACCTCAGGTAGTCAACTAAGTGGGTGGGTAGGTGAAAGACCATTTTCTAAATAAAACCAAGGCTTTAAAAAAATAAAAAATTATATAAAGCACGTTTTCATTCATTCATTCATTTAAAATACATGGAGTTTTGATGCATATCTCTAATTATTTTTTTACATGAATACACTCATGTCATCGAATTCTTTACAAAGTATGTAGTTTACATATAGTAACACAAATTACTAAACCCACATTATTATAAAACAAACAATATAACTTAACCGGTTCTTTCAAAAATTCGCTCTATCTTTCAGTCAGAGTTTTTATGAAAAAATATTAAATATAATATGAAAACAATTGCCCATCGTTTTTTGCGTTTAAAATGAACCTCAACATATTTTTTATTCAGGGATTTTCATGTGTGCATTTTACATGAGTTTTTTTAACCGTAGATTATATAAGTATTATTTGTCATTTTTGACATTTAGCAATGTTGTTCAATCATCTTTTTACATTTTTAGAAATACATAAAAATGGAGTTCAATGAAATCAACTTTCGCATTTTTTTTGCATAAAAGAAAAAAAAATCGTACGCTTGTAGAAAGTCTACTTGTCCTGTTTTCTTTTTTCTTTTATACAAAAGAAAGTGCGAAAGTTAATTTCATCGAATTCCAATTTTATGTATTTCTAAAAGTATGAATAAGTGAAATTTAAACAACATTGCATCTAATGTCAAAAATCACAAATAATAGTTATATAACCTACGGTTAAAAAAGCTCATGTAAAATAAATAAATGGAAATCCTCAATAAAAAATATTTCGAGGCTCATTCGAAATGATAATGCATGCGTTGGCTCCCACACAACAGGTTCCCCATGATACAATTCAATGAATTGAAGGGTTAACTCATTTGTTAAAAAAAAATCACTAAATAATTTTAATTTCTGACGAAAAACGTGCTTATGCAACAGGTTCTAACCTCAACTGAAATAAATGGTGGGCGAGACAACGCGAGACTAGGCAATAGATTCTGGTACAAGTCACTAGGTACCGTCCAATCAAGAACTTTGTTTACAGTTCCTGCCCCGTCCAGTGAGCAACCATCTAACTTAACCTCAATATAATTTGTCGTTTGTTCGTTCATTATCTTGTGAGAGCATAGATTTATTTTTTGAACGTTTTTAGATTATTCTACGGCGTTTTTGTTATGGATGAGTATAAATGCAAAAAATGTTTAAAGACATATCTCCAACTTAAAACACTAAGGTAAGAATTTTGTTTATTGATGCTTAATAATAGGCCACGAATTCGTAAGTTTATTTTTTATATTTTCAGGAGGCATGTTAAACAAAGTCATTCTAATGAAATTGAAGAATTAGCTCCACTGCCTAAAAGAACATTTTCTTGCGAAATTTGTAAAAAGCCATATAACAACAAGAAGTCTCTAAGTAAACATGAAAGAACATTGCATAACGTGGAATATGTGCAACTGCACAAGTCACATGTTTGTCCTCTTTGCAAATACAAACATTTTCGAAAGTATAAGCTGCTTGAGCACTTCAGGAACCAGCATAATATAATTCCAAAGATAGTCCAACATACATTTGAAACATTCCAGGATTTTGTGGTATGGCAAGAAGAAATGCAATTGCAAACAAACTCAAAATTTGTAAAAAGTGGAAATGGTGGTGCGAATCCCAAAAGAAAAACCAAATTTATTTATTATATTTGCCACAGATCTGGACAATTTACTAAGAAAAAGGAGAGAAAACGGAACCTCAAAAATCAAGGATCAAACAAAATTAATGGATACTGTCCAGCATCCCTATCAGTCAAAATTCAAGAAAGTGGTGCAATATCAGTCACATTTGTGCAAACCCATGTTGGTCATGAAAATGACCCGGGACACTTAACTCTTAGTATGAACGAAAAAAAAGCCATTGCCACAAAAATAGCATCAAAAGTTCCATTCGATGCTATTCTAAACGAAGTAAGAGAATCAGTTTCGGCGGGTGAAGTAAAACGTTTACATTTACTAACAAAACTGGATTTAGCCAATATTGAAAAAAGTTTTAAACTGGATATTTGTGACAAAAAAGATGAAAATGATGCAATCAGTGTAAATGCGTGGGTGAACGAATTACGAAACACACAAGATTGCATTTTATTTTATAAACCACAAAAAGAGTATTGTGAGAAATACCCAGCTTTACAACCAGATGACTTTGTGTTAATTACAATGAACAATGCTCAGATCGAAATGCTTCAAAAATATGGTCACGATGCTGTATGTATAGATGGAACACATGGTTTGAACAAATATGATTACGAACTAGTTACACTATTAGTTTTAGATGATTTACGGCAGGGCTTTCCTTGTGCCTTTTTAATTTCCAATCGCTGCGACCAAGATGTTTTATCAGTTTTTTTAAATTGCATCAAAGAGCGAAGTGGTCTAATCAAACCAAATGTTTTTATGTCAGACATGGCAAATTGTTTCTATAATGCCTTTATCAATACTATGTCGATCCCGGTGCATAGACTTTTTTGTATGTGGCATGTAGACAAAGCCTGGAGAAAGAACTTGTCGAAAATAAAAGACAAACAAAAACAGGTTGAAAGTTACAAAATGCTGAGAACTTTGATGGAAGAGACAGACAAGAATGCATTTGAAAATTTGCTCACAGTTGTAACTAGTCAGCTCATAGAGGATCCAGTTACTCAGGATTTTGGGCTATATTTTCAAAAAGAATATGTCAAGTGTGTTTCATCCTGGGCATTTTGTTACCGACTTAATTGTGGCCTCAACACCAATATGCATTTAGAGAGGATGCACAAAACGATAAAATATGTGTATTTTCTTGGTAAAAATACTAAGAGGTTAGATAAAATGATATGCACCTTAATGAAGTTTGTGCGGGACCGTCTATATGATAGAATCATAACTCTATATAAGGGGAAAATTACCAAAAAGGTAGCCGATCTTCGGAGTCGCCACAAAAAAAGTAAATCTATTTCTGACCGACACATACTTGAAGATACCGACGGTTGGCATATACAGTCATCAAGTGGATCGAATATGTATTTTGTTCAGAAAATTTGTGAAAAATGTGATTGTAAGCTGACATGCCAAGAATGCAACACATGCATACATATTTTCTCTTGTGACTGCATTGATTATGCTATAAAATGGAACATGTGTAAACACATTCATTTACTGTGTCAACATTTAAATAAAAATGAACATGAATCAAATAATGTAAGGGACACGAAGATGGACATCGCTTCACCATCAGATGACAGAGCTTCAGAGATAGCCTTTTTAACGGCAGAAATATCAAAAAATAAAATTAAGTCTCAGAAATCGTTAGAAGAAGAAATTAGTGAGTTAAATTTGGAATGGAACAATATAATCCAGATGATTAAGTCTAAACAGCACCTTCAAACTATAAAAAATCATTTTAAATCAATTAAGGCCAAATTAGAAACTATAGATGAAGTGGAAGAGATCGATCATTTTTCTGAATTAATAGGGTCATGTCCTAATGACAGAACACCCCACAACAAAAAAATTATTCCTCAGAGGCTATTTTCCACAAAGAAAAAGAAAGGGACAAGGACGCCACAATCAGCAGTAGTAAAGCCAACAGCTGAAGAACAGACAAAAATTGCCATGTTGCTTTTAAATAAAACATAATAATGATAAGTTTTGAATGTTTTTTATATCTATATAGTTTATAAATAAAAATAATACATAAATACCTACAAAATAAATGACTTCGCAAAAAAATTGCCTTTAATTACTGAAAGAAAGATGATAGAAAATTACCTACACACCTATCCTGCATATAGTAAATATTAAATAATTCCTAATAATGAATATATCTTTACCTCAAGGTCAGAATATTCAAGAGAAACAGGTCTGATAAGGAAATATTTATTATTTTTGACCATAACTTTTTTTAAATAGATATATTGGTAAAAAAAAGTATAAGACTACCTAAATAGGACCCTAACAGGTATACTGATATGAATTTCCACTCAATAATTTCAGTCATGTGGAAAATTAGTTAATTTAAAACTACAAATTATGAATATTATATTATTTTTGCAAATGACTGAAATTATTGAGAAATTCATATCAGTATACCTGTCACAGTTTTACTTAGGTAGTCTTATACTTTTTTTTATCAATATATGTATTTTAAAAAAGTTATGGTCAAAAATAATAAATATTTTCTTATCGAATCTCTCTTGGACATTCCCACCTTAATAGACTTACAGCCTCTGCGTTTAAATAACAATAAGTAATATAATAGCTACTCTATTACAATTTCTAAATCTATTTTCAAAAAAAATAATAATAGAACTTTAGATAGATAACTACATAAAATAACTATATACTTGCAATATCAGTAGTGTTCCTACATTTAAATCGGCCGCCGTTACTACTTGACTGTAATTGGTCGGTACCGACTAACCTGTACCAGAATGTATTGCCTAGTCAACGCGAGGGTGTAGTAGGGTGGCTAGTTCTCGGACCTCGACACGTCTCGCGCCCTTTGACTCGGGCACATAAAACCGACAAGAGACGGAGCGCTGCCGAGGCGAGAGGAGACGGAGCGAGCTAAGATGAGGATGCCATCCACACTCTCGCGCTTGGACCGTCTCGCCTTGTCTCGGCGAGAGTGAAGTGCCGACATTACATGTTTATTTATGTCTGACAAAATAAAGTTCTATGATGTATTACAAATTTGACTTTAATTTTCCTATAATATATATATAATATGGCGTATTTGACATTGAAATTTGTGATCAAAGATTAAGCATGAAACGGCTTTGCACTTTGATCACAAATTTTAAATGTCAAATATGTTCATAAACTGTAAGTTAAAGTAAACAAATGGTCAAATCTCCCGCGTCTGCAACTGTGGCGCCCTCTGAATTTGGGTTCTGCAAATCGGAGAGAGAGATAGATTTCTGGACAAAAATTTAACATTGAGTTGCCAGTCTGGTAGTCTGTGCAGAAGGCAATGTTGCCGGCTATATTTTGAATAAAGTAAAGGTACGTATACGACATTCCATGTTAGTTGCGTCACATTCTCTGGCTGAAATCTGAAAGCAAAGTACTCTGGTTACGTATTTCTGTGATAACGTAAATGTAACTATGTGATATCTCCGACGCGCGGGGAGTATTGGTGGCTTTACTAGGTTCGATCCACGGTTAGTATAGATACGGTTGGATTAATGGGCGGGGACTGTGACGTTACAGTAGACCTTGGAACGCGCCATATTTGTATCGTTTGTTTGGTCACAGACACGGTTTATCAGATACTCTGTGATTTGGTTGTGCATTGTGAACTTGTTTCTTTACTTTTGTGTATTCGGTGTATTTTAAAGACGCTTTAAAAAGACTATTATAAGGAAGTATTGTGGTTTTGTTTTGGGAAGTCGACTTGCCCTAATAAAAAGTAAGTACAAGTATTGTTGGTTCATTCTATATTTGTTGGTTAATTTTTTATTATTATTGTGTAGGTAAATATTGTTTTTTTTAACAGTTATGCCTGGAACAAGGTGTGCCGTGGCTATATGTAACAATAGTTTACAAAAGACTAAGCAAGGAAATTTGGCTGTTTCTTATCATAAATTTCCAAAAGATGACAAATTATGATGTTTCAATAAAGACTTATTATTACTATTTTATTTAATTTTACATATGCTCAGATAGATATTCGCAATCAGCAACGTTCGATTACCAAATTTTCACTCATTTTCTATAATAGTCTTAATTAAAAATATCTTTAAATAAATTTAATATATCACCTAATATAAAGTTCGTTCGTACGTGAGCATACTGTATATAACATTTTCCTTATACTTCTTCGTATTTTTGTGTGCTATGCTAATACCTAAAACCTTGGGGTAACGGTAACATATATTTTGCTTTAAAATTATGATAAGATAGGACGATAGCTTACACGCTTTTGTGCTGTTAAAATAAGAAATACAGACTTTTTGTGCAATAACTTAAATATTTTTTGTCCGATTCTAGTGCGTCCCTTTCTTATTAAATCAAATTTGTATAAAATAAATAATGCCTGTTTTTTTGTATTAAAATAAAATAATAATTGCAAGATATATAAGTGGAAGCAATAACGACTTAAGAGACTATTAATGAGGGAGAACGAGACAGCATTATATGCGAGCGTAAACGAGATCTACTTTGACGTCAATGCACTAAACGTTTTGTGATTGATAGGGGCGGGCATAATCCAACCGTATGTATAATAACCGTGGGTTCGATCTGCTGATTTATCCCTCTTAAGATCAGTTGTATATCCTTCTGCTTCCAAGATCTATTTTTATCTATGATCTATGTCCAAGATAGAACGAATTTTCGATGAAAGCGCGCGACCATCGCGCGACATCGATGAATAAAAGAACACGGGACGGGTTTCTCGGTTTCTCCACAGATTACACACTAGAGTTCGTTGATTTATGGGTTTCTCGTTTCTCTATGATTCTGACATTCAAAAGTTCAAGACAAGTTTATGTTTGTTTTTAGGTTAATTTAATGTTTGTCATTATGAAGGTAAAAATGTAATTTGGTTTTGTGCTGAGTAAACCATAGACTTACTTACAAAACTACAAAGAAAACATGGATTATTTGTTTATAGAAGATCTATAACATACATTTGTAATGGACAAAGTGGCAATAGTAAGAATGTAAATAAAATTAAGTGCATTTGATAAAGTTAAAATATTGTTATATTTAGGAGGCATTTTTATTTTCTGCCGATTTCGGAGAGGATAATTATTTGTTGGCGAGTAGTAGCAGTAGCGATTCAGATTCAGAGTGTTGCTGTACAGATGAATCCAGTAGTTCAACAGAAAAACTAAAGCTAAAACGACCCAAGGTGGAAGGCTTCGCAGAGATCATCGTTCCACGATTTAGCGATTCTGAATTTAAGAATCATTTTCGAGTCAGCAGAGCCACATGTGAGAGAATTACCGGTTGGTCATTACTTTTCTAATAGTTTAATACCTACTTAGAAAATATGGCATAGATTAGTTAGTACCTGTGGTCACAATGTGACAGGTTTTTGAGCAAACAAACTTTGTTAAATTTGCGTTTTAAACGTTTTATGTAAAGTTAATAAATTTAGACACTGCTCGACGTTTTGCTAACCATGTCAACATCACATCGGGAGACTAATTGGAGTAAAAGTGTGTGCAGTTGCTTGGGGCTCTCCATCTTCTAGATGCTTTTCCTGGGTTGTAAAGGGAGATTAATAAGACTGGGTTATCAATTTTAATAATCTCCTGATGATAATGATAACATGGTTAGCAAAACACGTGTCAAGTAGTATATTCGAGCGTAGTGTTCAAATGTTTGTGTGTTGTAAAACTGGTTTTGTGAATAATAGCCTCATACGAAAACGCCCTTATCGCTTGGACCCCGACCCAACATAGAGTTGTCTCCTCCAATAGAACTGTGCACCATAATAGTTGAAGGAAGTTCTTAGATACTCATTGAAATATTCAGTAGCTCTTCCTGTGTTATATAAAGTGGTCCAAAATTTTCTCCCAATATTTCTGCGGTTGATAGTACATCCAAAAATTATGGTAATCTCTTATATAAACTTATTTCCGAAAACGAATAATAGGGGAGATATACCTCTTAAAAGGGGCATAAATTTCAGTTTTTGTGCAATATCTTCAGACTCTCTTAAAATTTACAATTCATATTAATTCATTAAACTTAGTCATAGGCCATCTGATTTTTAATAGTATACTTAGTTTTAAACTACATAATTTTTGCAAAACCGAAAACGCCAGGTTTAAAAGTATCGGCAGCAAACCTTAAAGAGATATATTAAGAAAAAACAGGCGTTAATTAATTTAAATTATTACAGTACGTACAAAAAAAATCTATCGACGTACCATTAGACAGGCCAATAAATGTATTACAACAATCAGATACTGCACTCTGACAATAGATCAAAAGTCATATGTAATATAAATTCCGCATTAAAAAACTTTACAACTACAAACAAATAGTAGTAGAATTGCAGATAACGTTGAAGTTGCAGACAAGAAAGAAATAAAAATAAACAAACAATATGATACCAAAATTAAAAATCTTACAAAGAGATCAAATTTCACAGACAATATTATTTTTCTTGAGGCAATCACTGAATCTGAGGTTGTTAGCATACTAAGAAATTTAAAAAACACGAACTCCACAGGCCCAGATCAATTCTCTACCGCTATTATAAAAAAATTTGCAATTCAGTTAGCTAAGCCGCTATGTCATATAGCCAACATTTGGATCTCTTAAGGCAGCTTCCCAAACGCGTTAAAAACTTCTAAAGTTATTGCCTTGCACAAAAAACGAGATCAAAAATTACTCGCCAACATCGTCCAATTTGACTCTTATCGTTGTTTTCTAAAGTGATTGAGAAAATTTTAGCCAAAAGAATTACAAAATTTCTAGAAACAAATAGTCTAGTCGCAAATACTCAACATGGTTTTAGACATAAAAGATTGAGGATGTCGGCATTATTAAATATATACTCAGTGTAATTTATAGAGAACTGGACAGAAACAATAAAGTGGTGGCTCTTTGATTTATCCAAAGCCTTTTGGGCCCGTTACTGTTTTTATTATATTGTAATGATATAGATGATCATCTGTCTATATGTCGCTGTGAATTTGCGAATGACATGACACTGGTTGCATACAACCAAAATCAAGAAAATGTAACCCAAAAACTAAACAATTTAGTAGCGTTGTTTAATTATCTTAGTAGTAGTCTTCACTTAAAAATTAACCAAGAAAAAACACAGATCTTACAATTTTCACCCACTTACTGCCAATTACACGAGCAGCCCCTTAATTAAGCTGAATGGAAGATTTATTGAGCAAAAAAACAAGTTTCAAACTACTTGGAATACATAGACCTATCGCTAACATGGTGAAATTATTTAAGCTATGTATGGCACTTGTTTTTCATTAAAAAGGCTCTCCACTATTTCCAATAAAAATATCACAGAGATCCTTTACTACTCCAATTTCGAATCTATTATTAGGTATGGAATTATCGCATATGGATGCGAAAAAGAGCTATTCGCTGTATGTTTGGGTTAAAATACCAAGAGTCCTATAAAGAAGTTTTTATTAGAGAACAATACTCACTTTCCCTTGCATCTATACAGGCTGTCAATTTTATGAAGGCACTCGAGAATATCTCACTTAATATCGGTCGTACAAAAAAAATTATTTTTATGAAAATTGTGCCGATTTATATAACCTACAAAATGGTTTAAAGACATTTGAAATCCATGGCTTACTTTAAAAGTTATGGCGGAAAATATCAATAATGCGGAAAACGTCTAGGCCAAATATCTCCGTTATTTGAAGAGATACGAGAAAAATTCTAAGGCGAAAATTTTTTGCAAAACAGTGTGTTTCAACGAGGTTTTATCTAATTTTGTTCAAAACCACTGTTTTCGAGATTTACTCTTCAGGCTGTTAAAAAAATTAATTTGGAACGGGCGGGAAATGGCGCCATTAAATAGAGTATTTTCCTCTCTTTTCAACGATATATCACATGCCATATTTATTCATTGGTACTACGTTAGTAATTATAAAAACATTTTTTTTAAAACCAATAATTTTTTTTTTTAACAAGCATTATACTTACCATGGAGAAGTATGATTAAATAAAGCGATAAAATAATTCAATCAGTTGTTCAATTCTTTGCTATAATAAAACATTAACATAATTAAGAAGAATAAAGTAAATTCAGGTAACAAAAACAAAATAATAATCAAGAAAGCAACATATGGAAAGAGTATTCGCAGTTATGCCAATGTATAGAGGTCCTAAAAGCTCAAATTCAACAGGCATGTATTATAGTCACTCCTTACTCAGAAAATTAAAATATCTTTACCAATTAATTTAAGTATAATATCCATTTGTTTGTATTTCATGATTTCACTATTATTTCAATTATTTTAAAATAGTTGGCTATGAACAAACTTGACAGTTTAATTTTTTGACAGATCATCCCAGGTAATACTTAAACTCTCACTCAATCACACTCGTTTAAGAATTTAGAATTTTCAAAAATGATTTTCACTCACATTGATCGTTATAATATGTTCGTTACATATTGCCAATGCAATTTGGACTCTGGATTAGCTCAAGTAAAATATAGAAACAGATTTCCACAAATTTTTCCAATAATGGATTTTTTAATCGCAATATTCATTACAAATGGACTTCTGAAAATACACACTGGCATAGACCGATTGGGTTTCAAAATCGTTTTTCAATAAATGTGTGGATAGGTATTTTAGGCACTAATTTAATAGGTTCTTATTTTTATGATGGTCAAAGGTACCTAAACTTTTTGAGAAATGAATTTAATGAATTCTTATCGACACAACTTTCAATATTTTCAACTAGATGGAGCTCCTTCCCACAATTCCCAGATTTGCCTAAATTATTTAGACGAAATTTTGCCTCAACATTGGATAGGTACCAATGGATTTATTCGATGGCCCCCTCGTTCTCCAGATATAACCCCAATGGATTTTTTTCTATGGGGATATATTAAAGATAAGGTGTTTTCGACGACACCACAAAATGTAGAGGACCTAAAAGCTCGAATTCAACAGGCATCTATTATAGTTACCCCCTCAATGCTGAGTAATGTTTTAAATGCAGTGCCTTGCCGTGCTCGATTGTGCATAAGAAATCGTGGTGGATACTTTGAACACTTGATATGATATCTTAAAAATAATTTTGAGGATTAGATAAATATTATTGTTGTGTGCTATATTCTTTTTATTATTAATTTGTTTTTGTTACCTGAATTTACTTTATTCTTCTTAATTGTGTTAATGTTTTATTATAGCAAAGATTTGAACAACTTATTGAATTATTTTATCGTTATATTTAATCATACTTCTCCACGGCAAGTATAATGCTTGTTAAAAAAAAATTTATTGGTTTTAAAAAAAGGTTTTTATAATTACTAACATAGTACCAATGAATAAATATGGCATGTGATATATCGTTGAAAAGGGAGGAAAATACTCTATTTAATGGCGCCATTTCCCGCCTTTTTCAAAATAATTTTTTTAACAGCCTGAAGAGTAAATCTCAAAATACAGTGGTTTTGAACAAAATTAGATAAAACCTCGTTGAAACACTCTGTTTTGCAACAAATTTTCGCCTTAGAATTTTTCTCGTATCTTTTCAAATAACGAAGATATTTCGCCTAGACGTTTTTCGCATTTTCGATATTTTTCGCCATAACTCTTAAAGTAAGCCATGAATTTCAAATATCTTTAAACCATTTTGTAGGTTATATAAATCGGCACAATTTTCATAAAAATATTTTTTTTTGTACGACCGATATTAAGTGAGATATTCTTGAGGGCCCTGATAAAATGGACAGCCTGTATATTAGGAATTCTAAAATTTGTGAGAAAATACATTTTGTTTTAACCTACAAAATGAGCACAATTACAATACCAGACATGGTCAAAACTCGCAATATGACATACACAGATTAGAACTGTATAAATCAAGTCCATACTATATGGGGGCTAAATTATATAACAAATTACCCACCGGTATTAAAAATGTTAGTTTAAACAAAGTTACTTTCTTTGTAAGAAAATTATTATTATCCAATGATTTTTATTTTATCAGTGAATTTCTTTCTCATGTTTTTTAATTAATTCTTAATTGTAATTGTTTCTTTTTATATTTTTTGAAACCAGACGAACAAGTTATATTCTTTGCTCGTATTTTTGTTTGTGTTTGTAATTTTTCAAATGTTCATATTTTACTTACCCTATATCCTGTACTGTGATCTTTTAGTATCCACTCTTACCGTTACTGGTTACCACACAATTGCATTGAACAGAGGTAAGTATTTAGTACACACGTTTTGGCCTCAAAAAACGTAATCGAAAAAAATATATGAAAAAATACAAAATAGCATATCTTTAACGAACCAAGAAACAATTAATTATTGAAAATAAATTATTGGTGAGTCGATGATGGTAGATTTAAAAAACTGTGTCACACTGGTGTTTTGCCACTCAAAACAACAAACAAAACATTTTTGGTTAACTAAAAAAAAAAAACTATCCCACGGTTCTCCTCCTCTATGGATAAAATGAATTTTAGTTAGTTCTGTACAAAAATAAGGCTTAATAATGCAAATTGTCAATCAAGATATATCTCGGAGTATTTCTGAGTAAAAACCCACATTTAAGCTTCACATCTTTAGATTTAGAAAAATTGGTTATAAACAAATCAAATTTAAACGTGCAAACAGTATGGGTAATTTGCTCGAAAAGTCTAGATGAACGGATTCAAATTCATTTTCGAGTCATAATTTGACTCCAGTATTCAACAGGCGTATTTAATAGGAATGAATTTGATGTATTCTTACTAATCTCTTTGCAGAGTTGATTTATAATGACTTCTACAGCGAACACAAAGGAGGTTGGGAGAGGATCACTCCAGTGAAAGCCGCCTACGTCTTGATATGGTATTTGGGCAACCAGGAAACTTTTAAGCAGATCTCTGAGCGGTTTAGGATTACGCAGAGTTGTGTGCACAACATTGTTAAAGTCGGTAAGTCCGTTATTTATTATTATTAATCAACATAGCCGTCTTGCTAATTTAACAATTTTGCTGCTATCAAGTTATAGTAACCCCCAGCACCACAAATAATAATACAGAGCTGTGCCGAGCGTTAACAAAAAGTGCTTGCGAGCACTAAGCACTGAAAAAAAGTGCTTAAATTTTTCGAGCACTAAACACTGTTATATCCAAGAGAGAGAGAGAGATCCGATAAGGAAATATTTATTATTTTCAGCCATAACTTTTTTTTTAAATACATGTATTGGTAAAAAAAGTATAGGACTACCTAAGTAGTATTATGATAGGAAATAATTAGATTTAATTTTAAAAATTATGTCAATCTTCGTATTTCCTAAATATAAATCTAACTATTCAAACTTATGGTTTGTTTGCAATATGTGTTTTAGAATAAGAAGTTATGGTCAAAAAATGTAAATATTTTCCTATCGGATCTCTCTCCTTGGATATTCTGACGGATGGACTCTGCCAAATAAAGACAATATATTATTATTATTATTATTATTCAATTTTATTCTAACTTAGGCTCTCGGAATCTGGCCTCCAAGTTAAAAGAATACGTGAAATGGCCCAAACCTGAGCAGTACGAGGAAGAATCTGAGTCTATCTACACGATTTGCCATATTTATGGAATAATCGGAGCTATTGGTGTTTCTCATATAAAAATCTTGAGGCCCAGAGAGGACCATGAGAAGTACATCAACGCGAGGAATTATTATAGCCTTGCCGTACAAGGTAGGTTTGTTAATTAAATGTAAAAGCGATGGCATATATTTATCTGTTCCATTTTTTAGGGGTGGTTGGGAGCAACAAAAAGTTCAACGATTTCTATGTTTGTGAGGGATCCTTGGAGCCTGAAGACATTTTGAACAAATCCTCTGTAGTGAGAAAAGCCGATGAGGGTGCATTTGGTGACTATTTTTTAGTTGGTAAGTTAAATCTTTCCAGAAACAATCTGAATATTACCCTCGAATACTGGTTGCATGTTTCGGCAACTGTGTTAGGATTGTCAGAAGACGATTATAATAATAATAATAATAACATATTTTATTCCTTTCATTTAAATGTATAAAGTACACTTACAAAAGAAAAAGTCAACAACTATAACATTCAGAAGTAAACACAAGCATAAAATATATTTGCAATTACAGATATAAATGTGCATACATTTATATGTAAAAAGGCATAAACAAAGCAATAAAATATTATAATTAAGACTGCATAGTTTTAAAAGTTGAAACGGATGTTTTTGTTTTTTCTTTAAAAATTCTTGAAGGGTATAATATTTCTATTACGGTAAATATTCTTTTAATTTAAATTTAAAGTTCATTATGAAACTTGAATTAACACTAAAAAATAATGTGGCTCTCACAGTATCTTGACTGGACATGATGCTAATTATGCCATGATTAGCAAATATTTTGATAAGTTTTATAGGGAAAAATTAAAAGTTGCTCAAAGGGAATATTATGACAGCCAAATTACAACTTCTGACAATAATAATAATAATAATAAATCCAATACAATGCGGAGAATTATAAATAATCTTCAGAAAAAAAAAAAAATATGTATATAATATATATGAAATTAAAAAAGTGAAATTGCTATACAGGGTGTCTCACCGGGAATCGAATCGATCGATATAGAGAAAAGTACGCATCAGAAAATTTTGAAAATTTAGATAATTACTAATGTCGGTGTGGCCAATCCAACTAAAATAGTTACAAGCAGCTGGCACTTCCGCATATACTGGAAGTCGATACCAACTTGCTTATTTCAAACGGAACACCCTATATATTTTAGGGTTTTCGAAAAGAGCATAAAAATCTGAGTCGAAAATATGTAGCATATCCTATACCTAAACCTAGCCGTTTCAGAGATATTTGACATTTTATAGAAAATTTGACAGGTGCAACGGTTTGCAAGAACCATTATAACTTTCTTCATGTAAAAGATCCTCATTTGCTTCTTGTCACATAAAAAGAACACAAGGAGAACTACGTTCTACAACTGAAATAAATTCAATAACACCATACCAAGTGTTCCGTTTTTCGCGTTACATTTTGTCAACTTCAAACCGCGAAAACTTGTTTAGGTCAAATGGAACACCCTGTATTTTTTTACGTCGAATTGTGTAATATTGAATTCCCTTTTTTCTGATATTAGCATTGTGGGGGTTAAAGTTACAACTTTTTGAAATATTTGCGATTTTATTAGAAATTCATGAATTGTTGTAATCATTTCATCAAAATAGCCATGATTAGAAACAATCAGTCATTATCTTATGTCAAAAAATGCCAGCACGTTTAAATTACACCCACGAAGACTTTTTAAATTTGTTTATTATTTATGGAGAATGTGATAAAGAAATATCAAGAACTTGCAGCACATTTGCTACTCGATATCCAGAAAAACGGAAACCATCACCAAACACTGTAAAACGCATACTGGAAAATTTTAAAAATTATGGCTCTGTCAAGGCAAAAAGGCAAAGAAGAAAGCCTATTGATGATGATGAAAACATTGAAATAGTGTCATTCTGGGATATTTTCATGCATTTCCAAGGATGTCATTAAGACAAGCTGCTCTGGAATCGGGACTATGCAAGGATTCAATTCGCAGAATCTTATTAAAACATAAGTTTCACCCGTTTTCATTCCATATGGTTCAAGGATTAAGAGAAACAGATTTCCTAAGAAGACAGAATCTTTGTGAGTTTATTCTAATAAGGTCTGAGGGTCACGATTCTTATTTGGGAAATATTATATGGACAGATGGAGCAAAATTTACTAAAAATGGACTTTTTAATAGACATAATTCGCAATATTGGAGTGACTCAAATCCTCATATGTTCAGAAAGCGAAACTTTCAGGAAAGTTGGCAGTTCAATGTTTACTGTGCCATAAGAAACGATAGAGTGATGGCATTACAATTTTATCAGGAAAATTTAAACGGTAAATTAAATTTTCTCTTCTGCTAATATGTATAGGTAAATTTTTGTTTTTTTTTTTTTTTAGGTGAAAGATCTGAATATCTTACAAAATTTGAATAATAACTATTTAGAAAATTTACCTCTCGCCGAACATAGAAACATTTTTTATCAGCAGGACGGTGCTCCCCCACATAACGCATATTTAATTAATAATTATTTACCAAAAACTTTTTATGATCAATGTACTGCCAATAATGGACTTTTCTTATGGCCTCCTCGCTCGCCCGATTTATCAGTTCTGGATTATTTCATTTGGGGAACTATTAAAAATACAGTTTATGAGAGCTCATTAACAACCATTGAAGATTGTATGCAAAGTGTAAGAAATGCTTTTCAAAACGTATCACAGGATTCAATTAGAAGAGCTACCCATGAGGAACTAATCCGAAGGTGCGAAAAATGTGTCGAGGTTCGAGGGCGGAATTTTGAGCAATTATTAAATTAAAATGAAATCATATTTTAAATTGATCTTATCTCTGCTATTTTAGTTCATGCCATATCTTCAATTCGATTAATACACATGTTACAGTGTTAGTGTTATTTTGCGTTTTTGTGGATATCGAGTAGCAAATGTGCTGCAAGTTCCTGATATTACATTATCACATTCTCCATAAATAATAAACA
Organism: Leptura quadrifasciata; assembly: GCA_963675555.1. Classification (NCBI taxonomy): domain Eukaryota; kingdom Metazoa; phylum Arthropoda; class Insecta; order Coleoptera; family Cerambycidae; genus Leptura; species Leptura quadrifasciata. Next base: position 90,691,472 of record OY776680.1, on the reverse strand, counting down.
AATTTAAAAAGTTTTCGTTGGTATAATTTAAACGTGCTGGCATTTTTTGACATAAGATAATGACTGATTGTTTCTAATCATGGCTATTTTGATGAAATGATTACAACGATTCATGAATTTCTAATAAAATCGCAAATATTTCAAAAAGTTGTAACTTTAATCCCCACAATGCTAATATCAGAGAAAAGGAAATTCAATTTTACACAACTTGACAGGGTGTTCCAATTGACCTAAACAAGTTTTCGCGGTTTGAAGTTGACAAAACGTAACGCGAAAAACGGAAGACTTGGTATGATATTATTAATTTTATTTCAGTTGTAGAACGTAGTTCTCCTTGTGTTCTTTTTATGTGACAAGAAGCAAATGAGGATCTTTTACAGGAAGAAAGTTATAACGGTTCTTGCAAACCGTTGCACCTGTCAAATTTTCTATAAAATGTCAAATATCTCTGAAACGGCTAGGTTTAGGTATAGGATATGCTACACATTTTCGACTCAGAATGCTCTTTTCGAAAACCCTAAAATATATAGGGTGTTCCATTTGAAATAAGCAAGTTGGTATCGACTTCCGGTATAAGCGGAAGTGCCAGCTGCTTGTAATTATTTTAGTTGGATTGGTCACGCCGACATTAGTAATTATCTAAATTTTCAAAGTTTTCTGATACGTACTTTTCTCTATTTCGATCGATTCATTTCCCGGTGAGACACCCTGTATATAATGATAATGTTAAACTGGGTGATTTAGAGTTGCAAATAATTTTAATTCAGTTTTTAACAGACATAATTAATTTCTTAAGCAACTCATACTGTATGTTATGCTGATAATATTGATGTTTTAGTAGTAGATCTTGACATGTTAAGTTCTAACTTGCGTGAAGGCTGCTACGCTTTAAATTATGTGGGGGAACATTGTAGTCTACAAGTGCTCCTAACATTATAGTATGCAAAATTTCATTCACGCTTAAAACATGGGATTGTTAATTGTGGGACAAGTGTTCAAGTAAATAGAGTGTTTATACTTCAAAAATATGCTAAAAGTATAATTGCTGGATTAGATTACCGTCAGTCATGTCGTAATGCCTTTAAAGTCTTGAAAATTTTAACGGTTGCTGGAACCTACATTTTAGAAGTGTGTACTTATGTATATAAAAATATTTCACTGTGTTTGGCAAATCAACAGAATCATGGTCATGATACTAGGTTAAGAGGCTTGCTAGTACCTAATAATTTCTGCATTATATTTTACACTGGATGTAAATTTTATAATGCACTAAACGCTGAAATAAAAAACTCATCCAATGCTCATACTTTTAAATTGAAATTAAAAGAATATTTTCTGCAAAACTTTACTGTATGACTGATGGTCGAGAGGTAAGCGTACTTAATAATAATAATTTATTAGTCCATTCGATCATTAATGTATGATATAGGATACAATATAAAAACACAAGCACAAAGACAATAATAAATAATTAGTAGAATATAAACATAATATTAAATATAAGAATAAATAGCTGTTAGTCAATTTAAAATAAGAACTGTTCTATTAAAAATAGGATCTCTGTCAAAATTTTCTTAAAACGTACAACACAATATAAACATAAGTACACGTAATAATGAAGAACGTACATATATAATAATAAATATCACAGAATATCATTTATGTATTCACTTAATGAATAATAATTTTTATTGTACAACATATTTTTAATGTGTATTATATCTACTAATGTAAATCTAATTTATAATAATTTGCTAAATAATTTTAAACTTAGTTCAAATGTGCTTTTAGAGGACGGAATATTAAATATAATATTTTTAGTCGCAAACTCCTCTATAAATCCTTATTTTACTATAAGGAAAGTAACCAGACTGCAACCAAAGTTACAAATCTGGCGCGTTAAGTGTAATAATTGCATATTACCATCAAAACGCTAATGCTTCGATTGCAACAAACACCAGCCGAAAGACTGATCCTACTTAAAGGAGCTCCCTTGCCAGTCGTCACACACCACTTGCAGACTGCAGTTTCGAGCTGTTGGCTCTCGTCAGTGCAAGGTGGCAAGGGAGCTCCTTTAAGTAGGATCAGTCTTTCGGCTGGTGTTTGTTGCAATCGAAGCATTAGCGTTTTGATGGTAATATGCAATTATTACACTTAACGCGCCAGATTTGTAACTTTGGTTGCAGTCTGGTTACTTTTCTTATAGTAAAATAAGGATTTATAGAGGAGTTTGCGACTAAAAATATTATGTTTAATATTCCGCCCTCTAAAAGCACATTTGAACTATACTAAGCCAAATCAGGCTATTTATTTTTCGATTGCAACGGACACTGGACCGCTAGATGGCGCCTGCTGGCTGTTTTACATGTCGCTATTGTAAAAATACCGGGATGTACTATAGTCAAAGGATTCTCATGTCGGTCGTCGCATACCTACCTTGCACTGACGAGAGCCAACAGCTCGAAACTGTAGTCTGCAAGTGGTGTGTGACGACTGGCAAGGGAGCTCCTTTAAGTAGGATCAGTCTTTCGGCTGGTGTTTGTTGCAATCGAAGCATTAGCGTTTTGATGGTAATATGCAATTATTGCAATTATTACACTTAACGCGCCAGATTTGTAACTTTGGTTGCAGTCTGGTTACTTTCCTTATAGTAAAATAAGGATTTATAGAGGAGTTTGCCACTAAAAATATTATGTTTAATTTTAAACTTGTTCTTAACCAGATTGCATCTATTAAAACTATAAATTGTTCTACAAATGATTTACCATGATACAACAATGAAATCATCAATAAAATGAAAGAAAGAGATAGAGCTTATAAAATATTTAAAATTAGTGGTACTAATGATAATTGACAAAATTATAAAAAAAGACGGAATGAAGTAGTTACTCTTCTAAAAATAAAGGGGCAACAATTTTATTTCAATGAAATAGATAAACATAAAGATAATGCGTACCATGTGGAAAAACTTTTAAAAAATTAATAAATCCAAAAAATTTTAATACTAATTTTAATTCGGGTATACAATTTGAAATTAATGGCGAAACAACGTATTGCAAAGATGAATTAGATATTGCTGAAAACTTTAATAGCTATTTTATACCTAGTATTGGGGACATTGTTGATAGCATTGATAGTAAATAATATAAAGCCAGTGCTACTGCTATTTGCAAGAACTACACAAAATGATTATCGAATTAGATAATAAATGGTCTACAAATGCCATACTGAGTAATAAATTAATTAAAACAACATCACAAGTTATTGGACATGTTTGGCTGCATTTCATAAATACCTCTCTTGATTCTGGTAAATTTCCGGATGAGTTAAAAACTAGCACAGTTGTACCCATTGAGAAAATTAACAACACGAATAAGTCATGGAAATTTCGACCAATTAATACGCTACCAAATCCTGAAAAACTGTTAGAAATAGTAGTATATAATAAGTTAATGGATTATTTTAATAATAATAATTTACTCCTTGTAAATCACTCTGGATTTCGTGCTCAGTATTCCTGTGAATCAACCTTGCAATTAACAATAACGGAATGGAAACACAATCTGGACAAAGGTAATTACACGGTAGCTGTTTTTCTAGATTTAAAACGAGCCTTTGAAACCATCTATCGTACGATATTAATTAGGAAGCGTACTATGTTTGGTATTCAAGGTAATGTCTTAAACTGGTTAAAGGACTACTTATCTGATAGGAAACAAGTAACGAAAATTGGTAACAGTGTATCATCATCGGTAGTTAATAAGTACGGAATACCTCAGGGAAGTGTTTTGGGTCCCTCATTATTTATTATTTACATCACTGAGTTTCATGATTGTGACTTTATACATTTAAGTGAAAGAAATATTATATTTTGAAACTTCTTTTCCTAGTTTTTATTTCCTTATGAACAATTCTATTTTGTCTATTAACACTGCAAAACATGTATTTTTTAGGTAACAATTCATACCCTAACCTCCAATGGCTTGTAACGCCATTCGGAAATAGAGAGGACTTAACCCCTAGCCAAAGAAAATTCAATCAGCAACATGAATGTGCCAATCACATTTTTAGCAACACTTTCGGTCTATTAAAGGAAAGATTTCAACGACTAAATCACTTCGAGAACAAAGATATACCTTTTATTATACACTGCGTGCAAGCAGTCTGCGTCATTCATAATATTTGCGTGGATAACGATGACGATTGTGGGTTTTTTATGGAGGACGAGGGAATATTTTGTTACGAGGTGGAGGAGGAAGGGGACTACTGTTACGATGGAAAGCGAATGGAGGTTTTTAAGTTGTTTTTGGAAAGTGGCGGAAAGGATTTGTGAGTACTGTGGTTTTAGTGGAAAGTTTTTAATGTTAGTTCTTAATAAAACAATTATTAGATTTTATGCAGTTTGTTTTATTGGGTTGGAACTTGGACTCTTAAGGATGCACTACAATCAAAATGAGAAGGACAAATTATGGTTTTTAAACAGTCTCTCTCTTTTTTAGACAAAGCCAATTATTTTTTATTTTATTAACCTCTCCACAATAAAATTGTGAGGTTACTAAAATTGGTTCAAAAACGAAAATTGAGATAACATCAAATCTTTACGTTTTGAGGTCCTAAGAACCCAAAAATGTGGTTTTTGAAAAATGTCTGTGTGTGTGTGTATGTGTGTTAGCACGATAGCGCCGAAACTACTGAATGGATTTGAATGAAACTTTGCATGTGCGTTTTTTTAGTGCCCCAGAAGATCTGAAAAGGTTTTGGTTGAGATCGGATTACGTTTAGTGCCATTTTGACGCAACAAGTTGTTTATTCTATAATTACTTTCAATTTGCAATGGAACCATTGAAAAGCAGTTAAAATTCTGATTTTAACGATATATCACAGTTCCACCCTTTCGATTTAGTTTCCGTGAAAAAAATTAAAAACAAAGCAAATATGAAGCATAGATCGCATTTCGCATGACATGATCGATGCGCGTAGCCGTTACGTCGTGAAACTCGTCACATCACGTGTCAATTCATGTGTGAGAGTTTCTTCACTACTCTAGGAGTAGAGCGGATTACGTTTAGTGCCGTTTTTGAATATATATACAGACAAATCGAAGAATTGAACCACAAATATTCCTCTAAAATCTAGTAAAATTACTGAGATGCTAATGTTTCATTTAACAAAGACAGCCGCGAGCAATCGGATTGCAATAAGCAAATTTTGACGATTGTCATTGTCATCGTTTGTCATCCGATACCGTTGGTGTCATGTCATGTTAATAAGATTTCGGCATATTTGTAACTTTTAGTGGATTGTCACAAATTTTAAAGGTAGATGTAACAATATCAATATCATACGCTTTCTGTACCTTCGTTGGTGAATTTATTATAGATTATCACTTTGCCAATTTTCAGTTTGTTGCTTTACAAATCTGTAGTATTTAGGATAAATAGACTTTCTTAGTCGTTCAAGTGATGTTAAAGTTGTTAATATCCTAATAGTATATTATTCAACGAGCGATAATGTAGGTAATAACTCGCATAGATGATTGTAAATTCATTAAATTAAGGGTTTTTTTAGTGCCATAGAATATCTAAAAAGGTTTTGGATGAGATCGGATTACGTTTAGTGCCGTTTTGTCGCACAATTTAATGCTCTTTTCGGCTTCAAAAATCCATCGAGTGGGGAGGTTCCAGCCGCTTCCAGTAGCTGCCGATTTTTTTTTATACATTTATTTAACGTCGGCCTATTTCCGCTACTGAGGCCTAACACCGACGCCTGTAGACGAGCTACCCCCAACCAGGAATTTTGCCGAACCTCTTCCCTTAAGAGTAGGCATCTTTTACTTGCCTAACATTTAGTAGACAAGGGACCGACGGCTTTACATCCCCTCCGAAGGATGGTATATCCCCTATACAACCCTCGCCTAAGGTTGTATAGCTTCCGCGCATACACTGATATACAAGCCGCTGGAAGATGTTTGAGGTGAGGACGCGGTCTTCGTTGGAACGGTCACCCATCCAACTACTAACTGCGCCTGGCGTTGCTTTACATCGCATATTGAAGTATGTACATAGTAAAGACGCACCCACGCTCGACCCCAAAGCCAATTGTAAGAAACAGCATTCAATTTTATACACAAAACTCCAGTGGATAAAATTGGTGTCAATACACAAAGTTCATTAGAAGCTTCCAGTAAATACAAAAAAAACATCATGCATACAGTTACATCTTAAAAGTATTCATTTAAATATACAAGGCATCTCAAATTAGAATTACTCACAAGAAATCAAAAACTTCACTTCCTGTTAATAACAGAACAATGGATGAATTTGGACCAGATTGAAGTCACAGGTTTAACTGGATACTCCCTTCACTCACATTATTGTAGATTCGCATTAATGCATGGTGGCTCAGCAATTTACGGACTCAATGATATAACAAATATCAAAGAAAGAATTACATCAAACAGTTCTCTGGTGATTTTATTTGTGAATGCTCCGGTGTCGGTGATAAATACAATTCCACAAAAATCGCTGTCGTAGCTATATATCGATCGTCTGATTCAGAAATAGACTTATTTTCAAATTCCTTGAATTATATTATTTGTTTGTATTAAAGTCACATGAGTATTGAAGGTGATTTTAATATAAACGCCTTGAAGGACTCTAAATGTTTATTATTTGGTCTCTTTGATAATTATAATCTAACCTCTAATTTACCACTTGAACCAACTAGAGACTTTAACAATTGTAAATCTGCATTAGACTATGTTATCTCCAATATTCCTAATGTTATGAGTATACACCAAGATATTGGTACTTCAGATCACAAGTTACTGTCGTGAGCAGAAAGAAATAGGACAACTTTTTTTTTCTAACGTAAATCTGTCTCTATTTGAATATGTAATGAAAGCTTCTATCAACAGCTGGAAGAAACCCTCTGTAGAATACCTAAAACGGAACGACTCGTTATTCTTGGCGATTTTAACGCTAGAGTAGGGAGATATGCAGACACCTGGCCAGGCATCATAGGCAAGAACGGTTTGGGCAACATGAACGCTAGCGGTCAACTACTCCTAACTAAATGTGCCGAACATGATCTAGTTATAACAAACATCATTTTCCGATAAAAGGATAAATTTAAAGGCACCTGGCGTCACCCCAGATCAGGTCACTGGCATCTACTGGACTATGTTATCGTACGTAGGAAGCATCTCAAGGACGTCCAAATTACAAAGGCGCGCATTGATAGCGAATGTTGGACCGATCATCGTCCTGTTGTCTCTAAAATGAAAATTGTTATGAGACCCAAACACCGAAGAACTCAAGTAAAACGTAGACCCCGTCTCTGATGTATTAGTAAATTGCGTGACCAACAAACCATCGAACAGCTAAAGCAAAATGCTTGTTTTGCTCGGGTAGCTGGTTTGGAGATTATTCCAGGGTTCAATGTTAATATTAATTAAAATCCAGATCCAAAATAAGACATTTATTTTCCTAGTAATTATATGTACAGTGTGGCCATATCTTTTATGGCTTAGGTTGCGACAATCTTGTTATTACATAAGTACATCATAGTAATCGGAGAGAGAGAGTGTAACATATTTCCTCTATGTACGTCGTCGTAACCCCAATTCTCTAATCGAAGTTCCAGGACATAACAGACGCGACTGAGAAATCTGTTTCAGGAGAGATCCAGTTCAACACACTCGAATCAATCTGACAGGAGGTCCAGTTCAACGCACTCGGATCCTCCCTAACAGATACTTGGCCAGCGGCTGCCACGACGCCGGAGAAACTTGAGCTTCCGGTTATCTCAGTTCAACACACTCGAGAAAGGTGAAAGTCAAGCTCTGAATTTACTGGTTTCTGGCTAGCTATTTTATACCCAAAAATCACGGTCACGTGGTTTTGCACCTGGCACGAAATGCACACGGCACGCAAGTTGCGGCCTGGTGAAGTTAGAATTAAAAGTTAACAAAAGAACTAATCAGGTATTGAACTAATCTAAAACTGAACTACTTGATCCATGCATGATTAAAATAAGTTAAACTGGAATGAAAGTATACAGTATTCCTGTAGTATTGTATACTTCATTACAAGTTCAAGAGAATTTGAGTGCACTAGAAGAAACCAATTCTGTAGATGTTGCTACTACCTGGACACAAATTAAAGACAGTTTAAAAAGTGCAAATGAGGAAATTCTTGGCACTGCAGCAAGTAAAAAACAGGAGGACTGGTTCAATGATAATGAAGCTTTTATACAAGGACTTCTTGACCGCAAACATATTGCCTTCCAAAACGCTATCAACCACCCCAACGACTTATCAAAAGCAGAAGCTTTTACCCAATCTAAGTATGAAACGCAACGCTAAATCAGAAGAATAAAGAACGAGTGGTGAGCAAGCAATGCCAGAGAAATTCAAAGGTACGCCGATTCACACGACTACAGGAATTTCTTTCAAGGAGTAAAAGCAGTGTCCGGCCCCAGTCGGAAAAATATGTGCCCTATTAAAGATTTAAATGGAAATCTCCTCAAAGAAGACCAGGAAATAAGAGCCCGATGGAAAGAACACTACTCTAACATTCTTAACCAGCAAAGTCAAGCCGATCACGATATTATAAATCTTATCCCTCAATATGACACCTTCGAAGACTTAGATAAACCACTAACAACGGAAGAGATCTTAACCGCCATTGGGCAGCTAAAAAATAACAAATCTCCCGGCGCCAACTCACTCCCAGCTGAGATCTTTAAAGCTGTGTCGTCAGAGCTCATACCCTACCTCAAAAAACTGTTTGATGTCATGTGGGAAAGTGGTCAAGCTCCGCAGGAGTTTTGTGATACACTTTTAATCAACCTCTTCAAAAACAAAGGGAGCGCTGCGGACTGTGGAAATTACAGGGGTATAGCTCTCCTGGCTGTTGGAGGGAAGATACTCACTAAAGCGATGGCAAATAGGCACCTGTTATGGAAAAGTTACTTCCTGAAACACAGAGTGGCTTTAGACCAAACCGCGGCACATCGGACCTAATCTTCACACTTAAACAGCTTCAAGAAAAAGCACGCGAACATCAAGGAGAAATTCACATGGCCTTCATTGATTTAACCAAGGCGTTTGACTCGGTGGACAGGGAAGTGCTCTGGAAAATTATGCTGCGCTTAGGTATCCCTAGAAAATTTGTGGAAGTATGTCGCAGTCTACATACAAACAACAACGCCCAGGTTATGTATAATAATGAGGCAACCGAACCTTTCCAAACCCTCACTGGAGTTAGGCAGGGATGTGTCCTGGCACCCCTCCTTTTTGATTTGTTTACCACTGCTCTAACAATTATTGTTGACAACAAACTGACAGTCAGAGGAATAGGTCTCAGATACCGTTCTGATGGCGGTCTCTTTAACATAGGGCGCTTTAGAACTTTCACGAAGACACGCACACGATTCATTTGTGATCTCCAGTATGCGGATGACTGTGCACTTTTAGCCTCTACGCCGGAAGAGCTTCAAGAACTTTTAGATGTGTATGCCCAGAGATATGATTCCTTGGGACTTAAAATCAACATTGGAAAGACTAAGATTATGTCAACTCCTCACCAAGTGAACCAAATAGACATTACACTTAACGGAACTTCTCTTGAAGTGGTGGATCAGTTCAATTACTTAGGCAACGTTGTTAATGACAAAGCAAACATGGACAGCGAGATTCGCAGTAGAATTAACGCTGCATCTAGAGCACTCTGGGGACTTAGAGAGAGAGTATTTGACAACCACGACCTTGCTTTGTCAACGAAAATGGCTGTCTACATTCCAACACTGCTATATGGATGTGAAAGCTGGGTCACTTACCGTCGTCATGTGAAAGAATTAGAACGTTTTCAGCAAAGACACCTCAGAAATATGATGAAAATCCGTTGGTTCCATCACATATCAAACGTGGAAGTACTCAGGAGAGCAAACAGCCTTCCAATTGAGGTGCTTATTTCAAGAGCACGCCTAAGATGGGCAGGTCACGTTCATCGTATGCATGATAACCGCCTTCCTAAATGTACGCTTTATGGGAATTGCTAAGCGGTAGAAGAAGGCGTGGCGGTCAACGAAAGAGGTTCAAAGACGCTCTCCATGAAAATCTAAAATCCTGCGGTATTGCAGACGAGCAATGGGAACAACTTGCAGCGGACAGAACCGAATGGCGAGGGGTTGTGGCCAGCTATCAAGGAAATGTTGCTGCAAGAAGGCCGAATCCAAGACCTAACCAGGTCTATGTTTGTCCTGACTGCGGTCGACATGTGCTCTCCCGAATTGGCCTCTATAGCCATAGCCGTGTGCACCGTAGATGAATGGGAATTACAATAGACTACACCTTTTACTTGTTTTTATTGTACACAATCTATCGACTGTAACATTTTTATACTCGGACTCGAGTAACGGCTAAAATAATAATAATAATAGTTTGATATATTTCGTAAAGATGTTGGGAGTAAATTATAGAAGGTGATACTGCTATAGTCTGGTGATTTTTTAAAAGTAGATGTTGAATGTCTGGGCACTAACAACGTGTTTACATTCCGAGTATTATAATTATGCTGATCTCCTCGCACAGGAAGATCAGAAATACAACATTTAACAAATGTGACCGACTTCAGAATGAAAATAGATGGAAATGTCAAAAATTTTTCACATCTAAAAGTGTCTTTGCAGCTCTCCCGATAATCCAGATTAAAAAGAAGTTTTAATTATTTTTTTCTGGTTTATAAAAACTCTATTGCAACTCACAGATTTTCCCCAGGATAATATATTATATGATAAGTGACTGTAAGCAAAAGCATAATACAAACTTACAAGACTTTGTTTATTTAAATATGACTTCATTTGCATTATAGCATAATATGCTTTATTTAAAGATGCACATACGCTGTCAATATGTGTAGCAAATGAAAGATTTGAGTCTAGCCAGGTGCCAAGAAGTTTAGCAGTGTCTGAAAACAGCATCAGACTGTTTATTGATTGGAAGTCCACTTGAGGTACTTTTTTGATGTGAAAATTCATGTAAACTGTTTTTGAATTGTTCAGAATAAGTCGATTTCTTTGACACCAACTATACATTTCATCAAGTGTTAAGTTAATGTTTTCTTGAAGTTCCTTACCTGAGATTGTAATATTAGTATCATCTGCAAACATAGTTACCTTTCCCTTACTAATATATTGAGGAAGGTCATTGATATAAAGTAAGAATATAAGTGGACCCAATACAGATCTCTCAGGAACTCCAAGTGTGACTGGGTATTGACTAGAAATTTGATTTTTTATCTTTACATATACCGGTTTTGTAAATACGATTCTATCCAATCCAAAAGCTGTCCTCTTATACCTAAGCTATTAAGCTTTTTTAATATGTATGGTAAACTGATAGTGTCAAATGCTTTACTTAGGTCAAACATAAGAGTTACCACATACTCACCCCTATCTAATTTATAATATACATAGTTCAATAGGTAATAGTTTGCTGTCTCTACTGATTTTTGACCTCTAAAACCATGTTGAGAAACTGTAAGTAAGTGATGTGTTTCCACAAAATCAATAACTAATTATATACAACGCATTCTAGAATTTTTGCAAATTCAGCCAACAACGATATCTGTCGATAATTGTCAATATTTGATGTGTCACCTTTTTTAAATAATGGAAATACTAGAGCAATTTTCATTAAATCTGGAAATTTACCGCTCTGCAATGATAAGTTTATGAAACTAGTTAGGGGAGTAATTATGTAATTGCTCACAGTTTTTATCAATTTGGAAGAAATACATTAGACACTAAACTTACCTTATCTACAAGTCTCGATTATATTTATTTTTTGCAACGTAAAATATAAATTATGTGTTATAATTGTTAAAGAGTAAATAAATAACACCACATGTAATTACGACCCCCTTTATCCTGGAGGCTCTAGAAGAGCCTTGTGTGGGAGGGGGCTACACATTAAGAGACAAGGGACACGCACCCAATATCAGTGTATAGTGGAAAAATCCCTCTCACAGTATTTTCCATTGCCACGACCAGGGATCGAACCCGGAACTTTTGGGTGAGAGGCAAGTGCGCTCACCTCTCAACCACCAGTCATAAATAAATAAATATATATTCTATTCTAGAGAAAGGTAATACTGAGACAAGTAGGAATATTGTTTATGGACTCGAGGAGAATAACAGGAATTTTATTAATAAAATTCTGTTGATGGGGCAACATTCAAAACTAATGGAACGGTTAATTCTCAAAATTCAAGGCGTTGGACAGAAGAAAATCCACACTGGGTAATAAATTGTAGAAGGCAATACTCAATAAATACATGTCTGGTGCTGCATATTAAACACAGATAATTGGCCCCTTCTTTATTGAAGGCGATTTAATAGCCAATATTTTTTTAAGGAATCAGTTTATCAACACTGTGGATGAACTTCCACTAGCAGAACATGCTCATGTAATCTTTCAATTAGATGGCTGTTCTATCCACCCACGATGCTGTGATTGTGAAGGCTTGGTTGGATGAAAATTTTCATACTATACTTACCATAAGTACGTGTATTGTATCTTAAAAATTGAATCAATTATTTCATTTATTTATTTAATAAAATACATATTTAAATATGCACATATAAAAAGCTATAACTTTTTCATACAAACTAACAATAATAATACTTATGATATAAGAATACTCGATGGACATTTAATTGGGAGAGGGCTAGACTATGGTGTTCTCCTTGGTGTAATTTATACAGGGTGTCCCGTAGTAACATGCAAAAAATTGAACTGTAGATTCCATGTCGAAAATTAAGACGGGTTCTTCTTATAAAATTTTTCAAAATAGCCCTTTCCTGTCCATCTACACCCCTTAAAGGGGTGTGCCAAAAAACGGTTTTTAATTTCAATTTCAAAATAACATAATCGGAAAAAGATGAAATTCGGCACAAAGAATGAAATTCAGAAATCAAAGATTTGTGAACATGCTTGGGAAAACGGACATAGAATAAACTGGGACTCGGCAAAAATTTTAACAAAAGAAACAGATACCAAAAAAAGAAAAATTAAAGAATCAGCAATAATCTTATTAAATGAAGATAAGTGCGTATCGAATTGTTCTGTAGATATTTGTACAACCTGGCTACCAATGTTAAAAGAAGAACTTCACAAACTCAACATTATCTAAAAAATATCATCAGTTCTATGTTCTGTGTAAGTAGTAAGTATCTATGGAAATAACATAAACAGAATCTTAAAGCTGTGTATTTGACATACACAGCAAAATAAGAGTTCTTCAAAAAATAGCTTTGAAAACGGAAAGAGATTACTTTCCGAAACGTCAGCAAAATACATTATTTTTGTGTTTATTCCGATTTATATTATTTGCAAAACATAACCTCTGACTTTTCCTTTGGCGTAAACGTCACGGGCGCAGAGGCTTTTTTTTCCAATAATTCTATTATTTTGTAGATTCGGTGATTTGTTTTGAAGAGGATAATAGTACATGTGGTAGAAAACCCAAATAATAGGAAAGAATATCTCGGTTGCTCATCAAAAGGCATCTAACGAAATCATTTCATCCACCTAGCACGTACACAAAGGGGTGAAATTAACTACTAAATATCTAAACATAATATTTTTAGTCGCAAACTCCTCTATAAATCCTTATTTTACTATAAGGAACGTAACCAGACTGCAACCAACAGCTACTCTCCGGGCTATGTGCCCCGCCGAACGCTGAATTACAAGTTACAAGTCTGGCGCGTTAAGTTATTAATTGCATATTACCATCAAAACGCTAATGCTTCGATTGCAACAAACACCAGCCGAAAGACTGATCCTATTTAAAGGAGCTCTCTTGCCAGCCGTCACACGCCACTTGCGGTCTGCAGTTTCGAGCTGTTGGCTCTCGTCAGCGCAAGGTAGGCATGTGACGACCGGCACGAGGATCCTTTGACTATTTGGTATATCCCGGTGTTTTTACAATAGCGACATGTAACATAGTCAGCAGGCGCCATCTAGCGATCCAGTGTCTGTTGCAATCGAAAAATAAATAGCCTGACTGGGCTTAGCATAGTTCAAATGTGCTTTTAGAGGACGGAATATTAAACATAATATTTTTAGTCGCAAACTCCTCTATAAAATCCTTATTTTACTATAAGGAACGTAACCAGACTGTAACCAACAGCTACTCTTCGGGCTATGTGCTCCGCCGAGCGCTGGATTACAGGTCTAGCGCGTTAAGTGTAATAATTGCATATTACCATCAAAACGCTTGCAATCGAAGGATTAGCGTTTTGATGGTAATGTGCAATTATTACACTTAACGCGCCAGACTTGTAACTTGTAATTCAGCGCTCGGCGGGGCACATAGCCCGGAGAGTAGGTGTTGGTTGCAGTCTGGTTACGTTCCTTATAGTAAAATAAGGATTTTATAGAGAAGTTTGCGACTAAAAATATTATGTTTAATAATCCACCCTCTAAAAGCACATTTGAACTATACTAAATATCTTTCTGCCTATTTTCTTCAATTAAAAAAAATAGCTAAACATTAGGTTAGGTTAAACAGGCAAATGAGAACTAAATGAGGTCAGCATTACGTAATTCTGACATAAGGTACTGCTTGGGACCTTTTTTAATTGCGGTTTCTCGCCCCATTGGAAGGGGCGATATCTAAATATTGAGTGTAGCCATTCTCGAACCTCTAAAGAATGATGAGGTGGTGCACCATTCTGCATAAACTACAGTGTTTGACGTAATGCAAGAGGTAAATCGTCTATAAGTTGATACAGGCCATTCTGTAAAAAGTTGTTGTTGTTGATTTAATCTGTTTGGTAAGTCAGAAGGCCCTATTAATTTATTGCCTATAATTCCGGCCCAAATATTTATTGAAGAGTTGTATTGATATCTTCCATTTACAACAGCGTGAGGATTATCGTCGCTCCATAAATACTGGTTACCAAAATTTAAAACTCCATGTCGAGTAAAGCAACATTCATCCGTGAATGCTGGATGAATTAAACAGACTACTACCAAAGTCCCTAGAGGACAAGGAAATGGCAGTAGGTACATTCCTAGACATAGAAGGGGCGTTTAATAACACAACAACGCACTCACTAACGAATGCATTATCAAACAGAGGAGTCCCAACAACGATCTGCCGGTGGATTAAAGTCAGCCTAGATAATAGGATTATAATATCTAATCTAGGTGAGATCTCCATCGAGGCGAAAGTGAGTACAAGCTGTCCCCAGGGAGGGGTACTATCTCCACTACTATGGGCAAGCCTGGTTGATGAACTCCTCCGGAAACTTTCCACAGAGGGCTCCTATTGCTTAGGATATGCTGATGATCTAGCAATAGTCGTTAAGGGGCGATTCGCGAATACAATAACGGAGCGTTCGCAAAGAGCCCTAAATGTTGTCGACAAATGGTGTTGCAAGGAAGGACTTTCTATAAATCCCCACAAAACCACAGTCGTCAATTTTACACGGAGAAGAGCACTGCAAGGCCTAATGGCCCTAAGGCTCAACGGGGTGGAAATTCCATTTGCCAGTGAGGCAAAATATTTAGGAGTCATTTTTGACCAAAAATTAACATGGAATTCTCACATCCAAAAAGTCACAATCGCCCTGGGAAGGTGTAGGTAGGCAAATGTGTGGGAAAAACTGGGGGTTAAATCCCAAGGTGAACCTATGGTTATACACCAGGGTAGTGAGACCCATGATAACCTATGGATCAGTGGTATGGTGGACTAAAACGGTGCAGTCAGGAGCAAGGCTGTTAAGTGGCGTACAAAGGCTTGCTTGCCTGTGCACCACGGGGGCTATAAAAACTGCTCCTACGGCTGCACTTGAGGTCCTCTTGGACCTGCCACCCTTACAAGTATTTATACAAAGCGAAGCTCGGTCAGTGGTGCACAGGTTAATGCAAGGCCAAACGCCAATTAGCCAGCAACACAAGACAAGAGTACCAGAAGTTATACTCGGAGATTAAGGCAGATCCCATTCTAGGCATGCCCATGGATGTAATGGCCCCAAGGTATAACTTCAACAAAAACTTTCAGACTGTTATACCAGACAGGGAGGATTGGAAAAACGGTCCTCCCATAACAGCACAAACAGTCTGGTACAATGACGGCTCCAAGACAGAACAAGGAGTTGGAGCCGGGATTTGCGGGACAAGGTCAAAAGCCAATATCCCGATAAGTCTAGGGAAATACGCAAGGGTGTTTCAGGCTGAAGTGATCGCCATACACTGTTGCGCAAGGGAGATAATAGGACAAGGCACTGTTAACCAGTCGATTGTGATTTTCTCTGATAGCCAAGCGGCAATAAAAGCAATCAGTTCCATGCAAATCAATTCAAGATTGGTGTGGGACTGTTTGACAGCCCTTACAGAGCTGGGAAGTCAGAACAGAGTGACCCTAGCATGGGTACCAGGACACGAGGGATACAGAGGAAACGAAAAGGCTAACCAACTGGCCAAGGAAGGCGCACTTGAAGCCCCAATAGGACCCGAGCCCTTTTGTGGTGTGGCAAAGCCGTGCATACAAGCAGCCATTAAGGAGTGGGTGCAAAATAAATCTCTGGAATGGTGGAGGAATCTCCCAAGACAGAGACAGGCCAAGGAGTTCATTAAAGAACGTTCGGCCAAATTTACGGAAGACCTACTAAGTCAGAATAGGAAGGCCATCAGAGTAATAGTAGGCTTTCTAACTGGCCACTGCCGGCTCAATAGACACATGAGTCTAATGGGCCTAGCAGAGGACGCGACATGCAAATTCTGCCAAGAGGAAGAGGAAACCCCAGTTTACGTATTGTGCCACTGTGAAGGCCTGGTGAGGCTGAGATTCCAAGTACTCAGAGAAGAAAAACCAAGGGCGAACAGCTGTACAAAAGGGCCTTTATCTAAGCTGTGGAGTCTAGTACAAAGGACAAAGCTGGATGAGGTACTATAAGGAAGATATTCTGAGAGCATCACAATAGACCTGAAAAGGTTGCGGTGGTAGAGGCTAAACAACCAGCTCCTTTGTTAATCTAATCTAATCTAATCCGTGAATAGTACCTTTCTTATAAAATCTAACAGCTTACATTACATTATTTTGAGATAGAAATTAAAAACCGTTTTTTGGCACACCCCTTTATGGGGTGTGCCAACAGGAAATGGTTATTTTGAAAACTTTTGTACAAAGAACCCATCTTAATTTTCGACAGGGAATCTACAGTTAATTTTTTGCACGTTATTACAGGACACCCTGTATGTGCTGATCTAATATCACCATAAAAAAGAGAGCAATGTCTTGTAATCTATAAGTAAGAAATGGACGCGAGCAGGTTAAAGTCGTGACCACTCCGTCAATTTCAAGTACATCTTGTCATCACCCCCTCTCTGTAACATTGTTTAATCACACAAGGCACCGTTAAGAGTTGGATCAAGCACACTTAATGCTGCTCCTACTAAATACAGTGACCCAGTGACCAACGTGTCGTACCCCTTTCTGTTGCCGAAGAAATTTACGGCTTGAGCAAATGATGGAAACACCTGAGCAGACTTTCTCGCAGAATTTTCTTCGAGTTCCAACCATTTCTCCTTATATTCCTGGCAAAGTTTCATCTGTGTGTCGGTGGTCAATTTGAAATTTGCAGTGTCTAGAAATAAAAGAGAATTTAGCTATCCAAACGCCCCAATTAGGATAAAAATCGGCAAGTTTGAGGAATGGAGGAAATTTTCCAATAAACTACCTGCTGTCTCTTTTTCATAGCCAACGTTAGGTATAAAAATCGCCAAGTCAAAGTCACATATGATCAATTCTTTTAAGAAAAGTTCCGGGTCTCTTTTACCGGTGAGGTTGAATATCAGGGCTTTGGTCTTGTTTGAGCATGCGGTTTCTTCTTTAAACCAATTCGCACAAGTCATTATACTGCCTATGGTGTGCGCACCATCCAAGAAGAATCTAAAAATCACAGTTGATATTAGGAAGTAATACTAGAGCAAATGAATAATATGATTATGCAAGCATAGGGCTTACTTCTACTTTTTTTACATAATTGAAATATAAAGAATTTATATCAAATACAATAATTCTGCAGCATGTGTAGTGCATGATTGTTTTAATTTTCTTATTTCGCATCAAGGAAATATGTTACTAAATAAGCATGGAGCATTTTTAGATTTGTGTTTTACTCATTGTAGTGAGATAAATATTGTCCCAGCAAATGATTACTTGTTACTAGAGTCATATCACCACGAGGCTTCTAATTTTTTAATATCATGTAAGGGCAACAATGACGCTTTGAAGTGTGAAATACTTTAGAAATGCAGATTTCATTCAGTTAAATTATTATCTCAGTACTGTAAATTGAAATGATATTTTTAGTGGAGATGATATCGATATTGCTCTTGAGAATTCTTATGATGTAAGGCATACTGCTGTCAAATTTACTGACAAGTATAAACAGTATTGTATTGTCACACACAATAAATTATCTATCTATCTATCATCATTAGAAGTTGGAATTACAGAGCTCAAAAATATTAAAAAGGTAGTACTGTCGTGAGCAGAAAAAAATAGGACAACTTTTTTTTTCTAATGTAAATCTGTCTCTATTTGAATATGTAATGAGTAGCCGAAATAAAACAGATATCACTTTTAATTTATTTTTTATTTTAATGCTGTAGTTATTGCTATAGTAAATGATGGATGGTTAATGAGACAAATTGCACTGCGTTATAACATTAACAAAAATTTGGTGTGTAACATTTTAAGAAAGTGGAGAATAAATGGTACGATTAGTAGAAATCCTGGATAAAAGGACAAAGGGTATCCTACTTAACAAGAAACTAACTATTAATATTTCTTTATTACACCATTTCTATTCATAACTTCTATAATTTTGTTTGGCATAGAATTAAATATCCTTATACAATAATCATTAGTAATAATATTTTCCCATGCATTATTTACTATTTCCTGTAATTCTCCAGCATTCCGTGATCTCACATTTCGTTTTTGGATACTTCTTCCACAGGGTTAAGATCTGGACTATGACTGGGCCAGTTAAGAACATTGATGTTGTTATCTTGATACCAGCTAGTTACGGTATGAGCAGTATGAACGGAACAATTATCTTGTTGAAATATGAACTCATTCTTAGGAAATAATTGTGACACAGAAGGGAGCATAATATTGTCTAAAATCCTAATATACGTTTCACTATTAAATCGTTCCTCAATATGCCACAAAACACCAGAACCACGTGCCGATATCCAAGCCCACATATTGACAGAAAATCTACCACTTTTATCATTGTTAGATATATCGATTCGAGTATTCGGAGGGCGGTAAACACGGGTACGACCCCTGTGTGTTGACTGGAAAGTTTTTTCGTCTGTAAAGATTACATTGTTCCAAAATTTTACATCATGCGCTAAAAATTCAAGCGCAAATCGTACTTGAGCTTCTTTATGTTCAGCTCTAAGTAAGTATTTCTGTGCTGCTGTATGATAGCGTAACTGCGATTCCCTTACTGGCCGGCAACCAGTACTACTCGATCTAGGAAAATTTGTTTCTTCAGCAGCCTGAATAACTGAGTAAAATGGATTTTCTACTAAAGCATTTACTAATTGCAAATCTCGTTGTTGAGTTGATATCCTTCGTCGCCCTGATCCAGGATTTCTATTAATCGTACCGTTTATTTTCCACTTTCTTAAAATGTTACACACCGAATTTTTGTCAACATTATAACGCAGTGCAATTTGTCTCATTGACCATCCATCTTCTGCTTTAGCAATAACTCCAGATTTAACTAAATCGCTTATATGAGGCATAATGATCATAAAATAGCTATTCAAAATAGTAATTCAACTTCACCAAATAAAATTGTAATAATTGGTGATGAATCTGCCAAAAATTTTACCTGTATGTTAAGAACTAGATTTGATAATTCTAAGTTTTTGATTCAAGGATTTGTCAACTCTAATATAGATTTTTTGGAGCTATCTAAGACCCTATTTAATAACTCTATTCAATGTGGCCAAGAAGACTTTGTTATCCTTATGTTTAATACAATCAACGTTTCTAACTTCAAATCGCTAAATTTAGCATTACGGCATATTCTTCCTTTAAGTAAGTTGACAAATTTAGTAATAGTATCCGAATGCAACTGTTTTGATGACCATGTTATAAATAACATCGTCAAGCAAGCCACTAATCGATTCTGTCATTCACAATTAAATACATCTATTAGATTTATGGAAAATAAGAGACAACATAAAGTCGGTCTTATAGAAGAGTTAAAATATTATATTTTATGCCTATCAGGCAACAAGATGACATCTACTGTATTGAAATCTATTAAAATAACAGACTCTCATAAATTAGTTGAAATAAACCATGAAAATACAACACAAAATACTAGTATTATATCCACAGATCACATTCTTCTTTGTTCAGAGGAAAATAATTTTTTAGTAAAGGAGCAAATTATAAAAAAATACACATAATTCATCAGAATGTGCAATGCATGAGAAATAAACTGTTAGATTTAGAATTATTTTTATGTGATACCGACTGTGATATTTTTTGTGTAACTGAGCATTGGGCAAACAATATTCAGCTTCCATCATTATATATAAAAGATTATTATATTGGTAGTTACTATTGTAGAAATATTATAAAAAATGGTGGGGTTGCAATTTTTCTAAAAAATGCTATTAAATGTGAAAAACTGGAATACATCAATTCTCATGCTGTTGAAAAACACTTTGAATGTGCCGCACTGAAAACTTATTTTAATGCAAATGATTTTGTGATTGTAATTGTACTATACAGAAGCCCCGATAGTGATTTAAATATTTTTTATGAAAAATGTACCTTAATTCTCGACCTGGTTGTAAGTAAATACAAAAACTCTAAAATCATATTATGTGGGGACTTTAACATAAATTTTTTAGCAACTAATAAGCAATGCTCAGATCTCTTGGATTTCTTAAGCTCATATTGCATTAAACCAACTATAAATGAACCGACAAGACTCCAAAATTGTATAGATAATATCTGTGTGAATATAAACTGTGAAAATTATGAAAGCAAAGTTGTAATGAATGCTCTATCTGATCATCATGGTCAGATGCTATCTTTGGAAGTAAAAAATCCAACAGAAAAAAACAAAAAAATTAAATACAGAGCACTTAACAATGAAAATAACATTGAATACTTTTGTTCATTGATCCGTGAAGAAAGCTGGGAAGATATGTACAATAATGAGTATGACATTAATGCTAAGTTTGATGCTTTTTATGATACCTTTTTATTTTATTTTCATCTAGCTTTTCCTGAAAAAACAAGGAATATTAGAACATACCAAAAAAAGACTCTGTGGCTAACAAAAGGCCTACGTGTATCATCAAAAAAATTGAAAGATCTTTACTTCCTGACACTGAACGCAACGGACCTTAATATAGTCTCGTATTATAAAAAGTATAAATGCATTTACAGACAACTTCTCCGTAAAGCAAAGAGAAACTATAACAACAGTATCTTAACAAATGCAAGTAATAAATCTAAAGTGGCGTGGGATATTATTAAACCTAATAAAAAGAATAAAATAAATGATTTAAAGCTTAATATTAATGACAAAATAATAGACGATTCTGTTGAATTAGGAAATGCCTTTAATTCACATTTTAATGAAATTCCAACTATACTATTGAAAAACATCCCACATAACGACTCTGACCCATCAAATAATATTAACAATAACCTATATACATTCTTCTTTGAACCTGCGACTGAAGCTGAGGTCTATGATATTATACTCAATTTGAAAAATTCCAATTCAGCCGGAATAGATGAAATTAGTTCAAATTTGCTAAAGAAATGTAAAGATTATGTTACTAAACAACTAACGTACCTGATTAATGTTTCTCTTAGTGTAGGGGTTTTCCCGGACAAATTAAAAATTGCGAAAATCGTACCTATATTAAAATCCGGAGATACTGACGATATAAATAATTATAGGCCAATAGCACTATTAAACACTTTTGCAAAAGTCTTTGAAAAATATGCAGCAAATAAAATCATAGCCTTTTTTGACAAATACAAACTATTTAACAAAAACCAGTTTGGTTTTCGAAAAGGACGATCAACATCTAGCTGTATCAATAAATTTCTAAATTTACTTCATAATAAAATGGATAACGGCGAGATTGTCATAGGTATCTTTCTAGATCTTAGCAAGGCGTTTGATTTGGTCTCACATGAAATTCTCCTAGATAAGATGGCTAAATACGGGGTTAGAGGACTAGCACTCAACTGGTTTAATAGCTATCTGGAAAATCGACCACATCTAGTAAGCATTAATTCGTGTCGATCTGAAACGCTTCATACTACAGTTGGTGTCCCACAAGGGTCTATATTAGGTCCTTTGTTATTTCTCATTTACATAAACGATCTTAATGCACTTAATATATTTTTGTTTGCTGATGACACGTCTGTGGTAGTAGGGGATAATTGCCTGAAAAATGTTGTTCTTAGAAGTAATGAAGAATTGGAATCCATTAATAGATGGTTAGTCAATAATAGGCTCTTATTAAATACAAACAAGTCCGTATTAATTAGGTTTAAAAACACTTTGATAACCTCTGGTAGCAGCCTGCTCATTAGAATTTCACATAAATCACTTAGACAGGCTGAGTCAACAAAATTTCTAGGCTTATACATATCTGAGAATTGTAGGTGGGGGACACATATTGATCATATGTGCAAAAAATGGGCTTCTGTTGGCTATTGTATCAAACAACTAAAAGATACTGTAAGCCTTGATGTCATAAAAAAGTATTATTTCGCAAATTTTCACTCTATTCTTTCTTACGGTATCACTGCTTGGGGTTTTTCAAATGAAAGTTTGAGAGTCTTTAAACTACAAAAAAAGGCAGTAAGATATATGTGTGGCATAAAATCGCGAGATAGCTGCAAAGAGCACTTTAAGGCTTTAAATATTCTTACGCTGCCCTCTTCATTTATTTTAAGTATCCTTATTTATTCAAAAAATGAAAGTTTTGAAACCCTAAGTCAGTATCATCATTATAATACGAGAAATAACGAGCGTTTAGAAATACCTCAACACAGAACAACAATGTATGAACACTGCCCCAAATATCTTGCCGTAAAGTCTTTCAGTAAATTACCAGATGACCTAAAATCTTTAAATATTAATATT
Source organism: Leptura quadrifasciata (assembly GCA_963675555.1). Lineage (NCBI taxonomy): Eukaryota > Metazoa > Arthropoda > Insecta > Coleoptera > Cerambycidae > Leptura > Leptura quadrifasciata. The sequence goes on along the minus strand of OY776680.1, from coordinate 90,668,240 downwards.
TTTAAAAAACACGTCAAAGAGTTACTCTTAGGAAAGGCATATTATTCGGTCAGGGAGTTCTTAAATGATAGTTTTTGATTTGATGATAAATTCACATTTTTTATTTTTTTTTTTCTTCTTTTGCTTTGCATTCATGTCATATTTGTTATACTAATATATATTTATAACTGTATATAGATTTTAAAATTTTTGTTAGTACCAGTTTACTTTGTTTTACTTTATTATATTCTTTATATTTTCGTTCTGACCTGACGACTTATTGTACAATAATCAAATAATTGGACCAATAATAATAGTATTATTAGTACTATAATATATGTGAAATATATATAAATTTTATTGTTATTTTAATATGTTACTATTGTACTTCTGACCTACCATATGTACATTATTTGTATCCAACATGGTGAAATAAATATTATTATTATTATTATTATTATTATTATTATTAGTCTTTTGCACACTTGCAATAAATTATGACAACTAACTGACAATGTCACAAAAATTAAAGTTAGATGTGCACAACTAGATGTGAGCAAAATACCGTTATAAGACTTGTCCTAGTTTTTTTTATCACGACCGTACCATCATCGATTTTTATTCTTCCACGAACTTCTGTTGTTAAAAAACAGATATTCCGCAGGGCATCAAAAAGCAATTGACCGAAGTCCATCGCCCAATTAATAATGTATTGTCTATTACCTTACGTTTTTTATTTGTTTGATTTCATATCTTCCAGGCCAACAAGTGTTTTCTATAGACCGTGCTGCTAATTCAATGGAAAATTTCAATCTGTTTCTGTTGCAATCTAAAAAAATTGAAAATTCAAAGTTTTACGAAAGCTGCACTCTAAAATTTCTGGTATTTCTTATCCGATGGTGTCCAAACTTTTAAAAAACCTTTTGATCAATTAAATTTTTTTAATTTCTACTTCTATCGATGTTTGTAATGAACATAAAGCAGCATATTTTTTTTATCTAAATTTGTAGACTATACCGGGCGATTCAGTATGATATTCACGCTCCTGTATCTTTTTTATTTCAACAATAAATCACAACAAACCATATACAGGGTGTGTCACCGGGAATTAAATCGATCGATATAGAGAAAAGTAGGCATCAGAAAATTTTGAAAATTTAGATAATTACTAATGTCGATGTGGCCAATCCAACTAAAATAATTACAAGCAGCTGGCACTTCCGCTTATACCGGAAGTCGATACCAACTTGCTTATTTCAAATGGAACACTCTATATATTTTAGGGTTTTCGAAAAGAGCATAAAATTCTGAGTCGAAAATATGTAGCATATTCTATACCTAAACCTAGCCGTTTCAGAGATATTCGACATTTTATAGAAAATTTGACAGGTGCAACGGTTTGCAAGAACCGTTATAACTTTCTTCGTGTAAAAGATCCTCATTTGCTTCTTGTCACATAAAAAGAACACAAGGAGAACTACGTTTTACAACTGAAATATATTCAATAATATCATACCAAGTGTTGCATTTTTCGCGTTACATTTTGTCAACTTCAAACCGCGAAAACTTGTTTAGGTCAAATGGAATACCCTGTATTTTTTTACATCAAGTTGTGTAAAATTGAATTCCCTATTTTCTGATATCAACATTGTGGGGGTAAAAGTTACAACTTTTTGAAATATTTGCGATTTTATTAGAAATTCATGAATTGTTGTAATCATTTCATCAAAATAGCCATGATTAGAAACAATCAGTCATTATCTTATGTCAAAAAATGCCAGCACGTTTAAATTATACCAACGAAAACTTTTTAAATTCGTTTATTATTTATGGAGAATGTGATAAAGTAATATCAAGAACTTGCAGCACATTTGCTACTTGATGTCCACAAAAACGCAAAATAACACTAACATTGTAACATGCGTATTAATCGAATTGAAGATATGGCATGAACTAAAATAGCAGAGATAAGATCAATTTAAAATATGATTTCATTTTAATTTAATAATTGCTCAAAATTCCGCCCTCGAACCTCAACATATTTTTCGCACCTTCGGATTAGTTCCTCATGGGTAGCTCTTCTAATTGAATACTGTGATATGTTTTGAAATGCATTTCTTACTCTTTGCATACAATCTTCAATGGTTGTTAATGGGCTCTCATAAACTTTATTTTTAATAGTTCCCCAAATGAAATAATCCAGAACTTATAAATCGGGCGAACGAGGAGGCCATAAGAAAGGTCCATTATTGGCAATCCATTGATCATAAAAAGTTTCTTGTAATTAATTCTTAATTAAATATGCGTTATGTAGGGGAGCACCGTCGTGCTGATAAAACATGTTTCTATGTTCGGCGTAAATTTTCTAAATAGTTATTATTCAAATTTTGTAAGATATTCAGATATCTTTCACCTAAAAAAAAAAAAAAAATTTACCTATACATATTAGCAGAACAGAAAATTTAATTTACCGTTTAAATTTTCCTGATAAAATTGTAATGTCACAACTCTATCCTTTCTTATGGCACAGTAAACATTGAACTGCCAACTTTCCTGAAAGTTTCACTCTCTGAACATATGAGGATTTGAGTCACTCCAATAATGCGAATTGTGTCTATAAAAAGTCCATTTATAGTAAATTTTGCTTCATCTGTCTATATAATATTTCCCAAATAAGCATCGTGACCCTCAGACCTTATTAGAATAAACTCACAAAAATTCTGTCTACTTAGGAAATCTGTTTCTTTTAATCCTTGAACCATATGGAATGAAAACGGGTGAAACTTATGTTTTAATAAGATTCTGTGAATCCTTGCATAGTCACGATTCCAGAGCAGCTTATCTTAATGACATCCTTGGAAATGCATGAAAATATCCCAGAATGACTATTTCAATGTTTTCGTCATCAACAATAGGCTTTATTCTTTGTATTTTTGCCTTGACAGAGCCATAATTTCGAAAATTCTCCAGTATGCATTTTACAGTGTTTGGTGACGGTTTCCGTTTTTCTGGATATCGAGTAGCAAATGTGCTGCAAGTTCTTGATATTACTTTATCACATTCTCCATAAATAATAAACAAATTTAAAAAGTTTTCGTGGGTGTAATTTAAACGTGCTGACATTTTTTGACATAAGATAATGACTGATTGTTTCTAATCATGGCTATTTTGATGAAATGATTACAACAATTCATGAATTTCTAATAAAATCGCAAATATTTCAAAAAGTTGTAATTTTAACCCCCACAATGCTAATATCAGAAAAAAAGGGAATTCAGTTTTACACAACTTGACGTAAAAAAATACAGGGTGTTCCATTTGACCTAAACAAGTTTTCGCGGTTTGAAGTTGACAAAATGTAACGCGAAAAACGGAACACTTGGTATGATATTATTGAATTTATTTCAGTTGTAGAACGTAGTTCTCCTTGTGTTCTTTTTATGTGACAAAAAGCAAATGAGGATCTTTTACACGAAGAAAGTTATAACGGTTCTTGCAAACCGTTGCACCTGTCAAATTTCCTATAAAATGTCCAATATCTCTGAAACGGCTAGGTTTAGGTATAGGATATGCTACATATTTTCAACTCAGAATTTTATGCTCTTTTCGAAAACTGGTTACGCGCCATCATATGGTAGTTACAAGTAAACAGTTTTTTTTTGCGTTTTCTTGCTCAGCGTGGTCAAGGATATAGGGCGAGAGAAACGTGTGGATAGAAGGCACGCATTAGCATTAGGTTCGCAATATTGGGAAGAATAAAACGGTGGCCGTCTCAAACTCACACGCATTTTGTTATTTGTTTAGTGCTCATTCGTTGATTGTTTTAATTGCCGCGAAGCAGAAATCACGATATTGGGTGCATAGACAGATTTCGTTAAACTGGGTTGCTGGCGTAATAGTGTTTAAAGTGTCGAAAAACTCCTACGATCCCTTCCTCCCTCTCCCTTGTGTAGGAAAGAAAGTACCGGTTCCAGCCAGTGACTAGTTAGGGGTAAGTTTTCGGCTCTTTTATTACTCATATTTACCCATAATTATTTATACAGCCCACTTATTGAATTATTTAATTGATAATTAATTATTCTGATAGACGCACACGCCGATAGGGTATAGGCCCCATCAAAAACCCTAAAATATATAGGGTGTTCCATTTGAAATAAGCAAGTTGGTATCGACTTCCGGTATAAGCGGAAGTGCCAGCTGCTTGTAATTATTTTAGTTGGATTGGCCATACTGACATTAGTAATTATCTAAATTTTCTGATGCGTACTTTTCTCTATATCGATCGATTCAGTTCCCGGTGAGACACCCTGTATGGTCGCAGTCTATTGATCTTCAGAATTCTTTGAATCGAAGAATATGAAATATTAGTTTCTGTTGCTAAATGACGACTAGAAATATGCGGGTCTACAAAAACACGGGATAAAACTGCAACTGTATGTTCTCCAGTTCGTACAGTTCTGGGTTTAAAAATGTTTTTCTCTTTCTCATAACTTCCACTTTTGCACATATTTTCTGCGAGTTTTGCAAACTTTAGTCTAATGACATTGATCTATTTCGAAAGTGTTCACGATATAAACGTTTGGCTGCTTTACTGTTCTTTCCGCACTCTCTATAAATTAATATCATGTTCAATTGTATGAATTTATTTAGAAGTATAGCACAAAACAAAAACGGATAACACAATTACCAATGGACAGCACAAATAACTGTATTTTCAACTTGACGTTAGTAATAATGTCAAAATTCAATTTCCATTGCCAACTGATTCAGAAACAAAACCTATGAATGTAGTTTTATTATATTTTATTATTTTTCTCGAAATTTTTCTTATGGAACTGTATATTTACATTTTAAATAAGATTGTGTCTCGACACACTATGTCCATTCAATCAAAGAATTTCATAATTTACAGACATTATTTTTGTGTGCAAAACTCCGCACAATCAACTACATAGATAAGTTCTACAGTACCTACCTCTTTCCATGTACGCCTCACTCAGGGCTAGAGCGAGACTTGCGTTTGTTTTCTTGACATGTGACGGAATCTTAGAGCCGTTTTCGACCACATACAAATTCTCCTTCAATACCCGGAAATGACTCTGAAAATATTAAAAGTAAGTAAGCTACGCTGTCCGCTAACTACGCAACGCATTTTTACCTTTCGATCCTTGCTGCGAGCTAAAAGAACATTAAGGATGTTCCCGGGCTGGTCCACGCTAAATACGGCACTTCCTTCTTTCATGATGCCACCTTTATGCCAGGCTATAGATTCTACAGTAGTCCCTAGTATAGCAGTATGGTCAATGCTTATAGGGGTGATGCCAGCTGCTACAGTCCTTCTAAATTTAGTTGTCTCAGATCCAAGATACATATTATCTAATTGGTTTATTACCTTATAATGTTTGTACAGTCATATTCTCCTCCGATCCCGACCTCTATTATGGCAACATCGATACTGCTCTTCAAGAATATGTAGAAGGCAAGCGTTGTTAAGAATCGGAAATACACGGGCATGTCAGTTTGGTGCTCCTTAAAAAAAAATGTTATAATAGTATTTTATACAACAAGTGGCTAAAACGGTGTAATAAAACATTCTTTATGGTATTTCAACCAAAGAACAGTAAAGGCGATACTAGTCAACTTATTAAGCTAAATCACAACACCATGAAGTGAACTTTATAAAATTTTTAGGGATTTTGATTGATCAAAAAACGACTTGGGAGCAACGTATAGTATTTCTTTAAAACTAAATACCATGTGTCATACTAAATATAAAAATAAGATAGAATTCGTTTGTGAAAATAAATAATGTGTATAAATATGATACGTGTAACAACGGTAAAATATACCAACCTTATTCAAGATTAGGCGTCTCAAAATTGTCATATTTATGAGGTAGTCCAGTGAAATTAGCATTTTGTCAACACTTAAATCTGAATGGATAATAATTGTGAAGTGATTTATGAACAGGGAGTATCAAAGATGATATGTACATACTTTCTGGATGATAATTCGGTGGCATTTGTTTGCAACAACACCTTGAATGTTGCAATAAACAGTTTTTTCTTAATAACTTTGATTGTAGCGCTCGGTGAGAAAAAAAGTTTAATATAAAAGATGTAGGTATTGACAATACGAACAACTTAGGCCATTTTATCAAAATCGGTTCAATAGTTTATTCGCAAATCGTAAAAACCATTGGAAATCAATGATTTTTCGATTGTTATTATTTAATAGAAAAATAAACAATATCCGCGTGTAAACTATTTGAAAGTTTAGTATGTGGTATGCTTAAACTACGGTTCAAATTTGATAAAAAAATGTTCAATAGTTTCCGAGATAATTTAATTTCTTTATAGAATTACGCTCACTTTAGGGTTGGGGTAGGGGTTAAGGTTGCTACTTCTTAATGTAATTGTTACCCAGTCAAATATTAACTTTTTTGAGTGTTTAAAATGGCTTTAAAAATGGTGTTATATTTTCCGCATAAACAAACTGAATTACTCGTTGAATTTTTAACGCAACATATTATCAAACGAATCAAATTAAAACTAAGGCCTTGAACTTTATGTTGAGCTGAACTAGAATTTTCCAAATTGATTTGGACCAAAGATACTTTTTTTTCCAAAAAATCATAGCTCCCATGTTTATTTATATGAACCATATGTAGAGGTTTAGTTGAATTATACTTGGACAGTATTTTCTACTTCTCTCAAATAAATATATTTATAATAATGAAAGGGGAAATATAGCGTTGATGCGCGTCACTGGAGAGGGGATAGATAGATTTTCCCTTCGCAACTAGTACACAAATTTGAACATTGTAATCCATGCTTACTACATCCACAAGCTCTCAAACAATCTGTCGTACACCGGCAGGTTATTATCAGCGTACATCTATGAGCCAATTGACGAACAATCATCTAGTACATAGTAGAAAACTATGGAGGATTCTAGAATAGAATTCTGGAAGATTTGAAGTGTGTATATAAAGAGGTGAATCCAGCAGATGGAACAGTTCAGTTTAGTATCCAGTACAGTTCTGGTTACAGAGACAGTTTGTAGAGTTCAGTTCAGTGAAGTAAACAGTTCAGTTGAGAGAGTTTTTAGGTTAGACAGGAGTTGACAAGTTTAAGAAGAAAAGTAAAGTACATAGTGTTTTAAAAGTACTGAATTTATATTAGATTAAGTTATTATTAGTTGTGTGATTTTTAAGTATTTACTAGTGTAATTTTAGTGATTAATAAAATAGTGGTTAGTGAAGATTCTTGTTGCAAGTTATTTGAATCCACAAAGTGTTTACTGAAGACTGTAAGCACGTAACATTATTTTAAAAATATTTTCCGGTATAAGAGGTTCTTCACTCTTAGTAGGCCTCAATACACACTGACTCTTCCCCCAATCCCATTGTTTTGGATCTATTTCATTTCCTAACTACTTCTGGATTTGTTGATATGCGTGAAATGAATACTGGATCGTTGCTCCTTCTGTTGGAGGAAGTGATTCCAATTTAAAAGCTGACCTAGTTGTCGACTTTTCCTAATTAATGAAATCCTCTTTCCATCAATTACACCAGCGCGAGCCCAGAAGCGCGTCTATCCCCTCTCCTGACCCCTTTCCAGTGACGCGCACCAACGCTATACTTTCCCTTTCATTATTATTAATATATTTATTCGAGAGAAGTTGAAAATTCTGTCCAAGTATAATTCAACTAAACCTTTACATACGGGTCAAATTTTGTAGCTTCATATAAATAAACATGGGAGCTATGATTTTTTGAAAAAAGAAAATGTATTTTTGCTCCAAATCAATTTGAAAAATTCTATTATTCTTTCCTATTAAAAAAAAAATTCTAGTTTGATTCGTTTGATAATACGTTGCGTTAAAAATTCAGCGAGTAATTCAATTTGTTTATGCGGAAAATATAACGCCAATTTTAAAGCCATTTTAAACACTCAAAAAAGTTATTATTTGACTGGGTAACAATTCATTAAGAAGTAGCAACTTTTATCATTCAAATGAGCCCATTTTTATAGTCGTATGATTGAAAAATTGACCGTTATTGTACGTTAAAGTCATCGTAATTCTATAAACAAATTAAATTATCTCGGAAACTATTGAATATTTTTTATCAAATTTGAACCTTAGTTTAGCATACCACAGACTAAACTTTCAAACAGTTTACACGCGGATATTGTTTATTTTTCTATTAAATAATAACAATCGAAAAATCATTAATTTTCAATGGTTTTTTATGATTTGCGAATAAACTATTGAACCGATTTTGATAAAATATGGCTTAAAATGTTCGTATTGTCAATACCTCCATCTTTTATATTAAACTTTTTCTCGCCGAGCGCTACGATCAAGGCTATTAAGAAAAAAACTGTTTATTACAACATTCAAGGTGTTGTTATAAACAAATGCCACCAAATTTTCATCCAGAAAGTATGTACTGTCGTGAGCAGAAAAAAATAGGACAACTTTTTTTTCTAATGTAAATCTGTCTCTATTTGAATATGTATTTTTTTTTTATACATTTATTTAACGTCGGCCTATTTCCGCTACTGAGGCCTAACACCGACGCCTGTAGACGAGCTACCCCAGGAATTTTGCCGAACCTCTTCCCTTAAGAAGAGTAGGGATCTTTTACTTGCCTAACATTTAATAGACAAGGGACCGACGGCTTTACATCCCCTCCGAAGGATGGTATATCTCCTATACAACCCTCGCCTAAGGTTGTATAGCTTCCCCGCATACACTGATATACAAGCCGCTGGAAGATGGGTGAGACGAGGACGTGGTCTTCGTTGGAACGGTCACCAATCCAACTACTAACCACGCCTAACGTTGCTTTACATCGCATATCGAAGTATGTACATAGTAAAGACGCACCCGCACGTAGCCGAAATAAAACAAATATCACTTTTAATTTATTTTTTATTTTAATGCTGTAGTTATTGTTATAGTAAATGATGGATGGTTAATGAGACAAATTGCACTGCGTTATAACATTAACAAAAATTTGGTGTGTAACATTTTAAGAAAGTAGGAGAATAAACCGTACGATTAGTAGAAATCCTGGATCAAAGGACAAAGGATATCCTACTTAACAAGAAACTAACTATTAATATTTCGTTGTTGCACCACTTCTATTTATAACTTCTATAAATCTGTTTGGCATAGAATTAAATAACCTTATACAATAATCATTAGTAATAATATTTTCCCATGCATTATTTACTATTTCCAGTAATTCTTCGGCATTCCGTGGTCTCACATTTCATTTTTGGATACTTCTTACGAATAGTCCCCATACTTCTTCCGCAGGGTTAAGATGTGCACTTATTACTGGGCCGGTTAAGAACATTGATGTTGTTATCTTGAAACCAGTTAATTACGGTATGAGCAGTATGAATGGAACAATTGTCTTATTGAAATATGAACTCATTATTAGGAAATAATTGTGATACAGAAGGGAGCATAATATTGTCTAAAATCCTAATATACGTTTCACTATTAAATCGTTCCTCAATATGCCACAAAACACCAGGACCACGTACCGATATCCAAGCCCACATATTGACAGAAAATCTACCACTTTTATCATTGTTAGATATATATATTTCTCATCGAATCGAGTATTCGGAGGGCGGTAAACACGAATACGACCGCCGTGTGTTGACTGGAAAATTTTTTCGTCTGTGAAGATAACATTGTTCAAAAAATTTACACCACTCGCTAAAAATTCAAGCGCAAATCCTACTCGAGCTTCTTTATGTTCAGCTTTGAGTAATTATTTCTGCGCTGCTGCATGATAGCGTAGCTCCGATTCTCTTATTCGCCGGCGACCAGTACTACTCGATCCAGGAAAATTCGTTTCTTCAGCAGCCTGAATAACTGAGTAAAATGGATTTTCTACTAAAGCATTTACTAATTGCAAATCTTGTTGTTGAGTTGATATCCTTCGTTGCCCTGATTCAAGATTTCTACTAATCGTACCGTTTATTATTATTTTGTCAATATTATAACGCACTGCAATTTGTCTCATTGACCATCCATTTTCTGCTTTAGCAATAACTCCAGATTTAACTAAATCGCTTATATGAGGCATATTAGTTTTTGGCACACTTGCAATAAATTATGACAACTAACTGACAATGTCACAAAAATTAAAGTTAGATGTACACAACTAGATTTTAGCAAAATACCGTTATAAGACGTCCTATTTTTTTTTGCTCACGACCGTACATATCATCTTTGATACTCCCTTTCATGAATCACTTCACAATTATCCATTCAGATTTAGGTACTGATTATGAGTACTTTTGGGGCTAATTCCGATGGACTAAGGGCCATTATATGTTTCAATAGGCGACATGGAAAATTTTAATCATTTTAAGCAAAAATTGTATAAGTATATATGAGTAAGGCGTTTTATTCTGTATAGATGAATTTTTAGGTCATTGACTATTTTATTAATTTTATATGTATGCATATCATAATATATCGATGTACTTGAAAATGTCTATGTATGAGTGAGTGTATTGTGCGTGTGTATGTATTATTTTGACTTGTTTGATAAGTTTTACCTGTATATGTAAACTTCATTAATGAATAAAGTACTATTACTACTACACATAAGTAATTTCACAAAAATTCGTTCAATAGTTTTCGAGATATGGATTGCGTAAGCTCCCACCTGGACACACCGTATATTAACAAATATATACATGTGCAAAATATGTAAATTATTATAAAGTTGAAAACTATATTTTTTTCAAATGAAATACATTTTTTTAAACTTTCAAGAATACATTTCTTTAACCGCATTTGTCACATCTCACGTTCATGTAAACAAAATACATCAAATTTGGGCAATTAAGATCCAAGCCATAGCTACTGCTCTGCTTGCCAAGTTCATGACAACACTAATTACAATATCAAGAAGGCGGGTTGACCTACGAAGTTCTAATTATCTAGTTAGGATAGTACGACACCTTTTTGCTGTCCAGCATATCATAAACATCCCAAAAATGTTGTGCAAATTCATCCTTGGAGATTGGTTTACCATCTACTCTGATTCGTTCCCTAACTTCCAATAAATGCGGAGAGGAGTAGAATCCTGTCCTGTAACCGTGGTTTCGAAGAATACTTTCACAATATGCGCAGGTGCTGCCTTTACCATGGGTTCCTGTGACATGAACAACAGATAGTTTGTCCAACATTTCCGAAGTAACACCGCACCTTGAAATGATACATATTAACACTTTGAAAACCTCACACCGTACTATAAAGTCCTAATAACCTGCTCAAGAATTTTTTCATTTCCTTCAGCTTATCAGATTCAGTAGAAGCATTGCCCTGCGCCTTGGTTTGAAAGCTATTTAAAATCTCTATAGAAGACTAAAAAATAATAGATGTTTCCTAAAATGAGTATTTTTGTTCAACTATAGGTACCTGGTAATCCCGTTTCGTTGGATCTGTCGGCATTATTTTAGCAGAATTATTTATCTATTTACAAAACTAAACTAAAAGCTACCTTTAAAGGTTGAAAATGAAAAAATAATACTGACTGATAAAAAGTACTATAAATAAATAATTGTAATTAGTTAGGTACTTTACATGGTGATTCACACCAGATATGTTCAATTATCTAATTATCAGTATTTATACAAATATTTCTATCGACAAATTTTGTCAGGAATGAAATTTGAATATGTTGAAACCGGTTCTGGGATTTGTATTTTAGTTCGCATGGCTTAGCTTTATTACTTTGCCAAGTATGTGAAAAGTTACACAAGAATCACAGAGTGACCCATCCTGTATCAAACAATCAATAAACATTGAATTGCTCTGATAACTAGTTGAAATTATCTTATCTAACAAAATTGCTTAGTAGATATGATGGTGAACATATTTTTTAAACAATCAATATGTAGGGTAATCCCCTGGCACATATTTTAGAGTGCAAAACTGTGTATTGAAATGTAGATGTACATTTCAATACACAGTTTTGCACTCGGGACACCCTGTATACATATAAGAAAAGTGCGGGTCCTTTGGCAAATTTTTTTGCTTATAAACAAATGTAATAACTCTGAAAATTTTCAACGGATTTATACTTTTAAAATATATTTTACAAGTACTCGGAAAGACGCTTCTTTAGAGAAAAAAAAGCAAGATAATTCGTTTATTAGAACCGGTGTTATGATAGACCAAAGTTGAACTTAATTTACAATAAGACTATAAGAGTATAAGGGCTGTTTTTAGGCCAATAGCTTTACTTATCCAAATACATACCAGGTATAAATTTTCAATACTTGCACTCATAGGCAACCTTGTTAAATAAAACAACTCAATCCTGCGCGAAATCCATGAGAAATGTACGGGAGGAATTGAAATCTTGCGTTCAAACAATCAATGCGCTTAAACATTTTAATTTTCTCAGCTTCTAGTGAACCAATTTTGATGTTTTTTTTAATCGATATCTCGCAAGTTACTATGTTTAATTATCATATTTCCAAATACGTATAATTGTTTATTTTCGACCTTTTAACGTACTAATAATTTACAAATATACATTATTATTCAAGCAGTTACTTTAATTAAATGAAAAATATTCTGCTCGTAGTAATAAAAAATTACAAGCAAGGTAATTTTTATTTAAAAAATGTTATAAATATTTAATTTTGGTCTATCATAACTCCGATTCTAATAAACGAATCATCTTGCTTTTTTTTCTCTAAAGAAGCGTCTTTCCGAGTACTTGTAAAATATATTTTAAAAGTATAAATCCGTTGAAAATTTTCAGAGTTATTACATTTGTTTATAAGCAAAAAAATTTGCCAAAGGACCCGCACTTTTTCTTATATGTATACAGGGTGTCCCGAGTGCAAAACTGTGTATTGAAATGTACATACAGGCTCTCCTAATTAACAGATTTTAATATCTCAAAATGGATTTGAAAATTTGAGTGTTCTATTATACGTCAAAAAAATTTTCAACTTTCTAAATGCTTTAGGTTAGCCTCAGCAACATTTGAAAATGTTCAAATTTCTTGCAAAGTTTAGATTGCTAAATTATTATGCAAAAACTATAAGTCCGATCTTAATGAAATTTAGTGGGAAGATTTATTAAATTATAAAGTTTTCTTTAGCCAAGTATGAAGGACCTACGTATAATATAAGTATTTTTTAAGAATTCCACAAATAACTTGCTATTTCAAATTTTTTTGCGATTTTTACTATTTTTTCAATAATAAAATTAAATTTTTAGATTCGCAACCAACTGCATCTTAAAACATAATATTTTAGTTGCAAACTCCTCTATAAAATCCTTATTTTACTATAAGGAACGTAACCAGACTGCAACCAACAGCTACTCTCCGGGCTATGTGCCCCGCCAAGCGCTGAATTGCAAATTACAAGTCTGGCGGGTTAAGTGTAATAATTGCATATTACCAACAGAATGCTAATGCTTTGATTGCAACAAACACCAGCCGAATAACTGATCCTACTTCTTTAAGTAGGAGGTTTAGGAAATAGTAGCATTTTTGGTCTATCGTAGCACTGTATTTTACTACATATTTATTTTTGTGATAATTAATCCACTTCGTGTTGGCCTTATATTTTGTTTATATATTATTATTACTATTATTATCAATACTTAATTAAAATATTACACCTTTTGGCTGTCCAACAAATCATAAACATCCCAAAAATGCTGTGCAAACTCATCCTTTGAGATTGGTTTACCATCTATTCTGATTCGTTCCCTAACTTCTAACAAATGCGGAGAAGAGTAGAACCCTGTCCTGTAGCCATGCCTTCGAAGAATACTTTCGCAGTATGCGCAGGTACTGCCTTTGCCATGGGTTCCTGTGACGTGAACAACAGGTAACTGGTCTAACTTTTCCAAGGTAACACCACACCTTGAAATAACATATATGAACGGTTTAAAAATCACAACAGTTCAAAACTTCCACTAACCTATGCAGGAATGATTTCATTTCTGCTAGCTTGTCAGATTCAGTAACGGCATTGCCTTGTGCTTTGATTTGGAAGTTGTTTAATGCCTCTATAGCAGTCTAAAAAATAAATATTGCTCTGTAAAAGTTCTAGTTATTTCTGTTCAAGTACAATTACCTGGTAATCTCTTCTTGTTGGATTTGTGGGCATTATTTTGGCTGAATTAATAGTACCTACTTAGAAAACTAGGCTATTATACACATTTCCTTCTAACAGTTGAAAATATAGATAAAAAATTGTATAAACGATCTCAAGGTAAATTGTATTTACAGGGCGGTTCATGTCATACGTTAAATACAAATCATTTTATACACAAACTAATTAGAATACTATGTTTAAACCGATTTTGGGGCTGGTCTTAAATTTCTACTGTATCACTCATCATCAGCTTCATTAGGGGGGCAGTTTTATTATTTTGTAAAGCATATTTATGCAGATAATCGTTTATGTGAACGTTTCAAGAAAGCGCGGGATGGTCCGTCCTGTAGTATCAAACAACTGAAATGACTCATCAATTTTGATTGATGATAACCATTTGGGACAATCTAATTTTAAGCATGTTTTCACTCACTGACTACATTTGGTGTGTTTAATAAATTATTTTAATACTTGGTTAATACACACTAGGCACGGCGTTCTCTTATTTGCCGTGCACTATATACATATTTTTTATTTGAAATGATATTTGATTTGAACTTATCGTAAGTAGTTCAAATTCTAACGAAGAAAAGAGAAGAAGAAGAAGTAGCACGTTCAACTGTCAAACAGAAATCAATCATAGGGCATCTGCACGTGACGTCACATTTTTCAAGGTCGTGGCTTGGAGGATATACAAATAAATAACATAACCTTAACCATAACAGAAACAAGGCACATTTATATCTATTTGGGTTTTTATTTCCTCACATTTTACTGAAAATGCCAAGTTTTTGTATGGTAGTTGGTTGTGGAAGCAACGGGGCGAGAGATGTTGTCAGTTTTTTTCGAATTCCCTCAGTTTTTAACAATCATAAACAATTTACTCAACTTGCCTGTGATAGACGGAATGCTTGGATAAATGCCTTAAAAAGGGACGATCTAACCAAATCAAAGATTGATTATGGTAGAATATGCTCCAAACATATCATTTCAGGTAATACTTTACACTATTCGTATCTAATAAATACATGGATGTACCTAAATTATTGTTTCGTAAGTATGACAAATAAATATATTTAGGTAAACCTTCAAAGTTAGAAGATCACAATAACCCAGACTGGATACCGTCTTTAAATATGGGTTATAAATCTATTAGCTTATCAAAACCTTCTAGTAAAGATAGATTTGTTAGAATGGAGAAAAGGAAAAGATTACGAGACGATGTAGAGGTTGCAGTGAATTTTGAAATTTTGCTTTTGCATGATTTTTTTGTCTACATCAATAAATATGTAGGTTGCACGTTTAATATGATTTATTTTGTTTTCAATTATGAAATGGTTGATATTCAAATATTAGGAAGATAATGCTTTGCTCTTTCCTGTGCCTTTGTTTTATATGTGATACGAACGTTTAAATATTTGCTTTGCTATACTTTTTTGAATAGGTAGGTATGGTGCTTTAAAAAATATTTTAGAGTAGATTATGTGTACATTTACATTTCAGAAAATTATTTTATTTTTAGAGGTTGGGAAATCTTTTTGAAAACATATTATGCTTTTTATAGATAGTTCTTTTTTCAGCAAACCAGATTAGGTCAAAGACCACCACCAGAATCTGTAAATCCTGAAATTGAACATGAGGCAGATACAGAAACTAATATAATATTACAACAAAAAAATGAAATAGAGAAATTACGTAAAGAAATTTTAGAACGAGATACAAAAAATTATGAATTACAGGAATTAGTAAATAAATTTAAATATGATATGGAATACTTTAAACAGAATAATAATTTTACCTTATATTATACAGGTCTTCCGGAATTCCAATACGTAAAATGTTTGTATGATGTAATTGAGATATATTTACCGAATATATGTGCTATTTCAAAATTTGCCCAGGTTATATTAACATTAATGAAATTACGGCTAAACTTACCTTTCAAAGACTTAGGCTTTAGGTTTCACATCCATCATACAACAGTAGCTCGTATATTTTATAGAACAATTGATATTCTTTATGGTCGATTGAAGGTAGTAGGTTACCCTTAAAAGTGATATATTCATAACAAAACATATTATTTTTAGAGCTGTATTATATGGCCTGAGCGTAAAGATATCATGGAAAATATGCCTCGTTGTTTTCAGGAAAATTTTGGAAATAAGACTACAGTCATTATTGATTGTTTCGAAATTTTTATAGAACGATCTTCAAATTTAGAAGCAGCTGCTAAAACTTGGTCAAATTATAAGCATCACCACACTATAAAGTTTTTAATTGGCAGTACACCTCAAGGTTCTGTTTGTTTTATTTCAAATGCTTATGGAGGTAGAGCGAGTGATAAATTTATTACGGAAGATTGTGGCTTCTTAAATAAACTTCAACCTGGTGATCTTATAATAGCAGATAGAGGATTTCTCATAACAAACTCGGTTAAAATGTGTTTTGCTGAAGTAGTGACTCCAGCTTTCACTAAAGGGAGAAAACAGTTATCTGCGAAAGAAATTGAAACTACAAGAAAGACAGCAAACATTCGAATTCACGTTGAACGAATAATTGGCATGCTTCGTCAAAAATATATGATTTTAAAAGATATTTTACCATTACAGATGCTGAAAGAAAAATCAAGCTATGAGGACCAATTTATTTTAATAGATAAAATTGTTGTTGTCTGTTGTGCTCTTATTAATTTATGCCCTGCCATAGTACCATTAGATTAAATGTCTCCTAGAAAAATACATTCATTATTATTTTATTTTATGCACCTTGCGCACCTGCTCTTTAGTTTTCAACGACTTTCAATTCTATAGACATAGGCATACATATTTGTTTTACTCCCTGTTTTGAGACATTAAAACATTCTTTTATTCTTTTTCGTGCAAAAAAAATTAAAACAGCACAGAAATAAAATATTTACATGTTATGCATGAGTTTATTAACATATACTTGTTGTGAACTAACATATTTACAATAAAATATATTTATATAAAATATTTATTAGTTCATTTTAATTACAACTATCCAATAATACAACATAGAACCATTTTATAGATTAAGAATAATAACTAATTCAAGAAATCAACAAAATTATTCCTATACCACTTATATGAAAATATAACGTGATCAGTTTGGGATGCGAAAACCCATTTCACACAGGAAGGGAATTATGTATACTTACATTTAAGCGAACATACATATCTACAAACAACTATGGTTAGGACAGGTGCCACCCATTAAATTAAGGAGGAAAGTATCATAACTTTGAAATGAGTTGTCTAATAATATATTTTTCCGAAAATCGTTCGTAAATATTGACATTTCTGACAAAATTTCTAGAAGCAAAAGTCAATATTTCCTTGCAGTTAGTCATTGCCAGGCAACGAAAAATAACTGTTTCACAACTAATGATTATTTTCTACTTTTATATGTTGTTTATAAAAATATATAAAAATTAATTTGTCAAATGAATTGTCAAATTTAAAAAAATATTATTCAAATAAAATTCCATTAAAAGAAAGTGTTGGATAAAATTTTGTATTGCACACGTGTGTAATTGGACATTAGTCACTTAAGAAAATTAGCCACTCGACCTAACGGTCTCGTGGCTAACTTTTTCTTGCGTGACTAATGTGCATAATTACACACTAGTACAATAAATAACTATTCTTTACAGTTATTATTTATGTACTACGAAAATGATTAAAACTTCTGTTAAATTTGACAATTTAATATTAATACGTTTCCATAGTTACGCAACAAATGTTACTAAGTTTCATGGCAATACTTATTTATGAATAAAATTAATCATGCTTTTTCAAAATTAAACAAGATTTTAATTTCTTTCGTTTTTTAAACGATTTTCGGAAAAATAGTATGTATACCTCGTACGAAAAGCCACATTCCTGGACTCCGTGTTGCTTGTCTCGGCTTGCGCCTCGACAACCAATCTTCACAGTCGTCCGGGAATGTTACACTTTTCCTACTAGGTATACAATATACTATTTGCACACATTTGAAATTTTGCAGAAGTAGTTACATAAAACACCCCTTTAAAAATTAATTTCAGACTAATAAAAGAAACCATTTATTACTGTTCATAAACAAAGAACTATTATCGCAGCACATAACGCATAATTTAATAGGGTATTTCACTTTAAAGATTGAGTAGGTATATTGTCATTAGTCAACAATTTCTTCTTGAGGGGCAGGCCAGTGTTCAGTTTCATTACCTCTTGTGTAAAACTTTCCCAACAATTCAGGTACTATTACATTATAGAAGAACATCGAAGCAGTTTTACTTTCTGCTTCCCAAAAAGTCTCATTTAAATATATCCGTTCCATAATAAACTTATTTTTATTCCAAACAACAAAGTCGCAATAACCTAACCTAGTGATGCCTAACTGCATTTGTATTTGATAATAATAAGCATGATTTTCACTCAGGCGGCTTTCCCCATCCAAATTTTGTATTCCCACTTTTTTCAAGACTTCCATGTCTGTCACATCCAAGTCTTTAGCACAATATGGACATTTTATTTCCACACATCCTAATCCACAACAATCGCAGGAAACTAGACCATCTGGTGAAGCTCCAAAATGAGGAAAACTGGGGTTTATACATAAACCTACTGGTTCTGCACCAAAACCCTCGTGACTATGTTCCATATGCGACGTATAACTATTTAAAGCTTCCTTTTCATGCTCACACCCATATATTGTAGCTTTTGTCTTAAATCTTGTTCGAAAAGGATAACATATTGCCTTTATTAAAGAGTGTGAGGGTTTATGTAAATTGGTTCGGCAAACGGCTTTAAATTTAGAAGCCGTTATACGACCCGCTCTATAATTAAACCATGCCTTTGAACTAGCCTGTTTATTAGTTGCCTTTTCAATTTCCTTGCATGAATCTATTGAAATTTGAAAGTCCAGCTGTGATCCTAGAAATAATTAAATTATGAATGGGCACTAAATGTTTTAAGGGGCATTACTTACCAATTTCCACTAATTTCTCCAACGTTTCTTGTTCATATTCAAGTTTATATAAGCTACTGAACATGTGGGTGGTCCTTTTATTGTGCATTTCTTTAATTTCTTCTGAAAATGGTGGGACGATAGCATGCACTACACATCCTTTTCTTGTTTCTTTTAAATTCATTAACATTAAATTCATTTCTTCCTTATTCAAAGGTGGTACTTCTGTTAATTTTTTCTCTCGTATATATAAAGGTTGATTTACATTAGATTTGGACGTCGAGGGTATTGCAAAATCGATATCGGCAGCTCTCTTTGGTTCAGAAGCTTTGGATGGGACAACCCAGCAAGCTTTTATATCTGTCGGTGATATTTCAAGAGACCTTCTATGTGCTACATCTAAGTAAAACAATACAGCACAAACATGAGTACATGTTTCGCCTAGCCCTGCCATGCAATTGCAGTGAGCGCATATTATACTACCATCACTTTTTGTTACAATCCACGGTTTTAAAAATTGCTCACTTAGTTTTTGGGAATGCATAACCTGTAAAAAAGTAGAATAATGCTTGACATGCTTAAACCTCAACTATAGTAACTTACTCTTCCCAATATCAAGAAGTTTTCATACATTTTCTTTACATGTATATTTTTAACCCATCCACAAGTAGCTTGTTTGTAGGCATCAAGTCCTTTATAAGCTTTAAAATCTTCATGGGTGTACGCACTCTTAGTATATAGTAAATAATTAACAATATCTGGATATATCGTCTTGGGAAAATCTTCGATTTTACTACTGCATTGTTTGATGTCTACCAAGTACGGATCTATACCAATTACAGCGATTTTTTCCCTATATCTAACCGCACTTTCAGCGTCTAAGGTGTAGTAATAATCACTAAACATTATTAAAATAAAAATTTTGTTATAGGCACACAAACTAAGCAAATATAGCGTTCACAATAAACTGAAACTTTTCACACAATGCTATCCAAATGCGTTTAGGTTATGGTATCTGCTTTGTTTATCCTCCAAGCCAATTAGCCACGCCCATATGATCACGTGCCGCAGATGCTTTATTATTCGAAAGGTACTTACCTTCCCGAGTACTGCAATTCGTGCATCTGCTTATGGAAGTGAATGAAAACTCGTTATCGCGCCTTTCATGCGCTGGGCTACTGTGTCCCTATCCATTACCGTTGCAATGGACTGCTGACACGTTAGTGAAAACCACGGTTTATATACATTATACATACGGTTAGATTATGCCCGCCCCTACCAATCAGAAAACGTTTAGTGCATGGACGTCAAAGTAGACCTCGTTTACGCTCGCATTAATATGCTGTCTCGTTCTCCCTCATTAATAGTTTCTTAAGTCGTTATTGCTTCCACTTATATATCTTGCAATTATTATTTTATTTTAATACAAAACAACAGGCATTATTTATTTTATACAAATTTGATTTAATAAGAAAGGGATGCACTAGAATCGGACAAAAAAAAATTAAGTTACTGCACAAAAAGTCTGTATTTCTTATTTTAACATAGAACAAAAGCGTGCATGTAAGCTATCGTCCTATCTTATCATAATTTTAAAGCAAAATATATGTTACCCCAAGGTTTTAGGTATTAACATAGCACACAAAAATACGAAGAAGTATGAGGAAAATGTTATATACAGTATTCTCACGTACGAACGAACTTTATATTAGGTGATATATTAAATTTATTTAAAGATATTTTTAATTAAGACTATTAGGAAATGAGTGAAAATTTGGTAATCGAACGTTGCTGACTGCGAATATCTATCTGAGCAATGAAAATAAAAAAATATATCTAGCATTATGTAAAATTAAATAAAATAGTAATAATAAGTCTTTATTGAAACATCATAGTTTGTCATCTTTTGGAAATTTATGATAAGCAACAGCCAAATTTCCTTGCTTAGTCTTTTGTAAACTATTGTTACATATAGCCACGGCACACCTTGTTCCAGGCATAACTGTTAAAAAAAACAATATTTACCTACACAATAATAATAAAAAATTAATCAACAATATAGAATGAACCAACAATACTTGTACTTACTTTTTATTAGGGCAAGTCGACTTCCCAAAACAAAACCACAATACTTCCTAATAATAGTCTTTTTAAAGCGTCTTTAAAATACACCGAATACACAAAAGTAAAGAAACAAGTGCACAATGCACAACCAAACCACAGAGTATCTGATAAACCGAGACTGTGACCAAACAAACGATACAAATATGGCGCGTTCCAAGGTCTACTCAGAACGTCACAGTCCCCGCCCATTAATCCAACCGTATCTATACTAACTATACTATAACTATCTATACTAACCGTGAGTGAAGACTATTTTTAGGCTAATGAGATAGAAAATCTCAACTATTTCTTTCTAGACGGAAATGAGAGTGCGCAAATATACGCGTATGTCATGATAAACTTTGATTGAGGATTGAGTCCTAACCACGTTGCCGAATCTATGCATATTTCTCCACTGATAGTGAACATTAGTGCCTATTCCACAACTACATGCTAAATTTTAAAATACTTTAAAATTTTAAAGCCTCTGTTAAAAAAGCAACTTAAGCCTGTATTATATCTATTCAAATTTTAACATCCTTTATTCTAATTTAACGTATTAAATACGTTAAAATTACGTATTACTTCAAATAAATCGTTTTTATTAAGCCATAACCAATTTTTATATTAAAATTTTAACATCCTGTTCAATTTTGTTGTTGAATTAAAATAATTTAAGGATTACTTTATAGTATAGAGGTTTTAAAATATGTAAAAATGGCCTTTAGTGGATTAATTTATTTATTTATTGAAAGAAGGTTTAATAATAGACGGCAAAATTAGTACAATATGCATCTTTTGAGTTTAAAATGCTAGTTTCCTTCACATAATCTTAAAATATCATCAATTTTATGTATACTAATCTGTAATCTCAATCTACGCAGTCTGTCTAGTCTGTTATGATATTTTCAACATGTTAGTGAATTTTATATAATAGTAAATTAATTTATATGAATAAGTCTAATTCATTACGGTAACAATTTTCGAAATAAAACTGAGAAAATTGCAGATATGAAACGTAACATAAACAATTTAAATTTCCCGCCTGCTAGTTATGCAGACGCGAGTAGTGGTGCCTGTAGTCCCGTGTCTCCAATTTTTGACATAGAATGGGTTACTCTCTTACCACCCAATTTCTTTACTCTATGCAAACAACCGACGAGTTTGCCCTTGACCACTTTGACCAGTGATAGTGACGAGACAAACTAACCTAACATTGAGCTGAAACGTGGTAGGTATGAATTGTGAGTTTTTTCAATAGTCATATGCATTTAACTCTTTGTAAACATTTTCCAAGTTCTAAAACAATATCTCGGTTAATCAGTTCTACTAGGATAGTTGTATGTTTAAAAATGGAACATATTTTGAAACCTCCCGAAGCAGTCCGAGGAATAACAAAACTAGATAAGAAGCTGTTTGAAAAGAAAATACAAATACCTTGCCTCGCCCTATCAGATATTAAAGTATCGTCAGTATTGCCAGTGGTGAAAAAATATTTGTTAAAACTTGCGAACATGAAACCTGTTGAGCATAACGATAATGAGGTCAGTATCTCATTAAATCCGGAACTGATAAAGGAATGGTCAAATTTTCCCGCGGAGGTGCAGAAAGCTTTGCGAGACTTATCTGGTGGTGAACCAACTTTAACGACAAAAGAGTGTGTATTGAAATATGAAAATTTCACAGTGGAGGATAT
The DNA here is from genome assembly GCA_963675555.1 of Leptura quadrifasciata. Taxonomy (NCBI): domain Eukaryota; kingdom Metazoa; phylum Arthropoda; class Insecta; order Coleoptera; family Cerambycidae; genus Leptura; species Leptura quadrifasciata. Next base: position 90,645,323 of record OY776680.1, on the reverse strand, counting down.
TTTTAAAGCAGTTTTACCCCCTGATAAAGAAGGTTATTACTTAAGCCTCTATTATTTAGTAGTCATTAAAAGCGTTACATTTTAGGTATGTCAGGTTTTACTAAAGTGGGCCACATCGTTCACGTTAACTTACGAGAACATCTGTTGCCATACAAAAAAGTGATAGGTGAAGTGCTCTATGACAAAGTTTCTGGCTGTAGAACAGTCGTGAACAAACTAGACATGATAGACAATACCTACCGCAATTTTAAAATGGAACTGCTTATAGGTGACGACGATACACTGGCAACCGTAAAAGAAAATAGTTGCATTTTCAAATTTGATTTTGCAAAGGTGTACTGGAATTCTAGGTTATGTACAGAACACGAGAGGATCATCAAGAAGATAAAACCAAACGACGTGTTGTTTGATGTGTTTGCCGGTGTGGGACCTTTCTCCATACCCGCTGCAAAGAAAAAGTGTTATGTGTATGCTAATGACTTGAATTCAGAGTCGTTTGTTTGGTTAAATCATAATGCTAGAGGTAACAAAATCGAAGATAAATATTTTAAGTCGTTTAACAAGGATGGACGAGAGTTCATAAAACAAGACATCAGGGAAAATTTGCTCGACTGTTTAAAGGATAAACGAGATGTTTATATTACGATGAACCTACCAGCTATGGCGGTGGAGTTCTTAGGATGTTTCGTGGGGTTATACAACAACACAAGTTTGCCTGCGGTTATTAGTCCTCCGACGATTTTCGTCTACTGTTTTGCGAAAGGGGAAGATTATGTTTCCATAGCTAGGAATCTTGTCGCAGCTAGTTTAGATTTTGACGTTAGCGATAGGATAGTCGATATTTTTAAAGTGAGGACAGTTAGTTCTTTGAAGGAGATGATGAGGGTGACGATAAAATTAGACAGGGACATCTTAGTGGGCAACGTTTCGAGTCGTAAAAGGGAGTTAGAGGATGGTTTGGAGTCTGATAATAAGAAATGCCACGTCGAGGGTGAGTCTTTTATAGTTTTGTTTATTTTGCTCCCCTTCGGTTTTGCTTAAGTGTTTAAAATATGTATGAACTTCAGTCAGTGTCAGTGTAAACTGCGAATAGTAAGATAAACTAACCAAAACTTTTTTATCGAATGGTATTGGAAAATATTATACAAGTATAATAAAAACTAAAACAGGGCAAAATATTGCCCAAATCTTTATTTGTAAATAATTTTTTAAACCTACGTTGCAAGATCATAAGTTTTACATACTGTTGAGTGTAACTGATGAAATTTTGAATTCTTCAATGATTATTTTACATACTTCACTAAAAACAAGCATTAAGGAATCTTCCTCATACGTTAAGTTGGGAGTGAAATAATAAAAACTTGAAAGACTTACCTTTCTTCCTTGCTTGCATCATCAAATGTTATCTTGTTCCAGATAAACATGGGAAAAACCAAGAAGAAAAGCAACCACGTATTTAAAGTAGCTGGCGCCAAGAGTTTGAAGCTCAAAGCAAAAGCGAAGGCAGTTAAAACCAATTTAAAAAACGTAAGTCACCTTGATGTTTCAGTTTTATAATAAATTTTTTAAATACAATTAAAAGAAGCAAATAAAAAATAAAGATGTATAATTTATGACAGTGTGATGATAATACAGTAGTCTCTGTAATTGATGCAGGTCTTAAATCGACATCGTAATCGTGCAGTCATACCACCCAGTGTTGTCGCTAAAAATTCGCTTAAATTCATGTTTCTTTTCACCGGATACCCAGCAATTTCCAATTGACAAATTCCCTGATTTTTCTAGATTTTTCCTGGATTATCTATATACAGGGTGGAAATAGTGTGTCGGACCTCGATATCTCGAGTTCTACGATAGCTAGAAATTTTTTAGAACATACAGGGTGAGCCAAGGCGAAATTACAGGACCAAGTGCCTTTTTTTTTAAATGGGATGCTATGTATATCAGTACATTTTTTAAGCCTCTTTCTAGGCTCTATTCATTCCTATATTAGCATTGAATATCTCCCAACCACTTGGATATAATGAATTTGTTTGTTGACTAATGCAATCTGCAGATGGATATTAAAAAAATCGCCAGTCACAGGTTTTAAGAAAAACTTATGTGAATACCAGTTACGAGACACCTAATTTTCATTTCCTAAAAATGTACAGGGTGGCCAAAAATTATTTTTCAATTAAAAACACCCTGTATATTTTTCGACGATGTGATGTAGACATGAAAGACGAACATTTTTGAAAGTATTTCCCTATGACTAATTTCAACCATTTTCGTTTTATAAAGAAATAATTGTCAAATTCAAGAAGAAACTTAAAGGTTCCCTCAAATAATTCATTAGAAAAATTTATAATAGGCGTTCGACGTGTTACTCATTTTGATTGGCACACGTCTTTATGCAATTTTGAAATGAGGTCATTTAGCGGGACCATTTCTTCCAATCCATTAAATGAGTAAATAGTATTCTGGTCCTTTACTGTAATGTTTTTTGTACTTTCTTTTTTTTGCTGTGTTCGTTATTATAAATTGTCGTGTCCAAAGGAGGATTTATCACACTTATCGGTCGTTACGATTTGTATTGAATTTAAAATATTTGGAATTTTACAATATGAATTTTAATAAAGCGGAACTTGTAGACATGACTTTTGTTTTGGACGAGTTAGACAGAAATTGTTTACTTGCCAATAGAATTTATCACCAACGTTATCCTGAAAGAAGGATTCCTGATGTTAGTAGCTTCCAAAACTTTCTCAATAGATTTCTGGAAATGTCGAATATAAAAAAAGTGAAAGAATAACACGTGCTGTGAACGAAGAAAGGGCAGAATGGGCCTGAAAAAGATATTTCTTTTATATTTTTATTATAATGTGCATGTCGTAACTTAAACATTGCAATTTAATTTATCTCTCTAGCGCTGAAAATGGCTTCACAATTAATTGTTAAAATTTGAATAATTAGTCCACACCTACATTTTTCTTTGTAGCAGCTCGATGAGTGCGCTAAGTCATCGGCTCTCATTTAGTTGATAGTACCGATGCTAGTGTACGCTTTGCTGTGATGGCTTCACAAAATAGTCATTATAAATACTGTATTGTGCCTCGATGTACCAATACAATAATCACTACCCCAAACAAAATATCATAAGTATGCCAAAAGGTGAAAAAATACGAAGACAATGGTGTGATGCAATGAAGAGAGACGAAAAGAAGAATAATATCTTTTCATATACAATTAATTGGTTTTGTTGTGAAGATTAGTCAGCTCAAATTTTAAATTGTAGTGTAATGTATTTTTGGATCTGGTTGAGAGTGTCGAGACCAAAAATGTATTTTATGGATAGGTGTATTGAAGCGTACCGCTCCTGGGGCCATCCTATTTTAAAAATAAGTCTTAAATTTGTTTTAAATTCAGGGAAATATCGCTTTTATAACTACAATTAACCAGAAATTATTTAAACATTACATTCTTAATTTCGTTTCCAAATTTACGCAAATATTAATTTTACAACAGAAATTATTTTCTCAATACCAAATAATAGCCGATTTCAGGGCGCCGTTACGTTTTAACTTATTGGGGTAGAAAGTTGTACATATGTCAAGAGCCATTTTAAAATAGCTTGTAACATGGTTATTAATTCTTATCTAAAACTTGGCAGTTTTAAAAACAAGACTAATGCATCAGTAAAACAGTAAAAATTGGCTTATTTGTGGTACTAAAAGAATATTAGTTTTTTTTTATACTAGCTTTGATTTTTAACTATAAAGAATATTATATTACCAGTTATTCAGTTATGATTTCATTCATGAATTTAATTCATAGAATTTCACTTTCTGAATGTTTTACTAGGGAAATTTGTGTTTGCAAAATAACAAGTTTATATTCAAGAACTATATATTTAGAGCTATGTAATAACAAGATATTTTATCATAGACTCGTCAAACTTCATGTTAATAATTATTCTGCAGTTTTTATAAAACAAATAGTTGACTCTCATGTCCACCTCATCTCTCGTAAGATTTTTCAAGAATGCTTTATATTTAAAGTACACTAGGAATGTTTTCCTGCTGTAACCACAAGGTTGTCTAATTGTTTAACATCTACCTACAATGGAATATTATCGCCGCATGAATTCGGTGTACTTTGCGTTAACAAACGTTTGAAACATTGACTACGGCCAATTGGCTGGTTCTGTTCTCCTGTTGGGCTCAGTTACAACGAGGGATGTCAATATTTCAGGCAATTGCCTCGTCACTTGTTCGGTTGAAGGGTGATGCAACCGCACTTTCTTACCTTCGCGGATTCGCGGCTTCGTACGTTTGACAATCATAGGCAATCTTCTGGTTGCTTTTCTATTTAATTACTATAGGGAGATTTCCCCAGCATTCTAAAGGATTTTATGTGAGTGCAAATTCTCACCTCAGCAAGATTAAAATGATTATCTGAACGATTGTTCCTACTCTAATTTCAATCAATAAACAATGCATAATTAAAGGATATTTCCTCAACACTCTACGATATTTTACATCAGTATTTAATGCTCATTTCTCAACTTAATTTTGATAATGTATAAACATGACATGATTCTTGTCCTTTGTTTTGCATTCGATTTATTATCTAGTGATTGCTAACAACTTTATTTAATTATAAACCGTTATTACCTAGCGATTGCTAACAGCTCTATTATAGATTATCATTATCAGGCCATTGCCACAACCCTTATTACTATTAAAATAATACAACAACACTTTTGTATAAGTTCTTGTTATTGCATCAAAACACTCAGTATATCTATAGTATGGTCATTACTATAGCAGCGCAAATTTTCCTATTATAATATTTAGGCTATTGTCTCAAATATTTGGAAATATTTGGATTATTTTGATTTCATGTTCGACTATTGTTGCATCAATTTATATAAAATAAAATGGGTTTTTTTACTATTTTTCCCCATCAATTATTGTCTTTTTTCACCTTTTTCGTCATATAAGTAATAAACTAAGTAAATGGTTTTGTTTCAAAGCAAAATAGAAGACAAACTTCAAATATAAATGTACAGTGCAATCTTGAGTAATAAAATACTAATAAATAACATATATAATTAACTAGGTCTCTCAATTAATAGACAGTGTGTTCAAGTTTACCAGGTATTTCAATTAACAGAGTGATTAATTTTCAAGGTATATAGTATCAGACAGAAACAAGTAATATTAAACTTTATATAAAAGAACCTGGGGTAATTATAAAGGGTTACTACACACACACAACGTAATTAAGGTCCTAGTCACATAAAACTAGACGATCACGTAAATGGCCAATTTGCTTATTTATCTTGACACAAAATTGAGATAAATAACTACTGGGTAGGAATTAATAAGTTCTTGATTGCTTCACAATCAAGGATTATTATTCATAATTAATAGACTGGGGTTTGGGTCATTTCAGTATGTTATGGTCCTATTTTCTAATGAAATTTTTACTTACGCAGAATTTACATATCTTTAATTTTGACAACCACCTTTTCTTTCGTAGGACCATTCAGAAATGAGATATTTGCAAATTATTTTTAAGCGAAATTGCTCCAAAATTTGGGTGTTCTGGGGGGCGGGGGAGGGAGAAAAATTAGTAGGTCTAAAAGAGGTCTATAATGAACTGGTTTTAACAGTAAAATATTTCATCCGATTTAAAACGATGTTAATCTACCTGACTGGCCAAATTTTGAAATCTACAATTTTATGTAAAAGAAGTGATGCCTTCAGGTTTTTCCCTCTTATTTTGTAAATAACTTGCTTATATAAAACTATCAATACTAGTGCTACTAAAATAGATAATCTGTTTACGAATTTGGGCTGTGATGATATAGTTTTGAAAGTAGTTCAACCTCATATGTCAGATCACAAAGGAATTCTTTTTGATATAAATATATCTGCCAAAAAAAAAAATGAATATATTTTGTGTAGACCAATGACAGAAAATAGGAAAGGAAAGTTTGTTGAATGTGTAATAGACATAAATTGGAATTGCTTTTATGAGAAAAAAAATCCCAATGATTGTGCTAACAATATCTTCTTTGTACAATCAATGTTTTGAAGAGAAGTTAATAAAAAGTCCAGCTTTGAAAAGAATAATTTCGTCTGTGATAGTAACATACTGCAATTAAAAAATACATTAGATGCAGTTCACATAGTTGCTTGTTCAACTAAAAATAAAAATGATATGCAAGTGTATAATATATTAAAAAAGAATTACAAAGATGAAATTAAGCAAGCTAAGTTAAGGGCAAATAATGAAAAAATTCTCATGTCCTGTAATAAACAAAAAGCTGCTTGGGAAATAATTAATAATAACAGAGAAAATAAAAAAAAATCGAAACATCAAATCTGACAGCAAATGAATTTTCGGATTATTTCCTAGAGGTCATAAGCAATTTAATGTGTAAATTTGATAAAGTTGATGAAACTAAGTTCACAGAATTTTTAAATAAAGTGCCGAAACTAAACAAATCTTTTTATCTGTTTCCAGTGTGTGACTTGGAAATTAAAAAAGTTATATCTGAACTAAAGAATAGCAAAGCTAAATATGTATTTAATCTCAATAGTGAAGTTCTGAAATTAGTTGGTGATGTTCTTGCTAAGCCTATTGCTCACTTAATAAACTTATGTAATGAATGTGGAATTTGTCCTGATATTTTCAAAAAATCACAAGTTACTCCTGTATATATAAAAAGGTAACTTTAATAATACTGATAGCTGTAGGCCTATATCAATTATTCCTATTATCTCTAAGATATTTGAAATTATTCTAAAAAACAGACTCTTGGAATTTTTTGAGAAGAACAAATTACTAACTGATGCCCAATTTAGGTACAGACCGGCAAGGTCTACTATTGATGCGATCTGTGAAATGTATGAAATTGTTATAGAAGCTTTTGAAGAACGCAAATTTTGCACTGCTAAATTTTATGACATGTCTAAGGCTTTTGATACTGTGAACCACGAGGTACTTGTGCAAAAATTAGAATATTATGGTATAAGAGGAAACGCCTTAAATTTATTAAAATCTTACCTTGGCGGCCGTTAACAATATGTCAAGTTTCATGGTAACGTATCACAATTCTCTAAAGTCGATTATAGGGTGCCACAGGGATCTGTCCTTGGCCTGGTGTTATTTATTATTTATATTAACGTTATGTCTTTCAACTTAGCTTCTGAAGTGGTTCCAATACTGTATGCTGATGATGCCACATTTCTACTTAGCAACGAATTATCACAAAATCTACACCAAAACATCACAGAATCGAATAATTTGATAGTAGACTGGTCGGATAGTAATTATCTCACCATAAATGAGGATAAGACTAACACTTTAAATTTTTCAAGAAAAAAAATCGGCAGCTATTGGAAGCGGCTGGAACATCCCCACTCGGTGGATCTTTGAAGTCGAAAAGAGCATTAAATTGTGTGACAAAACGGCACTAAGCGTAATCCGATCTCATCCAAAACCTTTTCAGATCTTCTGGGGCACTAAAAAAACCCTCAACTTAATGAATTTACAATCATCTATGTGAGTTATTACCTACATTATCGCTCGTTGAATAATATACTATTAGGATATTAACTTGAACGACTAAGAAAGTCTAGTTATCCTAAATAGTACAGATTTGTAAAGCAACAAACTGAAAATTGGTAAAGTGATAATCTATAATAAATTCACCAACGAAGGTACAGAAAGCATATGATATTGATATTGTTACATCTACCTTTAAAGTTTGTGACAATCCACTAAAAGTTACAAATATGCCGAAATCTTATTAACATGATATGACACCAACGTTATCGGATGACAAACGATGACAATGACAATCGTCAAAATTTTCTCATTGCAATCCGATCGCTCGTGGCTGTCTTTTTAAATGAAACATTAGCATTTCAGTAATTTTACTAGATTTTAGAGGAATATTTGTAGTTTAATTCTTCGATTTGTCTGTATATATATTTAAAAACGGCACTAAACGTAATCCGCTCTACTTCTAGAGCAATGAAGAAACCCTCACACGTGAATTGACACGTGATGTGACGAGTTTCACGCGACGTAACGGCTACGCGCATCGATCAGCGTTTTTAATTTTTTTCACAGAAACCAAATCGAAAGGGTGGAAGTGTGATATATCGTTGAAATCAGAATTTTAACTGCTTTTCAATGGTTCCATTACAAATGGAAAATAATTATAAAATAAACAACTTGTTGCGTCAAAATGGTACTAAATTTAATCCGATCTCAACCAAAACCTTTTCAGATCTTCTGGGGCACTAAAGAAACGCACATGCAAAGTTTCATTCAAATCCGTTCAGTAGTTTCGGCGCTATCGTGCTAACACACATACACACACACAGACATTTTTCAACAGCCACTTTTTTTGGTTCCTAGGACCTCAAAACGTAAAGATTTGATGTTATCTCAATTTTCGTTTTTGAACCAATTTTAGTAACCTCTCACAATTTTATTGTGGAGAAGTTAAAAAGTATTACCAACAACGAACCAGTAAAACTACTTGGAGTGTACTTAGACACTACTTTAAATTTTCAGCCACACATTGAGCAGCTATCTAAACGACTATCGACGGGCATATATATATATAATAAGACAACTTAGTCACAAAACTACATTGAACTGCTTAAGAATTGCTTACTTTGCTATTTTTCACAGCATAATGACGTATGGAGTAATTCTAGTGGATCGTCATACAAAAAAAATTTTAAATTACAAAAAAAAGCTGTTAGAATTATGGCACAAGCTAAATATGATGACCATTGCAAACCAATTTTTAAACACCTGAATATACTACCCCTACCATCTTCTTTTATTTATGAATGTTTATCCTATATAAAAAAACTAACTGATGAGAACAAAGTTGACTAAACAGGG